>CP073645.1:29112500-33912500 GCA_018223645.1 Jasminum sambac | reverse complement strand
GCTATATCGGAGATGTTCGAACTTTACACGGTTGTGATCGCGTAATTATGCAATTAATTATGTAATTCACATGGTCATATCTTGTCTATATATTGTGTATTAATGTAATTTTAATTTTATACTATTAATTACTTTGAAAATCACTACTTTGATTATTTTTGCTGTTCACAAAAATAAATTAATACAGACTGAGCACTTGGTTTGGATGCATGAACTAACTGTAATCAATTAATTCACAATACGTGTGGCTTAATGAACGTGTAATGAGGTGTAAATAAATTAATTAATCAAGGCAAGTTTGAAAGGTACATAGATGCTTCACATCTAGATTGAGAGAACAAAATTAATTAATCAATTAATAACAAATGCACATAAAAAACCAAACCCTAGATACAAAACACGTGCGACGGTCCCACGTGCAACCTCTGTGTCGGATTGACCAGTCATGAAATGGACAAACGTCCTCGTCGCTTCCCAGCACAATCTTTTTCCATTTCAACCAAACGTATGACCTTTCTCTTTCACGTTGCAAAAACCCACCTCGCTGGTGTGACTACGAAGTACTAACTAATAGTATTACTTTTATACAATGTAAGTCCTTGGCTAATAAGCGTGTGTTAATGAGTCAGTTATTATAAATTTTTATGAATTTTGATTTGAAACGGAAAAGGAAATAGGTGGAGTTGAATGGTAGAAATTTGTGTAATATATATAGGTTTCACATGATATATGAATGTGAAATATGAGAAAGAATGAGTTGATTTAAAAAGAATATATAAAAATATGTAAAATTTTATTAAAATCTATAGATTAACACGTGCTAAGTATTTATTAGTATCGCCAAAAATCTAATGTCCACTTATGAATCGATGATTGATACGTGACCAGCAGTCCCCTTATGATTGGTGGAAGCGGAGGACACGTGTCAATCATCGGCTCACATGTGAGCATCAGATTATTACTATTACTAGTATTTTTGTTTTGTATATAAACAAATTGTAGAAAATTGAATAATAAATACTATATATGAACCCTTTAAGGGCTTGTTCTTTGCACTATTTTGTATATAAATTTCATGACAACAATTTTACCATAACTCATGATCAGAAAATTTTTGTTACTAAGAGCATATTTTTGTCAGAATGTACTTCCAGATGGACTTTATGTACACTGCAATCTGAATGCTCGCGAATATTTGATTCTCTCCTAGTTTTACAACAAAAACAATGGTCATCAACAAAGCACATCGAGTGCACTTTTAGGATGCAAACTATAACACATTCTGGAACATGTCACATGAGTGCACGAGATCAGCTTCAAGGTAATCAGATAGGCTCACACTAACAGTTCAAGTTTTGTAATCTAAAATTTGTACTATCTATTATAGCAATCACAACAAAACAATACCACAGTAACGAATGACAAAATTTAGGAATTAAATCGTAGAAAAATGAAATTAAACGACCAAAAAATATTTTCATAACAAACCTTGATTATGAGGAAACAACCCATCGTTTCACAAGTTTAAAAACAAACATCAAAGACGACCAAAACTTCAACTTCCCACAAACACACCAAACAAAACAAACCAAACCTATATTGCCTTCATTAGCAACTGTCAAACGGGAAACGTCTCAAGGCGGCTAGTTAGTAACCTCAGGTTGAAAAAGTTGCATTAGTGACCAAAGCACATCCATACGATGCATGCTCCGCTTGTTCTGTCCCTACGCAAAACAGAAATTGTATTTGTTACTATACCTTTTCATAGAACACTACAAGTCATATTATTCTGTAACTTTTAACAGATTTGTAATTATGTATTTTTACCTCAACCACAAAGCACATCCATGTTTTGTTTCCAAAGGCTTCTGTTACACCTTTCAAGATTATCAGACCCAAACTTCTGATGGCTTCTGCTATCTCAAGAAAACGGTTGTGTTCTTCGCATATCTGCACCATTCAAGATTAATGTCAGAGTTAGAAATAAGTTACTTATGATTTAATAAGCAACTCTTTTGGAGTAGCATATTCAAAGATATTGAAGAATTACCAAAAAGTAACTACCTTAATCAGCATTTGTCCATTCATGTTTATATTCTCTACAACTATTGGACAAGCCTTAGGGTTATTTCCCACTTCCACGGCCCAGCTTGAACCTTGCTCGCCACAGGAAGATCCTATACACGTGTCCTTGTCAAGCAACTGCAACATCACAGATTTTGTAATGACTAATTTTGCTAATTTCATGAAATTTCTACCACCATAAATGCTTACAAAATTTATAATATTTTTTGAAATCAGCAGATGAATACTTCTAGTAGCCAAGTTCATGTGATCACGACAGGTCAGAGATCGTAAAACAGAATTCATGATATTTCTCGTCAGCTCATGACAGATGACTCTTAAACAATTCAAGTCACTCGTGACATTTGAAATCAAATTTGATAGCACCAATTATCAAGTGCAGTCAAATAAGCGCATTGCTGATAGGAAGTAGGAGGGCCACGGCCCTCTCATTAGATCCTAGTTAATAAATTCAATGGCAGATACTTTAGTATCATACTCTGTTCCATGTTGGACAATAAAGGGAGTGCAGGATGCTGTTAAATGAAGCTACCTTGATGTCTTCGACTCAATGCAGGCTTATGAATTAATGCACAATTCATTTTAATTATGTGGTTTTGATGTTTAGGATTTAAGGGAGCATACAGCAGAAGATTGGGTTTACACGTTCGCTGAAGGCCTTGACCAAGACACCTTTTAACATATGGTTTATTGACCATGGAGCTACTGATCATTTAAAACGTGTCTGAGCTGAACTTGTTACCAGCTATTGTTATTATTCTTCTTCTTCTTTTTTTTTTGGGGGACCCACCAAAGTTCATATTATTATGATGTCTAATCATGGTATCTAGATATTGTAGGTTATAGACATTGCTGAGAAAGGCTCAACAGAAAATCTGAAACATGATATGTATCGGTCAATAGAGGCAACCTGGTAACTTGAAGGATCAAGAAACAAAGTATGGTATCACTGTCTATTGTTGAAGCTGAACATCATACTTTATAATTTATGTCGTGCAATCACTGAACCAATACCATTTTTATGTGATAATGGTCAATTCCATACCTTGGACGCCGAGCATCTATTTAGCTTGTCAGCATGCGTTGTAATGCTTTGCATAAATAGCATGTGCTTAATTGTTCGCTCAAGAAGTGAATCAATACTGCACTGCACAAGTCATAAATTTCAATACACATTTCATGAAACACAAAAAGATAAGTTCAATACAGGGGACATAACTTACCTTTGATCCGTTAGGAACAAGTTCTCGTAATTCCTTGATTCGATCTTGGATCAATTGTCTATCCCTTGGCCGAGGCCTGCAGCTTTCACCAGGTCTGGCTCTCTTTTTGGTTGTCTTAACTTGCCTTTCTGAATATTCACTCCCTCTACTAGAACTGGGAGAGGAAAAGCTTTTTAGAGAATGAAAACCACATGTGGCTGAGGAATTCAAGCTGCTCATTGAGTCTTGATCGAATGAATAGCCTACTGAACTAATGGGACCCACATCACTTTTGCAAATCTCCAATGTTTTCTCGGCCGTCAAGAGAGATTTTTCGCTATGAATATCATGTCCATCATGACTAATGTTACCGACCACTGCATCCAGAAGGTGCTCAGAGTCATGGTTTGGTATTAACAAATTGCTAATGTCCATTCCGTCAGAAATCTCAACAACCATTTCTGACCTGGTGACTTCTGCATCGGTGTTGAGACGAGTATTTGGATTCCGAAAAGTGGGTCCCAGTGCTTCATACAGCTCATAGCCAGCAGTAAAACTTATAGCTGTACTCTGTGCATCGACTTGATTAGACTTAGTTATAGATTCTAAGTTCTTCTCTAAAACTTCATTCACCTTCATATTTGAAAGTTCTGATGCACTTGTCTCTGTCAAAGATTCAATCTCTACTTGTTTCTGTTCCCCATTGACAAAATTTTCAGAACTTAAAGGAAATGAATTCTCGATTTCACCAAACCCTGGCATTGAGTTCTTATCTTGTTCACTCGTATTGAATTGAATTGACCTATTGGAGAAACCTCCAGGTTTTCCGAGATATGGAAGTATCTGAGACCATAAATTCATCTCATCCTCGTGAAAAATTCTATCCACATTGGTTATACTGCTACCATGAAAACCTGCTGACCCTGAAGTTCTTGTGCAGTTATCTGACTGGTAAAGAATACAAATCAATAAGATCTGGGAATAAAATTGTTCCGCATACACACTTTGCTAAATTTAAAGTTAAATATTTTTAATAGAATACATAATCATTGTAGTTGTCAAAGTTAAAAATGAGTCTAACAGTAAGATAGAAGTTACTCTTAAACTAACTACACTTTTGTTTTTACTGTGAATAAGAGAAAAGTGGGACGTCTGGACATAAAAAGTGATAGATCCAAAACATAAAATACTTGTACAGAAATTGTTTGAAACGGGGATTAGCTAAAAGCGACCACAGTGAGTAAGAGATTCACCAGAAAGGAATTCTCCATGCTACTTTGTCTTGATTGGGAAATAAAATCTTCTATGGGATCATGAAGCATAGAAAAGGCGTGTCTGATATGATTGATCAGCTTCAAGTCCTCAGCAATCTGAATTCTCAAACAAAAATGAGAGGACAAAACAGAATACAAACAACATGTCACTCTGTGTGTGTGTGTGTAATATTAGAATAAATACTTGCAAATTCTTTAGTATGTATAGCAATACTCTGATATAATTATGCAAATGACCGGGGAGATGATGAAGTTGAAAAATGCAGATCAACATACCTTCTGCAAGGACCCAAGTTGGATAACTCCATGAGGAACGACAGCCACCACTGCAATGGTCTGCAAGATGGGGAAAAGACTTTGTTACATATTTCCTCGAATCAAATTCCAATGTTCCATACACAAAAGAACACACACTGAATGGAGCTCCCTGTAGGGAAAACTGGATAGAATCTTTTTTCTAGAGGTAAAAGAAAGTAACTAATAGGAAGCATGAAGAAATTTAATAAAAACAGGGCATAGTCTTAACTTAGCCATACTCTAAACTAATACATTTGAATAATTAGGCTGTGGATTTAATTTAAATGTTCGTGTTTGAGTTTGAATTGGAATGTTTAAAGTAAATAAAAACTCGTTTATCTTTCTCCTTCCTATTACATCAAAAAGAAAAACGTAATCACTTGGTTTCCTTTTCCTTTGCGTCCTCCAAAAAGAAATCTTATTGACTGACAATTGAGAATAGTGATTATCTAACTTGAATTAAATTGAAGCAACTTCAAGGAACGGAATAGAAGGATTTACCTTAATTCCAGCTGAAAACTGATCTTGCCAACCATCAAAGCACTGAACAGCACCGAATTTATTTAATTAGAATAATAGTAACGTACTACACCGTTCATTGTTGTAAGAAAACAAAGAAACTTTTAAATCCTACTGTCTTCTCCACACATTAATTATCAACTGCCATACATGAAACTAAACCATCCTCCTGAACGGCTCTTACATTCAAATTACCATGTCAAATATGAGGAACCACTTTCAATTTCAATCAATATAAACAGCACACTTAAAGCCAAAACATTACACATTTGTAACCACATAGTAATTTATACTTCGTTTTTTAACGGCAGTAGTACAAGTAGGAGTAACATAATCACCAACAGCGGGATCTAAAAAATAAAAAATATAAATAAAAAATCTACTTATCAGAATAATTTTGAATATCCAAGAAGTTTCTGACCTCAGACGTGGAGGTTGAATCTATTGCATGCTTATCCAAAAATATCCATGAGTGCTTCCCAGAAACTGCCACCTGCCCAACAATGCTGTCCAGCAGAAACATATCAGTGGTATGAGAAGAAAAAGTTATTAATATACTGTGGTGTTCGTTTAGACAGTGGTAACTGCCACCAACAAGAATAAGCTACATGGGTTTTTCATGTATCAAAATTGATTAATTGTGTCAAGGAAGCCTAGAAGCAGACATATAAAGCCATAACATGACATGGTGGCATTTGAATGGAAATGGCGCATCACCCCAGATGCACTTTATCTCAATTGAAGTTATAACATATCTTAACCTCCGAGGGAAAAACAAGAAGTATCTTGATTGTCCAACTTGGAATTATGAAATGTGTGTTTTCATTAAAATTTTATGTCATAAAATGTTACTCTCTACTTTGCATATTAGTTAAACGACCAAACATGCAGATAACAGCTATGAGCGGTTGAAATTAAAGATTGTCTTTGACTTCTAAGTAAAAGTAGATTTTTGGATTAATAATAATAATAATAATAATAATAATAATAATAATAATAATAATTTGTTACAACTACTGTTTGAAGGAGAGTGACACAAGCATTGTTACATACCCTTTCCCTAGAGTCTGTACTTGATATGACATCTTGGCCACAGCTGATCCAAGAGGATCATGAGAAAATGGACCATCATTGAACCACGTCCTTTCTGGGTATTGATTGTTTTCATAATAGGCATGCTCACATGTCAACATCCTGCATGAAATTCCAGATGAAGGAAAAGGCAAGAAATGAGAAAACAGAAAAGTTTAGCTACAATTCTAAATGATACATCAACTATGAGACATAGACAATCTTAGGAATTGAAAATTTTAACGAATGTGAGAGATATATGGGCACAGACGCACAGTTCAACAATCCAATTGATAAAAAAAAAAGTCTTCTTGAATGTACTACACTGAACAAATATATGACCCTCAACAATGCTCTCTTTTCTGCACAAAATCGTGTTTCTTAGTGAGGGATGATACACAAATTTAGAACATAACTTAAGGATTGAAGAGGCTCCAAATACCCTTTTAAATCATTTCTATTTCACGAGTACAGAAAGTTTCAATAATGTAAGAGAACTTCCTTGCATAGAGAAAAATAGCATTTGTCAATACCACCACCTCTTCTATAGTAGCTTTAGCAGATAAGTTACAGTCATCAACATCATCACCAAATTCAATCCTGTGTACCAGCCAAGAAATAATTATTTGGAACAATAATGAACAATTTCTGCAGTTTTCATAGCACATAACAACTCCATGCTTTCCATGTGATATGAATCCAGGAAACTCGCATATAGTATGTTCTAGAATTCTTCTTAAGGATTTCAACATGTAGAATCTCCAATTCGCTATTGATCATAGCCTGCACATTGTATTACTACCTAATGCACGATATGAAATGCAAAGGTTAAATTATACATTGAACCTCAAACCACAATAATACGGCCTGTATCCACAACTGAGAGTCTTCATTGTACAAATGAGTAGATCAAGTAAGCATGACGGAACCACAGAGAAGAAAATGACAAACACTTCAGAAGGCAGAAGCTTTTCAGCCAGTTTCTGTTCCTGCACGTCTTTGTCAAGAGGTGCTTGTGGGCGGATGGCCACCAAAAACTGGGCTTGGTGCCATTACTAGGAAGGTCATGTTTATGATTTGGTGATCTAAGATCATATTATCCAGTCTTTGTTTTTCCAGTACAACTTTTCAGTTCTCATTGTTAGACTTAGTCACATCATGTAATCTGAAAACTTTCCATTTTCCATCTGCTGTGACACTCTAATTGACCATTTAATTCAAGCAACCACTCTTCAAAAGGATTTACTCAAAAAAGACAATGATTTCTTTCATCTTATCTGTAAACAGTGGCAAAAACATGTGATATCATGCATTAACCAAGTGAACTTAAAAGAGAAAATGAAATAAATGAGTGAAATCAAGCCAATGCAGAGTATGTTTATCAAAATCATGATGTTTCACATCAAATAAAGCTGACTATTAAATTAAAAATAAAAGGACTCACGTTTGTGATCGATGCTTGAGCTTCCAGAAAACTGCGTACTTCCAACAAGTGTTGAAACAGAGTCTCCTCAACACTTGGCCCAAATGGCCCTCCATTATCCCCTCTCCAGTGAGTTAATATCCTAATCCCAAAAAAACCAATCCTAAACCAAATGAAACCCCAAAACCCCCAAGGTTCACACCCCGTCTTGTATAGTTTCAACCCCTAGCTCCCCCTGTAAGATCCTCTTCCAGCCTGTTTCCTTCTCAACCGCCTTTTTATTGGGGGGCCAACCGTTGGTAGCAACATCGGGTCATCATTTCCCATCCTCCCTTCAGCTCTCAATCTTATAAGAACCCTAATTCACCAATAAAACTATAAACTTTCGCGAACTTGCTCAAACAAACCAAAGAAAACATAAACACGGAGCATGGACATCCACATATAATTCATGCCATTCAAGGAATTTTCCATTGCTTCCAATTTTCTTCAACTTCGAGAAATCGTTCAAATATCTTGAACAGAGGAAACAATAAACCACAATTTTACGAATACCAATCATAAAAGATTCGCCAACGTCAATCACAACGCTCAATCCAATTCTCCACGCATATCAATAGTTTTAATACAATCTTCTTCAACTCCAAAAAGATTTAAGAAAAGAAAGAAACCTTTATGAAAGCTTGAATTGAACAAACCAAAATCGCTAAAAAAAAAAGCTCTATTCAACGAATATCAAGTGACACTGAGAACTCCATTTACAGTAGTCACTAGGCTGTATTCCTGTATCAAGATAAATAATTCAACTATAGAGAGAGGAATTTTCAAAAATCGCCCCTCTAATTCCTATGCTCTTATTTCTCTTTGTGCGTTTGTGGGTTCTAACAGAATGCTGTTTCAGAAGAGTACCTTCGGCGCTCTATACGAAAACCAAAAAGACCTGCGTTTGCTTCCATTTTCTTCTATTCCGACATTAAATTCTACAATTAAAATGGCATTTGTGAAAAGGAAAACTAATCCTTCTGTGCGCTTGCGTGAGAGAGAGCTTCAATGGTAGTCCAATTTTCCTTTTAGAACTCAACAGCTTTGCTTTATACGCAGCCTAATAGCTTTTTCTTAAATGCACAGTGCCTCTTCCTAATCTCCGCGCGGATGCGCAGTACGCACCACTTTCTGTCCTCTTGCATATGATAACAAAAAGGCCTTTATGTCCCTCATGTCCCTCCGTCCCAGGTAACATAGTCCTAAGCGCGAGGCGTGATAAAGCAACGAGCACATAATAGTCTGAGAGATGAAGAGAGAGGGCTAGCAATTTGAAAATATTTTTGACAGTTATATTTGCATTACACAAATCTATAGTTTTACGATATTTAAATATCAATAAAGTTTCTAAATTTTTATTTATGTTAGTAATTTTATCATACATTATTTTAAATTTGAGCCGAAATTTTTATCCCAACAATTATATTGCATATATTACAATATTAATATAATGGATTTTTGTTACAATGTTAATTAGAAGGAACCAAAATATTTATTTATATTACTTATATAGAAACAGTAATTAATAAAGAAATGAAAGAAAACACTTTTTTAAAATTTCAAGAGTGTAAATTTGATAAAAATCATTATCATGGACTAGATGTATTATTTAATAAAAGAAAAATATAAGAATTTGAAAAACAATAAAAATTAGATATTGTTATTATAATGGACAAAGATGGAGAAAATTTGTAATACTGACATAATTTGTCAAATGTTTTTCACTATCATTTATTTGGAAAACGGTAATATCGAATTTGATCCAGTTTTAGGGTTTGATTTGGCACTTTCCCCTACTTCCACGTGACTGTCCAACCTCACTTATAAGCTCATCTTCTCCTATGCACGTCAGCGTTGAAACTATAAGAAAGTTCCAGGGCTGGAATTAGAAATGTGCTGATGTTAATATAGAGAAATGGTCAATAATTTAGGAGTTAAAAAAATGATCATAAGTTTAAAAGAATAAAATTGGCCAAACATGGGTATGCATGTGCATATCAACTTCTTTCTCTTGCAAGCTCTGGCACGTGCCAGCATGACTCAGCCCCTTGCAATTAAGGGGGGGGGGACTGAGTCACGCTAGCACGTGCCAGCGCTCGCAATATAAAAATTTCAATGTGCATACATATGCGTACCCTTGTCTCCGCCAATATGCATGTCTTGCTAGGTGTAAAAAAGCGCTCTTATTTTTTATTTTTATTTTAATTATTCTAGAATGATAAGTAAAAAAATGCATATTTGAAAAAATTTTACGCAAATTTTCACATATTTTTTTAGTTTTCCACAAAAAAATATAGTTTCTAAAGTATTGATACCTAGATCGCTTAGTCTCACAAAGTTAGGAAGCAATAAATTCACACCAATGGTTGTTGGTCAGAGTCTTATAGAAAGCAATTGCATTTCCAGAGAAATGAATGGAGTTCATGGTCCATGGTTTACGCTACAGTAAAAGTAAAACATAGTCTTACCCCAAAATCTTTTGATATACATTATAAATTCATAAAATATAATTTAATTTAAATGTCAGATGCGGGATGTCATTATTAGAATATAGGCTTTTGTCATAATTTTTAATTTTTTTGGCACAATTTAGGAACAACATGTGACCCAATGAAATGTGCATGCCGTTTCCCGTTTAGATGCGCTTAGGCAGTCAACTCTAAAAATTAATAACAAGTTACCCAACGAAAAGGTACATGGCTTTTTCCACCTAGACGTGTCGTTTTCCTCACCTACCTACTGTGCAAGGAGAGGCATTTTATGCACACTTCATGCCTACTTGAGCCTAGGTAACACATTTTTCGACGTTTTAGACACTCTTAAGACTTAAGAGCATGTTTATGTCTCTATTATTAAAAAAATGCATTTGAAGCTCACTTAAGGGCACCTGAAAGCAAGTTCGGTTGTGATGCTTTGCACGCTTTCTTTTTCCTTTTTTTGTTTAATTTTTTAACACATTTTACTTCGAGAAGCTCAAAACTTGATCTCGTTACTCAATCACGTTTTATGTTTTTTGAAACATTGTTGAATGTTGGGAAATAACTCAAGTTTGAGTATTTTTTCCCCCTCAAAACCAAATATTGTATCAAATTTAAAGGCCAAATACCTATATATCTTTGGGGTGGGAATTGGTAAATAAAGGGCCAAATCCGCCCCCCCCTTCTTTTTAATCCAATTCCATCCTCTTCGTTTGGCCCAGGAAAGTGACCACGAAATTAATAATGAAATTCCAACATATATATGCAGTTATGTTCAGGTACCTACTGTGGATACTTTATGGTACCCACAGTTGGGGAAAAAATTCGTGGGGCCCTCGTAAAGCCTCCCACCACCAGGAAACAGTTATATATTATTCATCTGATTTAATACAGATACTAAGAAAAAAAATTCTGTAATGACGTGAAGCCCTGTGAGGACGCCACGTGGCGTGGGTTTGGTACCCACGTGGGTACCAGATCAAACGTGCATATATATATATATATATATATATATCTATCCAATTTCAATTTTTTAATAAAAATATTGTTAAATAATATAAATAAAAAGCTGAAAACTGGGAAAAATTATGTTATTTGCATGAGGTTAATAAAATGGCACATTACGATTTTCGAAAAATGCAACACAAAATCTTCTGTAGCCAACATCTCCAGTGTTGGGTAAAACAAGTCAAAGAAAAAGATTTCAAAAAAGAAAAAAAAAGAAAAAGAAAAATAAATGGGAAACATTAATTAATTTTGAAGTAATAATGTATAGGAAGAATTTGGGTACTACTATTTTAAACAATGAGGAAAAAACTATAGATGTACCAAATAAGGAGCTTTTTCACCAAGGTAGAAAAAACTAAAAAGCTTTTGTTTTGGCACTTTCTACTCCAAATTTAACTTCATTGTCACATGTCCCCTCCGCAATACATGTTTTGCCTTTCATGCTGCTCAAGAACAAATTGTGTAGAGACAAAGGGGAATAAAGTTAACTTTTGTTTCTCCTTTAGATTTTTCCACCTTCGTAAAAAAACTCTTTATTTCTGCAAAAATGTTTTTTTTCTCCTATGCAAATTAAATGCCTATAATCCAATTTCCCTATGCATTAGCATATCTAGTGTGGGCAGAAATGTTCAAGTGCAACCGGTAGTGCCATAGTTATGGTACTACCGGGTCATTTTCGGTCCCGTACGACCTCCGTTTTGAAATTCGAGACCAGATTTGGATTCAGCACGAAAAGACGGAGCTCCAGTAATTTTTTCAAAATTTTGGGCAAAAAATTGGACACTGTGGTGTCCGGTCAAACTTTTGGCAAAAATTTAGGCTTAAATTTGGCCAAAAAGTTTGACCGGCCCCACGGCATCCAACGATATCACAAAATTTTTGAAAAAATTACTGGAGCTCTGTCTCGTCGTGCTAAATCCAGATATGGTCCCGGATTTCAAATCGGAGGTCGGACGAGACTAGAAAACGTAGCGGTAGCGCCGTAATTACGACGCTACTGCTAGCATTTGAACATTTCGGGTAGTGTGGGAGAGAAATGTGGAGGGGAAAAGGGGAAGAGTTATGCTAGAGCACAGAAACATTATACAATAATACAGTTAGTAGGATCCCCTTTTTCTACACATGACATGACTTTTAAATCGATATTTATCAAATAAGTTATATTTGTGTGTTGCATATATACTTTGTTGTATATTTTTGTGGTATCAATAGCATTTTCAAAGGGAAACATGAAAAAAAATACGGGGAAAATATAAAAAAGGTTCTAACCCCCTCCCTTAAAAAATAAATAAATAAATAAAATAATAATAATGATAAAATAAATAAATAATAATAATAATAATAATAATGAAAAAAAATTTATACCCTCATATTATTTGATTTTGTTGGAGGAGGAGAAAAACCCAAAATTTCAATAAATGGTTTATTTGGGAATAGGTTTTTCTTTGGGCTTTTTTTTACCCAACATTAAAAATGGTCTAGGAGTTCTTTGCTCATCCACACAATTATACAGTTATATCATAGTAACACCAAGAAAACCGTCAAATGGAATAGATTTTTAAATATTAGCTATAAACGACTCTATTCAACTTTTTAATTTAAAGGGTATGTTTATACCAATTTTGATCCAGTGCTTAAATTTGGACACCTTAATGTGCTCAAATTTGATGCGTCGGTATGAACAACATGATGACATCGGATTAGGACACATTAAAGTGCCCAAATTCAAACATTTGAATCAACGCTGATATTTACACTCTCCAAATTTGGAGGGTCATCCTCATCCTTTATTTATTATTAAGAATGCATTCAATAAATTCAGATTCCATTATTCTACTTTTTTGTTATTTGAATACTAATTAAATGTTTTAGTTAATAGGACTTTATTAGGTTATTGAAACAAGTTCAAAATAGAACTACAGGAAAGAACAATTACTTTCTTGATATAATTTGGAGAGAAAATCAGGGTGAGAGAGAAGACTGCACAAACGCAGTCAGTAAATGGTGTCTAGGCATGCTGGCTGTAGAGGCATAAATTAAGGTCATACTGGCATCTAGGACTGCAAGGGGACAATCTCGTCATTCACATACACTTATTAATTTTACAACACTCATAGTTGTCTCATTAAAATCATGTTTGGATTAGGCCTATATATATATATATATATATATATATATATATATATATATATATATATATATATATATAATCGACGTATAAGAGTCTAATAAGCTAAGAAAAAAATAGTTAATTTTAATTGTGGAGTATGTTGCTTCCTTGTTAAAAGCTCAAGTTAGAAAAATTCAATGGAAAAAATATATGAACAAAGGAAAAAGACTATAATTATTGTTCCCAATCTCTACAATTGTCTTGTGCACCAATATCACCATTTTCCGAAGGTTCATATGTACCATCTTTTATTCTTTTTCAATGTAGCATCCAAGCAAGCATTATCCCTCATTGTTGAGTAACCTCTTTAGAAAGATTCAAGAAATTTTATGAATTTTTATATATAAAAAAAATACTGATTCCAGAATAATTACATTGTTTTGATTTAATTAATAAAGTTTGATTTATTATGGTAGTATAATAATATTATTAATGCAAGTTATAAAGTTTATATTGGGCTTTACGCAATCGATCATATTAGATAGATATCCTTTCAACACAAAGAGTCAGGGTTATTGTGTAGGACTTGAGATAAAGTAAACTAGATGACTGTGAAACTAGGAGGGTGATAGGATTGATTTTTTAATTATTTTTTTAATAGATTTTTATGTGAAATTGAAGAGAAAATTAGTAGAGTTAAATAGTAGAGATTTGTGTAGTACATGTAGGTCTCACGAGATATGTGGATGTAACTGATTTAGGGTAAAGAAAAAATGAATAAGAATGGATAAAAAAGTTGAAAAAATTTGTAAAATTTCAACCCTACCATTTATGCTAGAACTAGTCTAGAATTTGTCGTTGGAGATGCCGGTTTACCCAATTAATGAAAATGGAAATTTTATTTTATTTTATTTTATTTTATTTCCTGAATCGAGGGAAGTGAATGTGTGTTCTTAAATAAAGAGAGAAAAATTAATAAATAAAAAATAAAAATAAAAATAAAAATATTCGAATAGAGACTGGAAATTAATATTGACCAACAAGCATCATTCTTGTTGAATATAATGGCAGTGCCAAATCACTGTCGTCTGTCGGAAGGCTGCTTGCTAATCAAAATCAAAATGAAAAATCCATCCATTAAAGAGAAAGTTTAAGAGGGGAGACAACAGTCTGACAACTTTGAGCAGTAAAAATGATTTCTAAGAAAAGTGTCTCCGGAGAATATTAAGTATTATTATTGTGTTACAAAAGGAAGATGATAGGAAGATAAGAAGCATTTGCTACCCATACAAATCATATTGTTTGCCATATAAGTGGACTCACCATATATAAAAAAAATTATTTTTGTTTTGAGCCTAACTTATCTACTTATATCTAAGCATCCTAATTATGCATTTTAAGTCAATTTAAATCTTAGGATAAGAGCTTGTTTGATCAATTAACTTATTCAAAAAAAAATTTATTTTTCTTTTCCTATCATTTTCAATCACTCATCGTGCGCGTTGATGTGGTAATTTCTTTATATGTTTTTTAAAATTTCTTATCAATTATTTCCCAATCATACATCCAATAATAATTATTTTTTCAATAAATTCTATCAACCATGCCCTAAATATGTTAGACTGACTATTAATAGCATATATCTTTGAACATCCTAATAAGTTCATATATATAACATGTGATGTAGTGATAAACTAAAAATTGCAAACAAAGAGCGTTCGGAAAAGACTTTTTGTTTATAAAAAAATTATATACAAAATAGAGAACATCTTTAAATTTAGCCCATAATAGACAATCATTTTTACCAATTTTTACCCTTTTTATCCATTTTTATCAATTCTTTTTTTTACCTTAAATCAATCACATCCACATATCTTGTTGGACCCACATGTTCTATATAAATCTCCACAATTCAACTCCACTCATTCTCTTTCTTCTTTTACATTAAAATCCATTAAAAATCATAAAAAATCAACCCCTACCAATCCCTTAGATAAAAAAAATTTATTTGTACTCTCGCACATGCACAAAACGCATGTTCTCCATACATGCATTAATTAAGTCAATAAATAGAAAATTCCTTTTCCATGTGTGCAACTGTGCAAGATTGCACATTGCACAATTCAAGTACATTGCACAATTCAAGTCATGTCAGGATGCATCTTTTCATCAATTTTTACTCATTCTTTCTAAATTTGAATTTGATCAAATCAATCACATTTACATATTTCATGGGAACTACATATACTACACAAGTCTCCACCATTCAACTCTATTCATTATCTCTCCTATTTTATATCAAAATTCATTAAAAAAAAATCCAATCCTAACATGTCGACAATTTGTTAATTGATTATCGCTACATGCATATATATTATAGAAGAAGATAAATATTTTGCCTTTTTGTATTTCATAAAAGTACGAATTATTACAAATGAATAAAATTACTAAGAGACTCTAATTATCGATCAGATGAGTGTTGGTAATGTCTATTTTAGTTGCTATTCCCTCCGTCCCACAAAGATAAACTCATTTTCCTTTTTTTCAACAGTCTTAAAATATAACCCACTTTCTATTTATTTTTATTTTTTATTTTTATTTTTTTCTATTATACTCTTATTTAATATGCATTGTTATTAATGAAAATACACTAACACATCATTTAATATAGGAATATATTTTAAAAAATAAAATAAAATATTATTTTTTCAATAATATTAATTACAATTAATTTTTTTTTAGTCTTTGTCGAAGTCAAAGTAAGCATATATATCTTTATGAGATGGAAGGAGTATTAACTTTAAAATAATTTAAAAGTACAATAAAAATTCATTTTTATGTAACTAAAATTACATTAAAACTTATGCTAATTCACTTTCAGAGAAAAAGAAAAAGAAAAAGAAAAAGAAAAAGAAAAAGAAAAAGAAAAAGAAAAAGAAAAAGAAAAAGAAACTTATGCTAATTGAAACCATTGGAGAAAACACGAATTTTGGTGGAAAATGGAAACCAATTAAGTGGATGGTTAGTAGTACTGTTCTCAATATCATTAATTAATTCTACTGTGCTCCTCTATTTCTTTTATTTTTATTTTTAAATAAAATAATATGTTGTACGTCTATATTCAATTTAAGATATTAACATTTTTTTTTAAATTTCCTTTCGAGATGTAGTTACCCTAACTCTCAATTGAACAAAAGATTGTAGTTCTCAATTAAGCAAAAGATTCATGATAGAGATATTTTCAAATTCTATATATATAGGCGGCCCTGTAATGAAGTGACTGAGATGGTTGCCTCTAGCCCGACCCTTCAGGGGACCGTTGTAATCCATTATGCCTAAGGTCCAATTGTGTGTTATGCCATTTTTTTTTAAATTGAAGAGCCCAACTTTGAATTCAACTCAAAATTTTAGATCTGATTTTAAGAGTAATAAAAGAACAATTGAAATATTCAATTCAAATTTTTAGAGCTATTTTTTACTTTTCATAAATATTTATTCAAATATTTAGGCCCATTTCAAGTTTAATTAAGTAAGAAATAGAAGGGGACAATTGCAAACCAATAATAATAATAATAATAATAATAATAATAATAATAATAAATAAATAAATAAATAAAAGGGGCCCATATTTGGAAGTCTTATTACCGTGTGTTTGACTAATTCTTACTATAATCCTAATTAAATATCATGTGTCATTTGATATTAGATTTATGAAAAAATAAATAAATAATTGGCCTATTTTTTAAAGTTCGCCTCAGACTCAACAAACCACAGGACCTTCGCTGTGTATATAAGACCTATTTATAAAATGAAAAAAAAAAAAACCTCTTTTCTTATTTTTCTTACAGCAAACATTGCCAGTGTGTTATTTTATGACAAAGAAGTAAACTAACAATGTAACAAATTAAAATCATATTGACGCTAAATTGTTATGTCTTCACCAACAGCGAACACCCCCACCGTCTCCATCACCGATAGTCACTTCCATTACCTCACCACTTGCAACATATTTTATTTTATATATTACATTAATTTCTGTATTGAACACCAAATTCAATTATTCTTCTAGTGACACATTATTTTGTTTTTATCCTTGTGATCTTTGGACCAGGAGTTATATATTTGCTTATTCACACACATATAATAATTTTATCATTTTACTCCACACTCAACCAAATTAAAATTTTCTTACATATCCCGTCAAAAAAATAATAAAAATAATAAAAGAATCTTACATATAATAAGAAAATAAATATACAATTAAGTAAAAGTATTTGTATTTGTATTTAATGAGTTTAAAATATTGTAGAAAGCGTAAACCGTGTAAAAGTATCAAGAGTACACTTCTTCTTCTTCTCTCTCTTTTTTTTGGGGGGGGGGGGGGCCATTGAGTAAACATTTTCTTTTTAATGTTTTTGCACTTTTGCATATTTTTCTTCAAAACTTTAATTTCACTAGCGCTTCACATTTTCTTCTTTACTCTTTTTATAACACACTCTAAATTAAGTGAAAATTTACACTTGTTAGTAAATGTCAAGTAATAATTAGTAATGTCATTGATTTATAATCATTCTACTCTTTCTAAAAAGTTAATATGACCTTAATTTTACTATTTCGGCAGTTAGAAAACAAAATAAGATAGAGCATTAGAGGTCACAAAGTGAAAATGCTTAATCATCAATTATTATAACGATCATGTGGCGTTTTTTAAAAAAAGATTCAATTTGTCTGATGTTACGGCATCGTTTTACCTAGGTAACTAAAATTATCAAAGGTCATAATCATTAATTATCCTTGTTGTTTAAGGATAATATTAATTAATAGAAAATTATTTACCTTGGGTTCCAAATGTTGCTGGCATTGATGATTTACATTCAAATCAATTGAAGGGGCCAAAAAAAAAAAAAGGTTAAAAGGATACTTTTAGTGTGTAATTTTCTTTACCTAAAGGTAATGTAATTATATTATAGTTCAGGCTAATAAAAAACTGGAAATCACATTCAAAAAAAAAAAAAAAAAAAAAACTGGAAATTGATCATGGCTCAAGTAGTTGAGATATGTTTTGCATAAGCTTTAGGATGCTTACTTCAACAAAAGCAAGCAATGTGAACACATATCATGAAAGTGATTTTTGTAGATACCTTTAATCTTTGTTTGAAAAATTCGTTCAGAAATAGTTTAGGCAATGTTTAAATTCGAAGTCGATTTAATTTCTTGAATTGTACATGCTGTGTTTTTACTTTGCATATACATTTTCATTCGCTTAAATTCGAAACTGAATCTTACTATTTAATCACGTTTTATGATTTTTAGAATATTTTTTTTTTGGATCTTTTAGTCAATGCCATAATTAATGAAGTAAACTAAGTGGTGAAAGAAAGAAGCATGTAACCATGATTCAAAAATTATTATAACTAAGATATTGAGGGAAAAAAAAAAGAAGAAAGAATTCTTTAGAAATATAACTGAAGGCATAATAAAAATAAAATAAGAGAAGAACATGATGAATAAAACAAGACAAAAGAGGGAAAACCGATAATGATATTTTCCCCACTTTCTTTACCTTAAACTTAACATTTTCGAGTGCTTATCGAGTATTTACATAATGTGGTCGTTAAAATATGAGGCAAGTATCATGTAAGTCTGCCTATGACAATAAATGAACAATATGAGAAGTTGGGTATAATAACAATGTTACAACAATCAACACTATTAATGAATGGTGTACAAACAGATAACAATAACAATAATAATAATGACAATAACAACAACAACAACAATAATAATAATAATAATAATAATAATAATAATAATAATTATTATTATTATTATTATTATTATTATTATTATTATTATTATTCTCAATTTATGGATAAGGTGGTAATAAAATATCGTCGGTGTGTAAATTTTTTTAGTAATGATCTTATACAAGTAGTATTAATATCCTCGTACAGTTCTGCAAAGATTTTCTATCAATTCTGTCATCCAATGAATATTTAAACATGCTCAAAGTCGATTATAATCGAACGAATGAATCATATTACAAGAAAAAACGAAGGTGGTGTCAAACCCAATTAAAACTTCACTAGCTTTATTTTAGGTTGTTATAGTTGAATTGTTCATGTTATTTTAATTCTTATCTCTTTAGATAGTTAATAATTATTTCATCCATTCAAAACAACTAACTTTGTTGAATTAATACACTTGATTTGAATATGAATTATTTTAACTGAACGAGACAGTTAAAAAATAGTAATTAGAAGAGTAAATCCCAACTATCGTATAACTATCTATCGACCAATGTGTTAGTTTATTATTATTATTATTATTATTATTATTATTATTATTATTATTATTATTATTATTATTATTTCTCTCCCGATTCTTCTATTCTCTTTCTCTATCTCTCAAGTCTCATCAGACATGCAATGAAAATGGGAATCATAATCATCCTAAGTAGATTTCATAGCACAACTTTTTACTAGCATGTAATCTAGGTGTGTGACTCAATATTCTACATAGTGATGAGTAATACTCTCAAGTCAATATGTGGGCAGGCGTGAAAATTATATACATGGCCGTTTTCAAACATTTTGTCTACTAGTGGTATGTGATTAAATATCAAAAAGTTGTAAGGACATCATTAATAATCATCACTAAATTCTGAAAATATAGTTATCACTAAGTTCTGAAAATATAGTTTCACGCCACGGAGTTTAGAAGATTTTCAGGGTATATACATGTAAATTGGAAAAATTTTGACACCAGCACATTTACGTGATAAATTCTTCATTGCATATATGAATTACAAACAAAAATATGTTTTAACATACCGGGTAGATATTCTTTATTTAATTTTTTGTCTTAATACTCTCCATTATTTCTATTCTGAAGCTAATAATTGATCTACACATAATTTATTGCTTCTTCAATCCTCGGCATATGGCATTGAAATTGTTTTTTCTTTATCTTTCATTCTATTTGCCAGAACAATAAAAATCCAAATTGTACGGCATGGTAAATGAGCATTCCCAATCTGCCTGAAAACTTAACAGATGGATTTACAATCGATGAAACATTGGCTTAGAGACTAGATGATCGAGTCCTTATTCCCCATGGCTGATGGTTCCTTTTATAACTAATCAAGTCCTTATTCCCCATGGCTCCTTTTTTTTTTTTTTTTTTAAAAAAGAGCTTCAATATATATTTAATTGGAAAGAGAAAAAATACCATCTCAAAAAGAAAGAAAAAATCATAAATAACAAATTAAAAAAAAAAAAGTAAGAAACAAGATAGATCGAGACATTATGAGAAACAATAATTACAGTAATTCACAGTATGCACTCATTTTAGAGTTTAGACGACCTTTTTAACAATACCTATAATTTTATTGTCATGTCAACTAAATACATTAATTCTAGACATAATCAATCCTAGACAGCGATAAACCCATTTGAAGATGAATTTTGGTAGACATAGGCTCTATTAGCTTGTGTAGCAAGTTTTTGAAATCTACGTTGTCGTTGGACAAGCTCTAAGTTTTCTACTTCCGGAAAGATATCAAACACGTATAGATGCATTCGACCAATTCACCTTGTCGACGCTTTGACGGATAGAAATCTCACTTATTGAGGGAAATTGTTTTAAATGTATAGTCAAAAAGTAGTAGAAGGATTGAAATCTCACTTATTGAGGGACATTGTTTTAAATGTCTAGTAAAAAAGTAGTAAAATATTGGTGTGTTCTTGGTAAATTAAACTTCAAATCACGGCTGACGGCAAGAATTTAACCTGCTTCCTTAATCACATCTTATGCTGTCCAATACAACATGCCTTAAACAGGTTTGTGTACATCCTTTATGCAACTCCTTGAAATACCAATGCAGTGTCTAAACAAATAACAGAGATTTTGGAAACCTACCAAATGATCCCTTCCGGGAAAACCAGAAACATGTAATTGTGCGTGCAGCAAATAGGAGGAAATACTCTTGTCAAATATGTAATATACCTCGATGTATTTTTAGATTTATCTTATGGTACACGTATGTAGATGCTTCTCAAATGTGTTACTAGACTGTTCTGAAGCTATGCTATATCCTGCAAAAAATGCTAATTCTTCTTTCTACCGGATGTCGAAGGACTGCAAGCTGCGCTACGATGCCACAAATGGGAACTTTCTCAAATTTACAACAGCATGGAGTATCTTCAGTGCTGTCTAAGCAATGTATAGAAAGGGCACATTGCTCTTGTTAGGCTAATGGACGCATCATCATCACTGTGTTTGCAATTTGACGTGCACCATCTTTCTACGTTCAAAGAATTGAGTCATTGTAAGAAATATACCACGTACACAAAGTTCCACATGCATGTTGACCAAATTCTGATAAAAGGAATGGTCTCTTTCGGAGTGAAGTTATTCCATGAAAATTATTCAACATCTCATGATGTGATAGGCACATTTAAGTTCGCATTCACACACACACACAGAGAGAGAGAGAGAGAGATGAAAGAAGTAGTAGTTGTAAAGGTTTTGGCTCAGAAACATCCTTAAATTTTTCAATAAGCTGAAAAATGGTGGTCCTTGAGCAGCTACACCATACTTATTGGGAATAAGATTTTGTTTATTTGGTTGTTGAGTTGACATAAAACCACCTACTCTTCAAAATTTCTGTTTTCTGTGTTCTTTAAAGTGATGTTATAAATGCAAATATATACATGATATTCTCTTCAAGGAAACATATTTTCATCCAATTGTTGAGCCAACAGCACCACAAATTGTTACTAGAACACTATTTTTGGGGAATAGGCTAATGTTTGTTATGGGTAGATGATCATGAAGTGCATTTGGATGGGACGTTTTGGAATCGTCATTTGTTTAATCTTATCCAACCCACTTGTTGCAAAAGATTATGGTCATTTTTTTTTTGTCTTATCCAACCCACTTGTTGCAAAAGCTGAAGTGTTACAGAACTAGTATTTAAACTATACACACATTTCACCAGTGGGGTGCCTAGACAATTTGAGGACTTCAACGTGCTACGATATTTTATTGAAACATCTAATCTAAAAGCATAAGTTGGTAAAGAGTGCTAAAACTTATTTAATTAAACCATGTCATGAAGATCAATCCCAACCCATTCTCATCATCTGGACATCTGCCTTATCTTTAAGCAAATTATCTTTTAAGTACCGATTTAAACCCAGACAATGACAATGAAATGAATAATTACTCCACTACAAAAGTTTACCTAAAACAAGACAGGCACACAGGCACAGAGAATGTGCAAACAGATAGATGATGTAGAAACAGCTACATATTCAGACTATGATCAAGGGCTAGTCCACTTCCATTCATTAGGCACACAGACCTACCATCCTCGTGGCAATACAACCACTAAGAAAATGGGGAAATAGGTTGATGTAGGATTAGCTTGGGTCTGCATGCTGTGAGGACACACCTGAAGAGTTTCAACAATGAAGAAGCCCATGAAACTAGAATCCACGTGGAGCTGATACTCTCCATCTAGAGGTCACCTACATCATTTCGTATATTTTCTACGGAAAACTGCTGCCTTATATATGAGTTCTGTTTCTGAGCTCTCGGGGGTACTTACAAAATCTACATGATTGCTACTATGTGAATGAGTTCTGATTTCCAGATCATACAATTACCAGAATTCCTCAATGTTTTAACTTTTTGTAATATTCTAATATGCACTCACCGGCATAGGAGGAAGACACATAGTTTATACATAATGCAACAAGAGATCAGCTGAAGAATTCTTTAGTCTGCAGCTCTGACCCAAGTGAACATCTCCAAACACATATCTGCATGGTCATATACAGAATGAGGCAACCTATATTCTGAAGAACCATGCTCACACCTTTTTAACTTGTAACGTCTTGAAAACAAAAATATGAATAATTTTACAAAACCTGTATTCACAATGCTCAGGCCAGGCACACCGGGCTTTTCCATAATCCCAGTAGCAGTCCTCATCCCTAAGAGGTCCACGTTTACCTGTTTCGTGAAAAAGGTAAACGATAACTAATTGCTTTTGTGGTTTAGGTTTTAAAAAATTTTTCTTCTTCAAAATCAAAATCAACTTCAACCACACATCATGTATGTACAACTTCACCATTCAACCATACATTTAAAATCATTACTCAAAGATCTCTAGAAGAAAACAATGAAATCTGAATGAGTATGTGATGAATGACACCTACCCTTTGTCACAAATTGAAATTTTTTATCAGGATGAATATCATGCCACATCTCGAGCCACAGCTCCCTCATTAAAACTGGAGACCTAACAATATTCCTGTGATTTGCTGCGAGGATAGAGTTTGGTTAACAGTGAACACAATAGAAAAATGAAAAAGAGAATTATTAATTTGATGGGAAGCACAGTGGGCAGGTTTGTTTGGGCAGTATCAACCAGCAGCAAGAACAACCATGAATGAAACTGTGCCGGAATTGCAAGACATGATTAAAGTGATCAGCGTTTATCATCATTTCAGAGTTTTTAACTCTGCGAGTCTGCAACTGTATACATGATAAAGAAAATGTATCTATGAGATCATAATTTCAGTAATAGATAGAGAAGAGGACAACTGTCTTAATAGGCTGTCTTCGCTGCATTGTATTCCTTCTGGCAGAAAGTTCACAAAAGTGAACTAGAATGTCAGTCAACATCACATAGAAGCTCAACTTGGTCAAGTAGAAGAGTGGTTGGCCACGGCCACACCACACGTATGCCAGATGAAAGAAGAAATTCAAAAGCAGAGACGAGGGCAAACAGATTATAAACAGCACCAGTGCAGCCGTAGTATGGCTATTGGCATAAATGTTAAGATAAATATGGGGTAAGGAGTTCATTTCATTTACACAGATATTGAGGGCTGGTTTGGGAGAGTCCACGCCTCTCTTATGTTTTGAAATTTGTTTTTCATTTTCACTTAGATCAGTTCAATACACATATAATTTGTTTTTCACAGAGATTGAGATTTGTTCAATACACATATAACTTGTGTACCTCTTCTTCATTGTCAACGGCATTATGTGCAATTCAAATTTTTTTTTATCTTTTTATTGATTATAACAACATTATAAAATTACAGCACCTAAAATAGTGGACAAGTCATCCACGAGGAAAGAAAAACGTGAGGTCATACAATCCAAAAACAAAGTAGGAAACTAAGGCCCCGTTCCCCAACCATTTTTTCCACTTTTTACCACTTTTTACAAATTTTTTATCCATTCTTTCTTTACCCTAAATCAATCATATCCACATATCTCATTACATCCACAAATCTCAACCACTCGACTCCACTTATTCTCTCTCCTCTTTTACAATAACCTTTAAAAACCATTATAATCTATTCCCTAACACACCCTAATGCCCACTCGAAACTATGTTACATGAAGAAGTACTAGGGTCTAAATGAAATAAAAAATTCTCTAAACCACTGAAAATCCTGGTTGCTCGTGCCCATAGACCCGTGAAAAAAAAAATGATGCTATCCCATGCATCCTCAATTGATCGCTTGAAATTCTCAAAAATTCTCTTTTTCGTCTCCATCCATAATACCATGCTATTGCCATTACAATGAGCTTCCATATTTTTTTTTTGTTTGCTTTCTTTTTCCCCCAAAAGACCATTTAATGAGTATCAAATCTACCCATCTTCTAGGTAATGCACCCAACTCGCCAAACAAGCACAAAATTCTACTCCAAATACCTCTAGCAACTTCACAATGAATTACGATGTTTTCATAAACCTTTCTACAAATAATACACCATGACTGTGCAATGTACAAGAAAGGCCTTTTTAATTGTAACAAGTCACAAGTATTATTTTTCCCAAAGACACCAACCAAACAACAACTTTGATTTTTAAAGGCACCGCACCCTGCCATATGACATTGAATTGAGGGAAACGAGTGTTGCACAAGGGCTGAAAAATGGCATTCAAGAATGATCTACAAGAGAATATACACGAAGGATGCCCCTTCCAAATGCGTTTATCCGAGCTTATTGGGTCAAGATTTGTGGTTTCAAGAAGGCTCAAGAGGCAATTGAAATAATCAATTTCTCTATCATTAAAGTTTCTAGAGAACACAAGATTCAAACCGGTTTTGAAGAATGTGGGAAAGAAACAACATTGGATATGACCGAGTCTTTGTTGTTGGATAGCCGAAATAAGCGAGGGAAAGACTCTTGAGGAATATAGTCACCAACCCACTTATCTAACCAAAAATGGATTTTATCGCCCTTTCCAACTACAAGTTTAGTGTTTTCCACAAATATCCCATACTCTTGCAATTGATTTCCATGGTGCATGCAGAGTTGAGCTAACTTCAATGTTTGCATCCCATCTGTTTGAATGATAGCCATATTGACCACGAATAATAGAATTCCACGGTGAATCCAATTCAATGGGTAGCCGCCATAACCATTTACCTAACAAAGCCAAATTTATCAGTTTTAGATTGCCTATTCCCAAACCCCCGTAAAGTTTTGGTTTTGTTACAATCGCCCATTTAAACAAATGGTCACTGGAATCCTCCCCCCTCCCTTCCCAAAAAAAATCCCTCATCATCCTTTCAATTACCTTGACCACCTTCATAGGCATCTTGAAAACTGACAAAAAATACATTGGAATACTTCCCAAAACTGCTTGGACAAGTACAAGTCTCCCTTCCCTACACAAACAACCTTTATGCCACCCTTCTAATCTTCTTGCAATTCAATTGGGGTCTTACAAATTCATAAATAAAATTGAATCGCATAAATTAGAATAGCCTTTTACTTTTGTCTTGAACTCTAAATTACTTTAAATCAGAGTGCCCTACAATTTAGGCTGTCAATGCATATTAATGAAAAAGAAAGCTTGTTGTTCAGCTAGAAGCAGACCACAAAAAAAATTACATGAGATGGATTTAAATTTTCTATTTTGATTTGTTATTAGCTGTTGAGAATTAAATTATCACTGCCAACTTGTAATTAAACCAATCAGTAACATTTGGAGCAAGAAATAACTGACGATGGTTCAGAACTTGCTCATGTTTAAAGGTCAGGGACCATCTTTCTACCGATGATTTTCCCAATAATTGATCATAAACGGATGAACACATAATCACCGTCCACAGGACCATCTCCATAAAGAACGTCTTGGTAGAGAGCAGTTTATTTTAAAGAATTAATTTTTTTATACACTCCCACAAACTCTATTTTTGCTCATTATTGTGCTTTCTTTAACAATCATTTTTTAGTTATCCCTCATTTTCCAATGGAAGCACAGTTCTTTAGATGTCAATAGCTACAATAATAATAATCAATATTATATGAAGAACTTGAAGCAGCAGAGCATTGAAACTTGCAATTTTATTAAATACTATCCTGACAAAATACAAATATAAAGTGAACTCGGTTTTCCAAAATAGAGTAATACCAAAGCTAAAAGTCTCTCTTTCAGCTTAATTTCAAGGTTTCAGCCTAAGTGCACTAAATCCCAAGGCGTTCTGTACATTTTTCTCCCCGAACCCGGACTCCAACCCGCTTTTTCCCCACAGGCAGATTGTTGTCACTAAATTCTAAGCAAAAACAATATAGTAATATAACCATTTCAATCAATTGAAGATAAATATGCCGATAATTAATCAGCCTGATGACACAAATAATTCAATAGTCACTTTACATAAATCAAGAATTTAATTAAACCGTGTGACAACTGGCAAAATTCAATATAATAAATTCGAAGCTAGTACTGCCAGTTAGCTCAATGTACCAAGATTGAGATTTTACCATCTAGCAAACAACACAATTCAATTTTTAAGTATTCGCATTGCTAAACCTCCAGAAGATGTTCGTCATGAATGAGAAAATGGGCTACATAACTAGATGAAAATGGTGCCACCTCATGCTTGGAAAACAGTTGCACGTTGACATAATTTTCTAATAATAACCCTCAAATCAAGTATTCATTGCTCAGAATATCCTTTGAACCATGTATCAATCTAGCAAATATATAATACTCAGATAACTTGAATACCTTTATCAATCTCCCAAACTGCTGTCCTTTTTCCTGGAAGACTTTCAGAGTCTTCATAATAGGTTATATACTTCACTCTAGCCGACCTTGTCATGTTGGGAATTATATCCATTTCATGCTCATGTTCAACATTTAAATGCACTTGGACATCTGATCCGTCATGTTCAGACTGCAAGTTGCCAACCATAAACTTAGAAAATAATGCTTGTTCCATATGCTGTATGTGAAATTGTGAATCAAATTTAAGAAGTCTTTAGTCTGCAGATGAGCAAGTAAACTATATAAACCAGCAAAAGGAGCCATATATAAGTGGTGATGAAAAATCCTGCTGCTGGATCTAGCAGAGCAGAAGGTCCAATCACCTTGAATAGTATCACTGACTTTTTATAAAAGCAGAAGTTGGCATCAAACATTGTGAACTAACATCATGAACATTATGGAAAAACTAAATATATAATGAAAATGCGGACTGAGATATCTCAATACTTAATAGTGGGTAAGCTGAATACACACAATTTCCTTGAAGACACAGTTGAAGAATGAAGTTCTAAATAAATGTAACCCTTCCATAATGGCTTAAACTTCCAGATGATGTGACTCAGCATAATTCTAAAGCATGTAATGGTCAAGTTTCTATGTCATGTGTCAAACCTTTGATGAAGATAAAATCTTGGCTGCAAGTAAATTGGCATGCTGAAAATTAAACTAAAAAAGAAAAGAGAAAAAAAAAAGGGGAATATATTCCATCATTTAGAGTTAATGTTTTTGGATGAAGTGGTCCAACAATAATCTAGATTAAAATGGGAACATGCTAAAGTATTTTGCTATGGATACTAGAAACTAGCAAAATTCAGTAACAAGGAGTAGCGATATTTTAACAATACAATATTTGAAATCAGAACCAGAAAAATCTCTCTAAATTCTTGAGTAAGAAATTTTTATTACGGTCTCATCGAATGATACCCTATTATCGAATTCCTTCTTCATTTATTCCCCAAATAGTCATTTCAATGATTTTTCAAAAATTTTTGATCGACTCCTGTAACCTGTTCCTTAAAATGATCATTTGAGAATCCTGCCTGCCACCTAGATGTAACTGCATTGATTCTTAATTGTCTACTTAAAATTTTGTTGTGTGGGAGATATATGTAAGTACGTGCATCCCCTGTACGGATGTCATGACAGGATTATGTGGCCTGACATCTTCATTTTTCATGGAAAAGAAAACAAGATGTGTGAAGAAGACAATTGCAAAACCAAATACAGAAGTTGTAATATACTCATATACCAACCATTATTGGGCTCTGTAGATATAACAAAGAACTTGTAATTAAATTTAGTTAATACCTGCGGAGCCCTTGTTATGTTCACTTTTGGTCCTAACCAATTCTTGCACCAAGAAAGAGAATGATATGGCACCTAGAGAAAAAAGGTCATCCTCTGGTAAACTGAAGCACCACATGATTACACAACTAGAACACTTTACAACATACAAGGGGCCTGTGTCTTTATCATACCGTCCCATCCCCGCTTGCAGCACCAGGATTCCCTTCTACTAGATTCCCAGACCTGAAAATAAGACTAAATAAAGAATCCAAGGTATCTTGGTCCCCCCCAAAAAAAAAAAACCTCCAAGGTATCTGACGTTCCAAATCAATGCACATCATAAATCAGTGCATCACTCAAAACAAACCAGCCTAAGAGAACCTAACAATGTCAAAATCATTTGTAGAAGTTGGGTTTACATTAGTGTGTAACACTTATACCACGATTTAAAATGCACCTTTGCGCATTTTTTACAAGGGCTCCCCAAAATGGAAATTAAAGAAGTTGTGTAAGGAAGAAATAGAGAAATGCCTCAATCCCCTGAAGCTCTTGTCATTTTTATACTCCCAATTTACCACCAACACAAATAAAACCGCAATGAGAGCGAGAGCAAGAGAGAGATTCCAACCCTCAATGTTCAGCTTCCTTCACAACATACTGCTTAGCGTACCTCATATTTGTTGTTATTGTTAGAAAGGTTAAGGGTATGTGTAACAGAGATTATGGAAATGGAAAAAATATTTTTGGATGAGTGGTTGAGAAGTATAGAAAATGGTTTAAAAAATATAAAAACGTGTTCAATCAATGTAATGAGTAGTTAAAAATGATAGTAGAGAAATGAGTTATACCATTGGAAAAAAAACGAGACATACCAAATGTTTACCTAACAGCATGCACATCCTTCAGTGACTAGAACAGAAATTGTAATTTCGACAAGCATAATCTTCATGGAAGATACAAATCAATCAGTGGATTTTGAATAAAACATCCGTCCTATTAGAAGTTATGACAAGTGGTAACTGGTAAGTAACACTTGCCGTCCATCTAGTAGAAGTTGGGACGGTGAAAAACTAGAGCATCTCTAATGCAACAATGTGTACGGTATACATGTGATACGTAAGAGAGACACAATAAAGAGAAAAATATTATTTTAAGTGAGTGGATTAAGAGAGAAGAAAGTTCAAAGTGAAAAAAGAGAGAGATGGACACAATTTCAAAAAAAATAATTAGAAAATGTCAGAAAGTGTAAACCAGAATGTCTAGTTGTGGGCGATGTCTAGTGGAGCACTGGAATGTCTAGAAAAAAGTGAGGAAAATGAAGGAAAAAAGTGGAAATGGAGAGAAAGAAAATTGATCTATGAGATTTTATGTGTCTATCTCTCATGCCACATGTGCACCGTGCACATTGTTGCATTGGAGATGCTCTAAAAGTCTATTATAGGTGAAATAACTATAAACTATAGATTTATTGTTTTATTTGTATCAGTTCATCAATATTATTGTATTGGATATCAATATTATTGTATTGGATAGGACTTATCACATTAGATTAGACTTATCTAGTTATCTTAGTAGATAAGTGTTTTTTATGGATTAGAAGTCGCTGACTTTGAGTTCATAAACAATGCATGATAAAAGGTCCTTCAAGTTTATCTTCCTCCTTATTTTCTTCTTCTTCACTTCTATCTCCTGCTTTACTATTACATTCTACATCAATATGGTTGGCATAACCACCATGTCCAAGTCCTTTGGATAAATTTTCATTCCCAAACGAGAATTGCATCAACTCCGTCCCTCACACCATCACTCAATTACCACAAGCCAGAATCAATCCCACAAGCCAACACCCCCAACCAATCACAATTTCCATCCACTGTGCCATTCGCCTCAAACAGGATCTATATGCCATTAGTCAAAGATTGAATTCCTCCTCTTTACTTTCTTCGTTTCTTCTACCACTTCATTTAGTGTTCCATTCCTCAACAATACGGTACAAAGAGCCCATTCCAAGTACTTTGGTTAAATATTCAGTCCAAAGAAGACACCATCATTGTGTATAATAGCCATGTCCAAGTCCTTTGCCTAAATTTTCATTTCCACATCAGGGAGGGAAAAAAAATAATTAAAAAAAAAAATAAAGAAGCAACATTGCATCAACCCCCTTCCGTCACATCATCACTACCACAAACTAGCATCAAGTCCACAACCCAACACACTCGACCAGTAGTTGCCATCATTTTCACTATACCATTCACCAGAAACATCAACCTTGAATCCATCAATCATATCAAATTCCTCTTTAATTTCTTTTCCTGATGTTCTTTTGGGGATGGCCGTGGTCCAAGAAAAACCAGCTTGGTTCGCTCAGCTCATGTGCGGATCCACAATGTGTACAGGCCGGTTCGGCCCGCATCTATGCCAAATATTTTTTTGGAAATATTACATTTTTATGTCAAATATTTCTAAAATGTTTTTAGAAATTTCTAAAATATTTTTTTAGAAATATTTGACATAGATATGTAATAGTCCTAAAAAAAAGAATTATAAATTAAAAGAAAGACCTAATCATCTGACAGTCATTGTGCCCATTCGTCTGCTGATAGGCATAACAGCTTGGTAAACATGGCACTCGTCCAGTCAGTTTAAAGAACAGGGAAAAGAGATTTTGTCAATATGAATGTCCACAGCGAAGTATTAACACATCAAATTGACAGAAGAGTGAGTCTCAAGATGTAAGTAAAAATTCTGTTGGTGGGAGTTTACTAAGAAGTTCCATTTACCCGTTATACGCACATTCCCACCAACCCCAATACATTTACAAAATAGGAGTTGGAAGGAGAACTAGAACACATTGATGAATGGCAATTATATAGTTTCAATTAATTTTAAAGTAACACCAGATTGATTAAAGCAACTGCATAAAGTCTTTCCGTATTATTGTTCAAAATGATGGTCACCTGGAATATAAAGATCCTTCAATCTCATAAACGACGTCGGTTATGATCCAGTTATCAGGATAAGGCTTCCCACTCGGAGCAAAATAGTAACCAACCTGTTACGCCACACAACAGATATCAGAACTATTGATAAGACAAGGATAGGAAGATAATAAACCACATTGAAGTATCAATTTTAAATTCACGACTAGAAATAGCAGGAAAGCCAAGAGACGAGATTGACCTCAGTTTTTGAATCTATCCCATATATACAAAAGATGTTCTTAAGAGGTGGTCTGTCCCAAGGTGTTAGAGGATTTAGAACTGGATCGCCATGGTATAACCTGAAATATACTGGAATTAGAAAACACAGTGTGGTACTTAATAATAGATTGTATCTTTTGTTCGGAAAGAATCAAGGGGAAGAAATAGGAAAAGAACCAGTTACAGAGTTTCTATGAGGTAGCATCAGATAAAAAGTTGAAGCTTTCGGTTAGAAAACTCAGTAATGCAGGTGCTCGATGTTATGAAAATGATAAAATGATTTAAGACATGATGTCATTTGCCAAATCTGGATATTTCAGAAGTAAAAACAGGAGTTTTGACAGGTAAAAGTAAAAGAATCAGGTTATATATGCTTGGAGCTGGTGATAGGAATCTATTAACTTAGTACAGAGATGTGGTAACGTGAAAGAAAAGACCACAGCTACAGTGATAAAGGAAAACTCACTCTTCTAGTTGGTATAAGAGCCTTTGACTATCAGAATCATAATCAGCTATAGTTTTGAAAAACGTGCCATCTGAAACTTCGCGGGCAGAAAAGGATAACTGAGTTGGGAATCCACATTCCATCCCTGACATGTTCGCCTCTGGTACTTCTATAAATGATGAAGGATAAGCTTCATCTCCTGTTAGAATAGTATAAAGATCCAACTGGTATAGTTAAGTACACATCTTATTGCAATACAGTGAACCGTATAAACACAAATTACGCACATCAGCACGTGAGACTATGCGCCATACCTCGGACTGAAGGAATTTCAATATTGATAATATTAGTTGGCCATCCGGAGTAATTTGTTTGAAACTCGTGCTCGTCGCAATGATATGCATGGTGACCTTTTCTGCTCCCATCAGAGAAGTGCTTCCAATAGACATTATCTGTTCTACAATGTTTTGAAAATGGCATCATCCATAATGAAGAGCCGAATGAATTGAACATCAATCGAGCAGTACCCTGATAACTTGCCAAATTTTAGGATAAAAATGTTAATGCAGGCAACAAAAAGGAAAATTGGCCAAATTGTAGACAACCTCCCCTCCACCATCCGACCCCTCTTCCGTCCAACCTAGCCTATGGTGCCACAATAGGTTAAGAGTGCAACGTCTGAGAACTGATCATTACTTAGAAAGATGTTCATTCAAAATAATTCCTAGGATCTTGTTTACACAATTCCCGCTAACAAAAATCTCTAAAGAACAGAGTAATACTAAAAAACAGGAAATCTTATTTTAACTTTTTTGAGGGGGGAAAAAAGAGTGATCTTGCACAGTATCTTATACCCTCTGTAATCTTGAGGATCTCATTAGGATTATGCTGTAATACTAACCAAGTCCAAGTAAATGACCAAAACATTTTAACTAAAAACACATTAAATGTGTTCATCATGGCAATATATTAGTAGGGATGACAAACAAACTGGATAGTTCGTGAGCTCGTGTATTCGGCTCCGTTTGGCTGGTCAAAAGTTCCGGTTTGGCTCGTCAAAACACGGACTTGGACTTGGACCGAGCCGAAAAATTGGGAAATGGACAATTCGGGTTCGGCTAGTAAAGTTCGTGGACTGGCTCGTGAGCTCGTCAAATTTTAATGCGTTGTAATTTTAAATTTTTTAATTGGAAAACTATTTTCATTTCGATTTTTTCTAGTTTTGTCATGTTCACTTTTAATTAATCAATGTCTACTTTTAACAAATATGGACAATTCATACTAATTAATTTAAGTTATTGAAGTAGTTATTCAAAAAAGTAAGTTACTCAAATAATTGAACATTTGAAAATGTAAAAAAAAAAAAAAAAAAGGAGCCGAGCCGAGCCGTTCGTGGACTACTAGGGTTCGGCTCAAGAGTCGGACGAGTCGAGCTGAACCCGATCTCAAGAATTGGGTCACAAGTCAAGCCGAGCTCAACAACGAGCCGAACCAGAGCTCGTCTTTGACGAGCCGAGCCAGCTCAGTTCGGCTCGTTTGCCATCCCTATATATCAAGCATCTTTTTCCACAAGGGGCTAACTCTATACAACAAAAGTATCCATAATAAACAGATAATAAAATTATACCTCAGAGACGGGAAGCCCAAACGTGAATCCAGATAGTGTGGCTTTAACAGTCTCAATTGCACCAAGAAGCGGAGCTCCTGAAGCCAAAGTGAGAGAACAACAAAATATGATTGCATGGCTTCCTAGACAATATCTTTCTAAAGGAAAACTAAGTTTCGAGTGACATAAGCATACCAACAGCAAAGTAGGCATGAATATGTTCATCCAGCCACTTGATATACATTTTTGGGGCAATTTCTAATTTCAGCCACTCTAGAAAGTATCTGAAGACATTGTTACCCAATGAATGAGCGAAAACAATTGAAGGCCCGCCGCGCAGCTTATGAGCAGTTTCAAAAGTCAGCCTGCAGCAAGTTAAAAAGGCAATCTCTAATTGAAAAAACAAATTTTGTCTCAAAAGAAATGAGAAGTGAATCTTCATCAGAAAAATTATTATGATTGTTAAGAGTTTGCAACGGTACTTAAGAGATTCTCATATTTGTATGTCTGGAAAACTCAATGGTTCCACACACAAGATCTTACGACTCACATGTGCTAATCACTTCGCCTAATAAGGATACAGAAAATGAAATGAGAGCCCACACAAAACGGATAGAGAAATATAAAGCATGATGAACAACTGAATCTTATAAATTGTTTAGGATGCAAACTACTACTAAATAAGGGCACAGAAAAGATAGAGATTCTGAAATATTCTTTTCACAATGATTTACTTTGACAATAATTGAGGAAGAAGACATAAAATTAAATGAGAACCCCACATGAGTACACAAATAAACTAAAGGAGAGAGAAAATCTAAACCACAATGACACCTGAAACATAAATTGTTAGGTTGCAAACTACTTTTAAAAATATTTACAAAGAAATATAGTTCCCAGAAATTATGATGATTTAATTTGCCGAGGACTAAGGAAGAAGACATAAAATTAAATGTTAAAGCACAAAAATACACAAATAAAGTAACAATAAAAACTAAACCAAGATTGAGCACTGGATCTTATAAATTGTTAAGGATGCAAACTACTTTTCAAAGATAAGAACCACAAAAATATAGAGATTCTGTAACATTTTTTTATAGCGATTCCAATCCTAGAGACTTTCTTATAATTTCCTTCCTCTTCTCTTCTCGTTTCTCTTTTTTCTTTCCAGTTGGAGAGGCTCATGATCAGAGTATGTGAGCATATTCGCCAATGGAAAGATATGAGGATGCAACAACACAATAATAAAATTTAAAATTTAAAATTTAAAAATTGAAAATTAAAAAAAATGCAAATCGTTTAAACAAGATTTCAGGAGAAGGGAAGATAGTGCATACTTTAGCTTATGAAAATAAAGATCACGCTCTTCAAGTTTAGATGGTGACAATCTCCAGTCATATGGAACAGCAATTATTGAATTGGGCTCAATTCCAAACTCAATGCACCATTTAACCCACTCTTTCCACACTGAAGAAAGAGGACCTGCAATGATGGGTATATTATCAGCAGAAGAATGAAGTACATCAAAACGATGTCAAGTACCTTGATAGAAACTATATACAGTATATTGATCAGTAAATCGCCCAGCAAAAGTAATAACTAGGACTGCTTTTCAGTTAACCTAAGCCTTAAAAATATGGCAGTCATATATGTGAAATTTAATTCTAGAAGTAATCCATGGTGAAAATGCGCATCACATAGGTAAGTCCAAGATGAAACATCAGCACAAAGGAACAACTTCACAAGCCTAAATAATATGACAATAATGAAACTATATACCTTCTTGAAAAATATTCAATAACCAATTCCATAGAAGACATCTAAACAGGGCATTGGAGTACAAATCTGAAATTACTACAGATAGACTCTTTACACGCAGGTGCGTGCAAAGAAAAGAAGTGTACAGATGAAAAACCAAGAGAAAAGTTCAGACCTGTAATGTAAAGAGTAGAACTATATTCCTTATCAGAAAATATTTTCCACAAAAACATAGACATGAAACATCTACATAGTGCCTTGTTGTGCAATTCTGAAAGAACTGCAATAAAGACTCTTTACATGCATGCTTGTGCAACGAAAAGAAGGGCAAAGTTGAAAACTCCACATAAAAACTCAATACTGTAATGCAAAAAGATTATAATTTTATAACTATATTCCTTCTCAGAAATTATTTCCATAAATGTAGATGGGCAGAAGACGTCTAAATAATGCCTTGGAGTACAATTCTTGAATTACTACATATAAGGGTGTATGAAAATAAAGACGTTCATGGTCCAGACCATCATAAGCATTTTTACCTGTAATGTAGCCTGGATCAAGCTCTGTAATAGCAGAAAGACCACTGTCAGGGCGGGACTTGCATTCGGGGTGATCTGTTTGATTGTAAGTATCCAGTAAAATGCACTTAAGCCAGCAATTCACCGCAGAAAGTAGCTGAAACGTGTATGGTATTGTAGTGAAAATATAGAGGGAGAAAAGGAGAAATATTCTCTTCATTCATAAATACAATGATGAGAACATACAACTTAAGTAGAAAAAGGGATTGAAAGGCAAACCCTACAACCAGGGATTGATATATTCTTTCCCTTAATTCTAGGATATGACCTTCCTAATCTATTCTAATCAAATCATAATTTATTCTAATCATTATCAATCAAGTCCTAATTCTAATCAAATCTTAATTTATTCTAATTAGTAACAATCAAATATTTAATCAAATCCTAACATTCCTAATTATTGGCACTCCCCCTCAAGTTGGTGCAAAGATATCTATCATGCCCAACTTGCTAACTTGAAGCTCAAATGGTTGCCCCAACAAACCCTTGGTCAAAACACAGGTAACTTGTGGTTGATACAAACTGTGTGCAAATTATTCCCTCTTCAAGTTTTCCTTTATAAAGTGTTTGTCAATCTCAACATGTTTTGCCCTCTCATGTAACACCGGATGATGAGCAATGCTCATAGCTGCCTTGTTATCACAATACAATGTAATAGGGAAATTCACTGGCCTCTTAAGCTCTTCTAAAGCCCATTTTTAGCCAAAGAACCTCACATAAAAAGTTCATTCATAAGCTTTTCTACAATTTGGGCCCTGATTGATTTACAAGAAGTTCATTGATAAAATTCAATCCTCTTTTAGAAATGACTGTACTTGTAGTACATGGAAGGAATTGTTTGATGTTATAACACATGACCACTATGATTCAAGTATTGTAATTCTCTACAATTTCAGTACATGGCCATAAGTAACCACCAAAGTAAATGGTTAAACACATAGACCAAATGGGAGAGCATGTAAACATATGTAGCCCACAAGTTCAACAAATTTGTTGGTAGGTTAAAAAACTGCCTAGATAACTTCCAATGTGGTTAATGGGTGAAAGGTATTGCAAGAAAACTACCCACTACTATCAAAGCTACTACGAAAATAGACAATTTGCCTTAAAAATCATCATCATGTATGTTTCAGGTGGCACTGATGTCTATTGGAAATCACGAGCGACATTGTGAATCACCTTTTTTTTTACTAATTTAATTTAATTTAGGAAATATTGAAAATTGGGAATTGTGCCATGGAAATTTTTAACTAATATAATTAAATGCCTGATCAAATCATTAAGCTGTAGACCAAATCCATTGGGGAGTAATTTTCAGTCAGTCTGTGTTTATTTCTTCGCCATGTAAGTCCCATCCTGGGGTCCATTGGAGATGCTCTCAGGGAGGGAAGTGGTCAAGTGATTCTATAAAAGTCGGAGGGTCACTAGCAAAAGTCTCACACAAATTGCAGCAGATTCTCTCTTACAAATAGAAAATCCTGCATTTTCCATCGAGATAACAGGTCATAGGGATCAGAGAGGGCTATTGGCCGGAAGATTTCTTAGACTGCATAGTTTTTATTGTCAAATCTTGGATAACATGGCTGGAGATAAACTCTAAAGTTCTTACTCTAAAAACATTAAATTACTTAATTAAATAATAATATTCAATGGTTTCATTGTAATTGATGTATCTCTTCCACAAAAAGTACCGACGGCAAGTTCGAGTGGGACCAAAATCATATTGAGGAGAAGTAGTCGATCTCAGGTAATCTGTGAGTGTCAAATTATTATTTCCGTATCAGTGTCAAATTCAAAGTAGTGTGATCCAGTATCATTCCGATAACAAAATTTTTCACGCTAAGTATACAATCTCATTAACATAAAAATAAATAAATAAATAAATCATGCAACTTAAATGCTGAAAGCAGGAAAGTTTCTTCGGTATATTATGAAGTTCGTGAAAAACCACAATTACTAGACCTACGATTACGAACAACAAACTGGTAAAAAAGGAATACGAAAAATGGAGGGAGAATCAACGTACTTTTGTTGTATCAAGCCAGACTAAATCGAGGGGGTTAAAATCGAGAGGAGAGTAAGGGCAGTCCAATATTGACCATGCTCTTAGCTGAGTGGAGGCAAATCCTGGAATTATAATTCCTGATAGTTTTGCATTCTCTCCTAGTGACTCTCCATTGTCGTCCCCGTTTCCGTCGCCGCCGTTCGCCGAGGCGAGGAGGAGGAAGAAGACGGTGAGCTTGGCAACGTGGCGTTCTCTCATTGGCTAAGCACAGAGTTTTTTTTTTTTTTTTTAACAAAACTGAAAATAAGCAGAGAGTTTTTGAAGACTGGTGTGGCGGACTGACGTTTCCGTTGGGAAAATTTTGTTACGCAATATTTAAGGGAAGGAATTGCTATCTGTGATTCCGAGAATGGCCTTCATTTACAGGTGAATTTACTGAAAGACTACAGTTCATTGGCTAAGTGGCTCGTGCTAGGTGGGCATAAATTTGAAGGGCGGCTCCAAACTCGGGAGAAGGCGTGAGACTCCTAAGGTCTTGTCTGGTAGTAAGTAGTAAAATATTTGTTTGTTTTAGGAAGTTGGTAAAATTTGTGGTATGTGAAAAGCATGGCATAACTGTACCTCAAAAGAGCCAGCATTTTGTTTTGCAATAGTGGCATTGTTTAATGCTAGTATTTCTCACAAAAGTCCCTGCCCTTTACATTTTATTCCAAATATGTCCACAATCTTGCTCAAAATTTACATGGTTCCCAACGTTTGCTCTCTCTTCCTTCAGCATTACCAGGTTACGCTCTCTCTCTCTCTCTCTCTCACACACACATTCAATTTACTTCTCTTTCTTTTTTGTATTTGACTTTTTCAAAAGTGAGGAAAATTTTATTTGCTGTATCAATTATTTTTTGTTTTTTTTTACATTTGAGTACTTTTTGGGCTATATTGTCTAAAGAGGGGTCACTTAGTCGTATCAAATAAAAAATTGGAACATTTAGTGTATTTTGTCAATCGGAATTTGATTCATATTTTTAATATTTTTTGCAAATGTTAGAAATAGTTCCTTGATCATATGAGAATACTACTAAGTCCTAATGCAGATATTTTATTCAATCCAGTATTTTAGTTGATTTAACCAGTTGGAAAAGGCCATTGGTCATATTAGATTAGTCCTAATGCTGCATATTTTCTACTCATGTCCAAGTTCTTTAGATGAGATAACCAGCAAAAAAAGAAGGCTCATTTGGTACTTTGGTCATATTACATTAGTACTAATTAATGCAACAGAAATTTTGTTCATGTCCCAGTTAATGGGATGATTTACTTTTGGCCAACATATTTCTATGTGGCTACCTATAAAAATCTGTGTCTAGTGCACATAGCCATTTTCAAGGTGCTTTTCAATACAGTTGATGTGATTAATAAATGCCAACAATCATATATGTATATAGTATAATGATAGTATAATGCTAACAACAATGCATTAGTTATTTCCTATTATTCAGAACTCGGGACTCCCATCATTCTTTATTTAGTAATTTAGTTTGTGTTTTTCTGTTTTTCCATTGTTCTTTATCAAGTTATTGGCTTGGATTTATGTATTACTTGTCTTTAAATTTTAAATGTTATAAAAGAGTTACCCTTCCAGAAGAGGCTGCTATATTAAGCTCCAGTTCCTTGACTTCACAATGCCATACATGCTAGTAAGTTTACTGTTCTAGAAGAGGCTGCTATATTAAACTCCAATTCCCTCACTTCACAATGTTATAGTAAGTTTGACAATCAACCTTACATAGTTCCATTGCCATAAGTTGATTGATACTATCCGGTTTTAGAAAATAATAATCGCGTTATGGTGGCTTTACAACAAAAATGACAATTTATTGATAAATGTTTTTGTTAACCGACATCATAAGCGAGTGGATCGCAAGCAAACGATGAGTACACGACCTTGTAACTACGCTAAAATTTACAATATAAAACATGACGCATGCATCGCACGTGCTCTCCACTAGTTGGTCATAAAGAACAAGAATAAATTAGTGCATAAAAGTGGCTTTAGAAACTATATATTTTGATGAGAAAAAGTACAAATGCCTGTAAACGTGTGTTTTCAAAAAATTAAAAATCAAAGCTATATTTTGTTTGAGTAACTCGAAATTTTGATGGACTTTTCTTGTGTTTGAATAATTTTTTTTTTTAAATTAATTTTTAGTTTAAATAGTAAAATGAATTTTGAGATGCATGATGGCTTGTTCTACCCACAATAAAATTTCACTAATTTCCACTAACTTTTTATCTCCACATCCCCCTTCACAAAAATAAATAAATAAATAAATAACCTTATTTCCTGCTAGTGTATCAGATTCATCAGCAAACAAGAGCTTGCAACCAACAACCAGAACTGTGTTGCTGGTTGTGAACTAGCAACACCGACAAAGATTGCTTCACCACTAGCACTATGGTTTGCAAGCCAAAACATCTCAAATTTGGGTTCGTTGAAGTGTGATAAGTGCCGTTTGAAGTGTAATTCGTTGGCAGTAGAAGATGATGAAAGGTGTCAGAGTTTTCGCTGGAGAATATGAATTACACTCCTATTGAAATTTTATTTGCAGAAAATTTTATATCCTATGATATAGAATATAGGGTGAGAGTAAAATTTTATTTGAAAATGTTGATATTCTTACAAATTATAAAAGTAATTGACAAATTGGTAATTAATATTTGAAAATTTGACAATTAAGCAATTCACCCATAAAAATACTACCATATTTGGCCAACTATCACCCTAATACACCAGGAAAAAAATTATAGCCACTACACCCATGATAGGATACAATTTTTTACACATTTTTATCCATTCTTTCTAAATTTAAATTTGATTACTAATCACATCTACATGTCTCGTGGGACCTACATGTACTATGTAAATCTTCACAATTCAACTTCACTCATTCTCTCTCATTTTTTACATAAAAATTCAAAAAAACCTATAAAAATTTCAATCCTATCATGGTTTGAGTTATCATTTCCACAGTTAGACATGACAACAACATTCATTCTTCTTTTATTTCCATCCTTTTTCAATTTTCACTAACACGGATAAACCCTATTATTTTTCCCTTCGCACAAAATAATCTTGCACGATATTACTTATTTAAGAAATATATCTATATAGCATGATCTTATATCCATATGTGAGCAAGTTAATATACTCACAACTTTTTATTTCTACATGAAATTTCATAAAACCATATGTGATTTCATAAATGTCACATCAGTTGTAAGTACATCAGTCTCTTTAGATATTGGTAGGTGATCAAAACTATTAAAAAATTAAAAAGTTAAAATCACATCCTTTCCTTAAAAACGTAGCAAGATTTGAAAATAGGATACCAATATCTCCATTGCTATAGCACTGCAATAATAAGCAATTAGTTTCTTATTGAGATAGTAATAACACTCTGTGGGTATTTGCATACAAATTTTAATGTATTTTTATGAATAGAGAGTGAGAGAATGTTTGGAATTAAATGGTGGAGATTTAATAGTAGAGGTGTGTGGAATTAAATGGTGGAGATTTAATAGTAGAGGTGGACCCTATGATATATGTGGATGTGATTTGCTTGACCAAATTTAAATTTTAAAAACTAGGAGAAAGTATGAATTAAAAATTGTATGCAAACATGCCCTATATCTGTTTAATTTCAAATGATGCAATAAGCATGTAAAAATTCACAACTTATTGAATTTCTTTTTGGGAATTTCACATCCAAGCCCGAGAAAAATTTTTGTTAACAACAATAAGAGGAGATGAAATATCAAATCTCCCCAAAGAATTTCAAAATTGTATAACCAGAATCAGGGAATCGCGCGCCTATGTTCCATACAATCAAAATTCTAATCTATCTAATGAAACCATTAAAAGTGCTAGCAAACAAACTAACACAAAACAATCTGCCTCGAGAATGTAAATTCAAGTGCATCATCTTCCTCACTCTGATATCTAGCATTGCAATCTTGTCTAATCTAAGAATGCCTCTATCTTCTTTCTCTAATTCTCAGTTGAAGTTCTTCTCTCTGTGACCTACGTTAACCAAGTCATATGCTACGTGGTTCCCTTCCCTCCAAGTGTGTGAGAATTTGATTTCCATTTAGCATATTGTGTAATTTTTTCCACTGCGTATTGGTCATCACCGCGAAAAAATGATTCGAGTAGTTTGGAAATTCTATTGATGACAGCTTTGAGACTGTACAATGTTTGGCGCAAATAAATGGGCATGGAGTTCAAAACACGTCTGGTAAGAGCAATACTAATGTAGAGGGAAAAACCATAGAGAAAAAACCCAAAGTGAAAAACTAAAGGGAAAAAAATCTATTTTAAAAAAGGAAGAAAGGCCAAGGAGAAAAAATCTTAAATCAATGGTGGATTCTATAAAAATTGGCTAAATTTCCCCATTTACCTTTTTCCCCTTAAAAATAACATTATTCTCCCCATTTTCCCTTACATTATTTGGTGCAAGGGGCAAAAAAAAAAAAATGAGATTATTCCCCCTTACATTATTTGGTGGAACTTGAACAAGGATGAAAAAACCTATATTTGGGTTTTTTCCCCCTGCATTAGTATTGCTCTAAGTATGGGTGGACAAAAAAATAGGAATTGAACTGAAAAAAAGAAAATCGAATGGTTTTTTTTTTTTTTAAATTGAGAACCGAAACCAAAAAATGAGGAATCGAAAACTGAACAGTTCCTTTCTAAAATAGAAAACCAAATCGAAATCAAGTAACTTTGATTGGAAAATTTAGTTCACGTACATTTTTCTAGTAAATTTCTTATCATGTAAATGCTTTCATCATTAATTCAATTTTACAGATGATAAAGAATGTTTGTAGAACACATATATATCTAAAAATGGAAACAAATAAAATATTGTGTTTGGAAGTTACACTTTTATTTGTTGTGGTGTCTTATATTTTTTATGAGAATTTGATAACAAAATCATAAATATTAAATGCCTGGAACCAACTGGAACTCAACTCGAATGGATATCTTGCTCGAAAGGAACTAAATGGTTCCGTTTCTTATGGAACCGAAATTTTCGGGTTCGATTCGGTTCCGGTAGTCTAATACCTAGAATCGAAACCCGACATAGCCACTCCTACCGATAAGAGTGACTGTTTATACAGCCATGAAGGAATGGTATAGGTTTATGTAGGGACTATTTTTGTCCATTGACAAATATTATAACATCACTAGCAAAATAAGAGATGAGAGATAATTAGATTGTCATCGTCATTGGTTAAATCCAAATCATGAAATTGATATATTACCAGCGCTGAGACAATTTTCATTATCTAAGCGTTGATGTGAAGTGTTGGGATTGGACTTGCATTGCTTAAGCTGTCATAGCATTCATGTGACTTGTTGGAATTATGTGTGCATCACTTAAGCCCATCATACCACATCAGTGCTGAGATAATAAAATTTGTCACGGTGCTAGTAACATATCAATCCTGATCCAAATCAATTGATGCAATTGTGAATTTCAACAATCCAACATTGGTTATAAATTCAAATATTTTCATCAAATCCATCAAAAAGTTTTAGGCCTTGTTCTACACACATTATTTTTTGTTTTATTGAATTTCGTGTAAGATGTGTAGTGGAAAATTGGAAAAGATGTATTAAAAATATAAACAAATTGTCAAATTAATGTTTTAGTGCTTGAAAACAATGAAAGAGAAAAAAGTAAATATAAATTGATGAAATTTAATGTGCACAGAATAATGCAACTATTATATCCTAAGGTTTGACCATATCAAGTTTTATAAGAACAAACCCATCAAATTTGTGTGGCTATTTGATACAACATATCTTGAAACCAGCAATATGCCATCTACATTATTATCTCTCCCAATCTCCCCAGAGCGAAGCCATCTATCGTTGGAACTTGGAAGACATTATGAGCAGCAAAGATTCAAACATATTACTCATAAGTTTAGCTATTATTCAATTCATAACATTACAAAGGCTAATGAGCCTAAAGTCTTTTCAATTCATAGCCTCAAAAAAAAAAAAAAAAACAAGAAGAAGAAGAATAAGGAGTGGGCTACTATAGTGCGTCAGTGACTCCTCTAGACAATCAACTAATGAAATCCAAGCTGAATTGATAGAAGAGTGCTAAGAAACCATCATGACAATCGAAGGGCTTGTTCTATTCGCATTGAGTTAGAAAAGAAGTATTAAAACAAATAAAATAATTGTCAAATAAATGTATAAATTGTTGGAAATGACGAAAGAGAAAAATGTGAATCGAACAAGCCCCAATTGAGAAATTACTCTTTGGTCATCTTTCAATGTAGCCAAACACTAATGAACTTTAGGTCTCACAAAAAAAAAATAAATAAATAAATAAATAAAGAAAAGAAAAGAAAAGAAGAAGGGATATTAGCAGTTGCAACCAGACCTGGTATTAATTTTTGAAACAATTACATCATAGCCAAGTTTTAACATTGATTTGCAAATTTGTCAAAATAAAAATTATAATTACCAATTTGTCAACATTTATGTGTTTAGACCAAATTGACCCCATCCCTCAACCCTCTCCCCACCCACCAAAAAAAAAAAAAAAAAACTCATTCAGGACTAACCAAGTCCTCTCAACACTCTCCAATGGACACTCCGATAATCTTCTCCAATCTCCGGTCATCCTTTTCGGTTCTAGTTATATCCTCCGGTGATTGTTGGAATTTGAGTTCCAAAAATATAGTAAAAAAAAAAAACCTTAAAAATTACCTGTCGTTGTCAACTAGCTATCTATGGATTAATTGGTCCAAATATACCTTAGAAACCAGGCATACCTTAGAAACTTTCTGCAAACTTTTTGTTAAATGCAAATTTTTACTTTTTGGAAAAAAAAAGGAAATAAAAAACCTTAAAAATTACCCATCGTTGTCAACTAGCTAGGTATATTAATTGGTCCAAACATACCTTAGAAACCAAGCGTACCTTAGAAACTTTCTGCAAACTTTTTGTTAAATGCAAATTTCTACGGTGGATAAACTCATGAAATTATAGATGTGACCTCCATTGACCGGGGATCTGCAATTTCTAAATCAAAGTCTTCATGAAAAACTCTATAGAACATTCAAATTTGGCAAACCAGCAACCAGGGGTTGCTGGTTGCGAACTAGCAATAACGACACTATGGTTCATCAGCCAAAACATGTTAGATTTGGAGGGTGTTAGCGGATGAGTTTTAATGTATTTTTATGAGTAGGAAGAGAGAGAATTAGTGGAGTTTGGTGGTGGAGATTTAAAAGTAGAGTTGATATGTGGATGTTATTTGTTTGACCAAATTTAAATTTTGAAAAGAATGCATTAAAATGAGAAAGAATGTGCATGCTAACAGGCTCTTGGATTTGTTGTTATATGATAAGTGGCGATTGAAGTTTGATTCGTTGGTCAGAGAAGATGAAGTCGTCGGAGTTTTCACCGAAGAAGATGAATTACACTCGTATTTAAATTTTATTAGCACAAAATTTTTAGATTCTACATTATAGGATATAGGATGAAGATAAAATGGTCAGGCTACTTGAAAATATTGATATTCTTGTAATTAGTAAAAAATAATTGACCAATCGGTAATGAGCATTTGGGAATTTGACATTCTTGTAACCATTCCTTAGAGGGTCTTAGCATGAACTGGAAAATGCATTTTAATGCATTTTTTCAAATTTCAAATTTTGGTCAAACAAATCACATCCATATATCTCCATAATCATTAAATCTCTACCATTCAACTCCACTCATTTTTTCTCTTCCTACTCATAAAAATATATTAAAACTCATCCGCTAACACTCTCTAATCTTTTTCTTGAACAAGGGGATATGGGGTGAGGGGTGGTAAAACATTGATCACAAAACAAGAATTTGGACCTCTTAACTACTACACCTCATTCGAATCACAACTAGATATTATTTTTGGATCAAGTTTAAGTAATCTATTTTTAGTAATATTTTTCCTCCAACCTTTTAAAAACTACATTTCTTTTTTAGTTAATGTAACATTTTTGTTAATTATTACTTAAAGGGATAAAACTTTTTGACTCCACATTTAAAATTACTTTTCTAAAAATCTCTCCCAAATATTAGAGCATAACTAGCATCAGAGGTTCGCCTAAAACAATATATATATATATATATATATATATATATATTATATTGGAGGGAAAAAATTCCCCTTTGTTCAACTATAGGTAACTTAGCTACTTTCTACGGAAAGTAAATTCTACCCGTTGAAATATATTTATACCGACTTTTCCCTTTACATGCATGTGAATTGACAGAACAAGGTCAAAGAAAAGATGAAATCAAAGAACCTTTGTGGAATCGATGGTAAATTATTCATGACAATTTTGATAGTACAAGGTTAAAGGCTATCAATCTTGAAGAGTATTGGAGGAATATTGATGTTCAAAGGTTATGAAGGCAAATAGGTGGCAAGTGGGTCCTTTTTAGGTGGAAATTAGGGCTGGACGAATAGATGCTTAGTGTTGTGAGCAGTAAGGGTGAGTAAGAGAGAAAACCTCGATTGGTGATTATCAAATAATAATTAACTAACTGTTATAAAAGTATAGAAACAATAGAGAGAATTTAGAGAGAATGAATTCCAAGGAATTCATAGGAATGAATTTTATTAATAACTGAAGCCATATTTATAGGGAAATATCGAATGGTACAATCGTCACTATATAATTTCATCAAGGGTATAATAGTCATTCACATAAAATAATTATTCATTACTACCATATTATTCACCAAATTATTCTACCTAATAATTATTCCCAATAATTATTTTACTTAATAATTATTTATAACACTCCCCCTTGAATGACTATTAATACAAATGTCTTCTAAACTTGTTTGGAGAAAAATCCAGTGGGAAAAAACTTCCAAACCGATTACAGGATAGCTTGGAGTGGTTATATACTGCTTCATCAAAACATTGCTCCCCCTGATGTCTATCAGCGGTATAGGAGTATTCACGTGCTACCTCATTAAAACCTTGTCAAGAAAACCCAGTTGGAAAAAACTTGATCGAAGGAAAAAGAGTACAGCTACTCCATCTGATTTCATATCTTGAGGACGGATATCCTTACTTCTGGTAAAGAATTTCAATATCATTATTGTTTGGATCTAAAGCATTGTCTCTATTATAACTTGATCCAATAGATACACTGTGTCGATTTCTCTTCTCATCCTCAATATACCATGAATATGCCTCGTTAAAACCTTATTAAGAAAAACCCAGTGGGAAAAATCCTAATGAAGGAAAAAGAGTACATTATTCATGTGAATACACCTTTAATGTTGCCTCATTAAAAACCTTGCTAGGAAAACCCAATGGGATAAAACCTCAGTCAAGAAAAAAAGAGTGCAACGCGTATTTTATACAAGTATGGTGCAAGCATTTCAAAATCTTTTATACATTTGTATGAGTTATACATTGGTTGATACTCTTCGTTCATTTCCACGTGAATGAAATTTAGATATTATATAATATCATGTTATATTCAGTGCTTATATGCAATCAACAACTTCGATCTCATTTTCTCACTATATCGAGATATATACCTAAATCTCTTCTGGAGATTTTATATTAGTTGAGATTTGGCTGCCTCATTAAAAACCTTGTTTGAGAAAAACCCATTTGGGACAAAAATATCAATCAAGGAAAAGAGTACAGCATATGAATTTCTCAACAATATCAATGTAGATATTTTGAGCCGTTGCATGCACTGATACAATAATACATTTGAAACCTCTTCAAGAGTTTCATTCTCATTTCTCATTAAACCCGTGCATGAACACTTTAATCATAAGGGCATATATTTTAGCATCGGTATTTTCCGATGGATTTCAATATCCTCATTATCATATTTAGCGCTATCTTTTCATACTGTGTCGACACTTTCAATCTTATTTATTTCCCCATATCGACATAACTTATCGAGATATCTCATTATCAATCCTCTTGTAGGATTACACAATATAGTTATGTCTATATACTCTTCAAGAGCATATGCCTCCGTTATTAAGACCATCTTTTATAATTTGCTTTGATATATATGATTGGGGAAATCTCATAATATCAACGCTTCTGGCGTGCTAACTTATCAAAACATCTTAACTGATATATGTGATTGTTCATAGCATCTTTTATGCATCTTTGAACTTCAAGTTCATATTTTAATTTTGAGGATATATCATGATGCATTTCACATATCATTTTCAACCTTTAATACTCCCCCTCATGCTGAGAAAATTTAGAACACCAAAACTCATACAGTTGGTATGATTTTAATCATATATGTTATCATCATTCAGTCTTAATATGGGAATTTAGACCGTTTGCATTCTATTCTCGATATTAGCAATTTATTGGAGGATTTTAAATAATTTGCCACATAATATCCCACTTGTATGCGCATACTCAAATCTTTCAGGGATTTATTCAAGTCATTGGGATATATATTTACTAGCTTTATCATTAAATCTAGAAATCATGCTCATATCGTGAGCAAATCATTTCGTAATCTTCCAATTACGAATCATATACACATGTGACTATCTAGTGGATCCATATCATAATATCTAGTAGTCCACATGGAGGATGAGTAGACCCATATTTCTCATCCTTTATATATTCCAGATATATTTGAGATTTTATTCCCAACATTGGCCAGTAATTATTTATCGAGAATAATTATTTGAAGAATTCTTCTAATTCTTCACTTGAAATATTAATTTCAATAATTATTTAAACCGGGATGGTCAGTCCGGTTTTGCAAACGAGTATTATTGAATTTCTAGTTCAGTAAATTCTTATATCGATTTCACTAGTATCTGTATAGTGCTCAACATGATTTATCATAGAAACAATTCACCGACATATTCCATCATCTTGTGGTGACATTATTGTCTACTACTGTTCAAACACGGAGTTACAGCTCATACGCATCACATCTGGCTACTGTTCAATTGCGGAGTCTTAGCTCTTACGCTTCATATTATTTATTTAAAATCGGAGTCTTATTTCATACGCGTCGTATTATTCTATAAATAAATCATCAAAATTATTGCAAAATTCATCCTAACAAGGGTCTGTACATTATAATGGATCATATGCTCTCAAATCTTCGAAAATACTATCCATCACTACCGATCAAAATCCTAAAAAGGATTTATCGAAGTAGGCTTGAAAGGTTGAGGATGCTAATGAATAAGGGTATCCCACAAGATATCCGATGGTTGATTGAAGCAAAGATTCGATTATCTGGTGAGGTTTCAATTCCTTCTAAATACATGTCTGGTATGGGTAAAAGTAGTTTTTCAAAGAAACGGAGAGTAAAAAGATTAGGAGGATGCTACAAGTGTGCTCGGTGGATATGTGACACCCGATGTAAATCTGTGGGGTACTTGTCCAGAAACCGAGAAGATAAAATAGCATTCATTAAGGATGGATTGAGTAAGGAGCTTTTGGATGATATTCAACAGGCTCTTGAGACACATCCTAGTGGACACGTACAAGGTGAGCTGATGGCCTTATGAGCGAAATTCAAAAATCAACAGGCACTTTATAGTCTTGAAATACTTACTTTAAAAGATCCTGTTTGTAAATTTAGTAAAATAACTTAGTATAATGATTTTCCCATATTTGTATAAGGTAAATTTATGTAATATAGAAGATCAATATTTTTCTTTTATTTGTAAATATCGTTTTTCGTTTTTAGATTTTTTATTTTCAATCACCGACAGATATATGTCATTTTTCTTTCATACGTTGAAAGTATAGTGCAAAAAGAGAGACAGGAGTAGAGATGGATGTGGAGATTTTAGAATCATCTCATACAAGTCAGCCTTTACCTCGCCAGGTTAAAACCGTATGTATTCTTGGTGGATTTAAACTGGTAGGCCATATCCAATATGTGGATATGGCAAACCAACTCGTAAAAGAGTTAGGGAGGCAAAAAATCAATATACTATATGGAGGAACCAACAACAAACTTTTAACTAGATTTATAATGGCCGCACCATCATGGGGAATAAGAGTTTCGAGTGTAATACATTTCCATCGAGTTGGATCTAATACTCGAATTGGGCCAGTTCTACCATGGGTTCAGCTAGGTTGGTGCTACAAGCGCAATCCATCCACCACTGCATGATGTATATAATGAACAATAGTGATGCTTTCATTGTCCTTCCAGGCGGCTATAACACACTGGAGGATATATTCAATATAGCCGCGTTGGCACAGTGGAACTTTCATGTCAAACCAATATCTTTGTTGAATATTAACAATTTCTTTGATGGCTTACTACCGTTCCTATATCAGGGTGTAGATAATAATAAGTTTATCTCTCATTCAGCGAGAAAAATACTTATTTCTACTAGTACTGTTGATGAACTACTCATGAAATTTCATGCATATGTTCAAGAATCTGTGGAAGCCCAGATCCATCGGTCACAGACCACTGGTGTCAAGCGAAAAAGAAATTCGGATCCTTTAGATATTTCATTTTAAATCCTAATGTTGATGGTGGCAGAGTTACGGAGTATTTATACTCTTGAGACGCATCACTCATTTATGGATTCAGTATGTATTTTCTTTTCGCATTTCTATATTTTCGAGTGTTTAATGCCATCTTTTGATATTCTCAATATGTTCCACTTCGGCTGTTTTGTACTTCTTCTGGAGTAATAATAATAATATCATATTGGTTTTATTCAAATACAGAAATCTAATGATTATGCTTCTTCAAGAGCATTTTATTCTCATATTAATACAATCTCATATCATCGATGAGATTACTTCATATAATCTCTCCATGCGATATATTTTCTTTGATTTATCAATATGGAATCTATTGAGCATTTTACTTTCATCTATTTATCCAATGGTAACTTCAGGTACCACTTACTCAATTTTCTCCATCAATATTCAATAGACGTGGAAAGTGAACATTTCTTTATTAAATGCTTCTTTAAGAGCATTTTTCATCATATCACAATATACTAATCTCATAATGAGATTTTTCACCACGGTATATTTTCTTTCTCTTTTATCACAATGGGATTCTTTGAGCAATTTTATTTCATCAATACATATAACAGTAAATTCTGGTGTATTTGCTCAAATCCCTTTATTAATATCAATATGATATTCTTATTATCTACTTCTTCAAAAGTAGGATTAGAATGTTTGCTCAACTACTTCTTATGGAGTAGGATTCGTTATAACCAATCGTGTAGTATAACCCACCACATTGGAAATATGCACACCAATCATGTGGTATTACCCACCACATTGGAAATATATGCGAAATCTAGAGTGCGTAAATTTAAATTGTAGAAATTAAATTTCCTCAAATAGGTGGTCGAACTTACCTTATGGGAATTATTGCAACAAATATAAATTTACGGAATTTAAATTGCGAGAATTAAATTGCATAACATTTAACTACTTCTTCAGGAGTAGGGTCTGCTTAGTAGAAGGTATTACCCATCACTTAGCATATAAAGTGCAAAAATATATAAAACCTTCCGATTAGTGATGGTTGAACCCATCATTAAGTAGGAGGTATTGCAGTATTTAAATTGTAATAAATAAAGTACGAGACTTAAATATCTATAGTAGTAAATTTGTTCTAACTATTTTTTCAAAATATAATTATCGTCAAAGTAAACGGTCGTAGGTCGAACTATCGGCTGCTGCCAACCGCTACCAGTTGCCGGCGGCAATGCCGTCTGGCATGTTCGTGGCGCTGCACATATCTCTTTATAAAGTTTTGACATTATAAGTATTAATACGTAAATATTCACAAGTCCAAGGACCATCTTTTAATTTTTCAAAGTTTGGATATTACTTTATAAATTTTGAAGTTTTGATATATTTCAAAATGAACTGTTATATTATCAATATTGGTGTCAAATTGAAGATCTCGTTAAATCGAGTATAATGGAGTCGAGAAAATTTGATTTTGATAATGTATGCTCCTTATATCTCGAGAAAACGAATGTTATAGTTTAATATATTATTATATTATAAAGTAATATATTATAATATACATTTCCGTCATTTTCTGATTTTTATTCTGCCGAATTCGTTTCTGCATATTTCTGGTTGCTTGCTTCTATGAGAGAAAATGGAAGGGCTACCTCTGTGTTGCTGTGGTTGAGAGAATTTGCAGAGAGAAAAATAATAGTGGAGAGATTTTGCTTTGAATCTGTTGTGAAGGATGTAGACGGGATGATGAGACATGATTGGGATTAAGATAAGATCATTGTAGAGAGAGAATATATCATATATTGGGATGTGAGAATTATGAGTACTTCAAATTGTAATAATCCAGTTTCTGATACAGAAGATCATCTATAAGATGCAACTGTAGAGCATACTTCTTTCATATTACTTAGAGGCTAGAGACTCGTGCTGATAACGTGTTATAAAAGTATAGAAACAATAGAGAGAATTTAGAGAGAATGAATTCTAAGGAATTCACAGGAATGAATTTCATTAATAATTGGAGCCCTATTTATAGGGAAACTTCGAATGGTACAATCGTAATTATATAATTTCATCAAGGGTATAATATTCATTCACATAAAATAATTATTCATAACTACTATATTATTCACCAAATTATTTTACCTAATAATTATTCCTAATATTTATTTTACTTAATAATTATTTATAACACTAACTAATAATAAGAATTCTAAGAGTAATAATTGTACCGAAGTACAAATCATGGTATATGACGAGGACCACGTCGAAATTTTCCCACCAAGATGGGCTTTCTTGCTCCGGAAGATGTACCAGCAGACGTGTCCCCTCTCAAGCCCTTCTTTCCAAATGCCACGATCATAATTCGAAATTCAAAAAATCAAAACCTTCAAATTCCAAGCCTCAAAAACGCAGACAAAGAAACAGTGATGTCTGAGATTCACAACACTGCAAAGGCGTTAAACCCATGGATTCTTCATTATCAGAAACTTGGCCTTGAACTCAAATGCGCCTTTTGGTAGGTTTCCCCAATTTCCTGCTATTTCTTCACTTCTCATCAATCTATACATTTCTTCTTATAAATTTGTTGAATTTTACATTATTTGTGTAATCATTTTTCATATTTGTGTTTTAGTTTGAATTTGCTGAATAAACCCACGTTGCTCCCCTGCAATCACATATTCTGCAAGTAAGTTCTTGCTCGGGCCAATTTTTGCGTGCTGCTACCTATTTTTTTCTTTCCCGATTTCGTTTGTTTGGTTGCTCATGTAGGTTTTGCATCCCCGAATTGCGATCAGAATGCCCTACATGCAAAAATCTGTTTGTTGATCGAGGTATTGATTAATCACGTTTCCTCACAATTATAATCTTCGTTAAGTATTTCGTTTCCATCTTCCTGAAGTTGCTTCGCGACCAATTGTTTAAGTAAAAATAACAGGCGGAATCAAATTCAGATCCTTTATAACTTATAATCTGAAGAAAAATGTTAGAAGGACACACAAATCCACTGCCACACGCTACCACACTCTAATACACAAGATACAAAATGACCAAAGTGCCCCCCCGAATGTGTGGGGACCCATACCCCTATTAGTGTGTGGTATTTTACCACACAAAAAGTGTGTGTACTACAAGCATTGCTCTAATCTGAAATTCTGGGTGGACGCTTAGATAATGGAAACTGTAGCTTATTTATTACCTTATTATGTAGTTGTTAGGACAATTTTATCATCAATCATGACCATATTGTGCCACTAGTAATTTGGTGTCCAAAATTTTGGAAAGAGCAAAACTGTCCGCAATGTTCTATCATAATTGCCCAAACGATCCCCAAGATGGGCATTACCCAAATCATCTTTAAACTGTAATGTAGCCTGCAGGAAAAAAAAAACAAAGCCTGACCTCAAACTCTTGAGCACTTACCCAAGTTGACAAATAAAGTTTAGCATTATAATTGTCTACATGTGAGGTCACACCATCAATTTATAGAAAATCGGACGGTCTCAGTTGTGGACTAATTGTACATCTATGTTGACACGTTGAGGACCAACTTGCTAATTGGACAACAAGTTGGGAGCCAATAGTGCAATTCTTTTCTTCCTAGTTTTTGTCATTATCGTCAATTTAAACTGTTGATGGAAAATAATAATATCTGAATAAATTGATGCATGTTGCAGAGTTGAGAGAAGTTCCATTCCTGGAGAATATCATTACCAATTACAAAAGCATGGATGCCACTCTTAATTCAACTAATATCTGGCATTCGTCTAGTGGTGACACCAGTAATAGCGTTTATAATTAATCTATCTTTATTTTTCATATATATATATATATATATATATATATATATTTATCCCAATTCGACATGGCGAATGTGAGAATGTTTCTTTTTCTCTATGATTAATTTAAAATAGGAAAATCACCAGCTCAGTGTCGGGAATCAGTTACTATCGCTGATAATAAAAAAAGAAATAAAGTCGTCGAAGTAGAACTTGAGGGAAGCGACGCAGGCAGCAAAGATGGGGTATGATTTAAACTTTGATAGAATATGAAATTAACGGTTCAACATCGTTTGTATCTTTTAAAAACCAATAAGTGTACTGCGTATCCTTAAGCTTTCTGTGTTCACAGATGCGGAGTTCTGAAACACGTAGAGCTGAAAGATTATTTAAGGATGTTTTGGATACAGCTTCTAATGAAATAGCTGATAGGACTTTCCTCGAAGAACCATTGCATACACCAAATGGAAATAGACAAAAGAAACTAAATTATGGGTCCCCTGAATCTGCTGGTGAAGGATTAGCATCTCCTTCCGACAAAATAGCAGATTCCAACCTTAATGGGGAAATTCATGATGCACCAAACACGAACATAGCGTCCTGCGCCTTCTGTCATTCTTCCAAGCAGACACAGGTGAGTTTCAACCTTAATAATCTCCTATTATTTCCTTATACGTAAACATCGTTGTGCAACTCTTATGTTATTGTTTTTGTAGTTGGCATCAGAACGTTTTGGATTAGAAGTATCACTTTACCTTTGAATTGGTCTTCGTTTCTTTGAACTACTCTATTTTTCCAACATATTGTAGTTGACAGGACCATTAGTTTATTATGCCATGGAAAAAGAAGTGAAACCAGATATCGCTAAGGAAGTGGAACCAGATATCGCTGCTCTATCTAAGGCCACTCCTGTCCACCTCAAATGTCTTGAATGGTATATAATAAATGAGATTATGCTTGAGTTCTAATATTGGATCTTGAAATTAGACTAATATATTGTGATATTGCAAAATATAATGCGATAAGGGAAAATTTTCTGAGATGGAATCTTATTTTTCCATCTTTGAAAAAGTTCTCTTACCAACTGAAGACTTCATATTGCTTTCAGAAGTGTGAACTAACTTTTTGAACCATTATAGTGAGTAATGTGTTCTTGTTAACTCCAAGTTGCTGACTTCATATACATTGTTGTTCTTTCTCTTGATCTCAATTGATATACTTGCAGGAGTCCTCAAGTTTATTATAATAAGGATGACAAAGTAATAAATTTGAAGTCTGAACTGGAAAGAGCTTCTAAGCTGAAGTGTAGTAGATCAAGATGTGGGTTGATGGGTGCCGCACTTGGTTGCTATTCCAAGTCTTGCCATAAAAGTTATCACGTGCCTTGTGCAGTTGAAATTCCTGATTGCAGATGGGATTGCGTATGTTAAACTCTATTACTCACACTTGATCTGTTGAAATCTAAGCTAACTCCACTTTCTTTGACCTCTATATATCATAAAACCAACATGCAGGAGGAGTATCTAATGCTCTGTCCAACTCACAGCTATGCAAAATTCCCAAGGGAAAAATCCAAAACTAGAAACTTTGGTAGTGAGAAAAAGGATTCATCGTCCAGTAAAAGGTATAGATGCCTTTTTATGACCTTGTCTGTGACCGCTTTTTCTTGTAGTTAGTCACAATCACTATCACTATTTTTTATATAAAAGGGGGAGTGAGTCTAAAACACTCAGTTTCCCATTTTACTCCCACAACTTTTTCTATTGTAAAAAATGTTCTTAGTGAATGCCATTAGTTAGATATTTCGAATGTTATTAAGTATTTTGAATGCGGGCATTTAATTTGTATTGTTATATGAAACATTTTCTTCATTTTGAACAAAAATCTAATTGTGGGTTACAAATATGCAATAGTTGGTTGTTAATATTGTTTTTTAAATGTTTGGCTTGTAATGATTTAATATATTAATGAAATGATCGTTCAACAATTTATAACGGATTATGTCTATGTGATGTTGAGGGCTTGTTTGATTCACATTAAATTTGGTTAAGTTAAATTTCTTTTTAAATGTGTGGTTGAAAATTGAAGAAGAAATATTAAAAAATATAAAGTAATTATTAAATCAATGTATAAGTAGTTGAAAAGAATGAGAGAGAAAAAGTAAATTTTATTTGGTGAGATTTAATGTGAATAGAACAAGAAAGAGAGAAAATAATATAATAATATTTACATTTATTTTCAAATCAAATATTTCTTTCTTCTTCTTGCTTCCTTCTTTTTTTTTCTTTTTTTTTTTTAACTAGTAAATTAGTTATCCTCTAGAACAAAATCTAGTTGCTTTTGGGAAAATCATACAGCACTTCTTTCCAAGGTTTTGTTCACTTGTATTACTCGGGGTGGGACGTGAAAAGAGATTTATGCTCTTCTCTACCTCGTATACACCTGGAGTAAGTCGCTTTTTGCCAATTCAGTACAGAGGAGTTGGGAGACAAATTCGTATTCTGGAACAACGAAGTCCTTCATTTTGTGTCAAGATTATATATGTAATGCCAAGCCCATCTTCTCTTTTAGTATGTTTTATTTTATGATCGAAGAATGTGGTACTGCAACTGCGGTATTTCTGAAACTTACCAAAAAGTGATGCTCTATCGGAAATTCATTGAATTTGGAGTGTTGTTCTTATATCTTTGTGGTGTCACAACACAGTTCTGGGGAACTGCTTTGACAAACTGCAAAAGATTGCTTTTATTTTAGCAGGGCGAAGTTGGTGTATCTCATTGCCTTAGTTGACCATTTCTAATTGATTTAAAGTCCATTTCTAATTGATTTTAAGTTGTCCATGCTGGGTGCAGACCTTCCCAAGTGTTGAAATTTTGGGAAAGTTCACCTAACGGACCAAAGGAATGGGTATTCTGTGGATCTGCTTTGTCATCAGAAGAGAAGGTTAGTGATGCTATTGATTCATTTACTTAATAGTGAAGCTAGTGTTATTTGGTTATATACTGTGGTTGAGTAGAAATGCGACACAGCATAATAATTCCCTTCTGGTTTGTGGGTATGCAGGATTTGATGGACAAGTTTGCTACCATGTGTGGGGCAACCGTGTCCAGCAGTTGGAGCTCAAAAGTTACTCATGTAATTGCAGCAACAAATGCTGATGGGAAGTGCAGTAGAACTTTCGCATTTCTCATGGCAATTTTGAGTGGCCAATGGATCCTTACAACGGATTGTTAAGTGTCTTTGGCATTTCCTTTTACATCAGTTTTCATCTTTCCAATCCATTTTGCCTTTCATCTAAAGATTCACTGTATTTTCAGGGATAAAAGTGTCCATGAAAGCAAATCGGCCTATGAAAGAAGAAGCTCATGAAGTTAAACTGGACAATCATGGTTGTCGTGATGGCCCGAAAACTGGCAGACTTATGGCGTCAACTAATGTAAGACTTACTAAAGGTTTTCGGTTACTTGTAATGATTACATGTACTTAACAACTTGTTTCATTGTTAAACAGGCTCCAAAGCTTTTTGAAGGTTTGAAATTCCATTTCAGCGGGCAAATTGACCTTGCTGACAAGAATGAACTCATACAGTTGGTTGAAGTTGGCGGTGGAACTGTTATTGATACCGTGGTAGAGATGTTTGCACAAAGGCAAGAGGATCGAACAAATTGTAAGTATTTCTTTGTTTATCATTTTGGAATGGCAAGCTCGCCTTATACTGAAAGATTAGCAAAAGCACATAAAGTAGACAAAGGCCATGATTCTCGATCTCTGGTCATTCCACACACATGGATTTTGGAGTCAATAGCTGAATGTAGGTTGAAGGCCTTTTAAGTCAGTTTGATTTTCATGTCTGTTGGGAATGGCTAGATTTTGTCTACTGTTTGATATGCTCAACCATGTAGATCATGTTGCAAGTAATTTATAAACTTTGGTTCAATGTTGTGTAGATACAGTGGGGTTTGGGCATCATGTGAAATGCTTGTAAGTAATTTACTAGTTTGAACGCTTTTGTCCAATGTTGTTGTGTAGACACTTTTGTAGTTAATGCTGGCAAAACTTGGGTATCATCTGAAAAGGTGTGCAGCTAATGATTTACATGTTTATTGATTTCATGATTTTTCGCACGTGGAATTGTCTCTTCACACGTCTCCGCAAGGTGATGAGTCATTGCGCATATTCTTCTGAAATTTGGGGACTCATTTTCTAGTTTTAATCGGATGGGACAGTTTGTACAGTTTAATAAACTTTGATATCGTATAAAAGTTAAATATTTTGTAAAAACATCAAATACCTTTTTACTAATACAATGATTGACAGATTGAGTACTTATTTATATGGAAACTATTGATGTATCTCATTTGTAGACAATAATTAAAAATTTTGATATACCTGAGGCGAGGAAAATTATAAATTTAAAATATTTACCGATAAGTATGCAAAAAGATTATTGACAATAGTGCAAATATTTGTAGATGACATCTTTAATTAATTAATAATTAATTAATTTATTAAATAGCTCTACCCATTTGACGGAACTTAATATCTTCAATATATTAATTTAAAATAGTTTTTTGAATGGTATTTTGTTATACCCAATTTTTAGTAAAATAAAAATTTATCAAGAAACACTATAAATTTGCTTAATAGGGTGGCTAGAACTTTTCTTAGAACTCTCGTTGACATGGAATGATATGTTTCGGTTAAAAAACAAAAAAGGCGGCTAGAATGTTGTTTACTTAGGTGTAGTAAACTAAATGGAAAATGATGTTATGCAAGTGTCTTCACACAAATATCTATATTTCCAATAGATGGCGAAATTTAATTATACTATTCCACGGCCTTTTATGTTAGGGGAATTGATGCCCTTCTATCAGTGTGTAGATATTTGTGTGTATATAAAACACCTTCTTGCACTAAGCAATATGTACAAGGGTTAACAAAGAAAGTCTTGGCAAATGTTATGAGAGGATATAATAGTTTATGTGCGTCTCAATGTAGAATAATATATAAGTTTTAAAACGAAAAACATAAAATTGAGAATGTGCACTGTTTGCCTCGTACGTTAATAATTTCACAATTCACCATGGCATCAATTTTTTTTTTTTTTTTTTATAATTTCATATTCAAAGAACTCTTATTGCTTACACGCCGCCTCTAACATGTCGGACAAGGAAGATAGGCAAACTATGTTGCCACAATTTCGAATTACATTCCTCAAAGAATTGAGAGGCCAAAAGCATCTCCAAGACGTTATTCATTTGAAACTTGCTCTTTAATTTAAAGAGTCACTTGGATAAGCTTTTGGCTTCTCAATTGTAATTCGAAATTGTGACTCCAACAAGCTATTTGTTGGGGATGATAGCATATGTTTTTTACCATTTTTTTTTTCATTCTTTAATTCATTCTTTCTTTTGGTTAAACCAATCTCATTCACATATTTCGTGGACCAACATGCACTACACAAATCTAGACCATTCAATTCTACTCATTCTCTCTTTTCTTTTACATAAAAATCCATAAAAAATATACAAAATTCATATCTTATCACCCCTATTGAGAGGCCAAAAGCATCTCCAAGAGATTAATGGCCTTTTTCCCTTCCCTTCTTCATAGATTTTCACTATTTCATCATTGAAAAAAAAAAAAAAAAGATTTTCACCATTTCATCATCTTCTTATCCTCCTCTTTTCTTCTTGTTCTTCATTATTTTTCGTCTCGAAAAACACATATTGTTCATTATCTTTTATTTTTGCACATTTTCGCCATTGAAATTGTATGGAAAATTATCTTTTTAGAGCTTTTCACCTTCCAAGTTGTGTGGCAAAGAAATCACACTTGCAAAAGGAGAGGAAATGTGATTTTTATGTTTGTATGTTTTAAATTTTTACTTTTTAAATGATCTTGTTTGAATTTTTTTTTTTTTTTGGTTTGAGTGTGTGTGAAAAGTAGTGTTTTTGGTTTAAATTGTCATTGAATGACCGCAATACAACCATGGTCATTTTGCTGAATAATAATCGTTCTGCTGAACGACTATAGAATGATTATGTGGTTGTTCTGAACGTTCTACTGAACGATGGTCATTTTGCTGAATGACTGTGTAGTCATTTTGAACGCTTCGTCTGAACGACTGTTGTCATTTTGAACGATCATCGTTATTTTTCATGTTTGAAAAATTCAATTTCAAATATGATAAATGAAAGAGAAACTTGGTTTTTTAAATTAGGTTTAATAAGGATAATTTAGTAAATATAAAATGGGGGCTGGTGATCCAATGCCAACAAGATTCGGATCGTCGATACATGGGGGCACGTGGCACCCAAAAGAGACCACTCCAAGATTTACCCATCTAATTAAAAGGCCACGATACGTTTAAATACACTTTCCTTATTGAAACTCAGAGAAAGCCAATTGCAAATTAAATACAGCCCAGCTATACATCACGTCAGCGTCCACTCTCTAACGGTCACTTCCTCTTTCAAACACTGATAAGCCCCACCAATACTTGACCGTTTTGTGCCCTCTGTTCCTTTTAGGCTCCTTTCTGTTTGCCCTTGTTCTTTTGCAAGCGCAAAACATGAACACCATTTTTCGCCCCCTTCAATGAATCTGAAGCCAATTAGAAGATTCACCTCTCTGTAATCATCGCAAAGAAGAAACTACACCCAAAATTTAATTGATTAATTTCTCGAAATCATGGGCTGTTTTCTTGGTTGCTTTGGTGGTGAGAAGGATCCAAAACGGGCCAAGAAGAGGAGTAATCGGGTCAACCCTAATCAGAAGGTATCAATTTTCTCCTTTTATTAGTTCTAATAATTTCGCCTTCTTCTTGTTTGTTTTTTTGCTTCTGTATAACTCAAATCTTGTTACAGAGAAACGAAATCCAGAAAGTTCAACAGCAAAGTACAATAGCTGCGGAAACAAAAACATCCCCAGATAATCTGATCCCTGAGTTTCAGTAAGTTCACTAGATTCTACTCAAATCAGCTTTTGTTATATTCAAAGTCGATTTATTTATTGCAATTTGTATGTAGAAACAAGCCTAAGGAAGAGGAGAAATCTAGCCCTAGTCCCCGGAAGAAAGTTACATTCGATTCGAATGTCACTACGTATGAACATGTTTCAGTTGACGAAAGTACAGATTCTTTACAAGGGGAGATTAAATCATTCAAAGAAGAAAAAGTGGAAGATGAAACTTCTGCGATATCCAGTGTAGCTTCATATCCTCCAAATCATAGGTATCACAATATTAGAGACGAAGATGATAAACTGGAGGAGGAATATGGCTATAGTGATTTAGATGATATAGATGATTTAGATGATTATGATGATGACTATGATTTTGACAGCCAACAAGTGTGGTCTGAATCAGTTTTAACATCATCAATGGAGTCCACAACAGAAAATTCCTCATCTCGGCTGATAAATGAGGAAGTAGAGAGTCGAGAGATACAACAGACGAATGCAAGAGATAGAAGTGTTTATGTTAATTCTGTGTTGAACCCTATAGAGAACATTGATCAGTGGAAAGCTGTAAAATCTAAAGGGACAAAGCCTCAAAAGGATAGCAAAGTGAAGCCACAGTTGGATAAATCAAATCATGGGATTCAAGAAATAGCTGTAAATGCAAGTCTTTCGAATTGGTTGGCTCCATCTGATGCAAAGAAAATTGATCATGGTGAAGTTGAGAACGTGTCGCAGGGATCAAATTCTGTGATGAGTTTTGCAGATAGGCCGATTTTAGGTGCATTGACAATGGATGAGTTGAAACAGATTTCAACTCCAAGAAAGTCGCCAAGTCGAAGCATTGATGAGACTCCTATTATTGGTACTGTTGGGGGCTATTGGAACCACCGGGACTCAGCTCGGTCGCCTGAATCAGTCTCTTCTTGCAAGGGCATATCAGGTACATCCCGGAATCACAGAGAGGCATTTGTGAAGTGAGAATTTTCTGCATAATTTGTGTTTTATGTATGTAATGTATGGTGATGATGTTGTGGTGATTCGTATGGTTTTGGAATTTTGATGTAATTTGTTTGGATGTGTTTATCTATTTGTTGTTTGTGATTCTTGTTTTTTTGGGATCATTCCCATGTAATTGCAGATGAAAAACTGATTTCTTGATTTGTTGAGAACATTTTCTATACATTATTTATTTATAAGAAGTATTGACTTAAGAGTACTTGATTATAAGTTCTGTTAACATCATAATTTGTAACTCCTAGTCATCCAATTCAATTTCAGGATGAGTGTATTTTAATTGCCACCATCTAATAAATAGAACTCCTATTCTGAAATTAAGATATCCCTGGATTGTCTCATTGGATGTCTCATCCAATTAAAATGTTACACATATAAAGTGTAAATTCAGATTGGATGAGACAGCTAAGGAGACAATCAAAGGGATAGCAGATTCGAACTCCTTGTCCCTCTCATTTCAAGGATAGCAATACAAGGGATAGTAGATCCGAATTCCCCCTCATTTTAGGTAAGGAGACAATCAAAGCGATAGCAAATCCAAATTCCCCGTCCCTCTCATTTCAGGATCACACCTTATAAATTGCTTTTCTTGATCCATGCCATCTTATGATATTTGAGAAATTTGGTTGGTTATGCTTTCCAACTAGACACTACTGATCAGAGAAATTAGTTCAATACAAGAGCGTCTTCTTGTCTTTTCGCTGGGCCATCACATCTCTAATAAGTCGACCTTGATACTAATCGTCCTTAAATAAAGTTTGAAACATTCATCCTCTTTTTATATTCATAGCTTTTATATTACCTACAAAAGGAAATTTCTGGTCCCCGCGCGGGACCAGAATTTTGTCTGGCCACCCACCCCCCCGCCCCCCGCCATCCGGGGGGGCTGTGTCTTGTGCGGGTACAATTTCAAGCACCCCGCGTGGGTGCTTGAAAATTTCCGTACCTACAAACTAGAACACAAATCAGAAAAAGATTGTGGTTGAAGAAACACAATAAACTGCATTATCGCAAAGATAGAATTTTTAAGGTTATAAGACCGGATATCCTTACAATATGAAAATTCTTTGTCAATTTCTTGACAAGCCAAGCCATGCTCATCCGAGTTCAACATTATCTAAACGACGGTCTGAGTGCCGGGATACTACTTTTTGCCTCTAAGACCCCATTCTCCTACTCATTTTTACACATTTTTACACATTTTTACACACAAATCTTGTGGGACCTACCTGTACTACACAAATCTCCACCATTCAATTCCACTTTTTCTCTCTCCTATATCACATCAAAACACATAAAAACGCATAAAAACATATACCCTGACACGCACTAACTTTAAGAGCACATATGAATTTATTGTGATAACAAAGCCGACTTCATATAATTATCAAGTGAACTTTGCGTGAACGAACATAACACATGAAGATTGATTGTCATACACTCCCTTCATGCTAATTATGTAGGCTTGTTAATTTTTTCACAAAGATTAAGAAAAGTTATTGGAAAAGTAAATTTTATAATTGGTTTCCTAATCTACCCTCATTTAATGAATAATATTAAAAAGTAATGGTTATAACTATGCAAATTAAATAAGGTTCTTTTGGTAAATGAACAAAAAATATTTCTTATTACAGAAATAATACTATATATTTGAGACATCCAAAAAAAAAAAAACAGGTCTATATTTGTGGGACGAGGGAGTATTTCGTAACAAGCTCCAATAAGGTCGGATTTGCACTCGGTGTGGTTTGATTCTCCTAGCCTGTTGCTACAGCTAGAGATGTTTGTGGAACCATTAATCTGATTTAATTGCCTGAGATTTTCTAGGAGAATATTTCCTTTCTCGTTAGCTTCCTTTTTAACAACAGTAGTCGGTGCAAGATGCTCCCTCCGTCCCACAAAGATGGGTTTATATTTTATTTTGGTATATTCCATAAAGATAGGCCACTTTTCTTAAATGGAGTAGTAAAAATATTAAATTCCTTATCCTTATTTAATGTGTATTATTATCAATAAAATAGAATAATTAAAGTGTAATAATTAGTGAGTTAAATGATATATTAGGAAAAAACTCTTATATTTTATTTTTCCAACAATATTAATTGATGTTTTTTTAATCCTTGTGACAAAGTCAACAAGCCTATCTTTATGGGATAGAGGGAGTACCATTTTTGACGTATTGGGTAGGTGGGATACCATGCCCATCAGTGAGTGGGAGATCAAGACTATGAAAAATCAATACAAGAAAAGGCATTCTCCCAGTTCTTGTCACTCCATGAGAGGAAATCAATAGGGTATTGATCTTTCTCCTTTCTCATAGGAGGATAAGATATGCTCTCAACTAAAGTAGCACTATCATGTTAGTCGAGGTAATGCATTCCCTATCTTTTATTTTATGTTTGTCTAATAATTTAGTATTAACATTTTCCACACAAGCTAGAAAATTGGGCCATAGACATAAACCATTGGAGACTAAGGGCTTGTTCGGTTCTCTAGTTAGGAAAAAAAAAAAATCCTCTCTCCTCTTTTCAACCACATACACATTCTCCAATACAATATTAACCACACATTTTCTACAAAATATCGTGCCCAGCAAATTGCTCCCCAATCAAACAAAGCCTAATTTTAGATTTTAATTATGTTTAAGTCCTCATAAATTAGAAAGATGTCCATTTAAATGCCACATTGATAACAATGGACATTACTCATTGGAGATGCTCTAACTAACTTAAAAGTTATGTGAGCAGAGGGTAATTAAAAATTTTACTGTCCAAAATACTTGAAGTAACTTGAAAAGAATATCCAACAAAAAACGTTTTGGGGGCCCATTTAAATCAACATTTTATATAAGTTTCTCTATATTATGAAATTCGACATGGAAAATGCGTCTAGCCGTCTATCTTAATTATATATATAAAAAATCCATTTCCGTAATCAATTGATATTACAAAGAAATACTTTTCATAAAAATATTGTAAAGAAAATAATAAATGCAATTATAGAGCATCCTTTTGGTGTAGCCTCGCCGAACTTATGAAAATTTCAGCCTCTCATAGGGGTATGGGACCCCCCAACCCCCTGCATTCAGGGGGTGGGGGGTGGGGGGGTGTCCTGTCAGGTAGATTGGCCATCTACCAGAGGCCGAATCAGAAATTTCAAGCGCAATTACAATTATAAATTTTGTTCAATAATTATTATACAGACACGCCATAGTTATAGGTAAAAGTTGTACATAATTTCTTACCAAAATTAAAGTGCTATCCTATCACCTTAAAACGGAAATTTTAAGGTGCCAACGATGACACCTTAATTATGGGAAATTTTAAGCTTTTAGATCAGATAATTCCATAATTTTAACATGGTATCAGAGTAGGCAGAGGTTCTGAGTTCGAATCTCATCGCCACCCATTTAAAATGAATTGTGCACGTGTTAGGCTTTGTTTGGGAAAAATAAATCCCGCCTACACGTGAGGGGGCGTGTTGAGGATAGTAATTAAATAATCTAAATTGGAACCGATCTATCAGTTTAAATTTTTAGATCAGATGGTTCCATAACTTTAACAAGCACCTTTTTATACCTGTAATGGTACGGATATGATGATGCACAGAAGTCATAGACAAAATATATTTTAAATTAAATTAATTGATGAATTGTAATTACAAATAACCAACCCGTAATATTATATTACAATATCTATAAGACCAATTATGATCTAGTGTCCGATTAAACACAAGTTTATTGTGTCCATTTAACACATGTCATCTCAGAATTGGATGTATGATATAATCACCTAGACATTATATAATACACATTCAATGCTGAGATGATATATGCACGCTAAGGCCATCTCCAATGCGGGCATGAATTGCCCTCCTTTGTTAGAAGCTACAGTGGAGTGAGAGAGTAGAGAGAGATAGGAAGTGGGAAAAAATTGAGGGGCCCACTTTTTTTAATTTTTTCTTTTTTAATCACTTTTCTATCAATTGTCCCATTTTTCTTAATTTTTTTCATTGATTTCCGTATCACGTCATGATATAGACACCCGTCTAAAATTATTCCACTATTATTTTATTATTATTTTTGAATTTATCTCTACCTCTCTCTTCTTATTTATTTTTCTCTCTTTTTTTCATACACTTCCTTCTATTCACTTTTAAAATAAAATAATCTTTTGTTCCTTTCTCTCTCATCTCTCTCTACTGCAAGGCCAGGACAATTCATGCCCGCATTGGAGATGGCCTAAGCATGTGCCCAATTGCGCGCGCAACAGATCATAATTGATCTATAAGACTCACAAATAGAATTTGTTTGATCATGATCTCTCTATTGCAAATAATAATAATAATAATTTTTTGAGAATGAAAATGTACATTATATTGATTATAATCACCCAACTCCTCACAAACAAGAGATAATAGCGATGGGGAATTATTACAATCCGTCTAGAATACATCGGAAGTGCAGTAAAAGCGAGAGCAGGTAAATAGTGGGCTATCTTATTCCCTACTACGTATGTGGAATATGATAACACAAACCACATTTACAAGAGATGAGACACTTCCGAAATGATGGTAGCCATCGGAGATAAATGACCGTTGGCAATATAACAATCGCATGAATGACCTGCAACTGCAATGCTCAATTGATAGCAAAAGAGAGCCATGTAAGAATAAATTTCCACTTTAAACCCGGATCTATCGTGTTGAATTATTGAGAGTATATATAAACTGAAGCGGAAGCGTACCTGAATCAGCCATCGCTTGCAGTATTGGAATCCCGTGGTTTTGATCTTCCAAGTCAACAAGCGGCTCCTTATTTCTCTCTGATGATGGAGAGTCAGAAAAGAATGAACAACCCACGCTTGTGACCTGGGGACCATAACCATATATATTTATGACGGCCCGTTAACCTAATTTAGTCCATCATAGAATTAGGAACTCTGGGCCTAGTATCTACACATATAAAACCCACACTTTAATTAATGCATAAAAGCCCAATATTCGAAACCGTATTAGATCACTTTAAACGGGCTTAATCGAATATGATAGCCTTTAATTAATACACAATAATTACATATATCAGCCCACATGTTCGATTAAAACCTTACAATCTCCCACTTGGGCTATATATGTCACCTTATGATTGTGTATAACCTTATGAGTACTCAGAATTTTGCTATCATTACCGAATGCATCCCCAAACAATCCGGTCCATCAATTATATGAATTTAGGATCAAAGCGGTCTTCGTTACACTTAGATAGGTAACTAAACCCATCAATGGTCACATAAACCAATATAATTGAATGACATGGATCAAGCATGGATGTGTAGCATGAAAATTTCACGCAACGTGATCTGAAACATGCCTATTTCCAATTGGTCCACCTTTATACCTTAGTGAGATCGTTTCAATTGAGTTCAGAGATAACAACAAAATAAGACTTTAACTTTATAACCGAAACAACTGTAACCATAAACTTTATCCAAAACGACAGCGTATGTGTCTAATATGAAAAGCACAAAAACACAAACTCCCACCGAAACTATATATCCTTAAGAGACATCACACCCATATGAGCAGTGTGCTCGTGAAAGACCTTGGGTGTTAATCCCTTAGTGAGCGGATCCGCAATCATGGAGTTTGTTCCAATGTGCTCTATTGACACCTGTCCACTCTGAACTCTTTCTTTAACAGTTAGGAACTTGATCTCTATATGCTTTGACTTCGTTGAGCTCCTATTGTTATTGGAATATAGCACTGCAGATTTATTGTCACAAAATAACTTAAGTGGTCTTTCGATACTATCCACAACGCTACCAAAGGACAAAATTTCGCAGCCATATTCCATGATTTGATGCCTCATAACATGCTATGAACTCCGCTTCCATGGTGGAGGTAGCTATCAGTGTCTGCTTGGCACTCTTCCAGGAGATAGTACCTCCAGCAAGCAGGTAGATATAGCCTGAAGTGGATCTCCTACTATCTTGGCATCCCGCGAAATCGGAGTCAGAATAACCAATGATCTCCAACTGATCCGATCTCCTATACGTGAGCATATAATCCTTTGTTCTCTGTAAGTACCGCATGACCCGTTTGGCTGCTTTCCAATGATCCATTCCCGGGTTACTTAAATACCTCCCTAACATCCCAACAATGTACGCAATATCCGACGCTGCATACAAACCTGAGCATACATCAGACTCCCTACTGCTGATGAATAAGGAATCTTTAGCATCTCTTTAATTTCCAAGTCATTTTTGGGGCATTGACTTAAACTGAACTTGTCTCCTTTAGCCACAGGGGTATCACCTGGTTTACAATCCTGCATGTCAAACCTTTTAAGTACCCTTTCGATGTAGCTCTTTTGTGATAATCCAAGAATACCTCGAGAGCGATCTCGATGTATCTGGATTCCTAATACAAAAGAGGCGTCACCAAGGTCTTTCATCTCAAAATGCTTTGCTAGAAATCTCTTGGTTTCGTGCAGTAAGCCTACATCATTGCTGGCAAGCAGTATGTCATCGACATATAAAACAAGAAAAATACACTTACTCCCACTGAACTTGCGGTATATACAATCATCGGCCAGATTCATCTCAAAACCGAATGAGGTGATTACTTGATGAAATTTGTAATACCATTGTCGAGACGCCTGCTTGAGTCCATAGATGGATATCTTTAATTTGCAAACCATTTGCTTCGCATCACCTGATACAAAGTTTTACGTCGCACCATATAAATCGTCTCATCAATGTCACCATTGAGAAACGCCGTCTTAACATCCATCTGATGTAACTCAAGATCAAAATATGCCACTAATGCCATTATAACCCTGAAAGAGTCTTTCGAAGAAACCGGAGAGAAAGTCTCTTTATAATCGATGCCTTCTTTCTGTGTAAAGCCCTTCGCGACAAGATGAGCCTTATACCTCTCTACATCGCCCTTCGAATCCCGCTTGGTCTTAAATATCCATTTGCAACCAATGGGTTTCGTGACCTTCGTGCAATGGAACGAGGTCCCATACGTCGTTGTCTTTCATAGACTTTATCTCTTCATTCATGGCATCGAGCCACTTTTGAGAGTTAGAACTTTCCATGGCTTGAAGGAAGTTGATCGGATCATCTTCCACCACTCCAACGTCAACCTCATGTTCGTGGAGAAATGCAATATAATCATCTGAAATTGCACTTCTCCTCTCTCTAGTGGATCTTCTTAATGGCATGGGTTCTTGAGGTTGTAGAGTTTGTTCTTCTGGAGATGACATGACATTGTCTTGATCCGGAGTTGCTTCTTGAACAATGTCAGGGATAGGAACCTGATCCTGATCATTGTCAATGGCAATTGGAGGAATTTCAACATATTCCTCCTCAAAGACAAAGTCCGTAACCCTTTCTCCCTCCGCAAACTCAACATCCTCAAAGAACCGAGCATTCCCTGTCTCAAAAATTGTCTTGGTTGTGGGATCATAAAACTTGTAGCCCCTGGACCGTTCAGAATATCCAATAAAATAGCAACTAACAGTCCTTGCATCCAGTTTCTTTTCATTTGGCCTATAAGGCCTTGCCTCAGCTGGACACCCCCAAATGTGTAAGTGCTTCAAATTAGGTTTCTTACCCGTCCAAAACTCATATGGGGTTTTCTCAGTTGCCTTAGTTGGAACTCTGTTGAGTAGATATGCTGCGATTTTTAATGCTTCTCCCCAGAGTGATTGTGGTAAGGTAGAATGAGTGATCATACTCCTCATTATGTCTTTAAGCGTTCTATTTCGTCTCTCAGCAACACCATTCATAGTGGGTGAACCAGGCATGGTGTACTGTGGGACGATACTGCATTCCTCTAGGAATTTAGCGAATGGTCCTGAACGTTGTTCACCTGAACCGTCATATCTACGATAGTATTCACCACCACGGTCAGATCTGACGCTTTTAATCCTTTTGCTAAGTTGGTTCTCAACTTCAGCTTTAAAATTTTTGAACACGTCCAAGGATTGTGATTTTTCATGAATGAGATATATATAGCCATATCTTGAAAAGTCGTATATGAACGTTATGAAATACTGTTGACCATTCCAAGAAGCAATAGGGAACGGTCCACAAATATCCGTATGTATAAGTTCTAAGACGTCTGAAGTCCTATTGGCTTGATATGTCCGTTTATTGGTTTGTTTTCCCTTTATACAGTGAGCACACAAGTCAAAATCTGTAAAATCAAGGGAATCGAGAATTTGATCGGACACAAGTCTCTCAATTCTCCGTCTGGAGATGTGACCTAATCTCTTGTGCCACAATGAGGCCGAATTCTCACAGGTTAATTTACGCTTTACACCTCGAGTACTTATATGCAATGATTCATTAAAGGAGGCAATTGTATCAATTAAATAAAGATTATCGTAACCTGACAGAGAACCGGAACCAACCAATTTTGAATCAAGAAACAAACTAAATTTTCCATTTCCAAATGAACAAGAATAACCAAATTTGTTCAAAGCAGAAATAGAAATCAAATTTCGTCTAAAAGACGGCACAATAAATGTCTCATCAAGATCCAAATAAAATCCAGTCCTCAACAATAATCTAAATTTTCCTATTGCCTCTACTTCCACCGTCTTGCCATCGCCAACGTAGATGTATCTTTCACCATCACTTGGTTTTCGGCAACTCAAGCAGCCCTGCATAGACACACTGATGTGGGTTGTTGCACCCGAATTAATCCACCATGTGTGTCTAGGTACTGAAGTTAAATTAACCTCAGAACAAACCAAATGAAGAAGAAGGTTAGCCAAGAGTGTACTGGTTTCAGCCTTTTCATTCCTGGCAAACCTCTTCTCGAGATCTTCAATGAAACCCTTAGCCGCAGTCACCTGATCGGACATGGTGTCCCGAAATGCTTCCGGAATAGCACGCTGCATGACCATTAGATTTATGCGGTTCGATCGTTCCCATCTTTCCATCTCCCTCTTTTCATCAGAGGTACTCTTATCAGTAAGTGCGGCAGGTTGATCGACCCGCAAAGCAAGGTCCAGATCCATGACTCCGAGAACAATCAATACGTTCTCTTGCCATGCTTTGAAATTCGTGCCATTGAGCATTGGAATGGAATTGATGTTAGCAGAGATATTAGAAGCAGAACCTGAAACTGAATAGAGAACAATTAAAATGGCTCACATGAATGACTTTTAGTATGCAAATAATAATTTTCAAATAGTGGTAGGGCCCACCACAAGATGTCTAGCACAACATCAATATTTAATCTTTGGATAGAAATATCGATTTGTAAGTGGTACTCTTGGTGTAGTGATCAAACACCAGCAATAAGACATGTCAATCAATAAACCTTTCTTTGGACCGATTTATTGATCACACGTTAAACCAAATAATCGCCGCATGATTATCACCATAGCTACGCATGTAATTCAGCCAAATATTAACCTTCCTTTGGGCCGATCAATATTTGCACGAATTATATATACACAAATACCTTTTAATATTCTAAGTTGATTAATTTCCACAATAGAGGTTGCTTTGGCAACTTGTTGCTTCAATCAATTCACTTTCGAATACTATACCTCTTCAAAAGAGTCCTTAGTACCAAAATTTGAGAAGAAAATAATTAATTTTGCATACATAAGCCTTTTGGGAACTTTAAGGGTCTAATAAGTTAATAATTCAGAACTTTGGGGGGTCAAAATTAAGAATTTTGAAACTTTAGGGGTATGGAATTGCAATTTTAGAAACTTTATTGGCAAAAAATTAAAAAAATTCCATACTTTGAGGACCAATTTAATTAATTTTAAAACTTTGGGGACTTGAATTGCAAGATTCGAAACTTGAAAGGCCCAAAATGGAATAATTTCCAAACTTTAGGGACTGAATTATTAATCTTATAACTTATAAGGCTCAAATTAACTATTTTAAAACTTATGGGACTGAAACGGACGAATCTGGAAGTCGGCGGGGGACTGAAATCAACAGATTCGAAAGCGCAGGGACCGAGACTGCCTAAAGGGAATTGACTGGACCAACTTACGCGCACCAACAAAATTCAGGGACTGGAACTGCAATAAAGGTAAAAACGCGGAAATTGCAACTGAGGTCCTCGGAGCCTTCGAATTTTCAACCGAGGTCCTTGGGCTGTAACACGGTGAAACCCTAGCCTCCCGTCGACGTTTGCCGCTGCAATTTCAGGCGAAGGCGGCGGCTGCCACCGGCCGTCGACCCAAGTCCGAAAACCCCTCGTTTGTATTTTTTTTTTTGGTTAAAAAACAGATCCAAAAAGGAGACGAGTGCGACCGGATCCATGGTTGATTCCACAAATTCAAACATGGGGATTACTACGAACGTATAGGCAAATTATATACATAATTCCAAACCACAATACACGAATTTATGCATACAAATCTCGAGAGCCAAAATCTCAATCAATCGAACACACGAAGGCATGGTGTGTGTGTATACAATTACATTCCGTGTACGTGTATGTATATATATTCGAACACACGAAGGCATGGAGTTGTATGCATACATATATACATATAGCAAATTGGCCAAAAAAGAAACTCAATCACAGTCCCGATACATGAACTCCAAAAAATCCCAAATGCAATTTCATGTATACGGCAATAAACATGTATTTTGCAATTTCGCGTATGTATTTTGCATATATAGGCAGAAATAACAGAACCAATTGCAGGACTTGAGTTCCAAAAGCCAAACGCATACTGAAGGAATTGGATCCATTAATTACAAGACAATACCCAATTCAATTTTGTGGATTTGACAGAGTCAATTCACGTAACCATACAAATCGGATATTCATATCTATATTGGCCACAAAAATTTAATTTGATTCCCAATAATTCAACAACGATAACTGCTCTGATACCACTTGTAGGAATAAATTTCCACTTTAAACCCGGATCTATCGTGTTGAATTATTGAGAGTATATATAAACTGAAGCGGAAGCGTACCTGAATCAGCCATCGCTTGCAGTATTGGAATCCCGTGGTTTTGACCTTCCAAGTCAACAAGCGGCTCCTTATTTCTCTCTGATGATGGAGAGTCAGAAAAGAATGAACAACCCACGCCATGTGACCATAACCATATATATTTACGACGGTACTGCTAACCTAATTCGCTTTATCATGTAATTCAGAACTCCGCCAAGATTCTACACATATAAAGTTCTCACACTTTAATCGACGATAAAAGTTCTCAATATTCGAAACCGTATTAAATCACTTTAAACGAGCTTAACCGAATATGATAGCCTTTAATTAATACATAATAATTACATATATCAGCCCACATATTCGATTAAAACCTTACAAGCCAACCATTGACGAAGTGACAACGCCTCCGCAAAATCCGACCTCCTCACACCCTCCGCAATATAACCGTCCATCAATGAAAAATTGTTATCACAAATAAAATTCAATAAAAAAAAAGTACTTATTGACTTTAACTTTGATTGATTATTATAGCTAGACCTATATATATATAACAGAAAATACAATGAGACTAGGATATTTGCCTCTATTGAAACCTAAAAGGCAATCTGAAATCAGATAGAATTTATGCCAACCTTCCACTTTAATTTATATCCAAAATTGATCATTAAGTTAAATAAACTATTTATTAAATACAAAGAGCATTACCAAAATGTTGATAAATTTGACAATTTTTCAGATGTTACAATGTTAATTAAAATTTTATTTAACTGTTCATATTGATCTTTTTTTGCATTGTTAAAATTTTATTGAGGTTTTCATCTAATCTTTTTTAAAGAATAGACCAAAATATTGAATTGTTAAAACTTTATGTCAATTTCGGTACCATGCATTAATCGCGCGCTAATTAAACCATGCGATCGCATGGTCATGCCATTTTCACGACCGGCTCAACATTTTCTATTTTCTTAATTTTTCTATTCCAATCTTATAATTTGAAGATTGAACCATATTGTAGTTACGTAAATGTGGGACATCAAACATGACGTTCATAGTCTTACGAATTCAACATAAAAATTCCTGCAACAATTCTATTATTTCAATTTAAAATATATTTTGTCTAGCTATAATAGCTTCCATGCAGTACATTTACTAGCTGACTAAGTAAAAACTAACCGTGCTTTCGGATATCATTCTACCCATAGTAGTACATGAAGCCCTAGCAACAAGAAACACAACTAGATGCTGCTTATTTATTTAAATATATAGACTAGATTAAATTACATAATCACGCAGCTGGCGCGATGCTCGAGTCGTCGTCGTCATCGTCATCGTCATCACCGTCCCCTTCATTTCTCCCACATTTGTGGAGACAAATCTCGTCAGAAGATTTATTATTGCACGTCATCTCAGAGTAGCCCTTTTGCTTGTTTGCACAGAAAATCACCATTTTAGAAAAGAAATAAAAAAACAGAAAAAAAAGAGAGAGATTAGGTACTAAGTTTACACAAAAGATAATTTGATCGAAAGAATTGAAGCAATTCTCGATGTATATTTTAGGGTTACAACAACCCTATTTATAGTTCCAAATTCAATGGCATTTCTTGAAAAAGTTCTTTCGTATTGTTGAGCATTGATACTTTTTTTAGATTCAAGATTAAAGCTCATGATTTCCATTCCTATTTGGTGGGTGCAAAAGTGAAAAGATTTGAGATGGTGGTTTAATTGGAATAAAAGGGACCATGCATGAGTTTAACTCATGGAAGGCTGCTGCCTCACACAGTCATCTTGTGGTCAGCAACAGTCGCTACACACGCCACCTTAATTTCCTTCCACCTCAAAAGCAGTACTCATAAATATTATAAGTCAATTTATAAATAGTTTAATTTTATATATGAAAAACGAAGTATGTTTATTAATTAACACAAATCAAGAGCTTTATTAATCATGCGGTGGTGGCCAAATTAAACTAGCATTTTGTACATACAATACTAGAAAATCATGTGGCATTATTATGGAGCTAGTGTGATCTTATAATCTCATATGATGACGTTTTCAAATTATGTGCTTATAATAATTTATTAGTTTCTAATTTGAAGAATTAAATAATTAGTTTCCAAATTGCAATGTGTTAGTTCGAGCATCATTGAGATGAAATTATGGCTCATTTGAAAGGGGAATTTAATGCCCTTAGGGGGGAACACATTCTTTTTTGTATATAATATTGTCTATTTCGGAATCCATAAATAATAATCATTTATCTTGTGGGATGAGCTAAGATTAATTCTCATACCTATTGTTATATATAGGCTTCGCCACCCCCCACGTGGCACCTAGACTAGCTAGCCCAGATTGGTGACGTGGTGTCCCACTCAATCAAAGTAAGCATTGGTATGTAGTGCACAAGTGGGACTACTCTCAGCTGGCGAAGACCTTAGCCTGATTGCGAGGCTCTCTTCGCCACTTGCAAAGTGTGGTGTTCCGCATTTTAGGGCTACTCAAATGCGTACGCGCGTGAATCTACCAAAATGGAAAGAGTCAGAGTTATAAAAGGGAAGTAATTAATCGCGATAGAATCGTTGGAGAATCTTGAGGATAAGATTGAATCATTAGAGGATTTTGGAGGATCTTGCGAATTAAATATGGGAAAGAGTATTCCCAATTGATCTTCTTACCTCTATTAAACCTTAATGACACTATAAATAAGTGAGCATCAAAAGTTCACGGTACGCAAGTTCACTTACAGAAACTCCGCACAATTTAGATATCTCACGTCATGATTCATAAACTCCTTCCCCTCCATCCCATTTAGCACCGTCCACACCCATATTATCTCTTATAACTTTTGTAGTTGTTTCCCAAAACACTTGCATTGACTTGGCCATCGGAGTGCCATTGGTCGCTAATCCTTTTAATTTTCTCTTCGTGTCTTTGGTGCCTCATGATAATTATTTAGTGTACATATATACAACAATTAGATGGGACATGCGTAGAGTGGAGATCTATTGGCGACACTGGCGCGCGTCACCTAGATTCCACATTTATAGCTATAAGTAAATTGCTTAAAATGACTATGAATTCATTTATTGATTTCACTATTAATATCGTTTTGTTGTTGATAAAATTGCTATAACTAAGTAAAGAATATATATATCTTTTTATCAGTCACGAATAATTATGAATAATTGCATATTCGGTATAATAATTTCAGTCTTTTGGAAACTAGTTGAGAATAATTCTCACCTCTATAAATAAGTAAATTACTTAAAATGTTCTTCATTATTGAAGTATTTATATTATATTATATTATATTATTTATTACTTTTATCATACTGCATGTTATACTTCTTATTTATCTAATTTTAATTTATTTTCTTTTAAATTTAAATTTGATCAAACCAATTATATCTACATATTTCCTATAAGACCTACACATGCCATGTGAATCTCCAATATTTAACTTTCTTTATTATTTCTCATATTCTACATAAAAATATATCAAAATGAGATCATTAACATACACTAAGAATAAAAAAATTGTTGTTGTTAATAACGATGATAAATTGCAATTAATTTATTTAATTTGCAAGAATCAATTATTAACTGGTAAGTTTAGGTGGGGAAACATATATAGTAAATACTTCCGGATTCACTATTGTCACTGCTATAATAAATAAGTAAAATTACTATTCTCACTTTTATTAGTCGAGTATTGCGTTTTTATATATCGTACGATTGATTATTAGTTCCTTACTTAACACACCCCTCACCACTCCTAGACAATAGAATTGACCAATCGATCCATTCCGCTACTATAACGCAAGATTATATGTTTATTCCGCCGTATATTCCAACAATATGTTTTATCCCGCCGTCACTTGATTCAACAATTTTCGGGATTAATCAAAATTGTACCAATATGATTATAAATTTTTTTTTTTTAAAAAAAAAAAGTTAAGACCAAGAGATTATTTTAGTCTTTATGCGGCGGGAAAATCCTCATTTGATGGCTCGGATGATCGACTATTTTACTTTTGGATTTTATGAGAATTTTACGTACATTTCTACGAACATTAATTTAAGAATCATATTCCAAAAATAAGGCCATTTCAAGTTACTTATAAAAATCAAAAGATCGGTCGCTAAAATTACAAAGTTTGGTCTTAGGGTTTATGGTCTAATATTGTTTAAGTGTCTGGTTAATTTGGTTCTTCTACTATTATATTACACATATGTAATGGATCTCATTACACGTATAATTAATTTCACACAACATCTGTTGTAATTGACATATTACACATGTGTAATGTCCATCACAGTAGATATATAATAAATTCCATTACACGTACGTATACAAAATTTCATTACACTTGTATCATTGAAATCGATCAATGACCTTCCGCAAACTGCGCGCAAACACCTTATTTTCTTATTTGGTTGGTTAGGTTTTACATTCCATCTTATGATCAACAAGAGCGTCTTGTTGTCTTTTGGTTGGGCTATCACACGTCTACATACTCCACTTTGATACTAATCCTCCGTAAATAAAGTTTGAAGCATTCATCCGGTTTCACATATATTACCTACAAAATCAGATCAGAAAAAGATTATAGTTGAGAACTACAATAAACTGCACTATAGCAAAGATAGAATTTTTTTTAACTAATATGCAAATTAATTCTTATAAGTCAATTTCTTGACAAGCCAAGGCATTCTTATGCGAGTTCGTTCGACATTATCTAAAGGATAGTCTGAGTGAGGGGATACTACTTTTTGCGTCTAATTAATTAACTTTAAGAGCATATACGAATTTATTGCGACAACAAAGCCGACTTCATATAATTATGACGTGAACGAACAGAACACATGCATATATAGAGATCGACTGTTACATATTTCATAAAGAGCTCCAATAAGGTTGGATTTGCACTAATTAAGTGTGGTTTGACTCGCCGAAACTGATGCTACAGCTAGAGACGTTTCTGCATGGAACCATTTAAAGTTAATCTAGGCTTAGTTGACATTTCTATTTTTCAGTATTAATGTACGTAACTTGTGCTTTTGCATTACAAGATTAGCATTTTCAAGTAGCTAGTTTATCACAAATCTTATCACATGTTCTTTTCTCTGGTTGTTTTCTGTAAGAGATAACTGACTGTTGTCACAAATCTTATCACAGTCCACATTAGCCAACTCAAAAAAGAGAGAGCCCTTCACGAAGTGCCGACGCCTCCACAATATATATACTACCCCCGTCGACGAGACGACGATGTTAATTAAAATTTTGTTCACTTGTTGATAACATCATTTTTATTGCATTGTTAAAATTTTATGTCAATTTCTGTAGCATGCATGCATGTAAATCGATTGCGTTACCATTTTGGCGAGGGGTTCGACATTTTCTAAATTGAAGATTGAACCATGCATTGTAGTTACGTAAATGCTGGACATCAGACATGACGTTCTTGTTCTTACGAATTCAACTTAATTAATTGAGATTCCTGCAACAATTCTATTATTTTAATTAATTTTAAAATATATTTTGTCTATAGTAACGAACTTCCATGCAATACAGTTACTAGTTGAGTAAGTAAAAACTAACCGTGCTTATTTATTATACCCATAGTAGTACATTAAGCCCTAATTAAAAGCAAGAAACACAACTAGATGCTGCTTATTTATTTAAATATATAGACTAGATTAAATTACAAAATCACGCTGCTGGCGCGATGCTTGAGTCGTCGTCGTCGTCATCATCATCGTCATCACCGTCTCCTTCATTTCTCCCACATTTGTGGAGACAAATCTCGTCATGAGATTTATTATTGCACGTCATCTCAGAGTAGCCCATTTGCTTCTTTGCACAGAAAATCACCATTTTAGAGGGGAAAAAAAAAAAGAAAGAAAGAGATTAGGTACTAAGTTTACACAAAATACAATTTGATCGAAAGAATTGAAGCAATTCTCGATGTATATTTTAGGGTTACAACAACCCTATTTATAGTTCCAAATTCAATGGCATTTCTTGAAAAAGTTCTTTCGTATTGTTGAGCATTGATACTTTTTTTAGATTCAAGATTAAAGCTCATGATTTCCATTCCTATTTGGTGGGGGTGCAAAAGTGAAAAGATTTGAGATGGTGGTTTAATTGGAATAAAAGGGACCATGCATGAGTTTAACTCATGGAAGGCTGCTGCCTTACACAGCCGTCTTGTGGTCACCAACAGTTGCTACACACGCCACCTTAATTTCCTTCCACCTCAAAAGCAGCCAAATAGTTTAATTTTATATATGAAAAACGAAGTATGTTTATTAATTAACACAAATCACGAGCTTTATTAATCATGCGGCGGTGGCCAAACTAGCATTTTCTACACACAATATTATAAAATCATATTATGGAGTATGATCTTATAATCTCATATGATGATGTTTTCAAATTATGTGCGCATAATAATTAATTAGTTTCTAATTTCCGAAATTAAATAATTAGTTTCCAAATTGCAATGTGTTCGAGCATCATTGTGACGAAATTATGGCTCAATTTAAAGGGGAATTCAATGTTCTTAGGGGGGAAACATACTCCTGTTTTTATATAATATTGTATAATTTCGGAATCCACAAATAATAAATATTTGTCTTGTGGAACGAGTTAAGAATAATTTTCATAGCTGGTGTTATATATAGGCTTTAATTTGCCACTTTTCACGTGGCATCCAATCTAGCCCAAATTGGTGACGTGACATCCCACTCACTCCATGTCAGCACAGGTAGCACACAAGTGGAACTCTCAGAGGCGGTTTTGTAATGTGGCGGATGACGCAGTCGCCTCAGGCCTAACTCTTCAGGGGCCCATTTTAATCCATTATACCTGATACCCAATTGCGTATTATATATATTTTTTAAAAATTAAATGGTCTAATTTTAAATTCAACCAAAATTTAAGGCCCAATTTTAAGAGTAATAAGAAAATAATTCAAGTATTCAATCCAAATTTTTAGGCCTATTTTTTGTTTGACAAATTTAGGCCGAGTTTTTGGCAATATCTATTCAAATACTTAGGCCATTTTCAAGTTTAATAAAATAACAAATAGAAGAAAAAAAGGGTATAATTGCAAACCTAAAAAAAGTTGTGCGTGTTAGTCTCCAATTTTTTTTTATATATTTTTATACATTTTTATATATTCTTTTTACACTTTAAACTAATCATATCCATATATCTCGTGGGACCTACTTGTATTACACAAATCTCCACCATTCAACTCCATTAATTGTCTCTCATATTTCACATCAAAACTCATAAATACTCATAAACTACACCCGAGCAGCGACTCGCCGACTCTACACTCGGGCCTCGGCGTTGGCGCTTTGATTAAGTTTTTTATATTCTTCGTTAACTTATTACTGTACATTTGACTAATTATTATTATGACATTAGTTGAGTCTCGTGTATTGCTGTATATTAGCTTTACGGAAAGAAAATAAATAAATGAATGGCCCATTTTTGAATGTTCATCTCGAGCCCAACAAACTATAAGACCGCAGCTAGAAACTCTTACCCTGCAAAAACCTTGGAGCTGAACGTGAGGCTCTCTGTACCACTTGCAAAGTCTGGTGTTCAGCATGTTAGGGTCCAACAAATGTGTAAGCGCGTGAATCTACCAAAATGAACGAGTCCGAGTTATAAAAGGAAAGTAATCATGAAAGAATTCTTGGAGGATCTTGGGAATTGAATATGGAAATGAGTGTTCCCCAAATGACCCTTTTACCTCGATATCCGATGAGTGTGGCTCTATATAATCAAATGGAGCGGACTTCTACTTAATATTTGTGTAATTATTTTATTTATAGGTTAAATTCATCAATGTGGGGGAAAATAAGATTAAAGAAGGCCAATGGATGAAAAATGCAAAAGAAACCCGAAGTTAATTGAGAACCAAAACGACACAAATCAAATTTTGGAGGACTTCTGGTGCAAATTTATGAAGGTCTTCTCAACCGCATTTCTTGAGCTCACATGGAAGAATACGGAATGATGAGTCCGACACTGTTTACGGATCTCAATTTTGAATTTCGGATCAAAGGTTACGGCTAGATGAAGATTATGAACACAAAGATGAGCATTTTTTTTTTATAAAGATACAAGTTGAGTTGGAGGACACAATCAACTAGAGAGCTGTAGATCATCGAGTCTAGTTTTCAACGCAATTTGAATCGGCTCAATTAGACATTGAGATCAAAAGTTATGGCCAAAATACTGAAACCTGCACATATTGAAAAATTGGATAGAAACATTTTTATGGCTGTACGGGGCATTTTTACGACTGTACGATCCTTTTTTCTGCACAAAAATATCCAAAAATGTCATTTCTTTCACCACACTTGGGGAATCTTTTAGGGATAAATGAACACATGAATTTGGGGCATTTTAACACACCAATTCACCTCCAATTCCCCATTCTCTTCTTTGCTTAGGTTAGGATTAGGGTTCTTGACATATTTTTTCCTCTTCCTCCCCTTTTCTCTTCTCTTTTCTTTTCTTTTCCTTTTCTTTTGGGATTTGATTGGAGATCTCGGTTGGAGTAGAAGGCAAAGGCATCAAGAGAATGTGGATAGAAGTGGAGGAACAAGACTTTGGTTTTCACAAGGAGATTGTCTTTAATCTTGTTCTTGTTTTTACATTTCTGTTTCCATTACTTAGTATGTATATGTTTCTATGATTTCCTATACTATGAGCTAGATATTGTAAAGTTAGGAGGATTGGTCGCGTTTGTCGCGGCGCGCCAAAGTTTAATTTTATTTCCTTACTCGGTTTTAAAACTACAAATTAATGTAGAAGTGGTAAGTAAGGGTCGAACCCAAGAGGAATGGTGCTTAATCTAGTTGTCTTTATCAATTAATATACCCAAGTGGGGGTTTTGAGAATTTTGAATGAAAATCAAATGACAAAAGCTAAGATCAAATAAAATAATTGAAATAAATATCTAGTTCTCGGGTTCGGTTGTGTCAACCACTTGTGTTTATCTTTCCCATGCAACGTGTTACTATTCCTTCTTCAATTTATCAATTCTCAATTAACCAAGAAGCTCTGATTAACGAATTCTTCCTTAAGTGTATTAAGTAAAAAGTAAACTCTTTAACTTAACATCTAGCTATTGGATAACCCTAAACAAACTCTTAGGATTTAATGCAAAGCTAGTATGAAATGAACGAGAAGAATGAGTTGAATTAGATGAATAATTTCACAAACTCGAATTAATGCATCTAAGATGATTTGTTAATAAATATGCACGATATTCATTTGCTACTTTGGATTGGAATCTAATGACAATTACGGATCAAAAGTTCCAATTCTAGCAAGTAACTTGAATTTAAAGATTAATTGATTCAATTGGCCAAGATGAATGCAATAATCAAATAAACTCAAAAACGGGTTTACAAGCATAACAAATCAACAAATTGAAGTAGAAGAATAGATAAAACGTTACTAAAGATTTAGAAAAGATAACAACATGTTAGTTGAACACAACGTCCCGCTCGAACTAGATAGAAAAGTCTTAACTACTCATAATTGCGGGGTTTCATACTTTTTAGAGAGTGTTCGCCTTGTATCACCACCACTATATGATAGATTATGCAAAATATAGTAAACAAGTAAATAAATACTAAGAAATAAATAGAGAAATAAAAGGGAAAAGAGAACTTAGCGAAGAATTGATCCATTTAATATGAAAAGCTAAAATTTTCAAACTAAAACTAAGAACAAATGAATAAGAAAATTTTATTGGAGAGAACTACTAGCTAATTCTCTTCTACTAAGTTGTGTATTTCCTTCCTTACAAATGCCTCTATTTATAGGCAAAATTTCACAAGAAAACATGATAAAAAATTATACAACTACTCCATTATGATTCCACTAATTGGTAACCACCAAATCATGATCTTAAATTGCTCCATTAGTTCAAATATTGTATCATGGTATAGGTAAGCATCTTGGCTGAATTGTGCAATTGGAATTTCCTTTTTTTGATATTTTAATAGAAAGTTATGAATTTTCTACCAAAACATGGCCCAAGAAATCCTCCATTCACATCACTCTCGGTTTTACCCATTTTTGACCATGACATGATCCGAATCATTTGACGAGGTTAACATCAAAGTTGTAGCCCTCTGCGTGTCCTTTCCAACAATATAAAGTGCAGGTCAATCCGAATTTTGTAGCAAAAGTTATGGTCAAATTACTGAACTGCGGCAGTAAATTCGAGCTGCTGATTTTTTACGCTTTGTCCTTTCTCTTCAAATGGCCATAACTTTCACTAGGAAACTCCGATTTGGGATCCGACAAAAATGTGGAAATCCTCTTTTGATATTCTTTGATATTGGCACAAGAAAAATTGTAAAAATAACTTTTCATAAAATTGCATCGGAGGTTCTCCATCTTTGAATTTGCTTGCATTTCGGTCCCAAGTTCCGTTTTCGCTCCGTTTTTATCCATTTTAGCTCCTTTTTATTTCTTGTGATTCTAAACACACAATAAAAGGAAAACACATAAAAATAAACATATAATACTAATAAAACACACAAATACGTAAAATAGAAGAGTTATTTAAGTGCTTTTCTAGCACTTATCAAACTCCCCCACACTTAGACTTTTGTTCGCCCTCGAACAACAACCATATGATACAAACAACACACTGATTTTACATGAGGTAAACAACTTTAAACGGTGAAATTCAACTACAGATAGTGACTTGCTTAATAGACATTCTCCCGAACCATGAAAATTTCACTTTTTCTCAAATACACAATAGTTTGTGAGTGTGTGCAATTGAGGTTATCATCCCATCACTAACTGGAACCAAATGAAATCTTACGATGATCTATCCAAATCCTGACCCGAAATAGTCAAATATTTCCTTTCATCTCTCGTGATCCCACTCTTATTTTACAATGATTCCCATGGATCCTAAAAATTACTCTGTTCACCAAAAATCATCAACTGTTAGCACTGCAAAGAAAAAAAAAAGGCATGGCAGGTGTTTTATCGCAAATATGTCTTCAATTTAAAGAGTGTTTAGATTGAACACTTCAAACCACTGAGGAAATTTATTTATCTAACTTCACACTTGGGTAGCTATCACATTTCTTGCGATTTTTTTTTTCTTTTTTTTTGATGAAGAAGAAAAAGAAGAAGAAGAAGAGTTTTGCAATTTTCTTTTCAACTTTTACCCCACGGGTAGCTTTCACACTAAACCTCTTTCATTGGAGGCAGCCTTCTTCACCCATTCGAGGTGACGGCTTCACACTCTGAGGTAGGTAGCTCTTTCCTGTGGTCCCTCTCCTTATTTCGAACATAAAAGTAAAATTCATTCTCAGCATAGGTCATTGCTTTTTCCAAACTTTTTAAACTCTATCAATAAAAGACACATTCACAAAAAACAGATACCATGCGATTATAACTCAACCTTACTAGCAATCGATGTTTCCAGGTTATTTTGAGCAGGACGAATGGATAGAAAAAAAAAGAAAAGAAAAAGTTAGTTTACTATGGTCTAGAAAGTTAGAAAAAAATCAACATTTTCAACCTTCAATTTGTGTTCCAGAGAATGATAGTAAATTACCTATAAATGTGCTCAGATAAATTTGCCAGCTGTGCTTGGAGAAGAACAGAACACATTTTTTTTTCGAGATCTTGTAGTTTCAGCTAAGTCACACAAATTAAGCTCAATCATATTCAAAAGTTGCTATCTCATGCAAAATCGTCGACACAAATAAAAATAAAAAAAATCACACGCAGACCACAATATGCCACTCCCCCACACTTAAATTCTACATTGTCCCCAATGTAGAAATATAGAAAGCATGAAAAAGAGAAGAAATAGAAACTCCCCTATGGTAAGCAATGAGGCGTGCCGATTTGGGGATGGTGGTTGCACAATGTAGCACTTCTGAGGAATACTTCGACAATCCAAGAGCAAGAGACCTTAATGAAAAGGTCCTCCATATCGCCACATGACACATAGGTATGTTTACCATTCAATGAAGAACAGCCCCATAAGAACCAACAAATGGGAGAACGTTTAGAGCAGAACGTTCAACTTAGACACTTCTCAAACGAATGAGACGTAGTTTTACATCTTCGGATGGGTGCTAATGATCACGCTCAAAAAGTTGCTGCTCAATGGTTAGGCCATCGAGTTTGGTTTCCAACAGACGTTGTCGTTGTTCCAACAAATTATCAAACTCTCTCACACTGATTGCGAGCTGTCTGTTTCTCCTGATAGACTTTTCGGCCCTGCACCTAATCGGTCCATCCTTGAAGAAAACAACATGTCTATATTGTGAATAAATTTGATTTCCAATACAATGAGGTCCTTCTAATAGCTTTCCACATTTAAAGCAACATTTAAGGCACTTAGCACGTCGTTTGCGAGCAGATCTGGATGATCCTGTCTCAAAAGTTGTAGAAGAGCAACAATACGTAGAGGGGATGCTATAGAAAGAAATGAAAATTCAGTGCACTTTGAGGTATCTGCAAAAGACTTGAAAGAAGAAGGTTAATAGAAGAGAATACAGTTCTTTAAGGTCTACTGAAAAAGACCAGTTTAACGCCTTTGGGTGGAATACATAAACCAGTATCCAAGGTATTTTTTTTATTTTTTATTTTTTTTTTTAGTTACGTAACACACGAGAGAAAAAGAAACACTGAAGTAATAAAATTAAAACTATCAAAATCAATAAGCATAGTAGATTATCACACTCTTCCATATTTTCAAGTAAAATAACGAAGGAGAAGAAAAAGTAATAGAAATTGAACTACATAATCAATAAAAATGAGAAAAATACATATATACACAAAAATTATCCCACACGTCCATACTATAAAACTAAGAAAAACAAAATAAATAGAAAGAAGAAGAAGACGGTGAAGAAGAAAGAAATTACCTAATCACTGCTAGAAAGAAGTACTCACTGAAAATGAAGATTGTGGTTGTGGTTTCGAGTGGAGAATGATCTCTGATTTATAGTCAAAGTGGGCACTGTTTCAACCGACAATCGTGCATGCAGAGTGTGCTGTAAAGAGTACATTGGAGTGGGCATCCGAGAAAACGCGTTTGACGGATTTGTCATTTATCAATAATTAACCTGCCCATTATCCGTAATTCTCGCTAATCACCGATTTATGGGCCATCATGTCTCTTCCCAAATAATTGAGTCTCGAAATATCGTCCTCCTCCCAAGAAGCGCTTTTGTTTATGGTCGTTAGCTCGACACAGTTCCCATTTGTCAAGTAGGATTCCTCAAATCCATTGCAGCTCCACTTTGTCTTCGATGGCTTCTCCGAGTGTCTTGATTTCTTAATAGTCCTTCTTGAATTCTTCTCCAAATTTTTTTGGTCTCATTTCTTTCCATGGCTTCCTTCTTCGAGATGAGGTAATTGTGCTTTGGCTCGATCTTATGTGTTGTGCTGGCTCTACAATTCAACTTACACAGTTCTTGCACAAAAGGATTAGTTGAATTGATTGCAAATACAGAACAAGCGTTATTAGGGCGCAATGAACCATCAAAAATATTAAAGTTCGCTTTTTCCTCATTAAATTCCATGGATAGTGTACCCTCATAAACATCAATTTTAGTGCGAGAAGTGTAAAGAAATGGACGTCCCAATATGATAGGTGTAGGGTGAGGTGAATGTTCATCATCCATATCAAGCACGTAAAAATCAGCAGGGAAAACTAAATCATTTATTTTGACTAGCACATCTTCTATCACTCCATCCGGGTATGCATTGGTACGATCAGCTAGTTGCACAATTACGTGAGTTTCTTTCAGTTTTCCTAAATTTAGTGAAGCATGCAAGGATCTAGGCATGACATTTATGGATGCTCCTAAATCTATAAGTGCTTTGTCAATGTGGTGATTGCCTATGGTGCAAGGGACAGTGAACATACCAGGGTGTTTACATTTTGGAGGCAACTTCTTCTGGAATACCGCTGAAACGGTTTCTCCCATTTTGATCATTTCATTTCCCTTCAATTTCCTCTTATTAGTGCAAAGATCTTTCAAAAACTTAGCATAGCGTGGAATTTGTTTGATTGCATCTAACAATGGAATGTTGATTTCTATCCTCCTAAATGTGTCCAAAATTTCTGATTCCTTGTCTTCTTTGTTGGTTTTTGCTAATCTACTCGGAAAAGGGGGAGGAATTGTTTTAGTAACGATATGAGAGTTAGGACTTACTTCCTTTTCAAGCTTTTCTTCTTTGCCTTCATGTGTGGGAATTTCTTTGTGAGGGTTTTCAATCTCTTTTCCACTCCTTAAGGTTATGGCACTAACATTCTTTGGATTTACCTCAGGTTGAGATGCTAACTTCCCTCCAGATTGTGCTTCCAGTCGATTGATGGCAGTTGCCAACTGACTCATTTGATTTTCCAAGTTTTGAATGCTTGCTTTGGAATCCTGTTGAAATTTCACAGTGTTAGTTGCTAATGTTTTCACCATATCCTCGAGAGACATACCTGATTGTTGAGGTTTTTGTTGAAATTGCCATTGGGGTTGAAAATTTCCTTGTTGTTGGAATTGGCCTTGAGATTTGTTAGGGAAGAATCCTGGGGGTTTGTTGGTTCCATAGCTAAGATTGGGGTGGTCTCGCCATCCTGAATTATAGGTGTTTGAGTACGGATTGTATTCTTGTTTTGGGAATGGGAAATTATTTGCTGAGTTCACTTGTTCGTTGTTATCCACTTGTAGAACAGGACAAGCATCTGTAGGATGTCCTAGATTTGTGCATATGCCACATGCTTTGACTTGCGGATTGTTTCCTACAACAATTTGTTTGAGAAGATGTGTTAATTCAGAAAGTTGGCTTTCAATATTGGAATTACTTACCTCGTTAACTCTTCGAATGTTCATCTCCCGGTCTGTACTGAATTGTTGAGTGTTTTCACCATGTTTGAAATCAGCTCGCTTCAGCAGGGTTTTGTTCATCAATGCGCCTCCACTAGCAGCATCAACCATGTTTCTATCTGATTGACATAAGCCTTCATAGAAGTATTGCACTAGGAGGTTTTCACTGATTTGGTGATGCGGGCAGCTTGCAATGAGCTTTTTGAAACGCTCCCAATACTCATAAAGAGTTTCTCCATTTTTTGGCGCATCTGCAGATATCTTTCACGATATTTGCTATCTTTGAAGCTGGGAAGTACTTTTCGAGGAAAAGTTACTTCATTTGATTCCATGTTATGACTGAACCTGGTGGTAAAGTGTATAACCAATCTGTGGCGGCATCTTTTAGTGAAAATGGAAAAGCTCTGAGCTTGATTTTCTCTTCAGTGATGCCTGGGGGTTTTATGCTATCGCACACCACATGAAACTCCTTCAAGTGTCGATATGGATCTTCGCCGGATCGTCCATGAAAAGAAGGTAGAAGATGTATCAATCTATATTTTAGTTCGAAAGTCTTACCTTCTTCTACGGTTGGAAAGGTGATACACAAAGGTTGTTGAGTAACTTCGGGAGTTGTCAGTTGTTTGAGAGTTCTTTCGTTATTGTTTTCTGCCATTTCTCGTTCGGTTTGTTTTGCTTGTCTTATTCGTCTTCGAATGGATTTCTCGATTTCTGGATCGAAACTTTCAAGAATTCGATTAGTAGATCGGGTATTATGCATACAAGTGAAGAAGAATTTTTTTTAAAAAAAAATTAATTAATAAAAGTAACTAAATTAGTTAACCGTTCCCCGGCAACGGCGCCAAAAACTTGGTCACGTTTGTCGCGGCGCGCCAAAGTTTAATTTTATTTCCTTACTCAGTTTCAAAACTACAAATTAATGTAGAAGTGGTAAGTAAGGGTCGAACCCAAGAGGAACGGTGCTTAATCTAGTTGTCTTTATCAATTAATATAGGAAAGTGGGGATTTTGAGAATTTTGAATGAAAATCAAATGACAAAAGCTAAGATCAAATAAAATAATTGAAATAAATATCTATTTCTCGGGTTCGGTTGTGTCAACCACTTGTGTTTATCTTTCCCATGCAACGTGTTACTATTCATTCTTCAATTTATCAATTCTCAATTAACCAGGAAGCTCTGATTAACAAATTCTTCCTTAAGTGTATTAAGTGAAAAGTAAACTCTTTAACTTAACATCTAACTATTGGATAACCCTAAACAAGCTCTTAGGATTTAATGCAAAGTTAGTATGAAATGAACGAGAAGAATGAGTTGAATTAGATGAATAATTTCACAAGCTCGAATTAATGCATCTAAGATGATTTGTTAATAAATATGCACGATATTCATTTGCTACTTTGGATTGGAATCTAATGACAATTACGGATCAAAAGTTCCAATTCTAGCAAGTAACTTGAATTTAAAGATTAATTGATTCAATTGGCCAAGGTGAATGCAATAATCAAATAAACTCAAAAACGGGTTTACAAACATAACAAATCAACAAATTGAAGTAGAAGAATAGATAAAACGTTACTAAAGAGTTAGAAAAGATAACAACATGTTAGTTGAACACAACGTCCTGCTCGAACTAGATAGAAAAGTCTTAACTACCCATAATTGCGGGGTTTCATACTTTTTAGAGAGTGTTCGCCTTGTATCACCACCACTATATGATAGATTATGTAAAATATAGTAAACAAGTAAATAAATACTAAGAAATAAATAGAGAAATAAAAGGGAAAAGAGAACTTAGCGAAGAATTGATCCGCCGGAATATGAAAAGCTAAAATTTTCAAGCTAAAACTAAGAACAAATGAATAAGAAAATTTTATTGGAGAGAACTACTAGCTAATTCTCTTCTACTAAGTTGTGTATTTCCTTCCTTACAAATGCCTCTATTTATAGGTAAAATTTCACAAGAAAACATGATAAAAAATTGTACAACTACTCCATTATGATTCCACTAATTGGTAACCACCAAATCATGATCTTAAATTGCTCCATTAGTTCAAATATTGTATCATGGTATAGGTAAGCATCTTGGCTGAATTGTGTAATTAGAATTTCCTTTTTTTGATATTTTAATAGAAAGTTATGAATTTTCTACCAAAACATGGCCTAAGAAATCCTCCATTCACATCACTCTCGGTTTTTCCTATTTTTGACCATGATATGATCCGAATCATTTAAAGAGGTCAACATCAAAGTTGTAGCCCTCTGAGTGTCCTTTCCAACAATATAAAGTGCAGGTCAATCCGAATTTTTTAGCAAAAGTTATGGTCAAATTACTGTTTTTTACTCTTTGTCCTTTCTCTTCAAATGGCCATAACTTTCACTAGGAAACTCCGATTTGGGATCCGACAAAAATGTGGAAATCCTCTTTTGATATTATTTGATATTGGTACAAGAAAAATTGTAAAAACAACTTTTCATAAAATTGCATCGGAGGCCCTCCATCTTTGAATTTGCTTGCATTTCGGTCCCAAGTTTCGTTTTCGCTCCGTTTTTATCCATTTTGGCTCCTTTTTATTTTTTGTGACTCTAAACACACAATAATAGGAAAATACATAAAAATAAACATATAATACTAATAAAACACACAAATACGTAAACTAGAAGAGTTATTTAAGTGCTTTTCTAATACTTATCAAGGATTCATGAATATTAATCTATGTTTTATTTCATCCAAATGAGTTATTGGAATTGGTTTGTATTGAATTGTTTATCTCTTTTGTGTATGTTTTTTAGTTGCTATATGTGCTTGATTGATCACCGATTGCATGAATTAGTGGCGTGTTTAGGCTTCGAGAGAAGAATGTGCACATTAGACCCTGGAATATTCACCCTAGGTTCTTATAGGGGATAAAGATATATCCCTAACCCTAGGTAATCCATTGAGTTGTTTTCACGGACCTCTATGCAGTTAATTGATAAGATATCGATACAGAGATGTAGTGGTTGAACCAGTTGACTAATGATAGCTTGACATTCGAAAGAAGAGCTAGCTATATAAGGAAAACTGTGTCTAACATTGAAGATGGATAATTGTGTAGTTCAACAACGGATTGACAAAACTAGATTGAGTGAAATCATGATTCCTAACTATCACTTAATTCGAGTTTATCTCCATTCACGTCCATTTCTTTGTTTGTTTACTTGCTTTATTAGTTAGTTTAGTTTAGCCTTCCTCCGCCTTGTTATTATTGTGTGTTTTACTTATTTTCATTTTATTCTGCTAGAATTAGTACTCGACTCAAATAGTATTGCGTGCATATAAGTGCCTAACAACATCCTAATGATACTGATCTATAAATAAGCGAGCATCAAAGGTTTACGGTACGCAAGTTTTCACCTACAGAAAGTTTGGACAATTTATCTCACGTTACGAATTATAAAATCCTTCCCCTCTATCTCGTTTAACACTGTCCACACCCATTCTCTTATAACCTTTGTAGTTGCTCCCCAAAACATTTGCACTGGCTTGACCGATTGAGTGCCATTAGTTGGTGACCATTTTTTCTCCAATGACCTTGGTGTGCCATGGTGTTGATTTAGTATATAGGCAACAACTAGGTAGGACAGACGTGGAGTGAACATCTATTGGCGACATGTGGCGGGATGCATATTCTACGTCAACAGCTATAAGTAACTTGCTTAAAATGACTATGAATTCATTTATTGATTTACTAATAATACTGTTTTATTGTTGATAAAATTGCTATAAATAAGTGAGAATATATTTATTTTTTATCATTCATGAATAATAATTATGAATAGTACTTATATATTATTTGTCTTTTGGAAACTAGTTGAGAATAATTCTCACCTCTATAAATAAGTAAATTACTTAAAATGTTTTTCATTATTGAAGTGTTTATATTATTTTATTTATTCATTTATTTATTAATTTTATTAATATAACAAAATTATTGTTGTAGTTAACAGTTTTAATCCGTTCCCACATTGTTGTTAATAACGATTATAGATTGAAATTAATGTATTCAATTTGCAAGAATCAATTATTAATTAAAATTACTATTATATATGATGTGTTTAAGTTTCCCTAATTTCCACAAACTTTTTCTCTCTCATTATTTTTAACCACTAATAAAATTACTTTATATTTTTTAATATATTTTCTCCAATTTTTAATAATACATCTAACACGTAATTCAGGTAAATCTATATTATTGTGCATAGAACATGACGGTGTGTGTGTATATATATATACATACATGCATATATGTATGTGTGTGTCCTTGCGCGCACGCTTAACTTATGACTTAATTCATGTATTTTTGGAATAATTCACTAGTGAATTAATTATTTTAATTTTAAAAATATTTGTTAATAATAAATTAATTACTATATGTTTAAGAGGAGAATCATTAAAAAGAAAAAAGGAAAAAATGAGAAAACCCAATGACTTTGAGTCAACTATTGTGTTTTTGTATATGGTATGGTTGATACATCGCCACTCCTAAACAATATAATTGATCCATCCATTCCGCTCCACGAATACCACTCTTGATCTAGTATCCAATTTGAATTCCATAAAGAACCCAAATTATTGATCTGGATTATCATATCAGCCTCGGCCCCTATTCCAGTTTCCTTACGAAACCCATATTTTGTAATTCATGTTAGCAATTTGGATTTCATAAGAAACCCAAATTGGGTGTTAGATCAAAAGTATCCACCAATATTTTGCGAGGTTATGTTTATTCCACAATATATTCTGACAATATATTTTATCCCGCGGTCACTGGATTAAATTTTGGGATTAATCAAAATTATAACCATATGATAATAAATAATTTTTTTTTTTGGAAAAACGTTAACACCAAGATATTATTTTACTATTTTTATGAGGTGGAAAAGCCCTCATTTGATTGCTCGGATTACTATTTTACTTTTATATATACTACTATTACCCCTGTACGTTGTATGCGACAACTAAGATGATATATTTACATAAAATAATATTATAAAATAAGATAATAATTATTATAAATATATAACAAAAATAACAAAATTAATATATATAATATTATAGATTTTAATAATAGTTTACAAATTTTGGTGCCAAATCTGTTTTATAAGGAAAAACGTCATACCAATTATCGTAAGTGATTATTTTAGTTGAGAACATATAATATTTGAGAATAAAATTTAGATAATATACATTTTAGAACCAAAAAGAACATAAATAATACGTTCTATGAATAATACATAACTGTTCAATTAAACGTATTTCAAATACAATTAACAATGATATTACGGTCGGCCTATACATACACGCACATACATATATATATATATATATATATTATGAATATTGAATTGATTTTCTACTACATTTAGTTCAAATTGAATTCTGAATATTGAATAAAATTTGTACCCTAAGTAAATTAAAAAAAAAAAACTTTCTTATTTAGTTTTTTTAAAGAGGCATTAGCATGTATAAATGCAAGATTAGTCTTCTAATTACAAGAAAATCACAAAATTTTAATTTTGCAAAATTAACAACAAAAAATAAAATATGACCAAAACACCATTGATTTTTTTCATTTTTACTCTTCAGTCCCTTTCCTTCTTCCATTTTCCCATCATCTTCTTCGGTGGCTTCTACCATTTTCTGGCCAACTCTCCGGCCATACCATTTCTGGCCGGCCAAAATTCCACTCACCAAAATTTTGGTCGGTCATCTCCAATCACTTTCTGGCCGGCCAAACTTTCATTCCTCTACGCTGATTGCCGTACAGTACCTTGGCTAGGAGATGAAGACAATGTTCAATAAGTACAGAAATTGCTATTAGACAGAAACAAATAGCCGACACCGCCCATGTTGCTGTCATTTCGAGGTTGCAGCATCACCGCTGCCACTTTCTCCGACCATTGGAAAGACTAGATTCTCCAACTATTTCCATAAATAATTTCATAAATCCATCAATCTTATGCATAATCACCTTCCGCTCCTTTTCTTTCTTTCCTTTTCCTTTTCCGGTCATTTCTCTGGTAGAATAGGAGAACTCCGGTCGTTTTCTCCTGCTAAATTTCAATTCCTATCATCCACAGCACAAACTCTTCATTTTCTGTCATTTCTCCCTTATTCCTCCATTTTTCGGCCACACCTTCTTTGTAGATTTAATTTTTCTGATCTTTCGGGCCACCAAAGTTCTCCATCTTCGCCGGCAAAGATAGAGAACCAGATCTGGTTCTCTCCATGATGAAGAGAACAAGCGATTGATTCTCCATGATGAAGAGAACGAATTCGACCATGGAGGGAAGTCAAGGAACCACTTTGATATCCAATGGAGAAACGAGGGATGGGGGTGTGGGAGGTCGGTGGTGGTGTGTGTGGGTTGGTGGGGGTTTGGGATAATTTCGAAGATGGAAGAACAGTTTGATGTCCGATGAAGAAATTGGGGGTGGGGGTTAGGGGTGGGAGTGGGTGGGGTTTGGGATAATTTGCCGATTCTGCAAGTACAAATATTTCTTGATCTTTCAGTATTTTAAAAATTAATCCTTTGTTATAAAATCAAAGAAAAATACATTAAATGCCATTCTAGATCGAGAGGAAATATATCAACTTTCTTCCTTCTTCTTCATCCATCAATTCATTTAATCGGCGCTCATTTATAAATAATCAGTGTAGAATCAAAACAAAATGGTGGTATATTACACATAATTATCAATCAAGTTTGCATAATTATTCACGAATTATTTTCATCCTCACGATTTCATAGTATTCACAACTCATTCACAATAACGCATCCAACTTTTGAATTATTTATAACACTTCGAACGAATTATTTATACATAAAATTGATTGTGGGTCATGTGTGTTCTCGTTAAAACGCTCGAAAAAACCCAGGTGGGATAAAACCCGATCGAAGGAAAAAGAAAGTACAACCGCTTCTCGATGTTCACCACAGAGTATAAATATCGCCGCTCATTAAAACCTCACGTGAAACCCATGGGATAAAACCCGATCGCGAAAAAGAGATACATTCCCTCATAATGACATTGTTCAAGGTCCTTAAGTCGCGCATGCCAATTTGGTACACCAATTTTCTAAAGGTTGATGTTGGTAACGCTTTGTGAACAAATCCGCTAAATTGTCAATTGAGCGAATTTGTTGAAACATCAATTTCACCACTTTTTGAAGGTCATGTGTATAAAGAATTTTGGAGAGATATGCTTCGTTCTATCTCCCTTGATGTAACCTTTGTTGAGTTGTGTGATGCAGCTGCATTATCCTCATACAATCTGATTGATTTTTCTTTATTGAGGATAACCCACATGATGTTTGTATATGATGAGTCATATTCCTTAACCACATACATTCCCGACTTGTCTCATGAATTGCAATGAGTTGACATTATTTGATGATGTTGCGCTCAAAGTTTGTTTTGTAGATTTCAAAGATATAGCAGTTCCTCCACGCATAAATACATATCCTGTTTGGGACTTGCCTTTATGGGGATCTGATAAGTATCCTGCGTCTGCATATCCAACTAAAGTAGATCGAGAATTATGTGAATAAAATAAACCTAAATCAGACGTACCTCTTAGATAACGGAGAATGTGTTTAATACCATTCCAATGTCTTTTGGTAGGTGTATGACTATATCTTGCCAGGAGATTTACAGAAAAAGCTATGTCTGGTCGAGTGCAATTTGTCAGATAATGTAATGCTCCAATTGCACTAAGATACGGTACTTCTGGACCAAGGATTTCTTCCCCATCTTCAGGTGGTCGGAACGCGTCCCTTTCAACATCAAGTGTTCGAACGACCATAGGTGATGTTAGAGGGTGTGCTTTATCCATACCAAATCGTTTCAAAACCTTTTCAGTATATGAAGATTGATGAACAAAAACTCCTTCTGGGAAATGTTCAATCTGTAAACCTAGACAAAATTTGGTTTTGCCTAAATCTTTCATCTCAAATTCAGTTTTCAAGTACTTTCTTGCTTCATTAATCTCTTCAGAGTTCCAATGAGATTTAAATCATCAACATAGAGCTATGATTGCAAATCCAAAGATCCGCTTTTCTTTATGAAGACACAAGGACAAATGTCATCATTTTTGTATCCCCTTTTTAACAGGTAATTACTTAAGCAATTGAACCACATTCTTAGGATTGCTTCAAACCATATAGTGATCTTTGCAATTTAATTGATAACACATTATTTGGGCATGCACTAAATGCTTACAGGCACTTTTATTCCTTCTGAATTCTCATATATATATCATCACAAGTGAACCATATAAATATGCAGCTACTACATCCATAAGACGCATGTCAAGTTTTTACATTCTGACCAAACTTATCAAAAATCTAAAAGTAATAGCATCCATTACGGAGAATACGCTTTCTTCATAGTCAATTCCTGGTCTTTGAGAGAATCCTTGCGCTACAAGCCTTGCTTTATACCTTGTAATTTCGTTCTTCTCATTTCTCTTTCTTATGAAAACTCATTTGTATCCTCTGAGGATTACATTTTGGTGTTTGAACTACAGTCCGAATACTTGGCGTTTATACAAAGAATTTAATTCACTGTATGGCTTCCTTCCATTTTGGCCAATCATTTCTATTTCGCAATCTTTAACAGATTGTGGTTCGTAATCCTCACTTTGCACAATTTTACCGGCAACATTAAAGGAGAATATATCATCTACAACTGCTTTCCCGTTCTCATAAGTTATTAGATAGTAAATAATCTATTGATATCTCATGGTTTTGAATACTACAGTTCTGCGGGAACCTCAATCTTCTTGGATGCTTCGGTTCTCTTGGAACTTTAAATATTTTATTTGATTGATCAATCGCTTTTATCATTACTGCGATATTCTTTTGTTGGTTTTGTCTTGTACCCTTCTCTTTCTAGGTACGTAATCCTTGGAACCAAGCCCAGTGGAAACCAACGCTTACGGGCGTATTTTAGATTCATTTGTCAGAATAAAGTTGTCTGGGGACATCAATTTTTGCCTGTATTCTCTACCCAGTATATGCGACTTGGTGACTTTCCTTGTATTCACAAATGCATCGTGCGATTCATATGCGCTTCTTTGCAAATGAATAAGATTTTCAATTTCTCTCACATTTATTGCTTGAGGATCAAAGTGAGCTAGAGTCTTCTCATTCCAGGAAAGTCCATTTTTTCTTTCAGGATGTAGTTTTGTACCCCCCAGTGTTGGAAAATTCATTTCATTAAAATGACAATCATTAAAGCATGCATTAAATAGATCACCTGTTAAAGGTTCTAGGTACCTGATGATTGACGGTGAATTAAACCCAATATAAATTCCAAGCCTTCGTTGGGGACCCATTTTGGTACTGTGGGTGCAATTGGTACTGTACTTCACAACCAAAAATTCGAAGATGAGAAACATTAGGTTCTTGACCAAATGCTAATTGTAAAGGGAGTATTGATGATATGCGGTTGGTGCGAGACGTATCAATGCCGCAAAGATGTAATATAGCATGTCCCCAAGTAGAAGTTGGGAGTTTTGACCTCATAAGCATAGGCCTAGCAATAAATTGGAGGCGTTTAATAAATGATTCGCCAATCCATTTTGTGTATGGACATGAGCAATGTAATATTCAACTTCAATTCCCATAGCTGTACAATAATCATCAAATGCTTTTGATCTAAATTCACCAGCATTATCAAATCGAATGGACTGGATCGAATAATCAGGGAAATGAACTCGCAATTTTATAATTTGGGCTAATAGTTTAGCAAATGCATCGTTTCTAGTTGAAAGTAGGCAAACATGTGACCATCTAGTAGATGCATCAACTAAGACCAGAAAATAACGAAATGGTCCACAAGGTGGGTGTATAGGTCCACAAATATCACCTTGAATTCTTTTCAGAAAAGTTGGCGATTCAACATTTACCTTTGTTTTAGAGGGTCTGATGACTAATTTACCTTGTGAACAAGCTTCACATGGACACTCATTTGGTAAAATAGTCTTAAGGTTCTTAAAAGGATGTCCATGTGAGCTTTTAATTATTCGTTGCATCATAGTCGTTCCTGGGTGCCCAAATCTATCATGCCAAAGTTTAAGAACCTTTGAGTCAATAAATTTTGGTTTTATGATGTTGTTAGACTCAATCGTTCTTATGAATGTATAATACATTCCAGATGGAAGCGATGAAAGTTTTTCTTTAATCTGCTTATGCCCAGATAGAAATGAGTTTATGTAAAGATATTCTTTATTATTTTCTTCCATTGTTTCAATGTGATATCCATTTCTACGGATATCCTTAAAACTAAGCAAATTTCTTACGGATTTGCTAGAATAAAGTGCATCATCTATATTCAATTGTGTATCATTTGGCAGGATAATACGAGCTCTACCGGAGCCTTCAATAATATTTGATGCACCAGAAATTGTATAGACATAATTTTCTCGTATTGTCAAATCCAAGAAAAACTTCTTATCTTATAAAATAGTATGTGTAGTTGCGCTTATCGCTAGGCAAATATCTTGGCAATTTGTCATGGTCTACAAAAGAAATTTAAAATATAAAATTCATACCAGTTAACAAACAACAATTACATATAACACTTAATGGAAAATAACAATACAAATATAAAGATAACAATTCCACACTTATCACACAAAAGCATTATAGAAAAATATTTCACACATAATACACCATAAATATAATAATACTTCATTAGAGAATTATTTAATCGATATTTTCCATCAAACTTCCAATGTTTGTATGATTCATGGATCTGGGAAAAAGTCAGAGTATCAAAATGAGTTCCATTGACTCAGTCATCCCAATCAAGAAAATTGGTTTCAACTTTTTCTTTTCCTTTCTCTTTTCCCTTGGTCGAAGTTTATATATAAGTCCACCAAATGCTTTGGTGTACGACATGTACGGACCAATGCCCGTGTATTCCACATCGATAGCATCCGCTATTATCGCTTTATCAAATGAATCATTTCCATTATTTTTAAAATTTGAACTCGCTATTATGTTGCCGATTACGCTCATTATATCGTAAATGAGCTTTTCCATTATCATGTTGGAATTCACGTCTAAACCCTCGCCCACGCCCACGTGGCCCACGCCCACGCCCACGTGGGCCCACGCCCACGCCCACGCCCACGCCCGTAATTATTTTTCCTAACGCTGCATTTACCTCAGGCCATATAGTTCCATTTGTTTACGGTATCACCGTGGATCTGTTGGACGTATCCCATGGTTTTTCATGAGTAGTTCATTATTTTGTTACGCTACTAATAAGCAAGATACAAGTTCAATACGTTTGAAATCTACGCTCGACCGATCGGGCTGCCGCAGAGCACGTTCGAGGCATGGAATGTTGAAAAAGTTTTTTCTAACATATCTTGCTCAGTAATTTCTTCACCACAGAAAAGTAATTCAGAACGTATTCTGAATAATTCGGAATTGTAATCTTTTACAGATTTAAAATCTTGCAGGCGCAAGTGCATCCAGCGATATCCTGGCCTTGGCGGGTGACGACCCTTTGGTGATCGAATCCGCCCTTTAAATTTTTCCACGAGCAGATGGATCTTTGATCGTAAGGTATTCTACCATCGAGATGCATGTAGGTGTCGTCGAAGGAAAATTACTTATTTGTTGCACGATCTACTTTGGGATCTTTCATTTCCTTCGATTATTGTTTCACCTAACCCTTTTGAGATCAAGTGAATCTCAGCATCAAGTGTCCATGATGAATAATTATCACCAGAAATATCAAGAGCGACAAAATCAAGTTTTGCAAGCGACATTTTCAAAAATTTAAATGAGCTAGTATATTTTGTTTTGAAATTTGAATTAGTACTCGTGCGCACAACAATAACAAAATAAAATTTCTTGTAAAAAAAATCGTGATTATCTTGTAATAATTAGGTTTCTGATACAGAGGGTCATCTATAAGATGCAACTGTAGAGCATATTTCCTTTTACTACAAGAGTGAGCTCTAGTGTAGAGACTCGTGCTGATAACGTGTTATAAAATCAAAGTAAAAAAATACCTTAAATGCTACAAGAGAATAAAGAGGAAATATATTGAACTTTCTTCCTTCTTCTTCATCCATCAATTCATGAATTGAGGTCTATTTATAGACCATCAAGTGTAGAATCAAAACAAAAATGGTGAGTCATATTACACATAATTATCAATCAAGTTGTACAATTATTCATGAATTATTTTCATCCTCACATGATTTCATAGTCATTCACAACTCATTCACAATAATGCATCCAACTTTTGAATTATTTATAACATCCTTGACTTTCTTGATATTTTCTCTTTTTAAATAAATAAAAATAATTGTTTTTTAAATAGAAAATCGCTGTCAACCTAACACTGTATCAAGTTGACGTTGTAGTTTAAAAACTAAACATATATATAAAAAATTAAAATGCAATATTCAAAAACTAAAATGTATATAAAAAAAAGTTAATTCTCATTTTTAAAAATAATTAATTGCCATTGTGGTTTGTAACTTTGACATCATATCACATTTTCAGTAATACTTGCATTTGGTTTATTTTCAACTATATACATAATTCAAAAATTAAAATCTATATAAAAAATTAAAATGAGGAAAAAAATACTAAATGAAGAAAACAAAATAAATTAAATAGGAAAATGAAATAATAAAGTGTTTATTTAATATTTATTTCCAAAATGAGATTTTCCTTTTTTAATTTTAATTAAATGAGTGCCAACTTGGCACTGTCAATATGACGCAATGCCAACTTAGCACTTCTCTTATTATTATATTAAAATAAGATAAGATTAAAATTAAGATAAAATAAGATTAAGATTGTGCATTTATAAGAATTTTACATTTCTACAAACATTTAACAATCATATTCCAATTTTTTTTTTTTAAAAAAAGAAAAATCATATTCCAAAAGTAAGGTCATTGCAGGTTATTTACAAAAATCAAATGATCGGTCACAAAAATTACAAAGTCGGGTATCTGGTCTTACGGTTTATGGTCTAATATTTTTTAGGTGTCCGATTTGGTTCTTTTACTACTACACATCTAATGGATTTCATTACACATATAATTAATTTCACACATCATCTATTGTAATGGACATATTAAATGTGTAATATCCATCACAATAGATGTATAATAAATTCTATCACACAGTGTACCTAATTTTGTTACACGGAATCAGTGACCGTAATCGAACAGAGTACGCAAATTGCAAACACCTGATTATTGAATTTTAAACCTTAAAACTCATATTTTTCTAATTTTCTTATAGGTGCCTATCAAGTCATCAAGGTACAACCTTTATTAGGTTTCCATTCGACGCTCATCTTGCAGTCACTGAACAAGCTGTGTGACATCCTCCCCTCGAATTTTTATCCCCCCAGCAAAATACAACCCTCGTGAATGCAGTGGAGCCCGGAGGGCTGTGTCTTGTTGGAAGGATAACCCGGCCGCACTCAACAAAATGTATAATCCGAATTTAGAAAATAAATCATCTGTGGGCGTTCTTCAATTCTTCCAAGCTTTTTTATTTCTGAATAGCAAAAATGTTCAAACACCACCGGTTGCGCCATAATTACGGCGCTACTGGAACCTTTTCTAGCCCCGTCCGACCTCCGATTTGAAATCCGGGACCGGATATAGATTCATCACGACGAGATGGAGCTCCGGTAATTTTTTCAAAATTTTTGCGACATTGTTGGACGCCGTGGGGCCGGTCAAACTTTTTGGCCAAAAAGTTTGACCGGCCCCACCGCATCCAACAATGTCGCAAAAATTTTGAAAAAATTACCGGAGCTCCATCTCGTCGTGATGAATCTAGATCCGGTCCCGGATTTCAAATCGGAGGTCGGATGGAGCTAGAAAACATCCCGGTAGCGCCGTAATTACGGCGCAACCGAGAGTTTTGGAACATTCCTGTTCTGAATAGTAATGCATATAAGGCAGACGCTTAATACATTGAAAGCGCTCATGTTCACACAACCCATATTATTAAATGATGGGTGAGAATAATTGTACAAAGCTCATAGCTTACAAAAATCATGATAGTTTTGGTTTCATTTTCTCCCCAAACTTCCTACTCACCTCACAAGACCGCACTCTAAAGAAGACTCGTGAGAAAACGACAATCAGAGAGAGTCACAGGGTTGCTTGTCTACCGTAACTTACGAAGAAAACGACTCATGCACCTAAAGGAATAAATGAGTCTCCATGGTCTTACAATGGATTACAAGACGAACTTCCCTACTCGTGCAACTTAGCACGCTTTGAGGATGGTGATGTACCATCAACACTAACCTCAGAATCTACAACAACTTGCGTCTCCAGTGCTTTACTAACTTGAGAATTTGCTCCATTAGATGGATCACCTTTTGTTTTGCTGATACCTTCCCGTACGCTTGGATCATCCTTAGCAGGAGAATTTTGTGCAGCATTTGGCAACTCTTTAGGGGCATTCTCTGTAATCGATGGAGTCGTTGGGAGCAAGTCAACTCCCGACTTGCATTGTTTCTCAAACATCATCTGCAAGCATCGCCCTTGTTCTTCTATTCGAAGTTGTAGATTTCTTTGAATCTGCAGAATGGAATACAATAAGCTGCAGTTTTCATACTTGTAACAAACCCCCCCTCTCTCTCCTTCTCCTCTTCAAAGAAGAGTTACTTTTGCAAAGAGAGTTTCTTTATATTAACTTCATGACAGGGAGATATGATCCCAACCGATACTACAATAGCAGGATGGAGGGCAAAAAGGATGTGTAATATCTCTAGTGCGTGGGTGAATATATGAATGTTAGAGATGATTCTTCATGCACCGGTATGCATAAAGGTCTCCATACTTGAAAAGATACAAAACTTCTTATTTTAATGTCTTCTGGCAAAATTAAATAAATAAACAATAAAAAAGAAAATGCACTTGATAACCACTATTGACATAGAAAAAGCATTATTGAGTATAAATTCATACCTCAAGTTGTTCATGTAGACGCTTTTGCACTTCCATCTGCAGTCGCAATGCTTCAGTGATCTCAATACCCCTGTTTTCACGTTACGAAGGATATAATAATAATTAGAATAATCTCATATAGAAGACAGCAAACAGATCAGCAAAGCCACTCAATTAATCTGTTATCACAAGAGGAGCTCCACTTTCCAAAAAGTTTCACCCCATTCTCGTTAAATCTACAGAGCAGGAATATTTCCTAGTTCCGTGTTTCCACATACCACAATAAATGAGACCAGTAGACAACATCGTCTTAATAATGTAAGTTAAGCATGTCTTAATCCTATCCTTAAGAGTTGTACCCAAAAGAATTCTGTGGAGCCGTCCCTAGTCTGAAGTTGTTCATGAATCTAAACCCAAACTGCACAGGTGGAGCAGATATTCTTATAATATTACAGTGACAAGAGCCTTCCACAAAGTTTTCACCATTTCTGAAACTATTTGTTCAAGTAAGTTATTATTTTTTTTTTTATAAGAAACAAATTATTTTATTGCCAACAAAAAGTCATAAGTTACATAACAAGTGGATAAGCAATCCACCATAACCTACAACCACAACAATCTTAATAAGAACTAGTTATTGCATGTAACATCTACATCTAACATCTATATCATTAAAAGGTGTCCAAGAAACTATCAGGGTCAAGTCGAAACAAGTACATCTCCAAGATGTCAAACATTCCGGCCGCTCTTGCCCATAAACCTGTGAAGAAAATGATGCTGTCCCAGTTATCTTCCAGTGATCTTTCAAGGTTATCAAAGAGTCTATGATTTCTCTCGGTCCAAATCCCCCAAGCTGCTGCCATCACTATCATCCTCCATAACTCCTTTGTTTGCCTACCTTTTCCCCTGAACCGCCATTTGATGAGGATCAACTCTGCTCAACTCCGTGGCAAGGGCCCTATCTCTCCAAACAAGTTCAAAATTTTGTTCCATATTCCTCCAGCAAACTCACAATGTATCAAGATATGGTCAATACTTTCATTAGCCTTTCTACACATGATGCAAATAGAGGGAGAAATGCACAAAAAGGGTCTTCTAGATTGCAACAAATCACAAGTGTTAACTTTTCCCAAAGAAGCCAACCAGGCAAACACTTTTATCTTTGAAGGCACACCACTCTTCCAGATGAAACTAAATTGTGGGAAGTAAGACTCGGGAGATGGCTGAAGCATGGCATTGAAAAAAGATTTGCATGAGAAATTATCCGAATGGTGACATTTCCAAACCCGTTTGTCCGGGATGAATGGATCGATAATTACAGATTCAAGGTCACGCAAAAGTAATGTGAAATCCTCACAGTCTCTGTCGGTAAAATTTCTCGAGAATTCAAGGTTCCAAGTGGGTTGTGAATGGGATGGAAGGGATACAATGTCAGAAATAACCGAGTATTTATTGTTAGATATTCTGAATAAACGGGGAAAGGATTCTTTGAGAGTTTGATCTCCAATCCACTGATCATGCCAAAATCTGATTCTATCTCCTCTTCCAACAACCAGTTTTGTGTTTTGTACAAAAATATCCCCAACTCTTGCAATAGATCGCCAAGGTGCCCGAAGAGTTGAGCTACCTGCATTACCTGCGCCCCATCCGTTGGAGTGACGGCCATATCGACTCAGAATGATGGTATGCCAAAGTGAATCCAACTCAATAGGAAATCGCCACAACCATTTGCCTAGCAAAGCCAAAATTTTCCACTTCAAGTTACCAATTCCTAGGCCCCCATGCGTTTTTGGTTTCGTAACAACATCCCATCTAACTAAGTAGTCACTAAAACCCTCACCTATCCCTTCCCAAAAAAACTCCCTCATCATTTTCTCGATAATCCTCACCACCTTTATGGGCATTTGGAAAACGGACATGAAATACGTAGGAATACTACCCAACATTGCCTGCAAAAGGACAAGTCTTCCGCCTCTAGAAAGACACCCTTTATGCCATCCTTGAAGTTTCCTAGCTATCCTCTCAATCACAGAGTCCCAAAAAGAATGTGCCCTTGGATTCCCTCCCAATGGTAGTCCAAGGTAATTCAACGGCCAAATACCCTTTACACAACCTAGTCTGTGTGCAATGTTGTCATTCTCTCCTCTTCCAAATTAATCCCAACCACAATACTCTTTGCCATGTTCAACTTTAACCTCGACATAACCAAAAATAGATCCAAAATTCCCAAAAGATTGTTAATGTTTTCATCGTTGTTCTCCAGAAAGAAGATGCTATCATCGGCAAACTGAAGATGGGAAACCCTGACTCTGTCTTTGCCTATGTTGAACCCTCCAATAATCTCCCTGTCACACGCCTTATTCACCAATCTACTCAAAACGTCACTAACAAGAATGAATAAGAATGGTGACAGCGGATCTCCTTGCCTCAATCCTCTTGAGGCACTAAATTTGCCTCTTGACTTACCATTTAACATCACCGAAAAATTTACCGATGACAAGCCCCCCTAATCCACTTTCTCCATCTTTCTCCGAACCCCTTCTTATAAAGCACAAAATCCAAAAAATCCCAGTTGACATGATCGTAGGCTTTTTCGTAGTCAATCTTAAAGACAACCCCTTCTTTCTTTTTCACTCTATACTCCTCAACCACCTCATTTGCAATTAAAACCAGATCCAAGATTTGACGACCCTTAACAAACGCACATTGGGTCACATCAATCGTTTCTTTCAACACAGCTCTCAACCTCAGAGATAGCACTTTTGCGATAACTTTATACAAGGAGGGCACTAGGCTGATTGGACGGAAGTCCTTTATGGATACCGAGTTCACTTTTTTTGGTATGAGACATATAAGTGTTTCATTGACCCTTGCATTGACGATGCCATTGTTGTGAAACTCTTGAAACACCTTCATCAAATTCTGTTTAATAACTTCCCATCCATCTTGCAAAGCGGCCATAGAAAACCCATCCGGCCCTGGTGCTTTATTGGGATCACAATCAAACAGGGCTATCCTGACCTCTTCTTCTGTAAATGGTTCTTCTAACTTCAGCTTACTGTCCCTACCTATAGCTGCCCAATCCAACCCCTCAATGCCAAAATGTATATTGTCCTCCTTCTTAAAGAGATTCTCAAAAAACCCAATGATTTCTTTCTCAATTTCCTCTTCCGTGTGCAAAATCACCCCATTCCTATTCTCTAATTTGTTGATCAAATTATTCACCTTCCTGCCACTTGCAATCCTATGAAACATCTTGGTGTTATTATCCCATTCCTTAACTCCCCCAATTTTCACCTTTTGATTCCAAGATGTTTCTTCTCTTAGAATCAATTCCTCCAACTTTCTCCTCAAATTTCTTCTTTCAATTCTCTCCCCGTCCTCCAAATTTTGGAGAGTTTATTCACGAAATGAACTTGTTAAGAATACAATGTGTAAGATGAAGAGAGCATTTTCCTTTTCCTTTTCTTTGGGTTGAGAGAGAGAAGGGGGAGAAGTTGGCATATGAGCATCCAAACCCAATTAGAAGCTCTACAAATGTACATGAGTACATCTTATCTATAGCACTCCTGGGGTACTGCGGACTCGGCATTCCAGCCAATAAAGAGTGACCACCGACAAATAGATGTTCCTGAATAACCAATTAATTGGGTATCCTATGTGTAGGTTGTTACTTTTGATTGGCCATACCGAGCCTCCATACACTTGGGAGTACCAAAAGATTCACTCCCTTCCCTCTCCAATACTTGCATTTTGCTAACAAATAGTTACAAGTGTCACCTTTTAAAACAGTAACAAAATAAATAATGGTCTATATTCTCCTTTATAAACACCAATAGATGCATATTAACTATTCAGAAGTATAGACAAAAATGTTATTTTTCAACCTTAAGAAACTCAACTGCATGGTAAGATATGCTCGCATTTAAGTAACATGAAAATACACAAACAAATAAATATATCCTCTTTTGTGTAATAACATTTACAAGCAGTTGATCGAACTTACGTTTTCAAATCCAAGGATGACAGTTCTTCAATGGAAGGTAGCTTCTTCTCTGAAGATTCTGCAAAAGGAGAAAGGGGTTATTTCAAAGCAAAGACTGAAAATTGCTGTCTCGTAAAATTCAGCATAACCAAAAGCCATGAATAGTAACTAACCCCATGCAATTTTGAAGAAAGGACAAAACACTAGAGTTCCTCAATATCATGCAAAGCAATGGCAACCATTTAACACGGATTGCCACGCATGACATAGATCTGGTCCACTCATATTGAGAAACCATAGTGAAAAGGGGTCTGCTTGAAAGCATCAGTTTCGGCCCTAGGTATGACATTTATTCTGCTATTTGACCTAATAGAGTGAGTTCCAGTAAACTTTTATTTCAGTAAAAGGTTACTTTGTAGTTTGGGAACACCGAAATTTGTGAATAATAATCAGTTGGAGTTCTGATAGCGTGGTTGAATTTGAAGGTTTACTTGAACTTAAAGTTAATTTTTAGTTTCAAAAAAGTTCAAGCAAAAACAAGCATAGTTTAAAGCTGTTTGCTTCACTGATCTAATTCAAATAGCTCTACAAGATAGGTATCAACAGAAAACTCAAAGTAATACATAGTAACTGAAAAGGTCTTAAAAACAAACTTTCTGTGCATACTCTAGGTTAGTAGCAAGTACAGCAGGGGCATTCCAGCAGAGGTTTCTGACTTGTCTAAAGAACAGCTTGTTAGGGCTATAAGGTATATGAGTTGACAGAGATTGTCCCAAACTATAACTTCCAAGCAAGAACTCTAGCCAGGACAAACCTATTTGTATATACATGAGCATAGCTCTTTCTGTCAATTCAGGGGAAAGCATCTTGCTATTGACATGTTGTTAAAGGACATACAAATTGCCACATAAATTAGAAACATTAAACCTGGTTAGATGACACAAGTTCCAGAAACTTTCCCTCCATAATCATAGAACTGTCTTGCTGCTTTTATCACCACCAGCCAACAACTATAGCATGCCATGCCAGCCCCCCTTTTTTGGCATTTGACATATTCAACACTCAGCATAGAGTTCAACCCGCTGAGTGCCTTAGTTTTGGTTTTCCTTAACAAAAGCTTAACACGTTTAATTAACAAAGGGTCTTTTCAGGTAAATACTAATAACAAGACAGAACAGAGCTAAAAGAGAAAGTAGTTGCTGCAGTTTTGAGGGAGAATAAATATGCAAAACAAAGAACAAGAAAGAGGGAAAGCTGAGGCTTCTACAAGTTTCATATATTGAATCCAATTCAATTTTTACCCAAAAACAAAATGATTAATTTGAAATCCAAGAAATGAAGAAATCAATATGCTCTAGAGACATAATCATGTATAAACCAGTCTTCTCCAGTATTTATCTTAGATTTGGACAAAACACCAAAGAAGTACTGTAAATTATAATATATTTTGAATAACACTACAGCAATAGGTGAAGAAGAAGTTATTGCAAACCTTCTATCATCTCTGGCTTGTACCTAGCAGTTCGGTACTTCTGAAGTTCAGGAAACAGAATCCATAAATAAATAGATGGCTTGCATGTAAGAAGTAGTTTAACGAAAGAATGCAACAAACCTGCAGGTGGCTTTTTACATGATAAATGGTCAAACCTTCAACTTTCATTAGCTTCAGAACACCCTTGGGAGTAGCTCCTGGGGTCAAGAACTATTATTACGGAGAAAAGATGGGCAATATGCTATGATAGAATGTTATTGAAGGAGAGGAAATTACTTTCACTCCCACCAAGTTTGTTGACTGCTTCGACAAAGGCTTCGTGAAGTTCGGGTGTCCAACGCATTCGTTGCTTTATTGGAGCAGCATTTGCTGAGGATGACTGAGCACCATTGGTGTTAGTTTCTCCTGGTGTATCTGGAGGTTGTTGAGTTACTGGGGATGGCTGCATTGAGAAATTTACTGCCTCTTTGGACATCTGATGCTGCATCCATATTATTACAACGAAGAAAAACATACCATCAGCAACTCATTATCCCAGGTGAAGAGTAACAAAAAAAGAAATTTTCAAAGCAAGAACTCTCCAAAGGTCGTGCACAGAGAAAAACTTCAACCTTCTGCCCGGCACTTGCATCACCAAGAAGCTCATTCCAATCGGGGTTCAAAGGATCATTATCAGTGATAAGCTGGTCAGCCCATTCCTGCCAATCATTTCTTTTGCTGAGATCCTCAGATGAAATCCCGATCTCGCCACTGTCAATACTTTCCAGCTGACTGTTCTGGATTGACGTACTAAATGAATAATCAAGAAAATCGGGCAACGAATCTGGGCACCAGGAAGAGCTGATATTTTCTTTGGTATACTGGCTTGATGCTGTCGATTGAAGAATTCCAGAATCACAAGAATGCGGTAAGGTAATTGATGTACCACTATTTCCCAGTTGAGAAACGAAAGGGGCTTGTCTTAGATGCTTTTCTCGCTTTGGGTCAGATGAAAAATGAAGATCACTAGAAAATCCAGAGGATGAAGAAAATATATGACCAACCACCTCACTGTTGGAAGACAGTGATGAAAAGACAGCTGGAGGATGTTGCATGAGTTCCGTCTCTGTGGAAACCTGCTTGGAGTCCTGTACCTTGGGATATTTCTCTTCCAAAGGGGTTGGAATTACAGGTAAAGAAGTCCCGGATGCACAATTACCAAGTTGTGTTGCACCTGGTCTATGAATAGATATAGCTCGGCCTGCTTCCATGTTTGCCTTCCGAGTTGATGATAGAAACTTAACTTAGAACTAGCTCAATTTCTCCCGCACCTAAAAAACCTGCATTGTAAGAAACATTAATGGTCTACTCAGACAAATGCAAGGGAAATATACACATTAAAGCACCCCTTTATTAGTCTAGTTGAGGAAGTTGTAAATAGTGACATTCAGATCTTCTGGGATAAGTAAAAAAGACAGGTTAAAACAAATATGCAATGACTCACGAGGCATACTTGTGGCAGTTGGGTTATATTCTTGCAAAGCTTGAACATTTTTGGCATATTAGAGCCTTGGAGATTATTAGATTGTCTAGTCCAGTAAACACATGTAAAGTTTGCTCCTTCTTCACACAATCCAAGTTGACAATACATGTCAACTGAGATTTAAGGAATGACCATACACATAATAGACTAATAGTTCCATCTTTTGTTGCCAGGAAATGGAAACATTACTGTGCCCCTGTCATGTATTTATAATTTATATATGAGCAAACAATTTCACCATATTGCCTGGTCCACGTCCAACACATAACAATGATGTCGGAAATCGCTCAAAGCATCTGCAAGACAGTCCATCTCTCAGTACTTGAAAATCACCTATGGTGAACCTCTGTTCTGTTTGTTGGGAACTCATTGCTAATAGTGGTTTCTGACAGATAAAACGAATAAATGTAGCTTTGAAAAGTCAAGACACTGATTTTGTCTCCTAGCTGCATTGTCATTGTATGCAGTGCTATGATTTTCCTTGCACAAAATAAAACTGACAAGTACACTGTAATCCTGGAGTTACATAAATGACATTCAGAGAAAAGTTCCGCAAATTCCATATAAGGAGAGACAAGTAACTGAATCAAACACAGTCAGCGGAGTTTGAAAATTCATGAGAACAAGCGCGGGGAGCTCTGGTTTGTAATTACGGCTTCCACGCTTTACGAAAAGTTCGAAAATTCTTTTGGCATAGATACCCGAATGCCTAATATGGCTTGTAAGTTGTAACAATCTATCTTCGGAGCATATGACAATTCTTTCACCATTTGCAGCATTAATATACCTACCAAAATGCGGATTGGATAAAAAAATAATAATAATTTTTTTCTCTTGAATGAAGCCAAGGATGAATCCAAAAAGAAATCTTTATTGGTTCCACCTCCTATTTTCTATCAAGAAAATGAATCCTTTTCTTTAAGGATCAGAAAAAGTTAGTTTTTGGAGAGAAATTCATGGCTCAGAATTCCCAATTTCTTATGCATGCGTTTTCTCCTGTGGAATTTGCAACTTCAGCTGGTTTAATGGACCAGAAGAAAAATGATTTTTTTCCAGAATATGTGGTTGGAAAGTAAGGGAAGTTATTGGGAAGGGGGAAAACATGCTTAGTTGAAAATGAATGTGAAAAAATAAAAAATAATATAAAATGTGGTAGTAAACTTTAAGCTTTGACAAACAGGATTTAAAAACTTCCAAAATGTGTGTAGCACATGCGCAAGGGCCTATCTATGAGCAAGGGATCTAATCAGTCATCTGCTGTCATACCCCACTTATAACAAAACAGAACTTCACAACATACTCAACAAACATAGAACAATCAACTTGAAGAAAAACCTTACTGAACAATGTAAATTAGCAGAATGGTGCTTAAGCATTGAAGACGACAACCAGAGAAGAAACTTTTATATGGTTGCAGGTCACAAAATAATAGTACTGTATAACGACTAAAAGTTTAATCTTGCATAGGCATGACGTAACCACTGGGATGCCTAATCAACAGCCGCCTGTTCATTGCTCCCTCCCTTTTGAACAGTTTACAAGTGCTAACTTCAAAAATAGTAGCTCGTAGAGCAACTTTCATAGATTAGGGACATCAAAGAGACTCGATAGCTTAGTGAAGTTCAAATTCAAACTCAATGCAGGATAGGATGAAAATTTAGACACATGAATGGAGAGAGTTCCATCTGTCGGTGGCAATGCACTATTGTGGTTTTAGCTAACATGTAAGAAAACCTCCAAACCTGATAGTCATACATATATGCTCATTATCAAGAGCTATGTCTAATATAGTTCCTAATTTTTACCGACAATTTTCGGGTGTTTGCAAAAACATTCTTCTTCACCATTCCACTTCACTCATCCTCTCTCTTCATACTCCTAAAAATACATTTTCACATGTTTGCAAACACCCACGATATACCAACAAAACCTTACTGCTATACATAACAACATATTTCCGGAAAGAGAAAAGTAATCAAGTTGACGCAAGATTAGAAGCAAATTTTCCATGTCCCAATCCGAGCACGAAACAAAACCACTTATACATGCACAAATCAAACAATCCAATAAAATTCAACTGCTCAACCTTCAAAAACTGGAACAAAATTGACGTGGATTATTTCAGGAAGATCAAACTTGGAACTTGGAAAGAAAATTGAACACTGCCACAAAACTGTTACCTAAAATGGGAAATGAATCACCAATTGCGAATCAAGCAGCTCCACATAGAAAAATTATGATGTTAACAATTCTACAACACATACACCCATACAAATGTATGTATTGAGTATTTTATAGGGTCCGTCACCGGCGGCGGCGAGTGAGAGTTGTGCGGTGACGCGTACGTTTTTCCCTTTTGTGTAGTTTGTTTGGCTCTTCTGCGTCTCCAGCACTTTATGCTCCAGTCATGCTTGATTCACGCGAATCTTGTGGCGCGTGCTGGACAACGGGTCCAGTTTGAGTCATTCCCCTAAATGGTCCAGGTAGATTCGCCTAAATCATAGACCGCCCATGGAAATAATCAATAATCCCATTCATTCGCAAGCAGTACAACGCAAGAAATAATGTTTAGCACTTGTAAGTAACACACGTGCGTTAAACGTGATATTTAAAACTACGTGGTAAGAATCTCCTAAAGTAAAATGAAAAATAATATAAAAAATAAAAAAATATTTGATCTATTAAATTTGAAAATAAATGTTAATATTATTATATTATTATTTTCTATTTTTCAATATTAAATAAATGGAATCCATTATAAATTGTTAAACAATTATTAATAAAATATTAAATCATTACAAAGGATACAATTAGGACTGAGTGTTATCAAAATGAAGCAATGTTTCATTAAAATTTCAAAGCCTGAAAATTAATAATAATCCAAAAAGTAATCATAATATGTATTCAATTAAAGTGTCAATTAAAAATCACTTATATATTAGAAGCCACCACAAATATAACACAATCAACAGATAATTCATTTGCTAGAAATAACCATTACATGCCTACATAGAGTATGATTCGGTATTTAATAAATAATTTATGACACCATTGACCTAATCCAAAGATCTATCTTAACACAATATTTTTGCTACCACGTCGAAAATAACATGCGTGAATTTAGATGTAATAGTGGACACATTATATTACAGTGTGGGAGAATTATGAATATATTTGTATTTCTTAACTTTCAAAAGATATCTCTTGTTTTCAAATAAATAAATTCTATATGATTCATACTGACAAATGTTTCATTTTATGAATTATATAGTCTTATAAAGTTTTTGAAATTCTCGGAATTGTATTTTTACCCTAAATAATGTATGTGGTTCGGTGATTTTTGTGAAGATGAAGCTATAGAAATTGCTAGTATGAATATCAAAAGATGTATAGCTAACCTAAGAAATTAAAAATTTTAAACTTGATTGCTAGAAAACTATGACTACATTATAATTATAATTATAACTATAACTATAAATAGCATGAATTAAATCCAACAAAGATTATAACATAAAAAATTATAACAATACAATTGAATATTCAAAATACTCGATGACATTTAAAATATTTAATAAATGATATTTACTAAGGATATTTTTGTCAAATAGAAAAAATTATAGAGGTAAAATGGGAAAATGAATGTTTTATACTACTCATTCCAACTTTTAGTGATTAGTGATTAGTGATTATGAATCAAATATTTAACTATTGTCATTTTAAATAAAAAATTTAAAATAATACTCCATCCGTCCCACAATGATACCGCACTAATTATTTTCACACATATTAAAAAATGATAGTTAATTAAGTTAAAATATTAAAATTTACATTATTTTTCCATATATTCGCTTATGTATCATTAATTGTTTGAAAAATACTTTCAATACATAAGTAGTTGAAGATATATTAATTAGAAATATAAGTGGAAATGACAAATTAAAGGCATGCATGCCTTTAATTTGTCATTTCCACTTATACTTCTAATTATTATCTTCAACTACCTATTATTGAAAGTACCACATCAAGTGGTAAAGGGACTATCTTTTCAAGGCAGACAAAAAATAATATAGTAGTACTAAACTATCTTTATGGAATAGAGGGAGAATTTAATATGACAAATTAATTATTGTCAATTAATCATCACATAATTAATTATCGATAAGTGGTTATTATTATTATTATTATTTTAAAATTCGATAATGTTTTAATGTATTAAGTATTCTATGTATCATCCTAGTTATACAATTTCATCTACAACTAATTGTACAAGTGATGTCCAAGGAATTTTGTATAATGGTAAGACACCCCCTTACCGGTTTGTCCCGAGTTCAAGCCACCACACCCCATCCCTATGACCCGGCCCGTTGGTTAGTAAGAAAGAACGTTGTGAAATATAGAACAAGAATTACGGGCCACGAATTTAAAAGATGATTGACATGAGTATTTAGTTGTCAAGGACCGAGCAACCGAGTTCTTCACTTGCTGTAGCAGGGATAAATTTTGAGGTAAAGCAACCACCTATCTACTAAAAGTTGATTTGACTTACGAGCCACAACTTGATCACCTTTTAACAACAGCAAAAGTTGCAACTTGATTCTGTCTAATGTTGTATAGTGTAGCATGTTAAACATATCATAAACTTATAACATGACTTTTGACAATTTAGCGTATCAAGCGGCTGCTTGTTGAGCCTATATTAAAATACAACCCTGTTATTATTATTATTATTATTATTAGGGAAAGAAAAATTTATTATTTGCCACGAATACGAAAGGCTAATATTATTTGAGATTACTAAACCTCCCCATCAATTGTCATGCAATCAATAATGCACTTGCTTGGTACCGAAGACTAATGGTCATTACAAGTTAATTTCATCCAAAATTTGCTAATCTTAAGTCTTGAGTGTGCATTTTGGGTTAGTAATTCAATTATAATTAAGTAATTGCAAGTTGAGTCTTGCAAGTTGGGAGTGTACGAATAATAAATGACTCCCAAATGTGAGTCCCGCATTAAAAGAACTTGTCTTCAGTCTTCATTATCCCTAAGGTACTAATGAACACAAAAACAATGCGCCCATCTAATGTTATATGTGAGACCAGGAAGTCCTTTCCCGACCCGCGGTGTCTCATATAGTGTTACGACATGGATCCAATTTGAAGTGTATTTTCTCCCTCTTGGCTCACAATTCACATGAGACTTGGCGAACTAGACGACTGTCTAAAACCCCCAATTTCATTTTTTTTTCTTTCCGTTGTTCATATAAAAAAATTGGTAACTTTGTTTGAAGTTCTCAATATCAAATTTCGCTTAGAATCCTCAAAATCTCAAGATCGACTCTTGCGAACGAAAACATTATTGCATGGTTCTAGTTTTGAATACAGCCAAAGGGTTATTTTACTGTAGCCATTTTATGGTGCTACTGGCTGTATCTTCAGCCTCTCTCATAGCCCCCTGCATTTGGGGAGGCTTGTGCCTTGGCCAAAGTTTGGCCGTAACTTTTTTGCCGCACTAGAAAATTGACATATTTTAGTGAGTTCAAATAGGACTTTTTAAGGGACCTTGGCCATTGCATCAATCATATTACAAGTGGGGAAATGATTCTTCAATGTGTAACATCACAATCAATGTCCACCCCCCAACAGAGTTACCATGCATGGCTTGTCTAGGACACAAAAGCCATCTCTTTATAGCCATTCCTTTCTTATTATTGATTGAGATTGTGAAAAGGAGAGGATTGACATGAATTTCCTGTTGTCACTCGGAAAACAGCTTATATTGGCCAGTGATGACATATTGGAGCCGGAGGTCAACAGGAGGAAAATACATCGCACTGGCATATTATTAAGATTAAGGCCTTGTCCTATACACATTAAATTTCACGTAATTTTTTTATCTCATCATTTTCAACCACTCATACAATTACTTTATAATTTTTAATATATTTTCTCCAATTTTCAACTACACATTTAACACGTAATTCGAGTAACACAACTTTAATGAGGAGAGAACAAAGCCAAGAATCACAATGGTGCTTTTCGAGTACTATGCTTTTGGGGGGAATAATATGTATGCGACATATGGATGCATGTAACTTTAGAAAAAAATTTAAATATTGTGCAAAAGATGAGACATTACAACGCGGAAAAACATTGAAGAAAGATGAGTAAAGACTGAGGTCTTATTATTCTTTTCAGTTTAATTAATTCTTTTTCAAATTTGAATTTGATCAGACTAATTATATCCACATATCTCCCGAGACCTACATATACTGCACAAATCTCAACAATCAATTCCACTCATTCTTTCTCTTATTTCATATAAAAATGTAAATGCTAACGGGGAAGCACTTGGAAAAAAAGGTATTATTGTGCGGGCAAAATTGAGAACAAGTTCAACAATGGTGAATTTTTTAATTTTGTCTTTTGAGTTTTTGATATGACTGTGAAGTGGATCGCATCCAATGGGTTTGTGGGACTACACTATAGATCTCAAACAGTTTGGTTCCAATTTTGAACCTCTATAAATGCTTCCATTAGCATTTGTAAAATACGCCTTTTTTTGGTTTTTTTGGTGTGTGGGTGGGGGGTTGAAGTCAATTTACATCTTTATTATATCAAACCAATAGTAAGATCGTAATAAGCTCGTCCAAAAAGGGAGGGAAATAAAGGAGGAAAATAAAAAACATGGCATGAGTCTACTCAGCTAAGTAATACAATCAATCAACCACAATGTGATTAAGTGCATATTATGGGAACATAATTCTCTTACAAAAACAGATATCGACTGCAGGTGATGATCAAATGAAATTGGTTTAGCGTGTTCTATGGGACAGGTCGACATGTACGATATAGAGGCACCACATTCTCTCAGCCACCTCACCTAAAAGCATGATCCATGAATAATTAGTTTCAAAAGACATAAAAGAGTGTGTTTGGGAGAGCTTTTTTTGAAACTCATTTTTCTCCAACTCATTTTTCAACTACACTTTTCATTGACGTGATAGCTTTTTCATATTATTTAATCCTTTTTCTCACTTGTCAACCACGGATTCAAAAATTATTTTTCAAAAAATTGCTCCAAACATAAACTAAGGATTAGGAAGAGCGAAAGTTATCTGAATGAACTCACATTCTCTGTGCTCCTTCCCATCAGTAGTGCAACTACAACATCTGTCGAGAAAGAGAATTGCAAGAGTTTACCGAAGGAACAAACACACTCTCATGTCAAAATTCATAAGAAAATTGTAACATTTAAAAACCTGGTAGTTGAAGAATCTCCTCTGAATTGACTCTCTAGTTCACTTCGATATGATTTGAAAAGCCCTGACCTGCAATTAGATGATTCCAAACATCGTTTGCATTATTAAACCTAAGGGCTTGTTGTCCCCACAATAAATTTCCACCAACTTTTTCTCTCTCATCATTTTCGACCACTCATACAATTACTTTACATTTTTTAATACATTTTGTTTAATTTTCAACCATACATCTAATACGTCATTCGAGTAAATAAATAGAATGGTGGGGAGAACAAGGCCTAAATGAAATTAACTATTATTGAGAAAGGCCAATTTCGAGTTTATTGACGCAAAAAGAAATTTTCGTTAGAAACTGATAAAATAGATGCTGCTAAACCCTTTGTTACACGTGTCTCTGGGGCAATACATTTTCACAGGCATCATAAAACTACCAAAAAAGAAATTTTGTACCAGGAAGGAATTGCAACAGCTGGAATGATAGGGGGTAGTTTCCACAATTGATTGAGTTGACCGCTCAGTAACTCTTCTAAATAATCCACAACACCTTTTTCCTGTTTTAAATGAACAAATTTGGGAAAATCAATGTAGCTGGATTAATTTGAGATAACTCAACAGAAGTAGTAACTTAAAGACGAAAATAGGAAATGAAAAAGGGACATGTTTAATAACTAACATGCAATAATAATCTCAACCTAGACTCTCTACATCAATCAATGAGCAATAACTACAGTACCAGTTTTAGATAAAGTGGAAATTCGATGCAAATTAATCACCATTTGCTGCAATTTTTGAATTCATTGCATAAGTTGTCTATTCTAATCACTCAAGACCCAAGTTCAAATATTATCAAAGAACAATGAACGTTTTACATAATTAAATCATTTAGTTAGAGAGGCAAAGGGTTCATCTATAAGCATGGCAGGGTTCAGTTTGGCTCAGGCAGCGAAGATCACAAGGCGAAGAAAGAAAAATAGACTAAATCCAGACTAAATCCAGCCTTATAATGCATCCATATGCAACTTTGATATGGAATACTATTTTGTCTGGGTCGAGCCTCATGTCCAGTGAAGTGTGGTAGATAAAATAGATCACTTATCAGGTGATGGGGAGACCCGTACACAGAAACATATGCCATCCACTCACTTGTATCTTAGTGTAAGTGCTTCTGTAGTGTGTGTTACCTTTGGGTTTAACAGGCCTCTATTAGTACAAAGGTCATGAGATCGTGCAAATGATATGTTGTGAACATCATCATATAGCTTGGAAATGGTAAGAGGTTCATAAGAACTGGACATTAATTGATCAATTAGGGAACTCCATCTGTCGGCAACAGACCCTATTAACAAGAGTTCCTGCAATAACAAGCCATTAAAGATACAACATCATGATATTTCCATAAAATAGAATGCAATGTATTGGAGAATTCATTTGTTATATGAATAAGATGTAAATGTTTTCGAAGTGAACTTAGAAACAAAACGGAGATTATACGATGGTCAAAGTGAACATGGTAGATTAACAATTTACAAATATTGATTGCATTATAACTGATTACACAATCAGCTATCCACCTGCAAAAGATGGACATCTTTCTGGTCAATTTTAAATGCATTAATATGGGGACAGGTACTTTTGACTGAAACAAATAGCTCACCAGGTACTATTTGCAGAAGAAAAAATAGATTAGGAATATTAGTTACAGAAAGCGGAGTTACTAACTTTAAAGTCTGGGTGGAAATTTATCAATTCGTAACTTTACTTACATGCACCATTATTATTTGACCTGGATGTTCTGCCAACTTCTATGTCAGTTGAATTACTGACAAGTAGACAACACCAGGTGTTACCAGTTGAACGAGCCAAATTATATTCTTATGTTAAAAATAAAAATTAAAAATAAAAAGACAATTGTTTTTACAAAAATACTTCGATAGCCACAAGAGACTAAAGCAATAAAGTCTCACGGAACTTCCCACTTTATAAATCAACATTTGATTATAGACTTATATCTTGTAAGGCAATGACATGAGTCACTGATGTGTGAAGCCATAATGGCTTGTTGCAAATTCCAATTCAATGTGTATGCATTTAGGTATGCCTATACACATACCGACATGCATCTCAAAGTAGTTTGCAGCAAAGGAGTGATCATCAAAACACATTATGGCTTACGAGAATAATACCTGTAGTAAGCAATTTAAGAAATGGACTTACTATTGTTTCAGACAAAACATCATCATTTTCTGCCGAAACATTGATTCGTTCTAGAATTTGAACCCATTGGTCTTTAGGAGAAGAAAATATCAAGCCGGCACCAGAGACCAGTCTCATAGTTCGCTCGTTAAGCATGTATGATAGATTTCTTGATCTCCACTGATTCCATACAACTGATACCACTGGTGGTTCTTCTGTACTTTGGGGCAATTTATTAGGAAAAAAATACAAGAAAATGAAGTTACTAATGAATCAAAAAATTCAACCCACAAGAAATGATCTGCCTGCATCTAGTTAAAGTACATTAGTAGATACATAGATGAAGGAAAAAGAGCCAAAAAAAAAAAAAAAAGGCAACAAGGCTTCACACAATTTGAAGATGACAACAACAACAAAAAAATATGCAACCTCCATGAAATAAAAGCAACAAGAAACAGAATACGTGCTGTTATCACATAATAAAAGTGTGCTTTTCCTTTCACTTTCACAAGATGAAGGCAGATTAAATGATTAGAGTTGTTAGTCAATGGCGTGATAATTTATTCAGATTAAATTGATTAAAAAAATTAACCAAAGATCATAAACTATTTAATGAACATCGTGAAACAAGATATTGATCAAAAATTCAATTTTCTAATTCATTCCCTGAATATCGTTAATGTCTAAGATAATTTTATTCTACTTCCATTAGTTGATACTCCCTAAATATAACAAATTTGTGAAGATAACCAATTATTTCTTTAACAGCATATGGTTTCCATACGTATCAGCAGAAAAACTATACAGGAAGAGCTCTTTTATTCAGTTCACTTGAACAAACAAAAGGTCAACAAATACTTCAATTCACATGACCACCTGCTAAATATATTGGCTAGCTGCAATCTTACCTTTTAAATAACAGCAAATCACTAGCACCAGAATGGTGCACTGTAATTGATCTAGCAATTAGAAAACTTACATTAGAGATGTGTGGTGTTTTATTTGTTTCCCGTATGTCATATTACCAGGCTCATTGAAAAGGCTTTCTCCAATGGCTTTTGAGAGAATTTCTAAACCTGTCTGCGCTGCAGATATGCACGAAACTGCATGATGCCTCCTTTGAAATTCTTGTATAGCACATCTACTAAAACCACCATCAATACTTTTCTCATGTTTTTCACTTGGAGCAGCATCTGGAGATGAAAATGTTAAGTTGTCCAATAAAAAATTTGACATCCTTATGTTTGGATTTATTGATGCATCCTGCATCAATCTTTCGAGATACAAATGAAGGCAATTATTGTCTATCCTCTGAAGCTCATCAAAATCCATCTCAATAGCAGCTGCTATTGTAGCTCTGAGATTTGACTCCCTTAAGGGCAGTGAGTGAATCAAATGGTTTAAAATAAGTTCACTTGCTCTACAGAGGGTCGTGGAAGATAGATGTACAAGGCCCTGCTTAAAATAACAAAGATGTAAATAAACTCATGTGAATGATTAATCAATTAGTGATACCATAAGAAACTAAGAGAACAGGTCAGCATACTGTCGACCTGAGGGAAATATTGACTAGATGTCAATTCAGATAAAGCTGCATCAACTTCCACTATGGAATCCTTGTAATCATCCGAGCATGTCAAGTCCGTAAACACCTGAATTGTAACAGATACATCAATTATGAAGACGACTCTCTTAATGCACGAATCATTAAGAGATGCATTGGACAGGTATTTTATATCATAAATTCATAACGTGGATTTGCTTTTGGGTCAATATTTTCTCCACATTTCACATATGCACTGGAGACACTCTAAACCACAGTACTGGATGAATGATGAATTACAATTACTTAACCAAATACAACTATAATTGGTGACTGTAATATTCCCTACTTCCTGTAATTGCTCCTCTTGTAGCAACTTATGTCAGTAATTTACCTCTAAATTTGTACAGTCGATTCCAAAAAGGCAAAATTCCAGGCAAATTAACATAAAAATTTCGAATGCTACCGTCTGAGCGATGCATCTCCTTCTAAAACCAAACTACCTAAATGGCAATACTACCCAATTTAAAAGGTTACACTGCCCATCACCCACCCAGCAGGGTTTAGCTCCAATAGATGAATACAACGCGAATCGAAATTCAGTTAGGCTTTCTGGATATCGCGGCCAAAGCAGAAATATATATATATATATATATATATATATATATATATATATAAATCATTCGGATCACAAAAGAAAGGCGAAAGAGAAGTAGAAATGTTGTACTTACATTCCGAAGAAAGATAGCCCATTGGAAGGCATTCTTGGTGTTTTGAGAGTCCCAGTGCGAATGGCGACCGGTTGATTGATACCCAGAAGCCAGAATTAATACGTCGACGAACGCTTTTACAAGTTTGATGAGATTTTCAAGGGATATATGAGGATAACACCAACCCATTTTCTGATTTTGGAACCCACATTCAACTACTGAAAGTTGTGCGCCTGTCTGTGAGACGACAAGTCTATTTTCCCGCGTCTTAAGGCGTCTCTTCCTCTTTTCTATTTCTCCGCCTTTTTTTGTGAGTCTCGGAGACTGCGAATATTTTCGCATTATAAATAGACTAGGATACTAGTTTTGAGCGGTGGAACTGGACCTGTTCGTCGTGGAGAATTGGAGATTGAATCAATGATTTTATAGAGAAATTGAAGAGATTTTGGACAATTTTGATTGAGCTTTTTGGTTTTAGGAGACTGGCGTACATTTCATTTACTAACTCTTGAGAAGAAACCTCTCCAACCGGTCGGCGAATGAGAATAAGAATCAATGAATTATAAACCTTATTTGGTGTCCAATTTGATTGGTGCCCAATTTGATAGGATAAATAATTTTTGAGACAAATTTTGAAAAATTTAATTAGTTTATAAGTGAAAATGATCCTAAACATCCTAGTTGGCACTGACGTGGCGTGCGCCACATTAGCGCCACTTAAGGACCACTTATGCAAATTCAGACCTTTCTTCTCTCTTCCCCAAATACCATCCTTTCCCCACCACATCAACCACCGCCTTTCTTTCCCAGTTTCAAACCATAACCACCACTATACCAGATCTGTGGTCCTCCACCCAACCATGGCGGTGGTTTTGAAATCTGATGTGGTGGGTGGTGGTTTCAAAACCACCACTGTAGTTGGGTGGTGGCAAAGGGACTAAGAGCACGAGAGACAAGTGGTGGTGGTCGGCCGTGGTGGTGGCGGAGGCGGTTATCGAGCCAAAAGAAGCAACAGACAGCAACGAATGGTTGGTGAATGGATCTCAGACGGAGGTGGAGGTGGTTGGCCATGATGGAGACTGATATCATTAATTGCACAAAGTCCTCAATTAACTTTTTTTTTTCCTTAAATGGCACCAGGTGCCAACTTGGCGATGCCATGTCAGCCGCTAGTGCCATACAATGGCACCAACGGGTGCACTTGAACGGGGCTGAGTTTATAATAAGTAAATTAAAGGAAGAAAATAGTTTCTTCACAATGTGAAGATTAACAATCATTTCTCCTATGCATGAATGGATAGGTTTATACTGTTTACATCAAAACTGTTGATAATAACAACTTTTAAATTATGTGTTTAGAAAGACTACTATAATGTATAATCTATATTTTCAACTTTAATTAATAATAGTTTAAGTTAATTTGTAGGTAAGAAAAAATTAACACACAAATACATGTTCTAGTCTATTAATTTTTTAATTCTATTTTTACTTTTATTTTTTATTTTTATGTTTTTAATCTAAAATAAACAAATGAAAATTCCATAGAAAAATAAATGGCATTTGCAGATTATGAAATGTATGAAATAAAAGTGAGTGAATATGTAGCAGTAGTAATCGTTTATAAACATATTATTTGAAGGTATATACGGTTTTGATCCGCGGTAAACAAAAGTGCTCACAATGTTTATAATATCATCAAGCACGTGTAGTTTTACATGAAGGGTGTGTTTGATTCCTTTCCGGGAAAACGAATTCCTGAAAAACGGATTCCTACCTTTTTCCTGATCAGCTTTTCCTAAAACTATACTTTGTCTTTAAACGCCAGACTTAAAACATTTTCGGAAAAAAAAACCGAATCAAACACCCTCGTATGGAAAAAACGGCTGGAAAACAAGTTTTCCAGAAAAAGTTTAAGCGAATCAAACACACCCGAAGTTATGAAACCACATGTTTCATATACCAAAAATCATTGTGGACACCTGCATCAAAACCGACGTTATATAATGCAAACATCCAACGCTATTTGGAACCCAAAATTTTGTTCATTTACCTCCATTAGTACTGTGCCTCTCAGGATATCTATTTCACACCCTTTCGTACCAAAATGTTGTTCCTAATTACCCCAGTAAAATAGAGAACCAACAAAATTCACGCACGACAATTAAACCAAACAAGAGACATCTGCTATTTCTAGAACTACTTTGGTACTTGACGTCTAAAAGAAACATAACTGATAAACTCCGACGATAATAAACATTAACACAGTTTTCATAACCAAAGCATCAAATTTTCGCAACTCAAAAAAGCATAACAAAATCGAGTACTGATCAATCTAGACAATAGCATTGGCAGCACTTGCAATTCTAGGCCAAAGATCGGCACACTCTTTCCCAATTGGGCCAGTGATTGCAGAACCTACAAAGAAAATATCAGATTGAAATAAAAAGCCACTAAATATTTATACAGATGGTCTCGATGACAAATGAAAAGAGAAAAACTAGATGATGTAAAATGGCGGAGCATTACCTTTCATTTCACCCTTCGGATTCACGATGACCCCAGCATTATCTGCAGTTGCGAAACACGAATAGTCATTACAAATTATAATATTCAGGAGTGTTCAGTCCACGTAAACAGGATAAACACTAAGAATCCCATACCCCACAAACAGAAACAAAACTGTCCTTCAAAAGATATGAAGTTTTTGCAAAGGACCCATACAAGAACCAATTATCAAATCCAATTATTCTATGGCATTTCTCTGATAGGAACTAGTACACGACCTTAGCAAGATTGATTTTCCCATGAAAGAGAACTCTTCTTCCCTATCTCACCAAAAAACTTACCAAACTTCTTAATTTTGGAGAAATTATAGGTTTTGTTAGCTGGTTCCATTTTAAATCTAACCTATAGTATCTACACCAGTTGGGTTCGATTCTTGCTAATGCAGATTCTAACAAAACGGGTTTGCACTATTCCAACTATTAATCGATTATTTACGTAATGTTGTGATGGATTCCTTGTAAAAATCGTATCCTGCAATCAAATTCCAGATTCCACCTCAAAGAAGTGGTATGCTAGTATATATTTATCTAAGCTACATTACCAATCTCTGTCCAACTTCAGTCACCAATATAACTAATCTTCAACCCACCCGAAAAATGCTGATGACCAATTGCCAGGAAACAAAATCAATTGCTGAAGACCGAACACTACAACAACGAATGTGCCATTTCGAGCAGGAATACATAACTCATATAAACATGCAAGAAACAGCATTTCCCAATACAAAACAAGTAAATTGAATCGAGCGAACAGGATCGGAGGCCAAAAAAACTGTATTCACTAAAAAAATGAAAAGTAGAGGCAGGAGAGGTGCATATGATTATATCTACCTTCGAAGTACATGAAAACGCCGTCCTTTCGGCGCCATGGTTTGCGCTGGCGGACAATGACGGCAGGCATGACCTTCTTCCGGAGATCTGGCTTCCCCTTCTTCACTGTGGCCATCACCATATCGCCGACACAGGCGGAGGGCAGCCTATTGAGCCTTCCCTTGATCCCCTTCACTGAAATGATGTATAGGTTCTTCGCACCAGTGTTGTCGGCACAGTTCACCGTCGCCGCCACGGGCAACCCGAGCGACATTCTGAACTTGTTACCCGCCGATCCTCCGCGTCCTGCAGAAAATCGATCGCCATGAAGTATGAGATTGCAGAAAGGTAAAGGGAAAATTGGAGGAACGTGGAATTTTAAAGGTACCTCGCTTCGACATCTTGGCTCTCTCTCTCTCTGTCTCCCCCCGTTAGGAGGCGCTACGTTTTATTTGGGAGTTTAGATGACTAGGGTTTTGTAGACTCTAAGGGGCTGTTTGGGGAGGAGAATCCGAAGGTTGTTTTACAATCCCTTCATCAAAAAGCTCGCATATTTTCGGCATCTCTCTAGTCGCTACAGCTTATTCTTTCTTAAAGTGATCACACACTATCGATGGTGCTATAGTTATGGCACCATGATCGAAATAATCCCCATTTTGAAATTCGAGATCAGATCTGGAATCAGCACGGCGATGACTCAAAAATAGTGCCAAAACTTTGACCGATGGTCACGGCGGTCACGGTGTTCGCCCCCGATAACGCGAACATTATGTTTTTTTTCCGGGTTTGTTAGTAAGGGTATAATTGGAATAGCTGTATAATTTGGGTGTATTTAGAAATTGGCTTGGTGTATTTAGCCTCACCCTTAACTTAAATAGATAAATGTTATTGTATTTATTATATATATTGTGGTCTATGAATGCGTGTATTTGTATCATTTTGACATATAAATATACTTACAACTAAGTTTGGTGTTAAGTTTACATATGGCATAATATTATACTTACTTTCCTTTAAATAATATTTAGCATCAATTATCGTTTCTCCCCGTGTAAGATCGGCCCGGCATGATGTAATTTTTGGCTCCGCCACTAGTAGCGTAGATAAGTGGTAAACAAATTATTTAACACATGATTAATAATTGTATTTAATTGATAACAACATAACATTTGATGTCATTCAAAAAAAAAAACATAACATTTGATAAAATGTATAGATTTGGTGGCATATATTATTACGATGTTATTTCAAGTTACTATTACAATTTGCTAGCATATATTGTTGTCATTTTCCTATATGAGATTTATAATGTGGTCACAATTGGAATGATCATAGACAAATAGTGGAAGATTAATTTAATAAATTGTTTGATGTCCGAAAGATAAACGAAATAAGTTGTGTTCATTATTAACATCAAAGTCTGTTTGAATTCGATTTTAATCCATCTAGTACAGCTAAATCATTCAAGTTTGTATGTGACATAAATAATTTAAAAATAATAAATTTTTATAGATAAATAATAATAAAATTTTAAATTCCCAAAAGTTTTCTTTATATAATTAATTTAAATATTCGATAAATATTTTTCTTCATTGCTACCATTAAACAGAGGTCACAAATAAACAATTGTATGGAAATTCTACAACTGGACGTTAAAATAAGGGCGGCAAGATTATAAAAGATAAGTTTGTTATAAAAGTATGAAAACAATAGAGAGAATTTAGAGAGAATGAATTCGAATGAATTCTCAGGAATGAATTTCATTAATAATCCTAGTTCTATTTATGTGAAACTTGAATGGTACAAACCGTAATTACATAATTTCATCACAGAGGTATAATAGTCATTCACATATAATAATTACATCTTTTACCAAATTATTCTCCACCAAATTATTCCTCATAATTCATAACCACTAAATTATTCTCAATTATTCATAACACTCTCGAACGACTATTAATACAAATGTCTTCCTGACTGTTTGGAAAAACCCAAGTGGAAAAAAACTTCCAAACCGATCAGGTGGATAGCTGGAGTGGTTATATCGCTTCATCAAAACATTGCTCCCCCCGATGTTCTTCAGATAGGAGTATTCATGCGCTGCTCGTTAAAACCTTTGTCAAGAAACCTGGGAAAAAACTTGATCGGAAAAAAAGATAATTGCTCGCTTTGATTTCATATCTCGGTAATCGATGATATCTTTACTTCAGTAAATGATTTCAATATCATCATCAAGCTTGATCTAAAACATTAGCTCCATTATAACTTGATCCAATAGATACATCAGATCAATTTCTCCTATCGTTCTCAATATACCATGAATATGCCTCGTTAAAACCTTATTAGGAAAAACCCAAAGAAAAACCCTAATGAAGGAAAAAAGTACATTATTCATGTGAATACGCTTAAAGTTGCCTCATTAAAACCTCACTAGAAACCCAATGGGATAAAACCTCACTAAGGGAAAAAGAGTGCAACGCGTATTTATACAAGTATCCGTAAGCATTTCAAAATCTTTCATACATTTGTATGAGTATCATATACATTGATTTTATACTCTTCTGCTCATTTAAGTGCATCAATTTTCTTACACAACTACAAAACATTCACCATGAACACATGTCTCCAAACACACAATTTAAAGCATATAAATTCATAGTAAAAACATGTAAACATATAAGTAAACCTTCATAACTAACTAACACTTAAAATATATCATTTAACATTGAATACTCACTTAATAGGTTATTTCATTCCTCAGGAGCTTAGCTCACCCTTTAGGGTACTCATAAACACGGTTTAGCTCATCCGATCCTTAATTTCCTTTTCTAAGATTACACACACGATCGGTAATTTAACTTTCATGAAGATGCGAACATATAATGACCACCATGCTTATCTTTAAACTTGAGCACTAGTCATCATCATCTCATCATCTCATAAGTTAAGGATTTCTACATTCACCATTTATCATCTTCAATATATCTCAATATTTTCATTATCATTGATCATATGTAGCGCTACATTTTCATATCGCGGTTTCCATTACTTTTTCAATTTCATTTCTTTCCCCATATCGACATAACTTATCAAGATATCTCATTATCAATCCTCTTGTAGGATTATACAATATAGTTATGTCTATATACTCTTCAAGTATATGCCTCCGTTATTAAGACCATCTTTTATAATTTGCTTTGATATATATGATTGTGGAAATATCAACGCTTCTAGCGCATAACTTATCAAAGCATCAGAATGATATATGTGATTGTTCATATGCCTTTCATCTTTGAACTTCAAGTTCGTATTTCAATTTAGGATATAACATGATGCATTTCACATATTATTTTCAACCTTTAATACTCCCCCTCATGCCGAGAAAATTTAGAACACCAAAACTCATACAGCTTGGTATGATTTAATCATATATGTTCTCATCACTTACATGGGAATTTAGAATTTGCTCATGCCATTCTATTCGAGCATATCGCAATTTATTTGAGGACTTTAAATAATTTGCCATATAATATCCCACTTGTATAGCATACTCAAATCCTTCCGTGATTTATTCAAGTATTGGGATATACATTTACTAGCTTTATCATTAACTAAAATCATGCCATCTGTGAGCAAATATTTCGTAGAAATTTCAAATTACTTAATCATATACATGTGACTATCTAGCGGATCCATATCATAATATCTAGTAGTCCATGGAGGGATGAGGGCCCATACTTCATCCTTTATTCCAAATATATTTGGGATTTATTCTCAATATTGGCTAGTAATGATTTCATCATTTATCGAGAACAATCATTGAAGAATTCTTTTAATTCTTCACTTGAAATATTGATTTCAATAATTATTTAAACCGGGATGGTCACCTGCTTTGGTAAACGAGTATTATTGAACTTCTAGTTCAAGAAATTCTTATATCGATTTCACTAGTATCAAGATAGTGCTCAATATGATTTATCATAGAAACAATTCACCGACATATTCCATCATCTTTTGGTGACATTATTGTCTACTTACTGCTCAAACACGGAGTTACCATAATCGCATCACATCCGGCTATTATTTAATTCCAAATCGTAGCTCTTACGCTCATATTATTTATTTAAAATCTGAGTCTTATTTCATACGCTGGCCATCGTATTATTCTATAAAGAAATCATCAAAATTATTGCAAAATTCATCCTAACAAGGGGTTTATACATTATAATGGATCATATGCTCTCAAATCTTGAAAATACTATCCATCACTACCGATCAAAATCCTAAAAAGGATTTATCGATGAAATGAAAGATTAAGGATGCTAATGAATAAGGGTATCCCACAAGATATCCGATGCTTGATTGAAGCAAAGGTTCGATTATCCGGTGAGGTTTCACTCTTCTAAATACATGCCCCTGGTATGGGTAAAAAGTAGTTTTCAAAGAAACGGAGAGCAAAAAGATTAGGAGGATGCTACAAGTGTGCTCGATGGACATGTGACACTACGATGTAAATCAGTGGTACTTGTCCGTAGAATCGAAGATAAAATAGCGCTCATTAAGGATGGATTGAGTAAGAGCCTGGATGATATTCAACAAGCTCTTGAGACATCCTAGTGGACACGCAGGTGAGCTAATGGCCCATGGGCCAAATTCAAAGATCAACAAACGCTACATTACAGTCCTTGAAAAACTTACTTTAGAAGATCCTTGTTTGTAAATTTAGTAGAAAAATTTAGCATAATGATTTTCCCATATTTATGTAAGAAAGCTCGTGTAATAACAAAGATCAATATATTTCTTTTTATTTGTAAATATCGTTTTCAATTTTAAGATATATATATTATTTTTCAATCAACGACACTTTATATGTATATCACTAAAAAAAAATTTCTCGCCTTTTTTCTTTCATATTTGTCAAAAAGTAAATAGTGCACTCAATTATTGGTTTGAAAATTTTTCTTTAAATAGAGGATTCATATATCTCTCATGTTCATACATTAAAAGTATAGTGCAAAAAAGAGATAGGAGTAGAGATGGATATGGAGATTTTAGAATCATCTCTATACAAGTCACCTTTACTCACATTAAAACCGTATGTATTCTTGGTGGATCTAAAGCGGTAGGCCATATCCAATATGTGGATATGGCAAACCGACTTGTAAAAAGAGTTAGGAGACAAGAAATCAATATACTATACGGAGGAACCAACAACAAACTTTTTAGCTAGACTTATAATGGCCGCACAATCATGGGGAATAAGAGTTTTGGCGTAATACCTTTTCCATCTAGTTGATCTAATACTGGAGCCAGTTCTACCATGGGTCCAAAGAGGTTGGGGCTACAATGGCGCGTTAATCCATCCACAACCGCATGATGTATATGATGAATAATAGTGATGCTTTCATTGTCCTTCCAAAGCGCTACAACACACCGGAGGAAATATTCAATATAGCCTCGTCAGCAAAAGTGGAATTTTCATGTCAAACCAATAGGTTTGTTGAATATTAATAATTTCTTTGATGGCTTACTAGCTGCTAGATCAGGGTGTAAAATAATAAGTTTATCTCTCATTCAATGAAAAATACTTATTTCTAAGATCATGATGAACTACTCATCAAATTTCATGCATATGTTCAAGAATCATGGAAGCCCAGTCCGGTCTGGTCGATGCACCACCTGTCAAGCGAAAAGAAATTTGGATCCTTTAAATATTTCATTATGAATCCTAATGTTGATGGTAAGGAGTTACTGAGTATTTATACTCTAGACGATCCCTCATTTATGGATTCAAAGATGTATATTCTTTTTGTATTTCTATATTTTCGAGTGTTTAATGCCGCTTTTGATATTCTCAATATGTTCCACTGACTGCTTTGTACTTTCTCCGAGTAATAATAATATCATATTGGCTTTATTCAAATACGTAAATCTAGTGATTATGCTTCTTCAAGAGCATTTTTATTCTCATATTAATACAATCTCATATCATCGATAAGATTACTTCATGTAAGCTTTTCATGCGATATATATTTTCTTTGATTATCAACATGGGATCTATTCAAAGACTTTACTTTCGCTTCATTTATCCAATGGTAACTTCAAGTACCACTTGCTCAATTTTCTCCATTCATATTCCTGTGATATATAAAGAAGTAATTTTATTCTCATCGCCTACTTCTTCGAGAGTATGATTAGAATATTTGATCAACTACTTTCCGAGCAGGATTCGCTTATAACCAATCGTAGTATAATCCACCACATTGAAATATGCACACCAATCGTGGTATTACCCACCACATTGGAAATATACTCAAACTATAAAGTGCATAAATTTAAATTGCAGTAAATTAAATTTCCTCAAATAGGTTAATTGAACTCTACCTTATGGGAATTATTGCAATAAATATAAATTTACGGAATTTAAATAGCAAGAATTAAATTGCATAATATTTAACTACTTCTTAGAGTAGGATCTGCTTAGTAGAAGGTATTACCCATCACTTAGCATATAAAGTGCGTAAATATATAAAACCTTCCGCTTAGTGACTCGGTTGAACCCATCATCAAGTATGAGGTATTGCAAGAATTAAATCACGAAGAAATAAAGTTACGAATTAAAATATCGAATCGCTTACGGAGCGATTTGTTCTTCTTAACAAATACTCATTACTTACAAGAGCACACTTATCCTTCTAATAGCGTTATTATGTAATTGAACTCTTCGGGAGTTACATTAATATTTCGATCTTTTAACTCAAATGGACTTCAAACCATTTTATATAATCAATGGATTTAGAATTTCTTCATGAATATTCTATCCATTTTTCATCGTCAAAATTATGCTCGCTTTTTTACCCTAAGGGTAAATTGTCCATTCCACTACAAAGGTAAAATTGTCAAAAATATTTTATCAATATTTTACGATTGGAAAATTATCTCCTTTCTACTTCAATTTATCAATATCAAAATATTCAAGAACTATTTCAGAACTTTTTCAAAAGTTGGTGTACTAATTTGTAAATTTTGAAAGTTTGATAATAACATATTTCAAACAACGAGTTATTACCCTATCAATGCTTGGTGTCACAATCAAGCTCTCGTTAAATCGAGTATAATGGAGTCGAGAAAATTTGATTTTGATAATGTATGCTCCTTATATCTCGAGAAAAACGAATATTATAGCTTAATATATTATTATAAGATAAAAGAATATAATATATATTTTCCTTTTTCTGGGTATAAGAATCAATACGCACGTATTTCTCATTTGCGATTCTTGAATTGCCTACAACTCTTTGTCTCTCGTGATAAATGTTTTCTCGTAATGATTGAGAAGATAGAGTGAGGCGTGAGAAAGTGGGGAAAAGATAAGAGAGAAAAGAAAGATAAGTATTGATCGTGGAGACGGAGATTAGGTTATTATAATAATCTTATCGATACGTAAGATCATCTATACAGAATCATAGAAAGATACTCTTCATATTACTCAAATGGCTGTAGACTCGTACGATAACGTGTTATAAAGTATGAAAACAATAGAGAATTTAGAGAATGAATTCGAATGAACTCCTCGTGAATTTAATTTCTATTAATAACTGCCCTATTTATGTGAAACTTCGAATGCCAAACAGAATTACATAATTTCATCAAGGGTATAATATATTCACATATAATAATTACATCTTTTACCAAATTATTCCTCCACCAAATTATTCCTCATAATTCATAACCACTAAATTATTCTCAATTATTCATAACAAAGTTCAATATAATGCATTTAATGAAAATTAAACATTACTATTTTAATTTGTGGAATCATATGATCTATGAACTTAAACCGGCAAATTAATTTTCAATTATATTATTTAGCCATTATTTCCAACACATCCCCTCGAATGCAAATAAAATTTACTTTTTTCATATCAAAGTCTAACACATGAACAATTCATTTAAATGAATAGCCATGAGATTCAAACTCAACCTTTGGCTACTTTGATACCACGAAAAGATTTGTGTAACAATCTCATATAGTTTAAACTAGTAAATCAATTTCAATTTATATTATTTAACTATTATTTCCATCACAACCAATTAAGGAAAATATTTACCTCGATTGGACATTTTTCATGAAAAATATTGCCAATAAAGCACAGTCAACAATCTTGTGGCATATTACATGTCTGAATAAATTTCTACATGAACCGCAGTGTACTACTTGCAATAATACAAGGAAAATTACACGTATGAATAAATTATCACACCATAAGCTCAGACGAGAAACGCGTCATAAATGTTTGAGCTTCTCTTCAACAAGTTCAATACAACGGTATAGGGCGAACTCAACAGGATTCAACGAGCATATTGCATCAGACATGAAATCGCCGTCCTCCTGGTTCACTGCCATGGTTGCAGTCAATAATGTACGCAGAGGGAGAAGCCACTCCTTGTAGCCTTTCGTTAACTTGTCCTTTGATAGTATGCCAGTGTCATTAGAATTCCCTGTCTCTCACAAATTATTTGATTTGCATTAGAAAGCAACGCAATTTTAAGTACATGAAACTGCAAACGTAAAATCTTATGGCATAAGGGCATCCGAGTCGCTTGGTATGACCTGAGAAAGAAGTTAAACAGATACATGCAGATTATCCGGAATGAGTGTTTATTATTGTCCTAAAAAAATACCATAGATTAAAAGACTAACCACAAGTTGATTACGAGCTTGTCCGGCAAAGTTTAAAATTTAATTAGTTTTTGTTACTTTATTTTCAACTCCACCATTGGCCCCAAAAAAAAAAAGAAAAAAGAAAAAATGTTCTGCTGTTTTTTTTTCTTTTCCCTTAACATTTTTCCATAAAACTCCCGTGCTGTTTAACCACAAATTGCTTTAACAAAAATCAATTTTCTTCACATTTAGGTTTTAACACAACAAAGACCAATAAAACGTGCCAAATGTGGAATAACACAATGTAGCAAGGAAAAAGTAAACCAAGATTACATTAGTAATGAAAAGAACCATTTTCACCTGTTGACTCCGTAATCAATATAAACCTGTAGAGATTAAGGGCAGACAAAACCTGCAGCATATCAAACGCATAAATGTATTACTTGCATGAGAAAAAGTTCACTCAACAAGAAAGTACCCGAGGACCCTAATGCAACTAACTCATACATGCAAAGCGAAAACGTTGACTGCAGCAAAAGACAAAAGGACCGTTGCGGTATCTTCTCTACTTAAAAACAAAACACAAATACCCATGGATGCACAACTTCTTCAAGTGATTTTCTTGATTTCATTACAGGTTACTGAAACTATAGGGGACAGAAAAGCCTGTGTTCATTTTTTCTCTATAAAAATTAACTGCTAGTCAGCTACCTACTCATTCATAGTCAGATTTCAATTCCAAACAAATTCAAAACAACTATTCATTTTATTCTCACATGTCATGAGCCCATCACTGTTCAAACATAAAAAGTTTGCTCTTAACAAAATATGGTTAAATTAAAGCTTGCCTTTAACTTCTAAATTATACTGTACTTTTAATGAAAAATAAAACAACCACATCTACCTAAAACAATGAGCTTGGGTTCCATGTACACGAGGTTATAAGAGATCCTATCTAGGTCATTTAAAGCTTGAATGGTGGTGACCTTGCTCAAGCTTCATAAGGTTGTCCTGAAGGACATTGCTTGAATGGTGTGTTGGGGTTGGGGGTGGGTTGCATGAGAGAGAGAGAGAGAGAGAGAGAGAGAGAGGGGGGGTTTACTGCATCGCTGCACTCAGGGAGGGATGGAGGTCCACCCTCAGCAGGCCTCAGAACAAGCTCTACAAACTCAAGAATGTTTTCACTCCAAAATGATGTACTTTCTTGGCCTCCCCGTTCCAATGCATTCCCCAATGAAGATCTTTTCGTCTTCTCCTCGTGCATTGCGCTCCTGACGTAATCTAGAAGTATGGCGACCTAGAAAACACATTAGTATCAATCGTTCAAGAATTTAAACTCCGATATAATTAAATGATGATTACACTGGAATCTGTATGGAAAGCCTACCATGGAAGAAGAGTCACTATTCTTTATCAAGGCCCTTAAGACATCAATTCTTAGAGAAGTGGGAATGTCTGCAAGTACCTGCAATTGTTTGGTAGTGGATTAACATAATAGAAGTTCTAAGGTTACCGCGGCAACGGCAACTTTATAATGACATGAAACTTTACCAATAACACGCAAAGCACAAAAGGCTTCAACATTTTAAGTCAATTTTTTGTAAATTCACAAAATACATTACAATAGAAATGGATCTTCAAGGTTTCCAAGCAAATACAAAACACAGTGACCGACAAATCAACAATGAAACTGTGTTTACTAACTTAAGCAAATGTAGCAGGAGACACCAAAAGGCGGTCAAATTACAACTTTTTATCTTTCCACCAATCTATTGAAAAATAATCTCGTATCAGAATATGAAGTCTAAAAGTTTTGTTAGTTTATTAGCTTAAGCAAAGATCATTAATAAACAGATTCAATATTTCTAAGTTTCCATTTTCAAATTCTTTTGTTTGTATGTCCTGCTAACCCACCATGGCACCACCTGACCTAACGGGGAAAAATGAAAATAAAAATACCTTTTCTTCAACATGATACTATGTTTTCATGTTTTGGGAATAAATTAAAGGATTGATACTCCCCCGCTCTCTTTGTAGTTTAGAGTGAACTGTTGGACACAATGCATTTTTCATGTTCTATCGCCCTCGCCCCCAAAAAAAACACCCTCTCTCCTCTTTCCCTTTTTCTCATCCACACAACCCTTATAATTTCACTTTTTCTTGCTGTGACTACCACAGATCTGAAGCAGCATTGTGAGACCAAATACGAGCAACAAGATGTATATTGAGTTATTGCTACAGTTCTACAATTTGCCTCACTACACTATGCCCCAATAAACAGAGTGGATTAAGGTTCTACACATTGGGCCAAGAAAAGGTTTCTCATCTTTTCCACAAATCGATACTTCACTTGACAAATCCTAACAAATACAAATGTCCTAAGAAATACTTTTGAAAGTATAGGCGACAATATTTTCCTGACTTCGCAATAATTTCTGAGAAACACCAGGGACAGAAAAACACCATCGCAAGTTAGACAGAAAAAGATCATGCTATTGAATTTGCAATATATCATGCTTTATCGTCATGGAACATGAAACAATAAATATCTAACATCTTTATCTTTACCTTTTTAAATACGCCAAAAGCATCTTTCCTTAATGTAGCATCTGATGCATACATGATGACCGTTTCAATTGCCTGAGAGTGAGAAATGAGTTGCATAATTAGCTAATATGACTAAAGGTATGTCTGGCCATGTGTTTGTAGGTATGCTTACGAATGTTTCTGTTACAAATAGCAGGGATGATTAGTAAAAAAGTTGTTTGGAAAAATGAGTGGATAAAAAATTCTTGGTATAAACATTTGTTTCTTTTTTAAAGAAACAAATAGCAAAACGTATGGATAGCTCAAGAGACTACCTGCAAACCACAGTAAAGAGTTGGCATGTATGTCGTGTAGTCCACACAATCATCATAAGAGTCCAATAAATTTCCATCCATGATCCAAAGAAGGAAGCTGATTGCATATTTCTTCAAGTCCCAAGGCAAATTGACGCATGAGAATGTATGCGTTAACATGCCTATTGCTTCCCATCTTTTAGACCGATCACCTTGGAGATCACTTTTGATGGCAGCCAAATCAGCTTTGGCAGCTACAGCAGCCTCATCAGACTTATAAAGCCAAATTACTGGGTTTATGAATTATGATGCAAGAGAGAAATCATAGAAGTGATTAACATATGGAAAACAAACATCACCTAAGAAGAATTTATAGTGCTGGATACTTAAAGGTGGTCAAGTACCCACCTGCAAGTGATGCTCCAAGTTTCACTTTAGAAAAGCAATGCATATAGTCGTCGTCTTCAGCTGTAATTAATTGAGTACATCGAGTGAAAAATGGTAGAACGGATGTATATCTAATACTAAACTAGCCATCTATGCCAAAGCAATTAAAAGATAATTCTCAATTATATGTACATTGTATTACTTAACCTCCAACAACTAGTTCCGTGAGCATATCAACTTCGGATCCCGTAATCAAACCAATGTATGATAATTCGCAACAGCAAAGGAGGCGACATAACTTCAGCAGCAACTGTAGACAGGTTGAAATTTTATTTCTCATGCCAATTGAAATAAGAGCCTGTACATCAAGGATTGTTTAATATTATCAAATTGTTATAAAATAAGCAAAGACACAACCGAAAGCAGCTGAAAATAGAATCACTTTTGGCAAGAAATGTCCACCATAATCTGCAAGACATATAGGCCAAATAAAGCGCGGAGCTTGTTACTGTCTTTGGCTTCCTGCCAAATCAGTGAATATAGTTCGTGAGAACCTAGGTGAATCAGAGATGAAACACTTCAGTAGCAAGGGTAGTGACACACACCAACTTCACACAAACTTCTTGTATAGAATTGGAAATGTCAATTGCCTTGTAGAACAATTCCTCACAATATGTATCTTCATCATCTAGTTCAGAGGTCATGGTTTTGAAAACATCTAAAATAACAGGAACCACAGCTTTTACTTGCACATAGTGCCTCCTCTGGATGGATACAAGAACTGAAACCAGAAAGCAGACAGTCAATAGTCTAACTCATGTCCATGGAAGGATCTAGCCTACAAATTTTTCATAAATGGTAAAATCAAGAGCCTGAGACAAAACACGTCTATGGATAATGAAATAATGGCCACATTCTATCTAAAAGCTAAAGCTCAACAGACAATTATTTCTTTGATGGACTATATGTGTATTCTTATTCTTACATAAGAATAAGAAATACAATAAAGCAATGCAAAACAAATAGATCATGTAATCTATTTTATCTTTCAAACAAAACTTCTGCCTGCTCTTATGCTTAGCACAAGGTGAATGATGGGCAACAAAAAGGAATCATACTAAAAAAACAATATGTTAATTATATGTCCTAATAAATAGTAAGATTATTGTTTATGATATTTTCCTCAAGGTTATTATACGCTTTCTGTTGGAATATTAGACTAAATTAATTAGAATTATAGTATTAAGGAAAGATTATATTTCCTATTGTTATTTCCTTTTCTAGTTAGGTTTCCCTTATTGTTTTTACTCCCTTATTTAAGTTTAATTGACACTATTTATAGCAAAACTAACGTAAGCGGGAAAAAGTGAGGGGAAGGAGGAGGAAATGGGTAGATGAGGGGGCATATTTCCCCCTCAAGGGGATTAAATTATAGATTTTTTCCCCTTAACGTTATTTAGGTATTGAACTCCAAGAGTGGGCGCAGCGACTAGGGTTGGACTGGGAAGTGTGATTAAGCACACTGCACACATCTCAGGTTCGATTCCCTGAGGCATCAAGCACACTTGTATTTCCTTCTTGAGGCCACTGAGGCGTCTAACGGTCAAAGCACCACGGCCTCGTGGGATTAGTGGGGGGTGGGGCCCCCTGATATCCTCGGTTATCCAAAAAAAAAAAAAAAAAACAGCTTTCATCACAAGTCAAGATGATGATTGGAGTTGGTAGTTAGTGGGTGACTTCACTACTCGGAGTTGCATTGGAATTCAAGTAGTTTACTATTTTCCATCACTCTGCAAGTTGAGCGTATTTCAATGCATCAAGTTGAGGGAGAGTGTTGAAATATTAGATTAAATCAATTAGAATTATAGTATTAAGGAAATATTATATTTCCTATTTTTATTTTCTTTTCTAGTTAGGTTTTCCTTATTGGTTTTATTCCCTTATTTAGGTTTAGTTGTACGCTATTTAAAGGGTTTTAATCATCATAGTAATGCAAGGTAGTCAATTATTTTCCATACTATTTCCAAATTTTAGGATACAGTGTTAGTTAAACTATTATCTAATTTTAGACTCCTTGAAAGCATATAAATAAGGAGGGTTTGAATATGACGTAATACATAGGATTAGAATGTACTTGATGTAACAAAAGTCACAATGTAACACCCACACTTTATTAATGGATCATTTTAACCTCAATCTAATAGCAGGATTTGAACTATGTATGTTTGGGGACCTATATGTCAATTTTCTTTTATTTGGTGCTGTATTATGAAACTCGAGTAACTACTCTACCACAAAATCCGAATTTTAAAATAAATGTAAATAATTATGAATTCTTTTAGAACAAATAGTTTTAGAATAAATGAGTGCAAGCTAAATTCTAACTCATCAATCACAACAATAGCTTTTTGCTGTATGTTTTTTGCTCGGATACAAGACAATCGCTCAATCATTTTATTTACTATTGTTTTTCACCCATAACAGCTGTAGAGCCAATATTTGATCGAAGCAATTCCTCACCCCCCCCCCCCACCCCAAAAATTAAAAGTTGATCACAATTTAAAATGCTATATCAAATCGAATATCTTTTATAGGAACCCAATGCATTTTAGAATATTACCTTTAGACAGCCCACTTAGAAGAGGTATATAGTAATGGGGAACACTGACCAACTCATCTCGCAAACTTATTGCCTGAGAAAATTTACAAAGAACGTCTGTGAAACAATCACCAGATCTAAGAAACAAACATATTTGTGAAACAATCACCAGATTTAAGAAAGAAACATGTGGTAACACAAATATGCATACATTGAATAAACATATGTGATTATATATTTAAGCAAAACACCAACAAGGTTCAAGTATTTTAAAACAAAGAAAATTAACTCAAAGTCAAACCTTGTCCATATCTGCATGGATTAGAGAGACTAAATTTCTCATGACAGTAATCAGAAATCTTGTTCAATTTTAATAATTCAGTAGTAATATTGAATGTCTGAAATGAATGGAAGTTTAACTTCCAAGTTGGCAGAGAAAGAAAGATCGAAGTATGGAACGAGAAATTAGCGAATGATGAACATAGGCTATGTCTCATTTGATTCACCTTCCCATCTATCGAACAATTTCCAGCAAGTTGCTATATTCCCTTACAATTAGCGCTCCTTTCTAAAGGAAATATAACAGGAATCAAAGATCCTGAAACTTTATTTTTCCCCATTTAGATTCTAGTGCTTGTTTGGCAAAGCTAAAATGAGAAGAAAATAGTTTCCTTTTCTTTTTATTTTTATTTTTATTTTTATTTTTTGGAAAGAATGTATCGCTAAAGAGGTAAGAAGGGTTATAAAGAAAGATGAAATATATATATATATATATATATATATATATATATATATATATATTTATTAAGAGCGTAGTTAATAATGGAAGTACAAAGATAGGCTAACTTTTAAGCTTTGTCGGACGAGTCAACTCAATGTTTGTGCAATAAGGAGTAAATAATAATGAAATATGAACTACATGAATTGACTTAACATTAGATAACAAATAACTTGAAATTTTGGTCACAACAGATATCCACAATTGGAAGTACCTAAAGTAGTCGCATTCTCCATCAAACTTATATTCAGCTAGACAGACATAGAATAATTGTCGACTTGTCATGAAGGTGAAAAATGAGTCGGAATTAGCTGGGAAAGAAGATACAAGAGAAACCACAGGAATAAAGAGAAGTAGGGCATTCCAACACTAGTTGAATTTTAAAAGAAAGGGAAAGCTAATAAGGTGCAGTTCGGGGAGCAAGATTGGAAATTAGGGCACTTCTACTACGCTGCTGTTTTGACATGCAACTTGTAATAATATTAGAATCACATTTTATGTAGGAAGCACACATCTCCAATTGAAATTCAGTTAATGTCAGAATGTGGGGAGAGAGTCTTGTAGGATAATTGTGGCTGAAATCTCTCGACTCTTTCTTCTGCATATCTCCATTTCTCCCTCCTTCATCCTCTCCCTTCTCTCCCTCCTTTGGGGCGACATGTGCCCCAATCTGCCTCTCCCTTCTCTCCCTCCTTTGGGGGGGACACTTCCCCCAATCTGCCCGCTTGTTGGCATTTTTACCATGTCCACAAGTGGGCATTTGAGCACTAGCGTGTATACATATCAGCTGGGAATGAATGTCATCTCACTTAAAGCTGTCTTTCTTCAGCTTATTTGATCACGAATTATTGCAGTTGGAAGTCTCTCTCACATTACTACTAGTAATATTTCAATTGTTAAACCAGATCCATGATACATCAGAAGAACAAATAAACCTATCAGGCTATATACCTCACAGAGAATTGAAAGCATATCACGCGGACTACAAGTCTCAACCAACTGATCAATGATGTTCTCAGCGACCTCCAAACTTCTCTTAGACACACAAGCAAACTTTGCCACTGCCTTGGGCCACTCAAACGCTAATGCATCAATAACCTCCTGCAAAGATTAATTACTCAATAACTAATCAAAATAACAGAAACCATAATAATACCTTTTAAGCAAGTCAACATATAATCATTAGCAATGAAGGAAAAAAAACGATAAAGAATAAAGGCATCTCCACTAAACCTGATTTCGGGTAGGTAAGGATATGTACTGATGAATTTGGGTGAGAATTTCGAGTGCTACTTTTTCCGAATCTTCATTTTCGGAGTCTAATAAAACGGAACTGGAGACTGAATTAAGAAAATCAACGTGCTTGGAGATTGATTGCTGCGACTTACTGTAATCCCCTGCTTCAATCAACTACAGCTTGCACACAAATATCATAAATAAATTAAATCAATCGAATGCATACAATAATTGCACAACTATAAATACATGAGTGGAGTGTGAGGTGCACTACCCTCGAGCAAGAGTCTAGGGTTTGATGCAGAGTCTGGATGACTCTCTCTCTATCCAAGGTCATTCCGGCCGCTCCGCTGCCCGAAGCAGAAGTGGAAGTTTCCACTGGTTTAAAAGTACACATATCTTTTGGTCCTCAAACTTTTATGTTGTGTCGTCTTAGTCAACAAATTACTTATCTTCGTTGTCAAGATCAGTATTCTGAAAAACGCCATGCGTGCCAAAATGTCGAGCACAAACTTAAACTTAAACACTCTTAAACAGATGACGTGTGATAAAAGTACAGTCAAAGCGTAATAAAGCGTAAAGCCTGGAGTACAAACTTCAAGTTTAAGCGCGCTTTTTCGAATAAAGATCAAGATTATAAGTTGTTTCAATTACTAGATTCATTGGAAGCTCTTGTTTGAAAAAAAAAATGATTTTATCAATCACCCTTTTATACTCATTTTCAAATATACACATTAAAAGTAAAATTATTTTTTACACATCTCCATAAAATTTCATTACTTGTTTGATACATTCTTTCACAAAAATCACTTATTCCCTAGAAAAATTTTATCACTGAACGCTTTTATGATGTATGAAGGTATGTAGAAGTTTCGAACACATACGCTACGAAACTGATAATTGCTCATGATTTTGGTTTTAAATTTGCTCATTCAGACTATTTCATTTTGAATCATTCCATGTTCTTGAGGATTGATCTCGTTAATATTTTTAAAATCATATTTGGTTTTCACGTAAATCTTCTCATTGGAAAATAAATTGTTCCCATTCTCCCCGGATGGTGCCCGTGTGAAACTCCATGCACTCGAGCGAGCACTGTCCCTTGTGGAGTGCTTCTGGAATTTTTTTGGTAAAACTATATAAACTGAAATTATAAGCAATCAAAGATCTTGACTCATGCATAGGGAACTATAAAAGGCATGCATGACACCCAGATGAAAATGCAATTACAACATGAATTACCTCTGTAATAATTTCCTATGACAAAAGTCGAGGAAAAAGGTGCTAAAGAAATGTATCGAGAGCAAAACCATTATCCTAACATGGGAAAAAATTATAAATCTTTCATGGAGTCTAAACTTTCGATCTCAGAATTGATAGGAGCTAGCCCACTACATATAGGGACTTTATTATTAAATTGTGACATGTGTGTATGTGGCGATTCGATAACTGAAATCTTAGAGTTGGGTCTTTCAAAGTCTTAAATTTTCCCTAACATGAAGAAAAATAAATAAATAAATAAATAAATAATACTTGGTGAATCTTGGCTCCTTTTTCATTCAAGGCAGATTGATCTTAACAAGTAAAATCTTCAAAGATTGAAGCAATATATATCCGCCTCAAAAATAGGGTTCAATGTCAGAACAAACAAGAGAAGATCTCGGTTATACTTCTCTTGTAATTTTCTATTCTGCAATCTCTATTGTTTTTAATAAGAAAAACAGACAAATTTTATTAAGATAAAGATTTCAAAACAACAACAAAATAGTGGACGAAACGTCCACCAGCAAAAACCTATGGACTTGTACTAATACAAAGACCAACAGAAGAACCTAAGCGCTGCTCAATATGATATTACAAAGAAAACTCGTAGGGTCTAAACGAAACAAGAAGTTATCTAAACTACTAAACAGTCAAAATGATCTAACCCATAAACTTGTGAGAAAAAATGATATCATCCCAAATATCATCGAGTGATCTCTCTAGATCATTAAAAATCCTTCTGTTTCTCTCTATCCAAAGTATCCAGGCTGCTGCCATAAGAATCAGTTTCCATAACTCCCTCTTTAGCGTCTTATTGCCCTCAAAAGACCATTTAATAAATATTAAGTCTGCCCATCTTCTTGGTAATACACCCCATATTCAGAACATCTTCAAAATTCTGCCCCATATTTTGCAATCTCTATTATGCTCTCCTCAAGAAAATTTCAACGATTTCTCACTGTACTTATATTTAATAAAAAAAACTTTTTCAATCACATTATTCCACTTATTTTTAACCACTAAAAAAATATTATTTCATACGTACTTCTCCGGTAATTTTCTATTCTCCAATCTCTATTATACTCTCAAAAAATTTCAACGATTTCTCCTTGTGCTTATTTAATAAAACCTACTTTCACAATCACATTATTATACTCATTTTTAACCACTAGAACAATATTATTTCTTACGTTTCTCCATAAAACTCATTATTTTCTTACAATATAATCCCTCAAAAAGATCATTTTCCTTTGAAAGGCCCTTCCAAACAAACTCATATACATTTTTATACGACAACAATCAAGCAATTCAAACAATAGACACAATTCAAGTAATTGAACATAATCAAAAACAAGAATAAGTAACACATCAGACCTCACCAGTTCATGATGTTCAAATAGAGAGCCTCTTAAAGTTGAACTTTACGTTCTGACTCTTTAAATACAAAGCATCTTACATTTAGAGTCTTATAGATGTGCCAAAATGGGCGGAACACAGAACAAATACAACCAACAACAAAGTCTTGCACGGAAAATAGAAAGTCAGGTACAGTCTTTTGTGCCACCCCATTCAAACGAGGACACAAATCTGTTGCTGGTAAGCAGAAGGGTAGAAATCTTACAGGATGGAAGGTTCACAACTACTTGCTGATGAGAACACTAGTGCCATAATGGCCTTGAATTGAATAACCAAAGAACATGAGTCGACCTCTTTTTTTGCTTTTTCATCGTTCTGCATATCAATCATGCACTAAAGAGCATGGAAGATAAGGAAAGGCAGCATGAAATGAACCTCGATTTTGTTGTACAAACTGAACAAATGTCTTTTCTAAGCAAAGATTTTTAGCAGAAATGCTTAAAGTCATCCGGCGATCAAATTATATAGCATTTCATTAGAGCCAAGAGCCATACTTTGAGTCAAATGGAAATTCATTACGAGAACCAGTCCAGTCAATTGCGTTATCCACTGATTTTTCACCAGCAGCAAGCAGACTTGAACGCCAAATGGTTATCTCCTGAAAGATCTGTTTCCTGCAAAACAATAGGTTCTGATTAGACTTATTAATGAAAATCAATAAAATACATGAAATATTCTTGATGTGCAGGATATCTTCACACAACAACTTGATGATTCTCTATCCTACATTATCTACAAAAGTACAATGTTTGATGGAAAAAACTGAAAAAATGGTCAACGTATCATTGGTAGTTTAAATGATACAAGTTAGAAATGGTTAGTCTCTAGCACTGAATCAGGATGCCATAAAACTGTACAGTTTTCAACAAATAACTTCGCTCAGAAGTAAAGAGACTGAGCTTTGACCAAAAAAGAAGGAACTTTATATTTCAAGTATCTATGATATATTTAACACAGAAAGTAATCTGCACATACCTAAAAGGAAAAGAAACGGTATAACATAGTAAGGAGAGGAACAACCTTCCTGTTGGCTATACGCGTTGTTTGGAACATGTTCATAAACATTTTGTCTTTTCTTTTTTATTATACATTTTTTGGTCCAACCACTCTCTACACATTGAATAGCATAGACCCACATGTAGTATTGACTCTTCCACCATTCCTTTCTAGATGTTCATGAACAATTACCCAAAAAAGCCCCAAGTAACCTTACAATTAACCAGTGTTATTCACTATCATTTGGAAAAGGCAGCAGTCTTCTTTCATAGAATGTAAAAGCACAAACAAGATCAAAATTGAAGCTGGACAAGGAAACAGTGTATCACGCCTCTAAGAGAAATACTTACTTCTACGACGCTTTATGCTGCGGCAAAACCTGCTGCCACATTGACAGCGAAATGCCTTAACTGGATGATCATGGTCATCGAAGTCAATACCATAATCCTGCAAGGATAACATTCAAATTTCTAAATAAAGAACAAAATCAAACACAAATTCTGTGATACATGGCCATCAATTGTCAATTTACTTTAAAAAGCACGTGATTGGACATGGGCTTTGATCAAGCAAGTAAACATTGCAATTAACTGCATAAATATTACACAGTAATAAACTAATAATCATAAAAAATATTAAAAAATAAAAAATAAAAGAAAAGGAAAAAATGGGTTAACTAAAACGCGTAAGGAAGACAATTTACTTAAAACCCAAAACCTTATATGTTGCTAGATTTTCAGTGGTAGAGACTAGTCTAAAAAGGAATTTTCTTTAGGTTTCTTCTTGTTGGCCTATTATTCAATTGGAAAACAAGAAGCTCAAACCCTATGACTCTTTCTCTTCCTCATTTCGCATCTCTCGGTTCAGAGGCTTCACTCTGAGAAACACATAATACCCTACAAGGAACCAGATAACTACTCAGCCTACTTTGTGAATGCCTCTATCAATGTGGCCTCATGCAAGTAGTCAGAATCAGGGAATCCAATTTACCGTTGAATTTGAAGAAAATGAAATCAGAAAATTAAGTCAAAGATGTTACATCATGTTTATTTTGTCCAGTCCCAAATTTTTAGGGCTAATCTTCCATTCTCCTGTATTATCCTTTTGATAGTGAACACACTCTTTAAATATGTCCGTGTATGTGTGTGTGTGTGTGTGTGTTCATGAATGACAAATACAGATTCTCTCAATTATTTCATGGTATCAGGTTCCAGTTCCTGACTAGCAGTTTTGAAAAACAATGAAACTTCCTTTTCTTTTTGGTCAAGACCTTGCTCAAGGAGTGGATCTAATGCCCGATAAAGAATTTCTTGAGTTTCAGTAGTAGGTCTGTAGTTGTTCTTCAACAGCAAACCTCTTCAGAATTCCACTCATGGAACTCGCACTAATCCAGAAATTTGAATACCACCAGTAACTTGAATAGACATAAGTCACTGAGTTAGACTCCATGAATGATTCACCAAAGGTCATGGAACAGTTGGTACTTGAATGGTGCTAAAACACCAAAGAAGGATGATGCAAAATTTTCTGACTTATATTGGATTTTGATGACTCAATATTCATGTCCCTTAGTTGAGAGGTTGTATACTTGGCAAAGAACTTTTGTCTCTATCAAAGGGACTCTGATGTTAGGAGAGGCAAGCATGAGAAATTGGTTACTCTCAGCCACTTGTCTTAAGAATGCTGGTTTTAAGAATGAGTGATTGCCTGAGGTTAAAATCTCATACACGGTTGTGTAGAGACCATAAGGATGTCTTATCTGGCAACTTTATTTCTGGATATTAGTACCCTGTCAAAGATGTGAACTATATAGGATATGCAGGTATGTGTAAAGATTTTACTGAAGAAATCTTAGGAAGACACTATAATATATAAAGAAATGGATCAACAAATAAATAAGTTCTTTTTTAGTATGCAACTTCTAGTGACTCAGTAGGAGTGAACGACCTATTTCCTACTTTTAGGGTACCAAAGATTCAACTTACAAGGTAAAATATTTCGAATGAGAAAAAGATCCTATTTAGACATCATGAGTTGTTTTGAAGAAAACAGGACAGTAAGACCACTTTGGCTAGTTTATTATTAACATACTCGCACCTTATTTTGCTAGTTTGAGAATTAAGAGTGGTTAACAAGATCTTAGAAAACAAAGATAAATAAGTAGTGGAGAAGTTTTTATGAGAAATTTGTGTCCATAAAAAGTGAATTGGAAATTTGCAAGTGTAGACATATGCTAAGACTTGCTGATGACTCTTTATCAACTATTTCAGGAAGCGTCCAGGATTGTTGTTGAACAATCTTCCCAAAAATTCTGTTATGCATGTTCCTAAACTCTCAGTAAAATCACTAGAGCTTGTTTGCTCCAACTTTTAAAAATAATTATTTTTTCAATTATTATTTTTCAACCATTCAATTGATTGATTTGATAACTTTTCTATTTTCTAATACCATGATTCCTTAATTTTCAACCACACATTCAAAAACTCTATCAAACATACCCAATATTCAGGAAAGAGATTGACAATGCAAGAGATTGATGGACCTACCATTTTAAAACAAATGCCAGTAAAACTACCATCCCCAACGCATAGTGTCACTTGCACTGTTAGTCTCATCATTTGTCCTTGGTATTAAGCTCCTCAATCTTTCAAAAACTTCTAATTTCTTTAGCACTTACAGTACTCAGGGTTAAGTAAGAGTTCCAAAATGACCATCAAATTGAAGTAAAAGATAAAACTATCACTTAAACAAGTGAGCCTGATGAAAAATTAGAAAAGAAAAAATCTTAGTTTTCTTCCTCCATTGCGCCACTACCAAGCCCCACAACAAGCACTACCCATAACAGTCCCAAGCAATTGGTCAACCACATAAGAATCCATTAAGTTGGAGCCCGCTCATCCCATACCAGAACATTCTCTTTCTCAAAGACCCTTTTTACACAACCACACCCAAGATGAATTAACATTTAATAAGTTGAGCTTTCGATTACTCTATGCTCTTTCTGAAATACCCTTAACATAGCTACGCCCTAAATAAATTAAGATTGAACAAGTTGAGTTATCCACAGTCATATTTTCTTCTTGTCTGCCTTTACACTTCAAACATTCTACTAAAAGATTTCCTTCAGGCTATTAAGCAGTTTGTTCCTAAACTGGATTTACCTATTTGGTTTTTATTTTCATTTTTCCATTACATGAAAGAAAATCTTTATGTGAACACCCTATATATAAGAGAAACCGCCTTCTTATATAACTACAATATATGCAATTTCGCAAGTACAAGAAATTGAATTTCTTCCTGCATTTAGGTAGATATATCACTGTGAAATTCACCTTCAAGACCAAAGTTAAAATGCTGATAACTCTTCAAATAATAGATAAGTTGAATATAGATGCGTACCAGATAAAATAATCAGTTAAAGTTACACGTACTAGATTACAAAAGTTTCGTATTCAATAAATAACAGCTCATAATAGTTAAGAGACTAAAATGCAAATACTCTGTAATTGTATCTAGTATATAGCCCATGTTAGGATTGAAATCTTTATAGATTTTTATGCATTTTTATGTGAAATAAGAGATAGAATGAGTGGAGTTGAATGATAGAGACTTGTGTGGTACATGTAGGTCTCACCAGATTTATGAATGTGATTGATTTGACCATATTCAAATATGGAGAAAAATGAATTAAAATGCATAAAAAATTAATTTCAATCCTAACATGGGCCATAGGCTACTCTCTAGCAAAAAAATGAAAAATAATTTTTTTGCACAAAATCTAATTTGGTATCAGAAAGGAATTTTAAAAAAAACCTAACATTAAAAAATCTAGGAGCCAATCTCCACAACTGTTACAACGACGTCATTGCTGTACCCAGTTGTCGACAACTCTCTGCACTGAGTTGTGACCATACCTGGCCACATTTTCAAACTTTCTGTAAGCTTTCTCTTGCCTCTTTGAACTTACACTACAATCTCCCATGACGCTGCTCTACGAGCATCAGGATTGGTCTCCTTGGCCTTAGCAACTTTGGATGGACGAATGTTTGCATGTTCTTAAGCTGCATTTTCAGGTTGGAGGGCTGTTGATTCTGTTTTGTGGCGAGTTTGAACCTAGACTTTTTCTAGTGGTTGTTGGTTGGTTGGTTGTTTTAGGGCTATGATAGTGTTCATTTCTTCTTTTTATTTTTGATTTTTTATTTTTGTGTGTGTTGTTGCCTCTAGTTTATGTCTTTGGACATAAAAAAATGCATATGGCTTAAATTGAGGTTTCCATGACCAGCCACAAGACTTCATCTTGGATTCATATTAAATTGGACGAAACCAATTATCGAGTTTGTTAAAAAATATAGACGTTGCACATTGTAGGTAGGTAGAAGAAAAGCTATATCACAGGACAAGGCTGCTCCACCAGAGATGATCCTGCTCGCAATAAGTGGTTGGTTGAAGATGCTCTAGTTATGTCTTGGCTAATAAATTCCACTATAGATAATTAGTGCCATACTTCATTCCTTGTAGGACCCAAAGGAAGTTTGAGTTGCTGTTAAAAGAAGCTAACTCGATGTCACTGACTTATTGCAGGTTTATGAATTAACTAAAGTCACGTCAATAACGTCAGGGGGAGCTGCCACTAATGCACTGAAGAGCAAAAGGCAACTAACTATGGGGTAGAAACCCACTCTGAGACTTCTGTACTAGTTGCCCAAAAGTAAAACTCCCTGACCTACTAGCCTTGCTCTTTCTGTCGCTGAGATCCATAAATGTCCAATAAAAATGGTTATATGGAGTGTACAAGCAAATTGAGAGCAAAAACATGAAACATACTGTCAAGACTGCCATCATTGCACCTCACATCCTCTGCCTCTAAGGTACCTTAAGCATCTACTAAGCTGTCTTTGGTCTGGAATCAACTTCTGGGGATTGGATTATTGATTCCAGGGCTACGAATCATTCGACTTATGCTTCTTCTGCTCTTGATTTTTGACTAGTGCTCATGTTAGGATTGCCAAAGCTGATGGCGGCACTACTCTGCCACATATTGGGGCTGCAAATGTTTCTGTTTCACCCACTCTCTATATCTCTGTTCTACTAGTGCCTACTAACCTTCTAAATCGGTTATCTTCTTGCTCCTCCATTAACAGTCATGAAGCAAGTGTTCTGCACATTAATTAACTAATGGTACATATCTATACCTAGAAAAAAGCATGTCCACACATAAAGCATAATTCAATAAAATTAATCCTACTCACCCAAGTGAGTTCTTCCATGGCTTTGACCTTTCTTGTAGTGAAGAAGGCAAGCTGCATAAAGAGATGCAAAATCCAATAGAACTCTGTACACAAATAATCAAAAGCAGGACATGAAATAAGTAAAACGTGCAGGGAGGACTTCATACATGGTAATAGTGGTGATCAGGAGTCTCCACTTCCACCGGTATCTCCACCATGTTTGAATCGACACACCTAGCAGGATATAAAAATCACTATTAAGAAATCTGCAATTGAAAGAAAATAAAGGGTTTGGAAGAGGCGCCTCTTCCACGAACTTGAACTCGTATTTACATTCTCGATGGAGACCAAACATTTAATCTTTAACAAGGATGTTGAGATGTATATGCAATGCATTTTTATGGGTATACCATATATGTATGTGCTTCTGCAAGCATGTGGGGGGAGAAATGGACTCTGAACTCGATTATGTAAACATAAGAGATTTAGGAAGTGAACATTATAGCATGAGGATGAATGGGGAAAATATAATATGAAGGAATATGAAGGAATACGAAGTAAAAATCCTTCTCTGCGGTTTGCTATTTCTCTCTTCTTTGGAGGGGGCTCATTTTTTGGACAAACAAACTGTATTACTGGCTATCATACTGGACTCTGGAGATTAAAACTACGAGACATGACAATCCAACATTGAATGTCATGGAAAAAATTAATGCACAAAATGGATAGCAATCTCAATCAAATGAACTTACCTGTGATTAATAAACCTTGCGACATTACCATAATATGTAGCATCTAAACAAAGAGCATCTTCATCCTTTAGCACAACTTCTGAACCCCAATCAGCATCAAGAAGCACAGGATATGAATGTTCTTCCCCTTTGGAGCTTCGTACACGATCATATAGCTCTGCATTTGTTAAAACTTCTCCAACATATTCGCAAACAAAGGCCCCTTTTGGGAGGTCCTCCAGGGTACGTAAACCCCACCCTTTTCCACCAGGGGTCATAAACACCTGAAGCAAAACATATATAAGAAAAAACCAGTGCCAATGAAGTCAAAAACTTATTCTTAAAGCACATAGCCCAGAACTCCTTACCTGTAACTTGCGACTTATTCCCCTTTGTACCACTCGGTTGCCACACCGTATATTACATCCACATTTCCACCAACATTCTTTAATGAACTTTCTCACCAAATGCCCTTTGCAAGATCCAACAATATCTTCATTTTTTGACCTTTCCAGCGGGCATTCCTTACAAAAGTACTGGCAGTGTTTTTCAGGATCTCGATTCATCGAAATACACTCTTTAAGAAACTCTTCCTTAATGAGTCCATCAGGTGTATATGCAAAATCACCACCCATTTCATGTGAACATGCACAGGGAGTGGACAATGATAGACAATCACCGGAACAGGCTGCACAACAATTATTATCTCCTATACGGGCTAGAGAAAAATTTACATATGCATTTTGGAAAACAGCATTTTTGGGTATGTAGAAGAAAGATGGCGAAGGCTCGTTGTTAACTTCATTCACCAGAGAAATTATTACTTTTTCTTGTCCCTTGGCTATATCAACAACACCAGGGATTGGCCTTGTCCTTTCATGTGTCAATTGACACTCCTGGCTAACCACAACATGCTGGATGTCTTCAACATCACTCTCTTTATTTTCTTCATTTGTGTCACAGTAATTTTCACTGGTCTTCTTGTTAATCTGCAAGCCATCATCCACACCATCACAAGTTGGGGGAAGTTCCGGTCCTTTGGACAAAACTACCTTCCTATCTAGCTGAGAACTGACTGATCCTTCCAAAGAACACGCTCCTCTAGCACCTAGCGTGTCTGCTGCAAATTTTGAGAAAATCAATGAGCTTCATAATTCTGGTTTCTGGAATTAGATGACTCGGTTTCTAATTTCAAAAAGCATTCATAAATTTCTTTCACAAGCTCCATCTCTCAAAAGTTTGAAGTATGGTTCGGTATGACCTGAGGGACTCATCCACCAAAAGATTTTGGCACTGCATCAAGATTAGGCATGTGGAAGTCTGGCATTCCAAAAGCCAAGTTGCAGCTCCAAAAAATTTCACCTCTTCAGAAAATGAGGAAACAATCTCAAGGTTTGAAGAAGATTCACCTGAAACCATTGCCAGCTCGCCATCATTTCTTGTTTCATTTGAGACAGGAGCCCCATTCGCCATGCCTTCTTCACCTGATGCTAACAGATCAGGACCATTATTTTCTCTGATTGAACCATTTCCACTCAATGACTCTCCTTTACTAGATGGATCTGAAATGGCAAACTTACAAATAATCAGCAAATGTGAGGGGTAAGCCTAAGGTTGGATGTGTCAAGACGTGCCAAATACATTAGTACGTCAAATCAGTCACAATCTGGGACCTCAATGGAAACTGGGCGGTAAATACTTCTCTCAATAGACAGCGGCCAATGAATGATAAGCCAATAAATTATACTAGAAGGTCGTGGTAATGTACATTGACTTTGAGAAATATAAAAGGTTAAATCACTTCTTTCCTATGGAACGAGGTCAAAATTACCATTTATGAAAGGTCTTGAACTTCTAGAAAACCTAAAAACGCAACAGAAACCATGAAGCACCAGGACCCCATATTGCCGAGAGCCAAATAGGCAGATGATTTCAGCCACAAATTGAAGTAGAGGGACGAATTATATGGACTAAAAAATTAGATGGGTGCAGTCAGCGAAAAGAAATAAAGGAGAAAATATCACATGAACTAACGAAAGCAAATTCTGTAAAAATGAAGGTAGTTTTCAGACACGATGGACAACCTATACCTGGCTGAATGGCCACAATAGGAATCTCAAGCTGTGACACGTCATAGGTGACTGGCTTGTCTTTAACTAAGACACGGCTGGTAGTAGTCTTCCGTTCGGCCGACAGTGCAATATTGGGCTCAGGGTTTAGCTCTTTATGGCATCCGGCAAGGGATGACCTCTTCCCTGCAGAAGGAATTTGAGGTGAGAGAATTCCCTTTCCTCTATCTCTGAGGCACATTGGATGAGAAACCAAATTGGATTCGCTTCTAGAATGAGTTCTTTGTTGGCCTTTATTGACAGCACCAGGCTTAGAGGGATCACACCTCTCCTGGACTGTTGTTGATATGGGAAGAGCAAGTATGTCTTCGATGTTCGTACCAAGTGATTGGCATGCAGAAGTATCTGGCTCAGACCTCATTTTTCCAGTGTTGGTCTGAGGTGCGTGTTCTGTGCCTTGTGACTGATTCTGCATCTGGGGCATCTTCTTGTGAAGTTCATCTTGTTCTTCTCTAGGTATGACATGTGAAGTTCCAGGCAAGCTAGCATTATTTAACGAGGATGAAGCTTCACCTTCTCGGTTTCTAAGTCGGGTCCTTTTTAAGGGTCGCTCAGGCTCCTCATTCACAGGAACCTCTTTCTCCAAATAATCCTCCTGCCATATAAGGTAACTGGACAGGATTAGTGTTGAAAGATTGACAAGAACTAGACGAAAATGAATAAATAAACAATGACAGTCCCACTGTGACTGTAAATGGTTTCTAGAAATCACAATTCACAATCATCAAGAGGATTAAAAAAAGAAATGAAGAAAGAAAGAAAAACCCAAAGCCTGCTCACTTCATTGCTCAAAATCTTATTCGACTGCTCCATCGCCTGAAGGATAAGATAAACAATGAAAAATTTGCACTTCAAAAAAAGTATTAATAACTTCAAACAATAATGAGTTTAACAGAAGGAAGGATAATTACCCCAGAGAGGAAAAAAGGAAAAAGAACGAAAAGGAACCAATTTTCAGGGGAACACCATACCTCTGCATCCTCCAATTCAAATATAGCATCAGCAAGGGCTCTGTAGTTCTCCTCTTCGATAAGGTCCCAGTTTTTATTAAACAACTTTAGTAGATTTTTCAATGCTGGCTTCACCTTATCTTCGGAGATCCCAATAGCCTTCATAGCACGAAAGGCTTGCGAAACCCTTGGATTTGGCGGCATGCTTATCCAAACAGTTTCTGTACAGCGGCCTCTGGATCTTCAAGTGAACCTAAATCCCTTAATGTGTGAATTAAACAACAACAACGAATCCCAAAACCTATAACCTAAAAAGTAAAGCAAATATAGTGAAAGAGCAGTTGTGTTTGCAAGCACTTCACAAACATGCCCTAAATGTTAATTTTATTAACCAAAAACAACATAAAACAAACAGCAGCGAAAAGACTTAGTCTTGTATCTAAAGATTTCTACTCCGGTGAGATGGATTTTTTTTTTTCACTGTGCTCTATTAATTGCCAGATCTATTAGAAAATCCAAACAACTAAATCTTAAAACTACATACATCACCGAAGCAATGCAAATAGAGATCGAAAGACAAAATACTAATAGAAGATTACTTGAGAACAAATGCAATGACACAGCAATGTTAAGGAAAAAATGATCTTAAGTAATTCGATTCTCTCTAAAATGGAAATTATTGTTTTCTATTTCTCCCAGTAAAATTCAACATTAGTAGACTACAGTTATAGATATAAGAAATTAAAAGAAAGGTTTAGAATCTCTACGGAAGGAGGTTATGATTGAGCATAATTTGATGAATTGACGATAATACATATATCCGCTGGGAGAGATTTGGCACCTATGCGAAAGGAAGTAAGGAATTGATGATTTGACCATAAATGAGGTATCCCTATTGCTTATTAAAAACTATCTTGTAAATGGAATTTTGAAAACTTAAATACAATGTATAAAAGATTTTGATGAATGTATATGGATTAGTTGAGGAATCAATCAACACATCACACGAGTAAAGCATAAAAATCATGTATCTTTTTTAATTGTGCCCGTTACAAGTGATCCTTAGCATATCAATTACTCGCTAGGGGAGAGATTCTTATCATATAGTAATCTCTATAAATTGAAGACAAAAAGTTGCTTTATTTAAAGAGCCTAATAATTATCGCTAAACTTCTTAACTTATCAATAAACTAACAATTTATTAATTTGTAAGTGCACCTATAGTTTCGTTTCATTTCATTTATATCCATTTTGACCAAGTAAATCATAATCGTATTCCAACATTCTAACTAAAATAAACTGTTCATGTGGCATGCATTTAACCTAGTACATTAATCTTGAATACTAATCTAACCAATTTAATTTATTATTCTGTATGTGTGTGACATATGAAGCCCATTTAAAGCTCCGCAAAAGATTATTCACAACACATGCAACAAGGAAACTCAGGGGCAAAATTGGCATTAGGGACAAACGTGTTGCGTGCTATCCATGTGCACGTACAAAACACACACAATAGGGGCCTCATGCTTGCAACCACTGGTTGTATGTAATACATACATAATACCTATGACATCAATGAAGGCTCTCTAAGCAATGCACATAGAGATCAAGAGACAAAGCACGAATAGAAGATCACTTCAAAACATATGCAAGGGTACAGAAAATTTTTGAATGACTAAAAGGAATGGTTTAGAAAGGCGGAAAGACCAAAAGAGTACTGAGGCTATTTCTTTCACAAGGCGGGTAAGCCTCGCGGCACTTTGAGGGGCAACTGTGTAAGTGTCAAACCGAACCAAAAAAATTTAAATAATATTGACAAACCAAGTTTTCATATTTTGATATATTTAAACATAAATCCAAATCATTGGCACATTTACAGAATACTAATAACCAAGCTAGGGTTTCTTCCTTTTACAAAATATACAAGCCACACTAGGGTGTTTCCATTTACAAAACACTGAGAGCCAAACTAGCTCCAAAAATAGGTTTCCCATTTTTAGAGACATTCATAATGTGCTGCAAAATGCATTAAACTAAATTATTTTAGATTTGATACATTAGATTTTTCCCTTTTACGGCTTGTTGATACAAATTAAATCAAATTATAATTAATTTACTTTTTACATGTGTGGCTGAGAATTAAAGAAAAAGTACTAAAAAGAATGAAAATTCAATATATAAGTGATTGAAAATAATGAGAGAGAAAAGTAAATATAATTTAATTTAAATCAAACAAGCCCTTAGCATGGTTTTAAAAAACATTCATGAGGCGTGCCCTCAAGCTAAGGCGTTGAAAAATGGTTAAGGGAGACTGAGGCGCCCATCTCAACTACTTGAGGTTGCACCCCCCTTTTTTTTGAAAAGAAACACAATTTATATTAATGAAAAAGTGAGCTACAAAGAGTCATGCTCAGAGACAAAAATCAGAGAGCATGAAGCACAACAAAAATTTTCCCACCTTCTAATGAAGTCCAGGACGGATAATCCCCAAATTCTTTAGTGTTATAAACCCACGTCACACCTTATAAAAATCTAAGGTTGTCGCATTCTTGCTCTCTTGATAGCTTGTGACAAAATCCTTGAGTTGTGAAACGAACACATCAAGGTGAGATGACCATTGTTCAAAGCAGACAAGAGAGAAGGACGAAGAGAAACGGAAAAGCCATTCCCCAATTGCAAAAAGTACCAAATGTGCTAATTCAAAGCCTTTTCCGGCAATATTAAATGGTAAGAATCTTGAAACCCAAGTTTGGAGAGGAGAAGATGATGATTTGAAGAAGAATATTGATTGGATGTTTGGGAGCAGTAGTGTGGTATTCACTATTTTGTAAATGGAGACACCCTAGTTTGGCATGTATTCCGTAAAAGGAACCCTAGCTCAATTGTCGCTAAAGGGCGTAAACGGTTTGGTTTGAGCCCTTTTTTGTCAAATTTCAAACTAAACCATTCCAAACAATTTGACATTTTTTCAAACCAAACCAAACCATTTGAATTTCTAAACCAAACCAGACCACTTATTTGCGGTTTGGTGCGGTTTCAAACCGCGATTTTACCAAAATCATAATAGCATATTTGGACAAAGTTCAAAATGAGTATCCATTGAGAGTTCAAAGCTAAAAATTAATTGTTAATTATAAACAACCCAAAGCAATATATTACAAGTGTCATGACAAAACAAAGTCCAAAAGCTTGAAATTAACAAAGCAACAATAGCCCATTCTCTTGATAAACCTTGCCATTCCACTTAAAGTCTTGGGATGGGTAGTGAATTAGTAATGTATTTGGGTTGGGTTACGGGGTTAATTGTGTTGAGGGTTTCATTGAGTCCTGTATTTTTGTAAACCCATAAGCATGTTGTTCATGGAAATCCAAAGTTTTGAGGTCAAAATATACAAAAATAAAACAGAAAAAAATCCAGCGGTTTGACGGTTTCAAGCGAGTTTGCAAAAATTGAAACCTAAACCAAACCATTCTTAAGGCGGTTCAGTTTGGGGCAAAACCGAATCGTTGACGGGTCCACAACCCAATGGTTTCGAGATTGCGGTTTCAATTTGGTTTGGGTGGTTGCGGTTTAACTTACAACCCTACTTGTCAGTATTCTCCAAATCGGTCAATGACTTGGGCTTATGTTTAACTACAGCAGGATATGAAAACTTTCTTTGTCAGTAGTATTTAAATTTTTGGTTCACATAGATGTCTGACAAATACCACGCTACCTATTTTAGCCTTTTTAAACCATGCTTTTTAGTATGCATTTAAAAATGTTTCTTTAGTGCATGTTATTCTTCTCATTTTAATTCAGTCTCTTTTAAATTTGAATTTGGTCAAACCAATCACATCTACATATATCGTGAGACCTTCATGTATTATATAAATCTCCACTATTCAACTCCACCAATTCTCTCTCCTACTTCACACAAAAATGCATGAATGCTAACGGGCGATTAAAGAATCACCAGTTATAAACCATAAATTTCTCTAAAATCACTTTTCTCCATAGATATTGCCTTAAAAAACTTCCCCATGACTCATTTAACTCATTTTAAGTACCTCCTCATCATTAACAAGGAAACTGTAGCTCCTAGAGCCAATAGGCACTGTAGATCCATATATTGACTTGAACTTTAAAGTAGTTTAAAATCATACAATATGTTGCTTCTTTTCCTTCAATTCTATCAATTGCATTTTGGTCATGATAAATTGGAAAATGGGATCTATCGTGTCAAAAAGTACAGTTTGTTGTTGGCATGATAAATCAAAATACACACACACACAAAAAAAAGAAAAAATGTTAACATTTGGACCTAATTGAAAACATTGACAACTTCAAAATATCACAACACCTACATGCACGTCTATTTTATTAGTATAATAAAAATAGTAAAAACACATGTTCTGCAATAGTAACGAGGGTACAGCCCCACCAAAATACTAAGTTCACCCCCCCTTTTAAAAAAATAAAAATTAAAAAAAAAAAAAGCAAAAAGACTAATATATCCTACCGAGTGCACCCCTCCTCCTCTTTTCATATATATATATATATATATATATATATATATATATATATATATGTTTCAAAGCTTGTTCACTACATTCACAGCGAACAAGTAAAAGTTCCTTCGCTGTGAATGCAGCACACAAGAGTAAAACAAAAATGAGCAATTTTTATTTGATTTTTCATTCATGGATGCAATTTTTGCTATTATTTTTGTTCAAATTTTTTGCAACCACTTTGATGACTAATTTCGAAACGTTTTAAAGTTTTTTACAACTTTGATGATGAATTTTGAAATTTTTTTGATGAGACAATAATTAGCTTTATTGTCCAATACAATTATTAAAAAATTCAAATTTTTTTGCAACCACTTTGACGGGTAATTTCCAAATTTCTTTAAGTTTTTTTGTAACCACTTTGACGATGAATTTCAAAATTTGGTTGATGATACAATAATTGACTTTATCCCGTTAATGTTGATTACAATTTTATTAAAAAAAAGAACTTTGAGTGGTTGTAAAAAATTTGAACAAAAAAATAATAACAAAAATTTTTCATCGACATTCTTCCTCTCTTTTCTTTTTTTTTTTTTTTTTTATTATGTGCGAACAGCTTCTGGGTTTCAATCAACACGAACAGTTTTTTTAATGACAGTGGTATAATTGGAAATTGGGAAAAATGGATGTAGTCAGTAAGTTTGGTCGGGGCATTTAGCCGTACCCTAGTAACGAAACAGAAGCAGTTTTTAAGGGACTAACTGACATCTTTTCTAAGTAGAAAAGAAGGTAATTATTACAATTTACAAACCAAGTCTAAAGGTCTAATATACTCTAAAATGGAAAATAAGCATTAAAAAAGTTCGAGGAATCCATGAAAAACAAAATTACAGGTTTCCATAAGGCGATTAATTAACCTAACACCTTATGAATTTCAGACGAAAAATTGGAAAATCAAAATTGGATAGCCGAAAACAATAGTAAACCGAGAAAACCAAGAAACGAGCTATAAAATGAAGAAATTGAAGTGCCTCGGCAACAAAGGCAAAAGGACTTACCAGCATTAATGGCGGAGTGTGTGTGGTGAACGCTCGTGAATGTCAGTTAGGGGGAGGGGATGAGGGGAGATAAATAGGGCACGAGGGAAAAAGGGGATCGCGGAAAATTTTCAGATAAAAATGGAGGGAGAGTGAGTGCGCCACCGCGTCATTTGAAGTAAAAAAATTTAGAAGAAGGAAGTTATTGATGTATCAAAACTAATATATCAGTAGTGAAATTCAATTTGATTATGTATCAAAACTAACACATTAATAGTGAAATTCAATTTGATTAACCTACCTTCAGGTGGGGATAATAAATCATGTGTGAAATTTAGAAAATTACCAAGGTTGAGGAGATATTCGACTGGGCTATATGAGGACGGAAATGTTGCTCGCCAACTCATTTTTAAGAAATTTTCTAAAGCCAATGAATAAGTATTTATAGTTATAAAACCGTCATCCAGTTTTGAAAGTCAAGTCAGATCTCAGTTTTGAAATTGAGCAGGATCTAGAATCGGCGTAGCGAGAGGAGCTCAGCGATTTTGAAAATTTTACGGTGCCAGTGGCGCAGGCCGTGATCAAAGTTTTATCAATAATTTTAGGCCAAAATTGTTGATAAAACTTTGACCGGCCGCCACGGGCGGCCACGGTGTCGTCGGAAAATTTTCAAAACTGCTGGAGCTCCCTCTCGCCATGCTGATTCTAGATCTGGTCCCGAATTTCAAAACAGATATCGGACGGGCTTTCAAAATGGAGTGATAATTTTATAACTATGACACTTTTGCTGGTTTTAGAACAAACCTGGTTTAATTACTATTATTCAAAATGTGCTATGTACATTATATGATACGTTAATTATATAATACAATAAATTAAAAACTTGTTTATGAGTAAATAACATATTTAGTTAAACCATAAATATAATAATTTTAAATCATCATACAAATAATTTATTACTTGTTTTGGATAATATTTCAATTGTCAATTCTCTTCTTACTCTCATTTTTCTCATGTAACGTGATAAATTCTGTTGAATATCACTCAAAATAATAAACACTAGGATTACACTCATGCGATACACGGGAATAATTAAATGTATATACAATAAATAATTAATATAATATTATAAATATATTGAATATAAATATTCAATTACATAATAATTGATGTAATTTATGCATAAGATATTGCATAATTATAAATAATTATTAAAATCTATAATATTGTTTATTATAATCAATACAAAAAGCGCGAAGTAAATTCACAATTGTAAATTAAAAAAATTCACATTCATCGCATAATTAAGAAGTTTTTCAAAACGTATAACTTTAATTATAATTGTCGTGCATCACATTGTATAACAGTGCTCGTAGAGATTAATTAATTATAAACGAATCATTGGGAATGAATATATAAAAATTATTTGATAATCAAAACTTATCTTTCTCATTTGTACAAATAAAATTTATATTGAATACCTTTTTTCTTTATAAAGTGGATATTACGCACTCTAAATTTTATGATTTTATGCATTCTTTTAGTGATTAGTTGTAATTATTATTTAATTTTAGCTCCATTGTATAAGAAGTACTATACTTAATTTTATGTAACTTAAACTTATAGTAATACCAATAATTTTCTGCATCAACATAATTCATTTGATTTCTTTCCATTTTACGTAAATTGTATTTTAATTGTAGAAAGAAAAACTTTTTATTCTTTATTTTATATACTTAGAAAAGGAAAAATATGTGTAATGTAAAATTCAGTTAGTGAACATATCACATTAGCCGTATTAAAAACGAAAAACACCAATTAACTTTTTTAATTAGAAACTGTATGCCATATTGGCACTATTAATAGGGCATCCGCCAAAACGTTGCAATTGAATTATAATAATATAAAGAGTAATAAATTACTATTTGCTTAAAATAGATAAATTATTAAACATAAATCCAATTATAATTTTAACTACTTACTATTTGATTTTTTTTAAGTAAAAAAATACCCACTATTTTTTAATAGTCCAATCCACGTAACCAAGCAAGGCTGTCAAACTTACAATTTTAACACGATGAAAATAAATAAATAATATTTATTATTTAATATTTTGTATTAGAACTTTAAAAAAATGAAGTTACATTTAAAATATTTCCAAAACCAATTTTTCTCATTAAGTGTTTGCTTTAAATATTGATTTATTTTCAATTATATTTTTAATTACTACTAATTATTGTTGGATTATTTTCAAAAAAAATTTTAGTTTTTAAAAAAATATTTAATGTGTGTTACGTTAGCATCTTTGCCAACATGGAACTCTGATTTTTTTTTTTTAATATAAAGATAAAGATACCAAAATCAATTTTAATTAAAAATAACAATCACAAAAACAACAAACCTTACTTGCAAAATATGCAATTAAAACTTTCTTGCAAATCATTTTTTTTTTTGGTTCAACTTACTTTGTTTTTTGAGAGCCATTATCCAACTTACATAATGATAACATTAAATTAGAAAGTGTATTCGAAAAAAAATAAAATAAATGGAAAAGAATGTCAAATGAAGTAAATCGATTTTGACAAAAGACCATCAAAATTTATTTTAAAATCTAAGAATTCAAAGAGGCAAAATTAAATACAATTAAATTAGGACAATAATAATTACTTAATGAAAATATATTAAATGTTAAGGATAGCATTTGTAACCAGCAAAAAAATTGAGGGCAAAATAGGAAACCAAAAGATTTTCGTACTTTCACACTTTTTATTTATTATTATTTACCATGGTGTATGTTATTTGCCGACGATATAGTCTTAGTGGATGAAACCAGGGCAGGTATAAATGATCAGTTAGAACTATGGAGACATACTTTAGAGGCTCGTGGTTTTCGGTTAAGCAGATCAAAAACAGAATATATGGAGTGTTTGTTTAGTGGTAAGCATAGAGTGGATCCTCTTGTGGTGAAACTAGGTAGTGAGGTAGTGCAGAAGAGAGATAGCTTTAGTTATTTAGGATGCGTGGTTCAAACCAATCTTGATATAAAGGTGATGTAAATCACGGGATTAATGTTGGATGGATGAAGTGGAGAGGTGCTTCTGGGATTCTATGTGATCGTACTATGCCTTTAAAATTAAAAGGGAAAATTTATAGAACAGTTGTAAGACCGCCATTACTATATGGTAGCGAGTGTTGGGCAGTTAAGAAGGTAGATGAACACAAATTGAATGTTGCAGAAATGCGTATGCTGAGGTGGATGTGTGGTAAGACTATGAAGGATAAAATTACCAATGAAGATATTCGTGGTAGATTAGGAGTCGTTCCCGATTGAGGATAAGATGAGGGAGAACCGATTGAGATGGTTTGGACACATACTGCGGAGACCTGAGAATGCACCCGTGAGAAAGAGTGAGAGTATTAGGGTAGGAAATATAAGGAAAGGTAAAGGAAGACCGTTACAAACGTGGATGCAAGTCATTCGTACAGATATGCTTATTAAACAGGTAGATGGGCAACTAGCTTTGGATAGGAAGGCGTGGTATAGCAAAACTCATACCCACGATCCGACGTAGTTCTCATATGGTTCCATACAGCCGACCCCTATCTGTAGGGAATAAGGCTTAGTTTGTTGTTGTTGTTGTTGGAGAACCTTATAGGCCATTGATGGGCGTAATACACACGCACCAATTGAACCGCAAGTGTACGGGCCGTACAAGTAATAAAGTATGACTCAAAGAGTCCGGATATCGTTCCCACGAGGAATGGTATTTGTAATTGAGTTATGTATTTTAGCGGAAAGAAAACTATACAAAAGACATACAATCAAAAGAAGAGAAAGCAACTAAACTATGTTATCCTAAGAAAGCAAATAAAACTAAAGAAAAGGAAATGGGCATGGATGGAGATGACACTTGGATAAAGAGATAGTTGGGATTAATGACTTCACTCAATACTAGTCTCGTTAATCTGTTGTTGAACTTAACATAATTATCCATCTTCATGTTAGATCCGATTTTCCTTGTATAGTTAGCTTCGCTCTCGCATGTCAAGCTAACCCTAGTCAATTGGTTCAACCTACTACATCTTTGTGTCGATATGTTACCAATCAACCGCATAAAGGTTTGTGAAAACACTCAACGGATCATCTAAGGTTAGGGGTATATCTCTATTCCCTACAAGAACTTAGAGTGAATGCTATTTGGTTTAATAAGTGTACTCCCATCTCTAGGATCCTACACTCATCACAATTGCACACACTTGGTGATCAATCAAGCATATGGGTGAAAATCAATAGCAAACACACATGAAGTGAATAAACAATTACAAACCAAGTCCAACAACTCAAATGGATTAACTAAACATATATTAAGATTAATCAAATATCCCAACTTACAATATTAGCCCATAGTATAGGAAATCATTGATACATATATAATCAAAGCATAAATAGAAAGAAAATGAAAGAACAAAACAAGATTAAAGACAATCTCCCTTTTGAAGAGTAAAATCTTGTTCTTCACTTCCAATCCATATCCTCTTGATCTCCTTGGTTTCTTCTCCAAGTGTTCAATCCCCAATCAATACCCCTAAACTAGAAAAGGAAAAGAAAAAAAGAAGAAAAGAAGGAAAGAAAGAAGCAGAGAAAAGAAGAAGAAAAGAGAAGAAGAAAGCAAGAAAAACCTAAGCTAAACTAAAACTAAGGATGGAGATATATGATGATATTGGGGATGAAAATGGGTGTAAAAAGTCCCCAATTCGTATCTTTGTTGCCCAAAAGACCCTCCCAAGTGATTAGGAAGAGGGAGAAAATTGGGAAAAAATAGAGGAAAACCGATTCTGCTGGTTCTGGTGTTTTTACGGCCGTACTTCCACTTTTACGGCCGTATTTTCCCCTTTTACGGCCGTACATTTACTTGTACGGCCGTAATTAACTCTCTGCATGAAATTGACCAGTTTTCTGAGAAATTATGGCCGTAAAATTATAAGTTACGGCCGTAAAAATATGAATTACGGCCGTACAAATTTTCTGCACGCGCAGGCTTCAGTATTTTGGTCATAACTTTCTCTCCCGATGTCCGATTGAGCCGATTCAAGTTGTGTTGGAGACTAGACTCGATGATCTACAACTCTCTAGTTGATCATGTTTTCCAAATCAACTTGAATCTGTATCAAAAACGCTCATCTTCCTCGGATTTTTTCTCACTTTTCGTCATTGATTTTCGTCCGGCCATATCTTTTGATCTGGAACTCGGAATTGCGATCTGTAAAAAGCTACGGACTCCACTTTCCGTGTTCTTTCATGTGAGCTCGAGAAACTCGGCCGAGAAGATCTTTACCGAAATTGCACCCGAAGTCCTCCAACTCTGGAATAGTTGCATTTTAATCTCCGACTTCGGATTTTTCGACACTTTTAGTCATTTTTCCTCTTTTTAGTCTCGTTTTCCTCCACAATGAGGAATAATACCTAAAAACACAATAATTACACATATATAAGTGGATATCCGCTCCAAATGAATGTAAAGAGATATAAATAAGTGTGCAAAATACACACTTATCAGCCATCTCCAATGCACATATCTATTCCCAATTTCAGTCTATAATAGAGAAAGACACGAGAATTTTAGGTAGATCCCATGTATTCTTTTTTTTTCCCCTTATTTTTGCTTTTTTAAATCACTTTTTTTTCATTTATCTCACCTTTTCACCCATTTTTTTCTATACGAATTCCAGTGTCATGTCTACATTTGAACACATCTAAAATTCTTTCACTATTATTTTATTATTAATTTTGAATTTGTTTCTATCTCCCACATTCTTTTCACTTTTTCCTCTTTTTTTTTTTTACCTACATCTATTTTCATTTCTCTCAAATTAAATTAAAATAATCATTTTCTCTATATCTCTCTCATCCACATCATCATACAATTCTTATCCTAATTGAGCATACTTGAAAAGCACCTCTGAAAATATAGGCTTAGGGGTGTTCTCTTTTTTTTTAATGGACAGGCTTAGTTAAATTTTCCAAAAAGAAATAAACTTTTTTTTTTTTTTAATTTTAGAAGTGAAATCTAATAGATAGACGTGTTTGAGTTGCGCTTTTATTGGTAATTTGAGCTAAATATATAAGAGTATTTGAGAATTGTTTAGCATGTAGAACATGTTACGTCAACACCAGAACTAATCTTTGTATAATCAATTCTTCATTTCAAAAGGTGTCAACAGTGCATTCAACCAAAATCTAGCTATATTAGTAACTTCAAAAAGCCGAATTCATTTAGAGTATAATGTGACATTCCTACAATTTTTCATTGATTAATTAGACAACTCTCTCGAAAAAGAAGTCAACATAACTCAAGAATCTGTCGAAAGTTGATGAGAAATAAAATAAATGAATTATCATAGTAGTGAAATGAATGACTCATACTAGTGAGATTATCGCACTTGTAGAAAGGAATGTGAGGCTCAAATGTTAGGCAAGGCAACCAATCATACTATAGCCGCGAATTCACAGGTGGCAATGTGACGGAAAAACAGACTTTAACTGCCATGCAGGTCATCTTAGCGGCTCACAAAAGCTACGCAAGAGTTAGCACAGGCAACTTCTAAATGCAACACAACCGAGATACATACCAAAAAGAAGCAACCAAAAAGATCGGTCGGTTTTTCCAAAATGTCTGTATGATACATATACATATGTATACAGTATATAAACAATACAAGACAGACAGTGTTGATTCTAAAGTAAAAAATGAGAAAATCGCTGGACAAAAGTTAAGGCAGCCACCCTTGGGCACCTGCGACAAAGATGATAATACCAAAGCCAACGGTAGGAAATCTTCTGGGGAAATTCAAATTGCTGTTGCTATGGGAAGATTGATTGCCATCAAGAAACAACTCTGGAAAATAAACAAATTCCGAGTAGAGTCATTCACGGAAAAAATTCTAGTACTCCTGAAGTACTCAACTCGGTACTCCAGGCCAATGAAAACTGCTCACATGCATGTAGGGGGCCACAATTTAATAAATAATATCATCCCTTGTGTGTAGGCGGATGGTTGTCATTGGCTTGGAGGACCGAGTGTTCGATACTCCAAGAGTACTATAATTTTTCCCTTCATTCACATCAATCAGATTGTCACTGATACTCCTTTCCCATGCATCTATCGTGGATGGATATGCGAGCAAATGAAACCAAATTGCATTTTGAAGAACGAAAGATGCCACAGCCCACAGCGGCACTCACAACATAAAATCTAATGTGTGGAAGAGTTAACCCTGGCATCAAACGCCCTGAAAAAGATCATAAAATTTCGAATTGAACTCAACTTAGCAGTTGGCAGACTTAAAGAGTTATAAATTTCTCTTTTATATTATAGTACTTGCAAAAAAAGAATTTTAGGCTCAGATCTGTTTTTTTAATGCTAGGCAAGAGGACCAGCACACCTTGGCTGCAAATTCACTAGTTACAATCTGACGACAGCACCCAACTCATGTCCCATCCGAGATTCTGAGTTGCCCCGCCAAGGTATGGATCGTCTCACTGCCTGACAGGTCAGCTCAGAGGAACAAAGACACATATCATCACAGCCTCTTTACGAGATACGTAAGTGTAAATTGAGTGAGCACAAGCAAATACAACACAACCTGCAATGTATCACAATAATAAACTATAACGAACCAAAAGTGACCGAATATTCAGAAGATACGATGGCCTCGGTTGCCTGCCTAGTCCAGATATTTATGAAATACTTTCAACAAATGAGTGTTTGCAGAAAACAAAAATAATAATAATAATAATAAATAATAGTAAAAATAATAATAATAATAAATAAATAAATAAATAAAAATTCTTCTACATGTGTGTGGTTAAAAAGCACAGAAATTTTTTGTAAAGTGTCTTAAAAGATTGCAACACAAATGGAAAAGTAAGATTGAAAATAATTAACAATATTGAAGGAAAATGATTCTGAAAAAAATCTTGACCAAACAAGCTCCCATTGTCACTATCAGTAATCAATACTGAAGTGCATAGTGGTAAATGAAAACAGGCGAGGCTTAAGCACTTAATTCGTAGTGATCAATGCAGTAAAAAAGGAAAAGGCTTTGTTAAATATGCTCTTAACGACATCAAGGTTGCAATTTCGACAATTAACAGCACAATACACACCAACAAGAAAGAAACTAAGAAAGATCCATTGGATGTTCCAGTCTGTCTGTGTGTATAATAATATATACAGATACATTGTATCTATACATATAAGACACAAGGGCGGTTGAGTTTAATGAGAATCATTGGGCAAAAAGAGAGGCAACCACCCTTGAAGAACTCCCCAGTCTCCATCTGCCCTCATCCTTTCCATATGAGCTCTTAACCCTAATTGTGAACAGGAGTGAGGCTGCCTCAGATGAGATGGGAACAACTGCCCCAACTGGATTTTAGTCTAGAAAATAGTAAATAAACTCTTATTGGGTGTTAGCATTTGGATTCAAATTCAAAATTGAATTTGGTCAAACAAATCGCATCCACGTATCTCATAGGACCCACGTGTACTACACAAATCTCCACCACTTATTTTCCCAAAATCTCTTTCTATTTCAAGTTTAAACTCAAATACTAACCCCCACCTTAAGGTATTAAGTCATTCTTATCAATCATATGGGGTGAAATTCAAAACAGCATATAAAGCTCATTTTTACAATAATAAGCAAATGTTTGACAGAATTTTTTGGAGAAAAAAAAAAAAGAGGTGTGATTGAGAATGATAATTGAAGAGATGACCTTTTACTTAAGTTGACACACGATCGTACAAGATCACAAGTTTGAAAATCATTTCTCTATAATCTCTCTAGAACACACACTAAGAATAAAATGAAATCAAATCCGAGGCTCAGATCTGGCATAAGATTCTGATCTCGCCATGGCGGCAAAATCCAGTTGCAACACATGCCATCTGAATTTGCCCAGCCAAGATACGAGTCATATATCTCCATACCTGACCCAACTCAAGAAAGTTATCATCACAGCCTCGTGAGGAATAGAACGTCAAACAGTGTGTTCAAGTGAACTTTTACTTTTCTAAAATAATAATGAGCAATGATGTGAGATGAGCGGTTGATATTGATGGTTGACGTTGATACTGATGTCTGACTTTGAATAAGTAGTAGAATATGATTTTTAGGTAGAAAAAAGTTAAAAGCAACAAAGGCAAGCTTCAAAGGAAACAAAGGAGCATTTTGGCTAAGCTTACAATTAACTGATATAAGCACCTGTTAGCCTTCAATTTTAAAACATTTTTCCACATTTTTATCCATTCTTTCTTCAAACCAGTCATCCACATATCTTATGGGACCCACATATACTACAAAATCTCCACCCACTCATTCTCTCTCCTCTTTTAAATTAAAATTCATAAAAAATCATTAAAAAAAATTCAATCCTATCACCCCTAAGTTTCATTTTCTAGGAGCAAATTCAATCCTATCGCTCCCTGCCAGAAGGGTGGTATGATTATTATTTCAAAAAGATAGGATTTATATGTGTGTTGGAAGAAAAGGGTTGTTGGATTGTTTATTTTCTGAAATCATTGACAATGAGAGGGGTAACCACCCTTAGAAACATCCCATCCCGCTAATTGCCTCATTCCCAAGTTGTGATTTTTGCAAATACCCAACTGTGTGTGTGCTTAAAAAGTACAAAAAGTTTCTATAAAATATTTTTAAGGAATAAAAAAATGTTGCAACATAAATGGGAAAGAATTAATAGTTCTGAAGGACAATGATTTTGGAAAAAATCTTAAACAAACAAACTCCGGTTGTCAATATCAATAATCGATACCAAACCTGCAGAGTGGTAAACAAAAAGGAATCAGAACCAGGCAAGATTTAACCACTTAGATTACTAAGCAAGCACTATATATAAAGGAAAAAGCCTTGCCAAACATGGTATTAACAACATCAAGGATGCAACTTCAATAATCAACAGCAGAATACATACCAACAAGAAAGAAACCAAGAAAGATCCATTGGATTTTCCAGTCTCCATACATACAAGACACAAGGGTGGTTGATTTTTGGGCTAAAAAAAGGATCATTGGGTAAAAGGAGAGGCAAACAACTCCCCAATCTCCATCTACCTTCATTCTTTCCATCTGAGCTCTTAACCCTAATTTGTGAACAGCAGTGAGTCCACCTGGGATAAGATGCAAGCAGCTTCCCCCGTTGGACTTTGTGCTAGATATTTCACCAGTTACACTTTGAGACAAGATAAACCATAACCAACTGCTACAAATTTTATTGGGAAAATCAAGTCGCTGTGGCTATAGGAAGATTGATTACCATCAAGAAACAACAATCCGGAAAATAATTAACCTCTTACAGAATTGAGTAATTCACATCAATCAGATGGGGTGGAATTCAACACAGAATGTAAAGCTCATTTTACAATAATAAATCTCATACTACCTTCTTTTCAAGCTCGGTGGTGAAGAAAGAACTCAAGCAGAAATCACATTTCAAATGTGCATACATTCTCAATGTATGAGCAAATGAAACCATATTGCATTCTAAAGAAAAGTCTGCAGCTTCGCCTCACAATATACAACCTGATCCACAAAAGAGTTTACCCAATAGTAAACACTAGAGGCTTTTGTTACCTTCAGTTTAGAAGCACTCGGGGGAGCATCCACTGCTTTGTAATTGTCTATAATCCTCCATTTCAAAAGGCTCATCATGGGAAATTGAGGAAAAAGATTAAGAGGTTGTTTGCTGTAACTTCTCTCAAAAATTTTTCTCCGATATCATTTTCAACCATTAATTTCATTAATGTGACATTGTTTCATAGCTTTTTAAATTTCACTCCACTTGAGAACCACAAGTTTAAAAATCAGTTTCACCGTAACGTCTCCAGAACAAACACCAAGAATATAATGAAATCAAATCCGAGGCTCAGATTTGTTATATAATATCAGGCAAAAGATTCTGATCTCGCCATGGCTGCAAAAATCCAGTTACAATACATGCCATCTGAATTTGCCCTGCCAAGATACGAGTCAGATATCTCCATACCTGACCCAAATGAAGAAACTTATCATCACAACCTCGTGCAGAATAGAACTTGAAACAATGTGTTCGGGTGAACTTTTATTCCGCTAAAATAATAATGAGTGATAATGCGAGATGAGCAGTCGATACTGATGTTTGACTTTGATTAAGCAGCAAAAGATGATCTTTAGGTAGAAAAAAGTTCAAAGGAACAAAGGCAAGGTTCAGTGGAAACAAAGGCGCATACATCTGACTAAGTGTACAATTAACTTATAAGTTCCACTTTCTCCGAATGCATAGCATCATTCATATGTATGTGATCAAGGAAAAAATTTCAGAACATTGAAAGTAGGGTTACTTGCTGAGGCCCGTCTTGAAAACAAGTTACAAATTACAATTCCATATTTCGATTGGAGAATGTTTTTAAATCCTGTGCCTCGTCCAACTAAGAAGTATTCATAGTATCAGATAAGAAGATGGGGTTTCCATGTTGCGTTGTCATTGCAGTTGTTTCTTGAAGTCAACTGATGAAGCAAAGGGTTGTTGAATTGTTGATTTTCTGAAATCATTGGCAAAAAGAGAGGGGTAACAACCCTTAGAAACTTCCCATCTCTCTGATTGCCTCATTCCTGAGTTGGGATTTTTGCAAATACCTAACTGGGATGAAGTGCGCAAGAAGCGAGTCGTGATTAATTGGACTGCACTGTGGAGCGACAGGCAACTAATGAGAGTCGACGGAGGCAAGACCATAGCTCGGAGGAATGAGGAGCGAACAACGATGGGTTTGTCGGTAAACATACGCGAACGCGAAAGGGTCGTTGGTTCGGAGTTAAAAGAATGAAATCGGTGGATAAAATGGGAGAAGTGATAATGTGAAGGACGGCATCCATAATTTTCTCTTGTTTGTTTTTTACTTTTTCTCGACTTTTCTTCACCAATAAATTCTTAAATAATTTTTATATTTTAATATCTAACTTGATCGTCTACTATTATTTTATTATTATTTTTATTTTATTTCTACATCCCTCTACTTTTTCCTTTCTTTTTTCCTAAGCATCTTTCCTTTTCTCTTTAACTAAAATAATCATATTCATTCTACTATCTCTCCCATCTACATCATTCATTAACATCCACTATACAATCAAGATGCTCTCAAAACTCGACCCTAATTTCTACAAACGACTTGGGTGGGGCTAAATGTACCCCCAATTTTGCTGAATACACTCCCCAAACAAACTCCATTCCAATGTTATCCCTTTTTTTCCTTTTTCTTTTTTTAATTTGTGTTAGACCAAGTTGAACAGCCAACCTTGGTTAAAGAGCAATGCTGGTGGTTGAAACCACCTGCAATGGTTGCAAGCCACTTGCAATGGTGGTGGTTTTCACCACCATTGACCAAGCTCATTGGCTTTTTTCAACTAAAAGAGATAAAATTGAAATGGAATTTATTTGGGAGTGTATTCTGGAGGGGCTATATTTACCCCCACCCTTTTGATTTTCCAATTTGTGCGTTTGGGCTTTGGCACTTTGACCCAAGGGACACTTCTCTTTTTTTGGTTTTTGAATAGGACCCAACGGACCCTTCATATTAAGAGAGTTTAAATTTAAAATAATTTTTCAGATGTGTAGTTAAAAATGTAAAAAATGTAATAAAGTAGGAGTAAAATTTCTATTAAAAAAACAATAATGAAATCAACAAATGAATAAATAGTTGAAAATGGTAAACAAAAAAAGTTGATGGAGTTAAAATTGTATCAAACAAGCCTATAACAAGCTCTTATTGTATAAATGAAATGTCCCGCTGAATTGGATGGTGTACATGGCAAAGAATTCTTCGACTTCACGTTGAAAGCCTTGCCAAGAAGAAACACCAGGCTCGGCTCTTTGTCATTAGAGACACACAAGTAGTATCATCAAATTCAGCTACCAGATTGTTATCATGAAGATAAATCTTGACAAACTCAACAAGCCCTTTAAAGATCATCAAATTCAGCAACTAGATTGTTATCACGAAGAAATCTTGACGAGCTCTTTTTGATAAATGGAATATGTAAGATATTCTTGAAAAACAGTGATCTAGTATGCAGGTTTAATTTAGATTGCAGAATAGAAGAACCAAGTTGAGCAATAGGTAAGTAATTTCATTTATTGGTAAGCACAATCACTACAACAAATAAAGATAATTGATAGAGGCACAGAATCTGCACACCGCTGAGGTACTATCAATGAATGAGCATAGAATATGCTATCATCTATTCAATGTACTGCCTATAACAATGATATACAATCCAAGAAATTTACACGGTGTTGTATATTTCGACACCTAAAAGCTGGAATTTTATTTTAATAATTGTCTACTCGGAGAGAAAACTATGTTGCCTTCAAACTCTAAGCAGATGCAGAAGCCATGGCTCGACCGTGGAAGGGCTGTGTCCCAATGTGGAGATCTTCATCTTCTTCGTCGTCTTCTATTTCCCAGAGGAAACTGGCGTACGCTGCTTGAACATGGCTGCTAACACATTATTAATATGAATTAGGCATTGGATGCTAAATAACATGTTACACGATATTAAGGATATTAATTTTATAATAACTACAAACCAGTCGTCAGATGATGCTTGTAACGCTCGTTCGAAGTAGTTTTTGGCTCTTTCTTTGTCACCATGTAATTCCCACACCAGTTTACCGTATTGTGAGAGAATTTCGCCATCTCCTGGATCAGCCAAAATAGCCCTTGAATAGTACTCCTCTGCTCTTTCAAGATCTCCTTTCGTCTGGCCAAAACAAACAAATCAATCTCTCTCAATTGTTTCTTCTTTAATGTGTATTTTATGATTTCTATATTATGTTGGACCATGTTAACTGTACAATTAAGTGAGATGTCACAATCCTATGGAGTGACACATCAGTGTTATTTAATTATCAGTCTACAAATTGCAACACATTATATAGTTGTTCGACTAGAATTATCTCATCATGTTTATGGGCATTCTAGTGAAGAGACTTACTTGATACAAGAAGTGAGCATAGTTTCTCAAAACTAAAGCATTGCCTGGACTTTGTTCCAACATTCTCTTGTGGTGCTCTTCTAGGCCGACACCACCACGACTGTCACCACCATCCCTATCAAAGCCTACTGGCCTATAGTTCCTACCACCACCACCACCACCTCCGCCACCACCATTACCTCCTTCAACGGGTCCATCTTCATCGACATAATGGAAATCAGCAATTCCAGGCCCTCTTGCAAGATACATTTTTTGCTCCCCTCCAAAGCTCAAAGTATCATATCTTTCCACACTCCCCATCTCTCCTTTTGTCTCCATGTTATGTTTCAATTGGTTTTCAACATCAAATTCTTCATATTCTTCCTCCTCGTCTTCATCACTATGCTCATCTTCTTGACAAGTTCCCAAGTTGTGGAACGAGAAAAGATGGGATAGACTCCAACATGAATCCATTAGGTCTATGCGCAAATTTCTTGGAGAAACTACACTCGTCGATGTTACACGAGATGTTGGCTAATTCTTCCAAGTTTCCATCGGATCGAACTCTTCGAAATCCGCCTGGGGAAAGTTGAGTACTCGTGCTCAAGGGAGACGAATGCCATAAAGATTTAGGGAAATGTTGATGCCCACAAGAGAGCTTTTGATGAATAGAATCTTTTGGAGTGGCACTATGCACTTCAGATTGGTGGTGATTATTGCTGGGACTTTCTGAAAATGATGAGATTAGGGATCCCAAAACTGGAGTAGATGAGCTTCTTAGCAACATTTCTTGGCTTAATTTTTACTCCAAAGAACCTGCTTTATCCTGTCACAAATTCACAATGTGCTTATCAATCAATACTGCTTATAAATAACATTAGTACTCCAGAAGCTCTTTTACATAAAATAAAAGTTAGAAAAAACCAAACCATCTCCTTATTTACATGTAATTCTTGAAACTCAGCATATATTATGTGACTATACTTCAAGCTTACATAAATTTAGGATTACTTTCATAACTTTGTTTGCTCATTCCCATTTCATTCATTACTACATTGTTTTCTGAAAAGCGCAAAACATGATTAAGCAACAAGATCAAGTTTCAAACTGCTACGAACTTAAAATGACATAGCCAAACTTTGCGCTTAGATATTGCTTATAACCAAGGTCGAAACGAACTTTTTAGAACAGAACTACTGCGCCAATTAACTAAAATGTAAAAAAAAAAACATGCTCGCACTGCGTGCAATTGTAATTAAAATGAAGAAAAAATGTATAATTGTACCTTTTCTGAAGGGCAGATTCTTCAATGGAAATGTAAACAAGTCTACAGAGAGAAAGAGAGAGATTGTTCTTAATGGAGGCAAGGAAATATCTGTGGCTAGCATAAATAGTATGTGTTGGCTTTTCTATCTTGGCCTTTTCCAGGAAAAAGAAATAAATTAATATATATAATAATAATTAATTGTATATTTGTATGGCGGAGAAGGAAGAAAGCGAGCTGGGAGATGAAAATATCAATTTGTTCATTAGGTGAGGCATATGATGTGCTCGGTTGGCATCTTGTTGGACAAGTGGGAGGAAAACTGGTCACATTTGTCTTACATTATTTATTATTTAATCAATTTGACGTAGACTAAGAGCCCGTTCTTTTACAATTTTTAATAATTTTTTACACGTTTTAATATATTCACATCAAAAGTCAAACCAATTATATCCACATATTTTCTGCGACCCACTATACTACATAAATCTCTACCACTCATTTTCTCTCCTATTTCACATCAAAACTCATAAATACTCATAAATACACATACACTAACGGGGGCTAATATGTGTTGCTTCATGTTCTTCTTCCCTGGATTGTTCTATTGAAATTTGTTCAATTTAAATAAACATAATTACATCAATGTAAATCTACGGTAATTAAGAACACGCCTCGATTGGTTATGTAGGACCTCTAATTTCCGTGGAATTTGTCTAATTAAACCGATGAATTATTATTATTATAGTAAATCAAAATATTTTTCGTGTACAATAAAATGAACGATTGTCAAGTTCAGCTATAGTTATACTTTCAATTGAAATAGAGTTATATCGAAGGAAAACAATTTATTTGGCAATTATCAATGACTTATATTATAAAATTTATTTACGTCATGAAAATTTTGGTTTAATGTAGCATACTAGAACATCTCCAATGATTCGTAGATTGTGAAAATAAATGTTTAGATTTAGATTTAGAAAAAAAAATGTAAATATAGATATAAGCAATGTCTAAATATAAACAGTGTTTTATGCGGTATCTATTTGACTTTTTGCACTAACCCGCTTTATTTTTTATGTTTTTTGCCAATAGTAAATATACAGGAATGTTATATTCCCACCGGTGGTTCCTAATTTTTAGGAACCACCGAGCCATTTTGAAGTCGATTAAATGTTTTAAATCCCCAGATCTGAATCAACATGGCGAGGAGTCTATGAATTTTCCGAATTTCACGATCTACATCACCCATTTCAAATGTTCTGTCTCTATTTTTCATTCCATTCCATTCTATTCACCACATCAATTGTAATCCATATTGTACAACTAGAGAAGCTCTTATTGTTGGAAATTATTGCACGACCAAACGAGTTCGGCATTTTAGAAATTTCAATTGTCAAATCAGATCTGTCATAGCAGAAGCGATTTAGTAAAATTTCACAAAATTTCACAAACCAATGACCGATCATATGAATATAAATCAACGATTAACATAAATTAATAGATCTACAAAGTAAGATCTGGAAAACTAACCTTTTGGTAATAATTTGTGCACAACCGGATCTAGTAGAAACCACGGGCTTCTAACACGATCCTTCCAATCAAGGATAGTGTGTGGCCACTCCAAACACAAAACTAGAATTCCTAACTCTTTCTCTACGTTATTTTCAACTCATGAAAACGTAAAGTTGGGAACTCTTTCTCTACGTTGTTTTCAACTCACAAAAACATAAAGTTAGACTTACTAATTTAGGCGGGAACCTACACTATTAATGGAGATCACAAAAAGGGATAGCACATTAATTCTCGTCCAGTCTAACTCTTAGACTAGGAACGAAAATAATCCAGCATTATTTTTACTACTGGCGACCTTTATTTATAGTTATAAGTTTTCCTAATCCTATTAGGATCCAACATCTAAAAGGTAGAGCTTAAATCTTTTTATAACGCACCTTTATTTATTTATTTTTAAGTGTAACTCACCTTTAATATGTTAAAAACATATCTTATAGAAATTTCTAAAATTATCTATATATTATTAATTATTAATACTTATAATTATCTCACAACTATAATCAACTATAATTAATTATATTTACTTTTTAAGCCCTCGAAGTTATGGCAGCTATTTTTTCATATTCTTCTAGGATTTCTTAGTTGCATTTCAAATCCGTCATTAATTTGGAAGGCACACCGGGGACCATGGACCTATAATTAGAAACTCCAATAAATTGGAAAAATAATTAAACTCTTTAATTACTTTTCCCAACTTATTAATTCCATTATTACTCCACTAAAAATATGGAATTGCACCCTTCTTAATTATAGAATATGTTACTCTACGTATTTGAATAGTCCATTAATATAATCACTATATATGGATTAATCCTCCATAGACAATTTGTAATTGAACAAAGAATTTTCCGTTTACCTTTTCAATTACTGATTATCCTCAATTACCATTAATTCACTAGTGAGTAGTACTAATTACAAATTAGTTGGGCCCGAGACTTTGTTCCATAATTAATAAATGAAGGAATCGTCTCTCTACTCCCGCAGGAAGGAGTGGGTTCTTTATCTGTGAATTATATTCTCAGCCATTTATTTCAAATGCAAATCTAAAATGCTAGTATTGTGAATGCTCAAAGCATATTGAAACAAACATGAGTTTATATTTACTTTAGGATTAAAATTTATCCACATATAATCATCTTTATGATTTAATTTGAATTTCACAAAGATAACAAAATTTAATGTGAAAAAAAAAATCAAATCGGTCCAAGTTCTATATAATCTCATTATATATAAATGCACTCATCTAGATATCTCCACATCGACGGTCCTGATAAGACGGTCACATTCACAATATTCATGGGCCATATTAGTGATGCTTTAATTAAATATCGCATACTTTAATTAATTTCATTACGGACTTAATTTAAATTTATTATCCACAATCTTAATCTTCATGTATATAATCTCATTATATATATATATATATATATATATATATATATATATATATAGATAAATGCTTCCATCTAGATGTCTCCATATCGACGGTCTGGATAAGACGCTCACAGTCACAATGTTCATGGGCCGTATTAGTGATACTTTAATTAAAGATCATATACTTTAATTAATTCCATCACGGACCTAATTTAAATGTATTATCCACAATCTTAATCTTCTTATCTATAACTCTTATATACTAAGATTGTGATTATATCTAATAAACTATGGATTTTATTTTATGATATTTACGACAAGAAAATTGCATGTAATATACTAACATGTTCGAAAATAAATGTCGCTTTTATTAATTTCTAAAATAAAGTGCGATTACAATGCTTTAAGGGCATTATCTCCAACGCTTATGGCCCTAGCGAAATTGTTTGTTAAAGTTTTTTTAATTAGGCCTTCGCATTCCGTTCGAAGTTCGAACGATTCCATAAATAATAGAATTGTTCAATTCCGTTCTAGCATCATAATCATTCTGATTTAATTCCCTATAGTTCTTTTCAAGCATGAACGTCATTGGAGTTTGGGTGCTGACGATTTTAGTTCGGTTCCAAATATGTGTTATTTACTATCGTATTGAAAGAACAAAATTTAGAAAATAATGATCTAATACTATTGGCTTTTTTTAAATACTATTCAAAATGAGAAGTTACAATATCACTCTAAACAGATTGCAAAGAAAAGACTTGACCAAACTACTTACCACCATTTTTATCGAGTACTATCTTCTTCAAATAAACAACTTAAAACAATATGGAACTCAACTTCAAGCGAGATTAGTAGATATTCAACTTCTAAATAATGTGGAAATCAACGTTACAATACCTCATGGAAGATTAAATATTCAACTTTGAAACATCTTTCATCACAATAAACTTCCAACAATAGCCTTTTACTCTCCTCCAAATTAAGATCTAATAATAGATAATTTGTCACCAATGTGAGATGACTTCCACCTTTTACCAAAAACAACTCTATCAAAAGCATTAAAATCATAATCAAAACTATCAATTTAATTCAAGAACCATTGCCATCTTTATAGTACAAAGCACATATATACGAATTTTTCAAATTTAAGTTTCAAGTTTTAGTGCAATGATCTTATTTGCATCCTATAAGATATTTGTACAATATGTGACACATTCCATTTTGCATTAAAGATCCACCACAATTGCAACATCTTGTTCATTTTGTCAAACATTATTCCAATATATACTTTGTCAAACTTGATATTCATTTCACTTGTTATACTAATCAACAAAAGATCATCTTCATTAGTTAATGTTCCCAATGCGTGTTCAATATCGCATATTCTTTCCAATTAAATATTTGAATTCTCGTTTTAATGAGGAACTATAATTCAAATTACGATTATAGAATGTTCTCAATGACTGCCAATTTTCTGACCTTGTCCCAATCAATACGGTTCTATGGCCCCTTCTTTTTGTTTCTTATTTTCATTCTCACCGAAATATTTGACATACAATTCATCGTGGTCCGCCAACCAGTCAAATGCCTTCTCAAATTGCAAGATTGTGCTGTCCAACATTAAAAATGTTTAATTCCATCTATTAGACACCTCCGAAGAGGAAAGTTTTTTAGACTCAATATTCTCGCTTCCAACACAAGATTTAAGCTTCTCAAGAATAGACAAGGATGACTGAATATTGGGTTGCATTACGAATAACATACACAAAAGGATTATGATCTTTCAATCCTTTATTAACTCTCAACTTGACAATGTGTGCCAAAACATCTAACATACAAATGAGCACCACCCAAAATTAATGGATTGCCTTTCGATTTTTTTCAATTTGGTTTATCCGTAAGAGATTCTCATATCATTAGATCCCCCAATCAAGTAAATAATTTTTCCTATTGCTTCACCTTTTTTTATTTGGAATAATTGAAAAACTCAATATTCGCTTATGCAGAGTCTCTAATTCTTATCAATGAAATGTATAATGCTCACCACGTAGTTAATATTTTAAGAGGGTGTTAGCATGGCTTTTTTAATGCATTTTAATGTATTTTTTTAAAATTTTAAATTTGGTCCAACAAATCACATCCATATATCTCTCCACTCATTAAATCTCCACCATCCAACTCCATTCATTCTCTCTCTTCTTACTCATAAAAATATATTAAAATTCATCCACTAACACACTCTATCTAGTTCAACTATAAGTGGTAAAAGACACTCTTTTCCTATTACAAACTATCTTAGCTTTTAATGTTTGGTTCATTTTATTGTAGATAATCTCTAACAGATGTTCTTCTTCTTAAAAAACCTAAAACTTCGAAATAAAGAATTTTCAGATAATCTTTAAAATTATCACCATCAACAACAGAGAAGGGAAACTCAGCAATTGTAATCATTCTAACCAAGACTTCACTCATTTCTAGTAAATAATGCAGATTACTACCATCATCAAACATTATAGTATTTTGGATACAATGTGTAAGAGGACATTCTTGCCACATAAATAGTTTGTAAGGGCATTTTAGCATATCAAATGGAGTACATTTTCAATTGGGATTAAGGATAATGTCACAGTGATTAGGAGATAAGTCATAAGTCATACTTATTAAACACAAAGGTTTACATCAAAACCACCCCCCCAAAAAAAAAATCCTCCATCTCCTTATATTTAAAATCGAAAGTGGAGCCCAAATTCTCTATGTTCGGAAAATTAAATCCCACTCCATATTCTTCCTGTATGATTTCCACGTTCAATAAATTACTGATTTCAATAATTACTTTTTAAATAATTTGTTATATTTGAATTGTTCCACCATCAATATATTCAAAATTATATTAAAAAAATAGATTATGATAGATGATTAGCAAAACTCACTTCTTTAGATTTCTTAATCCTTATTTTTATTTTCGTCCATATGTCCTTCTTTTTTTTTTTGTTTTTGTTTTTGGGTGAGTGTTGCTCGTTAGGGTGTTAGCGGATGAGTTTTAATGTATTTTTATGAGTAGAAAGAGAGAATAAGTGGAGTTGGATGGTGGAGATTTAATGAGGGAAAAGATATATGAATGTGATTTATTTGATCAAATTTGAAATTTGAAAAAAATACATTAAAACTGATTTTGATGAGTATGCTAACAGGGTCCAAGTCCTTGATGCGTTGAAAAATTGAATGAAGCCTATCAGCCTGTGAGAGTACAACTTTTACGATAAGCCATTCGGCAGGAGCACGCGGTGATCGGTGATCCCCGCCCGCCGTCTCTCTTTCTCGTCTCTTCTCAAGGTATCCGATATAGTACATTCGTACTTTCATTCACGTTTATGCTAATTTTTCTTCTCTAACAACTGTATTTGAGTTGAGTTGAACTGTGTGGTGGTAAACTGTAATTAAGATCTGTTCATATATTTCGTATTCTCCGCGAAATGTTAGTATTTTACGGGTGTTTTACTATTTAGACATTTTTCGTGCTGGATTTCCCCAACAAAAGGTCAAATTATATGATTCTAAGATAGGGAAGAAGATACATAGAAATAATAATCGGACTGGGTGAAATGAAATAAGAGGCTGCTGAGAAGTATGAGTTCATAAAATGAAAAGCTAATCATATAATAAATTAAGGATGAAACTCATAGTATGGTCTCATAGTGATGAGACGATAGGAATACTAAGCAGAATTAAAGCATCGATTTGTGCGATGAGCACAATATGTTTGATTGTTTTCACTTCCTTGATGCCCACGTTATGGAAATAGGACTCTGCACCCTATGGACGCTATTTCCTCTATTCACCCATGTCAATCGGCCTTGAGCGTATCTTGCTGTCTCAGTTCTTATCCCCTTCCTTACAATAAACCAAACTCTGTAACTCAAAGTTTGATTTATATGTTTGTATATCAGATATTGTGGTCTCACTCGGACGTTGACTCCCTCAGGCGCCACCACTGCCACCGAGTATATGGAATTAGGACTTCCCACATTTGTCACGCGTCTCTTGATCATCTTCCTCGTCTCTCCTGGTTTGAAGATTACAGAAATTGATGGATAATTGAGGCTAAATCCTCTGTTATGCTGCATAATATCATGGCAACTCACATTCCTGTGGGTTATGGAAACAATTTCTGATCTTGTGTACCCAAGAGTGCACAAATGAGTTATGTAATCGTTTGGTTGGATATCGTAGACGAGCCCTGGATTGATGGCTCGTCCGGGGTTTACATGTCCTGCTCCCATTGCAAAAAGTTGGGCGGGCTTGTCTCCATCCATTATGGGCTTCCCCAAATGATCCATCAGATCAGCAGTTGTCATAAGTGCGGATTTGATTGCAGCCGGGGTCCATCTTGGATGAGCTGAGTGAATGAGAGCAGCAATTCCACTGGCATGGGGACAAGACATGGAAGTCCCTGACATGACACTGAAGTTCACTCTTCTAGAATCTTCTGGAAGCCCACTCGGGCCGAGGTTTTGTGGCCAAGCAGCAATGATGTTTACTCCTGGAGCTATCATATCCGGCTTGAGGATTGCTGGATCGGTAAAACTCGGCCCCCTCGAAGAAAATTGAGCCACCGCAGGTGCTCGGGATTTTCCTATAACAGTTCCTCCAAATATGATCTTAGCTCTCGGTATCCTTGTTGAGTTCATGTAACTTTCCAGGCGAATTGATTCATCGAACCCGATGAGTGTTGCTGGAAGGACGTGAACGTCGACTGAATCTTCCTCCAAGTTTATTTCTGTGTTGATTAAAATCATTGCAGCACCTCCTGCTTCCTTCACTACTTGGCCCTTCTCTGCTCGCCCGTTGATACCTCGCTTACAGATTACCATTTTACCTCTAACTCTTGCCTTTGGAAGAGACCCTCTAAGGCAAAATTCACTACCCGTATTGCCTCCCGTTATATAAACTAGCTCAAGCTCTTTCCCCACACTGTGAACTCGATTCCCAGGATACATGGATTCTCCATACAAAAACTTCCCATTGCCTAGTCGAACTATTGCTGGAAATGTCCGGTCGAGTGTGCTTGCACCGATTGTGGCAATCCATGGGGCCTCATTGGCAACTGAGTATTCGACTGGACCGTTGTTTCCTGCAGCACATATTACCGAAATGCCATGCTCCATTGCTCGAAAACTGCCAATGGCAATGCTGTCCTCATAGAGTGGAACTGGGAAGCCACCTAGGGAGAGTGACAGTATGTCGACTCCATCTCTGATTGCCACGTCCATTGCTGCTAGAATGTCAGAGCTGTAACAGCCACTGAACCAACAGACTTTGTATATGGCAATGTGGGCGCCGGGTGCCATTCCTCGAGCCTCACCAGCTCCATTTCCGAGGACGCTAGCCATCGGAACTGGAGCTCCTGCGGCTGTCGATGCTGTGTGGGTCCCATGACCACGGGAATCTCGTGGTGATACATATTCAGACACCATATCTGGTGATGATGACAATGACGCCACACGGTGACCTCTGCTGAAAAACCTTGCACCAATGAGTTTTCGGTTACAATTTGAAGGACCGAAATCTTGTCCTTGTTGGCAGGTCCCTCTCCATTTCTGTGGAACTGGCGGCATCCCTTGATCGTCAAAGCTCGGACTCTCAGGCCAGACGCCAGTGTCGAGCACGCCAATGATTGATCCTCGACCAAATCTTGAACCTGACCAAGCACCTCTGTTTTGATTTAGTCCTAAGAACTTGTAAGAATAAGTAGTGAGGATGTCATGTCTTCTATCTGGTCTTATAGAAATTACGCCGTTTAACTTGTGCAAGGTCTTGAGCTCAACCGGCGACAGTTGAGCTGCAAAACCTTCAAATGCAGAGCTGTAAGAGTACAAGAGACGAGATGAAGAATCCTCATTGTCTGAAGTGGCTTTCTCAAGAAAAGAAAGGTGCCAATGAAGTTTAGAGCTAAAGGGAGACTTGGTTAACCCCTGAGGATGGAGTTGAACTATATAGGTCTGCAAATTCTGCCCATGGATGCAAACAATGTAGAGTAAAAGGATGGAAAAACAGAGTTGAATTTTGGGTTCCATGGAGCTCTACCGTAAACTGTGTAAATTGTTGGATGATAGCAGAGGTGGTGTGCATTTCGGGGGATGATAGTTGGGGTATTTGAAGGTGATGAAGAGAATTCAAATCTTGGGTTAGGAGCCATGTCTGAGGTCTGAGACAAAGGTTGAAGCTCGTGAGATTTAAGAGCTCTTCTTCACGAGTATCTTCTGGGGGAGAGAGAGAGAGAGAGGGAAGTATAGATTGTAGAGAGAGAATATGAGAGGGTTTTAGTTTCTGGAGGGAGGAGCTTAACAGTATTGACTTTCACGAGATGTTATAGTCAAAATTAATATAGTGAGTGAGCAGAGTTTTAATTCAAATTCCAACCATGAATCTTTGTCGATTGAATCTATTATCTATTAGACCATGGATATTAATGGATGTTATTGGGACCGTATCAAATATCCATGACAGCCACCTTTCAATTAAAAATAATTTAGCAACAAGTTCAAAAGCATGATGTTACGATAGATTGAATAATTTAATTAATTTATAGTGTCACTTGTTATCAGATTGTTTTCATTTTTTTGTTTGAATTCATATTTTCAGAAATCAGAAAGAAATTTTTTATGAAAGTTCAAAACGTCTTTTTGTTGTTTTAAGTAATTTTAAAGAATTTGTCTTTTGATTGTTTTAAGTGTTTTTTTTATAAAGATGCTTTAAGTGTTTTTAAAGAAAAGATATCGAAGTAATAAAATGTGATTTTTTTTGAATTCATATTTTCGGAAATAAGAAATACTTGTTTTTATGAAAGTTCAAAACGTCTTTTTGTTGTTTTAAGTATTTTTAAAGAATGTGTCTTTTTATTGTTTTAAGTGTTTTTAAAAGACGTTTTAAGTGTTTTTAAAGAAAAGATATCGAAGTACTAAAATGTGCAATAAATTAATATCTTCTCTCTATTCGAAAAATATAGAAATGAAAAACCACTTAAAAGTTTATGATGAGAAATTGAAATATCAAGAGTGACGATCCTAATGAGCGATGACATGTTTGCTTTCACTTTAGAAAAAAAATGACATGTTTGCTGCTACATGTGTATGGTAACGTAGCATTGAACATGACAAAACATTACCAAAAAAAGGGTATTGAATTTCTATATTGTTAGAGAACGGTGTTCTCCTACCAAACACGTCAACTGAGAGTCTGACAATATATGGAGGGTGGTAGGGTCGACTGTATACTCTACTCGCTCATACGTTACGTTGACAAAAGAAGAAATTCAAATTGTTAAAATGTGTTTGAATTTGAGAAATGATGGAAAACAAGGGGAGAGCAAATATGTGTAAGGTGAGGGGCTCATTTATGATGATTAAATTACACACGTACGTTCTCCTTTGCCCGTTTTAGGCTCCTCATGCCACATGCTGCTTGTGCTTCGTACTTCATGCTTTGGTTTGATTTGGTTCTATGTTGCATTTACATTCAATTCTAATAACATATATTATTGTTAAGGCAGTGGTTGAATCTCATGGTTCAACTCCGAATTCGCAATTTATGGGATGTTTCATAGAGTCCACTCGGCAGTTATATTTAGATCTATGAATTTATTGTTGGTGAATGATGAGAATTCATGCACACTAAGCGACTTCTGAATTTCAAGAAATATTTCTCCCATTCCCATGTAAAATAACGATTTCACAATGGGATTTTTGCAGAAAATCTCTCTCATGACACGATGGAGATTGTTTAAACAAACTGCATGTGACAATATGTTCAGATAGAAGAACACTATTTTTTTTTCATAATTAGATTGAAAAGGGCAAGTTTTAATGATTGCAAAGTGAAGAGACGAGTTTTTGTAAGTGGTCTTTGTCAGTTGGAATTGGCTGTGTTTGTTGGCAGTGTGTTATCTATATATATATAAAAGCAACCTTTTTTCCCTCCAAAACACATTCTTAATTTTTCCCACTTATTGAATTTGCCTAATATAAACTTCTATCTATATATAGAATAATTTATATTTATATATATAGAAAATGAGGCTTTTTTCTTATTATATTTTTTATTGTCGTAAATCCGTTTTTCCGCTTAAAATAAACTCTCTTTTTATTTTGTTTTCCTAATCCATATCCAACTCTCTTTTATTTTTTTCCCTAATATATTAATATTAATGTATAAAGATTTTATTTAATTATTTCTACCATACTTTAGCCCATCTCATAATATCTAAATATTCTCTCTATCATTTCCTTTCTTTTTTTTTTATTTTCTACGTGTAAAACATAATAATTTGTGATTCTATTTTGCTCGACTTGGTGAGAACTTTAAAACAAGTATACTATTAATATATAAATTTTTATTTTTTAAAAAAATTAAAATTTACCCCAAATATATAAATTAATACCCAACTTAAATATAAATTGATATTAATATAGATTAATGACTACTGATGTAATAAGATTAAAAAATTTTGATAATTTGTCACGACACTTAATTGATGTTTGTGCGTAAAATTCAAATATAATAAGAAATTTCATTATTTTGCACTTTAACATCCAAACTTCAATAACAAATAACAAATTTAATTTGTTACCTCATTAGCTTCTGTTATTATTAGTTGTAATTTAGTTTATTGGGAAAAGTATTATATATTTTTCTTTCAAATATTACAAATTTAAAATTTTTTTCTATTTTTTCTATCAAATCTTCAATTAATATACATTTATGTGTCGAACAATATAAGGGTGTTCAGAGAATTGGAATGAATTTTTAACTGATTGTTTTTTCATAATTTTGGTATTTAAAAAATAAAATTATTTAAAATTAACAATTTTTACTAAGATTTAATTTTTTTGCCGTAAAAAATTACCATTGATTAAATTTTTGCATAAAAATTCAAATAAAGGTTTAACAATAAAATTATAAAATAAGATCAGAAATAATTAATTATTTTTGTAAATAATTAACTAAGAAACAAAAAATAATTAAAACTAACAATCCTACGAAGATTCAATTTTTTTTACACTGCAAAATTACCATTCATTAAAGTTTTACACAAAAATTAAAAACAATTACTAAAGAAATTTCAAGTTTGGCATAAAAATTACTACTTATGATCCCCAATGGATTTTAAAAATTTAAAAATTAGGTTGGACCCAATAATTAATTTTAGAAACAATCAATTATTTTTATAAATAATAAGCTAAAGAATAAAAGTTAGGTAAAATTAGCAATTTGTATAAAATTTAATTTTTTGTGTGATGAAAAATTACAATTTATTAAATTTTTACATAAAAATTAAAATAAATATGTAACATGAAAATTAAAAACTTAGCTTGGACCTATTATTAATTTTAGAAAGAATCATTTATTTTTAAAAATAATAATTAGCTAATGAATGAAAATTAATTAAAATTAGTGATTTCACTAAAATTTAATTTTGATGGGATAAAAAATGACAATTTATTTACTTTTTAAATAAAATATTAAAATAAATGTATAAGATCAATTTATTGAATATATATTTATATCTTTTAAATTCCAAGATATCTTTTCAATTGTAAGATATTTTTTAAATTGTATTCATATAAATCTTAAAATTATGGCTATCAAGCCAATTATTTTGGAACTAATTATTTCTTAGAAATAATTAAATTAAATACAAAAATTAACTATGATTATTTAAACTATTATTAATTAAAACAATAAATTCTATTGCCAATATTTAGCTACACATGGGTTTAGTGGGCAAAAATTGATAAAAATTAATTACATTATTAAAAGGAAAAATACAATTAATTTTAAAAATGCAAGAAATCATTAAATTGCTGGGGGTTTTCCCTAAAAATGAAAAAAAAACCTTTAAATTGTAATATATCTTTAAATTACAAGATTTCTTCAAAATTAAATTCATACAATTCTTAAAAGTGATGATATTAAAATAATTATTTTATAAGTAATTAATTCCTTTCATAAATAATTAGTTAAAAATAATAATTAGTTAAAACGAATTCTATTACAATTAATTAAAAATAATACTATTACAATTAATTAAAATTAATACTACTGTTAAGATTTAATTGGACTTGGTTTTAGTAGTGAAAATTGACATGGTTTCGTTGGACGAAAATTAATAAAAATTAATTATATTTCCAACATAGAAAAATGACATTAATTAAAAAATAAATCACGATTAAAATTAATTAGACGCCATTGTAGACTAGATTTTTCCTAATTTTCCTAAAATAGAAACATAACTTTATTTCAAAAAATGAAAAATAATTTAAAGTAATTACATTGCTACATGAAAGAAAAATATGCTTACGAAATTAATTTATCTTTTTATGTATTTTAACATAAAATTAAGTTAACACCTATAAGATTTTTTATTCTTAGAATTGGGGTATTACATCTTATTGTAAAGTAAGTCGGCCGATATTAAAATGATTATCACAGAAATAATGAATTCTTTTCATAAATAATTAGCTAAAAATAAAAATTAATTAAAAATAATTATATTACGATTAATTACAATTAATAATATTGTTACAATTTAATTGGATTTGGTTTCAATTGGCAAAAATTGACACAATTTCGTTGGAAAAAAATTAATCAAAATTAATTATGCCCCCTTTCTTCTACAACTTTTAATAAATTTTCACACATTTTAATACATTCACATCAAAAATCAAACCAATTACATCCACATATTTTCTGGGACCCACTGTACTACATAAATCTCCACCACTCAATCCCACTCATTCTCTCTCCTATTTCACATCAAAACTCATAAATACACATACACTAACACCGTGTATATTGTTAAAACATAAATATAACATTAATGAAAAGATAAATAATAATTATAATTAGTTACATTTCCATGGTTGGCTAGATTTTCCCTAAAAAGTGAAAGACATCTTTTTACATGAAAGATGTCTTTTTAATTGTAAAATATCTTTAAAATTATATTCATACAATTCTTAAAATTGCGGTTAAAATACTAATTATTTAGAAATAATAAATTATTTCTATAAAGAATTAGCTAAAAACAAGATTTTATTAGAATTAATTATACTACAATTAATTACAATTAATTATATTTCTCAAATTTTATTGGATATATTTTCATTGGATAAAAATTGAGATAGTTTTATTAGACGAAAATTAATCAAAATTAATTAAATTGCTAAAAATGGGGAAACATAATTATTTCAAAACAATGAAAAATAATTAAAATTAATTAGATTGTTACCGGAAAGAGAAATATGCTTACGAAATTAATTTACATTTTTATGCATTTTAAAATAAAGTTAAGTTAACGCCTATAAGATTTTGGTTTCTTACAATTGAGGTATTATATCTTATTGTAAAGTAATTCGAGTGATCATTAGTCCCTAATTAACTTTATTTACTTTTTCAATATCTTTTTTTTGAAAATATGCTTTTTTTATTCTCATATGTTTTTGTATTTTCTATGATATTTCTTTTGAGTTACAGTTGACGACAAAATACTACTAGTTTTTTGTATAATTACGGGTGTTTCAAAGGATCTGTTCCATTTTTTCTTTTTAAGTAACAAGCTCCAAAAATGGGTATTCAAATAGTAATGATTTTTTATTTTGATACTACTCGATCCAACAATTATATAATAATTTTTGGTTCAATAAGGAATAAATCTAAGAATTCTTATTAAACAATTGGCTATCACTTCAATCAATTATTGAAATTATAAGACTCAATTAGAATATTTTAATTGGCTTTCAACTATATTAAATATTTATCTAAATTTCTATCTCCTAAATAAATATTAAGAATCCTACTTACTTTAATTATTTATTTTATACTGAATTTTCCCTGTTGATGTTTTATTTTATTTTTAAGTATAATCAATTAGATTGTATATTTTAAGTATTAATCACATATATTTAAATTTATTTGTCTTATCCAAATTAATTTAAATGTTATATCAAATCATTCAATATTTAATATGTCGAATATGTTAAATTAGTAAGTTTATATCTAATATGTTAATATATGTGTTTAATATATTTAGAATGTATTTATTAAAGAAATAAAATGTCGAAACAAAAGTTTTGGATTAAACTATCACGATGGCGCATTGACACGGATGAGAATTTTCCAGCGGGGCGGGGACGGGGACGGGGACGGGGCATGGAAGTTTGTAATTCTTATATCATCTACGTTCAGCCCAGAGTAAATGAGGATAGGTCGGAACGATGATAAGTGTTTCCCCAGCGTGGCAAGAACAGTTTAGGGTATGTCAGACTGTATTGACTACATTGTTGTTTTTATAATATATCTTTATATTGATTATATTTCATAATTAAAATTTAAAAATCATTATTTACATATTAATTATTAATAACATACATCATACTGATATATAATCATTAATATCTCTCAAAATTTATAATCGCATATAATAAAATGTAAAATAATTTTAAATAAAAAATTATGAGCTCTACGAATGTTAGTAGAGTTATTTTAGTATGGTTATTTTAGTAACTATAACATTTAATGTCATTTTATTTTAGGTTTACATAAGTAAATTAATCTTACAATGAAAAATGTAATCTATTATGACAATTGCTGCCACGAATTATCATCTCATACAAAGCACGGGTGTAAATGCAAATTAAGTTACTATTCTATGGAGAATAGTAAATTAAGTTGTGTGGATTTTCGTGAGTTGCTCATTGCATATTTGTACGATGGATTAGTATGAAATATAGGGGAAATTCTATCTAAATTTTTATAGAATTGTTTCAAGTTAAATTCTTTAAGGTTATTGTTGTAACTCATTCTTTATTTTAATTATTTTTTTAGATTTTATGTTAATATTATTAACATCTATTAATAACGTTATTAGTTAAAAAATTTATCCCCCGTGCAACGCACGAGTGAAACAGCTAGTTCCAATAATCACATCATTTTCCTAATTCAAAATAAATAAATAAATAATCACATCATTTTCCAATGGTCACATCTTCTGTTGCAAACACATCCTTATAGTCTTCGAGCTAGCTAGATCGGTGCTCCAAACTCCCTCGAATCCTGCTATTTGATCGATGGACCTCATTTTGTTCGGGCAAATCATGTATAATAGGAGACCTTGTTTGCAAAATGGAAAGATAAGATTGTCTGACAAATATTTAACATTGGTTTTGATCTGTTCCCAACATGGGAACAGATCTTATGTTGCTCATATGATGTGGCGCCATGTGCCGGCGCCGCATCAACTTACAAATTTATTTATTTATCTTTATTAGTATCACATTTGATCGGATGAATGACACATGTGCCCCCCTAATAGTGGGGGTTCACATTTTTCTTCCCAGCGTGGGTATTTACCCACGTTGGGAACAGAACATAACTATATCTAATGTATTCCCACTATTTTTCTAAAAAAATTGTTATGATAACAAAAGTGATAGAAGTAACATTTGCCTACGCTCCTTGCAGGATATGATCAAGCCATCTAGCTCATTCAATACGAGCGTGTATCTTCATAAGAAATAGTACATAAATGAAAGTAGCATTTAACTTTAAACTTCCACTTGGTATAGAGAATTCAAAGTGCTATGGTGAAGTAGTACATTTCCACAATTAATTGGAATTATCATACACACTACTTTGACTTGTTCGCACCCTTTGAACTTTGTATGTATTTTACATAATGTCATTCCTTTTGATGTTTTCACAATTATATATCTCTCTAGTCAGTAGTTTCGCCCAAAGATATATGCGAAGTTGTTCGTTGACTCTACATATAGTTTAACTATTATTACTCCTTGTTTAAGTAGTCCTCAAAGAGACCAATACATGTCAAAGATTAATTAATAAATCCTTGCTTTTCATGATTAATTATTCAGTTGACATGCATGCATTTATAAAATCACGTCTTATGCATATCATGTCAATTTTAACAGATCGATTTCTTGTCCCCTCGGCTTCTTGACATGTATCGATCGAAACAATAAATTCTTCAGACATTGTCGAGTCTGGAATTAATGCATGTTTTTACAACAAGATGCCCTTGGCAACCCAAATCCATGATTAATTATTCCTTTGAAATATCTTAGAACTCTGGAAACTGTGGTCTAATTTTCTTCACCTACAGTACTTTTTTTTTTCTTTTAAGAATAACGCTAGAATGTCATAACCCGCAACATGATTGATGGTATAATAATAATAAAATTCCTATATTACCATTAATAAATAGTTACATTGATAATTGATATTAAAGATATTAAAGTCATTTTATATCATTATGGTATTCTTTATGTGACTGTAGCATGGTCGTTGGTTCAATCATTCAACAAAATGTTAACTAAACTGATTTTTAAAATGGTTATAAAGGATATTTTGGCAGAAATTTTTGAAAAAACAAAATTTGAACATGTGATTAAATTTTTAAAAAAATGTTCAAATTGATCAAATAAATAAGTAGAAACGATATAATCGAAAAAATAAGATCGATTTAAAGTTATAGCAAACAAAGTGACTAATTTACCCTTTTATAGTTATTCCCCCAAAAAATAAAAAATAAAATGTAAAATTCTTTTATAAGCTGTCGGACTTTAGTTAAAAAAGTAAGGTGGTTGTTGAGGCCCGCGCCCGTCCCCGGGAAAACTGGTAAAACCCCAATCAGTGCTAGACATGTCAAAAAAGCTCGCGAGCTTGGCTCGCCGAGCCGGCTCAGCTCGGGTTCGCCTAAAGGCGAGCTCTAGCTCAATCCCGAATACCATTATTGTCGAGCTCGAGCGAGCGGCTCACCTAAACAACGAGCCGAACTTGGCTCGGGCTTATACAGTGAACGAGTTTGGGCCGAGCCCGAACTCGCCTTAACCTCACCGAACTTGTTTGACATGCCTAAAGGCATGGGGGCCTTTCCTAAATGCAAGGCCCATACTATAGTCTGCAACCAAGACGGGTGGGAAAAAGAACCTCACCATAACGACAGGACAGGAGCTGTTTGATGCTCCAAGAGGGTTAAATTTTGTGAACATATTCATTCTAGCGGGAAGGAGGAGGGAAAAAGAAGGCGGATTCATCACCCCTTTGCTCTAATTTATCTGTCGAGCGTTGCAGTGATTTCTACTGGACATTTTTCTTCATCGGCAAAATTGGGAAGAGGTAGTATCCGGTTTATTTATTGAAAATTCTCATTTTCTGGACTCGTAATCGCTCTTCTATAGCAACATCGATTTTATTTCCCTATAAGTCCAACAGTTTTCTGTCATGTTGTGTATAATCCGACTATGCTTCTTTGGTTCTCGAGCTTGACACTACTTACTGTGTAATTGATATAGGATCATGGCTGACCAGAGGAAAAGAACAATGGAAGCAATAGAGCGAATGTGTGCACAGTTAGAGGCAGAGCATAATGCAAAGCAAAAGAAGAGCAAACCACAGCCAATTGCAGATACAGAGAACGTCACTTCTGATGTTGAATCTTCAATCCCAAATAAGGCAGACAAAAGACCCTCTTCTGGTGCTTCGTCGAGAAAAGCTTTGCTCTAATCTACTAACATTGTAAAACTGAACCCGTTCAAAAGTTCAAGTTCTTGTTTTCTACGGCGTCGGAATTTTTCATGTGGGCTGCTGTTTTGTGGTTTTAACTCTGGAGACGATAAGTAGTAAAGGGTATATTTAAAGCTTGTTTGGAAAGTTACACCATTCTATTGGACTTATTTCTTGGGGGCCATTGTGCTGTCATGTTCACTGCTCAATGTTATATGATTTGAACAAAAATTGTTTTTATATACTTTCCAAACAAGCGTGTAGAATGCCTGGCAAGGTATTTATAAATAAGTATGTTTATAAACAGGGGATAAATGAGTTGTACACCAAGGTATTTGAACAAAAAAGGCCTCTTTGGGAATACTCCTGGACAAACATATGCTTAAGCCTAATCTGATGGAAAGTGATGATGTCCTAGAAATTATAAACTTCCTAAAAATGCCCTTTCTTTCCAGGAAAATGAAGTACTTTAAAATGCTTATTGTACATGTAGTGCGTATCACTAAATGTGCCATAATAGTAATTGTACAAGCTTGGCTAAATTTTGGACCGGATGAGATTTGAAAGTTAAGAACATTTATTTCCAGAAATAAAACTGATCCCAACTCTGGTTGGATGTTTCCTTCTTCTTGTTGGTTACATTAGAAAAGATGGGTTCAAAAGTTCCTCCAAGTTCGAGTCATGTGTTAGTGATGTCATTCTCAAACTGTCTGTGAAGTACTAGTTTTATGCAATTGAGCGAGCCTGATGCTTTTTGTGGTCTAATTGAGAGCTCAATTAATTCCACAAGAATTTTTTTTTTTTATAGATGTATTGATTTAAGAAATAAATATCCATCACCCACAAGAAAGGAACACATTACAAAAAGTAAAGATCTCCCAAACATTATCAAATCTGTTCAGTATCTTTTCATGTAGAGTCTCACACTCATTGGAGGCGCTTCTTGTCTTTGAAATGGAAACAAATCTATGACATAACGTGAAAGACCGTGTTGCGACAATCCTACGGCTATTTATATTTCTTCCCTCTTGATCTTTTATTTTCTTTCTCTCTCTTTTTTTTTTTTTTTTTTTGGCTGCGTAGTAAATTTTGCATTAGTCCATCCCGTGCTGTTTATTAGTCGTTTTCTTTATGCGAGTTTTCTTCTAAAATTTAAAATCCTTTGCATGCAAATTTGAGTTCCAAGAGAAGTTCATAAACGCGGAAGGCTCATAGTGTACTATGCTTTCCATCTCCTGTCAGTGGATACCACATTGGAAGAGTCCAGGTTTCAAGAGTTACTCATTGATGAAATTTTGTGCATGCCTGGTGGAAAAATTTGCTAAGGTTTGGTAAACATTTAGTGTGATGACGAAGCAACACAGGGATGAGAAATGAATGAACCAAATATTAGTGTGCGCAATTGAATGCATATATGTCACTGATTGTGGACTTTTTAGATAGGTTTATGGAGCATTTGACCTTTACAATTTTTAAGGCTATTTGAGTTTTGCTTCATTGTGGACTTAGTACTTTGAAATATACACCTACTTGTTCTGCAACTTTAAGTTAGAACATGCTATACCTTGCTTGAATGAATTAAGCATCTGAATTTCGTTGATAATTTCAACTCAGACTCCCTAATATCTGTTGCACATATTTTTCCAGGCCGAATTTCTTTCAAGGGTCATATCACTGAACAAGGTATCATCTTTGTTCTTAGATGATCGCTATTTCTGCTTGTGCAGTGATATTTATTTTTACATTTCTAGGCATATCTTGAAACATTATTGTGTGGTAACCTGGTTGACTGCCACAATTTGCAGATGTAAAAGTAAATGAGCCAGCATACCTGGACCTTTCTTATCCTGTACATGAAAATTTGCTGCCAATGCGAACAGGAGTCCAGGTCACTCTTCCATTTTAATCTATTTAGCCATTTGAGCTGTTTGTTTTGCGATTATCACTCAAAAATTCATTAATGGCTATTTCTTTCCATTTGCCTATCAGTGCAGGACTCAAATAGAAAAAATGCTGTTGATCGTATTTTGCATCAGCTTTTTCAACATGGTGATTCGGCTCAGAAGTACATGCAGGGATCCAAAAGCATGAAAATTGACAATCACATCCTTCTTGACAACTTTGTACCTAAAAGTGTCAGTTCTAGAACTCATATTCAAGCTTTACGAAGCCATTCAAAGCGATCAAAAAAGCATATGTCCCGGAGGCAACATAAAAAATGTGGAACTTTCAATTTACCTCATGAGGTTCTGAAGTGAGTTGACTGTTATATTTCTTGGTGCTTTATTGTTATTCTAGTGATGGTATTTCATATTTCTATATTCATATTTTTACACTCAGTTTATGTGGTATGGGAAATTTTTTATGCATATTATATCATTTCAATTGTCAATGTACAGCATATTATTTTAATTTTGATATTTGGCTGAATTGATTTCAAATGCCTTTGTGATGGTTGTTCTAATTATTGTTGTAATTGACCTGCCTTTTCAAGGATATCATTTGCATATTATGGTTGTTAAGTAATGCAACTAGGATATGAGAAATTATGGAGACACTTTAAAATATGGCATTTTGGGAGTAATAGAGTTCGGCATTTTATTGTGTCAGGATCTTTTGACAAAAAAATTGTGCATCATGTTGTTGATTTCTTATGTTATTTTGGTTGGTTGCCGAAATTTTCAACGTATTTATTTACTCATTTCCTTTATTTGTATTGACCTAATGAATCTTATATACTTTAGCACGTGTCAATTGAAAATGTTCAGGAAATGGTCCGTCTTTCTGTGTCTGGACCACTCAGCTTTAGAATAGAGCAAGCCCATTGAGGCATTAGCAAATTCTGAGGTCATCTATCTATGTTATCTACATTTCGGATTAGACCTTAAACTGTGCAAGGATAGCGATATGCTTTGAATTGTTTTATAAGTTTCCGATCGTGGTTTTGCACTAAAATAATCTTGTAACTTTTTCAATGACTTCTCCAGATTTGAGACATTTAAGCCTATGCATGACAAGTGGAAAACCCGCATGCAGTCACTGATATCTGTGGGGTTCGTAAAAATTTCCTTTCTCTATATATATATTCATCCTATATGTTTTTTATTAATTGGACGATTGAAATTGCAGGGAGAATCAGTTAGCTCAGTGCCTCCTGAATGATTACCTGGAAGGAGCACATATTCTAGGTTAGACAACATCACTCAGTCTTAGTAGTTACCAAAATTATTTAAAGTAATCCCATTTGATGCTTTGATAAAAATGCATAGCTGACTTCTCTTACCTGTATCTCCCGTACCGTCTAATGTGGATAAGGACTTCATGATTATCTATATAGCTTGAATTGTTGTCTTTCCACTTGAGCTGAGTTATTTATCTTTCAGCTGAAGTGCAAATATCATACAGAAATGTTTAAAATTGAAAGTGTTTGGCTGGTTCTAGTGGGAATAAAACTGAGTTCGGTATTAGGAAACCATAAATTTGGTAACCTTTACTGGATTGAGCTTGTTTCTAGGTGACAAAGTAGAAAACGGATGCCATACCATTGAAGTGAAGCTCTGAACTTCTGTCTACTCTGTATTTATTCATCGTCCGAAATCTGAAAGCAAGAAAATGAAAAACTGTCATAAGGATCCATTGAACGTTGCTAGTGATCTGAAACCCCAAGAAGAAAGTAATATTTTCGTGGAATTAAATTCTCCTAAAGTATTGCATCTTCATATTCCTAGACAAAATCACAACCACTCATCATCGTCCTAACACAAGCCTGTTGCTGTTTTACACCCTTCAAATGTGGTAGTCGGAGAGTCTGTCAGTTGTTTTTATTTAAAGACTTGTCCTGATAACCGAAATCACCGGTTTGACCATATCAACAAGGCCATTGTGGGAGAAGATCAAGTTTTGGGTAGCAACCTGGGTTTACAATACCAAAGGATTTGAAGTACTATCATTCTGAGCTCCATCTCCATTAAAGATTTTCGCCCGATTAGCTTGGTTACCTCTTTGTATAAACTTGTGGCAAAAGTACTATCCTTGAGACTAAAGAATGTTATGGAAGAAACAATCGATGCCACACAATGTGCTTTTGTTAAAGATAGACAAATTTTGGACTTGGTGTTGATCGCAAATGAAATTGTTGAGGAATATAGGATGAAGAAGAAGGAAGGAGTGGTGTTGAAAATTGACTTTGAGAAGGCATATGATCATGTTAGCTGGGAGTTCTTAGACTTTGTGTTGCAAAAGAAGGGATTTGGTGAGAAATGGAGGACATGGATTTGGGGTTGCTTATCCTCGGTCAATTTTTCGGTAATGCTCAACGGTAAACCAAGGGGAAAATTTGGTGCATCCCGGGGGTTGAGACAAGGCGACCCATTATCACCATTCCTTTTTATATTGGTGGGGGACGTCTTAAGTAGATTGGTCAATAAGGCATGTGAGAGGAAGGTTTTGGAAGGTTTTCAAGTTGGTAACAATAAGGCGAGAGTTTCACATCTTCAATTTGCGGATGATAGTATGTTCTTCATAGAGAATAAGGATGAAAGCATTGAAAACCTTATGGGAATTTTGCAACTCTTCTCCAAAAGTGCGGGACTCAAGTTGAACATGGCAAAGAGTTCGGTTGTAGGCCTTAACATTATGGAAGAAAGAGTTGAGTACATTGTTAGATAAGGTGGGGTGTGTGAAAGGAACATGGCCAATGAATTATCTTGGACTACCCTTGAGGGGAACCACAACACTTCATCATTTTGGAATCCGGTGGTGGAGAAATTGGTAGAAGACTTGAAGGATGGCATAGAGGTTGTTTATCAAGAGGGGGCCGACTAGTACTTTTGCAATTGGTGTTGGGAAGCATACCTACATACTTTATGTCAATTTTTAAAATGCCTATGAAGGTGGTGAAGTTGATTGAGAAGATGATGAGAAACTTCTTTTGGGAAGGTAAAGGTGAAGGTCATAGAGACCATCTGGTTAAATGGGAAACTGTCACAAAACCTAAGAAAGACGGAGGTTTGGGGATCGGGAATCTTTATTTGAAGAATTTGGCATTCTTTGGGCAAATGGCTTTGGCGATTCCTATAGAATTAGACTCACTTTGGCACTCAATCATCCTCAGTCGGTATGGTCTCCTCTCAAATGGATGGGATGCAAGCACTAATGTTAACTCCACTCTACGGGCACCATGGAAATCCATAGCTACAGTGTGGGACACTTTTGAGAAATGCACCAAATTTGTGGTAGGAAAAGGGGATAGAATCGGTTTTGGTTAGATAAGTGGGTGGCGACCAAACCTCAACATATTATATCCCGTCTTTTTCGCTTGTCTAACCACAAACATTCACTATTGGCAATATTGTTTCATCATCGGCATATCCCAACTCATCCTGGAACCTTGGCTTTTGTAGAAATCTTGGGGATAGAGACATAGAAGAGTTTACATCCCTCTCAAGCCTACTCGAATCCATCAACCTCGACCCAACTTCCCGGATAAAAAGAGTTTGGGCGGCCCACCCATCCGGTTCTTTCTCGTGCCAATCCTTCTTCAATTTTCTTGTTCACTTGACCTGTGACTCAAACTTCCCTCAATATAATTTTATTTGGAAAGGTGGTTTCCCTCAAAAGTTAAAGTTTTTGCTTGGTTGGTATCTTTGGGAAGGTTAACACTTGCGAATTGTTACAATTGAAAAGGCCTTCGTGGTGCATTTAGCCTTCATATTGCATTATGTGCAAAAGAGATAATGAGACTATTGATCATCTATTGATCCTTTGTGATTTTGCAAAAGGAATTTGGGATAGAATCATGAAATTGTTTGGAATATGGGGTGCTATGCCTAAAAGATGGGCGGATTTGATTCTTATCAAATGGAGTTTTGGAGGAGATACAAAACAAAAGAAGTTGTGGAAACTTACAGTCATGGGGGCAGCTTGGACGATTTGGCTGGAGAGAAATAGAAGGATTTTTGATAATCTCGAGAGATCGGTAGTTGATATTTGGGACTACATTATCTTCACAATTGGTCTATGGGCTAGAGCGGCCGGAATTTTCACTGAATTAGATAGTTTTCTGTTTCGCCTTGACCCTATGAGCTCTCTTTATAATGTAATTCCAAGTAGTTCATGAAGCTCTTGTGTTGATTCTTGATCTAGCATAGCAATTGGTTATACTCTATAGGTGGAAGCCTTGTCCAGCTTTTTTGTTGTAATATCCATAGAGTTATTAATTCAATAATATATTTTGTTTCTTATCAAAAAAAAGTACTATCATTCCTTGAACTTAGTAGAGATTGGACTTCCTTTCTGTATCCGGCTACTAGCTTTTAGTTGTTATGACCATTTTCTGCGGTTATTAGACTCAAGCATGTATTTGTAACTCTCTTTTTTATTTAGTAATATATAAAGTGGGTTTCTCTTTTTTTTTTTTTTTAAAAAGGCCGTTGTGTTGCTTTTATGCAGTTGAAATAATCATGTTGATTAGTTGTCATTTTTGTAGTTGTTCAGTGTGCAATGGTGTCCTACATTGGAGTATCTGGCATCATCATACGGGAAACTAAAGAAACACTTGGAATTATTACTGAAGATAACAAATTCCGAGGTAATTGAATTTGAACGGCTTATTTGCTATAACTGTTTGTTTTGCTTTAATGTTTAGATTGTTTACTCCGTTTTTGAGACAGTAAATGGAATGAGCCTTTCTGCTTGTGTGTTCTATTTAGTTATTTTGGAATTTCTGCAATAAAATTTCTAGTTGCGTTATGGTTTTTATGAACAAGTGCTTATGGGTGGGCTTTACGTCCTCTTATATAATATCTTGGTTACTTTCATGTAGTGTCCGTACATTAGGGTCCGCATTTGAGATGAACGCGGATGGCTCACCAGCCCTCTTGCCCACTGCCTAGCTTATGAAAGCTAGCTTGTTCGTTTCTTTATAGGCTGCAAGCTAAGCCAGGCCTCGCTTTCAAAGTGGTGAGCCATGCCGAGCTCAATGCAAAAGTTAACTAACTTGAGCTGGATCATATGAGATTTATTAATACACCGAAAGCAGACAGAGCGTGTTAAAGCACAATCAAGGTGCAAAAGTTATATTTTACTGGTGAACGTTGGACCACGCTTCCAGTGTTTAATTTTCTTTAATTTCAAATTTTCTATAAGTAGCCGTTTTCTTTTCAAAATTTTCTATGTCAAATTATAGTTATGTATTAGATTATTCACATATCTGTAGACTTGAAACCAACTTTTTGTGCACCTTATTGTTTCATTCACACTACTGAATACGTAAAGGAAAAACAGATACCATAACAATAAAAGAAGCAAATAATAGTATGGTTGAGTTAAATATCTGAACAAGGACATTGGTTCGATAAAAATAAAATAAAATAAAATAAAATAAAAATATATTCACGTTTAATTAAATTCACAAGACTTAATCCCAAAAAAGAAAGGAAAATGAAAAAGAAAGCTTCAGAGCTGGTCCTCATGGTTTGATGGGCCTGTGAGCCAAGTTGAGCTCGACTTTAGTGGAGGCAGCCAAGTTGGAAACGGTTGCAAGCCCAAAAGCTTGGACTCATTTGAATGGCAAATCAAATCTAGCCTCTTGGTCCAGCTTGTCAGTCGGCTTGGCTTGTTTGCACCCACACTTATGCTTGACTTCTAGGGAAAAGATTGTTTACCTGAGATTGGATAATGAAGGTCCTTGATTTAAGTGGGACAACCGTACCTAATGTCGTATGAAAAGTTAAATATTTAGTGGCATGGCAGATTTTTATTGCTAGGCATTCGTTTCCTCGGTAACTAAATATTTGGCATTTGTTTCTCGCGCTTGCAATATTGTGCGTGCAACTGTTCTTTGTATGGCAAATTTTAAGCATGTAGCTTGCGTGGTTGGGGTATCAGGCTGCTTGTTTGTATGCAGTTCTAGACAAATGACCATAACATTCTCTAATGCTAGTGGTTTGTAGTATGTCAATATGGTGTTCTATCCATTTGAGTAGCCTCCACAGACTGACTTCAGTTTTCTGATAGGTTGCAATTATTGTTTTCAAAATATAACGGCCATGCCTCGGATTGTTAATGAATAAGTGAAATTTTCTCTGCCTGTGGATCCTATCTTTTCAACAACAAGTGTACATGTGCTGTCTGTCTAATCTTGTTCTAATTGTTCACAGTTGTGCCCAAAAAGCTTTCCGTATTTATGTTCCAAGTTGATTGCTGGAAGATAACTCTGCATGGAGACAAACTGACATCCAGAAATCTGACCGCGTGATCATATTCAGGTGTGCTTCCCATTTATCAGAGTAACTGCTTCAAGTTTATAGTTCCCCATTATGGGGATCCTCAACAGGGTTTTGTGTGGGGCTTGACACCAGGCTGCCATTTTAGATTTCTGGTATAAATTTGAAGGACATTTGTGCGGGTGTGATTGTATACGTTCTTGTTCATTTATTCAAACCTAATGCAGTTGGAATTCTGGCTGGTTCAGCTCAAAAGCCCTTAGTATGGATATCAAGAAGATCAAATGAGATTGGGATTTTAAACTCGGAAGCAGGAGGAGGGTTTTAGCATATGTTTTTGTTTCAAAAAAATATAAAATGAAATAAATTTAGTTTTCATCTTTAGGATGGCTTCTGAATTAAATCAAACAGAAATCTGCAATCATGGTGAACTATCGAGACCTTCAATAGCATTACTAAATCAGAAATTTGGTAAAAGCGAGAACTTTGCAATTCAGCGGCATGTGAATCACAAAAAGGAGGGCATTGTTAATGGAAGTAAGTTTAGAACGTTCTGGGTGATAAATAGCCCACTGTTAATTAATGGCAATTCTTGAGGCGTGTTTGGTTGTATGAATATGATAATGGTGTAACGCAATACGAATTTTTGTGCAGCTACAAATGACAAAAACCGATGAACATTTCTTACGAAGGACAATCGAACGATGCAAACAAGTAGAATTGCTCAGCTCAATTGCAGATCAAGATTCTCGAAAATGCCTAGGGTATTGTAAGGAAAATTACCGTAATTTATTATAATAACTTCTTAATTACTTCACTGAGTTTTGAAGCTTTAAATTCAAAGATTGTATGTGCAGGGAGAGGTTTAGGGAAGGGGTTAGGGAGAGGAGACCATTTTACTAATTTGCCCTTGACTCTCAAAGAGAGTGATTTGCGCAAAAGGGAAGTCCAAAACATGCAGTGCGGATCCCAAGGCTGGTCAAATTTGTTTACTCTCCTAATGGGGGATGGAAAATAGAAATAACCAGTCAATAAATATGAAATATTTTTGTTCCATATTATTCTACTCGATAAGAGGCTCAGTTTGAGTAAACCCCAAGGGGTTGCTCAAGCGGTAAGGACGGTGCTTGGGATCTCACCAATCCCAGGTTCGATTTCCCGTGAGAGCAAAAAAACTTCTTGGGGCCACTGGGACGTCTCCCGGTCGATGCGCCAGGACCTCGTGGGAATAGTGGGGTGACTGTTAAAGCGGGGTCTCTCGATACCCTCGGTTATCAAAAAACAAAAAAAAAAAAAAAGAGAGGCTCAGTTTGAGTACAATATTGATATACAAATTTTGATTATATTAAAAATTATTTATTTTACTAACAATCGGTTTATTTATCATTAAAATAAGTAATTTTTAATACAGTTAAAATTTATATATCAAAATTATACTCATATTAAAACTTTTGTTGAATGAAATAATACAAAGCAAAAAAATTAACATATTTATTATTGATCTATTGTTTCTAATTTTCATCCTCCATGTAGGAAGGTAATGTCCACCCTCCTTGATCAACAAATTCAATCTCGAAATTAAATATATGATGTAATAAAAAAAATATTATAATAATCTCGATTAGGTTAATAATTTAACGGTTCAAAATCATACAAATCACAAAATACAATTCACCCGAACGGCGTCCAAAGGGTTTGATTTAGTGGTAAGATATCCCTTATCGGTTTGTCCCATGTTTGACACACTCCACCCCACCTCACCTTACCCCTATAATCCCCTATTTGTATTCAAAAAAAAAAAAATTCACCCAAATGGCCAAACGCAAACAAGTGAAGCCGCTAGAATTAAAATTTAAAATTCTTTTTTTTTGAATAGATTTAAAATTTTTTAAATATGCAAAAATACATTTCTGTTATGAATAATAATTGAAGAATAATTATTAGGTGTTATGAATAATTGAGAATAATTTGGTGGTTATGAATTATGAGGAATAATTTGGTGGAGGAATAATTTGGTGAAGGAATAATTTGGTAAAAGATGTAATTATTATATGTGAATGACTATTATACCCTTGATGAAATTATGTAATTACGATTGCGCCATTCGAAGTTTTCCTATAAATAGGGCTTCAGTTATTAATGAAATTTATTCCTGAGAATTCCTTTGAATTCATTCTCTCTAAATTCTCTCTATTGTTTCTATACTTTTATAACACGTTATCAGCACGAGTCTCTAACCCTTTGAGTAATATGAAAGAAGTATCTTTCTACAACAGCATCTTATAGATGATCTTCTGTATCAGAAACTGGATTATTACAATTTAAAACAATTAATTTTCTACAAAATTTTCTCTCTCTCTCTCTCCATCACATGCAATAATGATACCCATTTTTGAATAAAATACGTCTTAAACACACACCAAAAGATTACAGAAGTGGGCAAATGACTCTGTAATGCTCAAAAGTCAACGAGATTCATCCATTACAGTTGATTAATTTTTCCAAGGAAGCAAGCAGAGAAGATGATCAGAAGCCTGAAGATAACTGTAATGGAGAAGGTGCTGTTTTTGCAGAAGCTTTCATGGATGTAAGTGTTGAATTATAATATTATATATATATATATATATATATATATATTATATTACTTTATAATATAATAATATATTAAACTATAACATTCGTTTTATCGAGATATAAAGAGCATACAGTATCAAAATCAAATTTTCTCGACTCCATTATACTCGATTTAACTTGAGATCTTGATTTGACACCAATATTGATAATATATGATTCATTTTGAAATATATCAAAATTTCAAAATTTATAAAGTAGTATTTCAACTTTGAAATAATTAAAAGATGGTCCTTGGATTTGTGAATATTTACGTATTAATGTCTATACTATCAAAACTTTATAAAGAGGTATGTGTGGCGCGCTTTGCCGAGCGACACTATGCCAAGCAATTAATGTGATTGGCGGCGTAGATAGTTCGACCTCAAATAGTTTACTTTGGCGACAATAAACAAAAATGGATAGAATATTCCCGAAGAAATTCTAAATCCATTAATTACGACCTGAAGTCCATTTGAGTTAAAAGATCGGAATATTATTTTAACTCCCGAAGAGTTCAATTACATAATGTACTTATTCTAGAAGGATAAGTGTGCTCTTGTAGAAGTAATGAGTATTTGTTCTAGAAGAACAAATCTGCTCCCGTAAAGCGATTCAATATTTAATTCTACACTTTATTTCTTTGCAATTTAATTCTTGCAATACCTCCTACTTGATGATGGGTTCAACCGTCACTAAACGGAAGGTTTTATATATTTCTGCACTTTATATGCTAAGTGATGGGTAATACCTTCTACTAAGCAGATCCTACTCCTGAAGAAGTAGTTAAACATTATGCAATTTAATTCTTGCTATTTAAATTCCATAAATTTATATTTATTGCAATAATTCCCATAAGGTAGGTTCGACCACCTATTGGAGGAAATTTAATTTCTGCAATTTAAATTTATGCACTTTATAGTTTGAGTATATTTCCAATGTGGTGGGTAATACCACACGATTGGTGTGCATATTTCCAATATGGTGGGTTATACTACACGATTGGTTATAACGAATCCTACTCCAGAAGAAGTAGTTGATCAAATATTCTAATCCTACTCTTAAAGAAGTAGATAATAAGAATAAAATTTATTCTCCATATTTACCGAATATTAATGGAGAAAAAAAAAAATTGAGCAAGTGGTACTTGAAGTTACCATTGGATAAATAGATGAAAGTAAAATGCTCAATAGATCCCATGTTGATAAATCAAAGAAAATATATCGCATGGAAAGCTTATATGAAGTAATCTCATCGATGATATGAGATTGTATTAATATGAGAATAAAATGCTCTTGAAGAAGCAAAATCACTAGATATACTGTATTTGAATAAAGCGAATATGATATTATTATTACTCAGGAAAAGTACAAAGCAGTAGAAGTGAAACATATTGAGAATATCAAAAGATGGCATTAAACACTTTCGAAAATATAGAAATGCAAAAGAATATACATCTTGAATCCATAAATGAGGGATGCGTCTCGAGAGTATAAATACTCAGTAACCGCCACCATCAACATTAGGATTTATAATGAAATATTTAAAGGATCCGAATTTCTTTTTAAGCTTGACACGATGATGCTGTGGCCAAGCGGACTGGGCTTCCAGATTCTTGAACATATGCATGAAATTTGATGAGTAGTTCATCAACGATCTTAGCGAGAAATAAGTATTTTTCTCATTGAATGAGAGATAAACTTATTATTTACACCACGATCTAGAAAGCGCTAGTAAGCCATCAAAGAAATTATTAATATTCAACAAACCTATTGGTTTGACATGAAAGTTCATTTGTGCCAACGAGGCTATATTGAATATTTCCTCCGGTGTGTTATAGCCGCTGGAAGGATAATGAAAGCATCACTATTATTCATCATATACATCATGCGGTTGTGGATGGATTAACGCTTGTAGCCCCAACCTCTTTGGACCCATGGTGGTCTTGGCTCCAATCAGTATTAGATCCAACTAGATGGAAAGGTATTACACTCGAAACTCTTATTCCCCATGATTGTGCGGCCATTATAAGTCTAGTTAAAAGTTTGTTGTTGGTTCCTCCATATAGTATATTGATTTCTTGTCTCCCTAACTCTTTTACGAGTCGGTTTGCCATATCCACATATTGGATATGGCCTACCAGTTTAGATCCACCAAGAATACATACGGTTTTAATTTGGCGAGGTAAAGGCTGACTTGTATGAGATGATTCTAAAATCTCCATATCCATCTCTACTCCTATCTCTCTTTTTACACTATACTTTCAATGTATTAACATGAGAGATATATGAATCCCTCTATTTAAAGAAAAATTTTCAAACCAATAATTGAGTGCACTATTTACTTTTTGACAAATATGAAAGAGAAAAAATGCAAAAAAAAATTTTTTTAAGTGAAAATGACATATATCTGTCGGTGATTGAAAAATAATATATATATACATATATATATATATATCTTAAAATCGAAAAACAATATTTACAATTACAAGAAAAACATTGATCTTTGTTATTACACCGAGCTTCCTTATATTAATATGAGAAAATTATTATACTAAAATTTTCTACTAAATTTACAAACAGGATCTTCTAAAGTAAGTTTTTCAAGGCATGTAGCGTTTGTTGATCTTTGAATTTGGCCCATAAGGCCATTAGCTCACCTTATGCGTGTCCACTAGGATGTGTCTCAAGAGCTTGTTGAATATCATCCAAAGGCTCCTTACTCAATCCATCCTTAATGAATGCTATTTTATCTTCTCGATTTACGGACAAGTACCCCATGATTTACATCGAGTGTCACATGTCCACCGAGCACACTTGTAGCATCCTCCTAATCTTTTTGCTTTAGTTTCTTTGAAAAACTACTTTTACCCATACCAGGCATGTATTTAGAAGGAATTGAAACCTCACGGATAATCGAACCTTTGCTTCAATCAAGTATCGGATATCTTGTGGGATACCCTTATTCATTAGCATCCTTAATCTTTCTAGCCTACATCGATAAACCCTTTTTAGGATTTTGATCGGTAGTGATGGATAGTATTTTCGAAGATTTGAGAGCATATGATCCATTATAATGTATAGACCCTTGTTAGGATGAATTTTGCAATAATTTTGATGATTTATTTATAGAATAATACGTAGCGTATGAAATAAGACTCAGATTTTAAATAAATAATATGAAGCGTAAGAGCTACGATTTGGAATTAAATAATAGCGGATGTGATGCGTATGATTTGTAACTCAGTGTTTGAGCGATAGTAGACAATAATGTCACCAAAGATGATGGAATATGTCGGTGAATTATTTCTATGATAAATCATGTTGAGCACTATCTGAGATACTAGTGAAATCGATATAAGAATTTCTTGAACTAGAAGTTCAATAATACTCGTTTGCAAAACCGGACTCACCATCGGTTTAAATAATTATTGAAATCAATATTTCAAGTGAAGAATTAAAAAGAATTCTTCAATGATTGTTCTCGATAAATGATGAAATCATTACTAGCCAATATTAGGAATAAATCCCAAATATATACGGAATAAAGGATGAGAAGTATGGGCCCTCATCCTCCATGTGGACTACTAGATATTATGATATGGATCCACTAGATAGTCACATGTGTATATGATTCGTAATTTGAAATTTCTGAAATATTTGCTCACAGTATGAGCATGATTTTGATTTAATGATAAAGCTAGTAAATGTATATCCCAATACTTGAATAAATCACTGAAGGATTTGAGTATGCGCATACAAGTGAGATATTATATGGCAAATTATTTAAAATCCTCAAATAAATTGCCGATATCGAGAATAGAATGCAAGCGGTCTAAATTCCCATATTAAAATTTGAATGATGAGAACATATATGATTAAAATCATACCAACTGTATGAGTTTTGGTGTTCTAAATTTTCTCAGCATGAGGGGAGTATTAAAGGTTGAAAATAATATGTGAAATGCATCATGTTATATCCTAGAAATTGAAATCTGAACTTGAAGTTCAAAGATGCATGAAAGGCTATGAACAATCACATATATCGACTACGATGCTTTGATAAGTTATGTACGCTAGAAGCGTTGATATTTCCCCAATCATATATATCAAAGCAAATTATAAAAGATGGTCTTAATAACGGAGGCATATGCTCTTGAAGAGTATATAGACATAACTATATTGTGTAATCCTACAAGAGGATTGATAATGAGATATCTCGATAAGTTATGTCGATATGGGGAAAGAAATGAAATTGAAATGTGTCGACACGATATGAAAATGTAGCGCTACATATGATCAATGATAATGAAAATATTGAGATATATTGAAGATGATAAATGGTGAATGTGAAATCCTTAACTTATGAGATGATGAGATGATGATGACTAGTGCTCAAGTTTAAAGATAAGCATGGTGGTCATTATATGTTGCATGCTCATGAAAGTTAAATTACCGATCGTGTGTGTAATGCAGAAAAGGAAATTAAAGGATCGGATGAGCTAAACCCGTGTTTATGAGTACCCTAAAGGGTGAGCTAAGCCCACAGGAATGAAATAACCTATTAAGTGAGTATTAAATGTTAAATGATATATTTTAAATGTTAGTTAGTTATGAAGGTTTACTTATATGTTTACATGTTTTTACAATGAATTTATATGCTTTAAATTGTGTGTTTGGAGACATGTGTTCATGGTGAATGTTTTGTAGTTGTGTATGAAAATTGATGCACTCTAAATGAGCGAAGAGTATAAAATCAATGTATATGATACTCATACAAATGTATGAAAGATTTTGAAATGCTTGCGACATACTTGTATAAAATACGCGTTGCACTCTTTTTCCCTTAGTGAGGCTTTATCCCATTGGGTTTTCTAGTAAGGTTTTTAATGAGGCAACTTTAAAGGCGTATTCACATGAATAATGTACTCGTTTTCCTTCATTAGGGTTTTTCCCCTTTGGGTTTTTCCTAATAAGGTTTTAACGAGGCATATTCATGGTATATTGAGAATGATAGGAAAAATTGATATGATGTATCTATTGGATCAAGTTATAATGGAGCTAATGCTTTAGATCCAAGCGATGATGATATTGAAATCATTTACTGAAGTAAAGATATCAGTTCTCAAGATATGAAATCAAATGGAGCATTGTACTCTTTTCCTTCGATCAAGTTTTTTCCCACTTTGGGTTTTCTTGACAAGGTTTTAACGAGGCAAAGACGTGAATACTCATATCTTGATAGACATCGGGGGGAGCAATGTTTTGATGAAGCGATATAACCACTCCAAGCTATCTTGCAATCGGTTTGGAAGTTTTTTCCCATTGGTTTTTCTCCAAGCAGTCAGGAAGACATTTGTATTAATAGTCATTCAAGGGGGAGTGTTATGAATAATAATTGAAGAATAATTATTAGGTGTTATGAATAATTGAGAATAATTTGGTGGTTATGAATTATGAGGAATAATTTGGTGGAGGAATAATTTGGTGGAGGAATGATTTGGTAAAAGATGTAATTATTATATGTGAATGACTATTATACCCTTGATGAAATTATGTAATTACGATTGTGCCATTCGAAGTTTTCCTATAAATAGGGCTTCAGTTATTAATGAAATTTATTCCTGAGAATTCCTTCGAATTCATTCTCTCTAAATTCTCTCTATTGTTTCTATACTTTTATAACAATTTCTTTATTTTTGTCTCTTGTTAACACCCTTTTTAACAGTTTTAACCCCCAAATTTTCCTTTCCTTCATGCAATTCCCATTTCTCTACCCCCTGCTACCTTATTGTAAACTCTCTAACAAAGCTCACATTTTACTTCCTTTTGCTTATTCAACTTTTGATTATTCTTTTTCTGAGTTAATTGATTTTGTGGGGGTATTGATGAAAGTTACTTATTTTACTAATAAATAAGTTGATTGTTAGTAAAATAAGTAATTTTTAATATAGTCAAAATTTTTAAATCAATAGTGTAGTTAAACTGAGCCTCTTATCGAATAGAATAATACGGAGCGAAAAAACTTCACATTTATTGACCTGTTATTTCTATTTTTCATTCCCCATTAGGAGGGTGAACAAATTTGACCACCCTAGGGATCCACACTGCGTGTTTTGGACTTCATATTTCCTCAGATCACTCCTCTTGAAAGTCAAATGCAAAGTAGTAAAATGGTCTCCTTTTCCTAACCCCTTCCGTGAACCTCTCCCTGCCCATACAATTTTTGCTTTAAATTACCAGGAATTTAAGAACAAGAATGATTCATTTTTCACTGATTTGTATGTTTACAAATTAGCTTTTGCTTAAATTGGCGAGTTTTTTTATGACGTGATATATTTTCTAGGGGTAGATTCATTCTTAAATAGAGATTTATGCCTTGTTCTATAGAAAATAAGTTTTGTTTACTTGAATTTTGTATAGAATGGGTGGTTGCAATTTCGAGAATATGCGGTAAAAATGTAAATAAATTGTCAATTCAATATTTGAGTGGTTAAAAAAATAAGAGAGAAAAAAGTAGATTGGAGCTGATGAAATTTATTATATATAGAGCGAGCCTTAGATATTTTCGATTTTTTATAGAATTTGGAGTTTTCTTCATAGAAGGTAAATTTCAAATTTTAATGTCACAATCCTTTTTTTTCCCCCTTTTTTCTTTTTAATAAGAATACCAGAGCTTTTAATTAATATACCACTTGACACGCCCTGTCCCAAATTATCTCTAACAACTTGACACGTGGCGTGCGTGGACAATGGAGGCCAGCCTGATATTGGATCCATTGCCAAGGCAAGCTGAACTTGACATGAAACTATAATTTCTTTGTACTAAAATGAGCTTATAATAATTATGAAAGGGTTTCCTAAATAAATTCGAATAACCAATACGAAAATATTTAACATCATATGCAGAAATTGTGAGAAAAAAATTATAATTGAGAAAATGATGAATAATTCTAAAACCAATGATTTAAAAAAATAATTGTAATAAATAAATTAAAACTTCAACCATATTTTAAAAGATCATTTAGCGAGGCAGTTATAATAATACTTGGTAAACAACTAGCCATACTCAACGTGCATTGCACATTATTTGTAAATAATTATAGCAACTTGTAAATGAGTTGTAAAAATGTCGTTAATAGAAAGAGAAGCAATGTGTGCTTAAGATATAAGGCTATTTTCATAGTGGAAGAAAATATATAAAAAGAATAAAAAATTTATTGATTACATGAGAATTTCATTGTCTAGAATATTTTATGCATGATAAAGATTATCGGATTTCATTGAATGTTTTGTGTTTGCCATAGAAATTCCTCTTCAAAATGCGATATACAACTGATAATGAGAATTAGCATATATGTTGTGGAAGATTTGTTTGTCCTTGAGCCTTGTTTATTGTCATTAATTGTAAAACAAAAAAGACAAACATGAACCTACAGTTAAACCTCGATAAAATAATACCATTGGGATCGGAAAAAAAATATTCATTTAGCGAGGTTATTTATTTATCGATAAATGAATAAATTATTCATTTATCAATAAATAAATATTTATTATTTTAGAGAGAGCTTTGCAATGTAAAATATGTATATTGTATGTGGTGAGAAAAATCAAAAGACACTAATCAAAGTATTATTTGAATCTAGAAAGCTCAAAAGTTTTAGTGAAACTCAATGTTTCTAAAAACAAAGTTTATGTACGTACATAGCAAATGATCCTGAAGCAGATGATAATAGCATTGTCCCAAATGTGTCGCCAAAAGAGGCATTTCAAGTAATAGTCACCTTAAACAACTACTTGATAAAACACAAGCAAAATATTCCGGAAGTTGTGTATGCTTTACAAAAAGTTAAGGATATGATTCATTTTGGTTTAGGTGGGAAGAAAAAAATCAACTATAGATGCATATTTTCGAAAGGAATGATTATTGCACGGGTATTGTTGATTGATTGAAAGATTTTGGTCTGCTATATATATATATATATATATATATATATATATATATATATATTCTCAATGAAATCCAATAATTATTACTTTATATTTTTATTGGTCTATTAAAGATTCAATTTTTTAATTACTTAATGCATTCAGCGAGGTTATTACTTTAGTCCAATGGCCCAAGTCGGAACCAAAAGAAATTATTATATAATCAAGGTTATTACTTTATTGAATAATACTTTATCGATGTTTAACCTCTATTTGCTAATGAGTTTGAATGGGCATCCTTCATTAGTTGTAGTGCTTGCTGGTATGCACGTAAAGAATCCGTGCTTACCTATATGTTGGCCAATAGTTATCTATGTATGAATTAAATTAATAAGAAACTCCAAATTACCAAGTAATATAATGTGTTTCTATTACTAAAATTAGATATTATTAAATTGTATAAATGAATCTGATAATTTATTACATGCATGTGCATTCATTACATATTTAACCTCCTTTAGCAGTCGTGAAGGACAATTCGATCTTTTCATTTACATTTTGGTGTATCTCTTTAGACCTTATGATGCCGTTTCGGATAAATAAGAATTCCCCTTTCAATAACATCGTAACATTTAAAAATTTAATACCATATAAAGAGGAAATATATATTTGTAAAACTAAAAAGTTACTGTTTTCTATGAATTAAGTTTAGCATCCAAATATCAATCTTTTGTTCATCATTCTAATATGATTCTCTTAAACTCTTTCGATCTACCGTCACTTTGAATGATTATCCATCTTCGTACGCTAACAACTCTCATTTAACATTTACATCCATAATATAAAGTTTTAAAATATATCTACACCATGCATGTGATGGAGAAAATGATGGGTACCTGAAATGGAATGAAATGATCTAGCTTGGGACAGTAAGGTGAGTTTAAATAGTTGAATTGGGTTGATATTAGATTAGATGATAACTCAATTTTCTGGGTCCCACACGAAAGTTTTGATTGTGTGCAATAACCAATGCATAAGAAAATTAGCATAGGTGCATGGATGAAGGCAAGTTCATTAATTTATCTAATCAAAAGATTTGCATGACATTAGCCCACATAGTTGATTCTCAATGTCCCATTGTTCACTAAACTTCTAAAACATTTACATGAATTCGTCCTAGACTAACATGATGTTCAATATATATCCATTAACCTTCCGACACACAATGACACGATCAAATACATGCGCTCCTAGATTTATTAATATGGATATGTGCATGCATATTTATACAATATTAATACATTTAAGAATTCAAAAAATATGGTCATATGAATGTATTTTCATAGATAATTAAATATAGTTGGGGAAAAATCGTCCACAATGATTCTCACCTCAAACTATTTTTAATATGAATTAGTAATTAATAATTACTAATTATTAATACAATATTGTATAGATAGATATAGATATATAGTATAATATAATTATTAATTATTAAGGATGTGATACTAAGTAAAATAATTTAGATATATATTTAATTAATTAATTAATAGTTTCATTTAACTATATTAAAAATTAATTTTATAAATCATAAATATATAATTCAATAAATTGTTAATTAATAAGTAATTTTAGTAAAACTTGAAGAACTAAACCCCTATATTTTGTTCATGTTTGTACATAAAATCTTTTATCTTTCTATTCATTGAAGTAATCATTTAATAATAAAATTAATTTATGGATTAAATAAAAATTTTTGAAAATTATTAAAGGGGTATTATTGTTCAAAAATAAATATCATCTCAAGCCACTTTTAATATACAAGCTCATGCAAAATCAATCATAATATAAACTTCTATATGTTTATTGTCGGCTATGTGCACATGTCTGCTGCTTTTGTATTAGGATGTCTTCATCTTATAAAGTATAATGTCTCTTGAAAGGAAAAGAATAAATGAGTTTTAGATTTGTTAAACTTGATATTAATGTCCATGGATTTTGGAGATGCACGGATAGGAATTGACTCTTGGAATTTTTATAGATTTGATACCAATATTCATGTATATGGACCCATGGGCAACATTCATGTATATGGAGATAGACTTTTGAATTTTCAAGTGTTATTAATTAAAGACAAATTAGGAATTATAAAAAAATTAGCGAGGGCATTGATGTCCAAAAAATGATTCTCCTTGCAAGCCACTTTTAATATAGTAGAGATTTGATATTAATATCCATGGATTTTGGAGATGCACGGATAGGAATCGACTCTTGGAATTTTTATAGATTTGATATCAGTATTCATGTATATGGACCCATGGGCAACATTCATGTATATGGAGATAGACTTTTGAATTTTCAAGTGTTATTAATTAAAGACAAATTAGGAATTATAAAAAATTAGTGAGGGCATTGATGTCCAAAAAATGATTCTTCTTGCAAGCCACTTTTAATATAGTAGAAATTAATCGACAAACTCATTCACAACATTATCAACAGCGAATTTTGCAAGTAGATGAGTAATATTGTTGGTAGTCCGGCTAATAACTCTACACTTCCACGGTGGTTTATCGTCCAACATTTTTGCAATTTTCAATGGAGGGCCTTTTCGCGAAAAAACTAATCGGTGTTGACTTCACTTTATTTTAAAATGCAAAAAAAGATAAATTAATTTCGAAAACACATTTTTCTACTCATAGCAATTTAATAAATTCTAATTTTTTTTAAAATTAATTATATTTTCCCATTTTAGCAATTTAAATAGTTTTGCTTCATGAACACTGGGTTTGAAGACTTGATTAATCCGCTAAAGCCATTTGCGTTGTAGTCCCAAAAGCAATCTCAAACGAGAGGTAGCAAATGTACTTTTAGGACAACAATTTCGGATTGTGTTCAAGCCTCTTTGTTGCATAAAGTTCCATTTATATTCTTTCTTATTAATGAATTACTGGATTGTATTTCTCCCTTAATCTTCCAATTTAAATGTGATATTTCTTTATTATTATATTATAGTTCTGATTCACGATTCCTCGCGTTTTCTTTTGTAGGTTCGACTCTAATTCTCTCGTGTTGGTGTTCAATATTTCCAACATTATTTTCCATACTAAGGGGGAAATTTTGCTCTAAATGAACTCTAATTACATTCCAATAATATTGTAAAGTTTAGTGAGATTTTGAAGACAATGTAGAGGTGTGTTTGATTGCATCCATTTGCCATGGAAAATATCTTCTTATTTTCTGTTTTGTTATTTGATTGAGAAATTTGCCATGGAAAATATTTGGAATGTACAATCATTTAAAGCTTGGTTTTTTGCCTATTTTCCATGAAAAAAATTTTCCACGAAACAAATTTTCCACCTCCAAATTCTCTCTCTCTCCCTCTCCCCACCAAGAAAATGTTTTGGAAAAATATTTTCTTTTTCACACCCTCCAGTCGAACACACCCTTAGCGTCAACGACGATGGGATTTGGGATTTTGGGGTATTTAAACCATGGGTGAGGCTAAATGCACCAAACTGACATTTCCCAAATTTTCTTCTTCTACCTCACACCACCTTTTTTTTCTTTGCTTTTCTTTTCCTTTTTTTTTTATTATAGGTTCGGCCTCTTCAAGCCGAACAAGCAAAGGCTTGTCCGGCCAGAACTGGCCGAACAGCCATAAAAAATAACAAAATAAAAAAAAATAAAATAGATTTCTGTTTGGACAACCATAAAAAATAACAAAATAAAAAAATTTAAAATAGATTCTTCTTCAAGGTTGAAGAAGCTAATGAGGAAAAAAAACAAACAAACTGCTTCTTCTCCATGCTTAAAGAAGTTGCCGTTCTTCAAGGTTGAAGAAGTTAACGAAGGAAAAAAAAAAAAAAAGAAAGAAAAACAAATAGCTCTTCAAGTTTGAAGAAGAAGCTGTTTAAAAAAAAAAGTAACAGTAGCTTCGTGAAGAAGCTGCCATTCATCTTCTTCCCCGATTTCTTTCCATTTTTTTTGTTCATTGTGAACACGACGAGCAAGAAAAAACTTGTTCGCTGCATTCACAACCAGAAAAAAAAAGAAAAAAAAAAAAGATCGGTGGGTGCACGTCCTATGGGTATATTGATCTTTTTCTTTTCTTTTTTTTTTTTTAAAGATGGGTGCACTCAGTACAGCGATGTTATGTTGCATCCGGGTGCTTTTACGGGTTCGTGCGACCTACGATTTGAATTCCGGGAATTTTGGCCAAAATTTTGACCGGTCGCCATAGTGTCCAAAATTTTTTTTTCCAAATTGCGTGAGCTCCGCCTCATCGTGCTGAATCTAGGTCCGGTCCCGGAATTCAAATCGAATGTCGCATGAACCCGTAAAAACACTCGGGAGCATCATAACTATTGTGCACTTGGGTGCAATTGGTCATTTTCGGTACTCAGTAAAGGCATGGGTGCATTTAGCCCAGGGATGTTAAGGAACACCTGGGTATTCGTAGCTTACAGAACACCCGGCGTTCGATTTACGTTTTGAAATTCGTGAAATTTGGCCAAAAACTTTGGCCGGTCGCCACGATATCTAAAAAAAATATTTTTAAATTGTTACAAAATGCTCGTTGTCTTTGAATCTAAATCGCGAATTTAAAAAAGTAGAAACAGGCAGTAAATATCCCGGGTCTGCTGTAAGCTATGAACCAGCGGTGTTCGTGAACACTATGGGCATTTAGCCTCACCCTTACACCATACTGTGCTGGTGAATCTTACTCACGTGACATTATTCACCAGGCAGTTACCGGTGCCACGGTTCATACACATCATTTTCCAGAATATGGAAAAACTCCGCTTTCGAGTCAGTAAAATTGACTTCTTTTTGCCAATTCATCCACGAATTAGGGTTTCCCCATAATTTCGTGTAATTTGAAAATTTTGCCATCCAATTCAGCTCTCACTTAATGATAAAGTAATAGCCTTTTTATTTGTTAAGTCGCATTTTGTGCGGTATTATTGTAATTACATACCCAAATTTTCTTGTACTTTTCTGGGTATCTTTCTCTTGAATCTTGATGACTATGTAAACCTCTTCTATTTTTCCTGATTTCTGCCAAAGGGTCGATTTGTTGAATCTTGCGTCTTTCCAAGCGGGCAAGGGGGTTTAACAATTTAAGCATTTTGCGGATCTTTTAGAAAATTGAATGTTTCTACTGCGATGGAAAATTCGAATCCAGTAATCCTGGAGATAAGCTCCGATGATGATACCAGTTTCGGCGAGGCCATAGTAAGCGGCGGCGGCGGCGGCGGCGGTGTCGGTGAAGACCATAATTGGCTGTCGGAGTTATTGCACGAGGTTGATAAAGTTAGAGATGATTCTGATGATGTGGTTTTGGTGGATGAGGTGGTTGTCAAGCCAAAGAGAGCAAGATTAAATTCTTCGAATTCCTCTGCAAAAGCTGCAAATTATGATGGCGATGATGAAGATGATGAGTGTGTGATTTTAGAAAATGACCCTGATAAGCAGTTGACTGTCCGTAATAGCGAAGTGGACGAGGAGGATTCTGATGATTTGGTTGTTGTTGCTGAAAAGGGTCAGGTATTGAGGTTTTTCCCCTTTGAAGAAAATCTGGGTTCTTGATATTTAATCGCTTGATTGATTGACTGCTTTATTTATTAAGTTTTAATGTTAACTTAGATAAATCAATTTAGAGATTAGGATTTATGTGTTCAATTCTTGAAAAGTGTGGATAAGAACATCGCCTTATTCTGCATCAGTTCTTATACTCCATGTTTAAGGAAGACTGAAGAGGGACTGCAAATAATAATCGTAGGTTGCCTTTTCCATTATGGCATTTAGGTAGTTTGTGTTTTCTGCTGTTTCAGATAGAGCATTGCTTATGTTTCTAAGATTTGTGCTTTATTGGTGTCTTGTTTCATGTGATTGAGTGAATCATATTACAGGTGCACAAGGCAGATGTTTTAATGACAATAATATCAATTCGTGGACTGTCAAGCATTTGCTGCTTGATTGGCATCACAATTGGGTAACTTATGGACCCATAGAAGGGTGCAGCCTTTTTTTTTTTTTTTGTTGGGTTTTGTTGCTCGATCCTGCTATACTCTGATATTGGTATTGATGATTGTGGATTTATGATGTTCTGTTGGTTTTTATTATCTTGATGTTATTTTGTTCTGATGACAAAATTTGTTGGTGTTACAATGTTTTGGTTTCACTAATAAGTACTAAACCTATATATAGACACTTCAAAATGAGAAAAAACAGAACTTCTCTTCAATAAGTTTGTGGAACACATGCTAGGGTTGTCCTTTCTTACTGCTTGTTTGTGGCACCTTTTTTGTCACATTACATTTCAAAGCCCAAAATTAACATTTAGCTTTTACCTATGCATAATGAGACCCGCAACTGCTGCCCACTTCTGAACTAGTCATTTCTACCACAACGTAATTTCAGCATCTTGTAAACTTTTCCTGTCAAGTGCTGGATTTATCTTGAATTGGTAAACTGTATGCCCTGCTTGTTGTCACTTACTATAGTAGTGCAGTTTCTTACACATCTTTTTTGATACAGCCACACGTATTCTTGAAATCTCTATTTCCATCATGCCTTATTCATATCTAAAGATGTCCATATCTAACTGAAGTCAGGTCATTGTCAATGTCAGTTGCTGTGGTTTCCTTATGGCTTATTTCTACTTCCACCACATAAATTGCAAAAGAACCCCTTTCTTTGCTTCAATATTTTCAGAAAATAATTAATGCTCATTATTTATCCAACTGTGGCAGTTATTTTAGCTGAGTTCCATTCCTGGAGTAGAAAAAGAAGATGAAAGCAAAATCCCCCCTCTAGCTCATGAAAGTAGCCATACTTTATTTATCTGTGCTAAATTGTTGACGGTGAATTTGATTTGTTGAGTTGTTAATATGCCCCTATTGCCTGTAGGTATATTTGAAAAAGTTTTAAGTAGATTTTACTTTTTAATAATATAAAATATAAATTATAATTTCTTCATGGGAATAATCCTAGGAGGGAGTATTTTGTTGGCTCTATATAGTGGAGATCTTTTATGACATATATATATATATATATATATATATATATATATATATATATATACACTTATCTTTTTCCTTTCCATTTCAGGTTGCGTGCAGAGACTTCCCTCACCCGCGTCATCTTTGCGTAACATATCCGTTTGCTTCCACTCCCCACGATACTCACTGTAAACAGGTAATTTTATCACTTTATATTTTCCTCTACATATATCCCTGTTTACATTTTATGTGATACCTATTTTTGTAATTTCAGTGTCATTGTTATGTTTGTGACTCACTTGCTCCATGTCTCCTTTGGGGCTCGGGTATCTCCAGTATTGACCATTGTCATGCTACCGATAAAGAGGAGTTCTGGAAAACCCAACGCAAGAACATGAAGGAAGGGGACAAAAACCAAGAAATTTTCGATGTTGTCCCCCCTGCGCGGTTGCCCCCACATCAGCCCAATTCTTCCGCCCAACAACAAATTCTTGGTGTTGTACCCCCTGTGCAGTTGCCTCCGCCTCGGCCCAGCTCTTTGACGCAAAATCGGGATTTCAATCAGGTTACGGCATGTCCTAGGCCGCCGTTTAGCGTTCCAAATATTACAAATCAAGGACGGAGGCAACCATCTGTACCCGCTGTTCCTAGATATGGATGTCAGTCACATTTGATCTCCAAACAGTTTCCTAGTACAAACCAACAGGGTGTTTTTTCTACAAAAAGACGGCAAAACGGAGGAACCAGTGGGCCTCAGTTCATGACTCCGTGTACAGCAGTCAGAAATGGCGGGCCAGCCCGGGTCGATTCAGTGAATAATAGGCCCGGTTATGGTTTATCAAGAAACAGCAACGCCTCACAACTTACTAATAACATGCCTCTGCCTAGGTGGCAACCCCAAGTGTCATCTCAGACACGAACGGTTACAAACCCGATACCCTACCGGCCTCAAGCGTCTTCTCAACCAAACAGTAGCAGCAATTTTCAGGCAGCAGTTTTGGCCCGACCCCAGATTGCCCCCCGGCCACTTGTCAGAAACCATTCTGAGAGTACGACCACCCCGAATCCCCCACCGGTAACCCGGGCTGTGGGGGGTAATAGCTTTAGTTTGCCTCCGCCGCCCCCACTGTACGCAAGCAGCACTTTTGAACTTCCACTGCGCCCTACGTCGACACTGTCCAATACGAATAGCACGTACGGCTATGAACAATTTGTTTCTCCTCAGTATCAAGTTTATACTACCCCCACTGATGGACAAAATATTTTTCGGCAAGAAAGTCAAATTCAAAACGGTTTCGGCACAGATAATATTGGCTTTAGCAACCAACAGATTTCTCCAGGAAGTTCCCAGTTACAAAATCCAGTACCAGCAGATAATTACCAAAATCCAACTGTAGCAACAGAGGATAATTCCCATTCTCAAAGTGTACAGCCAGAAAATGTTAACTCAAATAGTGCTGTAGCAGCACCAACACCAGCACCGGCTGATAATTTTTGCTTTACAGATTCTGGATTTTCCCATGACACATTGGACTTCGGGCTTGACAGTTGGTTTGAGAATCAGTCTGTTCCAGGGGCTTTTGAAGTTTTTAGTGTGTACTCCCGAGCCCCGGGTACGATAGATTCAGGTACTCTTTTTGACTTTTAAGTCTTGTCGGAATGGATTGAAAATGGCCAGGCATAGAAATGATGATGCTATTTATGTGAAGAAAATGGAAGGAAATTGGTGAAGCGTCGAGTAGAGTTCTTTTTGGCACTCTGGTTTTGTACAGAAACCGGTGTTTTCGTACAAATGAAAATCTTCTTAATGAAAAGTTATCTGGAACACAATAGAGTTGTTTTCAAAGTGCTGTATGTTCTTTGTTGGAATGGTGTTCACCTCATTCTGGAAATGTTCCTACATTTGAGTTTCCTTGCTGAATTGCAGTGTGCCTTTTGTCCTTACATGATAAAAAAGATGCTTCTGAAAAAATTGCACATTTTTTCTTTCCTGATTATGTAGTTGTTCATAGTTAAATATTTTCCTTTTCTAGTTCGTGAAGAACGTGTTCGATAAACTTTACACAAAAACTCACCTATTACCTTACCGTCAACCTAAGAATTCACTTTCTACCTCAACTGACTGACAAATGCACAGAGAGGATACAATGCTGCACTATTTCCTTTGCACCAATCTGATAATGGACAAGAAGCGAACCATCAAGAAAATCTTAATCTCAACAGAAGGAATGAAATCCAGTAAAGCAAGCATTCATTTCCAAGTGTTCATTAAGTCATTAACTGGAGGAATACGCGCAGTGAATAAACCATTTAACCAAACAGATGGGAAAAGAAAAAAGGCTAGTAGATGGAAAATCCTTTTCCATGTTTCATAACAAAACGCAAGTTGGATATTTTTATGCATGCATATCAAGCACAACTCGGAGGCAGACACCATCATGCATCAAATCAAAAGCCTTGTTTATCTCTGCAAGAGTCAAATTGTGCGAAATGTACTCATCCACCTTGATTTCCTGTAACAAACATAGAGAAGCAAAGTTAGTGATTTTGGTAAATGTGACAAGTAGAATGAAAACGAGCAAAAAGGAAAACCTATCCAAAAATTAAAATGAAAATTATGGCTCCTCGGGAAAATCAAGCTACTCACTTTCTTCATATACTTTTCCACGAGCCAAGGTACGTGAGAACGACTTTTGAAACCACCAAAAGCTGTACCCTTCCAGACACGACCGGTTACCAGCTGAAAGGGTCGTGTAGATATCTCTTGACCTGATGCTGCAACACCCACAATAACTGAGGTCCCCCATCCCTACAAGTTTACACAGAAATTGATCATACCAAACTGCAAATGTGGCATTCAAGATTCAAGCTGTAGATTTTCCAAAAGAGTCACCTTATGGCAGCACTCCAGAGCAGACCTCATCACAGAGACGTTACCAATGCACTCAAAACTATAATCAACACCTCCATCTGTCTGATCAACAATCACCTGCTGTATGGGTTTATCGTGGTCTTTTGGGTTGATAAACTCAGTCACACCAAAGTTCTTTGCTGTTAAGTCACAATTTGCAACCAGAAACATAAAGTGCAAGCTCCGGTGATCAATAACTCAGCAACTCAAGAGGTTCTAGTAAAAGCCCTTTCTCCAGTAAACTTGCCAAATTTGCAAGGGTCAAATTACATGTTATTTCTAAATCCTCGGAAGCAAAGTGTCTCACTTAGGCACTAATAATAACACGAGATGCACAGTTATCATCTTTTCCGGGTCTTGAGAATGTCATTATTAATCCCTTTAACTATAGACATCAGAAATCGATTATAACCAAATCACTGATATATAAATATGCCCGGGTTTACATCTCATTCAGCATTTTCTTCGTGGACATGCTAGTTTTCACTTCATTTAAAAATGAAAATGGTGAAAATAACAAATATGATAAATTTGCATTAGAAATGCTCATAATTCAAATAAGGACATGAAAGCGAAGAACGCAACCAGATCTCAGACGAGTAGGTTCCACAGGAGGAATATGGGATGGGATCAACATTTTATTAGACCTATATGAGACGACAACTACCAACTGCCAGCACAAAGATGGTGATCTTAGCAAAGTTTTCTAATTGAAATCTATGATACTTTTGTAACAGTCATGAGTCAACACATTGACTCTGGCTAACATGAAGTAGAGTTAACTTCTAGAGCCTTGCAGTTACAATACAATGCAAAGAGTGTTTCCGAGACGAACTTCAAATGGGAGCTCTTTATTTTAAAGAGTCACTCGTTAAATATTGGCTCCAGTAAGCTCTTTAAATTGACTTTTGAATTTAGCAACTGGGTTTGGAGAGCCCGACTCAATCTCTATTACTGAATGAATTCAACTGATGCCCGCACGAATACTCTAGTTTTATTATTTAAATGGAGGGTTTTGAGGCATACACCCTCCCAAAAACAAGACGCATTAGTACACACAGTTCACCTTTTAAAACATGAATATATGAAAGGTAACCCTCTGTTGGGTTATAGAAAGAAAATGATAGTCATAGCATTTTTTATAATCATGTCACAACAACTAATCAAATTTTAATACAGAAAATACAGCAACAGCCGCAAAGTCAAATTAACAAGTAGTCTTCTTCTCGGATAAAGTGGAAAACCGCAGATCCCTTGTGAACTAGTTTCCTAGCACGTAAAATTCATCCGTGTATGGTGATGGAATAAATACCTAGGTCAAACTTTTTGCTATCAATGTCAATTCCGATTATCCTTGATGCACCAGCAGCTTTTGCACCCTCTGCTACCTACATGAAAAATCATTGTCCATCTTAGTTATATCATCAGAACAACAATCATATCATCCTACCAAACAACTTACGGCAAGTCCAACAGTGCCAAGCCCAAAAACAGCAACAATGGAGCCTGGTTCTACTTTTGCTGTATTCCAAACTGCTCCAAGACCTAAAGCACAACCATGTAGCTTATGAAACATGTCCAAAAGACTGACTATCTATAAATGACACTCAAAACAAATGTACAGGATCTCGAAGGTTAGATAAGTTAAACAGCCAAAGAATGAATAAAGCAGTTAAATGGAAAGTGGAAACTTAAAAAGTTCCATGAAGGTAGATAAGCTAGATGGAACAAGGAACTGCTGAGACCCTCCATGTTATTTCAATTGGGAATACTGTTACAAGCCACAGGGACCCCAGTATTTAATATATCGCATAAAAGGAAAGGAAACCACAGAAGTAATGGAACTGGACATCTAGATTTAGGAGTGATAATTAGTCATTTCAGAAATCATACAAAAGAAGATTAATTGCATATCTATTTTCGGCCTTGTATTGAAGGAGTGAAAAAAGGCTTGCCTGTTGGAACGCCACAACCTAGAAGACATACTTTCTCCAGAGGGGCTTTGGGATCGATTTTTGCAACACTAACATCGTGGACAACAGTATACTGGCTAAATGTTGAAGTTCCCATGAAATGATAAATAGATTTGCCATTGATCGAAAAACGACTACCACGATCGCTCAGCATAACTCCAGCTCCAGTAGCTACCCTCACTTTCCCACAGAGATTTGTCTTTCCTGATTTGCAGAACTTGCATTCTTTGCATTCTGCCTGGTAACAAGGAATGACATGGTCTCCAGGCTGAATCTCAGTCACACCTTCTCCAACACTTTCAACGACACTGCAATTCCAATAAAATAACGAATGTTGCATTAATATTTGTTCACTAGTAAAAAGGAGTCAAGTGACAGTATATGGTACATAAGCATCCCATTAACAGAAAACATACCCAGCAGCCTCATGACCAAGAATACATGGGAAGAGACCCTCGGGATCCTTCACAGATGAAAAAACAATGAATTAGATCATATGCTAGAAGTATTAAAGAGAATATCAACAGTATTTTGAATTTTCTTTCTTTTTTCTCTTGCCACATGATTGTTTGTACATCTGATAGGCTATCAGAGTGCCTAAAGCAATTTTAGATTTAGGGAAACTGAATAGAGGGTTGACAAAATCTTAATGAACTAGAAAAAAAAAGAGCAGAGATAGTCTATTGTGTCATCGGTTACACTTCCACCATCTCAAAAAATGTAAATTCAAAAGGTTCAATTCATAACATTTGCATCTTCAAAGGCATGTTAGTAGAGGTGCTAGATGAAAAATTCTGCAGTATTACTTGAATGAGAGCAAACCTTAAATAGCACTTTTATTGCCATCTTTGTGCAGCTTGTAAACATGCAGCACGTTCTTGCTCCTAGAAGTCTTATATTTTCACTTTTGGCTTTTAAGACAGAAAACTATAACTGATCTCTGAAATTAACTGCCTTTTGGTTCATTTTAGATTCTCCCATACATACCAAGTCAAATTGAATTCAGCCTGATCAAAACTTGCTCATTGTCAACTCAAATCTCAATATTCCAAATATGACCCTTTTTCAAAAGTCAAGACTCAGAACGCAACCGTCAGCAGCCTCAGCTTGCTCAGATCATTTACTCAACAAATCAATTAGAAAATACAATCAAATATTTAAATCACGAAGTGGATACCCATACAAGGACAATTATTTCTACAAATTATAAACCTTTCGAAAGTTTCAATACCGCATTGGCAAATCCAATATAATAATTCACTTCGCTCAGCTTTTCTACCAATCTACGAATACAGTACATTGTACGCGTACATTTGACCATCGCATTACCTTGCCGCTCCAAGTGTAGGCGTCGGTGTGGCAGAGGGCAGTAAAGAGGATCTTTATTCGAACCTCGCCAGCTTGCGGCGGCGCCACCTGCACATCCTCGATCACCAAAGGCTTGTTGGGTTCCCAGGCCACCGCCGCTAAAATCATGATAAGCCGGCATAGGGATCTAATTATAAATACAGACTAGATACACTATATGCAAATAGATTCATGTATATAACACAGGATGAATGAGAGAGAGGGAGAGAGTACCTTTGCAAGTAATGACTTGACCTTGAGTGGCCATTGTGCGGATGAATGGGAAGAGATATGACACAAAACACTGGGAGAGATGAGAATGGTACAGTGACAGTCAAGAGTGAGGTCTGAAAAGCGGTAGGTGATGAGTGAGCTTCTACCATTTTATAAGGGGCGGCGATATTACCCCTTTTTTTTTTCTAGACAATTAAGCATGTGATCGGAATTATAGGATTCAAATTTTATCAAAATTCACTATTTTTTTATATATTTTTATTTTTATTTTTTTTAAACCAATCACATTCACATATTTTGTAAAATTTACATATACTAATATCACGCCCGTGCGATGCACGGGAATAATTAAATTTATGTACGATAAATAATTGATATAAAATTATAAATATGAATGTTGAATTACATAATCGATGTAATTTATGCATAGGAGATTATATAATTGTAAAAAATTATTAAAATCTATAATATTATATATTATAGTCAATGCAAAAATTGCGGAGTAAATTCACAATTGTAAATTATAAAAATTCACATGCATCGCATAATTAAGAAGATTATCAAAATGTGTAATTTTAATTACAATTCAGTCTTTTAGCGTTGCACAATCTCGAGAAGATTAATTAATTGTAAATGAACCATTGGGAATGAATATATAAAAATTCTTTGATTATCAAAATATGTCTTTCTCGTTAGTACATATCAAATTTATATTATATTGAACACCTTTTTCTTTCTGAAATAGGCATTACGCACTCTAAATTTTATGATTTTATACGTTCTTTTATTGATTAGTAATTGCTACTTAATTTTAGTATATTGCATAAAGTATTATACTTAATTTTATGTAACTTAAATTTGTAGTAACACCGCCAATTTTCCTCATCTACATAATTTATTTGATTTCTTTTCATTTACATAAACTGTATGTTAATTGTAGAATGAAAAAATTTTATTTGCAATTTTATATACTTAGAAAAGCGAAAAATATGCGTCTGAAATTCGGTCAGTGAAGATATCACATCGTAAGCATTAAAAACAAAAATATCATTTAATTTTTAATTAGAAATAGTATGTCGTGTTGGCGCTGCCAATAGGGTGTTCACCAAACGTGACACTTCAACTATAATTATATAAGGATTAATAAATTACTATTTCACTTAAAATAAATAAATTATTCTACATAAATCAGTTATAATTTTAACCACTCACTATTTGATTTTCAAAAGGAAAAAGTAAAAATTCTCACTATTTTTAATAGACCAATTCAGTAATCAATAAACTATCAAAACCTATAATTTTATCACGATAAAATTAAATAAAAATTATTATTTAATATTTTAAATTAGAACTTTAAAAAATGAAATTATATATAAAGTCTTTCCAAAAATAAATTTTTTCTCATTAGATGTTTGTTTTAGATATTGGTTATTTTCAATTATATTTTTAATTACTACTAATTAATGTTGGTTTATTTCCAAAACTAATTTTATAATTTTATTAAAATATTTAATGTATGCCACATTTGCATCTTTGCCTAGTGGCATTTCACAAATTATAATTATAATATAATAGAGATTAATTGTACGGTAATGTAACAATTCAAAATATAAAGATAAAGATTAATAAATTACTCTTTATTTAAAAATAAATAAATTTATTTAAAAATAAATAAATTATTCAGTGCAAATTCAATTATAATTTTCGCACACCCTATTTTATTTAAGAATAATCCACTATTTGAACAATCCAATGCACATTATAAATCAAAACTATCTAAAACTATAATATTTTTTAATACGGTGAAAATAAAATACTTATTATTTTATGTTTTTAATTAGAAATTTGAAAAATAAAATTACATTTAAAGTTTTTGAAAACCATTTTTTTTTTATTAAATTTTATTTATCACATTTAATGATAAATTTATGTTTCATTAAAAAATAATTATATTTAAAGAATTTTCCATATTTAAATCTACCAATTAATATTGGTTTATTTCCAAAAATAGAATTTCCTTTTTTTTAACTACAAAATTGATTTTGATTTTTTTTAATATTAATGAGTGCCACGTTGGCACTACTGCCAATGTGGCACTCCTGTTTTTATAATATAAAGATTATACAAAGTTTTACCATTCAACTTCACTCATTATCTCTCTTCTTTTATATTAAAATCAATAAAAAATCAATCATATCACCCTTTAAATGGTAGTCCCAGAAAATCGCGTGAAATTGCAATACCACCATCGCAGTGATTACTTTATAAGGTTTTGCCACGCCACTTTATCACCAACTTGATCATTTTGTACCAATATTCCCCCCTTCTGCCGTAATACCGCCTTGATAGGTGACCATTATATGGGTATGTGCTATTTCATTATTGCAAGATTTACTGTTCACCCACAATATAAAAAAAGATAAAATTGACGTTTTATTTTTATGTGTCTAATACTATATGCTACACAATAAATATGATGGTATATATATAAAACATTAGCAACCGCACTCATGCAATGTACGAAAGTTACCATCTGGATAGCAGTTGTAATAAAAATTTGTCAATTTTTGTTGATTATACACAATCAATGTAAGTATGAATGTCTTAGTTAATATATTGATTATTTTTTAAAATAGTTTTAAAAAATTTCACGTTTTAATTAATATACTTAAAAGGGAAAATCTCGTCGATTCAAATATTTTGCGACTCAAAATTTTATAAGTAACTTAAAAGTTATATTTTTAAACATAATATAGTGGTAAATATTGATAGTCAACAAATTAATTTTATAATTACAATATGTTCATATTAGAATGGACAATACACCTTGAGCAATAATTATTTGCTATTGTTTTTTTCTCAATTCAAAAATCTAAACACCAGATATACAATTTTAATTATGATAACCAAAGAAAAAACACAAAGTTATTCATTATTAATTTTATATATTCATATCTTTTTTTTGAGAAAAATATATATTCATGTTATTGGGTAGTCTACCAAATTACATAATGACAAAATCGTCGTCGTCGTCATCATCATTATTATTATTATTATTAATCTGCCTATATTATGAGATTATAAGATTATAACCTTCATTACAGTCATATTGCAATAATATCATATAAATATATAATTTAATAAATATTATAAATATATAATATAACATTACTTATTAATTTGTTAGTAATATTAGTTAAATACTTAAATGTTGAAAATACTATAATACTAATGAATATTTTACACATCATACAACAACAGTTATTAATTTAAATTAATAATTAATAATTTATTAATAATAATTGACTTCATGAAATGCACCATTTTTTATATTATTATTAAAAAAGAAACATTTTCAATTTTCAATATGGGAAAGTTGATATTACGGTTTAAATGTATTGGTAGAACATGTTTTGTACGAAACATTTGTTTTAAGCTAATTCAAATATTTTAGGCCATATAATGTTTGCTCCAATTACATAATCTTAACTATTTTTAAGCCATAAAAATTTCTTTAACATTAATCAAAATATTTTGAGACATAAGACATAAAATAATTTATAAATTCTTATCAGGCTAATGTTATAAGTAGTAATTTTCCTGCGTTGCGCTGGTTGCGAGTGAAGTACTAGTGATGATACAAATGTCAAAAATGAGATGGTAATTGTAATGACCCGCCCGAATTCGTCCCGAAAACCATATGTGAAATTGTATATCAGTCCGTATATGATTCCGTATATGATATGAGATGACATGATGGTGTTTCGGCATGATATATGTGTATATGTTATGTTCACGATATGCTTTGAAGTACAAGATATGCCCTGGAATGCGAAACGGTATTCGAAATGATGAAAATGGGAAATTTCAGCAGAACTGAAATTACGGCCGTAAATGTAAGGATTACGGCCGTAAAAGTAAGGTTACGGCCGTAAGGGTCTAAGGTTACGGCCGTAAATGGGTAACAGTGGAAAAGTGCCAAAAGTTTCAGAGAACAAATTACGGTAGTATTATTCAGAGATACGGCCGTATTATTGGAGTTACGGTCGTAAGGCACGAAGATACGGCCGTAAGTTCAGAACAGGGGAAGAGATAGAATTGCAGAGGCAGGGTTACGGCCGTAAGTATTTTGGGTTACGGCCGTAAGTCAAGGGTTACGGCCGTAAATGTCAAAGTTACGGCCGTAATTTTAAATCGGCAGAAATGGTATTTTAGAAGATTCTTGCCATTTCTTGGGTACTATTCACACAAGCTCGGTTCTAAGGCTCCCAAAACCTTTCCAAGACCCCCAAACACCCATGTGATCATCTCAAACACTCCCTATGATTTATGTAATGCATATGTAATCTATGATTACAAGGAGGAATAAGGAAAGAAGGAAATAGGAAGAAGAGGGAAAGAAAGGGAGGAAGGAAGAAGATGATCTCCATGCTTGTGTATGCTTCATTTATGGTGGGTAATGGTTGCTTTCCATATTTTATGATGTATTTGCATGTTTATACTTGATTGAAACAAGATATGGAATGATCATGATGATTAGAGAGCTTAGGATCATGTTAGGGTTCCTTGGCCTTAATCTTTGGTTATGACATGATATAATGATGATATGTATATGTTTATGTGACCTTCATGCCAACTTCTATGACTTATGTGGCTATAGGAGATATGGAAGTAGCTATGTTGCATATGTAATGAACAAAGGAAGTGAAGCTATGTATAGGAAGAAATGATAAGCTTGACATTCATGTATGATTACGTGGTTCAATATGAAGTATTATGCGTGTTATGTGACGAAGATATGTAGCGTGTGCTTATATGAACCAACGTGAACATTTTGTGTATGGATATCATATGTGCGAAGGTTGTGGCATTATGTGAAGTAATGTGCTAACGTCCAAATGCATGAATACGTGATGTTATGTTATGAAATGTACGGGATGTTTATGCTTCACTATGCGTGTGAGGCCTTATTTTATGTCACGTATGAATGATGATGATGTGAAAGGAACAAGGCATAAAGAGGTAATGTTTATGTAAACGTATCACGAGCATATGTGTGTGAACACAGTTACCAATCATGTGTTTACATATGAATGTAAACTGGCCATATGGGAGATCTAAACCCCATTATGACGTGGTCAGTCGGGGGATCTACGCCCCGTATGTAAAGAAAAGCAGGTCTTCGGGGGATCTACACCCCGTATAAAAGATAAGGCCTAGCTAACAAATGAACGGCGCCAAGTATTCACATGATTTGTAATTGGGGCCCAAAGTAAACGTGTGACATGCATTGCATTGCATCTATTATCCACTGAGTCTTTATGACTCATTATGTGTATACGTGCTATGTTTTGAAGGTGCTGTGCGTGGAGAGTTGGCGAAAGATCGCTAGATGCTATGATGTGGTGCGTGATGGGGAAAGGGAATTAAAAGATCTTGCGGTACGTAATGAAAACCGAAACCCTAGCTTTACGTTATATGTTTGAAAGAAAGGAATTTAGGGTTTCGTGTATAAATGAATGACGGACGCATGTCTAGTTCCATAATGTTATAAAACGAAGAAAACGAAAAGAATGACGTGCACGGGCCCGAAGGTGGCCTATGTTTATGTTACGTGCACGGCGCGCTCTGATATGACGTCATTTATGACGTATACGTATGTGGAACTGGACGGGGCGTTACAGTAATCCTCAAACTGCATAATCCTAAATTAATGTACTCCCAATTTTATAATTTTTATTAATGTAATTAGCAACTTGCTTTTATCTCAAACAATTAAGTTCAAATAAGCGTGCGTGACGCTCAAACATTTCGGTCGTTCTTATTCACTACGAATAATTACAAAGACTAACAAAAGAAAAATTAGTTTAAATAAAATTATGCACACAATCTTTGACAAGAGTTGATTTATCCATCTTGATGCCTTCAATTAAAAAGTAAGGGCTTGTTTGATTCACAATAAAATTCAGGTTATTCGAATTGTGTGTCGGTTATGTGGTTAAAAATGAAAGATGATATATAAAAAAATATAAAATAATTATCAAATCAATGTATATGTGGTTGAAAATGATGAAACTGAAAAAGTTGGTAAAGTTTGTTGTGAATCAAACAAGGCCTAAATAAATGTCCTTGTGGTAACTATGTTTCTAACAAAACCTCAATGTAAAAATTAAATTCGTCTCTACTAAATAATTGATCTTTACTTTTTGTTTCAATTACTTTATGTCAAATTTGATTGTTTCATCTCTATGATATTTAAATTTAATGAAAATTACTTAACAATCACAATAAATATTTACGTCAAATCATTGCATGAAATATTTACTTTATTGTCATACTACGTATGATGAACATCTCATAAAACATTTAACATTCTCATTTTCAAAGCCCGTGTGTGATTAAAAAGTTTACTACAAATGACAAAAACAGGTTTAAGAAATAGAAAAAAATGATCACACCATTGAAGTTGTCGTCGGAAATGGTTGAGAAGAAAAATGAATTTTTTAGTAATCTATCCTGGAGAAGCTCATCAATATCTAATTGATTTGGGAAGCTCCTTATACTTCATAAAAAATTTCATTATTTTTTAGTTGCGTATTCAGAGATCAGTGTATGTTTGTGAGATACATTTGAAATACGTAATTGAAAAATAAAGAAAATGATAAAAGCTTTTGAAAAAATTATCACATAAAAAAAACGAGGGATTGATAATAATAATAATAATAATAATAATAATAATAATAATAATAATAATAATAATAATAATAGAAAAATATTCAGGAAAATATGTGTTAAACAAGCTCTTAAAATAATTAATCTCTTCCAAGCAAACACATAGTTTGTGCTTCAAAATTGTGCTGACGTGAAATATATCAATTATGACCTATGTAGGAAAAATGAAAATGGGAAAGCAAAAAAGGATCAAAAAAGTTTTGAAAGGAAAAGAGGCAAAAAACAAAAAAAAGAAAAAAGAGAGGCAAAAAGGTGTTTTTTATTCTCCATCCCGAGCAATTGGGTCGTGTTGAGCACGCATATATGTAAATGGGCACAGACCGCACAGTGCACCTCACAGACATCAACTGCCCAAAAACGAGGTGCCGGTGTCCGTACCGGCATTAAAGCTCCCCACCACCTCCCTCTCCCTTTCTCTCTTTCCGCTAATCTCATCATTTTTCTCCTACTTCGCACACTCTTTCTGCCCACTACTGCCATTCGCTTTACATATTTTGCAATGTCAGATTTCTACTGCATTCACTCGATTCACTGAATGCACATTGAAAGTTCGGAACAACTTGCATTGTTAAATTCTTGAGTTAGGATTTGGTTACTGGTGAGAACGCTCCGTTGCCCGGTTAAATGAGCAAAAAAAAAAAAACGATGTGCAGTTTTTGAATTCCCGCGGTTGACGGAATTGTGACTTTGCCGGCGGAAGGAACCTCACCGGAACCCTAGACTACACTGTCGAGTATTTACCGGAGTTTTGTAATGAGTCCAATGTGCGGCTTTTTGAGAGAGAATATGCTTGTTTTTCTACTCTATCTGCTATCTCAGTCTCCAATTATCTTCGGTAATTTGTTTTCAGTTTTTGGATGTATCGATGTGTCTTTTACTTGTATTCTCTGCTTCCAATTATCTCCGGCGATGTGTTTCAAATTTTTGGATGTACGTGTCTCTTACTATTATTTTGGTTACCGGATAATTGGAGCCGCACGAATGGGAGGATTTAGCTTATTTTAAATTATTTTAAATGTTAAATAAGAAAGAGAATGTATATCACCCAGGGATAACTTCGAAGTAATTCCAGTCCCCGGACTGAGGTTTTTTTATAATCTTTTTCCTTTAAAAATACCTGAAACCCTTTCGACAATGAGAATTCAGCAGAGTAATTGTTTGTGAATGTCTAACATAAAAAATGCAAAATATCTGACAGTACAGTCCCTTCTGAACTTATTATGAGAGACTCACCGTTGTTGCATCATTTCCTTCGTTTTGTTGTTTCTTGTATATTATAATCCATTAGAATACTTAGTTCCCAAAGAGAGAAAGATATTGACATATCCATGGTTCCTCTTACAGGTAAGTTAAATGAGTTTCAAGCACTTATGCAATGCATGACCAGAGCAGTTTGTTGCGTATACTACTTTCACCTTTGTGTGTGTGGTTTGAATCTTGACATACCAAGTTTGCTACTCTATTAGGGATTCCCTTAAGGCACATCAACTTGTCCCAATCTCAATTGCCACCAAGCCTACCATCCTTTGAGAGGAAAACTTCTCTACAGCGCGGTAAATTACAACACACTGTAATTTCTTTTCATTAGAATAGCAGCTGTTTTCCCCCTTCCAACGTTATTCCTCACGTCGTGCATTGTGTGGTGTTCATTAAACTGGATTTTCATGCAAATGTTTATCGGAAATTGCACACTCTTCTCTGAAAAGAAAATTATGATAGCAGAGCTATGCGTGTGAACTAGTAGCATTGTACACTTTCTGTTCCTTATTTCGATTTGGTCTCCAGCGAGTATCTCAGCCCAGGTAGCTATTTCTACTACAAACAGGCATAGTTTATAAATTTTCCTTTTGCTACATTTCCAGTTAGCTTATGGGCCATGATTGCATCATGGGACCACTTTATAGCGCACCACAGAAGGCATTTTAATCCTCCTTTGATATCGCTACCTTCTCCAGCATCTCAAGGTATTCAGGAAGTTTGTAGTCTCGCCTACCTTTTGTCATATCTCTCAGCTTTTTATTGATATAAAACTTGCTATAATAGGTCCAGTTGCCTCGTCTGTTGGTCGAACTCGATCAAGGCGTCACCACCACCACCATCGGGTGAGAACTCAAGTGATTTCTCCTGCTCCATCGGCTGTAACAGGTATTTTTCAGCAAGCAATTTCTATCTTCCATAACTCTAGTGACCACATAGTGGGTACTTGGGTTGGAAATTGCGTGCATGGTGTGCGATAGTTTCAAACATTATTTGTATTGAGATAAGGATAGAAATTGGTTTTCCATTTAATTTGGTATGTTTCACGTTAATTATTGTTTCTTTCACTATAAGTTACTTAAGGTCAGTTTCATTCGTTTCAGGTTTAGGGTTTTCCGTTGGATTTTTAGTTTTTACTATTTAAACAAGAGTTGGGATTTTGATATATTAGTTGTTCTTGATATTATAAAGACATTTCGGATTTATTCTGTTTCTGTTATATTTGAATCAACGGAATTAGATTAAGGTGCTCATCTTGTTCTTGATGCTTGGGCTGCATCATGCCCCAAGGAGATGCACTGTTGCCATTATCTCTTGGTCGGAAGCAGGTCTGTAAGAAACTAATGGAGGAAAATAGAAAGAACCTAGAATTTCTGATTGATGGAAGACAACTTCGGATGAAATGTAAAATACTTTCCATATCCGTGTCGGAATCATCCACCGACCGCCGTTATTGGGTTGGCGTGGAGCGGTGGAAGTTATTGGTCATTAAGTGAAATTCGCTCTTGACGGGTGGGAAAAACTAGATCAGATTATCTATGACCTGTTTGGTGGCCAATTCTTTCTTTAATAACGGTGTTTATGTTGTTCATTGCAAAAAGCAGCTAGTCCCTTCAAACATCTCTTTATTCATTTCTGCTTTGATATGAAAAATACAATAGATAGATGTCTTCTGGATTCTGTAGTGTCAAATAGAGTGCCCAAACTAAAGTGCCCAAACTAAATGAGTAGGCATCTAATTAATTTAATTATAGTCATTTAGTTGGACCGTATTATGCATTTGATGTTAGAATCATTCTACAGTCTCCTACATTCCCGGCCACAGGTGTTGGTTTGTTATATGTGGTGTCATGTGAAGCATCCTCCTTGGTTAGTAAAATACAAGACAATATGGAAAGCTTGATAATTCAAACAAGTGTTTCCTCCTATACTTGGTTCCTTTTTGCACTTTGTCTTCTTCACAAAATTGCTCTTAGAAGGTAAACAAATCAAGTTGTTCTTGATTTTAGAATCTTATATTAGCCTGTCATATGTACAAGATCCAATTAATAAGGTGAGAATAATCATTCCCTAACATGCCGGTTTTGTTAGGAGGAGTTAGACCCAATATCCTTCTTCATAGGATATCAGAGTTAGACCCATTTTTTTGATGTTGGGTGCCCCAATATCAATTTCTACAGTTATTTATCATGGTCCACGCTGTGCCCGAGGGGGTGTGTTAAAATCTCACATCGGCCTATAATATATACAAGATCCAATTAATAAGATGAGAGTAATCATCCCCTAACAAGTCGGTTTTGTTAGGAAGAGTTAAACTCAATATCCTTCTTCACACTTTGATTATCATAGGATGGTAAGGCGATAACATCAAGCAGTAGAAGATATACTTGAATGCTGGTATATACCTTGTCGAAGAGGAAAATGCTTTTTGGCTGTTAAAAAAAGAGATTAAACGGGAAAATTATTAAATATAATGTGCACATGAAGAGTTAACTCCCACTTGGATTTTATTCTAAGCAGTAAACACAGGAGGTTACCTTTCAGAGTTGATCGGAAAGTCAAGTATTCACGTGATGATCTTTTTCTATAAAGAAACTCAAAAAATATTGAAAATGCTCATAACAAGAATTAAAACTATGGATGGAGAGGAAAGGGAAGAGGAGAAGGGAGATGAGGAAGAAAAGCGATGAGGAGAGAGTTCAGTAGCCAATAGTCTTCAAGGAAATCGATCCTGAATTGAGTGAAAATAGAAAATTTCAATGAATTGAAATAGAAGTATCCAGGGTAATTTGATAGAGATTGTAGAAAAACATGACTTTTGAATCTGTGGTTGAAATCAATGTAATGAGCGGTTGAAAATAATGGTAGAGAAAAATTATTTTTTTTTTATTTTTAATAATCCCTACCAAACAAGCAAACTTTTGAGTCATTTTAAGTCTTTGAATGCCTAAAAGTAAATTGGCAATGGGTTTTCTTTCCTATCAATTTTATACATAAATATAGATAAGAAATCCTTAAGTTGCATGTGTTGTAAGTCCCGTATCAGAGTGAGGCATGCAAAAAGCCAAAAAACAATTCAACTAAAGTACCACCTCAAGCCGAGTAGCTCACCAAATAGGCAAATATAAATTCTTACCAAATTTTTTACTGTAGCTCACAACCACTAGTCTAAAAACTACTAGAATTTCTACGTTTTCTGGAGCAAGCACTTTATAGGTGTGTTTAAGGTAGCTAGCATTAGAGATTGTTAGAACTCATCGTCTATCAAGAGCCGAAGGGGTGGAGACGTGCAGTACATTACCCATCATCGCTAATTCACTTGGTAAATATTAATTGCGACTCCATTCAGAGAACTTGGCAGGGTAGAAATTAAATATGCAACTGACTCTACTATACTTGTTGGGTAAGCATTAAGTGTGCATTGATTTGAATGCTTCTATACTTGAAAGTCCGACCCACACATAAATGTCCGGTTCACACTTGGAGAGTTGGAGGACTATGATATATCATTCATACTGCCCTGCCAGTACTATTTGTATTTATTATGATCTCTGAAGGTTCTATCCATATTGGTTTCTTGATAGTTTTTTCTCTCCTTTGTAAATTGCTAAATGCTACGTCCTTCCCACATTATACGCTTGCTAACTTTGCTGCATGGAATTGACTGTTTAGGTGGTAGTAATGACTTTGTAGTGTACCAATCAGCATGCTCAATGTGAAAGCATAATCCTTCGTGCCGCGACTTTGACTTGGTAAATACTGTATTAATAAAAAATTTGTCATTAAATTTGGCAGGTTGTGGTCGTACTTGTGCAGACCCTCTGACTTCAGCCCCCATTGGTTCAATCTGTGGCTGTGTGCTTCCAATGAAAGTCACACTTCGTCTGGATGTGGCAGTTTATGCTGTCTTTCTGGAGGTCCATGAATTAGTAATTGAAATTGCAGCAGGCACCTATCTAGAACAAAGTCAAGTGGCCATAAAGGGTGCAAATGCAGACAGTCAAAATCAAAGGAGATCAGTGGTTGATATTAACCTGGTGCCTCTTGGGGACAAATTTGACAACACTACTGCTATGCTGACTTATCATAGGTTTTGCCAAAAGAAGGTGCCTCTGAATAGAACCCTTTTTGGTGATTATGAATTATTAAACATTACTTATCCAGGTATAATCTGAACTCTGATAGTTACCAGATTCAGTTACATGGTTTTGTGTTTAAAGAGTCAAATCTGTTTAAAGAGTCTGAAAATTTCATTAGCAGGGCTTCCCTCATCATCATCCGGTACTACTGATCCAAGTGGAAGTGCTGGAAAGCACCGAGATCCTATCAGTGCAAATTTTTCTGGAAAGGAGCTGAAACTCAACCCTCAAGTGATTTTTGTCATCGTTCTTTCAGCATTCGTACTCTTGGTTGTTTGCTGTGTGGCAGTTGTGATACTCATCAAGTATAGGAAGTCTGATCGACTATCTGGCGCTGGTGGTCCAGTATTTTCGCCATCAACACACAAGAGATCTGGTAAATATGCAAGTTACTCTTAGCTTTTAATTGTTTGGTGATGAACAAATGTTGCAACAATTAGTCAATGTAGACATGGAGAGGCTGAAATGACCATTATTAGAAATTGTCATTTTCTCTATAGATATGCTAAAGACAATTCTTAAATGATATACACATAGCTGTCTCTACAAACAATTCTTAAAATGATATGCACGTGGCCATCCCTAACAACTTAGGTTTATTAGATCAAGTAGTTCAACATGACAATAAACCCTAACCTCGAGTGATAGTACCTTGCATTTTGTAACAAGAATGGAATGAAAGATTCTTGCTTACAATTCTCATTCACTTTCAAAGAATATATATACATACAAAGCCATATGTCAAGGCAATCAAAAAAGGAAACTGGGAAACTAGAGAATCCCTAAATTATGCAAACTGATCCTATAAAATCTCCCTGATTTATATTTACCTATTCTAAGTAAATCAAGTAATTAAGGAAAAGAATAATTAAGGAAAAAATACAACAAAGAATATTGACTAAATCTTCAACACTCCCCCTCAAGCTTAGGAATAGATATTTCGCATTCCAAGCTTGCTCAAGAGATTTTCATGGCTTGGTTTCGTTAGGCTTTTGGTTAGGATGTCTGCTTCTTGTTCATGAGTGGAGAGATAGCACAACTCAATACCTCCTTCTTCAATTTCGTTCTTGATAAAGCTTCGATCAATTCTTACATGTTTCATTCGATCGTGTTGGACTGGATTATTCACGATATTGATGGCAGATTTGCTGTCACTGTACAGCTTAGTGGGTGAGCAAACTGTGATTTGCAAGTCTTGCATTAATCTTTCTAGCCATATAACCTCACACATTCCTTGTGCAATTGCTCGAAATTCTGCTTCGGCACTATTCCTTGCCACAACTGTTTGTTTTTTACTCCTCCATGTGACCAAGTTACCCCACAATTTAGTGCAATACCCTGAAGTTGACTTACAATCTTCACTTCCGGCCCAATCAGCATCAACATATCCTTCAATACTTCTTTTCTCATTTTTCAAAAACATCAGTCCTCTTCCTGGCGTTGCTTTAAGATACTTCAAAATGTGATTTGTAGCCTCTAAATGTCTTTGAGTTGGTGAATGCATATATTGGCTCACCACACTCACAGCATATGCAATGTCAGGCCGTGTGAGAGATAGGTAAATCAATCTACCAACCAAACGCTTGTATCTTCCTATGTCAACTGAAGGTTCATCATCTTTTATCTTGCTCTTCCAATTCTTCTCGAGTGGAGTTCCTACTGGTTTACACTTTACACCCCAATTTCCCAGTTTCATTTAGCAAGTTAAGAATGTATTTCCGCTGAGAAATGAAAATACCTTCTTTACTTCTAGCAATTTCCATGCCGAGGAAGTATTTCAAAGGTCCTAGATCTTTAACTTCAATTTTCCTCGATTGAATCTTTAGTTTGTGAATCTCACTATTGTCATCACCTGTAATTATGATATCATCTACGTAAACAATAAGAATGGCCCTTTTTTCATTTTCTCCTTTCTTAATGAAGGCAATGTGATCAACCTTCCCTTGCGTGTACCCCAGTCGAGTCAGAATTGAGCTGAACTTGATGAACATGAACGTGGAGATTGTTTCAAACCATATAACGATTTTTTCAGTTTGCAAACTTTACCTCCTCCAAACTGAAATCCAGGTGGAAACTTCATATATATATCTTCATCAAGATTGCCATTCAAAAAAGCATTCTTCACATCCAGTTGGTGTAGTTCCCAGTCTAGATTGGCTGCTAGAGATAAAAGGACCCGGATAGAGTTGAGTTTGGCTACGGGAGCAAATGTTTCTTCATAATCAATTCCATATGTTTGTGTGAAGCCTTGTGCCACCAATCGAGCCTTATACCTGTCTACCTCTCCATTCGCATTATATTTCACTGTGAAAATCCATTTGCTTCCAACCATTTTCTTATCTTCTGGCAAGTCAACTACGTCGCAAGTTCCATTGTCATGTAATGCTTTCATTTCATCTTGCACAGCCTTTTCCCACTTCGGATCTTTTTAAAGCCAAATCGATATTTTTAGGAACTACCACACTGTTGTCAATCTTTGCTATAAAAGCTTTAAATCCAGAAGATAGCTTTGTACATGTTAGAAAATTGGAGATAGGATGTTTTGTGCATGTTCGTACCCCTTTCCGTATAGCAATCGACAAGTCCAAGTCACTTTTCTCTATAGGATCCGATTCGCGGTTCAATGATTGATCTTGCTGAGGAGCTTTTGGCCGTCGAGAGTAAACTTGAAATGGTTTTTCAGGAATAGGTTCTCCCTCTTGATCATGACTTGGAATAAGGCTATGGCTGGAGTTGAGACTTGGATTCGAATTTTCTGGTGGTGGATGGACACTTGGACTCAAATTTTCTGATGGTGGATGGACACTAACATTTCCGGGTTCCATGAAACTGGAATTCATAGGCAAAACTGGGACATCTTGCGATATTGGAAGGGATATAGTAGGGTCCCAATGGCTGTCTTCACCAGAATTCTCCCCCTGGAAACGAGTGTTGGGATAGAATGGAAGATTTTCAAAAAATGTGACATCACATGAGACAATATATTTCTTGAGATGAGGAGAGTAACATTTGTACCCTTGTTGGCTTGGAGAATATCCCACAAACACACATTTAAAAGCTTTGGGATCGAGTTTGCTTCGGTTTGGCTGTTTATTATGGACAAAGACTGTGCAACCGAATACTTTAGGGGACAAAGAATTGAAGAAATTTATATCCGGGAAATGATCAAGAAGGACACTCAAAGGAGTTTAAGTGTTTTTGAGGGTAGACGATTAATTAAATGTGTTGACGTAAGAACTGCATCCCCCCAGTAGGAATTGGGAACACAACTAGTGAACATGATTGATCGGGCAACTTCTAACAATTGACGGTTCTTTCTTTCTGCAACCCCATTTTGTTTGGGTGTGCCAACACAAGAACTTTGATGGTGTATCCCATTATCCCCCAAATATTGGCCAAATTCATTGGAAAAATACTCTCTTCCATTATCGGTTCTCAGCACATGTATATTGGATTGAAAAATGTTTTGGACAAATTTATGGAAATGCTTAAACCAGGAAAATGCCTCTGATTTATCTTTCATCAAGTACACCCAACACACCCGAGTATGGTCATCTATGAAAGTGATAAACCATTGAGTTCTAGTCAAATTAACGGTCCTGGACGGGCCCCAAATATCACTATGGATCAACTGAAAAGGTCTTGAGGGTTTGTATGTATGTGGCGGATAATGGACTCTGGATTGTTTAGCAAGGACACAATGTTCACACTGATATGAAGCTTTTTCTTTATTGATGAAAAGATTTGGATACAATACTTTCATATAAGAAAAACTTGGATGTCCTAAACGTTGATGCCATAACATAATATCAGAATTGGAAACAACTGACATAGACATTTTATTTTGTGACTGAACTATACTGGAATCCCAGGTTCTCGAGAGATAGTATAGGGCATCTTTCTTCTCAGCAATGCCAATCATCTTCCCCGAAAAACGGCCCTGAAATTCACAGTGAGAGGGAAAAAAAAATCACAACACAATTCATGTCTTTAGTTAACTTACTAACTGACAAAAGATTATATGTCAACTTCGGCACATGTAAAACTGATTTTAATATCATATTTGGTAAGCAAACCGTCCCCCTACCAACTGCAGGTGACATCTTTCCATCTGCAACCCACACATTGATCCTATTCTTGCACTTTTCATACTCCTCAAAGACATCCATCGAACCTGTCATATGGTCAGATGCCCCTGTATCTACAATCCAACAATCTTCTTGTTGTGACTTTGATAAGAAAGTTTGGCTTATTTTACTGTTTGTCTTTGTGGCGTGATGAGGGGACTTTGAGTTTTGCTTCTCAGATCCCGTTGACACCTTATTTTGGTGTAGAAGTTGTCGTAGCATTCCCACTTCTTCTGTTGAGAAGCTAAATTCAGCAGCTTTGCCCGAGTTTGATTCCACCATATGGGCTGATTTGGATTGTCCACGTTGCTTCCTTGATTTCCAATCAGGGGGCTTACTGTGTAAGTCCCAACAAGTTTCACGAGTGTGATAGGGTTTTTTACAATAATCACACCAAACCTTGTCCCTTGACTGAGATCCACGGTTGCCATCTTGTTTGTTTGCTGCAAGAGCCTCGCCTCGTGTTTCCAAGGAAAGTGCACCCTGACTAGAAGGATTCATCATCACACGTTGCTGCTTTCCTCTCTCCTAACTTCAGCAAAAGATTCTCGAAGGGTTGGAAAAGGCTTCATTCCAAGCAACCTTCCACATACTTCATCCAAGTCTGGATTCAGCCCCTGCAAAAAATCAAAGGTGCACTCTTTCTCTAGCATCTTCTTGTATTTTTCAGCATCAGTAGTACAGGACCACCCCATCTCATAAAAGAGATCCATTTCTTGCCACAATTCCATGAGGGAATTATAATATTCAGTGACAGTGAGACTTCCATGTTTGGTGTTGCGGATCTTTGATCTAATCTCAAAACATTGAGACGTATTCTCAAGATCATAGTAAATTTCTTGGACCGCCTCCCAAATCTCCTTTGCTGTCTTGTAAAACAGATAAGTTCGTCCAATACTTGGTTCCATAGAATTAATGAGCCAAGCCATAACGATCGAATTTTCTGCTTCCCAAATGCTATAATTTGGTGCTGTGTCTTGAGGGGCTGTTATTGCTCCAGTCAAGTAGCCAACCTTCCCTCTACCCCTGATGACAAGAATAACAAACTGAAACCATTCTCGAAAATTCAGTCCGTTAAGCTTGTGCTGCGTGATTTGCAGAGAGTGGCTATCAAGTAAAGGTGTAGATGCAGATCCGGAGGTTGCCACATGAGATGCTGGATCTGCTGCTGCAGAAGACATCTCTGATGTCATATTTGGCTGTTCTTCTCCAGATATTTCTTTTCTTAAAAAGACAGAACTAACAAGTCACTAGTACCGGTGGCTCTGATACCATGTAACAAGAATGGAATGAAAGATTCTTGCTTACAATTCTCATTCACTTTCAAAGAATATATATACATACAAAGCCATATGTCAAGGCAATCAAAAAAGGAAACTAGGAAACTAGAGAATCCCTAAATTATGCAAACTGATCCTATAAAATCTCCCTGATTTATATTTACCTATTCTAAGTAAATCAAGTAATTAAGGAAAAGAATAATTAAGGAAAAAATAAAACAAAGAATATTGACTAAATCTTCAACACATTTTATGATTGTGCAAGCCTCATGCTTTAGTGACCAAAATACGAATCTTTCCATCTTGAATACATTATCTAAATCACATAAATGCAAGTATCTTTAATAGCTTAACCTTTTCTGATAAAATGTTATTATAATATCTTGTAAATTGCTGTTGTGAAGATATTTTGGGTGATAAAGAAGGCTGTGAGACTTTTAATTAATTGTTGTTGCCATGTTGTCACTGTTTTTCTTTTTCCGAGTAGGGCAGAAGTGCGGGGTGAGAAGATGTATGCATTCAATTTTAGTTGGATTCTATGATTATTTTGATATGCCTGGGCAAGGAGTCCGTATGATTGTTGTTATTAGTGATGACAAATGTAGATTTTATGTTGAGGACCACCCTTACTTTGTATTGTCACTCGTGTAACTTTGCGATATTTGGTTGGTGCCGATGCCAAAGCTACATTATGCTTCACAAACAAGTTCTTTTGAGATGAGAACAGATTCTGGAAAGAAATGTTCCATTCATATTGCTTTATAGTTGCTGAGAGTTGACTTTCTTAACTTGTCCTTCAATTTCTCGTGTGACATTGGTGTCTAATTCTTTATGCTGAATTTCCATGGATATTTATTGAAAATTGTCAACTACGTGAACTCTTTTGAGATTTTGAGTTGACTTTCATATCCTTACCCCTGTTTTTGTTGCAAGGGATATCTATGTTCCCAAGTAACCTAATTCGCCCAACATCGACATCTCTTGATGCAATCATGCCAGCTTCACTTCTTTCTGTTAAAATATTTACACTTGTTGAACTCGAGAAAGCCACAGATAAGTTTAGTTCAAAAAGAGTATTGGGTGAAGGAGGTTTTGGACGTGTTTATCATGGGATCTTGGGAGATGGAACTCAAGTTGCTATTAAGTTGCTTACCAGGGACAATCAAAATGGAGATCAACAATTCATTGCTGAAGTTGAGATGCTAAGTCGTTTGCATCACCGCAATCTGGTTAAGTTAATTGGAGTATGCATAGAGGAACACACACGCTGCTTGGTCTATGAGCTAGTTCCAAATGGTAGCGTGGAGTCTCACTTACATTGTATGCTTCTCATTTCCTCTACATTTCTAAGTTCGATATTAGTCTGATGTGTATTCTTTCTTTAGCATCCAAAAGGGCTAAATGCATGGAAATATGCACATCTAATCGTTGTTTATTCTGTGTCTTTTGTGTAGAGCTGCAGAAACAGGTCTTCTGCAGGCAAGGAAGTGCATACTGATTTTCATCTGAACTTCTTTGAATTAATCGAGTTTCTTATGTTTCAGGTAACGACAAGGAGAATGCACCTCTTGACTGGGATGCACGGTTGAAGATTGCTCTTGGTGCAGCAAGAGGATTGGCTTATCTTCATGAAGATTCTAATCCTCGTGTAATTCATCGAGACTTCAAAGCCAGTAATGTGTTGTTAGAACATGACTTTACACCCAAGGTTTCGGATTTTGGTTTAGCTAGGGAAGCAACAGGAGGATCTAGTCCTATATCAACTAGAGTCATGGGGACTTTCGGGTATATATCTTTCCTCCACATCATATTGCATAAAACATGCTATTATCAAATTAGTGGTGTAACTGGAGTGTAGAAACTTGGAGGAAGGTGCATATTCTGACCTATATTCTGAATCATTTTAATAACTTGTTGATTTAGAAACAATCAATCCTTCCTATAAAAATGCTGGGTTATCAGTTTAAAAAATCATCAACGCACCATATTTTATCCATTGACATTTCAAGGCGCAGGCACAATGCCTAGAATTTTTATCTACAGAAATCAAAATGTTTGCTTACCTATTTAATCAAACTATCAATTCGGTAAAGCATCATAGTTTAGTTTGAAGGTTCAATTAACCAAACATGTCACCAGATGTGCAATTGTAAATCAATCAGCTGAAATAGTGCTAACGGATGTCATAGAGAATGGTTCTTTTCCTTTCCTTAATCCTTTCTCATGGTTTCTATTCAGATATCTTTATCTTCTACCATGACTTACAACTTCAACTCTAAGAGCATCTCCATTGAGCTCTTTAAACATAAGATTCTTTAAATTAAAGAATTAAGTTCTAAAATGTTACCCCAATAAGCTCTTTAGAGAGTGAGTTTGACTCTTCAAATTTGGAGAGCCAAAATCATTCTTTATAATTGAATGACTACAAGTTTCAAGGTCCTACTTCTTGAACAATGAAATCCATAATTAATTCTATTGGTTATTCATATTTAAAAATATTATTACTAATTAAAATTGAGATAAAATAATAATTTTTTTTTTGAAAAATGTAAAATAAAGAGTTAAAATTAGAGAGCATGTTGGAGCATTTAAAAATTTTCACACCTTGAATTTAAAAATACTCTTTATTTAATGGAATATACTCTTTAAAAATAGAGAGCCTGTTCGGCGTTAAGCTCGTTTGTATTTCCTTCTTGGGGCCATTGGTGCGTTTCCGGTTGAAGCGCTAGGGTCTCGTGGGATTAGTGGGGTGTGGGGCCCCCGATACCCTCGGTTATCAAAAAAAAAAAGGAGAACCTGTTGGAGATGCTCTAACTCATATATTTTGGATAAGAGTAATTCTAGAGGAACATTTTTTATTAATATTTTTAAGTGACATGGTGATGTAACATTTTATCATTAGGTGATAAAGATGTGTTTTAGATATGTATCATATGGATATTATTATTATCACGCAGTGAAAAAATGACACACCACCATATCATTTAAAAATATCAATAATGTCTCCCTAAAATTGTTCTTTGGATAAAAAGCAATCAGTAACAGCCATCTAAATTGTGGATTGCAGATATGTTGCACCTGAATATGCAATGACAGGACATCTAATTGTCAAAAGTGACGTTTACAGTTACGGAGTTGTTCTACTAGAGCTTCTATCTGGAAGAAAACCAGTGGACATGTCTCAACGTCCAGGAGAAGAAAACCTCGTGACTTGGGCACGATCTTTGTTGACCAGTCAAGAAGGTTTAGAGCAGCTAGTCGACCATTCCTTGGCTGGAACATACAATTTCGATGACATGGCTAAGGTGGCAGCCATTGCTTCTGTCTGTGTTAGCCCAGAGGTAGCAAAAAGACCTTTCATGGGAGAAGTTGTTCAAGCACTAAAACTCATTTACAACGACACAGATGAGACTTGTGTGGATGACTATAGTAGGAAATATTCTTCCTCTCATGAATCTGACTTCATATATGAGTTTCCCCATTCTGACAGTAGTAGGTGGAATGATGGCGGGGTTACCCCACAGTTGACATATGGGCAAGCTTCTCCTTACATAACAATGGAGTACAGTTCAGGCCCTCTGGAATTTGAAAACAGGCGGTTTTCAGCTTCAGGGTTGGTCGAGGGAGGTGTTGCCTTGCCTCTTAAGCATGGTAATCGATCAGGTCCATTGATGACAGGGAGGAATAAACGAGCTTTCTATAGAATGCAGGGGAGCAAGAGCGAAAATGGTGGCCTCTTGAGATGTGCTTGGGATGATGGCACGAGTTACAAGGCTTCCTTTTAGTGAGTATTTAACAATTTAAAATTGTACAGTACTCACCTTTTTATTGAGAATATTGTGCTAGGTGTAGCTTTAGGCAGCTGAATGTTACAATTTCCCTACCGAAGGATGGGAACTACAGGATGATATACATCTTATATGACTCCTGATTTTGTTGTTCTTAAATTTCGTTAACATATAGACTAGGATGTAAGTTGGAACTACAGGATGACATACATCTTATATGACTTTTAATTTTGGTGTTCTTAAATTTTGTTTGACATATAGACTAGGATGCATGTTTGAAAGTCTTTGTTGTATATGCCTACTAGTAAAATTTTTGCTGGTTCAAAATGTGTTTGAACAAGCAACTCTCCATTTAGATTCAGTTGTTTTTGTCGGCTTCAGTCATTTGAAAGTATGTCTTTTCTGAAGACTGCATCTCTCAACGTTTCCCTAATTGACATGGTAGCATGGAGTTGTTATTTCGTAAATACCTATTCAATTATTCTCAGGTTGTTTGAAACTATGTTTTAGCAATGTATGATGTAAGGCTAATGGAAAAGTCGGTACCTTTTTGTTTAACGTCCCTTGACTAATGTTTTGTATAACCATTTTGACGGCTAGTGTTATGTTTATTGGAAAATTCTACATGTACACATATTTAGTGTCACACGTTGAAGATTATAGATTTGTCCCTCAGTTTTATGCATAATTATAATATACCTATTCATTTGGCGAACCAAGGTTGGCACGGTGGATTCTCTCACATTGCATTAGGGCTTGCTCAAATTAGCTATCTGAAGTTTGAACGATAGATTGGGATTCAAAATGAATACGTATATTGTAATTAGACATAAAACTGAGGATGAATATGTCATTTGCAACGTGTGTGGCACTAAATGTGTACTTGCAGAATTTCAACGTGCTTGGAAATGAATAGGTATATTGTATTTTGGCATGGGAATGTTTCGTGTTTTCGAGTTTACAAACTATGGCCTAGACAATTTGATCAAGCTATTTGAGTGGGTGCGGCTAATTGGCCACCATCTTTTCTAAACATACCCCCCGAAACACATTTCATTCTCACTCTACCATTTCATCCAACAAAAAAAAAAAAAACAAAAACAAAACAAAACAATACAACGGAGATGAAGGTTTGCTGCGGGAACTTAGCAGCTTCATTTGCTCCCATTTCTAATAGCACTTGTTGCCGGAAATTGCAGCAATTTAGGGGGAGATCCCCCTTCTTTTTTGCTGCAACTTTGCAGCAAAAAAGATGGAGGCATTCCCCCTATTAGAAATGGCAGGAAAATGCCGCCAGTAATGGCTGAAAAAGGGTAAAATTGGAATGATTTTGTTTGGAGGGTGTATTTACAAAAAATGGGGTGCATTTAGCCGCACACTATTTGAGTTCATGTAGTCTGGACATATTGATATTATCAAACAATTTAGTTACAATATTTTCTAAAATATTGTACCTTTTAAACAAAGTCGTCTACGTTAAATGTGTTATTGCGGTCGTGATGGGTCATTTGTAGTTATACGTTTCCGCATACTTGTTGGAGTCTAATTGATAGATTTAGCATGTGATAGCCTCCATTTTATACAATTTTTTCCACTTTTTTATTTATTTTTATCTATTATTTTTTTGGATCAAATTAATCACATCCACATATTTCGTGAGACTTATATTTATTACACAAATCTCCACCATTCAACCGCTACTAATTTTCTCTCATCTTTTATATAAAAAAACTATAAAAAAAAATATCCAATCTTATCACCCCTTTAATTCCAACTCCTTGTTGCACCTTTTTTCCAAAAACTAGCGAACACCACATGCATTGCATGTGATTTTGTAAGTTGGCGTAGTTTAGATTATGCAAATTTATTAATGATACAATAAAAATTTATGATCTCATTACAATTTAATAATTAAAATTTTATATATCTTATCAATAAAATTAAAATAATAGGGAATTATATTTACGTACAATCATGGGAATTTTGTAGCTCCATTGTTGTAAAACTTAAAATTTAAACATTTTGTTAACTTTCACTTGCAATAAGATGTTGTTCACAAGAATACTGTTTTTCACATTTTTTTGAATAATCTTTCTAATTTTTTAATTACATATTACACCAACCATCACACCCATTCTTAATTTTTTTAATTAAAAAACTTTACCAATAAACACAAATCTTAATTCTATTTTTCCAACAATTCATATCAAGCATACCCCTAATAAACTATAACTTAATATGCATCAACTACCATTTTTATATTGAACATCAAACATGGTTACATCATATTCAAAGTATAATGAGACCTATCGGTAGAGGCACATGGAGATCGAGCAGTGCCGTCCATGGACCGCACTGGGTTTTTGAGCTGTCCAATTAAAAATGGGCCTCATTGTTAATGGTTAATCGGTTTTACGAGGCTGATTATGGTTTATGGACTTGGAACTTGGTTTCTGCTGGGACTAATTATTGGTTATGTAAGTCGGTGTCCGTGACTTGGTTAATGTAAGTCACGAGGCTGATTATTGAAATTTCATTCATGTAAATTGTGAGGTTGATTGAACTATTTAACTATTTCTCTTTCCTAGGATTATGGATCACAAAAATTTTCTGGCTTCGCCCCTGAAAACAAACATGAGAAGGAAAGGCCGAGGGAGGGGGTGGGGGTGGTTGTGTACCTTCTCTTTAATGAATGGAATGTAATATTTTGATTTTAATTTGAGAAGTAACAATTATTTAAAATTTCCTTATTTAACAATTTCTCTTTCCTAAGATTATGGACCACAAAAAAATTTTTTTGCCTTCGCCCCTGAAAACAAACATGAGAGGGAGAGGCCGAGAGGGAGAGCGGGGGGCTTCTAATGAATGGAATGTAATATTTCCTTTTTTATTTGAGAAGTAACAATTATTTAAATTTTCCTTATTGAATGACACTATAATATCTTGTAATTATTAATGTTTTGTTCCTTACTTTGATAATAATATATATATATATATATATGTATATATATATATCACACGTAATTTTCAATAAATTATCAATCAAAATCTAAAATTATGTAAAGACGTGATAGTTAATATTTTCATTTTAATTTGACAAACAACAATTATTTAAATTTCCCTATGAAACTATAATATCCAATATATATAAAAATAAACCAATGACATTTTTCGTTCAAACTTGTATTTTTCATAATTAAAAAATCATTATTTTATTCACATTTCTCACTAATTCTTTTATTTGCAATAATTATTATTTTATTTTTTTCAAAATTGATTTATCATCCCTGAGATCACCACCATCTTCATTTCCGAATATCCATCTACATTTGCCTCTCTCTCTCTCTCTCGGTGAAATATATGAATATATATTTTCAAATTTCATATATATATATATACATATATATATATTCAAAATTTAAAATTTTTTTAATTAATTGACTTATATGAAATATTTGGCATTATTATTCCATTTCCTGCTTTCTAAATGAAGTTTGCTATGAAATTTTAGTAGAGCCTAATTCAATTGCAACTCCTAGATATTTGTCATTTGAGGCATATTCATTTTCTAAAGTGATATGTATAGCATATACTGTATTCTTAGATGGAAGCTTATTATTGATTAATATAAGATTATTGTGTTAGGTATTTATGTACTCGAAAATAGAATATTTTTCTACTCGATTAACTAACATAGTATATGTATTGAAATTTATAAACCTTATTGTTTGAATTAACTCATTATATTATTGCCAATAATAGACCTTATTAATTATCAATTAAAATATCTGTTTAACGATTTATTGATTTATTTTGACAACAACAAATTAATTAAACGGTGACTGATAATTTTAATTTTATTTTACCATTTAATCAAAAAATTGAAAATTGAATTGAATCAATTTGCAATACAACTATTAAAATACTAGATTCGGAGATCAATTTAAAGATGATTTAATAGATTATCGGTATTATTTATTATTTTAAAAATTATTCTTAATGTCATAAAAATTATAAAATTTACTTTGATTTTTCAATTTTGTAAACATATATGTAGATAAAAGAACTTAATACAAATTATCTTATTTAATTTTATTTAATAATAATTAATAAGAATAAACTAATTAACGCATAAGACCCGCCCCTAGGCCCATGAGGTATAGAGTTGCTCCGACTCGCAAGTTCTAGGGGTAGGTCAAGAGGCGGGCCGGATCAGGCTTTAGACCCGTGAGTTGATCCACGAAACAAATTTTTTTCACACATTGAATTTTTCTTTAGCAATGGTGAATGGGATAACGGTAAGACATTTTATCGTGGACTAATAATTTATGGATTCAAATATTTTTCATTTTCAAATATCCAAATATTTTTACTTATATTAAACTTTTTAATTTTAAAAATATAATTATATTCGTGGTTAATAGAGGTGGATACATTCCAATCCGGATCCACCCAAAAAAATTTGGGGTTGCAAAATTTGCCATCGAGTTCTAAATTATAACTTGGGTATATGTCTTCCCGTGTAGCACACGGGAGAAAATGCTAGTAATTACTAATAATTTGTTCCTTACTTTTTACAATTAATAATTATATCTAGTTGATAAAGGGGATATTGTCAAATTTTATTTTTGTATTTTTATGGCAAATCGAACATTAATTTATTTTTATACAAAAAAAGTGATAATAAGAAATATAAAAAATATATATCACACATAATTTTCAATAAATTGTCAATTGGAGGCTAAAATTATGTAAAAACACGATAGTTTCATATTGAGAAGATAAAGAACCTAAGGGTGCGTTCTATTTACTGTTTTATGTTTTCAAAAATGATGAAAACGAGTTTTTGAGGAAAGCATATTTCCAAAAACGTTTTCAAAATTTGTAAAGAAAACTAGAAAAACATCTTTTTGATGTTTTTGGGGTTTCAAACCACCTAATTTGGCAACCAACCACCATAGTTGATTAATTTGTTTCTGCAGTGTCGAAATAATGTCGAATGCAGAATGAAGAGCTTGATGATTCTATAGCAGATTTGCATCATTTTCTATATCAGTGTCGATGAAATCAAAGAGACTGAACGAGATGAATATATTTTCACCCCATTTGAAATAACTTGTCAGCTGCAACTTGAGATGAAATGGTGAATGGTAAACGTTGTATTGTTGGGTTTCTTATGCACAACTTATAGTGGCGCAATTGTGGACGTGTGATTTGTGGTAATTTGGTTAATTGAATATCTCTTGTTCTAGGGTGGTGGTCGAACCACCAGTGCAAGTGGTGGTTCACGACTACCTATTGGTAGCGGATTCACACCACCACAGGTCATCGGCAAACATGCCAACGACCTGTTGATGGGGAAGACGGGGGTGGGGTTTGGAGTGACTGTTGGAGGTTGATGATGATGATGACTCTTCTTAACAAGTTGCAAAATTTTGACACTTTTTGTGATTTTTATTGTATAAACTCATTATTTTTCTAAAAGTACAAACTAAACACGTTTTTTTTTCTCTTCTCAAAAATAGTTTATCCAAATAATAAACCAAACGCATTTTCAATTTTCTCAAATCAACAACGGAAAACAGAAAATAATTATAAAAACTTAATGCATTGAATGAGAATAACAATAGGTTATGGTATTCTTGTAAATTTAAGAAATATGTGAGGATAATATGGGTACAAAAAGTCTCTCCACCTATTCACCATTTAATAGTCATATAGATAAAAACTAATATTTTCCTCGTGCGATGCATAAGAGTAGTATGGTTTATTTGCATAAAATAATATTAATAAAAATTAACAAAGCATATATAATATTATAAATTTTAATAATGATTTACAAATGTTAATTCGACCCATTATTGAAATCTATAATATTATATATATATTTTTATTTTTTTTATATTAATATTATTTTATGTAAATAAATCATCTTATTCGTCCAGTACATCGCATGGGAGAAATACTAGTTATCAATAATATATATATGCCAAAATAAATTGCAATACACTCATGTAACTAATTTATATTTATGAAAAACAAAACTCAGTTACTATTAAAATGGACATTCTATAGACGCTTTATATTGTAATATGTAGATGTACTTCTCAAAAAAAAAAAAAATCTAAAAACATACTCAATCAATTTAGTGAGATTGATTCATTCCTTGTAATGACCCGCCCGAATTCGTCCCGGAAACGTATATGATTTTGTATATAAATCCGTATCTGTCCCCGTATTTGATATGAAATGACATGATGATGTTTCGGCATGCTACACGTGTATGTGATACGTTCACGATATGCTTTGAAGTGTAGGATATGCCCGGAATCCGAGACGGCCTTCGAAAATGATGAAAATGGGAAAATTCTGCAGAACCAGCTTTACGGCCGTAAATGTCATGGTTACGGTCATAAATATACGGTTACGGCCGTAAATGTAGATGATACGGCCGTAAGTGTCACACAGAAGAAAAGTGAGGAAAAATGCAGAGAGTTTAATACGGCCGTATGAGGCCTTAAGTACGGTCGTATGATGCATATTACGGCCGTAAGTTATAGAGTTACGGCCGTAAGTCAAGAAGATGAAATGCAGGGGATTTACAGAGAGTTGGTTACGGCCGTAAGTATTTGGGGTTACGGCCGTAAGTCAAGAGTTACGGCCGTAAATGGTAAAGTTACGGCTGTAATTGTAAGTCGGCAGAAAGGGTATATCTAGAAGTTTCTTGCTATTTCTTGAGGATTATTCAGGTGAGTTCAGTTCAAGCACTCCCATAACACTCCCAAGATTATGCCAAAACCCTCTCCATGATCTAAATCAAGAAACAAGTGCATGTAATCCCTATGTAACCTTAATTACAAGAGAAGAGAGGGAGAAGAAAGAAGAAAGCGTCGAGGTTCAAAACGACACATCTTTGAAACGAATTGGATTTTGAAGGTGATGTCTTCTTAAGAGTTGTAGTCCATTGAGTCTAGATTGCAACAAGCTTTGAATCACCTTATTTGGACATCGGACGCAAAAGTTATGACCAAAACATTGAAGGCCGCCAGTGCAGAAAATTTTCAGCAGAAGGCATTACGGCCGTAATTAAAGGACATACGGCCGTAATTTCATGTCTGTAAAGTGAGTTTTCTCGACTTTTCTTGATATTTTTGGGTATTTATTCCACTCTAATGTGTCTCTAAGGTCCATTTGACACCCAAGAACCTCTCCAAGCTCCTCAAAACCCTTGTTGAAGCTTTATGCACCAATAGTGAGCTTGTGTATCTTGGTTCTACAAGAGGAAAGAAGAAGAAAGGAAGAAGAGGAAGAGAAGGAGAGGAACAAGAGGAAGCTTGTCTATGCTTGTTTGAGCTTCATTTATGGTGGGTAATGGTTGCTTTATATGCTTTATGATGTATTTGCATGTTTATACTTGATTGAAACAAGAAATGGAATGATTATGAAGCTTAGGGGCATGTTAGGATCTCTTGGCCTTGTTCTATGTTTATGATTTGAGATGTTGATGATATGTATGTGTTTATGTGGCTTGTATGATCCGTCATGCCATGTCTAGACGTTATTGGGCTATGAGTGAAAGAAACCTAGTTATTGGAAGATATATGCAACGAACAAGGGAAATGATAAGCTTGGCGTTTATGTATGTTTACGTGATTTAATGTGAAGTAATATATGTCCTATGTGATGTGGATATGATTGTGCTAAAGTGTGCTACGTGTACTTACGTGAACCAAAATGAATACGTATATCATATGTTGTAATGTTGTGACGTTATGTAAAGTAAAGTGCCAACGTTCAGTGCATGAATATGTAATGTCTTATGCTTGTGGTCCCGATACGATCATGAAGCCTTGTTTATGATACGTGTGAATAATGACGATGTGAAAGGAACAAGGCGTAAAGAGGTAATGTTTATGTAAACGTATCATGAGCATATGTGTGTGAATACAGTTACCAATCATGTGTTTACATATGAATGTAAACTGGCCATATGGGGGATCTACGCCCCATTATGACGTGGTCAGTCGGGGGATCTACGCCCCGTATGTAAAGAAAAGCAGGTCTTCGGGGGATCAACGCCCCGTATGAAAGATAAGGCCTAACTAAAGAATGAACGGCGCCAAGTATTCACATGATTTGTAATTGGGGCCCAAAGTAAACGTGTGACATGCATTGCATTGCATCTATTATCCACTGGGTCTTTATGACTCACCATGTGCATACGTGTTGTGTTTTGAAGGTGCTATGCGTTGGAGGTAGGCGAAAGGTCACTAGATGCTATGATGTGGTGCATGATGGGGAAAGGGAATTAAAAGATCTTGCGGTATGTAATGAAAACCGAAACCCTAGCGTTACGTTATACGTTTGAAAGAAAGGAATTTAGGGTTTCGTGTATAAATGAATGACGGACGCACGTCTAGTTCCACTTATATTATGAAACGAAAAGAAAATACACGGTATGATGTGCACGGCCCGAAGGCGGCCCGTTACGGATGAAGTGCACGGCCACACGATATTATGTATCCGTTGCGTGTATTTGACGTCATTGTGACGTATATGTATGTGAAACTGGACGGGGTGTTACATTCCTCCAACAATCAAACTCTAACAATGGCCTATTTTTACCCCCAACATTTCTTCCAAAAACATTTTGTGGACTGCAACACATTATACACATTATTACAAACTTACTCCATCCAATTTTACATCATAAATTATTTTTGTTTTATAATTTTTAACCATTCATTATATTGATTTGACAATTTTTTTAATATATATTTTTAATAAATCTTCTTTATTTCTCAACTGCATATACATTTAAAGTTCATTTTTGTTGACAATCTATATCAAACGTACTAGTTGCTGGGACATGCCAACAATGTGTCATCTTGAATGCAGTGGGGCCCGAGCGAGGGGGCTTCTCTCTTGTTGGGAGAAAATTCCTCCTCCGAGCGCTAGCACTCAAACCAAACTCATCAAACATACCCCCAAAACAAACTCAATCAATTTAATGACATTGATTCATCGATCATCCCTCCAACAATAAAGCTTTGACAATGATCACCTTTTACCAATTACCGTCAACATTTTCCCCAAGTCACTTTTTGTGGACCACAACATAAATTATTACATATAAAAGAATTCTTTTTTTTCTTTATTTTTTTTTCAAATAGTGAGCTAAAAGGAGAAAATGAAGAAAAAGAAAAAGAAAAAAAAAATGTAACCGCGTTGTCAATTTCAAATGGATGGGTCCCACCCCATCCACCAACAATATCTCCGCATACTATCTTTTCCATGTCTGAGCCCTACCATTGAGGACTCGCAGTATCGCGAATCTAGGAGGGGCATTTATGGAATTCAGTTACATTTAACCAACGATTACTTGTAACAGTAGATGACTTGACTCTTTGACGAAGTAAAATATGGAACACATAAAACCTTTGCATTTCTGCCAAGCAAACAAAGGGTTTTGAGTTTTTAATCTCGCTCTCTCTTGACGTCCCTCCATTTGTTTAGTAAAATCGGCAATATATTTTTTCTGGATTTTCGATTTTCTTCTACTTCTAGAAGATAATCAGATCGGTGAAATAAAAAAATAAAATAAAATAAAAGAAGGGGAGAGGGAGAGGGATATATACATATATATAAATTCTGCTGGCGGATCCTTTGTTTATTTTTTGTAATGTTGCAATTAGAATTTGTTTCGGGACCAGGCGAAGTGTAGTTCAGTTTCTAATATTGATTTGGGGTGAATGTTGGACTCGCTAAATCCAAAAGCTTTATTTAGTGTGGGAAGTGCAAGAAGCGTTGATTCGTTGGATCTAGTTTTTGTTGAATTGTTGCTTTGTTGAGATTTTGAAGCTGACAGTAACGGTAGTGAGGTACCTGATCTGATTGGAGCCATCCAAATATGGTACTAAACTGCTCCCTCTCTCTCTAATGTTAGCTTTTGTGGATTTTCTGGAAATGTGCTCTTATTTGGTGTTAGTTTGGTGAAAAACTGGGTGTGAGTAAATGTTATTATTATTATTTTTTGGTGTAGGCTAAATCTATGTCCAGAATTGAAACACTGATTTTGACTTTCACCAAAAAAAAAAATAAATAAATAAATAAAAAAAATAAAAAACACTGATTTAATTTCATATGCCCACATTTGTGCGTTATCAATTCGAGTTTACTGATGTACTTTTTTCCGTATCAATTGAATGACGGATTTAAATATTTGGAGCACATGAACTGTGATGCCTTTCTGTTGCTTCTTCTCCTGGTTGGGGGTGGGTGGGTGTGGTGGGGGTGGATTCTCCTCTGATGGGGTGGGGATGCTGAGGCTGTGCACTGTGGTAGTTGCATCAACAGGTCTGAGTTCAATCTTAAGTATCAATAGACTCTTGTCATATAAGCAGGTAAAGATGTTATTGTGTGTTTGATTCTTGGCATTTTTTATTTTTTGAGACTGAAACAAGATAACTTCCCAAGATTTTTTCAGCAGTTTTGGACCATTGGTCGAAATACATGAATTTTAGAAGTCCAAGGCAATAAATGAGACAGTTTTGGTTTCTAAAGTTTTCTGTGACTTACTGAAAATTTGTTTGGTTAATTAACCAAATACTTTAGCCATTTTACTATGCTGAAAGGACGAAGATGAAGAGTAATGAACCTTTTTTATTTCCATCTTTCTTTAAGTTGATCAATCAACACAACTGGAATGACAGAAACAACAATGAAGTTTGTGGCACGTTTCATTGTCTTTCGAAATTTCTGGCCACCAGCTTTCTTGTTCGTAAACTGGAGAGCTTATACTCTAAGGTAAATGATATAAGTACTACTTGTAGTGGTTCAATGGGATCGATTTCATGAAGGATGAGATCGATAAACAGAAATCACTAGAATTTCATTGTTGTAGGAAATACGATATCACTGTAACTGTTTTTGTTTTATCTTTTCAAATACATTTGGTGTCAGGAAAAGGGGGATGCAGCTGTATATAAAATAGTAGCATGGTAACTGAATGAAAGTAAACTATTCTCATATGTAGAGCAATGTTCAAAAAGGCGAAATTAGGTACTGAGGCGGTTCACACTTATGAGGCGAGGCGTAGCCTTAGGGCGCATTGAGGCGTAAGCCTCAAAAAAATAAAAAAATAAAAAATAAAATATTACAAAACAAATGCAATTTAGCATATTTAACTCAAATACTCAATAAACTGCTTAACACTAAAGAGAAGATAGTCTATAGAAATTGAGATCAAGAAACAAATAAATCAACGAAGTCTTAAAAATTGAGATCGGATCATCATTCATCATCACTCATCACTCATCACTCATCACCATCATCCGTGGAAGTGTCATCATATCTAATTCCAAAATATCTTCTTCATTTTCACCCTCATCCGTGCGATTCTGACCTGGTTCTTTGATTCTCAAGTTGTTTCTTGTAAGAGAAGAATACATAGTCTTAGTCTCTTAGACTCTTGATCTGTCTTCCATATTTGTAGGTTTGGGCCTTTTAAATTTTTTTTTAATTATATGTCAACTGGACCTTCTAGAAACCCTTTCATCTTCTCAATTCTTTTAATTTTCAAATTAATTCAAATAAGAATTTCGAAAATCGAGGACTTCCTTTGAGGCGTATGCCTCATACACCTTGAGGAAATGGAGTTGAGGCACATGCCTCAACAGGAAAAACTCAAGCCTCGCAGAAAACAGCCTCAGTCCATGCGCCTTGAGGCGGTGGAGTTAAGCCTCAACCTAAGGCGGGCCTTGAGGCGAGCCTCACTATAGCCTTTTTATTCACTGATGTAGAGAATGTAAAGTTCTTTCTATTTTGCTCTAAAAAAATGCCATTCTATTGCTAGCCAAATGTGGTGCAAGCATATGTACAACAAGAAATAAATAGAAGGAAAGTAATACCCCAATATGTACCCTAGAATATGTCCTACTTACCAGGAAAACATACCATAAAATCTGTCTTCAAGGCTAGGTAAATTGCCTAAAATACATGATTTACTGACTACATAGCTCCTACAATTAAAATATCTTTGACATCCTATTTTATGGTTTCCTGTCAAGCTCATTGGTAGTCCGCCACAAGCTGATGAATGTTATCATATAGTTCCAAAATCGTTCATAATGATATTAAAAACTTGAGTCAGTTGCCCTTTTGTTGACGCATGTGGAGCATAGATCAAACTACTTTACAAATTTTCTTTGATAAAGTGTATTTTTTTTTTTTGAAACAAAACAAACTTTATGTTATTATAAAATTGATTTACAATAGAGCATGCTCAGACTTAATAGCAGGAGATGCACATCACACATATTGTAGACTCTTAAGATCTAGATACAAAAATTGCTCCAATCTCTACAAAGGTCTAGAAAAGATAGTCCCTCAAAGTCTTTAGGCCTTGTTCTATGGAGAATAAAGTTTACTTACTCGAATTTCGTGCATATTGAGTGGTTGAGATTTGAAGAAAATGTATTAAAATTATAAAATAATTATATGAGTGGTTAAAAATAATAAGAGAAAAAAGTTAGTTGAAGTTAGTAGATTCTGCGCGTGTTAGGGTGTGTATTTTTATGTGTTTTGATATGATATAGGAGAGAGAAAAAGTGGAATTGAATGGTGGAGATTTGTGTAGTACAGGTAGGTCCCACGAAATGAATAGTATAAAAATGTGTAAAAATGGGTAGGAGAATAGGCGCTTTATTGTGTATAGAACAAGCCCTTAGTGTTGTATACCCAAGTTGCTACCCAAAACTTGATTTTTTCCCACATACTATCTAAAGTTTCTATATTTTCTTCAAATATCCTTCTATTCCTCTCAAGCTAGACTTCCTCTGGTCTCTGGCGAACTAGAGCTCACCATTGCGAAGAAGTTAACTGGTTCACCGATGAACCCTTGTTCACCAGTAAACTAATTTTGGGTGGTAGTGGTGGGTGGGGTGAGTGGGAATGGTAAGTTGATTGTCAAATTGCACAGTTTTAAAGTTTAGCACCATGTAATTTTATTATATCAATTGATCATTTTGCAAAAAATTCAAATAAAAACTTTTTCTAATTTTTTGTTTAAGAAATAGTTTTTGAAAATGACAAATCAAATGCATTTTTAATTTTCTTAAAACCGCAGCTCAAAATAGAAAACTGAATGTGTTTTCAAACCTCAAATCTAAAAAGTGAAATACAAAGAGAACGCACCTGAAGTTTTCGAGAATAGTGGTTGGCTACTTGGCTTTCCACAGTGGTTGCATTCTAAGATGAAGATATGTACATATATGCGTACACGCACACACATGTATATACATTCATATATTTTTTACGATGCTGTTTGTTAACTTTCCTTGTTCAAGAATACCCCACAAAACCGCAATTTGATGCTTTAGGATCCAGTTTGCTAAGATTTTGTGTATGGATATATATGATATTGAATGGGTGGAATTTGGCTGAAGCCTTTTTTTTTTGGATAGGAAATTGAGAATTTTATTATAAAATATAACAGAGTACAAAAGATACAATCAAGGAAAAAGTAGATGAGGCATCCACTCAAAGGAACAAAAAAACCATAAAATAAGCCAAAAAACAAGATCGGAAACTAGGGGCTGTTCGGGACTATAGTACATAAAGAACTAATGGGGTCTAGTCGAAATAAAAAATTATGTAATTTGCTAAAGATCCCATCCGCTCGTGACAGTAGGACTGCGGAGGATATAATGCTATCCCAAATATCATCTAGCTACCGCTCCAAGTTATCGAAAATCCTCGGATTCCTCTCAGGAAAGAACTTAGAAATGCAGTTGCTTGAGAACCATGCTTTTAAAACTCAAAGGGGCATTCTGTTTATAAGATAACCAGTTGTTAATACCCGTTTCCGCATGGGATTTGGGCACATTATTTTGTAAAAATAAACCCCTTGTGATTTCAAGTAGGTGTCTATTCTTCCTCTCATCTATTTAACTTTGTTCCAGAGAGTCAATCCTAGAAGAGCAAGTGATTGTCCCCTTTTTTTGAGAAAATGGGGATACGAGTTAGTGAAGTACTGTTAACCATTGTCAGACTCGTATTTTAACATGGACTCCCAACAGATTACGATCATTTGAAAAAAATAGTAACGCTGTGCTCACATCAGATTTAATTTTAAAGAAACTTAGACAGGTAACTCTGGCAATTATCAATAAAAACACAAACCATCTATTGCCATGGAAATTTCGGATACGAGAATGACTCCACACCTCTTGATGAATAAAAGTAAATGGGCGTATGATTTCTATGATTATTCAATGGAAACGAAATTTCACGATTTTTGGCTAGTGCACAAACTTTATAAGAAAACATACTAGTTTCCATACTTTGAAATGGAAACACGTTTTCTATTAAAGGAAATGGTGGACGTCCTAATCTAAAGATGGTGTAGCCAAATCTTCTTTGTGAGATGCATTTCTTTCTGTAAGATAAGAAAGTGGTAATTTGTCACTGATTGCTTTATTAGCTTCAAGAAAGTAGAGTCCTTCCTGTTTGTGAACGCTCAATCAACTTTCCAGTAGAACATGATATAAGAGGGAAAAATGCCACTGCACAATTTAGGTCTATTGTGATTTGATGAACCAATAAGGGGTTTACTGATAATTCTGGCTCATGTAAAACAGAATTTAGAGCAAAGCGCGGGACAGGTTAATTTTCCGTTGACTAGCCACTGTTGTTAGAGTTCGTCAGCAACTTTGGTTTCTTGTTGCCTGGACATGGATGATTGGTGGAAAGTTTGTCGGAAGATTGTCACGTGGTTTGCTGCTCCTGAGTGAATGACCCAGGAGCTGGAGCAACATTCTTCCAAGGCACTATTCACTAAGGGGATAGTGACCGGAGTACTTGGCTGAGCGTGCTGAGGCAGCACTAAAGTTTCTAGACAGGAGATTTTTGTGTGAGCTCCATTTTGTTCGTGTCTAATCCTTCGCCCTCTGGTTTCTTGGGCATAGCTTTCTTGTTATAACACCTTTTTGAATGAGAAATATATGCACGTTTACCTTGCTGGCCAATTCAAGCATCATCCTATCCACAAGATTGGGCTTTTCCAAGTCTTCTGGTTTTGTAATGTGGCTGTTACCCACAGAGTACCCTTTGATTAGGTGCTGCAATTCCGTAGTTTTGCAAAAGAGGGGCTGCCTGATTTATCAGCTCACATATATGGAGTGATGGGGAAAATTAGAAAAAATAAAAAATAAAATTATATGAAGGTGTTGCAACTCCATAGATTTGTGAAAGAGGGGCTGCGTGATTTTTCAGCTCACATGCATGGGGTGATGGGGCAACTTAGAAACAAAAATTATATGAAGGGAAAATGAAGATGGTTTTTCATTTCCAAGAATGAACAGTGATTAGTTGCATGTTACAATCTTGAAATCCTTGAAACTGTAAGAGAATAAGCTGTGATACCATATAGAGAACGTCAGTGTGGTTTTATTTTCAGTCAAATGTTTTACAAGCATATATGCTGCAGAAAATACATAGAAGGAAAGCACTCCCCCGATTTTCGCCCCCAAAATCTTTACTAATTATGAGGAAAACAGATCCTTAAAGTCTGTCCTATTGACGAGGAAAATTTTCTAAAATTCCTGAATTATAGAACTCTAAATAATAAAATTTCTTGGACGTCCTTTTTTATGGGATTCCTACAAGATGTCAAAATAATACAAATTGTCTTCTCATGTTTTGATGGCTTGGGGCTATAATCGGCGTGCTTTGCATATTTCTTTTAAGTTGGCCCGGGACATATCACCTGAGGGCTTGTTCTATTCACATTAAATTTCAAAAAAAAAAAAAAATTTACTTTTTTGTCTCACCCTTTTCACCACTGATACATTGATGTGACAATTTCTAATTTATTTATTTTTTAATACATCTTCTAGATACCATTAGTTCATGTAGATGCTAGTATTTTGGTTCTTGTTATCTTGTATTTTTGGCTTCTTTGGTGAATGGTTTTGCGGCCTTCGGTGGATGCCTTATCCACTGTTTTTGTACTTTTGCACTGGTTTTTGTGAATATAATTATCGTTTCTCATTAAAAAAAAAAGACTTCAATTTTTAACTACACATCTAAAAGCAAATTTAATTTAGTCAAAGGTAATGTGAATCAAATAAGCCCTCATTTTTTGCAAGCTTATACTATCTACAATGAACAAAGGGTGGAGTGTCTCACTGTTGATATTAGTACTTATTAGCCATGCTTAAAGATTTTTGAATTTTTGTAGGTTGCTTCAGTCAGTTTAGGGGTGGGTTCTCTTGTATGGGTGGAGGATCTAGATGAAGCATGGATAGATGGTGAGGTTGTTGCTGTGACTGGTGAAGATATTAAAGTCCAGTCTGCATCTGGAAAAGTGGTGCGTGTTTCGTTTATCTTGTAGTTATTTTGGTTGGATGGTGTTTTTCTTTCTTTACAAGTAATTGGAGAGTCGCAGATTTACTAAATTTAGCGTCCATGTATATTATTGTTGTCTTTTTTCTAAAGGTTGTTGCGAAGTCTTCTAATGTCTACCCCAAAGATGCAGAAGCCCCTCCTTGTGGAGTGGATGACATGACAAAGTTGGCATATCTGCACGAGCCTGGGGTTTTGGATAACCTAAAAACCAGATATGATATTAATGAGATTTATGTAAGTTTCTTAGTAGTGCATTCTCCATCTGTAAGACCCATCCTCACCTCATTGCTGTCATCACTGGTGAACCATTGAAAATATTTTGAGATCGTTCTATCTGTGCATATTCCAGACTTACACAGGAAATATATTGATTGCTGTGAATCCATTCCAAAAACTGCCCCATCTGTATGATAGCCATATGATGGCACAATACAAAGGAGCAGACTTTGGCGAGCTGAGTCCACATCCTTTTGCTGTTGCAGATGCCGCATACAGGCAAGTAATATTTCATATCGACTGCTTGAGTTTACATGCTATAGTGCTCCTGAAGAGACTATTGTTTTGTGCAGACTAATGATGAATGAAGGGATGAAGCAGTCAATTTTGGTTAGTGGAGAAAGTGGTGCTGGTAAGACAGAAAGCACTAAATTACTCATGCGTTATCTTGCTTACATGGGGGGACGAGCTGTGGCCGAGGGAAGGACTGTGGAACAACAAGTACTTCAGGTATATTCAGCTGAATAAGAATAGAAAAGTACTGCTCGTGATGTTAACTTTCTAGTATGTGTATGATACTAAAAGGCTAATTTAGTTTCTCACGTATTGCATTCGATATTTCTTATTTGCAGTCAAATCCCGTTTTGGAAGCATTTGGTAATGCTAAGACTGTCAGAAATAATAATTCAAGGTGTGAAAAATAGAGTATTATTGTTAATATTTTTGGTTTTGGGTGGGGTGTATCTTTTTTAATATCATAATTTAACTAACAATATTATTACATGTGTGTTACAGTCGTTTTGGTAAGTTTGTGGAGATTCAGTTTGATCAGAGGGGAAGGATTTCAGGGGCTGCCATTCGAACTTATTTGCTGGAAAGATCTCGTGTTTGTCAAGTGTCTGATCCTGAGAGAAATTACCATTGTTTCTATATGCTCTGTGCTGCACCAAAGGAGGTAATGGAACTTATTTGAACTTTTTACCTGCATCTTTCTGATAGAAATCTCATTTTTGAGCGCCATATCCTAAAGTGGAACTGCTTGGAGATGTAGATTTGGTAGTGTAAAACTTATTGAGAAAATAAATTCTTGTCTTGCATTCAATAGCTATACATATTTATACAAGAGAATGAGACTCTATACTAGGAAACTAGAATATCTCCTAATCTATTATTACCATAAATAAAACTCTATATACAATTTGATGGCGAGCGCTTTAGCACGCGCAATAATTAAACAGCAAGCGCACGGGCCGCACAAGTAATAAAGTGGACTCAAGAGTCCGGATATCGTACCCACAGGGATTGGTGTTCGTGATGGAGTCACTTATTCTAGCGAGAAAATAGCCACGAGAGGGGGAGGTGAATCTAACTAAGCTAAACTAGAAGATAGAGCAAATAATAATATAAAATGGGAATGAACGGGGATGAACTTGGATGAATAGATAGTTGGGAATCATAACTTCAATTAACCATAACTTAATCAACCATCATTTATCACAATATATCGCTCATTATCTATGTTAGACCCGACTTTCCAAACTTAGCGAATTGCCTCTCTCGAGTGTCAACCGCCCTAATCAATTGGTTAACCTACAATATCTCTACGTAGATGGTCCCAATGATTGCATTAAGCATTGTGAAAGTACTCAATGGATCACCTAGGGGTAGTAGAGTGTCTCCACCTACTCCATTACTGAAACCTAGGAATTTGCTTCGATGGTCTAAAATGCATCACCTCTCTCGAGGTCAACACAAATCACAAACAAGCATTTGGTGATCAAGCAAACACTTGGATAAAAGCTCAAAAGCAAACACACATGAAATGGGCAAATAATTTCAATTCCATAAACATATATATTAATCAAACTAGGTTAAGCTACATCAATCATCCCAACATTACAAATTCTAGCTCATGGTGAAGAAATATACAAGACAATAATACAATAAAAGCATGAATGGAATAAAAATAGAAAAGTTCAAGAACAAGCTAAGATTTCTCCCTTTGTGATGCCCATTCTTGATTCTTCCATCTTCAACCAACATCTATTCTTGATTTCTCCATATTCTACTCCAAAGAACAACCCCAATCAAACCCCTAAACTAAGAGAAAAGAAGAAGAAGAAGAAGAAGAAGAAGAAGAAAAAGAAGAGAAGAAAGAAAAGAGAGAAAAAGGAAGTACCCTAAACTAAATCTAAGAAGAGGAAAAAAACTAAAAGTCTTTTATTGGGGGTGAAAAATGTGTGTTAAAAGGCCCCAAATTCATGTCCAAGAATCCCCCAAAAAGCCCCTCATTTGATGGCAAAAAGAGGAGAAAACCGAGAAGCATGGGAAAAACTCGGGTATGTTGGTTTTGGCCATGTGCGGCCGCACATTTCAGATGTTCCGCCGCACAATTGCAGCCGGAATACTCTGCGCAGGCGCACAATGAAATGTGCGGTCGCAACTTTCACCGCTCACGCTCTGAACTTCAAACGACCATAACTTTTTCTCCCGATGTCCGATTGAGCCAATTCAAGTTGCGTTGGAAACTAGATTCGATGTTCTACAACTCTCTAGTTGATTGTGTCTTCCAACTCGACTTCCATCTATGTCAAAAATGCTCCTCAATGTCAGATTTCTCGTCTGGGATCTTTGTTTGGCCATATCTTTTGATTTGTAACTCGGAATTGAGATCTGTAAAAGGCTACGGACTCCACTTTCCATATTCTTCCATGTAAGTACAAGAGACATGGCTGAGAAGATCTTCACAAAAATTGCACCCCGAAGCCCTTTAACTATTGGTCCGTTTCGTTTTCGTCCCAAAGCCTAAGAAATTAGAATCTTTTGGCTCTTTTTGCTCCTTTTTGCATTGTTCTCATCCAAATTGAAGATTTACCTAAAAACACAATAAATACATAAAAATAAGTAGATATCTGCTCAATCTAATGATAATTTTAACCGTTTAGAGACAAATAAGTGTGTACAATGCACACTTATCACAATTCACAACACTCCCCCTCAAGTTGGAGCATAAATGTCAATCATGCCCAACTTGTTACAAATATAATCAACCCGAGCCCCATTGAGTGCCTTTGTGAAAATATCTGCTAATTGTTCTCCACTCCTTACATGTCCTGTAGAAACAAGATTTTGCTATATCTTCTCACGAACAAAATGGCAATCAACCTCTACGTGTTTAATTCGTTCATGGTACACAGGATTACTTGCAATATGAAGAGCTGCTTGATTATCACACCATAACTTTGCTGGCATTGAGGTTTCGAGACCAAACTCAGTTAAGAGTTGGAAAATCCACATTATTTCACACACAGACTGTGCCATAGCCCGATATTTTGATTCCGCACTGGATCGAGACACTACATCTTGCTTCTTACTCTTCCATGAAAGCAAATTTCCTCCAACGAAGACGCAATATCTAGTAATGGATTTTCGGTCAATCTTTGAACCTGCCCAATCTGCATTGGTAAAGCCCTCAATACGAGTGTGCCCATGATTTGTGTACAATATCCTCGCCCAGGAGCTCCTTCAAATAACACAGATTTGTTCTAGCGACCAATGGTGAATATTGGGGAAGACATAAAGCGACTACAAGTACTACGAGAATATGCAATATCACGACGAGTTATCAGAAGATAGTTCAATTTCCCAACCAATCTCCTATACCTCTCAGGATCCTCAAATAGGTCTCCATCTTCTGTAAGTTGCAAGTTCGGAAGCATTGGAGCGCTACACGGCTTGGCTCCCAATTTTCCGGTCTCAGTTAACAAATCAAGAACATACTTTCTTTGAGATAAGAAAATACCTTTCTTGCTCCGTGTTATTTCAACTCCCAAGAAGTACTTCAAAAGGCCCAAGTCCTTTGTGTGGAATTGACTGTGAAGAAAAGACTTTAAGGAAGAAATACCCACCGCATCACTTCCTGTGATAACAATATCATCTACATATACAACAAGGAGAATGATGCCAGATCTAGATCTCTTATAGAAGACCGAATGGTCACACTTGCTTTTATTCATCCCAAAGGTTTCCAGTGCTTGACTGAATTTACCAAACCAGGCACGAGGACTCTGTTTAAGGCCATACAGAGACTTACGAAGGCGGCAAATCTTACCATGCTCCCCCTGAGCAACAAATCCAGGTGGTTGCTCCATATATACCTCTTCCTCTAAGTCACCGTGTAAAAAAGCATTTTTTATATCCAACTGATACAAAGGCCAATGATGAGTGGCCGCCATCGAAATGAAGAGACGAACAGACGTTAATTTAGCAACGGGGGAAAAAGTGTCAAAGTAATCCACTCCATAAGTTTGAGCATACCCTTTTGCCACAAGACGGGCTTTAAGGCGAGCAACAGTCCCATCAAAATTATATTTAACTGCCTTCTTTCCAATTAGCAAATCCACTAACTCCCAAGTACCATTAGCATCAACAGCATTCATCTTGTCTATCATAGCACCACGCCAACCAGGATGAGACAAGGCTTCGTTCACAATTTTAGGAATCGTGATAGAATCGAGAGATGCAATAAAAGACTGAGATGAGGATGACAAGTGATTATAAGTCAGAAAAGAAGAGATGGGATAAGTACATTGTCTTTTACCTTTTCGGAGAGCAATGGGCAAATCATCGCTTAAAATGGGATCGGATGACGAAGAGGCTGGTGCAGGACAAGGTTCCGAAGGGGGTGGCCGACGGGAGTAAACTTGAGTGATAGGAGGCCTAGTAGGAACTGGGTCTAGAGTAGAGGTTGGGATAGGAGCAATAGCAGGGACAGGATGTGACAGTATAAATTAACAAATCATCATCCTCCCCCTGAGCAACATGAGTGGATGGAGGAGAGAATGGCGTGTTTTCGAGAAAAGTGACATCCGCAGACACAAGATACCTGTGAAGACTCGGACAAAAACATCTATACCCCTTCTGGACACGAGAATATCCAAGGAAAATACACTTTACTGATTTGGGATCCAATTTAGTGACCTGAGGGCGAATATCCCGAACAAAACAGGTACTTCCAAATATCCAAGGTTCAATAGGAAACAAAGGCTTAGTAGGAAACAGAATGTGATACGGAGTCTCACCATTGAGGACAGATGAAGGCATGCGATTAATCAGAAAGCAAGCTGTGGAGACTGCATCAGCCCAAAAGTGTTTAGGAACATGCATTTGAAACAATAGAGCTCTAGCGGTTTCAAGTAGATGCCTATTCTTTCTCTCGGCTACCCCATTTTGAGGCGGTGTATCAACACATGAAGTTTGATGGATGATGCCACTTTTGCAACATGTAAGACTGGAAGGACTCAGATAGGTACTCTTTAGCATTATCACTGCGCAATACTTGGACAGAGATATTAAATTGAGTTTTAATCTCAGCGCAAAACGCACGAAATTGAGAAAACAATTCAGATCGATTTTTCATTAAATATAACCAAGTCATACGAGAGTGGTCATCAACAAAGGTAACGAAATACCTGAATCCAGTTTTAGATATGATTGGACAGGGACCCCAAACATCTGAATGAACTAACTCAAAAGGAGCACTAGCTCGTTTATTGACTCTAGGACTCAAACTAACACGATGGTGTTTAGCAAATTGACACGACTCACAATCTAAGGAGGAAACTTGACTAAACTGTGGACAAAGCTTTTTGAGCAAAGGAAGGGAAGGATGACCCAATCTACAATGTGCCTCGAAAGGAGATGTGATGCTAGAGCAAGCAATAGGTTTAGGAGTCTGTGTATTAAGGTTGTAGAGCTCCCCTGACTTATGTCATTTACCAATAATCTTCTTCGTCGCAAGATCCTGAACTAAGCAATGGTCAGGAAAGAACGAGACACAACAGTTGAGGTCATGAGTCAATTTACTTATAGAAATTAGGTTAAACGACAACTGAGGTAAGTGTAAGACAGAAGATTACGAAATTGAAAGAGTTGGATTAATAGTGCCCGACCTAAGAACACGAGATGTTGACCCATCAGCTAAAGTAACAGAAGAAGTAGATCTATGCGATTGAAAGGTGGAGAATAAATTTAAGTTACCTGTCATATGATCTGTAGCACCAGAATCAAAGACCCATTGCGAAAATGAGGAAACAAGACACGTGTTTAATTTTTCTGAGTTAGCAATGGTGATGATAGGACTAGATAAAGACTGTAATGATTTCTGGTACTGAGAGAACCTGGCAAATTTTTCTGCAGAGATCAAAACATTCCGAGTGCATAGACCCTTATTGTACAATTTCCTACAATCACGCTTCATATGTCCTGGTTTACGACAATAGTGACATATCATCTCGGATTTCTTATCAGCCATAGGCTCCACAAACCTCAAATTTGAGAGTAAACAAGCTTCAAATAGCCCACATGGTCCGCAAACAGCCCCCAAGAAGGGAATCCGAGAGCTAAATTCAAATTGAGACCAACCGAGGATGGGAAGCACAAAACCAACTATCGAAAGACCAAAGGAAAGACCCGAATACTCACAAACCAATTCACATGTACTGAAATATGCAAAAGAAATCCAATAGATGGTCACAGAACACAAATCAGTCGTGAATGAACTGGACAATCACGCTGAAAACTCGATCTGGAGCCACACGAAGGGAGTAATCACGAAACAAAGGATAGATTCACCTTCCACACTGGTTGGCGATCTCAACCATGAAAGCCGCGACACCAGCCGACGTCGCACGTGCTCCCACGCGCCGGCAACAGCTGCGAAGCTCGAACCCTTCTGGCGGCGCATGTGGCTCACGCGCAGGTTTTTCGACAACCAAATCTCGCCAGTCCCCTAATCAGCGAGTGTCGATCCTGATTTTGGCGACGAACAAACCAAAAACTTACTCCACCAACTCGATTTGGAACAAGTGATTCGAAACCCTAAAGAACTCGACCTAAACCCTGGTTCAGTTGGCTGAAATTCGAGGTAACTAAGACCGGGTATGAACCCTAGGGCTCTGATACCATGTAAAACTTATTGATAAAATAATTTCTTGTCTTGCATTCAATAGCTATACACATATTTATACAAGAGAATGATACTCTATACTAGGAAACTAGAATATCTCCTAATCTATTATTACTATAAATAAAACTCTATATACAATTCACAACAGGTAGTTTGCTTACCACCCAGCAGAAGGAATCTGGTAGCTGTTGTCTGTTTCATTCTGGTGGAAGCCATTTATTTTGATAAATATAGCCTTTCACATCAAGTTCTTTTTGAGAATGGAATTTTATAACTGGTTTTTTGATATTATGTCCACTTTCCGTTCAGTCACTCACATTTATGCCCAATATAGAGAATAGGAATGTGTTCTGTTCTATCGGTGGTGCATATTGCTTTATGTTCTATATGCTGGCTTCATTCACATCACTGTGTTCTCGTTCTTCATTATCTGTAACTCTGATGTGATATATCATCATATCATTCTTCCTGATTCTTTTTCATATCATTCTTTCTTTCTTGATTTAACTAACCAGATTCTTTTCATATCATTCTTTCTTTCATGCATGTTTTAGCTATTAACAGTGGTGAAAAATGTTCATAATTGAATTTCTATTACTTCAACTTAGAGGGATTGTGGTTTTCTTAGTAACGGTGCCTCGGTATTGTATATAAAATTTATGCCGACAAACTTCTTCAAGTTTAGTTTATTTTGATACTTACCAACTTGGGACCGAGCTCTCTTATTTGAATTGCTCATTCAATGAGCATTCTCAATATAATGCCTTGAAGAGAACTAGGCCCGTCCCATGGGAGCCAAGTTGAGGGAGGGAGATAAACTGAACAAGTAGGGTTGTCCCTCAGCTTTTCTACCAAAATTTGGGTTTCCATCTTAAATCTCCATCTTGATTTTTGATGAATCTTATTTCATTGTTTTCATTTCAGGAGATTCAAAAATACAAATTAGGAGATCCGAGAACATTCCATTATTTAAATCAATCAAATTGCTATGACTTGGACGGGTTCGATGAATCCAAAGAGTATATAGCAACAAGGAATGCAATGGATACTGTTGGAATAAATTCTGAGGAGCAGGTATCAGATGCAGTTGATGCAGTTATTTAACATGTAAAATCTCTTTTCGTACACTAATGCATTTATTTTTGCTAATTCTGTACAATTTTATTTGTCAGGATGCAATATTTCAAGTTATTGCTGCAATCCTCCATCTTGGAAACATTGAATTCGCAAAGGGAAAGGAAATAGACTCATCAATGCCCAAAGATGAAAAATCTTTATTTCATTTAAGAACTGCTGCAGAACTTCTCATGTAATCCTTTAGTTCTTTCCGGGCATGCAGTAACTAACAAGAAAAGTTCCATTGTTGCTCCATAATGCTTTGTTCCTAAAAGTTCAGCATTTTGTAGGTGTGATGCAAAGGCTTTAGAGGATTCCCTGTGCAAGCGCGTAATTGTAACTCGTGATGAGATCATCACCAAGTGCTTAGATCCAGAAGCCGCTGTTGCCAGTAGGGATGCTTTGGCGAAAATTGTTTACTCTAAGTTGTTCGACTGGTAAACTTCACTTTCATGCTTGAAGTTGATGTACATCACTTGAACTTACTCAGACGTGTCCCAGCTTTTAAAATTTATTTATTTTTAAGTAGCTGCCTACTTCCCGAATGATTTTGTTAAAACCATAATTTTGCTCTGTCATTGTTTCATGCAGGCTTGTCGATAAGATTAATAGTTCAATTGGTCAAGATCCAAACTCAAAATGTTTTATCGGGGTGCTGGATATATATGGATTTGAGAGTTTCAAGACTAACAGGTGCTTAACTGGTACGCTTTATATGTTGTTGACCAATGTGCTCTTCTTTGGTGAATCATGTATAAATATTTTGGCACAAATACCCAATTTCTAGTTCTTTTGTGGCTAGGCAGTTCCAGTCTCCCATGCTACAGCATACATATAAGCGTATGTTTGTAGAGATTATTGAAAACATGATTTTTAGATGTGTGGTAAGTAAAGAAAATGTATTAAACAGCAGTCGAAAATTGTCAAATCTACGTAATGAGTGTTTGAATTTTTTTGTTTAAAGTTGTATACAACAATCCCTAAATTACATCTTTATTTATATAATTAAATGTAGTTAGGGAGTTTTGAATATGTAACTTTTTGGGGGTGGAGCGGTGGGCAACCAGAGCATGAAACTATTTTCCTATTGTGTGAATAAGCTTTGTTGTTGTTGCCTCTCTCTCTCTTTTCTTCCTTTTTTTAATTTCTTTTTTTGATGGTGATAAAACCTGACCTTCCTTGTCTGGATTTATAATTTTTATTTCGGGGACGTAATGTTCAACTATTGTGTACCTATTCTGTATTTCTGTGAATAAGCTTCCTTTATGCTCAATTGCCCATGGTCATAAAAAATTGACTGTTTTTCTTGGTATTTCATCTCTGTATAGCGATGACCTCTATTAGGATATTGAGTCTAACCTCTCATAACAAATCGGCTTATTAGGGGAGGATTGCCCTCACTTTATATATTGGATTTTATATATATCACAGACGGATGTGAGATTCTAACACGCTCCCTCATGCACAACGTGGACTATAACACACAACTGTGGAAATCAATATTGGCGGTATCCAACATCAACAAAACTGGGCTTGACTCTGATACCATATTAGGATATTGAGCCTAACTCCTCCTAATAAAACGGCTTGTTAGGGGAGGATTACTCTCATTTTATATATTGGATCTTATATATATCACATGCCAATGTGCGATTCTAACAACCTCCTAATCCTTTTATTTGTTGCTCAGTGGAAAATGAAAATGCTAATTCCAAACTTGAGATGTAGTGAGCATTTCTGCTCTGTTACTTCCATACTGCATCTGAAGATTCTATATTGTCAATCATTGTCTTTGAACTATTGTGACTATAAAAGGATAATGCTAATGCATTATTGTCTCCCATGTGGGAGGGAATTATGAGGGGGCTCCCTAAAATGTTTTGGATGAGCCTTTTTCCCGCAGAACTAAAAATGCCGGATGCAACCTTGTGGACAATCCACTAATTTGAGTGATGTCTTGGATACTACAGTCAGGGAAGTGCAGACTTGAATGTTTGAATAGCTTGATGTCAGTTCATTATTTGTCTTGCTCACTGATATGAGATGTGACTATCTCCCAAATCTTTAGTATGCGATTGGTTTCATTTAATATTGCATGTTTCTACAGTTTTGAACAATTTTGCATCAATTTGACCAACGAGAAGCTCCAACAGCACTTTAATCAGGTTTCTCATTGATTCTTCATTATGAATTGCTGATTTTCTTGTTCAGAATGATAAAATGTTTGTAAAACCTACTCCCTTATTTTTACAGCACGTGTTCAAAATGGAGCAGGAGGAGTATGCAAAGGAGAAAATCGACTGGAGCTACATTGAGTTCATCGACAATCAAGATGTTCTAGATCTCATTGAAAAGGTTCTGCCACTGATGTTAAATTTTAAGTTTATCTTCGATGTCTAGTCGAAGTTGAAGAAAAATGCAATCTCCTTTTGTATGCATTTGGTAATAGGATTGGGGCTGTGAGATGCATTTGATAACAGGGCTGGGTCTGTGAAATTTGTCTAAGCTTCTCTGCCTCACTGATATAGAGCACCATCACATTCTTGCGACAAAGCTATAGCTCATGGAAGAAGTGGAATGCAGCTTCTCTCAATCAGAGTTAGGGATGGCAAACGAGCTGAGCCGATCGGTTCGGCTCGTAAAAATGAGCCCGGGTTCGGGTTGGGGTCCAATTCTTGAGCTCGGGTTCGGCTCGAGCTTGTTTGTTAAACGAGCAGAGCTGTCCATGAACGGCTCGTGGACTTTTTTTTTTTGAAATTTTTAAAAATTTGATTAATTGATTATTATTTATTAGAATGATAAAAGAAGATATATATTTTTTTAAAAAAATTAGAGAGATAGAGAAATCGAGCAATTTACAATTTCGTTAATATTCATTAATACTTTCAAGATCAATTTCGTTTTCGAACTCCTCCAAATTGTCGGCAACTGGAATATCGTAGAGATTTCTAGCGTTAAAAAATTAGCTAGACGATTGGCAATGAGAAAATTGTGAGTCTGCCATTATAGAATTGGAGAAGAAAATGAATATGTGAAAATTGAAGTAGGATATAAATGGATTGACAAAATTGAAATAATTTAGTAGGAAGATATATAATTTTATGTATTGAAATTCGAAGTGAGCAAATAATAATTGAGAGAAGAGAGTAGAGAATTTGAGAGTAATTGCAGGATAAGAAAATGATGAATAATAAGGTATTTATAGATTTAAGAAAAAGAAAATAAACAACAAGAAAAAAGGTGAAACGATCACAAAATTGAAAATTGTGGCCGTTGTCTTGCCAGTTGGGTTCAATAATTTGAAAATTGAACCCAGTTGGTCAACTTTCATTTTTTGAAAATTGAACTATTGAGCTATATTGCCAGCCAGCTCGCGAGTTGGCTCGCATGCCAGCTCAACAAGCTGAACATGAACTCTCCATTTTGAGATTTTTCGGCTCGGTCCAAGTCCTAGCTCGTATTTTTACGAGCTGAACCCGAACTTTGACGTGCCGAGCTGAACACACTAGCCCACGAACTATCCAACTCATTTGCCACTCATAATCGAGTTGAGCTCGGGAATCCACTCAAGCCTACTCCCCTTTGGCCCAACCCCCATTTTCAAGTGTGCTCCTTTTTATGCTCCCATGTAATGGATATGCTACAACATTAGCTTGAACATGGGACATTACCAACATATGTAGTGTAGGGCATTACACGACTTCTTCCGGAACCTATAGCTCATGGAGGAGGCTCAATTAACACTATATCCCCAGAGTCAATCTCGTAATCAATCCCACTCTGGTTGAACCCACCCCTGTTTTAGGCGTGCTATTTCACTAGACACCCTATCAATTAGTTATCGTCTATATCTAATTTAAGAACCGAGCATGGTTCTTGTTGCAACCCCTGTTTTAGGCGTGCTATTTCACTAGACACCCTATCAATTAGTTATCGTCTATATCTAATTTAAGAACCGAGCATGGTTCTTGTTGCAACCATCTATTAGTGGAGTCTAGACTATGAAGTCTAGACTATGAAGTAATTTTACTTATGAAGCCCATTTTGTTATTCTTAACCTTTCCCTTTTTTAAAAAAATTTTTCGTATAAAAAATCTAAGATCCTTAATCTGTTCAGTTTTATTTCTCTCTCTTTTGGTTTTCTTGTTTTGGAGGGGGATGAGTGAGGAATTTCTGTTCATCTTCTGGTAAATTTGTTGATGTAAATGCCTAGTTATTTTGACTATCATTGTAAATCTCATTCTTACCTCTGTTACTTTCTACTTTCTAACACACATCTCTTTATCTGCTCAGAAACCAGGTGGCATTATAGCTCTCCTTGATGAAGCTTGGTAAGCTTTTTCATTAGTTAAGGGATTTTTACTCGCAATGATTTTGCTTATAGACATTATATTGCTGTGACTTTGCGTTGTAGCATGTTTCCTCGATCAACTCATGAAACATTTGCACAGAAGCTTTACCAGATTTTCAAAAACCATAAACGCTTCAGCAAGCCCAAATTATCTCGTTCCGACTTCACCATTTCCCATTATGCCGGTGATGTTAGTTTTCTCTGCTCTTTCCTTTTTTTATTTTTATTTTTATTTTTACTCTATATATGCATTGTGTTATCTGGTTTAGGTTTAAAAATTAGGAGATGCATTGAGAAGCATTGACCGCCATTTTGTTTTGTGTTTTAGGTCACTTATCAAACTGAGATGTTTCTGGACAAAAACAAAGATTATGTCATTGCTGAGCACCAATCGCTCTTGAGTGCATCCAACTGTTCCTTCATTTCGGGTTTATTCCGAACATCCAATGAGGAGGCCTCTAAGCAATCAAAGTTCTCATCCATTGGCTCAAGTTTTAAGGTTTGTAATTCTTCTTCTTTCTCACCTCTCTCCCTGCACTCCTCTGTGTATCTCTCTCTTCTCCTGTATCACCACATTAGCGTTTCTTTCTAGTACGTTGAGAAGTTAACCTTTCTGATGATGCATTTGCAGCAACAATTGCAAGCTCTGCTTGAAACACTGAGTACCACTGAACCTCACTACATTCGCTGCGTTAAGCCCAATAATCTTCTTAAGCCAGCTATTTTTGAGAATAATAATGTCTTGCAACAACTGCGTTGTGGGGTAAATGCCGATCCTTTTCGCTTGTTGCCAGCGTATCTTGAATTTAAATTTCTTCTTGGATTTTTCAGTTTATATTGTTAAATGTATATATACAGGGAGTTATGGAAGCAATTAGGATAAGTTGTGCAGGATATCCTACCAAAAGACCCTTTGATGAATTTGTAGGCCGTTTTAGCATCTTGGCTCCTGATGTTATAGATGGAAGGTATATTCTTTGTTTTTCATTTCAGTCACTTATTCTGGATATTGACTGTCACTCATGGAAATTGATAATAGTATGGATGAGGTCACTGCTTGCAAGAGGCTTTTGCATAAAGTGGGGCTTGAAGGCTATCAGGTAATTGATTTTCGTGTCCTTGGTTAAGTAATATATTACCATTCTTTTCAAACTTCTTGTTAATATTTGTTCAATTCAGTTGAAACGATCCTTTTGAGTGTTGACATTGCTTCAGGTCCTACTATCGCTTTTGAGGCATGGTAGTGTGATTGTTTTTGTGAATGTATATATTAATAGGGTCCTATTGTTGATTCAATTCTTAATAAAAGTACAGTTTCTTATCCAAATATATATATATATATATATATATATATATATATATATATATATATATATATATAGGGTTCCTTTGTTCTTGAAAGTAGAATGTCGAGATTGCTCATCTCGTCAAGATGTTATTATGGCATTTTAGGAGTACCAAATTGCTTTTTCTACCATTTATTGCATTACTTCTCTCCTCTTTCTTCTTTCTCTATGAAACTAAAGTATTGATGAAACCAGATTTGCTGTTTTCTTTTTCTATCTCGAATTCTGGTTGTGTCTCTATGTTAGTTGGACTATGGGGTGCTCCTATGATGGTTGCTCCTCTTAAACTTGCATCCAAAGCTTAAGTAGATTGGCTCTTTCTGTTGCTAGGTATGCAGGTTCTGGAGGAAACTGATTTATTAATTATTATTTGGTGAAAATAGGATTTTTAGTGTACAAGCTGTAGTTCTCATGTTGACTTTTTTTTTTTTTTTTTTGAATAATCTTTATGTACTATATCAGATTCTAATTTATTTTTTATTTTTATTTATTTATTTATTTATTTTGATGAAATGAGGTTCTTATCTGTCATTTTTATGTTCCTATTTTACCATTTACAATCTTTTGCTCCACTTCCAGCTAGTTGGTGTAAAGGAACACTTAATGCGGTGTAGTGTAGTACTTAAAATTTTTCATTGCTTAGACATCTTTGTGAAGTTCTAATTTTTGATATTTAACATTTAACTCACTAATAAAGGTTCATGATTAGTTCACTTCCGTGAATAACAACAACCTGTGAATGAAGCCTTTTTTTTTTGTCTCCCCCCACCATTTTCCCCCTTCCATGCAGTCTTTTCGTAGAAGTATCACCCTGGATTGGAATCATGATAGATTACTTTGTATTCATAGGCCAACTAAATTGGTCGGTCTCATTTTCTTTCTTTGTATGTGTGAGAGGAATATATTATTCTTTCTGTTATTTTATTTTATTTATATATATATATATATATATATATATATATAGATATATATATAAATCCAACAACTGTCTTTTCTTCGCCTTGAAAATCTGATATATATAATTATGTGCTGCTATATTTTCCAGCAGATGAACAATTCTTCTTAACTATCAATAGCATAGTCTTAACATTTATTTGTAGTTATTGCTCTTTGCTTGTGTAAGCTATCATAAGTCATAACTTTGGGAACATGCTTGATAAATAGGACTGGATACTAAATAAGGTAAGAAGAAGTTCAAATCCTGAGGACGTCATGTCTAGTGCAAAGCTAAGACTATGCATAAACATGGCCTACATGGCCGGTTGGTTAAACACAATTGATAAAAGTAGTAATTCATTATTCATGACAATCAGTCGTGTAAACTTCTTGGTTCACCATGTTATTGCTCTGGGTTTACACGCACCTACATTCATGTCATCAAAAGGTACCTTCAGATGCACATCATACCAGTTAATGACAGAGGGCAAGGATTTTGTTTATATCATCCCATGTGATGGCCTGGTACAAGGGGGCTTCTGATATTTAGTTATAAGACTTTGCATTGCTGTTTGTTTACAATGTGAAATTCTGTTGGGTTTTCATTCAGTGTGCTTTAACAGATTGGGAAAACGAAGGTGTTTCTAAGAGCTGGTCAGATGGCAGAGTTAGATGCTCGCAGGTCTGAAGTGTTAGGAAGATCAGCAAGCATTATCCAGAGGAAATTTCGATCTTACATGGCTCGAAAAAGTTTTACACTGCTGCGCCTCTCGGCAATTCTCATTCAATCTGTGTGCAGAGGTATTTAATTTTGTATTTATTTTTTATCTTCCAATGGAGGCTTTGCAAACCTTATTTATATTAATGGTACTTGGTGATTTTTGTTGAATTGTTTGAGCTCTTAAATTGGGTCAAATATATATCATTTAAATGTTAATATGTTATCTTCAACAAGTCCATGGCGCTTAAGAGAGATATTTTTTCCTCGTTGGGGCCGTAAAACATTGATAATTCATTTAATGGCAGTAAGACTTGAACCTTGTGCCTTACCTTGCTCTTTGACAATGTTGAATCACTTGATGTAAAAGTTTAAGCTGTTTAGTAGACCAAATGTATATCATTCAAATAGTATCTTCAACAGTTTACCTCTTCATTTTGCGTAGGAGAACTTACTCGGAAAGTTTACGAGGGCATGCGAAGAGAAGCTTCTTGTCTGAAAATTCAGAGATATTTACGGATGTTTCTTGCTAGAAAAGCATACAAAGAGTTGTCCTTATCTGCTATTTCAATTCAGACGGGAATGCGAGGGATGGCTGCACGTAATGAACTTCGCTTTAGATTGCAGACAAGTGCAGCCATTGTCATCCAGGTAAGATGCCTCAGGAAAAACTCAATTTGACTTCCTGGTATATCGATTGCTGGTCCGCAGGCAAACATTTTCGAGTCCTAACACTTAATTTTTTTTTTGATGTATTGGTCTTGTGAATAAAGAGTCATTGCCGCAAATTCCTAGCCCTCTCAGAGTACAGGAAGCTGAGAAAAGCTGCAGTCACCACACAATGTGCATGGAGGGCAAGAGTAGCACGTAGAGAACTTCGGAAGCTGAAGACGGTACCGTCCTCATTCCCCACCTTCATCTCTGATTCCTTTCTTGTGTCAATTTTTATCTGAAACATGTTAGTACTAGTTATTAGTTAAATTTGTGATGCTTAATGACTTCAAAGTGTATTATGCTTATACGGTGCTTACTGCTGAGCCCTCTGAAGCAAATGTTCAATGAACTATAGTAATTTTAGTGCTTTATGGATTATTTATTTAAGAAAGCAATGTTTTCATGTTACCAGAGATGCTGGCAATGCATAGGTTGAAATGTTATGCGGTTAATGCCATCGTCTTTGTTCATATGACTTGCTTCGAAGTTGATGTCTTGGATGCCCTTTTCCCTCATATTTTCTGTTTCTCTTGCATCGTAATTTAAATAGAGTTTTGGTCGTCCAAGACTGAGAAATCTTACTTGTTCTTAAAAATAATCAACTATGACTACTTTGACAGCACAATTACAATAAATTCTTATTTAGGGTATGTTTGATTCACAATAAAGGAAGAGTAAGTTTTGTTTACTCGAATTCCATATAGATTGTGTGGTGTAAAATGGAAGATAGTGTATTAAAAAATATAAAATAATTATATGTGTGGTTGAAAAGGAGGAGAGAGAAATTGTTTTGGAAATTTATTGTGAATCAAACATACCCTCAATGTTCAGAAGGTTTACCTTAAAACATGTTGAGTTCAAAGTTCAATAAGTGTCAAATCATGTTTCAGACAACTTTCCGTTCATGGGGATATCTTAAACTCAACTAGATGCTTGGAGCACAAGGGCGAGAGCAACACTGTATGAGTATTGTTGATCCTCTTAGACACAGCTCTGGATCTAGTGTACCTGCACGTAGCATAGTATGGAAACTTGAAATTGCTAGCGTAGTGCCTCTTTTGTCGAACTTGTAGTTTGCTTGGGCTTCTTGTTGCCAAAATCCAACTACTTGACAGTATTAAAGTTAGGTGCTAAATTAATTCACGTTGAATTACTCGGCAACCAGGAACAGGTAAACTGTACAAATTTATGTTTCTGGAAGGGTGAAGTGGGGAATAAACCAACTCTGGCCTGACATGATACTGACGCAAAGAGTATCTTGACTTTATGTTTTTAAAATCTCTCTGTCTCTCTTACACACACACACACGCCCCTATCCGTAATTGATTTTTCTTATTATATGTGTATTTATTTTCAATTCTCAAATACAGGCTGCAAGAGAAACTGGTGCACTACAAGCTGCCAAGAATAAATTGGAGAAGCAGGTTGAAGAATTGACATGGAGATTACAGCTGGAGGAAAGAATGAGGGTAAAATGATCTTCCGGCCTTTGATTTTGTTGAGGAAATGTCTAATTATTTTTGAGCATGTCTGATGGTAGAATTTCCGAAAGGGCTTTTTCTTATACTCAATTTAGATTTTTAGACCATACATTCTACAAAAATTCAGGTTTCCAGTGGCCTGTATTCTTTTTTCTTTTTTTCTTTTCTCAAGTTTTAGCATGCGATTTTAATGATTGTGCAACTGCACCCATGAAATGAAGATGTTGTTATAGCAGTGTAGATCGTGGTTGAAAATGTTAGAAATGCCAATTAATAATTTAACAAGTACATTTACTTTTTATTGGACGCTGCTTTACGAACTCATATGTGCTCTTTTTGTTTTTGTTTTGTTTTTTTTTTTTTTCTGGTTTTTTTCTTCTCTCTCCTGATCAGTGACCTGCGTCCTGTTTTGTAGGCTGACATAGAAGAAGCAAAAACTCAAGAAAATGGAAAATTGCAGTCAGCTTTGCAAGATCTGCAACTTCAGTTCAAGGAAACTAAAGACATGCTGATGAAGGAGCGTGAAGCTGCAGAAAGGACAGTAAAGCAAACGCCTGCAATCCAGGAGGTACCTGTCATAGACCACGAATTGATGGATAAGCTTAATTCCGAAAATGAAAAACTCAAGGTAAGGGATGAAATTGACTTCATTTCATTGAAAGAGATAATACTGAGGTGTTTATTCTTTCTGAAACATTTATTCAATTGTTTATTGCAGAACTTGGTTAATTCTCTAGAACAGAGAATAGATGAAACAGAGAAGAAATATAAAGAGACAAGCAAACTTAGTGAGGAGAGGTTGAAACAGGCTGTGGAGGCTGAGTCGAAGATCATTAAGTTGAAGACAGCCATGCAAATGTTGTGCATATCCTTTAATCAATAATATTATTTTAGTTATAATTGAAGTTTAAACCCAATAAATATTGCAATTTGATTATTTTCTTCTTTTTCTGTAATTTTAGGCTTGAAGAAAAAATTTCTGACATGGAATCTGAGAATAAAATTCTTCGGCACCAGACCTTGGTTACCCCTGTTAAAGGAGTATCAGAACATCCATCTACTATAGCAACCAAAGTATGTTAAGAAAAATCCTCAATATTGAAAAATCCTCAATATTTTTGTTATCATCTTACGAATGTCACATCATTCATGTAACTTATGTGTAGGTGGTGGAAAATGGACACCATGCGAATGAAGTCAAAAGCAATGTATTAAGCTCTTTCCCGGAACATCACTTTAGATTTCATCCAGCGTCTTTTCTGATTCTGCCTTCCCGCTGGCAATTATTTAATGAGTTTGACTTATGCAGGGAATACAGAGTATTTCTCCATCTAAAAGTTATGAGACCCCTAATGGCAAACCTAGGAGACCTCCTTCTGATCATCAGCATGTATGTGTTCCTACAGATTGGGATACACATTTCTCATCCTTAAATTCTTGGGTAAATTCTATTCAACTGAATGAAAGATATTTATAAAATTGCTGCAGGAGGATGTTGCTATGCTCATGGATTGTGTAATGAAAGATGTGGGTTTCAGTCAAGGCAAGCCTGTCGCAGCTTTCACCATATACAAATGTTTGCTGCACTGGAAATCTTTTGAAGCTGAAAGAACAAGTGTGTTTGATCGGCTCATTAATATGATTGGTTTAGCCATTGAGGTAAATTGGCTGACTTCGTCTGACATTGTTCTTGCTCGTTGAGCCGTTATCGAAAGTGATATGTTGTATAAACATGGCTTTTAGAAGACATCTTGATGAATTAAGCTTGTGTTCATTTTAACATTTTTCGAACTAAAAATTCATCTCTCTTTCTCAGCAGTCAGCTCAAAAAAGTTGAACTTTTTAGCAAAGTAAAAAGCTTACAGAACATACACTAACTGCTTAAAGGGGAAAAAAAAGGAAAAACAAATTACACACGCACACACACTCGTGAGGAGCATGTTTGGAAAGTTTTTTGATCGAGTTTGGTAAAATAATCATTTATGGACTTGTGGTCATACCAGTTATCTTGATTTCATGGTAGGAACCCACAAATATGCTTCTCTGCCACTTATTGCATTTGTTCACCAATTATAAAGTAATATTTTTAGACTGATTAGCTGTGAAGAAGCTTGGCACTTTGGTGGAGATGGTATGTCAGTTTAAAAATCCATTCTCAAGCAGCTCCTGCAGTTTGACTGCAAGCCCTATCCATCACATTCACTACTTGTTGAACAAAACCCTGCTCTCCAAAGAATCACAATGCTATTTAAGTTTCAACATCAAGTAGCGAATATAGCTAGCCTAGTTTAAAGTAATGTTCAGTTTCACCAACTAAATATTACAAAATTATGTGTATACGACTGATATGTTACTGCACATAGCCGTATACCGAGGCCCATCTGTTGTAATTTATAGAAGCATCTCAATCATGTATCAAGATACTTGACTGGTGCTCTCTGTTAAATCTGCACTGTGCAGATATGACGGTTCTGTTTCTTGTCCCATTCTATGCTACTAGCCTCAACTAATGCAATGGCTTGACAGCATGACAACATTCCCCTTACGGGTTTCTTCCGTTGCCATTTGTGGTGGTCAGGGTCGGGGGTATGATGTTATGAGGTCATGCATTCTTATGTGGTAGATGTTTTTTTTTGCCGCATAATGTTGTAAATAAATCTTAACTTGCCGCTGTAAGTAATTTATGTCTTTGATATAAATATATGAAAGATAACCCAGTTCTCTTGATTGCAGAATCAAGAAAGCAATGATCATATGGCTTATTGGCTGTCAAACACCTCAACATTGCTATTCTTACTCCAACGAAGTTTGAGGCCTGCTGGTTCAAATCCAGTTCGTAAACCTCCAACTTCCCTATTTGAGAGAATGACAATGGTAGTTGAATAACCTTAACAACTTGTTTCTTTTCTTTTCCATTTCTTTCCTAATCCATCCCCCTCCCTTTCACATATATCTATATATATATATCTATATCTATATATATATATATATATATATATATATATATTGTGAATATTTCATTTCTCCTGAAGTTGAACTCCGTAATTTTTTCTTGATGATACTTCTAAAATTGTGCTCAGGGATTTAGGTCATCCCCTTCTACCGTAAACCTTTCTGTAGCAACTGCAGCTCTTGTTCGCCAAGTTGAAGCTAAACACCCAGCTCTGCTTTTCAAGCAGCAGCTAACGGCCTATGTTGAGAAAATTTATGGAATTATACGAGACAACTCAAAAAAGGACTTGGGGTCATTGCTAGCTTTGTGCATCCAGGTGTCTTGAACTATTCTTTGTACTTTGCAATTCTCCCTGAATTTCCATTGTACTTGACTTTTGGTAAAAGAGTTATGTTCTTTGGCAATGACTCTTACATGTTATTGTCTTAAGAGACAACAAATATTTGCAAGCTAAAATGGGCACTTGTGTGACGGTGGTCCTTTGGTTGAACATGCGTGCTATTGTTGCATCTCATCTGTGGTTGCTTGAGAATACTTGTACCGTTTGTGTGGTAGATGGTAATTCTAACAATAATCTGGACACAAGAAAGCATCAGAAATCCCTGTGTTCATATTTACGTTTATTTTTATGGGATATGAAAGATTCGCTGTAGTACAAGAAGATCAAAAGGAGTTTCTCCGTTTCTCTTGAATTGATTGTAAGGAAACTGTCAGGGCTTGTCTGGTAGCAATACTTTCGAAGTGAAAAATGCTGTTTTGGGAGTATGAGATTAAAATGTGGCTTAAAAATAATGGAGTATGAGATTAAAAAGTGGCTTAAAAATAATGAAAGGTTGTGGGTCCCTTAAATATTGGTTGAGAATGAGAGTTGGAAAACAATTTTCGGAAAAAGCTTCACTAAACAACCTATTGTGTTGCTAAGAAATTCTTATAAATTTACTTCAACTGTCTCTACATGATGCACCAAAAAGGTGATCTCCTGTGATGAGAATCATTTCTGGCTGTTTGAATTTTACGGATTTTGTGTACTACCGTATGCAATTCAACTATCAACGGAGCCTGTGTCTTGATGCTTTATTGGCTTGTACATTTTAGGAACTCCAGTGTCACCATGTTCCCCTTTCTTGTTATTGGATATGGTTTCAATATTACTTTATTCACATTCGTGCAAGACAGTTAATGACCATTACATGGTAATCTACAATTCAGGCACCGAGAACCTCTAAGGGCGTGTTGAGATCTGGACGATCCTTTGGTAAAGATACTGCAACAAATCACTGGCAGGGAATAATTGAGTGCCTCAACTCTCTACTCAGCACCTTAAAAGAAAATTTTGTAAGAATCTCTCTTTTTTCCCTCCACTATTTCTACCTTTCATATGCTATAAAATGCTGATGCTAGTTTCATTGCTAGGTTCCTCCAATTCTTGTTCAGAAGATGTTTTCTCAAATATTTTCATATATTAATGTCCAATTCTTCAACAGGTAACTCGGCTTTCTGTTTTTGTAGCTTGTTTGTCGAGACTCTTTTTTTTAATAGAATTGTTTGACGAGACTTTGATGTGAAGAAAAGTGAATATTCGGAGAATGTGTTGTTAATAAGTAAAAGTGAATATTCGGAGAATTTGTTGTTAATAAGTAAAAAAATTTACAAAGAAATGTGAAAATAATATTGTATTTGTAGTATGTGTCGTTTAATGTACATAAATGAAGTGATTGTAAAAACAGCTTCTTTTAACTTTGAAGGATTAGATATATGTGGACAACCGTAAGGGAAAAATAATAATGATAAAATCTTATTTACGTATCTAATACTGATAACCCGTGCTTGAGAAGACTAGATAGTCTAGTAAACATGAATTAACTTATATTTCTCCACCAGTACTGTCAACATGTCTAATTCTCTACGAAAAGCCATCAAAGTCTTGTTCTTTGGTATTTGTTACTCTGAGAGGTTTACTACTATTATTGGATGTGTTGACTCTGCAGTCTACTACTACGGCGTGAATGCTGTACATTCAGCAATGGTGAGTATGTGAAAGCGGGGTTGGCTGAGCTAGAGTTGTGGTGTGCTCAAGCAAAAGAAGAGGTAATTAACATCCATGAGCTCAGCTTTGTCTTATCATTATTAATCTTCATCGAATTATGAAATGCCTTTTTCTTCTTTTCTGTACCATGATTATGATGTCTTTCTTGTGACTTCTTCAAATTCTTGCATCACAGTATGCAGGTTCGGCCTGGGATGAACTCAAGCATATACGACAAGCTGTTGGATTCTTGGTGAGTACTTTCCATTCCGAGGGACTGTTCTCTCAACTTAGCGATTCTATTCATTGGAGAAGTTAGTTGCCAGAAGTGCAAATCTGGCATCTACAAGAAGCCAATATTTGTATATGGCTCATTGTTAGATGGAAATTATGATATTCGTAATTTAGGTGCATTAGCATCGTAGGGCTCTGGAATTTGGCTATATAATGCTCCTCATCAACTCCAGTGGCAGGGCAGTAAATAATCAATTATGATGTTGCTTCTTTTGCTTTTGTTAGTTTATTTTGTTCCCTTTCTCCATGCAGGTTATACATCAGAAGTACAGAATATCTTATGATGAGATCACGAATGATTTATGTCCTGTAAGTTGTCTCCCCTTAATACCAAAAAAGAAAAGAATGGTAAAATGAGGGTATAAAAACACCTTTGTAGCAGAATCCCAGTGGTGAAGTGATAAGACTTCAATGGAAATTTAGAATATTGTCTTTACAAGACGCTGTTGTCTGGATTTTTTTTTTTTTTTGAATATGGGTTTTCTGTATTATTCCCTGGAAAAAAACTCACTACTAGCATAAAAGATTGATTGTCATATGTTGTATGTCATATGTTGTATGTCTTTCTCACATTCAAATCTTGGTTCCTCAGATTCTTAGCGTCCAACAGCTGTACAGAATATGTACTTTATACTGCGATGACAACTATAATACTCGAAGTGTATCCCATGATGTAAGTAGTTTATGGGCAGAGTGCTGTTCCCTGCTAGCAAAAAATATTCAGGTAAAACTATTGTTGTAATCAATCTTTTTGGAATTTGATTAATAGGTCATATCCAGCATGAGGGTGCTAATGACAGAGGACTCCAACAATGCTGTTAGTAACTCTTTTTTGTTGGATGACAATTCGAGGTATGTTATCTTTCCCGGTCCATGAGAATTTTATTTCTTAATCTGATAAGATTTGGAACGAAAATTAGTCATGGAAAATTTCCAATAAATCATTTTTGGGCATGAGAACCATAATCTACAGGATGATTTTTTAGTTTTAACTTTTTCATTGGAATGAACGCAATAGTTTCTATTTGCTTTTGATGCACAAGAAACATCATCCGGATCTCTCTTCACTGCTATATCATCTTAGGATTATTTGGCAGGATTTTTGAAAAGCAAAATGCTACCTTTGATGCTAAAAGCTGCTTTATCATTTGTCTGGATAATTTCTGTAAGAAAACTTTTAACGGAAGCTAACTCAAAGTAACTTCCTTGTGAAGCTCTTTTATAGAAAATAGAAACTGAAGTTCTGTCTAATGTGTTTTGACCAAGGTTCTATGAAAAAGAGAGGTGATTTTTGGGAGGATGTAGTTAAAAATTAAGTTTATGGAGAAACGTGGAAATAGAAGAAAATGTGATTGATAAAATTGTTTTGTCAAACAAGATGTCGTCTAAGTACCATGGGTAAAGGTAGAAGCGTAGAAATGGGTATGTGTGACATTGACATGATCACATGGTTTTGCTTTGGGGTATTGAATTTATAGTTGGAAAGCCACATAAACTCTGTGTTTGCCCGAGTAATTGACCGGTGTTTGGGTTAGTTGATCCAAATACTCTTATAGTAGTCATTGCATACATAAATATTGTTTCTCAAGTGTTCTTCTTCACCAAGTCTGCAATTTTCTTTATTTTCCGTGGAAGAAAATGTGAAATCTAACACATTGAGCAAATGCAGAATTCCATTCTCGATTGATGACCTAGCTGATTCCTTCCAAGTGAAAGAATTCTCAGAAGTCAAGCCGGTGATGGAACTTCTCGAGAATCCGGCCTTCCAATTTTTACTCGAGTAAGGCTAAGGAACCCCACGAGTACGCAGAAGTTTCTCATTTGGGGCATGGTAAAGAAACTTCACCACATGCACACCTTGTAAATTCATCAATTTTTCCAATTTCTATTATTTGTTTGAAGTTTCTACATATAATTTATTGGAAAAGTTCCTTAGCACTGGGGAAGGGTAAGTTCATTCCCTTTGTTTTTGTGAAGTTCCAAAATTTTGCATTCTTTCTAGGGAATTAGGGGTCAGGGTGGTACTATTAGTGATTGGAAGTCAGGAAAACGGTACCCTCACTCTTTTGTAATATACAATGTATATTACAGGTACAAAGTGTATATGACAAATACGTATGCAGCTTGGTTTGTACAGTCATAATACAGTTTTTCTTGTATTTTTCTTTTTATAGCGCGATAATTATCCATAATTTGTGTTTTAAAATATAATATTTCGAAGAAATGATGAATGCAACTGTACGTCTGTTCTTTCGGGCAATTTTTTTAATTTTTAATTTTAGTTAAAAAGTTATCTTTAGTTCAAATAGTGTTGGATAATAATGAGAACCTTTAATTGTGGTCTATACAAAATTTAACTTTGATTGTGTAGTGTCAAAACACGAACTCAACAATTTGGGCAATATCATTTATGCGTGATAATAAAATGGGGTTGTTTACACATATAAGGTTTTAAAATTGATATTTCACCTATTCAAAAAAAAAAAAAAATTGATATTTCACAAACACTAAGCTGAAATGTCCAAAATTGGGTAAATTTGGTTGCTGTCATAATTAGTTCGGTCGATTGATATAATAAAAACGAAATAGACATGGCTTTGGAGTAATGTCACAGTAGGGGTAGCAATCGAATTGGATAGTTTGTGAGCTCGTATATTTGGCTCGTTAAAAGTTTGGGTATGGCTTGTGAAATAATGGACTTGGACTTGGACCGAGCGAGAAATTGGAAAATATACAATTTCTGTGCGGCTAGTTACAAACATGGACCCTTATATTTTTATTGCGAACCGTGTTTAAAAATAAAAATAAAAATAAAAATCTAAGGGTTGGCTCATGAATTAGACGAGCCGAGCTGAACCTAATTCATGTGACCAAAACACGAGCCGAGCCAATTCGGCTCGTTTCACAAATGAGCTGAACCGAGCTCATCAACGAGCTAAACATGAGCTGAAAGTTTAAGAGCCAAGGAGCTTGGCTCTGCTCGTTTGGCACCTCGACATCACAGTCATGTGAAGTTGGTATTAGGTAGGTTTGTGGTTCGATTCATGCAAGCTCGCGGGTTTTTGGATTTTTGTCATTTTCATTTAGACCACCCCCCTTCATTTTTTCATATAATTTTGCAAATTTAACTGATAGACATTACACACTCTATGTAATGTCTTACACACATGTGGACATTTTAAAATTTAAAATTTTCATTTTTTATATAATTCCTTATAGATTTTTTTTTTCTCTTATAATTTTGCAGCTTGGCCCTTTGAGTTAATGAATGCACACTACACACTCTATGTAATGAGTGTGTAATGCATGAGTACCGTTACACATTACAACACCATTACACAATCTGTGTAATATGTTACACTCTGTGTAATTTATATTGTGATTTTTAATTTAATTTTTTTCATTTTTTATATAATTCCTCATAGATTTTTTTCATTTCCATTATAATTTTTTTTTTAATTTTCGCCTATAATTTTGCAGCTTCACACTTTAATTTAATGTATTTAAATTACACACTTTATGTAATGCTATCATTCTATGTAATGAGAGTGTAATGTATTACAATACCATTGCACATTACAATGATGTTACATGCTCTGTGTAATATATTACATTGTGTAATTCATATTGTGATTCTTAATTTGATTTTTAAATTTTTTTTATATAATTTGTCATGCATTGTTTCATTTCCATTTTAAATGTTTTTTTTTTATTCCCTCATAATTTTCTAGTTTGGCCCTAATTTAATTAATGTAAATTACACACGTTTGTTTAATACATAATAACACCATTACATATTAGAGTAATTTACTTAATTGTCAAATTTCAAAATGTTAATTACCATTAAATCAACTCTTAAATTACAAGAATATGAATATTTTCAAATTAAGTAGATTATTATATCCTCACAAAGATAAATCCTATAACATAGAATATAGGATATATGATATCTTCTCATTCCTCGATGCCACTTCACCTTCAACAACAAAAATTGTAGCCACACTTGATCTTCTACCACCAGATCTCGACTTTTGAAACCAAATGTACCTGAGATGCCGGTGAACCAACCTCCAAACAGCAGCAATGATTAACTAATCATTATAAATGATAATTTTTTTCGTCATACTCATTACTCTTAGCATAGACTTTTCTTTTCTTTTGTTTTTAATCATCTTTTTAATATTTAAACGGAGCAAGAATATGATTTTCAACAAATTAACTGCTAGAATATATATTGAATACATCTATATGTTCATATCATAAAACATAAATTCACAATTTTTTTGCGCAGTTCTTTTTTTTCCCCTAGGATGATACAAGTGGATAGGAGTAATTTTGAGGAGAAATATAGACTCGAACCCAAAAAATTTCTTAGAAGTAATGTTCTTAATTACCACTTGGATTATCATTCTTGGTCTCAATTTTTTGCAGGTTTAAAAAGATCCAATCTGCAAAGATGCTGTGAGTAAAGCATATTAGGTGTTCCTTATATTTTTATATTTTTTGGTTCATATTTTTAATGTTTTTAAGTGGTGAAATTTCATGTTTTTAACAAGTTTATTAGATTGCATATATTCATGCAGTTCATTGGGTTGCTAAGAATGCTCATTAAGTCCTTTGGAAAAAAAAAAAAAAGAATGCTCATTAAGTAGAGATTATTAAAAATAAAATAGAATTAATTATTACACACGCAAAGTAAGTAGACTAAATTTAAGACCCAACCAAAAAAAAAAAAAAAAAAAAAGAGAGAGAAAATGAAAAAAGTAAGCCTATCTTAGAGAACGGAGGGAGCATACGTCTTGGTAACAACCCTGTGTGCGTGGCTACATGAATTAAAGCATGACCATGAAAATCACCATTTCAAGATATAGATTCCATCCTTAATTACTTCCTTAGGTATTTTCGATAGAAATTAAAAAAAGAAAATGGCATTTAGGATATATTGAGAAGTAAAGTAAATATTTTTTGAAAAAAAATTATAACACAATTGTCAAACTAGTGTAATGAAAGGTTTAAAATAATGATAAAGTGATTTTTGAATAAATTGTAGTATCATTCGTTGATATCCAATTCACACCGACAATCGAAAACACTTTTTTCTCATCTTCTATTATATTGACCACATTAATAATCTACACTTACAAAAATAAAAATAAAAATAAAAAATCTATGTTGTACACCCTCCGTTCCATTTTAATAAGCTTGATTTTCTTTTTCGTCCGTTCCCAAAATATAGGTTACTTTTTTTATCAGTATAAATTTAACTTTTTCATTTCCTAATCTACCTCTATTTATTATGCATGATTATTAATAAAAGTAAATTATCATATTTAATATAGGGATATATTGAGAAATATAAAAGTAAAATTTACCTTTTCAATAAATATTAATTTCAAATTCTTAATCCGTGTGAAAGTAAAATCATGTCTATCAAAATAGGATGGAGGGAGTACTATTATATTTATACCAATACATTTGTGTTGGAATGCATTAATTTGCAAGAAAGAATAAAAACAATTAGAAAACATTCCTACTAATTTCTGAAAAAATTACTCCCTCCGTCCCAATTATATATGGCTCATTGATTTTTCAAGCATATTAAGAATTGTATGAGAAAAGTAAATAATATAAATGATTTTTCTATTTTGCCCTTATTAATAAGTTAAAAAATTATTGAAACTAACAAAAGATTTCAAAGTTTTTAAATTAAAGAGGAGTATTATAGTAAAAAAATACGAAAATTCTTATATAATTGGGATATACCCTAAAAAAAATAAAATTCTATATAATTGGGACGGAGGGAGTAACTTCAACATTCATGGTCATCTGATGATCATTAAATTAATTAATTATTATTCATAGCAGAATATTTAATTGCTTATTTATCAACCTTTCTGCGCAGTAAAGTTTGACAAACTAAGCATCGAGGAAGTATTATTTATACTTATTATAAGCCTATTGATTAATTAGAAAATGATCAATTCTTCCTTTTAACCGTTACGCGTGATCAAACTCATCATAGATATCGTCGAACTTTTGCATATTTTAATGTTACTACCAAACACTTTCCCAAAAGGGCTTGATTGAGTACCCGACTGGAGTATTTGATAATTAATACAACCGACCCACGGAAAGTTACGTGGGAGAGCCCAAAAGGGAGTCTCAGTTGCTCGATCTCGTAAACTACCTAGCTAGTATCCCAACCTGCTTCTAGAGAATTGGGAGTCGACAGATCTGCTGTTTTGATTTCTATTTTCTATATCGTGTCATTTAGTTAAAACAATTTAATTAAATACACAATCAAATGTCATGCAGGTGTTATTATACACATTTTTTATACATTTTTTTTTCAATCTCATTAATTCTCTCTCTTATTTCACATCAACATATCTCGTAAGACTTACTTGTACTACATAAATCTCTACTATTCAATTCCATTCATTCTCTTTCCTATATCTTTATACACATCCTAACACCCGCAAGCGTGGGTCGTTCTAATTTAATGACATAGTCAATGAGACAAGAAATAAGACAATAAATCTAAACTCACAGACTAAAAAGATACTAAGTGAACGAAATAGATAGATAACATTAAGTTCTTATAATGCTAATTAATTAGCTCATGTGGTAATTATTGATTTTAGCTTTAAAAAAAAAGTTTTTAGCTTTAAAAAACCAAAGTTTTTAGCTCACAATCTTTTTATGAAAGCAAGTGTCCCCATGAAAACCAATTAAGCTTCCATTCACATGATCCCTTCTTCTTCCCACGTATTTATATAACAAGAACTTCAAGTGGAGTAGGTTGGTGGTGGGTGCACCATGCTTGATATTTACTTTTTATCTTTACGGAAAAATAAATGCTCTTCGTGTAATTATTATATGAAATGTGAACTGATTAACATATAATTTACATGTAGGAGCCTAAACCTTTACAAAGTAACACTGTAATCATAGTTATAATTAATAAAGTCATGTTAATGCTTACTTCATCATCAAGTTTTGAGACTTTTCCAAGTAGGAAAAATTAATCATGGACTAAAGCCCGGGTAATATAATAGAATAAGTAAATTATTGGGAATGTGTGAGAAGAGTCTCACAATCATCAAGTATGCGGAAAATGAAGTTTATAAAGGATTGAACTACCCGTTAACTTTTTGGTGTGGCCCTCAGTCCGTATCGTGTATCGACAGGCGTGAAAATTAGATGGCATAACTTAAACTGCTCCACTCTGATATGCATAATTTCTGGATAGATGTTCACACTCTACCGGATGATGTGCACTGGATTCGTTAGCAGTGTTAGAAATTGAGATTCCAATCCAAAAAGTTAACTCATTTTGAATAGATGTCAAACTCCGTGGATTACATGTGGGGATTCGCCAATACTATTAGAAATTGAGATTCGATTGCAAAAGATTAACTCATTCTTGATAGATATCTAACTTTACAGGATGACATGCGTTGGATTCGCCAACACTATCAGTGGTTGGGGTTCCATCTTAAAATGTTAACTTTGTTGGAGGAGTAGATTAGTTTCTCATCACCTTTCCCAGATTTAATCATTGTAGCCCTTTGTTCTCACATTTCTAATAATCCTTCTATTAACGAAGTGTCAAACCTTCGTAGCTCCTTTTCGATATATAGCCCATCCATCTATCTTTCTCATAAAGCACCAACTCTTCCACTGCGATCCGATCATCGCCTTATGTGGGCACAACTGCCTTAAGAGGCATCTGCTTTCTTAAATACTATATCAAGATCCAACTCTTTCACCGTATTTCCACTACTGGGCTTACTTGGACACAATTGTCTCTAGATCCAACAATGGATTTTTTTTATTGGCCTCATGATCGACAGTTGTGGTGCCCACCAACTTCGGATTGGAGTTGTCTTATTGATCCATATGGCTAAATCTTGGCCTTTGAGCAACCAGTGTTTCTTTGCTTTGGTGAACTTTACCCCCTGTTAATCAAACTTCATTGTAGACACTCATTTAGATATATAATTCCCTAATTCCTTTCCATTTTGAAAGGAAAGGATCACTTTTGATGTGGATACTGTTAATACTGGACTAAAGGTCTCATGAAAGTCAATGCCAGATGGTTGGAAAGATCCTTGAGCAACCAGTTTTGCTTTTTGTTTTGAACTTTACCATGGTAATCAAACTTCACTGTAAACGCCCATTTAGATCTAATTATTATCTTTTGAGTTAAGGATGGGTTGAAGGAGACTCCATGGCATGGTGAATTACAAATACTACAAGAAACTAGACATTTAGGGACGCCCCAATAGTCCTTATAGCCCTATACCTGTATAGTAACAGGAGCGACGTCGCTACTATTGCTATACATACACAAGGCTATATATATGGCTGACTGTCGCCCCCAAAAAATCCCCTTTTTTTTGTAGTGAAAACACCTTAACAAGAAATTTTAGCAGTTTAAGGCAGATAGTTCGCCTTTTATTTGTTCATTCTTGCATATGTAGCTGATATTATACTTACAAATAGTGACAAGAAATTGATGCAAGAGTTCGTTAACAATTTAACCAAGTTCACTTTGAAAGATATGGGTTAGTTACGTTGCATCACTCTCTGAGAATTGAGATTATAAGATACGAGAGATTAATGTGGATTATATCTTAGAGCATCTCTAGTACAACAATGTGCATGATCATATACATGTGATATGAGAGAGATAAAAAAATAAAAACTCCTAGATCAATATTCCTCCCTCTCATTTTCCACATTTTTCTCTATTTTTGGTAACTTTTCTACATAACGTCTTTGACGCTTTCTACAACCAGATATTGCACCCGACAAACAATATATATAAATGATCTTCTCAATAGGTTTGACTTTCTAAATATTAAATCGCGTCCTATATTGAACTTTCAGAATTTTCAAAATGGAGAAGGAAACATTACCAAGTCAAGAAAATAAAAAATAAAAAATAAAAAAAAGTATATATACGTTCCAGATGCAGTAGCAGTACAACACAGTGGGTGATAATCGAGAAAAATACATAACCAAGTCCTCCTCTTGACATGTAAATTAATTTTGTAAATTAAAGATATATAGATTACATGTAATTTTGTAAAAGATATATAGAGTAGGGATAATGCTAGAATGTCATAACCTTTAACATGAATAATAATAACATAATAATATTAAAATTTTTATCTTACCATTAATGAATGGTTGTATTGCTAATTAATATGAAAGGTATTGAAGTTATTTTATCCCATTATATCATTTTTATGGCATTTAATATGTCACTGTAGCGGGGTCAATAAAGCAGATATGCGTAAATTAAAACATGCATGAAAGAAAAAAAGACCGTTAAAAAAATGAAAGAAAAAAAGTTTGAACTTGGTGATTTTGACTTATAGGGGCCTTTAAAATAATTAATTTAAAAAAGTAAATATACTATTAATATGCATGCAAAATATGGCTCCAAATTAAAACTATTTAAAAGATAAGTACTATACTTAAAATAAAATAAATGTCTTTTAGTGTCAATAAATATTAGTTAGACATGCAAAATATTGCTCTTTAATTATATAGATGTAATTAATTAGTCCCCATTGGTAAAAATAAACAAGGGTAAGTATATACTATAATGGCATCTAAAAATTCTTTAACAGTGCAATGCTTGACTTTGATAATCCAAAACTACATCGATAAATATTGTTGTTTAGTTAATTAGAGCATATATATATATATATATATAAAAGTGGAAAATTGATCTACCTTCTAAGTAATTCTCTAAAAATATATAAAACTAGTACTACCCCCGTGCGATGCACGAGATCCGTAAATATAATATTGATAAACTTCGTAAAATTTTTTAAATTATATGATAAATCCAAAAGAGAAATAATAATTTGCATAACATTTAAATTTAGTATGGATATTGAAATTGAAAATTTACAAACATACCTAAAATAATTTAAATTTTGAAAAACTTCTTTAAAGACCACATGCATATTGAATTGGCATTGAAATAGCAGATGTTATCCAAATTATATATTTGAAAAAATTATAAAATAAATATAAAATAATATGTTTAGAAAGCTTAAGGTCAAAAATGGAAACACCAATTGAAGTCAAAATTTATTTTTCGATCATTGAACTCACAATGCACATTACGCGTAAAAACTATCTAAAACTATTATTTTAATATGGAAAAAATAAATTAAAAAATAAAAAAAATAGTAAATAAAGACGAATTTTTTCCTAAATAGAAAATCTCTGTCAACGTGGCACTGGCACTGTATCAAGTTGACAATTCAACATCCTTTAATAAGAAGAATATATATATTCATACATATATATGTAATTCAAAAATTAAAATGTATATGAAAAATCTTAATTCCCATTTTTATAAATAATTCAATTGCCATTATAATTTGTAATTTTGACCTCATATCATTTTTTCATTAATATTTGCATTTAGTTCATTTTCAATTATGTACATAATTTGAAAATTAAAATTTATATAAAAAATTAAAATATATATAAAAAATAAAATAAGAAAAAAATATTAAATAAAGAAAGAAAAATATGCTAAATAAGAAAATAAAATAATAAAATGCATATTTAATGTTTGTTTCCAAAATAGGATTTTCTTTTTTAATTTTAAATAAATGCGTGCCAACTTAGCACATTGTCTAGTTGGTATTTCAATTTTTATTAATAGTATGATTTTCATTAATTCATGCATTTAGTTCATTTCAAAATTTAAAATATATATAAATAAGAAAAGCAAAATAAATTAAATAACAAAAATAAAATCATTAAATGTACATTTAATGTTTTTTTGCGAATTCATTTTTTTTATATTTATAATAAATGAGTGTCAACTTGAAAATAAATAAAAAATATTAAATATAGAAATAAGAAAATGAAATTGTTAAATGTCATTTAATATTTGTTTCTAAATAAGTTTTTTTTTAAAAAAATTACTAAAAGAGTGCCAAAGGACCTTTTATTCAAATAAATATAATAATAAATTATATTAATTAGCCTTCAAAATAATAGGAACTGGACTTTATGCTTATGATGATTAGGGAAGTGGACCATCACATGCAAAGTTCCACTAATCTAGCCAACCCTTCTATTTAAGGCCTCCATTTCTTCCTCACTTTTCAAACCACTTCTTCTGTTCTCTCTCCCTCAACTTCTAAAAAGAAACACCTCTCAATTATACTACAATGTTTAGTTTTTCAGATAATGAATTCATTCATCGCCGATGCTTGTGGGTTAATGGTCCTGTCATTGTCGGGGCAGGGCCATCGGGCCTGGCGGTGGCAGCTGGCCTGAGAGAACGTGGCATGCCTTTTGTCGTCCTCGAAAAAGCTGATTGCATTGCATCTTTGTGGCAAAACCGGACCTATGATCGGCTGAAGCTTCATCTTCCTAAACAGTTCTGTCAACTGCCGGAGTTTCCATTCCCGGAGAATTATCTCAAGTACCCCACAAAGCAACAGTTCATAGAATATCTTGAATCGTATACGAGGAAGTTTGATATCAATCCTCAGTTTAATCAGTGTGTGGAATTCGCCAAGTATGACGAAACTTACCGTTTGTGGAGAGTGAGGAGTAAGAGTGTGACAACAAGTGGTGGTGGTGAGATTGAGTATCTTTGCCAGTGGCTCGTGGTGGCGACCGGTGAGAACTCTGAACCTGTGGTGCCGGATATTGAAGGTTTATCGGAGTTTAAGGGGGAAGTAATGCACGCTTGTGATTACAAGTCCGGTGAGAGATTTCGAGGCAGGAAAGTAGTGGTTGTTGGGTGTGGTAATTCCGGCATGGAAATTTGTCTTGATCTTTGCAACCACGGTGCAAGACCGTCAATGGTCGTCCGTAGCTCGGTAAGTTTTCACCCCCTCGTCTAAGACTTGATGTGTTGTTCTATTTCTCGTCTCATAAACTATTTTGTCTAGTTAAAACGGTTTACGTTTCATTAGATGAGTCAGTCCAAGAACAAGAAATAAGATAACAGATGTAGACTCCTCCTTTGTTTCTTTTGGCTGCCCGAGTAAATTTATACAATTCTGTTGTCATATATCATGTCTCATTGACTGTCGCATTTAATCAAAACACCGACATCTGATTAAAAGAGACAGCCAAAGAACAGAAAATGACATAGCAGATGTGAACTTCTCGTCTAAAAGTTTAAGCTCTTAAGTTAATGGTTAATTTTGTTCATCAGGTTCATGTATTACCAAGAGAAATAATGGGGAAATCCACATTTGAACTAGCAATGTTGATGGTAAAATGGCTACCAATATGGCTTGTGGACAAGATTCTACTCTTTCTAGCATGGATGATTCTTGGAGACACCGAAAAATATGGGCTAAAAAGACCATCAATGGGGCCATTACAGCTCAAAAACAATCTAGGCAAAACACCAGTACTAGACATTGGAGCACTCCAAGAGATCAAATCCAAGAAAATCCAATTAGTCCCTGAAATCAAGAAATTCTCATCATCCACATCAATCGAGCTCCTTAACGGCGAAATCTTGGAATTCAATGCCCTCATCTTGGCGACAGGGTATAGAAGCAACGTGCCTTATTGGTTACAAGAAGATGAATTTTTCTCCGAAAATGGGATCCCAAAAGCTCCATTTCCAAATGGATGGAAAGGAAAATATGGATTGTATGCTGCTGGTTTTACAAGAAGAGGGCTATCTGGTGCATCGGCAGATGCCATGAAAATTGCAGAAGATATTGCTATAGTATGGAAAGATCATTTGAGGAATAAGAAACAAAAAGTTTCAACTCATAGAAGATGCATCTCTACCTTCTGATCAACTAACTAATTCACGTTCTTTTAATTTGTTATTTTTTTACTCCCTCCGTCAAAATTAAGAGGCTACTTTGATTTTTCACACCGATTAAGACTTGCATGGGAAAAGACGAAAAGTAAATAATACAAATAATTTTTCCATTTTACATTCATTAATAAGTCAAAAAATTACTGAAACTATAAAAAGACTTTAAAATGCATGTGCAAATTAACGAGAAGTATCATAGTAAATGAATACAAAAGAGTCTATATAATTAGGATATCCAAAAAAGAAACAGATGTCTATATAATTGGAATAGAGAGTATTATTTGTTAAAAAAAAATATTTTTATTTTGTATACAACATTTAGCATAGAGCAAGAGTTGTACATTTTTCAGTTATATACCAATGATCTAGAAAAATTTATTTCATTATTTATTATCTCGGTTCTCCACGTGTCAAGATTTTAATGGTCAAACTGATTTGTTTCTTTCATATAAACTCTTTTTAGTCGAATTAAGGGCTGTATCATTTTAGTGGCTCTACCAATTATGTATCACTTCCACACCATCATATCACTGTTGATAATGTCACGACATCATTCCAACTAATGTGATAGTGTCACATTAACAAGGGGTACCACACACTAATCACATTACTACAAAAATGACTTTAGCTAAAGTAGAATAGGCGATATTTATTGGGTAGAGCATTCCCTAAAGCTGCCCAGTGGCAATTTTGCAATTTTTATGATAAGAATAGGTGATGGTTTTTTAGTTAATCGTCACCTATACTGCTCACGTGAACTTTAGGCGACGGTTATTTTTAAACCGTTGCCTATACAATTGGTTGTTTTTTTGAGAAAATAGGCGACTGTCACAAAGGACCATCGCCTATTCAGTTGAATATATCAGCAACCAGCCAGCCATAACTTGCTCGAGATTCAGCATTCCTTCTCGCCCCAAATGCTCCATTGTTGGCGTTTCTTCTTGTGTCTTCCATGGAAAAGCCTATTGGGAAGTAAAATACATGGTATTATACGGGTTTCAAGCATCTTCCTCTTGCTAAAGAAGGTAATTTTCTTCCTTTTCTCAAAATTTGGGGTTTCGAATTTTGGTTGTGAACTTCGATTTTAGTGGCTATAAGGTGAATTTCTTTGGATGTTTAGTGTCCTTAGGGCAAGGGTAACACAATATATATACATATATATATATATATTTGTGCCCTTGATTATGACAAAAAATGGAGAAAATTAGTGGTGTGGGAGCTATGGGTGAAAATGGCTGAAAATTATGCAATGTTATTTTTTTGGGAAATGCTAGACTCACATAATGAATATCATAATGGTTGACATAATGGTTGTTGGCATGTTTAATAACCGTCCATCTAAAAGTGATGGAGTGGTTGAAATTGTAGGATCATGCCACATATTCATTATGTCAACCATTATGGTATTTATTATGGTGTTGTAGCATGGTCCTATTTTTTTTCCTCACTCTCCTTAGATGCCATTGTTGTTGTATTTTGTGTTTCCTCTTTTTTTTCCCCCATTTTAGTGGTAATTATTTTTTTTTTTGTTTCTAGATTTTTGTTTTCCCAAACATGTTCTGCTTGTTTAGGTGGATAAATTTCCTCAGATTTTGTTGTTAATTACGTTGCACTCACATTTATTTTTATGTTCAATTTTTTCATTTTTAAATTTTTTTTTCTTGTGCATGAAGAGCGAGCGTGAATATATTTTTCCTAGCATTTGTTTATTAAGAAAAAGTGTTTTTTGCAAAACACATTGTACGGAAAAACAACGTTTAACCAACGTGCTTTACATATTATTTTGTCCCAACGAAGGTGGACTAAGATAGAATTTCATTTATTTTTGTTGCCACTATTTAATCAGCAATCACGAGTCTAAAATTTATTTCTTCTATAATATCCTTGAAAGATACCCTCAATGAGTAGAAAAAATTGAAATGAGTCATTACATTCGCAAATATGAATTTTGTGAAGTGTAGATGAATGCTTTACAGAGAAGATTTAACTGTGATTAATTAACTGTCACTTGCATGCATGCTCCTATAAATTATGCTTTAGCCTTTACAGAGAGGATTTAACTCTGACTTTTTACTTATGCATGTGACAGACAACATAGATATAATCCGATTCTATTCATTAAAGCTGGTAAAATCTCGTCAAAGACAACGATAATGTGCACCTACCTTGAATAATGAAGATATTCTTATCCTAATTATAGGAACAAAATATTGACATTAATTAACTAACGTTCTTGTATTTTGTCGTTTCATTAACATGCTTCTTGCGTTGATGCCGGACTCGTACGTATCGTTTAAAATCATAAGGGTGATACGGGTTTGCTTTTAATAGTTTTTAAAGGTTTTTAATAAAAAAAATGAGAGAGAATGAGTGGAATTTAATAGTGGAGATTTATGGATATGATATGATATATGGGTCTAATTGATTTAGGATAAAGAAAAAATTGATAAAAAAGTGGTAAAAATTTAAAAAAAAAAACATTTCCTATCATGCTTCATATATCATTCCCGTTCAAAAAAATAAAACAAAAAAAAAATAAAAATAAAATCATATCATATCATTCGCATAAATAACTCAATGATTTTCTACTTTTGGCCCCTCTTGAGATGTAGGGACTAGGGACTGGGGAGTAGTCCAGACAAATTTTGATAATGTGGGACTTTTTATGCAGAGCCGGACTTTCCACGAGGCTCGAGAGGCCTCGCCTCTCTCAAAATTTAGAAATTTTTGTAGAATTTCCAAGATGTTTTTATATATATTAAAGACATAGTAATTTAGTAACATAAAGCACAGTGGTGTGGTGGATGAGTACACGCTTTCATTACTCCACCCAGGTTCAAAACGCCTCAGTGCCAACTATGCAGATTTTTTCAAAGTGATTTTAGTACTAACCTATATGCAGAATTTAATGACTAAATGGTAACAAGATTACGTATAGGGCCCAATTTTCAGATCTCGACTCAGGCCCCCGAAACCCAAAGTACGGCACTATTTTTATGTATGATGATAATTCGATATTAGTATTTAATCTGGTGGTTAAATGAAATTATGCCTTATAAAGTTACACTATATGTGGAAAAAAAAAAAAAGGAAAGAAAGAAAAAAAAAATTGAAAGGAGAAGACTAGATTTCACTTTTACTGTAGTGTAAGCCATAGGCCATGAATTCCATTCTTTTTTATGGTAATGGAATTGCTTTATACGAGACTTGGCCTAAGCAATTTACATCTATAGTCAGGTTGTATTTAAACAAGAGCGTCGAATTGTGTTCATTTGTAATAGTGTAATCATAAGAATTAATTATTATTTCACTATTTTGTTAAATATTTTTAGTTTTAATACTTTATAAACTATATTTTTGTTGGACAACTTGAAAATATATTTAAGTCTGTATAAATTTTTTAAAATATACATTTATTTTATTTATTTACTATTCTAGAATAATTAAAATAATAAAAACAATTAAAAACACATTTTGCCCAGGCGTGTATATAGGCAAGTTTTGAGGTTTGACTTCGCCCCATCACACTTAACACCTTTTAGAACCTTCAATGTAATATACTTACAAGATATATTAATAGTACTACGTATAGGTAACACAAAAATTTAACATGTGAATTTCTAGTTAGAGTAAGAGCAATTCATTCAAGTATATCGATGTAGACAGGAGATAATAGACATACATAGTCAATTATCCTACTACTTTCGGAAAACTTCTATAACAACTTTAGAACTATTTTCCTCCACAGGAAGCCTTGATCGGGTATATGCCAAAAATATTTTTAAAAGATTTAATGTTGTCATCAACCAAAAGTTCATTCTTCAAAAGCAAACAAAAAACTTGGCAGCTCCACTTCTTTTTCGTGGTCCAAACGAATTATGTGGAACAAGAGAGAAATTTTGGAAAGAAAAAAAAAATCTTGGAGAAGGAAATTAATTCTGCGTTTCGACGACATTAAATAATTAATTTTTAACAAAATAAAAATTCAATAGCGCCTATACCTTATGAGTCAATCCTCAACCTAATCCTTTTTAATCAGAGTAATTATATACGGATGTTCTAATTTGATATTTTTAACTGATACGCATACTTGTCATACATTCATTGGATGTGAATATATGTGAATTAAAATGATAAATCACATGTACACATATTTATTACTCAATCAAAAACTGACACATCACCGTGTCAAATAAAAATATCAAATAATAATGTCTATCTAAAATTATTCTTTTAATCAATATTAGCTCCCTCACTGTTGCTCCACGTACAATAATAGAGGCTGGTGATAAAAAATAATTAAAAAAAAGAAATAACGATCAAAAGATTATTTCTACACGAGTTGTGCAAATGAATGTAAAGGTAAATTTAATGAATGGTCATTGAACTTTCAAGATGTAACTAATTACTCACTCAATTTTGAAATGTAATTAAATACTCACTGAACTATATATACTTAACGTCATTTATTGATCACTAGTTAACTTAATGTTTATTCTATTAGCGTATTGTACCAATTTGAATGACAATATCATACATGTGACCAAGTAGATCAACTGTTGGTATAAAAAAACTCACTCAAATAGGACGAAAAGCTATATAAACAATAAGAAACGCGATACAAATATTGTTTCAGACAGTGTCATTTTTGATACTCTATTTAGTTTTTCTCTAATTTAGGTCCCAATAGATGAATTTATTTTACCAACAATTAGTCTAACTATCTCTACGAAAAATCTTATTAGTCATATACACATAATTCTTAAATATATTTAAATATTGAGTTAAAGAGGGGTAAATTTAATGAATGGTTATTGAACTTTCAAGATATAACTAATTACTCACTGAACTTTACTTAACGTCACTTATCGATCACTAGTTAACTTAATATTTATTCTATTAGCGTATTACGCTAATTTGAATGACGATACCATACATGTGACCAACTACATCAACTGCTGGTATAATAAACTCACTTAAATAGGACGAAAAACTATATAAATAATAAAAATTGACACAAGTATTGTTTCAGACAGTGACATTTTTAATAGTTTATTTAGTTTTTTCTAATTTAAGTCCCAGTAGATGAATTTATTTTGCCAACAATTAGTCTAACTGTCTCTACGAAGAATGTTATTAGTCATATACACATAATTTTTAAATATATTTAAATATTAAATTAAAGAGTGATTATTAGTTGATATTAAGTAAAGTTCAGCGAGTATTCAATTACATTTCAAAGTTCAGTGAGTAATTAGTGACATCTTGAAAGTTTGATGACCATTCATTAAATTTACCCAGTTAAAGAGTGATTATTAGTTGACATTAAGTAAAGTTCAGTGAGTATTCAATTACATTTCAAAGTTCAGTGAGTAATTAGTGATATCTTGAAAGTTTGGTGATCATTCATTAAATTTACGTGTAAAAAATTTGATGTGGTAGTTTTATAACCATTAATTAATATTAAACATGATGGGTGATAGGGATCGATTTTTAATGGTTTTTAATGTAAATGAGGAGAGAGAATGAGTGGAGTTGAATGATGTAGATTTGTGAATGTGATGTGATATGTGGATATAATTGATTTAGAATAAAGAAAGAATGAATAAAAAAAAGTGATAAAATTTTTTTTAAACGATAGCCTAATATGCGCAAATAGGTTTATAGGAAGTTTCTATCTGAAATTGAATAACTTAAAATGAGTATTCCAAGCGCGCAGTTAAGTTCCAATGCCCACAGTTGGAAAAAAATTCGTGGGGTTCACATGGACCCACCACCATCAGGGGGCAGTTATGTATTATTCATCTCATCTAATGTAGATACAAAAAAAATAAAAAATAAATAAAAAATAAATAAAAAAATTTCATCGGATGACGTGGCGCTACGTGAGGGCGCAACGTGGCGAGTTGGCATACCCACTAGTGGGTAGGTGATCATTGGCTTCCAAGCGTGTTAGTTTACTAGCTAATGAGATGAAAGTATCAGTTTTTGTGCTTTCGCGACATTTTCAAACTTGATAATTTTGTGACTTTTTAAAGCTATATGTGACCCTTTTTTTCCTGATATTTTGTGAATTTTTTTGACTTTCTTGTACCTGTTCGTGACTTTTTTGCTTGTAATTTTTTTCTTTCATGTGACCTTTTTGTGCTCTTTGTGACATTTGTAATAGTTTGTGATAATTTTTCAATAGTTTTCAAACATTTCATGAAATAACACAAAAGAAGGTTACAATAGTTCAAAAATGTGACAAATACTAACAAATTTATGAATGGACAAAAGTAATTATGGACGGGCACTCACACCCGAGCAATCATCTTGTGTGGTCGGCTGGTCGCCCAGTCAGTGGAATCATCCGGTGCAAATGGGAGAGGTGATTGCGTGACGATGTGTACACACACACATATATACAGTTGACATATTTTTTAATCCCGACCGGAGGTCGGTTTTCTCCCCTACTCACGAAAAAAAAAATTGTCCATCTCATTTCCGTTATTCTATTTTCAACCTCATTCTCCTCCTCAACCCGCTCTCGTCTCTCTCCCAAACCAAACCAACTATCTTCAACATCGCCGCCTCCTTCTCCACCCACTATTGCCGGCCATTCTCCTCCTTCCACCTACCGACGGTTGGATTCACCGTAAGAAACCTCGGTATACTAGTTCTTAGAGTCATGGAGGGTTTTTGTAACTTTTTTTTTTGAAAAGGAAAAATGAGGGTGTTTTGTTTTGTGCAAGTATCCCAATCATCTATACGCATAGGATGATTGGATTGGGACTGTCATTAGGAGTCGTGGTGGGCCGAATATTTAAGGGCACTTGCCCTTGGATCAGGCCCAAGTTAGAAATCACCAATACCATTTGTGGGCTGATTCCGGCGACGCTCCGCCGGAATACAAACCAATTTGGAAGACCGAAGGACAGAAAGGCGCTGAGAGGTGAAGAAGAATGACGTCAATCTCTGTAACCGTTCGAGCCTTCAACTCCCTTTCTCTCTCTACAGTTACTTCTCTTCACAGGAACCAAATTTCTACTGTCTCACATTTCCCTATTTATTCAAATCCGTTCAGATGTACCAAAAATAGCCTCGAATTCCATGGAACTGCAATACAAAGAGCAGTATTGCGACCAAACACCAAGATTCGGGCGATGTCGTCCGATTCAGGGTTGGAAGCTACTGTGAAAAGCACTGTTAGTGAAAATCCTGTCGTAGTTTACTCGAAAACTTGGTGTTCGTAAGTACTGCAGTCATTGAATTTCATTTATTTATTTATTTTGCGCGTAATCTTAAAGCTTCATTTAGTTATTGGTTTTCTCTTTGAATTGCCATTATTGAAATGGGCCTGGTTGAATTTTTTTTTTTTCAAGGTACTCTTCTGAGGTTAAATATTTATTCAAGAGCCTTGGTGTGGAGCCACATGTTATTGAGTTGGACTTGTTGGGTATGTTTGATCCTTTCTCAAAAGGGACCTTTTTTATGATTCTGTTTGTGCACCGAACCATTTCATGTGTTTGATTGAATTATGTTTAGATTTTCATGTGCACATATAATCCTTTATATGTCTTAATTTTCCCATAGAACCGGTTGTCAGATGATGTATTTGGTGCATTTGCTAGCAAATTCTTGGCACAGAAAATGAATTTATTTGTGTAAGAGCCAACGGCAGAGCAGGCCAATATTTTAGGCGCCTTTTTGTATCCATTTCAAGCCAAACTGGTTGAAGCGTCAATCTTTAATTTGTATGTGCAGTTTATGCTGTAACAATTTCCTCGGAGTAATTGGATGACTTAGTAGAAGAAGTTATTGTCATTGACTAAATATTTGATGGCATGCTTGTTTTGAAAAATTGTCTACATGCATTTAGATAAACCTGAATTTGGTATTGTCATCCCTATTCAAGCATCTATTGCCATGTATGAAATCAAAGTTATGCAGCGGTTGCTGCGTCACCGCATTTTTATTGAATATCTGTTTTACCAAGTAATGATTTTTCAATGCTGTCTTATCCTGCTTTGTGATTCTTAAAGAGGAAAGATTTTACCAAGAAAGGAGAAGAAAAACACAGTAGTTTAGTCCCGACAATAACAAGTTTTCTTGGTGCAACACCAAATGTACATTCGAGGTGATGCAAGAAAGGAATCAATTTTGATTCAGACTTTATTGATTTGTGTTAGATTAGGATTATTTTATTAGTTAGTTTCCTATTCGATTAGTTCTTGGATTAATTGTTTGCAGACTCATATAAAGGGCGAACTCTTTGTTTTAAACACACTTTTTCAATACTCTCTTGAATTTCTTTTCTTCTCTTGGTCAAATTCTTCTTGATTTTCAGAAGTAATTATTTCTGAATTTAGTCTTCAGGATCTCTATGTCATTTCTCATTTTCAGGTTCTGAAGGACCAGAACTACAGAAGACACTTGAAAAGCTTACTGGTCAACATACTGTTCCCAATGTGTTTATCGGTAATAAAACTTGGAAATGCCTTCCTACTTACATTGACCACATCTTAAATAGAATATGAGGACTAATTGCCTGAGTTTGGTATGTATGCACAAGAGTCTATTTGTTTCACTGAGTCATTGAATCTGAAATGAATCATGATTAATTAAAGAACACCATATTCATTGATGATGAGGCATTGGAAGATCCAGCTGCCGGTAAAAATTGGAATATTGCATGACGGTCCCCCTATATTTATAAGTGAACAAGTTAGTCAAACTTCATTTCATGATAGTTGCACGATAAATGCAAGTTTTTTGATAAACGTTTTTGTTTACAAACTTTTCAAACATGCCCCACGAATCCAAATATTGAATGCACTTAGTTCTATTTATTTATTCATTATTTTAGCAATTATATACAGATTTTGTTTTCCATGATCAGGGGGAAGACATATTGGTGGTTGTTCAGGTACCTCTTTTTGACAACCCTGTACTTCCTGAGATTATCACAAAATATTTTAGCTCGTCTCCTTACTATGATTATGACAAAATATTTTGGATAAGTTTGTTATTTTATACTAAATTTTCACGTCTGACAAACTGATTGATGCAGATACTATAAAGCTACATCAGCAAGGAGAACTTGAACATTTGCTGTCAGAAGCCGGTGCCAAAAAGTCTGGGAGTTAGGCTTGTTATCCTTGAAGTGATCCTTAGTTCTTGCTCCTCGATGTCAACGGTACTTACTGGTTTTAAAAATAGTGTCTGTTTGTGTGTATTAAGACTAGATTCATTCTGTTAAATTTTACCCAGCTTATGAAGTGCGTCTTTGGGAAATGTTTATATTTGGTTTATTAAATTACAAAAAGATAATAATTTTAGTGGTGGCTAAGTTGGTTGTACAGATACTTGTGGATCTTGCAAATTGTAGAATTAGAAATTTACCATAAACACTCCCTAACAGACTATCAAGCTTGATAGAAGAAATTATTGAACTTGAAATACAGTAAGGTCACCCAGCTCAGCTGCAGTATGATATTGAAGGTAAATTTGGCATTTCTTAACTTACTTTTGTTGGGTAAATAAACATACTCCCTCCCACAAAAATAGGCTCGTTTCCTTCTTTTTTTTTTTTTTAAAATCCGTGCATTTACAAGTTATGTCAACGGAACTGTTCCTGTTCTTTTTTTTATATTTTTTATTTTTTCCATCTAGTTTTGCGTCATATAATTCTGTAACTGTTCTATTTCAAGTTTATCTGAGAATGAGTTTCATGTTGGTGTCAAAGAGCAACATATATTTAAAGATTACTTGTCTACGAATATTGTCAACAATTTTCCCTTATTTAAATATATGTTGCTGTTTCTATAGAAACAAGCAAGTAAATGAATTTTCGTAAAATGCTAGGATTTATATCCACCGTTTCTTTTGCGAGATGTCAGAATTTTGTGAAGTGAGATATGAACGTTATTATTAGCGCACTTCATAAAACTTTGATACCTGCTAAAGGAAATGTAAACGAATGTACAGAAGTTGAAGTAGCATTTCACTTTTCAGCATATACACATACTTGAGAAGAGGCAAGATGTTGTATAAATAGGTGCAAGCATTCGATACAGGACAGGAATTCTACAACATTAACAACGACAGGAGTATGGTATGCCCTCATTTGACTTCCTGGATTTCATCCAATGCATAGTTGTTTGTGGAAACATTCGCATAGTTTACTTTGTTAAACCTCACAACAACTGGGTACCTTGTCTTTGGATCCTGCAAGTATACATAACATGTTTCAAAACATCAATGTCTGCACAACCCCATAACATCATCAAACAATCTACATGAATTTGATCTGCACATAATCATCGGTGTTTTGTAGTAACTGTCTATGTCTGGTGTAGAATTTTTAGAGGATGATAAATGACTTTGAAAGAATGTACGGTTGAACATTTATGCGTTCTATAGAATGTATGGTTAAAAATAAGCTTGATAAAAATCTAGTCGAAGCTCGTAATGTTCACCTGGTCAACTGCAACAACTGAACCAACTCCCTTGTACCAGTAGGATTCCTTCCTCAGAATTCTCACCTAAGATGCCAACAATTAGTATCAAGTTAGATGTTGATCATCTATCGTACATGAAAAACTTGAGAGGCGACCCTGATGCTAGATGATCACCTAGAGCGCCTCTAATTTAAACTGTTTTTTGTTAGTTCAAAAAGGGCCCTCAAACGTCGAACTCATAGGAAAAAAAAGGATCTCAATTATCGAATTTCGTCTAGAACCCTCAACATTTGAGGCTCATCTTGTGAAAAATAGTGAAGACAATATGACTCACCTTTGCGCCTCTCTTGGGTCCGATTGGTGGTGGCTTGGCAGCTTTTGCAGCTGGTTCTTCAACTTTGGCAGCAGGTTGAGCGGCGGTGGTGGCCGCTGGTGCTGCCGCCTCTTCGGTAGACCTCACAACCAGCCTTGAATTGGTGTTCTTGGTGGGGAAGGATACCATACCACTCTTGGGTGCACTTGTCGTATTGGCTGTGAAATTTGGCGCCACCAGAAATCCAGTAGCCATGCTGGTCGTCGCCATATTATCTCAATTCTGTGATGCAAAAAGATGAACCAATTTTGAGTATATTAATGAATAATGCAATATTTCTAAGGTTTTAAATTAGTGGGATATCTTTTTACTGGAAAATGATCAATCTAATGAAAGAATGCTATCTGTACTGCCACTAGGGTGATGCCATCTGGCAACATATCCCACTGCTGTGGATAATGTCATCTACTCATCTACTTATTTATTTGTTTTTTTCTTTCATTTCTTATCTCAACTAAAAATGTTTCATTTCCTTATCATCACAAATGTTTTCTTCACGTTTTGTCTAGGCATTAAATCACGAAGGTTACATTTGCTTTTATACCTTGAATCCCTTGATTTAAAAGTTCAAATTGTTCAATCAGATCAAATCTATATATTTAACCATTATCTTTACGACGACTACCCTTAATAAGATTTATTGTTAAGATGGAATCCAAATCTTAATGCTATTGTTTCTTCGGCGTGAAGAGTAGCTATAAGTTTTTTGGAGGCAGGACGGCGGGTTCAATACCACCAGTGCAATAGATGAGAAGATCGGCATCACTTGGTGTGGCGTCGAGGATAGTGTGAAGGAGTGACTTGAAAATAATATATAAATCATATACAGTTAACCGATTTATTAGTTTAGATGAAGTGATTCAACATTATATACTTTAAAAATAAGACAAGATAATATATAAATCATATACAGTTAATCGATTTATTAGTTTAGATGAAGTGATTCAACATTATATACTTTAAAAATAAGACGATTGTATTTGTACCTGGAATAAGAAAAAGAAACTTCATATGCATTATTTTAATTTGTTTTAGGCGATTCCAATTTCAATTTAGTAACACAATTCACACCAAATGTGTTCACACAACCGAAAGATTGTAATACCAGTTTCATCAAATATATGCAATAATGGATTTGTTCAAATACCCGTATGGGGTATGTGTACCCTACAAAGACAACCCCCCACCCTCCTGAATTTTTTGGAGGGAGGGGGGCACAAATGAGGGGTGTTGTTCCCCCCTCCCACTCGGGTATGTACCCGAGACGGGTACTTGAAGCAAGCTCTATGCAATAATGTAGCTTTTTGATCTTTGCAACACCTATTTAATCAAACGGTTTTGTTCTCCTCCCCATGTGGGTTTGTACCCACACCGATGTGGCACCTTCTGGTGGCGTCACGTTATCCTTCAAAAATTTTTAAATTTTTTTTAATCCACATTTGATCGATAAATTATATATATTCCTTCATGATGGTGGGAGACTGGTGGGGCACACAAATTTTTTTTTTGCTCACAAGGGTGCATACCCACGTGGGCAACGGATCATTGCTCTTTAATCAAAAGTTAACTTTCAGATTCTCATTATTTAGAATGAGAATCTGAAAGTTGGAGCAAGCATCTTTCGCCAAAACCAAACTTGTGATTTCAAGAGATTCAAAATCCGTAACTTGATTTTAAAAAAATTCGACAAGTTTGTGTACTTAAATGTCAAAACTTGTAAAACTAGTTTGAAATTGTTGGATTTGTTCTTCCCCACAGTGGGGATTAGAACATTACGGTTGAAATGGTATTCTTGGAGGCCGAAAGTATCCATGGGAATCTTATTTTACCACTTTTAGATTTCATTTCCGAGAGCAGTAGAACCTCAAAATTTGACGAAAAATTAATGCGGCCAACTGGGAAAGAACTTTTGGAGGTTGAAATTAAATTTGGAAACATGGAGCCCAACTCATCAAAGATTGCCACGTTTGCTACCAATTTGCTGATTTGATCCGAGAACTTCTCCCTTAAGTGATACCCAGCCCACCCAAATGTTAACCTCTCGACCAAATTGTCATGCTGACTTGGTGAAAAATCTACAATCTCACATCGTCATCTACAAAATTTTACTTCAATTCTTGCTAGATATTGCATTACGCAATGGTGCAACTTGACCTAATCGATCGAAGTGTTATCCATAAGTTCCAACCTCACTGTCTCCATCGACTCCAAAAAAATATCCCCAATCTCATCTCGAAATTGTTAGGGAAGAAAATTTTAAACAATTTAAGTTGTTCTTCCAAGATTCATTACTTTATGATAAATCTATCCTTTATTTATAGATCATCAATCCACAAGAGTGAAGTGATACAGACTTTTGATGAAAAGATTGCAATTTTTAGCTCACACAAACAAGTGATGAATTCGCCCCGTAAAATTCTTGGTCATGAATTTTGCCACTCTTTAACCAATGGATCGCTTGATTATTTTGATTTTGTCATAGGTTCTTCATCCACAAAGCTTTGTGATCGCTTGGTAAATTTAACTAAGCAATTGCCTGGCGTGATATCTCTTCTTCCCACCATATTATGAGTTTTCCACTCTCAATGGTACTTTGACCATCATATGTCCCTTTCACATAATTTATTTATTGAACAATTTGTACAATTGTTGAATAAGTTTCTAACAAATACTCATTAAAATCAAATAAATTAGTCATCCAAATTAATTAATATGGTCAAATGAAAAAACCTTATGCTTTTTTTTTTTTTTTTTAAGTTTGAAGTACCGAAGGGAAAAAAAGGAAAAAAGAAAAAAAGAAACTGACTTTAGAAAAGATAAAGTTAAAACATGAAATGCATTCACATAAAAGTTGTGTTCTAAAAGCTCGTTTAAGCGGCGCTTAAGCGCAAAACTTGACCTTGTCACTTTGTCATGTTTCGTACTTTTTTGCGCTTAGACTCCCTTAAGCTTGCAAAAACTTGAGGTTTGGTTTTACAACTTCACTACGCTTTTTTCAGAACACCGTATAAAAGTATATACTAATAGAGTCCTATTCTCCTCCCTCCATGAGGGGAGGACAAAAAAAACCCCTCATCCTATTTAGCATTACTTGTGGGGTGGGGTATTAAATGTTCTTCCATTTATTTCTCTTCTAATTATCGTATTTGCTCATGTTCTTTCTCTTATGTGTTCTTTTTTCAATTTTTCATATTAATTTTTTCTTTTACATAGTTCAACATTACAATTTTTTTTATCCTTAATTTTTAACAATATAATTTTTTTATTTATTCAATTTTTAACATTTTTTAAATGTTCAAGAGGGTCAAATAAGTTTTTTTTTTTTAACAACATTACAGGTAAAACAAGTTTGTTGAATGTTTTCCCCATTCAATTTTTAATTGTAAAAATTTTAATGTTAAAATATGTAAAAAAAAAAAAAATATATATATATATATATATATATTGAAATATGGAATAAATAATATAACAGAGAGAATATGTGATGATGTGGTAATTAGAAGAGAGAGAAATAAAAAAGCATTTAATGTCCCATCTCATATGTAAGCAAATGTTTGGTTGCCCACATGTGAGTACATGGGCGGATGCGCGATACGTAATCCTCCTGATTTTTGGGGGGGAGGGGGGTGCTCATCCACCGATGTGTGAGTGGTCACATATGGGCAACGGAACAAAACTTCCCACATGTAATACCAATTGGAATGTGTGTTTTCTTTATCCTCTCTCATGGGGGGATAAAACTTGTGACAATTGTATAAACTATGTGTGTTTGTTTTGACTCTGTTTTTTTTTTTTTTTATGTTAGAAATTAACTTTTACTATTTAATCAAAGTCAAATATATCGGTGGGATTCCTCCAAAATGGGGCCAGCGAAGTCTTCAACGAACACGAACAATATGAAGCAAACATGTAGAATCGCCAACACCATTAAAACTACGAAAAGATGGCTTCAAGGCATGCATAAGCGCGCTTTCCTAAAAACTATTTGCTCCCACCATAAACCGTGATACGCTAAGCTAGTTCGCATATACACCTTCAAGATACAATGAAGCCTAATCTTATCTATGTAGTGCATTACCGAAGACAATCCCAAACACCAAGGATGTGAATATGTCTATAGTTGAGACTTGACAAAGTATAAACAGTTATTTTGTGAAAACAATGCAAGAATGAGAATTTGATATGCAAGAAAACTGTTGGTGAAAACATTGGAGGAAACAATGGAACAATGAACATTCATATTTTGTTTTATTTTTTGTTACCATGACCAAAGAATAAATGGACCTATTAATAGATTTACAAACAATCCCTCCGAAGAGTTACCACCCCTTCATGGGGTTAAGACTTCTCATAAAAGTCACCACTTTTATTAGAAGCTACAACTCTTTCTAAGGATTATAACATTTGATTATAAAAAATCATAACTCTTTGCAAGAGTCACAACTTTTCCTTTGGTCAAAATAACATTATTTTAAAAAATTTTCCGACAATATATAATAATAATAATAATAATAATAATAATAATAATAATACATTTCACCTCACTATGGATTATTATTCAAACATCTCATGATCCTACTGGTATTTAACCTAAAGATTAGTTTTTTAATATAAAAAATTATCCAAACACACACTATTTTCTCTTTTTATTATTTTTGGTCAACCTCTTGCGATTTATTGGGCGAAAAATCAGTACAATAACCGTTTATACGTAAATGAAAAGCCAGGGTCATTTTCACAATTACGATAGAATGTCGTTATCTCTAATTAATAAAGACTTAATAAAAGTCTGATGCGCGTCCAAACATGACCAAACTAAGAAAGTGAACAAAAACCTCATTATTATTTAGTATATTATGCTAACCACAAGAAAATCAATGAAATTACTTATATAAGTTTAGATTTTTTATTATATAGAATATAGTTGACTACTTATATAATATAAACTTAATTTGTTAGAGATGTGTTTTTGGAGACAATTTTAATATGCACAATATTTCGTATAAAATGTGTAGTTAATATTGTAGTGAAAAATGTGTGTGATTTGAAAAGATGAGAGAATTTTTTTATTTTTTTATTTTTTTGTGAAATCTTGCAAAGAACAAGACCTCAATATTATAAGATAAATACGTAAAACTTTCTAGAGGTTTGTTTAAAAAGGGCAATGTTCTCCTACCTATGTGTGGATAGGGGAACATGTCCACAATGATTTATTTGTATAAAATTAAAATTTGATAAGAGTATAGTTGTACATAATTAAAATTTATTTATGTATAAGTAGGCTCGTGTGGGTATGTCATCCTATCTATGCGTGGGTAGGGGAACATTACCGTATTTAAATAATGTATCATATGATTGTCAATTGGCATGCATTAATGTGTAACTTCATAAAAATTTTGGAATTTGGTAGAATATTGAATGTTGATTCCAATTTTCTTGTCTTATTCCACTCCAAAAAAAAAAAAAAAAAGGGAAGAGAAAAGAAAAAAATGGGAAAAAAAAAAGGTCTTATCTTCATCTCGAGTATATTTTATAAACATGGATTTATAAATATTTTACTTCTAAATGTATCTATAAGCTTTTTATTAGACATTAATTATTGATGGATCACACTGACTTGATATCTCACTTAAATAACGGAAACTTATATTGTCGGAAAATCATAAATTATGATGGAATTGCAAATTTACTAACAAGCTGAAACGATTTACTATTGAGTATGTATTATTTAAAGATATTTATAGATAATCATGATTAATTAGCATTGATGTGATATTAAAGTCACAATAAATATCATTTGCTTATTAATTTAATGCACGATCCATTTGAGACACACTCTCCCTCGTCTCTCATCATAAATAAAGGCATTAAAGGCATCATAAATTGATTAAAGAAAAAATAAATCGGAAGGTGAAGAACTACGACATAATAAAAAATAAATCGGAATCAACAAACCTTTCCCGAAATAATAAAAATAAAAAATAAATCAGATTAAAGAAAAGAAAAACCAGTGGGATCCGATGCAATGTAGTTGCACAAAAGGCCAAACACTACAGCTCCAAAACAAAAAACTACGACACGTTCCTGAATTTCTGGCGAATCTCCGGCTGCAATCTCATCGGGAAACTTTTTTTCCGGCAATTCTCTCCCCCCCCAAGCTTCAAGCTCTTAACTCTGTAACATAAGCTTCTGTATCTGAAAATTATGCAGTTACAAAATTTCTGCTTCAGTGCATTGTTGAAATTTCTGTGCCGATATTCTATTTAGGGCTTCTGCAGTGCATTTCGTGCTGATTCTTCATTTTGGCACTCGTTCGTGGAAGGTGAAGAAATGTTAGATTAGATCGATTCTGATTCTCGTCTTTATTTATAGAATAGATTGTACACGAGCAATATGCTCATTTTTTTTTTTGGCTAGAACTTGCAGGGTTTCAGACTTTGCCAGTTCATTTTGGTTGGAAATTAGCTCATTCTTGCTTATACGTAGTAAGTTTTGTTGGAAATATATAGGCTATTTTCTGCAACATAAATAATTGCATTCTGATTCTGATTCCTTGCAATGTTCCGAGTTGAACTGATTTGGGAGAGTTTTCGTTGTTTGGTACTTCATCTTGTAGCTGCTATTGAATTCAATCTAATAAGCATGGAATTTATTCGGCCCTTGTAGTGATTGTAACTGCTTCATGCGAGATTTTGAGGGAATATGCCAAAATTTTATTCAGCATTTAGAATGTGAACCAGAACCAAGGTCTTGTCTTTGTTATTTTTCTGCCATTCCTTTTTTCTGAAATATTTTTTACACATAAATCTTGGAATTCTTGTGTGGTGTAACTTGATTAGTGGATGAAGTCAATTTTTTACTCTCATTCCAGCCTCACTATATTTACTCTCTCCGCAGGGACAGTCCTGCAGTTTGTGAAGCCGGAGTCAAATTTACAAAAAGGGCTCCTGAACCGCAGAAACCGGGGGGGGGGGGGGGGGGTGGTGTGTTCAGGGGTTCGGGGATAGCGCCCCTGAAAAACGATTTTTAGTGAAACGCATGGTATTAAGCTAAAAAGCTCAAAAAGAGCGTCAAACGTAACTCATCTTTCCCTTCCTCTTCGTCTTCATCTTTCCCTCCCAACTCATTTTGGTTAGTTTTGACATTTTCAACCGCCACATTCACATTCACATCAGCTGACTTATTAACTACATTTTCCTCATTCTCTTCGCCCACTTTTCTATTCTTGAAATTGAAATACTTGTCAAGGTTTCCAACTTGACTTTGTATTAGAAGCGGGTTCCTTTGCTTTCTTTTTTCTCTTTTGAGCTCCGAAAGGATACTTAGGAGGTATGATATATGATTCCTTTACCATAAATACCAAGAAAAAGGATTAAAAATCAGCATCAAATGAATTAAACAAATTCTTTTGTCAAACAAATAAAAAAATCAGCTTCATTTGCTTCCTACAAATTTGTAATGAATTTAAATTTGGGCCTTTTAATAAAAATTTTAAAAAATAACAATAAAAAAAATTGGGCCTACGGACTGACATGGGCCCCCCCGAAGGGTCGGGCCTGAGTCGGTTGACTCACCCGCCTAAGGCCAAAACCGTCCCTGTCTCTCCGTCCCTTGATCTCCATTTTGTGTTGCTTCTTGATCTTGAAAGCAGCCAGTTGCTTCTTGATCATGAAAGCAGCTCATGCTCAATGTATTCATTTGTTTCTTATTTCCAACATGTCTTGCACGCGCACAATTTTCGTCAATGAGTGCTAGCAAGATTTGAACTTGGGTCTTTTGCTTTGAGGAACAATGTTATGGGGACACATACACAGATATATATATATATATATATATATATATATGTGTGTGTGTGTGTGTGTGTGTATTCATTTAAACTTGTCTTCGATTCCCTGCGACTGGTCGTGGGGGGTGGGGCTGAGCAGCGATTGTGAAAGTCTTGCAAATGCAAATGTTTTCTTCATTTAATTTACAACTTGGGATGCTAAATCATTGGTTGTGCTTGAGGCTATAGTTATGTTCTTATTTAAATACTTCTGCAATTGGTGTAACTAATGCAGTTAATGCTCATGCAGGATACCAGAGTGAATGGAATCCATCAAAATGGCAAGAATGAGAATATCTTTCCAGGATGCTTGGGAACAATGATGAACCTCTTTGTCTTGAACGCAGGGCAGGCAGGAAATAGGCTGCTTGATGGTGCCTACTCTTCTTGATATCCCTTTCAAACAGGTTATTATCATCAAAAGGACAGTGTGAATCATCATTTTGATGTTTTATACTGTAAGCATACCGGCTAGTGTTGGTAGTGGTTTCACAATATGATTTCCCATTGTTACATTGACCAAACTGAAGTTGGGATTGCATTATTGGATGATAGCTGTGCAGTTACCCTCCCAAAACATATATTTGGAATAATCTCATCAATTGCTTTTTTGTAATCCCGGCCCTAGTTCTTTTTATGAGGGTTCTGCACCTAAATAATGGCTGGTTTGGATAGCATAAAATGCAGATGTTGTTGATGGTGACCACATATGAGTGTTGATACAGAAACATGTTTTCTACTTCAGAGGTTCCTCTCTGTTTCATCCTTTTTGCACCTTTCAGTTTTTTTTGATGTCAGGTTGACAGTTTCGTCATCTTAACTGTGCATTTCTGAATAATAATATCGACGTTGCAATATAACACAAGAATAACTGTTCGACAGGTTTGATCCTCTCTGGCAACCGATCTGATTTTACAAGGACGAGTCCATCTTCTGGCCAAGTGGAGGACTAAGGGTATGTGTTCTATTTCATACTAAACGTACTCATAGACGCATATATGCTGCTAAATTTACAGAATTTACCCCTGATAATGATTGTGTGTAATTTTGGTGAGGCGTGAGATAGTATCCAAGATGAGGAGAACTTGTTCAAATAGGAAATCAAATTGCACACCCATGAAAATGCTCATAGCCCAAGAAATGTCCAAGGAATTAGAGACTAACTGCAGCCCACCGAATGTGGTAGCCAAGTTGATGGGCCTCGAATCTCTTCCAAAACAGAAATCTAATTCAGCTAGCTACTGTGAAGACTGCCCTTCAAGTCATTCAGATGTAACAAGGGGTTGCTGGGAGCAACACGATGAGTTCTTCCAATATGCAGAGCCGAATGAATACAAAGATATTTATGAAATACAAGAACATTCTCAGAAAGCAAACTGTTTGAGAGATACATCACTGCATCAGTGCAGATATGATGAAACTATGGACAGAAAAATGGCTGTACGTCAGAAATTCAATGAAGCCAAACGCTTGTCTACAGACAAAAAACTTCGCCAGTCTAAGCAATTTCAAGATACATTAGAATTTTTAAATTCCAATAAAGATTTACTACTGGACTGTATGCAAGAAACCACTCCAGCGTGTCCTCCGTGTCGCAACCATCTGCCGCCTGTTCCTCCTGGGACAAAGCGAATTACTATCCTTAAACCTTCTAACATGGTGAGCTATAATCATTTTGCTGGAGAAGAGAATGTAAATCAAATACATGTTAAGGGTGTCAGTGTAGAGCTGTTGAATGGATCAGAGAAATGCCATCTCGGGTGTTTTCCTACAGCAGATTGGAAAACTAATCAAAGTCCTACCCAGACAACCCGAATAATAGTTCTTAAACCAAGCCCTTTGAATCTGCACAATGTAAAGAGCATGAGGGTTTCACACTCTGAATCACCAAGGATGGCAAGCGAAGGCTTTTTTGGGGACGTCAAAGATACCAAGGATCAAGAATCACGAGAAATTGCAAAGGCAATAACCCAGCAGATGCGTAAAAAACTAAGCAAGCATCGTAGGGATGAAACCTTGCTTTCTTCTGTGTTTTCAAATGGCTACGTCAGTGATGCAAGTTCTTTTAATAAGTCAGAAATCGAATACGCAGCTGGGGATATCAGTGATTCAGAAGTTACTTCACCTGTATTTAGGCACTCTCAGGATTGTGTTAATCGACATTCTAGTCCTGACTCCTCTTCGAGTAGACATGCATCTTATTCTCCAGACTCTTCAGTTTGCAGAGAGGCAAAGAAACGTTTATCTGAAAGATGGGCCCAGATGGCATCTAATGGGAATTGTCTGAGACAAAAACATGTGCAAAGAAGCTCGAGCACTTTGGGTGAAATGCTTGCTCTTGCTGAGACGAAGAAGACAAGAATGCCTGAGGAAGAAGGTAGCTTCATTGAAGAACATGGGGATTCAAATTCTCACTTCGGTGGTGATCAGAGAAAAGACGAGAATGTTGATCATTTACCTAGGAATCTCTTGAGAGCAAAATCACTCCCTGCATCTGTTAATGAGTCCGGCGCCAGGTTTACTGTAGTCACTCCAGCCTCAGATGGCGGTGACAGACCCGAGGTTCATGATAACACCAAGACAAGAAGTGTAAAATCATCAATCAAAGGGACAGTTGCAAGCTTGTTTTTCTCCAAGAACAAAAAATCTGGTAAAGATAAATCTCGTTCATCTGTATGTCAGGAGGAATGTTGCTCTTCTGGAAGACGTCCTGCTCAAATTGCCAACAACAAAAGTCGAAGTCATAGCCCTGAAATGTTTAATTCATCATCCCATTGGCAGCGTCCATCTAGTATGACTTCGTCTCCATATCAAGTTGGCAAGCAGGGCATATCATCACCAGAGGTAATCTCATTGTGTCACCAGGTGTTAATGTCCACTCTTTACTGGTATATCTATTGCTTGATGCACGTCTAGCTTTGATATTTAATCCGGTGAATTTACTAATGAAGGTGTCCTCATGATGGACTAATTTTGTTTGAATAAATTGATCTGAGAAAGCACCTTGAAGCTGAATTATAACTTATCCAGCCAGTGGCTACTATAAAATTATGATAGTTACAAGTTGCTATGAATTTATCGGCTGGAAGACAGAAACTGAGACCTCCAGAAATTTATGATGACGTACAAGTTTATCAAATCTTTCTTAGTATGTCCTTCATAATGCATCTTAGCTTTGGTTAGGGTTGGTCCTAACTTTGCAAATATTTGCACACGCCCCATTGCTCTCTTTTATATCTTGAATTGTCACTGCAATGGTAGCCATCATTATTACATTATGCTCCCTTATGAGCTTTTAATAGTCATCATAATGCATATTCAATAATATTCCAAAACGCTATTGACCATCATTAACATTTCTCTCCATTTGTAGGTTGGATTGGATGTAACAAGATCCTCTGCAGCTGGAAAACTTACTGAGAATCATGATCAACCAAGTCCAATATCAGTTTTAGTTCCATTTTTTCAAGATGAAGAGCATACGACCCCAGACTCTGCTGGTCAGATCAACCTAGACCGACATGGTAAAAATTCTTCAGTTCTCAAATATTCTCCTGTACGTATTCTTTTCTATTGTAATATCTAATTTATTTTCCTTTTTCTCCTTTCCTCTCATCAAAATGAATAGGTCTTGAATTTCCAGTTCATCATGTGAAATCAAGCTTGATTGACAAATCACCAGCAATAGGATCTGTTGCTCGTACTCTATCATGGGATGATTTGTGTGTGGACACAGCATCTTCGTATCATTCATCATCCTTGCCCACAACTGCATTGGAGGAAGATGGACAATGGGTTTTCTTAGTTCAGACATTACTAACAGCAGCTGGTTTTGTTGGGGAGGGACAATCAGACTCATTTCTTTCTAGATGGCATTCGTCTGAAAGCCCACTTGATCCATCATTAAGGGAGAGCTACATTCATTTTCAAGATAAGGAGATAGTTCATGAAGCTAAGCAAAGGCAAAATAGATCAACTCGAAAACTTGTGTTTGATTGTGTCAATGCAGCTCTCATGGACATTGCAAGATATGGGTCAAACACATGTCAAGGAGCCAATGCATCACCAACCATGGTGGATCAGGTGTGGGCCCAGATTAATCGCTGGATTTCTGATAATTTTATGGGGGATTGTTGGGATGATGACAGTTTTCTGGTGGAGAGGGTGGTGAGAAAGGAGGTGGTGGGGAAGGGGTGGCATGATGGTTTAAGATTGGAGATGGATAATTTGGGGAAGGAAATTGAAAGGAAGTTGCTTGAAGATCTTGTGCTGGAGACTCTGAAGGAGTTAACAGATGGGATAAAATGAGGTATTTGATCTCTTTTTAAGACTAATATATTATTTCTTTAATATATATAATATACATCTCAATTTTGTGTATTATTATTTTCACTATAATGGTCACAGCCAAATCTAATTCTGAGGTGCAAATCTAATTGATGCCTGTGTTTACATTGGTCAATTGTTTCTAGAATTCTAAATTGTGGATTAAGGACGGCTTAAACTTTTCACATAATTTTTTTTCTTTTTAATAAAATGAGAAATTTTATTGTGAAAATCTTGATCAAATTACAAGATGCATCCTATATATGGGAGCCAATACTACCCATACTAACAAACTCAGAACTAATTCTTAACCATCTTACAGTCTCGAAACTAATTCTCATCTATATCTAACCAATTGCATATTAATTAACATATTTCAACAAGAATGTTTCTGAAACTTGGCTGAAGCTCCGGTTTGTTGAATTGCTTTCCAGCTATCACTCGTTGGCTCAGTTAGTTATTTATACTTATATTTATTTTTTATTTTTTCGAGTTGAATGAACTCCTCAGATGTGTCCACGATAATGGATGCATTAAGACTTGTGGTTTCAATTAAAAATTAAAAAAAAAAAAAAGTTGTTGAATTTATGCTATTACTTCACTGTGGTAACATTGGAAAATGAATATATCTCATGCAATATTTGATTAATCAATGCTACTTATTTTGTGATCTTTAGAGAGTATCCTGGAGTGATGTATATGTTGCTTCTCGATCCCACAAATAAAAATGATACAGTATAGTGTTCAAGAAATGACTCGCGTGGCATAGTAGGCATGCTACGGTCATCTTTGTTGGCCAAACTCTTTATTATCGATTTTGGTATTATCGAATCAATATATGAGAGTTGAATCAAACAAGTTGTGAGAAATGTTAGCGAGAATTTTATGGTACGTCCTAGCCGCACCATAAAATCTTTGGCCAAAGAGAGCCCACCCCAACCCCAACCCCACCCCGAATGCCCCGGGGGGGTGGGGTTTGGAGGCTCTCGTTGGCCGAAAATGGCTAGGCCGCACCAGAAGAAGCCTGGAAATGTTAGTAGTTGTTTGACCAAACTTTATCGGAAGTACTTTTTAGATTTATTTTTAACAACATGCACGATAAAAATATTATTTTTTTAAAATAACTATTTTACTTCAAAATTTTAAATAAAATATTAAAGTAAAGATCTCTTCTCCACTGTAGGGACGTATCACCCAAAACAACCTCACATTCCTCCCAATTCGTAGGGGATCGGTGGAGCCAAATCCTCAAAACATTGTAGTAAATCATCAGAAGACTTACCAAGGGTTCAGCACTATAATATTTAATTAATTTCTCAACATATCATGGGCCCCACCAATAAAAGTTAGGAAGATTTTAGGTGGTTTTGAGTTTACCCCGAACAGTTGCTTAAAGAGCTTGATGGACAGGAGAAGTCAACGGTGAATCGGTTAAGCAAAATGCAGATGCTGTCGTTGTCAGAAGTACTCGGAAATCCATTTATGTGAAAACCAAACTTTTTCGGCCATTTACTGCGAGTTTTGGTGTCAGTAACAAGTCTGGATAATCTGTATACATTCAGAGCCAGAATTTCAAATATGAAGACTTGACCATCATTTGTTTCGCCTCATCGCATAAGATTGGACGTGGAGTTGGGTTTTTCACTGAATTTCAGTGGACAAATTTTAATCAGGAAATTAGTAGACTTTTGAGTTGATTATTTCAGAAAGTAACTGAACTGCTGGAAGAGAAAAAAGGATCGAGGGTCAATCTTTGGCGAGAAATTATGAAAGATAGCTTGACAACACTTGAGAATAATAAACAGAATAATCTATGATCAATTTTGTCATACTCAACATCGTACAACAATTATGTATACAATAGTCATTAATTATAAGAATCAAATGCTACAGCTCGGTTCTATTGTGTCCAATAAAACTCAAAATTAGGTTTTGGCGGAGTAGATATAAAAATAAATTTCAGAAAATTCACATTAAAAGTCAAAACAAGAAGTCAAAACGCGAGGAAAGTTGAAATTTCAATTCACCGAAGCCTTCTTCAAACCAATGCTCCCAAATGAATCATACACCTGCCAACACCAAAGATTCGACACCCACAAATGAGCACCTTGAGGTACTCAATGTGAGTATCGAATCATTACTGCTCGCGCCAAAACTAGCAAAATGATGAAATTTTGTCGATAATACTTGCAGATGACGAAAATAGTGAAACAGGTTCGAGACAATAATATCGATTATTTACCTCTTGAGGATCTCTGATAACGAACATGGTGAAATGGTTTCAAGATAGCCTGCAAATCTCAAGTAGAGACTTGAAGTTGTGTAATTTTTTACCATGTCCGCCCCCACAAAAATAGGCTTTCATTATATTCTTGTTCATTGCGCAAAGATAGAGCACTTTCCTTTTTTGTTTTTTCCTTTTTTTGAATTACAAGGCCACGAGGGAGTATAGGGGAGGAGAATTGAATACTAAACCTAGAGCATAGGCTGAGCTAGGGGGCTAGGGGTGCAGTCATCCCCCCGACATGACGCGTTGCTCCATTTGCCGCCCCCCACAAAATTGACGTCCAAAACAAGTTGTATTCGATGTTTTGTGTTGAACATTTGTTTCACCCCTGCAAACCAAAATTTTTCGCTCCTGCAATAACCTAGAGGATGAGAGAGAGACGGACCCGAATGCCACAAAGGTCTTGGCAATCACTTTCCTTTTAAATTGTAGTTGACATATTAAAGTTAAATAATTTTGTAAATTAAAGGATATATTCAAAAAATACTCTCAAATTTTACTCTAATTATATTTATACTGCAAATATATCATCCACACCAAATTGTAATTACATGAAAAGGTCTTCTATCTTATTCATAACCATAATTATGTCCTTGAATTTTTTTATTACATATTTTGTGACTAATTTTAATTTACTTTAGACGTAAATGTTAGTTTATATTTAAATATCATGTTAGTTTGATTGAAATTAAAAGCAATATTCATATTTTTCATTCATTATAGTTTACATTATTCAAAATATTCATGGATAAATAAGTAATTTAACATCTAAATAAATAAAATTTTTAAGCAAAACTATTTATACCAATCAAATTTACAACCAGTGAAAGATTAAAAATAATAATTGAAGTAAAAAAAATTAAGGATGTAGTAACATTAAGGAGTAAATATTAATAATTTTTAAAATAATAAGAATATAGTGTACTGCTAATGAGACTTGGCTCGTTGGTCTAGGCACTCCACCGATCTATATAGAATTTTGTCATTTCTAAAATATGAAAAATTAATAATATTTTTTAAAATAAGCTTTATTTCTGACCATTTTTACAATTTTATCTTGAAAATGAAATGAAAAGTATGTTCTGTTTAAGTTTTGTCAATCAAGAGTAGTACACATCTCTAGAAATATCTTTATGAAGGAGGCTCGAAATTCTTCAATAGCTAGCGATGGATGCGGTGAATCTGAATTACTTGCACTCCATGCTGCGTGGACTGTAAATAAGCAGACACCATCATAAATGGACTGTCAATAGGTAGGTAATACAGGACATGCAAATTTATTACCCCCTCGTCCAAATTACATAGGTCACTCTTGTTTTTTACACAAACTAAAATTTTACTATAGCTAGAAAATAATACTCTCAATGATTTTCTTACTTAACCTTATCTTGTTTGATTCAAATTAAGTTTTACCGATCTAAATTTACCTTTTTTACCTCATCGTTTTCAACTATTTATTTATTAATTTGATAATTACTTTATATTTTTAATACTCTATCTCTAATTTTCAATCATGCATTTAAAACCAAATTTAAATCTATCAAAGTTAATGTGAAGCAAGTCTAAAAAATTATTGGAATTGTCAAATAATTATAAAGTATGCAAATTAAATGGGCATATAATTATATTCGTTCCATCCAGCACAAAGATACTCATTTTTATTTTTCATTCATCTAAAAATATAAGTCACCTTTTATGTCTATGTATATTTAATTTTTTTAATTTTCTCTTTGTGCCTTTATTTAATGTGTATTGTTATAAATAAAAATATATTTCTATCATTTAAGGTAGGAGTCTATTTAAAAAATATAACTAAAATTTATTTTTCCAACTACATTAATGACAATTTCTTCATTCATGTGCAAGCCAAAATAGGTTTATTTTTATTGGATGGAGCAGGTCATAAATGCATAGAAATAAGTCTGCACTATACTATAATTGAGATAGTAAGTTAAAAAGGTAAAAGACGAGACCAATATAATTTTGACGAGAAAATTAATTTTTTTTCTCATTTTAGAAACCTCTGTTGTCAATATATATACTTCTAGGATTATGTCTAATTGTCTATAAATATGAAAATTAAAGAACAAATATAGATATGATTATGACTAATTGTCTATAAATATGAAAATGCTCTTACACCCCTCTGGTTCTATTCCGTACTCCTACACTTAGGTGTTAGCATGATAATTTTAATGTATTTTAATGTATTTTTAAATTTGGTCAAACAAATCACATCCATATATCTCTCCATTCATTAGAGTGTGTTAGCAAATGAATTTTAATGTATTTTTATGAGTAGGAAGAGAGAGAATGAGTGGAATTAGATGGTGGAGATTTAATGAGCGGATAGATGTATGGATGTGATTTGTTTGATCAAATTTAAAATTTGAAAAAAATACATTAAAATTATCATGCTAACACCTCCATCCAACTCCATTCATTTTCTCTCTTCCTACTCATAAAAATACATTAAAATTCATCCATTAAGAGGGTGTTAGCGGATAAATTTTAATGTATTTTCATGAGTAGGAAGAGAGAGAATGAGTGGAGTTGGATGGTGGAGATTTAATGAGTGGAGAGATATATGGATGTGATTTATTTGACCAAATTTAAATTTCAAAAAGAATGAATTAAAATGCATTTTCATGTCTATGCTAACCGGCACTAACACACTCTAGAGTGCTAATGGTTGCGGCTCCGTTTTTCTCCAATAACCTTTGGTGCTTTAATTACGATTGATTTGAGTGTGCAAGTAATACATTGGATAACTATGGCTTTGCTAGAGATGTATGTATCGACACGTGCGCTAGTTTTTTTATTATCAAAATATATTAATGTCATCTGTTTAAAATCATTTAAATTCTTGTACATTGCAAAAGATTTGTGAAAAATGTGAAAAATGACTTCTCAAGGTTCATGGATGGAGAAGGATTAATCAAGGCGGATTCAAGATTTTTAGTTTGAGGGCTATTAGATAGAAAAAAATTTAATTCGATAAAAATTATATATAATTTTTTTTTCTATATAAACTTTATGATTTTTTTGGGTCAGGGAGCTACAACACGTGTGAGTCCCCCAAGATCCGCCTTTGAGATTAATTGCTCTACCTACTTTACATTTTAAAGTTGTTTTTTACTCCAGTAAGTAAATAGTAACTTTATTTTCATTAAAATATTATATCATAAATATTTCACTATGTATCATAAAGCATCTGCGGTATCAATTTATAATATTAAGACATTTGAAAAGCACCAGATTTTTATGATATTTAAGTAAATTTCAATTTCCAGTATTGTGAAAAATATTCAACTATCATACTTTTAAAAGAAATCAAGTTTCAACTTATCATATAAAAAGTGAGGTATTTATGCATTTAAACCATAAAATAAAATAATTACTACTTGGTCCAATTTGAAATCGGCATCATATAAAGTAATGATCTTCATCCACAATGTAAGATATCTACTCATTACGTACAGTTATCCATCGACAGGGAGTGAGCCCCCACCGCCCCACCAATCAGCAGAGGACACCTACCCACTGTGGGTAGGATATCCTACCCACAGTGGGTAGGAGATCATTTTCCCATATAGACATGTGGTTAGAAAACGTCTTGCCATGCCATGCCATGCCCTATAATATGACTTCCCTTTTTTCTTTTTTTTTTTTTTTCGCAATGATTTGGAGCATTTATTCAGGTTTCAAGGGCTACTATCGGTATATATACACAGCCAATCTCAGCTCTCTCTTTAACATTATCTACGCCTCTCACTCTTTCTTATGCACACGCATCTCCCATACATAAATAAAGGTAGACAAATAGAAGAGCAAGACAGCAAAAGTACTTATAATTCTAAATCTTCAAACATGTCTAGTTCAAAGCCTTTCACAAGCTTGGCCATCTTCCTAGCAGCGATTAATATGATCATTATGCTTGCACCACCCGCGATGGCCGCCCGTGCATTCTTCGTGTTCGGGGACTCACTCGTAGACAATGGCAACAACAACTACTTGGTAACGAGTGCGCGGGCCGATTCTCCTCCTTATGGCATTGACTATCCGTCCCATCGTCCCACTGGCCGTTTCTCGAATGGCTATAACATTCCTGATCTCATCAGTAAGTATTAATTATGTAATGATTCTTGTATAGCTGCAGCTAACAACTTTTTGACAACTAAGTGGTGTGACAAAATCCTGTGAAGTGATGGTACAATAATAGTGACATGTAATTTTAGAGAATTTTGTCACACCATATAGTTGTGAATTAGAGTTGTACGTGTAGCATAACTCATCGATCATATTGTAGTACGTAGTAGCGCAGACGTACAAAGATTGTATCGCTGTGACGATATTGCAATATTTTTGATAGGCCAGTACCTAGGAGCCGAGTCGACATTGCCCTACTTGAGCCCTGAGCTCAAAGGACAGAGGCTTTTAGTTGGAGCAAATTTCGCCTCCGCCGGAATTGGAATTCTAAATGACACCGGCATTCAGTTTGTAAGTACGGATAATGCTAAATGTACAATTAATTATACAAGTATATGCAATAATGCTAACTCACTTTACATGATTATGACACCTTTCTATCATGTACAAAGTTTAAGACCTTGTTTGACAAACCGAAAACATATTTCTTTTTAACTGTTTGTGTGTGTGTGTGTGTGTGTGTGTGCAGGTAGACATAATAAGAATTTTCAAGCAACTGGAGTTGTTCCAAGTGTACCAGACGCGTGTTACTGCACTCATCGGGGCAGAAGAGACGCAAAGGCTTGTAAACGGAGCCCTTGTTCTTATCACACTTGGTGGCAATGATTTTGTCAACAATTACTTTTTTACCCCCGTCACTGCCCGGAGGCTTCAATATAATCTCCAGGATTTCTCACGTTATCTCATTTCTGAATACAAAAACATTCTAACAGTACGTAATTTAGGTGAATCACTACTAGTCACTTACACATAAAGAGTTACATTGTTTATTTAATTTATGCTTCTTATATACAAATGATCACTATTGAGCATGTGATAATAAATAATGTAAAAGTTCGACTTGATTGGTAACACGTATATGATGCTTTGCAGCGGCTTTACGAATTGGGTGCAAGAAGAGTTCTAGTTACTGGAACCGGACCATTAGGTTGTGCTCCGGCACAAGTGGCTGCAAGGAGTCCTAGTGGCCAATGTGCGGTCGAGCCACAACAGGCAACTGCGATCTTCAACCCTCTTCTCGTCCAAATGATTCGAAATCTTAATCAAGAAATTGGGTCGGATGTGTTCGTGGCCGTTAACACGATGCAAATGCAAAATGACTTCATCGATAACCCTCAAGCCTATGGTAATTAACATCATGATACATTCTATAGTATTTAGTATAGTACTTTTTTTCGTACAACTTATTCAAAAAAATTATTTTTCTTCCCCATTATTTTCAAATCCATATTTGTCATCCCCTCGCCCTATTCAAGTAGAATACTTGATATCTACATCTTATTGTGTATCAATGTATGTCGAGCATTCTAATTGAATGAGACAGCTAAGAAAACAGTAGATCTGATTTTGATCGTCTTTAATCACTCGTTGATTTGATAACTTTTTGTATGTTTTAGATCTTTTTATTTACTTTGAAATCACATATTCGGAAATTATCATTATTATTTTTTTAATCTCTACCAAACATGGCCTTAATCAGTCACGTACGCGTATGTAATTAATCAGCTGTAAATAATCTATATTGACGATGATTGAGCAGGTTTCGTCACGTCGAAGATAGCGTGTTGTGGACAAGGGCCGTATAACGGAGTAGGACTTTGCACGGTTGCATCAAATTTATGTCCCAACAGAGATTTGTATGTATTTTGGGATCAATATCATCCAACGGAAAAGGCAAACAGGATTATTGTCCAAAGAATCTTGAGTGGTTCCGAGAACTACATGTTCCCTATGAACCTAAGCACCATCATGGACTTGGATTCCAAGGCCTAATTAATAGAGAAGATCTTTATGGTTGGAAAATGGAAATCTAATCTATAGCTAAAGCTAGATGAGTGTGTAGTCTAGTTGTTAAGTTTGCATAATTATTTGTTGTAATCCACGATACATGCAGTGCACCGCAACACAGATGATCGATCAGAGACTCAGAGTTGTGGGATGCCCAAGTGAAAGGTTTGTCAAGTAGTTAGATGCCTTGTGCATGTAATTGTTGTATAAGAATGATTGTACGTCTTTGTTGTGAGTTTATATTATGTACTTATCAAAATTAATTGTTATCATTCAAGAAATATAAATTTATCTTAACAGAAAAGTAAAATAAAAAATAAAAAAAAAAATTCTTGTTTTGGGTATCACATCCCGTCTTTTGTATTAAAACACCTGGGATAATTTAATTTCAATTTTCATCTCAACATGTTTCATTTTACGAAGATTAACATATTAATTAGTCAAATTATAGAGTAATTAATTAGGAGAGTAGTGATCTCCTCCCTATAGAGAGGCTCCCCATTTTATGTGTCAACTTAAAAAAAAAAAAAAAAAATGGTTTCATTCAAAGCCCCCCTCCAATCGGGGGGACACATGATGTGGGTTTCCTCTCCTGGGAAAAGGAGATCAAAACCGTTAACTGGGAAAGAGAACAAAAGAACTTCAGCAAGAAAAGAAATTGCAGCACAAGAAATCTTGCACAAGAATTTCAGCAATATGACAAGAATTTCAGCAAAGAAACAAACGAGGATGATTTCATAAAGAAGCTGAAAAGTCAAAAGTAAATAGTATCAAATTCAAAATGGTTATTTAGGCGTTGTTCTTTCCATAATAATATTATTGTTAGTAGAAGTTATTTAAATTACGTATAGATTGTGTGGTTGAAAATGAGAAATGGTATATTAAAAAATATGAAGTAAGTATGTGTGTAGTTGAAAAAGAAGAGAGAAAAAAAATTGAATTTTATGGTGGAATTACAATGGAAAGAACAAGGCCTTAATCACCTATCGATTAGGATAATTTGCAGTTTGAGAACCCATTTTCACAATCTTGGCTCCCTATATGCTTACGTCTTACTAGCAAACCAAGGATTTTTGAGAAGGGTAATATCATCATTGTCATCTAAAGAAATCCTTGATTTGTTAATAAATCGTGAGCACAGGAATCAAAATGCAAAGATTTTGAAAACTGACAGGTCATCAGCCCGCAATCACCGTAAAGGGTGGGGGGTGGGGGAACAGCGATGGGGATAGGACCTGAATGGGGATGGGAACCCCGACTAGATGGGGATGGGGATGGGGCTAAAGTAAAAACCCGATACCCAACCCGTACTTGCCCCATTAAGACTTTTTTTTTTTTAGATTGTTCACACTTACATAATTAAATTAAAAACTAAAAACAATTGAAACAAAGAAGGTAGAAAGTAAATAAGTTTTTTTTAATTACTATAATTGCAATGGGATTATAGGAATGGTGCAAATTTATTTAAAATAGAAATGAATGCCTAACAACTTACAACCCTTTAATTTTTCCAGAATAAAAGTTTATCTATGCCCTCTAACCGATTTTACATTCTCTACTAGTTTGAATTTACATGACATATTAGTTGAACTTATTTTGTGGCAAAGGATAATTCCAAATTTGCTTATATCTATTTATGTTTTACTTACAAAAATTACATTAGTTTTTATTTATGCCCCATTTGGCTCCTCTTTAAAAGTATTTTAAACATTTTTTCAACTTTTTTCTTTCTCCTAAATCAATCACATCTACATATCTCATCACATCCACAAATCTCAATCACTCAACTCCACTTATTCTCTCTCATCTTTTACATTAAAAACCTTAAAAACCATTATAATATATTCTCTGTCACCCTTTAAATGTACGAATTCTTTGTATTTTTATAATTATATTATAACTTATAAGTTGCAAACCTCAAGCATATGACTTCTAGAAATTAGATATGTGATATATCGCATAACAATATCGATCGTAAACATATGACTTTGTTTTGAAGCATTTTAAAATATAATAATAATAATAATAAATATGTGGGGAGATAAATGGGGATTAGAGTTGTCCCCGACCCCAACCCGACACCGATTAATTGGGAATGGACTGGGGATGGGTATTGAAAATGTTTGATGGGACGGGGAAGGGGAATAGGATCCCTGACCCGAACCTGGCCCATTGCCATTCCTACCCTAAAGTCAGGTTTTTTTTTTTGTCAATTTCCCATTTCAAAATCCTAACCCAATGGTGAAGTACCATATGAACCTTCTACAAGAAAGAGTAACAATGCTTAGATCCATGTAGTTAATTAGTAGCATCCGAATCCGTCTCTCAACTCCTAGGTCTAGGTTTCGACTGCCCTCCTTTACACTTCTCCTTGGTCTTTTATTCCCACCCCCACCCCCCAAAAACCAAAAAAAAAAGAGTAACAATAACGCTCCAAATCATGTCATGTGTGTGCCTTAGATCAAAACTTCAGCATCAATGAAAGATGCGTTTGGAAATGCATTTTCACCTCCACCCACCCCACAAAAAAAAAAATGCGACTGGTGTTGAATGTTGACTAAATAAAATAATGATTGAATTGAAAAGAAGATTTCAATTCTGATTCGAACCCCTAGTTGGCGATGAGTAAGCGCAAACTGTGATTGAAGATGAAAAGTTCGATTCGGACTTGAACTCGTGGATAGATAATGCTTATCCTTTTTCAAGATAGGATGAAGAAAATTTCAATTCGGATTTGGATTCCGACAACTAGGCCTGAGTTGGCAATGACACTTTGAGGATTCAATCTCTACAAATAGAGACGTTGAGAGCCATTCTAAAAATGTATCCAATCCAATCCCATGTAGACATTCCAAGTTAGAGAAGAGAAAACGATAGAGAGAAAAAGCAATAATCTCTTTAAAGTGTGTGTTATATTGTAGAAATTATTAGTTCTATAATATGGCTATCTTTGCAAACTTGGTAGAAAGAGAGTTTTTTCTTATCTTCTCGGGAGGGATGTGTTTGATATCGTACGTGAGTATTATCTATAAGTAAACTTGTTTTTGTGAGTGAAACTGTAAGGTTTATTAAGAGCTGGTTGTACGAGGGATTGGGTGAGAGGAAAAATTACTGAGAGTGTGGTTGTAATAATTTTTCATATAGTGAATTTTTCTTCTGGTTGTCATTAGACAACTGCCGTGGTTTTTTTTCGGATTTGGAATTTTCCACGTAAATCCTTCTGTTGTGATTGTGTTATTATTCTTTCATATTATTTCCGTATTCATTTGATAAATTCTATAATAAAGGAGGATCCTGGAGTAAATTCGACATCTAGTTCAGATTGATGTTTTTCCAACAACTGAAGCACCCAAACTTAACATTTTGCACTTCGCTAAACGCTGTCATTGATCAGTGAAACATTACCCATGAATCCTTGTGCTTCATTGGCCCTCTTGGCCTTTTGTAAATTTGGCTGAAATGAACCACTTGACAGAACCTTGATGAGTTTAGAAAGACAAACAATTCACTCAAATAGAATAACTTCGAACAATTAGGTCATAGATCTCTTGATTTACTCTTTTCGAACTATTTTTTGTTTTGCAAAACAAACAACGTTCTCTTTCACATTTTTTAAAACATGTTTTTAAAAATAATTTTAAAAAATTTTAAGGAAAACCAAAAATAATAAAAGGTCATTTTGGGAGTTTTCTGTGTTAAAAATTTAAAATAGCCGAATTGCATTTCCGGATTCTAAATATACATTAATTGCATTTAAATCTCAACCTTTATTTCAATAGTCATTTCAATCCTCGATCACGATCGCCGTTATCATCACAACAACGGTGTCTGCCAGTATTAGGAGTGGGCAAAAAAATTGGAACCGAATGGATAGAACCAGAACCGAACCGAAAGAACCGGAACCGAACGATTCTTTAAAAAAAAATTAAGAACCGAAACTGAACTAGAATCGAAATGAAAACCGAACGGATCCTTTCTAAAAATTAGAAATTGGAACCGGAATACTAAACGGCAGCTTAGCTGCTGCTGAAAAACAGCAACATAACTCTTGAAAAGCGGCGTGATTATCTGCTTTTTCATCGTCATTGCTATTAAGCAAGAAGAATGCCGCCGCTTAATAGCAACATTGTTGAAGAATCGCTCGCTTGAGCAAAGAAGAAGAAATGATGTTGCATAATCGCTATTAAGCGGCTGACATTTCTTCTTGTTTAATAGCAGCAAATCAAGCCGTTTTTGTTATATTTATGTTCGAATCAAAATTTTTATTTTTTCCTTGTGCTTTTTGAGTAATAAAAAATGGATCATAAAATAATGGGAATCCGACCGGAACCGGAAGGAACCGGAACGGGATGGTACTTCATTTGAAAAGAACCGAACAATTCCATTTTTCAAGGAACCGGAATTTACGGTTCGGTTCAGTAATGAACTCTCCGGAATCGAACCCGAAACGCCTACCCTTTGCCAATATGGTCCTCGGCGGCTACCGTGGTCAAACTCTTGTTCACTCACTAGCAAACCAAAAGAGCTTGGTTTGCCATTAATCCAATCTCAAAGATGACGACCTAGTTGGATGACAGGGTGAGGGGGTGGTGGCAAGGTGGGGTTAAGTTGAAGATGAGGGCTAATTTGTACATTTTGAAAAGTTCGAACTTATGTGTAGTTTTTGTTGTATCCATTTGCAATTTTCGAAAATCCCAAATCAAACATATGTTCTAATTTTATAAAAATGACAAACCACACGAATTGTCAATCTTTTCAAAACAAACACTCAAAACACAAAAACAAAATGAAAACTCAAAACATAAAATCGAAACAAGGAAGAGGACACTATGTTAATTAATTATTAGTTTTGCAAAAAAAATTAAATTAAAATTTTAAATAGTTTTTAAACTTATTCAAAGCAACTCAACATCTCACACAAAATGAAATTTGATATCAACATGTTTAGTGAGATCATGACAATTTAGGTTTTTACCCATATGCATGAATAGCATTTTGGTTATAAGCAAAATTAAGGAAAGAAATTATTTTCAAGAAATATACGCCCTAACTCAGTTTTATATAATACACACTCCAGGTACTCTTTACACTCGTTCAATCGTCATTTTCTTTGGTTATCTTAGATGTCTCACGATTTCTCCTAATGTTCAAGTATTGCAAGGGGGCAAAAAATCTTTTCACACACGAGTATTTTTCCGATCAACAATGATAAAAAAAAAAAACTATATATTTCTCGGATCCTTCAAAAACATTTAAACACCCCACTTGAATCAATTAATGGATCTACTTCAATTATACTATCACCTCCCTCGATCACACCGTTTGGAGTTGAATTTATCCTCTAATTAATTAAGCTTTGTCTCTTGCTTGTTGATGGTCAATCGTTGAGCATTCTCATGCAAAGCCCATTTATTAGTCTCAACAAACTACCTACAATTTTCATTACACACTTAAAGGATGAAGACCCTCTATAAAACCCTAGCTCTCACTATCTCACACAATTAGGGGACATAAATTAATATATCTACATATCTTCATAGAGAGTACTAGCTAGTTGGTTCCGCTTGTATCTGCATGCAAACAACCATGTCCATACCTACTTCTAATTATGCCATGTTGGCTATTGCAGTGATGATCATAATGTCCAAATTTGTGCTAAGAGCTGAGGGAGGTCGACCCTTCTTCGTCTTTGGCGATTCACTAGTCGACATTGGCAACAACAACTACTTGCTAACTGTTGCTAGAGCTGACTCTCCGCCTTATGGCATTGACTTCCCAACTCACCGTCCCACCGGCCGCTTTTCTAATGGTTACACCATTCCTGATATCATTAGTAAGTTTCAATAATCTTTTTACATTAATTTTTCTCCACCATAATTTCCAACAGTAACAACTACCGAGTAAGGTTCTAAATCGTAAACGCTTTATTGCTCTTAAACATGCTTAATTTTGCACGCTAAGTTCAAAAGCTTGTTGTCTACATTTTGTGCTTAAACACGTTTTATGCGTACCTTCTGACGCTTTCTAATTAATGTTTTTTAGAATATTGTTCCCAAGTACTCAAAATTATATACATATATAGGTGAAAGAATTTGTGGCGAATTGATACTTCCATACTTGAGTCCCGAGTTAAAAGGCCAAAAATTGCTCATCGGCGCAAACTTTGCTTCGGCTGGAATTGGAATCCTTAACGACACAGGGATTCAATTTGTAAGGACATTTTAGGGCTTTTTTTCCCTTTCAAACATGTTGATGATATAATGTTACGTTATTCTCAATATTCTGTCTCTCGACTATCTCATTCAATGAAGAAATGTCACATTGTTGAATTTATCTGACATATTTTAATTGGATTATATATTTTTTGAGTAAGCAAATATTCTATATGTGCTTCGAAATATAAGTCCATCTTTGTTAGTCTGACGTAAGTACAAAAAAGGTAACTTTCATGTTGAATTTTGGGCAGCCAAACATAATGAGAATCGAGGAACAATTTAAGTTGTTCAAGGAGTATCAAAGACGTGTTAGTGCTCTAATTGGAGAAGAAGAGGCAAAGGAACATACAAAGAAGGCTCTAGTTTTGATCACACTAGGTGGCAATGATTTTGTGAATAACTACTTTTGGACTCCAATTACTGCAAGAAGCCTTCAATTTAATCTGCATGATTTCTCCACCTTTCTCATTTCTGAATTCAAGACTATTTTGCTGGTAAATAAATACAAACCCTTTCACATGCATATATCATTCCTGCATGGATACAAGTCATCATTCTGATCTGATCCACTCACCAAATTAAAGAAACTTCAATTAATTCATCTATGTTAATTACAACATTTAACTTTCAAGCGATGTTAGTTTTGATCTCAATCCATGTTTTTGACGGGTGATATAGACTATAGTCAAAACTTAGGGCATGTTAGCCTATGGCGTTTTGGTCAAACTAATCACAATGTATCTTGTGGGATCTATATATGCTTTATAAATCTCTACTATTCAACTTCACTCATTCTTTCTCCTATTTCACATTAAAATCCATAAAAATTTACATTCTAACACACGCTAATATATTTACTTGTTGCAGAAGCTATACAATTTGGGTCTTCGACAGATTCTGGTGACCGGAATAGGGCCGATAGGTTGCGCTCCGACTATGCTTGCGACTAGGAGCATTAATGGTGAATGTGCAAAAGAGCCTCAACTCGCAATGAAAATATTCAATCCCCTTCTCAACCAAATGCTTAAGGATCTCAATCAAGAGCTTGGCGGCTCTACCGTTTTCATCGCAATTAACTCGCTAGAAATGCAAAGCGACGTCATTTACAATCCTCGAGCACATGGTTTGTCATCAATCATTTTAAACATTTCTTCTTTCTTCTTCAATTTTTATAGGTTCCTAATATGGGTTAGGTAAAAGCACAAGTAAAGGTGAAAAATGGACAAAATTACCACCCCCCCCCCTTAATGTGAGGTGGGCATGGGGGTAATTTTGTCATTTTCTTAGTTTTACTTGTGCCTTTACCTAATCCGTGTCAAGAACGTATAGAAGTTCGTTCTTCTTAGATTTTTTGGTCGATATATATATGTTTGAAATTAATTAACATATATTTGGAACAGGTTTTAAATCGTCGAAAATAGCATGTTGTGGACAGGGACCGTACAATGGATTAGGACTTTGCACGGCTGCATCAAATGTATGCAAGAAAAGAGATGATCATGTTTTCTGGGATTCATTCCATCCTTCGGAAAAGTCGAACAGGATAATCGTCGCTGCAATGTTTAACGGTTCTGAGAAGTACATGTCCCCAATGAATCTAAGCACAATCATGGCCATGGATTCTATGACATAGATCATATAAGACCTTAATGCTGTTCTTGTTAGTAAACTAAAGTCTCAAGATATTGTCTTAGTAAAATAATAAAAGTTGTGTTTGTGTTGTAGTTTCTAATTAACAATCAACAAATGATTTCTAATTAACTTGTTATTGACAAATTGATATCATACAAACAAATAAATACAAAATTAAGAAATTGTTAAAAAACCTAGAGAAATAAAATAGCCAAATATTGAAATCATCCATAAATTCTCTTCTTCCAAACAATTGTTCAACCATTTTTTTTTTTTTGAAATTAAACAGTTGATTAAACTTTGGCTACTCATTTGAGGGTATGGTGGATATGGGTTATTGAAAAATTAAATTTTAGATGTGTGGTAAGATGTATTAAAAAGTACAAAAAAAAATCAAATCAAATGTCTGAAGATGAGGAGAAATAAAAAATAAATTAAATTTAATGTGAATCAAATGAGTGTGGGAAGGACAACATACAAAAGTTTTTTACATGAAAATTTTTGTATCTTGGAATTAAAATGACGATGATTGAAGGGAAAAGAAAACCTAGTATCTGGAGTTGAAACGATGGAGGAGGAATTGAACAGCAAATTCTTTTGGAAAAATAAAACGATATTGAGTGCAATGTCTTTGTTTTTTTTTTTTTGTAATCACAGTTCAAATATCGTTGTAAATATACCTCAAATCTGTTTAAGCAAAAGCGGGAGCGCCATAGTTACGGTGCTCTTAGGGTATTTTTCCAGCCACATATGATCTTCATTTGAAATCTAAAACCAAATCTAGGTCCAACATGGTAAGGGGGAGTTTCAACAATTCGGAAAATTTTACGGCGGTACCGTGGCCGCCGGTCAAAGGTTTTGGCCAAATTTTGGTAAAATAATGGCCAAAAACTTTAACCGGCGGCCACGATGTCGCTCAAAAATTATTCGAATTATATTGCTTGAGCTTTTCTTCACCGTGCTGAACCTAAATCTAATCTCGAATTTCCAAACAGAGTTCATATACTGTCGAAAAACACCCCGGGAGCTCCCGCTTGTGCTTGAACAAAGCTAATATATACCTTTCATGGCGAAAAATATAAACACAAATAAATTCAAACCGTTTAACAAGTTAGGACTTGTTTGATGCATGCAAAGAAAATTAATTAGAATCGCTTTTGTCATGCACACTAAGGGTGTGTTTGATACAACATGGAGTTTTAAAACGAAAATGCTTTCCAATTATGTAATATAGAAAACATTTTCATTTCACTCCTCATAGAAAAAATTTACATAGAATTTGAAAGCAAATATGGTTCCAAAGGTTGTACATAGAATATATTTTCCTTAGAAAATTTGTATATCAAATGCACCACTAGGAAAATTTATGTGGAAAATGCAAAATTTTCATTAAAAACTTGTGTGATCAAATACACTCTAAACTAAAATATACACTTGTCTCCAAATGCAAACATTCTCCCAAAATTCCCCGAAATGTCTCAAATTTTCACCCAAATCGCCAATTCTTCACAACAAATCTTGATTCCTACATTCAATCACTATCGACCACCGAATAAACTTCATTCTATAGTCACATTCCACCGAATAAAAACAATAGAATAGAATTTTTAAATATTTCTTATGTACTTCCTAACCATATCTAAAATTTTTATATTTTTTTAGATAATCCATGCCAAACAGACCCTTGGATGTTGTTTTTCGTTGAAAGCCCCCGAAGTTTACTAATCCGGCCACTCGAAGACATGTGAAGTAACTCGTGGAAATAATCGAGCTCTGGAATCCACATATAGGGTGATAGGGGTTGGTTTTTAATGGTTTTTAAATATTTTTAATGTAAATGAGGAAAGAGAATGAGTGGAGTTGAATGGTAGAGATTTATGGATGTGATGTGATATGGGGATATGATTGATTTGGAGTAAAGAAATAATTGATAAAAAAAGAATAAAAAGTGGTAAAATTTTTAAAACCATTGCCTAACACCCTTATAAATCCGTTAAGAATTTCTTTTGGGTGGAGTCTAAATGCCCCACCCACCACACACACATTTTTTCTAAATACACCCCCAAAATAATTTTCATTTTCATTTTATCCTTTCAATAATAATAATAATAATAATGAGGAAGAAGCTTTGTTGTCATTTTCGACAGTAAATACTACCCAAAATGATAGTAAAAGTAGCTGCCAATTGTAATAGCTTCTTCTGCTATCATTTCCTATTGTAATTTTCGACAATAATTGTTGTTAGAAATAGCAGTAATTTTTTGGGGGGGGGGGAGGGGTTGGGGTTGGGGGGGATCCTATCTTTTTCTTGCAACTTTACAGCAAAAAGAGGGGGTTCTCACCTAATTTTCATTCTCATTTTAAGTACTTTCTTTGTTTTACATATATGGTTCATTTTGGTTTTTATGAAAAGATTAAAAATGATATTGGAAATATAAATTTACAAACAAATTTCTCGTAATACCCTTATTTAAATAAATAAAAATTATAAATATATTTATATTTTTAATAATATATGCGGATATAATTGTAAATGAATATAAAAAATATTGCTAAATATATAAAAAAGAGAATATATATGAGATAATCCAAAAAAGAAAAAGGGTCCAGCTAAATGCACCCGGCATTTCACTTCATACACCCATTTTTCCCATATTTTCCAATTATGCCCTTGCTTAAAAAAAAAGTTCGCGCTATATGTAAGGGTGTTCGCCCCATTTGGGGTGAATAAATTGGGTGTTTGCCCCATTTGGGGGGAAACCCATTTGGGTGTTCGTCTCATTTGGGGCGAACACCACATAATTAAAAAGAAATAAGAAAAAAAAGAAATAAAGTATTACGGATAAAAATTTTTAGTATTATTTTTTGTAATCACTCAAAGTTTTTTTTTTAATAATTATATTTAATATTAATCAGATAAAATTAATTATTGTATCATCAAAAAATTTTTGAAATTTATCATCAAAGTGGTTGCAAAAACTTAAAGAAATTTCGAAATTAGTCGTTAAAATGGTAACAAGAAAATTGAATTTTTTAATAATTGTATTCAATAATAACTTGATAAAGCTAATTTCTTTATCATAAAAAAAATCTTGAAATTAATCGTTAAAGTGGTAGCAAAAAATAATAAAAAAATTTTTTTGTCAGTCATTCTCCCTCTTTCTTTCTTTTCCTTTTTTTAAAAGTTTTAATTGTGTTCTGGACCGAACAAAATTATTATTATTTTTTTTAATGTGGTGGGGATATATTTGGAAGTTGAAATTGAAAATAAAATAGGTGCATGTAGTAAATTCGTGGGTGCATTTTGCCGCTCCCAAAGAAAAATATAGAATATATATGGGACCGGGTGAGTGGTAAAAAAAAATGAAGAAGAAAAGAAGGCACAAAAGAAAACAAAAGAAAAGGAGTGCAAAATTTGAATGGAATTTGTTTCGGGGTGTATTGATTTACTCGCGGTGCAAATAGCCGCAACCATTTCTTTTTTCGCTGTTAAATTGTTCGTTAGGGATTCGAAGTAGAGATCCGTGAAAGTTGTGCATATTATCAAGGATGAAAGAAGTTCCAACACTAATTAATTTATGTATAGCTGCCATCAGGGATGAACTCGTCCGTGGTAAATCAGTAGTTCCTATGAAATCTGTTTATATCAAAGTTAAATGGGCGCTGGTAAATGGGGTTTATCTTTGTTTACTTGCTTCTACAGGGCATAGCTATGATGATATTCTGCATCTTATATATGAACTGCCGCCAGAACTATTCGATGCTTTATTGCCGCAACTGCCTCCGTTGGCGCTGCAAAAATTGCACGAGAATTTGTGAGTTCAATATTTATGAATCAATTAATGTCGATTGCTGATTATTATTGGCTGAGTTGTCATGCTCTAAACGAGGAAATAGCTAATGTGAACGTTGGTTTGTGCTGATTGCTGCACGAATACGCTCGTTGCATAACCTGTCAAAGTTTGATTGGCACGTGTTGAATTAATGTTGATACAGACATTGTTAGTTCTGTGCATGTTGTGTTTATTCATGAATGATTCTGTGGTGTTTTTGAGCTATGTTATCACATGTTAAGAGGTTGCTAGCACATTGATGGTATATAATTCAAAGTTTTCCTGCGTTTACTGTTCTAGGTTTACGGTATACACATAGCAGCAACTTAGGTGTGTAGCCCGGAATAGCATCTACATCTTCACCTATTAGATTATGCTCCTTCCCTTCTATATGTATAGGCAGTATAGCCTTGTTTGATTTTCTCACACAGATTAATAACATTATTGGGAAAGTAAATTATGCAAAAAATTCCTAAGAAGGGAAATTCTTACGGGATGATTAGTGAATATAGGTCGGGTCTCTCTAATTCGCAGTATGGATCAGGGGTTTTGTGCTATCCAGTTTAGTGGTAATGGAATATCCCTAAAGAGGACAATTGTGTATTTACTCGAACAAGCATGAAACGTGTGCTTACATGTTCATCTATAGGTCAAATTGATATGAAATAATTGGCATAATTGTTAGAGACTCAAATGATGGAATTACCCTTATTTAACAAGTCTTATAAATTGTTGGAAGTAGCAAATGAAGGGTCTGTTTCATTAGGATTATTGAACAAATGATTTTTAGATGTGAGATTGAGGAGTAAAGAAAATGTACTAAAAATACAAAAATGTTGTAAAATCAATGTAATGGATGGTTGAAAACTATGGGAAGAAAAATGATTTTTTATTTATTTTGTATCAAACATTCTGGAATTTAAGGATATGCAAATTAAATAAGGGTATACTAGTAAATATAGAAATCAAATACTACTCAATATACAAACAAGATATATAAATGAGACAGAAGAAATGGAAAGACAATATGTATAAATGGGATATAAGGAGAACAAAATTATTTTTTCTGTTGATTCCTGTCCTCTAGGGATCTTGGAGGATTATATAAAGTGCCTAGTCAATTTGATGGCCATCTTTTTGTTAGAGTTCATACAAAGCCCCTGGAATTTTAAACCATGTCAAACATAGCATCAATATTGAGATCCTTGTGGAAGTCGTGTGGTTCAGTAAAATGTGATGAAATATCGAGGTGTTTGATGACTAACAAAATTGTTATATTTATAGTATGTTGTGCTAGAAGCCTGAAACTCTTAAAAGATAGTTCAGATCACCAGTTTTGGTACACACTCTTATGAATATCTGGATGAGCTCATTGTTCTTTTATCCAAATCATTGTAGCTTTAGTCATTAATGACAACTTTGTGAAATAGTTTGCTGGCCGAATGCATAACATGCTCTGTATCTTGATGCAGGCCCATTGGGTTCAGGGATGCATATGAACTTGCTACTGGTTACTGTGAACACCATAAAAAACGTAAAAGGTCAAGAAGAGAGTGTTGTCACCAATAGTTATTTTTTGTTTGTACAACTTGAGGCAAGTTTCAATGTGCTGCTACTGCTCCTACAGATGTGGGATTATTGATTCGGCATGGAGAGCAGTTTACAAGTTGCGCTGGCCTGGTCTGAGGGAGAAGAATGGGGTTATGGTTTGGCTGGATAAACATGAAGAAGAGAAGTACAGTGTTCCTGATTGGCAGCAAATATATTGGGAGACCCATTTGCAAAAGTATGCTGATGTGGTTAGAGTTACATAGTACTAGGTTATTATCACCTTGGCATTTTTCTAAGTTTACTACCTGAAGCTTTATCATGCTTTTTAAACCAGTTGCGTGGATGCCATAACAGAGACTGCTTTGCTCCCATCTGATGGTGGTTGTATTGATGAAATAGAAATTCCAGGTTAGATATACCTTGCTTGTATTGGTGATCACGGTCTAACAACCCTAGCTGACCTCCTCCAGTTGGAAAATTGGAATAGAAAATAAAGTAGACAGAATCTCTATGCTGGCTTATTTGATCTTCAGATGAATTGAACCTATTGAATCTCCTCTGTGACATGGTAACTCATCTCTTACATATCTTTCCTGATCCAACAGAAAAGCATGACATGGTTTAGTTTGTGCTGTTACACACTAAAACTCCAAAATCCCATTACATGTTCCCGGAACTTCTCATGATTTCAATTAGAATGTGAAGTCCTGTATATGTGATAGTTTACTGGTACCCATCCAACGAGCAAAGAAGAAATGTAACATTTTATCCATTTAGATTTTCTCTGTATATGGTAATTGACCATAAAAGTTGAAAACTTAACGTCTTAACTAATAGTTCGAATCCTTTGAACAAATTGAAAAGGTAATGGTGATGAAAGTAGATTTTTGAACTTTCAGTTGAAGACTGTAAGTGAAATGCAGTTACGTACCTTATCATTGCATTCCTTCTAAAGTTCAAAATTATACTACTGATAATTTTGATCCCCTTCAATGAATCATCGCCAACTCATTTATTGAGACGTGCACAGAAGATCTGATCTTTGAATCCCAAAGTGAACACCATCTATAAATCCATGTAGTCACATTCCATCAAAGGATCTAAAAGGTTTGCAACAAAGTTGTGTGTTTAATATTTACAAGCAATGATGATATTGAGAAACAACAATGGCAGATTTGACTGCTACCATGACGTCATATGACGGTTGGAAGTTGATGTTGAAGAACATTATGGATTTTTTGGGATGACGAGTATTTTTTAGATACATATTCAGCAATTGCATAGTGTTACTATAAAGTCAGTTTGCATGTACGTTTTGCAGAGTCAATACTGAAATATATTGGTTGCAAAGTACAAGAGAGTATGTCGACATGTAACTATTTGAAATTCTCTTATCACTGCCAGCAGTTTGGAGCCTATGTCAGGTAATCTGTCACTCCAATTTCTAAGATGAACCTTCAATACCTTCAATTTCTAAGATTTACTTAAGGATTGCCTTAGAAAGAGTATATCGACATTGTAAATCATATTCCTAGTAACCTATCTATTCATCTTTAACTAATAACGCACACGAATTTTCTAAAACATTGAAGATAACTTTACCTTTTTTGTAGATTTCCTTGCTAAAAGCTGATTTGGGTTGGATTCAGTTACTAATAAGCATTTTCATTTCAGAATGCCTTGTTATTTATGTATGCGTTTGCTAATAAAGATTCTTTATCTCACATTTTCTGATGTGACATCCTGTTTTTTTTTTTATTTTATTATTATTATTATTATTTATTTTTAAAAAAAAAAAATTTTCCCCTGAGATACTTCTGTTTCTGTTTCTGTTGCAGATGTTTAAGGCTTCCAAGTGTGCTTTGCGTCAAGGAAACATGTGTAAGATACAAATACTTGAGTTATAAAAATCTAATGTTCTGTGGATCAGTTTGTTTGCATCTGTGTGATGCATGGTAGATGTAGCTGTTGGAAATAATATAATATTTAGAATATATTCTTCCCTTTCTTAGTTTAGGTTTTACTCTTAATTAAGGACTAGACCATTTTGTACCATGAAAGTTTATATTCTTTCCATATTTCTTAGATATAGTATATAAATGTACGGAGTTTAACTCTTAACTCAACAAATTCAAATATTTATTCTCGATTTCTTCTCATTTGCTTGCAGTAGCTATGTAAGTGCTTATTGGTTATTGCTGTACAAGGAACTTGCAAATGTAATACGATCACCGACTAGGTAGTTGTTCCTATTGTTATAACTCAAATATGCTTGAACCCTTTCTACCACAGGATGTAGGCATCCCTCAATTTTTTTTATGCATTGTTGAAGACTATATTAAATAATATGAATTGAAACCGATATATCAATTCAAACTTTTAGATGAAATGGTTCAACATGGTTCAAAGGATTGTGCACGTCATAGGCTTTGATTGGAAAAAAATAAATCCCCCTTAAACATGAGGGGCCGTGTTTATAAATGTATATACATTGGAACCGATCTATGAGTTTAAGCTTTTAGATCAAATGGTTACCTCTCAAACTTTGTTAGTTTCGTTGTCTGTCACCTGATTATGTCACCAATCTAAGGCTTGTTGGCAAAGTGTTTAAAAATGTTTATCGTTAAAAATATATAGAAATGTGTGTTAGAAAGTAGGTAGTGCACATGGGTCAAATTAGTGGTAAAAAGGTGAGCGGTACAAAGTGCTTTAAAACAACTGTCCAAACATGCCCTAAATTTTTTATGTTTTTGGAACCGGCCATAAATATTGGTATAGGATATTTCAACCTTTAGAAACAGATTCATATTAAGAGCCTATTTGGTCTAGTTACTTTTTTTGAGAGTCTTGGAGAATGTGTGGTTTAATAGCGTAAAAAGTGATGAAGATGAGCTTGAAGAAAAATGTAAAGAAAAATAGGTGTGACAAACAATTGTTGAACCTTACCTCCAGAAACTGTGTCATTTCAATGGTTATGGCCTCGAGAAACCTGTCTCCTCACTCTCTCCAAATACGTCCTTACAAAACAGCTCTCTTCCTCCGTGTGCGTGCGTGTGTCGGGTTATGTCAATCAAAGCTGTCAAAATAAATTGGTCTATAGCTAGAGTTTCTTACCTGTAAATCTTACCATTTTGTCTGTCATCTTCTTTTAATTATTTTGCATATAATAGAGTAATGAAGAATGATCAAATGATGAGTTGTCTAACTCCCCATGCAACCATACATGGAGTTCAATATTCTTTTCTATGTCCTTGCGCTTCTGACTTCTATGTGCTTTTCCCATGCTTTAGAATGCCTTTTCTATTTTGAGCCTGAGGTTGTGAAATTTAATTAATTACTCTCTTGATAAATATTTCATTACAAGAAGACGAAGCCAACATAAACAGGAGAATAGCTGTTTGTGCGCTATTCCATGGTTCTCGTCCAAGTCATTTGACAAATCTAAGTCCACCTTAATCAATATTGAAAATTGTCAAACCCCAAGAGGGAGGACAGCGGTTAGGGTGGGTCTGTGAAGTGTGGTTAGGCGCATATCCCAGGTTCGATTCCCCGCGGCGTCAGATTCCCTGCAGCGTCAAGCTCGTTTGTATTTCCTTCTTCGGGCCACTGGGGTGTCTCTTGATCGAAGCGCCAGGGCCTCGTGGAATTAGTGGGGGTGGGGCCCCGATACCCTCGATTATAAAAAAATATATATATATTGAAAATTGTCTGATACATGGCAAACTTTTGACCCCTTTGTTTATTCTTGAAATTGAACTTTGAGAAATTAGTGAATAAGTTTATGATGCAAGATTCTCACAGTGTCTTGTTCCTTTGATTGTTACTCTTTCACCACTTTTTGCAGATCAGTAAGTTGGAGGGTCTGAAGCTTCAGTGGATAAAGTCCGTTGAACATGTAAGTTTTGTTATTTCTAACACACCTATGTCCTCAAGCCTAGGAAACAAGAGACTTGATTTAAATATGTAATCATAGGATTCTGCAGATTTCTCCATGACCAAAACACTGAGAACTCACAGGGACTAGCATAAGATGAGAGAAATTTATGAGAATCAACAATGCATTTCATGTGCATTCTCAAAAAGAACAACAAACGTAGAAAAGAAATAAGAGAGCTGCAGTGCTCATGCATGTAGACATTTGCTCTTGATTGAGCTACATTTGTGATTGTGAGATCCAAAGGGCATGTATAACAAAGATAAATTTTCTTCAACATGAATGAAACAACTTAAGTCTGGACTTCAGCTGTCAGTTCCCTACGTTTCAAGTCTTCTCCAATTTAATCCGCTGATGCAATTTGTAACATTCATAAATCACCATCAAGCAGAATGCTCTATCAAGATGATGCTTTATCTTTGACATCTTCTTTTGTCCATGTTTACCATCACTGTTATAGGTACATACTTTTCTTGCCTGAACTTTTTCAATTTTTTTCTTTAAACAGTTGGAAAACATAGAAATATGATGGAACTCCATCTGCACAATCAGTACCCCTAAAAAACATTTCCCTGGACATGATCCATACATTCCACCAGCTGGTAGATGATTTAGAAACTCATTGAGGAGGCTATCTCCTATTTGTATGGTAAATTCATTGCAAGTCTTCATGTGAAGAAGGATATTGGGCCTAACTCCTCCTAGAAAACCGGCTTACTAGGGGAGGTTTACCCTCATTTTATGAATTGATTTTTATACCACCTGATTGCCCGATGTGGGATCTAACACGCTCCCTCACGCACATCGTGAATCATACCAAACGACTGTGAACAAATCGATATTGGGAGCACCCCACATCGAAATTGGGTCTGGCTCTGATACCATATGAAGAAGGATATTGGGCCTAACTCCTCCTAGAAAACCAGCTTACTGGGGGAGGTTTACCCTCACCTTATGAATTGGTGTTTATACCACTTGATTGTCCGATGTGGGATCTAACACTTCGCAAGAGTTAATTATGGATAGTGCACAAGTTTCATTTTGGTTGTAGCGTTCTTGTATGACTTACTGTAATACAAATCAATGAAGGTTGATATTAATCTCTATTTAAATCTTCTTCAATTTTGATTTTCCACAGCTGCAATGCATTTATGTTATGGCAAAGTAACAGTATCTAAAAAAGTTATATTTAAGGTTCTTCTGGCTTCTCAAAGCCAAAATATATAACCATGACAAGAGTCTTTCGACAGCCAAAATGTTTACATCAGTGAGAATGATGAATTTGATCTTTATTGGGTTCAGTTTCTCCTTTCATACTTCAAATCATTGTGCGTAATGGAAAATTGGATAGATAGGATTTGTAAATTCATTCGTGTTCTTATTTGGCATGCACAATTTCACAGGTTGAAGGATTATGTAAGCTTATAAGCCAGAACAGTCAAACACTAAAATCAGTTGAATTTACCCATTGCAAGTTCCATCCGACTTTTATGGATGCAATTTGTGATTCACTGCATTTGAAGGACAATAAGACTCATGTGATCGAACATTTCTCTATCAAAAGATCAAGCTTTCTACAGACCGACGTGTTTTTACCAGTTGGATTGACGTCCTTTTTGAAATCGGGGAGGTATGCTCATATACTCACTGTTGGCAATTATCAAATTGTATGGACAATGTTAAGCGTATGTGGTAATCATTGCATACCATTCCATTCAACTACATGTGCTATCCCCATTGATCAAAATTGCTCTGTCATATCAGATTATTGACTTTAGCTGAGTTCCTCTACAAGATTTAAAACTACAAAAGCTCCAATAACATGCTGGTGGTTTGGGCTTGGATATCTTGATCAGCATTTTTTCTAATAAAGTGAGACACAGAACTAATCTTTGCTGTGCATATCAAGATGCTAGCAATTCTCTTTAGCATATCCAGATGATCTGGTGATAATGTTTATTTTCATTTATTTATTAGCTCATGTACTTCTTTCTCTTGTTCTCTGTCTCCTTTTTTATTTTTATTTGATGATGGGTGGCTTCTCAGAAATGGATCAAACTGATAAGAGTTTACTGTGTTATGCAATGTGGTTTACTGGTTTCATTTATTGTTTTCAGGTCAATGTTGTGCTTTCTGTTTATGGTTACATTTTTATGGACATAATTGTTTATTTGAGGATAATCAAACAAGGTCTACTGATTATGTTTCTTATCGTTTGTGCTGCAAGCTTTTTGTTCAACGGGTTTGTCATTGTTTACATTGCCTTGTCTAGCCACGTAATCACTTGTCGGAAAATTAAGATTATTATTCTCTCTTCACTTTTAGATACCAATATTACTTTAATTTCTTTATGGTTCGCTGGGTTATTTTATTCTGGTGAGGATTTATCCTAACAAATACTGATAGCTGGAAGCTGGTCTATGGCAAGCTCTGAAAGTATCAATAGGTGTTCTTGGCCAATTTGTAAAATTATAGATAACATCAAAAGAAATTTTAGATTCCTCATACAGATTATTTTCACTGCGTTTTCTTTAAATGATCTACACTCGTAATTGAAAATGTACATTGGACTTTGAATTGTGATGCTCACAGTTACCCATTTCTGCTTCGCACAAAGAATTAATTCCACATACATGCCTGTATCAGGATCTAATTGTCTATTTCATGGTGTTAGGTTCTTGCGTTCATTAACCTTGTGTGACGATCAGCTGCAGAAAAATTTTGCCAAAAATGTTTTCAATACCCTTCTTGATTCATCAGCTAGTATATCCAATCTCGACCTCTCAGAAAATAATGTAAGTTGGAGGAACAGTGATGATACTATAATGTCACCTTTGTTTGAGACATTGTATTACTATTAATGTAACATATTTTGATATTATTGCAGATTTCAGGTTGGCTTTCTCATTTTAAATGGGGATCTGGAAATCGACAAGTATGTTTTGGAATAGGAAAGTCATTGCAATCACTAAGCTTGCTTAATTTAAGGTATTTTAAAGTTTATCTTCTTCCATGAAAATCTGCAAAAAATTTGTAAATGTTATCTACTTTAATCTGTTTAAATATTTTTATGAGTCGTTTTCTGTAATTACAAATATATGAATAGTTTGCACACACTTGTATGTTTCACAATATTGGGACAATCGAATTTCTTTTATTAACAATGAAAGAAAAATTGTTTTAGAATTTGTTGAGATTATCCTAGGAGCAAGGTAGGTTCACTTAATTAAAGAATATAGGATAATGGTTGCTTTCTTTGATGTGCTAAATGATAATACAATGTAACTCAGAGACGGACCAGGAAGCAATATCCTATTGAGGATTGGAAAATGTTGTTTAAGCTATATTGACTTAGAAATCCAAACTCGTGTATATAACTATATATGCACTTGATTTTACATGTATACGTGACACTTTAAAAGTGGCTCTCTTCATCTCTCTATTCTTATCACGGGGACTGCTGGTGCAAATAGCAGTTCCAGTGGCAAAATGGCAATTGGAGTCTTGTCCTTATTTCCCAACCCAGAGATCTGATGCCTGATGACAAAGAAAGAGAGGGCCCTAATGTATATATTGTAGATTGGGAATATAAGCATGTCCTTTATGTTTACTTAGGAGGGATGTACCATCTTGAACATTTTTTCCATTTATTTCTCAGCTTCAAAGTCTTAAATGTTGGAATTAACACATCATTTCAAAACCACTTGGTTCATGGACATATTCACATATAATGATGCTTACTATAAGAACTTGGCCACTGCCAAGCAGCAATGTCAGTATTTTGTCTTACAATTCCTGTGCATTATATGATTATATCAATCTTTTCTTTTAAATGTTTCAGGAACAGTAACTTACAAAAAGATGATGCAGACTGTCTCAAGTGTGCTCTGGTCTACATGCCAAATTTGCAGAGTCTTGATTTAAGTGACAATCCTATTCAGGATGATGGAATCAAGTAAGTCTAGTTTGTCTTGTTCCATTCACACTTTAACCTCATATGATCTCTTTAGAGGTTTTCTACTTCCTTCGTCCCGCAAAGATACTCTTGTATTCTTTTTTCGGCCATCCAAAATTATAGTCCACTTTCTTTATTAGAGGTGTATTCAAATTTTTTATTTCCTTACGTACCTCTGGACGATGTCCTTTGTAATTAGAGAACATAAATTTAATGTTTCAATTATAATCAGAACTTTCATAAATTAATTAATGTAATGAACTAAACTAGGAATTTATGCCATTGTTATTTTCATTGAAAGCGTTTAGTAAGTATATAAATGGAATAAATAGGGTATACTAGGAAAAGTATGTGGTAAATTGAGTTCTCTAGTACATTAATAACAATTTATCAATTTATGCAAAAAATGGAACAAAACTATCTCTACCGGATGGAGGGAGTATAATTCTGGGGTTTCAGATGTGGTTTATCAGTGTTTACCCCGGCAATGTTGTATCTGCCCAGTTTGTGACTGTTCTAATGTCTAATAAAATGTTTACTGATCAATAATAAAATTCAGGAGTCTGATCCCCTATTTTGTTGAGATCTCTGGGAGAACTTTGCCCTTTTCTGATTTGAAGCTTGAGAATTGTGAGCTTACTTATGATGGAGTGAGCCAGCTCTTAGAAGTTCTTTCGACCATGAAGACACCACTGAATGTGCTTTCAGTTGGAGAGAATGGCCTCGGCAGGTAACTCACTGTCAGAAATTGGTCCTCTTAAGACGTGCTAATTTCACAAGTTATCAATCTAAACACTAGATTTCTTCCAGCAAGATGGGAAGAGCACTAGGAAAATTTATATGCACTGGGATTCGTTCTCTGGATATCGAAGACATTGGACTTCGTCCATCTGGTTTTCTTGAAGCACTTGAGGAAGTAAAAGAGGAAGTACGGCTTGTCTACATTAATATAAGGTTCAGTTGATAACTTGATATCAAGACTTCATAATTGGACCTATGTGTTCATATTTTGGATGAAATTAAAAATTTGATGATCTTGGTACAGCAAAAACCGAGGTGGGCTTGAAAGTGCAATATTTGTGTCGAAGCTCATTGTTATGGGCAACGAACTAGTTGCAATCAATGCTCAACACAACTTTATGCCTATGGAATCCTTATCGGTGATATCATCTAGCTTCAAAGTCGCAAAAGGTGCACAAACTTCTCGAGTTTTTCTTAAATAAGGCAACTAATGAGTGAGGATACTAGTGCTTCAAAAATATGTATCTATATTTATAAAATAATAATTAACTTTTCTAATACTTGATATAGGGAAACTGGAACATCTGGACTTGACTGGAAATTTTTTGGGGGAACAAGATCCTGATGCATCTGTGCTGAGTGAGTTTCGAATCAATGGTAAATCTATTCTCAGAATCTCATCATCAACTGCTTCAAATACACCTTATGATGATGATCCCTAGCTGTGCGATTGTTATGTGCTCGATAGGAAACTTTCTAGACTAAGCACTGGACACTTGCACCACGCACATTACCCTTATGTGTAAGATTATCAGCATTTAGTATATCGTAGCCCAAAAGTACATGGTACACCAAAAATACCATAAATTTTTGCATGCTTGATTTTGACTAGATAGGCATGGTGGTTGTACTATTGCACAAATTGCTGCAAAGTCAAGCAACAAACTAAGCTGGTAATGTCTTGAAAACACAACTGTTTTTGGTTGTAGTTATACCAACAGAACTGAATCAGTTAGAATATTGTCAAGCCGAACTTTTCTTTAATCCCATTCAGTATATCATAGTCTAATTTGATTTATCGGATGTATCCAGTTTGCTTATCGTGAACGGTGTATTTCTGGTTGTTTTCATGAACAGTTTAAGTTGTAAACAGATAGGATCATAGGAATATGTGGATCATTGGGTACCATTTCTGATGTTATGAAATATGTAGAGAGCACATTTTCTGAATTATAAACGATTCCACAGTAGCCAAACAAGGTTGATTATTTATTAATCTATTGCATTTCTTGTGCTCGTTATATTTTGTTAGAAACCCAAAACTAAAGTGAAAAGGACAGCTCGATTGCTTCATTTCCTTTATCTATCTGTCCTAAAGTAGGGTTGGTGGATTGGCTTTGTCATGAAGTTGTCTTTTTAGTGACTAATGCATTTATTAATCATAACCAAATGAACTCAATCCTCTTTAAAGTAATTTGGATACATAAACTCATTTGTTTATCTTATCTTCAAAGTGCACCTAACTGTAATTATATGAATGGACAAAAGCAAAACTTGAATGACGGACCATTTGTTGTCCTAATACTACATCAATCACCATAAACTCATGCACTAGTTGACAATATGACTCCTCGAAGGCGACGCTATTCTTGCATTTTAATATTCCAATACATAATGCTTTGAAGGGATTCAAACTGATTACCTAAAGCTAAGTTACTAATTTTTGTGAAGTCATTTGCTTCGATTATGGCTGAAATTGAAGAGTGCTCAAACGAAACGTGGATATGTAAGTTTATAATCTACTGGTAATCCATTGGTATAAATTATGCTCTATCATTTTTATTTGGTTGAAGTTGAAGATTCAAGAGTCGCTATAGAGAAAATGGTTATATGCAAGAAATCAATTTTCCCTTCAGAAAATTTAAATGCACTAAAGCAAAATCAATGTGGGGAAAAAAGCCAAATTTGGTTTACTTTCCTCATAGAGCAAAACTAATGGGAGGGGGCTAAAATCCAAATTTAGGTTTATTCCGCTTTATTCCCAACACCTAAATAAAATTTTGGGAGGAGGGATGGATTTACCCATTTCCCCTTCCCTTTACCTTTTTCCCCTCCCATTAGTTTTGTTCTAAGTACTCTTAATGTGTAAAGGGGGGGAAATAGGTAAATGATGGACCAATTTTTTCCTCTTTACCTTTTCAAGATTCCATTAGAAAATTAATGTAAGGAAAAAACCAATTTTCCCCTGATATGCCAAAGGGGAATTATATAGAATACCCTCCCCACCCCCCCACCGCCCCCAAAATAATAATAAAATAAAATTAAAATTTCATAAAATACTTTTGTTTATTACTTATTTTATAAAACACTACAAAAACCCTAACCCCAATTTTACTCCTCTTTCCTTTCATCTCTCTTACTCTCTACTGCAGGCGCTGTTGCTACCGTCCCCCATCAGTGGCATCACTGCCACCACTTGTTACCACCACTATGGTTACCGACCACTAGTAGTTTGCTAGTGGTCGTGTGACCACCGTCCATGGTGGTCTACGGCCATCATTGCTAGTGCCCTGCACAACTACCAACAAGCTTGCTGGTGGTTGTCGACCATTTGCCAGTGAGCCAGGGGTGGGAAAAGGGTGTGGTGGCGGCTCTGCCACATAAATTTTATCCTAATTTTAGTCTAATTTGTTAATTTGATTATGAAATTTTTAATTCAATTGTGTGAAATTATTAAATTGTTACTTGAACTGATGAATAAATTGTTAAAATAGTATTTTTTGAAATAATTAAAGGTAGTAAGTAAATGTAGGAATTAATTGTGATTTTTGGTAATTCATGTAAAAAGCCCTATGCCAAATAGTATGTATTAGGGCCAAAACCCCAATTTTGGAGAATACCCCCTCCATTATGGCCCCACGAAGTTTGATATCAACTAATAAGCTAATGCCATGTGGAAAAAGAAATGGATATTATTTCAATTTTGGTAATAAATTCATTTATTTATTTATTATTTCTTGAGTATTAATTGGTCAAACAAATTGGTCCGCTTTCCAATACATTTTCTCCTAGACATTATTTGAGAATGTATTTTTTCCTCTAATTTTTTCCCTTACTCGTTCTATACAAAGTAGTGTGTATTTACTCAAACAATATGTTAAATGTGTGATTAAAAATTAGAGAAAATATATTAAAAAATATAAAATAATTGTCTGAGTGGTTGAAAATGATGATAAAGAAAAAGTTAGTGGAAGTAAATAAAAATTTATAGCGTATAAAACAAACCCTAATTTTGATTGAAATAAACGAAGGGTTAGCCGCACAAATGCAATGAGCATCCGCTTTTGATTGAAATAAACACATGGTTAGCCGCACAACTATCCTACTTTAGAGAATGACATTGCAATTGACGGATTTTAAATAGAATTAGTGTACCGTTTTTCCGTGGTCAAATCCGACCGTAGGACGAAGATTTGGTTAAAAATGGCAGGTTTTGATGAGTTTTGGGAGAATATTGGAGAGGAAGATTGATTGCTTTTCTTCTACGATGACATACGTAAATGAAAATTTGGTCCAGTAACAGAAAAATCCTTCCTCCAATTAGGGATAATGATATCTGCTGCGAAAATTAAGAAAAAAAACTAGAAATTCTAGGCTCTTCCATTGAACAGAAAATATATATTGCAGAAAGTTAGTTGCAACCGATGCTCTTAGTTTTTATTTGCCTACTTTTTCGACAATCGTCATCAAATTTGAGAGGATCATCTTTATACATTAAGATTGATGGTATTTGATGCTTATAGGTTGAATGAATATCAGCAACGTATATTACAAAAAACACAAATAGCAACTACAATATGACAACTTACATGTTATACTTAAAACGGTATTAATGTTGTAACATATAATCATCAAAAGTAATGTAGCATTGAAAACTTGTACGGGTGCACTTATCGAAGCACGTCCTATAAACGCTTTACTTCTTGATTGAGTAGATGACTATCTTCGCCAACAAAAAATAAGATCACTTGCGAACCAAAAAAAAAAAAAACAATAAAAATGAAAGCAATTAACAAATGCAATAAAGTATCACTTTCGAAACAATAAGTATGCGATAAAATTTTTTTACTTCCACGGGACCACAACGGTCTCCAACACCTTTAGATGCGTTTGAATGAGACTCATAGGATTTGCAATCTTCAAACTTGTTATCTTCAGCTTCAATAGCAAGACGACTTTGTTTATTTCCTTTTTCAGTTTGTAAATTGTAGTTCAAGTTGTTCTTCAAGTCGTGCTTTACTTTCTGGTGCGAATCTCCTAGAAGGGAAAAAGTAAGCATGTAAAAAAAATTCATATAACATGTTGTCCTTGCGTTTATCCCTCACGAAAAAATAAGAACACGCGATCCATTATTACGATCAACTGTTTCATCCAAGATTTTGTCGTCGTCATTTGTTAGATTTTCAGAGAATCATAAGGCACATTTGTTATTCTTTACAGTTTTACTGGTCACATTCTCAACTTCCTCATGACTCTCATTGTTTGCATTGTTCTTATTAGTAAAATCATCAAATATAAAATTCTTTAAGCATGCCACTAAAGTCATCGCAAGTCTCAACCCATCCATGCGACAAAGAAATTCATTTCTCAAATCAATTTGATGGGATGAGCTTTGTTCTTGGTTGAGTTTAATTTCCAAGAGGTAGTCTTCAATTTCTTTCCAATGAAATGTCCCCTACAATATCCAAAAAAGTTATGTATGAACAATGTGTGAACTAGTGATTCATGAGAAAAATAACATGATTATTGATATAAAAATATAGCATTTAATATAACATGATAATATTGTGATAGTAACATTAAGTATATGGAACAGACAAGACAAATATAAAAGATAGATAATGTAAATATTGTACTGTCTGTCATGATAGATAATAACAAATAACTAGAAAACTAATATAAAAAACAAGATAGATAATAAATAAACTACTATATAAAAAATAAAATTGCAATAATACTTATTATGAAGAAATGTGGTTAAAAGGGAACAAACTGACGTGATTATAAAAAGTAAGGAAATTTATGAAGAAATGTGAGAAATAATATTTATTATAGAATATGTGGATGAAAATGAGTGTAGGAGGAAATGATTGGAATTGATTTTTGTCAAATAAGTACTGTGTTTGTTCAGCGGGTGTTAGCATTCAATTTTGAATTCAATTCAGATGTAGAATTTGTAAAAATAAGTGGTGAAAATTTGTTAAGTAAATGTGAGTTCTAAGAAATATGTGAATGTGTTTTGTTTGACCAGATTCAAACTTAAATGTGATGAGAGGTTTTTTATGTACCTTTTTAAAGACAATAATCTCAGAAAAAAGAAAAGAAATAATTCAAAAGGATAGCAAGGTACAACTTACAAATTCCATAAGGGTACTGCTAAATACACCCACCAAATTTATTGCGTATACCTACTTTTTTCCAATTTTCAATTATACCCTCGTCATAAAAAAATGTTCGTATTAATGGAGCGAACACCCAAAAGGATGTTCGCTCAAAGTGGAGCAAGCACCCACATAATTAATAAAAAAAAAGAAAAGAAAAGAAAGAAAGAAAGAATGATGGATGAAAAATTTTTGTTATCATTTTTTCATTCAAAGTTTTTGCATCCACTGAAATTTTTTATTTAAATAATTGTATTCAACACTAACTGGATAAAACTAAGGGTATGTTTTTTGCAGCTTAAATCCCACTAACTTAAATTTATTTTTTCTCTCTCATCATTTTCAATCATTCATTAATTGATTTGACAATTACTTTATATTTTTTTAATACTCCATCTCCAATTCTCAACCACACATTTAGTCAAACTTTAATCTACACCAAATTTAAGTTATAAAGAACATACCCTAAATTACTGTATCATCAACCAAATTTTGAAATTTATCTTCGAAATGGTTACAAAAACTTAAAGAAATTTCAAAACTATTTGTTAAAGTGGTTGCAAAAAATTTGAATTTTTTAATAATTGTATTTGACAATAAAGCCAATTATTGTATTATCAAAAAAATTCAAAACTCGTCGTTAAAGTGGTTTCAAAAAACTTAAAGAAAATTTGAAATTAGTCATCAAAGTGGTCGTAAAAAATTTGAACAAAAATAATAGCAAAAATTGTATCCATGAACGAAAAATTAGATAAAAATTACTTATTTTTGCTTCAATTTTTTTCTTTTTTTTACTCTTGTTTGCTGCATTCACAGCGAACAAGTAAAAGCTCGTTCGCTATGAAAGCAGCGAATAAGAAAAAACTATTGTAAAAAAATGAAAAGAGGATGGGGAGTACTCAGTATGGGTATATTAGTATTCTTTTTTATTTAGGGGGTGCATTTAGCTGTACCCATTCCATAAATGACAAAAATAGCAACAGTTTCAATTCCACTAGATTTTTACTCAGGCAATGCACGGAAGTGCTATTCGTAATTGTGATTTTCATAAGAATTTGTGAAATTTTGTTTGTTGAGAAATTAAATTAAATAATAAAATATACTAAAACTAACATTTGAAAAATATTGTTCACAAAATTAGTATATGAAAAAATAAATTTTAATCAAGGCCCTAACGCATATATTAAGAAGATGATTTTGTGTTGGAAAACAGTCGCACCTAAAGTTTGCAACTTAGTTTTTTTTAATATAAAATTTAGCTTCTAATTATATTTTATGATCTAAAAATCTTGATCTTCGTATTATTATAATTCTACAATACAATCCCTTTAAGCACATTCTGATACAGACTTTCCCATATTTCCAAATAAAAACTTTAACATAAAGTTAATCTTATATTTTCTTATTTTTAATCTTGTACTTCATTTGCATTCACCAACCACAATTTTTTTTAATAAAAAAAAAGGAGTAACACAAATTTATAATAGAGAATAAAAAAATATAAATCTCTATCACTTAGATCGTTTGTTGGTACTATCTACATTATATATATTGTATATTATATTATATTATCTACTATATATATAAATATAACAGGGGGAATGAAGTGGAAACGTTTGATTTTCCTTTTTCGTCCTTATTTATTTCTTAAATTTACATTCATCCCTATATTTATATTCACGTAGCATTTAATTTTTTTAGTATTAATATTGTTTAATCAATTCATTAAATTTTATCTTCTCACATACCCAATAAATTTTTATTTCTTTTTTAGTCTTATTAACTTTTATTGATTTTGGTTTGTTCCCCATGTATAGTCACGCTACGGTGCTCACACATAGGTAGATGCACAATACGTGTCTCCTATGATGGTGGGGAAGGGCATGTGACATTCATCCGTCCATGTGCGGGCATTGTAACACCCATAAGTGAGCAACGGATCAAGGCCGTAACTTTTACACATTTTAGGACCTTAAAATTTTATTAGAAATTATCTCAATTAACATAATTAATAATTTTATTTATTGTTATTTGAGACATTACTTTATTTTACAAAGCCATTTTGGACTTTGTGACATATCAAGGCGGTCACTTTCCAACATAAAATCGAAAAAAAAAAATAGAATGTAATCCCAAACATTTGATTTACCAGTTTCCTCTATGATAGAGTTCACTTGCTACCACACCTTGTCATTATTTGCTTTATATTTTCTTAAGTACCGCAATTGAAAACTGCTATCTACACTATATTAAACGTGCACATCGCGAAAAATCTTTAGATTTCCATATTTATTCTTAGTGATTTTTCTAAAAGTCTATTCTACCATTAGCTCAATGAATGTTGCTAATTTAGTTAGATTTCCTTTAGGTAATATTAATTTTATTTCATCTTTCAAAAAAAGAATATTAAGTTTATTTTATTTAATACAAAAATTTGTAGATTTTTTTTATCAATTATTTAACAGAATTGGAATATTTCTCTTTTATCAATCGAATTTCTTATTTCTGCTCTTATACACATGGCAAGTTATAATGGAAAAATCGTTCATTTCTAAATTACAATAAATGATCTTATGTTCCATTTTTGATTTTAGTTTGATTTCTCAATTCACTAGAATATGTCCTCGATAATATATGTTTTGGATGTAATAAAATTATGTTCACATGGAAAAAAAGTAGAAGCCAAAAATCAGTCATTAACCTAGATAATTGAATAGATGTTTTGCACAATGCTATTTATAGGCCGTCAGTCATACATATTACTCTTGGTTAATAGTGTCGTATCGATATGATACTAATACATGAACACTAATCAATGTCAAAGTGCTACATTACTTATCATTGATGATAAATAGTATACACATGGCAAGTTATAAGGGAAGAATCGTTCATTTCTAAATTACAATAAATGATCTTATGTTCCATTTTTACGATTTTAGTTTGATGTTCTCAATTCAATAGAATATGTTCTGGATAATATATGTTTTGGATGTAATAAAATTATATTCACATGGAAAAAAAAGTAGAAGCCAAAAATCAGTCATTTATCTAGAGAATTGAATAGATGTTTTGCACAATGCTATTTATAGGCCGTCAGTCATGCATATTGCTATTGGTTAATAGTGTGGTATCAATATGATACTAATACGTGAACACTAATCAATATCAAAATACTACGTTACTTATCATTGATGATAAATAGTATCATTCCTATTTTTATGTTTTTAATGTAATACATTCAAAATTTATGACTTTCGAGCTAGCTTCAATCCGGTCAATTTAGGAAAAAAATGAAATTTATTATATCAAAGAGCTGTGTACTTTTCTTTCAAATCTTATGATTTTGTCGTCTTAATCTTTCCATATTATAACCACAATGTATCAAACAATTTTAATATATCCTTTCAACTATCTTTTCTTTGTATAGTCCATTACTTCAGCAACCTTTGAACTTTTACATGATTTTAGTATTTGAAAAATATTATGCATAGCTATCATTGTTTACCTATGACGCGCAACGCACATCTCATATACTAGGTATATTTAATTTATATTAAAAGTGTGGATAGCAGAAAATATTTTGATTTCCATATTTACCCTTATAATTTTTTGTAAAACTTAATTTGCCCTTATGTTTTATAATTGCATACACGTCCTTCAATTTACATTATTTTGATAGTCTTTTTAATTCTTCACTTGATTTACCCTTGTGTTTTATTTTGATAATGTTTTTACATCAAAATAGTATATATGGCTGATTTTTTTAAACATGGCTAGCAAAGATTTTTTTTTTTTTTTTGATAAGAAGCGATTATTATTATTGCCAAAAAAACTTAAGGATTACAATATAAGTGGACAAGCCATCCACCAAAACCCAACAAGAGGGTGACCAAAATCAAAGCTAGCTATTGCACTATAGTACTACACAATGGTACAAAAGTAACCAACGGGATCTAGGCGAAAAAGAAATTTATCAACATTACAAAATAATCCAGCTGATTTAGCCCAAAGTCCCGAGTGAAATAAGATGGTATCCCATATATCATCTGCCGAGCTCACCATATCGTGAAAAGTCCTTCTATTCCTTTCTTTCCATAATACCCAAGCTGCCGCCAACACAATTAGTTTCCAAAACTCCTTTTTTCTGTTTGTTTCCGATTACCTCCAAAAGACCATTTAATGAGGATCAAATCTGCCCATTTTCTTGGTAGAACACTGACTACTTCAAATAGGTTCAAAATTCTACTCCAAATCATTGTGGCTACCTCGCAATGAATATGGACATGATCAATGGTTTCATTGTCCTTACGACACATGATGCAAAATGATGGAGAAATGCTTAGAAAAAGTCTTCTCAATTGCAGCAAATAACAAGTATTTACTTTTCCTAAAGTCACTAACCAAGCAAAAACTTTCACTTTTGAAGGCACCATACCGTTCCAGATGAATTTGAATTGTGGGAAGGGGTGGGAAAAACTTTAACTTTTGAAGGCACCACACCGCTAGCAAAGAATTTTTAAATACTTTGAATAAAAAAAATGCGCCTAACACAGCTTCTTTATCACATGCAAAGCACGTAGGGTGGGCCTTTTTCGGGCGGTTCGATTATTGGAGCAACCAAAATCAAACCAAAACTTTTGGTTCAAGTTAGGCCTCAGTTCCTCAATTCCAAGAACCAACGATTTTGGTTCGGTTTTGATTTTCAATCCAAAAAACTGAACAATTTCGGTTTCAATTAAATTTTACTTATTTTTCTGTTTTCTATATAAAAAAAATACATCTTTTCAAACAACTAAATTATTTGTCAATAGATTTTGATGTAATATTTTGTTGGCAGTGTTCAACTATTTAAGTAATAGCTAGTATTTATACGAGACGAAAATCACTAGTACAGATAATGCATTAGGCATCGCACATTGGGTGGCATTTTTTATAAAAATGCCACCCGAAAATATAAGGGTGGCGGTTGTGTAATAAATCTGCCACCCAAATTATTTTTTTTTAAAAAGGAAAATTTTGATTACGGGTGGCGGTTGTTGTGACAACCGCCACCCTAAATTGAAATAGGGTGGCGGTTGTCTTCACAACCGTCACCCTAAATTTAACGGAAAAAAAATTAATCAATAACGGGTGGCGGTTGTGAAGACAACCGCCACCCTAAAATTAAAAAAAAAAAGGTAAAAGATCAAAATGGGTGGCCGTTCCTCAAAGAAACCGCCACCCGTTGTAAACAACGGGTGGCGGTTTCTTTGAGGAACCGCCGCCCATTGGTTATCTCCTCCAGATCTAAATTGGGTGCGGCTCTCATATTACACATGAAAATTCGCCATTTTTCACTCGAAAATCACCCAAATTGCTGCAAATTCTTCATGAGTTCGGTCACCATTGAAGTGAGGTAGTATTTCTCTATCTATTTGTCCCAATTTCGTTATTTCTAAGTTAGAATTTAACATTCCAAATTCTAGGTATTTGCTTGGAATTTGGATTTAGGCAATTTCTTGGTTTGTTGAGGACAACATTTGAAGAGAACTTGTCATCCCCTATCAATTGGTGACAATTTTTCATTTTTGAGGATAGAAAATACCAATCCCCAATTTAATTTGTAGATTTTTTTGGTGTAATTGTTGATTTTTCGTTTTTTTTGTGCATATTTTAATATATGTATATGCATTGTGATATATAGGTGGAATTTGGGGATTATTGTTTGTTAATTGCCATAGAGATATATTATATTATGTGTTCTTTCTCCAAATTTTCTTAATATTTGTTGTAATGTGTATGCATGTGGGAGTTTTATATATATATATATATATATATATATATATATAGTATGGTTGAATTAAATGTATTTATTTAGTTACATTATTTAGTATTAGTTAAATGTATTTATTTAGTTACATTATTTAGTATTAGTTAAATAAGTGATAAGTAATTTTAGATGAATTAATAGTTAATATAGTTAATATTTTACGGAATAATAGCTAGCTAGCTTTAATTTTTTGAAATGATCCTAATTTAGTCTTCTACATAGAGAAACTAATGCATACAATATTTATAAATTATGTTCAACTATATATCAATATGCAGTAAATAAATAAATATTGCTTTTATATAAATATAATTTAGTAATTAAAGTAGTAGTTTGGGAATAATATTTCAAGAAAATAAATTAGTTTGGAAATAAATTTATATAAATATATTTTATTCATGAAATAAATTTTATTGGATATGTCCGTAATTTAATCTTCTACATATGATACAGTAATGCATGCAATATTTATAAATTATATTGAACTATATATATGTCAATATGTTATAATAAATAAATAAATATTACTTTTATATAAATATAATTTTGTAATTAAAGTAGTAGTTTGGGAATAATATTTCAAAAAAATAAATTAGTTTGGAAATAAATTTATATAAATATATTTTATTCATGAAATAAATTTTATTGGATATGTCCGTAATTTAATCTTCTACATATGATACAGTAATTCATGCAATATTTATAAATTATATTGAACTATATATATGTCAATATGTTATAATAAATAAATAAATAAATATTATTTTTATTATCATAAAATGTAGATTGTTAATTTAGGCATTCAGTACTTTATTAAAAATGCATATAACTTATTATCTTTCGTTTTACTCGCAGATAAATAAAGTTGAAGAGTATTCTCAGAGCAATATCGATATCGTACGAGAACTTTGGGTTCAATTATTCCGAGAGGTTATGAATTGAAATGATCATTTACATGTTTAATTATACTCATTTTACTTCGATTTTTATAATATTTTAGTACGAATTCCATGTTAACTCTTACACTTGTAGTCATGTAACTATAGCAACGAACTTTATTTAGAGTTTTATGTAAAGTTGTTGTATGTAGAGTTGCATTGTGTAGCGTTTTGTTAGGTAGTGTTAGCTCTAATTTGTTAACTAGTTGGATTTGTGTTCTTTGCGTTATATATAGTATGAATCAGAGGATGTATTTGAGTTGTATGGGTATACTTGGGTGATGAAATGGTTGGATTGCAAGTTCAAAAAACTGTATTAAGTTACAGTTTTTTAATTACAAAAAAAAAAATTATAAGTGGTGGCGGTTGTATTATTACAACCGCCACCTAAATCTTTAAAAAAAAAAAATTCGGGTGGCGGTGGTTTCGTTACAACCGCCACCCAAAATTTTCTTTTAAAAAAAATTTTGATTACGGGTGGCGATTGTTCAGTGACAACCGCCACCCAAATATTTAAAAAATAAAAAAATAAAATTCGGGTGGCGGTTGTTTCGTTACAACTGCCACCCGAAATAATAATAATAAAATAAAAAAAACATTGGGTGGCGGTTGTTTTACCCGAAATAATAGAGAAAATAATAATTTAACAAAAAAACATTGGGTGGCGGTTGTTTTTAAAAAACAACCGCCACCCGAAAAATAAATGGTGGCATTTTTTAACCGACACCCAAAATCATATTTTGGATGTCGGGGCTTTGGGTGGCGGTCAAAGAACCGCCACCCGAGCCATAAAACAACGCAACCAGGATAATATTTCTGTACTAATGAATGTTTCTATTACAACTAATTTACTGAAGGAAATATGTGTACTTAATATTTAAATTCAAATTATTCGGTTCGATTTTCGGGTATTCAAAAGAACCTGTTAAGTTTTTGTTCCCAAATTTTCAGTTTCAATTCTCAAAGGTTTCCAAAAGAACCGACCAATTTTGGTCCTTTTAGATCGGTTTTGGTTTGATTGGTTCGATTCTGAATTTTTTACCTACTTCTAGAAGCACGTGTTTTTTACTAGTAAAAGATAAAAGTGCCAATTACCAAATTTAATAAGCCATTTTATAAATCAAACTTGACAATTTTTGATACAATTATTGTCAAACTCTGTCAAACTATTTCATAGATAGGGATCTCCCACCCCCCTCCAGGAAAACCAAAAAAGGCGAGAAGAATATAAGCTAAGAAATGAAAAAAAAAGTATTGTGTTATGAATAATTGAGAATAATTTGGTGGTTATGAATTATGAGGAATAATTTGGTGGAGGAATAATTTGGTAAAAGATGTAATTATTATATGTGAATGACTATTATACCCTTGATGAAATTATGTAATTACGGTTGTACCATTCGAAGTTTTCCTATAAATAGGGCTTGATTATTAATGAAATTCATTCACGAGAATTCCTTAGAATTCATTCTCTCTAAATTCTCTCTATTGTTTCTATACTTTTATAACACGTTATCAGCACGAGTCTCTAGCCATTTGAGTAATATGAAGGGAGTATGCTCTACAGTTGCATCTATTGATGAACCTCTGTATCAGAAACCTTAATATTAGTCAGATTAATTGTCTCTAAAACTATGCTCATGAGAACAATTCTACGGATCAAGATTCTCTCCTCTCAAAATCATCTTCATTCGAGAGATCTCCTTTATTCTTCTTCCTATTCTCTCACGATCTCAGTTCTCTTTCTTCAAAGACGCAACATTTATAACTTTTCTCTCATCTACGGTGTTTAATTATAGTTTAATAATATTATATTTTGGCTTAATGATGATTATTGCATTATGGGCAATTCAAGAATTGGCAAATGGAGGAAATACGTGCATGTTCAATTGCTTCTACCAAAGAAAAAGGAAAAGGTATATATAAATTATATTACTTTATAATATAATAATATATTAAACTATAATATTCGTTTTCTCGAGATATAAGGAGTATACGTTATCAAAATCAAATTTTCGACTCCATTATACTCGATTTAACGAGCTTCGATTTGACACTAATATTGATAAGGTAAACTTTCAAAATTTGCAAAGCAAGACCCAATTTTTGAAAAAGTTACAAAATAGTCCTTGAACATTTTGATATTGATAAATTGAAGTAGAAAGGAGATAATTTTCAATCGTAAAACATTGATAAAATATTTTTGACAATTTTACCTTTGCGAATTGGAATGGACAATTTTACCTTTAGGGTAAAACCGACCTAATTTTAACGACAGTGAAAAATGGATAGAATATTCATGAAGAAATTCTAAATCCATTGATTATATAAAATGGCTTGAAGTCCATTTGAGTTAAAAGATCGAAATATTAATGTAACTCCCGAAGAGTTCAATTACATAATGTACTTATTCTAGAAGGATAAGTGTGCGCTTGTAGAAGTAATGAGTATTTGTTCTAGAAGAACAAATGCGCTCCGTAGAAGCGATTCAATATTTAATTCTACTTTATTTCTTGCAATTTAATTCGCAATACCTCCTACTTGATGATGGGTTCAACCGTCACTAAGCGGAAGGTTTTATATATTTACGCACTTTATATGCTAAGTGATGGGTAATACCTTCTACTAAGCAGATCCTACTCTGAAGAAGTAGTTAAACATTATGCAATTTAATTCTTGCTATTTAAATTCGTAAATTTATATTTATTGCAATAATTCCCATAAGGTAGGTTCGACCACCTATTGGAGGAAATTTAATTTCTGCAATTTAAATTTACGCACTTTAGATTTAGCATATATTTCCAATGTGGTGGGTAATACTACACGATTGGTTATAACTAATCATACTCGGAAAAGTAGTTGATCAAATATTCTAATCCTACTCTCGAAGAAGTAGACGATGAGAATAAAATTACTTCTCCATATATCAGAATATTAATGGAGAAAATTGAGCAAGTGGTACTTGAAGTTACCATTGGATAAATAGATAAAAGTAAAATGTTCAATAGGTCCCATGTTGATAAATCAAAGAAAATATATCGCATGGAGAGATTATATGAAGTAATCTCATCGATGATATGAGATTGTATTAATATGAGAATAAAATGCTCTTGAAGAAGCATAATCACTAGATTTACGTATTTGAATAAAGCCAATATGATATTATTATTACTCGGAAGAAGTACAAAACCGTCGAAGTGGAACATATTGAGAATATCAAAGATGACAATAAACACTGAAAATATAGAAATACGAAAGAAAATATATATTGAACCCATAAATGAGGGATGCGTCTCGAGAGTATAAATACTCAGTAACTCGCCACCCAGAACATTCGGGTTCATAATGAAAGATCCAAAGGATCTCTTTTTCGCTTGATACCGATGATCTGTGACCGATGGGTTTCGGCTTCCATGATTTTTGAACATATGATTGAATCTTGATGAGTAGATCAAGAATCGTATTAGCAGAAACAAGTATATTTCTCGCTAAACGAGAAATAAATTTATGTTCTACACCCTGATCTAGAAATGCTAGCAAACCATCGAAGAAATAATTAATATTTAATAAACCTATGGGTTTGGTATGAAAATTCCCTTTGTGCAAATGACGCTATATTGAATATTTCCTCCAGCGTGTTATAGCGCTGGAAGAACAATAAAAGCTTCACTATTGCTCATCATGTACATCGGCGATCATGGATGGATTGTGTTTGTAGCATCAATCCAGTTGGACTAATGACATTTCTAACTCCAATTCGACATCGCCTCCAATTCGATGAAAAGGTATTATACTTGACACTCTTATCCCCCATAATTGTGCGGCCATTGTAAGACTCCTTAATAGTTTGTTATTAGTCCCTCCATATAGTATATTGATATTTTGTTTCCCTAACTCCCTTACAAGTTGGTGCCATATCCACATATTGGATATGACCTACTAGTCTGGAGCCACCAAGAACACATATAGTTTTTACTGGCGAGGTAAAGATTGACTTACATGAGATGATTACGATATCTCCATCTCCATCTCCACCTCTATCTTTCTCTTTCAACGAATGAATGATAGATATATGAATCCTCTATTTAAAGAAAAATTTTCAAACCAATAATTGAGTGCACTATTTACTTTTTGATAAATATGAAAGAGAAAAATCACGAGAAAAAATTTAAGTGAAAATGACATATATCATCGGTGATAGAAAATAAGCGAAAAAATCGAAAATCGAAAAGCAATATTTACAAATAAAAGAAAAATATTGATATTCTATATTACATAAATTTGTCTTACATAAATATGGGAAAATCATTATACTAAGTTATTCTACTAAATTTACAAACCTGGATCTTTTAAAGTAAGTATTTCAAGACTATAAAGTGCTTGTTGATCTTTGAATTTGGCCCATAAGGCCATTAGCTCACCTTGCACGTGTCCACTAGGATGTGTCTCAAGAGCTCGTTGAATATCATCCAAAGGCTCCTTACTCAATCCATCCTTAATGAATGCTATTTTATCTTCTCGGTTTACGGACAAGTACCCCATGATTTACATCGAGTGTCACATGTCCACCGAGCACACTTGTAGCATCCTCCTAATCTTTTTGCTCTCCGTTTCTTTGAAAAACTACTTTTACCCATACCAGGCATGTATTTAGAAGGAATTGAAACCTCACGGATAATCGAACCTTTGCTTCAATCAAGCATCGGATATCTTGTGGGATACCCTTATTCATTAGCATCCTTAATCTTTCCACTTACATCGATAAATCCTTTTTAGGATTTTGGTCGATAGTGATGGATAGTATTTTCGAAGATTTGAGAGCATATGATCCATTATAATGTATAGACCCTTGTTAGGATGAATTTTGCAATAATTTTGATGATTTATTTATAGAATAATACGTAGCGTATGAAATAAGACTCGATTTTAAATAAAGCGTAAGAGCTACGATTTCGAATTAAATAATAGCGGATGTGATGCGTATGAGTGTAACTCCGTGTTTGAGCGATAGTAGACAATAATGTCACCAAAAGATGATGGAATATGTCGGTGAATTGTTTCTATGATAAATCATGTTGAGCACTATATGAGATACTAGTGAAATCGATATAAGAATTTCTTGAACTAGAAGTTCAATAATACTCGTTTGCAAAACCGGATTGACCATCGGTTTAAATAATTATTGAAATCAATATTTCAAGTGAAGAATTAAAGGAATTCTTCAATAATTGTTCTCGATAAATGATGAAATCATTACTAGCCAATATTGGAAATAAATCCCAAATATATCCTGGAATAAAGGATGAGAAATATGGGCCCACTCATCCTCCATGGACTACTAGATATTATGATATGGATCCACTAGATAGTCACATGTGTATATGATTCGTAATTTGAAATTTCTGAAATATTTGCTCATGAGTATGAGCATGATTTCATTTAATGATAAAGCTAGTAAATGTATATCCCAATACTTGAATAAATCACTGAAGGATTGAGTATGCGATACAAGTGGGATATTATATGGCAAACTATTTAAAGTCCTCAAATAAATTGCCGATATCGAGAATAGAATGCAAGCAGTCTAAATTCCCATATTAAAATTTGAATGATGATAACATATATGCTTAAAATCATACCAAGCTGTATGAGTTTTGGTGTTCTAAATTTTCTCGATGAGGGGAGTATTAAAGGTTAAAAATGATATGTGAAATGCATCATGTTATATCCTCACAATTAAAATATGAACTTGAAGTTCAAAGATGCATAAAGATGCTATGAACAATCACATATATCGCTTAAGATGCTTTGATAAGTTAGCACGCTTGAAGCGTTGATATTATGAGATTTCAAACATATATATCAAAGCAAATTATAAAAGATGGTCTTAATAACGGAGGCATATGCTCTTGAAGAGTATATAGACATAACTATATTGTGTAATCCTACAAGAGGATTAATAATGAGATATCTCGATAAGTTATGTCGATATGGGGAAAGAAATGAAATTGAAAAGTGTCGACACGATATGAAAATGTAGCGCTACATATGATCAATGATAATGAAAATATTGAGATATATTGAAGATGATAAGTGGTGAATGTGAAATCCTTGATTTATGAGATGATGAGATGATGATGACTGGTGCTCAAGTTTAAAGATAAACATGGTGGTCATTATATGTTGCATGCTCATGAAAGTTAAATTACCGATCGTGTATGTAGTACCGAAAAGAAAATTAAAGGATCGGGTGAGCTAAGCTCGTGTTTATAAGTACCCTAAAGGGGGAGCTAAGCCCCTGGGAATGAAATAACCTATTAAATGAGTATTAAATGTTAAATGATATATTTTAAGTGTTAGTTATGAAGGTTTACTTATATGTTTACATGTTTTTATGATGAATTTATATGCTTTAAATTGTGTGTTTTGAGACATGTGTTCATGGTGAATGTTTTGTAGTTGTGTAAGAAAATTGATGCACTCTAAATGAACAAAGAGTATAAAACCAATGTATATGATACTCATACAAATGTATGAAAGATTTTGAAATGCTTGCAGCATACTTGTATAAAATACGCATTGCACTCTTTTTCCCTTAGTGAGGTTTTATCCCATTGGGTTTTCCTAGCAAGGTTTTTAATGAGGCAACTTTAAAGGCGTATTCACATGAATAATGTACTCTTTTCCTTCATTAGGGTTTTTCCCCTTTGGGTTTTTCCTAATAAGGTTTTAACGAGGCATATTCATGGTATATTGAAACGATAGGAGAAATTGATACAGTGTATCTATTGGATCAAGTTATAATGGAGCTAATGCTTTAGATCCAAGCGATGATGATATTGAAATCATTTACGAAGTAAAGATATCGATTCTCAAGATATGAAATCAAGCGGAGCAATTGTACTCTTTTCCTTCGATCAAGTTTTTTCCCAGGGTTTTCTTGACAAGATTTTAACGAGGCGACACATGAATACTCCTATACATTTGGAAGACATCAGGGAGCAATGTTTTGATGAAGCAGTATATAACCACTCCAAGCTATCCTGCAATCGGTTTGGAAGTTTTTTCCCACTGGGTTTTTCTCCAAACAAGTCCAGAAGACATTTGTATTAATAGTCATTCAAGGGGGAGTGTTATGAATAATTGAGAATAATTTGGTGGTTATGAATTATGAGGAATAATTTGGTGGAGGAATAATTTGGTGGATGAATAATTTGGTAAAAGATGTAATTATTATATGTGAATGACTATTATACCCTTGATGAAATTATGTAATTACGGTTGTACCATTCGAAGTTTTCCTATAAATAGGGCTTCAGTTATTAATGAAATTCATTCCTGAGAATTCCTTAGAATTCATTCTCTCTAAATTCTCTCTATTGTTTCTATACTTTTATAACATATTGCAAATAGATAATATATAAGTCAACATAAATTCAGAAACCATAACAATTCAAAATTCGCATCTTTTTAAAAATGTAGAAATAAAATAAAATAAAAAAGACCCACCACCTCTACTCCTGGAAAACCATACAAAATAAGTGTGTGTTAGGGTGTAAATTTTTATAAATTTTAATGTGGAATAAGATTGAGAATGAGTGGAGTTGAATGATGGAGATTTGTGTAATATATATAAGTCCCACGTGATATGTGGATGTGATTAGTTTGACCAAACTTGAGAATAAATTAAAATATGTAAAAATTTTTCAACTAACACACGCTGAATCACAAACCAAATTTTTTCTCATGACATATTTTCTTGGTTAATTAATTATATGTAATTAATTTACAACATCTATATGGGGGTGATTTTTTATGGTTTTTAATGTAAAGGAGGAGAGAGAATGAATGGAATTTAATGGTGGAGATTTGTTGATGTGACGTGATGTGTGGATGTGATTGATTTAGAGTAAAGAAATGATAGGGAAATGTTAGACTACCATAATGAATATCATAATGGTTGACATAATGGTAGTTGACATATTTAATAACCGTCTATCTAAAAGTGATGGAATGGTTGAAATTGTAGGATCATGCCACATATCTATTATGTCAACCATTATGACATCTATTATGGTATTATAGCATGATCCAAAATAATATATAAAAAAGTGGAAAAATTTAGAAAAATTTAATGCCAATCATGCTTATAATATCTTTAACAAAATCTCTAGCATAAGTTTAAAAATTTAAAATTATTATTTCTAAAACAATAGCCAAGAGGAACAAAAAGCCATCTTCTCCGGCGACATGATGTAGGTCTCCAGCGTCTTCTCCAACTTGTACTCTTTTTTTTTAGAAAAACGTCAAGGAATATTTATAGAACCTTCTCTTAAATTTTTGTGCTTTTTTTTTTTTTAAACCTTGCTATTCGCCCAGAAACCAAACCTTGAATCCTCCTGAGAGAGAGCGGATAAAATATTGACTAGAGATGATTTTTAAAGATTATCAGAGAAGTTGGTTGGAGAAGAGATAACCGTAGGGTATGATTGGAGAAAGTGAAAGGAGGTGAAGTTGGAGAAGATGACTTGTGGTGCAAGTGAATGGTATATTTGGAAAGTTACCCCAAAATGTTGTTATGTTTGGAATTTAATTCTCAAAAGTAATGCTTTTTTATTTTTATTTTTTTTTCTAATTTCCAAGTTTTTTCAAAAGGCATTTCTAAGTTTTATTAGGTTGCTATTGCAATTCATCCTTAAAAATATAAAAAATAAAATAAAAACAAAAGTACTGCAAAAGTGAATGGCACTATGTGTGTTACAAAATATGTAATAAAAAGTTATTCGACTTTTGATAATTGCATAGAAATATATCTATAAATAGTTGTTTGAGAAGTGTTCCAAAATAATTTTTGTATAAAAATATATATCAATGAAGAATGATGAAAAACAAGGTTACATCTGAACTTGTGAAATCAATAGTCTAGAATCGAGTCTAACGTGTTTAGAAATACTAAGGCCTTGTTCTATTTGGTGTTATTCAAATCCGCACGCACACGCAATTCCGTATACCTCATACTCATTTTCAACCACACACATATTTTCCAAAATAATATTAACCACACATTTTTATACGGAATACCGCGCGGAACAACTAAACCCCCAATCAAACAAGGCCTAAAATTTAACACAAGCGGTCAAATAAGACCTTAATTCTTGTCAGAGAGACTTGGAACAACACTATAATCTTAACACACAAGTTATCAATAAAACTTTAATTCTTGTCAAAGAGACTTGGAACCAGTTTCACAAAGTATCTATATATTTAAGGCATGATTAGCATCAATTTTTTTCAAAATTTTTCCACTTTTTCCCACTTTTTTATATATTATTTCTTTACTCTAAATCAATCACATCTACACATCACGTCACATCCACAAATCTTCACAATTAAATTCCCCTAATTCTCTCTCCTCATTTACATTAAAAATCACTCTCAATCATCCTAGAGATGATCAAGTGCTCCCATATTTCACTGTCGACTCAAGTTATATACTATCTTAATTGGGAAAATCAAAACCAGATCCACAATCATCACTGTGAGGCAAAGTTGGGGTAGCCCAGAAAATTTTGGCGGCAACGTTGACTATCGGTGGTCGCCAATCAACAGTATCGTCGAAAAAATTTTAAAACTGCTAAAACTTTTCATTGCTGTACTGATTCTGAATCTGATTTCGATTTTTCTAACCAAAATAGTATGTGACCGAAATCGACAGTCAAATGTGTGTGACGCTAGTGGAAGCATCCGATCATTTCTGATCTATTTGACACATCCTATCCTTTATGTTTCACCCTAAAATTATTTTAGGTTTTAATCAAACATCATTTCAAAAATTAATTTTACTCCCACAGTGATGTATTGAAATAAAATTGGTTTTATAATAAAAATATATGATGATAATGATAATGAGAATAATAAAAAAAAGGATTTCATTAGAAAAGTATATGATTATTATTAAATATAAATATATTGACAATTTAATTTATGAGTACTTAGCCCCTGTTCTTTTACACGTTTTTACATATTTTTATATATTCTTTTAAACCCCATAAATTCTCTCTCATATTTCACATTCATATATCTCGTGGAACCTACTTGTACTACACAAATTTCTACAATTCAACTTCATTTATTCTCTCTCCTATATTACATAAAAACACATAAAAATTTATTTTTACCTACATCCTGACACCCTTTTAAATTGCCAACATTACATCATTAGTTTATTACTATATTAGAAATAAGCATATCACAATTAAGTCAATCACAACTTTCGCACATAGCACTCATTCTTTCCAACCGCACTCGAGGCTGTCCAAAACTAATTTATCCCCTCCTCCGTCGATCTAGCAAAACTATTTCCTCTATCTTTCTCTCTCTCACGCACACACACTCCCTCTCCCACTCTCTCACAGATCTGATAGCCACTGCCGCCAGATCGGGAGTTCCGAAACGCCGCGGCATCGCCGTCGCAATGGAGGAGGCCCTAGAGTTGGCGCGTGCTAAGGACACTAAGGAGAGAATGGCGGGGGTTGAGAGACTCCACCAACTTCTCGAAGCTTCTCGAAAGAGTCTCTCGTCGTCGGAGGTGACGTCACTCGTCGATGTGTGCCTGGATCTCTTGAAAGACAACAACTTTCGGGTGTCGCAGGGCGCGTTGCAAGCACTAGCTTCGGCCGCAGTGTTATCAGGGGAACACTTGAAGCTCCACTTCAATGCGCTCGTCCCCGCCGTGGTTGAGCGGTTGGGTGATGCGAAACAACCTGTCAGGGATGCTGCCAGACGGCTCTTACTTACTCTCATGGAGGTACAATGATTGTTAATGAACTTTCTCTTCGGTGCAAAGACCTGCTCAGCAACTCGCTTGATTGGTTGGATTTTCCTTTTATTTATCGCCTTGGTTTCTAGGGTGATTATGAGGTTCTTTTTAGTCATATTTAATGTTGACGGTAAAATGAAGCTGTGGTAGGTGAAGTTAGAAACTGGATGATGCCAGTCTGTTGCTGAATTTTCCTAATTATTTAGGGGATCAAAGGAAACAATTCAAGACGATCATATATGGGCATGGCGTGTTAATATTTGAGTGAATCGGATTTTTTTGCTGAAGTTCTAATTCTATTTTGTACAATAGATAGTTTAATCGGATATTGCTCATTTTGTGAACCGTAGAATTTTTTTTTTTTTTTTTGGGTGGGGGGAGGTGTTGGTTTGGGGGCTCTGCAAGAAATTTATTGTGTATAGGTCTCGTATGATGAAGTTAGACTAGTTTCACTAGCATTTAGCAGGTCAACAATTTTGTGAGAGTTCGGTCAGACACAGATTTGCCAGCAGATTGAGCTACAGGTTCTTCATTTACACATCATCCATAGGATTCAAACTGCAGAAATGCAAAAGTATGAAATATGGGTTTTCCTGCACTGATTTGAAAGCATAAACTTGTATCTTTAGGGTCAAACTATTATTTACTCATCCCTTGTGATGGAATACATCTGTTTCTAATCTGTATTCAAAAATAACAATGCCAATCCTCTTTCAAAATTTAGTTTCACTTTCAGATATTTTCCTACTTCCATATGATGTAAGTTACAAATTTTGTAAATTAGTTTCGAGGATGAAGATAAAAATTGTATCAAATATTGTTTTCCAGTTCTTACCTAGAAGCTTTTGCCAATTTAAAGTGCTTCATCTGCCCAAATATGGATATCCAATTGCATATGCTCTTGTGTTCTCTCTGGATACTTCCTGGATAAGCCACATGGAGCAATTCTTCAATTGGCCTATGCAACATCAAAAGCGGAATTTCACGAATCAAGAGATTTCTAGATTCTTGCCACGGCACAATAAGTTGACCAAAACTTTTTGTCTTTTTCACTTTTCTTACCCCTATATTGTGAAAATCCTAGAACTTCAGGACTTACTAAAATAGTCAGTGTTTGGAAACTTCTATAATACTAGTACTAGCATTCTGCATTATTGAAGTGAATCTGACCATAAGGTCTTGTGATATTGATTGGGATGCAAAATTATAACGAAAGAAGTATAGAATTGTGAAAGAAAAAAGAGAGAATCAGGGTACGGAGGGGGTTGGTGTGCATGTTTCTTTCCCTGGATGTGAAACTCATGATGACAAATTATAATTTTTGTCGTCATTTGCCATTTGCCATTTGCCATTTAGTCTTATTTTATTAGCACATATCTTTTTACTAATCTCTCATCATGCAAAATGTTTCCAAATACACTTTTCCTTTTTGGGTGAATCGCTTGTCCACTGTTTATGTTGTAATCTTTTGAAGCTTTTATTATTAATAAAAGTTCAGTTTCTTATAAAAAAAAAGTTTCCAAACACATTGAGTATGATTTTCATGAATGGAATAAGCAGTTACCTGGCTTTACACGTGTAAGTGAATGCCTACGTGAGTTTTTGCTATTGTTGGTTATGCTGTTTATATGGCACATTTATTGTCTCAATTTTCTGTAGCTGGATTAATAATTGCAATCGATTCTGTGTTATTAAGAGTATATGACATGCTTGTTATAAATCAACTGTTATTCTTAGACTGCTCATATTCCAATTTTGCTCCCTGCATCCCGATTTTGTAACTGTAAATATCGGTAACAAGATGGAAATGCTGGCACTTGCACTTCAGTGGTATGTGTAAGAAGTCCAGGGAACATATAATTCTCAAAATGTCTTCATGTCTGTTACGACATTTGATGGCAAACAGTTCAGCTTTGTTTTTTCAGAGTGTACTGTTGATTTTTTTAATTTTTATTTACTTATTTGATTTTTATAATTATGAGGATGGTTAAGTACTCTTGATGTTGTCTATTTTTCTTTTGATTCTGACAGCCCTTGTTCACCGTCTCAATAGACATTCCTTTTAATTTACATGAGATCATTTCTTTGCATCGGGCTTTTGACTTATCTTTCTCATTTATGGAGAAAAGAAGGAACGGTGTTTGTTGATGGTTGTTGTGAATTGTATGTAGAGTTTTATTTATAGTAATAATAGATTAGGAGATATTCTAGTTTCCTAGTATAGAGTCTCATTCTCTTGTATAAATATGTGTATAGCTATTGAATGCAAGACAAGAAATTATTTTCTCAATAAGTTTTACATGGTATCAGAGCCCTAGGGTTCATACCCGGTCTTGGTTACCTCGAATTTCAGCCAATTGAACCAGGGTTTGGGTCGAGTTCTTTAGGGTTTCGAGTCACTTGTTCCAAATCGAGTTGGTGGAGTAAGTTTTTGGTTTGTTTGTCGCCGGAATCAGGATCACCACTCGCCGATTAGGGGACTGGTGAAATTTCGTCGCCGGAAAACCTGCGCGTGAGGCACACGCGCCGCCAGAAGGGTTCGAGCTTCGCAGCTGTTGCCGGCGCGTGGGAGTGCGTGCGACGTCGGCTGTTGTCGCGGCTTTCATGGTTGAGATCGCCGGCCAGTGTGGAAGGTGAATCTATCCTTTGTTTCGTGATTACTCCCTTCGTGTGGGTCCAGATCGAGTTTTCAGCGTGATTGTACTGTTCATTCGCGACTGATTTGTGTTCTGTGACCATCTGTTGGATTTCTTTTGCATATTTCAGGACGTGTGAATTGGTTTGTGAGTATTCGGGTCTTTCCTTTGGTCTTTCTATAGTTGGTTTTGTGCTTCCCATCCTCGGTTGGTCTCAATTTGAATTTAGCTCTCGGATTCCCTTCTTGGGGGCTGTTTGGGGACCATTTGGGCTATTTGAAGCTTGTTTACTCTCAAATTTGAGGTTTGTAGAGCCTATGGTTGATAAGAAATCCGAGATGATATGTCACTATTGTCGTAAACCAGGACATATGAAGCGTGATTGTAGGAAATTGTACAATAAGGGTCTATGCACTCGGAATGTTGTGATCTCTGCAGAAGAATTTGCCAAGTTCTCTCAGTACCAGAAATCATTACAGTCTTTATCTACTCCTATCATCACCATTGTTAACTCAGGAAAATTAAACACGTGTCTTGTTTCCTCATTTTCGCAGTGGGTCTTTGATTCTGGTGCTACAGATCATATGACAGGTAACTAAATTTATTCTCCACCTTTCAGTCGCATAGATCTACTTCTTCTGTTACTTTAGCTGATGGGTCAACATCTCGTGTTCTTGGGTCGGGCACTATTAATCCAACTCCTTCAATTTCGTTGTCTTCTGTCTTACACTTACCTCAGTTGTCGTTTAACCTTATTTCTATAAGTAAATTGACTCGTGACCTCAACTGTTGTGTCTCGTTCTTTCCTGACCATTGTTTAGTTCAGGATCTTGCGACAAAGAAGATTATTGGTAAAGGACACAAGTCAGGGGAGCTCTACATCCTTAATACACAGACTTCTAAATCTATTGCTTGCTCTAGCATCACATCTCCTTTCGAGGCACATTGTAGATTGGGTCATCCTTCCCTTCCTTTGCTCAAAAAGCTTTGTCCACAGTTTAGTCAAGTTTCCTCCTTAGATTGTGAGTCGTGTCAATTTGCTAAACACCATCGTGTTAGTTTGAGTGCTAGAGTCAATAAACGAGCTAGTGCTCCTTTTGAGTTAGTTCATTCAGATGTTTGGGGTCCTTGTCCAGTCATATCTAAAACTGGATTCAGGTATTTCGTTACCTTTGTTGATGACCACTCTCGTATGACTTGGTTATATTTAATGAAAAATCGATCTGAGTTGTTTTCTCAATTTCGTGCGTTTTGCGTTGAGATTAAAACTCAATTTAATGTCTCTGTCCAAGTATTGCTCGGTGATAATGCTAAAGAGTACCTATCTGAGTCCTTCCAGTCTTACATGCTTCAAAGTGGCATCATCCATCAAATTTCATGTGTTGATACACCGCCTCAAAATGGGGTAGCCGAGAGAAAGAATAGGCATCTACTTGAAACCGTTAGAGCTCTATCGTTTCAAATGCATGTTCCTAAACACTTTTGGGCTGATGCAGTCTCCGCAGCTTGCTTTCTGATTAATCGTATGCCTTCATCTGTCCTCAATGGTGAGACTCCGTATCACATTCTGTTTCCTACTAAGCCTTTGTTTCCTATTGAACCTAGGATATTTGGAAGTACCTGTTTTGTTCGGGATGTTCGCCCTCAGGTCGCTAAATTGGATCCCAAATCAGTAAAGTGTATTTTCCTTGGATACTCTCGTGTCCAGAAGGGGTATAGATTTTTTTGTCCGAGTCTTCACAGGTATCTTGTGTCTGCGGATGTCACTTTTCTCGAAAACACGCCATTCTCTCCTCCATCCACTCATGTTGGTCAGGGGGAGGATGATGATTTGTTAATTTATACTGTCACATCCTCTGTCCCTGCTATTGCTCCTGTCCCAACCTCTGCTCTAGACCCAGTTCCTACTAGGCCTCCTATCACTCAAGTTTACTCCCGTCGGCCACCCCCTTTGGAACCTTGTCCTGCAGCAGCCTCTTCGTCATCCGATCCCGGTTTAAACGATGATTTGCCCATTGCTCTCCGAAAAGGTAAAAGACAATGTACTTATCCCATCTCTTCTTTTGTGACTTATAATCACTTGTCATCCTCCTCTCAGTCTTTTATTGCATCTCTCGATTCTATCACGATTCCCAAAACTGTGAACGAAGCCTTGTCTCATCCTGGTTGGCGTGGTGCTATGATAGACGAGATGAATGCTGTTGATGCTAATGGTACTTGGGAGTTAGTGGATTTGCCAATTGGAAAGAAGGCAGTTGGTTGTAAGTGGGTCTTTGCAATTAAATATAATTCTGATGGGACTGTTGCTCGCCTTAAAGCCCGTCTTGTGGCAAAAGGGTATGCTCAAACTTATGGAGTGGATGTCGGGGTCCCCGACACCCACGGTTATCAAAAAAAAAAAAAAACTTATGGAGTGGATTACTTTGACACTTTTTCCCCCGTTGCTAAATTAACGTCTGTTCGTCTCTTCATTTCGATTGCGGTCACTCATCATTGGCCTTTGTATCAGTTGGATATAAAAAATGCTTTTTTACACGGTGACTTAGAGGAAGAGGTATATATGGAGCAACCACCTGGATTTGTAGCTCAGGGGGAGCATGGTAAGATTTGCCGCCTTCGTAAGTCTCTGTATGGCCTTAAACAGAGTCCTCGTGCCTGGTTTGGTAAATTCGATCAGAACCTTTGAAACGTTTGGGATGAATAAAGCAAGTGTGACCATTCGGTCTTCTATAAGAGATCTAGATCTGGCATCATTCTCCTTGTTGTATATGTAGATGATATTGTTATCACAGGAAGTGATGCAGTGGGTATTTCTTCCTTAAAGTCTTTTCTTCACAGTCAATTCCACACAAAGGACTTGGGCCTTTTGAAGTACTTTTTGGGAGTTGAAATAACGCGGAGCAAGAAAGGTATTTTCTTATCTCAAAGAAAGTATGTTCTTGATTTGTTAATTGAGACCGGAAAATTGGGAGCCAAGCCGTGTAGCGCTCCAATGCTTCCGAACTTGCAACTTACAAAAGATGGAGACCTATTTGAGGATCCTGAGAGGTATAGGAGATTGGTTGGGAAATTGAACTATCTTACAAGAACTCGTCTCCGATATTGCATATTCTGTGAGTACTGTGAGTCAGTTTATGTCTTCCCCAACAGTTCACCATTGGGCTGTGCTAGAACAAATCCTGTGTTATTTGAAGGGAGCTCCTGGACGAGGGATATTGTACACAAATCATGGGCACACTCGTATTGAGGGCTTTACCGATGCAGATTGGGCAGGTTCAAAGATTGACCGAAAATCCATTACTGGATATTGTGTCTTCGTTGGAGGAAATTTGCTTTCACGGAAGAGTAAGAAGCAAGATGTAGTGTCTCGATCCAGTGCGGAATCAGAATATCAGGCTATGGCACAGTCTGTGTGTGAAATAATGTGGATTTTCCAACTCTTAACTGAGTTTGGTCTCGAAACCTCAATGCCAGCAAAGTTATGGTGTGATAATCAAGCAACTCTTCATATTGCAAGTAATCCTGTGTACCATGAACGAACTAAACACGTAGAGGTTGATTGCCATTTTGTTCGTGAGAAGATATAGCAAAATCTTGTTTCTACAGGACATGTAAGGAGTGGAGAACAATTAGCAGATATTTTCACAAAGGCACTCAATGGGGCTCGTGTTGATTATATTTGTAACAAGTTGGGCATGATTGACATTTATGCTCCAACTTGAGGGGGAGTGTTGTGAATTGTATACAGAATTTTATTTATAGTAATAATAGATTAGGAGATATTCTAGTTTCCTAGTATAGAGTTTCATTCTCTTGTATAAATATGTGTATAGCTATTGAATGCAAGACAAGAAATTATTTTCTCAATAAGTTTACAATGGTGAATTTTTCTACAGGTTTCTCTACCAACAATCATTGTTGAAAGAGCAGGATCTTATGCTTGGGGACACAAAAGCTGGAGAGTTCGAGAAGAATTTGCACGTACCGTCACATCAGCAATTGGTCTCTTTGCATCAACAGAACTACCTCTTCAACGTGCCATTCTTCCACCAGTATGTTAATTTCATATATTTTGCAGCAGACGCCAACATACACCATTGCTATATTTGAATTTTAATTTTACAGAAGATGAAAATTTCACTACCCTGGCCTTTTCAGATACACGCTTATGAATTATTTATGGATTCAATCAAAGTCGAACATTGATTTGAACCATATGATTACTACTTTGCTATCATCTACCCGTGTTCTTGGACCCATTACTTTTGTACTTACTAATTTGCCAAACCAATACTTGCATTGTTGAATCTTGGGTATATTAGATTTTGCAGATGTTGCACGATCCAAATCCTGGTGTTAGGGAGGCTGCTATTTCATGCATTGAGGTTAGTATAATTTTAACACGTTTTCTCCCGCAATAGTGATATTAATTGAGCTGATAATGATCATTGTCTATGAGCTTGTTTTGGTTGAGATTTTCATAGAAACCATTTTTCTCAAAGTCCCCTTTCAACCACTTATCAACCACTTATTAAGTTTATTTGGCAACTAGAAGTTGAGGCAAAGCACAAATCGCAGATATTAAGATACTGTTCATCAATCAAATTGTATTTTTAGTTGAGAATAGATTTTTTTTTTTTTTTTTTTGATAAGAAACAAAATATATTATTGAATTAATAACTCTATGGATATTACAACAAAAAAGGTGGACAAGGCTTCCACCTATAGAGTATAACCAATTGCTATGCTAGATCAAGAATCAACACGAGAGCTTCATGAACTACTTGGAATTACATTATAAAGAGAGCTCATAGGGTCAAGGCGAAACAGAAAACTATCTAATTCAGTGAAAATTCCGGCCGCTCTAGCCCATAGACCAACTGTGAAGATAATGTAGTCCCAAATATCAACTACCGATCTCTCGAGATTATCAAAAATCCTTCTATTTCTCTCCAGCCAAATCGTCCAAGCTGCCCCCATGACTGTAAGTTTCCACAACTCCTTTTGTTTTGTATCTCCTCCAAAACTCCATTTGCTAAGATTAGTTGAGAATAGATTGAACTACTCTAGTCTCTAAAATGTTTGCAGACGTTCAGATAGTGATCTCTAGGGAAGAAATTCGATGGATAATCTACTTTGGTGTTTTTGATCATATAACTGATGGTTACCAAAACTTTTCCACCTACTTGCCATGTGCTAGCAACCTTAAGGTTAGAAGTGAACTTGGGTCTCTTTCACGGGTTGCTGGAAAAGTCACTCGACTCTTTAATTCTTTAATGCTAAGACTTATTCTCCACAGTCCTAAGGAATGTGATGGATTCTACTAACTCGACAAAGCCAACACGAATAGAAAAGTATAAATGACTATTACTCTATGTTTTTGAGTGAGTCAACCTAGCTTTAAGTACTTGAGTCTTTTGTTCCCATCTATTCTAGATTAACATAGATCTTATTTGTGAATGGGTTGTAGCATTTGTACTTCTTATATGACGAAGAATATCAAATGAAGACATATTTTAGCTTGTGGTCCAATTTAGTTTTGATTTTAATCGTGTGCTGCAATAGTGCAGTGAAAGACTCGAGGTGGTTAGTGTGTGAGAGGTAGGGAATATATATGAGATGTAGGTAATATGTGGTGCAGTGTCCATGGAAGTGTTGTAAAGGAAAGAACTCAGCTAGACATCTAATTGATTACGTAGGCTGCTGTAAGAACGTCATCCAGAATATTTGAAGCATATTTGTAATGAACAGTAGGCCAGGAGCTACTTTATGAAGATGTTTATTTCGGTGAATTATTCCATCTATTCTAACATAATCCCCTGAAACAGAGTTAAAATATTTTGTCCCAGTGTCTCCATACATCACATAAATTGAGTGTGGAATTGATTTTGGATCAGTGTGTAAAAGTTTTTGAAGATATTTCAGACATCCGATTTTTCCTTGACAAGATAGACCCAACATCCACGTGTATCGTCATCGATGAAAGTAACAAGTTCTTTTCAAGAGTTGCAATTAAGCACACGAGATGGAGGGTGGACCCCACACATTGCTATGTATCAAGGAGAATGGTTTTGACGAGTGTTATGTGGACCTAAGAAATCAAGCACGTTAATGTTAAGAGAATTGACAAACTTCACATAATAACATGAACTATTTATTAGAGTTATGTTACCTTACTTGAACATAACCTCATCCTCTAGGAATCTGTCGTTTTGGGAGAGGTTAATAGTGGAGATCATTTTACAAAGTTCAATTTTCCTATTCAAGAACCAATATTAGACACTGAATTGAGTTGAGGCCAAACTCATTCTTACATGCCACATATGGAAGAAAGATGTGAGGGATGTGGCAATCCAAAATAAAAAGGAAATAGTAATACTTGTCTATTCAAGAAGTTTAAGACCAAGGCAAAATAAGTATCTCACACTCAAGATACCATGAGAGTTGGAGGTGACAACTCCAAGTACAATTGGCTCGCTATTGACACAAACGACCCTAAGTTACATGCTCCATCGACTTACCTATCGCTCTTCGAAAAATACTCGCTCCTGTACACTTTACCTTATTTTCAGATTTTTCTTAGACTAAAAATTTGCCCTCTAGTTTCTACGCCTTTATTTGTACAGGGATCTCGAGGAATATACAAGAGCCACTTGCAGTACCTAAATGGAAATAACCGGTAACGGAAGAAATACAAGCCTTAGAGAAGAACAAGGGAAATCGTAGAGATGCCAGCAGGAGAACACCCAATGGCACAATGCATGGAAATCGGTGCCTTAAGTGGGTAGGACTGTGGAGCCATATAGAGCTAGTTTGGTAGCAGAAGGTTTTAGGACTGACTACGTGGAGACATTTACTGCGGTCGAAAAGTTAATACAATTCACGTAATCTGACGTTGGCAGCTAGTCACACTGTTTCTTCAGCAACTTGATGTGACAAACCTTTTTGAATGGCAAACTCAGAAGAAGTATATATGGAAGAGTTGCTGTGGTTTTGAAGAGAACGCTAAAATCACAAAATCTGCGTGCTAAGAAAATCACTCTATGGTCTTAAATAATCACGTAGATAATTAAAGGACAGGATAAAGAAGGGGAGTCAGATCATACTATATTTGTTAACCTACTGATGATGAGCAAAGACTTTTGGTTATGTGCGTCATCGGTATCATTTTCAAAGCGGATAACCAGCTTGAGATGGAGTTATTGAAGCATATTTTCGCTAACGAATTTTAAAGGATGACCTTGGTAGATCATTTGCTTTCTGCAAACCGAGATTGCAAGGTCAACTGAAGGGAACAGCGTCTCAAAGAAGATTTATTGCATATCTTTTTTAACTAATGGGCGTGCTAGAATCCAAATCAAGTTATACCTTAGAATGAAGCAAAGCAAAAAGGAAAGCATAAAATGTAGGATACCCAATTGACAGAGATGGATATCAAAGACTTGTGGTACAACTCATCTATTTATCTCACACTAGGTAAGATATTGCATGTGTTGTAGGTATGGTAAGTCGACATATGCATTTAACGAAACATACTGACCTTGGATCCACGTATAAAATCCTCAAATTCCTTGGGAGATCTCCATCTTCTCCTATTAACTTTCAAGATGGATTGCCGAAAAGTAGAGGCACAAAAAGTTGCAGATTGAGCTGGACCTATGGAGGGTAGACGCTCCACCATGGGTTATTGTATATTTATATACAAAATTTGGTAACCTAAAGTAATAAAAAACAAAATGTGGTGGCCCAAGGTAGTGGCGGAACTGAGTTTAGAGTAGTGGGACAAGGGACAAGAGGATAAGAATCCTCGAATCTTGAAACAAATAAAGGTAAGTCGACAATGCGATACTTTTTTCTGAAGTAAGGGTAGTTGAAGAGAACTCTTGAACTCTTTACTCATGAAAAACCTCGACAATGGTAAAAGTTTAGATTTGTCTCAAACTCTTACAATTCAGAATAGTTTTCCATTTTGTGTCAAGTATCTTGTTTCTTGTCCATATTCATGCCTCACAAATGGTAGCTGCTGAATTGCCCAAGGACTGCTCCTTGGCGAGTTGGCACATCATCTGCCAATGACGAGTTGCTTCTCCTTGTCTTTCTCTAACTATCATTTTTTATCCTTGTTTCTTTACCCCAGGAAATGTATGCTCAGGCGGGGCCACAGTTCCGTGAGGAACTGCAGCGACATCATCTTCCCACATCAATGGTAATATTTTGATCAGAGATGATATCGCTTCTAATTCATATGTTGCAGACTGGTTTTTGAATTTGTTCTTGTTTAACACATGCCTAATCCAATTTAACAAGTCTAATATACTAGTTTTTGTTCAATTAAGGTGCTCATGACTCCCATGCCTTAGACTGAGCCCCCATTTTGGAGGAATTTATAAATGGTTTTTAAAATTCTTTCGGTCATGCATACATTACTTCTGTTCCTTTATGTAATGCAGTTAAGAGACATCAATGCCAGATTAGAGAAAATTGTGCCAAAAGTTCGCTCGTCAGAGGCAATTGTGAGCAACTACGCAGCCAGCGAGCCTAAGCCTACAAGTCTTCATCCAAAAAAGGGCAGTCCTAAGGCCAAAAACTCTACACGCGAGGTATCTCTCTTTGGAGGTCAGTACTTGTGCTGGATGCTGTAGATATCTTTATTATGCACCTGCTTGGGTAAACTCTTCTATTTTTTATTGACTTGTTTTTTGGGTTTTTTGTGGTTTTTTTTGGGGGGTTGCTGTAGAAGTTACTTTTTAGTTCGAATAATGGTGGGTACAAATGTGCAGATGGTATTAGTAGTACATTCACATTCTTTAAAATGGATTATACGTAGCCATGCGGCAACCTTCTATTCGAAGTTAGGCTGGACCAGAAAGTACTAATGACAAGGTGTCAGATTATGTGCATAGCTGACAGTTCCTACTCAATCACTTCCATGCCAATCTTGTTTTGGTCTGCTAGGGTTAGGTTGGGTATTAACAAGGACATTTTGGTAATTTACTTTCTCCTAATTGAGATTGAGGACATTTCTGGCACAGTAGCTGGCAAAGTTTTTCAAATTATTGCTTCATGTGGCTCAAAATTCCATGCAAAAATCATCAATAATTTGACATTGATTTGTTTATTTATGAACTTATTATAAGTTTTGTTGAATGGATTGGTGCTTTTGAATTTGTGGTTGAAACAAAAGTTTAGTTTGGCCAGGTAGTAGAAGTGAGCCAAAAAAAAAAAAAAGAGAAAAAGAAAAAGGGTTTTTGCTGAACACATGCTATAATCCATTCAAGGTTGGTCCTAGTTAAGATCCTTTTTTGACCAGTTAACTGTTTTAGCATGTACTTGCTGCCCCACATGCCGTAGCCATTTTATCCATCCAATGAGCTCTGCAGCCACAGAAAAGAAAGAGAGAATACACACACACACACACACACATAATGATCCTTTATTGGCGAGGTTGTCGATTTAAGTAACATCTTGCTGGTGACATATGCCGAGAAGTATTCCCCAAGTTTAGACTACTTCTATTAGGCTGATGTTCTGGAACCTTGTTTTAAACTTAAAAGGAAAAAGATGATATTGATAAATTAAAAAGAAATGGAAAAAGATGATGTTATTTAGAATCATGCTCTGCTGAGTTCTTGTGTTCTTTTGAATATGAGCAGCAGATGGTGATATCACAGAGAAAGCTGTTGAGCCGATTAAAGTGTATTCAGAGAAGGAGCTTATCAGGGAGTTTGAGAAAATTGCTTCTACCCTCGTTCCAGATAAAGATTGGTCTATCCGCATTGCGGCCATGCAGAGAGTGGAGGGCCTTGTTATTGGAGGTCTGTAATCCACCTTCCTAAATAACTGACAGCACCTCTGTTCTCTGTGAAATAAACTTCACACGTATCTCTTATTATTTAAATTCCTGAGGTCATAGTACTGAAATAAACTCTATATTTTGTTCGGTTCTGTAGGCAAATTGTTACCATTGCTATAAATGAAATAAGCTGAATACATAGATTGGATGGACAAGGGACACAAAAAGGAATATGATGAATTGACATGTAGCATTTAAGCACATAACAATACATCATTACCGCCCTTACTCCTGAGCCTCGAAAGGGGAAGAAAAATGATGTGCATGGAGAAAGATACTGGTGCTGTGATATAGTCTACATAAAAAAAAAAAAAAATGAAGAAAAATTAAAAAACTGACTTGAAGTTTTGGTACTGAAAGTTTAAACTTGTAGGAAGCTTTTTGGGATCTTTAGTGAATTAGAGTCCTTGTTTCAACTTGGTCCCATTAGTTCTTTATGTAATATTGTATTGAGTAGTCCCTAGAGTCTGAGCTTGTTTCTTGACTCCTTTTCATGTCTTTGTTTCGTTTGAGTGGATGACTTATCCACTTTTTTTTCTTGTATCTTTTGTAATTTTTTGTTTTAATAAAATTCGCAGTTTCCTCTTAAAAAAAAAAAAAACTGTGAGGAAGTTTTTGGATAGACTCTTTCACGCCCTTACGCAAGTGATTCGGATGTATTGTTATTAATTGTTAAATGATGCTACCAAGACCCAAGCTATAGAGAATGATAGTGTGTAAGCATACAATGCATTTTACTTCGTTTCCAAATTCTAGGAACTCAGATTATCTAATAATTTATGTCAACCTGAAAATTGGCTGAGTTTCTAATACTATGGTAAAATATGAGATTTATTTGTGATCTTACTCTTGTGATAAGAGCGATTACATATATCATTTCCTATTCCATTTTATCAGGTGCCACCGACTATCCCTGTTTCCGTGGACTTCTCAAGCAACTGGTTGGTCCATTGAGCACCCAACTGTCAGATCGGAGGTCTAGCATAGTAAAGCAGGTATTTAACTAAAGTTTGCAGAACGAGCTTATAGGTCTTTATCTATGGCTGGGTTGCATAGTATATCACATCTGTGAAAGAGCAACGAGTTACTTTCGTGTTAAGACTTCAGAAAGGAAAACCTCTAGGTTGCCAATTGCTCTCGTAATTTCACTTCACAGTGAATTGTGTTCTTGAATGTTTACAGACCATCTCTATACCCAGAATCATTCTAGTGTATTAGTTTTTGGGCAGTCTAATCACTCTCAGATTTGAATGTTATTAGTTCGTCTTGGTTACAATATATCAATTGTTGCATTATTTATAAGTTGAAGATAATATATATTTTTGTGGTGGTGTTCCTCGTTCATTGTGGCAGGCCTGCCATTTGTTGTGCTTCTTATCAAAAGAGCTCCTGGGGGACTTTGAGTCATGCGCTGAGACGTTTATTCCCGTGAGAATAGTTTACTTATCTAATTACTAACGGGGGCATATTTTACTGTTTCTCACATTGTGCTTTTAAGTTTAGGTCCTTTTCAAGCTTGTTGTGATAACAGTACTTGTCATTGCAGAATCTTCAGATAACTGCATAAAAACGGTAGTCTTTTTTGTCCTGCTTGGTTAGCTTGTTTCTGTGTTCCATTCTATTCATCATCCACTTATTTGTGGCCTAAATTTGATTTCCAGATGTTACGTAATTGCAAAGTTTCCCGCGCACTTCCTCGCATAGTTGACAGTGCAAAGAATGACCGCAATGCCGTACTTCGTGCAAGGTGTGCTTCCTTTTGTAGGAGAAGCCCACAAGCCAATACGCTCTTATGAGTAACATGTATTAATATCCCTTTTCGTACATCAGGTGTTGTGAGTATGCACTCCTGATACTTGAGTATTGGGCTGATGCACCTGAAATACAGAGATCTGCTGACCTTTATGAAGACCTTGTTAGATGTTGTGTTGCAGATGCAATGAGCGAGGTATGTATTTGTACATCGAATCCTCTTTCTGTTTTCATATCTAGCAATTTACTTCGGATCTGACATTTTTCCTTAATGTAAAGAAGATGTGGGGGTGCTTATTTTTGTTTTTGCTTCCCCTTGAAATACTACATACATTTTGTATGTCCTTATTTCCGTCAAATCACTAGTAGTGCCTCTCACTTGACTAATTGAATTTTCAACAGGTACGATCTACTGCAAGGACTTGTTATCGGATGTTTGCAAAGACCTGGCCTGAGCGTTCTCGACGCCTGTTTTTGTCCTTTGATCCTGTTGTTCAAAGGGTACATGCGTTCTATCTTAAGCATTCAGTTCGTACCCTTCAATAATTGTTGAAACTTTGAACTAAGGTTGCAATATTTATACAGGTAATAAATGATGAGGATGGAGGCATGCATAGAAGACATGCTTCTCCTTCTCTTCGTGAGAGGAGTTCGCATGCATCGCTAGCATCTCATACATCTGCACCTACAAATATTCCAGGTTACGGGACTTCTGCAATAGTCGCAATGGACAGAAGTACAAGTTTAGCCTCAGGGACTTCTCTTTCCTCTGGACTACTTTCATCACAGGCAAAGTCTGTAGGTAAACCCACAGAGCGAAGCCTGGAAAGCGTGCTGCATGCGAGCAAACAAAAGGTCACGGCTATAGAAAGTATGCTGAGAGGTTTAGATATATCTGAGAAAAGCCGATCATCCAGTTTGGACCTAGGTACTCATTCTTTTTCTGATCCTATTTTCCATAACATTTACTTTTCCTCAGCTTCCATAGAATTGTTAGATTCCATCCTTGATGTGCTGTCTTCAAAATGGCTGAAACTTTTAATCTTGAATCTTTGGTGAATGATTAACTTTTTCTTTCACCCTAGTGCAGGAGTTGAGCCACCATCATCTCGTGATCCACCATTTCCTCTTGCTGTTCCAGCCTCAAACACTCATACAAATTCTTTAGTGGCGGATGCTATGTCTGGAATATCTAAAGGCGATAATCGAAATAGAGGTTTGGTTTTGTCTGACATCATCACTCAGATTCAGACATCCAAAGATTTAGGCAAATTATCATATCATGGTAATGTTGGGAGTGAACCTCTGTCTGCACATTCATCCTTTTCAGCCAAAAGAGCTTCTGAAAAGCCGCAGGAAAGAAGTTTGATTGAAGGAAATGCTGATCTTAGGGAGGCAAGGCGGTATATGAACTCCCATGTTGACAGGCAATACTTTGAGACACCATTTAAAGATGCTAATTACAGAGATTCCCAGAATGGCATACCAAACTTTCAGCGACCATTGTTAAGAAAGAATGCTGCTGGGCGAATGTCTGCGGGCAGGAGAAGGAGCTTTGATGACAGTCAGTTCTCACTGGGAGATGTATCAAGTTATGCAGATGTACCTGCATCTCTTAATGATGCACTGAGTGAGGGGCTCAATTCTGGTTCTGATTGGAATGCCCGTGTTGCTGCGTTTAATTATGTGCGGTCTATGCTTCAGCAAGGCCCTAAGGGTGTCCAAGAAATTATTCAAAGTTTCGAGAAGGTCATGAAATTGTTTTTCCAGCACTTGGATGACCCCCATCATAAAGTTGCACAGGCAGCTCTTTTAACACTCGCAGATCTAATCCCAGCCTGCAGAAAGCCATTCGAAAGTTACATGGAAAGGATCCTTCCCCATGTTTTCTCTCGATTAATTGATCCCAAGGAATTAGTAAGGCAACCTTGTTCGACTACACTGGATATTGTCAGCAAAACATATGGTACAGATTCTCTTCTACCAGCTTTGCTTAGATCATTGGATGAACAGCGTTCTCCGAAGGCAAAATTAGCAGTTATTGAGTTTGCAATTGGTTCATTTAACAAGCATGCATCAAATTCTGAAGGGTGTGCTAATGGTGGTATCTTGAAGTTATGGCTTGCCAAGCTGACACCAATGGTCCATGATAAAAATACAAAACTGAAGGAAGCCGCTATTACGTGTATCATATCTATTTATACCCATTTTGATTCACTAGCTGTACTGAACTTTATTGTTAGCTTATCTGTTGAAGAACAGAATTCATTGAGGCGAGCCCTCAAGCAATATACTCCTCGTATAGAAGTAGACCTGATGAACTTTCTGCAGAGCAAGAAAGAGAGACGTGGTAAGTCGTCATATGATCCGTCTGATATGATTGGAACATCGTCCGAAGATGGTTATGTTGGGCCATCAAAGAACCACTTATTTGGAAGGTATTCGTCTGGTTCTGTTGATAGTGACGGTGGTAGGAAGTGGACCAATCTAACTGGTTCTCTTGATAGTGATGGTGGCAGGAAGTGGACTAATCTAACTGGTTCTGTTGATAGTGATGGTGGTAGGAAATGGAGTTCTCTTAAAGATGCATCCCGTGTAACGGGTTCTATTGGTCACTTCAAATCTGAAGAAGCTCACGAGCACTTAAATAATAAACTAGAGACCTGTTCCAATCCTGATATTCACACTTCTGATTCTAAGAATTTGAAATATACTGGTAATACCATCACTGATAAGATTGGATGCTGGTCAAGTGGGATAGGAACTATGGATAGCCCAAGAAGTGCTGAGGTTTCCTCAAGACCACATTTGGACATAAATGAATTTGTTGGATCTGATCATCAACAGACCATTGCAGACATTGGGGTTGAGAATGAGTCTTCATCTGAAGTGGCACTAAATCATTCTAAACTTTCTGCTTTGAACACAAACTCCGAACCTGAAGAAGGGCTAAGCATTCCGCAGATTCTTCATCTGGTGAGATTCGTGTTCCATGTGCGTTGATTGAATCTCACTATCAAAATGTCGTTCTACTCAACTTATTAGCTCTACATGTGAATAAGTTTTATTGCTTAATATGATGAGTTAGAAATAACAATTTAAGTTTGCCTTCTCTTTCCTTTTGCTGTTTTCCTTGGGGTAGATCTGCAATGGGAATGATGAAAGCCCTGCAGCAAATAAACGTGGTGCTCTTAACCAGCTAGTTGAGGCTTCAGTGTCTAACGACCAATCCATTTGGAGCAAGGTATGTTTGGTTCTCAAACTTCTTTTCTTTTCCGTTTTGGTGGTATGATTGTATGGGTGTTAATAGGAACCATAGATCAGAACAGATTCTATACTGCAGAAATTGCAATTAATTTTTGCATTTTTGCAGTTTAGAATGTGTTCTTTTCTGTAGTTCTTCAGTGGTTGAACTTGGACAATAGCTGTGTACATGGAACAGCAGAAATAATTAGAAAATTTAACCAGTTTTTTACATGTTAGGTTTTCATCATAATGGAAGATAATTGGTGTTGCTGTTTGGATAAATGATAATGTGTCCCATATCATTACGATTGTTAATTTGTGCATCTAGTGACAGTTGTATCAAGTGCCTGCTTTATGTTGCTACTTTATAAATGATCTGAAAGCCTGTAGGCTTAGAAATTGTGAAAAGTGGTGTCTTATCGAAGTGGATTTTGGGGGAGAGAGAGAGAGAAGGGAAGCACTAGATATTGCGTGGTTACCCCATGGAAATTTATAGTGCTTTCGGGTAAACTTTCTTCAGCTAAAAACTATCCTTTTAGGTTGAATAGTAGTGGGACCACAAGACGTGTAGATAATGAGTGATGATATGAGATGTGTGGAGATCTCGTTTTAAAGCATGGGTTTTGTTTCCAGCTCTCGGGAAATCAGGAGGTACCCTGATAATGTGGGATACCAGATGTATTACAGTACTTGATTCCATGATAGGAGAACACACGGTGTCTGTACATATCCAGACTGAAGGTAAAGACTCTTGGTGGTTTTCAGGAGTGTATGGCCCAAGCTGTGTTAAAGGAAGATCAGACTTCTGGGATGAAGTGGCTGGATTGAGTTCCATATGTGGAGAAAGATGGTGCTTGGGGGGAGATTTTAATGTGGTTAGAAGGATGCAAGAAAAACTGAACAGCAATTCTAACACCAAAAGTATGAGGATGTTTGACGAATTGATTAGAGAACTGAAGCTTATTGATCCTAATTTGAACAACGGTAAGTTCACATGGTCAAATTTCAGAGAACGTCCCATATGTTGCAGATTGGATAGATTTCTTTTCACAGATAAGTGGACTGAGCTATATCCTTACGTTAGACAAGAGGTTTTCGTCAGAGTCGTATCCGATCATAGCCCTATTGTATTGGATTCGAATCCCCCTTCTTGGGGCCCGAGTCCTTTCCGTTTTGACAACTTATGGTTAGAGCATAACTCTTTCAAAGCTGAGTTTGAAAGCTGGTGGCATGAGGCAAAAGTGGTGGGATGGCCAGGCTACAAGTTCATGAGCAAGTTGAAGATGGTTAAAGAAAATGTAAAGAGGTGGAGTCAACAGGTGTATGGAAGAAAACGCATATTTAAGCAGGCACTTGAAAGGAAATTGAATAATCTTGACAGATTGGAGGAGAGTGGTAACTGGAATCATCAACTCCAAGACGAGAGGGTACACATAAGAAGGGAATGGAATCAAATAGCTTTTGAAGAAGAAAGAAGTGCATGGCTGAAATCTAAGTGCAGATGGGTTAGGGAAGGAGATGCTAATTCGAGGTTGTTTCACAGCATGTTGAGTGCCAGAAAAGCTAAAAATTTTATCTCCAGAATTGAAAAGGAAGATGGATCCATTTTAACTCGGGAGGCAGATATTGAAACTGAAGTTGTTAGTTTCTTCTCAAATTTGTATAAGTCAAAGGAGAGATTCTTAGTGGGTATAGATGGCATTGACTGGAAGAGTATACCTAACTTCATGGCCCAACATCTAGAAAGGCCTTTTGAGGAAGAGGAGGTTAAGCGGGCTGTATTTGATAGCGATGGAGACAAAGCCCCAGGTCCAGATGGTTTTACTATGGCTGTATTCCATAAAAATTGGAGTGTAATAAAGGATGATTTGATGGAGGTGTTTAGTGGTTTTGCTAATGATGGAATCATACATGGAGTTACAAACGAGACCTATATTTGCCTCATTCCGAAAAAACAAAACAGTTGCAATGTGACGGATTATAGGCCAATTAGCCTAGTCACGAGTCTTTACAAGATTATTGCCAAAGTTCTAGCTATTCGGCTGAAGGAAGTCCTTCCAGAAACCATATCGGATACTCAAGGGGCTTTTGTGCAAGATAGGCAAATCCTTGACATTGTTTTGACGGCTAACGAGGTGGTTGAGGATTATAAGAGCAGGGGGAAGAGTGGGATGGTGTTTAAAGTTGATTTTCAAAAGGCATATGACTTTATAGAATGGGATTTTCTGGATTTTGTGATGGAGAATAAAGGTTTCGGGCTGAAGTGGAGGAAATGGATTAGAGGCTGCCTCTCTTCAGTTTCATATTCGGTATTTATCAATGGCAAACCTAGAGGAAAATTTCGGGGATCTAGAGGTTTAAGACAAGGAGATCCCCTATCCCCGTTTTTATTTACCATTGTGGCGGACGTATTGGGTAGGATGGTGGACAAAGCTTGCAGCTCATCACTCTTTAAGGGCTTTAGTATTGGCAAGGATAAAGTGGAAGTGAGTCACCTCCAGTTTGCTGATGACACGATATTTTTCGTCAATGACAACAAATCTCTTCGCTGCCTGTTGGACATTATACAAACTTTTTGTGCCATATCTGGATTGAAAATCAATTTGATGAAAAGTCAACTGTTAGGATTGAATATGCCTGAAATTCTGGTTGAGAATAACGCAAAAGATATAGGATGTGAAGTAGGGGGATGGCCGATGAGGTATTTGGGGCTGCCTCTAGGAGGAAATCCTAGAACACTATCTTTTTGGGAGCCTGTTTTAAGTAAATGTTCTAAACGCTTGGATAGATGGAAATGTTCTTTTCTATCTAGAGGTGGAAGATTGACACTCATCCAATCGGTTCTAGCAGCCTTACCCACCTATTATTTATCAGTTTTTAAAGCCCCAAAATCTGTCACAAACCTATTGGATAAAATGATACGCGATTTCTTTTGGGAAGGGAGTGACCCGTTAGGAAATGATCATTTAGTGGCTTGGAATTCAGTTTGTAAACCCAGATTTCATGGGGGACTGGGCATTGGCAACACTGAAATCAGAAACAAGGCTTTCCTAATGAAGTGGCTGTGGAGATTCCCGTTGGAAAATAGCTCATTATGGCATAAAGTCATCAAAAGTCGGTTTGGACAAGCTGATAATTTTTGGGATTCAAAGAGGGGGGATAGAATGACATATAGAAGCCCGTGGAAAGGTATTGCAACATTGTATGAGGAGTTCCTAAGTCTGATTAAATATAAGGTCGGAAGGGGAGACAAAATCAGATTTTGGGAAGATATTTGGGAGGGGGACACAGCTTTAAGGGTCAGATTTCCAGACTTAGCTGCAGTGTCGTCGGCCAAGAACAAGTGCATCAAGGAGATGAGGGTGGGTAATGGAGGAGTTCGACCATCTGAACAAGGATGGAACTTTGATTTCAGAAGGAATTTATTTGATAGGGAGATCTCTAGCTGTTTGGAATTGGTGAGCACTCTTGAACACATTTCACTTTGTGAAATATTGGAAGATGGCAGAATTTGGACCCCGGATAATAGTGGAATTTTTTCTTGCAAATCAGCTTTTTACGCTCTCAGCTTTGACTACTCAAGTCCGGAAGAGATATGGGCTAAGACTCTTTGGAAAAGCCTTGCTCCATCAAGAGTCAAAGTGTTTGGATGGCTATTGGCTTTGGAGAAACTTAATGTCCACGAGAACTTACAAAGAAGGCATCCATACCAAGTGCTATCTCCGAGGATGGTGTGTTTGTTGTAAATGTAACGCAGGGAGACTACTTCTCATCTGTTCTTGGAATGTCTTATGGCCCAGAAATTGTGGTCCAAGCTACTTCATGAGTTTGACCTTCAACTTTGGTGCATGCCTCGATCGTTCAACCAGCTATTAGCGTGTAGATTGGGGAGGAAAGAGAGTTCAATTTTATGGACAGTAGCTATTCTAGCAATATGTTGGTCAGTGTGGCTTGAGAGAAATAGAAGGCTATTTGAAGAGAAAGAGGAATCAGTAGACAGCTTGTGGGAAAAGATCAAGTTTTGGGTTGCTACCTGGACGTTCAACACTAAGGAGTTCAAGGGATTATCCTTTCAAGTCCTTTGCAGAGAGTGGAGTAACTTGTGTAATTAGTTTCTAAGAAGTCTTTGGTATTTCTGTTCTTTGTAACTTAGAATGTTCACTTGACATTCTTTGTAACTCACAGTTCAATTTATATATATATGTTTCCTTTCAAAAAAAAAAATATGAGATGTGTGGTTGATATTGGTGTTCAACTTTGGAAAATTTATTTTTAGGTAGAAAAAAGTTAAAATGAACAAAGGCTCAATTGATACTACAATTACAACCATCAGTTTCTCTGACTTGTTGATGGCAATTTTATTCCTTATTCTTCTTTCATGATGGTCTCCTTGAAAGTGAGGAAATATCATCTTTGTTTATAGTGCTGAAATTATGTTTGTCTCCTTTTCAAAGCAAAGGCAAAATACATGCTGCAAATGTTTATAATTCTTTTACGTAATTTGCAGTACTTCAACCAGATCTTGACTGCTGTTCTTGAAGTGTTGGATGATTCTGATTCATCAATCAGGGAACTGACTTTATCCTTGATTGTAGAGATGCTGAAAAATCAGGTCTGTCTTTGATATTTTCAATGTTCATGGTCCTGAGTTTCTAAATGTCTTCCCCCTTTCCATCTTTATGACTTATCCATAATTTTGGCAGAAAGACACCATGGAGGATTCTGTTGAGATAGTGATTGAAAAACTACTTCATGTTACGAATGATGGTGTTCAGAAAGTAAACTCTCTTTTGAAAATATCTCCAATCTTATTTGCTGTTTCTGTGCATGGCTTAAGTTTCCAACTTTCTAAATCAGGTTTCAGGCATAGCAGAGCATTGCTTATCTATAGTGTTGTCTCAATATGATCCATTTAGATGTTTAAGTGTAAGTATCATTTTTTATTACTCTCTCTCTCTCTCTCTCTCTCATGCACGATATTATTATTATTATGATTTATTTGTTTGTTTTTTCAATTGTCTGATCAGTTATCATATTCTTTACTTTTGGGCATTGCAGGTTATCGTTCCTTTGTTGGTTACTGAAGATGAGAGAACCCTTGTCACTTGCATAAACTGTTTGACAAAGGTATCACCTCTCTTGAATATTTATTGCTAAATACTGTTGTTGTAGACTGTTATTGAACTTGTGAATTTGCGATGCCACGGTATTGTAGCGAAAAGTTGGATGACATTTTCATCATTTGTCTTTTCTGATTCAGTTTTGGAAACACTGGAGGCTGCCTGATTTTAAATACTTGACCATAGCTATTGTACTAGGGAGAGTCATGTTGGGCCTCTTTCAGACTAATAATATCATTTAAAAAAAAAATGGAAAAGAAAAAAGGAAGACTGATAATATCATTCTTTCTGTAGCCTCTTTTCTGTATTTCCTTGTACTTTTTCTTTACCTGGTCAAAGCAAACTTTAATATCAAAACTACTACTCATGGTTATATTATATGTGCATTTTGTGCGATCCGCCACTGTGTCGATCGCACACTGTGTCTACTGAAAAGTAACTATCAACCAGCAGACCCTTAGTCTAAATTACCCTTTTCATTATAGGCCATGGTAATTTCTGTGACTTCAATGTCATCAGTGCTAATCTTAACAAATTTGCAACATTTTAAAATTATTTAGCTGGCTGTGTTGTTAAGGTATATATTCTTTTGTCAAAATTAGTTGTGTTGTGGATTGTGATGCTAGTGTGTGTTTGTTTGTTTGTTTTTTTTTTTTTGGGGTCCCCCTGCCTGCAGCTTGTGGGAAGGCTCTCACGTGAGGAACTGATGGGTCAATTGCCATCATTTTTACCTGCTCTTTTTGATGCCTTTGGGAACCAGAGTGCAGATGTTCGAAAGGTAGCAGTTTCTATGCTTCTTATATCTGTTTCTAGGACAGGCTTTGCTTGAATGTTTCTTTATGAATTTGCAATTTTTTAGGACTAATTACTTCTGACAAAGCCATCTCCTTCTAAAACATTGATGAGCAAAGTGCTAACTATCTGCTTCCCCCAGGGTTAATAACTATGAATTTCAATTACAATCCACAAAAAAATAGCATCTTCGTATCACGAGATGTGGCTTTCATGATCGCTATCATCAATCCCATTCTCAGAATCTCATTAAAGAAAGAACACCCATATAAGGTTGTTTAAACTAGGAAAACAATGAGAATATTGGACATCATAATCCTGGAATATATTCCACTTCCTGGGCCGAGTCTGTCTCATTGACTATTTTATTTCAGAAAGGTTCTTTCAGATTGTTGGGTCAATTAATGTAAAGACATTGTGTTGATTTGTAGTAATGAGTGCCTGCCCGATCGATGCTTCTAAAAGAAAAGTTATCTTTTGGAAAATACAATATACGGGAAAATGTGAAAAATAATTATCTTATTTTTTCTGAAAATGTGTGGTTAGATATGAATCCGCTAAGCTCCATTGGATTGGACAAGTACTTAGTCTACACTTTGTACTCATGATGACCCGTGTTGGACAGAGGGAGGGAGGGGGGGTGGGTGGCAAAGCTTTCTGAAATTCATCTATCTTTTTTTATTCTCTCTTTTTTGAGCGAATCTGTGCTTATTTAGTCCCTTTTTTTTTTTTTTGCTTATTTAGTCGTGTTGACATTAAATTTGATATACATTTCCCTGTATTGCAGACTGTTGTTTTCTGTCTAGTCGACATCTATATCATGCTTGGAAAAGCATTTTTACCGTACCTGGAGGGCTGAACAATACACAATTACGGTTGGTGACCATTTATGCAAACCGAATATCGCAGGCCAGAACCGGGGCTCCAATAGATGCAACGGAGTGATCATTTCCCTTGGTGTGTTTGTTCATGAATTTCTTAGCATTGGGTGTTAATTTTGGTCAATCATTCTTTGTGTATCTTGTATATGTGTGAAATATGCTGTGGAGTGGGTTTTTTTTTTTTTTTTTTAATTTTTCCGTGAAGTCATATTTCCATCTTTCACCTGGTTCGGGGAGACGTGCCTGGTTGTTGGAAACAGACCTGTGATGATGTATGTTTTGTGTGAATAATGAAATTTTTACCTGAGATAATTCAGTACAATTTTTCTCTGATCGAGTAAATTTAGTTTTCACTGACTTGGAAAAGGATAATTGATGAACTTGTAGTGTAAGTGTGTAACAAACTTGTAGAATGGATAATGTGATGTGTGACACAACAAGATTATGTCACCTAATGTAAATTGTTTATTTGGCTGTTGATCAATGCTGTACGAATAGCAAGATCTGCTGTAAGTCAAACGATCAAAATGTGTTGGTTGGCCTGTATCGACCTTGCTGCTTGATAATTCGTTGTTTGGCAAATGAATTAGTGATAATCAGCAATGATAAAGTGATAAAGAGTAATTAATGAATAAAGAACAACTTGCACATGGTTCTTAAAATTTAGAATGATGTTATATATGGATAATTACTTCATTAGGAAATAAGATGAACCAATTGCATTGAAAAGTATGGCAATAAGGCCATTTGCTAGAATGTGGGTCTTCATCACCATTGTTGGGGAATTTAACAAGTTAGATTCTTGATTATTGTAAATTTTAGTAAGATGTTTATCACATGATGGAAAGACTGAATTGCTTCAAATACGTATCATCATATATGACGGTCAAAAAAAAGAAAAAAAAAGAAAAAAAAGAAAGAAAGAAAGAAAAAGGGACAGTACGGCTATCAAGCTGAATTGTGTTAAAGTATATATGGTAGGAATATGTTTGTTAATCTTATTAATTAATTTATGTGTGTGTATACGTGGGTGTTAATTTATTTAGGCAAAATCTATAAGCTTCTAATCTTTTCACTATTTTTAGGACATTGAGCATTTGTTTAGGTGGACTTAAAAAAAAAAAATTTCTGAATAAAATTCTAAAATATCAAAAAAACTATCACATCAATGAAGAAGTTGATTTTGGAGAAAATAATTTTCAAAATTTGAACTACCTATGAATTTGAGTATGCGAATGTTGATGCCAAAAAGCGAGTCCAAGGTCCGAAATTCAATATAGATTCAGAGCTTCACAAGTTAACAATCAATTGGAGAGGGGGAAGTATAGTTGATTTCAAAAACCAAAAAAAAGAGAGCATCAAACAACGTTTAAGTGTCACTGGAAACAGTGGTTTAAGTGAAACAATATTATATGAGAGTCATGTGATATAAAACATAAACATTGAAAGGCACTATGTCTAGACTTTTATAATTCAACAATTAATTAATTTTAATTCATTCAATCTGGATATGCATCATAAGTTAATTGTCACGTAATCAGTGTCAAGTTGTCAATGAGACAATGGGAGGGCAACTTTTAGCTCATACCATTTGTATTCATCTAATATAGAATTCAAGTTTGTTTATTTACTCGCTACATAAACCACAATCTATTGAGTGCATTGGAGACTTTCTATGAGGCGGTGCCACCAATATTAGTAAAGAAAATGATATTAAAATTTTACTCATTATCCTACCAATGCTGTACCATACATTTACTTGGGAACTTCATCTTTGCCAATCAATTGAAGCCCATTGATTGGTGAAGATTAGACGAGTTGGTTAAGTGGTTTAAAGGGTTCATTTGATGCTCAATTTGTTGCACCGTTTTCAGCACCATAATGATTTTTTGATCGTTTATTGCTCTTTGGGTTACTTATGCTTTGGGATAAAAGAATGTATCAAGATTAGGAGGTGTGCAAAATGGTATTATCACATCGAAAAATAGACATGGTCAACTATCCTAGAAGATGAGTATGCATACAAGAGGAGATATCCCCCATTCTGATCTCTCCCCTAAAAAGAAGAAAAAAGATCACCAATACAAGTGCCCTTAACGTAATCATCCTACTACCAGGTTGCACACTATGGTGCACCATAGTGTGCACTCCGGTGAGCACCATAAAATCTTTGATGCAATGGCAAAGAAGATTAATATAAAGAAAAAGGCTCAAATTACAACGATGTGTAATACAAAGAGGAATATCTGGTCACAATGATTATATCAACAACATATCACAAGCAAGATGAAATTCATTTTCTACCAAGAATTGCATTACGGTATCTCAAACTACTCCAGGTAGAATGCTCAAATCTTAGGGACTGATTGTAGCTAAAATCTGCAGTTAAAAGAAAGCCAAGAATGACAACAATAAAGTCATCAGCTCAGGCTTTAGTTTCCAGGTTCTCTTGTTACTGTTGATGCATTATTCTGATTAATACCTTGTCAGTAAAAGCACGAAACTCCTCCAATTCCATTGCTTTATCAAGCTCCTAACAAAGAATACAAAGAGGAGAGAGATGAATAAGAAGAAGTAAACCTTTGCATAAGTTCGTAGTGGAATAAAGAGTACTCACATTCTCAGCATCCGCAGAGCAGTTTATATTATATATAAGTTTTCGAAGATCTTCATTCTTCAGTGCATCTCGAATTTCTCTAGAAGATGCTGCATGAGAATGAGAAGCAGAAAGTGAGGAAAGTATAAACAGAAACCTCTGGGTTTATCAGTGGTAACTCACCTACAGACCGCAGTTGCGACTCTTGTAGCACCTCATTCGGATCATCAACATAATATGGTTTATGAATATGTAATTCAGCATTGCAACCTGGAACAGTCAAACAATATCATTCTAAATAACCATCCATCATTAGATAACCAAAAGCTCAATGAGCTTGAATGCTATGATCAGAGAGATGTGTATGATAAACCTCTTGAATGTTCTTCAAATATTGGCCATTTCCTCTTCATACTTGTAATTACATATTCACTAAATACAAAGATTATAAGCCCGAATGGATACAACTTTTATCAAATTTTATCACTTTTTATCACTTTTTACTACTTTTTTCCACTTTTTTCTCTCTCCTAAATCAATCACATCCACATATCTCATCACATCCATAAATCTCAACCACTCACCTCCACTCATTCTCTCTCTTCTTTCACATTAAAATCTATTAAAAATCATTAAAAGTTACTCCCATTCACCATTTATATACATCTATATAATATAGCGACACACAGAGAGAGAGAGAGAGAGAGATAGATACATATCGCAAATACAAACATGTATAAGCTTTTTCTATCATTTGAAGGAAAATCCAAGCGGGAATACAGAAATCGTTGAAGTTTACTCACGAGAATCAATTTCCTCTAGACTTTGCTCTTTGTCTTCTTTCTTTCTCGTCTCTGTCTCGGCAGTGAAAGAGCAGAAATCATATGAGAAAATTTTGTGACATGAATGAGCTAGAAGGATCAGAGAAGCTAATAACGGCAAATGCTGGTTGTGCTGACAAATGTTTCCAGCAGAAGTGCTGAATTTATAATGGTGGAAGGGACACTGAAGAAGGGAAATGAGGAAACAATTAAAGTTTACTAACGCAAATCAGTTGCTGGCAGCCTCTGTTCCATACCCTCTTCCTTTATTGCCCTTATGTCAACTGAACAAGAGCAGGAATCAGTAAGGGACAGCAGAATTTGTAATACAAATGGGCCATAAGAATCAGAATTTGTTCATAGACCACAGTGATAATTGTTGAACTGGTTTGTATTTATTTTTGCAAAACTGAGAATTTCTTCTAGCACTCAAATTATCCAGTTCTGTAAGCAAGAAATTCAACATAGAAACCTCATATGAAAGTCAAAAATCCAATCAAATGAACTCAACACTAAACAGTAATGATGTCCTTACTGGGTTTTTGGGCAGATGAAGATTCGGTTTTCGTGCAGGGAATTTCTGCATAAACACAAAGTGCTCCAATTAAACAGCACACACATCACAAATAGCCAAAACAAGAGGACAGACGTAGCTAATATATATATATATACCTTTGTGTTTCTTGAAACAGACCAGTGAACAACTTCAAATGGCAAAATACAATCGTTAATCATCAACTTAAATATTCACTTTCAAGACCCAAAAAAAAAAAAAAAAAAATCTACAACAGCTTACTAGGGTATGAGGCAATTAGGACACTTATATTTGGATTGTGCTTCACTGCAAACTCCACAATTTTTGATGGCCATGCTAGCTGCCGTTGTTTATTCCGGTACAAGTATGTATCTATTCCTGTTTCTCCTTCTCCACAAAATGGATAAATTGTATTTGTGCCAAAGCAAAGTAGGAGAAGGAGGCGAGTGTCGAAGAGGAAGATGATTTTCGAAAAATTAAATTAATTACTTAAATCTAAAGATAGGCACGTGCGCCTCACGTGCTCGACCTGTCCTATATATCTAATGTACTGACTTTGTTCCATTCATTTGCAGATACTTTCTTGAGGGTAAAGACAGCTTTGATATATCCCCGAAACCCCCAAAATTCCGTTAAGCCAAACGTATAATCATGGGTCAAGGTACACCGGGCGGTCTGAACCGGCAACTCCCGGGTGACCGGAAGAACGACGGCGACAAGAAGGAGAAAAAGTTCGAGCCGGCGGCACCGCCAGCTCGCGTCGGCCGCAAGCAGAGGAAGCAGAAGGGACCCGAGGCGGCGGCCCGGCTCCCTACTGTGACACCGCTGTCCAAGTGTAGGTTGCGGTTTCTCAAGCTCGAGCGAATCAAAGACTATTTGCTAATGGAAGAAGAGTTTGTAGCGAACCAGGAGAGATTAAAACCTCAGGAGGAGAAGACCGAGGAAGATAGATCCAAGGTCGACGATTTGCGTGGGTCGCCGATGAGTGTTGGCAATTTGGAGGAACTGATTGATGAGAATCATGCCATTGTTTCGTCTTCGGTGGGGCCTGAGTATTATGTTGGGATCTTGTCCTTCGTGGATAAAGATCAGCTCGAGCCGGGATGCGCTATTCTCATGCACAATAAGGTATTTTTCTCTCATTGTTTAGCTAAACTAAGGTTGGAAATTTTATGGTGGGTTTTGTGTTGGTAATTGATAAGGTTGGGCGTTGAAGCTTATTAGGGCTCTGATGTACAGTGAGCCTAAGAGAAATGAGGGCTTGGAGTTCCGTTTAGTATAGGTTCATGTTTGTACTTAATGTGATATGAGTTTGTATTTTGACACTCCATCTAGAGGTTATTATATGCTGTTCTTGAGTACTTATTGGCTAGGTATAGATTTCGAGCATATCGCCCATCTAATTGTTGGGTTGTAGATTCAAATAATGTGTGACTGAGTTGAATTGCTTAATGGAGCTTGCTTGTAATTTAGATAGGGTTTGTTGAATTGAACTTATGGACAGCCTGCAATAGGACTCTTGATTCGGTGTTATTGGTTTGACATGTTCAGAAAATTGATTTTTATTTTGAAAGAAATCGGCAAGTAATCCTTCAGTCATGTACTCTTGCTTTGCTGTTTTGCCACTGTTTGGGATGCGGGTGTAAATTATTTGAACAAGCTATCTGCTCAAGAGTGATAGCATCGTATAAGTATAACTTACTTTTCTTTATTTTTCTAAGGATTTTTTTGATGACAAAAATGCATGTGACTTATGGATTGAATTTATTTCAGAACACAATGCAAATGTTCATTTCCAATTTCTACTTGAGCATTCTGTATCATGCTCTTAAGGATATTCTTCTTGTTGCAGGTTCTTTCTGTTGTTGGACTTCTTCAAGATGACGTTGATCCCATGGTATCTGTAATGAAGGTTGAGAAGGCTCCGTTGGAATCATATGCTGATATTGGTGGGCTGGATGCCCAGATCCAAGAGATCAAAGAGGCAGTTGAGCTTCCACTGACTCACCCTGAACTATATGAGGACATTGGTATTAAACCTCCGAAGGGCGTCATACTCTATGGAGAGCCTGGAACTGGAAAGACATTGCTTGCAAAGGTCAGTATCGTTATACTTTTGTACACATAACCTCTCTTTGGGATTGAAAATTACTAACTTTATGGTGGGGAATACGAATTTCTAGATAATAGTAACTAGTAGCTTTGAATTGGTTGTTCAAAATCGAAGTTTGGCTTTGTCTAGATAGTGGAAGTAACTTTCAAGTAAACTAGTAATGTTAGCAAAACACACGTTTAATTCATTGCTTGCAGAGTTTGTACCCGGAACGCATTTTAGCTTCTAAACTTCTCTTATTGATGTTCTTTAGGCAGTCGCAAATTCTACATCAGCAACTTTCTTGCGTGTTGTTGGAAGTGAACTGATCCAGAAGTACCTTGGAGATGGTCCTAAATTGGTTAGAGAACTCTTTAGAGTTGCTGATGATCTCTCGCCGTCTATCGTCTTTATAGATGAAATAGATGCAATTGGTACAAAAAGGTATCCCCCAAATCTTTAGTGTCCTGAAAATATGGACAGTTTCAAATGGGTATTTATTGATGATTGCCTCGATGCTCTTGCAGATATGATGCCCACTCAGGTGGTGAACGTGAAATTCAGAGGACTATGTTGGAACTGCTGAACCAGTTAGATGGTTTTGATTCAAGAGGCGATGTTAAGGTCATCCTTGCAACAAATAAAATTGAAAGTCTTGATCCTGCCCTGCTTCGGCCTGGTAGAATAGACCGCAAGATCGAATTCCCTCTTCCAGATATTAAGACAAGGAGGCGTATTTTCCAGGTAAGCATGGCATGAATTATACACATGAAACATCATTTATCATTGTAATGATTGTTACCTCATTGTTCCAATCTTGTGTGTTGTAAATTCATAGATACACACATCAAGAATGACACTGGCTGATGATGTCAACCTAGAAGAATTTGTTATGACGAAAGATGAGTTTTCTGGAGCTGATATCAAGGCCATATGTACTGAAGCTGGATTGCTTGCCTTAAGAGAGCGTCGAATGAAGGTGACTCTTCACATTAATCTCAATTTAAAAGTTATCCTTCTTACATAGGCATTTATATGTTTAGTGTTTTGGCAGAAAAGGTCTAAAATCTTATTGGTTCTCTTTAGCTTTACTTGCAGTCAGTAGTGTTTAGGTTGGTAAAGACTGGAAGTTGACTCTGTATCAGACTATTCTACATGTTTAGTTTTTAACTAAGGATTTCAAGTCCTGTAGTCCACATCACGATTTACTTTGAAGCAAAGGTCTGAGATGTGGAACTTTTGAATGTGCCCTATCTGATAGGAGTCCAAAAACCACGAAGGAATAGGTTATTGCTCCCAACAGTTAGAACTAAAATTAAGAAATGATAGATTGGATAGAAATTGATTAACAAAAATTTAGAGCTTTAAATTTCAGAAAGAAATTCGCCAGCCATTATTTCGATTTTAAGTTAATTCAAATGGGTAAGTGTCGCTTGTTTTCTGTTCACACTGTATGGTAAAATAATACGATTTCTTGTCATACTTACATTGCAAAGATAACAAAGAAGGAATTAAAGGCTTGATTCCTTTGTTGCTTTTAAGCTGTTTTCAGTTCAAAGCACACAGAAAACTCATTTACTTTCATAATTATGAAAATGCATATCCATAAACAGGGAATAATTTTGTTAACCGAACTTGTCAATTTGATAGTTTTTAGTGAAAATTTGGCAAAATGTCTTAATTACGGAAAATAGACTCCACCCCGACAATTGAAGCCTGTAAATGAATTGAAAACTAAAAGCTGAAATTGAGAAGCAAATAGAATAGCACCTAAATTTTTGGTCTAAAGTTCTTTATGAACAAACAAGCAAGTGGAGAGGTCAATGATTGACACACGATTATTGGCCTTATGGTTGTGGGCTAATATTAGACGTTGAAGAAATCCCTGAAAGAGGATGGCTCCAAATGTTATTTGTTTATTTATCTTGGTTTTGTTTATCACTACTGCATATCATCAACCATGACATGTTTCCAAGTTTCAGTTTATGGCTGATCTATAGATACATTGTTACGTTAACAATCCTGAAATTTGCAGCATGTGTGGTGAGTAGTTTATAAACCGGTGTATTTGTTGGGTGTTTATAAACTAGGTAAATGAGTGGTGGATAAGTGGTTTAGGGCATTTCTAATGTGAGGGGGGAAATGTAGGGGAAAAGGCGAAAGGGGAAAAGGAGGGCGGAAAATGTAAAAGAGGGGCCAAATCGACGGTACATACACCCAGTAGATGGAGTGGCTGAAGCTTGTAGTATTATTTTCTAAGGACAATAATTATCGAAAGGACAATAATTATGATGCAAAGACAACAATTATGAAGAAGAAGCCGTATAGTTTCTTTTTCACTTGTGTATAAAAGATCTACAAGGTGATCGAAAGACGTACAAGTGACAAAAGAAACTATAGGATATGGTACCAAATATACGTTCACTTTTGTGTTGTATGATAAAAGAGTTTCTACACCAGTTGTATAAAAATCTTCAGATGTGGAAGACTATCTTGGTCAAACCATACACTAGCTTGACTGTAAGTTTGGGATAGAAGGAAGGGACAAGGAAAAGTGGTGCCTTGAGTGGTGGGTTGCGTGGAGGGTGGTGCTAAAGGAGCTGCGAAGGTTATGCAGATGAGACGATCAATGAGGACCGTGGCATTTTAGCCAAGGGGCATTTTAAGGAAGAAGAGAGGTATTTGAAACGACCGAAGTTGATGTTCAAAATGGAGCAGAAACGGCTTAAAAGTCAATAGGATTCTATGGTCGATATATAGTATGCACGTGTGCTTGATTTAGTTTGCATCAGTGATTTGAATATTGATCTATTTCGTGCTCTTTCAGGTGACTCACGCTGACTTCAAGAAGGCTAAAGACAAGGTTATGTTCAAGAAGAAAGAGGGTGTTCCAGAAGGGCTTTACATGTGATGTGATGATTATCTTGTTCTGCTCCTCGTTTGTTTCTCGATTTGCATAAACTTTGTAATGCTTCCTCTCGTTTTTCCTTTGTTTAATGTTTGAATCATTCATAGAAAGACCGAGATCTTAAATCGCAATGTTATCTTGATTCTCTCTCTTTCTCATTTATCTTATTTCTCATTGGTCACGAGTATTAGAAAATTTTCCGGTTGTTTGATGCCTTTTTCCTGAAGAGTCATAGCTAACTCTAAATGCGGGCTTGGGTCTACTAGCTGTAGTGGCGATTCACAATTCTCTGTTTTGCGGAGCTAAATTTTAAAAGATCATAATGTAATATAAAATTTAGATATACCTAAATTTTAAATATCGTACAAGAGCTTGCCACTCGGATAGAAATCGAAACTATCGACGGAAAGTGAGGGACGGGAAATCGTCAAAGAAAGTTGAGCATGATGTTGTGAGTTGTGACAAATAAATATAATAATTGTCTATTTTATGACTTACGAAAATTAACGAGGCAACGATATAATATAATTCATTGGAGACGAAATGATGCAATATCATATATCTTCCAAGGCGCACTGCTTTCTTTTATAAAAGGCAAAAATTCATGAAGATGTAACGTTCAAATACAACTCGGAACATCGAAATATGAAATTGGAACCCATATATCCCTTTAATATACCCTGAAGATATACCTGATTGTGAATTTATGAAAATCTTATAACAAAATTTTCAAGAACTATTTTTACCCAGAAGGCTCTTTTATTATGATTTTCGACTTTAGACACAGCCAACATCTGGAGTATGTAAACTCGATGACTTGGTCGACACACTCGAATAAAATAATTATTCAATAAGAGACCAACGTTTTGTTGTAACAAGTAATTTGAATTTTTTCAGTACGGTTAGAGTATCGAAAACTCAATACTATGAACTAATAAATACCAACGACTGACATATAAGAGACGTCAACTAAATAAATAGTGTAACTCTTATTTGTAGGTGGACAGCTAAGCAAGAGTATGTACTTTTCGAGAACAAGAAATGTTTTTCAGATAACTGAACTTCAAGGGTTTGGTTGGGCATTGGCACTGTCATTGTCGCCGCCTTGGTAGTGTTCTCCTTCACCACCACCACCTAAGCCGCCACTATCGCCACCGCCAAATCCACCAATAATGTTTCCAAGTCCGCCGAGTCCACCAATGCCAAGGCCAAGACCACTGCCTAAATCACCGCCAAGACCACCGAATGTTGGAATATTGATGTTCATCTGGTCAAACAGAGCCTTGGCGAAATCCGGCACAACTCTTGCTGTTGCCTGGTGAGCTACCACAAGAGCAAGAAGTAGGAGGACTATATGTAACTTTTCCATCTTCTTTCTTTAATTTGTGTTGAAAGTTGTAGCACTCCTTTTATAGACATATGTATGTTTTAAAAGGCTTAAGACTGTTCAACTTAATGTGATATTTGCTTTAAATGTTTCAATTTCAGTTTTATTTTAGAAGTAAGTTACATGAGTTAATATTTGATACTTTAATTACTATTTAATTACTTCAGTTTCAGTTTAAAGGCGTTTAAACGACCTAAATAGAAATTTCATGTGAGATTCATATTGTAAACTTATATTGTACGTGTGATGTTTTATGGGGAGAAAAAAAATAATATATGTGATGTAAGACTTGCTATAATGTATGCATGTAAATGTAAGCTAGATATACCTGAAAGTTGTCACTTATATTTCCGAAACTAGTTGTTTCACCCGTGCGTTGCACGGGAGACTAATTTATGAACAAATATCGGATTTTGATAAATATTAATAGTATTATAATCGCACTTTCTGAAAAAAATAAGCGAATATTGATCGAGGCTTGATAAAACCCAATTAATATAATGATGAAAGAATTCTATAAAAATTTTGACAGGGTTGCCCTGTATTTCATACAATCCATCTTGTAAATATGTACAACTCACCAAAATCGGCATATATTCACAATTCTGCTCGAATATACATCTCAATATCAAGCAAATAAAAAATAACAATATTCATTATTGTCAAACAACCCGTGCGATGCACGTGATTTGAGTTACTAAAAATGTATGTAAAGTTTAATAAATAAAATTCTAATCCAAACAAATAATCCCAGAAGTTTGGAATATTTTGCGTAACTAAGATTTTTTTTTAATTTTTAAACACAATACATTTACTTGTGCCTTTTCTAAATCAATTTTATTTAAAAAATGACTTCAATTGACCTTATAATTTTCTGAATTATTGTATTTTAAGGTATAGGAAGATAGATTCCGTACATTGGCAATCAATTTAATTCTTATCAAAGAGTGTTTGGTATAACTTATTTTAAAAATCATTTTATTTCTTCATTATTTCAAATGATTACTTTGATTTAACAATATTTTTATATTTTTTTAATTTTGTTATCTCACCAACTGTACAATTTAAAATCGCTTTTCTTCAATAATCTCTATTAAACAAAGGTCAATGAACTCGTGTCCAATTAAATTATAGTAATTTAATTAATTGTATTATAATTAATTTTATGTTTTATACAATTATTGCTCGAAAGAAATAATTTATAAAATAAATATTTTAATAGCCATTGTGTTAATAATTGCAAGCATCTACTTTTAAAGATATTGTGTACTCACTTTATCCATAAAAGATAGGCTTATTCCTTTTTTTTTGCGGCGATTAAAAAATGTCAATTAATACACTTAGGAAAGGTAAATTTTGCTCTATTTCTCCAATATACCTTTTATAATCACTTAATGTTATAGAAAAATATAATAATATCAATATACTAAATAAGGGTATATTAAGAAATTAAAAGATAAATGCACCTTGAATGAAAATAATGGACGATAATTTAGGACCAACCAAAAAGGAATATAAGCCTATCCTGACTGGATGGAGGGAGTAATTTAAAGCCTTACTCTTTTGGTTACAAAGTTATATCTGCATGATCGCCTCTTATGCGTATTTTGAAATCTGATAATAGCTACATATTTTATATCTGAATTGCGTGCATGCTCCAGCTTTTATCATTAATCAAACATACCTAAAGATATCTTATGATTTAAAAAATCATAAAATGTTAAAAAAATTCAATTAGCTAAAAAAATTATATTAATGTTTCAATCGGGCGATTAATTCAAAAAATTCATGTTATATTTTCTTTTAATTTTGTCAAAAAATTTAATGAATTTTAATTTTATTATCACACCAAATTAAATCTTAATGAAATTTCTTATTTTTGATTAACTTTTATTTTTTAATTAATTATATGTTTAAAAATATTTAGTAATTTCTAAAATTGTTGAAAGGGTCCAATCTAAAGAGAAATATTCCTTGTTGTTTGTTGTGTTTATCAATTAGGATTAGATTAAGATGGTAAATTGGAGGAGGACATCTTGTATGGAAATTAAATACAATTTAGAGATTTTGTTGTGTGGTCGGAAGGAAAGAGGAATTTGTTCAAGCACAGGAGGCCTTAATTTCATTTTTCTAATCTGTATAAATTGATTTCACATGTTTTGTGATGGTGGCAAGATGGAACATAAATAAATAAATAAACAATAATTAAATAAGTAAATAATATTAAGCCATTCAATAATAAATATATAAAAAGTTATGATAACAATAGATATATAATAATGTGTATATATATATATATGTATGTATGTATATGGATTAGGCTGTAATTATATGTGAATTGACTTTAATATATGGATTAGGCTTTAATAAGTTACAACCTAATCTAATCTATATCTATATACATTTAAAATACATTATATAATTAATATAATCTATAAGTTATAAGTTGTAGATTGGTAATTATAGTTGTAACTCAGCCCTAATCCATCATTATTTTTAAATTATGATTGTAACTTGTAATTATAAGTTATATATGGATTATGCTTTAATAATTTAATAATTTTATTATTTACAAAATTAAATTTTAGAAAAGTGTGAAAAATGAACTAAAAAATATTTTTAAATTAAATAATTTAATTAATATAATCCAATTAATTGATATAATAAGATTTAATAACATTCCTATTTTAGTTGATTATTAAACGTGGATGCATGATTCTCATGTGGATGCATGATTCTCAATTTGTAGGACTAAGACCGCAAATATAAGTTACAAATAAACTTTTGGCGGGAAAGGACTAAAGATGCAAATACTTAGCTATTTTTAATATATAAATTTGTAGGACTAAGACCGCAAATATAGGTTACAAATAAATTTTTGGCGGGAAAAGACTAAAGATGCAAATACTTAGCTATTCTTAATATATAGATATAGATATAGATTACAAACTCGTGTATGCAATAAAACTCGAAATAAAAATAAGCAGTCTTCCGCTCTTAAATTACGGGACAGATACGTGACGAGGGATCCATGATAATTAATAATAACTAATAACTAATAAAAACGTTGGCCAAGTTAATTGAATTGGGCTTCGTTGATGAAAATTATTGTACCTATTGGGCCTCAACATTTTGACCCATCTTCATTCTTTTTTTTTTGGGGGTGGTTTGGTTGAGATTTTTATATACACTCACTGAATTTTAGAGATGTAGCTGATTGTTCACTCTACTTTTAAACGTAATCAAACACTTACAGAACTTTGCTAAATGCCAACAATTGATTATTTGATAGCCTGATATCTAAATATATTAGTCAATTACCCGATGTAGCCGATTTTGTTTGACATGAAAATAATAGACTAACTATTAACACAAGAAATTCACTCATATATGACAAACGACTACATAAAATATAAAAACTGCAACATTTTCGAGCAAAAACGAAATGCAAAAAATCGAGTTTCTATGTCTGGCAACCAAATGCCAAGCTTCCCCCCCCCCCGGGGGGTTTTCTCTCCCCCCTCTCTATTGATAATTGATAAGCAGAGTGTTCAATTGGAGTGCCTACGATGGCCCAATTTTACTTTATTTATTTTTCATTTTTATACCATCTTGGGTCTTTTTCTGTTTTTTTTTGTGAACTTGGGGGAGGTTGTTGGGTAGGATTTGAATACGAGAGTTTTACCATTATGCCACTTGTTCGAATCCTACCATTTTGGATATTTAGTGGGTGCTATATTGCACCAATGTCTAGACGAGGGGAGAGTTACAGATCTTGTTGAAAATTATTCATAATTACTTAAATTATATTTTCTCGCTTCTTCAAACTAGTACACACCCATGCGATGTACGGGAAGATTATAATCTATTTAAAATTAAATTAAAATTAAGAATTAGACAATACAAATATATATTAAGAATTGAAGTAAATTTCCTTGTTTTAAATAAATGCATACCATAATTCGAATTTTCCTCTTTTGTTTAGTAACAAACAACATCAATCAGTAAATCATATATTTAAACATACTTTATATATAGCATCAAATTAAAAAAGGAATAAATAATTAACATTTATTTCTAAATTCAATTTTTTAAATTTGTATAAAACCGCGGTTTTTAAAGAATACACACAACACACGCACAAGGTGTAATTTTAATCTTTTATCACATTTTCATTAATGTATTCAATACTAAATATAAAAAATAAAAAATTTAATTTTTGAGACTTATAATTCTTTTGATAAAAAATGGAGAGATGACTAAATGATAATTTTAATCATTATTTTTTAAGTGGCATGTGAAATGATAAAATGGGACATGCACGTTTTCTATTCTTTTCTAATTAATTAATTATTTATTATATATTTAATTATTGAACTACCCACTATTTGTTCTAAAAAAAACATTGCCTACTATTTGAACCGCTTAATGCATATTATCCATAATAATTATCTAAAACTACCATTTTAACGTAGTAAAAATAAACAAATAATTTTTTATTTAATTTTTTTACATATATACAAATATTTTTTCTAAAAATAGAAAACTCTTGCCAACATAGCACTGTGCCAAGTTGGCACTTTAACTTATATATATATAAATTAGAAAATTAAAATATATATAGAAAATGTTAATTCTCATTTTCAGAATTAATCTCAGTAGCGTATGCAACATGAGTTCATTTGCGATATGTGCAGTAAATTTATTTTTATTGTTATTATTTATTTTTCTGTTCTTAATACCAAAAAAGAAAAATTGAAGTTCCAAATCGAAACTTGTCGAGTATATATTGGCAGGGCATATACGTACCAATGAAACACCAACACAGTTGTGTTAACAAACAAAGGAGGTGTTATAGTTTTATAAAGAGATACATAATATCTGTGATGTTTCACGTCACAACTCACAAGGTTATAATACATTACTTAATTATTTAATTAATTATTATACAATATATGATCCCAATAAAAGCCAAATACTGGAGTGATTATTACACCATAGAAGGCCAACATTAGTGGTAATACATAAATAACAATAGAACTTGAAGATCACGGTAGGTTACCATTGTCATCTCCACCTACGCCTCCAAGACCACCGCCACCAAGACCACCAAGTCCACCACCTCCAATTATGGCCCCGACACCACCAACAACACCGATGCCAAGACCAGCACCTGCTCCTCCTCCCAAACCCCCACCACCGCCACCGCCACCGCCGCCAATGCCGCCAAATATTGGGATGTTCTTCTGCTCATTTAGACTCTTGACACTAGGCACAGCTCTTGTTGTCGTCTGAGCTACAACAAGAGCAAGAAGAAAAAGCAATATGAATGATTTTGCCATTTCTGATCTATATTTATGTCCTTAGTTCAAGGGTGGCAGCACTGCATTTATAGACATATAATGGGAAGGGTGCGGGTTGAGGTGGGGAGTTTACATCTACTGTCTTGAATTTTGTCTTTTAGTTGTTTAATCTAATAAAAATATGTTACATTATTGAATTAATTAGGTGTATTAATTCAATGATCAGGGCCAAAATAAGGAGCTTACAGTTTACTGTGCCGTCGACAATTAATTTTATTAAGTTACATTATAAAATTTTTTATTTTTCCTAATTTTTCTTTGTTTTTTTTTAAAAGGGGTGGGCCAGGGTCTAGTTTGGCCCACCCCCGCTAAGCCCCTATCAATGATGTAACCTGCAGAGATAACCAATGAGACATAATTTGTGACAACAGATCTAGACTCACGTGGGACTACTTAGCATTTGTGATCTCAACAAATTGAACACAAGAAGTAATGTTACTACTTAATTCGATTACACTTTTTAAAGTGTTACTCCCTTCGTGCCATGCATAAAGATGGATTTGTCTGTTTTCGTACGTCCCACAAAGATAGACCACTTTCTTTAAAAGGAAGACTTGAAATATTAAGTTTCTTATATACTCGTTTAATGTATATTGTTATCAATAAAATATAATTATTAAAGTGAAATAATTAATAAATTAAAGGGTATATTAGGAAAATACTTTTAAATTTTACTTTTCCAACAACACTAAATAATATTTTTTTAATCCTTGTGAAAATGGGAGTAAGCGCATTTTTATAAATATTTTTTCCTTAACATTTTAATTACATATTGTAGTAAAAAAAGTATTTGGCATTCGATAATTCATAATTGTATGCATATGATGTTGAGGTCCCTATATTACCTCCCGCGTACGTTGAGTGTGTATGTGTACATTAATAGCCGGAGACGACAAAAATCAAATAGTCAAGTAGAATATAATGAAATAGAAATCATCGTTGAGGATAGAAATTCATCTTACACTATTATCTATTAATGAATTGAAACAATGTGTCATGTTATAATTTTCAAATTAAAATATCGAAAAAACCTCAATAGAGATCTTTATATTGTGATTGTAACTAAGATCATCATCAAATAATTTCTCTAGCTAGCTAGACAAGTGCCTGAAAATTTTTAAATTTGGAAACTTATTACATGTCGATATAAAGTAAAATGTTTTGACTACCACTATTAGACATCCATGTTTGTGAATGAAAACAAGTATCCTAATCGTAGTTCTTTATGATAATATTGTGAAAGCAATCAAGCACTTGCGATAATGCAAACACTCACCATGAGCGTACTGGTTTTTGTTAACAAATCAAGTCGAGTCAAGTCAAGTCGTGCATGTTCTTCAAGATCATCTAGATCGAGCATGTGGATAAACTCTCTTTAAACAGTTTCAATGTGACTCATTAAAATTCACATTTAACGATAGCTAGTAACCCTTCATTTGCAACACTCTGTGGAATGCATGATTTGTTCTAGGTATGCCAAGCTGTAGAAATGTTGAGTAATATCTCAACTTAGGAGTAATGCTGTAATGATATATGGCAATACGTATACTTTCGTATACTGTGAGATATTCTACTTTCTTGAAGGGAGAACAAAATGATCATTCTATCTTTTTTAATTATCGTCTCTAGTACAGTATCTTGCAGTAACAGTTTTGCTCGGAGCAAAAAAATTCATGGGGGTCACATGAGCCCCCCCAATTAGGGGTCAATTATGTATTATTCCTCTCATTTATCGTAGATTCAAAAATAAAATTGATGATGTGACTGCCACGTCACAAAGAGTGCACACTCTCCTGAGCACCAGCCCTTGCAGTAAACTGGAATGTAAGTAACATTTTTTCCAAATTAAATGAGCTAACCTTTCTCATGAATATACACCGTGAGAATCCCGTGGTTGTGATTGTGATTGCAGCATCACCGTCTACCTTGCTGGAAGAGTAAATGCAGTGTCAGAATGGTAGATTTCGTACCATCAAATACTTGTTGCTCACACACCGCTACAATTTTCCGGATGGACAGGGTAATTCCTAATAGACTTTAATGCGAGTTCTAAATTCAATACCAGACATCTCCGGCCTTGCCCTAAACTTCGGGCAAACCATTAAATTTCGGCAGAACGGGTCCTGAGCATAAGCAACTTAAGCCGCCGTTTAGGGCCCCCAAATATAAGGATCCCAAAATTTGTAAGTCTATAGGTAAGATGACCGTTTTTTCCTTTTTCATTTTTCTTTTAAAAGTAAAAGTCAAATTGTTATTTATTAGAATCCAATTTTAATCTCTTGAGAGTTTATATTATCATTATCATAATTTTGAAAGTTTTTATTTAGTAAAAGTTTGTATTTGGAATTCGTGTATATAATTTTTTCGGCAAAAAAAATTTATTTGTCAAAGGCCTCTAACAAGATTTCGCTTAAGAGTCTCCGAATCTCAGGACCGGCTCTGAATTTGGGGTTACCTAACTCTAACTCTCCAAGCACATCTCCGAATTTGGGATTGGGATGTTTCGACTCCAAATTTGCAATAACAATCTTCACTTATTTCAAATATAGTATAAATAATACTGAAATGTCAATTTCTTCATGCGAAAGAAATTGTAATTTCCCGCCAAGGAGGCTTTTGTCCAGTTGGTTAGGAAGACAAAGGTTGGGGCCCTGAGACTTAGAAATCTTAAGTTCGAGTCCCATCAACAATATATTGCATTGTGTAGCTTCAGTTACCGCTCATAGGGCGAAAATGCACAAAAAGGGGAAATGGAGGGGGAAAAACCTAGCGGAGGGGGACCCAGTCCCTCCCTTAGATTTTCCCCTCAAAATACATCCAAAAATGTGGATTTTTTCCTCCTAGGACCATTTGGAATTATAGGAGAGGGTCTCAACACTAGGATTGCTCCAACAATCTTTATTTCTGAATGAACTCTTCAGGTTTTCAACCCCTGTTCTCAAATCTTTAAAGAATGAAAAAAACTTCATCTTTGATTTTCAAAAGATTTACCCGATCCCTTTTCTTTTTTTTTTTTGAAAAATCATCAACTATTAGTAGAAAACTAGTATTGTCCCTGTGCCCGATGCACGGAAATGATTAAAATGATAAATTTACACAAAACACTGTTATAAAATAAGAAAATACATTATTTATGAGTATACAAGAAAAATAACAAAGCATATATAATATTAAAATACATTTCAATAATGTTTTACAAATTTTGATTCGAATCATTATCTTGGAAAAACATTGTCATATCAATTATCGTTTTAGGACTTGAATAATTTTTTCATTTTTTTTAATGTTATTTATCATCATTTTAGGACTTAAACTAATTTTAAAATATTATGATACTAAGGAAAAGTAAAAATAATATAAAAAAATTATAATTTCTACCTTTAATATAAATTTATTTTGAATATGTCGAACATTTAATTTACACAATTAATTAGAACAAAAAAATGCGCGCACTGAGATGAAAAAAATATTACCAAAAAATGAAAGAAAAAATGGTCTCTACAAAAGAATAATTTAGACATAAAAATATATATCTCAAATATCTACCTTGTACAAAGGAAAAGCAGAAAAATAGATAAATTTTTTTATATATAAGTTAATTTTACAACCTTGAATTATTTAAAACAAAAAAAAATAAAGATCAAAATAGATCTATTTAAATAGAAGTCAATTAAAAAGGAAAAAAATTTAATTAGGGAACACGGTTCCGATAAATTTAGAGAACCGTGTTCCTATTTTCCATAATTAACATGATTTATGGAAATGGTTTAAGAAAAGAGTAGGCTTTCATTAAAATGAAAAAAAGAAAAGAAAAGAAAAGAAAAAACACTATGGCATTGAGGCGAGAAAATGCAGGATTAATTATATATATATAAGTGTGATTGAGAGGGGAAACTTTTTTAGACCATTATATCCCTACTATGTTTTTATAATTCTTTCTTTGTCCTTTATTAATTATTTAATCATCCTCAGTGATAATTAAGGTTTTCAAGTTCTTTCATATTATTTCATTAATAACATTTTGACAATTTTATTAAAAAAACATTTTGACAATAATATAAAAATTACAATTTCATAATTTCAATAATCTGTACCTATTCTTTAGTAAACAATTGGCTTAGCGAAAAATAATTTATTAGAAATAATATGGGGTGCATTTTAATGTTTATCATCATCGTAGTTTTTGTTTTTTTAAGAGATATTTTTTGAAAATCCAATTTTTTCATTAAAAATAATGTTCAACATTTTAACATTTCATTTATCTATGACGTATTATATATTAATTTAGGGATGAATCTATAATTTTCAGTAGCACAAGCTGTAATATACAAAATATCAAATCGATTAAAGCTCGCTATAATAACTTTTTAAAAATTTTCATAGATATTTCTTAAACAAGTAAAATTTCTATGATGTAAGTCACATAAATATTTTACAATCACATATATTTTACATATAACCTCACATAAATAAATAGTTTAAAATCACGTGCAATGCACATGTTTGTGAACTAATATATCTACATCTACACTATAATTAATATATATATATATATATATATATATATATATATATATAATATAAAAAGTGTGAAAGTATGGAAATCTTTTGATTTTCTATTTTTCCCATAATTTTTATGTTAGTTACCAATATTATCCTTGGCATTTAATATATTTTCATTATGTAATTATTATTGTCCTAATTTATTTATATTTATTTTTGCCTATTTGAATTCTTAGGGGGTGTTCTGTTTGTGTTTTGTTCTCTATTTTCATTTTCGAAAATATTTTGATGTTTTCTATTTTTAGTTATTGTTTTTAGAAAATTAAAAACGCGTTTGGTATATTATTTTGAAAAGCTATTTTTGAAACGGGAAAATAGAAAACATATTTGGTTTATACATTTAGAAAAACGATAAATTAATACAATAAAATTCACAAAAAAAATCCCGAACTTTTCAAATTATTGAAAAGGGTCATCACCTTCAACCTCAACTCAACCCCAACTGCCTTGTTTTCCCTCACCAGTTGACCACCATTAATAGTGGTTGGACCACCAGATCTAGTGGTTTGACTTTTTCGACGGTGGTTGGCGGCGGTCGGCGAAGGTGGTTGGTGGTGGTGGGCGGTAGTCACTGGTGGTTGGGACTAAAATGTAATAAATATAAAGTTTAAAATCCAAAAACGGTTTTTTCTTGTTTTCGACATTTAATATAGAAAACTCTGAAAACGTTAAAAATACGTTCTTGTGTTTTCTATATAAATCTTATAAACGATTTCGAAAATGTATTTTCCAAAATAATGAATAGAATGCGTTTTCAACATTTTCAAAAATACAAAACAGAAAACTAGCAAAGAGAATGCTCCCTTAGATTTTAAACATAGATTTTGATTTTTGATTTTTGATCTTTTTTCTTGGTCAAAATATAAGATTTACTTAAGGGTGGGGCTAAATGCACCGAGCAATTTGCCAGGTGCACCTACTTTTTTTTTTTTTTTTTAAAGCAAGAGACCGATATACCCTTCTTTCTTTTTCTTTTTTTTTAAAAAAAATTATTATTACTATGTTCGCTATGAACACAGCGAACTAGCTAAAGCTTGTTCTCTGTGTTCACAGCGAACAAGCTAAGGCTTGTTCGCTACATTGACAGCAAACACGCTTTTGCTTGTTCGCTGTGAATGCAGCGAACAAGAGTACAAAAACAGAAACAAAAATGAACAATTTTGATCTGATTTTTTGTTCGTGAATGTAATTTTTGTTATAATTTTTTGTTCAAATTTTTTGCAACCACTCCGACGAGTAATTTTGAAAATTTTAAAAAATTTATAGCAACCACTTTGACGATGAATTTTGAATTTTTTTTAATAATAAAGTAATTGGTTTTATTCGGTTATTATTGAATACAATTATTGAAAATTTTAAATTTTTTGCTATTACTTTGGTGACTAATTTCGATGATGAATTTCTAATTTTTTTATGATACAATAATTGGCTTTAGTGTCGAATACAGTTATTAAAAAAATCAAATTTTTTACAACCACATTGACGGGTAATTTCAAAATTTTTTAAAGTATTTTGTAACTACTCTGATGATGAATTTCAAAATTTTTTAATTATATAGTAATTGGTTTTATCCTGTTCGTATTGAATACAATTATTTTAAAAAAACTTTGAGTGGTTGAAAAAACTTTAAAAGAAATTTTGAAATTACTCGTCAAAGTGGTTATAAAAAATTTGAGCAAAAAATGAGCAAAACTTTTTCGTTTATTATTTTTCCTTATTTAAAAAAAATGTTTGCTCCTTGTGGAGCGACCGTCTTTTTCAAAAGGCGAGGGCATGGTTGGAAATTTTGAAAAAATTGGGTGCACTCAGAAAATTACTGGGTGTATTTAGCCGCACCCTTTACTTAATTTGACAATCTTTTCCATTTATTTTACATTTTTAGAATACACTTTCTAATTTAATGTTATCATTAAGTAAGTTGGACAATGGCTCTAAAAAAATAAAGTAAGTTGCACAAAAAAAAAAATTGATTTGCAAGAAAGTTTTAGTTGCATATGTTGCAAGAAAGGTTTGTTATTTTTGTGATTGTTATTTTAATTAAAATTGGTTTTGGTATGTTATTGTTTTGAGTGATATCCAACGGAATTCATAATTTATTGTTATACTTACATGAGAAAAATGGGACTAAGAAGAGAATTCAAAATTGAAGTGTTGTCTAAAATAAGTAGTAATTCATTTGTGTCGTGATTTAAAATTATTATATTTATGGTTTAACTAATCCACTATAGTAAATAAAGATACGTATAGCCTGCAAAGTTTTTACAAGAAGATGCACACGGGTACATGAGTTGGGTCGTATCACATATTGGGCTTTCGCAGCAGTCGGACCCAACTGCCTATTTACTCCAAAATATTGGGTTTAATTCACGCAGATTTGAGCCTAAATTTGGATCAGCAGAATACAATATTTGCGGTCTGCATTTGACTCACCCCTCACAGTTCTTTGGTGGAATTGAGGCTGTTACTGCTGATAGAGAAATCATCAAAATCACGATAAAATTGAACCTAAATGAGTGGGCCTCGTCCGAGCACTCCAATAGAATTTCCAGTTTTCACTGGTGACTGGTGTACTTAGAGGGCGAAGAAAAAATACCAATTTTATCTCACATTAGTATGATTCAGCCTCTAGGGTGTGTTTGATTCAACAATTTTTTTCCAGGAAAACTCATTTTCCAATTTTTTTTCCATCATTGGTTAGTTAATTGCACTTTTTTCGGAAAAAGTTTTCAAATTTCTCGATTTAGATTCTTTTGTTTTAAAGGAAAAGCGTTTCTTTGGGGAGGTGGTTTTGTTTCAGGAAAAGTTTGGCTTTTTTTCTTTTGTTTTTTTTAATGGACAATTTACTTTAACCATAAAAATAAGGAAAACGATCAAATTTTATGAAAAAACACAAAAATTTAGAAAATAATATTATTTTCCAACTTTCAAATTAATCCAATCAAACACATACAATTACTATTTTCCCTGGAAAACATTTTCTCGGAATTCATTTACCTGGAAAATATTTTCCTTCCAACAATTTTCCGGGTTTGCAATCAAACACACCCTAATAGACTCTAGAGGGGTATAGTAATTTACACAAAATGAGTGTACACTTAGATTAATTCTTTCTCGACACCGACACAGATGGGGCGAAGAAGGTGCACTACCATAATAGATAGATGAACTTCATTTTGTTTTGATGATACATTTGAAAACTTCGTTATCACATGTACAGTTAGGATCATGTATTATTATTTGAGAAAAATTCACACTTTCATGATTTCTATAAATTGGATGATTGTGTATTACTGTTTTTTGACATGGCGTACAGGCTTCAAACTCGCAAAACAGTGAACTGGCAAGGAAATGGGGTGTCTGAACATGCTTTTATCATAGTCACATGGCACATGAGATTGCAGTGGCAGTAGCACAAGGCCACAAAATGACATAGGTGTGCTGCAAGTTTTGGCTGTGGATCTTCAATACTGAATTATTAAATTTAAACGCAAAATTGAATAACTGTATTGCATTATATTATTAGACTATACCGATCCGATTTACAAAAAGGAGAAAAGGAAAACCGGTGGACAATCATAAAATGACACAAAATATAATTACATGATTATAGTACTTTGATTACAGAGCTACATTCTTGGTTCTGCACAAGCTATGCATTTGACGGAGCTCATATTTCATATTTGTCCCCATGAATAGTAGGGTGCCAAAGATAAGTACATAGGCCAAGAGATTTTGATGCTCTAACTGAAGTGACGAAAGGGATTATTGATAGAAAAAGAAAAAAAAGAACGGGAAAAAAGGGACAAGAAAAGAGCGAAGTGTGTCCCTTTGGTGTCATTTCTGAGATATCAAATATTTGGGGCCGAAGTTGACGAATGGGGATTCAAGGGACGAGTCCCAACCCAGCACGAATAAGAGATGTCGTGATTGCATCAGGTTCCAATGGTAAACATGGATGTAGCGCAATGGTTACTTTCACTAGAAGTAGACTTGTGAGGAGGCATCATAGGGGACACACATAATCGAGAAACTCAAAAAAGGAATATGGAGAAAATTATAAATTACTATAGTATTTTATAAGAATTCATTGGATAAGTGAAGATTTGGTTACTTATTTATCTTTGAATATGACGTATTCAACACTGCATGCCTCTGCGGCAGCGCAGAACACCAGCGGTGGAGGTAAGGGATCCTACCAAGGAAGAGGATTTGGCAGCTAAACTTGAGGCCCTGGCATAGTTGGCTGCGGCCCCACGACCTGATGGAGTAAAATAGGCACCATTAAGCATAAGGTCACCCTCTGATCTCCAATTCCAGTGCCTCCAAATCTTGTCACCAGGGACTACTCTCTTTGTTACCTGTCACATTCCATCCATTAGAGTCAAATATATATATATTGACCATGCGGAGTAATACACAATGCTCACACAAAGTAATTGGGATGTAAAATTAGAATCTTCATACTAACCTCTTTGGCAAAAGGGTTGGTAGGTGCCAGATATCTGTTCCCCTGACTGTTAATGGTGGGATTTGCACTCCCGCCTATGGCGTACATCTCCCAATGAGTGTAATCGTTGTTAACGACATGGAAGTACCCATGTCTACACCTGTATAGAAATTCATCCAATCCCCATTTTATAGGCAAACGTATTGGCCACAACAGCAAATTAAACGCAGGGACAATGATGTTTTACCTTGGCATTCTCTGGACCAGGCCCTCTCCAAAATGGTTATAGGCAATGGTCACCTGCATAACTCTATCTCTTGCATAGGAGTCACTGTGCCCCAATAGCATAACCTGAAAAAAATCATTGCAATAATTAGTCATTGAATTAATTTTTTCATATTTTAAGACTGGTAATGAAATTGGTGCAAAGGGATTCAGACAGGAGACCTCATTATGGTGGGTGAAGTAATTGTTAGAGATGGTAATGGCAGTTGATCCCATAATTGCATCAATGAGTCCATCAGCACAGTTAGACAAAGAATTGTGGTCAATCCAAATATGGCTTGAGCTAAAAATGGATATAGCATCACCATCGGCCATTGTTCTCCAACCATAGTGAGTAGGTGAACTTCGAACCATGGCATTGCCGGTGGGCTTGCAGTCATGAATGTGGAGACCATGGATAATAATATTAGTCACGAATTGGATTGTAATGCAAGCTCCATTTGCAATGTGGACATCAGCACCACGGGCATCAATCGTCTTGAAGCTATTCATAATGAGTTCTTGTTTTAAGGTGATCACCATGTCCCTTTCAAACACGATCCATAACGGTCTGTCTTGAATAACGGCATGACGTAATGTGCCTGGAGGGGATTCACAGGGTCGTCATCCTTGGGATCATTGACAACGTAGTACCTGCCATCGCGGCCACCAATAGCATTACGTCCGAAGCCAATTGCACAATCAGCCAGGATCCTGCGATGACGCATCCAGTTGCGGTCACAACGCCAGCAGTCATCAATTGGATTTCCTGTTGCACACGAGAAGAATCCCAGTTTCCTCCTCTCTGTGCTGTTCTTGATAGTGCTGGATATTTGAAGTAATTTATTAGTTTCTGAGTTTTAATTTAAACCAAATTATCAAGGTGAAATGCATTTGAAAAAGCAGATTAGTTAAAGAAAATGTAAGCATCATTTGTGACATTGCTGCATATAGGCATGTTAAAGAACTCGATGATTAATTCCTTGCGGTTTAGACTTTAGAGCAATAGAGCTTCCCCCATTTAGATTAGACTTGTAATGCACTCCTTTTCAGGGCAGGGTCTACGAGTTATAGTTATTAATGTAGAAATTAACGTGGTCAAATATCGTAATTCAAGGTGTGTGTGATCCATAAATGAAATATGAACTTTCAATTCCAACTTCACATCCATGCTTTCATGCTCCATGGAGTCGAGCTGTGTTGAACTCAAGCCTCTAATCATTGGCGGAGCCAGAAATTTTGGAAAATCCCACACAAAACATCAAAGGAAAAATTTTTTAGACCGAATTTTGCAGGGGCGACAAATGTCATGTCGGCGGCAGGGAACCACCCCCCACCCCACAAAACCACAAAAGCTCCGCCTATGCCTGTAATTTCTGGTATAGGCTCAGGCTCGCTCGTAACACTAAAGTGAGCCTTTTTTCCGAAAACAAGGCTTAGCTTGATGTCCAGGTCGACATAGCTCATTGACATCCCTACTTTTGCTTTTGTATAGGTTGGGACCTGAGGTGTATTAGCTTAAAACTTTCACAAAGAGCGCGATCAAAAGTCGAACTCAAACTTTTCAAAAAAAAAAAGTCGAACTCAATTACTAAAGTCTGTTAATTAATGTGTGGACCAACTCAAACTGTTATGACACTTGCGCTCAAGAGTCAATAGGGCAAGTTAATTAATGCCAACGATAGCATTATACGGTTCATACGGAAACTACCATCTTTATTGTATAATACTCCGGTGTTGGAAATAAATGCACGAGGTGGGTCAATTAAATTCAACGGCGTCGGTGGATGTAACTATGTTACAGACAAGAGTCATTTATTAAGGTTGTGACCCTGTCAGTTCAGCCAGCTGCTTGATCTGCTGCAATGATATCAAATTCTGCTTCCGTTATATATACTCTTTGCCACGACATAGGCTGGAGACACAACAAATTTATTTTAACATTATGCACAAAATAATTGAATTCCATCTCTCTGTCCCTTCTGATCACATGTAAAAGATAATATTTCTTATGCCATTCAGAATAATATTAGATACATGAATGAATCATATGTTCACGATTTTACCTAAAATTATTAGCTTGTTAATACTTTTAATTAGAGAGTTGGATTCTTAAGAATAAAGTTACTCATAAGTTTATTATGATCAGAATATTGTACCTAGTCATGGGATGATGAAGTAAAATAGTATCTCTGTTTGTGGGTAAATTCCAAACAGTAACACACAGAGAACCACAGTAAAGCACGCATATTTAAGGATCTGTAGATGCAAATTAAAGTCAGGGGGCCAACGTGATGAGGAAAAAGTTTGTACATTAATATAACTCAAAATCGATCAAACACTGTGTGTGGGCAAATAAAGCCAGATTAGCTATACGTGCAACATGGACAAGCGACGAAAAAGACAATGCAATAATTAATTTAAATGCATGCTCTGCGGATCTCGCCACAACAGCATGTGCTTATACTGGGGAGAAAGAAAAGTGTCGATACTGAAATGCAGAATTAGAGTTGTGTGTATGCAGTAATTAGTGATTAATTCATTCATCAAATGTTTAGTTATAACACAAAATGCCGCCCACGCAGTTGATGTATGTATGAGACAAAAATGAATACCTGACCAATAACAGAAAAATTCACATTTAATGGAAACCCATAATTTTAAACTGTAAATCAGTAAAATAGGAAAGAGCTCAGTAAAGGGTCTGTCACAGAGCATGTGCAATCTTCCATAAAGCAGTCTTCTGTTACATTTATATGGATTTACAGTTTGACTGTTGAGTTAAGATCCCATTGTTGGATTCACAGATGGTAAACGAATAATCGCCTTGTTTGTTGTTTGTAGCTAATTGCTTAAGTACGACTTCAACTGTTTTGATAGTCGACGTCATTTACTGGCGAGACGAAATATCCAATTAAATGGCAAATATGGATTGAGTTAATCGAAAATGAAACTTAAGTTATGAAAATGCAAGTGGGGTTTTGGAAGTTTTTAGTTAGGTGGGAGCACTCCCACTCATTAAAAGGTACTCAAGTTCGATTCTAGTAGAGATGTGTACGTATCATGTGAAGCTACCTAATAACGTGATCATTAATTGGTCCACATGATTTATGTCTTGGAATGTATTTTGATCTGACAATTGTAATTAATTAATGTAATGTAATGTGTTCACAAGAGAAGAATATATTCAACAATTGAAAACATGAGACTTCATGTCAATACTCACTAAATAAAGGATGAATTTCCCACAGTTTTCTAATTTTCCATAGACTTCTAAACTCCACTAACTAGCTTATCATGGAATATTAATTAACAATCATATAAGGAATAATAATAACGAGAGAGAGAGAGAGAGAGAGAGAGAGAGAGACTTACATATCAACTAAGGAAGCTACTGCTTCTGGATCATCCACTGCGTGATCATGCTTGTATTCGACGTCTTTGTGTAATCTAACGACATCGTAAAAATGATATTAAAAGCACACATAAGAGAATAATTATCAATTTTATGTTTAGTAATAAAAAATTTATACAGTCGACCAATCGTTTAACGAGGATGGACAAACCAGACTAATAGGCTAATAGCATTTTTTTTTCAGGTGCACTGATATTTTCAAATTGAAGTTGCTGATCTGACTGCGAAGAACTATGAATATTCAGATCCAAATCCAAATTCTCCAATTCGAATTGTTATCATCTCCATCCAACGGTTGTCAATGCAAGTGAATTGTCGTTAACACTGCAGATCAGTTCTAAAGCAGAGTTGTACTGTTGATCATACCGAAACTGCAATTGATTTAAAGTAACTGACCTTTCCGCCATTGTTGTGTTCTTCAAGCTCTTCGACTGTTGAGATTCTTCAAAACTGTTAAAACACTAGAAACTTGTCACTTTCTGTCTTTCTCGATTGACTTATTATCGCTATTTTAACAGAAATGGTTGCAAATAAGTAAATAAAAATTGCAAGGATCAAAACGACATGGTTTCAGCAATAGAATACCTTTCTCTAACAGCAATTACGTTGACAAAGAGCAGAAAACAGAGCAATGCAGCAGAGATAATGGTATTTCTGAGAGAAACATCCATTGTTGCTTAATTTCCTTCTCTCTCTATATATACAATATTTCTATTTCTATATCTATATGTGAATGAAAACAGAGTAAATTTGAAGAGAGCTGAATGTGGAGCTCTCTTATATAAGAGCGAAGCGGGAAAGGAAGGGCCAAGTCCAGGTATGATAACAGATGTGTAATTGTCCAATGTACGATTACACTTTTTCCGTATTTGAGTTAATCAGTAATTTATCTTTACGAGATTTAGTTGGAATTGATACATAGAGGATTGATCATCTCCAGGTTCTCCAGGTTCTCCAAATCATGTGCCTGATTGGATGGGAAGCGCCAAATCGAGGCTCCACGAGGCCTCCTCCGATGGAGGAACCTGGTGTGAGAGCTTACGTAGAGAGGATCAATAGTGTTGATACATAATATATTATTGAATTTAAATGACTCTAAATAAGGGGGTGATTAATATTTAACAGTAAATTAAAATATTGGTTTTCCAATACTAAAATCAGACTTTGAGTTTTTATGAGTTTAACTGAGGATAGGTTGAATGTAATAAACGCATAAAGCGAGACAAACTAATAAATCCGAAAATGTTCAAGTGCACCCGGGTGCACCATAGTTATGGTGCTCCCGGGTGCTTTCTGAATCGTCCAGGCCTCAGATTTGAATTAGGATCGGATCACAGATTTAGCGCTGACGAGGCGGAGCTCCAATTTGAAAAAAATTTTGGATCTGTAGTGGCGTAGGTGGCGGCCGGTCAGTTTTGGCGTAATTTTTGACCGGGTGCACTTGAACACCCCTGCTAATAAATCAAGATTATGCGTATAACTGTCACTTTAAGCAAGATTGAAGTAAACTTTTTAAAAGATATAATTCATAGCGAAAATGCACATTTATATAATTTTATACACAATATCTATTTTATACAATAATTTTATTTTATTTTTTCATTTGCACATGAACTCACTTAAGAATCTTTTGTGATTTGTAAATAAAATTGGAAAATAAAGAAAATATGCCTTGTTGAGTTGTGTTTGTTTGATAAAAGTTATATATTGAAAAAATAATTTTTGGATGTGTGGTCGAAAAAAATATATATATAAAAAACCTTATCAAAATAATATCATAATTAGTAATTGAAAATAATAGTAGGGAAAAGTGATTTTTTTCTCGAAAACTACATAAAAAATAATGCACCTTTTTGTCTGTATAAGAAAAATATATTTGTAGATCATAACATCATAACTCGTATTTTGTTATTCGTCATTTAGCGTTTATATATAATTTTATTATAAGTTAATATTAAAATATTACCGAGCATAAATGTTTCATTTTTAACCGCTTTTGTATTTTCTCAGCTAGCAGTCAATGAAAGGAAATTTGCTCCTGCATATTTCTCCCTTGCACCCAATTCAATCTGTCCATTCACTTCTATATATAATCATTTGTGTATAAATATGGATATTCTACAAAACATAATATACATGATCTTTAAAGATTTTTACGTCACATCTTTATTATATTTCAAGTGATATATGTAGGGATTAAAAAGAGCGAATAAAAACACTATGCTTCTGCAATCGCACATAAAGTTTTTAAGGGTAAGTTAGGTTAATGACTCAATGATGTCAACTTTTCACTTTATTTGTATTTTGGTTTTCAACATACTTTTACTACACAGTTTATAACATTTCGAAATGTGACATTATGGGTCCAAATTGATAAAATTAACCTGCAATAGCACTCCATCAAGTCATTCTTATTTTTATGTAATAAAATAAGAATAATTTGATAATTTATATCTGCTTTACCATTTTATTAATACATAAGCATCAAGTCAACCATTTACAATTTAGAATCTAATGTGTATTCAAATCCCCTAATTATTCAAATTTCCAACACAAATCCTAGAACCTACTTTTGATCTAGTGCGAATTTGGTGATCTTTAACGCGTCTTAAATCGTGATGTGACGTATAATGTGGCGTCTTGTTTGTAGATTAAATGATGATGTGACGTCTTTGTCACAATGATTTAGGCGTGTTAAATTGTTAAATTGAATGACTTTGAATCAAAACTATCCTAGAACCTCCTCCAACCGCCCAACCAAGAGCCAACCCACAAAACCTATCCCTACCCCCAACCCTCTCTCCCATGATCTATACAAGGCATTAAAAACCATGGGAAACTGCCTTGTAAACTCCTGTGGTTGTGGGTTCCCTAGGTAAACACGTTAGGAAACCCCCCATGATAACGCCAGAAAACTGACATTCAAATCTTGTACTTTGACGTTGCCAGGGTATTCCTGGCTATATCAACGAGCAAACAACTAATTGCAAACCAACTGGTTTTTTTTTAATGATATATTGTAAGCTAGACATATTACATTAGAATATATCATTAAACCATTTGAAGGACAATCCATTCCAATCTCGATTTGGGGTTTGAGACATCCCAGTGCTCCATAACCACCATATGACAGCTAAATAACAAACACAAACGGACAAAGCAAACAAACCCACCACATAAAGGTGTACAAACCACAAACACCACATATGGTATAAATATAATATTATTAATAACATTTATAAAATTCGAACCTTGGATCTCCTACTAGTCAGGAAAAGTTCTGACCATCAGGATAATCTTGATGGTTCAAACCAATTGGTTTTCCAAAGGCAAATCAAGGGTTTTCTTCCTGATTTTCATGTTTAGTATGGGATAGGGGAAGATTTTGGGGAGATGAGGAAGATGGCAGCTATTAGGATTTATGTTGGAACTTGAATAAATTATGGACTTGAATCCAATATTCACGTTAGATTTTAAATTACATGAGGACTTAATATTTATTTATTAACAAAATGGTAGAATAGATGTTAAATTGCTAAATTATCCTTATTTGATTTAATAAAAAATAAAAATGACATGTTGTTGTAGGTTAATTTGGTCAATTTAAATTGATGAGTGATGACGTTCATTTTTTAAAGTTGGAGGTTGTGTGGTCCAAAAAAAAGTTGGAGACCAATGTATAAATACAACAAAAGATTGGGTGGGGACCGTTAGAGAAATTTACCCAATTTTTAACTCCTAATAGTGTATCTTGTTGCCAACAGGCATATGGTCTAGCGGCATCTAGATCAATTCCCCAACCCCTAGGCAAAGGGTTCAATTCCCCTATAACACACTCTCCATAGTAATTCAAAAAATAGTGTATCTTATTTTACCGCAACTGGCCCAACACTAAATCTTTACATATCTTAATAAAATGGGTAAATTGCAGCAAAGGTCTCTAATTACTGCATTCATTTGTACTTTTACTCTCAACCTTTAAATCCAGACTAGAAGGTTCCCTAACCTTTTGAAAATTGGTGTCATTTATCTAAATGGATCAATTTTGTCATTAAATTGGCAAGCTCTATTTGACAACCAGTTAAAACGGACCCTATAGTAATAAAAATTAAATTTCATATTTGCATTATATGAGGGTACATAAAAGTGACATGTTTGCACAATGACAAAAATGCCACGCGAAGCTTAATTTGAAATTTTATTCATGCGCATGTCTCATCTTTTTTGTGTATGATAGGTGTTTAGTTTGTATGTTTAGTTTATTTAAAATTATTATAATGCATGTTTGTCATGGTTTAGATTTGTATTTATGTTGTTTTGTTTAATTCTATATTGGAAATTGAGAACAACATGAAAGCAATGAATTTGGTTCAAATTTGGAGTAGCTCTACCAATAAATCGAAGTTTGAGGGTCCATTTGACTCAAAGGAATGCATTTTCGGTAGAGTTACAATTCGATTTGGAAGTCACTATTTTTTGGAGCATTGTACGCCATTGAATTTAATTTCCAACTCACTTTGAATCAACTCAATCGAACATTGGCATAAAAAGTTACGGCTAAACTATTGAAAACTGCATGTGCTAGAAAAATTTTCAGAATGTCACTCACAGCTGGAAACACCAAAGAATAAATTTTCAGAGAACCACTTACGGCCCAAAAAGTCCCAACTTACGGCTATAACTCCCTACGCGAGAAAAATTCCTTTTTCGATTAAGACTCAATTTTGAGCTATTTTTGGGAGACTTTCGAGGCGCAAATTAGAGACCCTTTGGAGACCTATTGGAGCCTATTTAAGGATGAGTTGAGCCACAATCAAATTACCATTAGAGAAGAGAAAAACAAGAGAAGAAAACCCATATTTAAGGTGAAGATTGAAGATCAAGAACAAAGACTTGGTGCTTTTTACATGAAGATCCAAAGCTAAACTTCTTCCACCCAGTTCAAATGGACGTTGATGTCAAATGTTTTGTTTTCTTTACTTCCACTTTAGTGGATCTTTACTCTTTTTAACAATTGTTGGATGGTTCTATTTTTATTGATTTATGACAATTGATCTTTAATTGAATTTGCGCGTGTTGATTTGCATATTTCTTGCCATGTTGCTACAATTAAAATTTCGATCAGTAATTGTTGATCTCTCTAATTCATTAGTAGCCGCTAATGGTCGTGCATCATTAGGAATCATCCAACCTAGCCCAACTTAATCAAGCTTGTGAATTAAGAGCCTAGTTCAACCTATGGAGAACTTGTTCTAGGTTGTCTAAAGTCTTAAGAAATAATTGAAGAACTTTTTTTAATTAGTTGCACTTAAGGAAACATTCGGATAATCAGAACTTGTTAATTACTTAGGGTTGATAATTAGAAGAGAGAGTAGAAGCATGTTGTATTAGATTAGAGAAATCAAAATAGGACTCAATCGAACTGAGAGCCATGTGTTTTCTCTACTTGACTTTTATTCACCATTATGCTTTTGTGTTATTAATTAGTTTTTAATTTTCATTTTTATTCAATTGCATACCAAACCCCCCATCGTTACTTAGCATATTACTTGAATTAACCAGTCATTCTTTATGGGTTCGACCATCATTGGCTACTTCTACATATTTATTATTTTAATTAAAATTGGGTGGGTATTTTTATTTGGTGCTTGCGATAGTCATTAGTATACATGTGTTACTTTTCATTTTCTCATGTGGCATGACTTGAAATTTTAATTTCAATTATAATAAGATCCAAATTAACTAGTTTCAAAACAGAGCCCAATGGTTTAATGATAAAAATTATCTATTTGGATGAACGATGTCAATTTTTAAAAGGTTGGGATCTCATGATCAAGATTTAAAGAGTTAAGGGACGAAAGTGAAAATAAATGCAATGGTTGAGGACCTTCCCAATTTACCCTAAATAAAATATTATTCAAAATAGCTGTAAAGACTAGGTCATAAAAGTTTTTAAATAAAAACCTTTGATTGACATAAAAGATTTTTACAGATTATGTAAACGTATGATGAAATCAACAAAAGTTCATTAAACTTAGGCTATGTTTGGCAGATAAAACTGATAAATTTGTTGATAGTTGAAAAGTTAGTTAGGAGCTGATAGGTGATAGGTGATGGGTCAGCTGATATAAATAGAAGTGTTTGGCAAAGCTAGTTTAGAAATCAAAATTTTACAAAATGACATGTTTACAATAATTTTTAGAAAAGAAAAATTTTAAAAATAGAATAAAAAATGAAAAATTCATGGAGCTTATCTGAAAGCTTATAATAAAATAAGCTCATACCTTTTCAAATAAACTCTGCAACCAAATCATGTTTATTTGAGTTGAAGGAGTTCACAAACTCTCCAAATTCACTTAATAAATCAATCAATAAAATCACATTATTGATGATTGATAAATATTGCTATTAATGGCATTTACTAATGATCCAATGCTTATATGTGGGCACCTTAAGAGGCCCACATGTGGACCGATGATTGACACGTGCCGCTACTATGAGGGAATGGTGGTCATATGTTAATCATTGTCTCACATTTGTGCATCTTAAAGTGTCCACATGTGGGTATTGGATTTTTTCGTAACACTATTACTCTTTGAACATTTCCATTCTCAATCAGTGGTGACGATGTTTGCCACATCAACAAATATGTATTGTTTTGTAAAATAAATTTAAGAGAAAAGAAAGTGGAAAAAAATTGATCGATACTCACATTTAAAAGCAAATCATTGAAGTCCAACTCTTCAATTTGAAGCATTGGCGATTGTTTTACTTTGACCCAAAAAAAAAAAAAAAAAAAGTGAAACTTATACAATGGTTAACATAAAAACAAACAAGCCTTCAGTAATTTAGTACACTTATGGTTAAATATAAAAACAGTCAGGCATTCAAAAATTTAGTATACTTTGTTGAAAGTGATTGGGTAAATGTGGGTTTTTACGTGTCCAGCTCTTCGGCTCGCAAAAGTATGAGTTGAGTCCGTTTTCTGAGTTGGCTTGCCGAAACTTGCTGAGCATTATGAGCAAAGCCCAAGCCGCGTCGGTTTTTGTTTTAAGGTCTGGCTTGACTCGTGACGCGTTTAAAGCGAGCTACAAGCTAAGCCGAGCCCGAGCTTATTGAGTCATCTCAACACGTTGACATCCCTGATCCCTACACCTGAGTGCTATAGGTAATGACACAGATTCACATAACACTTGTGGACCCGTTTTTATTGTCGAATACAATGGTATATACTCCCTCCATTTCATAAAAGTATGCTTAATTTGATTATCACATAAATTAAAGAATTGTAATTAATATTGTTGAAAAAGTAAATTTTAGTGGTATTTTTGCTAATGCACCCCCTATATGATAATGTATTATCATTAATAACAATATATGAAGTAAGGGCATAATGAGAAAATGAAGGAATTACATACACGCAAATATTGAAAATAATTTACATTTTGAAATGGATAAAAGGAAAAATGAATCTTATCTTTACAGTGAGGAGGGAGGAGGGACTATGACAATAAACTATGGCACTATTATCGTTCAATGTATGTGCTTTTTTTTTTTGGGACAATCTGCATTATCGCGATCTGAAATCTTTCTGAGATATAATTCAGTAAAATGCATTGCCTTGTGTGATGCTTATCAGGGTAGTATAATCCCCTACTAGGGCACTAAATCCCTTATTGAGGCACCATAACCCTCATAAATAGAAGCAGTAAAATTCGCTTATATGGGGAATCGAACCTGTAGGTCTCAAGGCCTCAACTTTGCCTCATAAATCATCAGGCCAAAGCCTCATTGTCTTTCAATATACATGCTATTAATCTCACCATTTTTTTTAAGGGAAATATCACCACTTTTATTTTGGCACAACATAATGCCAAGTGATGCGTGCAGAAAAACGTTCACATTAAAATTGACATTAAACTCCGCAGCTTCATAGTTTGATGACATCTTTATAAAAATGCAGATGAAAGAACAACATTCAATTAAAGCTAAGTGGAAATTCATTGCTTTTGGTCCCAACATTAATTAAGTGGTTAATGAGAAAGCAAAATTGGGAAAGAGGAATGTTCGCTTTCACACTTAATATGGGTGGAAATTTCTCAGTAAATCTGAATCTCTCAACAACAACAATCCACTTCTCACAGTTTCAAACCAAAATCACTAGTGGCCTTATTATTAAATAAAATTCTATATATATGTATGTGCTTAATCATTCATTCATTGAGATTAATCAAAGCATAGTTGAAAGAGGACAAAGTAATTCTTTTATTGTATTATTAAGAGAAAGAATGTATGTGTCATCTCGATGGAGACATCATCATATGTGTATTAGTAATTCTTTATCGTACTAAGACGAAAAATGTATTAGTATCTTGATGGAGACATTATTTGATGTGTATTAGTAGTTTAGTTGACAATTTCTTTTTTTTTTTTCTCATTGTAAACTAGACATATTATATCAAAATATATCATTAAATCATTTGAAATACAATATATTCCAATCTCGACTTGGGAACTGCGAAAACGAATTTGGGGAGTGCGTCAGGGGTTATATAACTATATATGATGAAATAAATAAACAAGCGAAGCAAACCAATAGACATAAAGTACAAGACAAACTCACCACATAGGATGTAAATACAATATTATTAAGAATATTTACAAAGTTCGAACCCGGAACCTCCTGCTAGTCAGGAAAGGTTCTGGCCATCAGGCTACTCTTGATGGTGTATTTGGAAAAATTTTTAATTTGTTAGAAATGAACTTTAATTAGAATTGAAATTAGTTGGATCTACCAGATATGTAGATAATATATATATATATATTTTTGTGAATAGAGGATAATAATAACTAATGATGAGAGATATATGATTGGTATTGATGTTTGGATTTGACAAAATAGTCAAAAGTAGTTTTTATGTTAGAAAAAGTTCAAACAAACACAAGGTAATTAATGTAGTTCATCAGTCTAACTAGCCTCATACAGTCATACTGGTTGGTATAAATTAAGAACCTAAAATATAACTATTTAGATATTGATTTCACTTTGAATGACGAAAAATTTTGTTGTAAAAATAATAAATTATGAATTGTTTCATTGGAAAAAAAAATTGCTAAACAAAGTTTGAAGACAAAAATTTTCATCGACAAAATTATTGTTATTATTGGTTATTGTTATTATTATAGGGCGAAAATGTTATATTCCCAGCGTCTCACAGCCCACTTGCAGCCCCCCTGAATGCGGTGGGGCTGGGGGATCCGCGCCCACATCTCTCTCACATTTTTTCTCCCAGCGTTTCTTAACATAACATTCCTGTATTATAGGGACACTTCAATACATACGAAAAAGTTTGACTTATTTAGTGTATTAAAACATGCTATAGATATATCTAACAGATGTCCACACCTAACCTAACCTGTGAAACATGAATGCTATAAATATTTGAGCGCTATGCATCATTATTTAATTATATTGTCTAAATTCAAACATCATTATGCCGAAGTAGTTGAGATTGACCACAAGAGAAAACGCAATAAAATTGACTTTGGGACATTAGGTTTGGGACGTTAGGTTTTGTTGCACTAGTCAAAATGAAGTAAGCTCTTCGTCAAAAAATAAAATAATAATAATAATAAAGCAAACCCATTTATTTATTGCCAAACAGCATTACATTTGCGCCAACGTTAAAATTTTCTTTGGCCAATAGTCAACATTAATTTTAATTTTCTTGATTATAAAAAGATGAATAAATGTGCACGAAAAAAAAAGATGAATAATTATGCACAACGAAGAAACAACCTTTAATTACTTAAGACGTCAATATTAATAATATCGAGCGTCTTTTTGATAATAATTCAATATGAAATTAAATATCAAGCGTTATAAAGTTAATTTTTATTTGTAAACTGTCTACTTTTAATGCTTTTGATAAAAAAGTAATTTGACTTATGAATAAAAGCACATATTGGCAATAGACTTTGATTAATATTTTTTCTTTCAATTTTTTTTTGAATGGTACAAGTTAGACATATTATATTAGAATATATCATTAAATCAATTGAAACACAATCCATTTCAATCTTGATTTGGGGCTTGCAGAGAACGTCATATCTCGAAGTAAAAGTTAGAGGAAACTACATTTAGAATAATCAGTTCTTAAAAATGTCAACTTAATTTAGATATTGTTCATACCACGATTTTGTTAGTTAGGTTGAAGTTCCATTAGACATGAAATTTCATTAATTATAATATATATAAAGTATCATAAGGAATGTGAAATATTAATACGTAATACCAGAATATTTTAATTTAAAGTATCATAAATTTTGTAAAATATAAAATTCATGTGATACTGAAGTAAATTTGAGTTGATTTAAATAATTATGTGTCTAACCTTTGTGTTTGAGTTAGAGATAGCTATAACACTGCCAAAAAAAAAAAAAAAAGCTATAACACTACAATCCTATTTGTTTATTTTATTAAAATTATACACCGCATAAAATTTGATCTTTTATTCACATCGATAAGAATATTTTACCGTGTCACATAGCAATTTTACGTACGTTTCAAGTGAATTTTCCATGTAACTATGTAAGATAAGGCACGAACTTTTTTTTTTGTTTTTGGGACGGGGAAGATTAATATACAGGTGTTAGGTTATGTCACTGCTTCTTGGATTTATGTTGTAAAATGTAATACTCCAATATAGTTTCATTTTCGCATTTTATAGTGTTACATGGGACAGAAATTGAAAAAAAAAAAAAAGAAGAAATTGAAGAAAAATCTTAACCTGGAAAAATTGTCATTGTCAGAAAAATTTTGAAAATGAGAGGAGTGATGAACTCCCATAGGTGTTTTTAGGTGTCAATTTAGTTGCAACCACGTGTATCTGCATTAGGTTAAGTGCTAAATTAGTGGAAAGGACCAAAGAAACAGAATTTAAACATTGAAATTGAAATTATTTATAATTAAAACAGATCGGAACGTGCATTAGTTAGACAATTAAGATATTTATCTATGTTGAAACAATTATACTTCCATAACTCCCACTTGCGTTCCTCATTTAATTTGGTTCACTTCCATTTTCAAATAAACCCCAATAACAGGGGATGATCATATGTTTCCAAGTGTCCCATAATATTGAGTACTGGTATTCTCCAAGTTACATCAGTTCAAATCTTTAAATCATTAGATTATGATGTAACTATATATGTGCATATTGTTGATAGTTTTGTTTAAGGTGTATAGAAAAAATTATTGAATTTAAAATTATGTGAATATATATATTGCAAATTGAAAATTCGTCAAATTTGAAAACGATGTTTTCAAATGAGAACAATCAAATAATGAGAAAACAAAGATCGATAAAGTTAACATTTATTTGATCACTGTTTTTTAATATGGGTTAGCCTAAATGCACCTCTCTTCTTTACTAAGTACACCCATCTTCCCAAATATTCCTATTTTATCCTTTGACAAAAAAAAAAAAAAGAAGAAGAAAGAAGAGGAGGAGGAGAAACAAGAAGGAAGAAGCTCTGCCTATTCCGCCAAACATAATAAAAGGAAAAAAAAATTATTTTAAAAGGGGGGTATTTAGAATGGGAAGAATTATCATTTTACTTCAAAATTTAAATGAAGTGAGTGTCCTCAGTAAATAAGGGGGTGCATTTAACCTCACCATTTTAATATTTAATAAACAGCTTCATTTCAACTCTTATATAGTGGAAGAAGAGGCTAGCAATTATACTTCAAAGCTTTAGGAAGTCGACTAAACATAATTATGGTTATCAGTTACTCCAGTAGCTCTAAGAAAAGTTGTGAATTCTTATTTCTTCAGTAGCTCTAAGAAAAGTTGTGAATTCAATTAAGCTACAGCCTACAATTGATAGCTCACATATCGTATGAGTAAATAAAGACATTGAGGAAAACAAAGAAACCGGAATATGCCATCAATTTTTGCCTCCTATATAAAGTGGTCTTGAGGTCGCTTATTCGTTGAACAAAAGTGATCCAAGATCTGAGTCACGAGCTCTAGTTACTGTTTAATGAGAAAATACGTATTTCCACTCATCTAATTCTCGTTTGATTTAGGTAATTACTTAGATGTTCACTCATTTGTTGTGATTATATTCTAAAAGTCGTATCGAATAAGCTTTAAGGACTAGAAGTTAATTGCTTGAAAAATGCGAAGGCGTGAAAAACGTAGACATTCAATAAGTTTGGAAAGGGTCTAAAATTAAACGCCCTAAAAATGTATTCCAAAACAATCTTGCTCATGTGTTTTGACTTATTTTGATATAACCAATTATTTACTCTAAGATTTTGATATAAATTGTATGTATTAATAATTTTTTTTTTTTTTGTAATTAATAAGTTCATCCATTAGGAATTTATTCCAACAATGTATGTTTCTATTGTTAAGGTCAATAAAACTATACATTGCTACTTATATTAAAACTAATGTAAACTATTGATAAAAAAAATAAAAAGAAAAAAACCTATATAATCTATAATATCTATCTATACTATCCATAAAAGTGTGTTAAAATGTAGAAATATTTTTATACCATTTTACCTCTCATTCATATATAAAAGTGACAGATAAAGAATGTTGTTAGAAAATTGTATCCCTCTAAACTTTTAATAATAATAATAATAATAATAATGATAATAATAATAACAATAATAATTACGTTGGAAACAAATAATGAATTTATAATGCATACGTTGGAAAAAATAATGAATTTATAATAACTATGCAATGAATGAATTAATTTAATTGTGAACCTTTTCACTGCCCGCCTATAAGTAGTATTGCAATGGGGAAGGTTCGGGGAATCACTATGCCCCGTGATCCGGCCCATTTAATTTTTGCATGTCTTGACCCGTCGCGTGACTCATGAGTTGCAGGGCGGGTCGGATCGCAGAACGCTGGAGTGGTACCAAGCTCACCCCATTTGTTGATCCCTTTTAAAAAATTTTTCCCTTCTAATTTCCAATGTTAGTGTAATAGTGTTTGTGTGGCTAATAGGTTAATTGCGTTGATGAAAGTATTGGGCTTTTTTGTTGAAATAAATTCTGGGGCTTTTTTGTTGAAATAAAGTATTGGGTTTTTTTAAGTTGTAACATGTCAATTACTAAATTGTGTTAAAATGTAAAAAGAAAAAAGTTTTTACACAAGGTGGGTCCGGGTCTGGGTCGGGGCAAGGCCGGCCCGCTCTATCGCACTGAAACGAAGTCCAAAGCCATCCGGTCAACAATTGGCGCCAATGATCACCTGCCCACTAGTGGGCATGCCAACTCGCCACGTGGTGCCCTCACGTGGCGCCACGTCATCCGATGAAAATTTTTTATTTTTTTTATTTTTTTTATATCTACATTAGATGAGATGAATAATACATAATTGTCCCCTGATGGTAGTGGGGTCCGTGTGGACCCCACGAATTTTTTTCCAACCGTGGGCATGCCCACTAGTGGGCATTGGAACTTAACTGCAACAATTGGATTGTCTTTTTTTCACCCCATTGGGGGTGGGGCCTTGTCCGGGAGTGTGCGCCATACTTATGGCTGCCTTCTTCTACATATGGTCTTTTTCATGGCTCACTTGTATTTCACTGTTATGTTCTGACAGGAAGCATACAAGATTCGGTTCGTATGATTCTCATTAAATCTCTCATATAAGGATATGTGAAGAGAACAACACCAAGCTTATAATCACAGTGGCTTTGTTCTTCATAACATCATCGTTACTCGCTGAAAATAAGAACGTTAGAGCCATGATTTTGGGTCATCGTATCCTCCAATGTCAGCTATTAGAGGAGGCGCAGTAGCCAATGGCACCTTAGCGAATGGTGGAGTTGAACCCAGTAGCTACGGCTCAAGAGAGTAATAGAGGGAAAGTTGTTCAACAGGTTTGTGTGAGGGTCGTGGGGTACCCGGTTCAAAAATTGGGGCAATTTTCAAATTGATCCCCTTATTTTGGACCATTTAAAGACAATCCTAGTGCATGTATACCAACACGTTGGCTGACGTGTCATGACACGTCAGCTATGAGTTCCTTAGTGGTGCAAACTGCCTGCACCAAATTATGATGGATGAAACTAAAGGGGGAAAAGAAAAGGTATTACTTTTAATAAAACATTTACTTCGTCATTTGAACGCATTGTGTAGATTAGTAAATGGAAGATGGACCACTTCTATTCGAGGGTATACAAAACGAGTGACAAAAAGATGAGAGGCTGCATAGTGTTGGCGGTGGGGACTTAGATGATATGGAGCGATCAACAGCCTACTTGATCATCCCATAACTATTTATCATTGGCAGAGCATAAGAGGAGCCTTTTTTTCCAATACTCTGACGCTAATTGCTATCTTCTGAATTACTCAAATTCTAAATATTGGCCACCCAAAATTCTACTTATTTTGCCCCCTGATTTCTCTCTCTCACCGGATAAATTTGTCATTTATATATGTGCTCGAAATGAGTATAATAAATTAATAATGCACCTAGTGATCAAGGTTAAAGATGCATGCATGTAATTAACTATGCCAACGAGGAACACCTTGAGGATAACATTCTTGATCATTTCATCACAATGGAGAAATTGGCACACCAGTTTTGCACTAGTACTTAAAAATATCAATTGACAGCGTTCATCTGACATTGTTGTCTATGTAATTCACCAAATGTCATCGTTCTATAACTGACGTGATGAAATTTATCTGTCATAATTCATAAATGAATTTTTTTAGTAGATTCTTCAAAATTGATAATAAATACAAAAGTGTTGGTTAAATAATCCAAGTGTAAAGGACAATGTCAAATCACCATAATAAATAACATAACAGTGGACATAATGTTAAGTGACAATGTGTAATAGCCGTTGATTTAAAAGTGATTTGATGGTTAGAATAATATGATCATGCCAAGTGTTTATTAACTATGTCAACATTGACTATATAATCCATTATGTTAATCTAGCATGATCCGCTATGTAAATATTCAATACTGATAAATACAAGTATGCAAGAATAAGTACCAATGCACTCAGTCCTACCTGCCGAGCAAGCAAAGGTTGTCGGGGTCCTATCTCTTAGGTTGGACATCAGAACATTTTTATTCTTGAAGTACTAGAAATGCTTACGCTTGTAGATAGTAGACAACTTGGTATACTCAAAATTAATGGAGCTCAGCAATTAATGAAGATAAAACAAACAACCTAAACTATAGAATTAAAGAGAAGATTGAAAATTCCTGCAAAAGTTGATCAAAATAGAATCTCTCTCTATCCTCTTTCATCAATCACTATCTTTTCCTCAGCTATACTTTTACACTGATTCCTCTCTTATCTCTTCTGTTCCCAAAGCCCATGCACAGTTCCTTTTCCTTTTCTTTTTTCATAAATGCTGCACGCAGACATTTCTTCACATTTCCCAATTCCCCTAGTAATAAACTCACGTTCTAAACTGCCATCTTTTATAGCTCTATTTTATCAGATCAAAAACCCAACTTCAAACTCTGCAAACTTGTACTTCCTCTGATTCTTGATCCTCTTCTCTGCAATTCTTCCCGGCCTTGCGCCTATACTATCTGCAGGTGTGCTTGTACCTTTCATGTCAAAGGTAAAAATATTTGCATATTTAACTTATTAATCCACTAGAAGAATTTCTTTTTCAAGAAGTGCGGATGAGTTTTTTATTCTGTTTTCTTTTACTACAGTTTTTTTTTTTTTTATATAAGGCATTTTGTGCAATGTAAAAGTACTAACTCTTAGTACCTCTATTCCAGAAAGCTCGCCTCAACCTTCCTATAACAACGCGTAAAACACAAATCTTGACTTTGCATCTTTTCTTATTGCTTAATATTGTGTGATAATGAATGTTGACTAGCTATCTATATTATTTTGTTAATTGCAATACCGAGCCCCAAGTACTTTGGGATAGAAAAATTTCTAGTACTCTTGGAGCACTAAATACTTGGTACTTTGGCTACCAAATGTCGACCACCTATACACGAGACTTCACAATTCAATAAATAATGTGACTTTCCATGTGTAAGTGGTCAGTACTTATTGATCTCGAGTATCGTGAGTACTAGAAACTTTCCCTCTAGGACTGGTCATGGGACAAATGACATATTGATCATGTTCTTCCCTTATTTTTTGTTGTATCTATAGAGAAATGAAGGGTGAGACTGCAACTCATGTTTCACAAGTCAATGGTCCAGAAGATGAAAGAGCTACGTCATATCCTTGTTTATACTGTTCAAGAAAGTTTCACAGTTCACAAGCTTTGGGTGGCCATCAAAATGCCCATAAAAAGGAAAGAAATTCTACAAGAAAGAATAAAAGGGCTTATCAATGGGCTTCACTCATACAACCTCCATTGGTGCCTTCTCCAATAGGCATTCAAAATCCATCATCTTATATTACTGCACATGCAGTAAGTCTTTATCAATATTCTCAAGGCCAGCAATTCTCCAGCCCCTTTGGAAACTACACAGATAACATTTATCAATGTGAGGTTGATGAGCGAAACTCATCCAATACGAAAAATAGTATTCGGGGGTGCAATTGCGTAAATGAAGAGCGGTCTCGTAATTTATCAAAAATGAAGAAAACGCGGAGACATGGGAGTGATGATTGTGGAGAAAAAGATCAGAAACTCGATTTGTCTCTTCATTTGTAAATGACACGGAGTGATCCAATTTGAGATTGAACTAATTGTAGTATGGCTGGCGTTCCATTGCCCACAGTGGGTACCGATTTTGGTAATGACTATATTTATTTGATTATCCTTTTTGGTTTGTTCACTCTGGTTTACATTGTGTATTTTCATTGTAATGAATCAACAAACATTCAAACAAGGGAATTCATAATATTCGAAAACCATCAAGATTATTATTATTATTATTTTGTTGACACAAGATGAGAATCGTAGGGGTGGGATGATGCCTCGAACTTAAATCAAATCACCAATTAACGAATGCCTTTTTCACTAATTAAGCCAGCCCTTTGGAAGAAACCGCAAAGAGTTGAAACTAAAAGAACATAAATTTTATTTGATAATTCGAATATGATAACTAGTATACCGCTTCTTGGAGGTGAAAACCGACTGTAAGGTGATAAAAATTGACTATTATATCACATCCTCTAATTGACTATAGGATTAAAATTGGGATATGTCCACATCCTTGGGAGAGAATTTTTCTACTTATTCTATCTTTTCCTTAACCATTGTTTATTTACGCACATCAACAATCTCTGGCATCCCCTTCGACTCCTCTTAAAGCTCTTTATTCCTACCTATTTCAATTTCCGATTTCTTGTCCATTTGACCTTTAATTTTCTTATTTGGGATTCTTAAATGATTTGCTATTTTTGAAAACGTTTTATCTTCTGCCAAACTGGCAGGATTATCTCGTACGTCTATTTTTCCTCAACAGCGTGGTGGAATCAATTTTCTTGCTTTACTCTCTATATTGCTCACAATTACAGTATCGTTGATTCATTATATTTACCTAGTTAATATGAAGGAACAAATCTCGCATGATTTGCTTCATCTTCTGCCAAAGTATGGACATGAGTCCATGTCTCTTTCCTTGATGTTGACGATTATGTTGAACTTGATGTCACCAATCTGCAACATCGCCTTTCATTCAACCCACAAAATACTTGACTCTCACCTTTCGGAATGCACATATTCTCAAAGAATTCCTTAAATGTATCCAACCAATCAGAAAAGTCATCAACGTGTAAGTACCCCATTTAAATTGAGTATATTTTGTTGGGGAATTAGGCACTACTAATTCCGTCCAAGATTAGTGGGACACAAAAATATATGCGACTGAGAAAATAATTGACACTAAAATAAGCACAAATATGGAACACCGAGATTTAACGTGGTTCGGCCAAACTGCCTACGTGCACGGACCCACACCAATATATTTCACTATCTCAAAAGGAGGAGTACAAAAATACCACACTGTATTTTCTCTGCCTACACAAAGGCTTTATCACTCTACTCACTTTTATCTCTCGTGTATAGCTTCGACACTGAAGCTCTCTCTCTACACAAGATCTCTCTATTTTTCTCTCGGTTGGTGTTGTGTTGGTGTGTCTACAATGCAAAATGGAGTCTCAATTTATAGGGAAACCTAGGGGGCAAATGTGGAAGAAAATCTTGTACCAAATCAATTTGTTCCTAATCAATTTGCACCAAAACCAATTCACCTTCTTTTTCCTTATCTTTCACTATCAATCCCACTCCAATATTTGACAATTGTGGATAAAAGTTTGGCTAATTTGTCTCAATTTGTCTCCACAAGCTAACATATTTGCCATTAGAATAGTTTGTACAAAATTCAGAATAAAATCAAGGACAAGAAGATGGAGAAGTCATGCTCTAATACCACTTAACATTGCACGGAGTAAGAAAATTTCAGCAAAAATACTTAAAGTGAAAAAAAATCTTGGAATCCAACAAGAACTGAGAAGTAAAAAGTCACAATTTTTGTTCGATAATTCAGAGATGATAAAAAAAAAAAAAAAAAGAATCCTACATTGGTCCTTTTATATAGACACAATAAATAACCCTACTTGAATAAGAAACTAAAATTAATTAAAACCCCAAAGGATTAAAGAAATGTAATTAAAACTCAAACGATACTCAACATCTCAAATATAAGAATAGACTAAGTGTGTTCCGAAAATATTTAGGGTGTGTCTAATTGGAAAGCTGGAAAACGTTTGAAAGAAAAATGAGTTCTAGGTAAATGAATTTCAGGAAAAGGTTTTCCAGGGAAAATGGTAGGATTAATTTGCAAGTTGGAAAATAGCGTTGTTTTCCTTATTTTTGTATTTTTTTTAATGAAATTTGATCATTTTTTATCTTTATGGTTAAAGTAAATTATCCATTAAAAAAAAGACCAAATTTTTCCGGGAAACCAAAAACCTCATCTCCCAAGAAAAACGTTTTCCACCAAAATAAAGAAAAGAACGGATTTCGAGAAAAGTTGGAAAATATTTTCTTGGAAAAAAAGATGTAATCAAACAGACCAAAAGTTGAAAAAAGATGGAAAAGTTGGTTTTTCCGGGAAAAAAAAAAACCCCAATTACACACACCCTTTGGGAAAAGATACGAAGAAAAGCATATACCTTCTGTTTAACTAAAAAGAAATCCCCAACGATGAAATCAAGGTCTGCCTCGAGCCTGAAGCCCGACCTTATAAGATGAGCCTGTGAGGTGTCTAGCACCATGCTTGACCCTATAGCTTGGGTACCCGACCTAACCATGGAGGAAACCACCCCGCGATGCCTGACTTTAGGCTGGGTATACGGGGTTGACCGTCTGTCTTAGTCAAAGTCTCCACATAAATTCCATGTGGGTTCCACATTCGTGGTTGTTGTCAAAGAGACAATCTCACTCCATGCTCAAAGTCTATCAACGGTAATCCGATCCATTACGATGTCTAACTGGACAAATCCGAAATACATTACAATTAGGAATTGTCAATCCCATTGGGAGTCAACTTCTTCTCGTTTGAAATACATCTCTACTTCATTGAAAGGTACGTTTGCATATCCCACTAGAAGTGCCACGAGCTTCCATTCCCGCAGCCGTTTTTGCAAGTTCAAGATCGATTTGAGAGATCTGTACCACTACTTATCTATTTTTGAGAGTCGTGATCATTATCTAGCTCGGACATTAGATTTTTGTTCAAGGCCCGAATTTTTATAACAACAATTTGAAGGATGAATTACTTAATTGTCAAATTCTGAAATGGAAATTATTGATTTGTCAATTACTTCTACAAATGACAAGAATATCAATATTTTCAAGTAGTTGAACTGTTTTACCCTCAACCTATATCCTATAATATAGGTTATAAAAATTTTCTACAAATAAAACTCTGGCGACTTTCTTCATTTTCTCCAGCCAATGAATCACACTTCAACCGCCATTTATCACATCACCATCTCGGATAGACATTTGCTGGCCACCATCTCCGACAAACATTCGCCGAGAACACAAAAATGCATTAATTAGAAATCAAAAGAATTGAATTTCAATTTGAGTCCAATAATCTCCCACTGTGAACTTATTCCATCACTAGCAAGTTTGAATCTCAAAACCACATTTGTTGGTGGTTCAAAACACCAGCAAACCACCATATTACTCTAGCAAACTCCTGTCTAAAGGTCGTAATCATTGAGAAATGTCACTATTTTTGTCGCAAGATAACTCTAGCTTTAAAAGACCTTCAGTGAGCAAAATAAATTGCAGCGGTGGTTGCAACCCACCTGGTGGTCGCGCAACCACCATCTGGTGGTTCACCACTTTAGCTAGTCACTTTTGCAAGCAAGAGTTTTGAGAGATCTAGGTTTTGGGGGAGGCGGGATGGTTAGGTTGAAAGATGGGGGCAATTTCGTTTAGATGTATCAGTGTTGACAAATTGGTAATTACAAATTCTATTTTGATAAATTTGTAAATCAATAATTAAAAATTAACAATGATGTAATTATTTTTATTTGGAATACGTGTGTTAGGAAGTAAGTTATTATAAATTTTTATAGATTTTGATGTGAAACAGAAGAGAGAATAAATGGAGTTGAATGGTGGAGATTTGTATAATACATATAGGTCCCACAAGATATGTGAATGTGAAATATGAGAGAGAATAAGTGGAATTGAAAAGAAGATATAAAAAATGTATAAAAATTTATTAAAATCTATAGACTAACATGCGCTTAATTATTTTTCGATGATGATTTTAATTTATGTATAAATTAAAGAAGCCTATAACAACAATATACGGATTTGATCCATTGCAAATAGTGACTTATTATGGTTGTTGATGGAATAGATTAATGACATAGTTGATGGTGAAGTAAAATTAAACACATATCACTGATTTGATCCATTTTAAATGCCATAATAATATCTATTATAGACAATGATCAAAACCACAAGAACATTATGTGTGTCAGATAGGGGATGCACAAATGAAATTTGAATTTATCTCCGTAGATACTCGAATTTTGGAATGACGGCAAATTACGATTCTGCCGCCCCACCGCCCAAGCCCAAAAATCCACCGCCCAATTAGAAATGGGCCCGCATTAGCAGATTGGTTCACTTTGTTGGTCTTTTTCGTTGACGTTGCCAGTTTGCCACCACATATAATACGCGCAGTAGGAGCAGGACACATCACACAAGTCATATAAACAAATAAATATTTAGTTTTTCTTAAAGCCCTTTTTCCGCTTTTTTTATATTTTTTTTGTCTCTCGAACAAATATTTAGTATATCCTTCTAATCATCACATAAGGTTACTTCTACTTCAAAGTCAAATTAAAATTTCCAGAAAATTACGTTACGAGTTATTATGTTTTACTAATATATTATGGATTGATTCTGTAGAATATTTATTGCATGTAAGATAAAAATCTAAAATTCAATCTTTCCGTTGTCTCACGGATATCAATTCACATATTTTAATTTTAATAGCTAGTCTTAAACATTATTAGTAGGGACGGATCTAGGATATTTAACTAGGAGTTATAATAAAAAAATTTAATTCGACTAAAATATATATATAAATAATTTTTTAATATAAAACTTGGAATTTTTTTGGGTCGGGGGCTATGAACCAACCACCTCAACACCCCCCCCCCCCCCCCAAAATCAGTCCCCGAACATTAGCTAATCTTTCTTTTTTTTTTTTCTAATAGAACATTCGCTAATCTTAAATAATATACATTTCAACTTTTATTAATTTTATTTTGTATTTTACATTTTTAGTGTCTATTTTGAAAAGTTGAAAGCATATTTGGTTTGGCGGTTTGAAAAACTGTTTATGAAAATATATTATAAAGAAAAAATCCCATCATGTATAAAATTATAAAATAGATTTAATTTGAAATTCTAGAAAACGACATATCACTATAACTTATAAGCATGGGTTTGCTTTTGCACTGTTCATAGGACCATTTCTCCTTTCCCAGCAAATTGGACTGCCAAAACGACGCCGTGTCAACCCAAGTTTTATCTGTGCGGTCCGTTTCGCTATTCGCGGGTTTAACCGACCCGTGGGCTGTTTAGTTTTTGGGCCCGGTTCGATTCCACAAATATCTTCTTTCCTTACTACGGCCTTCAAGCTTTCGTGGTTCGCTTATGTGTCTTCTCGCAATACGCGGATCCCCTCTCAGTAGTTTCAATGGCCTCTCCTCTTCGCTTATGTGATTTGCTTAAACCCTTCTCCATCTTTTTCTTTTGCTGCAAGTAAACCCAATTCCTTTTCCAGAGGCATGTATAAAAGGAACAATTCTGCGATTCAGTCTCTGTACTTTTGTGACAATATTTAACCTAACTGTGAAATCATGCTGATCGAGGTATTTCCTGGTTTTTCCTTTTCCAATTATTTTAGGGTTTTAATCATTATACATCGATTTGCTATTATTATTGATTTGTAATTTGTCAATAAAAATCAGCCGACAATGATGTGCATCGAAAATTCTAAGTGAATTCCGAACGACGATTACTCCCCCAATTGATTCTAAGCTCAACCTGACACTGTTAATTTCATATGTGGTGCAAAAACCCAGGTACTCTCTCTCTCTCTTCGCACACGCTCGCGCTTTGTCCCACATAACTCAATTGCAATCTATGCTGATTGAATTTGATAGGTATCCTTATCCTTTGGGCCAGCATAGATCAGGTGCCTATGCTTGCTTAGTAGGGAACTTTATTTTTTTAAAAGAGATAAAAACTAACAGTGATTAATGTTTGCGTACTTTGTGATTAACGTTAATGGTTTATTGAATGTTTCATGTATCTGTGTGTTTAATAATCTAACAGGTTTTCTTTAATCTGATAGGTATTTCTTCAGTTTGGTTTTTCTACTTTTCATTGGTGTTATTATAATTTTATAGATATATTAGTTTAAGTACTTTGCGCAACGGAGCCAATAATTTGTGCAGTTGATCATCTCAGAAATTTTAGCATTGTGAATGTCTTCCAACTGCCAAGAAGCGGGAACGGGTGCTGAAAAGGGGAAATGTAAAGATGCTTATACAATAAAAAAGGACAATCAAAATGAACGCCGACGAGCTTTACATGTTGAAAAGAAAAGGAAGAAAGAAGAAAATTCAGAATTAACAAATTATAGGCGCTCTCGGATATCATACATACAAGGTGCAATAAAATTTTATCATTGGGTCTTTGCATATGCTATTGTTATTTTGTTTCAAATTTATTCAAATGTATTCATTGTATTTTATTTTTTTAATTCGCTTTTTAGGCTTATCATCTACTACCACCACTAATGAAAATTCAGCCAACCAAGATGCATTTGCTAGCACATCTGAAGGTACATTTTTTTCTTCCATTCTGTTGTACTACATTGAATTAGATAGTATAGTTGTTTAAGTTATTTGTCATCTTTGATCTACCAGGTCATGTCCATGCAAATTTTGATGTGCAACTGGGTTATTTATGTAACCCTCCTTTACGCTTAGAAAATCAGCAATTTGTTGAGGATGAACATTTAGCACGCTTTTCGATCCTTCAAAACATTCCAACTGAACCTTTTACCTTGCCTTGTGGAGTGATTTGTAAATATTGTTCAGCCAAACAAATGTGGAAAGAGACCACAAAATTTTGCTGTAAGGATGGTGAAGTGAGGTTATGCCATAATGAAATGCCGAATGAACTAAAACAATTATTTATTACAAGCACAACTGAGGCATTGGATTTTAGAAAAATCTGTCGATCCTATAATAATCATTTTGCTTTTACGTCTTTTGGAGTTCACTATGACAAAGATTTGTGCCGAATGAACAAAGGGATATATACTTTTAGAATACAAGGCCAAGTGTACCATTATATCAATACTTTATTACCAACAGATGTTAGCCCCTCGTACTTGCAGCTATATTTCTATGATACAGAACATGAAGTTGAGAATAGACTATCCTTAGTGACAAATTTGAGCCAACTTGTTATACAAAAACTAATTGAAATTTTAAGAGTTAATCCATATTGCGAACTATTTCGCTCCCTTGGTGACTATGATTCTTTGGAGACAATTAACATAGCTCTTGAGCTACTCCAGGCGTTGACCAAAGAGTTTTTAATAAACCTTCTCGTGATCTCAAGTAGTCGCCATATGGATTGAAGATGAACATGAACCTTCCATTAATGTCACCGCCGAGATATATGTGTGAAGAGCCATTCAAATCAAACACACCGTGGTTAACTACTATTACTGGATGTTATGATCCTTTGCAAGATCCTCTTTTTATTCCCTTATGGAGAGATTGGTTGGCATGAGGGCATCAAAAGAATAACAAATTCTACACATACAAATACAGAAGCCGAATCAAATTTGCTGTTCCATACAAATACTTCAGTTGATGGGCTCATTCGACGAGAAGAAATAGGTTTTTTCATGTCACACAAATTTATATTATGTTCGACTATTTTTCTTCCTTGGCTTTTAGTTGGTATTTTGAACAAACTATTTGACATTATTTAATATATTGATATTGTGTTTTGATTTACTGACCGCCAATGCACGAGGCCAAATTTCGCTAAAAGAATATTATTGCTACAAATTGCAGATTCGTGAATCGTGGTACGCCTTTTATCCTTCACACTGGTAGATTATTGCAGCAATATGTTGTTGATATGTATGTGAAAATTGAAACTGCAAGATTAGACTTCTTTCGTAGAAACCAAAAACAAATAAGGGCTGAATTATATCAAGGTGTAGTTGATTGTGTTAACAATGGTGAGACATTAGGACGAAACGTAGGTAAACGAATTGTGTTGCCGTCATCTTTTCTTGGGGGCCCAAGGGATAATTCAAAACGATATATGGACGCAATGGCTTTGGTGCAAAGATTCGGTAAACCAGATCTATTTATTACAATGACGTGTAACCCAAATTGGCCTGAAATTAAGCAAGAATTGTTGTATAATGATGAACCACAAAATCGGCCCGATTTAATAGCTAGAGTATTTAAAGCAAAACTGGAAGAATTTAAAAACGATATTTTGAAAAAACAAATTTTTGGCTCAGTTGCTGCATATATATATGTGGTTGAATTCCAAAAAAGAGGTTTGACGCATGCGCACTTTCTCATTATTTTGAAACCAAATTGTAAAATCACATCTCCTCGCGAAATTGATTGTGTTGTGTCTTGTGAGATTCCAACTGAAAAGCAAAATGAATATTTACGGAGTCGTGTTGTAAAACACATGATGCATGGCCCATGTGGAACTTTGAATCCCAAAAATGTTTGTATGGAGAACCATGAAAAATGTAAAAATAAATATCCAAAAGATTTTGTGTCTCACACCTCTGTTGGAAACAATTCTTATTCAACATATAAACGTCCTGATAACGGTGAAGTTGTTAGAATTCGAGGTCACTATTTAGACAATAGATGGGTCATTCCATATAATCCTTACTTATTAGCCAAATTTAATTGTCATATTAATGTTGAGATCTGTTCTACTGTAAAAGCAGTAAAATATTTGTACAAATATATATACAAAGGTCATGATCAAATAAGTTTTTCTATCGGCATTAATGAACAAGAACAAATTATTGATGAGATTAGTAAATTTCAAAATGCTCGCTGGATCTCTGCTCCAGAGGCTATGTGGAGAATTTATGGATTTCATTTAGCTGAAAATGGTCCAAAGGTTATTAATTTGCAATTACATCTACCAGGCAAACAACCAATAACATTCAAAGATTCCGACAATTTAACATATGTTGCAAACAATACATTTGTACAAAAAACTATGTTAACTGAATTCTTTCGTGTTAATTTGGAAGATCCTGGGGCAAGAACTTTATTATATAGAGACTTCCCAATTCATTACGTTTGGGATCCAAAGACTCGATCATGGAAGCCTCGAAAACAACAAGATGTTATTGGTAGGATAGTTTCTGCCTCTCCTAATGAAGGTGAACGATATTATTTACGCATTTTATTAAACCACATAAAAGGACCAACTGGCTTTGAATTTTTTGGACAAGTAGGTGATACAAATGTAGACACTTTTAAATCGCTATTTCTTTGAGATGCACGGTTTACTAAATGAAGACAAAAATTGTGAGTTATGTATGGCTGAGGCAATAATCTACCAAATGCCACATTCGCTTCGCCGATTATTTGCTACAATATTATTATTTTGTGCTCCAAATAATCCTCATACTCTTTGGTTAAAATACAAAAAATTCATGATTGAAGACTACGTTAAATCAGGGATGCCTTCTATATTAGCAGAAGAAAAGACATTGGAAAATATCAACAATATCCTAGAACTCTCTGGTAAGGATGTGAATGATTATAATTTAGTACCGTATAGTGTTTTTATCAATGAAAGTGAAAAGTTGGATAACATGATTCTTTGAAGAAACTAGACAATATGTTTTTCATACAACTAACGAATTAATTGCCAACAATTTAAATACTGAACAAAGAAATGCATATGACGCAATATTGAACAAAGTATACAACAATCAACATGGTGTCTTTTTTATTGACGGACCAGGAGGGACAGGAAAAACTTACTTATACAAGAGTTTATTAATTGCTGTTAGAAAGGAAGGACTTATTGCTCTTGCAACAGCTTCATCTGGAGTAGCAGCTTCTTTACTTCCGGGAGGTAGGACTGCACATTCTCGTTTCAAAATACCTCTTCAATTATCCCCAAACATTAACTGTTCTGTAACCAAACAATCAGCGCTCGGTAAATTGATAATAATGAGTAAGTTAATAATATGGGATGAAGCACCAATGGTTCACAGATTTGCCATTGAGGCATTGCATAAATTATTGCAAGATTTAATGTCTAATCAACTACCATTTGGTGGAAAAGTAATAGTATTTGGTGGTGATTTTAGGCAGATATTACCAGTGATTCCAAAAGGTTCACAAAAAGATATAGTTGGGGCAAGCCTTATTTCCTCACCACTTTGGTCTTTGTTTACACGAATGTTTTTGGTGCAAAATATGCGTGCTCATGATGATGTGTTATTTTCTAAATATTTGTTACTTATTGGCAATAATGAGATACCGAGACATTCATGCAATATGATCAAACTTAATTCTGATATTGTTATGCCATTTGAGCATGAAATTACATCTTTAACACGTCTTATTGAACAAGTGTTTCCACATATTAACTCTTATGCTACAACTGATATTTCAATGGTAAATAGGTGCATTTTAACGCCAAAGAATGAGAATGTTGATCTTATTAATAGCATCCTATTGGAAAGTCTTGAAGGAGATCAAAAAATTTATTACAGTTTTGATGAACCAATTGATAATACTGATCATGATATCCATGAAGATTACCTAAATACTCTAACACCTAATGGGATGCCACCTCATGAACTTATTCTGAAAACAAATTGTCCTGTCCTACTGATGCGCAATATAAACCCTTCGGAAGGATTGTGTAACGGTACTAGGTTGCTATGTAAACAATTCAACAAAAATGTCATTGATGCTGAAATTGCAACAGGCGAATACATAGGAAAACGGGTTTTCCTACCAAGAATCCCATTTATACCATTAGATAGTGAGAAAGGATGTGTTCCCTTTAAAAGAACACAATTTCCAATTCGACCATGTTTTGCAATGACAATTAACAAAGCACAAGGACAAACATTGGATTTCGTTGGATTATATTTACCTGAACCGGTTTTTTCTCATGGTCAACTATATGTGGCATTATCAAGAGCTCGTACAATTACAAATATAAAAGTCTTACTGAAACCACAAAGTAGTACAAGCAATAATGCACATCCATTTTGCACTAAAAATATTGTTTACAATGAAGTGTTGGATATGTTGCAAACTGCCTAGACGTTCTGCAAGATTCTCGGTATGTAATCTGCAAATAGAGAATTGTAATGGCAAGTCCTTCAATTGTAATGGTTTGCAACCACATTTGTAATGCTCAAATCTTATATGTAATGAAATATGGATGCAGGTTGGATTCTTGTGCTTCTGACCATCCAGTATCATTCCTCTTCATAACCATCCTGCAATGACAATCGGTGCAGGTTGGATTCTTGTGCTTCTGACCATCAAGTATCATTCCTCTTCATAACCATCCTGCAATGACAATCCTACGATCACGGTTTGTAACAACCTTACCTTTTCTGCTTAATATTTATCTGAAAATACCTTTTCAACAAAATTTTTTTTAAAGCTTAACTGTAATAGTGTCCTCTCCTTACATGTTCGGTTCAAAGATTTTCCCAAAAAATTATATATATTATATGTTCTTATCCACAAATGGAGGTACTATGAAAAACATAATCCTAATATCACTATTTCTGTAATAATATAAAATAACAATGAAAATCAGGCGATACCACTACCATTGGTAAAACGATTTGTGCCTTTATTTTTAAAATAAAAATTTTTTCGGTGCTTTAAATACTTGAATGGAAACCTTGATTTAGTGGAATACGATACGGCTTAAAATAAGAAACTTAAAATATAATTGTATTAACATTATAAGTTGTAAGTTTTATTTCTTATCACATTGTTTCTGATACTTCTAATAGTACATACAAAAATACAAATTTTGATCGTTTTTATTGTTGATAATTTCCAAAAAATAATGAGATAACTAAATGAGAATTTTGATAATAATTTTTAAAATTGTTCTGCAAAATTAGGAGATAGGAAAGGGGTGTCTAAGTCACTACGTTCTAAATTTCACAAATCAGTTCCCAGAAAAAATCTTTCCATTACTAACTTGCTTAAAATTTAGCTTATACATTATATACATGAACCTCCTTGTCAATAACCATATTAAATTACATCACACTAATACATAATTAATACTAAACCGAAATATATACCATAGTAAGTTCCAATACAAACAAGCAACAGCAAAAACAAGTATCACCAAGTAAAACAGTAAATAACCTACACTCAACAATACGATATACACTTATTAACATACCCCAAATCCAAAAAAAACTAACAAAATTACGTGAAAACATGTAAAACGATAATCCAAGAACTAAAGGCAATGCAACAACTCCCTTACATTACACAACAACATAATTATTGATCATCATGACCGATGGCCTGACCGGACGATGAACCAGCTTCATTAGAATATTCACTCGCAAATTCCACTTCATACGACATGCGACCCACAGCCATCTTTTTATACTCAAAGTAATTCAACAATTGGGATCGATTTGCTCTGTTCAAATAACTTTGTATTATTTCACTCTTTATATTCTCCAAGTTCTCAGCTAAACCATCCCCAGTTTTTGCTTTGATTTTTTCAAATATCTCCCTCAACACAGGTTTTGGAAATACTTTTACGTGCTCCATTTTAAACATTCCCTCACCAAAACACTCATTCGCTTCTTCCAACAAACTTACATCATGCTCAACACAAGCATTATAGAAACTCATCGAATTCACTAACATGTCACGTAATATATCTCTTTACGTATACCAGAAAGTAACATCTTTAGGAAGCATATGGTGGTATTTCTTTTGATAAAGCATATTAACCCGAGGAGAAACAAGAACTTTTGCATCCTCAAAACGAACACATGGATCTTCAACTTGAACCAGGAAGTGCCTCCCTCTTCCTTCGCTAACCATAATAATTGGTCCCCAATCAGTAAACATCTTTGTACTAAATCCACCTTCTTTTTTTTCCACAACAAAAAGGTTTGGTTTTGATGTTACCATCAATAAATTCCCATTACCTCCAGGGACTTTGAGTGGCTCCATCGAATGACTAGCTAATTTATTTCACAAACGAGTATCAAAAGACAAAAGTAAATACTCAAATTAGGCTCAAATAAGTTTCCTCCAATAGCCAGATATATATAGGTACATAGTAACCACCAAATGTCGTTCATAAATTATTCAATATTTGACCTACAATTGGAAAACAATCATCCTTTTTGTCTTCATACAATAAATACCGCTGTTATCCTTTTACTTCAGCAAAGGACACTTGTAACCGACCATGGTTTCCATGGTCAATAATCCTACCAAATATCTTTTTCTTTGCAGAATAATCTATTTCAATAATACTCAGCATTTACTCTTTCTATACACATGTTTGCCAAATACACACTTTGGAACCATAACCTACTTGAGGTACTGATCTAACTGTACGCAAACATCATTTGGCTAGCTATTGTCCTTATCCTTACTTTTATGATATAGCCATTGTCCTTATCCTTCAATTTATGTATTTAAGCTCTATTGTACGAGTTCCTATTACATAAAAAATATTAAGTAACTTCTGGGTTTTCCATGCTTTATGGACTATTTTCTCAGCAGCAAAATATCTTTACATACTTTTTCCGTATATGCATTGTTTTACATTTTTATTGCTTTAAAATAATTATAATTAAATTACGGTAAATTAGCTTAACGATCGACCTCAACGCTTTTACACACCTCTTTCCTTTTAGAACGTTCGCTATACATACTTTGTCTAATATAATATTATTTAATAACTTATTTTATGAACAAAATATTTTTCTCATAACTTAATTTCGTTTATCACTTAATATAACAAGACACAAATGCTACCTACAACATGACAAATATCTTACTATTACGTATTACTTAAAAAAAATTAAATAAACCAACCTACTATTACCTAACTACAAGTAATAGGAAAATAAATAAAATTACATTCAAATAGAATAAAAAGCGGCTTATATTTTCCGACAAAAATAATAAAAATATAAACATATCTTTATGAGACGAAAGTAGTACTTCTTATATCGACCACTTCTTCCTCAGTGTTACAAATAATCCTATCAAATGTCTTTTTCTCTGCAGAATAATCTATTTCAATAATAATCAGCATTTACTCTTTCTATACACATGTTTGCCAAATACACACTTTTGAACCATAACCTACTGGAGGTACTGATCCAACTGTACGCAAACATCATTTGGCTAGCCATTGTCCTTATCCTTACTTTTGTAATATAGCCATTGTCCTTATCCTTAAATTTATGTATTTAAGATCTATTGTACGATTTCCTATTACATAAAAAATATTAAGTAACTGGGTTTTCCATGCTTTATGGACTATTTTCTCAGCAGCAAAATATCGACGAAGTATGGAATACTTTACATACTTTTTCCGTATATGCATTGTTTTACATTTTTATTGCTTTAAAATAATTATAATTAAATTACGATAAATTAGCTTAACGATCAACCTCAACGGTTGTACACACCTCTTGCCTTTTAGAACTTTTGCTATACATACTCTGTCGAATATAATATTATTTAATAACTTATTTTATGAACAAAATATTTTCCTCATAACTTTTTCGTTTATCACTTAATATAACAAGACACAAATGCTACCTACAACATGACAAATATCCTACTATTACGTATTACTTTAAAAAAATTAAATAAAACAACCTACTATTACCTAACTACAAGTAACTGAGTTTACACAAAATTTTGTTCCTTCTCAACGTCATTCAGCCTTTCAGTTTATACTCATCATTATCATTACAAAATAAAATAAATAACATAAACAGACAGTTCACAGTTTAGTATCTATATATAGCAGCACTATCATCTACCCTTTACTATTTTCCCATCACAACAAAAATTACAATTCAACTTTGCCACCTTCACAGACACAAAACTCTACAAAATTTAGCTTTCAATCTCACACCAAGGTTTCTAATTTTTCTGTGTTCATGTTCCATTCCTATGTTAACTCTACCTGTAGCATAACTTCTCTAACATTCTAACTCTGATGTCCATATTCAGATTTCAATGGCTAAAGAGGGCTACCTAATTTCTGATATTAAAGAGCGGCAGGAGAACTGGACTGCGAAAGTCGTTGTGGCTGAAAAATTTCCTCCAAAGATTGGTCAGACAAATGCAGTGACATATCAGGCATTAACTTTAATGGATGTCGAGGTAAAATCAGTTAGCCGTTATCATTAAACACACAAATTACCAAAAAAAGCGGGACATTTTCTCATATGCAATCAATAGCCTTATAATTCATTCTGCAGATTTGTTATTCCACTGCATCTACCAAACATGTACACTTCTTTTATTCAATGGTCTCAAAATTCGATGTATAAATGGGCTATTTTGGTGCATCTAACTGAATGCTCATATTTTGACTAACCAATCCTATGGCATCTTATGAACTACGAGCAAAAAAATACAGTTCCCTTTGTTATTTACAACAGATCACCTATTATTAATTGTAGCTACGTACACAATTTAATGCATACATGCCCTTCTCCCATACATTCCTTTCTCCCATGCATACTTGTTACCATGCATTCCCTTCTTCCACTTGAAGTTAATATCTGCCTTCAACAGGGATTCACAATTCGAACAACAATCTACGAGCAACATATTGCACCATTCCATGACACGTTGAAGTTGGGTAAAACATATCTACTATCAAATGCCAATGTAAGAAAGGCTCCATTGAAATACCAAAGATTTGAAGATGAATTACAGTGGACATTGGCTGGTGCGTGCAGTGTTATAGAGATTGACGAACCTCACTACAATCTGATATTTCGAACCATTAACCTTGTTCAATTCGATCAGCTACCATCATTTCGGAATGAAAATGCCCCAATTAGTAAGTTATTGATCAAACACAAACCACACACATAAACTTAGTCTCCAAATATTCATTTTCTCAAAACATATGAAACTTTGTTTCGCTCCCAGTCTATAGCTTCCATAACAATGACTTACATTTGCGCATGTTGCTTACATTATTTCACTACTTTTAACACCCCCTAGATATTTATACTTATCCAGCTCTTTGTTTTTTTTTTTTTTGGTCTAACACATACTTTTCATTCATAGCTACCATGGGAATTGTGATTGCTGCAAAACCACTACGACCACAACCGACAAAAAGGGGTGACGAACTGTTAGTCCGTGACTTTGTCCTCATGGATAAAAGGTATATCTCACACACACACACACATATATATTCATGGTATTACCTCAATTCAGACACAGCTGCTGTATTCAGAGCACGTGACATTTAATCCTATTTTTCGGTACTAATTTCAGCTTCCAGACTGTGAACCTCAGACTGTGGTCGTCTTATGCCGAACATGAGGCAGAAGACATTGCTAACCTAATGCCAGACAATCCAATTGTAAGAGCCAAAAACGCATACCAATTCTCATGACGGTAACACAAACAACTCTCCAAATTTCAATACCACCTTACACTTATTATTATCGTGACGCTCAAAGGACACACAACATTCTGACTTCACCATTATAAATACAAATTACGGCCATAATTTTCGTGGCTTTCATTATCATCAATCAATGATACTTGTTTGTACATTGACACTCCATTTGAAGAGGTCCTTGCCTACAAGAAATGGTTAGTGTATTTGCATCAATATCTTCTATACTTTAGTTGCATTAATTATTACTGACTGTTTACATTACACCGCCGACCGCCATTAGGATCCAAGAAAACAAAGAGGCAATTGATGATATTAAGATTCACCGACCGTACCTCACTCCAAAGAGGATTGAGGCTGACGAAGACACAGTTGCAGCCCCCATCAACAAAACTCAACATCTGGTACGATTTCCAAATAACAATCCCATCTCACACTAAATGCAACAATCCAGCAACTGTTGACTTATATATATTACACACCTACAAGTTCAGTGGCCAAACATGCATGCAATTATCCACATGCATCCAAATGTTTCTATACAATATCTATATATTTTTCAAGTTCTTCCTTTCTTAACTTAACACCATCGTCCTATATGGCTGCTTTACCCATCACCTGATGTTCTCCTATATACCAGCCCATCAAAATACACTGTTGGATCAAGGCCGAAGCAAAGGTTAAACGCACAAGTTCGCCATATTGGTATATGGCATGTAGCAACTGTTTTACTGCAGCTAGCACCACGGTTGCAGGCGAAAGTTATTCTTGCCGATATTGCACCGAGAATAATGCCATTGCAATCCCAAGGTAATATCTAAATGAATTTCTCACAAAATCTTTACATAGCCTCTAAACTGACAACTTTTCTTATGGACTTTCATAGAGCACGTGCAGAGGTCGAACTTTCGACATCACAGGCACTATCTCAAAGCATCAATGATGGGTCCAATAGCGAATACTTCTTTCAGGCATCAGCCACAAAGCTCATGGGCTTAACACGCATAAGTGCTACAAATTCAAGAACCAATACACAACTAAATATCATACCATTCTAAATTCCAACTATTTCATTACGTAAAAACAACCATTGATGACAACGCTTGCCTTGACTTGAATAACAACCACTTATTCTACATCAAATCATCTGCGAATCGCCAATGGTCATTGACCGTGGAAAGTCAATTCTTCCACAGCACAACCAACCACCTAACAGGTTTGAAATTGTTGGGATCGACATATACAACCCGACAAACACAAGAACATCAATCTCCAACATGATACTAATGAAATTGAGAATGTCGCTTCATCAACCCTAACTTCGCCATCTGTTGACATCGCCGCTTCATCTCCCAAAGCAAAGCGTGCTCTGCTTGAAATGAAAGCCCACCTTCTCCAACAAATAAGAAACTCATTCCAAGATGGATTGATGCCACAAAAACAACTCTTTGTCAAAAACCTATCTTTTGCAAAACATGGAAAGGACTCCGTTTCCTAAATCCACTTAATGGTTATCCAAATCGTTGTGAAATATATGTTCCTTTCCATTAAAATAAGTTTGCCTATATGCAACACGCTGCGCTTCACGATGTGCAACAACTGCTGCCTGCGCTTACAATCCATGTAATATATGTACATTGTATGGACAACGACTTTTGCCTACAATCCATGTAATATATGTACATTGTATGGACAACGCACTTTTATCCTTCTTCGTCGAACTTTTCATCCTGTATCAATCCACCTCCATCGACGCTTAACGTGTCTATCTATCTTTTCATATTATCTACAATGCAAGCCTCTTTTAGACACTAACCGACATTGTCTCCTCGCAACTACTCTAAATCAAAACATCACACTACTTCAACACAAACATTATGCTTTGGTCAACATAATTAAATAACAAAATACACACGAATAATAAAAAATCGGTTACATATACTCATTACCATCATTACAAAAAACATTGCAAATATTATGAATGAATCAACGCTAGCATTTGCCAATCGAATCTAACGTGCACCGCACGTGAGGCACCCTAGTTAATACTATAAAAGTTACATAGGTGGTAAACTTTTCCAAATCATGTAACTAGACCCTCATCTTCAACCTACAACCAAATTTTCACCACCCACGCCTCTCCCTCTCTAAGTAGCAACTAGTATCACGCCCGTGTGATACACGGAAACAATTAAATTTATGTATAATAAATAATTGATATAATATTATAAATATATTGAATATAAATGTTGAATTATATAATTAATGTAATTTATGCATAGGAGATTACATAATCGTAAACAATTATTGAAATCTATAATATTGTATATTTATATAGGCAATGCAAAAAATACGGAGTAAATTCACAATTGTAAGTCAAAAAAATTCACGTGCATCACACAGTTAAGAAGTTTATTAAAACATGTAACTTTAATTCTAATTATCGTGCAGCGCATTGCACAACAATACTCATGGAGATTTATTAATTGTAAACGAATCATTGGAATGAATATATAAAAATTCTTTGATTATTAAAATGTGTCTTTCCGGTTGGTACACATCAAATTTATATTCAACACATTTTTTCTTTCTGAAATGAACATTACGCACTTTAAACTCTAACTGTAATTGCTACTTAATTTTAGTTCTATTGTATAAGAAGTATTATGCTTAATTTTGTGTAACTTAAATCTGTAGTAATACCGACAATTTTCTGTATCTACATAATTCATTCGATTTTTTTCTATTTACGTAAATTGTATTTTAATTTTAGAAAGAAAACTTTTTATTTTTAATTTTATATACTTAGAAAAGGAAAAACTCATGCAATGCAAAATTTAATTAGTGGGCATATTACATCAACCATATTAAAAACGAAAAACATCAATTAAAATTTTTAATTAGAAACCACGTGTCATGTTGGCACTACCAATAGAGAATCCACCAAACACAGCATTTCAATTATAATAATATAAAGATTGATAAATTACTATTTACTTAAAAATAAATAAATTATTCAATATAAATCCAGTTATAATTATAACTACTCATATTTGATTTTAAAAATTAAAAAAAGTAAAAAATTCCCACTATTTTTTAATAGTTCAATTCACATAACCAAGCAAAATTATCAAAACTAATAATTTTAACACGATGAAAATAAATTAAAAATATTTATTATTTAATATTTTGAATTAGAAGTTTAAAAAATGAAGTTATATTTAAATAAATGCGTGCCAACTTGACACAATGTTCAGTTGGCACTTTAGTTTTTATTAATAGTATGATATGATATGATATAATATAATTTTCAGTAATTCATGCACTTAGTTCATTTCAACTATATACATAGTTCAAAAATTTATATATATATATATACACACAAAAATAAAAAAAAATAAAATTAAATATGAAAAATAAAATTATTAAATGTACATTTAATGTTTGTTTGCGAATCAGTTTTTTTTATATTTATAATAAATGAGTGTCAACCTAGAAATAAATAAAAAATAGTAAATATGGAAATAAAAATAAATTAACTAAGAAAATAAAATTATTAAATGTCATTTAATGTTTGTTTCTAAATAAGGTTTTTTTTACTAAAAAATTTAACTAAATGAGTGCCAACATGGCAATGTGCCTAAATGACACTCCTATTTTTAAAATATAAAGATGATAAACTAGATTCGGTTCCTAATCTATATTCTTGCATCGTTGAACCAGATTTTTGGTCGTCCTGGAAAAGGACAACACTCCTGTGACAACACTGGCAAACAGTGGTTAGGGATTAATGAAGGTTTAAAGAAAAGTTAAAGACTTGAGTGTCATTAAAATATAAAATACAAAAAAAAAAAAAAGGTATTTTGGATATTTTCACTTTTAATACAGAAAAACATTTCAAATGATTTTTGAGTTTTCTTTACAGTTTTTGGTTGCCCTCAAAAACTCATATCTACAAACATAACAAAAATGAAAATTGGGAAAGAATCCAATTGAACTCCTCAATCTTTAGTTTTAGCAGTTTTAATCAAGTGTTCACATGTGTACCGATCAACGACGTGTGTCCTTTCTTGATGGTGGGGCCATGTGGCACCCATCCAACCATATGTGGACACCATAGCGTACCCATATATGGGTATCGGATTAAAACCATTAGTTTTAAACTATAATAATTAACCTGAGTAGGTCATTGTCAGAACTCTTGGTCATTTGAGTGGCCTCAGTGATGTAACTATATAATTTTATTTAACGTTTTAAATTTTTTTGTGCAACTTCAGTGACTCAAGACAAATAATCTATTATACTGTGAGCTCGTCTAGTTATAATTTGTTTAGAAACTTATTTTTCATCAACCCACTTTATTATTGATGTGACATTTTTACATCATTTAAACCTTTTTTTTTCAATCATGAAACACGCATTAAAAAAATTATTTTTGTAAAATCTGTCCCAAACAAACAATGCATTTTAAGGATTAAACAGTGAGCACTGTTATAAAAGTATAGAAACAATAGAGAGAATTTAGAGAGAATGAATTCTAAGGAATTCTCAGGAATGAATTTCATTAATAACTGAAGCCCTATTTATAGGAAAACTTCGAATGGCACAATCGTAATTACATAATTTCATCAAGGGTATAATAGTCATTCACATATAATAATTACATCTTTTACCAAATTATTCCTCCACCAAATTATTCCTCTACCAAATTATTCCTCATAATTCATAACCACCACATTATTCTCAATTATTCATAACACCTAATAATTATTCTTCAATTATTATTCATAACACTCCCCTTGAATGACTATTAATACAAATGTCTTACGGACTGTTTGGAGAAAAACCCGGTGGGAAAAAACTTCCAAACCGATTGCGGGATAGCTTGGAGTGGTTATATCTTGCTTCATCAAAACATTGCTCCCCGATGTCTATCACCGGCATATGAGTATTCACGTCGCCTCGTTAAAACCTTGTCAAGAAAACCCGGTGGGAAAAAACTTGATCGAAGGAAAAGAGTACAGCTGCTCCATTTGATTTCATATCTTGAGAACTGATATCTTTACTTCTGGTAAATGATTTCAATATCATCATCGTTTGGATCTAAAGCATTAGCTCCATTATAACTTGATCCAATAGATACACTGTATCAATTTCTCCTATCGTTCTCAATATACCATGAATATGCCTCGTTAAAACCTTATTAGGAAAAACCCAGTGGGAAAAACCCTAATGAAGGAAAAAGAGTACATTATTCATGTGAATACGCCTTTAAAGTTGCCTCATTAAAAACCTTGCTAGGAAAACCCAATGGGATAAAACCTCAGTCAAGGGAAAAAGAGTGCAACGCGTATTTTATACAAGTATGCTGCAAGCATTTCAAAATCTTTCATACATTTGTATGAGTATCATATACATTGATTTTATACTCTTCGTTCATTTAGAGTGCATCAATTTTCTTACACAACTACAAAACATTCACCATGAACACATGTCTCCAAATACACAATTTAAAGCATATAAATTCATTGTAAAAACATGTAAACATATAAGTAAACCTTCATAACTAACTAACATTTAAAATATATCATTTAACATTTAATACTCACTTAATAGGTTATTTCATTCCCAGGGGCTTAGTTCACCCTTTAGGGTACTCATAAACACGGGTTTAGCTCATCCGATCCTTTAATTTCCTTTTCGGCACTACACACACGATCGGTAATTTAACTTTCATGAGCATGCAACATATAATGACCACCATGCTTATCTTTAAACTTGAGCATTAGTCATCATCATCTCATCATCTCATAAGTTAAGGATTTCACATTCACCATTTATCATCTTCAATATATCTCAATATTTTCATTATCATTGATCATATGTAGCGCTACATTTTCATATCGTGTCGACACATTTCAATTTCATTTCTTTCCCCATATCGACATAACTTATCGAGATATCTCATTATCAATCCTCTTGTAGGATTAATATAGTTATGTCTATATACTCTTCAAGAGCATATGCCTCCGTTATTAAGACCATCTTTTATAATTTGCTTTGATATATATGATTGGGGAAATATCAACGCTTCTGGCGTGCTAACTTATCAAAGCATCGTAGCTGATATATGTGATTGTTCATAGCCTTTCATGCATCTTTGAACTTTAAGTTCGTATTTCAATTTCGAGGATATAACATGATGCATTTCACATATTATTTTCAACCTTTAATACTCTCCCTCATGTTGAGAAAATTTAGAACACCAAAACTCATACAGTTGGTATGATTTTAATCATATATGTTCTCATCATTCAGCCTTAATATGGGAATTTAGACCGTTTGCATTCTATTCTCGATATCGGCAATTTATTTGAGGACTTTAAATAATTTGCCATATAATATCCCACTTGTATGCGCATACTCAAATCCTTCAGGGATTTATTCAAGTATTGGGATATACATTTACTAGCTTTATCATTAAATCTGAAAATCATGCTCATACCGTGAGCAAATATTTCGTAAATTTCGAATCATATACACATGTGACTATCTAGTGGATCCATATCATAATATCTAGTAGTCCACATGGAGGATGAGTGGGCCCATATTTCTCATCCTTTATTCCAGATATATTTGAGATTTATTCCCAATATTGGCTAGTAATGATTTCATCATTTATCGAGAACAATCATTGAAGAATTCTTTTAATTCTTCACTTGAAATATTGATTTCAATAATTATTTAAACCGGGATGGTCAGTCCGGTTTTGCAAACGAGTATTATTGAACTTCTAGTTCAGTAAATTCTTATATCGATTTCACTAGTATCTGTATAGTGCTCAACATGATTTATCATAGAAACAATTCACCGACATATTCCATCATCTTTTGGTGACATTATTGTCTACTATTGTTCAAACACTGAGTTCTGACTCATACGCATCACATCCGGCTATTATTTAATTCAAATCGTAGCTCTTACACTTTATTTAAAATCGAGTCTTATTTCATACGTCGTATTATTCTATAAATAAATCATCAAAATTATTGCAAAATTCATCCTAACAAGGGTCTATACATTATAATGGATCATATGCTCTCAAATCTTGAAAATACTATCCATCACTACTCGATCAAAATCCTAAAAGGATTTATCGATGTAAGTGGAAAGATTAAGGATGCTAATGAATAAGGGTATCCCACAAGATATCCGATACTTGATTGAAGCAAAGGTTCGATTATCTGGTGAGGTTTCAATTCCTTCTAAATACATGCCTGGTATGGGTAAAAATAGTTTTTCAAAGAAACGGAGAGCAAAAAGATTAGGAGGATGCTACAAGTGTGCTCGGTGGACATGTGACACTCGATGTAAATCTGTGGGGTACTTGTCCAGAAATCGAGAAGATAAAATAGCATTCATTAAGGATGGATTGAGTAAGGAGCCTTTGGATGATATTCAACAGGCTCTTGAGACACATCCTAGTGGACATGTACAAGGTGAGCTAATGGCCTTATGGGCCAAATTCAAAGATCAACAAGCGCGTTCTGATCTTGAAAAACTTACTTTAGAAGATCCTGTTTGTAAATTTAGTAGAAAAATTTAGCATAATGATTTTCCCATATTTATGTAAGAAAGCTCGGTGTAATAACAAAGATCAATATATTTCTTTTATTTGTAAATATCGTTTTCAATTTTAAGATATATATTATTTTTCAATCAATTGACAATTATATGTCATATCACTAAAGAAAAATTCGCCTTTTTCTCTTTCATATTTGTCAAAAAGTAAATAGTGCACTCAATTATTGGTTTTAAAATTTTTCTTTAAATAGAGGATTCATATATCTCTCATGTTGAAAATATAGTGCAAAAAGAGATAGGAGTAGAGATGGATGTGGAGATTTTAGAATCATCTCATACAAGTCGACTTTACCTCGCCATATTAAAAACCGTATGTATTCTTGGTGGATCTAATCGGTAGGCCATATCCAATATGTGGATATGGCAAACCAACTCGTAAAAAGAGTTAGGGAGACAAGAAATCAATATACTATACTGAGGAACCAACAACAAACTTTTAGCTAGACTTATAATGGCCGCACAATCATGGGGAATAAGAGTTTGAGCGTAATACCTTTCCATCTAGTTGGATCTAATACTCGGTGGAGCTAGTTCTATCATGGGTCCAGCAGGGTTGGGGCTACAAGCGTAATCCATCCACAACCGCATGATGTATATGATGAATAATAGTGATGCTTTCATTGTCCTTCCAGCGCTACAACACTTGGAGGAAATATTCAATATAGCCTCGTTGTACAGTGGAACTTTCATGTCAAACCAATAGGTTTGTTGAATATTAATAATTTCTTTGATGGCTTACTAGCGTTTCTAGATCGGGTGTAAATAATAAGTTTATCTCTCATTCAATGAGAAAAATACTTATTTCGCTTAATCTTGTTGATGAACTACTCATCAAATTTCATGCATATGTTCAAGAATCTGTGGAAGCCCAGTCCGTCGATCACAGTACCAATCGTGTCAGCGAAAAAGAAATTCGGATCCTTTAAATATTTCATTATGAATCCTAATGTTGATGGTGGCAGAGTTACAGAGTATTTATACTCTCGAGACGCATCCTCATTTATGGATTGATATGTATATTCTTTTGCATTTCTATATTTTCGAGTGTTTAATGCCGTCTTTTGATATTCTCAATATGTTCCACTTCGACTGTTTTGTACTTCTTCTGGAGTAATAATAATATCATATTGGCTTTATTCAAATACGGAAATCTAGTGATTATGCTTCTTCAAGAGCATTTTATTCTCATATTAATACAATCTCATATCATCGATGAGATTACTTCATATAATTTCTCCATGCGATATATTATCTTTGATTTATCAACATGGGATCTATTCAGCATTTTACTTTCGTCTATTTATCCAATGGTAACTTCAAGTACCACTTGCTCAATTTTCTCCATTCATATTCGGTATATATGAAGAAGTAATTTTATTCTCATCGTCTACTTCTTCGAGAGTATGATTAGAATATTTGATCAACTACTTCTTCCAGGTAGGATTAGTTATAACCAATCGTGTAGTATAACCCACCACATTGGAAATATGCACACCAATCGTGTGGTATTACCCACCACATTGGAAATATACTCAAACTATAAAGTGCATAAATTTAAATTCTTAGAAATTAAATTTCCTCCAATAGGTGGTCGAACCTACCTTATGGGAATTATTGCAATAAATATAAATCTACTAATTTAAATAGCAAGAATTAAATTGCATAATATTTAACTACTTCTTCAGAGTAGGATCCGCTTAGTAGAAGGTATTACCCATCACTTAGCATATAAAGTGCAGTAAATATATAAAACCTTCCGCTTAGTGACGGTTTGAACCCATCATCAAGTAGGAGGTATTGCAAAGAATTAAATTGCAGTAAATAAAGTCGAGAATTAAATATTGAATCGCTTCTATTTGAGCAAATTTGTTCTTCTAGAACAAATACTCATTACTTATAAGAAGACACTTATCCTTCTGAATAAGTACATTATGTAATTGAACTCTTCGGGAGTTACATTAATATTTCGATCTTTTAACTCAAATGGACTTCAAGCCATTTTATATAATCAATGGATTTAGAATTTCTTCATGAATATTCTATCCATTTTTCAATTGTCGTCAAAATTAGGCTCGGTTTACCCTAAGGGTAAAATTGTCCATTCCAATTCGCAAAGGTAAAATTGTCAAAAATATTTTATCAATATTTTACGATTGGAAAATTATCTCCTTTCTACTTCAATTTATCAATATCAAAATATTCAATGACTATTTTGTAACTTTTTCAAAAGTTGGTGTCTTGATTTGTAAATTTTGAAAGTTTGATAATAACATATTTCAAAACGAGTTATTACCCTATCAATGTTGGTGTCAAATCAAGCTCTCGTTAAGTCGAGTATAATGGAGTCGAGAAAATTTGATTTTGATAATGTATACTCTTTATATCTCGATAAAACGAATGTTATAGTTTAATATATTATTATATTATAAAATCATATGATTTACCTTTTCCCTTCTCTAATTATTCCATGGATGAGATTTACTTGCAATCCATTTACGTGATCGGAAAATTCTTTGGACTCCATTCTTCCAATTTTGGAATTTCGCATATCTCCAAGGTTAGTGTAGAATGAGGAATTGTGGGAGAAGAATATAACAAAGGAATTTTCAATGATGTATTTGCAAAGAGAGAGTTATTTAGGATTGATGAGGATGAATTAATTCATTGGTAATAATCCGGTTTACGATCTGAAGATCATCTATAAGATGCAATTGTAGAAGATACTTCTTTCATATTACTCAAAATGTAGACTCTTGATAACGATGTTATAAAAGTATGTAAACAATAGATAGAATTTAGAGAATGAATTCTAAGGAATTCATGAATGAATTTCATTAATAATCAAACCCTATTTATGAAAAACTTCGAATAAGACAATCGTAATTACATAATTTCATCGAGATAATAGTCATTCTCATATAATAATTACATCTTTTACCAAATTATTCCTCCACCAAATTATTCCTCCACCAAATTATTCCTCATAATTCATAACCACCACATTATTCTCAATTATTCATAACACCTAATAATTATTCTTCAATTATTATTCATAACAAGCACACTATTTTATTCTAGAATAGAATACAAAAATGTTTCTATACAAGATGAAGACTTACTCGATCACTCCTCAAAAGGTAAGCACTCAAAGTGAAATGGGTCTTGTATGCAATTAGAGCCAAACAGCAGTCCGGGCCGGGCGCGGGTTCGATGACGCCTTTGTCTCGGCAATGTCATACTCCGGCGCACGATACATTGGAACTGTAGGCGTAAGCCACGCTCTCCCTCCTTTTCTCTCTCTTCTCCGCACTCTCTCTCATCGATCCAATACTAATTCTCCGCAAATAGCAAAAATTCATTTCCAGCATCCAAAATTCAAAACAATTTTGAAAAATTAAGTTCACCGATATGTTGAAATCCAAAGAAATAGCTGGTTGTAGTCATACCAACAAAACATAGCAACCATCCGCGGGAGAATTGAGTAAGCATACTGTTAATTTATTTTCGCGTTTCTATTGGACGCATAGAATTTCAAATTTGATCAAAATTTGTTTGATTACTTTTAGATGTTTGCTGAGGCCTACATCTAAAATTCTTCTTCATAATTCGATTACTTTTAGGTTTAATTTATAGATTTTTAAGGTACGATCAAAATTTGTTTGATCAGGTTTGTTGATTTTTTCCTGGACTATTGATTTTCAGAGTGATTTCTTTGTCAGTGAAGGTTGATTGATGATCTGAAGAAGACTACTTGTGAATTGAAGGAAGGGATCATTGATCAGTGAGCTTCGGGACATTTAAAGAAATTTTTATGTACTGTACACATTGTAGAGTTGTTAGTTTATGAGTATATGCATTCTTCATTCCTTTTTGTGAATAGGAATCATATAATTTACAGGTAGAAGCTACTCATTGAAAATGCAAGATATGTTCGCGGGTCTGAACTAGGCGTAAGGCATACTGAGTATACATAGGTGGTCAGGGAAGAAGTATGAAATTACTTTTGGGCTCTGTATAGATGAGTGGCGACGCGAGGAGTTCCTTTTGGAATGCAACATTTTGGGTTAATTATGAAAATTGAATTGAATATCAGTAATTGAGGCATAAAAGAACCATTCTGATGCAACTAAATAGATCAAAGAATCTAGCTGAAGCAATAACTGGCGAGGGATTTGGCCCTACCAGTCAATGGATGCAGCAAGATTTATCCTCTGGACTTCTATTAAATGGGGTGCCAGTTTGGAGAAATGTAAATAGCAATGTATCTGTACAGACAGGGAAGGAGTTTTCGATGGAGTTCCTTCATGATCGTGCTACTTCAAGAGTTGTTCCCGCCATGAATAGCATTGCTCGGAACTGCAAGAAGAGGGTAGATGTTCCTGAAGCTCAGAGTCACCAAGCATGTTATGAGGACCTTGCTAAGATTCTTGGATTGAGAAGAATGGATTCTGAGTGTGGTTCTGATGCCATTGAATTCATATCTGCAAAAGGGTCTACTGTGGAGATTGAGAATGGTGTGTGTGTTATTAACGATGAGGGCGCTTATGGACATGTGCCAAGACAGTCTACTGGGGAACTGTGTAATGATAAGAAGAATTCGATACAATGTGCTCCAGCGTTAACTAAATCTGAATCCTCTAAATCCTTATCTTCTTCTGGATTAAGAGTTTTGGATGGTTCTCAATCCAAAAAAATAAAGTTGTTATGCAGTTTTGGTGGTTCAATATTGCCTCGACCTGGTGATGGGAAACTCCGATATGTAGGGGGGCAGACACGTATGATATCGATACAGGAGAATCTTTCATGGGAAGAGCTAGTCAAGAAAACATCAGGAATATGCTCCCAGCCTCACTCAATTAAATATCAACTCCCAGGAGAGGATCTTGATGCACTTATATCTGTGTCTTCCAATGAGGATCTGCAGAACATGATCGAGGAATATTACGGGGTTGAAAAGCTTGAGGGCTCCCAAAGACTTCGTATTTTTTTGATTCCTCTGAGTGAATCTGAAAGCTCCTGTACACTTGGTGCCAGTTCAATTCAACAAAACGACCCTGATTATCAGTATGTTGTTGCTGTAAATGGTATTGCTGGGGTTGACACGAACCCCTTGAATCCCTATAATGGGCAGCGTTCTGCTGTGGAATTGAGCCATTCGATGCTTAATGCAGAAAGAAACCCAATTGGTAAGCAAAGTTCCCCCTTCATCACACATCCTTTGGAAATGAAGGATAGCTCCAGTGTCCCAAATCTCACCCAAAATTTGAGTGCATCTGATAGCTTGAGAAACTTCCAAGATCAATCCCGTTCTTTAGCTACTCCCGTTCAACAAGGAGATCCAAGGAATGATTATACAGCATTGCATAAAAATATTGCATCAGTGAGCAGTACTGAAGGTCCTATTTTATTAGGGACTGCTCAAGTATCAACTACACCCCAGAGTTCCGTTTGCTATACTGCTGCATATTATCATACCCCTCCTCTGCCCATAAATGCGACGAATGCTATTGATCCTATTAGAAAAAATGATATCACATATCCAAGCGTTTCACGTGAATCTGTTTTCCCAGGGGAGCTACTTTTGCAAAATAACTACAACTTTGACCAAAGCTGTCATGACAGGACAATACCCATTGCAAGGACATTTCATTCAGAGAAGCTTCAATCACACCCAGATAATCTGATTGGCATAGTGCCAGGATGCAATGGTTCAATTGATACTTATCATGGCATGCCTCACTCCATTTCTGATTCCAAGCTTCAGGAACATGGGGAGAGGTCTGCTTGTGGCTCACAAGAAGGTATGAGTCTGTTCTCCACTACGAACATTGCAGGGCCTCAGCTATCTTCACAGAAAGTACCGGCTTCTTTGCAAGAAAAAACATTGCAATTTCAAGAGAACATTGGCCTCGTCAAGCCGAAACTTCACATTAAGGTACTAAATGTGGAGCCAACTCTATCTCTAGGCTCGGAGTCGTTAAGCAGAACCGGATCTAAACGGCATATTGATGGTACTGGTGAAACTTCTGAATCAACAAGAGATTATTTGGAAAAACAAAGTTCCTTATTGAAAAATCACGAGAGCAAAGATGGTTTGAGCTCTGAAATATTGAACAGGCCCGACAAAAGTGGCCATCTTTTACAGAATACAAATTACTCTTTCGGTAGCAAGTCCGCTGTGGTTTCTATGGATTCGATTAAAAACTTGCAAAATGCCAAATGCGCAATGTCTCATACTGGTGTCAACACTCCAACACAAGATGTACAGCTCTCTGACTGTGTTATCCATACATCATCTGCAGCGGAATCAATATCATGTATTGATTCAACCGTGGAGCAGTCCCAAAACAATCATATGGAGAAAACTTCATCTGGAGTCTTGAGGGTCAAACCAGAAATAAATGCTTTGTCGGACAAGAACTCAGAAGTGGTGGGGCATTTACACAATTCTCGGGAACAATATGCTGTTGCAAGCTCTGTAAGTGATATACTTGGTGGATTATCCAATGGCGTGGTTTCATCTGAGCTGCCTGAGCATCAACCGGTCATAGGTCCAAAGAATGTGGGTCTTGAGAAACCCAAGGTAACAAGATCTGAAGATCTGCCTCCAGGTCTAGATGCAAGTCTGCCCACTTCTGCTCTGCTGCCGATTCCATCTAAGGATGCCATTCATAGGAGAGAAGTCTCCCTCCTTGATGAGGACTTGCCCAATTACGCTGATCAAGGGATTGAGAAGTTGAAACATTTTGAATTTTCAAATGAGCAGCATAGGCTACAAGACCCTCTATGCAAGAACAAGGAACAATATGAGCAAGAGCCTGTCCCAATTATTCAATATGCAAGTTTAAATTTGTCGCCTTCTGCTGAATCTCGCTCCAACACTGCCCATGTAGCAGATACGGTTAATGCAGAATTCTTCTCTCCTAGTGCTGAGGAAGCCGAAAGCGCTTTAAAGAATTCAGATGCTGAGGTACCTACTTCCTCCTGTATTATTGCTTATCTCTATTCTCTGGTCTCATTATTTTCATATGTAGTTTTAAGTCATTGTTTGTGCCTAATTTAGGATTCCCATTCTGATGAACATGAGGATGAATTGATTAGTGATGCACTGATAGCTGAAATGGAAGCGGATATGTACGGTTTGCAGGTATCAGTTTTAATACTTACTAATAATAATAGAAAATTTTGTTATCATCCCCTTTTCCTTAGCTTGCCTCCTTTGCTGATCCATTAGCAGGTTGGGGCATGGGTTTGGATAACAGTAGTTATGGTTGCTTTCTGCCAATGATTTCATGTTGTTCTAAACTAATCTTTCATATAATACTTGTCTTGATTGCTGAATCAATGGCTGCATCAATTTCAACGGCAATATGGTCAATTTTCATAAGTTTTTATGGGTACAGTTACTGGTATCACAGGGAGTTTTTGGTTCTCGTTTGAACCTTAAGTCGTTTCTGAAATAAACTGTTTATAATCAGTTCAACCAGTTTTACTTTCAGAAATTTCATGGACTCACAAGTGTATTAATCACTCATTTGTATCTGTTTATAGCTTATATCATTTATAAAGACTTCCCTGAATTCTTCAGATTTATTTGGACAGCTTTTTTGTTGTATTCATTTCCACTTTTAAGAGATCATTTATTTAAATACCCGTTCAAGCGTGCAGATTGGAAGTTTTAGCTAAATATCTGCCTTTCAATAATTTAACTTCTCTTGCAGATTATAAAGAATGCTGATCTTGAAGAATTACGAGAGCTGGGATCTGGGACATATGGGACTGTTTTTCATGGAAAATGGAGAGGATCAGATGTCGCTATCAAGAGAATTAAAAAAGCATGTTTCTCGGCGAGATCATCGGAACAAGAACGAATGGTGGGTCATTTGTGTACTTCCTTTCTTTGGATGTCAGATTTCGTTGGTCTGCTCAGCTGAACTGTTTGATGTAACATGCATGTATTGTTCGTTATGGTCCTGCATTTACCAGACACGAGACTTCTGGAGAGAAGCACAGATCCTGTCCAATCTCCATCATCCTAATGTTGTCGCATTTTACGGGGTGGTACCAGATGGTGCTGGCAGGACCTTGGCAACTGTAACTGAATTTATGGCAAATGGATCACTAAGGAACGTCCTAATTAAAAAGATAAGTAAGCAAGTTTCGACTTCATTTCTGCACTTTTCTTGTTCATAACGTAATATAATATGATTCTGAAATAAATATTGCAGATCACTTGATCGCCGTAAAAAGCTTATAATTGCCATGGATGCAGCTTTTGGTATGGAGTACTTGCATTCAAAAAATATAGTCCATTTTGACTTAAAATGTGACAATTTGTTAGTTAATCTGAGGGACCCACTGCGACCCATATGCAAGGTACTTGCAACAAATTGAAGAGTGGATATTATTTCTAACTGCATGTTGATAACTTTCGCTTCATGAAAGTGCATATTGGAATCCAGAATACTACCATGCACCTGGCTTCCAGAAATATAAATCCTCACTAATTTGGTGACAAAAGCTTGGTTGTGAGATTTTTTTTATCAATCTACATTTATCTTTTTTACCTTGGTGACTACTGTGTTTCAATTATGTGTTAATTCCTGCTCCTTTGTGGACTTATTGTCAAGAATTGATACCAAGATGATTTTCATTGATATTAGCTTGTCAATAAATAGAGTTGCAACCCTAATTTACAACGGGCCCTAATTACATAAGATATCTCATCGACTATGGGCTCTAATACAACTAGGTTAAAATACAACTAAATATACAATAAAGTAATAAAGTATACAGTAACATCCCCCCTCAAATTGATGCGGGAGGATCCGAGAGCATCAATTTGCCCACCAGAAACGCGGACGCTGACGAGATAATGCCTTGGTGAACACATCACCGCTTGAGCTCAGCGGGCAACGCCAGAGGAAGATCGATCACGCTGCTGGTCAAATGTCAATCTAATAATAGAATGACAATCAACTTCAATATGCTCAGGCACGCTCGTGGAAAACAGTGGTTCGCGCACTCAATTGCACCAAGTTGTTATCGGCATGCAGGGGTGGGAGAAAATCGGGGAATACCAAGTGCTCGCTTAACAAACCACTTAAGCCACACAATCTCGTAACAGCCGAGGACATAGCACTAAAGACTGATTCAAGGAGGATTTAGAACTGATCTTGTTTCTTGCTTTTCCAAGAGATAAGGGCATCACCCGTAAACATACACCAGCCAGAACCGATCGCCAGATCGAAACAAACCCTAATCTGCATCACTATACCTCACTCAATTGTAGAGGATTCTTCTTAGCTAAAAATAATCCCCACCGTAAGTACCCTTAAGATAACGAAGAATCATAATCATAAAATGAGTATGGCGAAGTAGGGCCTTCATAAACTGACTAACTTGTCGAACGGCAAAAGAAATATCCGACAAGGTAATCACAACAATTTAGACTCCCAACAATTTGCCGATATAACAAACTGATCGTACAACAATTCACCATCCTTCGCTAAGCTTTAAATTAACCTCCATGGGAGTAAGAACGAATTCGCAGACTCGAGACCACCCAAGGTGAGAATATCCTGAGTGTATTTGTGCCGATGCGTAAGAGTACTGGGAAGAGGAATGAACCTCAAGACCAAGAAAATAACGGCGGCCCAAGATCCTTCATGTGAAAAGAAGACTCAAGATGTCATGGAGGGACCTAATCGACGAGCATTAGATCCAGAATAACAATGTCATCCACATAGACCAAGAGAATCACAAGCTCAAGAGTACCGCTTAAGAAAATGATTTAATCATATCGTCGAGTGAAGTGGAAATCGAGGAGTGTGGCACGAATTTTCAAACGCACCTGGTGCCTGCTTTAACCCGCAGAGGGAACGCTCAAGCGACAAACTTCGTGAGATGGGGAAGAAATAACCCTGAGGTGGGGCCATACAGATCTCTTCTTTCAAATCGCCATGCAAAAAGGCATTCTTTACATCCATCCGTGCAAAGCCCACCGAGAAGGTGAGATGGCAAGACAAATGTCAATGTAGTCATTTTGGCAACAAAGTAAAGTCTCTTCATAATCAAGCCCATATTCTCGATAATTCCCAAGAGCAACCAAACGAGCTTTGTATTTGTCAATAGTGCACATCGTAATCTGAGTTTAACCGTGATATACCCACTTACAACCAATAAGCTTTGACTCCATCGTGACTAGGACCAAATCCCAAGTGTGATTCTCCATAAGCGTCAGTTCTTCTTCCATCGCTTGTCGCCAACAAGCTCCGACTAGCAACCGTGGAATATGATCGAGGAATAACAGAGCATCCACAATAGCCGAATGAGCATGATGAGAGAATCAGACTATCCTGGTGGATAGACGAAGTCCTTCGTGCGCTGAGGAGAATCGTGCATCGGGTTCGGGTGGTCCTAAGGGGCGCTGTAATAGGAGGACGCTTGATACATCGATTCTTCCAACGATCCAACGAGAGGTGTCGTGATCAAACGTAGGGGAAGGGAAGTAGTCCTTTGACGATGAGGAACATGGACCTGGAAAAAATATTGTCGCCAAAGAAAAACAACATTTCGAGAGACACGAAGTTTATTGGAAACGTAATCATAACATATAACCCTTATGAGAGGTAATCAGACCTCAAAACGCACACCGGTCGCTGAGCACCGAAGTTTGTTCCGCTCGATAGGAGGTAAATGAACAAAACACACGCAGCCAAACGTATAAGAAGAGAATTATAGCTTTGAACAACACCAAAGAGACGTATAATATGGGCAACAACAAGTGTTTGAGAAGGCAACCGATTAATCGGGATAGACCGATGTAGACAATGCTTCTACCTGTAAACAAGGGATGAGGATTCAAGCAATAAAGCATTTAACTACATCTAAAAGGTGACAATTTACGCTCGCTATTCCATTTTGTTGTGGAGAATATGGGCAAGATCGCTGGGACAAAATACCCATAGATTCGAGGAAAGTCTGAAACTCACTAGACATGTATTCACCCTCAATCGAGCGTAATATCTTAACTTGAGCGTAAAATCGAGTCCGAACAAGGGCAAGAAAGTCTTGGAATTTGGAGAATACTTTGATTTGGAGCGAAGAAAATATATCCAAGTGAAACGACTGTAATCATCAATAAAGGTGACAAAGTACTTATATTGAGCATGTGAAATAACAGGCTTAATACCCCAAACATCGCAAGATGCACAATCTCAAAACATACGTACATCGACTCCCATGAGAAGGAAATGGTAAACATTTACTCTACCCAATTTACAAGTGGCGCAATCAAAAGATATATCGAAATGAAATTTATTGCCCAAACAACCGCTGACAAGACGAGATAAAACAACTTTTATTTGATGGCCTAATTTCTATGCCAAACATCACTATCAAGCAACAATAGTTGAACAACCTACTGACCGAAACTAGAATTAGAAATGGAGAATTGAAGCGAAATAGACGCCAACTTTAGGCCCCCTTCGCGATCACCTTCCCGATGCTTGATCCTCGCACAACAATACCATTATGATCAAAGTGAATCTCACAATTATTGTCCACCAATTGTCCAATGTAAATTAAATTCAAGATAATTTTGGAGAAACAAGAACATGATCAAATGAGGCCTCAAGAGATCCAACAAGCAAGAATAGGCAGAGTATTACCATTAGCTATCTCAATAAGTTGATTACCCAATACTTACTTAACATCATGTAAAATTGCGGGATTCCCCGTCATATGATTTGAGGCCGCCGAATCAACCAAATCCAAGGAGAAGTAAGGAATGATTCGCACCTTTGCATATTCAAGGCGATAGGTTTAGACAATCATCCTGCTGACCATTTCGCGCCAAAGTGATGATGAGTCGGGTGGAAATGATCGTGGTGAATGCTCGGCAACATCGCGAGATTAGACCGGGATGACTAATTAGAACTTTGCCCATGTCTATTTTGAGGTCGATGCGCATAATCTTTAATAAGATGCCCCTTTCTGCAAAGAATTACATCCTTAGTGCATTGCTTTGCAATGTGCCCAAACTCCTTACAACGATAGCATTGATCTGGCGGCGCTGGGTTCTTCCTTTTGTTCGAGCCGCATAAGCAACATTCATCACCGCCAGGCGATCTTGATTAAGACTTATCCGAAGTCGCCAGACGTTGTTCTTCACGAATAACTCACCGCATGTGTCTAAGGACGGAATAGGATGTCGGTTGATTAATCCACCACGCGCTCAAACTTCGGGCTTAAACTTCATCAAAATTGATCACGCTGGCCGTCAAAGATGGGATTTTCTTCAGAAGAGGCTTAGCTTCTTGTGGAATTGTAGAAAACACAACCTGCATTATTCACCCAAAGATTTCAAATCCGTAATAAAACCGCTGAATAGTGAGATTTCGCTTGTAATTAGAAATATCCAACTCCAATTGATATTTCGAGAAATAAGGTTATCCTCGATACAGACTCTACTAATGTAGTCCCACATATCTTTGGCAGCTCCAAACGGTCAAGATCAAGCATCATATATGGTTCAATTGAACCAAGTAACCAGGTTATTATCCTGTATGCCTTTGGTCACCCACCGACTATGCTCCTTGGATCAGGGAGCCTTAGTAGAACCATCTAAATGACCCCATAAATCATTTCTTAACATACATTGAGAATTGAAATTTCTAAACTCCGTGAATTTCTTCCCATCAAACGAACCATAGAAATCTTGTCGCCACCCATCATATAATCACCAAGCAAAGCACAATAACAAATCTGAATTTCAACGCTCCACACCAAAAATAAAACCAAAAACAACTCTCCACACCAAAATAAACCAAAAACAACCTTCGAATCGAAGAACAAGACCAACCGAGACTAAAACAGCCTTTACGCCACAAACAGATCACAAATGGGCTAACCTAGTACCACCAAGGTCAAGCAAACCGACGATCACCGGATGTTCGCCGATGTGTCGCCGAGGTTACACGCTACCGTCCACGCCGACGGATCGGAAACCGGCCGAGAGATGGACACGCCGCGCAGGGGGCGCTGGTCGATCACGCTTGAAATTCCTGCCGACGGGAGGCGCTGAGGTGGCGATAGTTCATCGGCGGTACCGCCAGATCGCTGATCTGACACCTGGATGTGGCTCATCAGGATTTTTCAGCCGCGGGTTTGGGTCTGGCCAGGTCGGGTCATCGTGACTTTTCAAAGACTTAAGTGCTAGTGGTTCGTGAAGACAAGAGTCGATCGTCAAACTCGATCAAACAAGAAGAATTGGCCTCATACCATGTCAAGAATTGATACCAAGATGATTTTCATTGATATTAGCTTGTCAATAACTAGAGTTGCAACCCTAATTTACAACGGGCCCTAATTACATAAGATATCTCATCGACTATGGGCTCTAATACAACTAGGTTAAAATACAACTAAATATACAATAAAGTAATAAAACAGTAACATTTATAACTGAGGGATCAGTATGTTGAATTGAATGATTTATTTTGCATTTTTTTATCCTTCAAAACCTATCGTTTTCAGCAAGCTTGATCGATAATGGGTGACTGTGATTCAACTGACCTCTGTGTATTTTGATACATGTTGAACCACAAAATGTAAAACTTTAAGGTGTAAGAGGATGCAATGTGTGTATATTCTTTAGAGTTTGTTTGATAAATGAGAACATAAAGTGACTTTTTGAGAAAATGTGTGGTTAAAAAGTAAGAAAGGCAGTTGACAAATGTGACAAAACAAATTTTTTGAGGTGTGTATTGTACATGAAAGTAAGAAAAAATGTATAAATTCTAAGTTTTGCCGTACAAGCTCTTAATTTTGTCATCAAACTTATTTCCATACACAATAATCGATACTGTCTCTGATGACATGCAAGGTAAGTAGTATTAAACTGAGTGTGTGCATGCCTATGCACATGTATTGAGAACCACGAATCAGTTAACTATGCAAATGATATTTCACCTGGATGGATGTGATCAGTAATCGAAGATTAACTCCATTACCGACTGCCATTAATTCTTAAAATTTTGGCAGGTTGGAGATTTTGGATTATCTAGAATCAAATGCAATACACTAGTATCTGGTGGTGTGAGAGGAACCCTTCCATGGATGGCACCGGAACTATTGAATGGGAGCACTACACGAGTGTCAGAAAAGGTAAAACTACTAGACATGTCTTCGTGGGTATCTTACAGGAAGTCAATCATTCATGAGATAAAGAACCAGAAATATGATTTAGCTTTTAACAGGTAGATGTATTTTCATTTGGCATAACATTGTGGGAGATCTTAACTGGTGAAGAACCTTATGCGAATCTACATTGTGGAGCAATCATTGGTAAGTTGATATCATCCCTTGTGACAAAAATGGGCATTACATTTTACGAAGAGTTGAAATCATATGTTGAAGCAGTTATACATGGAGCGAATAGAGCAAACTAGTATTGAACTAAGGAATATGATATTTGTGCTATTTTAGTTAAATTTTTTACAATCAAGTATGTGGCAAAATCCTTTGAATGATACCACTTGGTTGTGAATTAAGTTGAACCAATGGATGTGTTAAATTTAGCTAGTATAACTCAAAAATTAATGCAAACATCCTCAATGTAATCCTGCCAATTTAAGTTAGAGCATCCACAATGGATGTTTTAAATTTAGCTAGCCAAATAGACAAAAATATATGATGTTGATTGACATAATTACATGTTATATGTAGTTAGTGTTTGACATCTACAGTCAATATGTTAAAGTCAGCCATTGTAAGTCTTGTGTCGATATTTGAATAGACTAAAAATATGAGCAACAAAAGTAAAAATAAAAAATGTGACTTAGCACGTCTATTGTTGATGCTCTCACTTGATACAAGCTTACTGATTTTAGTTTATATTATTTTCTTTCTTCTGTTATGAGGGATTTTGGATGTTTGATATTGGTTTTAGGTTCTGCTACTACTTTTTGTTTTCGGAGTTCCCATCCTGACCCAAGTCCCAAGTGGATCTTACAGAAAGAGACATCTTTAGGTTTACAAATAACCACAAAAGAAAGTCATAAGACTCATAACCGTTTTTCTTAGTCTGCCATATAAATCCCACGACCCTCCATCCAGTATATCCTAAACTAGTGAACAAATGAACATCAAATCTTTACCTATTTATGTCTTTTCTTATTAACAGGGTTTATTAGCACTACATAATATTATTGTTAGACTGGTAACACCAGAATTTTAGAAAGCATAAGCCACAAATTATAAAGCGTGTTCATGAGACAAGATAAAGTCAAGTATACAAACTGATGTGCCCCTAAGCAAGGCCTCCGCTTCTATGTGAAGCTTAGATGTGAAAAGGCATGAAAGTCCGTAAGGTGGCAAGCTTCTAGGGAAATGGGTACAACAAATGCATTGTATATGAAGAAATCTGTCCAATATTTTAACAATGGAATATGGGTCTCTTTCTTTAACTTACTTTTGGTGGAAATTGTTTCTTGAAATAGTCAAATCTCCAATTAATTTCTGTCTAAACAGATACAAGAAAGATTACCAGATCCCCCAACAATGGAGCTCAAAAGCTCCAATTGAACTCTCCGATTAACACGACTAGAAACCATCTACATGACTGGCTTGGATCAGCTTCTTCTGACCAGCGACTGTTGTCTTATTTCCATGTTGACAACAGGATGGTCAGAGTTGAGTGCTTTTGTTCGCCTTTGTTTCATATGTTGCTATTTATTCTGGTTTTCTATATTGCTCCAACCGGTGAAGTCCATATTTTAGTTAAAGTACCCGTTGCAGAAGTATTTTTCTGTCATTTCTACAGGCACTAATGCCTTTTCTTTTCCTTATTTCGCCCATTAATTTTGACCTTTTTCTATGCGAAGTGGTAGGGTTGGCCTTGGTGTATTATGTAAGGCTATGGGGCTACGTTGCAGAACCCATCACACATACACATGCACACACGCTGCTATCTAATGGCTATACACGTGCTTTGTGCTTTTTGTAGTTGATGATTAGGTTTTTTTTTTTTTTTTTTTTGGATAGACTTAAAAAGACATTCTCTTGTTGCACACTTCTTCAATTATTAACCTTTTAAGATAAATGAGAACCTTGACCTGTAAGATTTTGAACATGTTCTAGTTGAACTGCAAGGAGAGTTCCCTGTGTTAGAAGATAATCTTGAGTTAATTAAAATGTATGTATCTTGTTCATCGAAGAAAGCTTATCTTTGTTTTATTAAATTAAGAGAAACATTTCCTCCAAATTCCTTTTTGTTTCCTGAATCATCCTCTGATTTCCTAGATAGTTCATTTATGTGAGTCAAAGATAAGATTTGTAAAACGGCTTGTGATTGTACTCCTCTGAGAGCAAGCCAATTTGATGAAGAGAAAGTATCTTCTTTTATCTTCAAAATTGATCTAATATCTCCAATTTTTCCACAAAAGTGATATCAAAGCAAGGTTATAAATGTGGGCTCTTCTTCTGTTGGTACCTTGGGGTTCCCACCATGGGTGGATGGGGCGCCACCTGCCCCTCCCACCATCAGAGGAGGACATGGGTCACGCATTTGCCCATGTGTGGACGTGAAAACATTTGCGTATAAAAGTGAGAGAAGATATGGGTAAAAGCAGCTCACTTCCTGTTCCTGCACTCGCTACCAATAACTAATAGGATGTCGTGTCAGGCTCAAAGTGCAAAGATAACTAATAGGATGTGGTGTCAACCTCACTACCAATCTTGGAAGTCAAGATCTGTAGGATTTGGTGGAGAAAGACTTTGAACTTCAAAGTGAGAAGGCATGTCTCAAGCTCAAAGAGACCTGCAGTAAATGATGATGATGATGATGATGATATGGAGAGTGGAGGAGAGATTCCACCTTAACTAACTGTTCCCTTTCAATTTGCAAGACTGTGTTGTGTCATGAGTCATGACAACAAATAAAATACTAGGGTTGAGTAGTAAAGTTACAAGGGGAAATTAGTGAAATCCTAAGATCTTATTGATTCTGACATCTGGAATTTGAATGTAATAATTTTTTAATTATTCTTGGATGTTAGTCCTGTAGCTTTCGTAGATGGTGGTATCCTGTATCACCAGACAGGAGAGACGCTGGGTTCAGTTAATGACATGTTTGCATTCTGATGATTGTAGCTTATTGAAATTTAAAATAGAGGTAACATAAGGACAATCCACTACGAGCAAAAAGCAATTTAGAAAGCAGTGAGTATAGCTTTTGAAAATTAAGCAGTTGTGCGATAAAGTTTTGGTATCCGGTTTTGATAGAAAGAGATGAAATATCTGGTTGAAAAGTTGTTGTCCGTAAAATGTTTGGTTAAATATGAAGGTTGACTAGTTGAATCCCTAAAGTTTCATCAAACAAGCACCAATTTTCAAAGAGTCCCAGGGCTGTTAGAAGATCATGCTCTAAAGAGGCACATATTATATTATTCAGATTTTTAAATATGACACCATGTATGTACCCTACGAAATTCATATGGTGCCATAAAATAACTTCTGCATGTTAAACTTCTTGCATTTTTATCATTTTAACCGATCTGTAAATTGTGCGTGTAGGAGGAATAGTCAAAAACACACTTCGGCCTCACATCCCTGAAAAGTGTGATCCCGAGTGGAGGATACTGATGGATCAATGTTGGTCAGCTGAACCAGAAGCTCGACCATCGTTCACTGAGATAACTAACAGGTTAAGATCCATGTCTGCAGCACTTCAGGGGAAGGGAAATGTCAACTCAGTGAAACAAACAAAGCCCAATATTACCATGTAAGTTGAAAGCATAAATGTCTGCTTTCGTTAGAGGTACATATCAAATATTATCTTTATACAATAGCTGGAGACGAAGTTTTGTGAAATTTTGATTGCGTTTCTGTCTATAGCGTGTTGTTGTGTTGAGCCTTATCAATTTATTCAATTTTTAATTTTTTCATTCTTTTGCAAATTGAAACTGAAACGCTTTAAATTACAGTTAAGACATGAAAAGATCATTTTAAGACTCACTTTGATTAGCCTCGTAGGAAATGTTTTGTAGTTGAATCCAAGGGTGTTTTATTATATACATAGGTTTTTATTTTTGAAAAAGGAAAATTGATATCCTGTTGACCTTCAGTAATTAGTGATTTCAGTTTTTCTGCTTTCTTCCCTGCATGGAAATACATTAGAACTACAAACTGGACGGAAAAAAGATAATAAAAGACCGATTTGCGCTTTGATATGAAAATATGGCAGTAAGTTGTAATGTTTCGTAAAGTTTAAAGTCGTCAAAATTCGTTGAGGTAGTACAGTGTCTCTGTGTGTGATGATAAAAACTATGATCGATTTAAACCTATGCTTGTTTGGTTTATAACTGCAATGAAAAAATGACTTCATATTATAAAATTGAGATTGGAAGGAAAAGGATAGCGAGATCACTGGGACCAAGCAATGCAAAATGAAACTAAGCAATCAAATATTGCTTGATTTATTGCTGAAGAATGTGGTAAAAATTATCTAGAGAGTTCATTTTCCGTCTAGATTTCGTGTTGAGTGGGTGGACACAGTAGTAGTTGAAAGTTGAAACAATAAAACTCATGAAGAGACGCAATGGTAATTGGGATATTTTGCCATAGGATTTTAGTACATCACAATTGTCTAAGTGATAGTGTAATTCATCGTATGCAAGTGGAATTATTATTTATTGTTCGACCATTACGGTGGAGGGTCAAGCTTTTTCTCTAGATTTTTTGACCATTTTCCCCCCAGTTATGGATTTTCGTCAACAAAGAAAATTTGAAGCGAAAATGCAATTTCCTAGTTAAATTTATGAAAAGGCCTAATATCATGTTTGGTTGAGATATTTTAGAAAATGATGTTTGAATTTGAGGTTGAAACGTAAAGTAAAAATATTATAGAATATGAAAAAGTTGTCCTATCCAATAAGTAAAATGAGTGGTGGAAATTAATGTCAGAAAAATAATTTTTGAGCAAAGAGAGTCGAAGAAGCTTCGATGCTCAAAAACTCCCATGTTTCTTGATGGTACTGTACAGGCATAAAGCGTCGCGGTTGCTTATGTTATCCAGAAAACCAAAATATATACAGTTAGAAAATGCAAAAACTGAAATTTAAATATAAATTCTTGCATCAGAGTCTTTTTGTGTAACAAAATTACAAATGATCAAACTTTATTTCAAACCCACATTTTAATTCTTATGACTAAGCGGAAATTATTCGTTAATCATTCTATTTATTTACTCGTTAAACACAAGCATTCTTTCGAGAATTGACGGTATCATGTTTGAACGGAAATATTTTGGTGTCCACATGTGAGCACTTTATGGTGCTTACACATGGGCGGATAGATGATATGTGTTTCACTTGATGGTCGAGGAACATGTGGCACCCACCTGCCAACATGTGGGCCCCACTTGTATTTTGAAAATGCAATTTAACCACATCGCGGCTGCTCTCAGCACACTAGTGTGCAGGAGAAGCGTCTGCACGCTGACGTAGTCTTTCCACGTACGTGTAAATCCATAATTTTTTTTTAATATCTACGTTTGATAAGATGAATAATACATAACCGCCTCCTGATGGTTTGAGGGGAGGGGGAGGGGGTCGCGGTGGGAGCCACACAAATTTTTCCATGGGCATATGCATAACTGTTAACTACATACCAATATTTATTTCTAATTTTTCCTTACGAGTAGATATTTTAGTACAGTTATGCATAACTGGGATTTTTTCGCGGCCAAATTTTTTCATGGGTATATGCACTGGCGGAGCCAGTATAGGCTGAGTGTGGTCGAGTGCCCTCACTGAAATTTGGCAAGAATTTTTGGGTGAGAGAGTTTTGGTTGAGTGATCTTATTGAAATTTGGCCAGAAATTTTGCGTGAGAGAAAGTTTCAATCGATAGCTACCATGCTGGATCCTCAAGAATTGCCGTGAGCGTGGATAATTTTGTCTGGCCTAGTAGTCATAGACTCACAGAGGAGACAACAAATTGAAGAAGGCGACGCAACAGTGCCTAGTGCCAACAGTTCTGAATTTGGGAATTGGGCCTTTTTATGCTTTTTAACTTCATCTTTTGGGCTACTATTAAATGGCCAAATGCAAATTTATAACCCAATTATTATTATTATTATTTGTTATAAAAGTATAGAAACAATAGAGAGAATTTAGAGAATGAATTAAGGGAATTAGGAATGAATTTCGTTAATAAGCGAAAGCACTATTTATAGGAAAAACTTGAATGGTATGATCGTAATTCGTAATTTCATCAAGGGTATAATAGTCGATTCAGCGTATAATAATTACATCTTTTAAATTATTCAAATTATTAACTTTCGCAATTATTCGCTCATAATTCGCCATAACCACCATTATTCGCGTGATACCGATTATTATAACACCCACAATTATTATTAACCGATTATTCATATACTCCCGCTTGAATAGTATTAATACAAATGTCTTACGGGCTGTTTGGAGAAAAAAGTGGGAAAAACTTTAGCCGATTGCGGGATAGCAGGTGGTTATATCTGCTTCATCAACATTGCTCCTGATGTCTATCGGTGGCATAGTGATATTCGTATCTGCGCCGTTAAACATGTCAAGAAACCAGGTGGGAAAAAACTTGTCGAAGGAAAAAGAATGCAATTTCTCAGTTTGATTTTATATCTTGAGAAGCTGATATCTTTACTTACGGTAAATGATTTCAATATCATCATCGTTTGGATTTAAAGCATTAGCTCATTATAAACTTGGTCAGAATGGTCTGTGTATCAATTTCTCACTATCGTTCTCAATATACCATGAATATCTCGTTAAAACCTTATTAGGAAAAACCCGGTGGGAAAAACCTGCAATGAAGGAAAAAGTACATTATTCATGTGAATCGCCTTTAAAGTTGCCTCATTAAAAACGCACATAGGAAAACCCCGTGGGATAAAATCTCACGGTCAAGGGAAAAGAGTGCAGCGGCGCGTATTTCTATCAAGTATCATAAGCATTTCAAAATCTTTTCATACGTTTATATGAGTATCATATACATTGGTTTTATACTCTTACGTTCATTTAGAGTGCATCGATTTTCTTAGCATTCTACAAAACATTCACTGAACACATGTCTCCAAACACACAATTTAAAGCATATAAATTCATAGTAAAAACATGTAAACATATAAGTAAACCTTCATAACTAACTAACATTTAAAATATATCATTTAACATTTAATACTCACTTAATAGGTTATTTCATTCCAGGAGCTTAGCTCACCTTTAGGGTACTCATAAACACGGGTTTAGCTCATCAGATCCTTTAATTTCCTTTTAGTCTTACACATTACGATCGGTAATTTAACTTTCATGAGCATGCAACATATAATGACCACCATGCTTATCTTTAAACTTGAGCAATAGTCATCATCATCTCATCATCTCATAAGTTAAGGATTTCACATTCACCATTTATCATCTTCAATATATATCAAATATTTTTCATTATCATTGATCATATGTAGCGCTACATTTTCATATCATGTCGACACATTTCAATTTCATTTCTTTCTCCATATTGACATAACTTATCGAGATATCTCATTATCAATCCTCTTGTAGGATTACACAATATATTTATGTCTATATACTCTTCAAGAGCATATCCCTCGTTATTAAGACCATCTTTTATAATTTGCTTTGATATATATGATTGGGGAAATATCAGCGCTTAGCGTGCTAACTTATCAAACATCGTAATTTGATATATGTGATTGTTCATAGCCTTTCATGCATCTTTGAACTTCAAGTTAGTATTTCAATTCGAGGATATAACATGATGCATTTCACATATTATTTTCAACCTTTAATACTCCCCTCATCTTGAGAAAATTTAGAACACCAAAACTCATACATTCGGTATGATTTTAATCATATATGTTCTCATCATTCAGCCTTAATATAGGGAATTTAGAGTTTGCATTCTATTCTCGAGATATCGGCAATTTATTTGAGGACTTTAAATAATTTGCCATATAATATCCACTTGTCATACTCAAATCCTTCAGGGATTTATTCAAGTATTGAGATATACATTTACTAGCTTTATCATTAAATCCCGAAAACCGTGCTCATCACAGTAGCAAATATTTAAAATTTCAAATTCAGTCTGAATCATATACATGTGACTATCTAGTGGATCATATCATAATATCTAGTAGTCCACATGGAGGATGAGTGGGCATCGCTCATCCTTTATTCGGATATATTTGAGATTTATTAAATATTGGCTAGTAATGATTTCATCATTTATCGAGAACAATCATTGAAGAATTCCTTTAATTCTTCACTTGAAATATTGATTTAATAATTATTTAAGCTAGGGATAGTGTCAGGTTTGCAAGCAGTATTATTGAACTTAGTTGATAAATTCTTATCTCGATTTCACTAGTATACGTATAGTGCTCAACATGATATCATGAAACAATTCAAGACATATTCCATCATCTTTTGGTGACATTATTGTCTCTTGTTCAAACATCTGGACTCATCGCATCACATCAGGCTATTATTTAATTAAAATCGTAGCTCTTACGCTTCATATTTTTTATTTAAAATCGAGTCTTATTTCATCAGCGTCGTATTATTCTATAAATAAATCATCAAAATTATTGCAAAATTCATCTAACAAGGGTCTATACATTATAATGGATCATATGCTCTCAAATCTTAAAATACTATCCATCACTAGATCAAAATCCTAAAAAGGATTTATCAGAGGTAAATTTGAGGATGCTAATGAATAATGGTATCACAAGATATCCGATACTTGATTGAAGCAAAGGTTCGATTATCTGGTGAGGTTTCAATTCCTCTAAATACATGCTGGTATGGGTAAAAGTAGTTTTTCAAAGCGAGAGCAAAAAGGTTAGGAGGATGCTACAAGTGTGCTTTCGATGGACATGTGACACTTTCGATGTAAATGCAGTAAGGGTACTTGTCAGAAATCGAGAAAGATAAAATAGCATTCATTAAGGATGGATTGAGTAAGGAGCCTTTGGATGATATTCAGGGCTCTTGAGACACATCCTACAGTGGACACTGCATTACAAAGGTGAGCTAATGGCCTTATGGGCCAAATTCAAAGATCAACAAGCGTTACGAGTCTTGAAAAACTTACTTTAGAAGATCCTGTTTGTAAATTTAGTAGAAAATTTTAGTATAATAATTTTCTCATATTAATATAAGGCTTCGGTGTAATAACGAAGATCAATATTTTCTTGTAATTGTAAATATTGTTTTGATTTTAAGATATATATATGTATATATATATTATTTTCAATCAAGCGGATATATGTCATTTTCACTTAAAAATTTTTCTGCATTTTTCTCTTTCATATTTGTCAAAAAGTAAATAGTGCACTCAATTATTGGTTTGAAAATTTTTCTTTAAATAGAGGATTCATATATCTCTCATGTTTACATTAAAAAGTATAGTGCAAAAAGAGATAGGAGTAGAGATGGATATGGAGATTTTAGAATCATCTCATACAAGTCGACCTTTACCTGCATGATTAAAACCGTATGTATTCTTGGTGGATCTGGCTGGTAGAGCCATATCGATATGTGGATATAGCAAACCGACTGTAAAAAGAGTTAGGAGACAAGAAATCAATATACTATGCGGAGGAACCAACAACAAACTTTTTAGCTGGCCTTATAATGGCGCACAATCATGGGGAATAAGAGTTTCGGCGTAATACCTTTCCATCTAGTTGGATCTAATACTCGGGTGGAGCAGGTTATACCATGGGTCAGCGAGGGTTGGTGCTAGCGCAATCCATCCACAGCGCATGATGTATATGATGAATAATAGTGATCTTTCATTTGTCCTTCAAATGGCTACAACACTGGAGAAATATTGATATAAGCGCCGTTGGCGCGATGGAATTTTCATGTCAAACCAATAGGTTTGTTGAATATTAATAATTTCTTTGATGGCACTAAGCGTTTACAGATCGAGGTGTAAATAATAAGTTTATCTCTCATTCGTGAGAAAAATACTTATTCTGCTAGTCTGTTGATGAACTAGTCATCAAATTTCATGCATATGTTCAAGAATCTGTGGAAGCCAGGTCGTCGGTCACGGACCACTTGGTGTCAAGCGAAAAAGAAATCGGATCCTTTAAATATTTCATTATGAATCCTAATGTTGATGGTGGCGAGTTCGGGTATTTATACTCTCGAGGCGCATCCTCATTTATGGATTAGATATGTATATTCTTTTGCATTTCTATATTTTAGTGTTTAATGCCATCTTTTTGATATTCTCAATATGTTCCACTTATTGTTTTGTACTTCTTACGGAGTAATAATAATATCATATTGGCTTTATTCAAAATACAATCTAGTGATTTGCTTCTTGAAGCATTTTATTCTCATATTAATACAATCTATCATCATCGATTAAATTCTTACATATAAACTTCAATGCGATATATTTTCTTTGATTTATCAACATGGGATCTATTCAAAGCATTTTACTTTAGTCTATTTATCAATGGTAACTTCAAGTACCACTTGCTCAATTTTCTCCATTCATATTAGGTATATATGAAGAAGTAATTTTATTACTTAAATCTACTACTTGAGGAGTATGATTAGAATATTTGATCAATTACTTCTACGGAGTAGGATTAGATTATAACCATATCGTAGTATAACCATACATTGGAAATATGCACACCAATCGTGTGGTATTACCTACATTGGAAATATACTCAAACTATAAAGTGCATAAATTTAAATTCTTGAAATTAAATTTCCTCCAATAGGTGGTCGAACTGCCTTCTAGGGTGTGCAATAAATATAAATTTGGAATTTAAATAGCAAGAATTAAATTGCATAATATTTAACTACTTGCTTGAGTAGGATGCCAGCTAGTAGAAGGTATTACCATCACTTAGCATATAAGTCAAATATATAAAACCTTCCGTTTAGTGGCGGTTGAACCCATCAAATCAAGTAGGAGGTATTGCAGTAATTAAATTGATAAATAAAGTGCGAGAATTACATATTGAAGCTGTTCTATGGGAGCAAATTTGTTCTTACAGAACAAATACTGCATTACTTTCTGAGACACTTATCCTTCTAGAATAAGTACATTATGTAATTGAACTCTTCAGGGAGTTAAAATAATATTCCGATCTTTTTAACTCAAAATGGACTTCAAGCCATTTTATATAATCAATGGATTTAGAATTTCTTCATGAATATTCTATCCATTTTCCTTGTCGTCAAATTAGGTGGTAGGTTTACCTAAGGGTAAAATTGTCCATTCAATCGTAAAGTTAAAATTGTCAAAAATATTTTATCAATATTTTCACGATTGGAAAATTATCTCCTTTCTATTTCAATTTATCAATATCAAAATGTTCAAGGACTATTTTGTAACTTTTTCAAAAGTTGGTGTCTTGATTTGTAAATTTTGAAAGTTTGATAATAACATATTTCAAAGCAGTTATTACCACTATCGATGTTGGTGTCGAAATCAAGCTCACGTTCATCGAGTATAATGGAGTCGAAAATTTGATTTTGATAATGTATGCTCCCTTTATATCTCGATAAAGCGAATGTTATAGTTTAATATATTATTATATTATAAAATAATATATAATTATTATATTATAATGGAATATATATACCTTCGTCCTTTTGATTCTCTTCCTTTTTCTTCACACTCTGCACGACACTTCCATTTGATTACTGGCACGGGTTGGGCGGGCGTGGCGGATCCGATGGAAGAGATTATTATCGGCGCGATAGCCAAGGTTAATTTCCTCCTCATGTATGCTCTCCAAATTGCTACCACCGTTTGCTAGTAATTAGGTAGATTAATTTGTGGTTGAGGGAATTATCAAGAAGTGGTGATTAGGGTAGTGGAAGGAAGAAGGAAAAGGGTGTTAAGCATAGTCTTAATCAGGTTTATAATCATGGAGCGTCAAAGAAATATTGGCCATAATTTTCTTTGTAATAATCAGGTTTACGAGAAGATCATCTATAAGATGCAGCGTAGAGCATCTTGCTTTTCGTATTCTCAAAGGGTTAGAGATCGTCTTGATAACGTGTTATAAAAGTATAAACGATAGAGAATTTAGAGAATGAATTAGGAATTCTGGGAATGAATTTCATTAATAGCGAAGCCCTATTTATAGGAAAGCTTGAATAAGGCGTCGTAATTACATAATTTCATCGGGTATAATAGTCATTCACATATAATAATTACATCTTTTACCAAATTATTCCTCCACCAAATTATTCCTTCACCAAATTATTCCTCATAATTCATAACCACCACATTATTCTCAATTATTCATAACACCTAATAATTATTCTTCAATTATTATTCATAACATTATTATTATTATTATTATTATTATTATTATTATTATTATTATTATTATTATTATTATTATTATCTGATGCATTCGATTTAAACTCATTTTTTTTCGACTCCTTGACTTGTGTTTTAGTATTGTATATTTATTTATTTATGTGTTCATTAATATTTTACTTTGTAATTGAATTGAATTTTGAAATAAATGAAATTTATTTAGTTCAATTTAAACCTATAGCTTTGAATTTATTAGTTGTTTTAATTTTTCATTTAGCCATTTAAGCATAAGAGTAATTAGAATTTTGTTAGTTAATTTTGTTAATTGATTTAGTCACTTAACTAATCTCATTAACCCAAACACCCAATTGACCCATTACCCAAATATCCGGACGACAAAAAATAACTTATAACCTATTAGATTTATGCATTAATTAGTTTATTTTTAACATAGTTTGGTTTAATATTGATTTAGGATTTCGTTAACTAATTTAATTTAATAATCATGTCATCCTACAAAGATAAACTCGTTTTTCTTTTTCATCCATCATAAAATACGAGCCACTTTCTATTCTATTTGTAATACATTCAATTTCTTTTATTTTTCCAATTGTGCTCTTAATCAATGTGCGTTATAGTCAATAAGAATCTATATTATCCCCATTTAATGTGCCTGTATATTTGAAAAATACAATTAAAATTTAGTTTACCAATAATATTAATTACAATTGCTTAATCTTTGTGAAACTTAAAATGGTGTCTATTTTTGTGGGATGAAAGAAGTATATTTAAGAGTAACTTGCGTAACAAAATGGGGTTAAATGGGCCCTGCCTAAAAAAATTTTGCCCATGCGAGAAACTATCATAAGTGATCTCCTAACTATTAATATTTGGATCTGTCATTGCCCTCACTGGACCAATTTTCTGGCTACGCCACTGGGTATATGCATAACTGTGAACTACATATCAGCTTGGCACAACTAAAACCAAACTCATAGGGGTCGTTGTGTGACGGAGGATTTGTTTAAATCTGGACATTTATTTTCAACTTTGGCCGCCCAACTGGGATTTTTTACGATAAAATGATAATATTGTCCTTCGCTCTAATTCAGATAAATATGTCATATCAGATAAATATGGCATGTTTCCTTTATAATTTATGTCTCTCACAAGTAAATGACGAGCATCTCCAAAAACTTCTTTAAATACAATATATGCTCTAATAGATAGTAAATGTCTAAAACTGAGGTCCAAGAAACTCTTTAGCTAGATTAACTTTTCTAAATAGAGTGGGTTTAACTATTAAATTTAGAGAGCCATATAGCACTCTCTATGATTAATTAACTACAAGTTTCGATGGCTTTATTTTGGTTTAATAAAACTATAAGTCTATAATTAATTTTATTGGTTGTTAATATCTAAAAATATTAAATATTAATTTAAAATGGGAATTGTAATAAACATTTTTCATAAAAAATAAAATAAAGAACCTGCTGAAGAAAGTCAAAATTTTTATTCTATAAATCTAAAAATACTCTTAAAATATTGAATATTCTCTTTTCAAATAAATCTAAAAATACTCTAAAAATATTGAATATTCTCTTTTCAAATAGAGAAACTCTTGGATATGCTCTAATTATATATAGTATATGTTATATGTACACGGCTGGCAGGAATTCAGCAAATTAAAGTTGCAGCAAGTCAGTTGAAACATTAAATTGTGTCAAAGAAGGAGAATTAATGCGAGCAACGCTAATCTAATTTAATTGAACTACACGACACAATATATGTCAATATAGTCATTCGGAGTTGAGTCACTACAGCCCAAGGTGCATACTAGTGAGCGATGTGTCACATTAATCAGATTAGAATGCCATGTCAATCGAAGTACTCCACAATATGCATCCTAAGATGCATCGAACCATTTCTTATATTGGTGAGCAATGAATAATGTGCTAGTGCATTATATGAATTAGTTATGTTGTATGTAAAACAAGTGGTATCAAGAAGTTTATGGGCAACAAAAATCTATTTTTTCTTGCATCGCTACAATTTAGAAATCAACTGTCATAAAATTGTCAGATCATAATTTGTGTAACTGTTTGGACATTTTGTTTGGGTGAACTTTTTTCTTATGTAGTCTTTGATCGTCGGTGCAAGACTCTAATAAACTCCAGTGTCATTGAGAGTAAAAGCACAAGAGATTTGAGTATGGAGACACAAAGCATCAAGGAGATGATCACAATTGTCTAAGTTTATTGGGATATTTTGCTATAGGATTCTTATACATCACAATTGTTTAAGTGATAGTATTATTCATCGTGTGTAGGTAAATTATTATTTATTGTTCGACCATTACGGCGGACTCCTTCCCCCAAGTTAAACCCCCCAATCCAATCAATAAAATGAGTAGTAGAAATTAATGTCAAAGAAAATGATTTTTGAGCAAAGAGAGTCGAAGAAGCTTTGATCCTCAAAAACTCCCATGTTTCTTGATGGTATCGTATAGATATAAAGCGTCGTGGTTGCTCATGTTATTCAGAAAACCAAGATACAGTTAGAAAATGCAAAAACTGAAATTTAAATATAAATTCTTGCTTCAAACTATGTCTTTTTGGGTAACAAAATTACAAATGACCAAACTTTATTTGGAACCACATTTTAATTTTTATGACTAAGCGGAAATTATTCGTTATATTTATTTACTCTTTAAACACAAGCATTCTTTCGAAAATGAGTAAATGACGGTATCATGTTTGAACGAAAATGTTTTGGTGCCCACACGGTGCTCACACATGAACAGATGGGCGATACGTGTTCCACTTGATGGTGGGGAATAGGTGACACCCATCTACCAACATGGGTGTGCCCACTTGCATTTTGAAAATGCAATTTAACTACATACCAATATTTATTTTTAATTTTTCTTGACGAGTAGATATTTGCTCTACCATGGTTAATGGATCTTTTGTCATGCTATGGTTTGCGACAAGGGCGGCAATTGTATTAGCATGACATATTTTATTATCTATACAATACAACATTATAAATACACTATGATTAAAAAGTAGATTTTGATAAAAACTCACATTTGTTTTTATAATATAACCCTTACTCTACTAAAATTTTTTTTTTTAAAAAAGGAAAAAGCCTTAAATACTCCACATTGGCCTAGATTATAACTTCCATTTCTAGAATCATTTGAAATTATATTATAATTAGATTCATCTATAAGTTGATCGATTGTAATTCAATATTATTATTAGAAATAAAAGTAATTTTTGACCAAATAATTTTTTTTTTTTTAATACCTGAAATCCCACGAAAACAAAAACTCCATATGCTAACTGATACAGAAATGTTATGACATTACAGAGATGATGAAGATAAAAATGGCATGTCTTTCAGGAAAAAAAAATGGATATAAATGGCATGTTTTCTTTATTATTTATGTCCCAAATACAGTTTAAGTATATGGCATGTTTCCTTTATAATTTATATCTCTGACAAATCAATGATAAGAGCATCTTCAAAAACCTTTTTAAATACAACATACCCTCTAATAGAGAGTAAAAGTCTAAAAATGAGGTTTAAGAGACTCTTTAAATTAGCTTTCTTAAATAGAGAGTGGGTTTGACTATTAAATTTGGAGAGCCAAATCCCACTCTATAATTAATTAATTACAAGTTTCAATGCCTTTATTTTAGTTTACTAAAACTACAATCGATTTTATTGGTCGTTTAACATATAAAAATATTATACATTAATTTAAAATAGGAATTATAATCACTTCAAAAAAAGGAATTATAATAAATATTTTTCATAAAACATAAAATAAAGAACTTATTGGAGAAAATCAAAATTTTTATTCTATAAATCTAAAATGCTCTTCAAAATATAGAATATTCTCTTTTAAAATAGAAAAACTATTGAAATGCTCTAATTATATATATGTTATATGGGGCTCTCTTCTGTTGTCAGCACTACTGATAACCAACAAAAGACAGCCCCGTCCCTATAATAGAGGGGCTTGTGAGTATTGATTGCCAATAGCGCTGGTAAGTGGTAACATAAAAATACCCATACTATATGTACGTGGCGTACGCTTGGCAGGTATAAAGGAATTCAGCAAGTCAGTTAATTCTCGAAAAAAGTCAGCAAGTTTGTTGAAACATTAAATTGTGTCACAGAAGGAGAATTAATGCGAGCAACGAAAATCTAGTTCAATAAAACTAGACAACACAATATATATTAATATATTCGATCAGAGTTGTTAGTTAGCGATGTGTCACATTAATCGGATTAGAATGCCAAGTCAATCGAAGTAATCCACAATGTGCATGCATCGAATCGGGGGGCGGAGCCACACAATGGCCGGTATTGTCCATGAACAGCACTGAAGTTTGGAAAATTTTTAGATCCAAATTAAAAAAAAAAAAAGAAAAGGGAGGGATCGTTAATGAGCCATGGAAAGATGAGCTGCAGGTTTGCCGGTTGGAGAAGATGAAGGAGAAAGGGGGTGTCTGTGCGTAGGACCCATCACCCATGGGAAAAAGTCAAATAAGGGATGCGGCTGCAGGATGCAATTGGCTTCACCTACCCATTATTGTTCCTTAATTTGGTTAATGATTTATACACATTTCACCAATATTTTATACACATTTGACCAATATAGTGGATAAGTTTTTCTCCTATTATTATTATTTTATATATATATATATATATATATATATATTATCAAAAATAATAATAAAACATCATAGGAAATTTCATTATCTTCAAATTTAATTAAACTAGATTTGTTATTAAAAATTAAGATGTATTTATCCTTAAAAATTTGAAATTAGACTTACACTAGAATGAGTAATGAAGAATGATATAATGAGTGAGTTTAATTCTCCTATTGGGTTTGCAATTGAAATTAGAATGTAAAGTCTTAAATCTTAATTTATTAATTTTTGGCTTTAGTCTTGAATAGTTAACTTTAAGTTAGTTTAATATATAAAATCCTTTTTTTATATATGTAAATGACTTTATGTAATACAATTGTATTTGCAGTTGAAATTAAATTAAATTAAATTTATTATTAATTTGTTTTGATAGTTAAATCGCTAAGATGATTAATGTTGAAAATGGATTATTTGGTTTGATATTGTAAATTATAAGCTATATATTGATTATTCATTTTAATTTGATAAACTATATTATATTTTCTGTTTTTTAAAATTTTTAATCACACATGATTTGAATGCAATACAGTGATTAAGATATCTAAATCTCTTACATGTGATCAATGTTCGAACCACACCCCCACCCCTATATCCCCCTTACATGACCACTGTTAAAAAAGTAATAAAATAAATAAATCGGACCACACTAATGGAAAATCTTAGCTCCGCCCCTGCATCGAACCATTTCATATGTCCGTGAGCAATGATTCAATGAATGATGTGCTGGTGATTTGTATGAATTAGCTTCATTGTATGTAAAATAAGTGGTATCAACAAGTTTATGGCAGCAAATTATCTAAATCTCTTACATGTGACCAGTGTTCGAACCATACCCCCACCTCTATATCCCCCTTACATGACCACTGCAAAAAAAATAAAATAAAATAAATAAATCAGACCGCACTGATGGAAAATCTATTTTTTTCTTACATCGCTACAATTTAGAAATCAATACCCATAAAATGGTCACATCATGATTTTTGCAACTGTTTGGGGAAACTTTTTTCTTATATAATCTCTGAGTGTTGGTGCAAGGCTCTATTGAAACTCCAGTGTCATTGAGAGTAAAAGCACAAGCGATTTGAGTATGGAGACACAAAGCATCAAGGAGATGATCAACAAGGAAACTGCTGTGCGTATATATGTTATTCATTGTAGTAATTCATACAATCATACTTATCCATGTAGCACATACCAAACATGTCTTTAACAAGTACATTTTGCATATTCTTTACCAGCCTTCAGCATGTTCATGTGGAAATGCTGCTACTTGTGGAGACGACGTTGTTGTTGTGGCGTAAGTCGCCTCATTTAAAAAACCGTTAAATTACATAAAATTAACTCTGTTACGTTAACTTCCGTTTGGTGTCTAACAGTGCCTGTCGAACGGCCATTTGCAAATCTCGACGGGGAGGCTTTAAGGATGCTCTTCCAGATGATTTACTCGCCCCCGTTTTAAAGGCATTGATGGAGAAAACGAAGTTGAATCCGGCCGAAGTCGGAGACATAGTTGTGGGAACAGTTTTAGCTCCTGGTGGAGAAAGAGCAATTGAATGCAGAATGGCTGCATTCTATGCTGCTTTTCCCGGTAATCATCCTTTGTTTCCTTTAGATTAGTATACTGCTTTTCTGCGGTGGAATCTGACAGTAAAAAATATTTTTTTTAAAGAATCAATAGAATTAAGAGGAATTATAATTTGTGATGCGACTGATGAATAAGAATACGAGACTTCTGTTAAAAACTAAGAAAAATTCAATGAGTCTTTGGATCAAATGGGGAGGAAGAAGGATTTTTCTTAAGAAGAAGTTTAATAATTAACAGAGAAAACTCCATACATTCGTGATAAAAGATAACTGCTTTTCTACTACATTTACCCTGGCACTTGTTTGTTTCAGCTTTTTGAGATAAGCTGACAAACTTAGGTATAGTTTGATCAACATCGATCATGTTGTAGACCGTCGACTATCAGAGCGTGTGTGTGTGTGTGTCTTGTTATTGATATATACCTTACGATCTTAATTTTTATCGGTTCCTTCAGATAGTGTGCCGATAAGGACTGTCAACAGGCAATGCTCGTCCGGGCTCCAAGCAGTCGCTGATGTAGCTGCCTCCATAAGATCGGGATTCTACGAAATTGGTAAACTCAGAGTTTCTTACATAAAGTGATGAAATGACTATTTTGCCGTTCCTCTGACTCCTGTTCTTTGTTATGCAGGCATTGGGGCAGGATTGGAGTCCATGACAGCCGATAAGAGGGACGCAAATCAAAAAGTTAATCCCAATGTATGTCAATCAAAACGAGTTGAAATTGATTTCCACCCTTTTTTTTTTTGCGAGAGTTGAGGTAGAGACAACCGACGAGGTATAATGTTGGCAGGTGGAAAGATTTGCTCAAGCCCGAGATTGTCTACTTCCGATGGGAATCACTTCTGAAAATGTCGCACAACGTTATTGTGTGACTCGACAAGAGCAAGACCAAGCTGCTGTAAATCTCTTGTCTCAAGTTGTTCTTTGAAACATAATTTCAAAAACTTGGAAAATTTTGGTAAAGAAAACTCAAAACGGACTTTTGTTATAGGTAACATCCCATAAACGTGCTGCTGCAGCTAGAGAATCCGGAAAATTTGAAGATGAAATTATTCCGGTTATCACAAAGGTAGATAAAGCACATTTCTTAGAAATTGTGCTAAGGTTTTTAATGACAAATTTACTTTGAAGTTTGTAGAGCCAGAAAGTGGAGAGGAGAAGCTTATCACTGTTTCTGTTGACGATGGTATTCGTCCCAACACAAATATGACAGATCTTGCAAAGTTGAAGCCCGCATTCAAGAACAATGGGACAACAACTGCAGGTATTTGTATGTGGCATATGTTTTCATTGGATGGAACAAGATTTGAAACATCATATCTGAACGACTCTATAACAACTAACATAGTTAAATGTTAGAAATCCTTGTTCGTGTATTAGTGTCATTGATTACTATGTTGCAAGAACCTTAAACAGGGAATGCTAGTCAGATAAGTGATGGAGCTGCAGCAGTGCTTCTCATGAAGAGAAGTTTGGCAATGCAAAAGGGACTTCCAATTCTTGGCGTATTCAGGAGTTTTGCAGCGGTCGGGGTGGACCCCGCTGTTATGGGGATCGGCCCAGCTGTCGCAATTCCGGCTGCTCTGAAGTCTGCGGGCCTTCACCTCGAGGATATTGACTTGTTTGAAATAAACGAGGTGCTGCTAATTTGCCTAGGAGTAACTTAACGCTCGTCTTGTACAAGATTTACAATGGTTGTTGCATAAATTTCAGGCATTTGCTTCCCAGTTTGTATATTGCTGCAAACAATTAGAGCTTGATCCTCAGAAAGTTAATGTTAATGGAGGAGCAATAGCTCTTGGACATCCCTTGGGAGCTACAGGTATTCTCAATTCTCCTACTTGTTTGGTATCAACCGCACATTTTGTGGGACCTACAACTTTCACACTTTTCATCTACGTACTTTTCTTGAAAGGAAAAAGCTTGTCCAAGAGACCTGATTTGCACAATGAAGTGATAGTCTTGATTTTTTGTTTCTATTCAGGGGCTCGCTGTGTTGCGACTCTACTCCACGAGATGAAGCGTCGTGGAAAGGATTGTCGTTTTGGTGTCATATCGATGTGCATAGGTTTCTCCCTTGACGAATCCAAATGTCGTCTCAAATTTCTGTTTTTAAAATGTCGCATCCAATCAAAATAACTCACATGCGCAACCAAATTACGTGGATTGTTTTAATTGGATGCAGATAATTTAGAAATAGAAATTTGGATGGTAGATTTCGACTCCTCCCTGACCGCTCCATGGAACTCGACCCTTTATCATCGGTCACTGTGTGTAAAAAATCTGTATGTAATGCATGTCTGTGGCATTGTAGGTTCTGGCATGGGGGCTGCTGCTGTGTTCGAAAGAGGGGATACGGTTACATCTCAAGATTCGTCTTGATGATAAGGAGATAATGAACAAGATTTTAACTCTTCTTATTTTTCTAATGTTGAATGCTGTGACTTATAAAACATTCAACTGGAAACTGGTTTTGCATGAAATTGTGTTCATGCTTATCCAACCCAGTAAAATTACACATTCGATTCTGCACTTCCTTTTCTCAAGTGGTGTAACCCTGTATTTCATTTGCAGTGAAACTGGTTATGCAAACCATGTTGTATTTAACTATTAAGGAAAAACATGTTGGCTTTCATGATAAAATTTCATCAGCGATAAGAACATTAGCTCCAATACAATACAATACAACAATTAAACAACACAATGGTCCACGAATAAACAGGATGACCACCAGAGATCCTGCAAACCAATCTCAGAACTTCCCTTAATCTGAAGTACTACGTACCAGCCTTCGACGCCTTCTTGGGGTTTCACGAACATCTTCACCAGTATCACTAAATATGTCCATATCTGTTTCATTATGATCTTCAGCTTCAGCTTCCTCTTCCTCATGGTTAGCATCATCACCCTGCAACAACCTTTCTCCCCAAAGATGGCGCCTTCTAGAAAAGGGCCCACTTTGGCGCCGATGCCTTGCCAAGCCTCTTGACCTGCCACGTCTTCCCTCAGATTCTGACTCCATTGAACCAATCAAGTGAAACAAGAAAAACGTGCTTAACCATCTTTCGCTTCCACCTGATACCCTACTCCCATTATCGAACACATAGTCACCAAGCAGATGTGTGTCTCTTTCATTGTACGATGTATCTCCACCATCAATTACGTAGTCACCAAGCACCATCGCCCCAGGCATGGACGAACGAATAGCAGTGACAATGTCATTGTTCATTCTCTGCTCTTCAAGGTGTTGCCATGCTTGTTGTCTCGATGGGTCGATCTCAGCTGGGAAGACTGAAGGATGGACCCTCCTAGCATGATGACGTAATTCCCTATAGTTACCAGAAAATGAGCAAGATTCACGAGAGCACATGCGAGTCTTCAGGTTTAGATATACTCTGGCCTCTTGTAGAACCTTCCAGCCAAGAACTCGCCCACGGCACAACGGGCATCTCAAGTTTGATTCTGTTTTGTGTCTCTCCATGTGAGCCTCTCCAAGATCAAACCTTTCGCACAATATTCTTTCTTGTTCTGAAAATTCGGAATCTACTCTAGATCCTCCAGCCATTTCCACATGATTTGCATGATTTCTAGTCAAACCACTAGGATCAGTGAAGTCAAAGTTCCTAGTAGAAGCACTAACAAAATCATGCAAACTTGTGGGTGCTGATGTAGTATAGTTGTCTGTGTTTTCTTCTGAAAGTTTTCTAAATCGGTCAAAGCAATTTGAATGCCTATAACTAGTGTCACAAATGTATGATCGACAGCCCTTTTCATAAGAATTGCAAATGAGAAGAACAGCATTGTGTGGGTGATCCATGCATATAGGACACGAAACTTCATCCCATTCTCTGTGCAGAGCAGACATATCTGCATCATCTGAAATACTTCGCTTCCTACCAGCCATCTATTTGCGAAGAAAATGAACCAAAAGCATTTTAAATTTGTAACACTATAGTACAAACTGTGATTGCATCACAAGATAAAGATAACATTTAGAACACTCGCTGAGCAGGTAGAGAAACAAACGTATAATACTAATTCAGTAGATATGATATGGACAAAGACATCCATCAATATTCTAAATGTAAAATATCTGATTCTAGTGACAAGCACAAAGGCATTCTAGCACACAGGACCATACCATAAAGAGTTAAATCCAGCACAATTTCCCACATTATATCATATATAATCTAGCCAAGCTAGCTGAATGGAAAAATTGACCTAAAAGATCATAAGCTTTGGAAATTTTGAATGCTTATTCACTATGCTTCTTGACACCTTTTCAGCCTTTCCTTCTTTATTAATAACCAGAACTTAAATGGGAAGCTTCTGCAAAGTGAAACTACTTATCTAGATCTTTAGAGGCCTAGGCAACCCACAGATATTTGGTGCTCTGTTAAATGGCTATCCTTCTCAGAGCAATCCCAGGAAAGACAGAGACATTTATTCAAACCCAATCTCAAACCTAATACAGTGAAGATTCAAGACAAATTCATAGAGCACCAGCAAAAACAAATGCAATATCCGGCATTCAAGGGTGCACAACCAGAAGACCAAATAATTTTGGAAAAATGAAAAAAAGAGTAAGGCAATTAACCTCAAAGCCAAACGCCGAAGCACAACAATTTGACATCAGTTAATGGGCAATCCAACAACAAAATATTCTTTTACTCACCGGTGAAGGTTTTGCACTTTTCTCCATCGGCACCTTTTAATCTTATGGGACTAGATTGAAGTTACCAATGAAATACAGGATCTTTATTCAGCTTCAAAGCATATCCAACGTACTACCACTAGCAACAAGAAACGAATAAATAAATCGACCCCCCAAATAAAGATGCTGATAATAGCTTGAGTTCTATGATCTGCAATGATGGTAATATGAAATAAAAATTATTGGCCAGCTACAAAACATCAAAGTTCATTGTACTCAACAAAACATGAACCAGGAAAAAGACCTCACGCTCACGGCATCAACTAAATCTATGTATGAGACAACAATTAGTACAAATCAATACAGCCAAAATATAATAATCACAAACTCAAGAGTAAATGGATGATGAGCTGATCATTAATTCAAAAAAGCAGAGTGGACAAAAGTTCACATATCTTCAAGCATCACATCTCCGAACAACCTTGCTCTATACAAGCCAAGGAATATAAAATCGTTGAGACACTAGCAAGTAGCAACCCAATTTCGAAAACATTAAACAAACTTTCCGAGACGCTTTGCAGAGAAATATTGCTAAAAACAACTGAGGAAAAATTGGGGGGAAAAATCAGCGAAATATTGTTAAAAACAACTAAGAATCTTCATAATTCCATTTCATCCGAGTTCAGGCAACGCATATTTCCAGAAACTACAAAGAAAACATATCCTGAAAATAAAACGTGACCAGGTCCAATAATCTCAAAAACCCCTAAATTCTACAGCGAAACAGATGATTTATCAACCACAATAGATCCAACAAATCGTGGAATATGGACATAAATTACAGCTTACCAATTAAAGTTGCCAAATTAAATCCGGACGACAATAGGATCAGTTGGTCTAGTAATTGTCCTCACCGAAATTGATTAAATTGTTTGGTACTCCGATAGATATTCAACTACAATTTGGTGGAATTTACGAGAGAGCTTCTGGATGAAAGTCGGTTGAAGAAACGGAAAAAAGCCGTACGAAACCTTTCCCTTTCATTCTAATACATACATAAATACATATATGCGTATATTATATATATTTACAGTTGGGGCAGAAAAATCACAGTAAAAAGGAAGAAATTTATGGTTTAGTAGAATTTTGAAAGAGAGACCGACGGAGAAGATAAAGTACGGAAGTAGAAGATTAGAGGTGCGGCTTAAAGGAAGACTGGTAGAGGGAGGGGGGCAGGCGCTATTTTGGTTGCGTTTTGCATCCCGCCACCGTGAACAAGAAAGTGGGACCAGTCCACTCCAGCTCGCGGTCCAGCCATTTCAGCCCATGTAGGTTTTGGGGCCTTTTCAATAACCTGTGCTAGTTTCTCTTTGGAGTGTTGGGAAAAGAAGAAAATTCTAACAAGAAACAAAATTTCATCTCTAACCCGTAGGCCCCCACATTGGGAGGGTTGTGCGTATGTTGGAAGTTTGTTGGAAGAAAAGTAATTGGGAAGAGAATATTTCCATTAATAACGTTACTGATGTGTCGTAAAAAATTGGAAAATTATCAAATTAATAAATTAATATTTGAGTGGTTGAAAAAAATAAATAAATATAAATTATAAAATTTAATGTTTATAGAATAAGCTCAATATGATAGCAAACGATATATAAAATGAATGCAGTTTTTTTTTTTTTACATCATAAAATAAATAAAGTTTTTAGGCATAAACAAGAGCGTGTACTAAGCGTTTTTCTTTTGTTTGTGGGGGGTTTTGGTTGGGGGGGGGGGGGGGGGTGTTGCGGTGATGAATTGTATTTGAGTCTACCTCAAATCATAATTCACAAACATGTTATATTCACTCAACAATCGATAGATGTGAATTATAATGAAAAGATGATTAAATGATAATTTTAATAATTATTTTTTTAAGTGGCTTCCGAAATGATAAAATAAGACATGAAATTTATCGTTTTCTATTTTTTTCTAATTAATTAATTATTCAATATTTGATCTTTAAAAAAAATTATCTACTATTTGAACCGCTCAATGCATATTATCCATGAAAACTTCCCTTTTAAAATGATAAAAATAAAACCGAGGTTTTTTTAATCTAATATTTTAAATATGTAAAAATATTTTTTTCGAAAACAGAAAATCTTATCGCATTTTTATTAATGCATGTAACACTAAATATAAAAATATAAAAATTAATTCAAAATACATCTAAATAAAATATAATGCGTATAAAAAAATAAAATAAGGAAAACAATACCGATTAGGAAAATTAGAATAAATTAAATAATGAAAACAACTTATCACTAAAATACAATAGAGCCAAACATAGCACTGACACTCTTTTATTTTTATATATAATTAGATATTCCTATTGCACCATTGTGTCTAAAATTTAAAAAAAAAAATACTTGAACAAACTCAGTTTATGCAAACGATGCTAATCGGGTCCTCTAAACTATGGTGGGATTTTGAAACTGGATTATCTAATTATTGAAATTGGAATAAAATAAAGCATGCGTCACATGTGTGGAATATTTGATTTTGAAATCCCAAGGAGTAAATAAATTTAATTATTTCTCCAAAGCCAAGTCCCAAGTTCATGTATACAACAATTTTACATACCCTCAAACCATTATTTATTCTACACGCGCTACTTGCGCGCGCGCTCTCTCTCTCTCTCTCTTTTTTTTTTTTTTTTGGTGAAATTATTCAAATAATTCAACATGCCAACTGATCTCTAGGCTGAGAAATCTGTTCAAAAATTGGAAGCCTTCTTGATCTAGCGGGAGCCAATTCATTCACAACACGTTCAAGAAGTTGACCAAAATCATCTTCAAAACTCAGACGTACATGAAGATTTGGCAATAACAATGGCACTTGGAGTTCTAACAACAATTTCTCAACACGATTCCTCGTATTGGAATCCTCAAAACCTGGAAGTTTTTGCTCTAACGCATCTCCAAGAACCAAACGCCTCTTCATGTCGACCTTGTTTCAATAAACAATGGCACAAATTGCACGCCTTGTTGGTGTCGAGTCAAACATTTGTGCCTTGCGGTATACAACTTCGGCCGCCATGTAATTGCCTTTCTGCATGTAAGCCCATGCTAGATTTCCCTGTTACATAATATAAGCATGATTTTTACTCGATGGATCTATTACTAGCGTGTGATTTTTGTGACATAAGTTTAGATTATTTTGAGGAATAATAGAAATATCAAATGAAATATAATTGCACGCGCGTCTTGACAATCTTGATTACCAATATTCTAGAAGTTTCTTGCTTGACCGAAACTTGACATTTTTTCCCTCGATTTCGCACTCTCTTCGTTGGCTTCCCATTGAAGGCCTCTCCTAAGTATATCTTTCTAACCTTATTCTTCAACACAGCTATTTGCTCATCAACTTTTCCACATTTCTACAACTCAAAAAATAAATAAATAATAATAATAATAATAAAATAAAAAATAAAAAAAGGAAAGAAAAAAGATAATATAAAAGGATTCTAGTTTAGATTTTGTATATAAGACACTTGATCTGATAAAATATTGGCAATCATCTTATATTAAGTATCGTGTGACATAAAATATTAATTATTAATAAACAAAAGTACTAAAATCTGAATTGCATTTATTATCCACCAATAAATTAATATGTCAACATGAGTATCAAATACTAATAGAGTCATTCCTTTTGGTTGCTATAGAATGTAGTGGACCTTGTACAAATCGATGAGAACATTGTCAAGTGATTCTTGGCCTTGTTTGGGACAAAGGCCCCTGAAGGACTTGATGGCTTCAATGGCTTCTTCAGTTCTATCAAGTTGTTTCATAACAAGAGCCATATCCTTGAGGGCACTATCCACTCTATCTCCTTCATTAATGGCCTTCCAAAACCATACTATGGCTGCTTCTAGATCTTTCGCTATTAACTGAAAATCCAAAACAAAATAATATATCAACTTAATTGATGATAATCGGGGGTTTGAAACTAAGTGATCTAGGCGACTCCCCCAAAGTTATTTTTGTTAATACAAAGGATTTTCAAACATCGAACACATAAATAAAAAAATTTAAAAAAACAGGAGGTCAGGAATATCAAGTTTCGTCTAAAGCCCTCGACATTCCAGGATTGACTCTGATATACACAAGGGCTAAGAAGATAGCAAATGGAGCAACCTGAGCGTGCTTAGCCCGAACATACGGCCCATCGCCGAAAGGAACCTTGTGAATTACATGAAAGGCCACCTCTTTCTCTTTCTCTTTCTCCATCGTCTTCTTTAAACCAGCTTCCATTTTTGCTGAATCAAGGAATATACCTTCTTGTGTGTATATACAGACCTCTTTTATATAAACCTGATCGAGTGCGATACATCCAGAACTTAGTGTAATGCGATGAATCTGGTGAGGAAAAGGGGCAGATTCAGATTGAGGCAAGTGAGTAGCTACTGATCACCAGTCATTACATATATCTGAGCAATTAATGAATCTGGATGGTTTAACGTCCAGGTTATCTGAGCTCGATCGGTTAAGACAAATCAAATTTGTTGTTTATAAGGCATAGGCGACACATGTCAATTTATTTATGTCCTGTTTTAAAGCATGATAGCATGAAGCTTTTGTTTGTTTTTGTTTTTTTTTTTTATCAATTTTTATTTATTTTTGCTCATTCTTTCTAAATTTGAATTTGATCAAATCAATCACATCAAAACACCTCGTGAAGCCTATATATACTACATAAATTTTCATCATTCAACTCCACACATTCTTTCTCCCATTTCACATATAAATACATAAAGATTAATTAATTAAAAAAAAATCAATCCTGACACCGGCATCAATTAATCATGGCTTTTTTAAAAATTTAATTTTTAATTCTTTTTCATTTTTTTGGTTATGTTTTTTCACCTTTGACAAAAGGAAAAGAATTTTATGACAAAGGGATAATTACTGCTCAAAACCTTTTGAAGCCACTCAACTAATAGTCAGTAGTTTAGCTGAGTTAAGATCTACAATGTCGAATTCTATCTCATTAATTCACATTATCTCATCTATTGAAAACTGACAATATACACAAATTAAATGAGCATAGCATAGCATAGCAAAACAAGAATGTGACCTATATTCATTCAGCGTGTGTTAGAGAGTTAATTATTATAGATTTTTATGAATTTTGATGTGAAATATAAGAGAAAATAAGTGAAGTTGAATGGTGAAGATCCGTATAATACATGTAGATCCCATAAAATATGTAAATGTGAAATAAAAGGGAAGAATGAGTAAAGTTGAAAATAATATATAAAAATTTGTCAAAATTTATAAACTAACATGTGCTGAATAAAGCAACCACAAATACCATTTACCATATTCTATCAAAATTTTCTTTTCAAAAAAATTTTCGTTGGCCCATGTCGAAACAACTTATTGATATTCATGGTACAACCTTCTTGCTTACCTCCAACGAAGCTTATTAGCCATTGACAAAAAAACATCACACATGCATCAATGTCAAGAGAATACCCGACCCGAAGCATGTAGACACAATAGTAAGAATGCATGCATATTCTCTCATGGCAACTAGCGACATGTCACAAAGATATAGGCATCTCACAAGAGGAAGATCTAAAACACCCTCTACGAGGATAAACGCATTGTCTGGCTTCTAACTGCTAGCCAAACCTACTTCATCATTTGAATAATTCAAAGTCTTGGTTAATTAGTTCAATCTGAATCAACAAATCCTTGACTTGTACTAACAACAAAACAAGGTTTGATTATGATCAAAATTCTCCATGCTATATTTGGTCGACATATATATCCCCGAACCACCTAACGAGATACCACTTATTTGGTGTCAAAGAAAATTCCCTCTCGATTCATTTGAAAGGTCTATTCATTGTTTTGGAAAAATATAAAAAATACAACAGTAATATCATGGACCGTCAAAAAGTTCCAGGACATGAAAAGCTCATACCATCATAGCATTTCACTCACCAATTCCTTTGTAAGTATTGTAGTAACGGGAAATTTTCATGCACGCATGTGGGTACTTAAATAAAAAACTCGCACATTTCATCGCGACCATATCAGATATGAGTACCTAAAATAGTATCTGTTCGAGGGGCTAAAAATTTTGGTGGCAGGAAGTACTCAAACTTTATTATATCTTCCAATCTATTCACTTTGCCCAACCGCAAATAAAGCAAAAAATACCATGATGCTAGGCTTCACAGCCCTTTTTTTCTTTTTTTTTCTTGGATCCCTCAAATCTCTCTATCCACATTCTGCCATGTTAATGAACCAAGGCAGCTGTTTATAATAACAAATTAATATATCAAAGAGACAAATTCTAACTGAATCAAAGAGAACTTATTTTCTAATGCCAAAACAACACCGAATCAATTTTATATTTCTTTGCTATTTGCAAAAAAGAGGAGAATTCAACCCTGCAAGGCACTTGCATTTCTTCACAGTCCAAATAATTATTGACATCCATCATACGTTGAGGGAAGATAATTTATGTACACATAAATGTGTACATATAAGCATCCATACATTAATAGAGTAGTGGAATGATTTTACCGGGAGTCCTACACGGACATTGGAAATTGACATTTTTAACTGATACGGTCAATGTGACATATTTTCATTGGTGGACGAAAATATGCATTAAATGATAATACACATATGTATCTCTCCATCACCCAATAAAAAAAAGGACATATCAAAATGTCACTTAAAAATATCAGTCTAGAATGTCTATCGAGAATTATTCTTTTACCCTCTATATTAGAACTTGTTTGATAAAATTATTTGATAAGAGAAATTATTATTATTATTATTATTATTATTATTATTATTATTATTATTAAGAATGTAAGGTAGAAAAACTAAAATGAAAAATTATTAAAAATATGAGATATTATAGCCTTTTCCTAGTCCATGTAATAAAAATAATAATTATTATTAACATAATTTTATCATACACGCACTTGATAATTTTATGCACCTGGACGACTTTACGGATAGAAGTGATGATCCATAAACCTTTGTCGGTGTTTGCCTTCATGCTGATGAATAAACACAAAATAGAACACTGCAAAAGAGTTGGCAGGCTAGGATATCCTACCGAGAGTTGCCAAAGCGATACATGTGCACCACAATTTTTATTTTTTTTTACCAAACATATTTGATAACTGTACCGCGATTATCATTCGACAAAGTAACCATGGTCCAATGATAATATGAAAAAGAATTAAAGAAAGAAATGAGACATTACCATATTTGCTCTTTCACCTCCAAGATTATCCATCCATCATAAGGATAGGTTCCTACATTAAAATAAATAAATAAATAAATAATAAAATAAAATAAAGCATATTTACATTCACACTATACAATTTGTTATTTACACCACATTTTTATTACGCGAAAAGAGCTTCAACTTTATTTATAACTACAATTATGCCTTCAAATTTTTTATTACATCTTTTATTGCCATCACCCCTTGCCTACGCACCCGTCACATAGCTGTCGCCCATCATCCTTCCACTTTGCCAGCCATGGCCATATCCTCTACCACCTCCACCTCTGCCTCTTCCATATCCACCACCTACCGACAAAAGAAATTAGAGAATCTCTATTATCAACAACTCTCAATCAAGTTCATTTTATTTTTTAAAAATGCACTTATTTTATTTTATGGTGATAAAACAAAATTAAAAACAAATAAATAAAAAATTTTAAATTATTCGAAAAATAGAAAAACGTTGATTTCGTTGTCTAAACACGCTCGGATGGCCAAAATCCATCGTACATCACTGCAAAGCAGTGAGTTCGACCCGTGGCGGTGAGTTACCCCAAATCGATATATTATTTGTCCAAAACGGAGTTCGGACACTAAATCTGTAAAGTGCAGTTTCGTCCATTTCGATCCCACTCACACATCATATGTTCCTTCTCCAAATCAAAAAATAATATTAAAAAAAATATTAATTATATTATCAATTTTAAAAAAATTAAAAAAAAAAAAAAACCAATTTGGATGCTTGGCCGGGGATGGCGGAGCATCCAAAAAGGAGCTCAGCCATCCTTGGCCGAGCTCCCCATGAGGGAGCTCGGACAAGGCTGGCCGAGCACCGAGCATCCAAAATTCGCCGCGCACCCACCCAAGCTTTATATACATAAGGGTAGAATTGAAATTGAAAAAAAATAGGTGGATGTAAGGATTAAAATGGTGGGTGTGAATAGCATGACGTTTTTTTTTTTTTTTTTCCTTTTTCTGCTTCTCCATTTTTCCACCAACCCTCATTGAACTCCTTAGTGGTCCCACCACAAGGCTTGTGAACGAGAAATATAGAATTACAGTGAAAGGATCTTGAAACTTAGCTCATTTCCCATAAACATTGAGTACAATCAAACAAATCAAAGAAAGATAAGCAAAACTCGAACAATCATTTCAAGAAGTTAACCGTAAAACCAAGAACTAAAATCATAGGGCCCAAACACAGCCACCATATCACAAAGAACACCAGCAAAATCCTTAAATGTCACCACACGGAAGAATGAAATCAAATGACAAATCACACAGAAACCAAAAACCGGCAAGAATAACCACAAAAATTAACACAATGAGAGAGAAATTTGTAAGTGTATAACGTGAAGAAGGCTAGTAGCATAGCTGATGTAGTTACGGACCAAGCCTTGAGAAGTAATTCGAAATCTCATTCTCGTTAATCGGCAATTCCGGTTTCCGCTGTTTCAACCTTCTGACGTCTATCCATTTCGTTTTCCTTTTGTTATGAGATGAACATGGGCTTTAAGTAACAGCCCAATTTGTTAGCCCCACTTGTATTTGCTTCTTCTCCTATTTAGGCCGCAAGCATAGAAGAGACAAGTCAGTTTTTGGAAGAATTTTGTGATCGAGAGATCATCGTCTCCCCTAACCTCCTCTTCTCATTATCTTCCCTAACCCCCTTTCTGATAATTCTCCTCTATCCTCAATGTCTTTTTATTCAGTTATAAGTTCCCATATTTTGATTGAATTTCATACCAATATCGGAAAGTATTTCATTTAATTTCCAGAATTCAGCTCGATTTCTATAATTTTCTATGAATTGCTTTTAAGAAATTTGTTCTATAACAAATGGTACCAGAGCAGCTGCAATCCTTGGAGGTAAGTGACGATTTCAACCTAAATCTGGTTCTCTGCTTCGTCTGAGTTTCTGGTTTTCCGCAATGGTGGGCATTCAGCATTTGAGTTTCAATCTCACTAACGTAGTCATGATTGCACTGTGCGAGGTGAATCCGTGGTTGACTACTGTCACTACCATGATTAAATTGTTTGGATTCCACGGTTATTGATTGAGGTTTCTGTGATGTGATATATGAGTATGAGTGTAGCGACCAAGAATTTTTGAAATTTTAAAAGTTCATTTAACGAACTTTAGTCGTTACGACTTCTCCAAATTAACGGTCACATTACAATCTACGCACGCTCGTCTAGCTAAATTTTAAAATCTAAGTCCATATGACTTTATGAAAATTTCGTACAGACCCAATTATTTCGAACTGAATTCTTGAGTGCCCAAATTTAGAAATCCTCCTTAAAATTTATTTAAAACTTATTAAAAGTTTCTTAACCCACTCGACTTATTTAGCCCAATTTATTAAATACTCATCTATTCACCTTAATTGGCCCATTTAAAATTTTGATCCAGGATAATATCTCCATTTCAGCCAAAACTTGTAAATTCCACACGTTTCTTTTACTCTTGTTTGACATTCCATTTTCTCAAAAAAATAAACAAACATAAAATCTGCTCAATCATTTAGTCAATATCCTAATCACATTAATTTCACATTCTAATTCAGACTAATTAGAACCAATCAGCCATTTTTCTCTCACAAACTCACCCATTACAGCCTCAACTCTAACCTCATTCACATCAACACTTTTGTCTGCCCAACATTTTTCCCCTACTCTCAAAAATATCACAGAAAACATTCAACGAGCCCAGAATTTATAGAACTTTCAACATCTGCTTTAATCTTGATCAACACAGCTGAAGGGAACCACGACCCAGTTGCTCGGTAAACCTTTCTTCAAATCATCATCATCTCTTCTCTACACATCTACACAAAGTCACGGCATATATATATACATACATATATACACGCACAAATACACGACCACCATCACACAACAACACACATATCCAACATACACCCCATAACCGACCAATAATCAAAGAAAATAGAGAGAGTAGAAGTAGATAGGACACTAGAGAAGGGTCGGAACCACCACATCGTCGGGAACTTCCATTCTCGACGGCGACCCCTTTTTCCCTCACATTGAATCTCTGTTGACGGGAATTAACGGTGGGTTATCAATCCCCATCGCCAAAATATCCTTTGATTTCAAGAAAATCCGGCAAATTTCATCTTTGCGCAACCCGATTTCACCCTAGTCATGTTTCTCTCGTACATATCACTCTCTCTCCCTCTCTCTGTGAAGACGTGTGTATGATTGAGGAAGAAGCCCAAGCCCAAATCTGATTTTTATTGATAAATATTTGAGCCTTAAGTCCCATAGTTCAACATTTTATTCAAGCTAGTCTAAAAGTTTCTCCCTTTGCCTAAATCAGTCCCTGAACCACCTTTATTGCACTGCAACAGTCCCAAATTGTAAACTTAAATATTTTTTTTTAGAATATTAAGTTGCATAAAGGCTGAATTTTTTTATTATACATGTTTTAGGGCTAGACGAGGCGCGAGAAAACTAAAGGATTTATTATTTTCGCTCAACTCAAGAACTAACTAAGGTAGGCTCCTATTTTTAAATTTAAAGTCTTATTTAAAAATTGCGCATGGTTATTAATTTCATGTCATGATATATGCGAGTGTAATCATTTTATGAGAAATTACGTGCTTTGCACCAGACAGAAAATTACGTGTTTTGCACCAGACAGAATATTACATGCCTTGCACCAGACAGAATATTACGTGCTTTGCACCAGACAAGTATTTTATAAGAATTTATGTGCTTTGCACAAGTTCAATTGATTGTGCTCATTGCACTAGACATGATTAATGTGCGTTACGCACTAGACAGATCATTTAATCACTGCTAGTCCTTTTGACAGTTCATTAGATTTATTTTTACATGAGCATGTGTATATTAACGACATGTGAATTAATTAACTAGCGTGGAGCCTATTGAGTATTTTAAATACTCACATTTTATATTCCATGATTTAATGCAGATTTTTGAGTTGACGACGGAGCGCAAAGCGGTGGCCAAAAATAATAAATAAAAGAATAAAATTTATTTCCAAATTCTAGTACTTCTAATTATTTTTTTAATTTTATTTATTCAGAATAATTATGGTGTGACAGTCGTACTTGGAAAACTTTGTCCGTTATTTATTTGGAATAAAATTCTTAATTTATGAAGAAATTTCTGCTGCTTCCGTTATAAAATTTTAAATGTTAGTTAGAAAATGATTACGTAGTGTTCCGGGTGTTTAGAACTCGGGGCGTTCCCCCATTAGTGTATGTGTATTTATGAGTATTTATGAGTTCTGATGTGAAATAGGAGAGAGAATGAGTGAGATTGAGTGGTAGAGATTTATGTAGTACAGTGGGTCCAAGAAAATATGTGGATGTAATTGGTTTGACTTTTGATGTGAATGTGTTAAAATGTGTAGAAATTTGTTAAAAGTTGTAAAAAAACGAGCTGTGAGTTTGTTGGATTTGTGTAATGACATTTTGGGTATGAGTTTGTTGGATTTGTGCAATGACATTTTGCAAAATGTGCCATATAGTTTTGGGCAGCTTCAATGCATATATGGCATAGCAAAACAGGAAACATGAATTAGTTATGGAAAAATTGAGGAAAATGGCTCGGGATATGGAGGTTGTTACATTGAAGGATGACAAACTCGAAGAATTCGGATTCGATTCTGTTGGTAGAGTAAGCACATCAACCATAGTATTTGATGGGGAAAATCCATATAGATGGTTGTGGGAAGCTTAGCAATGTCTCACTACTAAACCGTGGTTGTCGGAGAAGGAAAAAATAGATGCTACAGTAGCGTGCTATATGGGAAAAGCGTAGGAGCGGTACCTATGGATGGAAAAACAATATAAGATATGTACATGGAATGAATTGAAGAATATGATAGTGATTTGTTTTGGCCTATTAAAGGAAATGAAAATTTCTGAAATTTTTGGAGCAGATAAATTTGAGGCTACTATAGAGAACGTTGGCTATCAACAAACGCTTGAGGTGGTGGATACTTCAGTGGAGTTCAAAGACGAGGCAATTGTTGAGGTGAAAGAGAATGGTTTAACTGGATCTATTCCAAAAATTTTGGAGATGCATTTAGCGAACATATCTCATATTGTTCCCAACACTAGTTGTTATGAACTTTCTCAATTAAATAGATATGACTATGTTCTCTTAGGGAATCAGATCAGAAAGCAAAAAGGAAAGCACAGGGAACACCTCAAATTACCAAACAAAATCCCAATGGACTGAAGTCTTAGTGCTTAAAAAATTTATATGGGGCAATCTGGTATCCCATTTGACCTTCCTTCAATACAGGAGAACAAATTGGATAATGGCAATGTAGCCCAACAAATGGATGATGAAAATTATGTTACAAAGACTATAAGGGTGAATGGGAGTAACTTTTAATGATTTTTAATGGATTTTAATGTGAAAGAAGAGAGAGAATGAGTGGAGGTGAGTGGTTGAGATTTATGGATGTGATGAGATATGTGGAAGTGATTGATTTAGGAGAGAGAAAAAAGGTGGAAAAAAGTGGTAAAAGTGATAAAAAGTGATAAAATTTGATAACAGTTGTATCCATTCGGGCTTTATAAAAGCAACTCAAATATCAATATAGAAATGGTGGATATTGTGGAGAAATTGGAGGAGCCAATAGGGAAATATGAAGGTGATACCAAGATGGACAATAGTTATCTCCATGATGTTTACCGTGTTGGAGGTTCAATTCGGATTCCTCAGGTCCAACAATTGTTGCAGAAATTCTTTCATGAAAACGACTTCTTTAGGAGAATCAACCTTGATGAAGTTATTGCTTATGGTATTGCGATACAAGCTACAATTTTGAATGGTGACAAGCAATGCCTTGGGAAACAACCACATTTACACGGGGAATTACACATATTTATCATATGTTTGTTGATATGCTCAGATCTTCATTATTGTCAAAGATGAAAGGGCAGTGTTTGTGAATGAAGACGAGCCTCCACTAAAATCTGAGAAATGGCTTATAGACAATGGTAGAACTATTTGCCCATATACAACAATGGATTGGACTCTGAATTGGCGGCTTCTACGGGTTGCTGAAACTGGTTATGGTGTGTTCGGGGATTCCATATTGAAGTCTGGAGATGAATGGGAAGAAACTACTTGGCAAGATGCAAAAGGATGGAGAAAAAATGTTCCACTGGATGAAAAGTTGGAGATGTATTTTGCAATGCTTATTTGATGAGAACTTTCTATTTGGTTGCCCTTCCTTGTCAAGCAAATCGAATGGCCAATAGCAACAATGAACAGGAAGAATGGCAGAGATGGAGGCACAGTTTCCTTGGGCCTTTTGAGGGGAAGTTTGGGATCGAGGGCATTAGTTACTTGAACCGTGGGGACAAGGTTCATTTTAAGGGGGGTGGGATGTTATGGGATGAACATGGGCTTTAAGTAACAGCCCAATTTGTTACCCCAACTTGTATTTGCTTATTCTCCTATTTAGGCCCCAAGTATAGAAGAAAGAAGTCAATTGTTGGAAGAATTTTCTGATCGAGAGATCATCGTCTCTCCTAACCTCTTCTTCTGATTATCTTCCCTAACCCCCTTTCTGATAATTCTCCTCTATCCCCAATTTCTTTTTATTCAGTTGTAATTTCCCATATTTTGATTGAATTTTGTACAAATATCGGAAAGTATTTCATTTAATTGCCAGAATTCAGCTCGATTTCTATAATTTTATGTGAATTGTTGTTTAAGAAATTTGTTCCATAACACCTTTCAAATGCAGAAGAAAGTGAAATCCCTAAAACCCTAGACACAAATTACAAGTGCATGTATAAATTCTAAACCCTTGCTGAGGGGACTAGGAACTCGGATATATCAACTCTCTATTTCACAATTTTGGGCCGATTTTACAATTTTGCACTTACAAATTTGGTGGGCAAGAGAGAAACAACACGTATGGGTTTAAACGTTTTAAAAATGTCAAGGGTGGGGCTACCAATTATACTTCACACACCCAAGCAACCACCTTCCCATTCTACCTCTTTTTTTGTCTTTCCCCGTTTTTTTTTTTTTTGTTATGCCAGCAGCCTTTAAAAAAATAAATAAACTAGTATACTACTACAACGGTGGTTCTCACCGAATGGTTGATAGAGATTTTGAGGAATATCGATAAGAAAATGGAGAAGAAGATGAGAATAAGAAGCAAAGTAAAGACAGAATGACTGACACATGGGCGGACATAATCTTTGTTTTATTTAGTGAGAGAGAAAAGCTCCATTCGATTGGGATAAATAAAAATAATTTTTACCGCAATCATTTTCTATAGAAGTTGCTATCGGAAATAGCCAAGAAAGAAGGGAGAATCCCCCTCTTTTTTGCTATAGAAAAAACCATTGTCAGAACTGCGCACTAATCACGAGACAGTGGCCTTCCCCATGGTTCACCCGTGGGTTAAATCCAATGAATCTGTAATTACACCCGATGGTCCTCGACCAAACTCAACTGGCGAGCGGCGTCTCGCATCGTGGCGATCTCGCAGAACCCTCTTTACCCACAAGTGTGGCCTTATTAAACCCCAATAAATGCGGCCTTATTAAACCCCCGGGAGGATTCGAACCACCGACCTCCCGGTTGATACGCCTAATTCCCTAACAACAAAGGAAGCAAGAACACCAACAAAGAAGAAAAAGAAAGTCAAGAATGAGGGGCTTGAAGATTGGGCATCAAAATTGTGGATTGAATTTGGAATCACCATAGCCAATGTCAAAGATGGAGGGTTGAAGGTTGTGCATACATCTCCAAATTTTTCCTATAAATAAATTTATCATTTGCATTGTAAATACACCACAATCACCAAAAACACAATAGCCATTGTGTAGAGAGAGTGTGAGAGCTTGATGTAGAAAGTATCTGCGAGAGATAAAAGTGAGTGGAGTGATAAAGCCTTTGTGTAGGTAGAGAAAATACAGTGTAGTATTTTTGTACTCCTCCTTTTGAGATAGTGAAATATATTGGTGTGGGTCCGTGGACGTAGGCAGTTTGGCCGAACCACGTTAAATCTCGGTGTTCCATATTTTTTGCTTATTTTAGTGTCCATTATTTTCTCAGTCGCATATTATTTTTGTGTCACTGATCTTGGCGGAGTCTGTGCCTGGTCACTTATTTCCTCTTTTTGCTACATAAGAGTGGGATTCTCCCCTCTCCCCTTTCTCAGTTGCTGCAATTGCTGCAGTAGTTGCTATCATTTTTGACAATGAATATTGCCGGAAATGGCTGCAAAAGAAGCTACGCAATTGGCAACTTCTTCTGTTGCCTTCTTCGTTTCTTTTTTTCTTTTTTCTTTTTTCTTTTTTTGGCTAAAAGGGTAGAATGGGAAAGAGGTTTGTTTGGAGTGTGTGTAAAGTAAAAATGGGGGTGCACATAGCCCCACCCAAATCTTCATTATCTGCCATCTTCACTCGACACACTTGTGAAGACCTTGTTTTCTTTTATCAAAACAAAAAAAAAGTATTTTTTCAATTATTAATTTTAATTACTCTTTTAATTACTTTAATAGTTTTTCTTTAAAAAATGAAATTTTTTTATATCACTCTTCTATAATTTAAACACATATTCGAAAATCATCATACATTACAACCTATACCCTTTTTTTCACAATAAAACTTTATATAGATTTTACTGGTTAACCCTTTTTTTCATAATTAAACTTTGAGTAATTATATATACACTACGAAAATTATTTCCTATACCACAATTTTTAATAATTTTTATATTGACTAAAATAGTCATAAATAAAAGGGCATGAATATCCTGTCTTCTTAAAGGGGTGATAGGGAATAGATTATAATAGTTTTTAATGTAAAAGAAGAGAGAGAATGAGTGGAGTTGAGTGGTTGAGATTTGTGGATATGATTGATTTAGGAGAATGAAAAAAATTGAAAAAAATGTTTAAAATACTTTAAAATTATAGCCTAACGGGGTATAAATTGCACCGCAAAAATCTCTTAATCCCAATTAATCAAATTTCTGGTCTCTATTCTTCTTCACCTTGTTCTCGGCGGTGTGGCTCAAAGAACAATCTCGAGCGTGTGCTCGTGTGGGATTTTTTTTATCTAAAAACTAGTTAAAATTAAGTTGCTTTTGGGTGGGTAGTGGTGGGGGCTACGAGATATGTGGTGTTAATAATGGATGATGTGGTGGGATGTGTGGTTAATATTAATATTAGACTTTGATTTTTAATAATATATGATTTTTAGGTAGAAAAAAATAGAAGCAAACAAGCACTTTTAAATCACATCCCCTTTCCCAAAGTTTTCCTGTCATCTGTTTTTAATCTTTTCTGAATTCCAATCAACTCCTTCAACGCCAAAAGGAATATGATGAAATGCTTATGGATTTGAATGAGTTAAATTAAAAATCTGATTTTTATATATGGAAAGAGAGTATGTAGAAATCAACCAAATGAAATCTGGTTTATATATGCATGGACAGTGGGGGTGAATTGGGAGAGGTGTAATCCCAGATATGTTTTTTATTATGGGCAAAAGCCGAACTTGAAGATGTTTGGAGAAAACGAGAACCTTGGGTGCAAAACTTGAAGAAGTAAATATTTAATTATTTCTTGGTATGAAGATCTTGTTGAATAAAACAATATATAACTTGAAAAATAATAATATGTAATTACAAGTTGAAGGCAAAAACAAAGTAGGAAATGAAATAATAAATTGTAAATTACTCCTAAAAGTCATTGATATTTGAATGCATGGATTGATGTCAAAAAATCATTGTGGGTCTTAGTGAAAATCACTGTAGGATGTTAGAACTGGAATATCTAATTATTGGAATTGAAATAAAATTAAAGCATGTGATCACGTGTGGATAGAATATTTGATTTTGAAAATCCCAATGAATAAATAAATTTAATTATTTCTCCAAAGCCAAGTCCCAACTTCATGCATACAACAATTTACATACGTACCCTCGTACCTCGGTGAAATTATTCAAATAATTCAACATGCCAACTGATCTCTAGGCTGAGAAATCTGTTCAAAAATTGGAAGCCTTCTTGATCTAGCGGGAGCCCATTCATTCAAAACACGTTCAAGTAGTTGACCAAAATCATCTTCAAAACTCTGATCTACATGAAGATTTGGCAATAACAATTGCTCCTCTTGGAGTTGTAATAACAATTTCTGAGCCCGATTCCTCGTATTGGAAACCTCAGAACCTGGAAGTTTCTGCTCTGAGACGTCTCGAAGAACCAAACGAGCCTCTTCGTGTCGACCCTGTTTCATTAAACAATGGCACAAATTGCACGCCCTGCCGGCGTCGGGATCAAACGTTTGTACCTTGCGGTATACAACTTCGGCTGCCATGTAATTGCCTTTCTGCATATAAGCCCACCCTAGATTTCCCTGTTACACAATATAATCATAATTTTTACTCGATGGACCTATTACTAGTGTGTGATTTTTGTTTCATAAGTTTAGATTATTTTGAGAAATAATAGAAATGTCAAATGAAATATAATTGCACGTATTGACAATTGTGATTACCAGTATTTTAGAAGTTTCTTGCTTGATCGAAACTTTAAATCTTTTCCCACGATTTCGTGTGGTCTTCGTTGGCTTCCCATTGAATGCCTCTCCTAAGTACATCTTCCTAAGCTTATCCTTCAACACCACTATTTGCTCATCAACTTTTCGACATTTCTACAACTCCAAAAAATAATAATAATAATAATAAAAATAATAATAATAATAATAATAATAATAATAAATGGAAAAGGATTCTAGTGTCGATTTGGTATATAAGACAGATGAGCAAATAAAATACTGGTGCTCATATTCTTATGTTAAGCACCGTGTGACATGAAATATCAGATACTGATAGAGTAATTCCTTTGTATTGCTATAGAATATAGTGAACCTTGTACAAGTCGATGAGAACATTGTCAAGTGATTCTTGGGCTTGTTTTGGACAAAGGCCCCTAAAGGACTTGATGGCTTCAATAGCTTCCTGAGCTCTATCAAGTTGTATCATAACAAGAGCCATATCCTTGAGGGCACTATCTACTCTATCTCCTTCATTAATGGCCCTCCAAAACCATACTATGGCTGCTTCTGGATCTTTCTCTATTAACTGAAAATCAAAAACAAAATAATATGTCAACTTAATTGATGATAATAAGGGGTTCTAAAACTAAGCGATCTAGGCGACTCCCTAAAACGTCCGACCTAAACTTATTTTTGTTAATACAAAGGATTTCCAAACATCGAACACATAAACAGAAAAAAGTCACGAATATCAAGTTTCGCTTAAAGCCTTCAACATCTCAGGATTGACTCTGATGAGTCGATGAGGGCTAAGAAGACAGAAAATGGAGCAGACCTGAGCGTGCTTAGCCCGACCATACGGCCCATTGCCCGAAGGAACCTTGTGAATTACATGAAAAGCCACCTCTCTCTCTTTCTCTTTCTCTTTCTCTTTCTCCATCATCTTCTTTAATTTAAACCAGCTTCCATTTTTGTTCAGTCAAGGAATATACAGATCTCTATTATATACACGTGATCGACTGATATATATACAGAACTAAGTGTAATGTGACGAATCTGGATGGTCTAACGTCCAGGTTATATGAGCTCGGTTTAGACAAATCAAATTTGTTGTTTATAAGGCATTGTCGGCGACACATGTTAAACATATTCTTGGTTAATTTTTTGATGATTGAAATGAGAGGAGCCCTTCCTTAAGCACGAAGATCAGTGTTTGCTAGAAAATTACCATTTACCATATTTTGTCACAATCCGTATTTACAAACTCCTAAAAATGCATTTTTAAGTATGAAGAGAGATAATGAGTGGAGTTAAATATCATAGATTTATTATTAAAAAAATTCTATGAGATATGTGAATGTGATTTATTTGATTAAATTTGAATATTAAAAATAGGAGAAAACTGCAAGTGGAAAAAATGTTTTGCAACCTATTGGTATTCGTGGTCCAATCCTCTGGCTTTATGTCCAAAGAAGCTCATTAGCCATTGACAAAAAATTTATCACACACTCACATATCATGCATCAATGGCAAGACAATACCCAGAACATGCGGAGGCAATAGTACTGAGACCACATATTCTCTCACGGCAACCATAGTGACATGTGACAAATAGCGCGTATTCTTATACGTGTTTTTACATATTTTATATATTCTTTTCAATCCCATTAATTCTCTCTCTTATTTCACATCCACATATCTCGTGGGACCTACCTGTACTACAAAAATCTCCATCATTCAATTTCACTCATTCTCTCTCTTATATCACATAAAAATTCATTTTTACATATACACTAACACGCGTTAACATCGTACAAAGAGGAAGACATGACTTTATCGCCGAGGCAAAATATCAAATTCAATGATTTCTCTTCCCGTCGTTTTTTTGTCTTTATCAATGTGATTGGTATTTTCCTGAATAAATCAATTTTTTCCAAGGAAAATCATGGGAAATCTAATTTAACCAATCAAACACGGGCAGGCCTAAAGGATACAAATATGTACTTCATAACGAGGAGTCCTATCTTGTTGGGAAAAAGACGAAAAGAGACATGACTCCAATATTTTATTGGAAAAAGGATAAAGACGTGACAATATGCTCTGTGTGACATGGGCCATTTTTTCATAAAATAGGGTGAGAGGTTGATTTCAACATCTCACTGTACTTCATTCGAACAAATAAAAATAAAAATAAAAATTCTCACTGTAGTCCTCTCGTTTTTGTAAAAGGACGCACTTGCTTAAAACTTTCCACAACCAGAAAACGTTGAGTTCAGGCTTTTAATTTATTCCTTTTTCCTTTTTGGTTGACTTTTATAGGATTATTTATCTATTTATTTATTTTTCCCTTTAATAAGTTGATTTGGACTAACATTCAAAAAAAAAAAAGTTGATTTGGACTAGTTCTCTCTTTAAAAATTGATCTAAAAAATTTACTATAACCTATAATTGTAATATTAAATTAAATTTTCTAAAACCAATTTTATTTTTTTATGTAATAAGCAAATTGATCTCAATATAAAGTATCTTTTTTTCTTAACAATACTTAATTTCTATATATTAGGCTGTCACAATAATAGGTAGCTCACAACCAAATCCCACTAAATATCAAAAAATTTAAATGATACATGAGATTTTCACACACACACATCAAATTGTCATCAACAAAGAGACATTTCTGGTAACTTGTGCTGAGATGGTTAGTATAAATTATTTTAAATAGTACCCCTATTAGCAAATATTAATAATAATAATAATAAATAAATAAATAAATAAAATAGAAAGTAGTCTATATTTTAAGATTGACGAAAATGAAATACAAGCCTATCTTTGTGGAACAGAGGGAGTAACAAATTTCAAGAGCTTTCCAAACATTTCGTTAAGAACAGTATGATTTTTTGTGTCCATATTGAAGATGAAATGCTCCCATTATAATTAAATAAATGACTTTTGAATCAACGACACTATAATTCCAATTAACTCTCCAACTCATACAAAAATTCAAGAAATCAAGAAACAAATATATATATATATATATATATATATGCACACTATAATTAAAAAAAAAAAGAATTTCCTTACAAAAAAAATTGATGGATTTCAAAATTTTGTCTTCAAACTTCTCCAATCATAAAGCATGTAAAACCAAGATAAAATAAAATAAAAAATCATGTCATATAAAGGAAAACGCATTTTTAATTTTTTATATTTTATATTTTGAACTACCGTGAGAAAAAATTAATAATAACCACTTGATAATGATAAAGAAATGCTCGAAAGTTCTATATATGCAAAAGTAATTAGAATGCGTGGGGCTGTTTTGGGGAACTGGGAGTCTCTGATTTGTCCAAAAGGAAAATTTTTCTTGGTAAGTTTGGATATTATTATTAGTGAGCATTTCTGATGTGAAGGGAAAAAGAGAAGGGAAAAAATCTATTTTAAAAGAGAAAGAAAAGTCAAAGTGAAATTCTTAAATCACGAGTGGATTCTATAAAAATGGGGCCAAATTTGCCCCCACCCCCCAAAAAATTCCCCCTTAAAAAAAGACCTCACGCTCACGGCATCAACTATCTATATATGAGATGATAATTAGTATAATCCAAGTCAGCATTGGAGATGCTCTTATGGATGTGTTGTTGAGAATTGAAAAACTATCAAATTAATAAATTAATTAATATTTGAGTGGTTGAAAAGGGTGGAAAAAGCTTAGATTTAATTAAGTTGATAAAATTTAGGATTTATTCTATGATTTACTCACATGTTAGATATGTGATTGAAAATTGAGAAAAATATATTAAAAATATAAAATAATTGTATAAGTAGTTGAAAATAATGAATGAGAAAAAATTATTAAAAATTAATAAAAATTTATTGTGTATAGAATAAGCTCGTAATGTGTATAGAATAAGCTCAATAAGATGTCAAACAAGATATAAGATGGATAAGACTTTTTCTCCACAGCATAAAAAAAAAAAAAAAAGGCAATAAAAAAGAGCATGTACTAAACGTTTTTCTTTTTCTTTTCGTTTTTCTTTTGGGTGGGGGTGGGGGGAAGGAGGTGGGGGGTGTTTGCGGTGATGAATCGTATTTTTTTTCTACCTCACATCATTATTCACAAACATGTAATTCACTCGACAATCGATAGGAACGAATTGTTATATATTTAGGAGTTAGGACATGAGATATACATGTTAGTATATGTGTAAAAATGAATTTTTATGAATTTTGACCTGATATATGAGAGAAAATGAGTGGAGTTGAATAATAGAGATTTGTATAGTATATATGTAAGTCCCACGAGATATCCGAATGTGAAATAGGAGAAACAATGAGTGGAATTGCAAAGAATGTATAAGAATGTGTAAAAATTTATAAAAACTTGTAGGCTAACGGGTATTTAGACGGATTTTCACTTAGTTATTTGCTTATATATATATATATATATATATATATATATATATATATATATATATTTGTGGGCAAAAGCCGAACTTGAAGATGTTTTGGGAAAACGAGAAACTTGCATGCGAAACTTGAAGAAGTAAATATTTAATTATTTCTCGGTGTGAAGGTGGTCTTGAATAAAACAATATATAACTTGAAAAATAATATATAATTACAAGTTCAAGAAAAAAAAAACAAAGTAGGAAATGAAATTGTAAATTACTCCTAAAAATTATAGATATTTGAATGCATGGATTGATATAAAAAATCATTGTGGGTCTTAGTGAAAACCATAAGATCTCCTAGTTTTCTTCTTGCTAATTAAGAGAACATATATATAGTTAACAATATGGCAAGAAGTGTTAACGGAGGCCTAAAAATATCTTGATAAATTATTTTCATTGAGCATTTTCTGGGTTATTTTTCGCAATTTTTTTTTTCTATTGCACCATTATTATGTTTAAAATAAAAACTATAAAAATACTTCTGTTTAGAAAGATATGGCAAACAAATTCAGTTTATGCAAGCGATGTTGATCAGGTCCTGATCTAACTATAAAAGGAGATTAGAACTCGATTATATATCTAATTATTGAAATTGAAATAAAATTAAAGCATGTGTCACATGTGTGGAAGAATATTTGATTTTGAAATCCCAAGGAATAAATAAATTTAATTATTTCTCCAAAGCCAAGTCCCAACTTCATGCATACAACAATTTTACATACCCTCATACCATTATTTATTGCATTCTACATGCGCTGCTTGCTCCTTTTTTGGTGAAATTATTCAAATAATAATTCAACATGCCAACTGATCTCCAGGCTGAGAAAGCTGTTCAAAAATTGGAAGCCTTCTTGATCTGGCGGGAGCCCATTCATTCATAACACGTTCAAGTAGTTGACCAAAATCATCTTCAAAACTCTGATCTACATGTAGATTTGGCAATAGCAATGGCTCCTCTTGGAGTTGTAACAACAATTTCTGAGCGCGATTCCTCGTATTGGAAACCTCAGAACCTGGAAGTTTTTGCTCTGAGACGTCTCGAAGAACCAAACGCGCCTCTTCGTGTCGACCCTGTTTCATTAAACAATGGCACAAATTGCACGCCTTGTCGGCATCGGGATCAAACGCTTGTACCTTGCGGTATACAACTTCGGCTGCCATGTAATTGCCTTTCTGCGTGTAAGCCCACCCTAGATTTCCCTGTTACACAATATAATCATTATTTTTACTCGATGGACTTGTTACTAGCGTGTGATTTTTTGTTGCATAAGTTTAGATTATTTTGAGAAATAATAGAAATGTCAAATGAAATATAATTGAACGTCTTGACAATCGTGATTACCAGTATTTTAGAAGTTTCTTGCTTGATCGAAACTTTAAATCTTTTCCCACGATTTCGCGCAGTCTTCATTGGCTTCCCATTGAAGGCCTCTCCTAAGTATATCTTTCTGAGCTTATTCTTCAACACCACTATTAGCTCATCAACTTTTCCACATTTCTATAGCTCAATTAAAAAATAAAAATAATTAAAATATTTTTTTTTTTTTTAAAAAGAAAAAGATAATATTGAAAAGGATTCTAGTGTAGATTTTGTATATATAACGAATGAGCTGATAAAATAATGATCTATATTCTCATATTAAGCACCGTCTGACATGACATATTAATTATTAATAAACATGAGTACGAAAATCTAAATTGCATTTATTGTCCACTAATGAATTAATATGTTAATATGAGTATCACATACTGATAGAGTAATTCCTTTGTATTGCTATAGAATGTAGATAACCTTGTACAAGTCAATGAGAACATTGTCAAGTGATTCTTGGGCTCGTTTGGGACAAAGGCCCCTAAAGGACCTGATGGCTTCAATGGCTTCCTGAGCCCTATCAAGTTGTATCATAACAAGAGCCATATCCTTGAGGGCACTATCTACTCTATCTCCTTCATTAATGGCCCTCCAAAACCATACTATGGCTGCTTCTGGATCTTTCTCTATTACCTGAAAATCAAAAACAAAATAATATGTCAACTTAATTGATGATAATAGGGGGTTCTGAGACTAAGCGATCTAGGCGACTCCCTAAAACCTCCGACTTAAAACTTATTTTTGTTAATACAAAGGATTTCCAAACATCGAACACATAAATAGAAAAAGTCACAAATAAAAAGCCTTCAACATATGAGGATGGGCTAAGACGACAGCAAATGGAGCAGACCTCAGCGTGCTTAGCCTGACCATATGGCCCATCGTCCGAAGGAACCTTGTGAATTAGATGAATGGCCACCTCTTTCTCTTTCTTTTTCTCCATCACCTTCTTTAAACCAGTTTCCATTTTTGCTGAATCAAGGAAGTCGAGTGATATATGTCCAGAACTAAGTGTAATGTGATGAATGCGTTGAGGAAAAGGGGCAGATTCAGATTGAGGCAAGTGAGTAGCTCCTCATTACCAGTCACACATATGTATGACCAATGAATCTGGACTGTTTAATGTGACTTTTAGAAACAATCCAGTCATTGCGTGCTATGGGTTCATGCAATAGGAGTGACTTATTGTTTTACAAGAACCACTACGGGAATGTTATGTTAAGAGCGCTGGGAAACGCTGGGAGAAAAAATGTGAGAGAGATGTGGGCGCGGGCCCCCCGGCCCCACCGCATTCAGGGGGGGCCTGCAAGTGGGATGTGAGTAGCTGGGAGAAATGTTGGGAGAATAACGTTGGGAATATAACATTTTCGAGAACCACTATATCGCTATTATTACCTTACAAATACGAGATTGTAGGGACAATTATCACTGATAAAAATCCATTTTTTGACAGTAAGTTTACGAGTAAAATTTAGGCCAGTCAAATTTGTTGTTGATAAGGCATTATAGGCGACACATGTCAATTCATTTATGTCCCCGTACTATCAATCAGGACCATTTCCAAAAATTTATTTTTCTTTCCCATTTTTGTTTTATGCTTTTTGCCTTTGGCGGAAGGAAATGAAGTTTATGACGAAGGGATAATTACTGCTCAAAACCGTTTGAAGTCACCCAGCTCATAGTCACTATAGTTGGAAGTCACCTAGCTATTAGTCACTGTAGTTGAGTTAAGATTTACTGTTTCTAATTTTGTCTCATTAAGGGTGTGATTGATTGTAAAATTGAAAAATAGTTGGAAGGAAAAATTTTTTCAAGTAAATGAATTCTGAAAAAATATTTTCCTGAGAAAATGATAGTTGTAGATGTTTGATTGTATTAATTTGTAAATTGAAAAATAATATTATTTTCCTTATTTTTATATTTTTTTTATGAAATTTGATCATTTTTTTATCTTTATGGTTATACCAAATTGTCTATTAAAAAAAAGGAACGGATGCCAATATTTTCCAAGAAAATCCAATCCAACCATAAGCAAGGAGTTCCTTTTCCTTGGAAAGGAGGAAAACCCAGGTCACATATAGAAACAAAGGAAGAATTTTTCCAGGAAAATTTAGGCTATCAAACATGTGCTAAAGATCGAAAATGGTGGAAAAAGTTGAGTTTTCCAGGAAATTAGCCCCAATCAAACACACCCTCATTGTTATTGCCTCATCTATTCGAAATTGAACACATACAATTAAGCGTATCAAAACGATGATGTAATATATTTTCATTGAATGAAATAGAATTTGGAACGGTAAATATTGGTTTTGACCAAATACTCAATGTGGGGGTGATATATTTTCCACAGTGGGTATGTGTTCTCCCCTGATTGGTGGAGTGACGATGGCCCCACCGCCTCTCCACCAATCAGGGGAGAACACATACCCACTGTGGGAAACATGGCCACCGTCTCTCTACCGATCAGGGGAGGACACATACCCACTATGGGAAACATATCATCCCCACAATAGATATTTGATATAACTCCTGTAAATATATATAAACTCAGTTTAACTGAGGATTGAGAAAAGGGAAGGCACTCGCTTTGAGTGGAGGTATGCCTTTACTACCTTGGTAGCTCCCATCTAGAAACGTCCTTGGTTAATTGTTGGGTGATTGAAATGGGAGGAGCCTTGAGCATGAAAATCAGGGTTTGTTATCAGTCCAACCAAATCGGTAACTAGAAAATTACCGTTTACCATATTTTACCATAATGGGCATTTGCAAACTCCGAAAAATATATTTTTAACAATAAGAAAATAGATAATGCGTTGAGTTAAATATATATTCACATAACCAATTAAATTTGGCTTTCCTTAATTTCACGTCTTGGTTAGTTCAATCTAAATCAACAAATCCTTACTGGCTACAAAACACAATTAATTCTAATCAAAATTCTCCATGCTATATTTGGTCGACATATCCCCAAACGACCTGACTTGATACCACTTATTTGGTGTTAAAGAAAATTCCCCCTAGATTAGTTCGAAAGGTCTATTCATTATTTTTATAAAAAAAAAAATAGCAAACAAGAAAAATATAAAAAATGCAAAAATAATTGTAAGACCGTCAAAAAGTTCCAAGAAATGAAAAGTTCATACAATCATAGCATTTCACTCACCAATTCCTTTGTAAGTATTGTGGGAATAGGAAATTTTCAAGCAACCACACGGGTTGAATAAAAAACTCACACATTTCATAGCAACCACATCAGATACTGGTACATGAAACAGTATCCTCGCGAATGTTTGAAAATTTTCATTGTAGGAATTACCTCTTACTTTATTACATCTTCCAATTAATTTATTCACTCTGTCCAACAGCAAATAAAGCAAAAAATACCATAATAGTTAATATATCAAAGGGACAAATTCTAATAACAAATTATACCAGAACAAATTAATATATCAAAGGGACAAATTCTAACTCAATTAAAGAGAGAAAACTTATTTTCTAATGTCAAAACAACACCAAATCAATTTTATATTTCTTTCCTATTTGCAATAAAAGGAGAACTCAACCCTTCAAAGCACTTGCATTCATTCACACTCCAAATAGTTATTAACATCCATAATATCTTGAGGGAATATAATGTATGTACATATAAATATGTATAAATTTTATACATATAAGTGGCCATATATTAATTAATAGAGAGTAGTAGAATGATTTTATCCCCTATGTTAGAACTTGATTGATAAATTAATTTGAAAAGAGAAGTAATTATTATTATTACTTATTTGATTTTTATTTTTGTTAAGAATGTAAGGTCAAAAAACTAAAATGAAAAATTATTAAAAATGTGACATATAGTATAATCTTTTCCTAGCCCATGTAATAAAAATAATTATTAACATAATTTTAACCAAAAACAGCAGCTGGACCATTTAACGGATACAAGTGATGCACTGATGGTCCATAGACCTTGTTAGTGTTATGATGAATAAAAACAAAATCGAACAGCACTACAACAATTAAATCTACCGTACGTTTTTTGCATCGTGTGGCCAAATTCAGCAAGACAAAATATCAAATTCAATGAACTTCTTTTTCGACCAACCGTTGGCAGATTAGGATATCCTACTGAGAGTTACTTCAATTATCACGCTAAATTTTTTGAAATACATGTGCACCACAACTTTCCTTTTGGTTAGCATACATATTTGACAATTAACTGCACCACCATTATTATTTGACAAAGGAACCATAGTCTCCAATGATAATCAAAATTTTTTTTTTAACATAATCCAAAAACTTTGACTTTGAGCAAACGACATGGTCGAAAAATTTTCCGACCTGTTGAAGCTTTGCCTCGCCGTACTGATTCTAGATTTGATATCAATTTTCCCAATGAAGATCGTATATGATCGGAAAACCATCGAACGTGTCATAGTTACAGAACGATAGATGGTGTTAGAACATTACTACCAATGATAATATTATGAAAAAGAACAAACGACAGAAATAAAGAAGAGATATTATGATGCACCACGAGTCACAGCTCCATCAAGATATTACTGGATTTCTCCTTCATCTCTAAGATTATCCATCAAAAGGATACGTTCCTACATTCACACACACACACACAAAAAGAGGAAAAAAAAAAGAGGATAGGTCCCTTTCTAAGTTGAACTCATTGTTTTCAAATTAATGTTCTGATTTCTCTTCATTTCCCTTTTTTTTTATTTATTTTTTCCCCTTATCAATGTGAATTGCAGTTTTCGCTAAATAAATCAACTTTTTTACTGTCTCCGTCCCATTTTGATAGGTATGATTCGACTTTCACACAAATTAAGAAGAACCATTTTTGGAATACACACATTTTTTGTAGTAAAATACCACATCCTAATGGGGATATGGGCCCCCCACATTCAGAGGATATTTTGGTCTTTTTTTTATTTTGTGTATTATGGTGTGGTAATATGTAGTAATGGATTTGTGTGTACGCCTAGAATTATTCAATTAAGAATTTGAAATTAATATTTATTGGAAAGATAAATTTTAATTGTGTATTTCTCAACATACCCCTATATTAAATATGACAATGTACTTTTAATAACCATGCATAATAAATAAATATGGATAGATTAGGAAATGAAAAAATTAAATTTATATTAATAAGAAAAATAGCCTATATTTTGAGATAGATGAAAAAGGAAATCAAACCTACCAAAATGGGATGAAAAGAATACGCCTAAGAAAAATCATGGGAAATCTAAATCATGGGAAATCTAGAGCTTGTTCTTTTAGGGGTTGTTTGATTGGAAATAAAAATTATCCGTGCTGTATTCCGTGTAAAATGTGTGATTAATATTATATTGAAAAGTGTGTATGTGGTTGAAAAGAGGAGAGAGAATAGTGTGTGATAAAATTTATCCCAGATAGAACAAGGCCTTAGTTACAATCTTACATGCACTCAATTCCGTATAACTCCAAACTCATTTTCAACCACACACATATTTTTCAATATAATTTTAATAACACATTTTATACGAAATTGCGTGTATATCAATTTTATCACCAATCAAACATATCGTAATTTAACCAATCAAACACGGCCTTATCGTGATTCGTGAAGGATAAAAAATATTCTACTTTAGGGAGAGCCGACACCGAAACTTAACTGATATTCTATAGCCGAAAAAAATCAAAAACATCAAAAAAAAAAAATCATGGCAGATCTTTCCCATAAGGTAAATTAGCAATATTTGGGAGAGACATGCCAGACCACACATCAAAATAAGCCACTTTTGTGGGGCCAAATGCAAACGCAAGTAGAAGATGGCCACATCTCCGGTGCTTCTTCAATTGCATCACAATCCACGGTACTGTATAGTGGAGAGAGGATAGAGAGAGAAAGGAAGGAAAAAGAGAGTGGACCATATTTGTTGAAAAATAAATGAAAGGAAATATAGGAAAAAATATGAGGGAAAACTAAAAAACAAGGCAGATATAGAGATAAATTTAAAAATAATAATAAAATAATAGTTGAATAATTTTAGACAGGCATTTATATCTGAACGTGATACGGGAATCTAGACGAAAAAAATGGAAAAAAAGTGAGATAATTAATAAAAAAGCAATGGAAAAAAAAAGTCACATGCTCATACATGGAGACCCACGTAATTGGCTTGTGTCTCTCTCTATTACAAATTATTGTTCGTGCGGGGTGCAATTGCTGATGGCCTTAACAACAAAAGCAAGTTCGAAATTTTATGCCTGTGTGTCCATCACCCCTTGCCTACACCCATCACATGGCTGTCACTAGGGGTGGGCGTTTCGGGTTCGGTTCAATTCATTCTGAACCGAAATCGTCGATTGCTGAAAATTAGGCAGTTCGGTTCTTTTCAAAAATCCGTCAGGTTCAGATTCGCCTTCCGGTTGATTCGGTTATTTATGATACATTTTTATTACTCAAAACACTAAAAAATAAAAATTTTAATTCGAACATAAATGTAACCCAAAAAAAAAATGTAACAAAAAAAATCGCTGCTTAGTTGCAGGTGCTTAATAGCAAAGCGGCTTGCATAACTAAGACGCAGCTATTCTTGCAACTAGCAGCAGCTGCTGCTCTGCTAAGACAACAGGAAAAAATAGTCTTATATTTTTTCAATTCCGGTTCGATTCGGTTTTTAGAAAGGACCCGTTGGTTTTCAATCTTTTCATTTAGGTTCAGGTTCCTAATTTTTTTTAAAGAACAGTTGATTCAGGTTCTTTCGGTTGATTGGATTCTACCCGTCCTGATTAGGTTTTTATGCCCACTCCTAGCTGTCACCCTTCCAAATTTATTTTACGTCGAAATTTTCCTTTTTCAACATGATGTAAGTCGAAATAAATTTTATTCATTTATTAATTACAGCACGTGTTTGTGAAGTCTCTAACTCTGCCATTGCAAATATCATTGGAGACCCAAAAGCCAAAAAGGAAAATATTCTGGTGAGTCATTAGTACCGAGTAGAACACAACAACAATTTACTGATGAATTTTAATATACTTTTATGAGTAGAAAGAGAGGGAATGAGTGGAGTTTGATGGTGGAGATTTAATAAATGGAGAGATATATGAATGTTATTTATTTGATCAAATTTAAAATTTAAAAAAATATATTAAAATACATTAAAATCTGGATGCTAACACCTCTAAGCCCATGTTCTCTTATGAGTTTTAATATATTTTTACACACAAATCTCGTGGGATCTATCTGTATTATACAAATTTCCGCCGTTTAATTCCACTTATTTTCTTTCTTATATCACATCAAATCACATAAAAATACACATTCTAATATCCTATAAATCTGCTGCTTTTTGCATGATGTGGCCAAATTCATCAAGACGAAATATCAAATTCATGGCAGATTAAGATACCCTACCTAGAGTTGGCAAAAGAGTATTGTTTTCAACTTCAATTATCACGCTAAATTTTTTGAAATGCATGTGCACCACAACTTTTCGGTGGGACATGACAAAAAAGATGGGACATTGCCTTGTGTGGAAGGGCCTACTTTTTTATCAAAAAGGGTAAAACGTTTTTTTTTCTTAGGAGGGGAGGGGAGGGAAGGGGAGAGTATAGGAGTGGGGATAGGATTCAAACCTGAACCGTCAACTCAAAAACTGGGGCGTCTTACTATTAAGCATTTGTTAGAATCTTAAAAATGGTAAAATGCTGATTTCAACGGAGTATAACTTTTGTCACCCCATTTAACAGGGGTTAAGATAGATAAATGGGGTTAAGAATTTTAAATAATAAAAATTTACACTATGCGGGTCCTCCCCCGGCTCACATAACGGTGGCTTATGTTTTTTTCCTCCCCCAGTCCTCCACTCTGTCATCTTTATCATACCTAAATTTTCTCTCTCATTTCCTTTCTCTCAATTTTTTACAACAGAGAAAAACTTTTTTTAAATAGACTTCATTTTATTAAACTCAACTAGAGTTTTAAAACAAGCATAATATTAATATATAATTAAAAAAATTGAAATTTATGAAAAAGATATAAAGTTGGTCTAACTAATATATAAATTACGTACAACTGATATTAACCTAGACTAATGAGATAAAAAATTAAATTAAGAATTTATAATGAAAACTTAAGTGATGTTTTCTTTTTTAATTAAATTGAATTGATGTTTGTATGTAAAAGTTCAATGAAGTAAAATGAAATTTATTTCATATAAGATTACTTGGTGCTATTCTAGTGTTTTGTTATTTTAAAAATAAATGAAATGAAATGTTGTTTTTAAATATTTTGTGTCGTCAATCTATACTAAAGCTAGCTTTAATTTATGCGTAACTTGAAAAAATTATTTTTAATAAATACTTAGTTTTGGAAAATAGTAATAGTCATATATTAATGTGATATTTAAAATGAAATTCTCATGTAATTACACAAAATAAATTCTTTTTTTTAAATATTATTGAGGAAAATTTATATATTGATATTATAGTTATTTTAAAACTCTAGTTGATTCTTCTTCAAAAAAAACTCTAGTTGATTCTAGTAAAATGGAGTGAATAAATTTTTTCCATTTTTTTTATTTGTAGTTAAAAATTTTTTTTAAAAAAAGGAAATTTGAAATTGGAGAGAGAAGAATAGCATGAACTTTTGGTATGATAAGATGGAAGAGAGAGGAGAGACAGTGGGAGGAACTGACTCACGTTTAGAAATGGGAGAGAGAGGAGATCCGGAGACATTTATCTTGTAAAAATCTTAACCCTATTTAACAGGAGTTAAGAGATGATAGACTACCATCGATGGTGCTGTAATTACGACATTATCGATAGTGATTTCGGGGTTGATTCGATCTCTATTTTAAAATTCAGGATCAGATCTAGAATCAATACGACTATGGGGAGTTCTAAGAATTTCTCGAATTTTTTCCGGCGACCCCATGACCGTCGTGGCCACCGGCCAAAGTTTTGGTATTATTTTTTGCCAAAAATAGTGTCATAACTTTGACCGGCAGTCACAGGATCGCCGGAAAATTTTTGAAAAATTCCTGGAACTCTCCATCGGCGTACTGATTCCAAATCTAATCCCGAATTTCAAAACGGGGGTCTATTTGACCCCGAAAATGCCATCAATAGTGCCGTAACTGTGCCGTAGTTACGGCACCATCGATGGTGTGTAATCATCCCTGGTTATCGTAACCCCCTTAAGGCCATCTTCAGTGCAGGCATGAATTATCCTGGCTGCGCAATAGAGAGTGGAGAGAGAAATGAACAAAAGATTATTTTATTTTAAAAGTAAATAGAAGGAAGTGTAGGGAAAAAAAGATGGAAAAATAAAAAAGAAGAGAGAGGTAAAGATAAATTCAAAAATAATAATAAAATAGTAATAAAATAATTTTAAACGAGCGTCTATATCTGAATGTAATACGAGAATCAATGAAGAAAAAATTGAGAAAAAAAGAAATAATTAATAGAAAAATGATTAGAAAAACAAAAAATAAAAATAAAAAAAAGTAGCCCCCTCAATTTTTTCCCACTTCCTATCTCTCTCTACTCTCTCACTCTCAGAAATGTTCAGTCTAGCAGTGGCAGTAATTACAGCTATCTGAATTCGTTTAGTCGCTCGACTTAGATTTGAAATCAGGACCAGAGATCCTGGATTTAGCACAACGAGACAGAGCTCCGGTATTTTTTTCAAAAATTTTGTGATATCGTTGGATGCCGTTGGGCCGGTCAAATTTTTTGACCAAATTTAAGCCTAAATTTTTGCCAAAAGTTTGACCGGACACCACGGTGTCCAATTTTTTGCCAAAAATTTTGAAAAAATTACTGGAGCTCCGTCTCTTCGCGCTGAATCCAGATCCTGCCTCAATTTCAAAACTGGAGCTGAAATCGAAATAACCCAAATATAATGGCACTACCGGTTGCACTTGAACATTCCTGACTCTCACTCTACTGTAGCGTCTGAAAAACGAAGGGCAATTCGTGCCCGAATTGGAGATGGCCTAAATGGGGTGACCAAAGTTGCACTCATTTTAATATCTCCGTGTACATCATTCCAAAAAATGGAAGGGCCCACTTTTTTTTTTTTTTAATCAAAAAGGTGAAACGTTGATTTCAACATCTCCCTGTAGTTCATTCCAAAAAATAACTCTTACTGTACTCCTTTTTTTCTTTTTGGCATTTTGGTGCATTTCATCCAAAAAAAAAAAAAATAGCTTGAGTGTATTTTTTGTCCAAATTAAATAAATATAGCAGATTTGATCCCAAAAAAAAATTGCTGTGTGTTTAGTCCATTTGGATGAAATTCTTCCAGTATACCTTTAGTCAAAAGTCAACTCTTAAAAAATTAGATGCGCATTTGATCCATTTCAGTTCAAATAAATTGTACAAAAGTCCAAATCTTTAGGTATTATTACAATCAAGTTCTAACGTTTGAAAAACATATACTTTAGTTTCAAATTTAGTTAAATTGTACAAATTCACATTTTAATTTTCTATGGGTGCTTATTTGATCCGTAACTAATTTTATTAAATAATTTGATACTGATTAAATAATTTTTATTAAAAAAAAATCACTATGGTAGCATTTATTCGTATCAATTAATATAATAACACTGCTTTTGAAAAATTTTTTAGTATTAGAGACGCATACATTTTAATTTTACCCAACAGTTAATAATAAATATAATTACTGTATCGGCATAAAAATTTATTAGAAATATATTACTGCAAAAATATACCTTAATACAAAGAATTAATCAAATCAAATCAAAATTTAAAAAAATAAATAAAAATACCCTGCCCTACCCCACCCCAACCCCACCCCTCCCCCCGGGCCACCACCAGCTAGTGGTGGCGGTGGTGGTGTTGTGGGGGATGGGAGTGGGTTTTGTTTATGTTTTTTATTTTTTATTTTTTAAAGTTTGCTTTTATTTTTTAATATAATTTATTTGATTTTATTAATTCTTTGTCTTTTATATTTTTTTTGCAGCTGCATATTTCCAATAAAATTTAAAATTTTATCTATATATAATAATTGTTATTTAAAATTAAAATATGCGTGTGTCTAATGCTAAAGAAAATTTTCGGATTTTTTTCTTTTTTTGTATTTTTAGATTTGATTTGATTAATTCTTTATATTCGATATTTTTTTGCAGTAATATATTTCTAATAAAATTTTATGTAGGCACAATAATTATATTTATTATTCATTGTTGATTAAAATCAAAATGTGCGTGTCTCGAATGTTAGAGAAAATTTTTGAAAGTTGTGTTTATATTAATCCGAACAAATAATACTGTATTAAAATTTTTTTATAAAAACTATTTAATCAGTATCAAATTAATTCAATAAAATTAATTACGGATCAAATAAGCACCCATAGAAAAAATAAAATGTGAATTTGTATAATTTAACTAAATTTGGAACCAAAGTATACATTTTTCAAATTTTAGAACTTTGATTGTAACAATACCTACAAATTAGGACTTATGTGCAATTTATCTGAAGTGAAATGGGTCAAATGCACACCTAATTTTTCAAGAGTTAACTTTAATTAACGGTACAATTGACGGATTCCATCAAATGAAAGCACTAAATTTTTTTTAGACCAAATCCACTACCTTTACTTAGACAAAAAACGCACTCAGACTATTTTTTTTGACAAAATGTGCTAAAATCCCTTTTACTTTTCTTCTCTTTTGTTAAAAGGGCCCACTTTCTTTTCTTTTCTTTATTTGAAAGGGCCCACTTTCTTAAATAAATCAATCTTTTGGTTTATTCCTTTTTCCCTTTTGGTTTGACTTTTATAGGAGTATTTATCTATTTATTTGTTTTTCCCCTTAATAAGTTGATTTGGACTAGTTCTCGCTTAAAAAATCTATCTAAAAATTTTACGAAAATCTATTGTTATTATAATATTAAATGTTCTAAAATCTATGTGACAAGCAAATTGATCTCAATATAAATTCTCTCTTTTTTTTTCTTAACAATGCTTGATTTCGGTATATTAGGATTGCGATGTCACAATAATAGGTAGCCAAGGACATCTTCAATGGAGGTGTTAATATTAGATGCACAATTTAAGAGAGAGAGACAATTTTTTTTAAAATAGGACCCACAATCTTTCAAATGTTTAGATCACTTTTTACTTATTTTCTCACTTTTCCCCCACTTTTTTATATCGGTTTCAGTGTCATGTACAAATTCTCATGTACAAATTCTCATATCCAATTTCACATCTTCGATTGTTATTTTTTTTATTATTATTATTAAATTTATTTTTATCTCTCTCTTCTTTTTTACTTTTCTCTCACTTTTTATCTACACATCTTTCCATTTTTCTCCAATTAAAATAATCATTTTCTCTCTCTTAAACACAAACTCATAAAAAACATATCCCATTGGAAATGCTTTAACAACCAAATCCCACTAGCATTATAGGAAACATTTTATAAAATTTTTTACCACTTTTTACCATTTTTTATTCATTTTTTCTTTACGTTAAATCAATCACATCCACATATCATATCACATTCACAAATCTCTACCATTCAACTCCGCTCATTCTCTCTCATCTTTTATATTAAGGCCTTGTTCTATTTGGTATTTACCAAATCCGCACGCAATTCCGTATACCTCATACTCATTTTCAACCACACACACATTTCCCAAACTAATATTAACCACACATTTTTATACGGAATACCGCGCGGAACAACTAAACCCCCAATCAAACAAGGCCTAAAAACCTTTAAAATTATTAAAAAATAACCCCTATCACCCTAATATAAAAAAAATTAATAATACATGAGATTTTCACATGCGCGCACATCTAAGTTGCCATCAACAAAGAGACATTTCGCGTAACTTGTGCTGAGATAGTTAATATAAATTATGTGGGTGTTTGCATAGAAATTTTAATATATTTTTATGAGTATGAGAAAGAAAATAAGTATAATTGAATGGTGGAGATTTAATAATACATGTGGACCTCACGAGATATATGGATGTGATTTGTCTGACCAAATTTAAAATTTAAAAAGTAAGAAAAATTATTAATTATAATTAGTATGCAAACTCACTATCTTAAATAGTACCCCTATTAGCAAATAATAATAACAATAATAATAATTAATAAATAAATAAATAGAAAATGACATGTATTTTGAGATAGATGAAAATAGAATACAGTCTATCTTTTGTGGAACAGATGGAGTAACAAATCATCTAAGTTTCCAAACATTACGTTAAGAAAAAGATGATTTTCTGTCCATATTGAAGATCAAATGCCTCCATCATAAATAGATGAATTTTGAATCAACAACACTATAACTCCAGTTAACTCCTCAACTCATACAAAAATTCAAGAAATCAAGAAAAAAACAATGCGAATAATTAAACAACAAATCTCGGTGAAGACATTAACTGCTTTAGCCATTATTTCCCCCAACAAACAAATGAAAAATGAATAGGTTTCTCCCCAAAATGTACAAACACATAGAAATGGGCATATAATACACCAAAATTAAAAAAGGGGGAAAATGAAAATAAAAAGAAATAAAAACATTCAAATCTACAGGTAACTTTCAAGACAAAAACATTTGTATTATAGTAGCACATAACATTTTTTTTTTAACTACAGTCAAAAATTGAATTTCCTTACGAAAAAAATAATTGGTGGATTTCAAAATTTTTTCTTCAAACTTCCCCAATCATAAACAATGCAAAACCAAAATAACAAAAAATTTCATGTCATATAAAGGAAAATGCATTTTTAATTTTTTATATTTTGAACTACTGTGAAAAAAATTAATAATAATCACATGATGATGATAAAGCAATGCTCGAAAGTTCTATGTAAAAGGAATTATAATGGGTGATGTGATCTCTTTCCCACGCGGAGAGGAAATCCACGCCATATGTCCCCCTGATTAGAAGTGAGCCTTGAGTAGGGCCTATGTTTAAAAAAAAAAAAATTTACATGTGGCGTGGATTTCCTCCCCATATGAGAAGGAGATCACCACCCTTAGAATGGGTTTTCTTGGGGGAATTGGGAGTCTCTGATTTGTCCAAAAAGAAAAGCTTCCTCCGTAAGCTTGGATATTATTAAAGCATCCCCAATGCTCTATGTGCTCCATTTCTCCTATCAATATATTGGCACCGTAAGGTACCAACATACCATATGGCTCGTGAGTATTAATCAAATATGGATGTGGGTTCCCTTCCATTCAAGGGGAGGGTGACACAATGTCAAGTATTAGAGAGAGATAAACACATATTTTTAGTGGGTCCCATGTTTATTTTATTTTATTTTTAATTTTCAATTTTTAAATTACTTTTATCCAATTTACCTCACTTTTTCCTCCTTTTTTTCCCTTGCTTTCCTTACCATGTCTAAAGCCACACATCCTCCACTATTATTTATTACTTTTTAAAATTTATTTCTATCTCGCTCTCATCTGTTTTATTTTTCCTTCTTTTTTTCCATTATATTTCTTTCCATTTCATTTCTATTAAAATAATCATTTTCTTTCTATCGCTTTCCTCCACATCATCTTTTCAATTCATATTTCATTGGAGATGCTCTTATCAATATAAGTTAGCAATTTCCTACCACTAAGTTAATATCTTACGGTGCCAACTTTTGTACGTGTCACCCCCCCCAATGGAGGGGGCCCCATCCATGTTCGATAAACACCCGCGTTCCATATTTTAAGTTAGCACCTTACAGTACTAATTTATTGGTATTAGAACGGGAGTATATTTATATAATAAGGGCTTATTCTTTGCACAATTTTTAAGATTTACTCAAATGACGTATTAGATATGTATTAAAATTGAGAAAAATATATTAAAAATATAAAATAATTATATAAATAGTAAAAAATGAGGAGATAAAAAATTAATAAAAAATTATTGTGTATAAAACAAGCTCCAAAATAAAATGGGTCCCCTTTATTTGTCTCCTTTCTTTTTTGCAATAAATTATGTAATGTTGACCCTCGGGGTTGAACAAAATAGGTATTCTATTCTATAAACAAAAATAGTCAATAACACAAAAATCATGGCCGGCCCAACTGTCCTTTACCATAAAGTAATGAGACAGAGAAGCTAGACCACATTTTTAAATTATATATATCGAATAAAGCTAGACCACACATTAGAAAGAAGAGATATTTAGCCTGATTGGAACTTTTTTCTAGATTTTTCCATTTTTTTCAATTTTTTTCTCTTTTCTAAATCAATCACATCCATATATCTCAACACATCCACAAATCTCAACCACTCAACTCCAGTCATTCTCTCTCCTTCTTTATATTAAAAACTATTAAAAAAACACTCCCAATCACCCTTATTATAAGGGTGGAACGATTGATTTTTTTAAATTATTTTTAATGAATTTTTATATAAAATGGGAGAGAGAATTTGTGAAATTAAATTATATTTTAAATTGATACCTTGTGGTGTTAATTGATTGACATTAGAACGAGAGTATATTTATATAATAAGGGCTTATTCTTTACGCAATTTTTGAGATTTACTCAAACGACATGTTAGATATATATTAAAATTGAGAAAAATATATTAAAAATGTATGGATATGTTCCGGAACCATCGATGGTTCTGAATCTTATGGAACGCTGGGCCATTTTGATGGCCCGTTCGACCTCCGTTTTGAAATTCGAGATCAGATCTGGAATCAAAGACAAATGCGTGAGTGTGTCGAATTTTTCGAATTTTTCCGACAACAGAATGCATTGACGGTCAAAGTTTTGATACTATTTTTGATAAAAAAAATATGCCAAAACTTTAACCGATGGTTAGGACGGCTACTGTCGTTTAAAAATTAAAAATTCAAGACTTTCCTTCGCCGATTCCAGATCCGCCCCAGATTTCAAAGCGGAGGTTAACGCCATCAAATTACCCAGCTTTCCATCTCAAAAAACTTCTTCGATGACCTGATCATTCTCGTAAAAATATAAAATAATTATATGAGTGATTAAAAATGGGAAAATAAAAAAATTAATAAAAATTATTGTGTATATAATAAGCTCCAAAATAAAATGGGTCCCTTTTATTTGTCCCCTTTCTTTTTTCCAATAAATTATGTAATGTTGAACCTCGGGGGTGAACAAAATAGGTATTCTTTTCTGTAAACAAACAAAGTCAATAACACAAAAAAAAAAAAAAATCATGGCAGACCCAACTGCTCTTTCCCATGAGGTAAATTAGCACCATTTGAGACAGAGAAGCTAGACCACAATTTTTTTATTATACTAGGGCGGGTCACGTGCGTTGCACGTTATGTTTGATTGTTTATATATTAGCGTAGATTTGATGGTAATACCTGTAAGGAGAATCCATAAACTTAGCATAGCTATGCTTTGACACATAAAAGTTCATTTCTCCAATAAGATCCAATGAATGAAAATAAGAGAAAAAACAGATATCCTAGGAATTTGATTTAAGTAATTCAGAATCATATGAAACATAGATGATAAGATCATGCAAATGAAGTAGTGTCCATAGAACACAATTATATTTTACATATACAATTGGCAGCTGGGCTATTATACCTTTGAATACTTGGCTGATGGAATGGAAGTATGGAACATAGACATTTTCCAGCGTTTCCTTAAAACTAAAGTTGTTTAGGAAACGGTGTCCATTCCATCACAAAAGGCTGTCACAAAAGTCTAATTTTTTGACAAAATACTTGGGGCTGAGTTGCTAATCCATCTTGGAAAGAAGCTTCTTCTTGCTTGCTGCTGGAGCATTGTCTTGAAAGAGGGCCCTCTTTGGTGGTGGAGATGAGGCAGCAATGTCTATGGCATCATATGTGTTGCTTGAAGCACCTAGTGTATCCATTTGATCAGCAATAAACTCCACAGGGATTTTTGTATGCTTCTCTGGGTCATATTGATCAAATGCAACAACTTCAAACTTTTTGGGTGAGCGTGCATAAGCAACCTTTCCACGATCCCCCGACCACTGTCGACCTGCCACAGCTTTTATGTAAAACAGATGATCCGTGGCAATGTCGAGACGGATGTTGTCTTCAAGGTTCATTGCCTGTAATATAGTAGTTAGAAGTGGTTATAACAATTTGTAAAGGCTGCATCCTTTAAGTTATATTGATGTAAATGTTAAAGTTGATATTTAAGTGCAAAGAAGTTAAATGTATAAAATAACTGTAGAATTGAAGGAGTAAACGTGTGGAATGGTTGAAGGTAATCATGAAAATGACAATAAACTTGGTAACAAAAGGCAGAAATGTGAGGTACGGCAAGTTTATAAGTCAGTGTTTGGTTTTACCAATTAGTAACAATGAACTGGTAAATCGAGAAAGCAAGGGTGAAATAAATGTAAATGCTTACAGTCCTTGTGAATCCCAGAAGTTTTGAAGCTGTTGCCTGGAAAAAATCTTCTGCTATTTCACCCATAACCGATGCAAAGATTGTGGATGTATTATCTGATATTTCAATTTCAGCACGTGCCCTTCACAGATTGAGAAATAATGTTATGAGTAGGCCACTATTGATTGAAGAGTAGGTAATGAAATTAACCTAGAAGTACCTTGGAACAGCTGTGGAGTTGGCTTTATTGCAGTGATGGCAGTAGTAATTCTGGCCTGGAACAGTGGTGCTAGCTGCTGTGAAGCAGTTGCTACAAGCCATGTACCAATACGGTGCACTTGTGCGTTGAACTTTTGCCTTCCCTTTGATCCAACAGTGTTTTTTAACAGGCTGCATTTGTATCAATACTAAGGCCTTAATATGTGGTCAAGTTTTTAGGGGTTAGGGAGAATAGAATTGAAGTTTACAGTTTACCAAATTTTGAGTATCCTTTATTGGACTTGTGACTGTATCCTCCAAAGCTTCCAGTTTTTTAGGTTGTAGGTATTCCTTAAGTGACTTAATCTCAGCAATTTTGTCTCTGTTTTCTTCAATCCTACAAAGAGTGTTTCAAGAACATCATATATCATTATTGGCAAAATAAGGTGGATGGCAAGAAGCATAAATTGAATACGAATCGGATTATAAATATACTCACCATTTTTTATAAGCAACAACCTCTTCAAAAGGCAAATCAATGTACAAGCAAGTATCATGAATTGTTGACAATGCTACCCCTGAAATTTAGTTATAGTATGTTGCAAATGGTAATAAAAAATCATTCTACAGGTACGTAACTTCATATTTATATGCAGTTGAGATGATGTGTAAGAAAGAACGTAAAATTCGTAAGTTGTTTCAAGTTAAATGGTATAACCTCATAACGTGATGACATGGACATTTTTCACGATGACGATTGGGTTGTTGGGCAGCAAATTTGCAATTTCTTCCCCTTCAAACTCAGCATAAGAAGACCATAGTCGTAGGTTGATTGTTTCAAAGCTGAATATTTGATAAATGTATAAGTTAGATTATAATACACAGTAACACAGGTAATTGTTGTTACTGAGACATTGTAAATTAGACATTATGTAGCGTCTACCTTTTATTCATCAATACAATATCACGAGTCAGATATTGCTGCCCAGACTTTGATGTCCACTGATCTAGTGGTGTAGCATCGATCACCATTCCCATAGTGGCTGCAAATAACAAAGAAAGTTTTAATGTGGAGAACCAAATAGAAGACTTCAGCTTATGTGACCATGTATATCCATGTAAACATGAACTTTGAAGGAACTCACTCATTGGAATTTCATCATTGATTACTGGCCTTAATTCTTCAAAGCTGCTCAAGTTGATTCTCGAAAAAACGAGATCATAGTGAACCTCATCAACTTCTACAACATTGCAGCCACCAGAAATGGACCACTGCAATTCGCCCTCGAATCTGCGATATTTTGGAGATGCCTCATTGACATTGGCATTTGAAATTAGGTAAGTTTTACCCAATATCAGTGTATCGCTGAAATGTGCGATGTGTTGTGCGTAGATAGTTGCCTTAATCGTATTCTCCTGTAAGAATGAGCGATGGTCACACGTTTAGTCTATGTTAGGGCATCAAGAGTACTGAGATGAACCAACGAAGAGTTAAATGTGGATAATCAACCTAAGAGTTCAAATACATAGAAAATCTTATAATTATGTTAAATTGCAGTAAATATTTGTCATGTAGATTATATAATTAATAATAAATAGGCATCCATAGTAGTGATATACGATCATGAACAACTTATTTTCTTTACAACATGCTAGTTTTTTGTATTAAATTTAAGGGTTCACATTTTTAACATCATAGAGTAACTAAGTTAGTCTTTCTGAACAACATATACATATGTCTATTGAAAAAAGATTTAAGTGTGTTTATTGAAAAAATACAAAGTTATTACTAACTTAGTTATTCTATACATCATAAAGTAACTTAGTCTCTCTATACAACACATACATATGTTTATTGAAAAAAGATTTAATTATATTACATATATAATTGAGGGTATACCAATGATGATAGGCTAGTTTAGTTTTCCCCTTTTTGCACAACAGTGAATGCCTTTTTTTAGCTCTTTTCTGTTTATTTTGAAAAACCAGAGGTATCATTAAATGCATGCTCTTATAAGTTAGTGGTATTTTGCAGCTAGATTATTGTCTCAAATGGCAATATTTATGGTATTGAATGCACAAGATGAAGTTACAACATTTTCCTTGTTTGTGTCATAAGGTGCAGGTTTGAAGAGAAAAATAAATTACCTCCAAGTCCATTAGTGTCATTGCTTGATATCTAACTGGATTCAGTAGGCCAACCTTGGGAGAAAACTTGTCTGCCACTATCACTTTGCAAGTCCAATCACGTGAACCCTTAGGGATTTCAGTTATAAGCTTGAGTTGCATTGCCATTGTAACCTGCTTATTATGGATTGGAAAAGCTAAGCTGAATTGAACAAGCATGTTTACACAAAAACAAAAACGAAAAAGAAAGATTGAGAAGTGAATAACTATCGTATACTTTGTTAATCTCAGGTAAATGTGCAAGAGATCACAAACCTAAAAGAAAAAGGGTGTTGAAAGGATCCTTGATGTTATGGAAAAGTTGACTTGAGATTATGTTCTTTTATACACAATTCCAAAAGTGGTTTTAATATATTATATTATATCAATGTATCTATTAGCATTTTATGTGTGTCATCTCTGATAAAGGTTTGCCAAAAAATCGTGTGAGCATATCTTTTTAGATGTGTAGAAGAATGGTCATCGGTGATTTTTTTTTTTTTTTTGGGAAATGGGTTGAAAGAGTTGGTAAATATCAGTGGTTGTTGGAGTAGTTTTTAGAGTAACAATTCTCCATGTGTGAGCATATCTTTTTAGATGTGTAGAAGAATGGTCTTCTGTGGTTAGGAGTTGGGAAAAGCTGTGCAAACAGTAAGTTGCAGAAACAAACCTGCTTTTTCCAGAAAATCTGCAGCTGATTTTGAAATAGTATGATTTTGAAAATCTGCAGCTGAAACACGAGTAATGGGTAGGTAATAGTATGATTGACTGCTGCACTAAACAGTAACTTTCAGTAGCAGATGTACTGTTGACAAGACATGCCTTTCATGCTATCCTATCATATTTTAACAAATAAAATAATAAATTGTAAATAATTCTTGATTGAGCTGTTAAGGTAAGTCATGGAACATGTAATATTTTATTATTTTTACACATTTAAAATATAAAGATGTTTTGCAGAGAAAAGGTAACATAAAGTTCATTTAATTTAATGGATAATTGGGTTATTGAAAAAAAAAGATAAATTTGGCGATTTTTGTAAAGGGGATTGTATGACTTTTGTAATGGCTGGATATTTTTACATTTAGAATAGCTATATTATTATATATGTAATATGTAATATTGATTTGAATTGTTGAGAGTTGGAAAGAAAATTAATGATTGCGGTATTTATAGATTGCTAAAATACGAAATTGGTATTTTAAAAAACTTTTGAAGATTCGGTAATTTAAAAAATTCCGGCGACATATTAGCATTTGAAAATCAAAATTTGGACAATTAGGTACTTTTTCTTAGCTGACGGCGGAATCCTGATTACAATAATAATAACAATAATTTTAAAAGTTCGGATTTTTTAATCATTTTCCCATTTTTTCTAAAATAATAAATTGGTATTTTAAAAAAATATTGTTTTTGACAATTTGGTATTATAAAAAATTTCAGCGACAGATTTGCGTTTAAAAATAAAAATTTGGACAATGAAATACATTTCCTTGGCCCGTGGTGGAATCTTCATTAAAATAATAATATTTTCAAATTTTCATATTTTTTATTCAATTTCAGATTTTGTTTAGTATATTTTGTATTTCTTCCAAACTTTTTTATTTCCCAAATTTTCTATTTTTCAGCCCATGTAAGAAGTAAAATACTAAGGCCATACGGGGAAAGAAAATTTGGTAATAGCATCTGTGAACGAGACTTTTGTAATCTTGCTTGATTTGGAAAATTTTCACTTTCACAAGAATAATAATAATAATAATAACTTAATTTTTATTTCAAAAAGGTTGAATTTTGAAAGAAGAACATTAGAGGAAAAAAAGTGAAATAATTATAACCATGACAGGTCTTGATTCATCATCACGATCAGCAATATAAGATGTACCTTTGGCAAGCTCGACGGAGTACTTATCAGCTATTAAATGGTCTAACAATTCAAAGCGAAACAAGCACATGAATAAATAGTTATATAAGAAGCAAAAAAGGGTGAAAATAACCAAATTTATGCTCTTTTTGGAGTACCTCATTTAAAATAATCTACTCTAAATGAAGTTTAGTTTTTAAGTACCGTAATGGGAGTATTTTCAAAATTTAAGAAAAAAGCAAGATCCATACATGAGGCAAGTTAAAAATGAAGTATTAGAGATTAGAGATAATACCCAACCTCTTTTAAGCATTTGAGTGTATCTGAAAAGCATTTGAGTGTATCTCTTTCTGCTTGTTGGGCGGCAAAATCATTTCCACTATCTTTTCTTGCAGCATATAGCTCCCTCCGTCTTTTATTTCGAGCATCTTTTATTGCTTGCCGTGACACTACATCCATGAGCCCTCGCTGCAAATAAGAGCAATCATAAAAACAACTAAATGAACAATTTAGGAGCATAGGCAACCACCAAAATGCAAGCAGCTTATAATGCAAAAATTAATTTGCAAGCCAATTAAATCAAATCTCATCGATTTTTTTGGATAAAAAATAAGAAGATGAAATCTCACAATACACATCTAAAGAAAGAAGCAAATTTATGTATTCATAGGTTTCCAATTATGATTTGTGAAAAAGTGAATAAGTGTCGGAAAACCATATATCAAATAATGCCGAATATATATTTAATTAATAACTTCTATAATTGTATAGTTTCAGGATCTTTCAAAGAAGAAAAATGCAATGCAAAACCTTTCTCCATGAATATCCTAGTAATAATATCCCACAACTTTATGCAGCAAATCTTATCAAAGCCAAAGGGCAGATATTTTCATACGTTTGAAAACTGGTGTAGTAATAATTATTTTTAAGTGCCTAAATCAAAGATTAGGCAAAAGATTCCAAGACAATATCCAACCACCCATAAAGTGAGGCATAAATTGAGGTGAATAAGTACCAATAAATAGGAAAGTGAAATGAAGCACCACTGTTATTTTGTAAAGAAAACAACAAACAAGACAAACAACCATGATTTCATAGTATATAGAGGAAAAAATGTGCACTTTTTGGAATAAAAGGCACAAAACTTTCTGAAGCTAACCGCAACCCCGTTGGTAGGAGGTCGGCAAATTGACTGGAAACCCTAAACTGTAAGACAATGTAAGAACCTGTCGAAGATGAAGATCCGGAAAAAAAAACCGGTCACAAAGAGTACAAAGTAAGAGAAGATTACAGATGAAAAATAGAAATATTCAGTAATTGCAAAAGCCCTAAACTTTGAAAGACAGCCTTAAAAGTGACCTCCCCGCCAAATAAACCAATTCCGTTTACCTCGATGCAGGAATGACATTGAAGAGACATAACTTTAAATAAGAAAACACATAACTCTTAGATTAAAAGATAGATTACTCTTACTTTAAAGAAAAATTATACATTCCTTTATTTTAGTAATCACTCAATAACAGATTTGGTCAACTGATTGGAGTATAATTCAAAATTTTTTTATCCATTTTGTTTTTCTAATTCAGACGTCAAATTACCTAAAACATAAACTATGACTGTACAAGGTTCTATTTTACAATCTACACATCAATGAAACAGCAAACAGAATTGCATTTGCATTGGAATAGAAATAGACAGATTGGAAAAATTTCGATATACCCCACAAACTCTAGTTAGCAACAGTCAAACTGTCAATCAAGATAACCAAAAAACTGGAATCAAAATCAGGCATGAAGATAAGTGTGTTGCGTACCCATTCCCTTTTTTACATATTACACCCAATTAAGTAATTAGCCACTGAAATTTTACAATCTGCAAGTAATACAATCTTCAATTATACTCACCCACTGAACACACAATGCTTCAAAGAATAACGAAGACAGCAAGAAGGCTTATAAAGGTGAGATGTAAAAACAAAATGTAATCAAGATATTCCAGCACAAAATCAATTTCTTCCATTGGGCACTTACCCAGAGAAGGGAAACGAGAATGTGTGGAATTTTCGGCTGCCACAAAGACGAAGATCTAGGTCAATAACTGCGAAAAAGTGACTGAAATGAAAAATGGAAAATTAGATCTGAGAGGATTTACAATAAAAAGTCAAACCAGGGGTTGAAGAAAATCTTGAAATTTGATTTCCCAGAAAATTGGCAATAAATGTTTTTAAAATTTCCCAGGAAATTTTGTGAAAATTCAGGTAAATCACACAGATCCATACTCAGGTTTTCTTATTTTTTTAATTTAAAGAAAACAAAATAATCAAATCTGCAAAAAATGCACAAGTGATAACCAAAATATATCCAAGAATAAAAAAACTCAAACCAGAACCCCCATTAATTCCCTATTCCCCAATCCCACCTTACACCAAAACATACATGCTAACACTGTAAATCTGTCACACACACACACATGCACAAAGCAAAAGATCGTCTAAAATCATGAAGAACTCTAATCCAGAAAGGAAAGAAGCCCACCAGAAGGAACTTTCATCAAGAAATAGGCAAAAGAACACAAGGAAAAAAAAAGCAGAAAATTAATTTATACCATTACAATAATTTGAGCGAGATTTGGGTTGTTGATTTCACCTTAGAGCTTTCTTCACAAGTCTTGTTCAACTCTCCCCTTCTTGCGCAACAGTATTTCCCCAATTACCAGTTCAATCCCCTGCGTAAGTGTTCGTTCTATACATTTTCGACCTACTTTTTCCTCCTGTTTAGGTGCTTTTATGCGACCTTACAATTTCGAGCCACGTCCACCACTTCCACGCCGGCAACGCCTCTTGTTCCTTGATAAGAGAAGGAATCGAAGAGAGAAAGTAGAGAGAGAAAGTGAGTTGCGACAAATTGTGGCAAAAGAAATACAACCAGATTTCCCAATAATCTACACAGAACAGGGAATACACTTTACCTGATGTTATGGGAACACTATCAAACTCATTACATTGAATGATTTCGGAGGAATAATTGACAGAAGATCGAGGATTTGAAGATGATAGGAGAAGGAATCGAAGAGAGAAAGTAGAGAGAGAAAGTGAGTTGCGAGAAATTGGGGCAAAAGTTACGGAGCTGGGTCGGGTTGCAAATATGCTGTGCGTGTTTCATACAGAGAGAGAAAGGAAGACGCGTGAACGGGTCGGGTGAAGGCCCCGCAGGGACTACACGGGCTGGACGAACGAAAGACAAACTTATAAGATTGTAACTGATATATTGAATAAAGCTAGACCACACATTAAAAAGAAGAGATATTATAAGGGTGGAAGGATTGATTTTTTAATTATTTTTAATAAATTTTTATATAAAAGATGGGAGAGAATGAATAGAATTAAATTGTAGAAATTTATATAATACATATAAATTTCATGAGATATATAAATGTAATTAGTTTGATAAAAAAATAAATAAATAAAATAGATAAAAAAGGACAAAATTTTACGGCTATCACCTCTTATATGATGTACCATGAGTCACAATTCCATCAAGATATTACTGTATTTGCTCTTTCACCTCTTTCTTGTTTGATGGAAAAACTTTTCATAGAAAATATTTTTCATGTACAATCTTTTTATGCACAAATAAGCCATTTTTCTTGAAAAATCTAATCCAAATAAAAGATGAGAGAGTGTTTTTCTAGAAAATCCAAAAAAAGGAAAATACTTTTTAAGAATACAATCAAGACACACCTAAGATTATCCATCAAAAGAATAGGTTCCTACCAGAAATGATCTCCTGCCCACATAGTGGGCAGAAGATCATGCCGACACATGCAAATTTGGGGGGAAAAAAATATTCGAGGCTACATGAACCCCCCACCATCAGGGGGCTGTTATGTATTATTCATCTTACTTAACGTAGATTCCAATAAAAAAAATTTTAAAAAAAAAAATTGCGCGACGTGACACCCCCACGACGCGCCACGTCTCGCAGTTGGCAGATTACCTGCCCACGCAGTGGGTGCGTGGGCAGGTGATCATTTACCAGGTTCCTACATTCAAAATTAAAAAAAAGGTTGATAGGTTCCTTTCTAAGTCGAACTCATCGTTTCCAAAATCACTCCTCTTGTTCTATGTCAAATGTTCCGATTTCTCTTCCTTACCTTTTTTAATAATTTCTCTTTTTCTCTCTTTTTTTTTTTTCCTATTTTCCTTGGTTTTTCCCCCCTTCTCTTCATCAATGTCAATTGCCGTCCTCCCTGAATAAATCAATTTTTCCAAGGAAAATCATGGGAAATCGAATTTAACCATTAAAACACAGCCTCACCGTAAAGGACCAAAAAATGTACTTCATAAGGAGAGTCCACATCGAAACTTAAGTTATATTCTATATTTATACCAAAAAAAGTAAATAGCATCAAAAAATCATGCCCGACCCAACTGCTCTTTCCCATAAGGTAAATTAGCACTATTTGGAACACACAAGCTAGACCACATATCATATGACAAAATTCCTGTTAGGCAAGCACTTTTAAAATTTTTGACCACTTTTTACCTTATTTTTATCCGTTCTTTTTTTTACCCTAAATCAATCACATCCACAAATCTCCACCACTCAACTTTGCTCATTCTCTCTCCTCTTTTACATTAAAATCCATTAAAAACCTTTATAAACTATTCCGGACCACCCTAAAAAAGTTGAGCATTTCAACTGCTTAATGACAACCCAAAATCAGCCACTTTATGGGGCCAATGCAAGCTTTAGGTAGAAGTAGTTCTAGTAGCAGATGATCATATAACAAAAGCAAGTTTGAAATTTTATGCCTATCTGCCATCACCCCTTTGCCTACGCACCGGTCACATAGCTGTCGCCCATCATCCTTCCACTTAGCCGGCCACGGCCATATCCTCGGCCACCTCCACCTCTGCCTCTTCCATATCCACCACCTACCAGCAAAAGAAATTACAGAGTTTCTAATTATGAACAACTTTCAATCAAGTTCAAACATAAAGAAGCTAGTTATTTGTTTACAATCCTGAGTTATAGAAGCAAACTAACCGCGATAACCCCAAACACCACCACCACGCCTGCCACCTTGACCCCAGTTTGAATATCCACCATTTTCTGCAAGGACAGAAGACGCTTTGGGTGTTACAAATATACATCCTTGCTCGATGCAATGCACTGACAAGATAGCAAACATCAAAGGGGACCCAAAAGCCAAAAAGAAAAAGGTTCTGGTGAGTTGATAGTACCTTGATAGCTGGCATATCCACCTCTGCTCCAACCACGTCCACTACCCCTGCCATGAGTTCTTCCTCTTCCATATGAATCTAAATATCGAATTCATTAGTATCAATGATGTAAGCACAACAATGAGGCTCAATTTCAATTCCTTATCTGAATATTACCTCCGTTGCCACGATCATATACTGCACGCACTTGTCTAGGTGGTGGTCGCAGTTGTTGCTGCTGATAGTTGTACTGTTGTTTAGCTTGCTCCATGAGAGATAGATCTTGGTACCTATGGTAAATAAATAAATAAATAAAATTCATGCTCGGAGAATGTCATATGAGGATCACATTAGGAAGACTTTTGAAAAGCCAAGAATAGCTTTTCAGACTACAAAGCTACTCTCTCATCCGGAAATTCTTTAACTTCTTAAAACAGCTTCATCTGGAAGCAGTTCTACAAGAAGCAGCTACCACATAGAAGTGCAAATAGAAACAGTAAACAATTCCTCCAGGAATAGCCAAATTATGACATGGAAAAAACAAGATCATGCTTCTAGCAAAGGAGTACAACAAGAAATGAAATGGGTTGTCAAAGATGTAAGATTCGCATGCTTTTAGAACTGATTTTTTCCTACAGTTCTCATGAAAGAAATGTTGCCGGCGTGAATAGAGAAATTAGAGGGTAAATCATTATATCCACCTCCTAACGAGCTCAATTCCTCACTATCCTTCATTAGAAGCAAACAGAGAAACTAAGTTCATTAGAAGCAAACAGAAAACTAAGGGAGATTCAAAGACTTGAAAATTATCCAGGAGAATTCTTGTTCAGCTCCTTTGTTGACAAGGTGATGGAGATCAATGAGACATAACGAGTCTGCTCCACGCTGAATTAGGCATTAAAATCAATATTAAAGACTCAAAAGTATGTATTCTCTCACAAAATGCATTTGATTGAGGAGCAAAAAAATGAGACACCATTGAATCCATGAACGTGCACAGAGTATGCAAGATTTGGAACTTACGTCTCAAGGCCCTCTTCAATGGGTTCAAATATATCAGTTATTGTCATTGAACTGATGGCAGTATCTTGATGCAATAGTGGTACTGTTCTCTGTTTCAGAACAGAAGTTCTGAGTTCAGCCTGTCTTCCAAACACATAGACAGAAAAGAAAAAAGAAATAGAGATGCAAAGGAGAATTACTCAGGTACCTTGATGATCTCTGCAATAGCCACAGTTTTGCTTATAGCTTGACCCATTGCTTTCAAGACAATCTCTCTACCATCTCTCTCCTAAACATCAAGAATTATAACATGCTTAACTAGCAGATTGGGATGACAGCGAACACCAATTACAGTAGGTTGTTAAATTGAATTAAGAAAGACCGAGAGCTTGTTTGACACACATGATTCCAAAAATAGTAAATGCATTAATCCCTCAGTTACCAATGTGTTTGGACTTTGGATCATGCGTATTTAATTCTCCAGAATTCCTCAGAGAAGAATATTAGGCCCAAGGTTGGTAGTCAATGATTTTTCCCCTGAACTTATGGTGCTTTTCTTTTTTTTTCCCCCTTCCTATATTTTTTTCCCCTGCCCTCAATGAACTCCTCAGTGGTTCCACCACAAGGCCTGTGAACAAGAAATAGAATTACAGTGATATCACCTTGAAACTAGCTCATTTTCCACTAAAACATAAAACTTTGTTTCTCAAAGACCAACTGAAAGAAGAGTCCACGACCCTCATCAATTGTAGTAATAGTACCTCGATCAAATAGTCATATTTTCGTTTCCACCAATTTATGATGTATTATTAGCTTATGTTGCAATTTTTTCATAAAATTTCAACAATTTTGTCTCTATGATGATGTTTGCGCCCGGTGAGAGACCCCAAAAAAAAAAAAAAAAAAAGATTAAGGAGACAATTTCCTATGAACATTGAGTACAATCAAACTAATCAAAGAAAGATAAGCAAAACTCGAAAAATCATTCAAGAAGTTAACCGTAAAACCAAGAACTAAAATCATAGGGCCAAAACACAGCCACCATATCACAAAGAACACCAGTAAAATCCTTAAATGTCACTACACGGAAGAATGAAATCAAATGACAAATCACACAGAAACCAAAAAACGGCAAGAATAACCACAAAAATTAACACAATGAGAGAGAAATTTGTAAGTGTATAACGTGAAGAAGGCTAGTAGCATAGCTGATGTAGTTACGGACCAAGCCTTGAGAAGTAATTCGAATCTCATTCTCGTTAATCGGCAATTCCGGTTTCCGATTTTCAACCTTCTGATATCTATCCATTTCGGTTTCCTTTCAAATGCAGAAGAAGAAAGTGAAATCCCAAAAACCCTAGACACAAATTACGAGTGCATGTATAAATTATAAACCCTCGCTGAGGGGACTGGGAATTCGGATATATCACCTTTCCATTTGGCAAGTTTGGGCCGATCTTACAGTCTTGCAGTTACGAATTTCGTGGGAGGGAGAGAAATAAGTCAAACAAGGGGTTTAAGGTGAACGATCGGTTGCCGCTAATATTAGTACCATAAAGCATCGTTATTGTCCACACTATTGCCATGTGTCTTTACCCCACCCATCATCTGACGGTGGAGGCATATTGCCTGATAGAGATAACAGCAATGGGACCTATTTAAAAGTGTTTTAAATTTTTTTTTTCTTCTAAATCAATCACATCCATATATCTCATCACATCTACAAATCTCAACTGCTCTGCACTCATTCTCTCTCCCTTTTTACATTAAAAACCTTTGAAAATCATTATAATCTATTCCCAATCACCCTTAATATTGACAATGGAACGGGCAGCAATAGGTTTGAATGTGTTAAAAATATTAATTGTCCACTATCTTGACTAGGCAAATGAACATCTGTGAAGATCTTGTTTGTTGTTATTAAATAAGAATTATTTTTTTGATGTGATTGAGAGGGTTTTTATTTCAATCCTTTTTATCAAATTCATTACAAATAACTCTTATTTACAGGAAAATATCGGGACATATCGTATTATAAATGTTGATTCGGTACGTAATAATCATTCATACAGCAAAACATAATCATTACTTTCAAAACACATTTCGGTGTTTTTCTTTATCTTTTATAACACTCTTTATTAAATGACTATTTATACACTCGTCTTTTAAATTTATTTGGAGAAAAATTCAATGGGAGAAAAATTTTCAAACTGATTGTATGAGAGTTTGAGTGAACATATACTGCTTCAGGAAAACTTTGTAGGATAAAAACTGAGCGAAGAGAAAAGAGTATGTTGCTCCCTCTGATGACGATCATTCTTATAGGAGTACTTTTGTGCTGCCTCGTTAAAATCTTGTTAAAAAATCTAATGGTATAAAATTTGATCGAAGGGAAAAAAATACAATTATTTCATCTGATTCAGTGTCTTGAGGAATGATATATTCACTTCAAGTGAAAGATCTTAAAGTCATCATCTGACTTCAAGTAATTATAAACTGGTCTATTAGATTTATTGAGTTGATTTCTTTTATAGTTCTCAATATATCATGAATATGTATCGTTAAAACCTTATTAAGAAAAACCCGTTGACAAAAAATCCTAATGAAGGAAAAAAAGTACAATATTCATGCAAATACGTCATAAAATTTGCCTTTATTATTTTAATGCTATTTCATATCCTCTGCTTATCTCCAAGTCGCAATCTCAAACTTATATCCTCATTATATTGAGATATATGCACGAATCTCTGCTAGATATTTCAACTTAGTTGTAGTTAGGCTCCCTCATTAAAAACTTTGTTTAGGAAAAACTCTTTGGGATAAAAACCTCAATTGAGGAAAAGAATATAACGTACGAATTTTTCTTCACAACAATATCATTGTTTTGAACCATTCCAAGTACTGTTATCCGGCATATCTTCAAGAGTTCCAATTTCATTCTTTCTCATCAAACCCATATATTAATACTTCTATTATAAGAGTATATATTTCAATATTGGTATTCTTCGATATATTTCAATATCCTCATTTTCATTGATCGTATATAGTGCCATATTTTCATAATGTGTCGACACCTTTTAATGTCATTTCTTTCCCTATTACGATATAACTTATTGAGATATCTTATTATCGATCCTTCTTTAGGATTATATAATATTGTTAAGTCTATATACTCTTCAAGAGTATGTGCATTCTTTATTAAGACCATCTTTTATTATTTGTTTATATATATATATATATATATATATATATATATATATATAGGGAACTCTTATTTAAATAATATCAATGTTTCGGACTTGCTAATTTATCAAAACATATGTAGCTGATATACGAGATCGTTATAGTCTTTCATGCATCATTGAATTTCAAATTAATATTTCAATTTTAAGAATATAACATGATGTATTTCATATATCATTTTCAACTATTAATACTCTCCCTCGTGCTAAGAACCAAACTCATATAATTGGTATGATTTCCATTATATATACGTTCTCATTATTTAGCATAAATAGGGGAATTTATTCAGTTTACATTTTGTTCTCGATACTGGCAAGATGATTGGAGGACTTTAAATGCTTTGTCAATTATATACCACTTGTATGCATATTCCTATACTTTAGTGATTTATTCAAATTATTATGATATATACATTTACTAATTTTATCATTTGATATGGGAATCATACTCATACCGTTAGCAAATTATTTCGTAAACTTCCAATTACGATATACACATGTGACTACCTAATAGATCTATATCATAATATCTAATAATCCACATGAATGGTGAGTGGACCCATATATCACATCCCTTATATATATTCCAAATATGTTTGGGATTTATTCCCAACATTGGCTAGTAATAATTTCATCATTTATCGAGAATAATCATTAGAATTATTCCGGTTCCTAATTTCAATAAATTAATTACATCAATCGAACCGGGATCTATATAGTATTCAATATAATTTATTACTCTCATTATATGCATAGTTCACCGACATATTTCATCATCTTTCGGCGGCATTATTGCAAGTTTCACTTCAAACGCGGAATCGTACTCATACGCTTTATAAATAAAGCGTTCGGATATTTGCAATGTTCGTCCTAACAAGGGTCATGCGCTCTCAAATCTTCGTAAATACTATCCATCACTACCAATCAATATATTAAAAAGAATTTACTAAGGTAGAGTTAAAAGGTTGAGGATGCTAATGAATAACAGCATCCTACAAAATATCCGATGGTTGATTGAAGTATGGATTCGATTATCCAGTGAGTTTTCATTTTCTTCGAAAAACGTGTCAAGTATGGATAAAAGTAGTTTTGTAAATAAACGAAGAGCGAAAAGGTTAGGAGGATGCTACAAATATGCTCGGTGGACATGTGACGCTCTATATAAATCAGTAGGGTTTGTATCTAGAAATCAAGAAAATAAAATAGCATTCATTAAGGATGGATTGAATAAGGAGTCCTTGGATAATATCCAACAGACTCTTAAAATACATTCTAGTAGACAAGTGTAAGGTAAGCTTATGGCCTTATGAGCCAAATTCAAAGATAAACAAGCACATTATAGCCTTGAAAAACTTATTTCAAAAGACCTTGTTTGTAAATTTAGTAGAAAATTATAGTATTGTTATTTTCTCACATTGATAGAAGGTAAATCAGCGTAGTAGCGAAGGTCAATGTGTTTCTCGTATTTCTAAATATCGTTTTTCGATTTTTGAACTTTTTCAATCACCGATCGACGTATGTCATTTTACTTAAATTTTCTGTCGTACCCTTTTTTTCATATTGTCAAAAAGTAAACAGTGCAATGACTTAATAGTTTGGAAATTTATCTTTAAATAAAGAGTTTCATGTATCTTTCATTCATATGTTGAAAGTTTAGTATAAAGAGAGATGGAGATGGAAATTTTAGAATCCTCTCATACAAGTCAATCTTCACATCACTAAATTAAAACCATATGTGTTCTTGGTACGTCTAAGTTGATAAGTCATATCCAATATGTGGATATGGCAAACTAACTTGTAAGAGAATTAGGGAGACAAAATATCAATATAATGTATAAAGGGACCAACAACAAACTTTTAAATAGTCTTACAATGGTTGTACAATTATAGAAGGATAAGAGTTTCAAGTATAATACCTTTTTCATCGAATTGGAGCCAGTAATCAAATTGGAGCTAATACTGTCATAGGTTCAACTAAATTGATGTTACAAATGCAATCTATTCACAACTGCATAATATATATGATGAACAATAGTAATGCTTTTATTGTTCTTCCAAGCTGCTTACATGCGCCGGTGGATATATTCAATATATCGTTTTTGGCACAGTGGAGCTTTCATACCAAACTAATAGGATTGTTGAATATTAATTATTTCTTTGGTGGCTTGCTAGCTTTTTTGGATTATGGTGTAAATAATAAGTTTATCTCTCATTCAACCAGAAAAATATTTATTTCTACTGGTACCGTTGATGAGCTACTCGTAAAGTTTGAAGCATATGTTTAAGAATCTGTAGAAGTTCAGATCCATCGGTCACAAATCGTTGGTGTTAAGTGAAGAAGAAATTTAAATCCTTTAGATTTCTCATTATGAACCCTAATGCTAGTTAGGGGGTGGCAAAGTTACGGAGTATTTATACTTTCGAGACGCATCCCTTTTTTGTGGGTTCAATATGTATTTTCTTTTCATATTTCTATATTTTTTAGTATTTATTGCCACTTTTGATATTCTTAATATGTTCCATTTGAACTATTTTGTGTTTCTTTTGAAACAACAATAGTGAAATCCTATTGGCTTTATTTAGATACAGAAGTCTTGTGATTATGCTTCTTCAAAAGCATTTTATTCACATAACAATACAATATCATATCATCAATGAGATTACTTCATATGATCCCATCATGCGATATATTTCCTTTGATTTGTCAATTGAGATCTATTGAGTATTTTACTTTCATCTATTTATCCAATGGTAACTTATGGTACTTCTTACTTAATTTTCTCCATTAATATTCAATAAACATGGAGAACAAATTTTTTCTTTATCAAATGCTTCTTTGAAACCATTTCTCATCTTATCGATATATCACAATATACTAATCTCATAATGAAATTTTTTTCACCGTGGTATATTTTTTTCTCTTTTATCACCATGAGTTTCTTTGAGTAATTTCATTTTATCAATGCATATAGCGGTAAATTCCGGTGTCACTTGCTCAATCCCTTTGTTAATATCAATATGACATATTTATCGAATGTATGTATAAATCAATTATTTTTATTAGTACCAATCGTGGGGTTTAATCCAACCACATTGGTGATATGCATTCCAATCGTGTGGTATAACCCATCACATTGGAAATATAAAGTATATAAACTTAAATTGTAGAAATTAAATTCTCTCCAATAGGTAGTAGAACCTACCATACCAAAATTATCGCATTAGATATAAATTTAAATTGCAAAAATTAAATTGAATTATGATTTACTACTTCTTTAGAAGTACACATGTCATTTACGGTCCACAAGAGTAAAATCGTCCATTCCAGTCCATAAGGATAAAATTGTCCATTCCAATCCGTAAGGATAAAATTATCCATTACGGTCATTTTTCCCAAAATATAATTATCATGTTTTTCCTTTCCACTTCAATTCATTTATTTATAATTACCATTTAAATAAATCACAAACTTATTATTTGGTTAGATATTAGTTAAAATCAGTGTTCTAAAAAGCGCGAAGCGTGGAAAAACGTTGAGCTCAAACTTCGAGCCTAAGCGCACTTAAGATGATGATGCGCGGTAAAAGCGTGGTCAATGCGCGATAAAGCACAAAGCGTGATGAAGTGTGGACCTCAAGCCTCAAACTTAAGCGTGCTTAGGCGTGTGACTAAGCGGGCTTTTTAGAACAGAGGTTAAAATCCTATCTATGCAATTCTCAAGGTTTTGGGTCCCAATACCAACATCCATTGTAAATTTATTTGTTTATTTAATCGGTTACCAACTCATCAATTGTTAAATATATCTTCCATGTTGTGCACATGTGCAAGCACTAATCCTCTTTAAAACAGTATAAACTTCATTTGAAAGATGAGGAAAGGATACTATTCCTAAAAGTACAAATTTCTAGGCCATAACTTCTTTGTGGAGGTGAAACATGAAATTATAGTTATGGGATGATCCCATAATTTTCATTTGTCAAAAAGAACGATAATAATGGCTATATACTTTTGTTGTTAAGTTGACCCCACAAGTTCTCTGTGACAACAGCAATCAACTTTCTTTCCACATCACTTTGCTTCAATATCATTTTGTTTACTCTGCGACAAAAAAAAATGTCGCTTTGTTTAAAAGAATTAAAAGAATTAAATAATCAATTCGGAAGAGAGAATTATCTGGCATTCAAGTCATAGAGAGAATTATTCGATCCCCATCATTGATGCAATTTTGAGTACTATTATTATTGATGGTGTCTCTAGAGTCCATAACGACTCAAAAACTCAATCATCATCCTCAAAAGTCTGGATATTCAATTTCTTATCTTCATTCTCTCTCGTCGTCGATGGAGTAAGCCGACCCACTAATTCCCAGCATATTCATTTGCCAATTTATCTCTGAGTGGGTGAATCATGTGGCAAGGCCCACGCCATGGTGATCAAAATTCAACTAGAACAGGCAAAGTGCTCAATGCTTTCTAGTACAAGAGATTTCCTTGTTGGATCAGAAACTCTAGCAACTTCGACTACTACTTCCTGATCTTCACAAACTATTCGACCTCCATGGCTCTCTCACCGTTGAGCTTTACTGGATGAAAAATCCTGTGATTTGCACAAGAAAGGATTTCATGGTAGATGAGGTTTTGCAGTGAGGAAGACAAGATCGTGGTTCTCAAATGAATGATTGATTACAAAGCAAAAAGAAAAACCGATCATGTTGAAGAAGTAGGAAACATTTAATTTGTTGACGAAATTCAACAAATATGGTGTTCTTATTTCTGCTTATCCATGTGAGAAAAGAATGAGGAAAGCAAGAACTTGACTGGAGAGAGAGGGAGAGACAGATTTTTGCACAGATTTGTGATGCTTAAGAATTAGAAGTTGAGAGATTCGAGAGTATAATGAATATTGGTTTGAGACTCATGCTAATAACGTATTATAAACTAGAGAATTTTCATTTCAATTCTCGTTATTAAATTCATTACAAATTACCCTTATTTATAGAAAATATTGTGACACATCGTATTATAAATATTGATTCAATACATAATAATCATTTACACAATAAAATATAATCATTACTTTCAAAACACCTTTCGGTGCTTTTTTTTTATCTTTTACAACATTTTTCAATTATTATTTTTAATTGCTCATTTAATTAAGTTAACAATTTTTTCTTTTAAAAAATGACAATTTTTTTTATATCACTCTTCTATAATTTAAACACGTATTCGAAAATCACTATACCATTTTCTCATAGAAAAATTTTATATAGATTCTATAGTATTATAGATTTTACAGTATTAATGACTGCCCACAGAATTGTTCAATGGCGGAAAATACACAGGTAAGTTTGTTTATGAATTTTGAAATTCCGCCATAACCTTTTGCCCTCCCTGTGGTGGTCGATAGTATTTGTTTAACGGTAAAAAAATACACAAAAGCATCGCTAAAATTGACAAACTAGTGATTAACAACAAGATCTCAATTACTTTCAAAAAATTGCATTTCTTATTTTTACAAAATAACACCACCTCAATTAAAAAAAAAAAGTTAGTTAGAATAATGCTCCTTATGATACATATCATGACAGATAGTGATCTATCAAAATTTTGTAAAATGATATATACCTGTAGCACTTTATAAAATTTTGATACATCACAATTGTATGATACCAACTACCATGCCAATCATTATGCTTCAAATAGAATTATTGCATAGGTTAATAGATTTCAAACACAAAATATTGATCAACTAGTATGTAAAACTCTATGTTAGGGCAACAAAATTGGACAAGGAAACAGAATTCAGTTTCAAATGGGATTCAGTTTTTCAAACAACACTATGTTCCACACAAAAGTTTCGTAGACGAAAGTTCCAGATATGGTCATTTCTCTATAAACCACCATCCAAAAGGTTTTGAGAAATAAAGAAAATCAGACAAAAACTTGTCAACCAAATTGACATTGGCTTTAGGCATAGTGGCAGTAGCAGATGTTACTCGCAGTTCAAAAGGCAAAGCAAAGATTTTCTCCCTTAGCCGAAGACGAGTAAGGATGCATAATACCGCTGTTGCTTACAAGATTCATAAAGACTATACAAAAGCGTCATCCCACAAAAGTCCAGACTACAGAAAATGCAAAATATGTCAAAGGAAAAAGATTAGGGAAATAAAAATGAAACATTTGAACAATAGGGCAACACATGTTCATGAATGACAAGCCTAATGAAACATCACGCAGGCACACACTAGTGGCATTTGAATCCACCACAAACTGATAATACTATGATAAGGATCAAAGCGATGATGATGCCAAGTACAATGAGTTTTATCTTCATGTTCTGCAGCCACATCTTTCTCCTCATCTTGGTCCCTTGTGTCCTAAAATCTTGCGCCTGCAACAAATTTGTAATGCTCAATATCAACTAGGCAAGAGAGTGATAATTTTAAAATCTGAGGTTAAAACGTTGGACAAACAAAATAAGAAATACCACAGCATTCTTTTTCATTATTACAATTAACGGGGTATCATCTCTTCTCTTTGAGATGCTGCAGTATCTAATTAGATGGTTACAATCATGTCCATACAGCGTCCCATACAGTGTTCAAGACTCTTCAATAATAATAATAATAATAATAATAATAATAATAATAATAATTAATTTTATTTTTTATTTTTTAAAAGGTGCACATTCATTCACAAACCTGAGAGCGAAGATTCTCAGTTTTATCAACCAGAAGTTCAATTTTTTCTCCACGATCAAGAACCTGCAGATAAATTGAAGCCTCAGTAAAAATTTCTGTGCAAGATTTCTAAATCTGAGTCTTTGCACGCCATCTTGCGCTGATCGTTGAAATTTCAAAACATGACTTGGTCAATACATATGTTAAATGTACTGTACCTTCTCGATATTTTCCATCATGACCCCTTTGACTTCCGAAACCTGAGCTTTCACCTTTGTAAGCTTGTTGATCTCCTCTGGATGATCCACACAGTACTGCATTTGCTCCTTCAATTTTGGCCTAAAATTTGACCATCAGTTTGACAAACGGCATGCATTAATTGATGAATTTTAGATATCAAAACAAAAAAGAGCATGAGATATAGTTTCAGCGAGAAACGAGAAAAACATCGCCATCTCAACCCCCACCCCCAAAAAAAAAAAAAAAAAAAAAAACCAAAACACACACCAAAACCACACCCAGAAAAAAATAAATAAATAAATAAAATTGGAGATTACCCAAATTCTCTATTAAGGCCGTTGGCAGCAGCTGTAGCTGCTTTTCCCCCACTATATTTCTTGGTGAAATCCTCCTTAATTCGCTCAAGAAATGCCATAGGAATCTGTCTGCCAACAGATTCAACAGCGACAACACAATACGCTGTCATTCAGATATACAGAAAGTGAGTTCAAATTTAGAGGGAAGAAAGATAAAAATAACAGAATAACAGAAGACAGGGACAGGCAAAATAGAGTCCATGTATTATATATTTGCTGAATAACGCACATTGTCAAGACACTGGTTCTAGACTAGCCAATTTATTTCTTCTGCGTAATCACAATCTTTTTGTTGTAATAAGATGGGAAAAAGGATAAAACCATTCAAATCTACGTGACATTTCCAGTCATTTAAGTTGCCAAATATGGAGGAAGAAGAATGGAATCATTGAAAACAAAATAGATCACATTGTCAGCAGTTGCCTGCCTAAGTCGGAGCAAAAACAGAATGCATCACAATATTTGCACAGCTAGAGAATAAAAAGGGGAAATATAAGCAAATCATTTCAAAAAGATACAGTAAATTAACATGTAGAAACAATAAAGAGTAACATAGAAGAACATGACACATGTAACATAAAAGGAATTGTATCTGACAATAACAAGATGTAGGATCAAAGGATTGTAATTTAAGCAATCAAGATACCAAAAGAAAGGGAAATTAATGAAATTCATAATAGTTAAACGTAATACAGAAACAGTTACTAGTATATACGGCCTTGGAGGTTGTTAATTCTCATATTTCTTGTGTTTGAATAAACTTAAAAGTTAAAAGTTAATGAAAGTTACTTTCCAGTTTGAATACTGGTGGGAATATTTGGATAAATAGTAAGTAGTTTTTGTCGTGTGCTGATTGGATGTGGGATCTCTGTAAAGCCATTAAAGATTAATACTTGACTTTGACCAGTAAAAATATTAGGACGGAGCGATAATTCACCAAAAGCTGAACGGCTTCTTCATTTAAGAACTAATGAGCCCCCACATAGCCTCTGCTTGGATACAAACTTAACAATTTATAAATACATTCAAATTCAAACTTTAATTTCACATTCATAATCGCCATATTGTCTATAAATTTGTCAAACCGAGGCTAAGTCCATAAAAACGCAGTGAGGGCTTATTCTACTTGGGAGAATATATATTTACTTGAATTATGCATTAGACTTGTGGTTGAAAGTTGGAAAAAATGTATTAAAAATGTAAAGTAATTATATGAGTGGTTGAAAATGATGAGAGAGAAAAAATTAGTGGAAGTTAGCGAAAATTGATGGCGTATAGAACAAGCCCTAAGTTTCAACAGCAACGTATTGATTGTAATCACTAATTGGAGGAAACCAATGGTAAAACTAAGTAGAACTGTCACAGCAGGGAAAAAAGGATCATTCCTGTGTTTTCATACTTTATGAACTTAATTATAGAAACACATAAAGCTATTAATTTCCAAATAAAAATTATTAAAAACCACGGATATCTCATTCTGCATGATCATACAATGTGGTCAAACAGAACACTTGGCAGCATATTACAGGGTGTGACTGGCATCATATCCATTAGTCAGCATTCAAATCCAAACCAAAGAGAAAAATATTGAGTATGGACAAAGAGAGGCGGATGAGATCGGAGATCTCTAACTCTATCAGTTATTCATTTTTCAATTTCTGAAGTAAAAAAAAAAAAAAAATCAGATCGCCTCCAAGTGAATCGATAGTCACAGTATCAATAAATTGGAAGTGATCCAAATGCATTAACGAGACTTTGATGGCCATACCAAACTTTTAACTGATAAGTAGAAGAAACCGATTTGACTAGATGTTTACTTGGTCCTCATGTATAGTACATTTGAGTTTTACATTCAGTAACAATTTATCTAAACCAAAATTATTTCGACAATTACCCGATGATCCAAATAAATACTTATCCAAATCGCTACTTATTAAAATATAAAAGAACGATTTCTGAATTCAACTAAGATCTAAGCTTCCAATCCAGAAGTAATATGACGGAGCACAGAAAAGATGAACACGCAGACAAACATATCAAAGAATAACTGGATATGATCCATCCAACACTTAAATACACAACTGAAAGAGAAATTAATACAAAAGCAAACAGATCGGGAGGAGCACGTACTGAATCCATCCTCAACGAGATAGTTGAAAGTGTGGCCATCGCAGTTGTAGGTGAACCTGTTATTTGTAGCTGGAAGTTTCTGGAGGCACTGTGAGGCTATGCTAGTGAAATTCCCCGTGAACTCCGTGAACTCAGCAAGGATCACCGTCCCCCGTGCAACGAAGCTGTAGATCAATGACTGCTGCCCCATTTCTCTCTAAATCTCTGAAATCTAACCCTCTATTACCTACAAATCTAGAACCTCGGGACAAAAGGGGTTGTTAAAGAGATAGAGTAAATGTATATAAAATTGGGTTTTGCAGAGAGAAAGAGAAAAAGATGGGGAAAGGAAGCGTGACGATGCGGGGACGATGAGTTTGATTTTTCTAGTGAGAGAAACGGAGACGAAATTTTTCTGTGTTTGAGATGTTGTAATATGAACCTCGTCGGGTTCTGGATTTACGTATATGCCATCCAGAGTTTTGTGCTACGGCCAGGGAATTCCCTATTTCTCTGGCTTTTATTTGAAAAACCAAAATACTCAAATTTTGATATCTCGTTAAGAAAATGTGTGTGTAAGAAAAAGAAATTAAATAAAAGAAAAAGAAATTAAATAAACACTTCAAGTGATAACTGATTGCTCACTAAATTTTGAAATATAATTATATATCCACCAAACTCTAGTTAAGGTAAATGATGGACCATTCTTTAATCGAACATTTAAATATATTAACCAACTCTGACCAAATGACTAATAGTATTCAATGTGGAATCAATTAGAGCAACTATTAACACAATCAATTCTTTTGCATTAGACAAATAATTACATAAACCACAAAAAATGAATTTATCAAACAAAAATGAGACATGGAAGAAATCATGTTTCAGATGGATCATGTAACAGTTTGCCTGGTCTGGGTCTATTTTTGTGTCATCAATTAGTCTTGTTGGTTCGATTGTCAAAAAAAAAAAAAAGTCTTGTTGGTTTCACGTATGACACTATTAACCATGTGGAGTGCAATTGATGAGATCTTTAAACTTCGGGCTAATGAGTAGTGTATTATTGATATTACACAAAATTCACTGAACGTTTAATTATGTTTCAAAATTAATTGAATAATCAGTTACAACTTTAAACTTTAGTGAGTATTTATGAAATTTACTTGACTAATTCACACAATAAGAAGAACATAACCTTTAGGGTCTGTATCAAGAACTTATTTTGAAAATGTTGCCATTTAATGATTGATTTTTAACTTTTACTACACAACGAATACTTATTGCTCTTCTATGTATTTCAAATAAAATATGTAACAAATTCAACGGAATACAAACCCTTTAATGTTAAAAAATAAAAAAACAAAATCTTTATTATGTGCAAGTTGGTCCTAAAAGTTTATAGCAAATTTCATTTCAATTTGCAGTTTTCTTTTACGTTTGCTTTGGTCTATAAGTTAATGAAAAAACAAATTTAGTTCGCTTAATTAGTTTTCATTGAATGTTTTTAAGATAATAATGTTTTAATTTAATTTATTAAAAACAAAATAAATAGATTAATGAAGAAAGAAAGAATGAATGAAAGATGTGAGATTAAAATATTAGAAAGTGGTCATGATATTATTTTGTGTTTTCAAAATGATTTCTCATTAAGTAAAGTGGTATTTTAATCAATCATTTAAAACTAATATTATTATTACATGTACGTATTCGGTATTCCTAAATTTGGTCGATTGAATTTAATATAAAGGGTGATAGCGAGTAGTTTATAAAAATTTTTAAAAGTTTTTAATGTAAAAGATGAGAGAGAATGAGTGGAGGTGAGTGGTTGAAATTTGTGGATGTGATGAGATATGTGGATGTGATTGATTTAGGGTAAAGAAAGAATGGATAAAAAAGTGATAAAAATTGTTTAAAACATTTAAAAATAGTTCCCTAACAGGCCAATAATTATTAAAGTTGAAAGTATTTTTTAACCAAATAATATACACACAATCAAAATATGTCACATAATATAAAATAGGAAAAGGGGGAAAATAGAGAAAAGTAATTATTGTGGAGTAGTAACAAACTATAGAGAGGGGTATTTACGAAAATGAAAAATTAAAGACATACTCAATACGAAAATTGGAGTATCTTTGTGGGATGGATAGAGTACTAATAATACTAGATAAATAAATAAATTAAAAAAGATTACATTTAACTAGTTTTTTAGGGTGATAGGGGTTGATTTTCAATGGGTTTTAAAAATTTTTAATGTAAAGAAAAAAAGAGAATGAATGGAGTTGAATGGTGGAGATTTATGGATGTGATGAGATATGTGGATATGATTAATTTAGGGTAAAGAAAGAATAGATAAAAAAATTGTAAAAAGTGATAAAATTTTTTAAAAATTATTGCCTAACACCGTTTTTGAGCGTGAAAAGATATGTTGCCCACATCTAGGCCAGCGGGCAATACATATTCCTCCATGGTGGAAGGGTAGGCCCCATCCGCACATATGTGAACATCGTAAGATGCCTATATATAGGCATGATATCACTAGCCAGTTTGTTAGTTGGGATTTTTCAACTCTCATATTGCTTATTGCTTTGATGATTGATAAACAAGCAATGACGATCTATCATTAATTATATGACATTAATTAATTATTTATTTTCTACATCTTATAAAGATAGATTCTTTTTTTTTCTGTCCTATAAAAAATAGCCTATTTTCTGTTTGTCTGTGTTTTCTTTTCCTATTAGATCATTATTAAATGTACATTGTTGCTAACAAGAGAATGAGTTGTGATCATTCAATGTAGGAGTATCTTCAGAAAATACAACTAAAATTTATATTTCTCACAATATTAATTGATTACATTTTCTCAATTTATTTGGGTGATTGGGAGTATTTTTTAATGATTTTTAATGGTTTTTAATGTAAAAGGGGAGAGAGAATGGGTGGAATTTAATGGTGGAGATTTGTGGATGTGACGTGATGTGTGGATGTGATTGATTTAGAGTAAAGAAAGAATGTATAAAAAAGTGGAAAAAAGTAGAAAAATTTTGAAAAAACAAATGTCAATCATGCTTATATGTGAAAGACAAAGTATGCCTATTTCCGTGAGGTGAAAGCAATAATTTTAATATGTTATCTATTTTAAAATAACATTTAAAATGATCAATCAATTATTTTGATATAGTATTAAGGCTGGGTATAACCCAATCCAACTCAACCAAATTGATCGACTCAAACCAAACCGATTGGGTTGGGTTGGTTTCAGCTTCTGATGTGTTGAATTTGGTTTACCATTTCCATTAAACTGTTGCGTTGGGTTAGTTTGCGGGTTTTACTCAAAACCTAACCCAACACTATAAATAAAGATATATTTAAAAAAATTTTGAAAACTCAAATCTCAATTCAGAGCACATATCTTCAGTCAATTCATAGCATGGGTACCTAATTTTCTTTTCTTTTCCCAATGACCACTACTTTAGATTGAATGATTGTAATATCTCAAAATTGGATGATGTTAATATTATGTTATTCAAGATGTCTATTTCTATCTATCCACAAGTTTATCTTATATTTGTGAGCCTATGGTCTATCTTATGAAAAATTTGTAGTCTAATTGAATTTATTGTGCTCAAAATCAAGCCAAACAAGCCAATCCAACCCAAACTGAATTACATGGTTTAGGTTGGATTTGGGTTTGATTTTGTTGAACCGAAATTGATTGGGTTGGTTTCAATTTGACCCAAAACTAACCTAACCCGACCCACGTCATGCCCTATACATCACAGATATAGCTATGTAGTCACTCTAAATATCACTATTCGATTGTTCTCCCACATCCTATTGTGATTGTTATTCGATTATTCTCCCACAGCCTATTGTGATTGTGCATATTACTCTTTTCAATACAATATTTTAAAAAACGTAAAAAAAAAAAAAAGGCGTAACCCACACTTAAAACATACTAAAGTGCAAAAACCTTGACACAAGAGTGAAAAAGGAAAAGAAAATAAAAAAGGGAAGGGGAAAAAAGAGCCAAGAAACACACAAAAAACGCAAATCTAATGATGATAATGGATCGGATCGACCTAATCCAAATTCAAATTCAAATCCATTACCCCGATCCAAATCCACATTCTTTGGATCGGATCTGTTCGGTATCGAATAAAAAATGATTCATATACAATCCATATTGATAAATTTTTTAAAATGTTTTTCTAAATTTTTATTTTATTTCGATATTAATATCACAATTTACAAATGAATGACAATTGAAATGATTGCCTAAAAGATTTAAAAGTAAGATTTTATTGGATTTTTTAATTTTATGCCGTTTATTTGCTGAAATTAATAAAAGCAATTTTAATTTTCCAATATGAATCAGATCAGATTGACCCCGATCCCGATCCAAATCTAAATCCAAATTGCCTTGTATCTAATTGAGTCAACTTTTCATGATCCAAAAATTGGCTGATCAGAAAAATTTTACTCCATTCGGATCGAATCTTATCTTAATCTTAATATAATAATAAGAGGAGTGCCAACTAGGCACTGCGCCATATTGGCAGTGCCAAGTTGGCACTCATTTAATTACTTAAAAGGAAAATCTTATTTTGGAAATAAATATTAGATACACACTTTATTATTTTATTTTTCTTATTTAATTTAATTTATTTTCTTTATTTAGTATTTTTTCCTTATTTTAATTTTTTATATAAATTTTAATTTTTCAATTATTTATATAATTGAAACTAAACAAAAAAAAATGCAAGCATTAATGAAAATGTGATATGCTATTAAAGTTACAAACTGCAATATCAATTTAAATATTTTTAAAAATGATAATTAACTTTTTTAATATACATTTTAATTTTTGAATATTATATTTTAATTTTTTATATATTTTTTAGTTTTTGAATTATAGTGTTAACTTGATATAGTCTTTAGGTTGGCGATTTGCTATTTAAAAAATCATTTTCATTTATTTAAAAATGTAAATGAGAAAAATCTTTTATTTACTTAATGCATAAAACTGCTCAATATTCATAATTCAATTTGAGCTAAATGTGATATAAAATCAATTCAATATTCACAAAATTTATATACGTATCTGTAGACCAATTATAAGATCATTGCTAATCGTATTTGAATAGTTATATATGATTCATAAAATATAGTATTTAATTTTTTTTTCTTTGTTTAAAAAATATGTTATTGAAATTTTCCCAAAATCACCAATTACGATAATTGATATAATATTTTTTATTATAAAATAATATTTCGCACCAAATTATTGTCTTATTTTATAATATTATTTTATGTAAATATATCATTTTAATTATCCCGTGCAACGCACGGGGGTAATACTAATATCTATTTAATCTTAATCGAGTCGAATCGGATCTTTTTGCAATCACAGCAAATTTACGCTTTTGACCTTGTCACAGGATAGCCAAACAACGTTTTGTAAATCTGTGAGGTCCACGCTTTGGCACTGTTGGCCTCGGTTTCAGGTTCGGAATATCAACCTATCTCAGTAGGCAAGCAATTTGGACATGGTAGAACTTTCAAGGACAATCCATACCGAAATTGACCCCGAGACATTCTATCGCAACAGTAATGCCCCAAAATTTACCAATTGCCCCAGTTCAATCATCTCCGGCCAAATTTCTTCGCAACAGTGGCCAATAGAAGAGAGAGAATAACACAGCAAAATGAGCTGGGGAGTGAGAGTCTCGGCATCTCCACCGGGCAATTGCATACCAACAGCTTTCGTTTCGCGTACCTCACTTCCCCCCTCAATCGCCTCTTCGTATTTCAAGCCAATTGCTACTGGCTCGCAAAAATATCCAACAATCAGTTGTTGTTCGAAGCCTGGTGGATCCGGTTCAGGTAACTCGCGTTAATTCTAAAGCCCTTTTACTGATGATTAAACCCTAGAATTGAAAAATATGAAACGAGATTGGTTGATAATTTTGGTAATATGTGTGTTGATTTGATGATAATTTGTAGGTGAGAATGAGAGTAGAACTGTTCTAGATGCATTCTTCCTTGGAAAGGCCTTGGCAGAAGCAGTTAACGAACGTTTAGAGTCGACTCTTGGGGAGTTTATAAGCACCATTGGGAGATTGCAAGCTGAGCAACAAAAGCAAGTAAAAGAATTTCAGGTACTTCTCATTAATTGTTAAAATGTTACTATTAGATTCACAATTTGTTAAATCTTTATATGCAATAGTCATACGACCTTGTTATGGAGCCAAAAATGTCTAGCCGAAAGAAATTGTACATGCCTTAGTTTATCGAGTTTTTTCTTCAATTCAGTATGGGTCGATCATAATTGAGACCTTGATAATGCTAAACGTGCTTAGCTACAACTTACAAGAAACTTTCATTAGGATATGCAGGGCATGTGTATACGCTAAAGATTGTTCTTTTGATGAATTTTAGGACGACAGTTTCTTGTAAGTAAACCTTTTTGAAAAATGCTAAATTAACACAATCGGCAACATAAAGGTTGATGTAATGTTAAGTGGTCCATTTGATGGCCATTGATTTCAAGATATGTAACATGTAGAAAAATAGGATGTTGCCTAGTGTACGCTATGTCGAACTTTAAGTAATCTATTGTGTCTTTGTAGCATAGGGTGTGTTTGATTGGGTATTTTTTTCTTGGAAAAACCAACTTTTTCACATTTTTGCCGGCTTTCAGTATGTTTGATTGCACCCTTTTTTTAAGGAAAACGTTTTTTAGCTTTTTTCAAAATCCGTTATTTTCCTTGTTTTGGTGGAAAACGTTGATTTCTGGGGAAGAGGTTTTTGGTTTCCTGGAAAAGTTTGCTCTTTTTTTTTTTTTTTAATGGATAATTTTCTTTAACCATAAAGATAAGGAAAATGATCAAATTTCATTGGAAAAAAACACAAAAACAAGAAAAACAACACTATTTTGTAACTTGTAAATTAATGCAATCAAACACTTACAACTACTATTTTCTAAAAAACCTTTTCCAAGAATTCAGTTACCCGGAAATCATTTTCTTTCCAATCAAAGACACCTTAAATGTCATTTGAGGTTGTTCTTCTTCATCTTGGCTGGTTAGACTTGTTTTCAACACTTGTATCCTTTAGAAGGTGGGTTGTTAGATTGAAGTCTTCTTGCATTCTACTACGTATATGTTGCTCTGTGAACACGTTCTACATCTAAAGGCTAATGATATGAGACTACAATGATGTAATAAGGGATTTATGTGGAGAGAATAATGTTTTAAACGTCCTAGTGCAGGAGGACGTGCTGGAAAGAGCTGAAAGAGCCAAAAGGCAAGCAGCAAGAGAAGCAATGGAAGCACGGGGACTTGTTACTCCCAAGACTCGAGAAACAAATATAACAACGGTTACTAATGGTGTTTCTTCAGCGCCTTCATCCTCCCAGTCGAAGCCACTTGATGAACGTGTCAAAATTGGTCTTGATCCAACTGATGACGACCCTTCTGTGGAGGCATCAGATTAGCATTAGTTTACTTATTCATAAATATGTTGTTTTGACGCTCTTTCGAGTTCACAAGTGTTTCTGGCTTTTCGGCATAGATAATCAGAATATCAAATCGTCTTGATATAATGAAGATTTTGTGTTGTAATCGTCTCCAACATATATGTTGGTGTAATCATGATTTTATTTTGATTTTTATTTTTTTCCCCTCTGTTGGGTAATATTGTGTTACAAGCTCCTCAATACTAAATTGTGTGGTGAATTTTTTCAGAGTACCGAGTTATTGCCTCCTTCCATTAGAGGTCGATGCCCTGAAAGATGTCCTCGTGTTTTTCTTGTAAATTAATTGAATCGCTATTTGTTATTTAGAAAAATACCCTAGGAAAACATCTTTATTTTCGATTCTTTTCCCACTTCAATGACCTCTGATTAGCAAAATACCAATCGTACAAGAACATGACTTGAAAAACAAACAATTGTAGAAGAACATAAACACACACAAACCCCTCCACGTGGAGCCACCAAACAGAAGAGAATAGGAAAAAGAAAAAGAAAATACACAAGCAGCATAAGACTGGGGAAAGGGAAAATAAATCAAAAAGATTTGGGGTGAGAGAGGCTCGAACTCTCGACCTCAGGATAACTCAGAAGCTATGAGACCTACGCGCTAGCCAACTGCGCCACCACCCCGTTGGTGGTGTTTTCATTATTCTATAATTATATAAATGCTTTGTGTCGCCACAATTTCAATGGATCTTTATGGTAGATCCAGATCCAAATCCAAATATGTGTAAATCGTATGTGCAGGAAAAGACTGACTACATAGAGTTTTTTTTACAATGAAAATATTGGTGAGAGATATGGGGAGTGAAAAATTGAGTTGAAACGCACAAAATCCAGTGCAGACTACTCAAAGGGCAAATAATTTTTGATAATAAAAGTATTAATATAATATAAAGGAGTCAAAGAGACGGTATCGAAAATCTTTTAAGTACTAGTCAGTTTGTACGACAGCCCCTAGTACCTTACAAATTTACAAGCAGTACTTAGATTAGCGAAATAGGCTCACCTATTTTGACAATTCACAAGATAAAAGGAAAAAAAGCAACCAATGAACGTTGCTACTAAGTTGATGTCATTCACATGGGCGACGGCTAGAAATGCCGATCAACATCCCTTTTTTTTGCATTCAAAATCTTAAAGGTACTTTTTTTGATCATTTAATTTATATACATTTTCCTCTTATCGAAGATGTTCTTTACAATTTATCTGGTCACTAGAACAATAGTGGAGGTGGAAGGTTGATTCGAATGTGCCTCGAGTGGAAGGTTGATTCGAATGTGCCTCCTGGTGCATCTTTTGAAGTTGGTGAAGATGATGCGACCACTCCTTCCTCCGAGTTGGGAATGATGAAATTGATTCTACTATTGGTTCAAGTACAACTTTACAAATAAGAAGATGAAGAATGTGAAGATTGAAAAGTTTTAGGATGGAGAGATTTCAGTTTTTGCTTTTCTGGTGATAAACAAAGTTAAAATTTTGGATCTTGTCCATGATGATACCATTTCTTTAAAATGCTAATTATAGGTTGATGATTAATTATACAACAACGTCATTTAAGATTTCAAAAAAAAAAATGTTGATGTCATTCAAATTTTAAATTTTTTTAATTTGTAAATTTCAAATTTGAAAAGATGGGATAGGGCATACACAAAATTTTGTTGGCTGAGTAAACGCAATTTTATTTATTTATTTTTTGCCACTAAATTGAAGCTTATTTCCTCACAAAAAGTAAATATTTCATCTAATTCATTTTCCATGCTCTAATCCAATGAATTAGAAACTTATTTACTACAATTTTAAATAGAATTCATTTTTTCAATTATTATTTTCAACTATTCATCTTATTAATAATTTTTTAAAAACTTTTTTTCATAATAATCTACTTCACATTTCAACCACATATATATATATCAAAAGCTCATTTCTCCAAAAATTGCATTCGAACCTACTTACCCGAGTTCATACAATGTTTATATTCCTTGGCAACCTCATGGTAGCAGTCAACAGGCTCTAGCATGAATTATCGCATTGAAAACGTTATAGAATATACAATCTATATCTATATATTAATAAAACGAGCACATTTTCCCTCCACTTTCACCTATTTTTCTGAATTAAAAAATTAATTTTTAATTATGGCAATGAGTTTTACCGCTTCTACATTTCTTTTCCAACTCGACTTTTTCTTCAGCAGATACATATAAACACGCATCGGCCCACCTTTATTTTTCAATTAAAAATCAATTTTTAATTACGACAACGAGCTTTTAAGGCTTACATGCTCCTGAACGCATTGTAAAAGACTAGATGTAAATAAAAAATAAAAATCACATCAATTGGAGACCCGTTGACCATCGGGAAAGCTTTGAACCCATAAAAGCTCTTCCCGTGAATAAACTTCCAGTGAAGATCCTCTGTTTCAAACTTTCAATCAGATCCCCTGAGGCAGCTGCAACACTCTTGGTATCCCAATCCCCCGCTTGGCTCCACCAATTTGGCTGCAATAATCTATTGACACGAATCGAGAAAGCGACCAGCAATCAACGTGAAGAATCAGGTTCGCACACATTCAATCCTCACTCGTACTACCATTTTTTGCATTGTGTTGCTGCTCCTTGTTTTTCCCTTAATCAAACTCAAAAACTTCATCGTGTATCCATTTTTTCTTCCATTAGATTGCTTTTAGGTTTTAATTCGCTTTGCATTTTATTTGTTTTCGTGGCCTGATGTTATCCACGACCACAGCTATCTCTATTGTTCTTTTTCGATTGGAAGTTTATTGCTTATACAAGTAGCAATTTCCTAAGTTTGTAGGAGCATGCTCATATTTTTTGGTAAGATACTCTTGGCAATATCTTCTTGTTGGATAATGACCTAAAATTCTATGTCGAAATGCAAATGGATGTTGGGGTCTCTTTCAATTTGGTTTTTACCTCGTGAATATCATAATTGTGTGTTCATTGCATTCTTTCTGGTTCAGATTTACTTAGTCTAACTGATTTTGCAGCTATTTCGCCCAACTGATTCGTTCTCAACAAATTCCGAGATGTACATTAGCCATTGACTGAGCTTAGGGTGGGAAAATTTTCTAATGGCACAACATGTGGCTATTCGATCATATGTCAACCTGCATGCTCACAGAAATTTCTCCGAAGAGCGATCCTTGGTGCCCGGAACTTTATATGCTGGAACTCCAAGGTTTATCTCTCGTAGTCAATTACTGCCAACTAATATGCACAAAATCTCGAGACCTGGCTTTTCTACAGCTTTTGTTCATGTGATTATGGATGAATTCTTTGAACCTCTGATTGTTGTCATAAGTTGCTTATTATGTCATGGGTTCATGGTCATTCACTCATTTGCTGGCCTTTTCTCCAGGCAGGCTGCGTTGTGCAATTTCTAGATAAACGTGATCACGATGTTGTTCTCCTTTCAGGAAATCTTACCTCAAAAATTCCAAACTCAACCAGTTTTCACCACGGAGTGCTCGCAAGCTTATCGCTCCTCACTTGAGAACCCTAAAAGTAACTCCACGACAGGACACATTTTTGAGGTGCCGGTGCCAGAGCCTGAGTGCTCTTGTAGATCCTGATGCTCTAACTGCTTCTGACTGGGTTCCTGTAATTGATCAAGTCTTTCTCCTATTGAGCATAACACTCACACACATGGCTGGCGTAACTTCTGCTGAAAAGTCATTTTATCATACTCAAACCAGAATCTCTGGAGATAACGCGGTCCCAGAAAACTCTTCCCATCCGGGTAGGTAAGAAAGGTACTAGGTTAATGGTTTTTGGCAGTCTGACAAATATAATTTGTACCTTAGATAGATGTGGTTTCTATATCAAACTCGATATTCATCTTTCGCATACATGAGATATTAGTTTTCTAATTGCAGTTCCCCAGTGAATGATACTGATGTTAACTTGAAGTTTGCGTGGGGCATTGTGAAAGACAAGCTCATGGACTCCCTATCCTATACGAAAGATGGGGTAAAAGTAAGTGATAATGTCACTGAACTTGAACAAGGACATGTGAAAAACCCATCGAGCTTGAGTGCTGTTGCTGAGGGTCCAAGGTTCAGATTGCTTTTGGCTTCATTTGAGTGGCTCCAGAATGAGGTAGGCACTACCTTTCTTGTTCGGACTGACTGCCAATACTATTTCTATTGTAAAGAAGTGGAAAGCTGTTTCTCATTATTTCAAAATGATGTCTAAATTTGAAGGAATCAAGTTTATTTGCTTGCATATAAATTAATACTGAAAGAACAAAATGTTCCTATGATGTCTGATGGGATTTTGGATGGTTATAATTGAAAACAAAAATATAAGCATCTTATATGCTCTCATATAATTATAGGATACATGTATTTCTCTTAGGAAGCTGGCATATGCACTTGGGGTTGGAATATGTATGGCTTTCTGTTTGTGTTTGCTGTTAGTGCATGCTAATTTCTCCATGTTGCTTGGAGCCTTGGAGCATGTTCGAGATTTATCTGGATACAAAACACTATTTGTGCATCAGGAACTAGGTTAAGGGAGGGATCCCATTCTGAAATGTTTAGTCTCCGCCCTTTGATATAGGCGGAGAAAATGAAGTAGCATATTAACAAAGCTATCTGCATTTCTGCATCCATATGTCCCTTGATTTTTCTATCCCCAGTTTGTTAAAGTGGCTTGATACTATCTTCTGTAGGTGGTAAATATCTCTGGAAACTATGCTACAGTGCAAAGGAGCGATTTCTTGGTGGTCTTAAGTGAAATAATTCAGAAATGCTGGCAGCCACTAAGCATTGCATGGATGGAAGAGGAGCTTTTCCTTGTCACCAGCAAACCTGACAAGGTAGATGGAACTTGACAAATAATGACGTATTGCTTCTTCAACTAATTTGTAGAAGAGAGAAAAAGTGTTTCTGTATTGCTACTGTAATAGGTTTTCCAATGCTCTGCCAGGCACTTCTTTCTTTTGTGGTCAAAAAGTTGAATGCACGAGACAGTCTTATGAGAAACATAAGAAAGTCTGGCAAGGAGGATCTATATGCAGAATTGATATTTGCTCTTAGATTCGGTCTTGTGAGGTAAAGGAATTATTCCTCATCCGTCAGTGATTATAATTTTGGATTGGTATGTGTATGCATCATAAATGCTTGATTTATGTTTTACTCGGTGTCTTTTGACATGTGTTACAGTTTCTTTTTGCTTTCTTGAAGTAAATATTTCATATCTTCAAATGGACAAAATTAAATGATCTGTACTGAGGCAAAGGCATAATGGAGGTCTTTAAGAATTCGTAGATAGAAGTGAGATTGCCAGCAGTGAAGTGTTTATTACATGTATACAATTCTATTATCTCGTCAGAGAATTACCTTGAAGGCTGTATGGTTTGCTGGAGCTCCTGTTTTCTGTTGACTTCTCCATGTTGGGGGGGGGGGTGGTGTTGTATATATATATATCCATTCCTTAAAACTGAGTTGATTTATTTATGACTGCATTCATGCTTTCTAGTTGATCAGGTGGTGAACATTGATGTTTGGTTTATCACATGTCTAACAAGTAGTTTATAAATGGGTTTATTGTTACGTGTTTCAAAACTAGATGTGGTTTACGGAAATGCTTCTTGATAAAACGTAGCTTGGATAAATGTATACATTCAGTGTGTTTATAAGGAAGGGCTTCTAGTTTAGAAACAGGTTATTAAAGATATACATATTACAAATATTTCTTTGAAGCTAACATTGAATTACACAGAGACAAGAAAAAAAGATTCATGCTACCGGCATCTGATAAATACGAGTCTGCCGAATGGGAACCAACTTTGATCCTTGAAATCCTAAATTTTGGACCACGATCCAACAAAATCCTTAACTTACCTCAATATGTGCTTTAACAGAACAGATGGCTTCTACAACCATAGCTTGTTTATCCAGCATGGAGTAGCCATTTTAGAAGATTTGGTGATTATGGTAGCAGATGGTATTGCGAGCATGTATTTGGAGCTTATTTCTGTTGACAGTAGCTTGTCGATTGAAATGAATAACCTTGGTTTGAGCTTGTGCTCACTGTCAACAAGAGCACTTCAGAGGTTGCGAAACGAGGTACAAATTTAACTTTTTAGTTTCGGGAAATGTGACAGACACAAACCATTAGCATTTCATTTTGACAATTAACCAAAACCGTTGTTTTTGCGTAAAAATCACGTAACAAATTTTTTTTTGTTTTTTTGTAAATATTAAATTATATAACAATTATATAATATTAAATTATATAACAATCATGTAACAATTATATAATATTAAAAAATAGTCACAATTAATTATCATCATCATTATAATTTAGTAGTTTTTCATTATTTGGTGACATTAAATTCAATGGAAATGTTCCAACACCAAGTTCCAGCGCGGGTAAATCACACCGGTAAACCACTTGTGGTTTACTGTGTTTTCACGGTGGCACTGGAACTTGTTAAAGTTCCAGCACTGTTATTGGAACAGGACTATTCAATTCAGTAAGTCATAGATGTTGAACTTTCGTTGGCACCACTTATGACATAGCGTCAGCAGCATCATTTGACCCAATCAATGAATAATGAGAACTTCATTAGTTGTAAATGAGAAATTTTTGCTGCTGTAATCTTAGGATGGCTCAGATTATGTTGAACTTGGGTTCCAATAGAGAAAAAATTAATTTTTTTTTTAAATAATAATAATAATTAAAAAAAAAATCTTAGTGATTCTTTTGTACCCGGTCTGGTTAACTTGAGTTCCTGCAGAAATGAGACATGCACAGGTCTCCAGATTTGTGTGGAAGATGTGTGTCAAGTGGCAGAAATGATTATAAAAAATAAACAAGTTAAATTGATGTGTAAACTGTTGAATTGCATTGCATGTACCTTTTCAGTAAATAATGGGATGGATAACTAATTAGATGACTTGACCAGAACAGTTTAGAAGTACATTAAGCAATTTAGGACCAAATTAAGCTAAATGATCAATGTGAATTTGTCGGGAAGCTTGGTAAAAATTTAAAAGCAGCATGTGTCCCTTTTAATATTTCTTATAAGTCTATATTCACCAAAATAAATATACTAAATAAATTAGCGAATTTGTAATATTGGCTACTTACCTGAATAAGGCTGTACCAGGACTTCATTAACTGCACAGGACAGAGTTAGAAACTTACACAGAAAAGGATACTCTCCTTGTCCAGTAAATGAACCATGCTCAGTAAATGAAAAACTGAATATATTTGAAGAATGGTGTGCCAAGTAACCTTGAATCTAAAATGGGATCTTACTTGGTGGAGCTATGTAGCATGCTGATACAATTCAATATATAGAAATTGTGTTACCAAGTTGGTTGAGAACACACGATATATGAAGTGTCATGACAAGGAGGGTTTGTCTTTATTGGTTAACAGGTGGCACTACACCAATGGTTGCATCAGAATATGGAGGCAGTTGTATCCATGTACGAAGACAGGTTTGATCTTCTGACACTTCAAAGACAATCCATTGAGGAATCTAGCAGGAGCAAGGATGAAAAGCTTAGTTGGTGGAAGAGGCTCTTTTTGAGGTCTGGATCCGTATCATCCTCATTGCATCTTGTTGTGATCAGCCATATTTCGGTACCTGTTAAACGGACCAAGGAATTGCGGGACTTGACTGGGTGGTATGTTCTACTCAGTTAACATATTTTTATCTCAACTGCATTCTTACAGAGTATCAAGACTAGATGTCTAGTCATCAAGTAATGTATTAACATAAACGCTCGTAATTCTTATTCTAACATTTCAGTTGGAATTAGTTTATCCATTGTCATGGCAGATGCTAGCTTTGCTTATCAGAAGATTTTCATAGGCGAGACATGCTTTTGAGTGAAGATAGGAACATAATAAGATCTTTGATACAATCTTGCAAAGTCCAGAATTTTTTGTGGAATGACAAGACTATTTTGAACCGTATTTGTCTTTGGGATTAAACAGTGGATAGAAAGTAGTAGTGATGATTAAAGCTTACCTAATAATAGGATTATTTGGCTCACTAGTTTTAGGGATAAAATCTGGCACATTAACTTACAATAATATCACAACATCACAACCTCACAGGAGTAATTTCTTTTCTTTGCATTCCCATGATCTTATCGTTACCAAGATTGAACTGGGTGGTCTGGTGCCAGTTGGACTAAGCCTGTTATCCCTCCACCTGATTCTGTTCATAACTTTGCTTCAACCCCCTAGAACCAGATCTTGCCCCCAGCTTGTCTGCTTTGTTGTGCCTGACCTTGTCGTTGAAAATTCACCATGCCTGCTTTTGTTGTTTTTGACCTCCGTCTGAAGCTTTGCAAAACATCCTAAACAGTGAATGCTTCCAGGGCCCCCAGGCTCCAGCTATGAAGAAATGCCAAATTCAAGATAAAAATGATAGGAGGATGAAGAAGAACACCATCTCAGGCAACCACCGTTGAGATCAGTGCCACTGATGCATGTGAATGTATGAGAGAAGGTGCCAGTAGGGGTGAATGATGATGAAATAATTGAATATTAGGAAATTGTTCCCTTCATTTAGAGAAGTATCATCTTCTCTGTTGCTCTGGAATAATGGCAACTCAAATGATATTTCTTAACTCTCCTTTTCCAGAACTATCTTTCGGATATATTTGAATTAATATTTTTAGTCCACTTCTTTCTCCTCTGCCCTCCTCTCTCGCCGAAAATCAATTGAGAACCTACTCGAGAACATTTCCTCATTCCAGTTGTGCAAGAAGAAAAATGTTAAAAAGTCTTCTGATCTCCTAAGGATCTAATATAAGTTAAACACAGGCCATTTAACTTGCAATAGACTGATTTATAAACTTATTATTGGACTGGGTCAGATGTAGGTTGGCCACGAGTATGCACCCTGACCTGAGATTTTGAGGTTCAAAAAAATGAACCTGCAATTTTCCCGGTCAACCCATTTGTTGATATGAAACCTTTGCTGTTTATACTGTTCTGATTGTCCCCTCAGGGATATCGGAATTGAGATTCCTATCTGATTATATAAGATCTGTACATTTCATTATGCCCCTGCGTAAGCTCTGGCTGTTACTGTGTCAAATGCTAAAATTGACCTATCTTCTATTTGAATTTTGGAACATTCTGAATTTTCTATGTTTGAGTGCAAACTTCTGGCAGTTTTCAAGGTTACCACTTTCTTCTGCATTGCAGGAGGTACTACTACAGTCTATTTCTTGAACTTGCTGATATCACAAGCCCAATTATAAAGACGGTTATTGCTAAACTCAGTGATGCCATCTCCTTCTTCCTAGTTTGCTTGATAGGACGGTCTTTGGGACTTATCTACTCTGGAATAAGACAGTCTCTACGCTGGAAATAAAGGTGTAGATGGAGCCTATATCACACTGTGTCTCTATTCTGGTTTTGGCTATGATCTGAGCGGGGACTAATACATTAAGATAGTGAAGTTAGAAACTTGATTTTTCTGAACTAGGGCCTATGCAGATCCTTGCATTTGATGATCGAGGGAGATCTTTTTTAGATTTTTTTTTTTGTCTTATCATTGATTTGAATGCAACCATGCTAGAAACTGATGCCTATTGATTTAGTTAGTGGCTGGAATATTTTTCCCTTGGGACAATTTGTCATGTTTAAAATCCATAAGCCCTTAATTACTTTTGATGCATATGTGTCTTCTATTAGATCACGTCATCTTTGCTCTCATGTATCGATCTTCGTTTATTTGTAAATGAAGTCGCTTGATTTTCTTCTCTATGCGGACAACCTTTGCTTGTATAGGTGAATACAATATTCCTTTAAAGACTACCATATATGTTGATAACACCATTACTAATACTAGGTACTTTTTGGCAACCAACACTGGTTGCCTACACGTCAGAGGCCTTTATTATTTTAATTAAGGGTTGTCCCAGGTAGTTATTGGCATGGAATACGAGTCCTTATTGGGTCTAGGAGGGAGTTGGGTGGAGTTTGGGTTTTGTGGTTGTGAAACCAGTAATATGAACCCTTTGAAGTGAGAGAAATAAGGTAAGGCTTGGCAAGATGGTTTCTTACAGGAACTCATTGGAGAGATTTCAAATTGGCTGGAGAAGGCCAAACATGAGGTGGGGAGGAGATAGTAGGTGATGTACGCGATAGTCTATTGATTTTGGCATCTAATGAAAACATGTCATATACACAATAAGTTGGTCAATTTAATAATGTGGCCTATTTTTACTAGATGAGTCAACCAATGAGACAAGATTTGGGATAGTAGATTTGGGCTCGTTTAAATTAACATATCTTGAACTGAGTGCGGAAGAAAATGTGTTTAGAAGATATGAGTTAATTAAGACGTAGTGTGTGTAAAGAATATGTAGAAGATTCATGTTAACTAAAGGGCATATCCATTTGAAGTTGCTCAAGTGCTACAAATTTATTTTTTTCAAAGTTCTCTTATCAACTTAAAGAATAAAGAATATGAATTGTGTTCTCGGTGTGAAAGATAAGGGATAATCTTTTATAGAATCAAAAAATTTAGAATCAAAAGATTTTTGTCCATTGCATGCATTGCCATCAAAATTGTGTTACTCCAAAAAAAGGCCCTTTAGCATAGCTGTATTGGTGTTGCCTTTTGTTTTGTAATTATTAATATGCGATGTCTTAGCATAAGCAGAGTATTGATACTCATCACATTAATCTTCTTAATTTTGCGCTACAAGGATAGAAAAAAGAACAATGTAATCATTCTATACAAAATAAAAGCGTGTAATGACTACCATATGTAGATGCTAACCTCAATTTGTTGACTTTTGGGGACAAATAGCATGGAACTCTAGGATTTTTGGAGCTTACCCAAAATGAAGACGACCATGAAGATAGCATTGATTGAGGTTGTCTTGTATTCACAAATTGAAAATCTTTTCCCAATATTATGGTGGTTAACAATTATACTCAAAATAATTTCTTTAAAGTTGGCCTCATTGACTTTTAAAGCGAATTTGTCATGGAAACATGAAAATGTGCATTAGGTCATGAGAGTAGGTGTGCTTTGTAGGCAAAATAAGAGACTTGTAAGTTTGGGTTGATGTGATATGCCTTAAATTTGTCATCTTGATACTTTTACTCTTTGTTCTTTAATTTGTTTTCCATTATTTGATTATTTGATTATGAGCTCAAGAAGATTTGGATGACCATGGCCAGCTACTTTTTATTAATTAATGAATTTGTCAAACTAATATACAAATATTAAACAACTTTTCCAATGCCTTCTGAATTTTTTTTAGATTTTTACAGGTGTGGACTTCTGCATATTGCCTACCGACATATTAGTTCAATTGCCATAAATACCATATATCCATAATATTGTTATGAATAATTGAGAATAATTTGGTGGTTATGAATTATGAGGAATAATTTGGTGGAGGAATAATTTGGTGGAGGAATAATTTGGTAAAAGATGTAATTATTATATGTGAATGATTATTATACCCTTGATGAAATTATGTAATTACGGTTGTACCATTCGAAGTTTTCCTATAAATAGGGCTTCAGTTATTAATGAAATTCATTCCTGAGAATTCATTCGAATTCATTCTCTCTAAATTCTCTCTATTGTTTTCATACTTTTATAACAAATATATATTTGTACTGTCGTGAATTGGAGAAAAAATTTCTAGTATTCTTGATTTATCGTAGTTCATTAATTATTGATCAACCACTATTTTCCACCATATGTATAAAAGGCTACATTATTTAATTAATTGTAATTTTTTTTATAAGTGACCAACAGTTGAGTATTCTTTAATTACCCGCAGAGTACTAAAACAAACTTTTGAGAATTAGTTCGCAAGATGACATGTTCATTTGACATCCTGAACTAGCTAGCTACATTTATCATGTAATCACTAATTAGCTATTTGACATCCTGAACTTATAACTACATTTATCATGTAATTAAGGGTATGTTATGTCTGATTGAGATTTTTGAAAAATGATTTTTAATTATCCTGAACTCTCTGTCTTAGTGCTTCGGGAAAAATCAATGAACAATAGTACCAAAGACGGAAGGGGGCAAAAAGGGAAGAAGAAAATTATTCAAGAGATGAGGCGACATCTTTGTTAAAAATGGAATGGAATTCTTTTTTACTAAAGAAAATGGTGCCAATATCGATCAACATTTGAAGATGTTATGTGTACTATTAGTTGTATCACCCTAGACAAATAGGTAAATGATCACCTGCCCACTGCGTGGGCAGGTGATCTGCCAACTGCGCGACGTGGCACACCGTGGGGGGGCCACGTCGCCAAAAAAATTTTTTTTTTTTTAATTTTTTTTTTTTTTGGAATCTACGTTAAATAAGATTAATAATACATAACAACCCCCTGATGGCGGGGGGCTCATGTAACCCCTAACATTTTGTTCCCCCCAAATTTGCATGTGTATAGTGGGCAGGAGATCATTTCTGTAGACAAATAAATGATAAACTAAATGTTGAATCCCTCGTTGTATGTGAACGATAAATTTTACAGTAAATTGAATGGTATGTGTAACATTACCCATTAATATATTTGATCAATGACAAAAGTTACAAAATGTGTTTCAAGGTGCAATATGCATCGAGCAAGAGAAGGTTAGGGGGACCCAATGGCGGACAATGGCGGAGACAAGACATCCTTTGGCACTTCGCTTTCACAATCACAACCACAACAGTCATCCTTCACCGTCTCTTTGATATATATTTGTGAGATACAATTACAGAATATGATGCTTTGCTTTCTGTGTTGCCTTTCCCCTTGTCTTCATACTATACATATGAATGTGTCTATATATATAAATATATCACAAAGGTACTCATAATTTCTAATGATGCTCGGATTGTGTTAAGCTAAACTCTTATTTTGCTAAAATTTATTGTAAGTTAAATTAGTACTAGAGATTATAGGTTAATGTTTAAATGATCATGCATGAGTAGTTATTAATTTTTTCTAAAAGTAATGAGTAGTTATTTTAAATGTGTTGTTGACATTAAAATTTGATTCTAATTGAATATTAAAAATGATTTTCAATTGGAAAAAGTTAAAAATGAAAACACATGCTATTTTCCTTCGCTCAGGAGTGGGCATCCAACCCGCCCAAACTAAATGACCCTTCCGACTCAACCCAATTTGGGTCAATTATAAATTACATCAAATTCATATTGAACTGCAATGATACAAACTCGATTGAAACTCTATTGAAGCAAGACTTGTAGCCTTCTTGACGATGGAAGAACTATAACCACATTACTATAACAACTCCAACTAGAACTACAACTGCTACTAAGGTCATCCTATGGGTGGCGACTAAAGCCACGCAACGCAACACGCTATTGATGGGACACAAAGCTGAGATCGCTAGGTCTTAGGGCTTCAGCCTTTGTCATACATTTTTTTTTTATTTTTAATATTGTGTTAAAGGGTGAGTATCGGGGTTGGTTTCACTATTTTTAGTCGTACTCCATCCAGATAAAAATTGGTCAGCTCTGATTATGACTAAAACTAAGTTAAATTTTCACTATACATTCCCTCTCCCCCGGGGCCCCGACCTGGTGGGGACCAAAAGAGAAAAAGAAAAGAAAAGAAAAGTCGCTTCCTTTGCGAAAAACTTTGTTAGACAAATTATTAGCAATGTGACTTATGTTGCTAAATTTTAATGACTTAGTTCATTAATCTTTTTCTTTTAAAATTAACATTTAAAAGGTATTTAGTGGAAATAAACATGAATCTCAACAAGTAGAACAAATCAAAGAATATAATATAACTTGTAAAACTTCTGAATGAGAAAATTGAGACGAATCCGAGAAAGTTATTCTTAAATGGTCAATTGTGTAAAGCAAAATCTTCTATATAGCCCACAATTCACTCTCCCTTCAAAACTTTAGTTTACATTAGTTAAATCTTGGTCAAATTAAGATGAATAAGAAGAAACCTTTATACAAATCATACGCCTTGAATTTTGCAAGAGATGGTGTGAAAGTGACATTCTTTAATAAACAAAAGACTAAAAGCAAACAAATAAAAGTGAAAAGTAAGTTTGCAAACATAAATTGAATTAGTATATATTAACTAGGCCAAAACATTTGGGAATTTTATTTGGGTGACAACCGACCGAGGAAGAAAAAGTCACGCCACAATTTCACTCGGTTCCAATATTCTTGCCCTCTTTTTCTTTCCAGGTTCTTTATTGTGAATCACATGATCACGCGGGCCCCATATACATGTAAACATATAGCTACATGACTAAAGGACGATGTGGGTTGCAAATATTACTAAAATGCCCACGTCCATATATTTTTCGTTGGATTTGATTCATTGCTCACTATGCATATCGTTACGATACCCAATGTGGACAATGGATCATGACCGTATAATTCATTGTTTCTATTTAGTTAATTTTTAAGGATAGTGTTAATTTATTACAAGTTTATTATTATCCTCTCACAATCGAAAAATGGTATAGTATCATGTTTATTACAAGTGTATCATCCTCTCACAATCGAAAAAGGGTAAGACGATGATTTTACCCTGTATCTAATACACTACGTACATCCCGCAATAAACATAGATGTACAACTAGTACTTTCAATTTTATTTTTTTTCTTGTTTTGTTTTTCTTTTTTCTTTTTTTAAATGTATATATCACATACATTTCTACGCCGGATTCCGACGTCCACATAGATTTAGTAGTCGCATGTGGACTAGCCACCACAAATAGTTCTATACAAGCTGTATCAAAATGGTAATTAGAATTTATTCTGAGGCTGTTAATGTCAATCTCTATATTAGTCGGGTGACGTAGTACAATGAATAATTTGTCAAGGATATGCACCAAAAATAGTTCCATATATGTGTGATTGAGATAGTTATTAATAGAAGGTCCAGAGGTCATTAATGTTGCACACCTTGTTTGCCAATCGTAATGGAAAATGTTTAACATGCAAAAATGATGTTTATATGTAGGGCGTCTATTAAAAATTTTAAGACTCTGAAGATTAACTCAGATCTAAAGTTATGAATCGCCACATACACATAGACAATTTAATAAATAAAGTGGTCCCATGCAGAGGAATAGCTCCTATTACTGAAAGATCGAAGATTTTGACTATGAAAGTACTAGTAATTTTCCCTCTATTGACATGGTTTCTTAATTTTTCACAAAAGAGTAATGTATATTTGTACAAGTGTAAAGAGAGAGAAAGAGAGAGAGAGGGCGGGGGGAAAAGAGAGGGAAACAAGAAAAAAAGGGGGAATATATATGTTGAAATCTTGTAAAATGAGGTGTATGACTTGTTAATTATTATCTCGGTTTATTAAATTTTGATGCTTCCTCCATTCTAAAAGGATATATTCGTTTTTTCTTATTATCTTTCCTATATATAAACCACTTCACATTCTTGTGTGGATTTAATTTCTCTATTTTCCCATTATATCATTATTATATAGTGTATTGTTATTAAAAAATACATTATAATTATTTGATGTAGTAGCAGTACATTTGAAAAAAATACAAATAAAATTTACTCAACACTACGATTATATCCGCCTTGGAGCATGTGGGCCCGACACAGGTTTTTCGTTTCAGATTCTCGTGTCCTAGGATTCAATCCTTTTAACTTTTGTTTCATCTACCTCTTACGATTTTTGAGGTGAATCTTGATATTTTATTTTATTTTTTTAAAAATTATTATAAGGGAGAGTGTGGAGGAGGGAAATTAAACCCTAAAGCTAGAAAATTAAAAATCGACTTAAAGACTATTAAACCACATGGGTTTTGGGAGATAAAACCGTGGGAATGAGTATTGACCTTCTCATCATCAGTACATAATAATTATATAATGACAATCACAATGTCAAACATTAATGTGTTGCAATCACATTATTGAGAAGGAATATAAGCATTGGATTACAGTAAATGGCCCACCGTCACCTCAATGAGCGCAAAGCTCTCCTTCTGCAGGCTAAATTCCAAAACCATTTAGGTAATTTTGATACTATTTACTGACCCAATTTGAAATAATAAATTAAATTAACAACGTGTTAGAACTTGTATAACTTGCTAGTTCTACTGATACAATTAGTCTAAGTGAAGCATTACATTATATATTTTATCATTTTTGTGCCGAATTGTGATACCTTACATATATTAATATATTGTACTTCCATAAATCAATTAGCAAGTGATGTTATTTAGAAGCGATCACGATCAGTAAGCGGTAATGTAAATAACATTTATGTCAAGAAATCAATTGCTACCAATTAATTTGCTTTCACATCACCGGTAAACGGTTGCGAATTACGATCAATATCATTATTTAAAAAAAAAAGAAAGAAAGAAAGAAAAGGCATACATGAAAAGGTGGGAGTAACTAAGTCCTGATTCTTTAACTTTTTCATATGCTGGTTCTCCTAACATTAATTTACAGATGAGATATATATATCATATATATATATATATATATCCATTTTCAAGACTCGACTTTTTGTCTGAAGCAGTGAAGCTTCTTCTCTCGTCTTTCATTCTTTCTCTTTTCTTTCTTTGCCTTTCCTTTTGTCTCCTCTCCACTCCTTTTTCCAGTTAATGGATTTTGATTTCACGTCCTCTTTTCTCTCTCCAAATTGCATGGCAAAATCTAAATCTAAATCTAAATCTTCATCAACCACTGAATTAGTACCCTTCACAAAATCATACATATTGTTTCTTCTTCTTCTTGGATTTCTCTTCATCTCCCTTGTTCTTGCAAACTCTTCTGATCCCACTAAACCATATGCGAAATCCGCCATCTCCTCCCCCAGACGTCTCGTCCCCGATTCTCCAAAACCGTCATCATCAGCTGCTGCTACACATTCAATGGATGTTCATCCTAAGAAGACTACAAATTCGAAAACTTGGAGAGAATTTGGAGCTGCTGCTCATGAAGTTCCGAGTGGGCCAAATCCGATTTCGAACAAGTAGATATATATTGTCACTTCTATGTTTTGATGATACTACTTTTTACAGCTTTTGTTTCGGGTGAGAAGTTAGTTTTTTTGGGTTTTTATCTTCTTGTTCGTCGTTGTTAGCATTACCATTTTCCAGTTTCTGTTTCTTGAATGAACATATATACATATACTTACACGTGTCTGTATATATAATACTCCCCGGTCCTGCAAAAATAGTCATCTATTTCTTTTTCATCCGTTTCACATTATAGTCTTACTTTCTTAAATAAAGGATGTATTAAATTAAAGTTTACATTTCCTATTATACCTCTGTTTTAATTGGTTTTGTTACAGACTAAAATTAAATGAATAATTCTCGATGGATATTATTATTTGATATTTTTAACTAACACACAATATGTCAGTTTTTGATTGAGTGGTAAATATCTGCACATGTATTTTTTCATTTTAATGCATTTCTTCATATCCAATGAAAACATAATATGTAAGCGTGTCACTTAAAAATATCAAATTAGAATATATGTTGTGTAGAATCACTCAAATTAAATAGCATAATTTTATGGGAGGATAAATTAAAATTATAATTTTTTTAAAGAAGGATTATTTTTGTGGGATTGAGGGAGTGTTATTTTGTGGGATTGGAAGTTACCAAATATAATTAGGGTTTTGAGGGTAGAGGAGGAAGAATGAAAATGGAAGATGGAAGCGTGTAAGAATCTGAAGCACTGTAAAGTGGTGTCAGCATGTCAGATTTGGTGGGGGGAAGAAGCCAAGAAAGCTTTGTTTCGGTTGAACAATAATTTGGACTTTGCTTTTGTCTTCTCAAATACAGTATCATCGGTTTTATCGATGGGGAAAAAGTGCATATCATCACCACATGATTTGATAATCATGGCCATTTGATTCAACAATCTACGGCCAATCAAATTTATATCCCAAAGTGTGAATTACAGTTGTTATATATAAATTGACAAATCATTTGGGTACAATATCAAATGAGCTAGCTAAGATATAGTGTTTCATTCCATTTCTCATCCACTATTCATTCCAATTAAAATAGTTACGTCACTAATCCATACATGATAAATTACGTGACGGTGTATATTATTATTATTATTATTATTATTATTGGAAGCAATCAATGGGATATTAGAATAAAGACGACAGATCTGTACTCAGTACAATAGTATCTCCTTAGTACTGTTTGTGTGAGGAATTTTGTCACCACCTTCCAAATCTTAAAATGCTTTGATGTAACTAAGGGGCTCTAAATGGTTTTAATTATGGTCGTATGTTAAGTAATGTAATATCCAATTATTGTGTATGCATGCAATTAATATACAAGTGAAGAAATGTACATCTTCAAATGGAAGGGTGATTTGTGTTGCCATATGCTAAGGGCCACCGATATGGTCAAGGTCTATTGTGGTGGTGGGCTGGTGGCTATAGTGGGGTACACCACCAAGGGTTGAGCTCAGGCGTCATGGACGATCTTTGACGGGTTATATTTGATACTGTTTTGTTGATAACATGCATCCGTTTCTATATTCTCTCTTTATTTCTAGAAACTAGAAATTGATAAATAGTTTCTATATTCTCTCTTTTATTTAATTTCTCCATATCTAATGATCCCAACTCGTTACATGCATCCATACATTCATGTTTTAAAAAATTTGGCACCACGTCAATGAGAGAAAGTCCGACACATAAGGCTTGCTAGCCGGATCGATCAAAGGTATTCATCAAATGTGTTAATGTAGGAACAAAGCCACATAATAATATAGTTAAAGTCGTCGATCTTGGGTGAGAACCCGCATCAATTAGGTATAGGGTTTTCGATTGTGGTTATAAACTACCATATAGCTAGTTAAAGTTGTCGGTAGTGGTAATTAATACTTCCAATAGTGATTTCGATTATTCCATAGAAAGCAGCTTTTTAATTCATTCATTTTTTGTCATGGCGCATGCTCTCAATCGCCTTCACAGTAGGTAGGAGAGAATTTCAAAAAATAGAACTTCTAATGTTGTTAAAATGGAAAAACTTTATATAATTGACCACGAGATTCTATCATGAAATTACTATTTTACCCTTTTATTATCTCCAAAAGAGGTGATTGTATGGACTATGGTATATATGAGCACTATCCCATCTTCCACCATTTAATTGGCTTAAATGTTAGTCCTTTTTTTTTTTTTTTGAAGCGTTTAAATGTTTGAAACACTCCTCCATTCACTCACATGCATACAAAATTAGCATGGCCCCTTTTTTTTAATTCCATTACTATCAATTTATTTTTGTAAAGGGTAATTATATATACACCACAAACTTTAATTCATGTACAACACAATTTTTCTATTTACTAAAATGACCATAAGTAATATTACTAAATGAACCATACCTTTTAAAGACTATATATTTCCCGCATATCATGCAATTCTTGATTGTGAACACCAATACACCATAATTATTGTTTACCCTTTTGATTGTAATGCATGCAAATGGTTTACATGGAAAGTCAATTGCATCTTTACATGTAATTCATTTTCCCAACTACAAGCCAAGTATTCATTTGCATGTAAAATGGTGGCCAAAAACGTGCTTTAAGGTATTGTACCTCTAAATGGTTTACATGGTAAACTTTTGCAATCAAACAGCCAAAGATGTAATTCGATTTCCTGAATGTGACATTTGCATGTAAATTAAACCCTATCAAACACACCCTTTGTTTATTCCCTTCTCCAACTCTCCACCCAACCCGACCTGACCGCACCACAAAACTATGAAAATTGGCTAACATCATCTTCTTCCATGTGGCCATTGCCGGCGGCTAAACTTTGATAATTTTTCCATCTCTTCGGTAAGCAATTGGCAATCCAGATTATATCTTATGTCCTCCCCAGCTCAAGAAGATAATTCAAGAAGATATCACTCTTGTGATTGTTTATTAGAAATATTCGATCGATAACAATCGAGATCTAAAGCCAATACGGCAATACATATATATATGAACTAGAAATTGGAGAAGATATAAACTTTCTATAATGCTGCAACGATGTTGGCCTGGATGTATTGGGTAGCCTGTAAACCAGTGGTACATATATAGCAATTAATGTAGTCTTTTTCCAATTTAGATATATGATATATCATCAGTGCATTTTTTTGTTTATAATTGAGAAGAGATATATTAGGCTGGTGTTGTCTAAATGACACGAAAATGGCCATGACTTCGTTGCAAATGATTCAATATTTTAGGCTTCAGTATATTATATAACGTGGTGCGGCTAAAAATTCTTGTAATGGTAATATATTTATCCATTTTTCTTTTCAAATAGTTTAGGGTCATTTTAGTAACTTACATGGTCTATTTATAAAGATGATGTTTTTTAATGTGGTGTAATTAAAATGTGGTGGGAGAAATAATTTTTGTAGTGGCAATATAATTGCTCTTTATAAAAAAATAAATTCACAAAATTTTCAAATTGAATACCCAAATTTGCCCTTCCTGCCACTGTACACGATCCACCTTTTTCAAGCTTTACATGACTCCACCTTCCAACTTGTCAACATCACTCCATCCCCTCCATGAACTAGACATACACTTTTTGTATCTATACTTCAATCTTTCCAAAAACAAATTGAATTTTACTACAAATTTGTACTAAATTTTTGCTTATACAACTGTTATTAAAGTCATGAGTAAGGTAATGCACTTCACACAAGACTGCAATATATAGAGACTTTCAGAGAAAATGAAACTTTTCGTGGTACGTCCTTTTCGGGTAGAGATGAGCAGTCGCCACATCTTTTACTGAAACTTCAGAACAATTCCTCTATTCTATATTATAGCATATAGAATCGGGAGACTATTCATCTTCTTTGGCAATTAGCTCATCTTTTCCAACAATTAGTTTATCTTCTCCGCGCTACTAAACTAAAACATATTACTAAACCAGTTATGGGTGAAGATGTACAAATCCCTTTTCGGGCCTTAGCAAAGAAAATAGTGACCACTTGAGTGAACGGATTGCACTAGTTAGAGGAGAGATTGCACCAGTTAGAAGAGTGGTTGCCAGTGAAGGAACAGTGAGCCTATCATTTACAAGATGGAAGTGACGGCTCCCCCAATTTTAGTCCCACTAGATCCAACTCAGCCAAGTGTGTTTTGGTCCATCTATGTTGAAATACATGTCATTAGTGTCTTTTTGCAAAAAGACTTGCTCAAAATTTCTTTACAATTTTAAAGTATCCTATTTTTGGTATTTTTTTCCAAATGTGATGCTGGATGGAGGCTTTAACGAAATCCAGTACCATGCAACATATTAATTACCATGCCTAATGTTTCGCCAATAACCTTTAATGAAATCAATACAATGAACCAGGGAAAAGTGAAAAACTTTCGATTCAATCCCTTAGCGTGGACCATTGCACTCTGTTTCGCAGCGTCCATTTTCGGTGCTTGTAGAATGTGACAATAAAAAAGCAGTATTTAAAGAATTGAAAACTGTAAATGCAAGATTTGAAGTCTACAAAAAATTGTACAGTACGAAAAATTAAATCACCTTGAACTACAACAAAATTGGGCATATTCTATCCACCATAAATGATCCCCTCCCCATGTGGGGAGGTTTTCCACGCCACATGCCCCCCCTAATTAGAGGGGGGCCTCAAGTGGGGGAGGGTACAGTACAAAAAATTAAATCACCTTGAACTACAACAAAATTGGGCATATTCTATCCACTACAAATGATCCCCTCCCCATGTGGGGAGGTTTCCACGCCACATAGCCCCCCCTGATTTGAGAGGGGCCTCCACAATGAACTCTTACAGAACTATTTCACCATACACCAGAAGATAATCAATGAGTTATGCTTAAAGAGCAACGCGGAGTTTCAGTGAGGAACTGGTTAAAATTATATCTTCCAAGCATACCAAAAGATCATATGCGAATGTAGTAAGTTAAAATAACGTGTCAGTTAAATTAACAAACAAAAATGGTGATAGCTCAAATGGTAAGAATATTGTTGATCACTTCAGCCTTCATAATACTCCCACCGTCCCATTAAAATAGACTTGTATCTCACTTTCATTCATCTCAAATTACAGTTCAGTTTCCGTATCAAAAGTATAATTTATTTTCATAGGAGTAAAATACCCTTATTTAAATCACGTGGATATCAACAAATTAAAAGTTCATTTTCAAAATATATGGAATAATAAACACCACACTAGACACTCCATCTCTCAATATAATTAAACACTCTCACATTATTTAGGACATCAAATATTCTTAAAGGACCAACTTTCGTCACGTCATTTGGCATAAATATTATCAATATTACTAATTCCAATGAAATTGAATTGTGTAACATTTTGTACACAGGTAAAATAGGAAGAACATAAAAAAATATTTTTACAACTCCAACAACATTTAAGATATTTTTTAATATGTGTGAAAAATTGTGACCATCTATCTTAGTGGGATAGAATGAGTATATTAATATCGATTGATATTACTTTGTATATTGCAATAATATATAAATGCCAACGATAGAATTGCCCACAAAATATTTTTCAACTAATGCGACACTTAAATATGTTAATAAGCAAGACGTGTTTTGCACGTGATAAGGAATCTACGCTCATAACATCTTTTGTATTCAAAATATATTTACTATTATGAATATTTTATAACAAATGAGGCACTCGAGGGAATAAATATTATTATTCTATTGATGTGAATGACTATTATGCCCCTGATGAAATTATGTAATTACGATTGTACCATTCGAAGTTTTCCTATAAATAGGGCTTCAGTTATTAATGAAATTCATTCCTGTGAATTCCTTAGAATTCATTCTCTCTAAACTCTCTCTATTATTTCTATACTTTTATAACACATTATCAGCACGAGTCTCTAACCTTTTGAGTAATAAGAAGGGAGTATGCTCTACAGTTGCATCTTATAGATGATTTTCTGTATCAGAAACCAGATTATTACACCAAAATTATTTTGCATAAAAATATACACAGAGAAGAAATAATTCATTTATGTTTATATATTCATTTCACAACCATCGCTTCAACTCCATTTTCCTGCCAAACAAGTTGACGTAAAAGTAAAACGACACCACATCAGCGAAGTTCTTGACGAGGCGAGTCCATTGATACCAAAAATGACATGAAAAGATTACCATAAAGTGGAGAAAAACAAGTTCAAATATCAGCCTTCATGGAATAATAAAATTAGTTTCAGACCAAATTTTGTGGAGAAGATGGAATTGTGGCTAATTTTTACGTATAAACCAAAAAAGGACGAAGGTATATATATATATATTACTTTATTATATATATTATATTATATTATAATATATATTGTACGAAAAGTTAAGATATATATATTATATATATTATATACAAAAATTATATATGTATTATATACAAAAAAGTAATATATATAATATAATAATATATTAAATTGTAACATTCGTTTTCTCGAGATATAAGGAGCATACATTATCAAAATTAAATTTTCTTGACTCCATTATACTGGATTTAACGAGATCTGCAATTTGACACCAATATTGATAATATAACAGTTCATTTTGAAATATATCAAAATTTCAAAATTTATAAATTTGTATTCCAACTTTGAAAAATTAAAAGATGGTCATTGAACTTGTGAATATTTACGTATTAATCCTTATACTATTAAAATTTTATAAAGAGATATGCACACACGCACTGCCAGCAGATCGCCACAAGAATCGTAGCGGCGCAAGAAATGAGTATGTATTAATGTTTTATAAAGAAATATGTGTAGCGTCACGCACTGCCAAACGCATCGCCGCAAGAATCGGTAGCAAGAAATGAGTATGTATTAATATTTTATAAAGAAATATGTAAGACGCACTGCCAGCAAGACGCCACGCAAGAATCGTAGTGGTTGGTAGCAGACAATAGTTCGACCTTCGGCCGTTTACTTTGACGACAGTAAACAAAAATGGATAGAACATTCCCAAAGAAATTCTAAATCCATTAATTACGACCTGAAGACCATTTGAGTTAAAAGATCGGAATATTATTTTAACTCCCGAAGAGTTTAATTACATAAATACTTATTCTAAAATGATAAGTGTGCTCTTGTAGAAGTAATGAGTATTTGTTCTAGAAGAACAAATATGCTCCCGTAGAAGCAATTTAATATTTAATTCTCGTACTTTATTTACTGCAATTTAAATACTGCAATACCTCCTACCTGATGATGGGTTCAACCATCACTAAACAGAAGGTTTTATATATTTATGCAATTTATATGCTAAGTGATGGGTAATACCTTCTACTAAAGCAGATCCTATTCCTGAAGAAGTAGTTAATCATTATGCATTTTAATTCTCGCAATTTAAATTCCGTAAATTTATATTTATTGCGATAATTTCCATATGGTAGGTTCAACCACCTATTGGGGAGAATTTAATTTCTACAATTTAAATTTATGCACTTTATAGTTTGAGTATATTTCCAATGTGGTGGGTAATACTACACGATTGGTTATAACTAATCATACTCCAGAAGAAGTAGTTGATCAAATATTCTAATCCTACTCTCGAAGAAGTAGACGATAGAAATCAAATTTATTCTCCACATTTACCGAATATTAATGGAGAAAATTGAGCAAGTGGTACATGAAGTTACCATTGGATAAATATATGAAAGTAAAATGTTCAATAGATCCCATATTGATAAAGGGAACATATCATATGGAGTGATTATATGAAGTAATCTCATTGGTATGACGAGATCATTCGAAATAATCTCATTAATGATATGAGACTATATTGATATAAGAATAAAATGCTCTTGAAGAAGTATAATCACTAGATTTATGTATTTGAATAAAGCCAATATGATATTATTATTATTACTCCAGAAGAAGTACAAAACAGTCGAAGTGGAACATATTGAGAATATCAAAGATTGCAATAAACACTCGAAAATATAGAAATGCGAAAAGAAAATACATATTGAACCCATAAAGGAAGGGTGCGTTTCGAGAATATAAATACTCCGTAACTCTGCCACCCCCAACATCAGGGTTCATAATGAGATATTTAAAGGATCCGAATTTCCTTTTCGCTTGACACCAGCGGTCTGTGACCGACGGATATGGGCTTCCACAGATTCTTGAACATATGTATGAAATTTGATGAGTAGTTCATCAACAGTACTAGTAGAAATAAGTATTTTTCTCGCTGAATGAGAGATAAACTTATTATTTACACCCTGATCTAGAAACGCTAGTAAGCAATCAAAGAAACAATTGATATTCAACAAACCTATTGGTTTGGTATGAAAGTTCCACTGTACCCATGATGTTATATTGAATATTTTCTCAGTGTGTTGTAGCCGCCTGGAAGAACAATGAAAGCATCACTATTGTTCATCATATACATCATGCAGTTGTGGATGGATTGCGCTTGTAGCGCCAACCCTGCTGGACCCATGGTAGAATTGGCTCCAATTTGAGTATTAGATCCAACTAGATAGAAAGGTATTACACTCGAAACTCTTATTCCCCATGATGGTGCGGCCATTATAAGTCTAGTTAAAAGTTTGTTGTTGGTTCCTCCATATAGTATATTGATTTTTTGTCTCCCTAACTCTTTTACGAGTTGGTTTGTCATATCCACATATTGGATGTGGCCTACCAGTTTAGATCCACCAAGAATACATACGGTTTTAATCTGGTGAGGTAAAAACTGACTTGTATGAGATGATTCTAAAATCTCCATATCCATCTCTACTCCTATCTATCTTTTTGGCACTATACTTTCAATGTATGAACATGAGAGACACGAATCCCTCTATTTAAAGAAAATTTTTCAAATCAATAATTGATTGCACTATTTACTTTTTGACAAATATGAAAGAGAAAAAGGCAGAAAAATTTTAGTGAAATGACATATACCTGTCGGTGATTGAAAAATAATATATATATATATATATATATATATATATACATATATATATCTTAAAAATTGAAAAACAATATTTACAATTACAAGAAAAACATTGATCTTCGTTATTACACCGAGCTTCCTTATATTAATATGAGAAAATTATTATACTAAATTTTTCTACTAAATTTACAAACAGGATCTTCTAAAATAAGTTTTTCAAGACTATAACGTGATTGTTCATCTTTGAATTTAGCCCATAAGGCTATAAGCTCACCTTGCACGTGTCCACTAGGATGTGTCTCAAAAGCCTGTTGAATATCATCCAAAGGCTTCTTACTCAATCCATCCTTAATGAATGCTATTTTATCTTCTCGGTTTCTGGACAAGTACCCCACAAATTTACATCGAGTGTCACATGTCCACCGAGCACACTTGTAGCATCCTCCTAATCTTTTTGCTCTCCATTTCTTTGAAAAACTATTTTTACCCATACCAGGCATGTATTTAGAAGGAATTGAAACCTCACCAGATAATCAAACCTTTGCTTCAATCAACCATCGGATATCTTGTGGGATACCCTTATTCATTAGTATCCCCAACCTTTCAAGCCTACTTCGATAAATCCTTTTTAGGATTTTGATCGGTAGTGATGGATAGTATTTTCGAAGATTTGAGAGCAAATTATCCATTATTATATATGGACCATTATTATGGTGAATACTATAAGTGCCCGGATAATTTATAAACGCGTATGAGGTAAGTCTCAGCGTTGGAACAGTATCGAAACATGAAGCGTATGTGCTAAGATTCCACGCTTGAACAGTGATGTGTAATAATGCTTCCGAAACATGATGGAATATGTCGGTGAGCTATACATATAGTAATAAATCATGTTGAGCATTATACAGATACTAGTGAAATCGATATAAGAATTTACTGAACTAAAAGTTCAATAATACTCGTTTGCAGAACCGGACTGACCATCCCGGTTTAAATAATTATTGGAATCAATATTTCAAGTGAAGAATTAAAAGAATTCTTCAATGATTGTTCTCGATAAATGATGAAATCATTACTAGCCAATATTAGGAATAAATCACAAATATATCTAGAATAAAGGATGAAAAATATGGGCACACTCATCCTCCATGTGGACTACTAGATATTATGATATGGATCCACTAGATAGTCACATGTGTATATGATTCGTAATTTGAAATTTACGAAATACTTGCTCACGGTATAAGCATGATTTCCAGATTTAATGATAAAGCTAGTAAATGTATATCCCAATACTTGAATAAATCCCTGAAGGATTGAGTATGCGCATACAAGTGGGATATTATGTGGCAAATTATTTAAAATTCTCCAATAAATTACCAATATCAAGAATAGAATGGAAACTATATAAATTCTCATATTAAAGCTGAATGATGAGAACATATATGAGTTTTAGTGTTCTAAATTTTCTTAACATGAGGGGGAGTATTAAAGGCTGAAAATGATATGTGAAATGCATCATACTATATCCTCACAATTAAAATATGAACTTGAAGTTCAAAGATGCATAAAAGATGCTATGAACAATCACATATATCAGTTAAGATGCTTTGATAAGTTAGCACGCCAGAAGCATTGATATTATGAGATTTCCCCAATCATATATATCAAAGCAAATTATAAAAGATCGTCTTAATAAGGGAGGCATATGCTCTTGAAGAGTATATAGACATAACTATATTGTGTAATCCTACAAGATGATTGATAATGAGATATCTCGATAAATTATGTCGATATGGGGAAAGAAATGAGATTGAAAGTGTCGACACAGTATGAAAAGATAGCGCTACATATGATAGTGCGGATATTGAAATCCATCGGAAAATACCGATGCTAAAATATATGCCCTTATAATTAAAGTGTTCATACACGGGTTTAATGAGAAATGAGAATGAAACTCTTGACGAGGTTTCAAATGTATTATTCTATCAGTGCATGCAACGGCTCAAAATATCTACATTGATATTGTTGAGAAATTCATATGCTGTACTCTTTTCCTTGATTGATGTTTTTGTCCCAAAAGGGTTTTTCTCAAACAATGTTTTTAATGAGGCAGCCCAATCTCAACTAATATGAAATCTCCATAAGAGATTTAGATATATATCTCGATATAGTGAGAAAATGAGATCGAAGCTATTGATTGCATATAAGCACTGAATATAACATGATATTATATATAGTATCTAAATTTCATTCACGTGGAAATGAATGAAGCGTATCAACTAATGTATATGATACTTATATAAATCCATGAACAATTTTGAAATGCTTGAAGCATACTTGTATAAAATACGTGTTGCACTCTTTTTCCCTTGAGTGGGGTTTTATCCCACTGGGTTTTCCTAGCAAGGTTTTTAATGAGGCAACTTTAATGACGTATTCACATAAATATTGTACTCTTTTTCCTTCATTAGGGTTTTTCCTACTGGGTTTTTCTTAATAAAGTTTTAACGAGGCATATTCATGGTATATTGAGGACAACAAGAGAAATCGATACAGTGTATCTATTAGATCAAGTTATAATAGAGATAATGCTTTAGATCCAAACAATGATGATATTGAAATCCTTTACCAGAAGTAAGGATATTCGTCCTCAAGATATAAAATCAGATGGAGTAGCTGTACTCTTTTTCATTCAATCAAATTTTTTCCCACTGGGTTTTCTTGACAAGGTTTTAACGAGGCAGCACGTGAATACTCTTATACCACTGATAGACATCAGGGGGAGCAATGTTTTGATGAAACAGTATATAACCACTCCAAGCTATCCTACAATCAATTTGGAAGTTTTTCCGTTGGATTTTTCTCCAAACAAGTTTAGAAGACAATTTCACAAATAGTCATTCAAGGGGGAGTGTTATGAATATTTTATAACAAATGAGGCACTCGAGGGAATAAATATTATTATTCTATTGATGTGAATGACTATTATGTCCCTGATGAAATTATGTAATTACGATTGTACTATTGGAAGTTTTCCTATAAATAGGGTTTCAGTTATTAATGAAATTCATTCTTGTGAATTCCTTAGAATTCATTCTCTCTAAACTCTCTCTATTATTTCTATACTTTTATAACATTTACAAATATTTTTTCAACTACAAAAAGGGTCTTCTTTCTATGATAGTTAAAAAACTATTTTTATTTATAAATATTTCTTTTAAAACATATTCCACTACAATTTAAATTTGAAAGACTCTTGATTGTTGATTAATATTTAACCTTTGATTTTTTAAATATTTTATAGGCTATTTATAATATAGGCAGCCAACTACTGTTATAAAAAAGGTGAAATAATAAACTATTATCAGAGAACGACATTATTGTTTCAGTGAATTTCTTAAACTATTATTTTCAAGTGAATCGCCTCCAATAATAATAATAATAATAATAATAATAATAATAATAATAATAATAATAATAATAATAATAATAATAATAATATTCTCTTTACAAATTATAGAATCAAATGTGGATCTTTCAAAAGATAAATAGCAGCATAAACAAATATTTTAAACACTGAAATATTTGTTAATAATGTTTGGATTTGTTAGATAAAATACATATTATTGGCATACTTTATATTAATTTAGAAAATTAAACCTTTAATAATTATGACGTTAATAATTATGAAATTAATATTTGCTTAGTGTCATTGTGTTAATACTTATTTAACTAAAGATGATATTATTATAATATTAATTAGCAAAATGATATTGATAATTAATATTTTTTAAAAAAATAACTAGGTATTTTTGTAAATTTAAAAAAGGTGTGGGATAGAAGTGGAAAACGAACGTTTATACTCATTCCCTGGTTAAAACTTCCATTAATTATTTGGCAGTTTGGAATTTACAGGTTCAATGTTGGCCCGTAGGTGATGAAAGGGCATGTACGATTGTGGAGGAGGATTTTTACTTTTTAGTTTGGAGATGTAATTTAGGGTGGACATGCAATTGTGTAGGAGTTAAGAGGGTATTTTAGGTAAAAGTGGTTTTTTCAAATGGTAGAGCATGTGATTGTGCATGAGTTAACATGGTAATTTGGGTAAGAATTGTTTCAAGTGGTAGCGCATGTAATTGTGTAAGAGTTAAGAGGGTATTTCAGGTAGAAAATATTTTTAAGTATCAACCCCTTTTAGAAGGATGAAAGATTTGAGATGCAATTTAGGTTGAGACATGTAATTGTGCAAGAGTTAAGAGAATATTTTAGGTATAGTGTTTTTTTTCAAGTATAGGAGATACGAGGGTATTTTAGGTAGGTGGTAGATCGTGTAATTTGTCTAAGAGTTAAGGGGTACCTTAGGTAGAAAATATTTGTCAATTATTAGTCCTTTGCAGAACCCTTTTTAATTTATTTTTTCGTTCTGTATTTCGTTTTACCTCTCCAGTAGGTGAATATCGTTGTTGCTTTTTCCGAAATTTCAAACAATGGCTTTGGCATTCCTTATCATACCATGTTAACCAATTACTGCCATTAATGTCTCTTTGGTCTTGCACAGTTCAAAGAGTCCCCAACTATACTCAACTTCCTTCAAATCTCTCAATTCATTTATCTGTGCAAACAAAGGCAAAGCCACACATTTTATTTTCTGTCCGAGATGGAAGGGACAACGGTGATGTTGAAGGAAAACCTTGTATAAAATGCAGGGCATGTTCTGTTATGAGACAAGTATAGGGAGCGCCTCAACCCAAAGTAAAAAAAGACTCATTTTTATGTTAGTATTTTTCTTATTTTATAATTGACCTTGATATGTTAAAATATCAATTAAATATTAAAAAAAATTATAACAAATAAATATCTATTGCAATATGGAAACTTTAAAAAGGTTGGGATGATTTGAAGGAAACGCTAAAAAACAATAGAGTTAAGAGGAGAGTTGTAATACACAAAAACTTTTTCATTTACTTCTTGACTACTCGATACAAAATAGGCCACATGATCCTTATATATACCAGTATCACCTTCTTAACCAATGGCTGGTATTTAGTCACCATACATTTAATCTAATCATCTAATGACTACAATTTGTCATTTAAAATTCTCTAATAAAGTATCTTCGATGCTTATCTATCTTCTAAAATATTTACAAAAATATCCTAAAGATTTGATGATATTTTCTATGGCCTTATCTAGAATAAATTTCTAGAAATTGGATCTATTGGACTTTTAACTATTAAATCCTATTTACTAAGTATATACACCCAATTATTTATTTTGGGCGAAATCAAGTTTATTTTCAACAACATCATGGTATGCAATTTATGTTTAATTCAATTTGTTGAATAAACTTCTTCTATATATCTTTTCAATATATTATAAAAATCAAATTCATTTGTTTTGAATCAAACAAATTTTCAAAAGTACAATTTCTAGTTATTGCTCAATCACGAAGATGAGTATTTTGAAGGCCCGCTTCGTTTTTTGAATGGTACAAAGAAGTTAGATTTATTATTGCTATAGATAAAGTAGAAGAAATTAAAAGGCAAGTAAGACGATAATTGAAGCTAAAAAATGATAGAGAAATAAATGAAAAACAGGGATTGTCAAAAAATTTATTAGTATTTTTTCTGTTTTATTTGATTATATAGTTGTTACCTCTTATAGCAATTTCCTTTACATATTTTTGTCTCGTTCAATTTAATTATTTTTAACGTAACACATAGTACCATTTAAAAGTTTATGAAGTCCCATTTTTTAAACCTCATGTTCAACCCCATAAACTACATAACCAGCACTAATAAAATATATTCATGAAATGTGTAATTAGTAGGTACCAAACAACGAAATAATATAGTTGAAGAAGTCGATTTTGGGTGACAAGTCCTAATAAGCTAGTTATGAGGTTGGTGGTTGTCGGTGTAAACTACCACATAACCCTTTTTTTTTTGAAGTATGCATTGGGGATCGAAGAGGTGGGGTTGTGTCTCAAACCCGAATCAATGCTGGTAAAGAGATGCATCTACCACTAAGCCAAGCCTCTTCGACAACTACCACATAGCTAGTCAAAATTGTTGGGAATCCAAAATCATGTCAATTAATTACGAGTTTCAAAAATGATCTCGAGTACTCAATAAAAAGGCTTTTCTTTTCCTTTTTTTTTTTTATTCTTTCTTTGTTATGGTTCATGCTCTCACCTTCGAAAGTACATTGGAGAGAATATAAAAAAACATAGTACTTCTATGTTGCTAGAACCGCAAAACCATCTATAATTGATAACAAACAACAAGATCCTATTATGAAAGTACGATTTGACTTCAATATCCACTTGTGAGCATGGTAAAATACCCATAAGTGGGTAAATTTCAGACACGTGTCCCCCTAATGGGGGACATATGCCTCAATCTGTCTTTTTATGAGCATTTTACCATGCCGATAAGTGGGCAGTGGAGTGAAACTATATAAAACTATTATTTTATCCTTTTATCATCTCTAGAAGACACGATTATATAGTATACATACAATTAATATCCCGTCTTCCACCATTTAATGGGCTTAAATTACATTGTCTTGAAATACTCCATAAAATTTTGGAGGGAAGCAAAACCGTCCACTTCGATTTCCACTTGCTTCCATTCCAAACAACGTTTCTCCTCCAACCACCACCATTTGGGCACTAATAGCAGCCGCGGGTTACCTCATCATATACATAAATGTGATGCAGGTTGGAGACTTCAATGAAATCCAGTACTATGCAACCTATGAACATGTCTAATGTTTCACCAATAACCTTCAATGTAATCAGCATTGCCGGTGGAATTGATAATCCAATAATGCAATACCAGTGCTAAACTATTGGAGAGTGCTTCAAAGCTCCAACGCCTGATGATTGACACGTAGCCACTTCCCTGATAGTTGGGAGCCGAGGAGGCACATGCCAATCATCAGCCCACATGTGGATATTGCATCATTAGTGATTGAAATCCTGGGTGAATGATCACCTACCCACTTGTCTTGCGAACAAGGGTGACATGGCGCCCTCACAGGACGCCACGTCACCGGCCCACATTTTTTTTTGGAATCTACGTCAAGTGAGATGAATAATATATAACTGCCCCCTGATGGTGGGGTGTTTCACTCGACCTCTATCTTCTTTTTCCTCCCAAAAAAGGGAGTGTTGGCATCTTACGATGCCAACACGTTGGCATCGAAACGGGACTTTGAAATCCTGTACTGAAGTTGATATTTGGGGTTTTTCTTTTTACTTTGGGGATTCTTTGCGTTAACAAAATAAATATAATAAAGTGGAGACCCTAGACAACCTCCCAACCTTAGGGTCAGTCCCGATACCATGGATAAAAGGAAAAATGAAAAACATTTGATTCAACACTTCGTCATGGACCATTTCATATTGTTCGATAGATTAATTTGAAATGCACGTAGCACGTACTATGATCTCTTTAATTTGATCGATATTCAACATTTAACCATTGCGGAATATTTCGTCAAAATCTACGCATTACTAGGGCATGGATGTTGAACATGTAAACGACTTTGATACCCCCGAAGTGTGGCTTCTTAGTTGACGTTTTTGAAGTCTGCAAACAAGAAATATGTGTTGCTAGATGAATAGGTCGCGCATTGACACAACAAATCTAGTGGTTGTTCCAGGCTGAATGAATTCAAGTGAGGTGAATTCCCCTCCATCATTAATAAGACCTTTTCTACTTCACCTCTATCTTTTGCACCACCGGATCCTCAAAACCACCAACACAAATATTGTATATCCAAATGCTAGAACGTTTACAATCTGCCAAAAGAAATATCTGACCACAAAACTAAAAACAAAACGAAGGGGCAGCATTCTACAAACACCTCCACCATATATTAGTCACCAAAAACCCTCGAATACGAAATTCCTCAGCCCCTTTCTTTGTCATGTCTATACTTAGAAACAAGCAATCACCCTAGGAAAGAGGATTCAAAGCCCATATTTGATCTATTTGAACAGTGGTGGTGGCAGGGAGGCGATGATTGAAGGTGACAAGCAAACACCAAGACTTGGTAAAGCAATGTTTCGCGGTCCATTGTTTGTTAAAATGCACAAAATCTGATTTCAGAGTTTGCTCAAATAGCTTAGGGATTAGGAGGGAGAGGAGGTGGAGATTGGATGGTAATGGTGGATGGTGTTTGACAGCGTCCATTTTGAGTGTTCTTAGAATGTGAATAAAAAGCAGTATTTAAAGAATTAAAAACTGTAAATGAAGGATTTGAGGTCTACAAAAAAGGGGTAAATTTTAAAAATTGTGTGGAGAGTACAGATAATTATCTCACCTTGAATGACAACAAAATTGGGGATATTCTATCCATAATGAATTCTTACACAACTATTTCACCGTACACTGGAAGATAATCATTAAGTTTGGCTTAAAGAGCAACATGGACTTTCACACAGGAATCAGTCAAAATTATATCTTTCAGATGATTATCGGCTTTCGGGTGATCACGACAATCAAACTTGAGCTTCACGTGCAGAGGTCGGATGAAAATGAGTTCTTCCATTTTTGTCTTTGATGTCAATAAGAGCTTAACAAGTAAATTCCTACTTACCTTTCTCCTGGGATCCAAGACATCAGCTATCATTGTTGCTTTCTTCACTTGATCCCAATCATCTTCTGAAGTTGAATTTCTTTTCAACCTTAAATAAAGCGCAGCAGAAATGATAACCTGGATCAAAAAACAGAAAAAGAATTTACTCAAATCTAGTGCAAATACCTCAAGAAATATTTCATCATGGAAACATTGTGCCTACTAAATAGGGATCTTTGATTTTCCAAAAGTAAACTTCCACCGTTCGGGCCGTTATAAGGAGTAAAAATGTGCATTATTTCTAATTCCTAACATAAACTGAACTAAAATTCTTAAGAAATCCCCCGTCTGAGAAAATATCAAACTAATACAAAAAAGACTACGATGCTCAGACTTGCCGGAAGAGGTGCCGCATCCGTGTCGACACAACACGGGACACAGATTGGATTATTTGATTTTCATTTGGACAAGCCTGACTTTCGCTCTGGAGAAGAAGACGCGGGACACGGATCGGATTCTTTGACTTTCATTGGACACGCCGGACTTTCGCTCTGGAGAAGAAGCACCGCTGTTACTAGGGTTCGGGAAGAAGAAGAAGAATAAGTTCAAAAATGGCATTCCTCTGCAAGTCTGGACTGCACCGAGGAGGCGAGGAAGGGAATGAGCCAGGAGATCAGAGTTTTTGTCTTTTGTTTTAATAATAGTTGGGCTCATGACTTATTGGATTTTCGGATGGGCTTGGCATTAGTTGCGCTTCAGCAAAATGTGCTTATTTGTTGGCTCCTTACGAACAGGCCCTAATGTAGACTCAATCTATCTTGTTCAAATTATTATTATTATTTTTTTTTTTTTTAAGTTATGAATTATATATGACCTTTTTTTTTTTACAATTAATTTACTTTTCAATTTGGAAATTATTCGATTTTCTATGTTTATATATAAACAAGCCGTATCCTCGCGTCCGCGTCTAAAGTTTGGATCCATTCAACAGTGCCCCGTATCCTAGATTTTAGAAAATAAAGGATCTGACCCCTAGATCCATACCCGTATCCGACACCCGCACCCGAGTCCGAGTAACATGGGAAAAAATGATTAAATAAATTAATATACCTCGCTTGTTCCAGGGCTGGTGTTGACAGTGCAACCAATGCGCACTTTCCCTTCTTCCCCTTCACTCAGATGCGTGCTTCCATTTTCTGGGCTTGATTCTATTTCTTGCACTGAAAAGCTAAGGCTATCAATTTCATCGTACCACTGTTGAGCAGTGCCAACCTGCATGTACACGGGATATGAACTTTGAAGCAACCCTACAACTAAAAGATCTGAGCAAAGTGATAAATTAAGTGTCAAAGATAACATAAGTTACACTAGGAAGTACATAAAATTTAGAAAATTTGATACCTTCTCTGTTGATGCAGCCTTGCCCACAGCTACAGAGATTTCAGTGGCTGCCCCTCTTGCTTGGCGCCATATACAACCCTCTTGTAGTGGTTCTACTAGATTGGTGTGTTTAGGAATATCGATATTCAACTCTATGTCAACAGTACCTGACACGAACGCGAAGCATCAATTCCATGAAAGAAAGTACATCTACACATCAATGTTAGCCATGAATAAGACGTGATGCCAGTAGGAGATACGAATCTACAGATCAATCATCTAGGACATATGAAACAGCATTACCCCAAAATAAATTCATGAAGCGTATCCGTGTATGGATAAAGGGCACTTATATTATATTCACTGCATGACAGGAGATTCACAAGTAAATTTATCAGCACCTGAGCCTATGTTGTGTTGCCTCGAAAATATTTAGCAGCTAGAGCTTGAACACTAAGGGTATGTCTGTCAAACTAAATAGATTCAATTTAATTCGATGCTTTTCATTGAGATATCAACCTCTTTAAATAGAGTTACAACATACACAACTCAAAACCCTAATGTACAATGGGCCTAATTAATGGGCCTAAATAATAACTAATAGTATATGGGCTCTAATTACAACTAAAGCTCTAATTACAACTAATATACAAGTAGTCAAATATCGTAACATCCCCTCAAATTGATGCGGAGGGTCGAAAGCATCAATTTGCCCACTAAGAACTGATGACGCTCACGAGATATAATGCTTTTGTGAATACATCGCTTAAACTCCGCAGATGTGAGGAAGATTGATCACATGGTGATCAAATGCTTCACTGATAGAATGACAATCAACCTCAATATGTTTTGTACGCTCATGGAAACAGGATTCTCTGCAATTTGAATGGCACCAGTGTTGTCGGCATGTAGTGGAGTGGAAGAAGATTGAGGAATACCAAGCTCGCCTAACAAAACCACGTAAGCCACACAATCTCGGAACAAAGGCTAAGGACATGGCACGCAGTACTTGATTCAAAGAGAGGATTTAGAAACTGATCTTGTTTCTTACTTTTCCAAGAGATGAGAGCATCCCCAGAAATATACACCATCCTCGTAATAGACCGACGCAGATTCGAACACCAGCCCAATCGGCATCACTATAACCCACCAATCGTAATGGATTCATCTTAGGGAAAAATAACCCACTGGTAAGTACCCTTTAAGATAACGAAGAATACGAACAATGCCTAAATGAGAATGCCGAGGGGCCTTCATAAATTGACTGACTTAATGAACTAAGAAAAAGAAATATCAGTCGGCGGATAGTCAAATAATTCAAACTCCCCACAAGTTGTCGATATAACAAGGGATCGGTAACAATTCCACCATCTTCTTGACAAAGTTTCAAATTCACTTCCATTGGTGTAAGAACAGATTCCTGTGATCGGAGACCAGCTAAAGTGAGAATATCTTGGTGTATTTGTGTTGATGCAGGAGAATACGATGGAAGACGAATGAACTTCAAGACCAAGAAAGCATCAAGGGAGCCAAGATCTTTCATGTGGAAAGAGGATCAAGATCTTTGCTGGAGTTTGCTAATTGTTTGAACATCGATCCTGTAATGACAATGTCATCCACATAAACTAAGAGCAAGACTATCCTCAGAGGAGTCTTCTTGAGAAAAAGAGAGGAATCATATTGACTCTGGGTGAAGTGAAAACCGAGAAGTGTAGCAAATTTCTCAAACCAAGCACGGGTGCCCTGCTTTTAATCAGTATAGAGAGCGTTTTAAGCGACAAACTTCACTGATTGTGTAAGAAATAGCCAGGGGTGGGACCATATAAATCTCTTCCTTTAGATCCCCATGTAAGAAGGCATTCTTTACATCCATCCGATGCAATGACCAACCTTGGAAGCAGAATGGCCAAAGCCCGAATCGTAGTCATCTTAGCAACCGAGCAAAAGTCTCTTCATAATCAAGTCCATATTCTCGCAATTGCCAAGTGCCACCAACCGAGCTTTATATCTATCAATAGTTCCATCGAATCCGGAGTTTATTTGTATACACCCACTTACAAATCCAGATGAGTTTGACCCTTCAGTATGCCAGTGGACTATATCCTGTGTGATTCTCCGTAAGCGCTGAAGTTCGTCTTTCATAGCTTACGCCAACAAAGCCCACTCAGCGCTCGTGAATAAGACTTAGAATAACTGTAGTATCCGTAGTAGCCCGATTAGCGTATGAGAGAATCTATACCTCGATCCGTGGTGGGGATATACGAGTCGCCCTCCTGGTGGTGCATGTGAACGAAATCGACATCGGTTCAGGATCGGAAGGGGCGTTGGTACCGAGGAGACGTCTTTGATACACTATTCTTTCCAACGATCGCTTGTAGAAGTATCATGATCAAACGTAGGAAGGGAAGTAATCTCATATGGTGGGGAATAGAGGATCGAAGAAATACTGAAGTTTCAAAGAAAATAACATTACACGAGATGCGTTTATTGTGCTAGCCGAATCATAACATATATATCCCTGGTGAGAAGTACTGCATCTTGAGAAAAGCGCATATGCGTGTCGCTTGAGCGCTGAGTTTGTTTCTGCTCAGGGAGGTAAGTGAACAAAATGCATACAACCAAAAATACGTAAGAGAATTATAGCCGAATGACAATCAACAAACGATAATATGGAGAGTCAAATTGAAGAACTTGAGAAGGCAACCGATTAATCGGGATAGACCGATGTAGACAACGCTCAATAAACGAAGGAGCAGATGATCGATCATGAGAGTACGAACTACATCTAAGAGGTGTCGATTCTTACGCCTGCTACTCCATTTTGTTGTGGAGAATATGGACAAGATCGCTGAGACAAAATACCCATAGACGTGAGAAAATTGTGAAACTCGAGCAGACATGTATTCCTAATCGATCGTAAGATCTTAATCTGAGCGTAAAATTGAGTTTGAACAAGTGCAAGAAATTTCAAATTTGGAGAACACTTCGTATTTAGATCAGAAAATATATCCAAGTGAAACGACTATAATCATCAATAAAAGTCACAAAATACTTATATTGAGCATGTGAAATAACAGTGACTAATACCCCAAACATCGGTATGCACAATCTCAAAACATGTACGCGACTCCCATGAGAAGGAAATGGTAAACATTTACTTTTACCCAACTTACAAGTAGTGCAACCGTAACATATATCGAAAAATGAAATTTTATTGCCCAATTGACCGCTTTTGACAAGACGAGATAAAACAATCTTGATTGGATGGCCTAATTTCTTATGCCAAACATCACTATTAAGCTAATAATGTTAGAACAACCTATTGAATTAAAACCAATTAATCAATTGAACTGGAATTAGAAATGGAGAATTGAAGAGGAAACAGATCGCCCAACTTTAGGCCCCTTCATGATCACCTTCCCGATGTTTGATCCTCGCACACAACAACCATTACGATCAAAGTGAATTTTGCAATTATTATCCACCAATTGTCCAACGTAAATTAAATTTGAAGATAATCGCATAAACGAGGACATTATCAAAGGTATTCCTAAGAGACCCGATAGCAAGAATAGAATAGTATTACCATTTGCTATTTGAATATGCCGATTCCAGTATACTTACTTAATATCACGCAAAAAGCAGGATTTCTGTCATATGATTTGAAGTCGCCAACCAACCAAGGGAAGTACGAGAATGATTCTGCACTTTGGATACTAAAAGCGATAAGGCAGAGACAATCATCCGTTGGACCATTTCTTGAGTCAAAGGAGATGGACAATTTGGGTGGAACAGTCGCCGCTGCATGCGCAAGAGTAACATCCGCAAGATTAGGATAATGATGACTAGAACTCGCCTCTTGTCTATTTTGAGGCGGATTCGACAATCCTTGATGAGATGCCCTCTTTCTATGAATTACGTAACTTCTTAGCAAAGGTGTCTTGCAATGTGCCCAAACTCCTTACGGCGATAGCATTGTATCTCAGACATCGGTTTTTCCTTTGGCTTGAGCAAGATAAGCAACATTCATCACCAAAGTAGTCTTGATTAAGATCCGATCCGAAGTTGCTAAACGCCGCTTCTTCACGCAATAGTGCACTTAAACAAGTGTCTAAGGGCGGTATAGGATGGCTATTAATTAACCCACCACGCGCTTTCAAACTCGTAAGGCGGCTTCATCGTAAATTGGTCTCTCGGGCTGTCATCATGAATTTTCTTTAAAGATTCTAATGCCTCCTGTGGAATCTGCAAGAAACAATTCCTAATATTCACTCCAAAGATTCCGAAATCCGTAATAAAACTATCAATAGTGAGATCGCCTTTTGTCGATAATTAGAAATATCTAACTCCAAATCGATATTTTCTAGCAAGATATCTGATAATAGACGCGTAATATAATCCCACATCTCCTTTGCAGCTTGCAAAGGTCGCAGATCATTTATCATATATGGTTCAATTGAACAAGCAACCAAGTTATAATCAGGCATCCTAATCACCCACTCGAGCACGCTCCTTAGGATCTGTGAGGAGCCTTCGTAGTACCATCTAAGTGACCCCATAAATCTTTTCCTTTAACATACATTGAGAATTGAAATTCCCAAATACTATAATTCTTCCCGTTAAAACGAACAATCGAAATCTTGTTCAAATCATTTATGTGAAATCGAAAAAAATATGATGAAACGACTTGATGAACAAGGCGCGATGAACAAAGGCGCGATGAAACAAAGATCTCGATGAACAAAGGCGCGATGAACAAGAACTCAGATGAACAAAGGCGCTGGCGAACAAAGAACTCCGATGAATGCAAAGGTACGATCGCAAAATCGATCAATTCCTAGAACCTGGCTCTGATACCATGTCAAACTAAATAGATTCAATTTAATTCGATGCTTTTCATTGAGATATCAACCTCTTTAAATAGAGTTACAACATACACAACTCAAAACCCTAATGTACAATGGGCCTAATTAATGGGCCTAAATAATAACTAATAGTATATGGACTCTAATTACAACTAAAGCTCTAATTACAACTAATATACAAGTAGTCAAATATCGTAACAATGTCAACTTTAACTTATTTTTCTTTCAAAAGCTCAAGTTGTCAAATATTGTGCCACTTGAAACTTTTCATCCATATACTAAGGGTATGTTTGTTACAACTTAAAACTAAAATCATGTTTTCAACTTTCATTGTAAACCACTCATTTGATTGATTTGACAATTGTTTATTAGTTAATACCACTTTCTTTCTGTTGGAAAGTATTTTAGCTATTTTAGGACTCTAGTTATTTTAGGAATGTTATCTTTTTAATTGATTCTAGTTTATCTATTTTCCTAGTTTAAATGAGTTTCTCCTCCTATATAAAGGAGTAATTGTAACCTAATTTTATATACCAATATATTATTAATTTTCGCTTCTGCATTATATTTCAACTTGGTATCAAAGCACAAGGTTTTTAGATCTTGGTTCTCCGGCGGGCGACCTAGCGCCGCTCGTCCGGCACCGTCTCTAATTTTCCCGTGCAATTACCCTCTACCCATAATTAGGGTCTCAAGATTGGATCTGAAAAATAGAATTCCAAATTGAAAACCCTAAATTTGAAATTTCCAAAAAATTGAAAACCCTAGTTCCCAAATTGAATCCTCTTTGCAGATGAGGGTCTACCCATTCTTCCTTCAATCAGGGTCAGCCCAGATGCCGGCGAGTCACCGGCGACCTCGACTGGCTCCGGCGAAGCCTTCCCGACCATCAGATTTCTCCGGCGAAGTTGCGGCTACGAATTCTCGCGACTTTTCGCACCTATTCAGCGAAGAATCTTCTTGATTTTCAACAGACCAGGCCTTTTTTCAGGTTGCACGACCACCGCAGACCATCGGAAATATCCGGCGAGACCTCAGCGAACCTCCGGTCAAGGGCAGCAGTGATTTCTCTCCATCTATTGTCGGTTGAAGAGGTGAAGCGACGAAGGACTGAAAAGGCTTTTAAGGGCTGATGAAAAGGGATGAAAATCAGATTCGTTTGAACATTTTTTGAGAATTTGCAGAGTTAGTCCCTGTTGTTTTTGGGATTATTTAAATCAATTCTCAAAGATTCTCTAATATTTCAGAAAATTGGCAAATTGGTCCCTGAACTTTTGGAGAATTATTTTTTAGTTTATAATTCTTCCAAATTGACCCTTTAGTTCATCCTCTCGTTGTCTAGATGATCTCTCTAAGGTCTCAATCTTTATGATTATATTTTGGGATGCTACTTTTGATCAGGACCACTCTTGGGATGTTTTATGATCGGACTTTTGCGTTTGACATTCAAACCCTTAAATTGCCTTATTAATGATCAATGGCCTACTCAGAGCTAAGTAACCAATCCTTCTCGGTTGACTAGCCATTTTGGTGCGTTGGAAGATTTACGTGACTGTCAAAGATTTCCGATAACCTCTCGCAGAACTGTGCAACATTTCCCTTTAGTTGGCTCAGTCTTTTTGGTACTCCATGGGGATCGGCAGATCATGGTTTTCTACATTTAACACTAGCTTTCTCGGTTGACCTAGGCCTCCACTCGGATATGGAAGGACCATGTAATTCTCATCTATGCTAGGGGAGGACTTAACCACTTGAATTGGAAGAAAGGGGGAGTTTTTGCTACTTGGAGTTCCAATCAGAATTGACTACCATTTGAAGTGGAATGCAATCGGAGTTGACAACCGGTCACAAGTAGTCGGTCATCCTACCGGTCTACAATTCCTTATTCCATACATTACTGTCCAAGTTGATGTTGTGTAGATGCATCAACTTGAGGGGGAGTGTTGGAAAGTATTTTAGCTATTTTAGGATTCTAGTTATTTTAGGAATGTTATCTTTTTAATTGATTCTAGTTTATCTACTTTCCTAGCTTAGATAAGTTTCTCCTCCTATATAAAGGAGTAATTGTAACCTAATTTTATATACCAATACATTATTAATTTTCGCTTCCGCATTATATTTCAACTCTTTCCATTTCAACCACACATTTAAAATTGCTTTAATGTATAATCTCTATCAAACATACAATGAACAAAGCTTCTACTTATTAGTACCGTGGTCTTAATAAATATGAGGTATGTTTTGCAATATCAAACAATAGCAAACGGTAGGTAAGAAGAACTCATGTCATTCAATACAAGGAAGAATCTGCTTATAGCTAAACTGGTGAACCAAACGTTGAGCAACTTGCAGACAATCTGATGTAGTGGCAAACTCCAATAGAAAACATTTTCCATCCAAATCTCATTGCCACTTCACCTTAACCACTTCAATCTGCGACTCTAGCATGTTACCGTTGTTTTAAGATCACTCTTGCTTCCATTCAATTGACAATTAAATTATTATTTGATGCAATAATAATAATAGATAAGAAAAACTGGGAAACAGCAATCATCAACAAGAGCTCATTCAGTGCCCTCATTGCGACAGAGAGCAGTAAACATCGCCAACTCCCACACCCCTAAAATATTTATCATGTAGAGCATCTACACATAGATATCACTTGGACCTGGCAATTCGCATTTCAAGAGGCAAAAGATAGAGAAATTATTCTGTTGTGTCTTCATGAAACAAATAATTTGAGACACGGTAAGTATATCAGCAAGATGGACTAGGATATTTTGAAGTACTTAAACACCATATTGCAAGATGCATCTTGATGTAGACCAGGGACATTGCTTCGAAATTATTAGTTCATTCTATCATAAACTTCAAGACAAATGATAATAACCAGGTATGGGATATTAAGGGTTCGTTTGATACAAATTAAATCAAATTAATTTTACTTTACTTTTCCCTCATCATTTTCAACCAGTCATACATTGATTTTTCAATTTTTTAATACCTCTCCTTTAATTCTCAACCACACATCTAAAATCTATTTTTTCAATAACTCATATCAAACATGCCCCAAGGTATTGGAGGTATTGGAGAAAAATACAGTTTTTCTTCTATTTATTAATGTGGTAAAACCTAGAGTGTGAAAAAATTTGTTAACCGCTTCCGAGGGATGTAATACTTATTAAACTTTGTACCAATAATGCAAAGCACCACTTTTTACCACATAAATCATCGAAGCGAAATTCACTCAGGGACAATTCCTACAGCTTTCAGTCACCACGTCATCCAGCAATTTTAGTACTCCAGTTTACATCTTTCTGAGACTCCCAAAAATATCAGTAAATACAGTAACGCCAGAAACCAGAAAGAGACTGCCAGGTGTTGAAAACAAATATATTGATGATATTAACCTTTGAATGAATGACAATATGGTTAACAGATCCACAGATTACATCTATCTGTAACGGGTGACCTACAATTCGAAGTTCAAGAGTAACAGAAAATATTGGCTTAGAATGCTTTGTCATTTTACTGCATCACATTATGTGAGAGAAATAAAATACCTGGAAGCAAGCAAAATCGTTGAATGTGATCGGTGTGGGATCCTGATGGCAAACCATCACTGTTAATATTACCAGAGAGAGGTTAACATACCAGTTAAAAGGTCAATAGCAGATAGTAAAAAAATTTACTCCTATAGATCTTACACAGCATAAACTCGTTCCAGAGGGAATGAGAGCCAATAAGGAAGCCCGAGGGTCCCGAAATTCGAGAATCGGAAGCTTGAAAACGCTCCAGATTTCCTACTGAATTTGGAGATCACCTGACCAACTTCAAAGTTACACAAATCAACATTGGTTTAAACAGAATTTGACGCCAGAGAGTAAAAGAATAACATGTCAAAAGAATAGCTCAAAGTTTGTTACCTGCATTGCAAACTACTACATGATCTTGATAAGTTGCCACCGAAGACATGAGACCAGCATACGGAATGTTCTCAGATAGATAATGAACATCTAATTGCTGCTTCAACCAATCAGCTGGGATCTGCTTCAATGGAAAGGATCTCTCTAGAATCATCTCCCCGCAGATCTCTAAAATCTTTGAAGATTCTTTAAAATATTTATTACAAGTCAGTGACTGGCCAGGGAAAGCTGCATGTGAAGACAGTCTATATTACTTCCATACCTTTTACAACTTCTCTGATAAGCCCTGATGCCATATCCAGGACCCATAAAGTCCCAAAGCTGCACAGAGAAGTTATTTGAAACCAATTACAATCTTAAGACAATTAATGATGACACTCAACATGCAGAGCACTAAAAGCAAGAAAACAATTTTGAATTCTTTTATTTTCCTTTCTGGTAGTGATGATGACTGAAATATACAGGTTAAGCTAGGAAAAAGTGAACAAGGAGCATGACCCTGCAAATTATGTTATAACTCGACTAGATACACCAGGCGCCGAAATATGAAAATCCTCTATCATGTTTCGGAGGTATTGGATTATAATAAACATCAGCGCCCTTGATGATTTCTCTCTGGAACCTAACTATTTTAGATGATAACAAGCATCAGCTGACCTAAACTAGTGCTAAATGAATATCCACATCCTCAAGCCAACCCATTCAGCCATCCAGTCAGAAAACAATAAATTAAGCAGCGTTAGAGACAAAGTAGAAAAAGCACCGAATTCAAATTGAAAAGCTTCAAAACTACTTTCCAATCATTGTAGTAATCGACCCCTTATCTAGGGCCCAACCTGTGTACTTGCCCCTCAACCAAAACCATACTTCCTAAATATACATGAAAATATTGTAGTAAGACAGAATATTCAATTAGTTTCAGGGACTTCACTTTTTTCCCTTCAAGACCCTAATAACTTTCTGAGATAGAGTCTATGTGAAACTCGTCTCTAACAAATAATAGTTCAGACACCAAAATGTACAGGCAATGTTCTTCGTATTTGTTTTTGTATACACACATCATTGTGCAATGAGAAAATGATAACTTTCTCCATATTTTATATTGGTATCAAAGCTACAAAGATGAAAAATGAAATCAAGAAGAACCCTACCCCAAGCTCTTAGAGCTTACCACCGCTTACCCTGACACTGAGTAATTTCTCCAGGGTCCTGCAGCGTCAAGCAATCCAGCCCCTGCTCTAGGAAGTCGAAGGTGGCACTTACGTTCTCATTTGCAACTTCCACCCTAAAACAGTTCTATTCACCTCCAGTCTGAAAGTTCTTGCCTTGTGAGGCTCCAGCATGACCCCTCCTTGCTCCAGAAACCCTCTTTTGCTCCGACAAAAGATTCATTAATAAATAGTCCGCTGTTTTTGGGGGCGTCTCTTGTTGTGAAATAATTGGATTGTGTTTTTTGGGATTGTGGAATTTGTTTGGTGCAGTAAAATTGTTTCTGGTTGAGGCAACCGCTGGGATCAGCATCCGAAACCTTTATTGTTTCTGTTTGTATTTATTCTCAATGGTCTGGCATTACAACTGAATATAAGTATATAACTCCTAAAATCCAAGAGACTTCGTCCCTAATTAACGCTAAATTAGATGGTGCAAACTGTCATGTTTGCTAACCAAAATTTAAGAGATGCACATTGCCGATAAGAAGAGTTCTGGGTTCTAAAGATATAAATTCATCCAGCTGGCAACACATAAATTCTTTGTGCCACACTCAAACTTCAAAAAGTACCCTGAGAGCACTCATGTTACTTCATTATATTTAGTTTTCCAGCCAAAACAACAAAATATCGTCTACAGTTAACCTGCTCGTATGACTTGGGACTTGCCTTTTAACCATGCCTGCTGAGTTCAAGTAAATAAATGTCATAGGTATAAAATAAACAGTCCATTCAACATAGTGCCACTTGCACCATACTACCATATGGGTCAAAATGTTTCTCAATGAAAGATTTAGGAACACATTCTTCAAGATGTTAAATATTAACCATAAGATCTGTAGCTGCAAAATTAGACCCGAAGTGGATGAGGTAAAGAACAAAAAGAGGAAGTTATAGTTTGAGGCAATGGATTTCGGATTTTACCTGCGGCTGAGAACAAAGAGATTGCCATCTGAGGACCTTAATAGATGCCAAGGAAACAAAAATGATTCTGAAGTGAACTCAGACTTCAAGTGTGCATCTCTTTTCCTCCACATCTTATCTAGAATCCACCTCCATAAGCTGTTGTTTTTCTTGACATTGGATGGTGGGAAAACTGTATCTACAGATCTCCTTTCCATGTCAGCTTTCCTGATGGCGTGGTTCTTTGATGAACATACAAATAGATCAATCAGTACGAGAAAACAGTAAGGTGCTTTATTGAAAATAAACAAAATCATAAAACCTTGCGAAACAGAAAATATTGAAATAAAAGCAACAAGATTTTCTCTGTGAGGAATAAGAAACTGTTGGGACACTTGCATTAGAAAATTTAATACCGTCACAAATAACTGTAGAAATATTAAGTGAAAAAGCTCATGCCCTGGAAAAACACTATAAAGGAGTGATGCTGGTATACCCAAGATGTCTGATTAAGCAGTATCTCATTGTTAGCCAAAATGAATGAAACTCAACAGACCATGCTTCCTGAAAGCAATTACCTAAATGCATAGGAGCTTGTTTGACCTAGCTAACTACACAATCATTGTTGTCCAAACTCATTTTAACTACATTCTAAAGATATCCATAAATTTTCACATTCGAACCTCACATTCTCCCATAAAATCAATTTTTACATCGAAATAGCAAGACCAAGCAAGCACATAATCGCCAATTTCTTGTATAGCGTCTTCAGAACGTTTAAGACATGAATGAACCAGCATCATTAAGATTAAATGGTTTTATCAATTTATAAATTGTTCTGAACATATTTCCACAAATAGATAGGGCAGACGTGAAACTTGGAGGGCTGCTCTGGTTAACAGTAAAAACTAAGTCCTCTCAATGACTGATGCCAAACTTCTGACTTTACAGAATGTTAAGCACATAACTTCAACCTTTTCTGCCAACAAAATGCATACATAGATGTGCATCACTTAATGAAATGCCCATACAACAAGAAATCACCCCCGTCAAAAATTGGTTGAAAGAACATACCTCAGAGTCCACAAAATATATACAATCTTCAGAAGAATCATAAAAAGACGCTGCAGGGCGCATTAACTTGGCAGTTTCAAACTCTCCATCCTCAAAACCAGGGCAAGAACCAATCTGACAAGAAATGACATGTAATGGTCATTTTTTCATTATTAATATTTGGTTCCTAATATATGTTAGAATTTTAATTTGGCAAGGGTTTTTTTGCAAGACTAGCACCTACAACATCCAAAATTCTTCCGCTGCTATTGAATATAATAATCCGGTGGTGATTGACATCAGAAAAGAATAAGCGGTCGCCACTCTCCTCAACAGAGATGCAACCTGCAACAAAAAACAGGAAAAAGAAATTGTAAAGTTGGCAATCTTATTGCTTTGTCTACATCAGATAACTATAAAGAAAATGCTAGCATAAAACAACTATTTCAACTGAATAACTGAATGCTGAGAGCATCTGACACGCCCAAGGTAACAGAGCATATATAACAAAATATTAACAGAGTTATTTAACACCCTTAAATTTATCCACAAATGCATTCAAGATATCTTCCCTGATTCCTTGTTCCTACATTTTAATGACCCAAACCTGCTTGTGACAGGACCTTCAAGCTGCTCAGCAAAGCAGCAAAATATCTAGTAACCCAGGTTCTTGACTTCAATGCAATATTTTGGTTGCCTAAAATACATAAAGAGACCTAGCACCAAGGACTAACTTGTCTCCCGTGCACATACTTTACTGCTGCTAGCTTGCTGCAACCTTGGCCATAATCAATGATGTTACCAACCCTGAACTATTCACGAAATCAATAAGAAACTCCAATTTGCCACCAAAGTGTTCCTTCACCCTATGACGTGCCATATGAGTTTACCTACTCAGTGGCTTGATTTTAATGTAACAAAACATCAGTACTCAAATGCAAGCATCCTTAAATTTACAAACTTCAGCAGTGTTTGCACTTTGTCAAACAAGTAGACAAGAACAAAAAGTCATTAAGCCTTTCAAAAACAAAAGGAATATTCTGAGCTTAATCATAGTATACAGTGATTCCCCTGTTTCCTTGGGCTGCCTATTTTATTTATCTGTTTTGGTCTGCGGCTATCTCGACAATCCATTTTTTCTCAAACTCATTCAACTGCATATTGCACGGCACCTGTAACTTCTCACATTTCTGACCACACTTCTCTTGAAGAATCTATTCTTATCTACAAATAGCTTGACCAAACATGCTCTTAAGTCTTAACCTTGTCACTAGTTAACGTACTGAATACGTCTTCCCCAATTAGATGTACATTCCAGCAGGTGACTGGGTCACTACTACACGAATCCGAAGATTCTGATTTCATACTTACAACGAGCCATTTTAGTTCCCACGTCTACAGGCCCACCACCCACCTTTTTTTTCTTTCTTCAAATAACAAAAATATTATAGAACTACAGCCACCTGAAAAAATAAAATAAAAATCCTTCTTCCTGCCACCAGAATGTTAACTGCAACCCTGAAATAAAGGGAGATGATAGAAGTACAATAAACAGGAGATAGTGTAGAATAACGAAATATACCTGGGAGTGAAAGAAGCAAGTTCTGCAGGGCAGAATACAGATACGGTTCCTTAAAACTTTCAACAGGCTTTACCCAAGAGCTTTTCATATTAGATATGACAGGATTCTCATTATCTTGAAAACTCAAGTCACTGATGGCTGCCAAAGCAACACAAAGCAATAAATCTTCATGACAGTAACAAATAGTGCAATATGAAGTATATAAGATTGACTCAATTTAGCTACTAGACATAGAGAACTGTAAGGAAGACAGGAGGAATGAAACAAACCAAGACTCAAATCTCTGTAATAACTCCTATTTGATTTTTCCTTTTTGTTAATATTCTTTCTTTTTTCTGATTCAATGCTGTATTATTTGGAAAGGCAGACCATGCGAGCAAATTTGAGGAAGACAGAACAAAGATGGAAAAGACAGGTTCTTGTAACAGTCAGTAAACTGATCGTGTCATTGGTCTAACTACCACTCTACCAAATATTTCCACTGAGGAAAGTTTTGACATGCCATGCTGATATAGATATTTCATACAAGTATAATGCCCCATATTAATGAATGACATTTAGCAACCAGAAAAGTGGTGAAATGATAAAAGTTCACGATAGCCCTTGTACATCCTGCATAAGTCACATTCTCAAAGTACAGAGACATACAAGTGGCAAGGTTTAGTAAGTGAAATTTTCCCATATATTGGAAAGGTAAAATCCACACATTCTGTCCCTTATGTTTCCTTGTCTTCGATTGATACGAGATCACAGGAAGCAGTTAGCCAGGATAATATATATCACTCTTTACGATTCTTTATGTCCTGATCACCAAAAGAATGTCAGAAGGTGAAGTGAAACCTTTGTCAAGCAACATAAGATCTGTGTCCTCAGAATAGATTATCGAGTTCTTAAAACCTTTAAATATGATGTAGCAGGGTCGATTTTCCATCTGCATTGAAAGAAACGGTCACCAATTAAGAAAGAAGAGCAAAAAAAGGAAACTGGCACTTCATAAGAATTCAAAAGAACAGATCATTAGCATCAGCATGAATCAGAAAGTTGAGAAACTTGAAAATGTGCAATTAATTGACACTGTGGCAAGGTAGCTGCAGTGCTGTTCAAGATCAGACATTCCAGGACTATCTATGTGCTAAATGGTGGAAACTTGAAAGTGCATTTATTTGGTTGTTTATATAACAAGGTTAGTTACCTTAAGCTAAAAACATCAACATAAAGATGCAAATTATATTCTGTTTATATACTTTCTTTACCAATAAATGTCCCATCGACAAAACATACAGAAACATGTAACCAGACACGAAATCTTAACACACCCCCCCCCCAACTCTCCCATCCAGCAAGTGTGAACACCTCCTTATAACTCGCAGTATTCTTCTCCTTAGGTAGCATGACCATATCTCAAGTAGTTCTTTTGAAGAACATTTCTTCTACCACAGCGAACTTCCATTTAAGATCTTCAAGAGCTTTTTGAAAACCGACTTGAAATAGTTACAAAGACAAGGGAAGTGCAAATGTAGGTTGAGTTTTTAGATACTGGAGAAAGATAATGCGACAGTTCAAGCCAAACCTACAAGCCAACCATGTCGGACAGAATTGATGGGATTGCTGAATGAAAAAGCCACCATTTATTACAAGTTGCTCGCATTCTCATGTTTACAACTCAAAACCAAGTTGATTTCGGGTTAAAGATACACTCACCCAGCCCTTTCCCATCAACCGAATGGCCTCACACGTGGTCAGTTTCCATTCACCAATCCAGGTTTTCACTCAATCCTTCCCTCATTCAAGACTAATTTCCTCCATTCCTCTAAAAGTCTTTAGTTGTGTCGTGTTGTCCATGACCACTCATAAAATAGAAACAAATTTGACCCTAGAGTTACTAAAAAAGTTTTTATCAGTCACACTCTGACTCAAAAGGGTTCAAATGCTACAATCCCAGTAAAGAAAAAATGCAAGCGAATTATGACATGACTATATGTGCTCGCTTGCGCTTCTACTTCATAGTAATCAAACTCGACAGGTCCAAGAATCTACTGAAAGATTATAGCATAGCTATCCTCACCAAATCTAAGAATCCACTAAGATTATAGTACACTTATCCTTTAACCTCATCGTTCAAATGTTAGGGTTGCATTTGGCAAAGTCTGTGGGCCAAAACATTGCTTATTTGCCCATTGAGATTGTCCAATTTGTTTTCCCCTTTTAGATAGTTCAGTTGGTAGTACGCTCAGAGCAACTAGACAAGGAAGTGCAGTAGCATAAGTAGTCAAAAAACACATCATTAAGTAATTTTTTAAGATATAGTTTCCCCTTGGTAGAATTAGAAGTCTGGTCCCTGTAGCAGCGAAACAGAAAAACAATTAAAAGTAAAAGCTGGCACATTTTTATAGCAATTGCTATGATTGGTACATATATAAGGCTCATTAATTTAGAAGGGCAACATATAGTGGAACTCGTTATACATCCCCCCCTTCAAAAACTTGCTGATATAATGAACCAACATATTTATGTATTATGTTTGTTAGAACAAAAGCTGCCAAAAACCTTTGTATTCATATTGATATAGTCATATAGATTAATCAATGAAGACAACATCTCATTTAAGAAATAACATGATAGGGTGACTGCATTGTTAATAGTACATACACAAATGATGTACTGCATGCATGACACAGAAATTTGATCGCATTTAAGTACCAATATATAGCTTACCGCAAATATATGGTTGCTAGATAACAAAATAGGAAAAGTAATATATTCTTTGATGATCATCTGGAGCAATTGCGTAGATATATCATTGGCGCGAATTGACCTGCTGTGATGAAATGCCAAAACTTGAAGGAAAGGATGCCTGTGGCAACAAGACATGAGGAGTGCCCATCAATCACATTATTACCTAATACCTGTATATTAAGAAAAGGACTTTCTGAGACATCAACATGCAGTTACCTCTGTTGAAGTGATTTTGCTTTCTCAAACATGATCACAATATTGTCTGGCGAGGGTAAAGAATCATCATGGTATTCAGCAGCAAGAATTAGGAAAATCCCATCTTCCTTAAAGTCACAGTTACTGTCTTCATTTCTATTCAGCCAACAATGAGAAGCGCCTGCAAGTTCATCCACATCCAAATCTTAAGCAAGTTTACGATGACTGCACACAGAACATGTGGCTGATCATGAAGATGATGTTTAATTAGGAGTTGTAAACCATCTCCAAAAGTAACAAAACTAGAAAGCCAGACCAGGAAGTTAACCACAATTATTTTCAGACAACAAAAAAATTAATAAATAACAACAATAGGAATAGGAGGAGGAGGAAGAAGAAGAAGAAGAAGAACAACAACAACAACAACAAGAAGCAGCACTGCAGAGAAATCAAGATACTGCCTAATGTTACGAACATCACACTTTGCACCACAGACTCCTATGCTCACTCAGGTGAGGAACTTGACAAATCCAAGAACATCACTAGAAAAATTTCCTGCAGACCTGTCAACTAGTAACCTAATATTCAGTGTGTGGACTATTTCTGCTTTCCTAAGCAAAGTAGTGAATAATAAACTTGTGAAACGCCTTGCATATCTAAACCTATGTCCCAAAATAACAATTAAAGCAGCACAAGGCCTGTCATAATGTCCATCCAACTGATGCATCAAAGTGTGCTCAGCATGTTTATGCTACCACACTCCAGAATTACTCATTAAATCCTAAAAATACACCTCTCTTGTACCAAACCACTTTACCAAGTAATGTTCCGTTGCCCACAGTGGACACCATAACGGTGCCCACAATGGACCGGATCGTGACACGTGTCCCTAACTGTGGGCCCTCCCCACGATTAGGGGGCATGTGTCACTAATCGGGCCCATTGTGGGCACCATAACGGTACCCACTGTGGACAACAGATCAAATCCGCCACTTTACCATACAAAGGAAAATCTTTAAGACTAACAATTCGAAACATTATCAACTGAAAGAATGGGTGAGCCTGAGCCTAATAATGCTCCTCATAAGATGGATGTACTTGTTTTCTCCCTATTATTCTCCTAAATGGAAATAATAGGATTCAGATCATGAACTATTTCTCTCTAAAACAAAAATCAATAATCAAGCAAAAGAATCATTAACAAAGATGTCAAATCATCCTGTATCCCTCGTATTCCTCATATTGGATCCCTAAATCCAACTTATTTAAGAAAGTTGCTCAAATTGATGATAACCATAAGTATGTCAGCCTCTTCATTATTCACCAAGCTTTATGCACTATAAACACCAAAAGCCTCACGAGAGTAAATATGTTGAAGAGCCTTCTACACACATATTACGGCATTATCATGTTGAAATTATCTCATCAACACAGTCAACATTATCTGCTTTGACAAAACTTTGGCTTGCCTGAGCTACTCCATCAAGTATGAACATTAAAAAAAAATAATGATACAAAAGAAATTTAAGAAGCGATGCAACAACAGCGGGATCGTCAGATATGGTTTTTGAACCAATTCTTGGACCAAAGTCTAAGTTTTCGAAGTCTATACTCCACCTTCTTGTAAAATATATTCATGCCCAGCAAGCCGGAAAGATCATGGACACTAGGTTGAAGAGTAATCTGAAGTTGTGATGTTGACAGAAACAAAAGGAATGGATGGAGGAAAGGCTTGCAGGTACTTCATAGATTTATGTTTTTAGTGAAAGGGGAGTTGTTCAATCATTATGGAGGTCAGGTGGGATGGTCATCAACTTTACAAATTTGAAGTATTTAGTAGAAGGGTAGTTCTTCATTCATTACTGAGGTCAGGTGGGATAGTCATTAATTGAGAAACTCTATTAAACTGGGTGATGTCTTCGTGTGCCAATTTCAGTGCCAGTCGGGTGACTGATGTTAATCCGGTTCTATGGTCCTTAGGTTCATGAAGAGATGCTCTTTAGGAGGAAACAGAAAGTTTACAGGTGATGATGTACCTGATGTTTCTAAGGTGACCAGAAGCATGAATGTGGACTTCAGAACTCTCTGGACTTGATGAAAATTTACTAGGCCTAAGTTCAGGGCGAATGTGGTTTTTTGAAAGACGGATAGGTTAGTTTCTGTTTCAAATTACTCATTTTTTCTGCAGGTTAGCATCCAACATTTACAACTACTCGTGGATCATTATGGTTAAATGGGGCATCATTCTTATCAAATCCAAAAAATGTAGCTAGGATTCACTAAGTACACCAAAGATTAGATTATAGAAACCTGGAGAATGAAAGGTCTGCGACTCATGGGGAGACTTTTTGTATGCAAATCTTGGAGTCAATCCGAAATAAATAAGGAAGTCTATGAGAATATGAAGATTATAAAAGTCAGCAATTCATCTTGGTTGGTAGAGATAATGAAATGATTTCAGAGACAGAGACAGAGACATTGAATGTAGATAGGTAAGAGTGTTAGAAAGACCTAGAATGAGATGGATAAGTCAACGAAAGTGGGAGCGAGGGTAGACAATGAGAGAGATACTGAAAAAGTAATTGTCTGCTTCCTTTTATTAAAAAGATGCGACCGTTAGTTTTGGTGTGGAAAGATAAGAACAGTAACAAATTTAGAGGCTTTGATGTGACAGCTTAGGATGGAGGCCATTAATACAGACGTTTTCAGTTGTGATAGAGATAAATCGCTAGAAAGATAGTTGGAATTTGATGAAGGCCTTTTTCTCAAGAGTAGGCAATTTATTGTGACAAAAAGAAAATGCATTCGATTCTGTTCGAGTTATATGCATTTTCTTCTTTTTTCCATCTGAATTATAGGCATATGAAACTGAACGGAGTGAATGCAATCACCTTGATGTTTATTTAACGAATATCGGATGAAGGACAAGAGATCTACTTCGGAAAGCATCTTCATTTTGGTGTCTGATACAGTAGAATACCTGAAAAAGGCTATCATATCAAGTTAGGGAGCTAAAATGTCTAAGTGAAAGACAGTTGAAGTTTAATCAACAAAATTAAATTTATGGCTAAAGAGAAGAAAATGACAGTTCAGTGTCCAGAGCACTTGTACTAATTTGATTTCTAAAATTTTCCAAACAGCAGATGCCTTGGCATGTATTTCGGAGTTTCAAATTGTGGTGGAGGGATCCCTCCACCCAAGTTAAAACCTGATTTTTCTTCCTGCATTGCAAGCTTTCATTGCATTCAAACATTTAAGAACCTTTTTCTGCTTCAGTATTCTGGTTGGATAGAACTTGCCAGACGTTTGAAACTTGCTGATCAATATTTGCATTAGACTATTAGCCATCCAACCATGGGCGTGTTTGGGTATACTTTTATTAGCTAAAATCTTATTTGATCGCTTGAATATAATGTGGAGACAACAAGTAAAAAAAAACAAAAGGTTAAACAAACACAAGCTCGACAGCAAGCTTAATATAAGGTAAAGTAAACATACTGCAGTCCAAAAACTAGTAGACAGTTTCTACCTTTGACAAAAAGAGCCTCCCAATTTGGGTATTCTGCTGCTGCTCGTGCTCACATTATGCAGTAAATTCGAGTAAGAAGCAAAAAAATTGATGCTTCTTTCGGTTTGTAGATATGGAGCACCTGTGAGGAAAAAACAACAAAAACCCTTTTCAATTTAGCTCGTTTACTTCAGTTTCTCAGAAAATTACAGCTAAAAGATTTCCAACAAGGAGGTTCTTAGCTTAGACAACTGAGATACACTTCAAATTCAAATATAATTATAAATTGAAAACCCGAAACGACGCTTTTTTCCCACCTCCGTAAAACTGGGGCAAAATATGAGAAATCTGCTGCAAGCGTCTGAATCTAAAAGACATTTCTAACACTAGATGTTATTGAAATGAACTACTTCAAATCATATTACGCTTTTTTTCCGGTTTGGGGGTGTATAATGTAGACAAGCGTAACGAGACTGTTGGCGTCGGCGGGAATGAAATGATCGGTTGGGGTTTAGCAGTGTGGATTTAAGCTCTCTCTATTTTTTATTTTTTATTTTTTTATTTGAAAGCGCTAGTGCAGTCGGACGACGACGAAACCGAACGGACAACGAAGATTTCGCTTGTGTAGAACTCACTGCCGCTTCTAAAATTCGCGAAAATAATCTTCCAAAGGGTACAAACTGCAAGAAGATGAGGCAGATCCAATTGGGTCGCCGGAGGATGATTTCACCGGAGAAAGAATGACACAGCGACAATGTAGAGAGAGAAAGGAGCTTGACTGTGCCATTAGAGAAGGAAAGAACGAAGAGTATAAAAGAAGGAAGTGCGTGTGTGTGTTCTGGTTGCCAAAGAAGGGAATGGAAGGGTAATGCGCAAGTGGTTCGGGCCAAGATCCGCGAAAAGGGAATGGGTCGAATAAAATGCGCGAATGCAAAACGGTGTCGTATGAACAGTCCTCATGCGGATGGGGCTTATAAGATAGGAACGATTAGAGCTTATGAGATCAAAAATCTCCGTAGCAAATTTCAACTAGTTTTTATTTATTTGTTAATTTTTTTTATGTGTTCGTTAATATTTAATCACATATGTAAATTAAAAAAAAAACTCTATAACAAACAAACATTTAGATTTGATTAATAATACCATTGATGTACAAAATATTTTTTAAACTTCTCTTCGATATTCAATCACACATTAAAAAATTATTTATTTATTAGTTTCTTCCACGTATACACCAAGGGCGCGCGTAACAACAAATATTTTTTATGGAATATGAAAATTTTCTAATAAATTTTAACTTTGTCATGTTTGACCGTCAAAATTTTCCGAGTTATAACCCCTTAAAAGAACAGATTTAATCATCTTCTATAGAAAAGAAAATATATATAGTTGGGGAGTTGGTTTTGATTTTTTTTTTTTTTAAATGGATGGAGAAGGAATCTGGAATTTCAATTCCAATTCCTTTTATATGACTTCAAATTCCTTGATTGCAGGAAAATGTCAACGAATTTAGCTTAAGATTGAGTGTCCATTCTTTTTTTCTTTTTTTTTTAAGTACAAATTTGGAATTATAGAGGTGGGTACGGTATCTCAAATCATGGACAAATCAATAAGAGAGTGCCTTGCCATTCAATCAAACCTCTTGGACATCAATTCTATAGAATTTGAAATGAGTTTAATGGTCTAAATAGGAATTTGAATAGCAAATTAGTATTTTCTATGAAAAACATAGGCTACCAAACACACCATAAGTCTGTTTCAAAAGATGCTAATTAGGTATTACATACACGAGTTTAGGTTATCGTCGTGTTTCAGTGTGGTTTTCACATTTACACTAAGGGTGTGTTTGATTATAAATGATGAAAATGAAAATGTCATGTGAAAAAATAAATATATCACTTTTATGAAAACCATACTTTTTCTACTGTCTGAACATTCAGAGCAACTCCAACGCCTCCTTCAAAACTCTAAAAATTGAAGGGATGAAGTATGTCTTTCTCCAACCCACACCCTATTCCTCTATAATTTGGAGTGCTACTGTAGCAAATTCGAAAAATATAGAGTTCGGAATCTTTCCAGTTTTGCCCCTTGGATTATACTATAAACCTTTTCATTTCTTTGTGTCCCATGTTTTGTATTTAGGGTATGTTCTTTATAGATTAATTTGGTGTAGATTAAGTTTGTGAGAATGTGTGGTTAAAAATTGGAGATAGAGTATTAAAAAATATAAAATAATCGTCAAATCAATAAATAAATGGTTGAAAATGATGAGAAAGAAAAAGTAGATTTAATTTGGTGAAATTTAAGTTGTATAGAACATACCCTTAGTTATTATTATACTTGTTAATGTATTTAAAATAATTAGTGTACTATTATTTATTTTAATTAATTAATTGCGTAATTTTTTAATTTTAATTTTTAAATTAATATAATAATTTTTGTGAAATGGCTTGTTTGGATATGAAAAATTTTGTTTAAACAAATCAATGTAATAAAAATGCCTTTGTTTTGTGATTTTAAAATATTTTACTTTGTTCAAAAAGATTACAATAAATATGTAGTTAGGTCCACTCAACATAATTAACTGTTCAATTTAATTAACGAAGTTTTTTTAAAAATCAACCAAGCAATACATAAATCTTTATTACCGGTAGAAGTACTAATAAAAAGATAACAAAAGAGAAACCCAAAATATTGTCCAACGAAATGAAAATTACAAACCAACATTATGAAACCTCACAAACGTGGTACAACACACAACAACATTTAACAAGATATTAAATTAAAAACCAACATCAACGCAATGAAGAACAATTAAATAAAGACTTAACAAGGAGGTATGTCGCTTCCAGATCCTCTAAGATCCCCAAAGAAATTTCCATACTGATATATAGCGTTTTGTTGTTCTTTCTCTCGTTATTGGCGTCATTTACGAATTATTTGAAGTTGTTCCCTTTGCAATTCTTTGTGTAGTTCTGGATTTGGAATACTATTTGTATCTCTCGCTAGAAGTGTGTTCTCCAACCCGCATATGTGTTTGACATAATTAGAGCCCTTTATATCTCATAATTTTGCAGTCTATTCTCATTTCATTTCCTTTAACAATAGCAGCTGCAACCTCTTTGCGTTCTTGAATGAGTTCGGCAATCAATTTTGAAGACTCTTCTTCGATTTTCCTTTTTCCCTTTGCCTTTTTAACCCCTACAGGTTGTTGGCTTGCATTACCACCTGGACTATCTTCGTCAATGTCAATAGAGAATTATGGTTGTTTTTTATTTTCGTATGTTTGATCGTGTGTTGTATTTCAATTTAGTGAATAAACTTTTTTTACGTATTTTAATGGTGAATTATATAAAATATTTAATGAAGTATTTAGGTAAATGCTAAAATATATTATCGAAATCGGAATTAAAACAAAGGTGAGGCTAAATGCACCCACTCCAATTACTAAATACACACATTTTTCCCCTTTTTCCCATTTTATCCTTCCTCAACCCCAAAAAAAAAAAAGAAAAGATGAAAGAAAAGTGCAAGACGAAGAAGAGAAACGGAACAAGCTGCCATTGTTGTATAGCTTCAAGCCTTCAAGGGAGGTGGTGGTGGTGGCGTCGATGTTGGAGGAGGTGGAGGTGGCAATTGATTTTCCTGAAACTCATCCCCATTTCTCTACCATTCAAACTTTTCTTTCTTTGGAACGCTATGAAAAGATCTTCTGCGATTTAAACTCACCACCCGTGGTGGCGGAGGCGTAGGAGGTGGTGGTGCCGGTGATTTTGGCGGCGTCAGCGCGCGGAGACCGTGAAGCATGAACTTCAAACTTATCCACCGGAATCACCTTCGCCAGGGACACTCTAGGTTTCTCCCTCTCCGCCTCGCTCCACCGCTCACGGCAGTGAAAATGTTCAGCCACCGCCGATGTCCGGTAAGATTGAATCTATTTTCCCGATTTTCCCACAAGGACTCCAGCCTCAGATCCGGATGAGAGCTACTGCTCCTCCTCAGCCGTGTACCACCATCGTCTCCCATCACCGGGGTGGTCATTCTCTGCCCATAATTTTTTTTTTTTTTTTTTTTTTTAGATTTTAGGGGTGCATCAAGTATGGTTAATTTTTGTCATTTTACCTGTTTTTTAAAAAACTATAGGTGTACTCAGTAATTGAAATAGGTGTATTTAGCCTCACCCTTAAAACAATGTAAAGTAAGAAATACAGTTCATTTGATGATATATATTTAGAGTGTAGAGTTGGAGAAAAAATTTTAAAATAGAGGGAAAAAATTATATTTTAGAGTGTTGAAAACTCTAAAATAGAGTTTGCCATTCAAGTTGCTCTCATAAATAACCACGGTCATTTTAAACGACTATGATCACAAAAACATGGAGTTGTTGACATGCAATAAATCCAAGCTCGTACAAACATGGTTCCCACATTTTTATTTGATTGTTCCTTTATTTATTTCCAAGCATCCTCCAACTTCTCCCTCCCATTCTCTGTCCATTTTCTGCGGGAATTTGGGAGGAAAACAAAAACCCATTTCTTCCCTTTCTCTCTGATCCTGACCCAAATTATGGACTCTTCAGGTGATTCACTTCTCAGAAAAATCTCCTAGATTCTTATTTTCCTTCTTGTATTAATTTAATCATTTATTTAGCCATTCAATATTGTTTCTATCCGAAGAACCATTGTTCAGATTAATTCATTTTCAAACATAGGAAATTGATTCAAGGGGCAGATGTTTGTGACAGTGTTGATTAAATGCAATTCAAGAAATCGCAATTACTATGGTTTCTCTTGGCCTTTCAATGAGATCAATCCATTGGTGAATATTTCTTATGAGATTGGAGTGATCTAAATTGGAAATTTCAAAGGGAATGCTGCACCACCTAGGGTTGTTAAGGCAAAACATGCATTGTTTTTCATGTTTCGCGTCGCACGAGAAGAAAGCCTCCAAGAGAGTTGATGGTAGGCCTACCCGGCCGTCACCGCGATTGCCACCGCAGCGGCGGACACAGCCTCGAGCACCACCGCAGCCTCGAGTGCCACCACAACCACCACCACGCCCGTATCTACATGATCCACGACGAGGTATGTGGATTGCCCTTTCTAAATAAAATGTCATGCTAGTTACCAAATTTCATTGATCACTATATTTGAATCATCATAAAATTTCTGAATTTTATTTTTGCTGAATATAATATTCAATGATATACATTGTCAAGCTTAAACTTTCAGATCAATGTGTTCAACAATTTTCAACAATTATTTTGCTGCAAAACTTGCTTCATTAATCATGATCTTCGTTTTCTTCCACATAAAAAGCTTCTTCAACAGAAAAGGTTCCAGAAACGGCTTCTACAAACAATGCGCCAAAAGAAGGAGGCAGCAAAACTAATGCTGCCACAACTTTCACATTCAAGGACTTGGCTGTGGCAACAAATAATTTCCAACCCGAATGTCTGTTGGGTGAAGGTGGATTTGGAAGAGTTTACAAGGGTGTCCTTGAGAAAACGGGCCAGGTAGTTCCATATCTTGAACGGCATTTATCGCATATAGACCATGTTTGGGAAATCTTAGGAATTTACTTATTTTGTCACAAAGTTAAGCAAGCTAATGCACTAAACTTTATTATCATTTCTTGAATGTGGTGACAATGGGGTGATTTGAATGCAGATTGTGGCTGTGAAGCAACTTGACCGCAATGGATTGCAAGGAAACAGAGAATTTCTTGTAGAGGTTTTGATGTTGAGCCTTTTACACCACAAAAATCTGGTAAACCTGATAGGATATTGTGCTGATGGAGAGCAGAGACTTTTGGTATACGAGTATATGCCATTGGGATCTCTAGAAGACCATCTACTTGGTAATGTCGATTTTCTTTTCTTTGTTTCTCCAAGATTGTGGGTTTCTTGAAAGAGTTCTTGTACTTTCTGCTGCCTTAGAATTGTGGTTTCTAAGAATGCCATTGGAGTAAAACTTGCAAACTCTATTTTTCAGATCTTCCACGCGGGAGGGCTCCATTGAGTTGGCTCACAAGGATGAAAATAGCATTAAATGCTGCTAAAGGTCTGGAATACTTGCACGATAAAGCCAACCCACCAGTCATTTACCGTGATTTGAAGTCTTCCAACATCTTGCTTGATAAGGGTTTTGAAGCAAAACTCTCCGATTTCGGTTTAGCCAAGCTGGGTCCAGTGGGTGATAAGTCATATGTATCTACAAGGGTGATGGGAACATATGGTTATTGTGCACCCGAGTACCAAAGAACTGGCCAGTTAACAGTCAAGTCAGATGTATACAGTTTTGGCGTTGTTATGCTGGAAATTATTACTGGACGAAGAGTCATTGATTACTCCAGGAAACGTGATGAGCAAAATTTAGTAACCTGGGTAAGTTATTTCATCACTCAGTGTTCTATAATAATAAAATATTCATTTGAAAACCATCTCTATATTAATAGAGTTGTAGAAAGACTACCATGGTGCATCTAATATACCACTTAATCTAATAATAATACACTCAATGTGGCTCAAGTTGCTTGCATTAGATCTTGTGCAAGCAATTGATATCGCGTCGTCTAGACCTGCTATGTCAGCTACTTCCCAATTTGCAGTATGGTCCAGATAATGCAAAAATTGCTTACATTAAATTTAATGTAAGCAGTTTGCACCGGATTTTGGTTATCTAACAATAATATTGAACTGAGTACAGGCAGATGCCATTTGCAAGGAAGCAAGTAGATTCCCGGAACTGGTAGATCCATTGCTTGAAGAGGAAATCCCGAAGAAAAGCTTGAACCAAGCAGTGGCAGTTGCTGCCATGTGTCTTCAACAAGATGCATCTGTTCGTCCATCCATAAGCGACGTCGTAACTGCTCTCAATTATCTTTGGGTTGGACCGGAAGCAACAATATTGGCTTCGCAAATTGCATCACCATCTTTGTCTCCCCCACTGATAGAATCATCACCTGAGGCTGAGAATCAACAAAACGAGGTTGCTGATATGGAACAAGAGAAACCATTGGTGGAAATTTAGCACTCTCCTTGTATGGTATTGGTTTTGGTTCTCCTGCTGTATGAAATTCATTGTTTTCAAATGTTCAATGTCTGGTTGACTGGACTTTTATTTAGTAGATATGATCAACTCAGATTTATGTTGTTTGTAACTGTTTGTTATATGAAGGAATTAAGCTTCTCTCTATTTTATGTTTTTTATTTTTTTATTATTAAAATTCACTTATAGTCTACGGTTAAAATTGAACTTCATGAACGGTGAATCTCAACCATACATTCGAAACTCTTGTGATTATTGTTCAAATATTTCGTCGCATCTACCACTATTTAACCTAAAAAATAAACTTTTAGTTTTAGTGGAACACACGCTAAGTACTTTTTTAGCACATATTCCAAGACCAACCATTTATAAGGTAATAGCATCTTTATATTATTATTATTATTTTTTTTTTGTAAAAGAAAAGAGTAAGATAAACAAATATGGTATACACCAGCAATGCTCTCTATTTTAACTAACTAACATCTATGGATTTATCATCGTCATCTTTGTGCTAATTAAATCAGTCATGAATTGAAACTGTGCAGCACATTCCTTTCTTTGAAAAGTAAGAACAAATGGTAGATATAAGGGTGATTGGGATTGTTTTTTAATGATTTTTAATGTAAAGGAGGAGAGAGAATGAGTGGAGTTGAGTAGTTGAGATTTATGAATGTGATAAGATATGTGGATGTGATTGATTTAAGAGAGAGAAAAAAGTTAAAAAGGTGAAAAAATTTGGAAAAAAAAAGATCCCAATAAGGCATATAGTGGATTCTACTCTCAAACAGGCACAAGCACTCATTTGTTCATCCGTTGTATTGCAAAGGTTTTATGCTCCTCAGCCCATGTCTCTGTCGTAATTCACATACCACCGAGTATAAATCTATACGCATCGTCGGGTGTCATTCTCGCAATGATTGCTCTGACACAAACTTACTAAGAATTTCAGTATAATTAAGCTCTTTTGTGACAACCTTTTCACTTGCCTTTATCCGTGACAACCTTTGCACTACCATGCATCGCCAAATCTCTCATTGATATATAGCAATTAGCATTTGTCGCCTCATCGGGAATTTCAGGTAATATGATCCTGTTTCTGAGAAAAAAAGAAAAAAGAAAAAAAAAACAATATATGTGCATGTGGCAATTCACACATCTAAAGAATGCTTTAGCTCTTTTACTTTTACCGGGACATACCCTCCATAACCATCTTCACAAGAGCAGAGGATATTGAAGTCCAAAGTAAAAAGCATTCAGACGTTATTATCCATGAAAAATTCATGCTCGGTGGTTGAAAGGCATCAATTTTTTTTCAAAAACCATATGGTGAGAAGCATACGCGCAGAGAAAACAGATAATAGAAAACAAAAAGGGAAAAGGAAAAAGAATGTGACTCCTATCGTAGGCGGTCAAACTTGGGACGATCATATACCATCCAAATCGTTCGGAGAAGATAAGTGATCCAAGAATACAACATATATTAATAGGGGGATGATCATATACCATCCAAATCGTTCGGAGAAGATAAGTGATCCAAGAATACAACATATATGAATAGGGGCAACTTTTATAGTATAAGTTAAAAATGCGCGTAGAAAAACTAAACAAAGAAGATCCCAATGACATCAAGCCCCGCAAACAGCAACATCTGCAGGGACAGGAAGCACCAGCTAATTTAAGCTGACGCTGCAATAATTAATAGGTCCTCTGACTAATATTACATTTCGGATGATGCATTCGGAAAATCTCAAATTACATCTTGCCGAAAATAATAATCCAATGAATTGAGTCTTATCTAAAAACTCGGCTCTAGCTTTGTGCAGCATTCATATGCCCATATCGTTCCATCACTCTCCTAGTCGCCAGAGCAGCTGCCTCACTTGCACGCAGCGTCCCGCTTGCCATAAGTGCAGCAAATTCCGCACTGATCTCCTCTTGTACTTTGCTTCGAGCATCCCCAAGAGGATCTTTAAATTTCTCACCACTCGCACTTCCCTTCGGGGCCTCTTGCTCTTCAGAGCTGCCATTCTTCACTTCGACTGTTGATTTATTCTGCACCTGAGCCTCCTTGTTTTCATTGCCTGTGGATTTGGTCACAGTAGCTGGTGTCTGAACTGCAGAAGCCACAGTTGAAGGCCTGAACTGTGGCGCCTGGGGAACTGCACCTGCCCTCAGCGTCGCCTCCAATTGTTGTATCATAGGCACTGTACCATAAATGTATACCCAGTTCAGCAGCTGAACATCATCTTCTTTATCATATGGGCGTCATTAATGGAAATTACAAACCGTATGTAGTTCCGAGGGCCTTGTTTCTTGGTTAGAAAGATCAATTACTCTTATTTATTAGAAATAATCCAATAAGGCCTTGTTCCATGCACCATTAGTGAAAAGAGTAAGAATTGTGTGTAGACCGTGTGGTTAAAAATCATAGATTTTGCATTAAAAAATGTAAAATAATTATGTGTGTGGTTGAAAAGAAAGAGAAAAAGTTTTTTTGAATTTGTCGGTGAAAAGAACAAGGCCTAAACAAAATTTTTCACTAGTTCATAACAAGTTACAGGGTTTACTGGCAAGGTAGAAACCAAAAAGCAACTACCATGCAGAGAGCCAGAGAGTCAGCCAACAGTGATAATAGGAAACAGAGACGAGAGCCAAAAAAAAAATGATTTTCGTTTGCCTGCAGTTTTTAAGGATAAAAATGTCCTAAACAAGGACATAAAATTTTGAAGGACAGCTCTAACTGATTTTGAAACCGTCTTCCACTCGATGTATAAACATAAATCCAGCATAGGCATAAATCAATCTGTAACAAGTATGACAAGGAAACTCACATATGACAGCACCCATTGGGCTGCTCATGACTTCCTTGGGCAGGTTCAAAATGTACTCTGGAATGGATGCACCAACCAAAAACTGTGCAACCTCGTTGCTAAAGTTGTTGCAATTATGGGTTAGCAGACTATAGGTTTCGGCGGTATAGCGAGGACCAATTTCTTGCAGATACATTTCGAAGACATCTTTGGGCACATGTGTAACGCCGAGATCAATAACACGCATCGGAGTGCCATATGGCGTCGTTCCAACTGGAGCACTCTGGATGCCGCCTCCAAAATAATATTCATTATCATATACCACTACTCCAGTGTGCCTGAAATTCAAGGAGAAACCAAATCTAAATTAGGCTTACTTGGAAGTGAGATAAGAACAACCTAATAACAATAAACCTCCACGCGTCTGCAGGTCCAAATCAAGCATACGCTGGGGTAATCTTTTCAATAAACTTACTTTCTAGTGTCAACATTGGTACACACCACAAAATGTGAGGGTAGAAATGAATAGTAGTTCTGAATATATGGCTTGAGTAAACATTTGATGTTGAAAAGGGAATAATCACGCACTTTTAACACAATAAAAAGTTGAAATGCAAAACCTCTTGCATATCCCATTTCGCTAACAGAAGCATTCTTTCAATCGAGCCAGACGGGTTAAATTTTAACGCGCTACACAAATGCTACCATTCAGAGGGAGAGAAATGACAAAATAAGCTAGAACGAGTGAGCATCAAAGAAAGTATCATGTTCTTTCCCAGAAACACCTAAAGGAGCTACTTTCTGGGATGCTAAACTTCAAAGTAAAGCAATAAAATGCATGAGGAAAGGCATCAACCTAAGTACTTTATAAAATATTGAACCTACCCCAGCCCTGGATTCTGGAAAGAGGCAACCAAAGACATTAACATGATTTTCTAACAAAAATTTTGGTAATAAAACTCGCACGCTGGAGGGGAGTATAGATCATATAAAAAATTCAACTTCTTATCTACTGAACAAAGGTCGAGCATGACAGTAGAGCCACATAATGCCAGCTCTGGAAATTGGAGAAAACATATTTCTAAATCATTTGAGTTGGTTAATCCAATGAACATCTCACTACATTCATCATGTTGTCTGCTTACAGAATGTTCTTTCATTTTGAAAGTTGCATTATGAACAAGTCTCATTACCAAGACAACTTTGCTTGATACAACTCTACTTTAGACTATAACTCTGAGTTGCAAAAATGAGAGGTTAAGTAGTGGATCTACTAAAATGTGTAGTTTAATGCGATTTAGCTAGCATTGAGTTTGGCATCTCAAATATTACATCTATGCTGCCAATCAAGAAAACAAGTCCATTAATGCCACCTAATTACTGCTTAGAGAAATTTAACACTTACCATATGGCTTCAATAGCTTTTCCCAGAAATGTGGTTGACAGTTGGCGAGCTAGACCCTGACTCAAGTCGTACACATTCAAAGTGACCTTCTGCCCCTCCTGATATTACAAAAAATCAGTGCAACGCATTGCATATGTACGCAGACAACTTACAAGTGAAGTGCAGCAAGAGAAAGTGATCACTTTTCACTAATAAAAAACATTTCAAAAGCTAATCTTTGCAAAGATTACAACTCACCTCCGACATCTCCAGCAAATCAGTGGGTGCAGAGTTGCACAGCAGAGCTATAACTTACGATTAAGCAACAGAAAGGATACTGCGAACATAGTCAACAAGTCACAATTTCCAAGTCAGCACCAATACTCACGGAACAGAAAGTCTTCAACCAATAAGAATCCAATACCCAAGTCACATAGGATGGACAACATGATGTCATGACATAACTAGATTACATGTTCCACAAGTATTATAATATTTTTCAGTAAAACATTTTGGAATCAGTTTGACAATCCAAGGGAAACAACTCCAATTCCAAATCACAACCAGAAAGCTAATGCAGAATCTGTTTCATGAATGATTAGATACAGCATCCAGAAGGAGGCAAGAAATTCTGAGGTTGAAGGAACAATGTCTTATGCACAATATGTGGAAGCCTTTAAGAACATTTTATCACATCATGGAACCACAAGAATGATAATGTATTCATTCTGAGCTCGCTTGATAATATATTCATTCTGAGCTCGCTTGACATAGCTCTTTCTGAAGAGAAAGAATGATAATTTTCTCTGGAAGATGACTCATTATCCCCAGGACTCGTATTGCCAGCCTATAGTCTGTCGATACGGAAAAATACGCTCATTATTGCTGCATCTGGTGACACATCACATTAATGATTGCTAATACCAAATCCTAACTTACTAGAAGTTAACATAAAATTAATGTCTAACTCAACCTGTGCTTAGCATGTCGTGAACGAAGGTGTCCATCATATGTCTTTCTACATGCACATTTTTCCAGCTACCCATGAACATTTTCCCAAAATACTTCTTCACGCTCATAATATGTTCGTTCATAGCAAGAAAGGGGTAATAACTAATTACTAAAATGACATACAGCCTGATATAGAAGTTTATTCAATCCTCAGGCTCCAGTAAATCCTAATCTGGAGGCTTCATGCTGGGACCCTCTTTATTCCCGTTACAGATAGTTTCTTACAATGACACACATTTTTCCAACTATCCATAATCATTTTCCCGAAATACTTCTTTCACGCCCATAATATGTTCATTCATAGCAAGAAAAGGACAATAACGAATTACTAATATGACATCACGGCCTGATGTGAAAGTTTTTTCAATGCTCAAGCTCTCCATTAAGTCCTAATTTTGAGGCTTCATGGTGAAACCCCTCTTTATTCCCGTTACAGATAGTTTCTTCCAATGACACGGCCAATTTATCTAAACCAACAATTATAGAAAACCAAAATGTAAATGTTTTTCCAGTATGGCTTCAGATCCAGAGAAATTAGTAATTACGAAAGCCTCAATTTTATTTTTTTTTTTGATAAGAAACAAAATATATTATTGAATTAATAACTCTATGGATATTACAACAAAAAAGGTGGACAAGACTTTGGGGAAGGTTAACACTTGCGAATTGTTTTGGAAAGGTGGTTTCCCCTCAAAAGTTAAAGTTTTTGCTTGGTTGGTATCTTTGGGGAAGGTTAACACTTGCGAATTGTTACGATTGAAAAGGCCTTCATGGTGCATTTCGCCTTCATATTGCATTATGTGCAAAAGAGATAATGAGACTATTGATCATCTATTGATCCACTGTGATTTTGCAAAAGGAATTTGGGATAGAATCATGAAATTGTTTGGAATATGGGGTGCTATGCCTAAAAGATGGGCGGATTTGATTCTTATCAAATGGAGTTTTGGAGGAGATACAAAACAAAAGGAGTTGTGGAAACTTACAGTCATGGGGGCAGCTTGGACGATTTGGCTGGAGAGAAATAGAAGGATTTTTGATAATCTCGAGAGATCGGTAGTTGATATTTGGGATTACATTATCTTCACAGTTGGTCTATGGGCTAGAGCGGCCGGAATTTTCACTGAATTAGATAGTTTTCTGTTTCGCCTTGACCCTATGAGCTCTCTTTATAATGTCATTCCAAGTAGTTCATGAAAGCCTCAATTCAATCAATTCGCCGCAGTAAACGTCAAATGAAATTTAGTATCAATCTCAAGTTCATAAAAGCGATCATCCTCAATCCTCCATAAATTATTTTATCATTATAAATAACATCATTCGCAAATCCACATTACTCATTCTCTACTTTTAATTTTCGACAGGGAAGCAATGTTGACAATACAAATGAATAGTTTCTTCATTCAAACAATAACTTTCAATTAATACAAAAATAGTACCAGATCTCCGAGGACCATAATCGGGGAACATAAATTTTCAAGAGAAACACGAGACGTGAGAATTGAACTGTAAAGAAAATTTAAAAAACTCACACAAAAAAACCGAAAGGAAAAATATCGTGAAAAACATTGAATAGAAATTCGCGAAATCTAGAACTTACCTTAAAATTGGCTTACTAATTAATCGAGCGATATATGATAACAATATAATGTGGCCTGATACACAGAGGCAGAACGCAGAGAAAAATCGACGGAGGCGTGCCTATTTATGTTGGAGAAGAGGAGAGGTCAAGATCCTCTACATTGACCCAGACGTTTCCGTTTGACGTTCTAGAATGTGCCGACCACCAATTTTAAGCGACGCATAACTTTGAAGTGTGAACGAATGCCATATGGAATGGATGTGGGGGGTTAATTCTATATATTTTTATATATTTTTATATATTTTTTAATCTTATTTTCTATCCTATTTTATATCTATATATTTCGTGTGATCTTTATGCACTATATAAATCTCCATCATTTAATTATGCTAATCCTCTCTTCTATATCACATAACAATTTATTTTCACACACATCATAATACCCACGGGATCTCACAATGATTTTTGGAAGGCGTGAGGCTAAACACACCCATAAGATCACATAACAACTTGTTTTCACACATATCATAATATCCACGGAATCTTACAATAATTTTTGAAAAGGGTGAGGCTAAACACACCGATAAGTTTACTTATCACATCCATTTAAAATTTCATTAAAAAAATACGACCAAAATGCCCCCTCTTTCCATTTATTACAAAAAATCCACCCCCACCCCATCACACCCCACAGCCCTACCTCGCCTTCCTATACTAATTCTTTACTACATGTCAAGCACATCCCAGTATTTCCAATTCTTAATTTCTCGTCATATTGTAGACATTTATTCACAATGGAGTATAAAAATATGGCCTTCTCAAATAATATAAGTGTTTTTTACCATTTATTTTCCTAAAAAATTCCATTTCGGCCGATATATTTTGGTATTTTTCCAGAGCTTCATTCAGCCCTAGTTGGCCCAACTTACATGTGTATGTTCGACCAACGTTGGGCAAACATGCAGGTTAGGCCAACATTGGCCGAACATGCATTGAATGTTCGAAGAACATTGGTTGAACAGCTTAAAGGCTGGTTCAACCAACGCTGTTCAACCGATGCTGGTTGAATAACTTCAAAGATGTTCAACGAGTCCCGGTTGAACGGCTTCAAACATATTAATGCAGGCGGGACGGTGTTGAATAGCGTAACCAGTGTTTATTTGATTTTCCATTGTTAACCATACTGCGACTCACACCAACCATATATCATAATGTACTTCAAATAAAAAATAAACACAATAAACAGTTAAGTAGTTTACCCTTCAGAAACCTAAGAATCACATAATTGAGATAATACACAAAAACAAAAGTGAATGTAGCAATCAGTTTAACACACACCACGCCATATATTACATAAATGGTGAATGAGAGTAAATTAAAAGTGTTTTAAAGTATTTTAAAGTAAAAGATGAGAGAGAATGAGTGGAGGTGAGTGATTGAGATTTATGGATGTGATGAGATATGTGGATGTGATTGATTTATGAGAGAGAAAAAAGTTGAAAAAAGTGGAAAAAAGTGATAAAAAGTGGTAAAAAGTGGGAAAATGTAGATCCATTCATACTTATAATTAAGAGTGTGTTAGCGGATGAATTTTAATGTATTTTTATGAGTAGGATGAGAGAGAATGAGTGGAGTTGGATGGTGGATGTAACGCCCAATCTAAATCCCCACGAAATTAGAGTTGCGAACTAGACTCGACGCTACAATTTCATTACACAAAACAACACGGGTGGTGATTTACATTTTTCAAACTGTTTGTCATTTACAAAACACAATCAAAACATGGTCCGTGTTCATTTCAAAAGCATAATTACAGGATCTCCAACATCTTTCTTCTTCCCCACCCACAATCTCCCACACGTCACTCCCGAGAGGTTTCCCTGCCGTCACCCGAGCTGCGTGTCTGCCCTTGACGTACCTATAGTGAGAACATAAAAGAAAACCTGATGAGTCCCAAAGACTCAGTGGGCATATAGCTAGATGCAATGCATGTCACACTCATGTATTGGGCCCAGTTGCTTCCCAAGTGGATACACCGGCGCCAACATAACATAACATATATGGTCTAATTTGTCTCAATCCTCATGCGGGATTCGCCCGTGAGACGGCCAATAGTCTCAATCCTCTTGCGGGGCCTTTTCCCGTAAGACTAGATATAACTTTACATAGGTGTAATCACTTGGTAAGCAACGTTACATTGACACTTTATGATCATGTTTGCAACCATAACAAGTACAAATGGCTAACCTTTCCGTTACCTCTACTTCCGGTGGCGCTACACAGGTGATATCCACATATAAGCATATACACAAAACATCAACATCATATATCACCTCAAGCATCATATAAACCCTAGGCTCTAGGACATGAGCAAAAAGGGTAACACATAACCCGTGCTAGACATCTCTATTCAAGTCATAACTATACATCTCAAGAGGTATATGTACATCTAGAACTTTCTACCTATATAGAGAGCTTTCTACCTCTACTTACCATTGGTATAATTAATACATCTAATACCCACCTTACTAGAGGAGAAAAGAACCAAGGAGATGATCACTTCTTCACTTCAATCTTCACCAATCACCCAACTCAACAAGACCACAAAGCTAGCCCCTTGCTTACTCCCAAGTTGAAGACCTTGGATATGATAAAAATGGCTTTTTGGGGGTTTAGGGTCGAGCTCATGAAGAAAACACCCCAAAAATGGCTTCTGTTGACCTAAATACCATCCTGCCGACTTGCCAGTTACGGCCGTAACTTACTACATTACGGCCGGAATTCAATAATACGGCCGTAACAAACTTTCATACGGCCGTAACATTGTCTCTGTGATTTAGTATTCTTGTCACTTACGGCCGTATCATATGTCTTACGGCCGTAACTCCTAGACCATACGGCCGTACTAGGATCCCATACGGCCGTATTTCCCTCTCTGTAAATATGGAGCATTTTTCCACTTTGGCACTTACGGCCGTAAATACACCTTCTTACGGTCGTAACTCCTGAGATACGACCGTATCATAACTCATACGGCCGTAATTTGCTCTCTGCATCTTGACGCACCTTGCACTGTGCATACTTACGGCCGTAACATACGACCCTTATGGCCGTAACGACCCACTTACGGCCGTAAATCCAGACCTTGCGGCCGTAAATCCCCATTTTTTTGCATTTTCCTCCGATGCACCCTTAACGACCCAAAAACCATTCATGACCTCATATACCTCTCGAAACACTTCGAAACACACATAACAACATATGACAACATTGACTATGCAAGCCACACCAAAATAACGTCATCAACATCACATATTCGTACGAAAAACGAACGGCGGCCACAGTGGAGATTTAATAAGTGGAGAAATATATGGATGTGATTTGTTTGACTAAATTTGAAATTTGAAAAAAATGGATTAAAATACATTAAAAAGAAGATGATAACACCCTCTAAGTTACTACACCAAAGTACAATACAGACTTCATAAAACACAAGATGACTTAACTCACTCTCGACGATGTCTTCTAGATAGACTAGCATATGACTCACCCCTGGCTAAACGCCCCCGAGACTAGCGAGACGTATCCTGATCTCTCTGGTGCTTATCTAACGCCATTCCCTGCAGCGCTAGATACATTATACATCTTATCAACCAGTGCATTGTCCGCTTGCTCATTTTAAACTCGACCGACATAACTCTTAGCCGCATCCTCTGTAATGTTGAAAAACGAATCGTATCAAGTCAAAAGTTCAACCATGGTCCAGGTCTCGTTGAATAGTTTTGAAAATTTTCAACAAGCATTGGTTGAACAGCTCAAAGGCTATTCAACTAACATTGGTTGAGCAACCTTTAAGCCATTCAACCAATGTTGGCCGAACATACACCTCCATGTTCGGCCAACGTTGGCCAAACAAAGCCCAAAAAATACCAAAATATATTGGTGGAAATTGAATTTTTGGAAAAATAAATGATAGAAAACATTTACATTTCCCAAGAAGGCCATATTTTCACATTCCATTGCGAATAAATGGTAGCAATTTGAAAAGAAATTAAGAGTTGGAAGTGTTGGGGTGTGTTTGAAGTGTAGTAAATAATTAGTATAGGAAGGTGGGATGGGGTGGGGGTGGGGGTAGGGTGGGTTTTTTTTAATAAATGGAAGGAGGGCGTTTTGGTCATTTGAATAATGATATTTTTGATGAAATTTTAAATGGGGTGTGCTGAGTAAACTTATGGTTGTATTTAGCCTCACCCAAAAATAAAAGAGAGTTTAATTTGTTTTAAATGGGAAAACGAATTTAAGGCAATAAAAACTATAATAAAAAAATCTCATTTTCTATATATATAAATTATTCTATATATAGATAAAAGATTTTATCAGACAAATTCAATAGGTGGGACAATTTGATAAATTATTTAAGCCCAAAAAAAGGCTCATATATATATATGTCTATATGTATAAATATAAAAATATACTCTTACAATTGTGATATATATATATAGGTATATATATAATATGGTGGGAAAAATAAAAATAATAGTAGTAATATAATTGCCCAAAGTAAAAAGTCTATCAAATCTAATCATCTAATCTATCTATTATATGAAATGGCTAGGTTGTGTTTGTTTCTTTTCTTTTTTTTTTCCTTTTTTTTAGGAAACGACATGAAGGTTTTAAGAACATCTACAATAAACTCTTTATAACATAAGTTTCTCTTTAATTTAAAGAGTTAAGTCCTCAAATTCCACTCCAACAAACTCGCTCTTGTTCTATTCACACTAAATCTCATGAAGGTAAATTTATTTTTTGCTCTTGTTCATTTGAATCACTCATATGTTGATTTGATATTTTCTTAATATTTTTTGGTATATCTTTTCTGATTCTCAAACACACATCCAAAAACAAATAAATAAATAAATAAATAAATTACCGATAACTCATAAATGGAAGACAATTTATGGAAAAAATGATATTAGCATAGGCAAATTGGGTGGTTGGAATGGGCTCATGGAGAAACACAAGAAATATATATTATCTATCCAAAATGAATACCATATGCGGATCTCATGTCCAAAACACCGAAAATGGACCATATTGCACGAAATTACATAGGCTAATAGTAAAAAATCCCAATTTTCTATAATATTACACATTGTTTTCACATGTTTTGTAATTTGTTAGACAGTCTTTGTAATTTATTACATATTTTTTGTAATTTATTACACATATCTGCAATTTATTACACTTCATTATAATTAGTTACAAACAATTTATAGTGGGTTCGGAGTTAGAAAATTAGATTAGAGAAGAATGAAAAACCGAAAAACGAAAGAGAAAAACCATGTGATCGCATGGATGAAATATGGGTTTCGGTCCAGATTTTAACCATGTGATTGCACATACGAACACGCATACCGAAACACATAATTTTGGGCAATATATTATCTGATTCGCGTAAATACTTTCAAAATACTTTATTTTTAAATTAATGGAATTTAGAGCACCTCCAAGAATCTCTTTATTTTTGAAGAGCATATTCCATCAAATAGATAGTATATTTACATTTAAATAATGGGAATTTTTAAATGTTATAACAAGCTCTTTATTTTTAACTATTTATTTTATTTTTTTCGGAAAAAATATTGTTTTGTCTCAATTTTAATTAATAATAATATTATTATATATTAATGATCAATAAAATTAATTATAAATTGTGTTGTTCAAGAATTAGGACATTGAAACTTATAGTCATTAAATTATAGAGACTGAGTTTCACTCTAAAAACATAGAGAGCCAATTTCACTCTTTAAACTAAATTATTATTATTTTTAATGAATGAATTTAAACTAAATTGTTAAATTAAATATATAAGGATATTTTGGAGAAAATGTGTAAAAATTACATTTCCTAAATATATGTCATTTCTTAATTTATTTATGTGAAAATAAGAGCAATTCTATCTTCACGAGATGGAGGGAGTAGTATTTTTTCAAATATATCTCTATATCAAATAATTATATTATAATATATTTTTATCAATAACGATGCATATTAAAAATTAAATACAAATATATAGAAATAAAATGGGTGCCTAAATGTACTTTTTTTCAATACGCCCATTTTGCTAAACACATTCATCCAAATTTTATTTATTTATTTTTATCAAACTCAATTTACTTAACACGCCCTCCAAATTTCCATTTTACCATTTCAGAAAAAAACTAATTTGAAGAAATTACCAACTATGGTAGCTCCATTTGCTGCTATTTTCAGCAATATTTGTTGTCGAAAAATGGCATCTAACGACGTTTGATCCTAGATGGTCGAACATAAAAAATAAAAAGAAAAAAATGGTAGTTTAGTAATTTTATTGAAGATTATTTTTGTCCAAAATTTGTTGGAGGTGTAATTAGCAAAAGTGGCATGCAAATGGGCCACCCAAAGTGAATGCGGGGGAAAAAAAAAACAAATAGAGTATCTTTGTTGACAGAACGAGTCAGAATGTTTAAGTAGTATTGAGCGTGCTTTAACTTATATTACGTTCAACGATTTTCCAGCCTTAGATGATTTTTGTTAGAAAAATTGAAATCAGATATAGAACCAATAGATGAGGCGAAGCTCTTTGAAAAATTTTCTAACAGTACTGTTTGCTAAAAATTAATTAAAGTTTTTCGTCAAAGTCAAATGGTGTTGTCATAAAATTTTCTATTGAAGATTTACCTCATCGTTTTTTAAATTACTGCAGTTTTACCTCATCGTAGTGGTTCACCTCATTTCAATTTGTTCAATAAAGATTGGGGTACGTCTAAATGCACCCAGCCTTTTGCTGGGTGCACCCATTTTCAAAAAGTAAAAGAAAAAAAAGAAGGAAATAACTAATATACCCCTCCCTATCCTTTCGCTCTCCATTTTTTTTATTTATTTATTTATTATTTTTTTAATGTTATTTGTGAACAACGTGAACAATCTTTCTTGTTATTTGTATGCAATGAACAAGTAGAAATATTGTTATTTGCATTCACAACAAGTTTTCTTGTTCATTGTGAATACAATAACATAAAAATAAAAATAGAAAAAAGCGATAATTTTATCGAATTTTCATTTGTGGATGCAATTTTTGTTATAATTTTTTGTCTAAATTTTTGCAACTACTTTGATGAGTAATTTTGAAAGTTTTTTGCAACCACTTTCACAATAAATTTCAAAATTTTTATGATGAAATAATTGCCTTTATCCGGTTAGTGTTGAATACAATTATTAAAAATATAATTTTCTTGCTACTACTTTGACGACTAATTTCGAAATTTCTTTAAATTTTTTGCAACCACTTTGACTATGAATTTCAAATTTTTTGATAATAATATAATAATTAACCTTGTCCGATTAATATTAAATACAATTATTAAAAAAACTTTGAATGGTTAAAAAAAATTTCAACAAAAACTAATACTAAAAATTTTTTATCAATAATTTTTTATTTTTCATTTTTTAAAAAAAAATTATGTTGTGTTCTGAATGGGACGAACACCCAAAAGGGTGTTCCCCCCATTTGGGGCGAACACCCGTAACGGGTGTTCATCTCGTACCATGGCAAATTTATTTTTTTATTTTTATTTTTTAGAGTACACGATAGTAAGGGAAAATTTGGAATATTTGATAAAATGGGTGCATTGAGTAATTGAGCGGGTAATTTAGCCGTACCCTAAAGATTGTATAGGATATGGGCTTGGTGATATGTTGCCTGGGAGAATTCTTTTCTCCGGCGACTCGACCCACACCCAGCCCCCCCTCCCCCCGGTGCCAATGCAAGGCCCGGGGGAAGCCAAATGCCTCGGGAGAATTTTTTTTCTCCCAGCGCACGGGGAACGGGATTGAAAAACCATCGGCTGGGCTATAATTACAGCACGCTCAAGTATACGCTCGACGCTTCTTGAACGTTTATACGGAGCGAGTACAGCAGTCCTTAAATCCCACCAGCGGGGTCCAGAGCTGGGTGCCTTAACCCACTTTGACAGCTATTTGTCGGCTTTGGCATCTCTCCAATTTCTCAAATCTCAAGTTGAAGTTCTTCTCACAGAACATTAATTTTCTCTCTGTGTAGTAAAAGTTTTGTTTTGTTTTTCAGACAAATTATAATAAAGTTGACTAAATTATGGCAATCTTGTATACATGCGCATACACAAAGTATTACATATAGTTCTATGCGGGTGACTGGTGAGGGAGCGGTCGTGAAATCTGTAAATCAAGAGACTTTGACCGAAATTGAAGAACGGAGCACTTCTGTTGGAGTAAAATCTTTGAAGGTCTTAAGGTTAGCTTAAACATTTTGTAGAGAAGTGAGAAACAAGCGGATGAAATTGAAATATTTTAATGAAGTTAAATTTACTAACAAAGATCTTGTTTTGTTCGTGGTGAATTTCGCTGATTTCGTATTTTCGGTTTCGATTTAATTTTAAGTAGGATTTTTGAAGCGAAGACACTGTGATACATGGCTTGATCTTTCTAGCAGGTAAATTTTAAGTCTTTATATGTCAATAATCTTGTTGAATTAGGGTTTTAGATTTTTTGCACGTTTAGTGACTTCTGATCGAATGGCGTTATGTTCTGCTTAGGACTTCAATTACAGCGGGAGAACGGTTGACAGAGTTTGAATTGTGTGGAGTGAGGGTTTGAAGTCGTATATCATGGCACAGAGTAATTGGGAAGCAGATAAGATGTAAATATTTGTCAGAATCGGCATGTTATCTGTTTTCATTATTTATTTATTTTTAAATAGTTTCAGTTATTGTTATTATTTCTTGGTTGATTTTGGAAAAAGGAGGAGTCCTATCATATTGCCGTATTTATTTATTTATATTACTTTTTCTCGTTGAGAAATAGGAAAGCATCTCTAAAGGTTGGGCACTGAAGTCTCCCTGTAATTATCTTTGCTGGAACTTATGATGAAGAACAAATCAATTTGCATTGTTTTTCCAAAACTTAAATCTTTTTGAATTTTTAAATTTGGTTTCTAGCTGAAAGAAAAAGTGCCGAATCAGACATAATCTTTTGTCTTATTTTGATCTATATCACTGTTTTAATTGCTAGAAATTAAGAGAACATTCAATTATATCACTGATGGTTCAAACTTTAGTTAAGAATCATCATGTCGAACTTCTTAGAAAGAAAGAAGTTGGTTGATTTTTTGTTAGAAGCCAAACTGTTTTGGTTCACTGACAGTTTCCTGAGAGCAGCTAAGCGATTTCCGGTAATCGGTTTTATGCATTGAAGCATAAATGTAATCAAGAAATCATCGTTAAGATCTCCTTCATTACCATTCAAATCATTATTAAGATCTCCTTCATCACCCTTTCTGGCCAGGCTTGATGTTTACATTCATGATTATTTGTTGAAAAGAAAATTGCATAATTCTGCAAAAGCTTTCATGACGGAGGGGAAGGTTGCAACAGATCCTGTAGGTAAGAGATTCTTTGTGTTTGCATACTGGGATAAGCTTTCGTTGAACATAGCATCAAATCCATGGTGAAATGCGCTTGAGAATTTCTTTTTCATATGACTATCTGTAGCTATTGATGCACCTGGAGGATTTCTATTTGAGTGGTGGTCTGTCTTTTGGGACATCTTCATTGCTCGGACAAATGAGAAACATTCTGAGGCTGCTGCAGCGTATATCGAGGTTCTGAAACGTTTGTTTTTCTTTATAGTGTTTCACATGAATTGACATATTCTTCAAATGCCATTTTTTTGGATTGTATTTGAACTTGTTCTGGTTATGTTGACATCCATTAGACACAACAAATGAAAGCAAGGGAGCACCAACAGCAGCTTCAAATGCAGCACTTGCAACTTATGCAACAGCGCAACGCCCAGTTACAAAGAAGGGATCCTAATCATCCTCCCGTTGGTGGTCCGATGAATTCAATGAATTCTGAAGGGATGATAGGGCAACCATCTGCCAGTGTGTTGGCTATGAAATTGTATGAAGAACGCATGAAACAACAGAATTCTGTGGACTCAGAAACATCTCCAGCTCTAATGGATGCTAATAGGATGGCTCTCCTCAAGTCAGCAACCAATAACCAAAGGTGCAACAGTCATAATGTTTTCTACTCTACATTAAAATTGTCAAGTTACAATTTGCATTGTGCAGTTACACAATAACTTTTCTTCTGGTTAATTCAGTCAATCAGTGCATGGCAATTCTGGGAGTGTATCTGCAGCATTGCAGCAAATGCAAGGACGGCCTCAACTAGTCAATGTAACTACTAAAAGCATTATTTTATAAGCACTGAAACTACCAGCACTTATCCACCCATGTGGATACATACTGATCTGTCTACTTGGGCACATAGTACATACATGTGTATCTATTCCTAAACTCAGGTGGTCACCTTTTTGATTTGGAATATCTAGGATGTCAAAGGGGAAGTTAATTTAGGGGCAGCTCAAAAATCTTTGCCTATGGATCCCTCATCTATATATGGACAAGCAATACTACAGTCAAAATCTGGACTTGGTGGTGCAGGTAATTTCTGAGAACTGCTCTGTTCAACTTGATATCGATTTTCTTTGCCACTCTTGCCCATGAAATATTTATGAGATGAGTATTGACTGAAATAACTTGAAGGTACGGGGTGTGGACATGGACTAAATGCATAGTTGACAATTATGTGCTAAGGAATGTGTAAACTATTAGCGTACAACTACTATGTACTTCGGACTGTTTGAAGTCACGTGTTTCTATTTTCCTTGCACCTACAGCTGGTTCCTTGTCATCTGTCTGTTCTTGCTGGTTCTGGATTCTGTTTTGGGAAATGACAAGAGTATTTTGGTTAAGGCAGGTTTCTGTATGTGCTTAATAAAATTAGATCAGATCAAAGGTTTTGCCAACTATTTTCTTTTAAACAAAGGCTAGATATTATTCATTCTTTTGTTTGTAAATTTTCTAGACCACTTGATCCTTAATCAACCAAATGTACATCATTTAAATATTATTTTTATCACGCCTGCCACAATTTCCTTAGAAACCCAATACATGGATGACTCATTAGTCATTAGGGACGTAAACTTATACCCCGTTCTCCTACTAATTTTTACACATTTTTACACATTTTTACACATAAATCTCGTGGGACCTACCTGTACTACACAAATCTCCAACATTCAATTCCACTTTTTCTCTCTCCTATATCACATCAAAACACATAAAAACGCATAAAAACACATACCCTAACACGCGCTTAAGATTTTTTGCTTCAATACCATGTTTGACAGCCTGATCTAAAATCATTGTTAGATCATGTCATATTATCTTCAAAACATTTGTTTTTAAACAAATTCCACAAATTATTGGATCTAACCAATATTTATCATTTCAAGTTCAACATTTTTCTTTCATTCACAATTGTTGGTTTGGGAGCTGTAAGTGAAAAACACAAGGTCGGATGTGAACACATTCTTTGTCAACTTGGGTACCTGGGCAAGGCTAGAAGGGAGCAATTTATATTTTTGATGATTGATGAATTTGATTCTTAGTGGCATTTAGTTTACTCGTGCTAGGCTCATGGAGGGTATATTGGTCTTGGTTTTCCTAGAATAAGCCAACTGTCCTCTGCATAATTTCTTCAAAGCACAGCGTCTTCCATTTCTGGCATGAATTGAGGTATCAGATGTGTGTTTTAAGCTTCCATTATAGGGAAAGAAAATGGTGCTACTCTGTTAACATTGATGAGTAGTTTCATCATGTGGAGAATGATTCTTTAGAATGGTACAAATATGTCTAAAGCACCCGATCTGTGTAGAATGACTTGATTTCCAATGGTTTCGGACATTATACTTGGCTTTGGGGGATGTCAATATATAAAGTTGTAGTTTTGCACACTATCTTGTTGATGAACTAAATTGTATTGATGCATAAGTTCAGAAGATTGCCACTTGTGCTTCAATGTCACTGTACTAGTAATTTCTATCAGATTAATATATTCATTGGTGAGATGGAATTATCTGTTCTGATGTTTGCTCCGCTTGCGAATGTTCCTCCAATTTCTTAGGTGAAATATTTAGAGTTGTGTAAAAACATGTTATTTGCCATTTTGAATCGGCAAACAAATTGTTTCATATTTGGTTCCTGTTGCATGTAATGTGTTTAGAGTTGTCAAATACATTTTCCCATTCTCAGGGTTAAATCAAGGAGTCACTGGTCTTCCACTGAAGGGTTGGCCTCTAACTGTGAGTACTGTATTCTTTGATCGTGAGACATTTCTTTTGGCATCATTATATTGATGAATTCTAGGCATCTGATGCTTACTATTATATACAGGGTATAGACCAATTACGGCCAAGTATGGGCTTGCAAGGACAGAAGCCAAATTTACAGAGCTCAAATCAGTTTCTTTTGGCATCGCAACAACAGCAGGTCCTAGCGCAGGCTCAGGCCCAAGGAAACCTTGGGAGTTCTGCCAACTACGGATTCAATGGTCTACCAAGGGGTAACCTAAATGCAAAAGATGGCCAAGGTGCTAGAAATGATGGATCTCTATGCTCCCCTGTGCAATCAAATTCACCAAAGGTTAAGATTATCTTCTTGAAGTGATGAACCTAATTCTTCTTGGGTCGCATGCTTTTATGTTTAATGATAATTAGCATAGATGCTGTCAAATACTTTTTATTCAAACAGAGGGATTAGATTTTCAACTTTTTGCTAGGATGTGGTATTTGAAGAATGTTCTTCTAGTTAATAGTTTCTCTTTCAATACAAGTGAAGGGCAATGGGAATGTCAGGTGGCCATTCAATTTTCTTGTCTGCACTGGAAGATTGTGCATATTAGGGATCCGAAGGATAATACAATGCCGTGGTCTACAGTTGGTACTCAAAAAGTATGTACCTTATAGTGTTCGGATTTCACCAAAAAAATGAGGGAGGCAAGGATTGATGGAAATAATTTCCTCATTTCTCTCGCTTCATTTGAGTTTTTAGATCAAGTGATTTATGGAAACAATAACATGGGAGTGGATAAAGGTCCTCGATGCAAATCTCCATCTCCAATTAAAGAAATTGCATACCTGTAATGGTTCAATTTAGAGAAAAATAAACCCCGACCCTATTGAAGAAAAATATTGAATGGATTTCCAAAAAAAAAAAAATTATTGAATGGAGATCTAGCCATTTAGTTTAAGCTTTTATTTGTAGTTTGCTTCATCTACACATGAAAATCTGAATTGGGTGTTTGAGGCATTTTAACACATTTAGGCAAGCGTGACTGGTGACTATAGAGCAATGATTTAGTTCAAAAGACTATAAATGAGATATGCTGAAGCTTTATGATATTCACTCTAGCAGTTAGGAGTTTCTGTTTCTTTGGCATGTAATCCTTTTAGTGGTTATTGTTTTGATTTCTTTGGGTGGAAGGCTCATCGACAATTTCAGCAATCAACATCTACCTGCATTTTATATTATCAATAAAAGAAGCTAAATTGTCGTTAAATCTCTAAGAATATAAAATTCTTAAAAGAACCCCATTCTCAATTTCCAACAAGAAGATGTACAGAACCTACCACCAAACTTTGTTGAGTGTGTTTTGTTTTTTAGGGAGGGGGTGGGTTTGGGTTGGGGGGTTGAATCATCTGATACATGGAGAGCTTGAGATACATATAAAATAGACAAGAGGGAGTATCACCAATGAAAAGGTCATATTTTTCGGGTTTTGTGGATGTACTGTGCTTTCATGGTATACTAGTTTGCATTTTGGCTTCTTTCCTTGCTAAATTAGGTAAAAATAGAGACCTTGAAAATGGCTTTTCTTTGCGAGTTGCTTGCTATTTTTTGGGAAATCCAACCTTGGATTTAATGTTTTAATTGTACTTGGATTTTTCAGTTTGTCTTGTTTAATTGTTTGAAAAATTATTATGGTTTCTCGTGGCCTGAATTTCATTTTTCTCCAAAAATTTTTGTGCAAGATTAATTATTTGTTTTTCTCTGTTTTCTTTTTTCTTCTTGTTTTCATATTTATGAAATAGTTAAATGCACTTTGGAGTAATTTAATCCTGCCTAGTTTAAAGTTAAAATTAGAGAAACAACTGTGTTGTGATTTCTTTATCATTGGAAATTGAGAATGGAGGTTCTCTTGGAAATTTGATAAACTGGAGGACTTGACTTTAATTTTCATATCTTGGTTTAAATTGCAAGATAAGGTCATGTCCTCTTTTTATTTGATGAAGTTTTAAGATGAATATTGAATAACCAAATTGTCCTTCCTCTACTGAATAAAATTATGATACTGAATGTAGCGTAATGGTCAACTAATGATGCATAATTTTTTTGGAAGGTTGGGGGTTCTATTCGTTTAGATTTAAAGGTTAGAGATGAGAGTGCGAATGGTTTCAAAGGTTGGGATGTTTCACGTATTTTCTATTTATTTAGCGAACCTAATAGAAAAAGACCTGGAGTTGCTACCTTAAAATTTCTTTGATAAAACATGAAGTTAATAGGGAAAACAATGATAATAAGTCTTAAATCAATAATCACTTGACAACATTGTAATCGACTACAGTAGAAATGATCTGGAAGCTTTTTATATTGTTGATATTTCTTCTTAATTGTGCTTTTTAGAGGTAGAATGGATTCTAAAAACCTCGTAAAGCATTCTGGTTTGGAAATAATAGTCCAAAAGAGAAGGCCAAGATTAAAATTTCTAGAGAACGCAAGACAAATAGGTGAATGCCTTAGAGCTTATTTGACATCGATTTTTTGGGAAAATAACTTTTCGATTTTTTGGGAAAATAACTTTTTCTCCGGCGTTATTTTATCTACTCATTTTATTAGCGTGATAACTGATAAGGTTTTCACATGTTCAAATTTTTTCTGAACTTTTCCACTACATGTTCAAAAATAAATTTTTCAAAAATTTTCCTGAACAAACATTTAGCCTCTGTTTCTATTGACCTTTTTATGCATAAACATCTTCTTCTACTACTTAGTCAAAGCCAAACTTCAATAAGAACCAGACATCTCAATCATCTACTCATCGTTATCCCTACATCTAAGCCAAACTTCAATAAGAACCAAACATCTCAATCATCTACTCATCGTTATCCCTACATCTCTTGTTTTGCACCGTTATCCAACCTAAAATGTTAGTTTTTAACAAAATAAAACTTTGCCCATAAATATGCTTCGTTTCCATGAGATGTTTGCCTCAATAAATTCAGGGGTAGTCCTCGTACATTGCATTTAAAACAGCAGCTCACATGTTTAACACAATCTTCAAATGCGAGCTAGGATTTAAGGTGTAAACCTTATAAGGTCTTGGTGTTGTTGCGTCCATTATTGTTAAAATGAGGGGTAAGCCTCACAAACGGCATTTGATGCGTCAGCTTTGCAGCTTTTAATGAAATCTTTAATTAAGAGATTCAAGGCATAAGCCTCAAAAAGGTTGCATTTACTGTTTTCTTTTCACTTTTGCTAGACAAAACCACCCATCTAGATATTTTCCTCCAATTTTCTTCAAGTTGTCAGAAAGGTCCGGGATTATCTATTTAAACTATATGTTTTAACAGAATATTATTTTAGCTGCTTTGATCTTCGTTTTGAGGTAATCGATCTATCATCAAACAGGAAAAGGTGCCTCAAGGCTTTTCCAAATGCTGGTATCTTGCCGTTTACATTTAAACACATTAATTTTCAGACACCTTTGAAGTCGCTTAAAGGGTATGGGTGTGGATCGTTATTGATTCCTAATTGTCACGTGATTAAAAAAAAAGGAGAAAAAGAAAAAAAAAGAGCATCTTCTCAAAAAATTAATTGCCGCGGACAATAGGTTAATAAGATATTAAGCTGCCTTAGTATCAATCGAAGCTTCTCTTCATCAATTATCATAATCAAAATGTTAGTTTGCATCTGTTTTGGTTTGATTTTGTGATGAAGTCATATTCTTTGCTCCTGTTCGATGTTACTTTTTTCTTCCCTCTATTTTTCCCTTGTCTTCTCATGCCCAGGTAACAATTTCGGTAATCTTTTAGGGTTAGTTAAGTTGGGTGGTTTTGTTCCTGAGTTAGCGGTTTTTCGTCTTTGTTTATGATATGACGCATTAGGATGCTTATTAGAAATTTTGGGAATGTGATATGCTCTGGAAGATCCATGCTTGTATTAAAGAGTAGCATGCATTATTACATTGTACGCTTTGATCGTCCGGGGGGTTGGGTTTGGATATTTCATTTCGGTCTTAAGATAATTATTAAAATTAGCAATAACAAATACTTGAATATTTATCATTGTTTCACAGGTGAAGATGGGCCAGATGCAGCAGTCTTCCTCTCAGCAACCGGATCAGTTGCAGCAACAGCAGCAAGCACAGCAGGTTGGGCATGCCTACACATATATAATCTTATTTTAACAATTATATTTTTCTTATGGAGAAATGGGCATATTTTGTTGGATTTGTTTATGCTTCCATCGAAAGCTCTGCACCTTGTTTTCCTCTGGATCTCTCTGTCAAGCTTTATGGATAATGTGCCATGCTAAGTTATGATTAAACAGAATAACAGGAAAAGAAAACAGCACTCGTCATCTGGGCCTGCCAATAGCACTGGCACTGCAAATACAGTGGGACATTCCCCCAACTCACCACAATCAACACATACACCTGGTGATGGAATTACAACTTCTAGTAGCCTGCAGCATGTTAATAATGCACCTAAGAGTATGATGGTTTATGGTGCAGAGGGACCAGGTGGTATTGCGGCAACTACGAATCAGCTGGTGAGCATTTGTTTTCATTTATATTTTCCTTCTGGTTTTACCCTTTTAAATGTACTAACAATTATGCTATCACTTATACACCTCCATTCTGTTTGCTGGATGGTTCCTTCCTGTTAAGAAAGCCGTGGGCTTCTCGTGGGCCTATCTCCCCCGGCCCATGCTAGGTTAAGTGTGTAGGGTTTTTTTTGTTCTTCAGTTATATGACGTTATGGTGTATTGTTAGGGTTATGACATTGGTATATATATATGAGATACATTGGTCTCGTGGAGAGCGATTCCTTTTCTATTCTTTCATAACTTTGAATTCAACTTGGTATCGAGCCAAATCCTTCTCCTTTTCCTCTTTCAAACACCTTCGTTCCCCTCTTTTCTTCCCCTTGTTTTCCCATAATTGAAGTGTTCTTGGGGGGTTTTAAACCCTTTGTGTCAAGTGTGTTGCATCTTTAATGTATTAAAGTTGGTAAGTTGTGGGTTTGTCTTTGTGTCTTGATCGGTGTGAGCTTCGTAGTATTCTTTGGTGCATGTGTTGTGAGTTGTTGAAATCAAGTCTACATCGATCAAATCGTTTGTTGCTGTCCAATTTGTGCGGATATTTCTATCGAGCTACAGTAATTGATGCTACGATGTACCGCCGATAGAACGCCGCTGATGGCAAGTCGGCTACGTTATGTCGCTCTGATAATCTCGCTCGGTGATTGCTACAATATATATTTGTGTTGGTTGTTTGGTGTAAAAGCGAAATTCGGTTTTTGTCTGTTGTTTAACGATCAGGTGAATAATGGGAGATGAGGCGTGAAACCCGCATCGATCAACATTTGCGTCTGGCGAAGCCACCTTGTATTATGTTAATGATGACCTGGCAAGCCGATTACCAACATTCGCAGATAGGGAATAATTATCTGTCTTGGAGTTATCTTTGTTGAGCACTTTATTAGTGCTAAAAGGAAAATCAAATTTCTTAAGGATGATCCTCCAAGTAGTGCGATCCGAATATGAGGAGTGAATCCTCAAACTTCGATGGTTCTAACATGGTTATGGAACAAGATGGAACCCAAAGTTCTTACTAATGTATAGTTTTTACCAGCTTGACTAAACGAGGTTTGGTCATCCCTGAAGGAAATGTATTCTCAGAGAACAATATCTCACGTATTTATGATCTGTATGTGAATCCCTGTTTTAAGACCAAACAAGGTGAGAGAACCATTGATGAGTATTACTGACACTATGAAGGTGTGGAAAGAACTACGCTTTATCAACCGCTTACGAGTGGATCTCGAGCAACAACGACAAGCTCGAGAACAATTTCAGTAGCGCTTCTTTGCATGGGCTCAATTCGAATATAGCGTGTATAAAGATGGCTTCTAGCTAGTGAAGCAGATTCCTCTGTTGAGGCTTTCTCGTCTTAAAAGGCGACGTCCAAGAGAGTGGTGAATCTGGTTTATCCTTCAAAGGAGTCATCTGCGTTCTTATGCGCTTCTAGTATTGGTGGGCCGAGGAGGATCGGTGGTGGTCGAGGTTCTTATGGTCGTGGAAATCCTAATGGTAGGAGTTCACGTGGTGGTAGTAATGTCGTGGTCGTGGTGGAAAGAATAGCGGTAATGACGAAAGGAAATGTACACATTGTGGTTGGAAGGACATCTTGAACCATTTTGTTGGGATAAATATGAAGCGACTTATGCGCAATCATGTTGTTGATCGATCTGGAGGCATCGATGTGGCGCCACATCCTTTGATAACACGACTCCGATTATTTTGGATCGATTGAGTCGTCTAAATTCATTGTCACATCTTTCGCATGCCCACTTTGCTCTGGTGTGAGTTACGGTAAGTACCTACTAATTTGGCAATGCCTTCTTCATCTTGGATCATTGATTCAGGAGCTGAGCCCATATGACTTGTAATTCTCTCTTATTTCCAACTTTGTTCCTACTAAGTCTAGTATGAGTTTAAGTGATGGTTCTTAGCGTCAGTTCTTGGTAGTGGAACCCTCCATCCAACTCAATCTTTAGAGTTGAAATCAGGCCTCTATGTACCAAATCTTTCATTTAACCTTGTTTCATTAGTGCTCTTACTAAAGCTCTAAAGCTGCTCTATAACTTTCAGCCACGGTTTGTGTTTTTCGAGACCTCAGGGCGAAGATGATGATTGGTTAGGGATATGGTAGCGATGGATTATATGTGTTGGATGTTGAGAGTCTAGGTCGCGTCGCCTTGAGAGTGCATCTGTCGCCACTTGATGGCATTATCGAATCTTGGTCATCCATCTCTTGTTAAATTACGTCGGTTAATTCTAATTTGAGTCCTATGTTTGTTTTAGAGTGTGAAGCGTGTCAATTGGGGAAAACATCACCGTGAATGCGTTCCACGATAGGATTGATAAGCGATCGTTGTGTCCATTTGATGTAGTCCATCGGACATTTGGGGTCTACCGCAAGAAATAAAAGTTTGTCTGGTTTTCTTTACTTTGTGGTATTTGTTTGATGATTATTCACGAATGACGTGGGCGTATTTGTTAAAAGATCGCTTGAGTTACCTCGTATTCTTTCAAATTTCTACAATGAGAGTGAGACCGATTCCATACTAAACTTAAAATATTTGATGCGATAATGCCTTAGAATATATACCCGATAGTGTGTCAAATCCTTTTGTGAAGATCGAGGATTATTCATCAAACCACTTGCCCATATACCTGCGCAACAAAATGGGGTTCTGGCGAGCGTAAATTGCGTCATTTACTAGATGTTACTTTCGTACTATGATGTTTGCTATGGGAGTTCCTAAACCATATTTGATTGTTCTTCTGACTAATTACATGATGTCGTATGCCATCTTACATCCTTGTCTCTTGGCAACAATGCGCCTTTCCGGTTGTTGTACCACTGGTCAAAAGACCTATCATGTTCCACCTAGAGTGTTTGGTTGTGTCGCATTTGTCCATGTTCTACAGTACGTGACAAGTTGGACCCTCGATACATCAAGTGTCTATTAGATTGGCTATTCCCTTGCAAAAGAATTGCACGTTGTTTATAATCTGTTACCCATCGGTATTATGTTAGTCTTTGATGTCACATTCTTTGAGTCTACATCCTATTTTTCCTCTTACCGGCACAATTTGATTGAGTTAGTATCTTGTCGTCAGGGGAGCTTCTTAGTCCATCTCCTCCAGTCGTTCTGTCCCGGATTGTCCCTTGTGATCTTGTCCAAGGAAGTGTCAGTCGTGTTCCACTTACTACTTTGCGTGATATGCCCATTTATGCTCAATGTCATCGTCGCTTTGTGAGAAAAGACACCGTGAGAAAAAGACACTCAGTGAATTGCCTTTGAACCAATCATCATCCTCTCACAGAGGCTCTGGCCGTTAAATGCGAGAGTGTTGATGTAGAACCCATTGCTAGAAGAACCAGGTCCAAAACAATAGCCCATCCTATATCTCGGTTTGTTTCATTTCATCGTGTTTGCTCCTGCTTTTATTACATTTGCATTGTCCATATCTTACGTTTGGTCCCATCTTCTCTTACTCGGGCACTAGCTTCCCTGGTTGGAAGTGACCATGACGGAGGAAATATCGCTCTTCATGAGAATAAGACTTGGATTTGACCAGCTCCCCTTTGGAAAAACAACGGTAGGATGTCGATGGGTATATCACGGTTAAGTATTTACCGGATGATGCTTTCTGTAGAGCAACGCTTGAAGGCTCGTTTGGTTGCCAAAGGGTATACTCGGACTTATGGGTGGATTATATGGAGACCTTTTCTCCAGGTTGCTCGCTTAATTCAGTCCGAATCTTGCTCTCATTCTTTGTTTGTAAGGTGGCCTTTATATCAATTGGATATTAAAAATGCCTTTTGCATGGCGTGTTACATGAAGAGGTTTATATGGAGCAGCCCACAGGTTTGTTGTTCCAGGCCAAGAACATATGGTGTGTATGAATGCGATTTACTGAGTTGAAACTTGATGCATAGGGTGTAGTTTGATCGGTTTAGTTAATGGTTCTCGATTTGGCCTTCGCCGTCAAGATGTGATCATTCATTGTTTGTTGACATTCCTCTTACGTACCATTATTCTCATTGTCTATGTGGGCGATATTATAATTACGGAAGTGATATTCTTTGGTATTCGCTTTGAAGGAATATTTAGAAGCGCTTGATTCCATCTGAAAGATTTAGGCCTCTTCGTTATTTCCTTGGGATAGAGGTTGCTCGTTCGAGTAATGGCCTTAATCTCTCTCGGCGTAAGTATGTGTTGGATCTACTTACCAGGTAGGCTTCTCGGTTCAAAGCCTATAAATCGCCTATGGATCCTACAATGAAGTTTGGATGCGAACAGGGAGGTGTTTCCTAGTCGGAGTAGATATCGGCGCCTTGTTGGTAGTCTCATCTATCTAACGGTGACTCATCTGATATTACTTATCTTGTTAGTATTGTTAGTAAGTTTATACAGATCCTCGCGTTCCTCATTGGAATCTTTGTGATTTTTATGATACTTGAAGGGTTCTCCTGGAAAGGGACTTCTTTATCGGCCTTCCAAAGACATATCGATATTAGTGGATTCTCAGATCTGATTGATTGTGTGACTCCACCGATCGTCGTCGTCTGGGTATTGTACTTTAGTTGGTGGTAATCTTGTTACTTGGCGAAAGTAAAGCAAAATGTTGTGGCTAGATCAAGTCTTTGGCTGAATATCGAGCTATGGCACATCTGGTGAGATGATTTGGGTTCGTTCCTTTTTATGCGAGATGGGCATTATGATAACTCTCCTATGCCGATGTATTGTGATAATAAAGCGGCAATATTTATAACAAGCAACCCGGTGTTTCACGGCGCACCAAGCATATCGAGGTTGTTGTCACCTTATTAGTGATTTGATGATGTCAGCTTGTTATTCTCCATATGTGAAGTCTCGAAGATCGGTTGGGTGATATCTTCACCAAGCCTCTCCTCGTGTGATTTTTGACCTTGTGTTTCAAGCTGGGCATGTTTGATTGTATGCTCCAACGAGAGTGTTAAGAAAGCCGTGGGCTTCTCGTGGGCCTATCTCCCCCGGCCCATGCTAGGTTAAGTGTGTAGGGTTTTTTTTGTTCTTCTAGTATTATATAACGGCTTATGGTGTATTGTTAGGGTTATGACATTAGTATATATATATGAGATCTGTTAAGCTCGTGGAGAGCGATTCCTTTTCTATTCTTTCATAACTTTGAATTCAACTCTTCCCTTTTTTCCCCCTTCCTGTTTCCCCGCTTCTCAATAGGGTTTAAGAAAGTATCTATGAGAATCAAACTGATGTTCATGTATTAGTTGTGGATCATCTCTATGAACTGTTTTTCGAAGTTGATGGGAGTATGACATTCCGTAATATTCTATATTTCGTGCACGTATTTAACAGTTTGTTTTCTCTTGTGATAGGATGACTTGGACAATTTTAGAGATGTTGGTTCCTTTGATGAGAACGTGGAATCATTTTTGTCGCATGATGGAGATGGAAATATATATGGGACTCTGAAACAAACTCTTACTGAGCACAAAGCAGAGTCATCAGAAGGTGGTCTCTATCACCTGCTTTTGCGTGTGGTGATTGTTCCTTTGTACGACGCTTATCATGTCATAAGTATCAAATTATGATCAAAAAACATTTCCAGGCTTTTCCTTTGGGGAGTTCGGTTGTATACGAACAAGAAACAAAGTGACTTGTTGTCATTTCTCTTCGGATGGGAAATTGTTGGCTAGTGCTGGGCATGATAAAAAGGTATAATCCTTGTGGTAATTGATAATTTGCAGACTGATTATCAAATTTGATTGAATATGCTATCATGGCAATTCGACTAAACCATTCAAACTCTGACTTAAGTTGCTATTATTTTACAAGCATATTTTCTACTACTTAAATCTAAATGTGCACCTGTAAAGGATAACTTTACGGTTCTAGAATACAGGTGTCTGAGTTATTAAGTGTCGTTTAATATATTGACATTCGAATACTGCTTTATTTTTGACCATCGATTCTAACTCCAGGCATGCCCCTCTTACGTTTGTTCTATTTTGTGTAAGGTTGTCTTTTGGAACATGGATACACTGCAAAGAGAGACCACACCAGAAGAACATCAATTCTTGATTACAGATGTTCGTTTCAGGCCAAATTCGACTCAAGTTGCAACGGCTTCATTTGATAAGTCTGTCAGATTATGGGATGCAGCTAACGTAATGATATCAGCTCTTTTCTTTGAAGTTGTTTTTCACGGTTATTTATTCAATATGAACCAATATCATTTCATTGCACGGCATGGCTTCTGCTCTCAGGCAGTTTTAAATATATGCTCTATTATTATTCATTAATAATAATTATCTGACTAGAGAACCTGATCTAACCTGATCTCTATGTGTTTGCAAAGTACTGTTCCACTTTTATGGATACATATTGAATTCGAATTTATGAATGCAGCCAGGGTATTGTTTGAATGCTTATACTGGGCATGCTCACCATGTTATGTCACTCGATTTTCATCCCAAGAAGAACGATCTATCTTGCTTCTGTGATAGCAACAACGAAATTCAATATTGGAATGTCAACTCATTCTCTTGCACTCAGATTTCTAAGGTTAGTCTTCATAGACTGACATTGGTTCTTTAATAAAGGCATAATTTCCTCATTGTATTGCATTTATAAAGTTGTGTTTGTTCATTGGTTGTGTAGCAAGGAGGCAGTGCTCAAGTGAGATTTCATCCTATGACGGGACAGTTATTGGCAGCAGCAACACAGGAAGTTGTTTCCATCTTTGATGTTGAAACAGACAGGCATTTGCACTCGTTCCAGGTTTGTTTGCATGCTTAGTAGCTTTTATAAAATCACCGGGCTAGTTTAATTATCTCATTATCGTACATAATTTACAATTCTCTCTCTCTCTCTCTCTCTCTCAATAATCTTCTATCTGGTGATACGTTAAGTTTATGCTCGCCTTCCAAAATTTTGTGTTATTAGGGTCATTCTGGAGTGGTGAACTACCTTTGCTGGGATCTCAGTGGCGAACTGTTAGCCTCTGTGAGTGAAGACTCTGTAAAAGTTTGGTCTGTATCTTCTGGAGAATGCATTCATGAGCTCAACTCGAATGGGAACCAATTTCATTCTTGCGTTTTTCATCCCAAGTACTCAGCTCTTTTGGTGATTGGTAGTTTACGGGTAATCCCATCTCTCTTCGCAGTTGTACTGCAATCCTATCTTGCTAATAATTTGTAGTCTACTGACTGCTGGTTTTTTTTTTTTTGGTTCTTCTTGTTGTTTGTAGTCTCTGGAGCTATGGAACATGGTTGAGAACAAAAGCATGACAGTAGCCGCGCATGAGAACATCATTGCTGCATTGGCACAATCACCAATGACTGGGATGGTTGCCTCAGCAAGTCACGACAGTTCTGTTAAGCTATGGAAATAGTCCATGAGATTAGTAAATGTAATTAGCATGATTGTTATAGGTCCTCCATGTTTTCTGGTAATTGCAACAGCATGGATTGTGGTGTTTATTTCTTGAGAAATGTAACATAATCATCCCCGTAATCTTTTATTGATTTTGGGTCAGGAGTTTCAGAAGCAGTTGTCCTGATTGATTTCATATTGATGTTTGTTAGAAATTTTTCAAAAAAATATTGAATAGTTTCAAAAATGTTTGTCACATCAATCAAGTGAATGAGTGCTGAACAAGGTCTCCTTCTCCTTGGTGCGAGGACAGAAGAATCCCCAAAAGTTTGTGAAATGGTGCTCGAACTGTCAAGGTCTCCCAAAATGTTAAGGTCATGTTCGCTATTTATTTGATAATAATAATGTTTTGGGAAATTATATAATTAGCACCCCACTTTCTATTTTTTATTATACCACATTATATTTGCACATCAATTAAATATATTTCTTATAATGACACCATTATAAGTTTACATTTATGAGCTTAATTGAATATGAAAAGTTGAATCCGTCTGCAATTTGTTCCTCACTTCGTCCGAAAAGTAATTTTGCAGAATCATGACCGCCAAATGTACAAGTAAAGACAATCTGTTGATGAGAGACTGATGTGACAGTCAAATAGTGCTTTACGGCGGTCAACGACAGCTGCCCAGACTTACATTTCAACGACAATTTAATTAAGGATGTCATCATCGCCCAATTAATGTTTGTTTTGGCTGGCGGCTGCAGTCAGGTTTTTCCATTTTTCGCCTTTCTTTCTTTCTAAAAATGATGTTTGGAGAGTGACTAGATTCATCTTCTCTCTCTTAATTATTATTATTTTTTTAATGCAGTAAACGTTTAGATGTACTAGTCATCATAATAGAACGTATGATGCATGTTATTTTGAACTTAATTTACGTCTTTTAAAAATATCATCATTAAGTATTCGATCAATAAAATAATAATTACTTTTTCACATATAAATTGTTTATAGATAAAAATCTCTCTCTCCCTCTCTCTTTTTGAGTTTTTCATTAACAAACTTCATCATCTTTTCTTTGAGGCTCAACGAGGTGTCTCCATAATAATATTAATTAATAAGTGTACCTTTTTTTAAAAGTATTATTTAAATAAATTTGAATAATAGGAATTATTTATTTATTGTATAGGAAATCGCAAATCATTAGTGTTAAGAAATTAAAAATCAAACTTGAACAAATATATCAAAAATTTGAATAAAAATTACAGTAAAGATAACTCACATCCGCGACAATTTATTTTGTGATCTTGCTCAAGTTTAGAAAACAAACAACAAAAATTTTACCAAAAGCTATAGAAGCAAAATTTGAATAAGCCAAGCTAAGTCGGAGACGAGCTTTTTGCTATACAATCAATGGGTTCTCCCTGTCATGCATGAAAGACCTTCCTAGGGATTTTTTCTTTCCTGCTTTACTATACAAATAATGGTTCACTGTCGCAAAAAATAATATGAACAAATTAAAAGGCATAAATCGGTGGCCAAGGTTTATTGTTCAAAACTTCTAGAGAGACACTATTAATTTATATTTTTAAGTAACATGTGAATGTGCAACTTCTTCATTGGGTGATAAAAGTTTGCTCACTGCTTTATTACATAATGCACCTCTTCATATACAATTAAAAATTAATTAAGATGTGGCACGTTGATCGTATTATTTGAAACCATCAATTGCGAATGACTCCATGAAATTACTCTATATTGTAATGTAATCTATATATTTTCTTGATTTGGAGTGTCATTCACTAGAATGATGGAGGGTGATAATAACATTTTACTTGCATCTTTCAACTAATGATGACGGTTAGTATTTCTTGCTAACATTAGCTTGCTTGAAAAGTGTATATATATAGACTTGACAATCTGGCTCGCGAGCTGACTTGGGCTCGCCGAGCTCGAGCACCAACACCATCTTGATGAGTCGCTCGGCTCGAGCTCGCCCGGATCGCAAGCCTGAGCGAGCGGCTCGCTCAAGCCAAGCCCGAGCAAGCCTTCGGCGAGCCAGCCGAATTGATAAGTCTAATATTATATGTGTGTGTGCGCGTGTGTGTTCTGGCGCGCGTACATTCATCATAATAACAAAAGTCTATAAAATGATTATTAAAATATATTTAAATTAATAATAAATTCATTTAATTTAAATTTCATTTAAATATGTTAAGGATAAATATTATAAATAACTTTGAGTATGAAATACAATAAAGTGTTAAAAAAAAAAAAAACAAACCTGGAAATATATCTACATTGAAAATATATAAATCAACAATAAACAGTGAATATGTAGTTTGAGCCATGCTTTTAGCTTCCTATGCATTGAACTAGAATTCAATGAAATTTAATGTAGGGATAAAATAAAAAAATATTGAAAGTCTTTGAGGGTATTATGGTCGTAAAAATGATTCTCATGTCAAGCGACTTTTTATATAACTAGCAAATAACACGTGCGTTGCACGTGATTTTACAAGTTGGTGTGATTTAGATTATGTAAATTAATTTATTAATAATATAATCAAACTTTGTGATCTCATTATAATTTATTAAAAATTTATATTTGTTACTAATAATTTGAAGTACACTACAAGAAATTGAATCTTTAGAGGCCACCCCTAGCGTTTCGTGTCTGGAAACATTTAGTGATGACATAATAGTATTTCGTCCCTATAGGTCAAGCCGTCCCTAAATGTCTTATTTTTAGTAGTGATATTAGGGAACAAATATACTGGTATACAAGCATGAAAACTTTGTAATTTGATCATGGTAAACTTAATATTTAAACATTTTTTAGCTTTCATTTGAAATAAACATGCTCTTCAAAATAATGGTGTTTTTCCTTTTCTTTTTTTTTTTTTAATTATTTCTAATTTGGTAACCATATATTACAACAAAAATCACATTCATTCTTAAAAAATATCTCCGAAACATATTCTTATATAAAACATAAATACAAGATACAATACATTTTCTTTGTTTCTCAACTATTGTAAATCTATTTTTTCGATAATTCATATCAAACATATGCTAAATACAATACGTAAAGACGTTATAAGTTCATATTAATGAGAAGATAAAGAGTTTAATTTTATATTATTATTGATAGACATCATTATCATTATTGAATGACAATAAAATAATTACAAAAACTTAATAAACAATAAATAAGAATAATAATAGGTTGTGATAGGTTTGTAAATTTAAAAAAGATGTGAGGGCAATATGAGTATAAAATGTTTCTCCACCTATTCACACTTTAAATAATTACAAAAATTTAATAAACAATAAATAAGAATAATAATAGGTTGTGATAGGTTTGTAAATTTAAAAAAGATGTGAGGGCAATATGGGTATAAAATGTTTCTCCACCTATTCACACTTTTAATAGTAGTATAGAACATATCCTAAATACAATATGTAAAGACGTTATAAGTTCACAGTAATGAGAAGATAAAGAGTTTAATTTTATACTATTATTGATAAATATCGTTATCATTATTGAAGGACAATAAAATAATTACAAAAACTTAATAGACAATAAATAAGAATAATAATAGGTTGTGATAGGCTTGTAAATTTAAAAAAGATGTGAGGACAACATGGGTATAAAATGTCTCTCCACATATTCACACTTTTAATAGTAGATAATATACATAGTATAGAATATATTTGAACCAATTTAGATCCAATTTTTTTAGATGCACAGGTGAGTTAAAGTTGAATCAATGTTCTGCGGTATCTAAAATCATGGTGTATACTCGATTTTCGTAATTCAAGGCCACACCTCATCCCTTTGCATTTTTTCTCGTGATTTGATGCATTATCTTCAGAATTTCTCTAATACTGATTACAAATTTTAATAAAAGGTTTAGGGTTTATAGTGGTGAATATAATATATTAATTGAGGGGTGATGATTTATTGTGGTTTATGTATAAATATTAATACATAATTAGGGTTAATTGTGGTGTATTAAAGAGGGTGTTTAAGTAATTTTAGATATGTCTAAAGAGGATGTTTAAGTAATTTTAGATATGTCTATTTGAGTAAACAATTAAATAATTAAAAATTATGGTGTATCAAGAAGTTTTTGTAGTGTATGTATAATTACCCTAATATTTTTAGATAAATGTTGAATAATCAAAATTCCCCTCTACTAAATAAAATCATGAAAATGAATATAGACTACCGATCAACTAATGATGTGTAATTTTCTGGGAATGTTGCGGGTTCTACTTGTTTAGATTTAAAGGCCAGAGATGGAAGTGCGAATGATTTCAAAAGTTGGGATGTTTCGTGTATTTTCTTTATGTAGCGAGTCCAATACTAGTAAAAACAGTAATGATTTAGTGTATCCGGGTGTGTCATAGTTATAACATTCTCGGGTGTTTTCTGGTCATACACGATCTCCATTAGGAAAATCGAGACCAGATCTAAAACTGCCACAATGGCACGAAGCTTCAGTAATTTGGAAAACTTTCTGACTTGAATTGCTACATTAATATTTCTTTGCTAAAACATAAAGTTAGCAGGGAAAACAACGATAATAAGTTATAAATAACTCTCAAATTAATAACCACTTGACAATATTCTAAACAGCTAAAGTACAAATGACCTAGATTTTTTTTTTTTTTTTTTGAATATTGTCAATGTTTCTTCTTTATTGTGCTTTTAACAGGTAGAATAGAATATAAAAACCTCCTAAAGCATTCTGGCCTGGAAATAATATACCAAAAAGAGCATGTTAGCATACTCATTATAAGAGTAACGATCTCTTACCCATTGTGGATAGGTTATGTCGCCCATAGTGGAGGAGAAAAAACTCATAGGGGTCGGATGAGGCCCCCCTAATCAAGCAGTTATGTATTATTCATTTGACTTAACTTAGATACAAAAAAAAAATAGTTGATGATGTGGCACCACGAAATGACGCCACTTCAGCATGGATTTCTTCTTATATTGCCCACTGTGGGCAACTGAATATTTCCGCTCATTATAATACATTATTTCTTATACTTTTTAAAATTCAAATTTGGTCAAATAAATCACATCCATATATCTCGAATTCTTATATGATCCACTTATACTATTAAATCTCAACTATCCAACTTTATTAATTCTCTCTTCTTCCTACTCATAAAAATACATTATAATTTATACGTTAACACCCACTAAAATTTCTAAAGAAGGCCGGGCAAATAGGTGAACGCCTTCCGCTGTTTCTACTTTCTATTGACTTTTTTATACATAAATGTCAACTTCTACTACTTAGTTAAAGTATATATTTGGCTCAAATAGTTTTATTCTATTGTCCACATGTAAACATATTAGTATGTTACAACATCCACATATAGGTAGGTAGATGTGAGACACGTGTCTCCCTTGATGGTAGTGTGGAGGTGATGCCCATCCACCAATATGTGAGCACCGTAACGTACTCACATATGGGCAACAGAATAATATTCTTGGTACAAATAAGCTACTTTATGGTATATTCAGAGAATTTATAAACTTCTTCGACTAAAATAACCTCAGTTTGGTTGAAGAGCTTATTTGAGAAGGTAGGAGCTTATTGCAAAAGTTTTCTTTACAAACTTTTCAAATAAGTTCCACAAAGTTTTCATTTTTTAACTTCTTTCTTATTTTAAAATTATTTTAAACATGCCATTTTATATAATTTTGTATTTCTTAGCTAGTTTTTCAGGCAGTTTTACTAAATACTTCTATTTATATCAATTAACATTTTAACTATCAGCTCCCAATTAACTTTTCAATTATCAATTAACTTATCAATTTGATTTACCAAATATAGCAAAAGTCAAACTTCAATAATAACAAGAGATATCAATTATCTACTCATCGTTTTCCCCACAGGACCACCTCTCTTGGTTTGCACCATTATCCAACTTGAAATGTTAATTTTTAATAAAATAAAAAATTATCTAAAAAATACGCCCATGATAGGATTGACACTTTTATAGATTTTTATGTGAAATACAAGAGAGAATAAGTGAAATTAAATGGTGAGAATTTATATAGTACATATAGATCTCACAAGATGCGTGAATGTGATTGATTTGAACAAATTTAAAATTTAAAAAATATATAAAAATGAATTAAAATGCATAAATATTTCAACACTAAAAAAGGTGAAATGACACATTTTTACGACTTTTTAATTCATTTTTATCCATTCTTTCTTTTAGTCAAACAAATTATATTCACATATCTCGTAGATTTATATATATTACATAAATTTTCACAATTCAACTCCAATAAATCTCTCTCATCTTTTACATAAAAATTCATAAAAAACTATAAAAAAATTCAATCCCTTCACCCTGTAAATGGGAAATTTCCATGAGACGCAAGCCTCAATAAATTTAGGGGCATTTAAAAACATCAGCTCGCAGGTTAAACACAATCTTCAAATGCGAACCTTTATTTGATGTGCCAATTCTGCAGCTTTTAATGAAATCTTTAATTAAGAGAATCTCCATTGCACAATATTTAGACATTCTCTATTTGATTCTGTATGGTGGAGAGATAAAAAAAAAAAAAATAAAAAATTATGGGTCCTATGTTTTTTTCTGTTTTTCTTAATATAACATAATCATCCCCGTAATCTTATAGTGGTTTTGGGTCAGATGTCCAAATTGATGTTTGTTAGAAATTTTTGAAATAATTTATCATCAAATGCGTGGTTGATGAGGAAAGGAAAAGTGTTGAAAAGTTCGATGAAAAAGTTTGTCACATAATTCCCAATGCTCAAATTCTACCACTTGATTGCTCGTTGGGCAACGACTCCATTTGGGATTTGGTCCATTAATAGTCTTTACTGAGTCCACAAGTTGGTTTCCAGATTTATGAAATAGTTAAATGCGCTTTGGAGTGATTTAATCCAGCCTAGTTTAAAGTTAAAATTAGAGAAACAACTGTGTTGGTTTTCAAAGGAATGCGTGCAGCAAGTACGATTGTGGAAATCTTTCGCTGCGATGAGTCGAGGACATCTTTTTACTCAACAGTGGAGTTCCAGAAGCCTAGGATTTGCGCTCCATTTTTTATTTATTTGTCGTCATTTTATAATTTTAAATTGTATTTCTTTTAATGTAATATTTGATATTTATTGTGTACCATCTGTCTTTTGGTGTGCATTTCGGCAGGACAATGAGAAATTTTAGGGTTTGTTCTATTTATCGTTTTCTAACCATTTTTTATTTTCTGTTTTTGAAAATACTGATTTTTTGGTTTCTCGGACAGGAAAGAGGAAAGAAAAAACTAGAGGCCAAAATGCTGAGCACCCTTGATTGGTGTTTGGGAAGTTTCGAAATTTATGCTAATGCAAATTTGAATTCTCTACATAATGAGTAGAGATGTGTGATCCTAATTAATATTGATATTTTTGGTTGTCTAATAATCAAAATTCTGTTAATCTCATGGTATTGTTTGTTGAACTTCAATGATCCGATCGCCACCAAACTCGAAAGAATACTCGAGTCGATTTTCCTTTTGATAATCTCTTTGACGCAAACGTACTTGGATGAAATGCTGCTAATGCTCGACTTGATCACGATTCCAAGGCGCGTAATCGCCGTCCCTAAAACTCTATTTGTCTCACTTAAAAGTATGCACTCGGGATCTAAATAGACTTCCAAGATATAGTGAAATCGTAGGGTGTTTGGCATCGAATGTGCACGATTCCATGCCAAACTAGAACACCAGGCACTTGAGAACTATCAACACAAGAGGTTCTCGAGTCCAATCTGCAGAGTAGGATCTCGAGAATATGGTTTAATACACACAAGATGAAGGTTTAATGCAGGAGAAAATAATGGAGAATGTTGAAAGATTTTTTTAATTTTGAATGAACGCAAACCATGTAAATACCCCCTATTTATAGGGAATGATGCACTTTTCTTAACAATGGTATCCTATTCGAATAGGTGCCTTTTGGAATCTAAAGGTGCCAAATCATTTCCAAACATTGCAACCTTTCAAATCATCCAACTTTAACTATAACTACCATAGCTACCAAATTTAAAAGATTGCAACCCTTAATCCAATAGGTGCATCATTTCATTATTCATTTTCTTTTCTTTATTCATTTGGAAAATATCTGACATTGCTTCACCTGTCATTCACTGCTATAGGTTTGTTATGTATAGACCTATGCATGAAGCGATAAACATATAACGTTTGTACGGAGCACTTGAAAAGATGGCAGTATATGAGACTCAACTCTCAAGTAGTCACACAGATCATTGTGTGATTCCATTTATCACAAGTGGTATTGCGATTTACTTCGATGCAACCATACGTCCATACTAAGGAACCCATTGACACAAACCAAGCAAAACCTTTCAACTTAACCGTAAAAGATGTACAACACAATGCAAGATCTACTAAATACAGTAGATGCATATGAAGTAGCCTTTATCAACTTCAAGCCGGCAAAAGATTTACAAAAATTGCACAGCCGGAGTACTTGAACACATATTATACACAACAGACTTACTACTATTCACAAAATTCCCACAGCCTTTGGCCAAGACAATGATAACTACAGCCAACATAAGGGCAAATGATACAGACTGACAATCTACAAAATAAGTACCTCCTTTCCTAACCTGGAAACCGAGAGAAGAGGATGAGACCCTGTACACCTACCTCTATATCTGTCTAACTTTGCGAAGCCGAAGGGAGAATAATATTATAATGCATGAAATACCAAAATTATGTGGCTTGCCATCATCTCTTCAGTAGTATCTTTTGCGAACTAAATTTGACCACCTCGACATCTTCTCAATAACCTTCAAATGGATAAAATGCAAGCAATAATTAATATCTTCCACTCGAAATGAGAATTGGAGTGAGAAAAACATGTCTGCCGATTTCGAATGCAAACAATCAGCAAATGAATTACAACGTGTTCATATCACATTTAAAAGAAATCTAGGAAAAATCCATGCATATGAGGCGTGCGTACACTTTACATACCAGGTTCTGGAAAGATCACATTTGACATACTATTTAAAATGAATGATGACAAAAATGCAATCATTGATTAACAATATAAAGCATACCCTTCAGTGAGCATTTCTCGGTGGAGTTACTAGTTGATCAAACGTACATATAAGCATCTACAATTGCCAAACGTGCCCATTGGCAGTGCTTGAAAAAGCACCGCTTTTAAGCAATGATCGAAAATAAGTATAAAAGCACAGATGATATGGGGCAGCTAGCAGCAACTAGATTGATGTTGCTTTCCTAGCTGGTTTTTTTTTTTTTTTTTTTCCTCAGGTGGATGTCTTGTCCACTTGTGTTCTGTAACCTTTTGACATTTCTCTGGCAATAAAAAATTTAGTTTCCTATCCACAAAAAAAAAAAAAAAAAACAAGAAAAAAGGACCTGAAACAGTCTTTGGCCTACATTTCAACCAAATCATTTAAAACAGTATCAAAACCAGACCATTACATCTTCAAATCCAAACCATCTATCACGGTCCAGCTTATTCCAAATACAATTTTGGTGGGGGGAAAAAATAAAAAAACTGTATCTTCTGTACAAGTTAAAGCATAAATGTAAGTACAAAAGCAAATCCAACTTTAAAGGGTCAAATCCAATTCCCTACCTTTTTTCACCACTTCAAATTTGCAAAATAGATAAGGGAAATACAATAGTAAGTCCTTCATTACCACTAATGAGCCCGGGAAAAACTTCTATAAAGTAAGCCCCTGTTCTTCTATATATTTTTACACATTCTTTTCAACCCCACTAATTCTCTCTCCTATTTCACATCCAAATATCTTGTGAGACCTACCTATACTACATAAATCTCCACCATTCAACTCCACACATTCTCTCTCATATATCACATAAAAACACATAAAAATCCATTTTTATACATATCCTAACACCCTTTAAGTCTGTTGCAGCATGAATTGAAGTTATAACTAATTATGTATCTCATGTACAACAAGCGTGTCAATGAACCACACCTACACCTCCCCTAATTTCCCTTCCCCCCCTTTTTTAGATGGATAGATAGATATAGTTAAAAATGGTTGTGAAGCATTATATATAATGTGATTGGTCCTTTTCAATTAGGGTGCACTGTTGCCAAATCATTAGCTATTTATAATGGTATATTTCATATGACAGAAAGGCTAAGAAATCATGCATGATGCAACTGATATCTCTTTAGAAGAAAAATCACTACAGAACCAACCTGTACACTGCTTTCTTGACATGGGACCAAACTTCGGGGCAGGACCAATCACCACTGCCAATATCTGTTAAATATTTCATTCCATGATAGGGTCACCAGGCTTACCACAACAATTAACATTCTGAGGTTGCATAACCTGTGCCCGTGGCTGAGGATGCAGAGGTGCTGATAGCTGCTGCTTTGGCATTTGCAAGGGAGGAGCTTTTACGTCTGACGGCTGCTGCTGCTGCCCCTGTGCATCAAGTATGTTGGTTGGTGACTGCCTTTGACCTAGTCCTTGGCTGGTTTGAGGTGTGCACTTGCTTGAATTGGCTGATGGAGACCCCAAGGGACCCACATTTGTTGCTAAATCCGATGGATCAGATGAATGCTCTGAGGCATTCCGCTGGGGAGCACCAGGCAGAGAAACCAGTGCCACATTAGGTTCATTGTTGCAGGGCTGACGAAATGTTGGCCTGGCACTGATCTCAGAGACGTTTGGGGGATGCTGGTCGGTTTCAGAATCCTTGATTTGAGGCTTGTTTGTTAGATCAAAATCGAGGTTCTTATCCTGTTGCCTCACTCTGTGAAGAACGGATTGATTATGATTCACTATTTTTTGGTTAGACAGCACCTGAGACTGTTGATGTGGCTGTGCCTGCTGGTTGTTGGGAGCAGCCTGATGGCCAGATGACAAATCTGGACCAGAAGCAACTGCTGGAACATGCCTCCTATCAGAATGACTAGCCACCTGATGCTTGTGTTTCAAAGATGATGGTGTTTGGTTAGGATATATCTTTTGCTGGGGTAGGGACTGATTAGATGATTGCAAAGGTATGAATGGCCTTGTTGACTGCCCAGAATTTACTGGTGACCCTGAATATAAATCCTGACCTTGCACTGAAGTGGCTTCTCCTTTCTCTGCAGACTGGTTCCCCATATCTTTTGAAAGACCATTTGATAGAGAAGGATCAATCTGGATGTTCTGATGCATCAGCATGTTTCCCTTACCTACTCCCTTTCCATTTTTACTCTGCTGCTGCGACTGTGACTGCTGTCGTTGCTGAGGATGTTGTCTATTAGCTTGTGAAAACTGCTGTCGTTGCTGTTGTGGACGTTGCTTGCCCATCTGATTAGTTAGCCCAATGCCACCAGTCTGAGCATTCCGCAACTTCCCTGGAGATGGCAGCTGGTGTTTTTGCTGGTTATGTAATGTTGAATTAATCGAGGAAGTGGAAGTTGAAGGAGCAAGTGATACAGATGAACTTGTTTGAGGTTGAATTTGCACATTATTTCGCATAGGAGATGATATAGGTGGCTGAACTTGTGGTTGTACATGTGAAATCAATGTATTGGATGCAGAGAATTGTCGCTGCTGTTGCTCTTTCAGAAATTGATGCTGCAGATGTCTTTCCTTAGCTAAGCGAATTGCAAAGGCCTGCTGTTGAGGGCTGGGAGCATGATTCACTCCTTGAACATGCGGATGATGGCCAAGAACTTGGGATTGTTGCAGAGGCATCGGCTGTGACTGCTGATGCTGGACGGGGTATGGTGAAACAGGAGTGGCTGTTTGGTTAGGAAAAGAGGATGTTAACCCACCAAATGGGGAGAGTCCTTGGCTGTTCCCTGGGGATACTTGCATCTGAAGGTCAGGTGCCATTATCTGTCCTTGAGAATCCTGACTACTGCTAGCCTGCTGAAGAAGAAAACCATAAGTTATTAGCAGTTCACAAAGAGGACACAGTTAGAATTTGACATGTCTAGGCAAATACACAGCATAACAAGCCACATTGCTTTAGAACAGATTAATACCACTCTGGAAATTTCCAAGGTACAACATTTGTAACAACCACGCACTTAAACAATAATGAAGAGAACATACATATTTGAAGGTATGATCTATGTTCTGATACAAAAAATCACATTAGCCAGAAAGGACTTCTATTCCACATGCCATATATCATTCAACCCACAACCCTCTGACAGCAGGAATATAATCCGGCAATTCATCCATGCCGACGTTGAAGAAGATGACGTTAAACCCTATGAACTTGCTTCTTTATTTGAGGACAGCGATTGCACACATTTTGAGATAATTTCATGAAAAATATATCAAGAAAATAAAGAACTCTTAACATGTCGGCTTTGCAAACACAATGAGAAAATCATCCAGCTCGCTGATAAACAAGTGGAGCCAGTCATTCAGTTCCATACAAAGCAGATTGGACAGGGATGATTAAGATAGGTCATGTGCCGATTGGTTTTACCCACAACAAAAAATGCTCTACTAATTTAAGATTCTCGAAAAATGTTCTGGTTCCCAGTTTCTTCTGCAGTCATATACTCATATTGGGCCCAGTCAGATCAGATTACATCAAACACAAAAAAATGAATTAGAATGTCTTGAGTGACCTCATAAATACTGAATCTTACTGACATTTCAGGGAGGCTAAATCCGTGTTTTTTATATTAAATTACATTATTACTGAAAAGCAGAATGAGATCAACGGGTCAGTTAGTTACAGTTGACTTTCAACTAATAATTCTCATTTCATAAGCAAACTCTGTCGGAAGATGAGGAGCAAGACAATCAACATAAAGATTTGAAGCAGCACTTGTCTTTGTACTTCAATCAAGTATACTTGTGCATTGGTGCATTGATCATGTATGCATATACCAAGTGTTTCTTTTAAACAAATTGACTATCAGACAGTATTGATCCAGAGAAGTTTCCATTTCATAAGACATGCTTGAGATAGTATTGTCCTTCCATTCAAATCTAATCAGGACAGAAGTGATGGAAAAGCATGTATACAACATAATCATGAAAAAACCCGCACCCACTCCCATCCAAGGTCTTGCTCTCTTTCCTGTGGTGTTAATGGGTGGGAGTTCATGTGCCAGATCCCATTCTTCTACTCCCATGCTCTACAGAACCAGTGAACTGCAGCTCTGTTCACCTGCCTCTCTCTGGCTGTTCATCTTAGTTGAAATATAATGCGGAAGCGAAAGTTGTATAATGAATTGGTATATGAAATAAGGTTACAATCAACTCCTTAAATAGGAGGAGACATCTAATTTAAATAAGGAAACAAGATAAACTATAATCTCTAAAAGATAACAATAAAAGATATCATCCTAAACTAATTAGAATCCTATTTTATTAAACTACTTTCCAACACTCCACCTCAAATTGATGCATCCACACAGCAGCAACTTGGACGATAATGTCTAGAAATGGTGAATCGTAGACTGGTAGGATGGTCGACTACTTGTGACCGGTTGTCAACTCTGATTGCACTCCACTTCAATTGGTAGTTAATTCTGATTGCAACTCCAAGTAGCAAAAACTCCTCCCCCCCTTCTCCAATTCCAAGTAACCAAGTGGTCCTCCTAGCATAGATGAGAATTGCCTGGTCCTTTCATATCCGAGTGGAGGCCTAGGCCAACCTGAGAAAGCTAGGGTTAAATGTAGAAAACCATGATCTGTCGATCCCCATGGAGCACCAAAAAGACTGAGCTAACTAAATTGAAACGTTGCACAGTTCTGCGAGAGGTCATCGGAAATCTCTGACAGTCACGTAAATCTTCCAACGCACCAAAATGGCTAGTCAACCGAGAAGGATTGGTTACTTAGCTCTGAATAGGCCGTTACAGGTTATAAACTCTAATATGGCAATTTAAGGGTTTGAACGTCAAATGCAAAACCCCGATCATAAACACCCCAAGAGTAGTCCTGATCAAAAGTTGCATCCCAAAACATAATCATAAAGATTGGGACCTTAAAGAGATCATCTAGACAATGAGAGGATGAACTAAAAGGTTAATTTGCAAGAATTATAAACTGAAAAATAATTCTTCAAAGTTCAGGGACCAATTTGCCAATTTTCTGAAATATTAGGGACTTGAGACTTTACGGACTGATTTAACTGGCAGAAGAATGACCCAACAACTTGTTCCTAATTGCAAGTTGCAAATAAAAGGTCCAAATCACCAACTGCAGCCCACACAAAACATCAAGGCCCAACTGAAAATCTTTAATAATTGCAGCCCAACTCCAAATACTAAACCCTAAACCTATCTACAGCCCTGTTTCTTCGTTCCTTCACCTCAAACTCGACAATAGCTTCAGAGAAACCAAGCTGCAACTTCGCCGGTGGTTGGAACAGCTTCGCCGGAGGTCGCCGAGGTCCGCGGTGGTCGCCCAACCTGGAAAAAAAGGACCTGGGCTGTTGAAATCAAGAAGATCCTTCGCAGAATAGGTTGGGAAGTCACGAGAACATGACACCACGACGTCGCCGGAGGAATCTGATGGTCGGCCAGCCTTTGCCAGAGCCAGTCGAGGTCGCAGATGACTCGCCGGCGAGTGGGTTGACTCTGTTTGACGAAAGAAGGGGCAGATTCTTCTATTAGGGTTTCTAAATTTGGGAATTTTCAAATTTAGGGTTTTCAATTTGGAATTCTATTTTTCAGATCCAATCTTGAGACGCTAATTATGGGTAGAGGGTAAGTGCACTGGAAAAATTAGAGACGGTGCCGGACGAGCGGCCGTAGGCCGCCCGCCGGAGAACCAAAATCTAAAAACCTTGTGCTCTGATACCAAGTTGAAATATAATGCGGAAGCGAAAGTTGTATAATGAATTGGTATATGAAATAAGGTTACAATCAACTCCTTAAATAGGAGGAGACATCTAATTTAAATAAGGAAACAAGATAAACTATAATCTCTAAAAGATAACAATAAAAGATATCATCCTAAACTAATTAGAATCCTATTTTATTAAAAACTACTTTCCAACTTGGTCCGAAGTTATGTTTAGTGAGAGCATAATATTAAATGTTAAGTGCCTGTGAGAGGCAATTGAACACCCACAGCATCATCCTACCTTATTGATTTATATGACATGAACAGACCCAGACATGCAAGAATACATGCACAACAATCGGTCAAGCAAAAATGCTTGGCAAATAAATGCAAAATAATGCTCCCAAAAGTAGAAATATTAAATGGAAACAAGATAAACAAAGAGTCACATACCATAATTCCACCAGCAATAGAGTTTCATACTTTGTGATATAAAGGAAAGCTTAATGACGTGGAAAGATTGAAATGGAAAAAGAGGAGACTTAAAATTACTAACCCGCATCATGTGCAGAGGCTCACGAGGTCTCAACATTGGGTTTCCTGGACCAGAACCTAACCCAGAATGCATATTCACCACACTTGGCATTGACACCATTCCGGGCGAGACCATAGTCCCAGAATTCACCATAGATGACGTGCCAATTCCTTGGAATCCAGGGATCATCATTGGCATGGTTCTAGTAATCCCACCCACCATGCCAATCCCATTACCACCCGAAAGCATATGAGCACCACGATCAGTTCCTGAAAGAGTTCCAGGAGTAGACATAGCGGGTTGTTGAATATTTCTACTCGACATCATTTGATTATACTGCTGCATTCTCTTCTGTTCATCAATTGATAAAGATGCAGGCCTGGGAACCCCATATCTACCATCCCTACAGGGAGCAAGCAAAATACATGTATTCCATGTCAAAACACCAAAAGGTGGTTAGCTAGATTATGTTTAAGTCTTCAGTACCGGATTACCTGACTGAAGCACTGAGCGGAACAGGTGGTGAAATATTCTTGCCAATAACGACATTGGATGATCCTTGAACTGCAGAACTGGCACCAGATGCAGGAAGCATTTGCTCTATGGTACTCTGATTTGGAATGGTCAATCCACTGGAGTGTGGCCCTTGATGCCCCAGGGGAAGAACATCAGAAGTAGGCACGCTTGTATCACACAAATCGAGGGGTCTTCATTCAAAGAAGGTAGTTGAGAAGTAAGGGGTCAAACAAGGAAAGAAAGGAAACAATTTGTACACATCTAAGAATAAAAGAATTGAAGTCAAACTGCATAATACAAAGTCAATGAAGCATCTTACGTCAGAACAGTTCCTCCATTGAGATTATTTGGACAAACTTGGGAAAGAGCAACCGTGTGTGAGCAGTGAGGAAGTTTTATGGAATCCTGGTTATCATTCTAAAACAAAAAAATGTTACTATATATAGACAAATATAGTTATACACCGATGAAAATAGCCTAGTTTGATAAAATATCAAACTCGTCATGAAATCCTACTTAAAATTTCATTGCTGCAAAAAATAAGCTGGCACAATCGTTGTCAACAAACAACCCAAAATTACCAATGGCTTCCATCGTCCTGTTCTTTCACCTGGTGCTATTAAAAGATGATATCAATCATGAAACTCTCAAGCAATACTTTCTGAGGCTTGATATAACTGTGTTGTTTCCAACCCTGCCCACCACAGGAAAGGAACCCAAAAGAGACGCCCTCCAACTTAAGCAAACCTATTTCAGCACTCACTTCAGTAATAGATTCACTACTTAATAGTATCTCTAATTATTTAGTCAACTAAACCATATTCCAGACCCTCTTACAGGGAATACTAAAATAATTTCCAAATAATTGCAAGATATTAATACTAATGCATGGGCGCATGTATGCAAGTGCGTACACACAGAGAGAGGGGACTGAAAGAAACCCATTGTTGTACCATCTCTGATCATTAACAATATAATGTAGTTGCTATAAGCTGAGGATTCCTACTTCTCATGAGGCAAATCAACTAAATTATACCCACTCCAGACGAAGACATCAAACTGTTTCCCTTTATTCATTTACTATAACTTAAATATACTTTCAAATCCAATCTAAGAGCATCTGCTAGGAACTCTTTAATGCAAAATGCTCTCTATTTTTAGAGTCAAAACTTAAAATGATCTCAAAGAGGCTCTTTGTATTAACTTTTTAATCTATTCTTTCATTACAATGAATTCATTCAATATGGTTCAGATTTTTCAAGAATTCACTAGATAAATTGTTTAGATCATATTTGAATTGATTATTGATTGGCTATTAACATGTAAAAGGATATGTAGAATATAAGACAAATTAATAAGTGGTTCCTGAAAAGAACAAAATGAAGACAAAAAATAGATAATACGGTTGAAGTGCATAAGATAATTACTCCCTAACATTGGGGTGCATAAGAAAAGTTACTCTCTAAAGATGCTCTCTATTTATTTTGAACAAGATGCTCTTTATAAATAAAGTATCTTGAACATGCTATGTATGCAAATTTCAGTGTAAGTTAATGGGCAAACCTTGAAACAAAATCAAGCATACAAAGACCAACAACACATAACACTTACTGGGGAGAACAACTGCCCAGCCATTTCAAAGCTTTTTTATGGAAAAAAAAGAGGGATTTTTTGAATAATATATGGTTAAAAAGTAAAGGACGGTTATAGGGAAATCTAGAAAATCAATTCTTTTTGAGAGAACGTGTAGTTAAAAAAACTGTAGGAAAATTGTAAATTTATTTTTTGTCAAATAAGCTCTTATAATCAGGAAAGCTTCTGACTTCAAGACTCCCCTACTCCTAAGTAACATTGCTTTTGATGAAATACCTGTGCCTTCCTATGAGTTTGTTTCTGCCCAATCGCGATAATTTTCTCAAAGTGTGATCTAAGGATATCTTCTTCCACTGGCTCCTGCAGACGCTGAAACAGTTGTCTGGCACTTCCCTGTTTGCACCAATAAAAATAAGTAATCACCACAAAGGTAACAAGATAAGATCTCTGTCCAGGCTGTTAATGTAAAATTCATATACTAAAGGAGGAAGTACAATGTCAAATAAAATCCAAAACAGAAAAAGGAAAACAAATAGGAAATGGGGGCACTTTACCTTGGGAATGCCAGGTAAAGTAGAAGGATACGGTTGTGAAGACCCAGAATCTTCAGCACTATCAGCCCCATCACCAGAAGTCCTATCCATCACAATCTTATGACGTTCCTTGCAATCAATAGGTTTGTGGAATATGCACTACATGAATAAAAACAAATCATGACATGATAGGAATCCAGATTCAAGGAATGAAATGCTTCTCCAAAGACTGTCCAGATTTATAAATAATGCAAACAATAGAGATGTATGTAACAAGTTCAGCATGGTTACCTTAAATTGCAAAGTACTGTTAAGAGCGTCACTTATGAGCTCCCAATTCGGACCCATATCATGTACCAGGACAATAAGTGCCTGAAAAAGTTAAACCAGCTTATTCAGAGTGGAATACCTCTACCGATATAGTATCACTATGATTGACATCTATTTCCACCATGATTGACATCTATTTCCTTAATTTCTGAGCACTAATTGTACACATATATAGTTTCTTTATTTAGTAAACATTAGCATATAGAAATATCTACTTCCTTTTATAGAAAGATTTAGGTTTGATTCTTACCTTGTAAATTGTACAATTTTATCTATTTAATGAGAAGAAATCCTCAAAGATGAGGCATTCAATCCAATTGACATGGTATCAGAGCCAAACACTTGAAACTCTCAAAAATTTTTTGGGTAAATCTTGGTACCTCTTGTGTCGACCTTTACTATTGGCATTGTTTCACGTCAATTTTAGGGTTCCTTCGTCTCTGCTTTTTCATCGCCGACGTGAGTGTTTTGTGTGGTGCAACGGTTTGCTATTGTTCATCAATCTCTAATCTTCGCTGGAATTTCTATTCAACAATTGCTACTCGACAATTTCCTTTCATCGAACTTGCGTCAACAATCCATTTCTTGTGCCTGTGTTCACTCGGCAGCTTTTCGATAGTGTCCTTTTCATCGTGAGTCAATTATCTTCTGGGGCAGGTAACTGGACTTTGTCTCACGTGTCCTCCTTTTGAGATAGATTTTCGACTTCCACATATTGGGCCTGGTTGGATTATTTTTATTACTTCAGTTGATTGCAATTTCCCATGTCTTCCGATTCTTTAGTTGTGAAATTCACGGGTAAAAATTATGCCGCTTGGGAATTTCAATTCCGCTTGTTTGTTCTTGGGAAAGAGTTATGGGGTTGTATTGATGGGAGTCATCCTGCTCCTAACAGAGGTGATAAATTAACTCAGTGGCAAATTAAAGACGCTAGGGTTATGACATGGATTTTGGGATTAGTGGATCCTCTTATTGTTCTTAATTTGCGGCCTTATAAGACTGCTAAATCTATGCGGGATTATTTAAAGACAGTCTATAATCAAGACAATATTGCTCGTCGTTCTCAATTAGAATATGAGATTGCTAGTTACATTCAGGGTGATCTCTCCATTCAGGATTACTTTAGTGGATTTAATAATCTTTGGGGGGAATTTACTGACATTGTTTATGCCAAGGTTCCAGAAGCATCTCTCTCTGCTGTGCAGGAAATTCATGCACAAAGCAAGTGTGACCAGTTTTTAATGAAGTTGCAACTAGAGTTTGAAGTTGTTCGTTCTAGCTTGATGAATCGTGTTCCTATTCCATCCTTGGATGCTTGTTTTGGGGAGTTGCTTCGTGAGGAGCAGCGACTTGCTACCTAGGTGACTTTCTAGCATGACAAAATGCAACCCAATGAGGTAGCTTATGTGGCTCAAGGAAAAGGAAAGGGACGAGATATGCGGAATATTCAGTGCTACAAGGAATACGGTCATATTGCTACCAATTGTATACGGAAATTTTGCAACTACTGTAAGAAATCTGGCCATATCATCAAGGAATGCCCGACCCGTCCTCCGAATCGTCAAGGTACAATCAATGCTTATCAGGCCACTATGGAATCTACTTCTACTCCTAGTGACTCCATTACTCTTACTACTGAGAAGGTACAACAGATGATTATCTCCGCATTGTTAGCCTTAGGACTCCAAGGTAAAGGTTCTACCTCTTCCTCATGGCTTCTCGATTCGGGTGCCTCTAATCACATGACTAGTTCTTCTGATTCCCTTAGCAATGTGCGCACTTATATTGCATCGAAACATATTCAGATTGCTAATGGTAGTCAGTTACCCATTCATGCTGTTGGGGATGTTGACTCCATTGTTAAGGATGTTTTCGTTTCTCCTCAACTTTCTACTAGTCTTATTTCAGTTGGGTAATTGGTTGATAATAACTGTGATGTTCATTTTTCTAGAGATGGTTGTCTTGTGCAGGATTAGGTGTCGGGCAAGATATTTGCGAAGGGGCCTAAAGTCGGTCGTTTATTTCCTATGCATTTTTCTATTCCTGCAGTTATCTCATTTGCTTGTAACATTGTGAACAATCAGAGTGAAATTTGGCACAAACGGTTGGGTCATCCTAATTCTGTCATTTTGTCTCACGTAATAAACTCTGGTTTATTGGGCAATAAAAATCAATTTTCTTTACCTCTCTCGTTTGATTGTTCTACTTGTGAATTAGGTAAAAGCAAGTCTCTTTCTTTTCCTTCGAATAGCGATCATGCTACACACAGTTTTGCTTTAGTTCATAGTGATGTGTGGGGAATCTCTCCTGTTATCTCACATGGCCAATATAGATATTTTGTTACTTTCATTGACGATTATACATGATATACCTGGATCTATTTTCTTCGTGCTAAATCTGAAGTCTTATATGTTTTTCAACAATTTACTGCATATGTTGAGACTCAATTTTCTTCTCGCATCAAAATTCTAAGGTCTGATTTTGGTGGTAAATACATGTCTCGTGAGTTTCATACCTTTCTTCAACCAAAAGGGTATTGTTTCTCAACGTTCTTGTCCATATACCCCTCAGCAGAATGGAGTGGCTGAACGGAAAAATCGTCATTTATTGGATGTTGTGCGTACTCTTTTGCTTCAATCATCTATTCCTCCTAAGTTTTGGGTTGAAGCATTATCTACAGTTGTTTATTTAATTAATCGATTGCCCTCTAGTGTCTTGAATTTTGAGTCCCCATACTTTCGTCTATATCATAAGCATCCCTGCTATGATGACATGCATACTTTTGGCTGTGTTTGCTTTGTTCATTTGCCTCTTCATGAACGTCATAAGTTGTCTTCTCAATCTGTTCGTTGTGCCTTTATGGGATATAGTCCTTCTCACAAAGGCTATGCTTGTTATGATCCATGCTGTAATTGATTTCGTGTTTCTCGCCATGTTGTGTTCTTTGAGAATCAGTCATTCTTTCCCATTCATGATGATCCGTTGCCTGAGATAAGTGTTCTGCCTCATTTTGATGACTTGCCTTCTTCTATTGATCGCTTCAAACCTGGATTTGTATATGAAAGAAGGCGACCTACTTTGCCCCTTCATGAGGCTCGTCCCTCATCTGAGCCTTGTCCGACTGAACCATCTACGAGTGATCCGACTCCTACAACCCCTCACCATTCGACCCGTGTGAGACGCCCTCCAGATCGGTATGGTTACTCTCCTACAGCTCTTCATGTTACTCTATATTCCATTCCCATTCCCTCACGTTATTCTAAGGCTGCTAAACATGAATGTTGGCGTATGACCATGGCTGAGGAAGTTCAGGCACTCCAGGATAATCATACATGGGACGTGGTTTCTTGTCCTGATCAAGTAAAACGCATTGGGTGCAAATGGGTCTACTTTGTAAAGTTGCGTTCTGATGGCACTGGATCGATATAAGGCACGGTTGGTTGCTCTTGGTAACCGGCAAGAATATGGGGTGGATTATGAAGAGACCTTTGCTCCAGTTGCCAAAATGACTACAGTGCGCCTTGTCTTATCTATTGCTGCATCTCATGGGTGGTCTCTTCATCAGATGGACGCTAAAAATGCTTTTCTTCATGGTGATCTCAAAGAAGACATCTATATGACCCTTCCACCTGGTTTGTCATCTCCTACTTCCTCACCCGTTTGTAAATTGAGGCGCTCATTGTATGGGCTAAAACAAGCTCCTCAGGCGTGGTTTGATAAATTTCGGTCCACCTTGCTCCAGTTTTCCTTTCGACAGAGTGCATATGATTCTTCTTTTTTTTCTGCACTACACCTTTTGGCATTGTTCTTCACTTGGTTATGTGGATGACATTGTTATTATCACTCAACTACAGCAACATCTTCAAGCCTCATTTCATATGAAGGACCCCGGTCCTCTTACTTACTTCTTAGGCTTGGAAGTGCATACTAATTCCTCGGGCCTTTTATTGAATTAGCACAAGTATACTCTAGACCTTATTGCTTTGGCTGGTCTTCAGGTTGCTTCTTCTGTTGATACTCCTAAGTAAACACAAAGTATCGTCATGTAGAGGGTGGCCTACTTTCTGACCCCACTATGTATCGCCAACTAGCGCTCCCGCTCTCCTACACACTCTTACATACACACTCCTGTTCAAAAATTCATGCGGGGCATATAACCCCCGCCATCAGGGGGGGCAGTTATGTATTAGTCATCTCACTTATCGTAGATTCCAAAAAAAATTAAAAAAATAAAAGAAATTTTTTTTTTTTTTAGATGACGTGGCACCACGTCATGGAATGTGCACTCTCCTACACACTAGTGTGTAGGAGAGCACTAGCACGCCAACTACTTGGGAGCCTAAACTATTTGACAATTACTTGTCTTGATATCTCTTTTGCAGTCCAACAGGTTAGCCAGTTCATGCAAGCTCCCCGTCACCTACACTTGGCGTCTGTCCGTCGTATCATTTGTTATCTTATGCGTTCTCCTAGTCGAGGTCTCTTTTTCCCTATGGGGACTCCTCTTGAGCTTAAAGCATACAATGATGCCGATTGGGCAGGATGTTCGGATACGCACCGGTCTATTATAGGTTGGTGTATGTTTCTTGGTGCCTCTTTGATATCTTGGAAAAGCAAGAAACAAGGTCGTGTTTCCAAATCTTCGATGGAATCCGAATATCGTGCCATGTCCGCTGCTTGTTCTGAGATCGTTTGGCTTCACAGTCTCCTTGCTGAGATTGGTTTTGCGCAGTCCACTCCTACCCCTTTACATGCTGATAACACTAGTGCCATTTAGATTGCCACCAATCCTGTCTTTCATGAACGTACCAAACATATTGAGGTGGATTGTCACTCTATTCGAGAGGTATTGGACTCTCGTATAATTTCTCTTCCTCATATTTCTACTTACCTGCAAATTGCAGATGTATTCACAAAGGCTCTGACCCGACAACGTCATCAATTTCTTATTGGAAAATTGATGCTTCTTGATCGACCAGCATCAATTTGGGGGGGGTGGTTTGGTAATGATTGACATCTATTTCCTTAATTTCTGAGCACTAATTGTACACACATATAGTTTCTTTATTTAGTAAACATTAGCATATAGAAATATCTACTTCCTTTTATAGAAAGATTTAGGTTTGATTCTTACCTTGTAAATTGTACAATTTTATCTATTTAATGAGAAGAAATCCTCAAAGATGAGGCATTCAATCCAATTGAGATATAGGGCATATATTTACACTTCACAAATGAAGAAAATGTAATGCATGTGCTGGCATAAATAATTGTACATGTAAATTAGTAAACCGACCTGGTCCTCATACTGTGACCATGGACTTCCTGAACCCATATGTCCAGCAGGCATCTACAAGAAATTCACATGTTCAACTCCACAGATACTTAGCAAAGAAGGCTCAAAAGCGCATTAGAACTCTCCACCTGCATAACAATACCTTCAATGCTTTCCCCTTTCTACCCCGATCGCGGCCGCCAAGCATTTTAATGAACTTGTTTGCATTGGTCATATTGCTCATTTGGGATGCTGCTGGCGAGGAAACAAATCCACCACTTGGGGTGATATTATCACGAATTATCCAGAAACTGCCCCATTATCTTCTGTTTCTTCATTATATGTTGACCAAATAAACCTTCACAGGAGATACATATGTAAGGCGGTAAGCATGTATACATCAGTCATAAGTACCACTTCTGACTTGAGGAACCATGAAGCTTTACCATTGCTGCCATTGGATTCGAGTTGATAATTCCCCGATCTCTTTCTTAATGGATCCCTCTAAAAATTAAGAAAGGCTTCAGAATTTAACACCAATCTCTAAAATTGTATATGAAATTGCAAATCTTTGTAGTTAATCAATAGAGAAAACCAGTTTAATTTTAGTCGAGTAGTACTTGATTTTTTAGGAAAATGTCTAATTAAGAAGTAACTGAGGCTATTTAAAAATGTGAAGATTTTATTTTATTTATTTAGTTTTTTAATGTGTCCCCGTAAAATGGGTATAGAAAAAGTGAACCTTCCCACCCCCCACCCCCGAACACTTTTTTCTTTTGATCAGAAACTGAACTTTTATTAATGATAAAAGCTAAAGAAATGTGACAACAAAAAGAGCGGATGAGCCTTCCACTTAGAAAGGCAAAAAAAGCATCTAAAAAGGACAACACACCAAAAAAAAAAAAAAAAAAAAACTCGTTACTGCTGGAAACAATATTACATAGAGAACTATAGGGGATGAGGCGGAACAAATAGCTCTCTGGGTCACTAAGTGCCCCCACAGCTTTGGCCCATGGGCTAGTGAAGAAGATGATGCTGTCCTAAGTGTCTTCTAATGACAACTCCAAATTATCAAAATTCTAATGACCCACCCCCAAACACTTTTTAAAAAGCTTTGTCAGACAAGCTCTTAGAATACAAGAAAAGAAATAAATTATACCCCACCTGAATTTGTATAGATAGAATCCAATAGATAGCAATTTAGATGAATATACTATATTTCTTAGTTTGAAAATATGAAGTGTTTAACGGGAGTAGGCTCCACAAGATGTGGGTATAAAAGGTGTAATAATTCTGAGTTCATACAATGGAAGCATAAAAAGAGTGTCAGATGAGTTTAAATATATTTAAAGATTTGGAAACATGCACCATGCTACTATTTATTTATGCTAAGTTCCGTAAACAAATTTATAAATGAATTATAAATTTGGTCTAGTGAATCCAAATGTAATTTCAACCACAAATTCGTAACTCCTACTCATCATCTTCCAAACATTTCAAGGGAGGCACTAAAGATCTTATTACAATTCCTCTTTTATGAATTTGCCGAACACTTAGGCAAGTGCTCAATGTGTACAAGGGTTTTTAACAATGACTTTTCCTTAAACTCATTTTTTACACTCATTTTCAACCATACACGACAAAGTAATTTTCACATTCCTAAATTTCCTCACTTTCTAACCACACATTTTGCCCTAAAAATCATTTTTCTTCTAACCACAAACTTTCTCCAAAAATCATTTTCTTTTCCAAGAAAAAGAGTTTTATTTTGCTCTAAAAATCATTTTTCTTCCAACCACCAACTTTCTCCAAAAATCATTTTCTTTTCCAAGAAAAAGAGTTTTATTTTGCTCTAAAAATCATTTTTCTTCCAACCACCAACTTTCTCCAAAAATCATTTTCTTTTCCAAGAAAAAGAGTTTTGTCAAACAAGGCTATCAATGTCAAAAGAATCATAGGACAGATTGTTTGATCACCTAAATTGTTTTGGAGATTTTAAGCTTGTTAGATAGTTGCAATGCCTAGCCACAAATATGGTGCATTTCAGGATTCAATCATATGGTGCATTTCAAGACTTAATAGTGTACAATGCATAAATGAAGGCCAGATCACTTGTGTCACAGTTCTACATTTTTTATCAGTGAATTTGGTTTCCTAGTTGTAATCGTGGTAGCTAAACAAGTTTTGGTTCTTAATATTGTAGCTTAGAAAAGTCACTAGAAAAGGAACAAGGAAACCACTCCACTATAAGCACATATTACTTGTTTTTACAAACTGAGAAAAAAACATCATAAGGGAGTTAGTAACACTAGTCTGTTGGGCATAAAGTTAACTAAAAGCTCGTTTTCTCTTGGAATATTTCAACTGCATGCTTTTGTACATTCATGATGCATATTTTTAGTAAGTAAACAGAAGGCATTCAGTGTACTACGAATATTCCAGAGACAAATATCAATTGGCAGGCAGAAAAGAACCTTCTTAGTTCTTTCCTCTCCGTGCCACACATCCATATTCCTCAATGCACAATCTCAGGGATGGAACAAAGGCTTTCGTGTATACTAAGCAAGATCATTCATTTTTTGATAAATAAAAGTATATAGCTGATTAAGCCAGCAAAAAAATGAAGGTGCATGTCCCGTTAGAAAATTAAATAAGCTCCTACGAACATATAGAGAATGCAATGATAGCACAGCAAATATTAATCAGAACAAGTGTGATATCAACCTGATCACTCTGGAAGTTGGAATCCATTTGCCATCTCTGTTCAAATGTGTCATTCTGGCAAGGGGGACAAAAAGTCAATAAAAATTATATATACATTTTAAATAAAATGCAGTAATATGGATACCAGATGCCGTGCTTTCTTTTTCTTCTTCGGCCTTGCTGATACATTTGAAGAGTCAAATAGTTCACCCACTGACTCAACTTCCAGACTATTTGGAACATGAGATCCACCATGCAAAGTATTTGGATCATCCTGAAATGAATTGGCATCGCCACTTGAAGCATCTGTCTTGTTTGGCACTTGAACACATCCAGATATCCCGGTACTAAAATGGCCAAAAACTCTCCTCGAAGCAGTCCGCATACGCTTTATTGGAATTGACACATTAAGACTGTTGCCTGGCTGTTTTCCAGTTAAGGCAGATTGTTGCACCTCAACTTTGTTCTCCATGCAGTGCTTGAGAGATGAGTTTGGACCTTCTTCAAATAATCTTGAAGAATATGCATTTCTGAAATGTTTTTGCTTCATCGGAATGAATCTCGAAGACTTGCAATCTTCTAAGGCCACTGTCATCTCATATTTGCTTGCTTCTCCTTCATATGCATTATCTTGAGATTCAAAGTCTGCAGTAAAAAACAACATTGTGAACACATGATATTTAATATTGTAAAGACATGATTGATTACAAAACAAGGTAGAAACAAACATAAGTTATGGAAACACACCAGCTACCACATCACATGCAGATGTTTCCACTTCTTCTGGGATGCTACTGCCAGATTTCTGAGAAACAATAGCATAAGAAAATTAATACCAGCCACCAAAAAGTAATGAATAAAATTCACGAGTTTTGGAGATCCAGCTGGTGGTTAATCCTTCACAAAAATACAGGCTGCTTCATATAATTTATGTTTACTTCTCTTCAATGATCTCGGTTCAGATAGGCATAGCCTCATCTTATTTCTGTAGTAGATTGAGAGTAATATCCGCGGGATAAAGCTATCTATAAAGTAGGATCGCTGTCGCCAAAATTAACACGGTTCCCGCCAAAATTCACTTAGTTATTTTATTTTATTTTTTTAAAATCTACTTTCCCTATTAATAATAACAGTGAAAGTAATTAATTCGCACCTTGGAAATAGAACGCTTCTTTCTATTCCCGTCTCAATTATTTGGTCCACTTTTGTTTTTCACAAGAATTAAGATTGTTATTGGAAAAGTAAATTTTGTGAATTGTATTCCTAATTTACCCTCACTTAATGACTAATTTTCAAATTAATAGTTACAACTATAGTATTAAATAAGGGTATGCTTGTAAAGTAACATAAAATGTACTTCAAAATATAGAAACGAGACTATATAATTGGCACAAATAAAAAAGAAAAGATGGACTATATAAATGGGATAGAGGGTGTATTACTTTTTACCAAAAGGAAAAAAAATTAAGTAATGCGATAGGATAGGCCTCCAATTGTAATCCATAACTTCATTGTTTCTAAGATTGTTGTATTAAATACTTAAAATTAAAAATTGAAACAAAATGCCTAATTCAAGTGAAGAATACGCACATTTATGTATTAGTTATACTAAAAAGTTTTTGTACATATATATATATATATATATATATATATATAGGAGGATGACTGCCATTTTCCCAAGCCATGAATTGCCGCCTAAACTCTATATATATATATATATATATATATATTCATTTATTTTATTTTTTGGAAAAGGAAACAGATTTTATTAATGTATCAACGAAGTTACAAAATAGCTTTCTCATTACAAGTCACAGAGAAGGCAAGGGCAGAAAGCATATCAACCTAGGTACAAAAATTCCTCCATTCTCTACTAAGATCTAAAAAGGATAATCCTACAACCTACAAATAATTAACAGATAATCAATAATTCATTATACATTATATACATTAAGAAAGTGTGAAGTGCCAGTTCCGAGATTTTGTTTGGAAATGGTGTTAAGTTAATTAACATTATCAGTAAATTTATTATTTGGACACATCCAGTAGGTTGATGTATAATAAGCATAACCTACGGAGGAGACAATTATGCTGATATTAAAGCAATAATCTATTGAATTATTTTATTTATTTATTTTTTCTAAGAAAAAATTTTCCATATTTTTTATTTAAAGTATTATATCAATGTATATAATAACATAATATTATAATTGTTATTAAATCAATACTTATAAAATATTACTTTATTATTGATGTTAAATGGTTACAAAAATGCATTTTTTTCTATATAATTAACAGATAAAATTATTTAATGTCCGATTTCACAATACACAAAAACTTATATAAGTTTGTGAAAACCATTCTTTATGCCTGACATTGCATGTCTTATGTGCAAGATGAATGGTGTGCATAATGTCGTCAAAGTAATAATATTATTTGAAAAATAGTTGAAGCAACGATAACCAAAAAACTCGTCTTGCTGCTAGAGGCTATGCTCAAACTTATAGAGTCGATTATTTTGACACTTTATCACCTGTCGCTAAGTTAATGTGCGCCAAGTTGTTTATCTCTATGGCTGCAACTCATAATCGGCCTTTACATCAACTCGATATCAAGAACGCCTTTCTTTATGGAGATCTTCAAGATGAAGTTTATACGAAGCAACCTCTTGCTTTTGTTGCTTGGGGGAGTATGGGAAAGTCTATCATCTTCGGAAATCTCGGAAAATCCCTGTACCGTTTGAAACAAAGTCCTTGTGCTTGGTTTGGAAAATTTACGCAAGTAGACATTGTCATTACTGGGAGTGAAAATGTTGGAATTTCACCTCTTAAGTCATTTTTTCATTCTCAATGTCGTACGAAAGACTTAGGGATGCTCAAGTATTTCTTGGGTGTTGAAGTCACAAGCAGTAAAAGAGGTATCTTTCTGTCCCAAACGAAATATGTGCTTGACTTATTGACTGAGACTAGAAAATTGGGAGCAACGCCATGTAGTACTTCGATGATTCCTAATGTGCAACTTATAAAAGAAGGTGAACCGTTTGAAGATCCGGCGAAGTATAGATTGGTTGGTAAATTGAATTATCTTATGGTGACGCATCCGAATATTGCATACTCTATCACTATTGTGAGTTAGTTCATATCATTCCCAACAATTCATCATTGGGAGCTTTGGAACAGATTTTGTGTTACCTAAAAGATGCACCGGGACAAGGTATCTTGTTTTCAAATCATGGTCATCACTCATATTGAATGTTTCTCATGGGCAGGTTCCAAGGTTGATAGAATACCTACATTGGGCTATTTTGTCCTTATTTGAGGTAATTTGGCCTCGTGGAAGAGTAAGAAGCAAAATGTTGTATCATGATCAAGTGTAGAATGAGAGTACAACTCATGTGTGAAATAGCATGGATATATCAACTTTTGTCGAAGGTCGGTCTTAAAACTTTAGTACCAACAAGATTGTGGCTTACATTAAATCTAATCCTAAATATCATGAACGAACGAAGCACATTGAGATTGATTGTCATTTCATCCGTTAGAAAATACAAGGCGGCTTGATTTGTACAGGATATGTGAAGACCGGAGAAAAATTAGGGGATATCTTCACACAGGCCCTAAATGGGGCTCGGGTTGATGACCTTTATAACAAGCTTGTCATGACTGACATTTATGCTCCAACTTGAGGGGGAGTGTAAATTGTATGGGGGCACTAAGTAAATATAGAAATACTATATCTTCCTTAGCAAGATACTTAGTTTAGCATCCTAGCATCCTTAGAGCATCCACAATGAACATGTGAAGTTTAGCTAGCCATATAGCAAAAAATAAAAAAGTTTAATTGATACATCAATATGTTGAACTTTAGTTAGTGTTTGACACATAAAATGAATATGTTAAATTTAACTATTAGAAGCCATGTGTCGACATTTTATTAGACAAAAAAGTTAGCAATAAAAGTAATAACAAAGAAGATTGTCAGATGTTAAAATGTTAGCTAAATTTAACAAAAAAGTTAACATATGAGCAAAAAGATTCTCTTAACATTTATGTTCGCACATCCATTGTAAATGTAAATTTGACATAGTTAACTTATAACCCTAACATGTGATTTTAACACATCCATTGTGGATGTTCTTAGCAGAATATTCTTGGTCTATAAATATGTATATGTAATCACACTTCAATACAACAAGAAATCTAAAATAACACCTAGAACATATTTTACTAAATTTTTATTTAATACACCGTTTTCAAAATTATAGTGTCCATATGATATTAGATTTTTTAAAACTTATAAAATTAATATAATGACTTTAGCCAGGATTGAAATTTTTATGATTTTTTATGGATTTTTATGTGAAGTAGGAGAGAGAATCAGTGGAGTTGAGCGGTGAAGATTTATGTAGTATATGTAGGTCCCATGAGATATGTGGATACAATTGGTTTGATCAAATTCAACTTTAAAAAGAATGGATAAAAATGTATAAAAATTCCGATCTTAACATGCCCTTAATGTACATATACCATATAGAGATGCAGTTTATGTCTCATCAAATAATAATAATTAAAAAAAAAGAAGATATGTTGGACCTTTAATTAAAATTTGAGCAGAAACTTTTGCTTTTTATACATTTGAGCCCTGATTGGCAGTCTATTATTTACGTTGTGGGTTAAATTAGTGTTCATGACCAATTTTTCTTTTATTTTTATATGTTTAGACCATTTGGACCATTAAATAGTTATTTCAATCACAAAATTTTAAGTGAATTGAACTTTGTGGATTATAAAATATTCATTTAAGTTCTTTAAAAGTTATTGGGCTTAAAATAACTCTAAAAATACTCATCAAAACAATTATGAAGGATATCAACTTTCATGCATCGCTCAAGTAAGGTACTAGTAGTACATTACATAGATATCGAGACCAACAACATAGAAGGCTTCATCACCACCATTATGTAGATTATGGTGAAACAAGATTTTGCTGGAGCCAACTATCATCTTATCAAAGCAGTGTCCAATTGAGATTCAAAAAGCCATATTCATTTCGTGGAAATTCTCCTCACCCAAAGAAGTCCGGGGACGACTGAGGGAAAGAGAGCACTACTTTCAAGCTAAATGACAAGTAAAACAATGCATCTTCCCTTTTTGTGCAACAGAATATAAGTCATCCTAGGGAAACCATTTTCTAGGCAAGCCTGCTCCAGGGTCCAAATCCTTGCAGGCATCATGTTTTGAGTTTTTACCAATAAACATAATGCTACACATCTCTAAATTTTTCAGTAGTACTTGAGAAGCCACAAGCAGTGAAGCATGAATATTATAATGAGCTGGTATACGTCTCTAACATTCCACAGCATTGACTATTTTTTATTCATTTTTGGAATTCTCAAAACACAAGGGCAACCTACTAGTGTTTTAACAATAAGGAACCATCTGGCATAAAAATTGTGATGACGGAAAGACTATCTAGCCTGAAAGGAGAAACACTGAAAAAAATGACTGAAATATTTAATATGGATTAGACAAACAATCTGTATCGCTGAGGAGCAATTCGCAATGTCAAACAAGCCAAACAAACAGAAACACGACTTCAGGTACTTCACTCTCAATGCAAGAGTTACTGCACCCAGTTCCACAGGGAAAATGTGCAATCTGTTAAAGACTTCACACATCCAACAGTTCATGCTCATAATAAAAGAATGGCACCATTACTGGTGAACTTAAAAGCTTAACTCCTTTTAACAGAAGTCATAGCCTTAAGCATCTGCATAATCATGCAGCTGTTTTCATTGGATATCTACTCTCCATTTAGTGCCATAGAACACCTTCACCAAGCCCAACAAATAAAGGATGCAGGTCAAATTTTAGTCAGACAAAAATCAAATAAGCACAATTTGCCTGTATTCCACAGTAAAACGCTCAAAAAATAAATAAACAAATAAATAAAGGAGGAGAAGGAGAAGGATAGGATATAAAGACAGAAAAAGGAAAAAAAAAAAAAAAAGATTGATACTAACAGTAAATCGCGTCACTAGGTTTGGACAAGCACTGATCTCCATATAATGACATTAGAAAGTCATTCTATGAAGTACTAGCAACAAACAAAGAAACAACAAAAACGCTATAAAAGCAAGCTGTAATTATGCCAGCCATATGACTTGTGATGAGAAATAGATTTACCTCACACTGAATCACATGAGATTCAATTGATTTTCTGTAGGTTTCTGAAGCCCCAGGGATGACAGTATAGAAAAGTTTCTCCTGCAACGGCAAAGCAAGGATAAATAATAGCTCCATCAATATTCATGACAAACACGTGCATTTTTATGACGCACAGAATCATGTATTCACCATTGGGACATATAAGGAATGTGGTCGGGATAATTAACAGAGGTGGAGGGAGGAGAGAGACTGCAGAGTCTACTCAGACAGATAACAAAAAGATAGTGATGTATGGTGTTGATTCATACTTCTGTCAAGTGATCCTCGCATGACTTATCCAGGAACCCTGTATCAGATATTCTATCTGGAGTCAAGGGCGCCTCCGCTTCATCATGGAGAGTGCCTGAGTTGTTATATTTCAGATATCTGACGGCATACGAGTGAATCCCAAGTGGCTTTTCAGGATATTGCTGTTCCAATTCTTTGCTTGTGTCCTGCCGTACCACCAAAATGTTAGAAATAACTAACTAGAACTTCAATCCTCCCATCTTCCACCTCATTAAAGACACATATATAGATAAATACAATTGTTGAGGAGTTTATTCTACATATACACTGGTTTTGAGGAGTGTACTTTATTAACCCTAACAATCCACGATAGACAAATAAGCCATTTGCAATATAGGATAATAAAGCCACCTTTCTGCAGGTGAACCCCAGACAAAGACACAATATTTGATGAGAAAAAGTCAATGATTATTTTATTTTAGTTTTATTTATAAGAAACCACAAATTTTACAAAAACGAGAATCACAGGAGATACAAACTAAAAGTGGGTGAGTCATCCACTCATAAGAACAACAAGAACCTGAAAAAAAGTCAAAAGGCAAAGCTCAGAAACTAGGGGCTGCCCGAAACAATATTACATGACGCACTAATGGGGTCAAGTCAAAACAAGAAAGTCTCCAATTGAATTCAAACGTGCCAGACTGCATTTCGCAAGAAACGAGAGGAAAAGCTTGAAAGTCATGTACTGAAGTTGTTCCCAGAATGATGCTCCAAATATAGACATCTAAAATAGGTAGGTGGATCCTTTACACTCCAATTTCGGTTGCCCCTTTGCCATGGTCAGGGAGCGAAATAGAAAATTCAGAATCTGTCCAGGTTATGAGGGATAATTCTAAATAAGATATGAGCCATGTACTCATGTATTGAAGTTTCTCAAAAATGACAGCTTGAAAGGATGCAGAAATCTAAAGTATGTGGGTCCTTTTACATGTACATTTTCATTGCCTTCATGCCTAGCAAAAGGGCAAACATTGAATTCGGAATCCTCCAGATTGGATAATTCTAGTAAGATACAAGGTACTAATGGCAGAGACACATTCTGGTTAATTCTGGGATGTTGTAAAGGAAGTGATTGATAAAATATCTCCTAACAACAAAATCGATGAACTGAACTACGAGTGCATTACATGCCCAGAGCAACATAGAAACAGAAAATATTCCATCTAATCATGCTTGTCGCCTTCTTAATCCATTAAGAGATATCCTTTTGGCTGGTATTCGACTAATAAAAGAGAAGCAACAATGTTAAGAAATTTAAACAAAATCATGACTAAATCAGAATCATGAGGAAAGATGAAATAAAGCAGGAACCACAACCACCACCACCGACTGAATGAGATACTACTTCACAATTGTTTATGGAAATTGGAAAATACCATCATACGTTAAATGATTAAATTCCACGAAAGCACTAAGAAAAAGAACAAAGTAGAAATCAATGCAGTATCAAATTTCATGAGTACCTCTACTGAATGCCAGAACTCCATGACAGCTTTTGCCAAGGAATGAGCAACCTTCTTTACCTCCATATGAACACTCTTTTCTTGTGTCTTTAACTGACAGTCAAAAGCAGATCGATAACTTAATTGAGCACCAACAGTTAACTTCCAAAGTCGCTCCTGCATGGAATGAAATGGTTTAGAAAACGCAAGGCTAAGAAACATAAAACCACCTTCAGGACAAAATGCGGAATTGAATGTCTACAGGAAAAAGAGAATTGATCACTCTTCCTATTTCCAAAAACATCTGTAATTTGAAACTCCCTGCACAAGCTTCCCAATGAAAGCAGGGGGAGAATGAATCTAGACCGAAACAAATGATGTGTATTTATTTTTAAAACCAAACCTGTGCAAAATCATTTGCTAACCATGCCATTTCTTCAAGCACGTAAGCCCATTTAGATTTTTGACAATTCTTTAATGGAATAATAGCAGCTGATAGCTCCAATATCCTCTTCCGCTTTGCCTGTTCACAACATCATGTCATCTTTGGGGCTTCGCGTTACAATCCATGACAATTTGCTTCAAGTTGAACATAATTGGTAGACAAATCAGAGACAGATAAAAATATATGACCTCTATAATCCGTGCTTCTTCCAAAATTGAGTCTTCATCAGCTTTGCTTCTCAATTTCAAATGAGGACCAGAAGATATTTGTCCTTCTGGGGTAACAGCAGAAACCCTGGCCAACACTGCACCCCCTGAAATTGAGGAACCATGAGAAACGTTATGCTAAACAATGCATAAATTTTTAATCCAAGACATTAAGCTCTCTGATTCTGATTCTGATTCGGAGACCTAACCTGCTTCAATTCTTTCAATAAGAGGTTGATCTTTCCCCTCATGTCGCAAAACAGATGCACATCCATTTGATTCCTCATTGCCTTTTACCATAGGACCATTCTCTAGATGGCTTTGATTGCATTCCTCTTTAACAGAAGCATATGGGTGCTCTGTCTTGGCCTCTTCATTTTGTTTAACCCATTCATTGTCTTCTATAGATGAAACCACATTAGGCATAGAGGCTTGATTTCTATTTTCACAACTCGAGTCAATATCTTCCACATTGGTATGCATTTCATTATCATTATTTCCATCTACAGTTTGGCTAGGATGGTTGAGAGATGACCCAGAATGCAAACCACACGCTGCCCTTGTGTTTTGAGCATCGCTTTTTGCGCCATTTGTTGGATGAGAACTAGATTGTTTCCCAACTTCCACAGCCATCAAACTTGGTTGGCATTCGATATCTACTGAAACCACCTCTTCCCTTGCCTCATGCGCGACAAGTCCATCAGTTACCACTTCATTAGGAGCTTCTTCAGCACCAGATAATGATTGTTGAACAAGGTTTCCTTCTAAAAGAAACTCGGGAACATTAACATTCGGTGAACCACCGTTACTCATGTCTTTACTTGATGCTGCAGCCCTTGCACCATCCAACTCCATATCCCGCTGACCATCTGAGACAAAAGTCATATGGATATGTGTACCGCCTTTAGGACCTGTGGGCTTTGAATTGCATTTCAATGATATATTGAGGTCCTCTTGGTTTCCTTCATCAGAAAGTGGTCCCTTTACATTCCTGGGGCCATGACGCGAAGGCAAAATGCCGTGACCTCCCGGAGACAGAACTACATCATTTGAACCTGACCTAGCTCCATCCCGACTTGGTCGAGAACGGTGCCGCCTCTTATATGCTTTTTTGGGGAAACCAAAGGTAGCTGAATCTGCTTTTGTATTCTGACTCCTGTCTTCTCGGGGTGAGGACTCTGATGGACAAACATTACTCCTATGAGGAGGTAAAGAGTTCTGATCACATTCGGAAAACTCATTTTCACCATCAAATAACAGAAGGTTATCAGCACTATTAGGTTCACATGACACATGTGCAACAGGTCTACCACTGCTTTCCACAGAATCCCCATGAGGTGATGCAGCAAATGCAAAACTACCTTTTGCTTCACTACAATACCAAAATAAATTATTAGATGAGCATGTACTCTTACATCTGAACCGGAACCACAACCACTAATACAACAAAATCTAAGAGAAAATACCTTGTAACTAACCGATCAGGATTATGGTGTGTCAAGGAAGTTGACTGAACACTAACTGAAGCAGCACTCCCAATCTTAAAATCCAAGGGATTTCCACCCTGCAATTCAAGAGCAATTAACCACTCAAAGATGTCCAATGCAGTTACAGAAAAGCTAATGAATGTACAGCTTCATACTTTTTCAAGAAATTCTAATTCTCTCCTCCTTTCTTCTCGAACATCATACTCTTGCCTGTTACGACAAACAATTTATAGTTTTCGTGATTACAATAATGTAACAATTTGTAGTAGGCATATGATAAAGGAAAGCACCATGGCAGCATTACCTAATCTCAGCTTGAACTTTCTCAATTATTACTTGTTGCGGAGAAAGTTTATTGCCAATACTAACTCCGCCTTCAACAACTCCTCCCATAGAATCAACCTCGGCATTGACTAAGAGAGCAGGGGCAGAACCAAATCCATGCATCCCCGCTTCAGTAGCAGCAGAAGATCCAATCCATTAGTTCAAGACTTAAAAGGAAACTTCTAACAAAAACAAAGGACTTCGTTATTAGAACATACCAAAAGACGACATCTGAACACAAGAACTATGGCCCTTTGACAAAATACAGAATAAATTACTATTAAAGCTTGTAAGGGAATATACTATTTTAAAAGCTCGTAGACATTTCAGCTTAAGCAGGTTGCAGAATCGAATTCCGCATGGAACCTTTGTGGCTAACCAGATGTAATTAAGAAGAGGAATCGGAAAAATATTAGCGGTCTAGATGCACGCTGTCCTTTCCATCAGTTTACTTTTCTGTTCCAGCAACAGAATCAAGTTTAAATCTCTGTCTGGTGTAATTCCTCTAGTTTTTGGTTTAAAGAACGTTGTCAATGGAAGAAACTTCGTGCATTTACAGTGGAAGTGGAAATACATAAATTTAAGAGACCCGGATAAAAACTGGATGGTAAAGAATAGCAAGTTTTAGAAAGCTGCTACTGCAGGCCATACAATTATCAATGTCCACTAGCGACGTTAAGGCCTTGTTTGACACATAATATTCAAAGATCACGACTTTTAAAAAGTCTCAAAAAGGCCTATGATCACGTAAATTGGGAATTCGTACATTTTGTGTTAGAAAAGAAGGGGTTTGGAGAAAGATGGAGGAAATGGAATGGGGTTGTTTGTCGGCAAACTTTTCAATAATGATCAATGGCAAGCCGAGGGGTAATTTCGGTGCCTCGAGAGGCTTGAGGCAAGGTGATCCACTATCACCGTTCTTATTCATTTTCCCAAGTGACGCGTTAAGTAGGTTGGTGAATAAGGCATGTGACAAGTAGATGATTGAAGGTTTTAAGATCGATAGGAACAAAGTGAGGGTTTCACATCTTAAATTCGCAGATAATTGTATATTTTTCTTGGAGAACAAGGATGAAAGTATTGGAAACCTCATGGAAATTTTGGATATCCTCTCAAAATTATTGGGGCTGAAACTAAATATGGCAAAGAGTACATTGGTGGGTCTCAATTTAGAGGAGGAAAGGATAGAAAACATTGCAATGAGATTAGGCTACATTAAGGGCACCTGGCTGCTAAATTATTTTGGACTACTTTTGGGGATTGAAAAGGAGGAGAATCCAACCGCCCTCTTGTTTTGGGACCTTGTGGTTGGAAGAATAGCCAGGGGATTAGATGGGTCGCATAAAGGGTGTTTATCAAGAGGAGGGAGACTATAACTTTTGCAAGCGGTTTCGGCAAGCATCCCACGTACTTCATGTCAATGTTCAAAATGCCCATGAAGGTGGTGTGGTGAAGGTGATTAAAAAGATGATGAGAGATTTTTTTTGGGAAAGGGGAAAGGAGAGTTCCAATGATCACTTGGTTAAATGAGAAATTGTTACGAAACCAAAACAACATAGGGGCTTGGGGATAGGTAATCTTCATTTGAAGAACTTGGCTTTGCTTAGAAAATGGTTGTGGCAGTTCGCCAATGACTCGGATTCACTTTGGCACTCCATTATCCTTAGTCGATGTGACCTTCGGATGGGATGCTAATCTTAAAGTTAACTCTTCTCTATGGGGCACCATGAAAATCCATTGCAAGAGTTTGGAATTTATTTGTGGAAAACACCAAATTTCTAGAAGGTAAGGGTGATAAAATCCGATTTTGGCATTACAAGTGGGTGGGTGAACAACCTCTTAAAGAATTATTTCCTGGCCTATTTCGGTTATCCAACAATAAAAACTCTGTCGTCTGTGATGTTGCTTCTATCCCATCCTCTTCAAACCTCGTTTGGAATCTTGAGTTCGCTAGAAATTTTATGATAGAGATTTTGATGGTTTCACGTCTCTTTTACAGATTCTTGAAACCATTAAGATTGACCCTATTTCCCCCGATAATAGACTTTGGAATGATCACCCCTTGGACTATTTCTTTTGTAAATCTTTCCTGAATACCCTTCTTCATCCTCATTGTGATTGTAGTTTCCCCCAGTTCAATTTAATTTCATCTCGAAAGGTGTGGTGCCCTTTAAAGTTAAAGTTTTTGCTTGGCTGGTATCTTTGGAAAAGATAAATACTTGTGATTTGTTACAATTAAGAAGACCCTTTTTGTACATATCCCCCTCATTTTGCATTATGTGTAGGAAGGCAGATGATAACATTGATCATATTTTAATTCATTGTGAGTGCATTTGGGACAAAATCTTCTATATATTTGGTGTATCGTGTGCACTACCAAGTAGATGGGCAGATTTGATACTCATCAAATTCTTTCGAGTGTGATAAAAAACAAAAAAATGGACTATGGAAGTTGATTGTGATGGCAACAGCTTAGGTATTATGGACAGAAAAGAATGAGAGGATTTTCGATAATTGGAGTGACCGGTAGATGATATTTGGGATAGCATTATATTCTTCGTAGGCCTATGGGCAAGAGCGACTGGGATCTTCAGTGAATTAGAGAATTTCTTATTTTGATTTAACCCCATTAGTTCTTTATGTACCATAGTCCTGAGCAGCCCCTAGTTTCCCAGCTTGTTATTTGGCTTTTTCCATGTTCTTGTTGTTCCTTTTAGTGGATGGCTCATCCATTTTTTTTTTTTTTTTTGTGATTGTATCTCTTCTTGTTTTTTTATTCAAATCAAATGCTTAGTTTCCTGATTAAAAAAAATAAAATAAAATTATTCTTTTGAAAATGAGCATACTTTATAAATTATGAGAAAAAGGAAATTACAAAGACATGCATGAATCTAATAACAATCGAAAATGGTCAAAATAGAACCCTACTACTAACTAGTTGTCGGTTACAAAAAGGAAATCCAATCTCTACTAAGTTCAAGGAAAGATAGTCTCTCAACATCCTTTAGTCTTGTAAACCCAGGTTGCTACCCAAAACTTGATCTTCTCCCACATCCTTTCAATAGTTTCTTCTCTTTCTTCAAAAATTCTTCTATTCCTTTCAAGCCATACAGCCCAAAATACTGCTAGAACCGCTGCCGACCATATATTTGACTTTCTTTTATCACCTATAATCTTACAAAATTATAAGAAACTGAAAAATTTTATTAATCAGAGGGGTTGCATCAAAATACAAGAATGAGTAGATGAGCCATCCACTAAAAAACAGATTAAAAAATAAAAAAATAAAGAAGAAGCTTAAAAGCCTTCGCCTATGAAACATAAAAGGGGAAGCTGTTATGAAAATACATAAAAAGTCATGTGTTATTCAAAAACACATGACTTTTAAAAACTGTGTTGAAAATCAACTTTTGAGCAGAAAGTCCAAACACAATTTCACAGAAAAAATTTATCAATCCCAACCCCCAAAAAAAAAAAAAAAAAAGAAAAGAAAAGAAAAGAAGGAAGACTTTGAAAGAGTTCTACCAAAACAAAGAATTCTATTAAAAATTAAAAAAATAAATACTATTATTTCTCTCACATTGTTATTATATTTTATTCTATAGTTTACTTTCTCCTCTTTATACTCCAGTTTCTCCTTGTTTCAATGAATAAGAGTAGTTTGCAAAATTTTTTTTTAACCCAAAAGAAAAAGAAGAAAAAAGATTCATATGAGATTTTTCTCTTGCTTATTTTCTCCGACTTTTATGAATTTTATTTTAAAAAGTAGAATTATAATTAGATATTTTATAGTGATAGCTTGCTTAAATTAGTAACATGATACATGTGACATGCTAATAACGCTGAACCCGATGGAGCATTTTTCCTCGTCAAAGAATACTGAGTTATTATTAAAAAAAAAAAATTATTGTATTTTGGTTGTTTACTTTACCAAAAAGAAAATATTATTATTTCTCTTTCACATAATTCTAAAAATATTTTTCATTAAGTGCGAAATTTTATTTGTTATTATGTCAAAGCAGTACCTGGATTAGGCCCCCAGCAAGCAGCACTATAGGTGCTTGCTATAGGGCCTCACTCCAAATTTTTGGTTTTCTGTAAAAATAATAAAAAGTGAAAATAAGGACGTTTTCACCCACGGCCTAATGTTTTGGATATCTGCCTTTTGTAAATTAAAGATCAAATTTTTTAGTTTTTAAATTCCATATTAATTTTTATATTTTAAGTTAAATTAAACAATTGTAAAAAGTCATCAATCTTTTATTAAAATATATTTAGTCATATTTAGATACCATTATAGTTTAACATATTATTATCACCGATCGGAGGGAGGTTTTATCCCCTACAAGGATTTAAAAAACAATATATCCGTCTGTCCATCCGTCCGTCCGTCATTCCATCTCCACCTTCTTCTCCTTTCCAATCTCTTGCACCTACTGTTCAAAATTTACATCAACCCTAAGGTCGAAAATATCACTATAGAAGCGGTATACTAGTTATATGACCCATTTCATGTGAATCATCATCATTGTTTCGCGTGAAGGCGATATTTATTTGTCAAAGTTTTTCTCGCTTGTTTAGTAGTTTCATCTACTCATATATTGTGTCATATCCCCAAAATCTTCTCTCAAAGCACCAATTCCTTAAATTTTTTGAACGATATTTTTCTCTTATCCAATGATACCCAAATTAAATGACAAAAATTTACAAAGGTTTCATTAGTCATTTGCTTTGGCCGGTTTTTGCTCTTTATTTATTTATTTATTTTTTATACTAACCGTAGTAACTTAAAATCTAATGGATACGTCCGATAGTAGCGCAAATCTATACTAGTATACCTCTTCTCAACAATGAAATCCGACTATAGGGTAAAATGGAATTGCAGAGGAAGAAGATGACTTATTTCGCATAAATTGCAAGTGACTCGTATGTATTTCTCTTCCAAATTTTGAGCGATACCACCTCCATTTCTTGATTCACTGTGCAATGTCCAATGGGAGATTTTACTTGAGGAATGGTTGAATTGGGTGAAATTTAGGAAAAATATCAGAGAGGAAATGTTACAGTGAAATTCTGCGATGGCAACATAAGTCTATTTTTCTTGGATTAGCAAAGGAACCTCCTTTTGATCGGTGATTATGGTGATCAATTAATATATATTGTTAGTTTCGCAGAGATGTTTGAGAAAATGACTTCTAAATGTGTTGTTTAAAATATAAAAAATAAATGATAAAAGAGAAAGAATTGAAAACTATGAAAAAGTTGTCACACTAATGAAATCATTGGTTGAAGAGGATGTTGGAGAAGAATGATTTTTGCAAAGATCAAGTAATTCTCAAGCTTCTACTATTGGTGATACATATCCAAACCGATGGATATTGGGTATTTATCCAAATCATGTTTTCATTCAAAGCATATATCAAACTGAAATTCATATGAGGAGTATTAGCATAAATTCCACAAATATTTTAAATTCATTATACTTTGGGTCAGCTCCAAAGAATTACAGGGTAATTTACAAAAAAAAAAAAAAAAGAGAAAAATAATAAAAAAAGTTTGATTAAAAATGGCCCAAAAGCCAACACATTTTGCGTATTTATATGAAACAATCAAACAAAAACCAACTTCAATCTTAATGTAAAAACTCTCGTCGTCCATCGTCTTCATTACACTTCCTTACCCTAATATTGTCAAGAAAACTCCAACAATCCTTTGTACTCAAACTTGATGGCTTAATCTAAATGAAAGAAAATTATATTTTAAAACCTCCCCGGGTATACAAGTCCAATTCGATGGGAGGAAAAAAAAAATCTCAACCGTCACTGTGGGTCACAATTTATGAAATTTGATTTAGGCCCTTTCAAGGTCAAGTCCAACCCTATATTACGTATATTTGGATAATTTATTGTTGTGGGGGCCAATTTGTGAACTTTGATTAACACCTTGTCAAGGCTAAGTCCGACACTGTATATGTATATGGATAATTTAATTATACAAGTAGCAAATAGCAATAAAATTACACAATAGGGAATGTATCATAAATCTAATGATACATAACTTTATATACAACATTTATTTTATAAAACGAAAATCTATAATGTCAAATAAATTCGTCATTCTTCAAAAGTCATAGTGTCCCCCCTAGTAGGTAGGAACTTTACATCTACGCAAGGAAAGTTCCAACTACCTAAGGAATCACTGAAATAATCTTCAATTAATGGCAAATCCACTTGTTACCTGCTATCCTCATTTCTTATTCCATCAACTCTAGAGTGGCTATACATCCTACCTATTATCCTAATTTGGGTTACCTTCTCATGGACAACCTCTAGTAGTTTGATAGACAGTTCCAAAGCATGAGAAACACTCCCATTACAGACTTCACAAGCTTTAGATGGGTGAGGACGAAAACATGCATTCATCGTATAAGGAAAACAAAGATTTCTGATTGATATGAAGTCCTAACAGTCATCATAGTTGATCACCAACACTATCCAATAAGTGATTACAGACTTAGAAACGTAAATGAAGTTCGTCTCAAGAACACAATTTATTAAAGTAAAATTCTAGTATAATGTGCAATATGAACCAAACCTACATGCTCCTACTTCCTAGTGGGACTTCAGAGTTCAGATACTGTACACACATAAGTGAGCACACAAATAGGAGGAAGTATTCACATACGCATGCATCAATTGATTCAGCCAGCATGTGTGGGAAGAGACATTGCAATTTTTATTGGAAGTTGCTAAAAGTAAGACCAATGTGGAAGGAACAAAATAGGCAAGTTGTGAAATATGTGCGCATGGAACAAGTAAACACAGTTGATCCTCTGACATATTATGGACCAACTGACTTCAACTTAAATGATCCGAGTCAACCCATTGAAATTTGTATCAAGAAGCAGACTAGCCATAGCCCCAATAATAAAACTGAAAACTCCAGCCCTTGTGAAGTTGCTTCGGTATAATTTCTTGTCACTATTTAATAGCTTTCAAATTCCCATGATAGATAACTAAAGCTTTAGAAAAGAATGCAACTAGACATGAAAAGATAAGCTTGTTATTGACATGCAAAATTACAGGACATTTTGGAACAATCAAATGATTACCATCACAGGAACTGGCATTGACTGACAACAAATCAAACAAAATCACATGATCAGAATTTCAGTATCCATTGCCCCAAAAATCAAATAAAATGCCTTAGATAATTTGCAGGGTTTCAGTGAAATAGAACAGAGCTCTTTTCTCTAGGGCTTCAAAAGCAATGGAGTGAGAAAATAACACTGGAATTGTGATCAGCAACGAAAAGAAACAAAGCTCGTGATAAGAATGTGCATTAACATAATTTCCCTCAATTTTAGGGTTTTGACGTACCTCAATTTAAAAGCACATGTTTTGCCCTAGAATTTGTACACCCATAAAAGCATTCACCCTTTTTCCGAACAGTACGATAGGGAGAGGTAGATATAAGTTCAGGTGTTAGTATGTATATAATTATTTATGTATATGTCTAGGTGTGTGTTTGAGAGAGTTTTAGACAAATGTTCAGGTTCGTTCGTCTTCGTGTTCGTTGGTTTCCCAACTTTCTCTCTCTAAAGTGAATTTCCAAACGTTTTCTCTCTCTACAGACATTGAAAAAACTATTCGTGCCTTCCCTCCGTAAGAAGTGGGCCTGAAGGGAAGATGGCGATGAGAGTGGGCTCCCGTTTGGGCCGATTTTCTTCGTCAATTTCTTCCCGGAATGGCAAAATAAAGGATTTTTGGGAGATGATGGGATTTGTTATAAAACTTCTTAAAAATAGAGAGAATTTAGAGAGAGAGAATTTTCTGAATGATTTTCATTAATAACTGAAGACCTATTTATGCGAAACTTCGAATTAAGACAATCGTAATTACATAATTTCTATCGCGACATAATACTATTCACATCAATAAACAAATAATATTTGTTTCTCGCCTGCTCACAACACTCTCGAACGACTATTCACTATTACATTATTCATCAACTCTCATTTACAATTAATAGGGTATAGATATGGCCGCTCGTTAAAACCTTTATCAAGAAACCCAACGTGATAAAACCCGATCAAGGAAAAGAGTACAATCGCTTCCCCAATTGCGATCGTAGAGATTAACCGGTCAGCTCGCTAAAACCTTCGCAAGAAAAACCCAATGGGATAAAACCCGAGTCGAAGGAAAGAAGAGTACACTTTACTCCCCGATGTTGGTCGGGCCACATTAATATCCTTGAGCCGACGATTCCAACTGATGTATCAATTTCTTAAATGTACATGCTGGTAATGCCTTCGTAAATAAGTCACCTACATCACTTCTGAGCCGAATTTGTTGAATTATAATGTTGCCACTTTTCAAGATCATGTGTATGGAAACATTTTGGTGAAATATGCTTTGTCCCGTCCCTTTGATGTAGCTCCGCTTTGAAATGCTTAATACAAGCGCATTGTCTTTTGCATTATTGCTCCAAGTCATCTTTTATTGAGGCTAATCCACGTGATGTTTGGATATGATGCGTCATATCCCGTAACTAAACACATTCTCGACTTGCTTCATCAATCGCAATGAGCTCAAAGATAATTTGAGGATGTCGCCGCTGTTTGCTTTGTAGATCTCCGTGATATAGCTGTTCCTCACTGTAAACACATAACCTCGCTTGAGATCCGCCATGTGGATCGGAAAGATATCCAGATGATCTGATATCCCACTAAAGAAGACCCATCTTCTGAATAAAAGAGTCCCATATCCGATGGAACCTCTTAAATATCTTAGAATGTGCTTTAATACCATTCCAATGCCTTAAAGTGGGTGAGCTATATCTTGCAAGAAGATTCACGCAGAAAAAGCTATGTCCTGGTCGCAGTAATTTGCAAAGATACATTAACGCACCAATTGCACTCCAAGATATGGTACTGACCAAGTATCTTTCTCCATCTTCAAGTGGGACGAAAAGGATCTTTATTCATATCAAGTGATCTAACGACCATAGCGACGCCAATGGATGTGCTTTATCCATGTAAAACCTTTCAAAACTTTTTCTTCAGACACGTAGATTGGTGAACGAACAATCCTTCTGGGAAGTGTTCAACCCGCAAACCAAGACAAAATTTTGTCTTTCCCAAATCCTTCATCTCAAACTCATTCTTCAAGTATTTTGCGCTTTATTCAACTCTTCAGAGTCCCAATTAGATTCAAATCATCAACATAAACTCGCCACAATTGCAAATCCATTGCTTGATTTCTTTATGAAAACACAAGGGCAAACATTATCATTTTTATATCCTCTTTAGCAGATATTCGCTAAGGCGGTTGTACCACATCCGCCTGCATTGTTTCAATCAGAGAGTGACCTTTGCAATTTGATAGAGTACATTTCTTTGGGGACTTAATATCATTCGCCTCTGGCATCGTGAAATCCTTCGTGATTTTCATATATATATCAAGTGATCCATATAGATATGCCGTTACTACATCCATGAGGCGATATCAAGTTTTTTCTGGACAATAAGCTTATTAAGAATCTAAATGTGATAGTGTCCATTACAGAGAATACGCTCTCATAATCAATTCCTGGTCTTTGAGAGAAACCTTGTGCTACAAGTCTTGCTTTATATCTCGTGAATTTCATTGTTTTCGCTTCTTCTTACAAAGACCCATTTATATCCAACGGGATAATATTGGCGAGGAGTTGGAACCATCGCCCAAACACTTTACGCTTTTCTAAGGAATTTAATTCGCGCATGGCTTCTTTCCATTTTGGCCAATCGCATCTATTTTGACAATCACTAATAGATCGTGGTTCAGATCGCTATTCATGATATCAAGAGCCATATTGAAGGCTTAAAATGTCATCCATGTCAACACATTCAATGCTCCCACAATATATGAGATGAGATAATTTATTGAAATCTCATTATTTTCGACACTTGTAGTTCTTTGGGAACTACAACATTTTCAATTGGCTCACAACCTTTTTCAATTGTTGGTTTCTTTTCCGCCTCTTCTTTTCGAGTAAAAGGAATCTTTGGAACCAATTGGTTTAATTAATGCTTCGAAGTTGTCTTAGATTCATTTGTTAGTATAGGTCGCCCTTCGTGGACATCAATTTTCACGGAGCATTTGCCGATGGTATATAAGATTTTGTCACTTTCATTGTATCGACAAAATGCACGCGGATTTGACTAGCAATTTTGCAAATCAATGATCTTTTTGATTCTCTTTGTTCACATTGATTACTACGAGAATCAAAGTGAGAAGTGTTTTCACATTCCACGTAAAGATCATGTTTCTTTTTTTGATGTAGTTTTGTTCCTCCCAAAATTGGAAATGTCATTTCATCAAATGACAATCAGAATTTCCGTAAGTAAATCACCCGCTAAAGGTTCAAGATATCGAATGATAGATGGTGAATCATACCCAACATAAATTCCAAGTCTTCGCTTGGGGGACCCATCTTGGTACGCTGTGGGGCTTAAATCGGTACTTGCACAAAGACAACAAAATTTTTAGGTGAGAAACATCCTGCCTCGAATCAAGGCAAGTTGCAAAGGAGAGTATTGGTGATAAGACGTTGGCCTTATACTCTAACCAATGTCAGCAGAAGATGTAAAATGGCATGACCCCAAGCCAAAGTGGGAGATTTGATCTCATAAGTAGCTCAAGCGATTAATTGAAGTCGCTTATCAAACGATTCCGCTAAGCCATTTTGTGTATGGACATGAGCAAATGCATCGTTCAACATCAACCCAATGGACATACAATATTCATCAAATGCTCGAGACCTAAACTCGCCAAAGATTATCAAGACTAATTTTCTTAATTGAATAATCGGAAAATGTGCTCGCAATCTTATAATTTGAGCAAGCACGCAAGTGCTTTAGTAGAAAGCAAGCAAACATGGGACCATCTAGAAGAAGCGCCAATTAAGACCATGAAGTAACTAAATGGTCCACATGTCCGGGTGTATAGGCCCGCATATATCTCCTTTGAATTCTTTCCGTAAAAATTTGGAGATTCAACATCGACCTTCATTTTGGAGGGTCTCACGATTAATTTGCCTTGCGAACAAGCAACACATGGAAAATCATTTGCTAAAAGAATCTCCTGGTTCTTTAGGGAATGTCCATGTGAGTTATTGATTATTCGCGATCATAGTCGCTCCAGGGTGTCCAAATCTATCATGCCACAACATGAAACTTTTAGAGTCAATAACTTCGGTTCAGTAACATTATTTGACTCTATTATTTTTATGAATGTATAATACATCCCAGATGGCGTGTTGGGAATTTTTCTTTATCAACTTCGCCGATAAAAAGGAAGTGATACATAGATACTCTATATTATTTTCTTTCATTGTCTCAATATGATATCCATTTCATGATATCCTTAAAACTTAGCAAATTTCTTCTAGATTTGCTAGAGTAGAGGGCATCATCAATATTTAATATCGATTATTTGTCAAGATGATACGAGCTCTTCCTGAGCTATCAATGATGTTTGCCATGCCCGATATGGTAATACAAAGATGTTCTGCTAATGTTAATTCCACAAAATACTTTATCTCTGAGAATGGTATGCGAGTTGCAATCACCTAGACATACATCTTGACAATCCATTAAGAATCTACAAACATATTTGAAGAAACTTCAAAACTCCCATTTGTTGAAAAACGATTTATTCAAACATTGTACAACATGTTGAAAAGTTTTATATGGAGTAAAATGTATTTATTCTTCCATGAGATGTTCAATCGCCTGATGGACCAAAGATACAGATCGGGGAACATCCATGTGTGTCATATCCATCGATCGCTACAATCTAGGAAATTTGTTTCCACTTTTCCTTTTCCCTTTTCCTTGATAGATTTTTGGCACAGTTTACCAAATGTTTCATTGCATTTACAGTACGTGACCAATGCCCTCATTCCACAAATAAAATATTCTTGCTCATGTGTACTTTTGGATGGGATATTTTCATTATGCTTTATAAATCGTAGTCCCGACTATGACGCTTCCACTTCCACGCCCATGTCCATATCCACGCCCACGCCCACGCCCACGCCCACGCCTGCGTGTCCGTGTCTATAACCAGGTCCGCGGGCGTATTTATTATTAGCTTCGGCAAAGGTGATAGCATTTGCTTCCTGGCAATGCAAAGGGACCCGCTGGACGATCCCATGATTTTTTCATGAGCAACTCATTATTTTGTTCAAATGCAAGCATGAAATGAGTTGAGAATACTTTTTAAATCTCGCTCAGACCGCTGTTGTAAATAAAGACATTCGAGCATGGAACGCTTGAATACGCCTTTCAAGCATATCCTCTTTAACCTTCTTCCAGAGAGCTCAATTTAGAATGCATTCTAAAAAGCTCAGATTGTATTCACTTACTGACTTAAAATCCTCGTGAAGTTTAAGATGAAGCCACTCGTAGCGGTTTTTGGAAGGACCACGCTTCCTGATGGTCAAATCTATCTTTCAAATTGTTCCATAAGATCTTCGTCTTTATCACAAATATTCAACTTTAAGATCACAATGGATATGGTGAGGAGGAAAATCTGAACAGTCACATTCTTTCTCGATGCTTTATTTTCATCTTTAATAGTATCTCCTAGATCCTTTGAAATCGATGGATTGCATCAGATCGGACCCATGACAAATAATTTTTTCCAGAGATATCAAGTGCAATAAATCAAGCTGATATTCTCCATTTGTAGTTCTACAATAGAAAATTAAACTGACACTTTCATAATAGAAAATTAATCAATATCTACAGGATATGAATGATATATTTTCCTTCAGTGATTATTACCATAGAACAAGAATATATTTTCAAATTTTGCTACTAAGAGCAAATTATATTCTTCTAGAATATATAAACTAACTACTTCTTCAAGAAAGTAGATTTGAATTATAACCAATCAAGTGGTATAATCCACCATATTGGAGATATACATAATATTTAGAGTATATAAATTTAAATTGCAGAATTTAAATAGCTTAAAATTAAATTGCATAGTAATTAACTACTTCTTTAGAGTAGGATCTACTTAGTAGATGGTATTACCCATCACTTAGTATATAAAGTTAGAAATATATAAAACCTTCCAGCTTTGACTATTGCTTGAACCTATCATAAGGTAGAAGGTGTTATGGTAATTAAATTGCTTAAAAGTAAATTCTCCAAATAGGTAGTTTAATCCACCACTTGGAAATAATTGCACAAATAAAAGTAACAAAAAAAAATGTCCAACTGCTTTCTTCCTTGGTCCGCATGGGTAACTTTGTTCACCCAATCCGCATAGGTAAAATATAATATAATATCAATGTTATAAGATTAATAAATCGCTTTCTTTTTACTTTAATTTGTAAATAGATGTTCAAGTTAAAAATTTATATCTTAAAAAGAGTTATTACCTTATCAATATTGATGTCAAATTGGAGCTCTCGTTAAATAGAATATAATGAAGTTGAAAAATTTGATTTTGATAATGTATACTTTATATGTCAAAAAACAAATGTTATCAAGCATTAAATTATTATATTATAAAGTAATATATAATAATATATATTATATACCTTTTGTTTTCTTCTATAACGTTGAGAGGAAATCGTCAGACGAGTAGAGGTCGTTTGATAATCGCAAGTTATAAAACTTCTTAAAATAGAGAGAATTTAGAGAGAGAGAATTTTCTCAATGATTTTCATTAATAACTGCTCTATTTATAAGAAACTGAATTCGACAATCGAATTACATAATTTCATCAGGGACATAATAGTCATTCACATCAATAAACAAATAATATTTGTTTCCCTCGGGTGCCTCGTTCACAACAGGATTGAATTTTTTTTGGATTTTTAATAAAAAAATAAGAGAGAATGATTAGAGTTGAATGGTAGAGATTTGTGTAGTATATGTAGATTTCATAAGATATATAGATGTGATTGGTTTGACCAAAAGAAAGAATAAATAAAAATAGATAAAAAAATGTAAAAACGTGTACAAAAAAAATTTGGCTATCACCTTTTAGTTTTTAAAACTTTAAACTTAGTAATATTTTTAAAATAAGGTAAAATGAAAATAATCACACAAATTAGATATTCCCAGCTTGTGTGATTGTGCTACACGATCGCACGATCACAAATTTGAAAAATTGTTGATAACTTACCAACGAAAGCTAAAATTCTTTTTTTTAAAAACCATATTTGCGATGGTGAAGCAACTCACTGGAACGGGTTTGTCGAGAAAAGTGAAAAATATATATCATCCGCGGAAAACAAAAACCGTATGCAAATTCAATACCAAAAATAATGAAAACTCAATCCAATAATTATACAATTATTACACATCATTAGACAACCATTACACAAATATTACACAATTACACAACCATTACACATATTATATATTATGTGTAATGAATTGACAATTAAATCTTGGCATCGCTGAGATTTTGTGTCTTGCAATCGCATTGGTTAGTGTCATGTAATAAAATGACACAAATGTTGGGCGATGCCAAGATTTGCACTGTGCAATATATCACATGTGAGATTTTTGTAGACAATAGCACAACCATGAAGAATTTTTGTGTATGCTTTGCATGATTTTTAAAATTTTCAAACATAAATATGGTTTAGCCAACACGACAAACAAAATATATATATATATATATATCAAACACTTCTATACCACATTAAGATATCATAAGGAGATGTTTGTAAGATCAAACACTTCTACGCAACATTAGTAAGGAGATGTTTGTAAGATCACCATGTTTCACCTACTCTTGTAATGGTTTTCTATGTTCTGGCAAGTTGCAACAACATTGTCAATTACAATCTATTGTAACATTACATGATGTTTACAATCAAATAGTGTAGCGTGACAAGTTTTTTTGCTTAAGTTGGTGCATATCTCACAAACCTATTCCAGATGGAAAAAGACAAAGATATCATGGTTCAAAAATAAGGCAAATAGTTTAACTTAACTTTGAAAATCGAGTGTCACGAATAACTAAAAACTCACCCAGTTGTCCAAGGGGTTTGGTTTAGTAGTAAGATATTCCTTTACCAATTTGTTCCAAGTTTGAGGGACCACACCTCATCTCCATGATCCTTAATTTGCACTAAAAAAAATACCCAGTTCCCAATGTAAAATATGAGCAATCGTACAATTTTTATTTTTTCTCCTTCTTCCAAAAAAGTTGCTTAACATTGTTAAAAAAAAGTAATTTTTTTAAAAAACCGATCAGATCTCCAAACGATGAAATTTTTGTTAAAATCACATGGACTCCGTGGCTTTGCATTGGGGTTTTGCTCACGACACCATATTTATTTCAAAAAAGGATATTACTTGCTAACGCGAAATTACAAAAGCAACTCTCAGAGGCATAATTACTCAACATAATAAGTTAAACTACATTATTTTATTTTATTTTGGATCAAATGAGAGGAGAAAAACCCATTAGAGACAATCTTTAAATAGAATTAACACAAAAGCGAAATGTGGTGCCTCCAACGCTATCAAACAAGAGTTGGTTGCTAACATCACTTGGAGGGGTCTCATAATTAAAGATACAGACCAAATGACAGCAAATGTCCCTTACGAGCAAGTCCATCAGCCATTCTATTGGATTTCCTACATCACTCGTCACGTAACACGTAGTGAAGCCACTCATAAGGTCTCTGCACGCTTGCAGCAAACTGGGCTGGGCATGGAAGGGCAAATGTTTCCTATTAAGCAATTGAACCACATATAGCGAATCACTAGACACATGTAAAACAATTATAACCTCTATTAGAGGGTTGTAGTAACCCATAATAAATAGCTCAAAGCTTAGCCACTAAGGTGCTACCAAATCCAACATTAGCCGCAAAACCAAATTAAATAGCAATCTACTCCTAAAGGGTGAATGAGAGTGTTTTTTTATGGTTTTTAATGGTTTTTAATGTAAATGAGGAGAGATAATGAGTGGAATTTAATGGTGGAAATTTGTGGATGTGACGTGATGTGTGGATATGATTGATTTAGAGTAAAAAAAATGTATAAAAAAGTAGAAAAAAATAGAAAAATTTTGAAAAACATGATGCCAACCATGCTTCCTCTAGTCTCTTCCCACCCCACCTGACGCAATTGAACCCGGGTTGGGAAAAGCACTACCATCAACATTTACTTTGACAAACCCCACCTGGGTTTCAAACCAACGCATCACTCTAAGATGCGAGTATGAGACAGGGACTAAAGATCCCTACTCTTACACCAATCCCTATACACTCATCACGAGAGGCCACAAACACGTACCGCGCAAATTGACATGAAATGCCCCTCTATTTTATTTACAGTGTGCAAATTATTCAAACTTCTAAAATCATGGCGTTGTCATCTTTAGGTATACTATTTGTTTGCGCTAAACATCTTTTCCATCAATTTCATCTTGCAAAGCCTTATAAAATGATAATTTTACGCTTATTTTCTAAAAAACAAAAGTAAAATCTATATAGTAAAGAAAAATAGACATAAACGTATTTGTAGCAAAAATCGCAAATATTATTTTAACAAGAATCTCATTTTTAGAAAATTAAATGCATATTTGGAACTCAAAATTTTCATATCAATATTTTTAGATAATTTGTATGTAATTTATTCATTTTATTTATGTCTTTTAAAATACAAGGATAAGATTGTCATTTCCTAGGTTGTAGAAAATGAAATTAATGTGAATGATGTTTAGTACAAAAAAAAATGTCTATTTGAAAATGAAAATGTAAAATTTTGAAAAGTTATGATAATTTGAACATCATATTAAAGAAAAAAAGCGGAATTATTATAATGCCAAACAGTCTACAGCCCCCTGTTTGTAGGGGCTGAGTCACGCTGGCACATGCTAATGTTGGCATTGGAAGGAAACTGTAAAAAAGGGTAGGGATATTTTTGCACAGTTTATGTACCCTCACAAATAGTGAGACTACTCCACAAAGGGGAGAAGGGAAAATTCACCAGGAGAAAAACCCCAAAATTCTTAGCCTTTTACATTTGATAACTATTTATTTGCCTAAAAGAATGCGTATCATCTCTACTCCAATTAGTTGATACAAATTTACTTGACAAAAATTTACATCAACATATTCAAAAATACCTGTCGGTTGAAAGGAATCGCAAATGTTACATGCATTGAAGTTTTATGTTGTTCATCGACAGCCTATATATTTCGATTGCACGATGTGAAAAACCTCCATGTTAATTTTCTTGCACGATGTGAATTGTTTTATTGGAATATTTGCACATATTTATCCAGTACTAGCCATAGTAAAACGTGCATGAACTTTGTTTAACGATTTAAAAAATATCATTTTGATCAATAAAATAATTATTATTTTGCACATATAAATTGTTTAGGAAAAATAATGATTTTCCAGTAGACTAAAATCTATATTTTTTAATTTTATTTTTATTTTTTAGCGGGAGCATTGGTTTTTTTTTTTTTTAATGCGAGGAGGGGAAAATTGGAGAATTAGCAAATAACAAAGAAAGGTCCTTTTTTCCCCTTAGTTTTAAGGAATATGTAGTTGAAAAGGTAATCTTGAGTTAGTATTATGTGGAGGTGTATCGTTCATGTTGGAATTCAATTTTTTATGCATATATATATTATATGAAATAAGAGAAAATAAATGGAGTTAAATGATGGAAATTTATGTAATGCATGTAGATTCTACAAGATATGCAGATATGATAATTTGACTCAATTCAAATGTTAAAGAGAATGACTTAAGATGGGATAAAATGAGAAGAATAATAAATAAAAAGAGAGAGAGAAGAATAACATGCATGATTCTTAAAACTTCAATTTCGTTAGTCTTACTAAAATTCATATCATTTCTCTAATTCTTCATATCATTGAAGGGATATAAAGATATTTAACTGCTGTTCAGAATGTGATACAGTGGTTAAAATTTTCAAATTCTTGGCATCTGGTTAGGGTTTGAACCACACCCCGCCCCTATATTCCCTGTAAAAAAAAAAAAAAGAAAGAAAGATAATTAACTAATAATTAATTTTATTAACTAATCTTGTTTGAAATATAATGTAATAAAAAAATAGAAAACAAATTGCATATAGATATGGTGTGAAACTTTCTTTCTTTCTTTCTTTTTTTTTGTTTTTTACATATTGCCACTTTTCTCCTGGGAAATATAGGAGTGAAAAACTTAATTTTGTAGAATTTTTCAATCTAAAGTAGGCATCCGTGAGAACATTGTATTTTTCATTTGCTTGTAGTGGTCCTTTTTTTTTTTGTTTTTGTTTTTTTTTACATACACAAGGTTTCAATTAAATTTATTTGAAGACCATTTTAAAAAATCGATTAATTTTTGTTCGAGAACAATAGAGACATTTGAAAAATAGTACTTTTTGGTATAAATTAAAATTTACTGAGTATTAGTATAGTAAAAGTAGTGTGATACCAAAACCAAAGTTCATCAACTATTTCTCGTTAGTACGAGGATCCTTACACCCTCATCATCTTCTCCCTGCTGCTTAATGAGCTTTTTATATGTTAACATTAGTTAATAGTATACAAACATTTACCAGAATAAATTGAAAGAAAGTATATAGAATAATTTATTTAAATAAACTTCAATAATGGAACTCCATGGATAGTGATAAAAGTAAAATCCCATTGAACAATTCAGCATTATTTAAATTTGAAATAGATAAAAATCAATAATCAATACAAATCATGACAACTATATCAAAACCAAAAGAGACAAGTGACTTTAATTTTTTAAAACTATATATATAAATGAGTGCTGAATTGAAGTATATATAATTAATGACTATATAATTAATGACATATAATTGTATAGGTTTGACGATGAATATGAATCTTGATATAAAGTACCATTTATCCGAGAAATAATGCATGGCAATCATCTCTCCTTCCTCGATCTTCAAGCAAAGTTGCTTAAGTTTTTAACTAACAACCAGATTATCCTTAATTGAACTAATATCTAGAGATGTTTTGATGCTCATGGACCATGTATAGTTAATTTGCAAAAAACTTAAAGGATCGCGACATGAAGATGAAAAGGCCTCCAACAGTGAAAGCGACGTTGGCGAAGATGTCAAAGATGTGGACGATGAAGGGCTTCATTTATTAATAAACAAAAAAAAAAGCGAAATAAAAGAAAAGAAAAGAAAAGAAAGTAGTGCAATGTTTTTACAGTGAAATACATTTCTAAGGGATTGAGGAGTAAAAATTAATACAGATGAAGCAATGGAAGAAAATTCGGGTTTAACAACATGTCTTCCAAAATTAATCAGAGTACTCTTTCTCTGCAGTCTTCTATTTTTAATCCGAGCAAGTGGTGGTATGGTTGAAATTTAAAGAAGATGTATTAAAAAATGGAAAATAATTATATGAGTGGTTAAAAATGATGAGAGAGAAAAAATTAATGAAAGTTAGTGAATTTTATTGTGTATTAAACAAGCCCTTAATATATAAAGATAATTACTTCACAAAAAACCACAATGTTCATTTAAAAAAGTATCATTTTTTTTTTTATCAATAACAAAGTAGTTGAAAAGTAAGAAACAAATTACAAAAATTCCAAGTGTTGCCTTGTTTTGCTAAATTAAACTCATTTCCAAACAAGCAGTTGTGATATATATAAATAAATCAGTTATGGGACATAGCATGGACAAGTTAGTAGCGTGTAAAAGAGAAATTAAAAGGATGATGCTCACACAATCCTAATTTGCCCATTTTTCTAGGACATCCAAAGGCTGCCGAAAATTTATTTATTTATTATAGATATATATTAAGGTTTCAGAAGAGTACTTGGCATGCAGGACTTATAATGAGGAATTCTTGTCAATTGATCATTTTCATTACAGTTGTACTATGTGGGATGTTGAAGCTTAATGGAGCTTCAAACGACGACGTACAGTTCAATATCAACTATGACATCACGTGGGGAAATGACCATGTTTTGTCCCTAGACAATGGAAGAGAAGTTCAGCTTTCCATGGATATACACTCTGGTTTGGTTATACATAATTAACACATAGCTTTCTTATAATTACATATATAATATATAATATTGCAGCTATTATGTTCATGGATGCATATAATTAATATTTTCGGTTCTCATGTTCCATTCAAATATTATTATTATAGGGGCTGGCTTTGGGTCTAAGCTAAGCTATGGATCTGGTTTCTTCCATATGAGAATCAAGTTACCAGGAAAGGACTCTGGCGGAGTCGTCACAGCTTATTATGTACACATGCATCTTAAAATAGTCTAATTAATTATTTGTTGAAATTAAATTTCGAGTGTTTTCATTGAGTTCTATTATGTATACATGTTATGTATACAGTAGGTGTGTACATACACCTCACTATACAAAGACAAGATAGGAGTGACAATTTTTCTTTATTTTAAAGGGGTGTATTACACCTGATATATAAATAAAATTATTGATTTCTATTTATTAATGCAGCTAACTTCACGTACAAATTATCACGATGAACTCGACTTCGAATTCTTGGGCAATAGAGAAGGCAAGCCTATTACTCTTCAGACGAACATATATGTGAACGGAGTTGGAGGAAGAGAGCAAAGGTTTCATCTTTGGTTCGATCCAACTGCAGATTTTCATGACTACAAAATCCTCTGGAACCAATATCATATCATGTAAGAAAATACTCGTATATTTGAATAATATCGATTTATTTATTTTAACATAATATATATATATTTTTCCTTTTAATTCTAGGTTTTTTGTTGATGACATCCCGATAAGAATATTCAAGAACAATGCAAAGATTGGGGTCAACTATCCATCCCAACCAATGCAGATAGTAGCCAGTTTGTGGGATGGAGATAGTTGGGCCACAGATGGAGGCCGAACCAAGATTGATTGGTCACATGCACCATTCAAAGCCCAATTTGGAGGGTTCAATGTTGATGGGTGCCCATTAGAATCAAATCCAAACTACTTTATACAAAATTGCTATTCCTCAAGTTATTGGTGGAATGATATGAGATTTTCTGAGCTTGACAAGAACCAGCAAAGGGCATACCAACAAGTGAGACAAATGTATATGAATTATGATTATTGTACTGATAGGTCAAGATATCCTACTATCCCCATAGAGTGTGTAAGAGTCTTCTGAATTTGTCTTTGGGGTGTTTATTAATGCTTGTGAAAGAAAATCAAGAGAGCCAAATAAGTATTTTATGAACTATTAATTGGCACAATAACATACTTAAATTGTTTGTTATTATTTGACATCTATGATGGACACGTTAGATTTAGTCATCACAAGCTAATCCCTTGACATTTAATTAGATTTAAAAAAAAAAAAATAGATTAAAAAATGAGCAGATAAAAAAAAAAAAAAAAAAACCCTTGTACCTACAAATTATATAATTTAACTAGCAAGCTAACAAAACACAAGAAGTTAACTATCCTTTGACGAGCATTAGTTACTAGAATATTTATAGTTGACTCCGTTCAAAAATTAGTTACCTGTCATATTTAGGACATATTTTATAGTTTTTTACTATTCATAGTTATATTTGATTAATAAAATATGGTTCTTAGAATTTTTTGTGCATCATGCAAATTCGGCATTGATTAAATCAAAGAGTTGTGAATCAATTATAGGTAATTGACACATTTATTCCCCAAATGTATTAGCGCACAATGGGGTCCTAACTTTTTAATTGTGGCACAAGAATACCTAAACGATAATATCTTTGGACCTCCTCGTATAATCCAACGTGTACGAGGTAATCTCAGCCTATCTTGGATTTCAGCCCAAACAACTGTGACATCTCTGGAAGGGTAAACTCTTTCATTACACAATTCATGCAAGTACCATTGGCTACTTGGAGCAACAGTTCACAAATGTGGAATGGAATAAAATTTCAATATCACAACTCAGCCTATCTTTAGACTTTAAGTTACAACCTACCTGATACAATGCAGCTTTGTGAGAGTCTGACAGAAAATTGTTGCCGTATGCTGACGAGGTGTTGAGGACGCTCTTTATTAAAAGAGACGAGAAGAAGCTCGAGCAACTAAGAAATACAGACCCCCAATGATAATGGATGTTTCTTCGCTTTGCTTTGTGTGAAATGAGTAATCAGATGATGCTACTTTACTAATTTACTTTGGTTTTCCATGCGTTATATTTTCTGCTTTCTAGCTTGTATCTTTTCCATTCTCTAAGGCCCGCGAGAAGCACATGCAGAGAAACTGGCAGAAAGAAGGGCTGTAAAAGAACAAAAAAAACCAACAATTAGACTAATCATCACAGTTTGAGTTTATATAAGTGCCACTAGATAGTTACCAGAGGAAGTAAGTTAACTATGAGCCACAAGATAGTTACCAGAGGAAGTAAGTTAACTATGAGGAAGTACGTGAATATGAAAATGTACCAAAAGGTCCAAAATAAGATCATCTACAAGATTACTATCATACTTAAATTGCACAAGCGTTATTCTTATTTTAGTTCTTAATGGTATCCCACAGCTTAGCTTCATGCCTACCACCAGGAACAACAAAATGAACTTATCTAATAATGAATACAAAAACGAAATGCAGTGTCAGAGAACGAACCGAGTAGACGGCAAAACAGTGCTCAAATGAGTAATAGCTGACAGACATCATAGATGGGTGATAAAATGCATCCTCTGCCAGTAGCCTTGCTCGTCTTGAGGACTCTGGGAAGAAGTAGAGTAAGCAATAATAGCATACTCGAAAGAAGATGTAGGATTACAATCAACTCAGATTGAATAGAGCATACCGGCAGAAGCATCATACATTCCAAGCGATGCATTACTTAAAGTCAATCTAGCAGATTCAAGAGAATATTTCACCTGCTCAATTATATTAAACATTACATTGCACTGATTTTTTTCAGCAAGAATCAAAACCCAATTGAGAAGTGAGAAGGAAACGTTCAGAAAAAGTGTTCCCTAGTACATGCAAGATCAATCACCTGCTTTCCAATATCTTCCATGATTATCATTCTTGGAAGTGATTGTACCTGTAGGATGATTCAGTTATAACCAAAACTCATACCAGAATCATTAAGTATAATTAATACCTCATCACATACCAATCGAGAAAGCGATCCAAGAGTTGTGCCACACTGAAGAAGGTTAAAACATGTGTGCTGCCGTGACAGCACATCCAATTCCCTTAAATCACAGAATAAAACAGTCTCAGTCACTAATGATCATAGTTAAACACCCACACATGTTGTCAACACATTATAGAGAAACACTGTATCATCCATTTCAGTAAATAGTTAAGCAAGTACTTTCAGGGAGAAATAAAGAAGAGAAGAAAATGGAAAGACAAAATGTAACATCAGGCTTGTTCTATAAGGATTAAATTTGAAGAAATTAAATTTAGCTTTAGATATGTGGTTGACAATTAAAGAATAGATATTAAAAAATATAAATAAATTGTCAAATCAACGTATAAGTGCTAGAAAAGATGAGAGAGAAACAGTACATTTAATTTGATCAAATTTAATGTGTATAGAACAAGGCCCTCGGTATGAATCCTTCCAGGTGAAAGCCCGAGAGCAAAACTATACAAGGTATGGCTAAAGTGGACCATATCATACCAAGTAAATTGAGATGCTACACAAAACATGAAAGATTTGTACAACTTCTATTCAATGTGAGACCAACATATAGATTTTTGGCCGCAACACTAACAGAATATAATGACGATGTTGATAAACTGAGAAGAACTTTGAGCAAAAATTGTGTGTCCTATTCTTGCAGGAGCATTCCCCCTTATATAATAAAATACATGCTGACTTTTAGCCCTAAATTATCATCTACAGATCTGCTCATATATCCTAATTAAGGAAAGAATAAAAAGATTACAATTACAAAATAAAGCTGTCAAAGCTGTACAAAGCATAAAATCTGCAATGTGGCATCATCTGGAAGCTTAAAATCTGCAATATTCCAAAAAATATGCAATGTCCCAAAACTATGCAATTTTCCATTTAATTCCTTTGACAGATGTGATGTTTGACAAGACAACCACTCTATATATCTTGCTTCGCAACAACTTCCTGATTATAATGAATCCTAGGGCAGCTAAAATTTTAACTGCAAAATTACAAAAATGCCCTTAGGTACCTTCAAAGAACATAGATCGCTCAAGTAAAATGCTCCATTTAAGGTACACAGCTTAACAAAAAATACATACAGCATAAAACATCATACTTAACATGAGGAGAAGCTGGGTTTTACAGTATTATTACTTCTTGAGTCCAAAATGCTTGCTAGTTGCTACAATTACCCTATGACAATCCATTATCAGGGGCCAATGACACAGGAAAACTTAAAAAATTCTAGAAATAAAGAAAACAAACTAGAGGATACTTTTTTTTTATGGCACTTGAAATCTAATCATCTCCCACCCCACTCCAACTCCCTCTCCCCTCAGGGTTCTCATAAAGTTGTTCAATTATTCAACTACTAACTATCCAAAGGGTATCGTATGCTAAATCCCTATGTTTCTTCAGGTGACAGGCATTTTGATAGTCATTAGAGTAATGCCTCACCATTCTGAAAAGCCTCTTTCACTAGGTAAAAGTATGGAGGTGCCTGATACACCCACAAAGAAACCATCAGATCTCAAACCAAACAATTGCCGCAACTGCCCCACAAACACTTCAAACACTCTCCTTGACTCCTGTTACCAGAAAAATACACATCTTAATCCTGAGTGAAATAATAGAAGCAAAGATACAAGATGCATGGAGTTCTAGACACTAAGCAGAGATGCAAAAAAGATAACAATTACAAATTAGTCAATAACAATAAAGGGAATCGGTAGTCACTATACGCTCTTGAAAAAATATGGCATGGAATAAATGAGGTAGAAGTAAGTGAACTCCAGTTATAAAATAAAGTTAGAGCTAATAATATCACAGCATTTCAACAAGCATGTTCCTCCAACGATAGGGCTCATAGCACACAGGCTAGTTTATTGTTTATAGTTATCACAGATTACAAGAAGATCCATGAAGGTTGTACAATATTTCTACTCAAGTTAATGAGCTATATCCTTCAGTCTTGAAAACCAGCTACTGACCTCAGGAGACATCTTACGTCTCAAAGGATGCTTAATCTTTGAGTTTGTCAAACAGGATGAAGGATTCCAGACAACAATTCCACCCCACATCTAGGAAAGAACATTTAAAATTGCTAAGAGTTTGACATGCAAAATGCTAAAAGGGAAGTAATTACGATAATACGACGTGAAAGCATGGGACTTACAGGAGATATAAAACCATTTGTTGTGGAAATCTCTTCATTTGGAAGCTGCAACCGAAGAGGGCACTCTTTTGCTGACGGTACATATCTGCATGAGAGAAGAAACAAAACAAAATTATATTCTTGAGACACAATAGTAGGTTACAGAATGAGTGCTCATTTCCTTACAAATGCATGCATTTACATTCTAAAACGGAATTAATACATGCGATTCTTTCTTCTTCTTTTAAGATATATTTACATAATATCGTCACAGGAGATTATCATTGGGAAAAGTATAAGAGTTGAAGATTATACACCACAAACTGCAAAACTTTTGATCGCCCCCCTGCTGCTAGGGAAGTGTCCAAATGCCACTCATTTGAATTCACCTATGAAGCATAAAATATATGACATTACAATCCAGAGACTTGGGGCAGAAAATATCGCTATCCAAGTGCAGAATACATATTGAAACAAATAAATTGCATACAATGATTTGACTGTAGAAGAAAAGAAAATTAGATAACTAGGATTCGCAGCTAAAGTAATTACAGCTGTGCAAATTACATCAAAATGTGACCCCCATAATAGGAATATGCACAGAAGTTACAAGCTGTATCTTCTAGGTCACATATAAATAACCTTTTGTGGCAGATGTATGAATTGGAGCAGGGAATTCAGGAAAGCAGTGTATTGTGTATTGTGAGAGTGAATTCAGAAAACCGACATCATGCCGTTTGTCTAGTGTTCTCGATTTTGATTCTTGAGTTTGTATATGTAACACACAAACACTATACAACACTATACACACATAGCCCACATCAATCGCTTGCATAAAGCATATCTAATAAGTAAATCCTAGGAATATCTATTGTACTCCTAATTAACCTAATATATAAGATTTCCCAGTGTAAGCAAGTTGCAAGGTGAAGCATACAAAGAAAGGAAGATCTTTGGTACTGAAAATATAGCTACCCAGCTTGTGATCCCAGAAAGAAAATGAGGACTTTGGAGTATGATATAAAACCTGTACGTGAAAATGAGAACGATGTTATAATGCGTCAAAAGTTATTTCCAAGGGAAGAGCCAGACAATGGGAAATTTTATAATTGAATAAAGATAATGCAATAACTGAGAAGACGTGAAGACCTGACTCTCCACGCTAACATCTGCTAGAGGTTTTAATTCTTCAATGATAGGAGCCAAGAGATTGTCATCCATCTCTTGGAAGTCCCTGCAGAATTAAGTAATATTAGATGGGATTACGCTCTATAGTTTATCCAGTGGGTCACAATATTAAATCTTGTGACTGGACCTCTATGCATATTTTCCAAAAATATTCTCAGAAAGTACCACCAAAGGTGAAGAACATAAATCACGCACAACTGTCTAAGTGACATCATATAACATAACAAGAATTGCATAACTTTCTTGATATTGTGTCAATGGTTATAACATGCCAGAGTCCAACGAAGCAACAAGTTGTTTTTTCAGATATTACAAACATCATGGCTACTACCTTCCCTTTTGTGGCGTACTAGAAATAATCCATTTATTACACATTCAATGTATTCAAAATTGCAAATGCACCAGGCATAATTACTAGCCCACAAAGAACTAGATGAAATGCTGTACCAATCATATATCCAATTCTGTGGATCAGCATTCAATAGATTGAATGAAAGCACAAGTCTCCCATCTGCCCCTACCGGCATAAACTCTCCATGAATCAAACCTTCCTCCTTCCCACCATTCACAAACACACTAACAAAAATCTCTGCTATCCTCCCTACTGCCTCCTCCTCGAAAATGCTACCCGTAATCCACGCATGGCGATACTTTCCCACCACTGCCTTCACCTCGTCATCTTCTGTCTTCGCCACTACCACCGTATAAACCTTCCCATCACCATTATTATCAAACACAGACTTCAAATACTCATCCAATTGTCCATCATCGTGTTTCTTGGAAAATTTGAATTCATTCAGCGCCCCACATTTCCAATCTACATTGTTCCTATTACTTATGCAGTTGGAGTTAGAGTCTAGGGTTACTGAGACAGTAAAATTACTAGCACAAGTTCCACAAGCAGAGGAGTTTTCTGCAGTGAATTTCTCCATGTGGTCTTGAACAAATATCGATAATTGATCAGCAGTATATGAACTCTCCACAAAATTAAGAAATACTACTCTGAAATGGCAAGGAAAGAGAATTGGAGTCGTTTCAATGGTAGTGGCTAGATCATCAATTTCGTGAAATGGGAGTGGCGATCTGTAAATCTCTATTGATTTTAACAAGAATGGAAGACCTGTAAAGATTAAACTAAAATGAATTAATAAGAACCTGAATCTCTAACACAACAATATCACAAGGATTTGGTAGAAATTTAACCTAAGAGAAAAGAGAATAGCACAGTGAGGGTTAGAAGGAGGCGCTTCAATCCAGGTTTAGATTTTCGCATGGTTGCAGATTCGAAGTCCAGATCTGAATTTGAAGTTGAAGTTGTTGTAGGAGCTTCCGAAATTTCCGCCATCCCCTTTTTCCTTCCCAAGTGAACTGGAAACAGAACCCTGGTGTCGACAGGTGTTAAGAAATGGCGAATCAAAAATTTATGTTGGGCAGAGCTGAAATGTTAAAATGATAATATAATAAAAGTTTTATGCAGCAAAATTAGTCATTACATCGTATTAATCGTCAGACTTGTGAACGGAGAAGTTTTGAAGCACAGAGTGTATATCTACTTTCTTAGCACAATCTCTAATGATAAAGTTATGTCAAATAATCAAACAACCAGGTTGAACAAAACCGCATCAAATCAATTTCAAATAACAATTTTGATTCCCAAATAACAATTTCAAATGCAACAATTCTCAATTTTGATTCCCAAATAACAATTTCACCCCAAAAAAATAAATAAATAAAAATAAAAAGGGACTGGCCAAAGTAGTGAAACACAAGGCTCCGAGTCAATCTCAATTCCCAGCTGTATTAATTCTCAATTACAACTAACAATTTCACTTTATTAATCAAAAAAAAAAAAAAAAACCCAGCAACAGGGTCAAAGCAGACGGACTAGGAATCCCGTGTCAAGCACAATTATAGAATTCAATTGCACAAAGCAGAAATTCCAAGCAGAACAATGGATAGTTGCAATAAATCGAACTAGCAGTGGAATGGCGGATGAACTAAGAAAAGTAGAAAAAGAAACTGACCTCAATAGCTAACCCTGCAAAAGTGGAAGGAGCCCTTAGCGAGTGGCGACGAGCATGGGCATGGGAATGCCGATGATCTTTGCCTAAAGGATCTCTGTGAACAATCTTCTTCTCGGCCGCTATTTGTCCGGTACCCTCAACCGACTTTGTAATCCTTTCCTAGAAAGAAGCTGCTTGATGTGTACAAAAAAATTTGGAGTGTGAAATTAATCGGAGTCCTTTCAGAAATTTGAGCAATCTGGCATTGATGGCGTGGTTTCCGTGCAGGTGAATCCGATGGAGGTTTTCATTGGAAGAGAATTGTTTAAGCTAATTCTTGATTTTCTTGCTGATCTCCAAGTCCAAGTACAGGAGAAGCAGATGCTCTGAAAGTTTTGCTTGAAATTACCGCTCTCCAGAGTCCAGACGGCATCATCAATAATCGTGGTCTACCGTCCGCTTTCTCGGACGAAAATTACTGACACACACTACAATTAGGGCTTAATTTTGGTTAAATTTGACGTGAATTTGACGTGTACCCACAAAACTTTACCAAAATGTTTAAATAAACCCAGCTGTTCCGTTTTGGAAATTTGAAGGTGTTTCGGATTCATATGATCTTCGTAAATTTAAGATTATAATTAAAATTAAGATTTATAATTTTTAATAAATTTTTACAATTTTAATACATTCATTAAAATAAAATTTTTGCCATCACATATATTTTACAAATTACGACAATAAACTTCACCCATTACCACATCAATATTTTTCCTCACATAATCACTATTTAAATATATTATTCGTAAATCCACTTATTTTCACCTAAAATTACCTACTGGCTAAAAGCTTTAATAATATCAACCACAATTTCACATCATCACTCAGTTATTATCCACACTTTGAGATATTTTCTCACCACTACACTCTACTTTTAAAGAAAATTTTTCCTCACATAATCAATATTTAAATATATTATTCAATTATATTTGCTCACATTAGACAAACAATTATGTAAATTAGAAAAAAGCATGACGTTTTATATTAAAAAATGAAATACGAAAAAATCATTTTTCTGAAGCATTGTTGAGTTATTTATTTGTTGTTGGTAAATTTTTATATCAACAATTTGTTTAATTGATTTTTCGTAGGATATCATTAATTACTAGGATCCAATAGTTAGTATATTTAAGGGTTATTTGATTGGGGATAAAAGTTATTATACGCATTTAAATTGTAAAATATATGGCATTAATATTGTATTGAAAAGAAAATTAATGCAATGTGATTGAAAAGAGGAGAGAGAGAAGAGTGTAGGATAAAATTATCCTCAATAGAACAAGGCCTTAAATTTCGAGTTAACGAATACTTAATGGTTCATATTAACCAAAATTAGATTAACATTTAGTTATATTTTAAAGTTAGGTGAATAATTAATTGCAAATTCGAAGTTCAATGAATATTTACTAAATTTACCCGCTTAATTTTTGTTGCGGGGTTTTCATAGCATATTTAGGGGGGTGTTCTGTTTGTTTTGTATTTTTATTTTTGAAAATGTTTTGGTGTTTTCTGTTTTCAATTGTTGTTTTGAAAAAATTGAAAATGCGTTTGGTTTGTTGTTTTGAAAAATTATTTTTGAGAAGAGAAAATAGAAAATGTGTTGGTTTATACTTTTAGGAAAATACAATTTGATATAATAAAAATTACAAAAAGGTTCATAAACTTTTCAACATATCAAAAGAGGCTCTCATCTTCTTCATCAACCCCACCCCCATCCCGTCCTACCCTACCCCCACCCCTTCTCGTCCCCTCTATGGTGTAGTCGTCGGCGACTGATGAAGGTGGTTCTTGGGCGTGTTGTCAGTGATCGTCAAAATTTATTTTATTTAAGCTTTGCAGGTTTCAAAACTACAAATTAATGTAGAAGTGGTAAGTAAGGGTCGAGCACCAAGAGGAGGCAGTGGCTTAATCTAGTTGATTTTATCAATTAATATAGAAAAAGAGGGGTTTTGTGATATTTGAATAAAAATAGAAAATCGAGCGTCAAAATAAAATATTGAAATAAAATAATTGTACAAAATATCCCAGTTACCGGTTGGTTGTGTCGCACAGAAACATATTTATCTTTAAATCTGGCGTGTTCTTATTAAACCTTTGATTTATCAACTCTCAATTAACCAAGAAGCTCTTATTAACGAATTCTTCCTTAAGTGTATTAAATTAAAGTGAGTTCTTTAACTTAACATCTAACTATTGGATAACCCTAAACAAATTCTTAGATTTAATGCAAAGCTAGTGTGAAATGAGCGAGAAGAATGAGTTGAATTAGATGAATAATTTCACAAACTCGAATTAATACATCTAAGTTGATTTGTTAATAAATATACACGATATTCATTTGCTACTTTGGATTGGAATCTAGTGATAATTCACGGATCAAAAGTTCCAATCCTAGCAAGTAACTTGAATTTAAAGATTGATTGATTCAATTGGCTAAAGTGAATGCAATAATCAAATAAACTCAAAAGCAGGTTTACAAACATAACAAATCAACAAATTGAAGTAGAGGAATAGATAAAATGTTACTAAGAGTTAAGAAAAGATAACCACATGTTAGTTGAACACAACGTCCCCTCAACCAGATAGATGAAAAGTTTAACTACTCATATTTCGCGAGGGTTTCATCACTTTTTGCAATGGACTTTGTATCGCCATTCCACCATTATATGATAGATTATCATAAAATAGAAAACAAGTAAATAAATGCTAAGAAATAAATAGAGAAATAAAGAAAAGAAACTTATCGAAGAAATGATCCGCTAATCATATTCACCAGTAAAGTATCGTTGATCGATTGAAACTTTATTTATTCCAATAGGAATATAAAACTACGCTCTTCTGCCAAAACTAAATGACAAGAAGAGAATTTTATTGAAGAAAGTTGGGAGAACTACTAGGCTAATTCTCTTCCACTAAGTTGTGTGTTTCCTTCCTTATAAATGCCCTCTATTTATAGGCAAAAATTTCACAAGAAAATATAATAAAAATTGTACAACTCACTCCATTATGATTCCACTAATTGGTAACCACCAAATCATGATCTTAAATTGCTCCATTAGTTCAAATATTGTATCATGGTATAGGTAAAGCATCTTGGCTGAATTGTGCAATTGGAATTTCCTTTTTGATATTTTAATGAAAGTTATGAATTTTCTACCAAAACATGGCCCAAGAAATCCTCCATTCACATCACTCTCGATTTTACCCATTTTTTACCATGATATGATCCGAATCATTTGAAGAGGTCAACATCAAAGTTGTAGCCCTCTGAGTGTCCTTTCCAACAATATAAAGTGCAGGTCAATCCGAATTTTGTAGCAAAGTTATGGTCAAATCACTGCGCATGACAGTAAATTCAGCTGGCGATTTTTACGGCTTTTACATCATTTCTCTTCAAATGGCCATAACTTTCACTATGAAACTCCGATTTGGGATCCGACAAAAATGTGAAAATCCTCTTTTGATATTCTTTGATATTGGCACAAGAAAAATTGTAAAAACAATTTTTCATAAAATTGCATCGGAGGCCCTCCATCTTTGACTTTGCTTGCATTTCGGTCACAAGTTTCGTTTTCGCTCCGTTTTTATCCATTTTGGCTCCTTTTGAGTTCTTGTGACTCTAAACACACAATAAAAGGAAAACACATAAAAATAAACATATAATACTAATAAAACACACAAATACGTAAAATAGAAGAGTTATTTAAGTGCTTTTCTAGCACTTATCAGTTTTCCACTAGTGAAGGTGGAGAACACCTATCCCATTGAAGAACCACTGTGGTGGTTCTCCGGTGGAGGTCGAATCACCAGATCTCGTGGTCAAACCACCAGATCTGGTGATTTGACTTTTCCGGTGGTGGTTCGGGATTGAAGCGTAAAAAAAAATAAAATTTGGAACTCAAATGTAATAAATGTAAAGTTTAAAATTCGAAAACGCGTTTTCCTTATTTTCGATATTTAACCTAGAAAACGTCGAAAACATTAAAAAGACGTTTTCGTGTTTTCTATACCAATCTTGAAAACGATTTCGAAAATGTATTTTCGAAAACGATGAACATTCGAAAACGATGAACAGAACGCGTTTTCATCATTTTCGAAAATTGAAAATAGAAAACGAGTTGAAAACGTCAAACAGAACATGCCATTATGTCTCTTATTATTTCATAAAATATTTCAAACTTAATATTAATTTTAATATTTTCTAGTATCTCATGTTTCCCATCGCCCACTACAATTGTTGCCAACCACCATTGCTATTGTTGTCGCAGTCACGCAACCAATAGCAATTGTTAGTGGTCAGCTCGACCACGAGCAGCTCGCCAGTGGTTGTGAACACCAACAGTGGTGGTTTGTGTGGAACACTAGAAAGTTTAGTAGTTTGCACAGGCCATATGTAGTTCACATGTGAACTAGAGAGGAGAAGAGGGTGGTGCCGACAGTGGTCATTTACCCTAATTTTTATTTTAAAATTCTAATTTGTTAACTTAATTGTTAAATTTAATTTAAATTGTAAATTGTTAAGTTGTTACATTATTCCAATTGATAAGGGAACTGTGAATAAAATACTTTTTGAAATAGCTTGAGGTAGTAAATAGTAGGAATAAATGAGTATTTTTTTTGGCACTCCATGAAAAAATCTCTTTTCATTTTTCCCCATTCTTTTTCTTTTATTTTGTGTTTGATTTAAAATATATATTTTTCAGCTCAAAAAGTTATTTTTAATGTTATTATTAGTATTAAATTATAAATTTATGGACATATAATAACAATATTAATTTTTAATACGGTAAATATTGTTAATGTATTAATTTTTAAAAATTATCATTTTTTATTTTTAAATAGGGATTAAATTAGTTCAATAAAATTTTTAAATTGTTAATGTATTAATACAAATTGTTTAAAAAAAAATTCAACAATTCATTTAAAAATTAGTTTCTCCAAACTCTCTCCTGAACATGAACTAGTTCTTTTACATATCAAATAATTTTCAATATCAACAATTCATTGTAATGTAAAAAAATAAAAAAATAAAAAAAAAATCAATAATTGAAATTATATACATCATTTATTTTTTCGTGTTAATATTTATGTTGGGGAAAAAACCAGGAAAAAAAACCCATCGTGCCATTTTGATGAAAAAACAATTCCAAAAAAAAAAAGAAAAACTCCACTTCTCCAAAAAATGAAAAAAACCCTTATACAAACTTGCAAAAATGATTTCTTCACAATATTATGATTGAGATGAGTATAGAAAAAAGTGATTTTGGAAATAATTTACCAATCAAGTAATAAATAATGAATATATAGGTAGTAGTAGAGTAAGTATATGATTTCTCAAATCTAGTTGTGGAATATGAAATAATACCAAAACTATTGACTTATGCACATATAAGACCATATTATTCATTTAATTGTAAATTTTTTATAGATAAATAGTAGCAGCTTTTTATTGATTAATTAAGGCTACGTACCGAATTTGAGTATTCAATGAGTACTAAGCATTTCTTTGCATAATAATAAATCATATATAAACATGAGTGTCAAAGTCATCAAAGTTGATTGCACGACTTGGCAGAAACAAGAAGAAAAAAAAAAGTACACTTGCCTAATTTTTATCGCGAACTAGAATAGAATATACAGCCAGGACTTGAATTCTTCTTCCACGATACGTGTACAAAGTTTATTTATTAAAACTCGTGGACACAATAAAAATTACTTCTATTAAAAAAAAATAAAAATTACTTATTTTAAAATTTCAATACAAATAAGGATTTTTTTCAAAAGAATTATTTACAGTATCTTAATCTAATAATAAGAGAAGTGTCATCTCTGCCTAGGTGGCAGTATTTGGCTTTAGTTTTTAGTGATTAATTATTTGTTTTATTTGATTTATTTATGCAGCTTTCCTTATTTTGTATTGTTTTCTTTATTTTATTTATTTTTTATATGTATTTTATCTTTTTTATATGTATTCTAATTTTGAAATTAATTTATAAATTTTTTAATTATTTTATAATTACTATTGCATGCATTAATGTAAATGTAGTTGTAGATGAAAGTTATAACTTACAAAGCCTATTAAATTAAGTTTGAAAATGAGAATTATCATTTTCTCTCTATATTTTAATATTCAAAGTAATTATATAGTTGAAGTATCAAATTAGAGTAGTGCAATGTTGGCAGCGATAACTGGTTTTTAGAAAAAATATTTTCACATTTTAAAAAATTAGCTAAAAAATCCTCTTCTTTGTAGTTGCCACGTTAAGGATAATGAAATCAGGTAACCGCATTTTTTTATTCTATTTGAGCTAAATGTGATACAAAATTAATTCAATGTTCAGAATTTAATTCGAGCTAAATCTGGTATAAAATCAATTCAATATTCATAATATATATATATATGTGTGTGTGTGTGTAAGTCGATCATAAGATCATTGTTAATCATATTTAAAATACGTTTGAACAGTTGTGTATGATTCATAAAATGTGTTATCTAAATTTTCTTCCCAACTATTATATTTTTATCTAAAACCATCAATTTACGATAATTGATATAACATTTTTTCTTATAAGATAATGTTTCACACTAAAAGTTATAAACACTGTTGAAATCCATAATATTACATATATTTCATCATTCTTATTAAATATTTATAATAATTTATTGCCTTATTTAATATATTATTTTATATAAATATACCATCTTATTCATCCCGTGCTACACACGAGATTAGGCCTTGTTTGATTGGGGGTTTAGTTGTTCCGCGCCGTATTCCGTGTAAAAATGTGTGGTTAATATTAGTTTGGGAAATGTGTGTGTGGTTGAAAATGAGTATGAAATATACGGAATTGCGTGCAGATTTGGTTAATGCCAAATAGAACAAGGCCTAATACTAGTTTGATGCAATGTAAAACGGAAAAGGTCCAAACTTTGACCAGGTCACCAGGCAAAAGGCGGGAGAGGAAGAAGATGAATAATAGTCAACGAGAATGGGCGTGGAGCTGGTCATCCTTCTTCTGTCGCAACTCCTTTCAATTCTACATTTCTACTTATATATATATATATATCCCTCTCTTTCCATTTTCTTCTCTCTAAGGATAAGACTATTCTTTCCACTGTTTAAGTTTTCTTGATATTCTGCATAATCTTGAGCTGTTATTTCTGGGCGTAATTTGAATTGGTATTCCCGTGGAGGAAATGGCTGTAAGTTTACTCAATTTATTTCCCCAATTTTGGCGCAAATGCTTGCAATGAGGTTTTTGCTTGACTGACATATGCTAATTTCCATGTTCGACAAGTATTTCTGTGGAGATTAATGAATCAAATAAATGAATTCTAATCTTCTTCTTCTTCTTCTTGTAGCAGCGTCCAATTGTCCCAAAATTTGGTAACTGGGAAAACCAAGAAAGCATCCCATACACTGTCGTTTTCACTAACGCGAGGAAGAACAGAGGTGGTGGGAAGATGATAAATCCAAACGACCCCTTAGAGAATCCAGATATGTTCCCTAACATAAATCATCCATCGCCTCCATCGACGAAGCCCACGAGGAAAAAACCAGAGGAACCAATTGCAAGGGGAGCCATCATGCCAACAAAAGACCAGACATTAAGTAGAGAGGATTTTGATTTTCAAAAATCTGCTAAAGAATCATCAACTCAACGTAGTTATGGAGATAGTCGAACGAGGTCCAATGGACCCGCGAGACAAAGTGGTACTAATGCAAAATCCAGGCTAAGGCCGGTCACTAGGGGAGATGAAAGTGTGAGTTTAATGAGCGCCATTTATAAATAACATTATTCTTTTTGTCTGATTGACTAGTTTGTGGTTTCAAATCTTTTTAATGTTTGATTGTTCTTGAAAATGCAGCCACATGGAAGTTCTGCAGTTCCAAGATTCGGTATATGGAATGACGATGATCCTCAATATGCGGAAAATTTTACTGAACGCTTTGATGTTGCTCGGAGGGAGAGAAATGCAGGGCCTCGAAATATCTCTGGCACGCCAAAGCATACATCTTGCAATACGCCAACGCGACAGCTGAATAATAATCACAAGGTTTGTAGCTTACTTCATATTCTGAAGAGTCTATTGTGATTAGGTTCCTTTTATACTCGGTTATATATTTAAAATACTTTTATAAACAGGGTGATGCATAAGGAGTAGTTAGACAAAGTCTAAATTTAAAAATGTGTATTGCGTGAGTGGACAGCATGTTTGAGATTTGAACTTAAGTGTCACGTAAAAGAATTTTTTAAAACAGATATTTTAAGTTCAAGACAATCACAATTTAGTGTTATTTTCTGTGCAGGGATGTTGCTTTCCTTGGTTCTAAATAGCATTTGGAGGCTCCACTCACCATCGATTCTGGTTTGTCAACGAGAGAAAAAGCAACAAAAAGGGTGTGGGTTTTTTTCTTTTCCCTTTCTTTTTTTTTTTTTAATTTTTATTTTCATTTATTTTAGAGGTCTGATTGTTGTGTTCAATTTTCTTGGATTGGTGATTGTTCCAGTGTAACAGTTGAAAGAAAGTACATAACATGTAACATAGTGTTTAAGTTTGTCCATTTTGATGTTTGCACAACACGGCACGCCCATATAGACACAACGATGAAAATATGATAGTGAAGTTAAAATTGAAAATCGACTTATTTATGACATGTAAATCCAGTTATGATACTTAATTTATTGGATTCAAGGTCAATTGTTTATTTTGTATTTTTTTAAAAAAAACCCTTTTAACCAAACTTCCGCACAAGTGAAAATGAACTTTGTGGAAAAACTCTCAAAAGCTCAGTCAAGGTAATATAGTAAACATAAGGGTAAATATAGGGCAAAAACTTTGCATAATTGCAACATGCACTTGATACAATAAAAATTACATACAGGTCTGAAACTTTTCAAATTATGCACTTTAACCCTATTTTTCAAAGCCCCACCCCCACCCCGACAGCTAATTCCCTTTCTAGTGTCAACTATCATGTTTTTGGAGCTATTCGAACCAAAAAGAATACCTTTAGACCAAATAAAAACTTACTCAAGACATGAGTAGGTTCTATTTTAATTTACTTTATGTATACAAGCTCCATTTACAAGCTCTTTGCTGCAGTAAAGTTAAAACCATAAAAGTTTATTCATACAACAAAACATACATACTTAATACAAGATGTTAGTGGGTTGGTGGCACACAAGATTTGAAGAAGTTGCAGGTTCAAAGTCAAGAATTAGGTGAGTTAGGTGGATGGAATGCATGCATTGTTTGACAATCGTGTGAGGATTAGGTGCAACAACTCCATTCTTCTCCAATCTTTCCCTATAAATACGAGGCATGTTTGCAGCTTCAACACACCACAATCACCACCAAAAACACAATAGCCATTGTGTAGAGAGAGTGTGAGACGATTGGTAGGCTATACACTAGAGATAAAAGTGAGTGGAGTGATAAAGCTCACTAACGTAGGTAGAAAATACAGTGTAGTATTTTTGTCTCCTCCTTTGAGATAGTGAAATATATTGGTGTGGGTCAGTGGGCGTGGCGGTTGGCCGAACCACGTTAAATCTCGGTGTTCCATATTTTGCTTATTTTAGTGTCCATTATTTTCTCGATCGCATATTATTTTTGTGTCATTACGTCTTGAGTGAATTAGCAGCCTAATTCCCCAACAAGCTGATATCGAGAGCTTTGTTTGTGATATCTCTTGAAATTCTTAGTATGCTTTCTGTGGTTGCGGCATAGGCGATCTTCCACATCGAAGCGATTTCCGAAAAATCACATCTTGTTCGAGTGGGAGTAATGGCGACGGGCGAGAGAATTTCCAAAATTGATAAATTTGATGGCAAAATTTTGGATATTGGAAAATGCAAATGGAGGACTATTTGTATCGAAGGACCTATATAAGCGTTGAAAGAAAAGCCGTAAGGCGAGAAAGGCGGCGAGTGGGAGGTGCTTGATCGAAAAGCACTTCGGCGCGTTAGATTGACCCTATCAAAGTCGGTCGCTTTCAACATTAAAAATGAGAAGACAACGGCGTCTCTCATGGCGACTCTATCCGATGTATGAGCAATGCGTCTGACAAATAAAGTTCATTTGATCAAGAAATTGTTCAATATGAAAATGACGAAAATGACGGGAGATTTGGAGAACACCTCAGCGAATTCAATGAGGTAGTAGACCAATTGACCACAGGTGAAATCACTTTTAGTGATGAGGTTGAGCTCTATTAATTCTTGGGCGGTTACGAGTGGAATAGCACGATGGCGGCCATCGATGCTCGGCGATGAAGTCGAAGTGAAGTTCGATGGCGTTGTGAGCATGATCTCGAGGAGATCCGAGGCGGTCGGATCACGCTTCAGCGGCCGCTTTCAATGTAGATAGTAGAGCGAGTTCAAGCGGAGGAGCGCAGCGTGGGATCGAGACAAGTCGAGGAATGGCATCGAGATCCAAAAATCACATAAATTCAACAAGTCAAATACATTGAATGTTGGAATTGCGGTCGGAATTGGGCACTACAAAAAATCGGTGTAGGCGGCTCCAAAGGAAGCGAGAGAACAAGACCGAGGTCAATGTCGCGTGAAGAAGCACGTGATGCTTTGATATGCTCCATGGAGAGGAAGGCCGACTATTGGGTAATAGACTGCGGAGCATCGTTCCATGCCACGCAAATCGACGCACTTTTTCGCAAGTATGTCGGAAACGGAGAAGTATATCTCGGAGAGCGATCATCCTTACGGTGGTGGGCATAGGGAGAAGTGATCAATGTCGATGGATGCGTATGGAAATTGAAGGGCGTGAGACATATTCGAGTTGAGGAAAAAATTTGATCTCGTCAAGCAATTGTCGAGAAGAAGGATGTGACACAAGCTTCTCACGGTGATAATTGGAAAATCACCAAGGGGGTCATGATGTCCGCGTGGCAAGGATAGTGGCACCACACCGACGGCGAATCGTGTATGACAATTGCATTCTGATAGCAAGGATGCAAACTTGTGGCACCAAAGACTTGGGCATATGAGCGAGAAAGGGCTCAAGTACATGCATGCAAAGGGAAACTACCAGGGCTTGAGTCCATTGATTTAGACTTTTGTGAAAGTTGTATTTTCGGAAGGAAGCGGCAGGTGAGTTTCAATACAAGTGGCGTAACTCTAAAGAAAGAAAGCTTGAACTTGTCCACGGTGATGTGTAGGAGTCCAACAAGCTTTCGTAAATTGGCGAAGAGTCATACTTGACTTTCATTGATGACCACTTTCGAAAGGTGTGGGTTTACTTCTTGAGACACAAATCCCGATGTGTTCGAGGCGTTCAAGAAGTGGAAGGCCATAGGTGGAGAATAAGCGGTTTGCGAGTAAAGAGTTGAGATCGACAATGGTGGAAAGTACGAAGATTTGGCGTTCAAGAAATTTTGTTACCAAAATGGCATCAAGTTGGAGAGAACGTCGTGAACACCGCAACGAATGGAGTTGCGAGCATGAATCGAGCGTTGAAGAAAGAGCGAAGCATGAGAATACATGCGTGCTGCCAAAGCAGTTTGTGAGGCATCAACACAGCTGACATACCTAATTAATCGTGGACCGCTTGAAATCTCCATTGAGTCTGAGGATCTGGGAAGAAGTTTGGAGCGGAAAAGAAAGTGAAACTTTCTCATTTGAAAGTATTTGGTTGTGTAGCGTATGTGCACATTAGTGACAATGCCGAGTAAGTTAGACTCAAATCACTAAAGTGTACTTTTGTTGGATATGGTGGAAACGAGTTGGTCTGCTTTTGGGATGATCGTAGACAAAAAGCTCATGAAGCGGGATGTCATATTCAATGAAAAGGTGATGTACAAGGGCGAATGCGATTCGGTCATCCAATGACATAACAAACGACGATCCAACATATGTTGTTCGGACGACACTCTGAAGGAAGTACGTCAAAGCCAGGCGGATGAGGGTCTGCGCAGCAGGAGCCCATCTCGGAGGGTGATTCACCACGATCTCGGATCAGGCCGATTGTGAGGAGGTCAAGTCGACCTCATGTTCCGAATCGAAGTACATGAACTACATGTTGCTCTGGGTGAACACGAATGCTATGGCCGAGGCATGTCGGTGGAGATTCATTAAGTGGGAGCTTGCAATGAAAGATGAGATAAAGTCTCTCATCTCCACCAGGACGTGGGAACTAGTAGAGTTGCCCAGAGGGAAGAGCTCTCAACAATAAATGGGTGTACGAGTAATCAAAGAAGAACATGATGGTTCGAAAAGGTATAAGAAGCGAGATTGGTAGTCAAAGGTTTCCAGCGAAAAGAAGGAATTGACTACGAGAGATATTCGCTTGATTGTAAGCGACAATGTGATCGATGTTGAGCATTATTCTGTTGCGAGGGCTTGCACTTGGGCGATTAGGACGTGTGAAGCTGCTTTCCTCCATGGTGACTTAGAGGAGGAAATCTATGACAACGGAAGGCTTCGGTGAAAGGAAAGGAGAAGGCTGGTATGCAAATTGAAGAAGAGCCTATACGGCTTAAAAGCAAGCGCCACAAACGTGGTACAGAAGTTTGTGGTTTACAGGAAAAATGGCTACATGAAGTGTAATCTTGACCATGTTGCTACTTTAGGCGGTTCGAGTCCAAATATATCATTTTGCTACTTATGTCGATGACATATTAGTAAGCCGGCTTTCGGTTATGGGCGAGATCAAGAAGTTGAAGAAGCAACTATCGGCGGAATTGAAATGAAGGACTTGGGTGAAGCAAAGCAAATTCTAGGAATGAGAATTTGAGACAAGCAAAAGGTGTTTGCGGATTTATCGAGGCCAAGTATGTTGATCAAATCACGCAAGGTTCAACATGGCGATGCAAAGCCCGATCAAGACGCCATTAGCGAATCATTTAGTCTATCCAGCGACGATCTCCTAAGGCGGAAGATGAGAGAAACTTCATGGCTAAAATTCCATATGCCTCGACCATTGGAAGTTTGATGTATGCCATGGTTTGTACGGACCGGATATTGCTCATGCGATGGGAGTTGCGGCGATATATGGCAAATCTGAAGCGGCATTGGGATGCGATAAGTGGATATTGAGATATCTCACGAAACTCGATAAATGCTTATGTTTTAGGCGAGGCAAGGTGACACTACGAGGTTTCGTAGATGCAGATTTCTTGGCGAGGTAGATCGCAGAGAGAAGTACTACGGGTTATATCTTCCGCATTGGTGTAAGCTGCGATTAGTTGATTTCGCGAATCTGAAAGATTGTTGCGTTATCAACTTCAGTAGAAGTCACGATACGTGCGATGTAGGGCTAGCAAAGAGATGATATGGTTCTGAGGTTTGTTGAATTGGGTTTTGAGCAGGAGAAGAATGTCTTGCAGTGACGGTCAGAGTGCGATACATCGGCAAAAGAATTCGGCATTTCATTCGAACCAAACATATTGGACTCGTTATCACTTCATCAGATCACTTTTAGAAGATGGAGTGTTGGCGCTGAAAAGATTCAAGGCAAGTAAGAATCCAACATGATGGCGAAGACGGTAACCAAGAGAAATCGGAGCTATGCTTTCGGCTTGATTGGTCTTACTGAATGAAGACAGAGTGGTGACCCACATCATATTTTCGCGAAGGCTACAAAATGAGATGTCCTAAGGTGAGGATTGTGAAAGCGGTTGACAGTCAGTCTTCAAGTAGGAAGATTGTTAGTGGGTTGGTGGCACACAAGATTTGAAGAAGTGCGAGTTCAAAGTCAAGAATTAGGTGAGTTAGGTGGATGGAATGCATGCATTGTTTGACAATCGTGTGAGGATTAGTCTGACAACTCCATTCTTCTCCAATCTTTCCCTATATCTGAGGCATGTTTACTTCAACACACCACAATCACCAAAAAAACACAATAGCCATTGTGTAGAGAGTGTGAGAGCTTGATTGTAGAAGCTATACACGAGATAAAAGTGAGTGGAGTGATAAAGCCTTTGCAGGTAGAGAAAATCTGATGTAGTATTTTTGTACTCCTCCTTTGAGATAGTGAAATATATTGGTGTGGGTCAGTGGGCGTGGCGGTTGGCGAACCACGTTAAATCTCGGTGTTCCATATTTTTGCTTATTTTAGTGTCCATTATTTTCTCAGTCGCATATTATTTTTGTGTCCCACTGATCTTGGCCGGAATTAGCAGCGCCTAATTCCCCAACACAAGATACTAAGGTGCCTTTAGAATTCACGTATAGTGATAAACTAAGCTAAACCAAAATAAGGCAAATACGTATAAACAAGACGATACACGAGTCTTACATTGAAGAAAGCTATAGTTGCAGTGGTCTCAAACAAGCAGCGTCACTATCACAACACAACCAGTTGCTGAGATGACAATTCCAACACAGCCATACAGCAATACCATCTTAACGTACTGATTGAACCATTTAAAAACCTTTCGGGTTGCAAGAACTATGCATATAAAAGAAACTATGCCAACTGCTATGACCTTGAAATCCATATCGACATCACTTTTCTTTATGAAGACATAAATTGCAGGAGGGACAAGACCAAATACGAAGAACGATAGTATGGCAATTGTAAAATGAAGTAGGAAACGCCCTCTCCAACCCGTCAGTCTACCATTTCTTGAGTCCCTTTGCTGCAAATTTTAGATAAAATTTAGAATGTGAAAGCAGTCAGCACTGGTTATTTATGCAGAGAGAGTCACGTTATTTAATTTAATTATTATGGTCCCTCAAGTGTAAGTAACTAGCATTTAGTGGTCAATATTAAATATTACTCGCTGCTACCAAACTATAACACATCTGTTTTAAAATGAAAATTGTAGTCTTTAGAATTGTTCACAAACACGAATAAAGTAAATTACCACATTCAGTCTTCTCAATTGGAAGTTTGAAAACCCTTTAGGTTTCCAAATTGTAGAACCAAGGCCCACACGATTGAGGCCACCCACTGTTTAAAACAATCAAACATATTTTGTAATTAATATACATGTTAATATATATATATATATATATATATGAGAGTTACTAAATATATACATTGCGAAAGACTTACTTGAAGTAGCAACAAAACCAGTTGCGTATGGAAATATACGGAGGCTTGGGAAGAAATAAAGTAAACATTTATATATGATTAATCTCATCATTTTATTGAATGATTTTGAAACTCCTTGCTTGATTTTGTGCTTTCCTTTAGTCCCAATAGTCCAGACATAATTGAGGCCATTCCCTGCTCAATAAATGACGAAACACATTTACAATATTTCTATTGTATGTAACATGCATGTGTGATGCATGTGATTCTATTATAACTATGTTTTTAATTTTATTCATGAATAATTTTAATTTAATTCTAACTTTCAACTCCATGAAAAAATATGACATTCTAAATTCAAGAAGAGAAATTACAATGTGTACCAAATAAAAAAATTACATATATTTGTTAACCTCCAAATAATAAAAACTTCAAGGAGGAATTTAATCAAAGTTTCAACATAGGAAAAGATACCCAAAAATAATTAAGTAATCTTTTGTTAAGATGTTGAAGTCTTGTGAGAGATAAAGAAAGTACATAAAGTATATCATTATGAAGTTATATGAAACATAAAAAAAATGGCATTATTTAAGATCAAGTGGGAATTGATTAATAAAATTAGAGATTTAGTGGGATATTTTTGTTAAAAAATGTTTCTCACATCTCTATCGTAGATTCGTAGTTTTATATATAGATATAGATTATGTATGTACATGTAGTGTGAAGAAATTACACATTGTGCAACGCATCATCTCACTATATATTAAAAACACTTAAAATTAATGCACAAAACATTTTTCAAATATATCGACAAAACTGTATCATAGGTTTGGATTTTTGAGTTGAAATAATTCTTCTTCTTCTTCTAATAATAATAATAATAATAATAATAATAATAATAATAATAATAATAATAATAATATGGTGAAAGACTTACTTGAGTACGTACCATAAGAAGTAACTGCATATATGATTCTCTTTAGAATTTCAAATAATGTTGAAAGGCCTAATATTGAATTTTCTTGATTGTCTGGGGCTCCTGCGTCATAGGACCAATACATAACAGTCTCAAACTCAAACAATTATTTTCTCAATAAATTGTTATTACCATTCACACTTGTTAATTTAATTTCCCAAGGTTTTTTCTTCTTTGTCTCACATCTCAATCTTTCTTTTAATTATTTCTTCTTTTAATTTGGTAGTGAAATTGGACTAACTTCCTCGAATCAATGATATGGGAGCGCAGCTGACCAAGTTTTCATTTCAATAGCTTCATGATAAGTTAGCTATTTTTGTCATTAGTTCTACAACTTCTGCGAGATTCAAAATATCGAGCATTTCCATTGCATGATGTTCATTCCATCTCATGTGGTAATATATTTGGAGAGAGAGAGAGAGACACACACACATACACATTAAAATGGTAGGTCTCGCTTCTCGCTCCGTAATCCTCATTTTTTCATTTTTCCTACTTTTTCTTTATGGTGCAATTTCCAGAATCACATATTTAACTCCACGGATTCTGTTATTATTTTATTATTTTTTGAATTTTTTTTCTTTTCTCTTCTCTTATCTTTTTCCACTCGCCCCCTCTCTTTTTCTACACTTCTTTCCACTCATCTTCAATCAAATTAAAATAATTATCTTCTCTTTATTTATCTCTTCCCCACCACCCGCATTCGCATCTATGTAATGGACATGCTAACCAATCTTTGAATGCTAATTTATACAACAAAAAATTAAAATAAGAAGTTATAGAAAGTTAACTACCTGAGTTGTCGATTGAAACTTCACTTTTTGTTTTGTTAGTTTCTGCATCTCGGTGACCATAGTGATATTTGCGTGAATCCACAGTCACATGTCAGTATGGAATATACAGCAAGAAAAATTAATGAAAAAGCCATTGAAAGTTAACTACCTATGTTGTCCGTTGGAACTTCTTCAATTTTTGTTGGATCATTACCACTTGTTGCGTTCATAGCATCTACGTTTTGATGACAACCGGCGTGATCTTTGCCCCGAACCCATAGGCCACATGTCAATTGTGGAATATACAACAAGAAATTAACATAAAAAGCCATAGAAAGTTAACTACATGTGTTGACTATTGAAGCACCAATTTTTGCGAGATCAATGGGATTAGTATCACTTGTTGCATTATTAGTGTGTACGTCTTGACGATGACCATCGTTATATTTGGATGAACCCAGATGCCACGTGTCAAGTATGGAATATACAACAAAAAATTAACATAAAAAGTTGTAGAAAGTTAACTACCTGTACTGGTTGCTGAAACTTCATTTTTTGCTGGATCATTGGGACTAGTACTATCACTTGTTGCTTTATTAGTGTGTGCGTCTTGGTGATGACCATCGTTGATATTTGGATGAACCCAGATGCCACATGTCAAATATGGCATGTACAACAAAAAATTAACATATATATATAAAAGTCGTAAAAAGTTAACTATATGTGCTGTCTATTAAAATTTCAATTTTTGCTAGATCATCACGACCAGCATCACTTGTTGCTTTATTAGTGTGCACGTCTTGATAATGACCATCGTGCATGCCACATGTCAAGTATGAAATATACAACAAAAAATTAACATAAAGTTACAAAAACTTAACTACCTGTGTTGCATGGTGAAGCTTCAATTTTCGCTGGATTACCTATTTCTTTATTAGTCTCTACGTCTTGATCACCATCTTGATCTCTGCCTGAACCCACAAGCCATGTGTCAAGTATTTCATTGGACTTGCATTTATTTATTTTTCTTCATTTTCATTGGACTTGCATTTATTTACTTGTTCAGCATTCATTTTTTACCTGTTATAATGAATACTACTTGGTAGGTACAAACTTGAACTTTTTTTTTTTTTTGGAGAAAATAGGTACAAACTTGAACTTATTTTGAACATTATGTATTGACTATTTAAGTATATTTTTCCTTCCGGTCCAAAAAAAAAAAAAAAAAAAAGGTATATTTTTACTAAATTATTATGTTTTTATTTTCTTAAGAAATCCAAATTTGAAAATGCTTGGAACAAAACGAGGATTTTCGTGTGAAATGTGAGGAATTAAATGTATGAGTCTTGGTGCAATGATCTCCACAAGGAAAACAATATTCTCTTAAAAAAGATTGTTCGATCTGGATTTCAAGGCAAGGGCATTGTAGATTTTTGGTTGACTCAGTTGTTCTGAAACAAAAGATTCAGGCCTTGTTCGGTTGGCAATTTGTAAACCCCGTCTCTATTTTTTATGCAAGAATTGACATTTTCTGAATTTCACAGTTTGCTGGGTCCCACTATTCAAGCAACTTAGTTGATATTTTTGTCCTCCTTTAATCTTAATTCCCACGGTTGTACCCTTATTTGAAATAGAGAATACTTTTGGGATTTTCAATTATTTATTGTTTGTTGGCAAAAGACAGCTGAGCCCACTATCAACACGTGGAAAACTCTTGTGCTTCCAATAACCTAAAAAACTGTGCGGTTGTTTTCAATGCTGAACCGAACAAGGCCTAAGTTTAGGGACTGAAGAGATATTCGAAAAATGAATGAGTAAATGTGCAAATTTAAATTAAGGACTATTTAAAGTAAGAGTCAAATTAGTTTGTTGACCAATATTCAAATATCAAAAGTTTGGAGACCAAGTTTGAATATTAGATCGTTAAATGAGAGATTGAGAGAGACGAGAGTCGATACATTATTTGGATATTAAGGTCGAAAATACAATATTTATCCTACACCGAGGAAATTGTGGGAGAAATGATTTTTATTTTTGAATTTTTAAAAATATGGTCAAATCAAAAGATTTGCAAAAGTCAAACACAAGCGATCCATGCGACTGTACGTGCACGTCAACATTGGGTGATCGCACAGATATTTTTAAATTTTATTTTGTGTTTGTTCAATTAAAGTTGTTTAATTTGCAATCAAAATAGAAATCAATGATATTCCTCGAGTCATTGCTCATTCAAAATCTTCTAGCTCATCTACTTCATTACTTATATAATGATAATCATCCGTGCATTTATGAAACCACAAGTCATACCATAAGTTTTATACTCTCCCATGTTTGTGACTCTAATTAGCAAACATTTAAATGCTATTTTTATAAAGGATTAATAAATTGACAAAAGAAAGCTACAACAAATTACCTATACCTCCGCTAATTGTATCATCTAGTGGTGGATAAGGGCCCACATCTTCACGATCGTCATGATCTTCACGAAACCCACATGTCAAGAGCGAAATATACAAAATAATAATAATAATAATAATAATAATAATAATAATAATAATAATAATAATAATAATAATAATAATAATAAATAACAAAAATTAACATTATATTTATGCGTTCAGCGATGCATGCATAAATCTTCTAATGAACAGATATGCGTGCCTTAAATACATATCACTCTACCTCCACTTGAAATCTATTGTAATAATAAATGGCTCGCTCTCTTTTGGTAAAGTTATAAATGAATTAAAAGTGAAAAAAATTTAAAAAATTTGAAATCTATAATCTGATCGAGTGTCAAAATGACCTGAGGCTTAAGGTTAAAATAAAAGGAAAAACAGTAATATTGCAATATGTGATCTTAATTTAAAACAGATAAACCAGTTAATAAATAAATAATCTAGTCCGATATTTGTTCCATACACTACGTACATAGATATATTCAAATGTTTTATAAGTATCTTACATATATGTAGTCTTTCTCAAATGTTATTCCATGTGTATGAACTATATATCAAAATTGTCTAGCTATGTTATCTTGCACAAAATATAGGGCAATACCTTATAATTTTTGTGCCTGAATCGAAATTTAAAACAATGTTCAAACCATATATTAGCTTGAAACTGAACACTTTGATTTCTAAATCCAAGGGCTTACAAAAGTAAACAAAATATAAGTATTCAAGTATACTTAAATCAAATAATAAAATTAAACGAGTTTAAAATAATTTATCAAGTTTTGGACCCTTAATTGATCGATCTATGAGACTCATATATATCAAGTATGTTTACGTCAAACATAAAAGAACGACAGAATTATATATACCTTCCCCGAAGCACGGTATGCATAGTACTAGTCTCTTTAAATTGAAATGATGGCGTATGTTATCCCTCTCCTCTGGTGTCATCTCGATCGGAGAATTAGGAATGGTGAACAATGAAAAGAAAACTAACTAAATTTTGTATATTTTCTTAATTATATTGAATGGATGGTTGTGATCATATATATAGATGCAAGCTCCCCCTTTTTTCTATTAATAATCCATATTATACTCATGTACAAGTGATAATATATAATTAAGAAAATTATTATTTGGGTCAATGCCCAAGGTTAATTAAGGGTAGAGCGGAAGATTCACCTCAATCATTTTTAATTAGTTTATTGTCGGTAATAATTTCCTTTCACATTTAACAACCACTTTGGTAGGTTGAAACTTGACTAGTTGAAATTTATAATTGAAAACATAATTTTTATTGGCTCATTGGCACAATCAGGATCCAACATTTTAATTCGCTACATCCTTTTTTTTCTTGGCATTTTGGTATTCAACCTAACCTTTTTTTACAAGGTAAGGACTTTTTATGTCAAAAAGACAACAATACCCTTTTATTTATTTTATTTACATTAAATTGAATAAAAATATTTATAATCGAATCCATAACCTTTGACCATTGAAATCAGATGTTGTTGTTGCTTTAATAGAACAAGTGGACGTACTGGAAATAATTAATGAGAGAGAAAAATAAATTTTTATTAAATGTTGCATCCAACACAATCCTAATTAAGACTTGATATTTAGTCCAAAAATAAAAAAAATATGAAGAAGAAGAAGAAGGAAGGAACTTGGAAGTTGAAACTCAATTTTTTTAAATGAAAAAACATTTTGAAGAAGTCATGTATTATAATGTCTTATATGCACGTCATGTTTATATATTTTGTGAACCTTATGACGTAGAGATTATGACTTCATCGATGAACATCACTTGCCGCGCGCAAGGCTATCACATGCATCCAATAATGTAACTAGTCAATATAATTTAAACATTGAGCATGTTATGAATAATAATTGAAGAATAATTATTAGGTGTTATGAATAATTGAGAATAATTTGGTGGTTATGAATTATGAGGAATAATTTGGTGGAGGAATAATTTGGTAAAAGATGTAATTATTATATGTGAATGACTATTATACCCTCGATGAAATTATGTAATTACTACATTTGCTTATTCAAATTTTCCTATAAATACGCTTATTAATGAAATTCATTCCCAGAATTTAGAAATTCATTCTCTCTAAATTCTCTCTATTGTTTCTATACTTTTATAACATCGTTATCAAAGACGGTAGCCTCTAACCTCGAGTAATATGAAAGAAGCATCTTTCTACTGATTCCAGATCTTATAGATGATCTTCTGTATCAGAAACTTGATTATTACCAATGAATTAATTCATCCTCATCAATCCTAAATAACTCTCTCTTTGCAAATACATCATTGAAAATTCTCTTTTGTTCATATTCCTCTCCCACAATTCCTCCTTCTACACAACCTATTTGGAGATGTCTGAAATCCCAAAATTGGAAGAATGGAGTCCAAAGAATTTTCCGATCACGTAAATGGATTGCAAGTAAATCTCATCCATGGAATAATAATTAGAGAAAGGGAAAAAGGTAAATCATATGATTTTATAATATAATAATATATTAAACTATAACATTCGTTTTATCGAGATATAAGGAGTATACATTATCAAAATCAAATTTTCTCGACTCCATTATACTCGATTTAACGAGAGCTTCGATTTGACACCAACATTGATAGGGTAATAACTCGTTTTGAAATATGTTATTATCAAACTTTTAAAATTTACAAATCAGTACACCAACTTTTGAAATGTTACAAAATAGTCTTTAAATATTTTGATATTTATAAATGAAAGTGAAAAGGAGACGATTTTCCAATCGTATAATATTGATAGAATATTTTTGATAATTTTACCATTATGAATTTGGAATGGACAATTTTACCCTTATGTGTAAAATGAATGACCGACCTAATTTTGACGACAAAGGAAAATGGATAGAATATTCATGAAGAAATTCTAAATCCATTGATTATATAAAATGGCTTGAAGTTCATTTGAGTTAAAAGATCGGAATATTATTTTAACTCCCGAAGAGTTCAATTACATAATGTACTTATTCTAGAAGGATAAGTGTCTCTTGTAGAAGCGTGAATGAGTATTTGTTCAGAAGAACAAATCTGTCAGAAAAATTCAATATTTAATTTTCAGCACTTTATTCTGCAATTTAATTCTCGCAATACCTCCTACTTGATGATGGGTTCAACCGTCACTAAGCGGAAGGTTTTATATATTTACGCACTTTATATGCTAAGTGATGGGTAATACCTTCTACTAAGCGAGATCCTACTCCCGAAGAAGTAGTTAAACATTATGCAATTTAATTGTTGCTATTTAAATTAAAGTAAATTTATATTTATTGCAATAATTCCCATAAGGTAGGTTCGACCACCTATTGGAGGAAATTTAATTTCTGCAATTTAAATTTATGCACTTTATAGTTTGAGTATATTTCCAATGTGGTGGGTAATACCACACGATTGGTGTACATATTTTCAATGTGGTGGGTTATACTACACGATTGGTTATAACTAATCCTACTCGGAAGAAGTAGTTGATCAAATATTCTAATCATACTCTCAAAGTAGTAGACGATGAGAATAAAATTACTTCCCCATATATACTGAATATTAATGGAGAAAATTGAACAAGTGGTACTTGAAGTCACCATTGGATAAATAGATGAAAATAAAATGCTCAATAGATCCCATGTTGATAAATCAAAGAAAATATATCGCATGGAGAGATTATATGAAGTAATCTCATCGATGATATGAGATTGTATTAATATGAGAATAAAATGCTCTTGAAGAAGCAAAATCACTAGATTTGTATTTGAATAAAGCCAATATGATATTATTATTATTACTCCGTAGGAAGTACAAAACAAAGTGGAACATATTGAGAATATCAAAGATGGCATTAAACACTCGAAAATATAGAAATGCAAAAGAAAATACATACTTGAATCCATAAATGAGGGATGCGTCTCGAGAGTATAAATACTCCGTAACTCGCCACCATCAACATTAGGATTCATAATGAAATATTTAAAGGATCCAAATTTCTTTTCGCTTGACACGTTGATGCGTGAAAGCGGACTGGGCTTCACAATTCTTGAACATATGCATGAAATTTGATGAGTAGTTCATCAACGGTACTAGCAGAGAGATAAGTATTTTTCTCATTGAATGAGAGATAAACTTATTATTTACACACGATCTAGAAACGCTAGTAAGCCATCAAAGAAATTATTAATATTCAACAAACCTATTGGTTTGACATGAAAATTCCTTTGTACAACGAGGCTATATTGAATATTTCCTCCAAGGTGTGTTGTAGCGCTGGAAGGATAATGAAAGCATCACTATTATTCATCATATACATCATGCGGTTGTGGATAGATTGCTTGTAGCCCCAACCTGGACCCATGGTAGAACTGCTCCAATTCGAGTATTAGATCCAACTAGATGGAAAGGTATTACACTCAAAACTCTTATTCCCCATGATAGTGCGGCCATTATAAGTCTAGCTAAAAGTTTGTTGTTGTTCCTCCATATAGTATATTGATTTCTTGTCTCCCTAACTCTTTATGCGATCGGTTTGCCATATCCACATATTGGATATGGCGTACAGTTAGATCCACCAAGAATACATCACGGTTTTTAATATGGCGAGGTAAAAGTCGACTTGTATGAGATGATTCTAAAATCTCCATATCCATCTCTACTCCTATCTCTCTTTTTGCACTATATTTTCAACATGAGAGATATATGAATCCCTCTATTTAAAGAAAAATTTTCAAACCAATAATTGAGTGCACTATTTACTTTTTGACAAATATGAAAGAGAAAAATGAGAAAAATTTTTTTAAGTGAAAATGGCATATATTTGTCGGTGATTGAAAAATAATATATATATACATATATATATCTTAAAATCGAAAAACAATATTTACAATTACAAGAAAAACATTGATCTTCGTTATTACACCGAGCTTCCTTATATTAATATGAGAAAATTATTATACTAAAATTTTCTACTAAATTTACAAACAGGATCTTCTAAAGTAAGTTTTTCAAGTAACGCGTTTGTTGATCTTTGAATTTGGCCCATAAGGCCATTAGCTCACCTTATGCGTGTCCACTAGGATGTGTCTCAAGAGCACATTGAATATCATCCAAAGGCTCCTTACTCAATCCATCATAATGAATGCTATTTTATCTTCTCGGTTTCGGACAAGTACCCCATGATTTACATCGAGTGTCACATGTCCATCGAGCACACTTGTAGCATCCTCCTAATCTTTTTGCTCTCCGTTTCTTTGAAAAACTACTTTTACCCATACCAGGCATGTATTTAGAAGGAATTGAAACCTTACGAGATAATCGAACCTTTGCTTCAATCAAGCATCGGATATCTTGTGGGATACCCTTATTCATTAGCATCCTTAATCTTTCCAGCCTACATCGATAAATCCTTTTAGGATTTTGATCGGTAGTGATGGATAGTATTTTCGAAGATTTGAGAGCATATGATCCATTATAATGTATAGACCCTTGTTAGGATGAATTTTGCAATAATTTTGATGATTTATTTATAGAATAATACGACAGTATGAAATAAGACTCGATTTTAAATAAATAATATGAAGCGCAAGAGCTACGATTTCGAATTAAATAATAGCCGGATGTGATGCGTATGAGTCAGAACTCCGTGTTTGAATAGTGGTAGACAATAATGTCACCAAAAGATGATGGAATATGTCGGTGAATTATTTCTATGATAAATCATGTTGAGCACTATCTGAGATACTAGTGAAATCGATATAAGAATTCTTGAACTAGAAGTTCAATAATACTCGTTTGCAAAACCGGACTGACCATCCCGGTTTAAATAATTATTGAAATCAATATTTCAAGTGAAGAATTAAAGGAATTCTTCAATGATTGTTCTCGATAAATGATGAAATCATTGCTAGCCAATATTGGGAATAAATCCCAAATATATCCGGAATAAAGGATGAGAAGTATGGGCCCACTCATCCCGCATGTGGACTACTAGATATTATGATATGGATCCACTAGATAGTCACATGTGTATATGATTAAGTAATTTGAAATTTACAAATATTTGCTCACGATATGAGCATGATTTCAGATTTAATGATAAAGCTAGTAAATATATATATCCCAATGATTTGAATAAATCCTTGAAGGATTTGAGTATCTTGACAGTACAAGTGGGATATTATATGGCAAATTATTTAAAGTCCTCAAATAAATTGCCGATATCGAGAATAGAATGCAAAGCGGTCTAAATTCCCATATTAAATTTGAATGATGAGAACATATATGATTAAAATCATACCAAGCTGTAGATGAGTTTTGGTGTTCTAAATTTTCTCGGCATGAGGGGAGTATTAAAGGTTGAAAATAATATGTGAAATGCATCATGTTATATCCTCAAATTGAAATACTAACTTGAAGTTCAAAGATGCATGAAAGGCTATGAACAATCACATATATCGACTAGGATGTTTTGATAAGTTAGCGCTTGAGAAGCGTTGATATTTCCCCAAACATATATATCAAAGCAAATTATAAAAGATGGTCTTAATAACGGAGGCATATGCTCTTGAAGAGTATATAGACATAACTACATTGTGTAATCCTACAAGAGGATTGATAATGAGATATCTCGATAAGTTATGTCGATATGGGGAAAGAAATGAAATTGAAAAGTGTCGACACGGTATGAAAATGTAGCGCTACATATGATCAATGATAATGAAAATATTGAGATATATTGAAGATGATAAATGGTGAATGTGAAATCCTTAACTTATGAGATGATGAGATGATGATGACTAATGCTCAAGTTTAAAGATAAGCATGGTGGTCATTATATGTTGCATGCTCATGAAAGTTAAATTACCGATCGTGTGTGTAGTACCGAAAAGGAAATTAAAGAATCGGGTGAGCTAAGCCCGTATTTATGAGTACCCTAAAGGGTGAACTAAGCCCCTGGGAATGAAATAACCTATTAAGTGAGTATTGAATGTTAAATGATATATTTTAAGTGTTAATTAGTTATGAAGGTTTACTTATATGTTTACATGTTTTTACTATGAATTTATATGCTTTAAATTGTGTGTTTGGAGACATGTGTTCATGGTGAATGTTTTGTAGTTGTGTCACAAAATTGATGCACTCTAAATGAGCAGAAGAGTATAAAATCAATGTATATGATACTCATACAAATGTATGAAAGATTTTTGAAATACTTGCTTGACATACTTGTATAAAAATACGTTGCACTCTTTTCCCTGGCGAGGTTTTATCCCATTGGGTTTTCCTAGCAAGGTTTTTAATGAGGCAACTTTAAAGGCATATTCACATGAATAATGTACTCTTTTTCCTTCATTAGGATTTTTCCCAGGTTTTTCCTAATAAGGTTTTAACAAGGCATATTCATGGTATATTGAAACGATAGGAGAAATTGATACAGTGTATCTATTGGATCAAGTTATAATGGAGCTAATGCTTTAGATCCAAACGATGATGATATTGAAATCATTTACAAGTAAAGATATCGAGTTCTCAAGATATGAAATCAAGCGAGCCATTTGTACTCTTTTCCTTGATCAAGTTTTTTCCCTTTGGATTTTCTTGACAAGGTTTTAACGGCTGACATGAATACTCCTATCATGGTAGACATAAGGGGAGCAATGTTTTGATGAAGCGATATATAACCACTCCAAGCTATCCTGCAATCGGTTTGGAAGTTTTTTTCCCAGGTTTTTCTCCAAACAGCAGTCAGGAAGACATTTGTATTAATAGTCATTCGAAGTGTTATGAATAATAATTGAAGAATAATTATTAGGTGTTATGAATAATTGAGAATAATTTGGTGGTTATGAATTATGAGGAATAATTTGGTGGAGGAATAATTTGGTGGAGGAATAATTTGGTAAAAGATGTAATTATTATATGTGAATGACTATTATACCCTTGATGAAATTATGTAATTACAGGTTTGTAATTCAAATTTTCACATAAATAGAGCAGTTATTAATGAAATTAATTCGGAATTCGCCAGAATTCATTCTCTAAAGTCTCTATATTGTTTATACTTTTAGCAGGCATATATTATATATGGTTATTGCTTAAATGATGATCAAGCTTTTTAATTAGAACAAAGTTTGTCACACGTAAAAAAAATATAATACAAAGCGACGAGGTCAATATTCGAACTTCAATGATGATCAAGCTTTTTAGAACAAAATTTGTCATTATTGTTTATATATCTCCTAGTTAATTTACGCTACTATTTTCAATCTAAAAGACAAAGTGAAAGTTTGTTTCAACATACTGTAATACTTTTTTTTTGGGACACAATATTAAATATGACCAGGAATGTACACACCACAGTCTCGCGTCATGAATGCCAAATTCTAGCACGTGTTTTTTTGAATCACCTAGCTATAGAGTACTAAAAAATGAACCTGACCCGTTGAAAGTGCAACACATGCTTCCTAATAAAAACACGTCGATCTGCTTTTATTTGCAGAACATATGATCGACATGGTGCACTTGAGAAATGTTGTGAACACGTCAATCCGGCAACAATGAATGTTAAACATCTGCCAGAAATTGCAGATATGGTCCTTCAACTACTGATTAATGATAATAAATCCATGTCCCTCGGTGGCCAAGATGCGATAGAATAGTGAAGATGCCGTGTGTCACTTGAGCGCGCATTCAGACATAGATATATATGTAGGGGCAATGAAGTTTTGTCTCGTTAGTTAGGATGACAAAGCTCATACTAACCGTAACGGCATACCAACCGTTTGTTGTATGGCTTTAGTTGTCGCCTGTACAGAGGACTTAGTTCTCGCCAATAGATCGACTCTAGTTCTCCTGCCAGCGTGGTGGCTATAGTTTTCGCCAGTAGGGCGCAACTAGTTTCAGCCAAGTAGGATGTTTTTCGTTTGTGATGTACTTCAGTAGAACACTTACCATTGGGTTTTGATGTAACTTGTACTTTCAAACCAAAAAAAAAAAAAAAACATAAATGTATAAGTAATTAACTAATTCTCATCAACTTTAATTTTCAAATTAAATCTTAAAACTTAATGCTTTTCATGTTATCATAAATTAATCAATGCATACGTTGATTCATTGATTTTAATAGATGTAAAACTGAATGATTGATGTAACATAGATGCGGTTGGCAAGTCGACATCGTCGCCCTAAAACAGTATAGCAATCTAGGCAAATCTAGCGGATACACGTAACCACCGCTACCTTTGACAAGATGGAAAAACCAATAAAAACATTCCATGTATTGCTTCTCCATTTGTCACACTACAACTTTCATTCCACCAAAATATACACACCAAAGCCATTCCTAGTAAATGAATTTCCACACACATGTTCGTATTCACTCCACAAAACTTTTCTAATTGAATGAGTCACTCATACCATCTCGGTTCAAACTCTACTACCATCCCACACTCATATATCCCCTCTTTCGGGCTCACATAGCCTCGTTGACTGAAATGACCACCGGGTTTTCATGCGATTGTTGCACCCCGCGTGCTCAAACCTCTGTGGTGTAAGTTATCCTTAACTCTAACTTGTTCTACTGTATTGGGCGAAAGCACGGAAGATAGGAGCGCAAGAGTAATTGTTGACTTTCATATTCCTAGGTCAACTATCGCATATAAAGAGCTTCAACAAATTCAACACACTTATTCATCATATTAAAAGATAAGCCATTAAAACAGATTTGATTTATACATATAAGTGACCTTTTAGTCTATCATCTTCATTCGATTTGAAAAATTCCATTAGCGGTTTGTTTGATTTCAATTTCATAGAAAATATTCTATGTTTTTCAATTATGTGGAAAGTACTCCTATATTCCTAAAATCAAATTTGTCCGAGAAATAGGTCAAAATGCGCTTTAGAGAATTGTATCACCGGTTTCAATTTTAGTTTCAACTTCCATGCGAAACAACAAAAGTAATTGTTTTCGTTTCTAAACAAACCCTAAGGGTGTGTTTGATTGCACATGGTGGAAAAGAAAATATTTTCCCACTTTCATTGAAAATTTTTTCTTGGGGGGAGATGGATTTTCTTTTCCATGGAAAATGGCCAAAACATGCTTTGAACTATTGTACCTAGAAAATATTTGCCATGGAAAATTTGTCAATCAAACAACCAAGTGAGAAAATTTTTTCCATGATGGGACATTTTCCATGGAAAATGGTGTCAATCAAACACACCCTAAGTAATTGTTTTCTCTCATCATGTGACATTTTCTACGGAATTCAATGGCAATCACACGGACCCATACATTTTGCTAAATATCTACAAATGATTTTAGCTCATTTTTCTTAACATTGTAGTTTTGGATTTTTATTTTTTTTTTGGGGTTTTTAGTGCAACTTTTTTGTCCCCTTAAAAACAAAAAATTAACTTTCACTGCTCAGAGTCCAACCTCTTTAATTTATCACAATTCAAAATTACTGATCATTATTAGTTTCGAGAATTGATCTCCTTCCCATGCCGGGAGGCTCCCCATGCCACGTGTTCCCCCTTAATTAGAGGGGGGCCTTAATTGAGCCCCCTCTCCAATCAGGGGGGATACGTGGCGTGGGGAGCCTCCCCACATGGAGAGGGAATCAAAATTGTATTAGTTTTATTGTTGGCTACTCAAACCAGAAATAGTAACTTTAATTATGACCAAATATTACTCTCAATCCAGTACAAGTGCTTGCACAAAAAAATTGTGCAAGTAGCTAATGTGGAAGCATCAAGATCAATATTGGACCAAATACCAGACAAATCTTTGTTGATGCTATATATTTTCTTTATTTCATAGACTAGGATAATCAGATATGTGAAAGTACATACCTTAGCATGTCTTAGTTTTAACTTTTTCTTAAACCAAAAATAAACTTCTATAACTGATTCAAACTTCAATGCTAACCACACATCTCAAATAACTTTTCATTATTATCCACATATCTTGTGGCCCTCACGACTATTCAACTAAAGAGTTAGGACATTTCTCTTTGTTGTTTTCAAACTTGTTTCTTTGTTATTTTTAGACTTGTTTTCAAGGTCTTTTCGGGGTTTGAGTTTTTTAAAATGCCAAAAACATCTTCACTATCATATTTGGAAATTGGTTTTTTGAAATCTGAAAACAAGGAAAAGAAACAAGGAAAACTCAAAACTTTTTGTTGTTTGAGTATTTTTAGGGAGAAACTCTAAAATATTGAAAACAAGGAAAATAAAACACATAGTTAATATATTTTGCATAATAATATATTTTAAAATTAAATAAATATATAATTATAAAAGAGTTACTTTGTATATATATATATATAATATAAGTCATAATTAATTTAAAAATTTATTAGAAGTAATTAAAAATTTATTTCTCTCCATCTCTCTGAAACAAAGCCTCTCCTTCTCATTCTTTGTATTGCATATCATTGTCATTGGATATTGTAAAGGGCCTTGAAATTCGTTTTCGCCATATTTTCAAACAGAAAAAGTATTTTATTTTTATATTTCTTAATTTTTTTCCAAATAGCTTTATGTTTTTTGTTTGTATTTATTTATTGTTTTAAATGGGATAAAAGAGTTGCAATGTTCACAAATGTAAATATTATTAATCAATAATATGTTAGCATTAAATAGTTCTAGTTTAGTTCCTAATCAAAATCATTTTATAAAATGTCATAAAATAATTTGTATGAAAATCTCTAAACAAATATGTTTCCATTTTTCTGTTTTGATAAAAATCTCTTAGGATAACCAACCAAATGCGTTTTGAGTAATTTTGGAATAGAATACAAAAAAAAAAAAAAAGAATTAAAAGCTCTAAACTGAAAATTTAAACAATAAGCGAACATAACCTTAGTTTTTAGCCAAAGAGAAGTTTACTCGAATATTATCCGTAATCTACCTTGTCAAGAATAATTACATTTTTTGGTTGTTGAACTAATGGGTGTAGGGTCATTGCCTGACGTGCGTTTTTCTATGAATTTGTGATCTCTTCTAATGCCAAAAATCCACACACATTGAGGCCAGTCCCTGAAAAAAAAAAAAATAAAAAATCAGCATATTTAACTTCTATAGAAAAAAGTGAACAATATTGCATGCTCCTATATTTTTGTTCCTGATTGCTTAAATGTGCATGTATATGATACATTAAGAAATGAGAGAGATGTAAGGTTTTAGTCGAACATGTGGGCTTATATGTGTAATTATTGTGTATTAAATTAAAGGCTATCATATTTGGTTAAACCCGTTTAAAGTGATCTAATAAGGTTTCCGTATATTGGGCTTTTATGCATCAAATTAAAGTATGTGGTTTATATGTGTAGATACTAGACTCAGGGTTCCTAATTCTATGATGAGGTTGAATTAGGTTAACAGGCCATCGTATATATATAAATATACGGTTATGGTCCCCAGGTCACTAGTGATTGTTCATTCTTTTCTAACTCTCCATCATCAGAGAGAAATAAAGAGCTGCTTGTTGACTTGAAAGATCAAAACCACAGGATTCCAATATAAATATTGCAAGCATAATGGCTGATTCAGGTACGCTTCCGTTCTAATTTATATATATTCTTGATGATCCAACACGACACATCTTAGTTTATAGAGGAAATCTATTCCTACAAGTGGTATCAGAGCCAGTCATCGTTGTTGGATTATTGGGGATTGGGTTAAAGTTTTTTTTCGTGATCAACATACATATGAGTATCCGATTCATGTGATTACATGTATAAAGCTGAAATTTTGTGCAGCTGCCTCGAAAACTATGCACGAATACAAATGCTATTCAATTAACAGATTTAAGTGCAATTCACGTGGAATGATTTCCCTAAATTAATTCTTCATCTATTCATATATGTATGGACAAATTCGAACCTATTCAGTACACATATATGCAAAATATATACACGCATGTTTATTGCCCTGGACTTGGAATTGCCTGTGTATATTGTCTCTCTGTATGATCCGTGCGTGTATGTGTATGTATGGGATCATGATTTTTCGTGTATTAGCCGGACCTAGTTTGCAAGCTTTAATCTCGTTCATATGTAGATCATGTTTTCGTTCTTTGGTTCACGAGTTTACTGGTGAGATTATGGATTTAATCCTCGGAATCCAGTCGACCTCGTTTCTCTTTCGGATCGAGTTTTTGTTTTTCAAACTGAACATTTAACAAAACAAAAAAAAGGGGGGATCCAGGGCATTCGTAGTCTCGTTTAAGGTCATCGGCGAGGGTAGTTGCCGTCTTTGCTGGATTTTTCAGCTATGTTCGACGACTGGCCGACTAGGGTTTGTAGAACGCACGCAGGGACCTCGGCTGGAAATTAGATGAGACCGAGGACCTCGATTGCAATTTCCGTATTTTTGCGTTATTTGCAGTTCAGGTCCCTGTATGTTTATGGTGCGTATAAGTAAGGCCGGTCAATTCCCTTTAATTGATTTCAGTCCCTCCAATTTTAAAATTGTTGATTTGAGCCCTATAAGTTATAAGATTTAATAATTCAGTCCCCTTAAAGTTTGGAAATTATTTCGTTTTGGGCCTTTCAAGTTTCAAATTTTGCAATTGAAGTCCCCAAAGTTTTAAAATTAATTAAATTGGTCCTTAAAGTCTTGAATTTTTTAATTTTGGCCAATAAAGTCTTTAAAATTGCAATTTCAGGTCCCTAAAGTTTCAAAATTCTTAATTTTGACCCTCATAGTTCTGAATTATTGACTTTTAGGCCCTTAAAGTTTCCAAAAGGCTTAAGTATGCAAAATCAATTATTTTCTCCTCAAATTTTGGTATTAAGGACTCTTTTGAAGAGATATAGTATTTGAAAGTGAATTAATTGAAGCAACATGTTGCCAAAGCAACCTCTATTGTGGAAATTAATCAACTTAGAATATTAAAAGGTATTTGTGTGTGTGTAATTCGTGCGAATACTGATCGGCCCAAAGGAAGGTTAATATTTGGTTGAATTACATACGCACATGTGGTGATAATCATGTGGCGATTATTTGGTTTAATGTGTGATCCATAAATCGGTCCAAAGAAAGGTTTATTGATTGACATGTCTTATTGCCGGTGTTTGATCACTACACTAAGAGTGCCACTTACAAGTCGATATTTCTATCCAAAGATTAAATATTGATGTTGTGCTAGGCACCTTGTGATGGGCCCTACCACTATTTGAAATTATTATTTGCATACTAAAAGCATTCATGTGAGCCATTTTAATTGTTCTCTATTTAGTTTCAGGTTCTGCTTCTAATATCTCTGCTAACATCAATTCCATTCCAATGCTCAATAGCATGAATTTCAAAGCGTGGCAAGAGAACGTATTGATTGTTCTCGGAGTCATGGATCTGGACCTTGCTTTGCGGGTCGATCAACCTGTTGCACTTACTGATAAGAGTACCTCCTATGATAAGAGGGAGATGGAAATGTGGGAACGATCAGACCGCATAAGTCTAATGGTCATGAAGCGTGCTATTCCGGAAGCATTTCGGGGCACCATGTCCGATCAGGTGACTACGGCTAAGGGTTTCCTTGAGGATCTGGAAGAAGAGGTTTGCCAAGAATGAAAAGGCTGAAACTAGTACACTTTTGGCTAACCTTCTCTCAATGAGGTATAAAGGAAAAGGAAACATCCAGGGAGAACATTATGGAAATGTCTCACACTGCTTCAAAACTAAGGGCACTCAAGTTGGAGTTATCTAAAAGCTTTTTGGTGCACTTCGTTTTGATATCCCTTCCGGCACAATTTAGTCAATTCAAGGTGAGTTATAACTGTCAAAAGGACCCATGGTCCCTTAATGAGCTCATCTCCCATTGTGTCCAAGAAGAAGAGAGATTGAGGCAAGACAAAACAGAAAGTGCTCACATAGTCACCACCTCAAAGGACAAAACGATCAAGAAAAAGAAAACTGATAAGGAAGCTGCGGTTACGGCACCACAGAAGAAGCAGCATAAGGAGCCAACTGAGGATGGTTGTTTCTTCTGTGGAGCTGCATGTCACAGGAAGAAGAATTGCACCAACTATCACGCATGGCGTGCAAAGAAAGGTATTCTTTTTCATTTGGTTTGTTTTGAGGTTAATCTAACTTCAGTACCTAGACACACATGGTGGATCGATTCGGTGCAACAACTCGCATCAGTGTGTCTATGCAAGGCTGCCTGAGTTGCCGAAAACCAAGTGATGGTGAAAGATATATCTATGTTGGCGATGACAAGACGATAGAAGTAGAGGCAATAAGAAAATATAGATTATTGTTAAGGATTGGATTTTATTTGGATCTTGATGAGACATTCGTTGTGCCGTCTTTTAGACGAAATTTGATTTCTATTTCTGCTTTGGACAAATTTGGTTATTCTTGTTCATTTGGGAATGGAAAATTTAGTTTGTTTCATGATTCAAAATTGGTTGGCTCCAATTCTTTGTCATGTTACGATAATCTTTATTTAATTGATACAATTGCCTCCTTCAATGAATCATTGCATATAAGTACTCGAGGTGTAAAGCGTAAATTAACCTGTGAGAATTCGGCCTCATTGTGGCACAAGAGATTAGGTCACATCTCCAAAAGGAGAATTGAGAGACTTGTATCCAACCAAATTCTCGATTCCCTTGATTTTACAGACTTTGACATGTGTGTTAACTGTATAAAGGGAAAACAAACCAATAAAAGGAGATATCAAGCCAATAGGACTTCAGATGTCTTAGACTTTATACATACGGACATTTGTGGACTATTTCCTATGACTTCTTGGAATAGTCAACAATATTTCATAACGTTCATAGACGACTTTTCAAGATATGGCTATATATATCTCATTCATGAAAAATCACAATCCTTGGATGTGTTTAAAAATTTTAAAGCTGAAGTTGAGAACCAACTCAGCAAAAGCATTAAAAGCGTCAGATCTGACCGTGGTGGTGAATACTATGGTAGATATGACGGTTCAGGTTAACAACGTGCAGGACCATCTGCTAAATTCCTAGAGGAATGCGGTATCGTCCCACAGTACACAATGCCTGGTTCACCCACTATGAATGGTGTTGCTGAAAGACGAAATAGAACGCTTAAGCACATGGTGAGAAGTATGATCACTCATTCTACCTTGCCAGAATCACTCTGGGGAGAAACATTAAAGACCGCAGCATATATACTCAACAGAGTTCAAACTAAGGCAACTGATAAAACCCCATATGAGCTTGGGACGGGTAAAAAGCCTAGTTTGAAGCACTTACACATTTGGGGGTGTCCGGCCGAGGCAAGGCCTTATAGGCCAAATGAAAAAAAACTAGACGCAAGGACTGTCAATTGTTATTTTATTGGATATTCTGAACGGTTCAGGGGCTACAAGTTTTATGATCCCACAACTAGGACAATTTTTAAGACAGGGAATGCTCGGTTCTTTGAGGATGTTGAGTTTGCGGGGGGAGAAAGGGTTACAGACTTTGTCTTTGAGGAAGAATATGTTGAAATTCCTCCAATTGCCATTGACAATGATCAAGATCAGGTTTCTATCCTTGACGTTGTTCAAGAAGCAACTCCGGATCAAGACAATGTCATGTTATCTCCCTCTAAAGGTCAACAACTTATTCCAGGAGAACAAACTCTACAACCTCAAGAACCCATGCCATTAAGAAGATCCGCTAGAGAGAGGAGAAGTGCAATTTCAGATGACTACATTGCATTTCTCCAAGAACATGAGGTTAACGTTGGAGTGGTGGAAGATGATCCAATCAACTTCCGTCAAGCCATGGAAAGTTCTAACTCTCAAAAGTAGCTCGATGCCATGAATGAAGAGATAAAGTCTATGAAAGACAACGATGTATGGGACCTCGTTCCATTGCCTGAAGGTACGAAACCCATTGGTTGCAAATGGATATTTAAGACCAAGAGGGATTCGAAGGGCAATGTAGAGATGTACAAAGCTCGTCTTGTCGCGAAGGGCTTTATACAGAAAGAAGGCATCAATTATAAAGAGACTTTCTCTCCGGTTTCCTCGAAAGACTCTTTCAGGATTATAATGACATATTTTGATCTTGAGTTACATCAGATGGATGTTAAGACAACGTTTCTCAATGGTGACATTGATGTGACGATTTACATGGTGCAGCCAGAAAACTCTGTATCGGGTGATGCGAAGCAAATGGTTTGCAAATTAAAGAAATCCATCTATGGACTCAAGCAGGCGTCTCGACAATGGTATTACAAATTTCATCAAGTGATCATCTCATCCGGTTTTGAGATGAATTTGGCCGATGATTGTATATACCGCAGGTTCAGTGGGAGTAAGTATATTTTCCTGGTTTTATATGTCGATGATATACTGCTTGCTAGCAATGATGTAGGCTTATTGCACGAAACCAAGAGATTTCTAGCAAAGCATTTTGAGATGAAAGACCTTGGTAACGCCTCTTTTGTATTAGGAATCCAGATACATCGAGATCACTCTCGGGGTATTCTTGGATTATCACAAAAGAACTACATCGAAAGGGTACTTAAAAGGTTTGGCATGCAGGGTTGTAAACCAGGTGATATCCCTGTGGCTAAAGGAGACAAGTTCAGTTTAAGTCAATGCCCCAAAAATGACTTGGAAATTAAAGAAATGCAGAAGATTCCTTATTCATCAGCTGTAGGGAGTCTGATGTATGCTCAGGTTTGTACGTGTCCGGACATTGCGTACATTGTTGGGATGTTAGGGAGATATTTAAGTAACCCGGGAATGAATCATTGGAAAGCGGCTAAACGGGTCATGCGGTATTTACAGAGCACAAAGGGTTATATGCTCACATATAGGAGAGGAGCAGTTGGAGATCGTTGGTTATTCTGACTCCAATTTCGCGGGATGCCAAGATAGTAGGAGATCCACTTCAGGCTATATCTACCTGCTTGCTGGAGGTGCTATTTCCTGGAAGAGTGCTAAGCAGACACTAATAGCTACTTCCACCATGGAAGCGGAGTTTATAGTGTGTTATGAGGGATCAAATCATGGAATATGGCTGCGAAATTTTGTCACTGGGCTGCGCGTCGTGAATAGTATCGAAAGACCACTTAAGTTATTTTGTGACAATAAATCAGCAGTGCTATATTCCAATAACAATAGGAGCTCAACGAAGTCAAAGCATATAGAAATCAAGTTCCTAGCTGTTAAAGAAAGAGTTCAGAGTGGACAGGTGTCAATAGAGCATATTGGAACAAACTCCATGATTACGGATCCGCTTACTAAGGGATTGAGACCCAAGGTCTTTCACGAGCACACTGCTCATATGGGTGTGATGTCACTTGAGGGTGTATAGTTTCAGTGGGAGTCTGTGTTTTTGTGCTTTTCATATTAGACACATACACTGTCGCTTTGGATAAAGTTTATGGATACAGTTATTTCGGTTATAAATTTTTGTTTGTTATCCCTGAACTCGTTTGAAACGATCTCACTAAGGTATAAAGGTAGACCAGTTGGAAATAGGCATGTTTCAGATCACGTTGCATGAAATTTCCATGCTACACATCCATACTTGATCCATGTCATTCAATTATATTGATGTACGAGACCATTGATGGGTTTAGTTACCTACCTAAGTGTAACGAAGACCGCTTTGATTCTAAATTGATATAATTGATGGACCAGATTGTTTGGGGATGCATTCAGTAATGATAGCAAAATTCTGAGTACTCATAAGGTGATACACAATTATAAGGTGACACATATAGCCCAAGTGGGAGATTGTATGGTTTTAGTTGAACATGTGGGCTTATATGTGTAATTATTGTGTATTAAATTAAAGGCTATCATATTTGGTTAAGCCCGTTTAAAGTGATCTAATAAGGTTTCTGTATATTGGGCTTTTATGCATCAAATTAAAGTATGTGGTTTATATGTGTATGTAACGCCCGCTCTTAAAACATGCGTTTATAACTATAACGATTAGTAACGGAAGCTAAATAGCGTTACAAAACCTTTACTTTGTCCAAGCTCATGAGTACTTATTTACACGTTTACATCAAAACATAAGCAAAATACATTAAATCATGGCCATTGGACACATGCAAAAGCGGCCTATACAGGATCGGGAGCTTCCTTTGGTTTCTCCACGCCACGCCCTCGAGGATTCCCTCAGTCCCCAAGTCCACGGTCGACTGCGGTCACCTATAACATATCATAACACATTGTGAGCCACGAGGGCCCAGTGGGGAACATATCCATATGCAATGCATGACGTATTCGTGCTCATGGGCCCGTTGCGAACCATATGTTTATATTGGCGCCGTAATATACATTCATACTTTAATTGGCCAGACCCCAATCCTTTGAGGGACCTCCATTTGGGCCAATTGTCTCAAACCTTTGTGAGACGAACATTATATAAACATTTGGTTGGCAACCCTACTCCTCATTTTTCATGCATGACCATGCTTCAATGTATACACACAAATAAACACATGTAATATCATATGCATATTAACATAAAATGGGTCCATAAACATCAAGATTCTACAAACCCCCAAATTGAGTATCTATATGCTATACCAACCCTATAGTCATATCTACTCAACCAAAGCATCAACATCATTAATCCTACCCTAACAATTGTCTCTTTACCTATTTATTGCAAACCAACCAATATTAGGGCATGATCTTACCTCAAAACACTTTAAGTGCTCTACTACCCACTTTAGAAAGATAGGACCACCAAGGAAAAACTAGGTAGAGGATGGACTTGCTTTCTTCTTCACCTTGCTCCTTAAGGACTTGATTGATCTTTTATATCAACACTTGATCCAAGTATGATATGTGGATGGATTTCTAGAGATGGAGGACCTTCAAAATGTCATAGATGTATGCTTCGCTCGAAAATGAGGGTAACCATCAAGAAAAGTGACTTTTTGACCAAAAATCCATATCTGCCGACTTAAAATTACGGCCGTAAATCTCCCTGTTACGGCCGTAAATTCCAAAATTACGGCCGTAACTCGGCACACACGCGACCGCGCTTCCGGTCACGCGACCAGCAGAGGATCAGCCCTTTAACCCTCATTCTTGACTTACGGCCGTAACCATAGGACTTACGGCCGTAACTACCACATTTACGGCCGTAAATACCAAAATTACGGCCGTAAATCCCAGTTTTTCTGCATTTATCTTCCGGCTCATTCTTGGCGACCGTACCTAGTTCCAACATACATGGGGCAACCCAAAACACATCCTAAGCATGTCATACCCATCAACACCATCTCACGACATATTCACATCATCACGATCCATTCCCAAGAACACAAACGATAAACATACGAAATCATATAAAATCGTGACGAGATTTTGGCGGGGCGTTACAGTGTAGATACCAGGCTCAGGGTTCCTAATTCTATGATGAGGCTGAATTAGGAATGGCAACGTGTCGGGTTCGGGTCGGGGATCCCATTCCCCGTCCCCGTCCCGCCAAACCTTTTTAATACCCATCCCCGCCTCATCCCCAATTAATCGGTGTCGGGCCGGCTCGGGGATAACTCTAATCCCCATTTATTCATTTTTATTCATTTTTATATTTTAAAGCGCTTCAAAATAAAGTCATATGTTTAAGATATTGTTATGCGATATATCACATATCTAACTTCTACAAGCCATACGCTTGAGTTTTGCAACTTCTAAGTTATAATATAATTATATATAAAATATAAAGAATTCATACATTAAACGACAACTAATACAATTTAGATAAGTAAAACATAAATAGATATAAGCAAATTTGAAATTATCCTTTGCCACAAAACAACTGCATCTAATATGTCATCTAAATTCAAACTAGTGGAGAATGGAAAATCGGTTAGAGAGTAAAGATAAACTTTTATTTAGGAAAAAAGAAAGAGTTGTAAGTTGTTCGGTATTTATTTGTGTCTTAAATAAGTTTGCATTATTCTTGTAATTCTATTACAATTGAAGTGAATAAAAAGACTTTATTTGCTTTCCAACTTATTTATTTCAATTCTTTTTAGTTTTCGATTTAATTACATAAGTATAAAAAATATTGTAAAAATTTTTTAAATCTAAATGGGCCGGATACGGGTCGGGTATCCCGTCGGGGAAGATGATCCCCGTCCCCGCCCTGTCCCCACTTCGGGTCTTTACTTTTAGCCCCATCCCCATCCCCATACCCATTTGGTCGGGGATTCCCCGCCCCATTGGGGCCGGGTCCCCATCGGTTTCGGGTATTCCCCACCCTATTGCCATCCCTAGGCTGAATTAGGTTAATGGCCGTCGTATATATATAAATATACGGTTATGGTCCCCAGGTCACTAGCAATTGTTCATTCTTTTCTGACTCTCCATCATCAGAGAGAAATAAAGAGCCGCTTGTTGACTTGGAAGATCAAAACCACATGATTCCAATATTGCAAGTATAATGGCTGATTCAGGTACGCTTCCGTTCTAATTTATGTATATTCTTGATGATCCAACACGACACATCTTAGTTTATAGAGGAAATCTATTCCTACAAGAGAAACTTACTTGAAGTGGCATAAAAGACTACGGCATTCGAAGCTAAACATTGACTTAAGGGTTAAATTGCATATTTAGTCCCCAACTTTTACCAAGATTTGCACTCTTGTGCACAACCTTTATTTTGAGTTGACAAACCCCCAACCTTCTAAATCTTTACGCATTGTATCCAAATTCTTCCATTCCGTCAACATATATAGCCGTCAATTCACCTAAATTAGCTAGTTAGCCGGCACCCATTCATTTTTCAAAAGGGTAAAAAGTTCGCATCTATTTTAGCTGGTTATTAATTAGAGCATTTCTTGTGTTGGGAGGTAAAAACCCAAATTTGGAGTTTTACCTCGTTCTCCTACGAGGAAAAATAGCCTTAGGAGAGCCAAACCCCTTACATTTTTCAATCCCACATTAGAAATGCTTTTAGGTTATCTCATGGTTGGGATCTTCCAACTCTGGATCGCCATCACCCCTCTCAGTGTCGCTCAATTTTTCTTCTAAAATAGGTGTAGACCTTTTTAACCCTTTCAAAAAAAGAAAAAAAAATGAATGGGTAATTGGCTAATTTGGATAAACTAAGGGCTGTGTTGGCGGAATGGAAGAATTTGAGTATAAAGCGCAAAGATTTAGAAGGTTGGGGGCTTGTCTGCCCAAAAATAAAGGTTCGAGACAAGAGTATAAATTTTGGTAAAGTTGGAGACTAAATTTACAATTTACCCTTTTTAATGGGAGTGAGAAAACAAAAGGAAAAAGCTAAAACAACAGCTGCACCAAAATTTTCACGTACAATTCAAAAGACCATTCTTCTTCTTCTTCTTCTTCTTCTTCCTTTCTATTTTTATTTCATATTTTTATTTTAGCATTGCTGCTCCAAAATTTCAATGCGGTCTAGGCCATTGCATTGAGATCTTAAGGTTGCACAGAAACGGAAATGGGGACAAAACAAGGACGGGGAAACAAATTTTAAATTCAAGAAACGTGGAAAAATTTTCCTTTTTTTTCCGAAAAATTATTTTCATAATGTGAAAATATTATGTAGTAATTATTAGTTTTACTATATAATTTCGATATCTAACTTCGAAAGACTGTTTAATATGAATTAGATAATAAAAATATCAAATAAATTCAAAATCTAATTAAAATTTAAAATCACCGTGGTAAGAAAATAATTATTGGAATGCAGTGATACTAAAAGTATTACATAGAAAACTTAAAAAAGTTCAACTATTAAATTTCTTAAACATCATCTCCATCATATCTATGATAATATCGTTGATATCTTTGAATAACATAGCCTCAATCTCCGATTTATCTAAAGAAAGACTTGCAATATTAAGTCTACCAACATCCTCAAAAGTGTCGGCTTGATCTCCAACTATATTCCACATTTTTGTTTTTCATACGTAGTATTCTGTGATTCTCCTTGAAAGAAGAATGATATTGTTATGAAAAAACTTAATCTTCAAGCACGGATGTAATTATGTAAAATTGTAATCGATTAGGTAAATTAGTTTAATTTAATATTATTTTTTAATTAATTTGTTAATTAACCTTTAAGTTTTAACTATGAATTATAATTATTTATCTTTTTAATTTTTAAAGTTGTATTTTTTGCCGCGAAGTTTCCTAAAAGTTTGTTTAAAGTTTCTATGAGTGTCCGTCAAGTTTCCATTGAATTTTTGAATTTTATTAAAGATAGAAATCTTTCTTAGAGTTTCTGATACATTTCCGTGGGGTTTTCGCCGAGTTTCACTTTCTAAAACGTTTTCGAAATGAAACACAAGGCTTTTAAGAGTTTTCGTGCATTAGAGGCAATCTTACTACCATTGTATCAACCAAAAATCAGTGCCATCCCTTCGGTTTGAAAGAGTCCCCACATATATCCACCCTTCAAATCCTTTGTCTTTGTCTTTGTAGACAAAGAAAAAGCCAGTGACTTTACTTTCGGTCTCCGACAACGGACATGGAAGTGGCAATGAGGATAATATATAAAAAAGTTGATCTTTTAGGTGGAGCATTGTCTAGGTTAGTAATTGGGATTTTAAGTTCTAAAATTTTAATAGAAAAGTTGAATTCTTTAAATTTGATCCCAACACAGGTTAAAACTAGTATAATTTATGTGATCGAGCTTCTGTTTCAAAAGTATTTGTATAAAAAATAAAATTTTAAGACCATGAAAATAGAAGATAAATTGCTAGATAAGTCTAATACCATCGCCCGTGGAAAACTTTCACTGGGAAAAGCATATTTATTGAACAATAACCCATAAGGATGTAGGGGATACAATATATTACATCATTCTATGAAGGACAAAGCTCATAGGATTACTATGAAAAGAGAAAAAACACGGTTATCATTTGGAACTATGATTGGGATTCAAAAGAATTATGGGTCATGAGTTATTATGAACATGGACAAATGGTCAAAAATGAATACTTGCCTTTCGTCTACGAAAAAAGGCAAGGACTTTAGGACACTAACATTTTATGAATTTAGGATTGATAAACGGCAATCTAATGGATTGATTTTCTTTAAGAGTTTTGATGATCTAGCGCTCGATGGACGTTTAAAAGGGTAGATTATTAGAATATTGGAGAAGTTCCTTGAATCCGAGGAAGAATGTCAGTGTCTACGTGTTGTCGAGGCCCCTAGGCATAGGGAAGTCGAGTGTAATCAAGGTGATGGGAAATTATGTCAAGTTGGATGTGTATAATTTGGAATTGAAAATGATATCTTCAATTAGGGCTGGGCATCGGTCGGGTTGGGTCGGTTTTTGACCCAACCCAAACCGACCACCGGTGGTCGGTTTGGATTATTCACGGACCGAAAACCGACCACCGGTGGGGTCAAACCGAACCGGCCCGAACCACCTCGGTTCGGGTCGGTTTCGGTCGATTTTTGGCAAGGTATCACCTGTGTATTCCAATTTCAAGATCTACAACAAATTAAGGAAAATAAAAGAAAAATTTCCATGGAAGAAGAAGATGAACAGTAGCTGCGACCTGCAACTTAGGGACCCGAGTGAGATCGTCAAATCCCAGCGGTGAAGAGGGAGATCATCGGGTGGCGAGTCATTGGTGAAGAGGGAGATCATCTTTCATGTTGAACGGTGGAGAGTGGTCACCGGTGGTCGTTGACGGCGAGAGAGACGGATGAGAGAGAGATGCGAGGATGAGATGGAAGGGATAACTGGTAAGGTTTTGGTCTTTGAACTTTGGATCCACATCTGATTATCTGGAGTGAAATGAGAGTCTCGTGACTCTCGTCCCTTCTTTTCCTTTTGTCCGGCATTTATTATTTTTGTTATTTTAAGTTTTGGATCGGGTCGGGTCGGTTAACCGACCCACCAAACCATCCACCCACTAACCGAACCGACCCATGTCAGTTTTAGCCCATTTAAACCGAAAACCGAACCAATGGTAAAAAAACCGAACCGAACCGGCCCGATTCAATCGGTTTGGTTCGGTTTGTCGGTTTGTCGGTTTTTTTGCCCAACCCTATCTTCAATTATGAAGATGTCGGAGATTTTGTTAGGCATCACAGAAATGTCAATTGTGGTTCTCAATGATGTTGATTCCACAAGACCACACCACATCTTAGTTTAGATGTGGTCGACCACATGATGAAAGATTTACAGACTGAATGGTTGGACGGAAAAATCATGGGTTAACGATGAATGAGCTCCAAAAGAAGTGCCGAGTGAAATACCTCATGTCTACATGCACATCGACCTTCCGTACTTCTCTCTGTCGGTCTTCCATGATATGGTATCGAAGATTCTTGGTGTTAAGGACAACTCAATAATAATCACAAGGTTTATGGATTACTTTATATTTTAAAGGAGTTTTGTAAATAGGGTAAAAACTAAGGCAGGGAGTGGTTGCTTAAAATAGTGTTTTCAGACCTGACTCGGCCGATCGAACCAGGAAACCCGCGACCCAACCAAAAAACTAGACTTAGTAACCTCCAAAACGTGTATATAAGAGAAACTACGCTAACTGGTATGCCCTTCAAATCCATATCGGCATCACTCTTCTTTATGAAGATATAAAGTGTAGGAGGGAAAAGACCAAATACGAAGAATGATAGTATGGCAATTGTAAAATGAAGTAGGAACCCACCTCTCCAACCCGTCAGTCTACAATTTTTTGAGTCTCTTGGCTGCAAATTTTAGGTAAAATTTAGTATGTGAAAGCAGTCAGCACTAGTTATCTATACAGAGAAGTCACGTTATTTAATGTAATTATTGGTCCCTCAAGTGTAAGTAACTAGCATTTAGTGGTCAGTACTTAATATTATTTAGAATATAATACGTCTGTTTTAAAATGAAAATTGTAGTCTTTAGAACTGTTTACAAACACGAATAAAGTAAATTACCGCATTCGGTCTTCTCAATTGGAAGTTTAGTTGCAGAACCAAGGCCCACACGATTGAGGCCACCCACTATTTAAAACAATCAAACATATTTTGTAGTAATTAATATGAATGTTAATATATGAGAGTTGCTAAATATATACATTGTGAAAGACTTATTTGAAGCAACAACAAAACCAGTTGCGTGTGAAAATACACAACTGCTTGGGAAGAAATGGAGTAAACATTTATATATGATTAATCTCATCAATTTATTAAATGATTTTGAAACTTCTTGCTTGATTTTGTGCTTTCCTTTAGTCCCAATAGTCCAGACATAATTGAGCCATTTCCTGCTCAATAAACAAAACACATTTAAAATTGGAAAAATGGCCAAATAATGTTTATCACTTCAAATGTGTCTAATTTTGATAATTCTTTCGAAAATATTCAATTTTACAACCACCACATTATTCTTTGAGATTAGACGTGTCAAGATGGACGATCGGGGTGAACTTGAACTGGCCTACTCGATACAAGCTCGAACCACAGGCCGGCCTGTGAACCGAACTGGGCGGCCCGCGAGTTGTTCGCGTTCGGACCCTTGTGGTCCAGGTCCATGTCCACAGGCCAGAAGTTAACCGCTGGCTTGTGAAAAAAAATTAAAATTAAAATTATTGTTATTATTATTTTTTTGCATTTAATATGGCGGGGAGTTGTTTACAAAGCTGACAATGGGGATACGTGCGTGTTCCCATTGTCCTCTTGATTTTTTTTTTATTTTTAATTTATTATCTGTTGTTAATAAATAATTTTTTTTTTTTTGTTGTGAATCTTTAAATTTTTGAGTTTGATATAAATTTGTGTCAAATAATGTTTAAATTTGATCTTTCTTGTTGCTATTAGACATTAATCTTAATATAGTTATTATCTTACTTGTTTATTTGTTTACTAGTTAATTGTTAAAATTATAATTTTTATCTTTCTTTGTATGTTAACACAATAACACTTAAAAGTTCAATTTGATAAACTTCAAATCCTAAAAACTCCAAACCCTAAATAACCCTAACCTTAAATGCAAATAATATTCATTAAAAAACACAAACTAAATCCAAATGGGCCGAATTTGATTCGCATGAGCCTTATTTGATTCAACTTGGAAAGCCCATATGGGTCGGCTCGTTCATCGACCCACACGGGTTAGCCCATGTGGGCCGACCAGTATGAGTTAACGGCAGGCCGGGTTGCCATCCAAAAATACGGGCCGGGCTGACTCCTAGCCCGCGAACCCATATGAGCGGGTTGTTCAACTCGGCGGGCCATTCACTCGCCGGTTAGAAGCGGGTAGACCAGGCCCGGCCTACCCGTATTGACACCACTATTTGAGATTATACTACTTATAATTGTCTTTTTGATCATTTGTAAATATCAAGATAACTATATGTAAATGTGGTTCTTGACATTATTTAAATATTGAAAATATTATATTGAAACGTTATTGTCGATTCTTAAATTTGCAATCTGAACATTTGAAACTTCAAGATTGATATTTATAATTCTTGACACTTTATGTAGTAAACTTCAAGAATGATGAATATTGCCATAGGGGCAAATTGGTCCAAGATAATGGAAAATGGACACTTCTGCAAATGCAATTAACTTTGATCATTTTTAAATTTGTCATTCTAAATTTGGACATTTCTTGTAATTTTCAGATATTTTTATTGTATGTAACATGTGTGATGCATGTGATTCTATTATAAGCTATGTTTTTAATTTTATTTGTAAATAAGTAAATTTAAATTTAATTTTAAACTCCATGAAAAAATATGACGTTCTAGATTCAAGAAGAGAAATTCAATGTGAACCAAATAAACAAAATTATATATATTTGTTAACCTCCAAATTATACAAACTTAAACAATATTTCCATTGAGGAATTTAATCGAATTCTCATATTGCAAGAAATTGAACTTTTAGGGGCGGCTAGCTACCCCTATAACTTTGTGCATGTAGACGTTTAGGGATGATATTACTTTGGGACGGCATACTGTCGTCCGTAAAGGTCTACAAGCACGAGGCTTTATAAGCAACATACCACCCATAAATATCATAGTTCGTAGTGTTAACACTCTGGAAAAGATACAAAAAAATAATTAAGGCCTTGTTCTATTTGGTGTTTACCAAATCCGCACGCAATTCCGTATACCTCATACTCATTTTCAACCACACACACATTTCCCAAAATAATATTAACCACACATTTTTACACGGAATACCGCGCGGAACAACTAAACCCCCAATCAAACAAGGCCTAAGTCATCTTTTTAGAAATCTTATGAGAGATAAAAGAATGTGTTGAATCACACATATGTAAACAATATGAAAGCAAAAACTTTAAATTAGGAGTTTTGAATTCGAATGAAACTTTTAAAGAATCAAATAAATAAAGCATATCATTATTAGAAACATCTATAAAAATTGGTATTATCTAGGCCCAAATGGGAATTAATTAATAAAATTAGAGATTTAGTGGGATATTTCTGTTCAAAAATGTTTATCACTTCTATTGCACTTTCATATATACTAATATAGACATAGACATAGATTATGTACTTATGTAATGCAGTGTGAAGAAATTAAATGTTGTGCAACACATCCTCACACTATATATTAATAAAAACACCTACTATAAAATTAATGCACACAACATTCTTCAAATATATTGGTAAAATTATATTGCAAGTTTGGATTTTTGAGCTAAAATAATAATAATAATAATAATAATAATAATAATAATAATAATAATAATAATAATAATAATAATAATAATGAAGTAACATAACAAGCAATTGCGTATATGATTCTCTTCACAATTTCAAATAATGTTGAAAGGTCTAATATTGGATTTTCCTGATTGTCAGGGGCTCCTGCGTGACAGTGCCAATGCACAACAGTCACAAACTCAAAACAACTATTTTCTCAATAAATCGTTCTTACCATTCAAACTTGATTTTCCCAAGGTTTCTTCTTCTTTGTCTCACATCTCAATCATTCCTTTAATTATGACTTCTTAATTTGTTAGTGAAATTGGACTAATTTCCTCGAATTAATGCTGACCAAGTTTTCATTTCAATAGTTTCATGATGATAATTGGTAAGCTATTTCTGTCATTGGTTCTACAACTTTTTCGAGATTCAAAATATCAAGCATTTCCATTGCATTATTGCATTATGCTCATTCCATCTCATGTGGTAATATATCTGGGGAGAGAGAGACAAGTAAAAATCGTATATCCCACTTATCTATCCTTGTTATCCTTCATTTTTCTTTCTTTTTTTTTTTTTTTTTTTTCATTTTTCCTACTTTTTCTTTATTGTGTCATTTCCAAAATCGCACACATATTATGTTATTATTTTATTATTATTTTTTAAATTTGTTTCCACTTTGCTCATCTTTTTCTACTTTTTCCACTCTTTTTTCTACACTTCTTTTCATTCATCTTCAATCAAACTAATTACCTTCTCCTTATCTCTCTCTTCCACATCACCCTCATTTACATCTATGTAATGGACATCCTAACCAACTTTTGAATGCCAATTTATACAACAAAAAATTTAAATAAGAAGTCATATATAGAAAGTTACTACCTGAGTTGTCGGTTGAAAGTTTATTTTTACATTATTAGTTTATACGACTCGGTGACCATACTGATCCACAAGTTGGGCTAGAATACCTGGATTTATCACAGTCACTCTTATTGGTATCAATTAGAGCCGGTCTTGAGATTTGAAGGTCCTGAAGCGAAATTTTACACGAGGCCTTTAATAAATAAAATTTTATCCCCAAAAAACATATATATACTACTTTCAAATAAAAGATTTTATTAAATAAAAACTTTTGTAATTGGAATAATGATAATATAATCCATCAAGAGATTAAAATTGAACTCTCTTTAACTGAACAAGTAACAACTTGACTTTTATTAAAACAAAAATCATCCTATTCATATAGACTTTGTAGAATTTTGCGCTTTATATTTTAAAAATGTCGATCGCTAACTCAGCAGGACCAGCTCTGCACTATCAATAAAAAATTAAATGAAAAAAGCCACCAAAAGTTGACTATTTATATTGTTTGTTGAAACTTCTTCAATTTTTGTTGGATCATTACCACTTGTTGCCGTGTTGCGTTATTAGTATCTACGTTTTGGTGGTTGGTTTTAGTATCTACGTTTTGATGACAACCACCGTGATCTTTGCCCGAATCCGTAGGCCACAAGTCAATTGTGGAATATATAACAAAAAATTAACATAAAAAGACACAGAAAGTAAATTATCTGTGCTATATTGAAGCATCAATTTTTGTTGGATCACTGGGACTAGTATTGCTTGTAGCTTTATTAGTTTGTACATCTTGATGATGACCATTGTGATATTTGGATGAACCCAAATGCCACATGTCAAGTATGGAATATACAACAAAAAATTAACACAAAAAGTCATACAAAGTGTGCTGTTTGTTGAAGCTTCAATTTTTGCTGGATCATAAGACTAGTATCACTTGCTGCTTTATTATTGTGTGCATGTTGATGATGACCGTCGTGATGTTTGGATGAACCTAGATGCCATATATGAAGTATGGAATATACAAAAAAAAATTAATCTAACAAATCAATCATAGAAATTTAACTACCCTTGCTGTTTGTTGAGACTTTAAATTTTTTTGGATAATCGAGACTAGTACTATCACTTGTTGCTTTATTAGTGTGTACGTTTTGATGATGACCATCCGATATTTGAATAACCCACATGCCACATGTCAAGTATGGAATATACAATAAAAAAATTAACGTTTAGTTACAAAAACTAAACTACCGTGCAGAATGACGAAGCTTCAATTTTTGTTGGATCACCTGTTTCTTGATTAGTCTCGACGTCCGGATCATCATCTTGACCTGTGCCCGACATCCGACACCCGCCGCCCGCCACCCCCACCCCACCCCACCCTACCCCCACACCAAGCCGCGTGTCAGGTATTTCATTGGACTTGCATTTATTTACGTGTTCAGCATTCATCTTTTGCCTTTGTAATAAACACTACTTGGTAGGTACAAACTTGACCTTATTTTGGACATTGTGTATTGACTATTTAAGTAGTACTACCTCCGTCGCATAATTATAGTCCACTTTCAATTTCACAAAAATTAAGAAAACTGCAATTAATAGTGTTGGAAAAGTAAAATTTAAACTTATTTTCCTATTATACCCATTTATTTATTGGATGTTTTATTTCAATTAAGTTATTTTGATAATAACTATGTACATTAAATGGGGGCATATAAGACAACTAATATTTTAACAATATCTTTAAAGGAATGTGGCCCTATATTTTGGGACGGCCTAAAAAGGAATAGTGGACTATAATTATGGGACGGGGTAGTATATTTTTACTTCTGGTCCCACAAAAAAAAAGGATGTATAATTTTACTAAATTATGTTTTTATTTTTTTAGTATAACTAGAGTACGAAATATTCGATACTTTACGTCAATGAGAACTGTCCACCTATACATAGAGAACCACATTATTTATTAAATTATGACCCCTTACGTGCATGTGAGCAATTCTCATTAGTCGAGAGTATCAAGTTGAGTACTCCAAGAGTATTGGAATTTTTTTCTGTGTTTAATAATATGCTCAAGTCTTCTAACGAACATACATGGGTGCCTCAAATGCATACATCACTCTACTTCCACATGAAATCAATCGTAAGAAAAACATGGCTCCTTCTTTCTGAGTAAACTTATACATGAATTAAAAGTGAAAATTTTTAAAATTTTTGAAATCTGTAGTCGGAGTGTTAAAATGATCATGACTTGATTCTTAAAGGAAAAATAGTAATATTGCAATATGATCTTTAAAAGAGAAAAACAAATTAATATATAATCTTGTCCAATATTTGTTTCATACGATATATAGCTATATTAATTAAAATATTTTAATTACATATATACAGTCTTTCTCATATATTATTCCATGTATGAATTTAACTATCAAAATCGTCTATGTTATCTTGCACGAAATATAGTGCATTACGTTATAATTTTTGTGCTTGAATCGAAATTAAAAACAATGTCCGGACCATATATCTTAGATTGAAACTGAATACTTTGATTTCTAAAACCAAGGTGACACAAAAGTAAACAAAAAATAAGTATATATTCAAATTTCGGAATATGTAAACTTAAATCAAATAGTAAAATTAACAAGTTTAAAATGATTTCTCAAATTTTGGTGCCACTAATCTTTTTGGACCTTGAATCATTGGAGAAGTTGCACACACGATGACGTGGCGCCCTCACTGGGTCCCACGTCATAAAAAATTACAATTTTTAAAAAAAAATATCTACGTTAGGTGAAATGAATAATACATAACTACTTCCTGATGGTGGGAGATGAATAATACATAACTACTTCACATATGTTATCCCTCTCCTCTTGTGCCATCTTGGAGAATTTGGAATGGTGATCAATAAAAAGAAAACCAACTAAATTTTCTATATTTTCTTAATTATATTCAATGGATGGTTGTGATCATATATATAGATTTGCAAGCTCCCCTTATTTTTTCTATTTATCCATATTGTCATGTAGACGTGATAATTAAGAAAACTATTTGGGTCAATGCCTCAAGGTTAATGGTAGAGCTAGCAGAAGATTCACCTTAATTATTTAATTAGGTTATTTGCTGTAATAATTTCCTTTCACATTTAACAACCACTTTGGTAGGTTGAAACTTGATTTAGGGTATGTTTTGATAAGGACGTGAGGAAAAGTAGTATATAAAAAAAGTAAAAATTTTTTATTAAATCAATCAAACGAGTACTTGAAAGTGGTAATTGAATAAATAATTTTTATTTAAAGTTGTAGCAAATAACCTCTCAACATTTCAAAGATGCGTTGTTATTTGTGTAGGGACTAATTAAAATGCCCAAGATCGAAAGTTGAGAATTAAGGGCGTCCCAGTTAAAGTATAAGGACCAATGTGGATATTTGCCAAAGATGAGCAACGCGATCAATTGGAACGAATCCAACCATCGCATGAACGTTGTTTTACAAGAAGCTGAAGTTTTACACCAAGCGCTCGCTTGGTTTCTTGCCAATACATAATTTTTTTCCTACACGAAAACTTGAAGCCAAGCCAAATTGTATCGCTTGATATGATATTTCTTTCTTCTATAATTGGGCAATGATTGTGCGATATCCTGTGACTTGTTTCTCATATAAATAAATTAGGAATATATTAGTCGTGTATTTGTAGCTTTAAAATCGATAGGGGATAGAAATATACCTACATACATTGCGTGGCCCTTAAAAGTTCATAAATCTTTTATACGTTTATATTATGCAGTGATTAACATAGAGATATAGACAATAATTAACTTTGTTAATTCAGAAAAATTGTTTGATGATTTTTGAATTGTGATAATTGAAATCCAATGTTGCTGTTTCCTTTCTTTCTTTATTTTTATTTTTATTTTTTATTTTTTATTTTTTAAGTGCCAATTGGGGATCATTGAAATCCCATGTTGTTGTTGTTTAAATCCAATATGAATTTAAACATCGGGCTGGGGCATATGCCATATGGTTAGTGAATAGTCAATATGAGTTTATATATTGAGCTTGCGCATATGGCTAAGTACAATGTGTGACTAGACTTTAAGACCAAGTTTTAAATTTTCACCAGCCTACTCTTTTCTAAGTGTAAGATATAATTCCAAGTACGAAATTCTTCCAAAGTGGTTGAATGTCTAGGCTAAAATTTGAATTTAGTGTCCTCTAAACAAGACTTGGGTATTTCCACCAGAACAAACAAAAAGAGGACTCAACCGGGGCTGAGCTCGAACAAGATTAACGTAATGGAGTGAGCGTTCTACGTGTGCGTGAGAGAAGCAGCCATAAACTCGAGCGTCTCGACCAATTTGCACGAAGTGCAACCCTAAAAAAAATGTAAAGCATAGAAAGCGACAAAGTCAATGTTTGAGCCTGAACATCGCTCAAGCAATGTCTAAGAAAATTTTTTAGAATAAATTTTCTCATTATTACTCATATATTCTGTAGTCCATACTATTATTTTCAAGCTAAAATACAAAATAGATGTTCACACGGTTATATATGCTAGTTTTTTCGGGAAACAGTATTATATATGACCAGAAATGTACACACTATAGATACTTCTCAAGTCATTATATGTGCCAAATTCTAGCTCAAGTCTTTATTTTTTATTTTTTTATTTTTAATTTGGAATCAACTAGAGTACTAAAATGAACTTCTCCCGTTAAAAATGAAACACATGCTTCCTAATAAAAACACATCTGCATTTTATTTGCACAACATTTAACATGGTACATTTCTCCAAAAAAAAAAAAAAAACATTTAACATGGTACATGTGCTTGAACAATGTCAACACGTTAATCCAGCAGCAACGGATGTTAAAATTTTGCCAGAAATTGCAGATATGGTCCTTCAACTAATAATTAATGATAATAAATCTATGGCACCAGGTGGCCAAGATGTGCTAGAATATTGAAGACGTCTTCGTCAAGGGAGCATTCAAACACGGACATGTAAGTAATTAACTAATTTACAATTTTCCATCAATTTTAATTTTCAAATCTTGTAACTTAATGATTTTCACGTTATCATAAACCAATGAATGCGTATATTGATTCGTTGTTTTTAATAGATGTAAAACTGAATAATTGATGTAACAAATATGCTGTTGACAATTTGACTCCAAATCAACCAATCATGTCATCTTAAAACAACGCAACACTTTAGACAAATCTAGTGGATACAAGTAATTGCTACTATCTCGGACAAGACGGAAAAACCAATAAAAACATTCCACGTGTCGCTTCCCTATTTCTCACTCCTCAAGTTGCATTCCACCAAAATACACACACCAAAATGATTCCAATTAACGGAATTTCTTCACGTATATTCGTACTCACTCCTCAACGAGCTTGATATATTGCATGTCGCTGGGAGAATGTTTTTCTCCTAGCACGGGCCCCACCCACACTCAGCCCCCTAAATGTGGGAGGCCCGCCGGGGGGGGGGGCGCCAAAAAGCCCGCGTAGGGAGAATTTTTTTCTTCCAGCACGGGGAACATGATAAGGCCGCACTCCACAAAGCTTTTCTAATTGACAGAGTCTCTCATATCACCTCAGGTCAATCTCCACTACCATCATGCACTCCTACATCTCTTTTCGGGCTCGCATAATCTCGTCGATTGAATTGACCATCAAAGTACTGCACGCCATCCTCACACCTCGGCCCGAGCAGGCTCAAACCTCGATGGTGTCAATGATCCTGAACTCTAACTTGTTCTAGTGTGAGGGATGAAAGCATATAAGATAGAAGTATAGGAGTAGCTATTGACTTTCATTTTTGTGGGCAACTATCGCATACGAAGAGTTTGAACTATTTCAGCACCCTTCTCATTGTATTAAGGGATAAGACTTTACTATTTCAAAAAAAATAAAAAATAAAAAGAAAATAAAAAATAAAAAGAATATAAGACTTTTAAAAAGAGTTGATGTATACATCTAATTGTTTATGATTTTAGTCTATCATCTTCATTCTATTTGGAAAAATAACATTATTTTGCTCAGCATCCGCAAATGATTTTAGTTCATTTTTCACATTAATTTTTTCTTTGAAAAGTTTCACACTGTAGTTTTGCTTCTTATTTGTGCAACTCTCTCTTCTTCTTCTTCATTTTTTTTTTTTTTTTTGTGGTTTAAATGAACTTTCACTACTCAACCTCTTTATCACCTATTCAAAATTACTGATCAGTGTTAGTTTTAGAGTTAACTACTCAAACAAGAAAGAGCAACTTTAATTCTGACCAAATACTACATAAAAGCTTACTTGATACATGATTAGGTGCTACACTAATTTACTTCATACAAACTCCATGTACAAACTCTTTAAACCAGAAATGTTAAAAACCAAAAAGTTTTTTCATGCAATCGGCATATATAACTTCATATCAGATGTTGAAGTGGCCTAGAGTTCACAAGTGATGATTACACAAGCCTAGTAATCTATATCAGAAATTGAATAAAGCTGTAGCTGCAGTAACCTCAAACCAGCTAAGTTTTACTATAACAACACAGGCAAATGTTGAGATGACAATTCCAACACAACCATAGAGCAATACCATTTTACCATATGCGTTGAACCATTTAAAAGCATTTCTGCATGCAAGAACAACTACGCATATAAGAGAAATTACGCCGACTGCCATGACCATGACCTTGAAATCCATATCGACGTGACCCTTCTTTATGTAGCCATAAATTGCGGGACGGACAAGACCAAATATGAGGAACGATAGTATGGCAACTGTAAAATGAAGTAGGAACTGTCTTCTCCGATCCATCAGTCTATCATTTTTCGAGTCCCTTCTCTGCAAATTTTAGATAAATTTGAGTATGTCAAAGCAATCAACACTAGTTACCTATACAAAGATAGCCACATTGTTTAGTTTACTGTGGTCCCTCAAGTATAAGCAATTAGCACTGAGTGGTCAGCAAAAATAAATCCTTAGCTACTACTAGAATAACTTTTATGTTTAAAAATGAAAACTGTAGAACTGCTAACAAGTAGAATTAAAGTGAATTACCATATCCGGTCTTCTCAATTGGAAGTTCGAAAACCTGCTAGGTTTCCAGATTGCAGCACCAAGGCGCACACGATTGAGGCCATCCACTATTTAAAACAAACTTATTTGTGATATGCATGTTAATATATGAGATTTACTAAATATACACATGGTGAAAGACTTACTTGAAGTAGCACAAAAACTGGTTGCATAGGAAAATACACGAAGCTTTGGGAAAAAATAAAGTAAACATTTGTATATGATTAATCTCATCAGCTTATTAAATGATTTTGAAACTCCTTGCTTGATTTTGTGCTTTCCTTTAGTCCCGATGGTCCAGACATAATTGAGGCCATTCCCTGCTCAATAAATGAAACCCATTTACAACCTTTTAGAGAAAACGAGCTTCATGCTTGTTCCCTTCTCGGCTCTCGCATGTATGTACGTATTTATATACATCTAGTGTGAAGAAACATTGTGCAGTGCATCATCTTACTATATCTAAAATAAACTCGAAAAATAATGCAATAAACACTTTTCAAATATATGGAAAATTACTTACTTGAAGCAACAATAGAAGCAACCGCATATATGATACTCTTTAGAATGTTGAATAATTTTGAAATGCCTAATCTTGGGTTTTCTCCAGTGCCGGAGGCTCCTGTATCACAGTGCCAACCGGAAAGAGTCATATAGAAAAAATAGAAAAATAAGAAAGTACAGAAAGAAATTTCCAAAGCCGATCAAATACCCACACACTACAACTTGAGGAAACTGAAAATAATACATTATCACAATTCACAAACACCAACACCTTTGAAACTGGATATGTAGGCAGTAAAACTTAGGGTATGTTTGGTAAGCCAAATAAGCTAGCTTATAGCTTATTCAGTAGCTTATAAGCTCTTATTAATTAAATAAGTTCCATTTGGTTGGAGGAGTTTATTTGAGAAACTCGAACTTTTTTGAAAAGTTTCTTTTATTAGCTTTTCAAATAAGCTCATGAGTTTTTCACTTTTTGTTCCATTTTTTACCCTTGTAATTTTCTAGAAACATATTTTAAATATATCATTTTGTGTAATTTTCTATATATGAGCCAACTTATTAGTTATTTTGTCAAACGTTTTTATTTATATTAGCTATCAACTTATAAGCTAATTTATCTGCTAATTCTACCAAACATACCATTAGTGTAGTGAGTCATTTGGGAAGAATTAATTGTTCTAGGGAAGTGTTTGATCTTTTATAACCATTTCTGTTTAAAGTCCACTTATCGAAAATCTTTTATGTGTTTTACGTCTAAACTACTAGTGCATAAATGTTTTCGACATTGAGCAATGCATGTGAAGGATTACAAGGTGATCGAAGACAGAACTAAAATGAAAGAGCTGAGTACCTTTTTCGGTATTTAGATTGTCTACATCAGAGGAAAGAATATTATCATCTGTTCGCTCTTCCTGTTGAGTATTCAGCATGATTTCGTTCTCAGCTCTTCTCCTCTGATAACTCCAAAACTGATCAAATAGCCTCCCTGTTCAACGTAAGAGTTAAAATGGAAACTTGTAATAATACCTGAATATAATCACAGAAAGTAAAGAAATTGATTGTATCTCAGAAATTGAAAGGAATTAAGTTGCTTCTGAAATTTTTCACTTCTAAATAAGTGGAATCCATGACTTATCTTTGTTGATGCTATTACCTCTAGGCTTTAGTTCATCAAGTAGTAAAATCAGGATAAGAGTACCAAGTTTACATCGTGGTTGATACTCCCATAGCAATCAACGTAACTAACCTTTTCCAATTGTGGAACCAAGGTATAGAACAGTATCACGCCATACGTGTTGGGTTATTTTATGCTTTCCTTTAGTCCCAATAGTCCACACATGATTCAGGCCATTCCCTGCTCAATAAATAATCACATTCACAAAAATTTTCATGCACTGTAAAGAAATTACAGAGTTGGCATCACTATGACAAATTAATACATGGTGAAAGACTTACTTGTTGCAGTACAAAGAGAAACTGCATATCGAGTTATACGTAAGCTTGGGAAACAATGCACCAAACATGCATATACTATTCTTTTTAAAATTTCAAATGATTTTAAAACTCTTAAGCTCCCTGCAGTCAGCAATGTGGAATAGCTTTCTTCAATAGGTAGTTGTGTCTCGTCTCCTATTTCATAGTGTCAATGGTGAGCATTAATCACAAAATTAAACAGTTCTAAAGTTAGATGAAGTCATTAGTAAAGCATATTATGCGGGTCTATTCACAATGAAGTTAAATAAAAATACAATTTGTGCATGTTAATTTAAGCGAATGTATGCTGCAAAGCTGTGGAAGATAAACATGTGAGAATGCAGCAGTACCAAGTTTTGTCATGTTGGCATTTACAACATCTGTTTCACCGCTCGGAAAAATATCATCATTTATCACCATTTGCTTTTCTGGATTCACAGCATTTTCATTGTCTCTTCTCTTTCGGAAATTGCGAACCCAGTCGAATAACCACCCTGTGAAACTTCAATTCTTAAAAAAAGCAATTGATAATGAGTTCTAGTGTAGCTAGAGCACAAGTTTTGCACAGGATACCAGACTAAACTCGGTTGATGCCATATATTTTCTTTATTTCATAAACTAAGAATTAATCTCTAGGGTGGGACTATTCACACCCCATCCATTAATGAGCACACCCCAAAAATATCCACTTTTCCCAAAATGCCCTCCCAATTTGCTTTAAAAAATGTCATTTTGTTCGGCCAGACATGGCCGAACACCTTGATCATGAACAGCTTCATGGATGGCCAAACAAAACCAAAAAAAGGAAGGGAAGATTTTGCTGCCATTTTCTATATATATATATATATATAAAAGAAATGGGCAGGATATTTTGGGGAAGGTGAGCATTTTTTAGGCGTGTTTAGTAATCTCTATGACTGATTCAAACTTCAATGCTAACCATATATCTCAAATAACTCTTCGTTATTATCCACATATCTCGTGGTGCTCATGAAGGGTACATTCACTTCGTTGTTTTAAGACTCTTTTGAGTTTTCAGTTTTTAATTAAAATGCTACAAACTTGTTCACTGTCATATTTCGAAAATGCTTTCCTAAAAATAAGGTGGAAAAAAAAACTCAAAACAAATTTTGTGTTTTGAGAATTTTCAATGAGAAATCTAAAATATTGAAAACAAGGAAGATAACAGTTAACACATATAGTTAATATATTTTATCGTGTAAAATATTTTAAAATTAATTAAATAATTAAATATATAATTGTAAAAAAAATTCACGTTATACATATAAAATGTAAATCATAATTAATTCAGAAAATTATTGGAAATAATTAAAAATTTATTTTGTCTCTACAACAACTCTCGCTTGTCTCTCCAAAAAAAATGCCTTGCCTTCTCATTCTTTGTATTGCATATTATTGACATTGGATATTTTTCTCTGTTGGTCGTTTTCAACCACTGATAGTTGTCAAGGGGGCTCAAAATTCCTTTTGGCTATATTATTCTCGAACAGAAACAAATATGTTTATTTTTATATCTCTAAATTTTTTTTCCCAAATAACTTTATTTTTATCTATTTGTGTTGTTTTAATGGGAAAAAAGAGTTTCAATGTTCACCAATATAAATATTAATCAATAATATGTTAAACATTAAGTAGTTCTATATTTATAATTTAGTTCCTAATAAAATTATTTAATGAAATGTCATATAAGATAATTTCTATGAAAACCTCTCAACAAATATGTTTCAAGTTTTCTATTTTAAAAATCAATCTTTCAAAATGACAAACCAAATGTGTTTTAAGCAATTTCGGAATAGAATATGAAAACATAAAACTAAAAATGAATCAAAAATTCAAAATTGAAATAGCACCTTAGGCTGTGTTCTATTTGCCGTTTTCAGCCCGTTTTTTGTTTTCTATTTTCGAAAATGTTGAAAACGCGTTTTGTTCATTGTTTTAGAAAATACATTTTCGAAAACATTTTCAAGATTTGTATAGAAAACATGAAAACGTCTTTTTAACGTTTTCGGCGTTTTCTATGTTAAATATCGAAAATAAGGAAAACGTATTTTCGGATTTTAAACTTTACACTTATTACATTTTAGTCCCAACTCCCAACCACCGCCAATCACCGCCGGCCACCGTCGACCACCGCCGCCAAAGTCCGATCTGGTGGCTAAATCACTAGATATGGCGGTAGGCCACCAGATCTGGTGGTCCAACCACCACTAATGGTGGTCGACCACCATTAATGGTGGTTGGACTACCATAAACAGGTGGTTCGACCACCAACAGGTGGTCGAAACCACCTGCTGGTGGTTCGTGACCACCTGCTGGTGGTGCGAACCACCAAGAGTTGGTGGTTCGCATCACCACAGTGGCCGGTAAAGTCACCGGCCACTGGTTGAAGAGAAAAGGGGGGTACGTGTGGTGGGGGTAGGGTGGGGTGAAGATGAGGGCTTGTTTGAACATTTTGAATAGTTTAAGGACCTTTTTGTAATTTTTATTATACCAATTTGTATTTTTCTAAAAGTATAAACCAAACACATTTTATAGTTTCTCTTCTCAAAAATAATTTTTCAAAGCAATAAACCAAATGCATTTTCAATATCCTCAAAACAACAATTGAAAACAGAAAATACCAAAACATTTTCGAAAATGAAAATAGAAAATACAAAACAAACAGAACGCCCCCTTAGTTTTTAGCCAAATAAAACTTTACTCAAATATTACTCGTAGTCTAGCTCATCACAAGTAATTACCTTTTTTGGTTGTTGAACTAATGTGCATGAATTTGAGCTCTCTTCTAGTACCAAAAGTCCATAAGCGATTGAGGCCAGTCCCTGATGAAAATAATCCAGATATTTAAACTTCTTACAGAAAACATTAAACAATATTGCAAGCTCCTATTTTTGTTCCTGATTGCTTAAATGTGCATTTATATGACACAATAAAAAATGAGAAACAAACTTACTTGAAGTGGCACAAAAGGCAATTGCATATGAAGCTAAACATTGACTTGGGAAGAATTGAACCAAACATGCATAAATGATTCTCTTCAAATGAATGTAAAATGATTTTGAAATTCTTGAGCTCTCTGAAGTTAGCAACCAAGAATAGCTTTCTTCAACACATACTTGAGCATTGGCTCTGTGGAAATCATAAGTGAAGCTTGATTTCAAACATAAATATTTATGAACGTACCTATTTATTATAAAGTCGTTAAAGATAAGCATGTATGAAGAAAAAGGAATGAGAGCACTTAGATTTGTTCCCTCTTTGACATTCACAACATCTACTTCAAACAAGAGAGTTTTATCATTTGTTGCTGTTCGTTGCTTAGAATCAAGTGCATTTTCATTCTCTGTTTTCTTTCTAATATTTTGAACTTCGACAAATAACCCTTCTGTCAACTCAAAGAGTCAGAAAATGCAATAAGTGATATGACCTAATACATTTACTATTATACCTAATCTCCATTCAACTATATGACGCGTTTCAAGCATACACTGAAAAACTTACTTGAAGTAGCATAAGAAGCAACTGCATACGAAACTAAACGTATGCTTGGGAAGAAATGCACTGTGCATGCATATATGATTCTCTTTAGAATGTCAAATAATTTTGAAATGCCTAATCTCTCTGCAATTGGCAATTGGACAGAGTTTTCTTGAGTGTCAGCTCTTATGTCACGGCATCAATAGATAACAGTTATGAACTCAAGAAACAACTATGAACTAAATGGTCATTTGTGAAGCTTAGTTGCACATTGTTTACTTCATCACTGAAAAAAAAACTTGTCTTCTGTAGCCAATTACTATAGAGAAATAAGTGCACATTATCCTCTCTTTTTTTCAAAAATTCCAAAATTGAGCGAATAACCCCACTGTTACAATTGAGAGTTAAAAAGGACATCAGAAATGATTATATCACAAGAAATGTTAGCAAGTTTATCAATTTATTTGCATCTTGAAAGATCAAACAGATAGGGCCCTCTAGGTTTTTCACTTTGAAGATCCATGACACATTCCTATTGATGCTATAAGCTCTTGTTCACTGAGTGTGGTAATCAAATAAGATAGTAGAGATCACATGTTAACTATGTAGATAACAACTTTTTATACTAAAAATTCATCTCTTCCATGACAAACTTCAAATTTTTCCAGAACTATACTATTATTGTTCACCTCTATTCTTTTAACAATTGAATTACCTTCTTGGACTGAAGAACCAAGGTGCATAGGATCATCATCCAATGCATGTTCTTGCATGATTCTCCGACCACTTCTACTACTAAATTTCCAGACACGCTTGAGGCCATTCTCTGCTCAAAATAATGAAACGTATATTTAATTATTTATAGATATAATATTTTCTCCGAATTAATTCCCGATTGCTTCTTGTGCAAAGAGGCACTATAAAGAAGTTGCACTGCCACATAATGTCACTATCCAAATATATGGTGAAACTTACTTGTATTAGCATAAAAAGAAGCAGCATATGGCACTGTCCATAAGAACGGGGAAAAATGCAGTAAACGGGCATATATGAGTCTCTTGAGAATGTCAAATGGCTTCAGAACTCGTAAGCTCTCTTTAATGAGAAATTGGAAAAGGCTTTGTCGTGCATTATATGTATAGTCAGTGGACAACACAACAAACTTGAACAATTTTGGATCAAATGATATCACCAGAAAACACAACTATATGAGATCTTGATGCTTACACAACTTAGCATTTCAACTACTGGATTACTTTATCTAAAATCTAAAGTTGTATGTTGCTAAGAAGATCTTAATAATGTACATATGCTACATGATCTTTTTCTTGAAAGAGTTATCTTCGGTAGTGTAAGAATTTTGTGCACAAGAAATCATGGTTTTTCTTGTGAATAACTTGAGAAACTTTTGTATTTTATTTCTCAGGAACTACATTAATTAATAGTGTTTGAGAATATTTCTATTAGAAAATTAAAAAAGTAATAAATAAAATAAGAGAATAAATGTGAATATAACTACCTCTGTGATTTTCTAATTCAAAAATTTGCTCTCCTACTACTTCAATTTCTTGTTTTGCAGTAGTTGTTAGCTCTTGAGTGTCATTTATATGGATTTCAAGTTTGAAAGAATAAAACAAATAATATGGCTGCTCAACTAATTCACTAATATGAATTATCAAAGTAGTAGTGTTCTATGAAGCATGCTAGAAAAATTTGAACCCATCCCAATGCTTGAAAATTTGAATTTTCCTCGGATCGAAGAATGACTATATAGTAAGGATCCTTAAGAAGTATGATACTTTAAAAGAACAAATGTGAATGGTAACTACCTTTGCCATTTTCTAATTCAGCAATTTGCTCCTCTACTATTTCAAATTCTTGTGTTGTAGTGGGTGCCGGCTCTTGAGTGATGTCATCTACATGGGTTTAAAATTTCACAAGAATGATATATAAATTATGAGTGCTCAACCAATTTAATAATCCAATTTATCAAATTAATAGTATTCGAGGAAGCATGCTAGCAAGTTGAACCAATATGATTCTCCAAATTTTGAAATATTTCTCCTCATAAAGAATAATATTCATGTGGATGAACAAACAATATGTATAATCTTGAGAAAAGTTTCCCACCAACTAATACTTGAATAGAGTAAGTGTCCTCATAGATACCTTTGTGGTCTTTTGATTCAACAACTTGCTCCCCTACTACAATTTCTTGATGTGTTGTAGCTTTCAGCTCTTGAATGATATCATGATCTAGTTGGTTTCAAGTTTCAAGAATAACATACAAATTATGAAAGCTCAACCAATTTACTAATTTGAATTAGTGCCAAAAAATTTAAACCCATGTGACACTAGTACACAAGTGACATTAGGTGACGCCCATTAGGTGGCGTTTTTATTGAAACCGCCACCCTTGATGCTCGGAATTAAGAAAGGGTGGCGGTTATAACAAAAATCCGCCACCCTAAACCAACGTTAAAAAAAAAAAAAAAGAACAACGGGTGGCGGTTGTGTAAAACAACCGCCACCCTAAGTTGGTTTCGGGTGGCGGTTGTGTTAACAACCGCCACCCTAAACGAACGTTAAAAAAAAAAAAAAATTTAGTACATAGGGTGGCGGTTGTAAGCTAACAACCGCCACCCCTTTTTTTATTTTTTTATTATTAAAATACTTTTGGGTGGCGGTTTTTTGCTACAACCGCCACCATTTCCCTTTAAATATTCCACCAACTCATCAGATCTGGTATTCCCGCTTCTGAGTTTTCATTCTTTTGAAAAATTTTCGAAATTTTTTCAAATATTCATGGTTTGAAATCAGATTTAAGTGCAATTTCTTCACAAATTGGTGCCATAATTTAAGTAAGGTAAACTTCTTTGATCTTTTGGTCATGTAAATCTCGTTTATTTTTGTATAATTGTTAATATAAATTTTTTCGAGTTTTTGAGCATGTAAACTTTAAATGGTCATAACTTTTGCATACGATGTCCGTTTTCAGCCCACGAGTACATTCCGGAATCGTCGCGACGAGATCTACGACACTCACCGCTATTGCCGTGACCCCATGTTTCAGGCCGATCTGAGGTCATCTAAGGCCTCAAAACGCAATTTTTAGCTTTTCATCTTATAATTTTGTGTTTTTGTTCTTATATTGTTCATTTTGTTGTAATTGGATGTGATTGGTTTTGAATAAAAATTATTTCGTGTGTTTTCCATCGCTCATATCATAAAAAAAAAGTGGACTTTGGGTGGCGGTTTTGCACTAGAACCGCCACCCTAAGTCCTTTTTTTTTTAAAAAATGATAAAGGGTGACGGTTGTTTTTAACAACCGCCACCCGAAGTTTATTTTGGGTGGCGTTTTTTCAACCGCCACCCTTTGGCCGACTTTGGGTATCGCTGGTTTGGGTGGCGATCAAAAAAAGGCCACCCGAAGTGTAAAACAACCGCCACCTAAGCTCATTTTTGTACTAGTGTGATACTTCAGCATCTAAATATTTCTTAGAATGACTATTCACAGAGATGCCAAACTGATAAACCCCAACTAGGGATGTGAGCAAGTGGAGCCCAAAATTTAGAGCTCAGGCTCAACTCGGCATTTATCGATCTTTTCCTGATCCGAGCTGAGTTCACTTTACCAAAAAAAAAAAAAAGCTCGTCTTGGGCTCGCCCCTAATTGAGACCGAACCAACTTGAACAACGTACTTTTTTCCCAAAAAAATTAAAGAATGTATAAAAACTAATTAAATTACTGACATTTATAGGCAAAAAATCAAATTTTCAAATTTGAATTTTACATGTAGTTTGGGATCGACTAACATTTTATTTTTTTAGTAAATAATCTACTTCTTCGTGAGTAACTTTACCATTTTTGGTTGTTGAATTAAGGTGTGACGGGCTATCGCACGATGTGTTTTCTTGGATGATTTTGTGATCTCTTCTTGTACCGAAACTCCAGACATGATTGAGGCTGGTCCCTGATAAAAATAATACGACATATTTAAACTTCTAAAAAAAATTGAACAATATCCTACGACACTCCAAATTTTGTTCCTTGATTGCTTAAGTGTGCACATATATGACTCATAAAAGAAATGTGGGAAAAAACTGACTTGAAGTAGCATAAAAAGCAACTGCATACGAAGCCAATCATTGACTTTGGAAGAACCGAACCAAACATGCATATATGATTCTCTTCAAATGAATGTAAAATGATTTTGCAACTCTTAACCTCTCTAAAGTTAGCAACCGAGAATAGCTTTCTTTAACACATAGTTCCGCCTTAGCTCCTGTGTTATATTGTCAATGGATAGCAATCACAAACACAAAAATTCTAAATTGGAATGAAGTCATAAGTAAAGCATGATTTCAAACATATATATTTATGGGTGAACTTTTTATTATGAAGGCATATTTATAAACTTTACGAAGTATATCATAATAAATAAATATTATAAACTCTAAGTCTCGTCCCAGGTTACTTCTTGTATATAAATGCACCGTTAAGATCATCAAGATATAATTATGCATAATGTTCATTCAAGTTGTATGACACCTTTCAACTATACATTGAACAACTTACTTGAAGTAGCATAAGAACCAACTGCATACGAAGCTGAACATATCCTTGGAAAGTAATGCACTACACATACATAAATGATTCTCTGCAAATTGTCAAATAATTTTGAAATGCGTAATCTCTCTGCAATTGGCAATTGGACAGAGTTTTTTTGAGTGCCAACTCTGTTTCATGACATCAACAGACAACAGTCATATACTATACCCAAAACAATTATGAAGTAAATGGTCATTAGTTGTGTCTTTGAAAGGTCAAATTGATTTAGTCCTTAAAGTTTTGCACTTATAAGATCCAGGAGGTACTTTTGTTGATGGTAATTAAGTAAATAAGATAGTAGAGGTTAGCATTTGAACTCATGTATATAACATCTTTTGACACTAAAAACTCATTTCTACTGAGACAAAAACATCACTTTCAACAAGAACTACAATATTAATTATCGTGTACCATTATTCGTTTCACAATTGAATTACCTTGTTGGACCGAGGAACCAAGTTGAATAAGATCATCATCTGATGAATGTTCTTGCATGATTCTATCTCTTGTACCACCAAATTTCCAGATCACACGATTGAAGCCGTTCTCTGCTCAAAATAATGAAGCATATATTTAGTTATTTATATATGTAATATTTTCTCTGAGTCAACTCCTGATTGTTTCTGGTTCATCGAGGCACTATATATTAAGAAATGGCACTGCGACATAATATCACTATGCAAATAATAATATATGGTGAGACTTACTTGCGTTAGCATAAAAGGCAGCAACATATTGTACTATCCATGAGAACAGGTGAAAATGCAGTAAACAGGCATATAGGAGTCTCTTGAGAATGTCAAATGTCTTCAAAACTCGTATGTTCTCTTTAATGAGCAATTGAAAACGCTCTGCCCTGCATTATATGTAGAGTCAATTCACAACACCACATACGTACTTAAACAACTCTAGATCAAATGAATTTATATAATTTTCACATGATCGATTAGAAAACACGATCAAGTGAGACCTTGATCGTTATACAACTTAGCATTTACGTACGCAAGATTACTTCTTCATCTAAAGTTACATATTGTTAAGAAGGTATTAATAATGCACATATGCTACATAATCTTTCTTGATTATCTTGGGATTGTGGGAATTTTGTGCACAAGAAATCATGTTTTTTCTTGTGAGTAACTTCAAAAAATTTTGTATATTATTTATCAGGAATTACATTAATAGTGTTTGAGAAGCTTTTGTATTTGAAAAAGAAGAAGTAAAAATAACGCAAGAGAATAAATATGAACATAACTACCTCTGTGATTTTTTTATTCAAAAATTTGCTCCCCTACTACTTCAAATTCTTGTTTTACAGTAGTTGTTTGCTCTTGAGCATCATCTACGTGGGTTTCAAGTTCAAAAGAAAATAAAAATAATATGGGTACTTGACTAATTTAATTTACTAATCTGAATTATCAAAGAAGTAGCGTCTAGGAAGCATGCTAAAAATATGAACCCATCCGAATATAATGCTAGAAAAATTGAAATTTTCCTCAAGAAGAATGACTATTTTGTAAAGATCCGTAAACAATGTGATACTTAATTTATGAGAATTAATGGATATCAACATAGACTACGTACCTTTGCCATTTTCCGATTCAGCAATTTGCTCGTCTACTATTTCAAATTCTTCTTTCATAGTAGGTGTCAGCTCTTGAATGATGTCATCTACATGGATTTAAAGTTTCACAAGAATGATATTTAAATTATGAGTGCTCAACCAATTTAATAATTGATTTATCAAATTAATAGTGTTTGAGAAATAGCATGCTAAAAAGTTGAACCAATGTGATACTCCAAAATTTGAAATATTCCTCTTCCCCAGAAACAATAATATTCATGCGAATGAGTAAACAAGACGATAGTCTTGGGGAAAGTTTCCTACCAATTAATACTTGAATAAGGTGAGTGTTAACATAAATACCTTTGCGGTTTTTTGATTCAGCAACTTGCTCCCCTACTACTTCTTGAGGTGTTGTAGCTTTTAGCTCTTGAATGATGTCATGATCTACTTGGTTTCAAGTTCCAAAGAATAATATATAAATTGTGAAAGCTTAATTAGCCAATTGAATAATTTGAATTAGTGCTAAATAGCCATGTGATACTTCAACATCTAAAAATTCTAAGAATGACTATTCATTGAAGTACCAAAAGTGATGACCCCCAACTAGGGATGTCAGTTTAGAGCAGGTTCAGCTCGGCTCGGTATTTAGCAAACTTTTCCAGATCCGAGCTGAGCTCACTTTACCAAAAAGATGCCGGTCTTTGGCTTGCCCCTAATTAAGACTAAGAAGATTCAAACAATGAAATTTTTTCTCAAAAATTAAAGAATGTATAAAAACTAATTATTTATAGGAAAAAAAAATTCAAATTTTAAATTTTTAATATGAACGGTTGTTTTACCTCAGCAAACACCTTTTTTTAGCAAAATAAAAGTTTATCCAAATATTACTCGTAATCTACCTCTTCATGAGTGACTTTACCTTTTCTTGTTGTTGAACTAAGGTGTGTAGGGTTATCACACACAATTTTATGATCTCTTCTAGTACCAAAGGTCCAAACACGATTGAGGCCAGTCCCTGGTAAAAATAATCCAGCATATTTAATTAAACTTCTAAGAAAAAATTGAACAATATCCTATGCTCCAAATTCCATTCGTGGTTGCTTAAGTGTGCATGTATGTGACACATAAAATAATATATATATCGGAAAAAACTTACTTGAAGTAGCATAAAAGGCAACTGCATATGACTAAACATTGACTTAGGAAGAACTGAACCAAGCATGCATATATGTTTTTCTTCAAATGAATGTAAAAGGATTTTGTAACCCTTAAGCTCTCTGAAGTTAGCAATCGCGAGTAGCTCTCTTCAACACATAGTTGCCCCTTAGCTCCTGTGTTATAGTGTCAATGGAAGCAATCACAAACACAGAAATTCGAACTGGAATGAAGTCATAAGTAAAGCATGAATTCAAACATAAATATTTATGGATGAACTTTTTAGATAAGTCAAGAAAAAAGAATGAGTACCCATTTTTGTTCCCTTTGACATTCACATCATCTACTTCAAACGAGATAATTTTATCATTTGTCGCCATTTGCTGCTTTGAATCAAGTGGATTTTCATTCTTTGTTTTCTTTCGAAGATTCTGAACTTGGACAAATAACCTTCCTGTCAGATCAAAGAATTAAAAAATCAAATAGGTAATATGACTTCATACATTAGGGGGAAAAAAGAAAAAAAAAAAAAAGAAAGCAAGCAAGAAAGAAAGAAAGAAAAAATAAGAAAGTGGAGATAAAATGAAGAATGCATTTTAACATATACATATAAAAGAGATCAACTAGCTTTTCAAATAATCAAACATATTTACAAACTTTACAAAATATAGCATAAATATTATAAGATCTTTGTTTCATCGTAATTTCTTTTTGTGCATAAATGCACCATTAAGATATTATACTTAATGTTCATTCAACTAAATGACACATTCCAAGCATATAGCGAACAACTTACTTGAAGTAGCATAAGAAGCAATTGCATATGAAGCTAAATGTATGCTTGGGAAGAAATGCACTGCACATGCATATACGATTCTCTTCAAAATGCCAAATAATTTTGAAACGCGTAATCCCTCTGCAATTGGCAATTGGACAGAGTTTTCTTGAGTGTCAGCTCCTGTGTCACAGCTTCAATGGACAATAGTCATGTACTCAATACAACGATGAAATAAATGGTTATTACTCATGATTGAAGCTTAGTTGTAGATTGTCTATGTCATCAGTGAAGAAAATATCGTCATCTGTTGCCAATTACTGTAGAGAAATATGTGGATTTTTGTTTTCTTCCTTTTCCAAAATTCAAAAACCAATCACACCCCCATCGTCACACTTGAGAGATCGATAAAGAGGAAATTGGAAATATGATATTATCACAAGATATATATTAGAAAGCTAATCAATTTCTTTGAATCTTGAAAGATCAAATGGACCGAATCCTCTAGGTTTTTCACTTTCAAGATTCACAACGTATTGTTGTTGATGCTGTGAGCTCTTGTTGACTGAGCAAGGTAATCAAATAAGATAGTAGAGATTATTATATGTTAACTCATGGGGATAACAATTTTTACACTAAAAATTCATACCTATTATGAGAAACTTCAAAATTTTTCACAACTGTACTATTATCATATACCTCTATTCTTCTAATAATTGAATTACCTTCTCGGTCTGAGGAGCCAAGTTGCATAAGTTCATCATCTAATGCATGTTTTTGCGTGATTCTATGATCTCGTCTACTACAAAATTTCCAGACACGAATGAGGCCATGCCCTGCTCAAAATAATGGAACATACATTTCGTTATTTATATATGTTTTTCGAGTTGATTTTTGATTGCTTCTTGTGCACAGAGGCACTATTAAGAAAATGCATTGGCACACAATGTCACTATCCAAATAAATATATAATGAGACTTACTTGCACTAGCATAAAAGCAGCAACATATGGCACTATCCATAAGAAGGGGAAAAAATGTAGTAAACGGGCATATAGGAGTCGCTTGAGAATGTCAAATGGCTTCAGAACTCGTAAGCTCTCTTTAATGAGCAATCGAAAAAGGCTTTGCGCTGCATTATACGTAGAGTCAACAGAGAACACCACAAACTTAAGCAACTCTTGATCAAATGAAGTTATATAATTTTAACATGATAAGAAAACATGATCAGATGAGATCTTCATGGTTATACAACTTAGCATTTGAGCCAGTGATTCACATATGTACATGATCTTTCTTGAAAGAGTTGTCTTTGGCAGTGTAAGAATTTTATGCACAAGAGATCACGTTTTTTCTTGTGAACAACTTACGAAACTTCTGTATTTATTTCTCAAGAATTACATTAATAGTGTTTGAGAAGCTTTTTCTAAAAAATAAAATAGATAAAAACGAATAAATTTAAAAACTGAAGAAAATAAAGTGAACATAACTACCTCTGTGATTTTCTGATTCAACAATTTGCTCATTTACTACTTCAATTTCTTGTTCTGCAATAGTTGTCAGCTCTTGAGTGTCATCTGTGTGGTTTTCAAGTTCGAAAGAATAACTATTTGTGAGGATCCATAAACAGTACAATACTTTAAGAGAATAAATGTGAACAAATTAAAACTACCTTTGCCATTTTTTGATTCAGCAACTTGCTCCCCTACTACAATTTCTTGATATGTTGTAGCTTTCAACTCTTTAATGATGTCATGATCTAGTTGATTTCAAGTTCCAAAGAATAATATACAAATTATGATCGAAAGCTTAACAAATTTAACAACTTGAACTAGCTAGTGCTAAACACCCATGTGATACTTCAACATCTAATTCAAATTAATTACATGGGTGTTCAGCACTAATTTAGGATCTCTGTTTAGGCGCTCCCAGGAGCACTTGATCATTACTATGTAATTCATAAAGCTAATTCTAGTATTCTACCAAATCAAAAACACCCTAATCACCCTTTTTGTTTACTCCGAATTTATGATCAATTAAATTCTAATAGGTAATTGTTCTTCCAAGAATATATTAATTTGTTGGTGATGTACCTGTAACATCAATAATTTTAATATCGTCTCCATGAGATGATCCTTGTGATACAAGAGATGATCCTTGTGATACAAGATGGTTTTCTGATTTATTGGAATCATTGGTCTCATTCGTTGCAACACCCTCGAGTTTTGCTCCATCACTATCAGGTGGTAGACTACTTTGTGGTAACGGATCACTGGCGCTGGTATCACGTATTGCTTCATCTTTGTCTTCGTCTTCATGATCATGATCTTTACCTGAACGTACATGCATGTCATGGGTCGAACATATTACTCAGAATTGTTTAGATGTTCGTAAATTATGTAAGTATAAACAATTGTTAAAAGTTAAACAACTTTTTATCTACACATTTGACACGACCGACATGTATTATTCAGTTCTTCACTATTAAGTTCTATCTATTAATTTATGCTAAATAGATAATATAATTATTGATAAAGCCTTGCCCAACAAATTTATTGAACCTCGTAGCTTTTCAAGTGATCATAGAAACATGGCATGTATTCAACTTATAAATTTTTATTTTAACTCTAAAAAGTTAATTATTTTTAGTTTGAATTGCAATAGCAATGACAAAGATGAAATATATAGATAATAATTAATTAGTATCGTACGCACAAATTAATAGCTAGTTTGATATAACGTACGCACAAATTATATATTTTTGTCCATTGTTATTTTCAATCACAAATTGAATTTCATAATTATATTTCTTTTTATATGTCTAAAATACTTTCTTTATTTCAGAGTTACGCATTGAAAAATCCTTGGTTATTTATTTATTTATTTATTATCTCTGTAAAACAAACTCTAAAATTTAAAAATTGATCTCCACAATATGGCATGATCAATATTATTACTCTTTCTAAAAACATTTTGCATATATTCAACTTTACCTTTTGCTAGATAAATTTAAAAAGAAAGTTAATTTGTGGCTAAAAAGATTCTTAATTTTAATTTAATATATGGTTTAACATATTCATTATAGACAATAAATACAACTTCTTACTAATTTAATACTTTAACATGTACTAGCTATTGTGGATACTTATAGAGATTTCATGCATGGGAAGTTGTAATTGACATGTAATTAAACTTAATTAAAAAAAGTAAGCGTTGCTTTAATTCATTAAAAAGGAAGTCCATCCAAATGAAGAAAATATCTGCCACGCAACTTTTGTTAGTGGCAATTTTTTTATTGAAGATAATATTAGTTAAATGGTATATATTTGAATTGATAAATTGATTTAAACTCTTATATCATGTAAACCAAGCAAGATCATATATAACAGAGCAATTAATTAGACATCTTGTGTTTGATAGCCACCTATTATTAGGTTTTTTTGGGAAGGGGAGGGGGTAGAGTTGAATAATCGTTGCAACCCCATTTAAATGAAACCTCTACGTGTTAAGTTTTGATAGAAATAAATAAATCTCACTTAAACTTCTATAACATCACGTGGTTCAATACTAATAAAATTATAAATGATTGTTGACAACAAAATTTTTGTTTTTAATTATATTTGCGGTTAAAAATTAGATTTTCTTGTAGTATATATTGTGCGCTACAAAGCTATATATCTTGAAAAAAATCATTCCATGTCTAAACATTTGTTTGTCGAAATGAAGGATTGAATCTGCTCTACACGGTGAGTAGGATTATCTACCTTCCGATGTAGCAGTTGACATAAAACGTACGTACGTGGCGTAGGCTAAATATTGGGAAGAGATTTATTTTTATTTTTATTTTTTTCCCACCAAACAACTATCTCATATTGATTTAAAATATTGGATGAACAAGATATATATATATATTAATTCTCGCTACTCTAGCTCTAAACCCTTTATATATATAATTATGCAGTCTTGACTCTTGAAACGATCATAGTGGGTACACCTTACGGAGTCCAATACTACCATTATAGTATTGCTATATGTTCAAATAATCAATAATATTATTAATTTGATAACATGTTGCTCCCAAGGTTGTCAGGATCGAATTTTTGGATTGGACCGATGAAGAATCTTCAAGATGGAATTGTTGGATCGGATCGAGGATCGTAAGATCCTATGAAATAATAATTTAACAATATTTTCTAATCTAAAAATATATTAATAATGATAAAATAAAATTTTAAAAGAAATATAATTTATCATTTATATATAAGTTAACAATTATTACTTAAAAACAATTGGTAAATTAAAATCCAAGTGTTCATTTAGTCCATGAAATCAATATTGTTATGAATAAAACATCATCGTGATATTTTAAATGTTATTTTCAAGAATTTCTAATTAAATTTTTTTTCCAAAAAATTCAAACACATCACCACGGCAATTATTTGCAATCCTACACCCGATTCCATACGATCCTAAACCGATTATATACGATTCTATACGATCCTGAAATGATCCCACAACAATCCTATAAAAAATGATTGATTTTATCATAGATCCTACGATCCTAATCGTCGTTCTGACAACCATGGTTGCACCACTATATTGATAGTGATCAAGCACGGTACGGTAGATCTCTATAACTATGTATATATGTTCCCTTGAAATTTATTTAGTACTAGTTTAATTTTCAACATATTTTAATTTATGAGACACATACATATTTACATATATATGGTGGGAGAAATAGAATTTGTACCTGAAGGAAAGAAAAATTTGAAGCATGGTAAACATAGTATTAGACTTTTGAAGTCGAAACGATGACGCTTGTTATCTTTCTCCTCCTGTTTCATGTTTTGGAGAATTTGGACTCGTGAACAATAAAACGAAAACGTACTAAGCTTTTTATTTTCTCTTATCAATATTCAGCACAACACTTGATTTGCGAATGCTTTACAAATTAAAGTAGCGGATATGTACTTATATAGAAGTGATAAGAACACTATTAGGTCAATGCGTATGCATGAAGGTTAATGGAAAATAAGAGTAGAAGATTCACCTTAATTATTTTCTTAAGTTTACTAGTACTCTATGTAATTAATTATTAATGTAGGATATCATTTGTTTATTCTCTTCACATTTAACAACCCGGTGGAGATAGAGTTGTAATGGTATAAACTACTACTACACCGTTTATGCGGTGGAATATTCCAACCGGAAGGTAAAATGGAATGGGAGGAAGAAGATGATTTACCTTGAAAAATGGAGGAATTTGCTTTAAAAAATGATTGGGAGGGTGTTAGCGGATAAATTTTAATGTATTTTTATGAGTGGGAAGAGAGAATGAGTGGAGCTGGATGGTGGAAATTTAATGAGTGAAGAGATAAATAAATGTGATTTGTTTGACTAAATTTGAATTTCAAAAAGAATGAATTAAAATGCATCTTGATGTGTATGCTAGGGAGAATATCAGAGAAGAAGGGTTCGTTGGGAGAAATTTTGTGAAGACAGATGTACTCACGTAAGTTTATTTTTTCAAGACTAAGAGAGGAATTCTCCCTCCGATCGAATCGAAGATAAAATGGTATCTTTACAGATAAAATTTATATCCTAAGTTTGGGTTTTCAAGTGAGTCCACTTAATTTTCGTCCTCCAAAAGTGATCTTTACAGATTAAAATTTCTTCTACTTTTCTTGTAGTAATCTATTATCATGATATTCGATTTTTTCTTCCTCTCGAGATATAGTCCACTTTCTTTATTGTTAGTGTATTAAACATTTTAATTTCATGATATATACTTATTTTATATTTTTTATTGTTCATCAAAATAAATTAATTGTCATTGTTTATGTAGGGATACAAGCATGTGAAAAGTGCAAATAAATGCTCTTTTTTAATAGATAAATGTTATCTTTTAAATAAAATTAATTACATTAGATTGCCATCGATTGTTTAATGTAGGGATACAAGTGAAAAAAAAATGCAAAAAAATACAAATTTTTAATAAAATTAATTACAATTTTTACTCAATCCAAAAATAAAAATAAAACCATCTTTACGATGCATGCACGAATTTATTATCTTTCATTCTTTTACCTTCATCAAGTAAAAATGTTCAATGTTGATAAACATATATATATATAGGGCTCAGAGTGTCAATAATCTGGTGAAGGTTTTTAATTTAATTTTTTATTGTTTTTGTACAATTAGTTAGTTCCACAAACATCTTTTTTGTTACAAATTCAATCTTTGTTGTTCCACGAATGACTACAATTGGTTTAGACAATTCATCCACAATTAAAAAGGTTTATTAAACTCTAATCATTATATATATTAATAAATTTTTGTTATATTCTAGTTCTAATAATAAACCTTTTTATATAATTGTGGATGAATTGTAAACTTTAGCAAATAAGGTTTGGCCCGCTATGCAAAATCTTGTTTAATATTATTACATAGATAAATAAATTTTCCAACCTCAACAAATCGAATTTTGTCGTCGTTACCTTAACAAACTCAATTTTGTCGTTACCCGGCTTCATACAAACTGAAGAGAAACCTGTTTATTTATTCATGGATGGATCAGTTGTTAATGAATTTGAAAATGATTTTTTTTAATTAATATTCTTGGTGGTTAAAATCAGAAATTTTACTTCTAATTTAAAGAAACACAAAATAATCGAATCGGTAAATAGATGCTAGGGTTCGATTTTATGTCTTCAAAACGAAAATGGCCCCGTTCAGGTGCTTAATTGAGATTAAATAACAATCGTCTCCTAAGATTACATACTGTGATTTCTTCTTATTAAAAATGCATTTCAAACAACAAAAAACAGCAAATCCATCAGAAATTGTTTTGTACTCTCTTAATGAAAATGGACGGATGCAAACAACATTATATATATGCAAGAAATTACAGCATAGTTTATGAATGCAAGAAGATGGAAGTGATTTTGGATGAATTCTGCAGAAGTGATGCCTTTTAATTTATATATATATATACATATATATATATATATATATATATATATTTCTTTTTAAAAAATAATATAAAGATATAGTATATAGAATTAATGTCAAAATTTTCAAATAAATAGGCACAACAATTAGAACAAGGCAATTTGGGGTCCAATGCAACTTGAGATGACAAAAACGGATACATACATTTTCAATTAAAATAAAACTACAATTTTTAGTTAATTAATTTTTATTGAAGTAATAAATAAATGATTACTTTGGGGACCAGAACGCGATCAACTATTCATCCACAGAAAGCTAGTTTCGCACGCATAATAAATATATATATATAGTCAATGTTCTATGGCAGTTTCATGTGTATGAGTATGAAACATCAACAATTAAAGACAAAGCACAACTTGGACTGGTTTTTCTGTGGCTAGCTAATTCGCACAATAAGGGACCCAACCTTTACGGTTGCTGTGTATTGAGGACTCATTTTCAAAATTTTGGCATTTAAGAACATATTTCAGAGTTTTGTTTTATAATAAGGGCTTTTAATATAAAATGACAATGTTGCCCTTCCTTTTTAATAAGGGCTTGAGGAATGTTACCCTTCCTTAAGGAATGTTACCCTTCCTTTTAAGCCAAATAAAATATGAAACAATTCAATCGAATTAATACAAAGCTTTTTAATATGTACAAATTAATTCAAAATATTTCTAAAAAGTTTTCATTTCAACTTACACTTTTGTTATATTTTTGTTTTGACACATCAGTTAATAAATAAACAAATTTATTCCACCTAATTAATTTTAATTGAAAGCATTTTCAAAATGATAAATATTTTAATTTAATTTATTAAAAATTTAATAAGCATATTAAATTACAAAAAAAGATGTCGAATTAAAAAATATGAGCATATATTCATGTAATTTTTGGTTCTAAAATCGTTTTTATGATAAGAGCATTACTCAAAGTGGTATTTTAATTTTTTATTTTTTAAAAATAATGAAGTGGTATTTCAATGTTAACTAATCATTTAAAAATTAAAACTAATATTATTATTAGGAAAGCACAATAGCCAAAACCAGAAAATAATAAATCAAGAAAGCATCCATAAGATCTCTGATCTCAATTGAATCCAAAACCAAAACCAAAGTACCTTTAGGGTGTGTTTGATTGCATAGAATTTTGGTGGAAAGGAAAATATTTTCCACGAAAATTTTCCCACTTTGTGTTTGATGCAAAGATGAAAATTAAATTTAAATTCCATGGTACAAGCATTTTAAGCTTGTTTTTCTCTAATTCTATGGAAAATAATTTCCTTGGGATGGGGTGGTTTTTCTTTTCCATGTTATATGGAAAATAATTTTCGATCCTTTCCATCTTTTCCAGTCAAACACACCCTTAATAATGTTTCACCAAACACCTAGATCCACCAATTAATACCTCAATTAACAACAAAATCCATGTTCCGTATCCAAAATTACACACACTCGAACCCAAATCACTTGCTACTAGTTACTAGTTAGTTAGGAAAAAAGAGAAACTGCTTTGAGTCGATGAGGTAAGATTATCTCGAAATATGATTTGACTATCTACGAGTTATACATGCATTTGTGTTCATGGATTGGTGTTTCCAAATTTTAATGCGTGCCACTTTTAATGAATGCTAAGAGGAGCCAATTGGCGATTAGAAAGGGGTCTCAGATATTTTAGGTCTTGCTTTTGATTCTTGGAAAGAGAAGCAAATTGGAAAATTGATAGTAGAAAACCAGAAGATCTTCCCGTTGTTTCTGTTGGCAAGCGTTTTTCTTGGGTGGGTGTGATGGGGGTGGGGTCAATTTTTTAATTATTCTTCCTCTTTCTTTTTCAAATAATTTGGTTGTCTATATATATTATTTGGTGAAAAATAACTTTTGATTCTAATAATATTGAATTGTAATAGACCAAATTAATAATAGCATTAGTTTTAATTTTAAAATGATTGGTTAAAATAAAAATGTCACTAATAAATAATGTCACTTTGTCTCCAACTATCATGAGAAATGATTTAAAAAGTGAAAAAAATTAATATGAACACTTAAGATTTGATTGGACATATTTTTCTTTTTTTGTAATTTAATATTCTTATTATATTTTTAATAAATTAAATTAAAATATTTATCATTTTGAAAATATGTTCAATTAAAATTAATTAAGTGGACTAAATTTTTACATTTATTATGTTATGGGTCAAAACAAAAATATAATAAAATTGTAAGTTGAAAAGGAAACTTTTTCGAAATATTTTGGACCAATTTGTACATATTGAAAAGCCTTGTATTCAGTTAAATTGTTTCATACTTTCTTTGAATTAAAAGGAAGGTAATATTGTCATTTTATGCTAAAAAGTCCTTATTGTGCAACTAAAGTTAAAAATGGGTCCTAGAATGCCAAAATTTTCAAAATGGATCCTCGGCAACAACTCTAAGTTTGTTTTTTCTCTCTTAATCTTTTCAACAACTCATGCATTGATTTGATATATATATTTTTAATTTCTTAATATGCTTTGTCCAACTTTTAACAAGACATCTAAAAGTATTGAGTTCATCAAATTTAGGTTGTGTTAGCATGGAAACAAAAATGCATTTTAGCGCATTTTTTTCAAATTTCAAATTTAATCAAACAAATCACATCCATATATCTTTCAACTCATTAAATCTCCACCATCCAATTCCACTAATTCTCCCTTTTCCTACTCATAAAAATACATTAAAACTCATCCGCTAACACCCACTTAATGTGACTGGAACAAACCATTAGAACACCAAGTTAATTAAACCATTTCCAATGTTACTCCACATTATTTACCATTAAATATATATACTTGCCACCTAAATTATAGAAAACCAAAGTACTATTTAAAAAAAAATCAATGTCATTAAAGAAAATTTAAGAGAATTAATGTTAAATCAATATAATGATTGGTTGAAAATAGAGGTAGATAAAAAATGATTTTCTTTTGAATAGTATATATCAAATTAGACAAGCTCTAAATCAAATAGTTCCCAATTAGCATGTATCTTTTCAAATTTTCACACAAATTAAGGATGTTATTTAAAAAAAAAGATTTTATTGGAAAAATAAATAATAGAAGTGATTTTTTTTTTTACTGTAAATAATGAGTCCAAAATTATTGGAATCAAATGATTTTAATATTTCTAACAAACGACCCCATGCAAACTAGGCATCTAAATGTTGGCTTCTTAATTTAGGGTGTGTTTGATTGCCTTAAATTTACCTAAAAATATCACATCGTGGAAATACTTTTCCAACTTTATTGTTTGATTGAAAAAATTTTCCAGTAAATTATTTTCCAAGTATAATGCTTTTGCTTGGAAAAAGTGAATCCATAATTTGGGTGGAATTAAATTTCCTCAAATTCGTTTTCTTTCCAAGCAAATTCTAATTTTTCAATCAAACACACCCTTAGGTTGTAGCTGAAGCAAAGGTGACACTATACTTTGTATGTTGTTTGTCTGCCATTCATAAATTAGATCATTACTCCATCTTTAATAAAATTAATTACAATTATATATATATATATATATATATTTATTTATTTATTTATTTTTTCCAAGACCGAAGATTGGCTTCATCAACATTAAGTAATTAAAAAATATTCAATGTTGATAACATAGGTCAGGTCTTGAAACTCTAGGGCTTTTATTTTAAATTCTTTTTGTACAATTCTAATACTTTTATAACTGGATTCCACAAACATCATCGTCTTACAAATTCAATCTTTATGTATGTAATTGTAGACTTACACAAACAATATGATGTGCATGCACCTTAAGGTATTTATATGTAGTAGGATGATCAACACGTATCTTTCTTGATGATGGGGATACAATATTTGCCTATCATTTGACCATATGTTGGCATTGAATTACGAGGCTGTAGACTCGTAATTATTAGTTATATTTACACCAATTTGTAAATCAATAACCATAAATATAGTAACTTTGCACCTTTTTTTTTGTGTATTCTTCTTAGAATTATGTTCAAAATAAGTACAAATAACCCAATTAAGAATATGATAAAATTGATCATTTTTACCAATTGTACCTATTAAGTTTTCTTTTTAAAATTTATACTCTATCCTTGAAAGATATGAAAAAGAATAATGCTATATATTCATAAACAGTAATGACTAATCATTAATTATATGACATTAATGATTAACTCTTTGGCATTTTAAATCATATGTTTAAAATGAAAAATAATATAATGATACTAATAAATTTTTTAACAAAACTTATGTAGCGTAAGACGTTTTATATTTTACCCCAATTTAACATTTTTTCATAACTCGAATGAATTAAAATTTTTTTATTATATTCTCGTTTTAAGAAACCTTTTTAATTGTGGATGAATCGTAAAGTTTATCAAATTAAGGTTTGAACCTTTATGCAAATCTTTGTTTACATTATTACATAGATCAATTAGCCGACCTCATCAACAAGTCAGATTTTGTCGTCACCTTAACAAATTCAATTTTGTCACCTTCATATATACTGAAGCTAAATAAAACTTGTTTGTTCATTGATCAGTTAATTAATTAATTTGATAATATTTTCTCAATATTCTTGGAAATCAGAAATTGAAGTTTAAAGAGAGAGAAGATCGAATCAGTAAATAGATGCCAGAGTTCGATTTTATGTCTTCGAAACGAATATGTCCCGTTTGGATGCTTAAGGTTGAATGACAATCGTTTGTTAGGATTACATACTACGATATTTATTTATTTTCTTGTTGTAAAAGCATTTATAAATAAATAAATAAAAAAAAAAAGAAAGAAAAAAAGAAAGAAAGAACAAATCCAGAGTTATTTCATATACTCTCTTAATGAAAACGAAAGGCAGACAACAATACATGCAAGAAATTACAACTTAATTTATAAATGCGAGCTGGAAGATGGGTGTGCTTCTTGGGATGAAATTCTCTGCTGAAGTGCTCAAGTAGGACTTATTTTTGTCTTTAGAGCAACTCCAATGCAAATGTCCATCTTGAATGTCCAAAGAGGAGAGATATAAACACAAAAAATTGCATGAGTCCCACATTTTTCTCTAATTTTCTCTTTTTTAAAATTATTTTTATCGCATTTGTTCTACTTTTTTCTCATTCTTTCTTCCCGTGCACTTTCCAAAATCACACATTCACCTGCACACTTTCTACTATTATTATTTTATTATTATTTTTAAATTTTAGTCCAAATGGTATTTTCCAAAACATACACATATTCAATTAGAATTCAAAATTTCAGTTAATTATTTTTTATTGAAATAATTAATCAATTACTTTCAAGAATAGAACGTGATCAACTATTCATTCACAAAAAATGGATTACGAATAACCAGACATCGAATTTTGGTCGAAGTCAATCCGGTTTATAGAAAGTCATAATATAAGAAATTGGACATTTAAGAGCGGCATATCGTTCCTATAGCCTCGTGCTTGCAGAGTATTATAGGCGACATTATTGGACCTTTAGGAGAGGTTTGTCGTCCCTATAGCCCTGTACCTATAGAGTATTATAGGCAATATGCTGTTATGTCATCCGTAATGCTCTAAAGACCTAATTTTTAGTAGTGCCACTTTTAGGCACACGAGAAAAAATAGTCAATTTTCTACGGTAGTTTCATGTGTATGAAACATGGACAATTGAAGACCAAAAAAAACTTCTACACTTAAAATGCCAAGTTAAACTATTTCCAATGCTCGAAAATGATATTTTGTGCTAGGAATGTATCATTCCTATTCCAATGCCACCTAAATTTAAAAATATATATATTATTAAATCAATATAACAATTAATTGAAATTGATAATAGAGAAAAGTATTTTTTTTTTGGGTCTTTTTTTAATAGTATGTCAAATAAGCTCCAAATTAAACAATACTCTCTGCATCCCAATTATTAGTATTTATTCTTTCATTTTCACACAGAATAAGAATGTTATTGAAAATACTAATACTAATAATAATATAAGTGATTTTTCTATTTTGTCCTTATTTTATGAGACTAAAATATTGTTAAAATTAGCAACTCACTTTAATAACCGTGCAAACCAAATGAAGATATAATAGTAAGCAGATAGAAAAATACTTATATAATTGGAACAACCAAACAAGGAAAAAAATGTCTATACAATTTGAACGAGGGAATATTAATTAACGTAAAAATACCAAATAAAATAAATTGAAATGGCTTAAACTAGACAAATTTCCATTAATTCTGGTCAATTTCTTTTGGAAATTAAGGGTTTGTTTGATATGACTTTAATCAAATTAAGTTTTTCCCTCTTATCATTTTCAAGCATCATTTGATTTAACATTTTTTTAATACTATAAATTACTAATACACTTTTTAAATTCTCAACCACTCTTTTAAAAAATCAGTATTAATTCCTTAAACGTCTATCAAACCTACCGAGTTAAGATAATGCTTAATATAATATGACTGATTATTTTACATTAATAAAGTCTTCCTCAAGTAGTATTTTACGATGAACTAGCCACAACTATATATGAGCAGTCCCTTTCCTAGACCATGCTTATTCTTTGGGTTGAGAGAGGAACTATGAGAAATCTCTTCCTTAGATCATTCATACTCTTTGGGTTGAGTTCATCATCTTCTAGAAATTTTGAATCAAGATCACGATTTTACGTTACTGTCCTTTTAAGATTTTTTTGCCCTTTTTTGCTTTTATTTTATTTTTTTTAAAGGACTCGGTTATAGCTATGTACAAACAAACTTGTTAAAAATCTGTCATTTCGTGCATCACATTATTTAAAAAAACCAAATTATATTAATAGATCTTAACTTTCAAGAGACAACTACTTATTCTTGAACTTTGAAATACAACTCAATATTGGCGAAATTTTGAAATGTGACTATATATCCACCATTCTTCATCCCTCTGCCTGTGAGAATCAAAGGAAAAACCACGCGGCACATACACTCCTTACCACAGTCTGGAATCAACGGCAAACAATCAATCAGTCGAAAACCTCCTTACCACACACTCCTTGTTAGAAAGCAAACAAGACCCAAAAACTAAACAATCTGCATGGTGAAAGAGAGTAATACCAAACCATAACCAAATTATTTCGGACAAAGTTGGTGAAAACTAATGGGATTGAAGCGAAAATGACTCGCATAGGGTTAATTAATCATGTCATATTGCGAGTCTAGCTATGTAATGTATTTGCATGTGTAATGGACATGCTGCACAAATGAAATCTTAAATCGAGTTGATAGTACAATAAGCCTATATAACTTGCAAATTGAGTATCTACTAATGATGTGTTTGATTTTTCCATAGAACATACGGGACCAGAGCAATTGTTTTTCAAGTTAGTCGTCCAATTGACTTTTTTCCCCTAGAAATTTTCCATTTACAAATATTTAAAGCATGTTTTGACTCTTTTTCTATGAAAAATTAATTCCACCAGGTGATAGTTTTTGTTTTCCATGTAAGGTAGAAAAAATTTACGATAATATTGATACCTCATTGCACTATAATCCGACGAATGTATGATGGTTCACAATCCAAAATGCTATGGATTACAAAATGATTATCAGGAAATCAACCCTCTCCAGTCTTCAGAGTCTTAATTAGTACGTCGACAAACCACAAGACAAACCACGGTGGAATAAAACACGCACACACATTTGCACAATTTTAGAAGATCGTTGGTCGACCAATTTCTTCTCAAAAAGGAGAAAAGGGAGATAAAGATTTTAGTCTCGAGAGAATGTTTTTAGTTTGGAGTTCAAGTTCTTAACACGATTTGGTGGACTATGGTGCATCCATGGGGTTTAGTTCTTAGATTGTAAGAATATTAGGTGATTCACTGTGCCTCAAACTGGATCAAATGCAGAGCAAGAAAAATGAAACACAGATTTTCAGCTTTAAAGATCTCAAAGATTCGGTGATCACTTCAAACACCTGCATCCTCTGTTGAGCATCCACCACAAAGGAGAGAGATGCTAAAATCTACTATGTACATCAAAAATTTACTTTAAAAAAAAAATAATATAATAATAATAATAATTGCAGTTGTCCCAAATCTTTCATTTCAAACTCCTCACCAAGACCAACTAAACCTCTGTATTTGCAATGGACCTACTTCAAAATCAATGCCTTGAGGCATCATTTCTATTTTACCTCACTCAGAAATACGCATTGAGGCCTTAATGGAGTTCTTGCAAACCGTGATCATAACTTATAAACATATAAAAGAGAAGCGAAGTTAAAAGTGAATGGTATATATGACTCCAGCAATCGATGAATGAAAAAGTAATTTCATAAAAAATACTCAAAAACAAAAGCGTTAGCCAAACAAGACGTAAGATTCAAAACTAATCTAGACATAAATGTTCCTATGAGTTGATTATAAAGGATTTCTATAATGCTCTCAATCATTGAGTTGCGTTCCATATTGCGCCGTCTGGAATTATTAAAATATAATCATATGGCGAAAAAAATATACAATCCCCCAACCCCCAAACAACCAATCAAAAAATTCCATCATCACTACCCTTAGTTTAATACCTCTTATTAGCTCATTGGCAGCTTGAGGCAGGAAGATAAATCCTGATGGTGTTTTTCATGGTCATTTTCCTTCTACATGTAGGGCATTTACCCTGAGCTTCTAACGCAGCTTTGATGCATGCCTTGCAGAAAATGTGACCACATTTCGTTGCCATCTCCTCAACTAATGGCCCCATGCAAACTGGACATCTGAATGTTGGCTCCTTAGGTTGCAGTTGCAGCGAAGGTAACACTGTGCTTTGTACATTGTTTGTCTGCTGTTCATAAATTAGATCATTACTCCATCTTATAATACTGTTCAGATAAATATACATAAAAAGAAGCCAAAAATAGCAGCCAAACCCACATTGACCAGTTTAAGAGCTTGTTTGCTGGAGCTTTTCTGAGAATCACTTTTCTCTTTACTCATTTTCAAATACACATATTATGGGACCCATGAGATTCTTTACTTTCAACGAATTTTTTATCACACAAAAAGTATTTTTCACTTCAAAATATCTCCAGCAAACACGCTGTAGCATCAAAGGAAAACAACTGTTCTTCTCATCTCAAGCTGGAAAAGAATCAAGTCAACAGGTCTTTCAAGCCAAATACCACAGACGATGATTAGAAGTAGTGTGCAATGACAAGTGAAATGCCACCATTCTCATCCCATCCCCCTTTTTCTATCCCGAATTTTTTATCGCACAAAAAAGTATTTTTCACTTCAAAATATCTCCAGCAAACACGCTGTAGCATCAAAGGAAAACAACTGTTCTCATCTCAGGCTGGAAAAGAATCAAGTCAACAGGTCTTTCAAGCCAAATACCACAGACGATGATTAGAAGTAGTGTGCAATGACAAGTGAAATGCCACCATTCTCATCCATCCCCTTTTTCTATCCTATCAAAGTCAAACTTGAATCTCAGCTAAACATTTTAAAACTACTATTTATTATTATTAAACCCCACTAACACTGTGTACTATGTCAACCTTTCCACGAGTGATGCTGTAGCTTAAAATGCTTGTGGAGTGCTATTGTACTTGTAAATGAATTCAATTTATCACTCTTGTCATTAGAAATGCTAAGGATTTGCTGACATGGCTGTTAATTTGCCAAATGTTCAAAAGACATAATCATTACTAAAATCTGAAAATTACATCTTCAGCCCAAAAAATGAAGTTGAAAAAGGTACCCTAAAAAATTTTGCAATGGAAGGGATATGGGACATTTATCTACGAAGCTGAATCGGGAAGCTACCACCTCACCCAAAACTCTAGTCTTTCACCCCCATTTTGTCAACCCCAGAGTGCCACTCCTAGGCTAGAACAAATGTTGATTTTCTTACCTTGTTGGAGGCATGGCAACTAGCAAGAATGGAAATATAACTTGACAAGGAGAAAATTTGCATTGTGGCATTGGCACTGCATTCCACCACCTATACCAGTGGAGAAGGGGAGTCACAAACAGCTGGCAAAATTAGGATCTTGAATTGGAGGATGGATGGGGTGATTGGGGACGAGGTATGAGTAGTGTAGGTGAAAAAGATTATAGACTTCAGTTGCAATTTCTTTTGAACATTTGGCTAACCAATGAGCACATGTCATTTCCGCTGGCCACTTCAACAGCACCATTATTTTTTCTAATGACAGTTACTGCAAATCCATTAGCGTGTCTAACAGCATTTATAAGGGTGACATATGGGATTCATTTTACAAAGTTGAATGGCATTCCACGAACATTTTTAAGTACAATGTAGTTTAAGGAACATTGGGCGAAGTATAGTGGCATTGGGGTATTTTACTCTTTTGTTATCTACACATTTCATGAGATCTACCATTATTCTTCCTAAATGGCAACTTAAAAGTTCCCTGAACACACCCTAAAGTTGAACGACAGAAGAATCACATACCAAATCAAATAGAGATTCTAAGTTCCACATTCACTGTTTTAGTGTGAGACAACACAAAATATATGTTACTACCAAATTCTTTTGTAGGGTTGCACAGAAATAATTTCACTTGGACGCCAAATTAAAAATTGAAAGAGTGCTATCATTTGATCGGGAATTTAAAGATGGCTATTAAATGAACCTGTAGTGACTGTAGATATCAATTGCATTTCTGCAAATGAATTAGCACATAACGTATTTTCTCTTAGCTAAAGTGAAAACCACCACTTCTATTATCATATACTGAACAAATAAACTGATATCCATCTATAGACAGTTCAAGTGAAAGCCAAGAAGCATCATGATATGAAACAACTTCAAACCAGTAAGCATCAGCACAGAGAAGATATCCTTACTTCTTTTAACTTGGAGTTACTATTCCCTAAAAGCTCATTGTAGACATCAAGATCTATGATTATTTCATTTGCATGCGTTCTTTGGCGTTTTCTGTGAGACAATCCATCTTCTGCAATAATTACAGATCAAATCAGTATGAGCGTGTGTTCGCATGCACTTTTTTTGTCTAAAATTTGGATAAAAACTAATTTTTGGGATAGATAGTGGTGGGGGCCACAAGATGTGTGGATAATAATGAGTGATGATGTGAAATGTGTAGCTGATATTGATGTTAGACTTTGACTTTTAATAGTAGATGATTTTTAGGTGAAAAAAAGATGACGCGAACGGTCTTTGATATCGCCAAGTAAATGAAAACAGAAGCAGAAAGAATGAAACAGAAACTCATACCAACTTCAGACAATAAACCAGAAACAGACCAGATCAAACAAATAAGTTAGAGAATATTTATCTGACTTCAACTTCAATGAAGATGATGGAAGTAAAACAGCCATGGATGATGAACAAAATTGTAAAGATGAAAAATGCCTAGTCCCCTACTCACCTCTGTGAATAATTGCAAGATCACGAAACAGCAACGAAATGAATATTCAAAATGACAATGAAATTGAATGATTAAAATTGACTTATTTCAGGGAGGTTTTCCACAATAAAATGCTTTTTTTTTTTTTTTGTGGTGGATGACGTTGATAGATGAGATTCCAATGCTCAATTCTTTCTGTTAACAATTTCAAAGGCTGTAACTCCATTTTCCATGTCATCCAGCAGAATATTTTATACCAAGCATCTCTAAAATCAATCAATAAATACGTGGCAATACCAGATATATTCAAAATGTTTGGGGAACTTTTGCAGAGAATAATTTTATAAACAATAAGAAACGATTGGTGGAGAAGTCGGTTGTACTTGTCAATACTATGAAATGTGTTAGCAAAACATGGTTTGACATTTTACAATTGTTTAGAAACAGTTTTAAAATATAACCCCACACGTAGTATTTGTTTAGTGGAGAGCTTTTAGAAAATGATTTTTGAATGTGTTGTTGAAAAGAAAATAAACATTTTAAGATATATTAAAGAAATTATGGATGGTTGAAAATGAAGTTAAGAGGAAAAATTATTTTAAAAAATCTGTGCCAGACTAGCTCTCAATCCGCAACACGGACTGATGTAACATGTACAATCGCGACAAATCTTACAAAATAGCTTATTTTATCGTGTTACTGACAAAGTAGCAGATTTTACAAGACATAAATGAAGAAAGCAAAGAAGTTCGGGAAGCAGCCATGATAAGAACATGAAACCATTCTTAATAGGAGAAAATAGTAGTAAGAAGTCAATTTACCATAGTCTAAATTAATCACAACTGTACGTCCATGATTCCTTCTACCACAGGCTTTAGCCTGCAAATAAAGATGAAGGGATAAAAATTTATGAAGTGGCTTTACCAACGACCCCCCTCCATGGAAAAAATTGGAAAAAGGAAAGAAAGGAGGATAGAGATAGCATACTTCAGTATCAATTGGTTCAGCTATAATACCATCATCATCAGGTGCTTCAAGATCAATTGGTTCAGGTAGCATAGTGCCTCTCTGTTTTCCAGCATCCGTATGCTGGGACTGAACATGAGTTGAAGATCCTTCGTGATACTGTTGTTCAGATGGAGGCATAATATTAAGATCAATATCCTCTCTTGGCTTCCGACACTGCCTCATTTGCTCCTGCTAACTCTTGATGTAATGTACAGCAAGCCCTAAAATCTCCTGAACAAAAAGCACAACAGACATATTTCATAAATATAATATGATCATAAACAAGGCAAAATTTATCCGCTCAACACCATGTTCTTTAGTGGTGGAATTAAAATATCATAAAGGTGGTCCATGTACAAAATTCTAGCCAAAAACATGTAAGTTGAACTCTTAAGACGACGAAAATTACCATTTACAGTGTCGGTCAGCTTCAGCATGAAACTCAACATTCTTACACCTCTTACAATTACAGAAGCAGTGTGGTATAAAAAGATAGAATGGTTATCTAGGAGTTTTCCCTTTGTGAGGCGGGGAGTACCCCTCATCTTAAAGGAAAATAAAAATAAGACACAGTATCGTAAACAAACTATAGAAGTCCCCAGAACAACAAAGTTACCTAAAATCAATGCAAATAAGCACAAAATAAACCAATAACAAGTAGCAATCCAAACCAAAGCAGAAGAGGGATGGTGGGGGTGGGGGTGGAAAGGAGATATGCTCTTCAATTTTGATTGAAGGTTTTGTTTGTAATTTCATTTGTTTTGCTTTTATTTATAAAAAATGAAATTCATTAATTAATTAATTTTTAGTTAATGAATGATCTGAATAATTTTCCGATGCAAATTAGGTATAAAAAGACTTTCAAACCATGTGATGGGGATCTTTTTGGGTTTCAAACATGGAGCACAATCCTTGAGGCATTTGACTTGAGGTTTATGCCTTAAACACCTAAACTATTCCTGCCTTGTGAGTTTCTGAGCACCTAAGGAACCTTTTTCCAAAAAATTAGTACAATAAAATCTCTCAATTCCAGTTTTTATTCATATTCCAACGAAATTATGTAATTTTTCCTTTAATTTAACTTCAATAGATATAGAAAATCAATTCTCCACATACACCATCAAACTTGTCAATCTCCACCACCCATTTTTTCATTTGCATGGTGTGGACCTGTGTACTCACGCTGGTTGCCCCTCAGCCTTAGGCACCCCTGCCAAGACTCATGTTTCTTCAACAGCAAGCTTGCTACACTGGTTTGAGGCGCTTACTGGATGCAAGTTCATAGCGACAGTCCAAAATGGTTATTGATACCAATAAATCTAGGTCCTCCGAGTTTAACAATGCAACAAAAAAGGGTACAAAAATCTATGATCTCCTATAATTGCAACCGAAAAACAAAGGCAAACCTTAAACCAATAATTTCACAAAGCTTAAACTTCTACACTGACAAACCAGTGGCCAACCAAATCTCGCTGACGACCTTCGAATAAGCCAGAAAGTCAAATAGTTGCAGACACCACTTCTGAAACTATTAATAAGAAGGTACCACAAAAATCCTCATTTTTGTGCTACCATTGACGATCTTTCTGAATCCTATACAGGTGAAAAGCAAAGCTCCTGAATTAGGTCACTTTCCTAACCCCTAACAGCGTGCCTCTATGCTCGTAAACGATCAGTGACAAATAATTAAGGAACAATACACACAAAAAAGAAAAAAAAAATTCGATCCCAACACAACCACTTCAGGAGAAAAAAGGTAAATTTGCATATCAATTTGTAGCAACTATGAAACATCAGTAAAACGGAAAACGAACCTCGACTCTGTAGAATAAACCGAACCTCAATTCTGCAGTGTCGAAATTGATTTGTGTGATTTATTCTTCGGTTTTCTTCAAGCAGGACGGTGGTAATAATCCGTTTGTTTTATGGAAGGATTATGTCGTAAAAGCGGAGTGGTACTTGAGAATAAATTTGGTTTGATGATTTTGTAAACCGGCGGTGAGAAGATGCAAAATCAAAGACAACTTTTTCTTCTCTGGGCTTCGCAGATTTTACGAGTGAGGGAGTGCAAACTTTAACGTCTTGTGTGAAGAGAGACCAGTGTACCTTCCGTTGTAACAGCGAGCAAAGGTCGGCGCGAACTCCCGTGCTGCAACAAACCGGGCCTTCACAAGAACAAAAGAGAAATTAGGCCCATTTTGTAATGGGCAATTGGCACATGATGTAGGACTTATTCTTTTGTGAATAAATTTGATATGTACGGTATTCCATGTAAAATATATGGTTAATATTATATTGAAAAATATATATGCAGTTGAAAAAAAAAAGAGAGAAAAATTTTTTATTGTGAAATTGTGAAAAGAACAATGCCTTAGTACTGCTTTGAAAAAGGGAAAAAGAAAGAAATGAAAAAAAGAAAAAAAAAAAGAAGGAGAATGAGTTACAAATTTGTTAAAATATAACTTGCTAATTACTGATTAGTCAAGCGTAATTTAGAATTACACTTTTGTCAATAATTTGAATTGCCCTTACGAATATGCCCCTCGATAATCATAACGATATATATTTTGTAATCTCACTCTCAGAACGATAGAACAGTCGTGATGATTTGTATGACTCGTAAGATTAATGTAAAATCTCTGGTAGCCGGCGAAATTAGATGAATTAGACGGACACCTAAATCATTCATGAATCAAGTACAATAAAAAATTTTCATTTTTTTTTTATAATAAAGATTTCCAAACCATTGCTGACTGTTCTATGGTTCCGAACACGGGATAATGCATGAGACATTTGGAAATTTTTTATTGTACTTGATTCATGAATGATTTTGGTGCACCTCTCATTCAACTGATTTCATCGCCCATCGGAGATTTCGCTTTAATATTAATAGTTATACAAACCATCATGATTTTTCTATCGTTGTGGGCGTAAGATAACGAAAGATGTATCATTATGGTTAAAGTAAAGTAATAAAAATTAAAAATTATTTGTTATTAATATTAAATTAATTATTTCTTAAAGTTATTAATTTGTTTTTTAAATAAAAAATGATGTTCTGCATTAGAGAAATTAAAATAAATTTAAAATTTATTGAATTATTGAGTGAATTTTGTTTTGTTCAGTTCAAATATGATTCATCTTCAATTAGTTCGATATTAATAATTAAAAGTAAATAGTTATTTTTTTTATTTTCACCATTTTAATTAATGATTCAAGGAAATGTGTTTTAGATCATAGAATGATATTAACCTTTATTTTCAAATTAATAAATAAGTGAAAGTTATTCCTATAATGATTATTAAAGCCTATATTTTACATTATTTACTATTTTCAATGGAATGAGGAAGGTTTTAGTTTTATACTGAAAATAATTCCAATCATATACTTATTTCATGAATACAATGAAAAATAAATTCTACAAATTAATTTTTACATATAGATTTTGGAAATAGTGTAATTTCTTGTAGTGGGAAAATTAGTTATGAAAACAGTCGCGAAAGTTTCGTTTGTGTAAAGAGATGCTGAGCAACGAAAATATATAGCAATGGAATTATTCGTTGTTAATGACTATTAATTATCCACGTGAAATAGGAATAACAGTAAAATTTCCGTTCTTAATCATGAATGAAATGATGTAATTCTGTTGATAATAAGAAGATAGAATATCCCCAATATTGATCTACACCCATCGGGTGAAAAGAAACAAGAATTTTGGAAGCAATTGGCCTTGCAAAAATGATTTTCACAAAGGATTAGAAGTAAAATACACTACCAGAAGTAACCAACAAAGCCTTAGACAAATTTTAATACCAAAGCTCTTGGATTTCATACATGACAAAATTATGCATAACTTATTAAATGGCGGATCTAGGATTTTTGGCCGAGGAGGCTGTAATACAAGAAAAAATTTAATTCGATTAAAATTATGTATAAATATTTTTTTTTCTATATAAACTTTCGGAATCTGTTTTGGGTCAGGGGTCTACCACCCGTGTGAGTCCCCCACTGGATCAGCCGTGCGTAAGTAATAGGAAAAAGAAAAAAAAAAGAAAATTGAGCTTTTGTTTGGAGAGGGTAGAGTTCGAAGCGATGAAGATGAGGCATTAGTTATTTGATTTTGGAGTGTGTTACCCTTGCTTCAATGCTTCTATCTAGAATTTGGCATACACGTGTTACATTAACATTGAGAGTGGATGGAAACAGTCAATAAAACAGTTGTTGTGCAAAAGATACAAACATTTTAGGATAGCTTCACCAAAATTAGAAAGTTAGTGACTCATTAATTGGACACCGAGGAAAAAATTTGGGACTAGATGCACCATTTTTGTATTAGATAGGGTAAAATGAAACTGGACTCCTGAACTTTTGGAAGATAAAACTATAGTACTAAGTTTTTAACATTTGAAACACATACGTCTTGAGGTCCCTTTTGGACAATAAATGTCAACATAAACGATAAATTGTAACGCGTGGCCAAATTGAAAGAGCAAAAATGTTCATTTTTAGCTTGCAATCTTCCCAACTAGCCTATGTCCTCTAAATTTATGAGTATTACGTACAGAAAATAAGAAAGTAACATAAATTTGAGGAAAATAGGTGAATTAATCAGGAAATTGACATGGTCAAATGAACATTTTTGCCCCTTATTTTCAAGCATCTAACTTAATGTTCAACTTGACGTGTAATTTCCATACCAAAAGGACCTTAAATGCACGTGTTTAGGTTCATGACTCCGATTATTGGCACTACCAGAAATTGGACTTTTAGGAGCAACATATCGTCTCTATGGCTTCGTCGCAATAGAGCATTGGGGGGGCATATAGAATGTTAGGAACGACATAACAGTATGTTGTCTCTATTACTCTGTAGGGACGAGGTTATAGGAACGATAAATCGCCCCTAAATGCCAAGTTTTGGTAGTGGCTCTTAAAGATTAAAAATTGATCACTGTACTATCTTAAATGGTTTAAGATTAATTGTAACTGGGATTTACCGTATTACATACTTAGATCTCTAACACTTCTTAAATGTAAGATAAGATAGTGTAAGTTACTTAAAACAATGTTCTCAAAAACTTCTAAGTTAATAATGATTTCACTTCTCAACTTTGGAGTCATATACACTCGATATTTTTTTCTTAATTATAAAGAATGCATTTAACACGATACGAATTTTGTTAGATTAGAAATATACAGAGTAATTTCTGAATTAAAGATCGATGTTCAATATTTTTCAGAAGATGCTCTTTAGAAATAGTCTTTCCAAGATACTTTTAGTTAACATGTGTGATTTTCACATTGTTTTATAATGAGTTGATAAACCCTAATTTATACTACATCCATCCCAAAATTATAACCATTTTCTTATCTTTACATAGATTAAGAAAAATGCAATTAATAGTATTGGAAAAGTATAATTCAAGATTATTTTCCTAATATGTCATCTCATTTATTAGATGTTTTATTTTAACTACTCTATTTTAATGATAACAATGTATATTAAATGAGGACATAAAAGACAAGTAATAATTTAATTATATCTTTAAAAGGAATGTGGCCTATATTTTGGGACGGATGAAAAATGAATAGTGAATTATATTTTTGGGACGGAAGTAGTACTTAGTTTCTTTCTAAATTCACTAGCTAGTTACAGTTAGCGCGCATGACAACCGATCGATGCACGTTATTCATGTGAGATTTAGGACAATATAATATATTCAAATGAGACTTGTACAAATTATTTTTATAAATTGATGCCCAAAAAATATTTTTACAAATATTTCACAATAATACATAATTGATTTTTACATTATTTTTGTATTTTTGTATCTTGTTCTTCATTTATGAAGAGTACACTTGTCTCGGGCGATTTCCCCATCTACATAGCAGTTAGGTGTAAAAATCAAAATTTCCACCCTTTTGAGGAGGAAACATGTAAATAATTTAACCTTTTATTTAGCCATTTCCCCCCTCCTTTTCACTTTTTCCTTTTTCTCCCTTCCATTTTCCCCCTTCTAATAAAAACGCTCATGCTTCTTTCTTCATTATCTTAATTCTTACGTGAAAATTTATACTTTAGATGAAATTTTATTAGTAATATCAAAATGGGGTACAACGAGCTAGAAGGAAACATGTTGTCTTAATTACCTCACAAACAATATAATACAATCTCAATATTGGTGGAAAATGTGTCACACAAATAGGTAAGCTTTGCTTGTGAATATGAAATTGATTCCAACACTAGAAAGCAAAGTGGGTGTTTCGAAGGGCCCCGTAAAAGGGAAAACCATCCCACATTGGAAGAGGCAGAGTGTGAATGAAAATGAGGGTTTAAATAGTGAGCCATCTTGGCACATAGGAAAACAAAATGTTCTACATGAAGTGAAAATTAATTGTGAGTCAATATACACGTAGGATCCCGGAATTCGTATGTGGGTACATGAAGATCACACCGAAATTAGCCACAAAGTGCAAACCCCGTTTTAGCTAAAATTATTTCCCTCACATTTTCATTTGAAACTTTAAATTTTTTAAATGAAGTAGCACCATTGCTCCCCATATTGTCTGCCTTTACATTGCATTTTGACAGAATGTATGGCAGCATAACGTTATTTCCTGGCATTCCTGCATAATGTCTCACATTTTGTGATTGCCATTGTAATATTAGTTTAGCCGTTGTATTTTAGAAAGCAGACACTCAAATTTCTTCCATGTCACTATTGAAGGCTTATATTTTCTGAACATTCACACTAGTAAAGTATTTAAAAAATAAATTAACAAGTCTTAATTAAAGTCTAAGACAACATAATCTTGAAATTAATAGAATCAAGATTTGACAGGTGGAGTAACATGGAATGTAAATTTTAATAATTGAGCTGAAAGCCTCTGCATCAATTATATGCATATATTTATAAATAATTGATGTCTAAAAACAAAGGGACAAAAATCGGGAAACGAAGAAAAGAAAGATGTTTATTCTTGATATTGTGATCAAAACCAATTTCAAATACGAATAATTACTCCCTAAGTCATAATTACACAAATAATTAATTTCCCACGTTTTAAGCTATCCTTACTAAGAAAACCTGTCAAATACATTACATTGTTAGTTTATACGTTACGTGCCACACACGACATGAAAATGCATGTTCTATCAAACCATGCAAACGGTAGCATAACAAATACAGCTTGCTTTCATATAAAACATGAAATTTTTTATCTAGTTTTTCACTGATAATTATTGACTTATCACCTCTTGCTCATTATGATATGTTATTTATTTAATTTGCAAGAGGGTTGGCATATATCTAGACGTTGACCTTTATTGTGTGTGTCTATATATATATATATATATATATATATATATATATATAGAGGAATTGTAGCCTAGCCTAAATTCGCCTCTCTCGGCATTAAGAAGAAAGAAAAAGAAGGCAATTACTAATTAATGCTTTTTTGTGGTGGTGAGGGTGAGATGGGAATAATGAACGAGGTGGGTGAGGCTCTTTTGGGACAACTTACGACGACGATGACTCCTCCTCAAGACGAGGATACGATCATTACTTATCACGAAAATAGTGACGAAAGTAGTACAAGTGATGATGAGATGAAAGGAGATCAAAAAGGCGAGGTTGAGAAGAAGGGATCATCAGAAAATAGTGTGTATTTGGACGAGAGTGCAGGTAACGTGGAATACTTTATTAATATTTATTTTTTATTTTTGTTAATTTTCTTTAATAATTATAAATGTGATTTTGATTTTAATACATTTTTCTACCCAATAACTAACGTAGTACTACTTAGCATAAGATAAACGCACATCATTCCTCTAGGCTTAATATAATTAATATAATAATTAAACTTATATATCTTTCGAGCATATGAAGATGTAATGAGATAATGGGATAAACTCCTTACCTTGGAAATGAATTTCACAATAATTGAATAGCAATGCTTCAATACGCGCGCGCACACACACACACTATATTCATGCATTATAGATTTGCAGAAAATTAATGTTCTAATGCCCTCATGAAGCATTGGAACAGTACTTCCATAAATGGTTGTCGCGATACTAAAAATTGGACTTTTAGGGTTAGCTTATTGTCCCTAGAACCTCGTCCATATAGAGCATTAAGAGCGACATGATAGGATGTCGCCGCTAATGCTCTACGGGAACGAGGTTCTAGGGACAATAAGGCACCCATAAAGATCCAATTTCGTCTAGTATTAGCTAGATTAGATTACATATGCATGTTGTTGTCTCTTCCCCGATTTGCAAGAATATGAACACATGGGTATTGTAGATGTACACTTCAACATATATTCTTAATCAAGCATAATTGTTAAAAGTCATTTTTAGGTTATATGGTGTAGAAATGCTATTAGGAAAGATTTTAAGGCAAAATTTTTAGCCATTGAAAGTGATTTATTTTTGAAGCATAACGTTCTGGGATTTTCACGATTCATTAAATCGGAAAATGTTTCTTCTGTGTGTGACTGAAGGAAAGTGGAAATGTCGAGACTGCATTTGGACTTACCAAATTAGAAATTCCTCGGTCGATCGTATTCAACAAACATCTTTCAATTTTTCCATTAGAGGTCAGTATATAATAAACAACACGAACTCAGAAAATTGATAAAATACTAATAGGAAGTAGGTTATCAATATTTTTGAGGGTAATATGGAAGAAATGCCTTAGAAGGATGAGTCTTTTTCACGGCGATTGACTGATTCCGGTCAACTTGGCGACACATTATACAATATGGTCGTCGGTGATAATGGAAGTAGCCATGCCATGAAAGAATATGACAATGGAAATGAGTCTTATATTTTACAACTCATCAAGCTTCTAAATTTTGGAGGATGAAAATAATATAAATATAATGTTTGACCTGCCAACATATATATAGGGATGAAGAATGAAGACGAGATATACATGTAAAAAGGTGATTAACAAGTAATAATTACAATTTAATTTTTGTACATTCAAAAAATTTATATATATATATATATATATATGCATATATTACCTTTGTCCCACAAAGATGATCTGGTTTATCTTTCACATAATTTAAGAAATTACAATTAATCTTATTGGAAAAGTAAATTTTAAGTGTATTTTTTCAAATGTACCCTTGCATTAAATAATGCTAACTAATAATAATGTATATTAAATAAAGGTACAATTGGAAAATGGAAGAAATTAAATACAATCAAAATAGAAAATGGCCTATATTTTGGGACGGATAACAATGGAATACAAGTCTATCTTTGTGGGATGGATGTAGTATGATATATTGAAGAGATGTTACATGTAATGTTGGAAAAGATGCAAATCAAGCCTCGAGCCTAGATGTGTCTAAACTGTAAACAAAGGCTTAAGGGCATCTCTAAGGGTTTACCCCAAATTTGGGGTAAACCACATTTCTGTTCCAATGGTTTACCCAAAATTTGGGGTAAAATATTTTCTCTTTTTTTCCCCTTATTATTTGTAATCCTAAAAATTGTCTACATTCCATTTATTTATTTAATTAGTATAATTTTATCTAAATTACTAATTAACTACTCAAATGGCATTTTGGTAATTTAATTAGTATTTTACGCCAAAATTATTTTACTTATTTTAAATCAATTATTATTACTATTGTTATTATTAATTAATTAACAAATTAATTAATTAATTAAGCAAAATAAATTTAACACACAATTAACAATCACAATGGCATAATGGTAATAAACCGAATGGCATTTTGATAATAAAAGTATCAATCCCAAATCTGGGATTGGTGAATAGTGTGTACTACTCACCAAACCCAAATTTGGGATGGGTTTGGTCACCCATTGGGGGGAAAAAAAAACCCCCCAAATTTGGGGTAAAATCCCAAATTTCCCCAAATTTGGGGAACCACTAGAGATGGTCTAATAGATAAAATAAATAAAAAAATCTCGCAATTAGAGTACAAATTAGTATAATCACACAATCAGCTTTTACAAACAAAACTATGAACATATTCGATTTAAACAAAATAAAATATGAACATAGCTGTAATATTAAATTATTTTCAAATGCATATCAAAATCATAACCAATATCATCTTCATCCAAAATATAAGTGACGGAATTAAAACTCTCTAATACATGACACTATACTATTAGTTTGGTGTTGTGGTACTATTGTTTTAGTTTTTTGTAAACAGAATATTGGCTAATGGATAATATCTAAATACCAGTTAATTGTTCTTTAATCAACATTATTGATGAATACCAACGTCACTCTTTAAAATAGAGTCACGAATATGGCGATCATGCAGGCACATTGGAGCATGGACAATCTGAAAGCAGAATTCATTTCTCTACTATCTCCGCAATGGAATTGTTCAAAAAAGCGAAATCCTTTCGACTTAAGAGCCATCACGACAAATACTTAACTGCCTGTTCAGACGAAGAATCTGTCATCCAAGACCGTTCAGGCTCGTCCAAATCTGAATGGAGGGTTGAGTTTGTCGAAGGAGCTGAAAACTTTTTACGCTTCAAAAGTTGTTACGGTAAATACCTAACAGCATCGGACGAAGCATTCCTTCTTGGAATGACTGGTCAGAAAGTCCTCCAAACTTCGCCCCGAGAATTGGGTTCTTCATTCGAATGGGAACCGTTTATGGACAGGACGAAGGTAAAGTTGAAAGGCAGATATGGTAATTATTTGCGTGCAAACGGGGGGTTGCCGCCGTGGAGAAACTCGATAACTCATGATATTCCTTATACGCATAACGATTGGATTTGCTGGGAAGTTGAGATTGTTGAGGCTCGACCGGAGGGGGATTTTGGGACTGTTTCTTTTCAACTGCCAGTGTCGAGTTTCCAGAGTTCATCTTCGTCTGATCAATCTTCCCATAAATATTCGCGAGGTTTGTAGATATTTGTGAAGCTTATTTTGTCGCCAAACTTCAGATATAGTAACATTTATTACCAAACTTCAACAGGTTAGAGTAAATGTTTAATTAAAAGATTTCTTAAGAAATTTTGCATTAATTCAACATGGTTTTGCATATAAAGATGAGAGCAAAGAGTCAAAAGAAGAGAAGCTACTTATTGACACCACTTCTCCTCATGAATCTAACTTAAAAAATCAAGATCATTACACTGCTAATTGATAAAATACTAAGTAGTAATAGTATTATTCTTTGTTTAGTTTTCCTCCACATGTGATGACCTGGCACATGTCATGACCATTTTTAGATAGTTTTCTCTGTACCTGAAAATTTCAAATGTACGCCTATTTTCAATTTTTCCAAAAACACATCTTCTTTTCCTATTTCACCAGAAACGTCATTAATCTCCATGATTTTGCTGGGGGCTGGGGAAGAGTCTCCTATAATCAAATTCTACCGTGAAGAAGTACATATTATATATTGAGTGTAATCTTGTTCACACGCAGGTACTGAGATTGAATGGTTACTTTCAAAGGAAAATCCGGGCTTTGTAGACGTCGAAAACATTCCAAAAGTTCTAAATTCAATCATTAACAAAGAACTAATCTTGGATGGATCATCTCAAAACGAAGGAGATATGAGTTTAGAGGGTTCTTCGAGCAAAGGCAATCTCAAGATTGATTTAGTCGAAGATGATGAAGAGGAAGTCCTGGAGTTGGAATTTGAGAGGGCGGTTGGAAAAATGCATACACACAATATGTACTGTCCAAATTGTAATTCTCAAGTTACGAGAGTCATTCTTCGTCGAAAGAAACCTCAAATTAAGGATCCTCGCAACAAACCAAAGGGATTGTTAGGATGTTTGTCGTGCTTCAACATTTTCATTCCTTCAGGTACAACAATTTTTCATTTCCCAACAAAATATTATATATATGTACCCGTCTGTTTACTGCAAGTAACGCACTAGACATAATGAAGTATATAAAATATACCATTTTGTGCTCTTTAATGTGAAGAAAGGTAACTGAACTGATTTTCTCTATGTCGTGTAATATTTGGTCTATTATTATCCATCTTGACAATATGTGCTTATGTGTTTTAGGAAAATTAATAATGCAGGCATACACAAATGTGTATAAATGTACTATTCACACACATTAATAGAGAGTAGCACTGAATTGCCATTCTGGTCATGTGGGGCCTACATTCCTATCGGACATTTATGAATACACATTTTGTACATGTGTACATATAGCAGGTTCTTTTTGTTTAAACTCTTCTCAATTGAGCAGGGAGGGTTTTTGATTTGCTCTGGATTTTTGGGAAGCGAGACGGAAACGATGTCAGCAAAACTCCCTCATCTCAACCAGGTAATTTTCTCTTGCTCTTAGCCTTTGTTCTTCTAAATTTTCTTCTTCGTAAAAATAAATTTCTACCGATTAAATCAAATATCAATATTAACGACACATATCACTTGATATAGCTCAACATAGCTCCTTTCCTAACACAAAAACCCAAAATTTTGTACTTTTCTTTTTCTCACTTGACTGATTTACTAAAATTTTATCTCATTTCACCTCTTAAAACTTATGCAGGCAAAGATCTCAATAAGCATGAGGAGGGTGATCTAGACGAGCCATTACTTCGCACCAAATCTCATCTTCATCCACAACGTGGAACTCCACCAGCTGTCGATGATCAAGATGATATAAACAAGGGAGATGCACATGATCAACATCAACCCCCATTCGGAGAGCTTCCTCGAGTTTCTCCACCAAGGTCAGACTTAGGTGGAGATCAGCATATAATTGAATTTCCACAAACTCAAGTCCCTCTTGTTAGAAGACCTTCAGGGCCGGGATACTTCGAACATGGTTCTAAATCATTAGAAATTCTAAAGAGCATTGTTTATGGAGGCTTAGTAGAGTCAATCACAAGCTTAAGTATAGTAACATCTGCGGTGGCTTCTGAAACTGCCACAAGTACGTCTTTTACTGCTACTGTATATTTACACTATAGTCAGTAAAACTACTGCTAATTTCGTTTTACACATTATTTTTATTGTAGTGAACATCGTAGCTCTTGGATTGGCAAATGTGATAAGTGGTGTATTCATTGTCGCTCATAATGTGAGTAACTATGTTTTCTACTACGCGATCGTTCAAATAAATCGCTCATATATACTTATTTTTTTACTTTATCTAACTGTCGAATTCCGGTGAAATATATATGTAGCTAAGAGGCATGAAGAACGAGACTCCAATACCAAACTCAAATGAACAAACAGATAGATACCAAGAACTGATTGGAAAGAGAGACAATTTCCTACTCCATTTCACTTTCGCCATTCTATCATTCCTTCTTTTCGGGCTTATCCCTCCTGCGGTTTATGGCTTTGCATTTGAGAAGACTGACAATAAAGACTACACAATCATAGCAGTTGCAATAGCTTCTCTCATATGCATCATTCTTCTCTCAATCGGAAAGGCTTATTGCAATGGAGATCACAAATTTAGTACATATATCAAAACAATTTCTTACTATCTCAGCAATGCGGTTGCTGTTTCGGGTGTTGCTTATGCAATGGGAGATCTGATCAAGATAGTCGTCGAGAAGCTTGGCTGGTTTGCGCCGACTACGCCTACGCCTGCTACTTTGGTTAACTATGGTGTAAACTCGGGAACTACATTCATGGCTTCTTCTTGATGTTGGGAGATTTCAGTAGAACTAGGAAGGTGCATGAGGATGTTTTCATATGTTGTGTTTGTGTGTTTTGGATCTTATATTGTGTTGTTTCTATGTTTCTTGTTTCTTCTTGTTGGCTCGATTTGCATTATGAAGTGGCTTTACCAACAACCCCCCTCCATGCAAAAAATTGGAAAAAGGAAAGAAAGGAGGATAGAGATAGCATGCTTCAGTATCAATTGGTTCAGCTGTAATACCATCATCATCAGGTGCTCCAAGATCAATTGGTTCAGGTAGCATGGTGCCTCTCTGTTTTCCAGCATCCGTATGCGGGGACTGAACATGAGTTGAAGATCCTTTGTGATACTTTCGTTCAGATGGAGGCATAATATTAAGATCAATGTCCACTCTTGGCTTCCGACACTGCACACTCTTCATATGCTGCCTCATTTGCTCCTGCTAACTCTTGATGTAATGTACGGCAAGCCCTAAAATCTCCTGAACAAAAAGCAAACAGACATATTTCATAAATATAATATGATCATAGACAAGGCAAAATTTATCCGCTCAACACCATGTTCTTTAGTGGTGGGATTAAAATATCATAAAGGTGGTTCATGTACAAAATTCTAGCCAAAAACATGTAAGTTGAACTCTTAAGACGACGAAAATTACCATCTACAGTGTCGGTCAGCTTCAGCATGAAACTCAACATTCTTACACCTCTTACAATTACAGAAGCAGTGTGGTATAAAAAGATAGAATGGTTATGTAGGAGTTTTCCCTTTGTGAGGCGGGGAGTAACCCTCATCTTAAAGGAAAATAAAAATAAGGCGCAGTATCGTAAACAAAATATAGAAGTCCCCAGAACAACAAAGTTACCCAAAATCAATGCAAATAAGCACAAAATAAACCAATAACAAGTAGCAATCCAAACCAAAAGCAGAAGGGGGATGGTGGGGGGTGGGGGTGGAAAGGAAATATGCTCTTCAATTTTGATTGAAGGTTTTGTTTGTAATTTCATTTGTTTTGCTTTTATTTATAATAAATGAAATTCATTATTAATTGATTTTTAGTTAATGAATGATCTGAATAATTTTCCCATGCAAATTAGGTATAAAAAGACTTTCAAACCATGTGATGGGGATCTTTTTGGGTTTAAAACATGGAGCACAATCCTTGAGGCATTTGACTTGAGGCTTATGCCTTCAACACCTAAACTATTCCTGCCCTGTGCGTTTCTGAGCACCTAAGGAACGTTTTTCCAAAAAATTAGTACAATAAAACCTCTCAATTCCAGTTTTTATTCATATTCCAACGAAATTATGTAATTTTTCATTTAATTTAACTTCAATACATATAGAAAATCAATTCTCCACATACACCATCAAACTTGTCAATCTCCACCACCCATTTTTTCATTCACATGGTGTGGACCTGTGTACTCATGCTGGTTGCCCCTCAGCCTCCAGCACCCCTGCTAAGACTCATGTTTCTTCAACAGAAAGCTTGCTACACTGGTTTGAGGTGCTTACTGGATGCAAGTTCATAGCGACAGTCCAAAATGGTTATTGATACCAATAAATCTAGGTCCTCCTAGTTTAACAATGCAACAAAAAAGGGTACAAAAATCTATGATCTCCTATAATTGCAACCAAAGATCTCCTATAATTGCAACGGAAAAACAAAGGCAAACCTTAAACCAATAATTTCACAAAGCTTAAACTTCTACACTGACAAACCAGTGGCTAACCAAATCTCGCTGACGACCTTTGAATAAGCCAGAAAGTCAAATAGTTGCAGACACCACTTCTGAAACTATTAATAAGAAGTTACCACAAAAATCCTCATTTTTGTGCTACCATTGTCGATCTTTCTAAATCCTATACAGGTGAAAAGCAAAGCTCCTGAATTAGGCCAGTTTCCTAACCCCTAACAGCGTGCCTCTATGCTCGTAAACGACCAGTGACAAATAAATAAGGAACAATATACACAAAAAAGAAAAAAATTCGATCCCAACACAACCACTTCAGGAGAAAAAAGGTAAATTTGCATATCAATTTGTAGCAACTATGAAACATTAGTAAAACGGAAAACGAACCTCGACTCTGTAGAATAAACCGAACCTCAATTCTGCAGTGTAGAAATTGATTTGTGTGATTTATTCTTTGGTTTTCTTCAAGCAGGACGGTGGTAATAATCCGTTTGTTTTATGGCAGGATTATGTCGTAAAAGGGGAGTGGTACTTAAGAATAAATTTGGTTTGATGATTTTGTAAACCGGTGGTGAGAAGATGCAAAATTAAAGACAACCTTTTCTTCTCTCGGCTTCGCAGATTTTGCGAGTGAGGGAGTTCAAACTTTAATGTCTTGTGCAGAGAGATACCAGTGCAGGGACGGATCTAGCTAGGAACTGGACTGTGCTGTAGTTAGGTCTAAGAAAAGAGTTAGTACAGAATTATTCACCATATGTCATTGATGGTAGTTAGGTGCGGCGGTGAGTTCTGTGTTTTGCAGCTGCAAGGTCACGAGTTCGAAACCTCGCAACCTTACATGCTATTTCCTGGTTTTCCTTTTTCTCTTTTTGATCCCAATTCCCACATGCTTTCTCTTTTGCTATTTTTTAATTATTTCTGTTAAATAACTCCTCACTTTCATAAAATCTTTCCTCATAAGTGTCCACATGCTTTCTCTCTCTCTCCTTTTTTTTTAAAAAAATTTTTGTACCTGTTCACTTTCAAAAATTTAAAGGTATTTTTTATTTTTTTAAAAAAATTAGTTTTAGAATTCTCTAATTTCAAGAAAATAATAATATTAACAATTCCACATTTTAAAAAAAATCTGAGGTGATATTTTGCGTATTGACACAATTATTTTAGAACATTAAAATTTACTAAAGATTTGCAATTTGATCTAACTTTGGGTACGTGTATGGATGATGTGCATTAGATTGTTAGTCTGAGATATCATACATAATTTGTTAAATTGTTACTTTGCATGATTTACTTATTAAAGGGAGATCGTTAAAAAATAATTTTTATGATTTAAAACTGAATTGATTATTATAATTTTTATAAATAATAATGACCTAATGATTTTTTATTTTTTGCTATTTACCATTTTTAAATTAAATTTACATTGGTTCAATAATTAGTCCAATTTTTTTGAAACCCAACAATAATACATTAGAGGGGAAAAAACTAATTTTGTAGATCAAATCCATTTAAATTCCCATATATCAAAGCAACAAAGTCAAAGTATTATTTTAACTATGTTAATACGCTTGTATTTTATAAAATTAATTAATTTAGTGGATTGTGATTATTCACATAAAAAAAAATAAAAAATCGGAGGCGCTGCCCCGAGCCCCCGAGAAGGGAGTATGTCTTTTATAAGTTCAGTTAGGTCCAACTAGAAATCCTAGATCCGTCCCTGTACCAGTGTACCTTACGTTGTAACAGCGAGCAAACTCCGGTGCTGCAACAAACCGGGCTGCACAAGAACAAAAGAGAAATTGGGCCCATTTTGTAATGGGCAATTGGCACATGATGTAGGCGTTATTGTTTGGGAATAAATTTGATATGTACGATATTTCATATCAAATATATAGTTAATATTGTATTAAAAATATATATATAATTAAAAAAAGAGAAAAAAATTTTTTGTTGTGAAATTGTGAAAAGGATGAGGCCTTAGAACTGCTCTGAAAAAGGGCAAAAGAAAGAAAAAAACAAAAACGAAAAAGCGAGAATGATTTACAAATTTATTAAAATATAACTTGCTAATTATTGATTAGTCAAGCGTAATTTTGAATTACACTTTTGTCAATAATTTGAATTGTCCTAATGAATATGCCTCTCGATAATCATAACGATACATATTTTGTTATCTCACTCTCAGAACAACATAACAATAGTGATGATTTGTATGACTCTTAAGATTAATGCAAAATCTTTGATAGGCGAAATTAGATGAATTAGACGGACACCTAAATCATTCATGAATCAAGTACAATAAAAACATTTCAATTTTTTTATAACGAAGATTTCCAAAACTATTGCTGACTGTGGCTCCGAACACGGGATAATGAAACATTTGGAAATTTTTTATTGTGTTTGATTCATGAATGATTTTGGTGCACATCTTATTCAATTGATTTCGTCGCCCATCGGAGATTTCGCTTTAATATTAATAGTTATACAAACCATCACGATTTTTCTATAGTTGCGGCGTAAGATAACGAAAGATGTATCGTTATGGTTAAAGTAAAGTAATAAAAATTAAAAATTATTTGTTATTAATATTAAATTAATTATTTCTTAAATTTCTTAATTTGTTTTTTAAATAAAAAAATGATGTTCTACATTAGAGAAATCAAAATAAATTTAAAATTTATTGAATTATTGAGTGAATTTTATTTTGTTCAATTCAAATATGATTCATCTTCAATTAATTCAATATTAATAATTAAAAGTAAATAATTATTTTTTATTTTCACCATTTTAAGTAATGATTCAAGGAAATGTGTTTTAAATCATAGAATGATATTGACCTTTATTTTCAAATTAATAAATAAGTGAAATTAAAGTTATTCCTATAATGATTATTAAAGCCGATATTTTACATTATTTACTGATTTCAATGGAATGAGAAAGGTTTTAGTTTTATACTGAAAATAATTCTAATCATATATTTATTCCATGTATATAATGAAAAATAAATTCTACAAATTAATTTTTACATATAGATTTTGGAAATAGTTTAATTTCATGTAGTGGGAAAATTAGTTATGAAAACAGTCGCGAAAGTTTCATTTGTGTAAAGTGATGCTGAGCAACGAAAATATATAGTAATGGAATTATCCGTTGTTAATGGCTACTAATCATCCACGTGAAATAGGAATAACAATAAAATTTCCGTTCTTAATCATGAATGAAATGATGTAATTCTGTTGATAATAAGAAGATAGAATATCCCCAATATTGATCTACGCCCATCGGGTGAAAAGAAACAAGAATTTTGAAAGCAATTGGCCTTGCAAAAATGATTTTCACAAAGGATTAGAAGTAAAATACACTACCAGAAGTAACCAACAAAGCGTTAGACAAATTTTAATACCAAAGCTCTTGGATTTCATACATGACAAAATTATGCATAACTTATTAAATGGCGGATCTAGGATTTTTGGGCGAGGAGACTGTAATACAGGAAAAAATTTAATTCGATTAAAATTATGTATAAAATTTTTTTTTTCTATATAAACTTTCGGAATCTTTTTTGGGTCGGGGGTCTACCACCCATGTGAGTCCCCCACTGGATCCGCCTCGCGTGCGTAAGTAATAGGAGAAAGAAAAAATAAAAAACTTGAGCTTTTGTTTGGAGAGGGTAGAGTTCGAAGCGATGAAAAACCATGAAGACGAGGTATTAATTATTTGATTTTGGAGTGTGTTACCCTTTCTTCAATGCTTCTATCTAGAATTTCGCATACACGTGTTACATTAACATTGAGAGTGGATGGAAATAGTCAATAAACACTTGTTGTGCAAAAGATACAAACATTTTAGGATAGCTTCACCAAAATTAGAAAGTTAGTGACTCATTGGACACCGAGGAAAAAAATTTGGGACTAGATGCACCATTTTTGTATTAGATAGGGTAAAATGAAACTGGACTCCTGAACTTTTGGAAGATAAAACTATAGTACTAAGTTTTTAACATTTGAAACACATACGTCTTGAGGTCCCTTTTAGACAATAAATGCCAACATAAACGATAAATTGTAACGCGTGGCCAAATCGAAAGAGCACAAATGTTCATTTTGACGTTGAAATCTTCCCAACTACCCTATTTCCTCTAAAGTTATGAGTATTACGTACAGAAAATGAGAAAGTAACATAAATTTGAGGAATATAAGTGAATTAATCAGGAAATTGACATAATCAAATGGACATTTTTGCCCCTTATTTTCAAGCATCTAACTTAATGTTCAAGTTGACGTGTTTAGGTTCATGACTCCGATTGCTGGCACTACAAGAAATTGGACTTTTAGGGGCAACTTGTGGTCTCTATAGCTTCATCGCAATAGAGCATTAGAGCATCTCCAATGGGTAGAGCTAATTCCTCCAAATTTTTTTCCAGAAGAGAGTAATTGCTACAGTATTTTACCATTTTTACTCCAACCATCAACTCTAAATTTTACTCCAAATTCACACTATTCATTATTTTTATTTTTATTTTTATTTTTATTTTTATTTTCTTTCCCATTTATTAAAATAAATTTTTCTCTAAATTATTATTGTACAAGAATAAATACATATTTTATACATAATAAAAAATAATATTCTACAACGCGTTGAACCCTTTTTTTTAAGGCAACACGTTTAACTTAATACAATTAGAATGCCATGTCTGCTCTTTATTTTAAAGAAAATCTAATATTTTACTAAATAAAATAATTAATTAATTAGATAAAATTATTTATTTGACAATAAATATTTATCTATAATTGAAAATCGAAAATGATCATTTTATTAATATACACGAGATTAAATTCTCATTTCATAACAAATTGGAAGTAGTGAGTAGTGAAATATTTAACAAAACAATGTACAAAATATAATTGGAAAAAAGACAAATAGGCAAAAAGTAAAACAATAATAATAATAAAATAAGAGAGTTGAGCCCAAAAATAGACCCAACCCTTAGTTCCAAATGAATAGTGCACCTCTAAATTTAGAGGTGCACTGTTCATTTTCACTAAATTGGCACCAATTTAGGGTCACGTTGAAGGAGAAATTCCTCCAATTTAGAAGAATTCCTCCAATTTAGATCCACATTGGAGATGCTCTTAGGGGAGATATATAGAGCATTAATAGGGACTATATAATAATATGTTGTCTCTATAACTTTATAGGAACGAGGTTATCGGAATGACAAGTCGCCCCTAAATTCCAAGTTTTTGGTAGTGGTTCTGAAGGATTAAAAATTGATCATTGTACTATCTCAAATGGTTTAAGATTAATTGTAACTGAGATTTACCGTATTACATATTTAGATCTCTAACACTTTTTCAATGCAAGATAAGATAGTGTAAGTTGCTTAAAATAATGTTCTCAAAAACTTCTAAGTTAATAATGATTTCACTTCTCAACTTTGGAGTCATATACACTCGATATTTTTTTTCTTTATTATAAAGAATGCATTTAACACGATACAATTTTTTTTAGATTAGAAATATACAAAATAATTTCTAAATTAAAGATCGATGTTCAATATTTTTTAGAAGATGCTCTTTAGAAATAGTCTTTCCAAGATACTTTTTGTTAACATGTGTGATGTTCACCTTGTTTTATAATGAGTTGATAAACCTTAATTTATATTCAGTTTCGTTCTAAATTCACTGGCTAGTTACAGTTGGCGCGCATGACAACCGATCGATGCACATTATTCATGTGAGATTTAGGACAATATAATATATTCAAATGAGACTTGTACAAATTAGTTTTATAAATTGTTGCCCAAAAAAATATTTTTATAAATATTTAACAATAATAATTGATTTTTACATTATTTTTGTATTTTTGTATCTTGTTCATTTATGAAGAGTACACTTGTCTCGGGCGATTTCCCCATCTACATGGCAGTCAGGCGTAAAAATCGAAATTTCCACCCTTTCGACGAGGAAACTTGTAAATAATTTAACCTTTTATTTAGTCATTTCCCCCTCCTTTTCACTTTTTCCTTTTTCTCCCTTCCATTTCCCCCCTTCTAATAAAAACGCTCTCTCTTCTTTCTCCATCATCTTCTTACGTGAAAATTTATACTTGAGATGAAATTTTATTATTAATATCAAAATGGGGTACAACGAGAAGGAAACGTGTTGTCTTAATTACCTCACAAACAATACAATCTCAATATTGGTGGAAAATGTGTCACACAAATAGGCAAGCTTCGCGTGTGAATATGAAATTGATTCCATACTAGAAAGCAAAGTGGGCGGGTCTTCCGAAGGGCCCCGAAAATGGGAAAACCATCCCACATTGGAAGAGGAAGAGTGTGAAGGAAAATGAGGGTTTAAATAGTGAGCCATCTCGGAACATAGGAAAACAAAATGTTCTACATGAAGTGAAAATTAATCGTGATCGACTCAATATACATGTAGGATCCCGGAATTTGTATGTGGGTACATGAAGATCACACCGAAATTAGCCACCAAGTGCAAACCACGTTTTAGCTAAAATTATTTCCCATAAGTTTTCATTTGAAACTTTAAATTTTTTAAATGAAGCAGCACCATTGCTCTCCATAACGTCAGCCTCTACTTTGCATTTCGAGGGAATGAATGCAACATAACGTTATTTCCTGTATAACAGCAATGCTATGCCTTTCACATTTTGTGACTGTCATTGTAATACTAATTCATTAGTTGTATTTTAGAAAGCAGGCGGTCAAATTTCTTCCATGTCACTATTGAAGGCTTATATATTTCTCAACATTCACACTAATATTTAGAAAATAAACAAAGTCTCAAAGTCTAGGACAACTTATATATTTCTCAACATTCACACTAGTATTTAAAAAGTAAACAAGTCTCAAAGCCTACAACAACATAATCTTGCAATTAATAGAATCAAGATTTGACAGGTGGAGTAACATGGAATGTAGATTTTAATAATTGAGCTGAAAACCTCTGCATGAATTATATGCATATATTTATAAATAATTGATGTCTAAAAACAAAGGGACGAAAAATGTGGAAACGAAGAAAACAAAGATGTTTATTCTTGAGTGTGATCAAAACCAGATATTTCAAATGCGAATAATTAATTACGCCCTAAGTCATAATTACACAAATAATTAATTTCCCACGTTTGAAGCTATCCTTATTAATAAAATCTGTCAAATAATTAATTACATCGCTGGTTTGTGCATTACGTGCCACACACGATATAAATGATATAAAAATGCATGTTATAATAAAATTAGGGGCATTAGCAAATATATGCAAGTTTAGATTTACAATTATAAGAAGATCCAAGAATTTTTCAATTTGCAAGACTAACAAATAAAATTGTCGCATGCCCTAATTATCTTTGCCCGTGCATTTGTCGGCTCTTTAATTGGCATGAATGAGTAGAAGGTTTTAATCCATGTCATATCCCACCATTCTTGCATTAAATGAACACGTGAAGACCTAAGCAATTCCTCTTATTGAGAATGAATTTGTTCAACATCACCCTCCTTATGGAGAATCAAAAATAAAAATAGTGGTTCAATAAATATGAAATTTTTTCACTCCTTATTATTCTACTCGACGAGATCTTTAATATGAGTATAATGTTGATATATAAATTTTGATTACATTAAACATTAATTATTTTAGTGATAATCAGCTTATTTCTGTGTTGAATAAGTAACTTTTAATGTATTCAAAATTTATATATCAAGATTGTACTCTTATGAACGATCTCGTCGAGTAGAATAATAAGGAACGAAAAAATTTCATATTTATTAAACTATTACTTTTATTTTTGACCCTCCACAAGGAGGGTAATGTTCACCCTCCAAAAGAAGGGTGAACAAATTCATTCTCCCTCTTGTTCCCTCCATTTTGTTGGTGCCAAACGTAACCTTTTTTTTTCCTCATGGCTTTACCCAAACACAACCTTACCCACTTCATCGTTTCTTGACTTTTGTGGTTGAAATAAATTCTTGTTGAATCGATTTTATTGCTTGAAATGGTCCTAGAAAGCAATTTATTACGGTGGTTGTAGCTAATGAAGTCCGGATCATTCGTGGCCATTCAATATATAAGTATTGCAATCAAATTTTTTTGAGCATTAAATTAAAGGGTTTTTGAAATAAATGCTATTTTAACGCTGTAATACCCAAATTGTGGCAGACAAAATTTTAGTTCAGTATGTATGCTAGAAATTGGACATGTCAATGGCTATATTGGTATTGTATATTCTACATGTTTTGTTTTTAATGGCTTTACGAGCATTGGATAATCCATTGAATGACATTATTATCGATTAAAAAAGAATAAAAAAAAAAAAGAATGTGCGGTAAAAAAGATGAAAAATCAGTCAAGATATGCCCTAATAATGCAAAAAAAAAAAAATGGAACAAATCAACCAAGATAATTGAAGAAACCTAATCTCGAATACTCTATTCATGTTTTTTAAGGTTAGAAAAAGGAAAATATAAGTTTTTGAGCGAACTTACGAGCTTGTCATCGTGAACGGAGTTTTGCCTGCTAATCTTCACAACAAGTTACTGGGTATAAGAGAACAACTATATCTTCAAGTAATCTGCAGTTCTCAAGCCGGAAAACAATGACAAATCGCTGGTGTAAGCCTTTTCTTTAAAAAAAAAAAAAATTGGACGAGAGGCATACAAGAATGGGTTGGAGAAGAAGGTACAATACTAATGTGAAAACCTTTGGTCAAATCATAGGACTCGTAAGCTGTTTTGGTCTATTTTCCTTGAGGGGTATTCTAGTCCTTTTCAATTAATTATTGTTAGTATTGCAAATGTAATTTTTTCCTGTTAATCTAGTATTTATATAAAAAATTCATGACAATCTTGCTAATATCTCATAAAATTAAACATGCAAACATTGCGTATAACATATGCATATGTTCTGCTTAACAAATACAGCTTGCTTTCATATAAAACAAGAAATTTTTAATCTAGTTTTTCATTGGTAATTATTATTGACTTATCACCTATAGCTTATTATGATATGTTATGTTATTTATTTAATTTGCAAGAGGGTTGGCATATGTCTAAACGTTGACCTTTTATGTACAGTTATATATATAAATATGACTTGTGGCCTAGCCTAAATTGGCCTCTCTCAGCTTTAAGAAGAGAGAAAAAGAGGGCAATTACTAATAAATTCATTTTTGTGGTGGTGAGCTTAGGGTGAGATGGGAGCAATGAACGAGGTGGGAGAGGCTCTTTTGCGACAACATACGACGACGACGACTCCTCGTCAAGACAATGAAACCATCAATGCCGATCATGAAAGTAGTACAAGTGATGATGAGATGAAAGGAAATGAAAAAGGCGAGGTTGAGAAGAAGAGATTATCAGAAAAGAGTGTTTATTTGGACGAGAGTGCAGGTAACGTGGAATATTTAATTTAATTTAATTTTTTAAAATTTTATTTAATAATTATAAATGTAATTTTGATTTTAATACATTTATCTACCAATAACTAACGTAATACTACTTAGCATAAGATAAACACACATCATTCTTCTAGGCTTAATATAATTAATATTATAATAAATTTAGATATCCTTCGAGCATATGAAGATGGAATGAGATATATAATGGGGTAAACTCCTGACCTTGGAAATGAATTTCACAATAATTGAATAGCAACGCTTCGATATATTTATATATACACACACTATTGGGCGTTGTTTCACCTATATTAGGACTTGAGGCATTGCTTAAACTAAACAAACATGGCCTTAGAATTCACGTAGCTAGCGCAAATGCAGAAGGCGGCTGGATTGGTTGTAGAGCGAGTGAGATAAGGTTTTGGAAGCCAATTCTTCGTTCGATTACATTTTACATGACAATACATTAATGGGCCCAACTACATTAAATAGTGGGCTTGTAATACTATTTAAAGGCCCAATTGATAATATAAAAGTGCAACAAAAAATTAAGAAAATACATTAATTAAAACACACAATATATTCATGCATTATAGACTTGCAGAAAATTAATGTTCCAATGCCCTCATGAAGCATTAGAACAGTACTTCCATAAATGGTTATCTCATTAGCTAGATTAGATTACATATGCATGTTGTTGTCTCTTCGCCGATTTGCAAGAATATGAACACAACTTGGGTATTGTAGATGTACACTTGAACATATATTTGTAATCAAGTATAATTGTTAAAAGTCATTTTTAGGTTACATGGTGTAGAAATGTTACGAGGAAAGATTTTAAGGCAAATTTTTAGTCATTAAAAGGGATTTTTTTTTCTGTAGTGTAACATTCTGGATTTTCTCGTGATTGGTAAAATAGGAAAATGTTTCTTTTGTATGTGTCTGAAGGAATGTGGAAATGTCGAGACTGCATTTGGACTTACCAAATTAGATATTCCTCTGTCAATCATATTCAACAAACATCTTTCAATTTTTCCATTAGAGGCCAGTATATAATAAACAACATGAATTTAGATAATTGAGAAAAAAATACGTAGTAATAGTATTATTCCTTGTTTAGTTTTCTACACATGTGGTAACTTGGCACATGTCATGACCGTATATAGAAAGTTGTCTTTGTACTGGAAAATGTCAAATGTACGTATGTTTTCATTTTTTCCAAAAAACACATCATCTTTCCTATTTCACCAGAAACCTCATTAATTTCCTCGATTTTGCTAAAAAAAAAAAAATATCTTATATGCTCCAATTCTACTGTAGAGAAGTATTATATACTAAGTGTAATCTTGTTCACACGCAGGTACTGAGATTGAATGGTTGCTTCCAAAGGAAAATCCAGGTGTGGTAGACGTCAAAAACATTCCAAAAGTTCTAAATTCAATCATTAACAAAGAACTAATCTTGGATGGATCGTCTCAAAATGAAGGAGATATGAGTTTAGAGGGTTCTTCGAGCAAAGGCAATCTCAAGATTGATTTAGTCGAAGATGATGAAGAGGAAGTCCTAGAGTTGGAATTTGAGAGGGCAGTTGACAAAATGCATACACACAATATATACTGTCCAAAATGTAGTTCTCAAGTCACAAGAGTCATTCTTCGTCGAAAGAAACCTCAAATTAAGGATCCTCGCAGCAAACCAACGGGATTATTAGGATGTTTGTCGTGCTTAAGCATTTTCATTCCTTCAGGTACAATAATTTTTCATTTCCCAACAAAAATATTATGTGTACCCTTCTATTTATTGCAAGTAACGCACTAGACACAATGAAAGTATAAAAAATATACCATTTTGTCCTCTTTTTTTGTGAAGAAATAATTCACAACACGATAAACAACATTGTATGTATAGCATCACTGGTCCTAAACTAATACGCTTATCATGTTTTGTTATTTGAGCAGGAAATACCCTAAACCCTTTCCGATGTTTTGGAAGCGAAACACCGGAAATCCCATCAGAACATCCTTTACCTCCTCTGATTGATGATAATGATGAAACCATTGTGAAAAAAGGTAACTGAATTGATTTTCTCTATGTTATGTAATATTTGGCTTATTATTATCCATTTTGACAATATGTGCTTATATATTTTAGGAAAACTAATAATGTAGGCAAACACAATTATGCGTGTACATAAATGTACTATCCACACTGAAATTAATAGAGGGAAGCACCCAATTACCACTCTAGTCATGTGGGGCCTATACCCCTATTAGACATTTTTGTATATACATATTGTACATGTGTACTTATAGCAGTTTCTTTTTGTTTAACCCTTCTAAATGAAACAGGGAGAGTTTTTGATTTGTCCTGGATTTTCGGAAGCAAGACCGAAATGATGTCAACAAAACTTTGTCCTCTGAACCAGGTAATTTTCTTTTACTCTCAGCCTTTAATTTGTTCTTCTAAATTTTCTTCTTCTTAAAAATTAATTGCGGTTAAATCAAATATCAATATCTACGACACATATCACTTGATATGACTCGACAAAGCACTTTCGTAACACAAAAACCCAAATTTTGTACTTTTCTTTTTCTGACGTGATTGATTTACTAAAAGTTTATCTCATTTCACCTCTTAAACTTATGCAGGCAAAGATCTCAGTGAGCATGAGGAGGGTGATCTAGACGAGCCATTACTTCGCACCAAATCTCGTCTTCATCCACAACGTGAAACTCCACCAGCTGTCGATGATCAAGACGATATAAACAAGGGAAATGCACATGATCAACATCAACCCCCACTTGGAGAGCTTCCTCAAGTTTCTCCACCAGGGTCAGACTTAGGTGGAGATCAGCATATAATTGAATTTCCACAAACTCAAGTCCCTCTTGTTAGAAGACCTTCAGGGCCGGGATACTTCGAACAGGGTTCTAAATCATTAGAAATTCTAAAGAGCATTGTTTATGGAGGCTTAGTAGAGTCAATCACAAGCTTAAGTATAGTGACATCTGCGGCGGCTTCTGAAACTGGCACAAGTACGTCTTTCACTACTACTGTATATTTACGCTATAGTCACTAAAACTACTGCTAATTTCATTTTACGCGTTACTTTTATTGTAGTGAACATCGTAGCTGTTGGATTGGCAAACGTGATAAGTGGTGTATTCATTGTCACTCATAATGTGAGTAACTATGTTTTCTACTCTTGTGATCGTTCAAATAAATCGCTCATATATACTTATTTTTTTTACTTTATCTAATTGTCGAATTTCGGTGAAATATATATGTAGCTAAGAGGCATGAAGAACGAGACTCCAATACCAAACTCAAATGAACAAACAGATAGATACCAAAAACTGATTGGAAAGAGAGACAATTTCCTACTCCATTTCACTTTCGCCATTCTATCGTTCCTTCTTTTTGGGCTTATCCCTCCTGCGGTTTATGGCTTTGCATTTGAGAAGACTGACAATAAAGACTACACAATCATAGCAGTTGCAATAGCTTCTCTCATATGCATCATTCTTCTCTCAATCGGAAAGGCTTATTGCAATGGAGAACACAAATTTAGCACATATATCAAAACAATTTCTTACTATCTCAGCAGTGCGGTTGCTGTTTCGGGTGTTGCTTATGCAATGGGGGATCTAATCAAGATAGTCGTCAAGAAGCTTGGCTGGTTTGCGCCGAATACGCCTACTCCTGCTACTTTGGTTAACTATGGTGTAAACTCGGGAACTACATATATGGCGGCTTCTTCTTGATGTTGGGAGATTTGAGCAGAACTAGGAAGGTGCACGAGGATGTTTTCATATGTTGTGTTTGTGTGTTTTGGATCTTATATTGTGTTGTTTCTATGTTTCTTGTTTCCTATTGTTGGCTGGATTTGCGTTATTTGAATTTGAATTTGACGAATGATATTTTATTGTTTGTGGTTTCTAAATTACACCTATCAAAATGTGACAATGATAATATTTGTCAGATGACCAAAGTTTGTGAAGCAGTGATAATATTTGTAAAAGGACTAAAGTTTGTGAAGCAGCATCTTTGATAGATTTTAAGGTTTCCTTTCCCAAAAACATATTACTCATTCCGTTGAACAAAAATAGTCTCCCTTTTATTTTTATGCATAGTAATTAGGAAATTATAAATAAAAAGAGTGTATAAGCTTCAATTCTTCTTCAATTCTCCCTACTATTTGTACTACATCAACGTTTTCTTCGCAACAGTCAATTCTAAAGATCTCGATGTTTAAGAATTGAATCGGAGGGGACTTTACCACATATCATACAAATGGTATATATATGGATAATTAGTGTAATGAGGATTTTTTTTTTTTAATGGTACATTGCAAGGTAGACATATTACATCAGAATATGTCATTAAATCATTTTGAAGCACAATCCATTCCAAACTCGATTTGGGGCTCGTGGAGAACGAATTTGGGGGCGCATCCCAGTACTCCATAACCACCATATGACAAGGAAATGAAAGAACCAAATAAACAACCACATAAGGGTGGACAAACCACAAACACAAATATAACATTATTAATGACTTTACAGAGTTTCGAACCTTAGACCTCCTGCTAGCCAGGGGAGGTTCTGGCCATCAGGCTAATCCTGATGGTTGTGTAATGAGGATTAATACTTTGAGATTGTTGTACTTCGAGGACCTATTTTGACAATTGAATATCAGAATATATATGTATAAGAAACTGTCATACATGTGCAAACCAATCCCAATCTTTTCTGAAGATCTAAAATTTTAACTTTTATTTATTTTTATCTTGGTCCATAATGAAAGAAATTAGCATATTTGGTCCAAAATAAATAATTTTCTTTGAACTTTTTAAAAAATAGGGTTATTTACGCAAAATTTCAAATTTGTTTCACTAACCCCCTCAGACAAAAACCGCCATTTCCACAGTTAAAATGAGCATTTGTTGTCTTTTAGTGTAAGGGCAAAATGGTCCTAAACTTTCACAGAAAGATGGGGGGAGGGGGGTGGGTCCTGTGAAACCAATAATTTGGGGTCCTGTTGCGAAAATACCAATAATTAACCTATAGTTTGGGGTCCCATTGTGAAAATACCAAGAATTGACCGATAGTTTGGGGTCCTATTGCGAAAAAACCAATAATTAACTTTAATTTAATTCTAAATTAGTTAAATTAATTTTAATTCCAAAATACGAAATTAATATAATGTGCAAATTAGTCCTAAATCTTTCAAGCGTGTCACTGTGCTTCTAGTCCAAAATAATATAAAAAAAGTAGCTCAAATGGGTGTAAAAAAATTTTTGGTGTGCGTAATTTGGTCCCAAATTTTAATTAAATTTTTCCGTTTATTTTTTCTATTGATGTTTATTTCTTCCATAATTAATTTTACTGAATTAATTTCATGCTAATTAAATAGTTTTTACAAAAAAATTTCAATACTGTAGCATGTGTTCGCATTAGGCTTATTTTCCAAAAAAATAATATTACCATTTTATTTATAGTATTTTAATTAAATAAAGTAAAAATATTTACAACCAAATCCATAATTTTTCAATAAGTGCAAATTAGTTACCACCTTCACCACAATTTCCTCATCACCACCAGCACCCCAGCGCTACCACCACCACCACGCTGACGAAAACTTCGGCGACCCTAAAAATAGATCAAGTGATCGAAAACCACCAGATTTGGTGGTTTTCGACCACTAAATCAGTTTGTGGTTTTCGACCACCAAATCTATTTTTTGGGTCGTCGGCGAGGTCGTGGTGGTGGAATCGGGGTAGTGGTGGTGGTGGTGGTCGTGGTGGAGGAAATTGTGGTGAAGATGTGGATTAATTTGTACTTATTAAAAAATTATGGATTTGGTTGTAAATATTTTTATTTAATGTAATTAAAATACTATAAATAAAATGGTAATATTAATTTTTTGGAAAATAAGCTTAATGCGAACACATGCTACAATATTGAAAGTTTTTTTTTTGTAAAAACTATTTAATCAGCATAAAATTAATTCAATAAAATTAACTACGGAGAAAAATAAAAGGTAAAATTTAATTAAAATTTGGGACCAAATTACGCACACCAAAATTTCTTTTAACCATTTGAGCTACTTTTTTGTTATTATTTTGGACTAGAAGCGCAGTGATACGCTTGAAAGATTTAGGACTAATTTGCACATTATATTAATTTGGTATTTTTGAATTAAAATTAATTTAACTAATTTAGAATTAAATTAAAGTTAATTATTGGTTTTCTCATAATAGGACCCCAAACTATCGGTCAATTCTTGGTATTTTCACAATGGAACCCCAAACGATCGGTTAATTATTGGTATTTGCGCAACAGGATCCCAAACTATTGGTTTCACAGGACCCCCCAATCTTTTGGTGAAAGTTTAGGACCATTTTTCCCTTGCACTAAAAGACAAAAAATGCTCATTTTAATTGTGGAAATGACGGTTTCCGTCCGAGGGGGGTGCAATGAAACAAATTTGAAGTTTGGGGTCCTGTATGGATGAAAAAAAAGAATGGGGTTTGATTTGTTACAAAACCAATAGTTTGGGGTCCTTTTGCGTAAATAACCCTAAAAAATATTAGCAAGTATTTGCGTTAATTTTATTTTCTTGAAAATTTCTTCTAGTATTGAACCTGGGGAACTTTTAATTTTAATCAGCCATTTAGTATTATCTATTTCCTCTGTCTCACAAACATATGCTTATTTTCTTTTTCACATGTCCTACGAGTCAATATACACGTAGGATCCCGTGCATGAAGATCACACCAAAATTAGCCACAAAGTGCAAACCACGTTTTAGCTAAAATTATTTCCCTTACGTTTTCATTTGAAACTTTAAATTTTTAAATGAAGCATCACCATTGCTCTCCATAATGTCTGGCTTTACTTTGCATTTCGACGGAATGTATGGCAGCATAACGTTATTTCCTGTATAATGGCAATGTTATGCCTTTCACATTTTGTAACTGTCATTGTAATACTAGTTCAGTCGTTGTATTTTAGAAAGCAGACGCTCAAATTTCTTCCATGTCACTGTTGAAGGCTTATATTTTCTGAACATTCACACTAGTAAGTATTTAAAAAATAAATTAACAAGTCTTAATTAAAGTCTACGACAACATAATCTTGAAATTAATAGGATCAAGATTTGACAGGTGGAGTAACATGGAATGCAAATTTTAATAATTGAGCCGAAAACCTCTGCATGAATTATATGTCTATATTTATAAATAATTGATGTCCAAAAACAAAGGGACAAAAATCGGGAAACGAAGAAAAGAAAGATGTTTATTCTTGATTGTGATCAAAACCAATTTCAAATGCGAATAATTACACCCTAAGTCATAATTACACAAATAATTAATTTCCCACGTTTTAAGCTATCCTTACTAAGAAAACCTGTCAAATACATTACATTGTTAGTTTATACGTTACGTGCCACACACGACGTGAAAATGCATGTCCTAATTTAGTTTTTCACTGATAATTATTGACTTATCACCTCTAGCTCATTATGACATGTTATTTATTTAATTTGCAAGAGGGTTGGCACATATCTAAACGTTGACCTTTATTGTATAGTTATATATATATATATATATATATATATATATATATGTATATGTATATATGTAGAGGACTTGTAGCCTAGCCTAAATTGGCCTCTCTCGGCATTAAGAAGAAAGAAAAAGAAGGCAATTACTAATTTATTCCTTTTTGTGGTGGTGAGCTTAGGGTGAGATGGGAATAATGAACGAGGTGGGTGAGGCTCTTTTGGGACAACTTACGACGACAACGACTCTTCGTCAAGACGAGGATACGATCATTACTGATCACGGAAGTAGTGATGAAAGTAGTACAAGTGATGATGAGGTGAAAGGAGATGAAAAAGGCGAGGTTGAGAAGAAGGGATCATCAGAAAAGAGTGTGTATTTGGACGAGAGTGCAGGTAACGTGGAATACTTTATTTTATTTTATTTTATTTTATTTTTTAATTTTCTTTAATAATTATAAATGTAATTTTGATTTTAATACATTTATCTACCCAATAACTAACGTAGTACTACTTAGCATAAGATAAGTGCACATCATTCCTCTAGGCTTAATATAATTAATATAATAATTAAACTTATATATCTTTCGAGCATATGAAGATGTAATGAGATAATGGGATAAACTCCTGACCTTGGAAATGAATTTCACAATAATTGAATAGCAACGCTTCAATACACACACACACAATATATTCATGCATTATAGATTTGCAGAAAATTAATGCATTGAAAGTGATTTATTTTTGAAGCATAACGTTATGGGATTTTCACGATTCATTAAATCTGAAAATGTTTCTTCTGTGTGTGACTGAAGGAAAGTGGAAATGTCGAGACTGCATTTGGACTTACCAAATTAGAAATTCCTCGGTCGATCGTATTCAACAAACATGCATCTTTCAATTTTTCCATTAGAGGTCAGTATATAATAAACAATACGAATTCAGAAAATTGATAAAATACTAATAGGAAGTAGGTTATCAATATTTTTTAGGGTAATATGGCAGAAATGCCTTAGAAAGATGAGTCTTTTTCACGATGATTGACTGATTCCGGTCCACTTGGCGACACATTACACAATATGATCGTCGGTGATAATGGAAGTAGCCATGGCATGAAAGAATATGACAATGGAAATGAGTCGGGGAGGTACCTCGAGAGGAATATTCAAGTAAAAAGCTATTGTCTTTCTCTTATATTAACATAACTTATGAATGTAATTAGCAACTGGTTTTTTTTTTCTTTTTTATGCATGTTATATATTTTACAACTCATCAAGCTTCTAAATTTTGGAGGATGAAAATAATATAAATATAATGTTTGACTTGCCAACATATATATAGGGTATATATGTAATAAGGTGATTAACAAGTTAATAATTACAATTTAATTTTTGTACATTCAAAAAATTTATAGTGTGTTAGGACATATATGTACATGCATATATATGCATATACTACCTTCGTATCATAAAGATAGATCTGATTTGACTTTCACTTAGTTTAAGAAATTATAATTAATATTATTGGAAAAGTAAATTTTAAATGTATTTTTTCAAATATACCCTTGTATTGAATAATGCTAACTAATAACAATGTATATTAAATAAAGGTACAATTGGAAAATGGAAGAAATTGATTGCAATCAAAATAGAAAATGACCCATATTTTAGGACGGATAAAAATAGAATACAAGTCTATCTTTGTGGGACGGAGGTAGTATGATATGTTGAAGAGAGATTACATGTAATGTTGGAAAAGATGCAAATCAAGCCTCAAGCCTAGATGTGTCTAAACTATAAACGAAGGCTTAAGGGCATCTCCAAGGGTTTACCCTAAATTTGGGGTAAACCACATTTCTGTTCCAATGGTTTACCCAAAATTTGGGGTAAAATATTTTCTCTTTTTTTCCCCTTATTATTTGTAATCTTAAAAATTGTTTACATTCCATTTATTTATTTAATTAATATAATTTTATCTAAATTAGTAATTAACGGCTCAAATAGCATTTGGTAATTTAATTAGTACTTTACCCCAAAATTATTTTACTTATTTTAAATCAATTATTATTACTATTGTTATTATTAATTAATTAACAAATTAATTAATTAATTAAGCAAAATAAATTTAACGCACAATTAACAATTACAATGGCATAATGGTAATAAAACCAATGGCATTTTGATAATAAAAGTACCAACCCCAAATTTGGGGTTGGTGAATAGTGTCCGAAATTTGGGATCCGTTTGGTCACCCATTGGAGGAAAAAAACCCCCAAATTTGGGGTAAAATCCCAAATTTGGGGAATCAGAGATGGTCTAATAGATAAAAATCTCACAATTAGAGTACAAATTAGTGTAATCACACAATAAGCTCTTATAAACAAAACTATGAACATATTCGATTTAAACAAAATAAGATATCCCAAATTTGGGGAACCAGAGATGGTCTAATAGATAAAAATCTCACAATTAGAGTACAAATTAGTATAATCACACTATTAGCTCTTACAAACAAAACTATGAACATATTCGATTTAAACAAAATAAGATATGAACATAGCTGTAATATTAAATTATTTTCAAATGTATATCAAAATCATATCCAATATAATATCATCTTCATCCAAAATATAAGTTACGGAATTAAAACTCTCAAATACATGACGCTATACTATTAGTTTGGTGTTGTGGTACTATTGTTTTAGTTTTTTGTAAACAGAATATCGGCTAATGGATAATATCTAGATACCAGTTAATTGTTCTTTAATCAACATTATTGATGAATAGCAACGTCACTGTTTAAAATAGAGTCACGAATATGGCTATCTTGCAGGCACATTGGAGCATGGACAATCTGAAAGCATAATTCATTTCTCTACTGCCTCCGCAATTGAATTGTTCAAAAAAGCGAAATCCGTTCGACTTAAGAGCCATCACGACAAATACTTAACTGCCTGTTCAGACGAAGAATCCGTCATCCAAGACCGTTCGAGCTCATCCAAATCTGCTGAATGGACGGTTGAATTTGTCGAAGGAGCTGAAAACTTTTTACGCTTCAAAAGCTGTTACGGTAAATACCTAACAGCATCGGACGAGGCATTCCTTCTTGGAATGACTGGTCAGAAAGTCCTTCAAGCTTCGCCCCGAGAATTGGATTCTTCAGCCGAATGGGAACCATTTATGGATGGGACGAAGGTAAAGCTGAAAGGCAGATATGGTAATTATTTGCGTGCAAATGGGGGTTGCCACCGTGGAGAAACTTCGATAACTCATGATATTCCTTTTACGCATCACCATTGGATTTGTTGGGAAATTGAGATTGTTGAGGCTCGACCGGACGGAGATTTTGGGACTGCTGCTTTTCAACTGCCAGTGTCGAGTTTCCGTAGTTCATCTTCGTCCGATCAATCTTCCCATAAATATTCGCAAGGTTTGTAGATATCTGTCACGCTTATTTTGTCACCAAACTTTAGATATAGAAACATTTATTACCAAACTTCAACAAGTTAGAAGTATATATTATATATTGAGTGTAATCTTGTTCCCACGCAGGTACTGAGATTGAATGGCTGCTTTCAAAGGAAAATCAAGGCGTGGTAGATGTCGAAAACATTCCAAAAGTTCTAAATTCAATCATTAACAAAGAACTAATCTTGGATGGATCGTCTCAAAATGAAGGAGATATGAGTTTAGAGGGTTCTTCGAGCAAAGGCAATCTCAAGATTGATTTAGTCGAAGATGATGAAGAGGAAGTCCTAGAGTTGGAATTTGAGAGGGCAGTTGGTAAAATGCATACACACAATATATACTGTCCAAATTGTAGTTCTCAAGTTACGAGAGTCATTCTTCGTCGAAAGAAACCTCAAATTAAGGATCCTCGCAACAAACCAACGGGATTATTAGGATGTTTGTCATGCTTCAGCATTTTCATTCCTTCAGGTACAACAATTTTTCATTTCCCAACAAAAATATTATATATATGTACCCCTCTATTTACTGCAAGTAACGCACTAGACATAATGAAGTATATAAAATATACCATTTTGTCCTCTTTAATGTGAAGAAATAATGCACAAACATTGTATGTATACCATCCCTTGTCATAGACTAAAACGCTTATCATGTTTTGTTATTGGAGCAGGAAATACCCTAAACCCTTTCCGACGTTTTGGAAGCGAAAAACCTGAAATCACACAAGAACATCACTTAGCTGCTCCGATTAATGATAATGATGAAACCATTGTGAAACAAGGTAACTGAACTGATTTTCTCTATGTCGTGTAATATTTGGTTTATTATTATCCATCTTGACAATATGTGCTTATGTGTTTTAGGAAAATTAATAATGCAGGCATACACAAATGTGTATAAATGTACTATTCACACACATTAATAGAGAGTAGCACTGAATTGCCATTCTTGTAATGTGGGGCCTACATTCATGAATATATATTTTGTACATGTATACATATGGCAGGTTCTTTTTGTTTAAACTCTTCTAAATTGAGCAGGGAGGGTTTTTGATTTGTTCTGGATTTTCGGGAAACGAGACGGAAACGATGTCAGCAAAACTCCCTCATCTCAACCAGGTAATTTTCTCTTGCTCTTAGCATTTGTTTTTTCCTTCTTCGTAAAAATAAATTTCTATTGTTAAATTAAATTTCAATATTAACGACATATATAACTTGATATAGCTCAACATAGCTCCTTTCCTAACACAAAAACCCAAAATTTTGTACTTTTCTTTTTCTCACTTGATTGATTTACTAAAATTTTATCTCATTTCACCTCTTAAAACTTATGCAGGCAAAGATCTCAGTGAACATGAGGAGGGTGATCTAGACGAACCATTACTTCGCACCAAATCTCGTCTTCATCCACAACATGAAACTCCACCAGCTGTCGACGATCAAGACAATATAAACAAGGGAGATGCACATGATCAACATCAACCCCCACTTGGAGAGCTTCCTCAAGTTTCTCCACCAAGGTCAGACTTAGGTGGAGATCAGCATATAATTGAATTTCCACAAACTCAAGTCCCTCTTGTTAGAAGGCCTTCAGGGCCGGGATACTTCGAACACGGTTCTAAATCATTAGAAATTCTAAAGAGCATTGTTTATGGAGGCTTAGTAGAGTCAATCACAAGCTTAAGTATAGTGACATCTGCGGCGGCTTCTGAAACTGCCACAAGTACGTCTTTCACTACTACTGTATATTTACGCTATAGTCACTAAAACTACTGCTAATTTCATTTTACGCATTACTTTTATTGTAGTGAACATCGTAGCTGTTGGATTGGCAAACGTGATAAGTGGTGTATTCATTGTCACTCATAATGTGAGTAACTATGTTTTCTACTGCGCGATCGTTCAAATAAATCGCTCATATATACTTATTTTTTTTACTTTATCTAATTGTCGAATTTCGGTGAAATATATATGTAGCTAAGAGGCATGAAGAACGAGACTCCAATACCAAACTCAAATGAACAAACAGATAGATACCAAAAACTGATTGGAAAGAGAGACAATTTCCTACTCCATTTCACTTTCGCCATTCTATCGTTCCTTCTTTTCGGGCTTATCCTCCTGCGGTTTATGGCTTTGCATTTGAGAAGACTGACAATAAAGACTACACAATCATAGCAGTGGCAATAGCTTCTCTCATATGCATCATTCTTCTCTCAATCGGAAAGGCTTATTGCAATGGAGAACACAAATTTAGCACATATATCAAAACAATTTCTTACTATCTCAGCAGTGCGGTTGCTGTTTCGGGTGTTGCTTATGCAATGGGAGATCTAATCAAGATAGTCGTCGAGAAGCTTGGCTGGTTTGCGCCGAATACGCCTACTCCTGCTACTTTGGTTAACTATGGTGTAAACTCGGGAACTACATACATGGCGGCTTCTTCTTGATGTTGGGAGATTTGAGCAGAACTAGGAAGGTGCATGAGGATGTTTTCATATGTTGTGTTTGTGTGTTTTTGGATCTTATATTGTGTTGTTTCTATGTTTTTTGTTTCTTATTGTTGGCTGGATTTGCGTTATCTGAATTTCAATTTGAGAAATGATATTTTATTGTTTGTGCATGGCTTCTTAATTACACCTATCAGAAGTATCAAAATGTGACAATGATAATATTTGTCAAATGACCAAAGCTTGTGAAGCATTGATAATATTTGTAAAAGGACTAAAGTTTGTGAAGCAGCATCTTTGATAGATTTTAAGGTTTCCTTTCCCAAAAACATATTACTCATTCCGTCGAACAAAAATAGTCTCCGTTTTATTTTTATGCATAGTAATTAGGAAATTATGAATAAAGAGTATATATAAGCTTCAGTTCTTCTTCAATTCTCCCTACTATTTGTACTACATCAACGTTTTCTTCACAACGGTCAATTCTAAAGATCTCGATGTTTAAGAATTGAATCAGAGGGGACTTTACCACATATCATACAAAATGGTATATATATGGATAATTAGTGTAATGAGGATTAATACTGTGAGATTGTTGTACTTTGAGTACCTATTTTGAAAATTGATGCATGAATATCAGAATATATATGCATATGAAACAGTCATACATGTGCAAACCAATCCCAATCTTTTCTGAAGACCTATAATTTTAACTTTTTATTTATTTATTTTTATCTTGGTCCATAATGAAAGAAATTAGCATATTTGGTCCAAAATAAATAATTTTCATTGAACACAGTATTATAGATAGAGTAAAATTTCTTGTAGTAACATGTAACTTATGGTAACAAGACTGTCGCCACCAATATGAAGCTCCTTCAATAACAAAACAAAGCTTTTCATGTAGAACTTTAGCAACAATAAAATTGTTTCAAAATTTTATTATTTAAAAAAGTACGATATGTTACAATGTCAGCGTGTCCTTATTACGCAGATACAATATATATATACCGTGTTCTCACATGATGTGTCCCGTAGAGTCGGTATCATATATCCATTTAATTCATATATCTTAATTTTCATGTTCACACCGTAGAAAACAACTGAGATACGAATTAAGAATAAAGAAATAAGAAAACCTTAAAGTCTAAACATAATCCTTAAATTTATACAAACGTCACCTGACAAGTGGTGTAACCTGAAAGGTTTTAAAATTTTTAATTTATTGATTGATTAACCTGGAAAACTTGCCATTTAGTCATTGAATACTAATTAGTATCACATCAATGTTATATTTGCTGATTTTGATTAAAAAAAAGTCGCATCGATTGTTTATAGAAATTTCGGAAAAAATAATAATAATAATAATACAAATCAAATTATATTGCAGTTTCGTATGCTCCTTCGTTCAGAACTAGCTACAAAATGAATAATTAATTAAAAAGATATGTTAGTAAATTTGTAGCCGACGTATTAGCCTGGATTTTAAATGTGAATAATTCAGCTGAAAACTTGTATATGGCTCAAATGAGGACTAGGTGTCTTAACCCGATTGTATCTTTGTCATTTATGTATTCCCGCGGTCAGAGGTGCAAAATTAATTAATCATTACCACAATTTTAAACTTAACTAATTTATTGTCCACGTACCAAGTAGAACTGAACAAGAAAACATGTTAAAATACACTGTGTGTCCTTCAAGTTAAATATAAATCCAATAAATATTATTGATCGAGATCCTGCATATTGAAGTTACGTTGATACAATGCATCTAAAATGTATATTATAGTGTACTATAGGATGATGTGATATCAATTAGATTGGGATATCACACCAGTCGAGATACACTATAGCGTGCATCAGACTAGCTTGATCCTGCATCAACATAAAAGTTTCTATATGGTTTCAACTTCAAAGACCATTAATTTTTTCACCTTATCTTAGTAGCATAGGTCATTTGAACTTTTTAAAATAAATTAATGTTACATTAGCTGTTCATAAGAGCATCTCCAATGCAATAATATTTATTTAGTCTGTGTGGCAAAAGATATCAACATTATGCTAAAAAGGTTCTCCAATGCAACAATGTGCAATCATATATTTTGTAAATATGACAAATTATTATTGGTTTTCTAGAAAAAATAAAAATAGAGAAATGCATTGATTTGAGGGAGATTGTTAATGGTAGTAAGGTGTCGAGGACAGTGCCTTGAACTTGAGACTGTAGTAGGCACCTTCCAACAATAATTGTGCCATTTAAACATTTTTTTGAGGGAAAACAATGTCTAACGCGGTGGCTGTTGCGAGTGTTGCATATGGAATGGGAGATGCGGTGAAGATACTTGTTGAGAAGATTGGGTTGTTTAATCAGCCAAGTACAGTTGCATCTGCCGATTTGCTCAGTTCAGCTACTCCGTTGTTGGCTACTTCGTGATGTTATATTATGAGAGTCGTGTGAGGTTGGAGTTCATTTACACTGAAAGAAATTGGATTTTTAGGGACGACTCAATCGTCCCTATAGCCTCGTATCTGTAGAACAATCAGAGCAACATCGCTGCCATTATCTATAAGGCACGAGTATGTCGCTACTATTGCTCTACTGGCACGAGATTATAGGGACGATTGTCGTCTCTAAAAGTCATGTTTCTAGTAATATTAATTTGTATGTTGTGTGTTTGAGATCATTTATGGTATTGTTTGTGAGTATTTTCTTTAATTTGTTGCATTGGCTCAATTTTGTTATATATCTGAAAAACGATTCAATATATATATATATATATATATATATATAGACACACACACACTACAAAAAACCAATAGACTGATTTGTTGTTTCAACAACTTTGTCTCCGGAGAGTAATAATAGCGACATAGAAAGTCTTAATGGCTTTTAATTTTGTATCACACAATAATTAAATCTTACCAAAATTTCTAATTTAGATTAATTATAAATTATTTATAAAAATAATTATTTATTAAAAAATTAATTAGTGAAAAAATTAATTAGTGGATCAAATCAAATTTTTAAATTTTAATGTTATAGTTTTCTTTTAATTTTATGAAAATTTTAATGAATGCTAATTTTGTATCACACAATAATCAAATACTAACAAAATTGTTCATTTTAATTAATTTTATTTTCCTAGGAATTAATTTTCATTTCGTAGTTAATTATCTATAGAAAGTCTCTTATTCTATAGATAGATATAAATCTTTAGATTCAGATTAAAAAATATATAATAAAATAATAATTATCAATACCTATATGTAGGGAAAGGAAATTTGGATTTAATATTTAGTATTTAATATAGATAATAATTTATTAATTTCTTTGTTAGGATTTATTATGAATTAATAAAAAAGGAAAAATCAAAAACAAAAACTTACTTAGGATAAGATTTAATATAGATAATGATTAGTTAATTTGATTATTGCGAATTAATTTTTAATTGCTAAAAAAATTAAAAGACAAAAAAATGCTTGATTTTAGGTGAGAAAACTGATTAACTTAATTAAAAAATAGGCTGAAAATTCCTTACTTTTCTGTCTATATATATATATATATATATATATATATATATATATATATATATATATATATATATTATCTATACAAATACATAATCATACATCATGGACTAGAGCGATGGATGACACTCGATTGCTAACACAAATACGCAAATTATAAAAATGAAATAGACACAGTTATTTCTTATCTTTTTTTGTTTTACAAACAAAGATATTGATTCATTCAAACTGGCAAAATACATCGGTAGCAGCACTAATTCAATACCGCTAAAACCACAAATGGTGAATCTGTGAACATACTCATAGCACCCAGGTTAGTAGCATAAAATGGCAAAATGCCTACAAATATGAAAAAATCAAAGCGACCAGAATATCCATGTCTCCGGATCTGTAACATTGACACCTAAATATTGATTGAATTAATGATGGATCGAATCTAATTTACCAATCTGAATCACAAGAACCAATGAAACCGCAACTAGACTGTGAAAACTGAAATGCCGCAGAAGACAGTGAAATCACGAAGAATACAAAGAAAAACACAAATATAGTTGGAAAAACTACTTAGTATAACAAAAGCAACAAGAAAAAAGAGATTTAGAACGGTGATTTCAAGCCAAAAATATCAAAAATAAACCCACCCACCCCCCGCCCCGGGGGTTTTGATGGAGAGAGGAAGTCGAGAGCGATTTTGATTAGTTATTTCTTATCTTAAAATCCATCAGATTTGCCAATTCTCAGAATTTGTCACAACACTATTCGACGCCTAATTCAATCGTGACGGGTGACTTCATGTGCTCCTATGTTATGATGAAAACACTAATATTTTATCTAAGGTCTTGTTGTATGAAAATTTTATTCGATTTTCGTATGAAATGTATGGTTGTAAATTGAGAAAAATATATTAAATAATTGAATGAATGGTTATAAATGATGAATGCTAAAAAGTTGTGTTAGATAATCTTATAGAAAACAAGCCCTAAGTGTGACGAGAAGATAATCATGAACTTTTTAAAATCGGGTTTTTAGAGGCAAAAATCTAGAGTAAAATGTGCTTATTCTGTTAAATATATTTATTTATGTTATTCGTATTTTACTTGCTCTCGCGAATTATTAAGTTGTCGCTGCATGCTTAGGCCAGAATTTTCTAGCTAAAGTGTAAAACCTTTCGATTTATCTTACGCTAAAGTGTGTCTAATCATGATTGTGTCAAGACTATTTTAATATATAGACCCTCATAGTTTATTTAACAATAATCTAGGCACGTTTTAAGAATATTCCTAATTAAGAATACATTAATTGAGGCATTTTGGGCGACAAATTTACCAGGCAACCGTACACGTGTACATCGATAGCGCGAATTTTTATATGGTAAAAATAAATACCTACCTAGTGAAGTGTAGTGTCATTTATAGTAGGGTTAATTAGTCGAGTTTCAAAATATCAACTACTCCCTCGGTCCCACTAAGATAGGTAAGTATTCCTATTTTGTCCGTCCCAAATTATAGTCCAATTTCTTTATTGAATGTATAATTTATTTTCCATGTACTAAAATACCCCTATTTAAGATAATTGGAATACTAAATATCAAGATAGATATTTCATCTCTCAAGATATTTAAACATGTTCTCACTATTTTTTGACCATTCAATATAGAGGTAAAATTGGAAGAATATATAAATATCTTATAATTCCAAGAATATTTAAGATGTTTTCTTAATATGTGTGAAAAATGGTGGGTGCCTATCTTAGTGGGATGGAAGGAGTACAACACTAAGGTGTTCACTCTTGACTTGAGAAGAGAGAAATTAAAGGAGGGGAGATTTTCTTTGTACTGCTAGCTAGGATGGAAGTGATGCGGCAGATAGAGGACAGCGAACTCGTGGGACGAAAAGTTTCCGGTCGAGATGACATCACGATGAGTCATGATAAGAAAATTACTTATGACGGAAGTGATGAGAATGGAACTAAAGGATATGCGAGTGAAAAAGACACCGAGAACAAAAAGAATGAAGTCTCGAAAGAAATTAAAGTTTCGTACAACAAAAGTGCAGGTGACAATATAATCAAGCCTCTTTGTTTACGATTATTGACGTTAACCATGTTCTAAAAAACTTGCTTCTACCTAACTTGAAAGACGCCTAATTAGGTGTAGAAGACTTTGCTGTTTTATATTTTGAATTCTTGTAATCGTGCACTTTAAGTTTGTAAAAGTTAAAAAGTTTGATCTTACCAACTAATTACGCTCTACGCTTTTTAGAACAGTACTGCTAATATTTATGTCTGCTTTATACTTTTATACCACAATCTATTTGGTGGTGCTGTCGCGGCGCGCCAAAGTTTGTTTTAATTTCCTTACTCGGTTTCAAAACTACAAATTAATGTAGAAGTGGTAAGTAAGGGTCGAACCCAAGAGGAACGGTGCTTAATCTAATTGTCTTTATCAATTAATATAGGAAAGTGGGGGTTTTGAGAATTTTGAATGAAAATCAAATGATAAAAGATAAGATCAAATAAAACAATTGAAATAAATATCTAGTTCTCGGGTTTGGTTGTGTCAACAACTCGTTTTTATCTTTCCCATGCAACGTGTTACTATTCCTTCTCCAATTTATCAACTCCAATTAATCAATACGCTCTGATTAACGAATTCTTCCTTAAGTGTATTAAATTAAAGTGAGCTCTTTAAACTTAACATCTAACTATTGGATAACCCTAAACAAGCTCTTACGATTTAATGCAAAGTTAGTATGAAATGAACGAGAAGAATGAGTTGAATTAGATGAATAATTTCACAAGCTCGAATTAATACATCTAAGTTGATTTGTTAACAAATATGCACGATATTCATTTGCTACTGTGGATTGGAATCTAGTGACAATTACGGATCAAAAGTTCCAATCCTAGCAAGTAACTTGAATTTAAAGATTAATTGATTCAATTGGCCAAGGTGAATGCAATAATCAAATAAACTCAAAAACGGGTTTACAAGCATAACAAATCAACAAATTGAAGTAGAGGAATAGATAAAATGTTACTAAAGAGTTAGAAAGATAACAACATGTTAGTTGAACACAACGTCCCCTCGAACTAGATAGAAAAGTCTTAACTACTCATAATTGCGGGGTTTCATACTTTTTAGCGAGTGTTACTTTGTATCACCACCACTATATGATAGATTATGCAAAATATAGTAAACAAGTAAATAAATACTAAGAAATAAATAGAGAAATAAAAGGAAAAGAGAACTTAGCGAAGAATTGATCCAGGAATATGAAAAGCTAAGAGCTTCAAACTAAAACTAAGAACAAATGAAGAAGAGAATTTTATTGGAGAGAAAGTTGGAGAGAACTACTAGCTAATTCTCTTCTACTAAGTTGTGTTTTCCTTCCTTACAAATGCCTCCATTTATAGGCAAAATTTCACAAGAAAACATGATAAAAAATTGTACAACTACTCCATTATAAATCCACTAATTGGTAACCATCAAATCATGATCTTAAATTGCTCCATTAATTCAAATATTGTATCATGGTATAGGTAAGCATCTTGGCTGAATTGTGCAATTGGAATTTCCTCTTTTGGATATTTTAATAGAAAGTTATGAATTTTCTACCAAAACATGGCCCAAGAAATCCTCCATTCACATCACTCTCGGTTTTGCCCATTTTTGACCATGATATGATCCGAATCATTTGAAGATGTCAACATCACAGTTGTAGCCCTCTGAGTGTCCTTTCCAACAATATAAAGTGGAGGTCAATCCGAATTTTGTAGCAAAAGTTATGGTCAAATTACTGAACTGCGGCAGTAAATTCGAGCTGCTGATTTTTTACGCTTTGTCCTTTCTCTTCAAATGGCCATAACTTTCACTAGGAAACTCCGATTTGGGATCCGACAAAAACGTGGAAATCCTCTTTTGATATTCTTTAATATTGCCACAAGAAAAATTGTAAAAACAACTTTTCATAAAATTGCATCGGAGGCCCACCATCTTTGAATTTGCTTGCATTTCTGTCCCAAATTCCATTTTCGCTTCATTTTTATCCATTTTGGCTCCTTTTGATTTCTTGTGACTCTAAACACACAATAAAAGGAAAACACATAAAAATAAACATATAATACTAATAAAACACACAAATACGTAAAATAGAAGAGTTATTTAAGTACTTTTCTAGCACTTATCAAACTCCCCCACACTTACACTGTTGTTCGCCCTCGAACAACAACCATATGACACAAACAACACACTGATTTTACATGAGATAAACAACTTTAAACGGTGAAATCCAACTACAGATAGTGACTTGCTTAATAGGCATTCTCCCGAACCATGAAAATTTCACTTTTTCTCAAATACACAATGGCTTGTGAGTGTGTGCAATTGAGGTTATCATCCCATCACTAACTGGAACCAAATGAAAGCTTACGATGATCTATCCAAATCCTGACAAAAAATAGTCAAATATTTCCTTTCATCTCTCGTGATCCCACTCTTATTTTACAATGATTCCCATGGATCCTAAAAATTACTCTGTTAACCAAAAATCAACTGTTAGCACTGCAAAGAAAAAAAAGGGCATGGCAGGTGTTTTATCGCAAATATGTCTTCAATTTAAAGAGTGTTTAGATTGAGCACTTCAAACCTCTGAGGAATTTTATTTATCTCACTTCACACTGGGGTAACTATCAAATTTATTTTTTTTTTATGTTTTTTTTTTCTTTTTTTTTTATGATGAAGAAGAAGAAGAAGAAGAGTTTTGCAATTTTCTTTTCAACTTTTACCCCACGGTAGCTTTCACACTAAACCCCTTTCATTGGAGGCGACCTTCTTCACCCATTCGAGGTGGCGGCTTTCACACTCGAGGTAGGTAGCTCTTTCTGTGGTCCCTCTCTTTATTTCGAATATAAAAGTAAAATTCATTCTCAAAGATAGGTCAATGCTTTTTCCAAACTTTTTAAACTCTATCAATAAAGACACATTCACAAAAGCAGATACCATGCGATTATAACTCAACCTTGCTAACAATTGATATTTCAGTTACTTTGAGCAAGGCGAATGGATAGAAAAAAGAAAAGAAAAAGTTAGTTTACTATGGTCTAGAAAGTTAGAAAAAAAAATAAACATTTTCAACCTTCAATTTGTGTTCCAGAAAATGATAGTAAATTACCTTATAAATGTGCTCAGGTAATTTTAGCCAGCTATGCATAGAGAAGAACAGAACACAACAAATTTTATTTATTTATTTTTTTTTCGGGATCCTGTAGTTTCAGCTAAGTCACACAAATTAAGCTCAATCATATTCAAAAGTTGCTATCTCATGCAAAATCGTCGACACAAATAAAAAAAATCACACGCAGACCACAATATGCCACTCCCCCACACTTAAATTCTACATTGTCCCCAATGTAGAAATATAGAAAGCATGAAAAATAGAAGAAATAGAAACTCCCCTATGGTAAGCAAGGAGTAGTGCCGATTTGGGGATGGTGGTTGCACAATGTAGCACTTCTGAGGAATACTTCGACAATTTAAGAGTAAGAGACCTGCAATCAACATATTTACAAAACAAGAAAAACAACAGCTGAAAATGTTTTTGTGTGTGTTTTTTTTTTTTTTTTGGTTTTTTGTTTTTTTGTTTTTGTTTTTTTGTTTTTTTGTTTTTTTATTTTTATTTTTAAATCGAGCGTAACGGATGTGTTTCCAAAGTTAACTCCGTATTCTACCATCTGAAGTTAGCTATTTCACATTCATAACCTTAACTCTAAATCTAATTCATTCGGATCTCTTTTTCTTTCGCTTAATTCCTCTGGCCAATTGATGACAGGCACTTCTACATGCATTTGTGGTACATAAAATTCTAATTTCTCCAATAATTCCTCAATTGATGGTGTAATAAAAATTATTTTCAAAGTATTAGGAGAAATCAGCTTTTGATGAGCTAAAAATTTGAGAAATGCCAATAAACCATTGAAATGGTTTTGAATGTTTAAAAGACCAATTGGCTTAGAGTGTAGATTCAACGTGGCCCAAGAAATTATGTAAAAGATCTGTTCCAAAGTTTAAAAACCCCCTGGTAATACGATAAAAGCATCCGAATGCATTATCATCAGTGTTAAGCGTTCAAACAACGATTTAGCCTTTACCTCAACGCCGATGGTTTTACCATACACCTGTTTTAAAGGTAGCACAGTAATACCAATCACTGTTGATCCTCGTGCGTCTGCAGATTGAATTGAGCACACCCTATCACCCACGGTAACCCCCTCCGTATATTATCTTGCCCTTTCGATCTCCAAGTACTGTTCCAACTTCGACTACTGGTGCTAGAAGCGTTGGTTGTCCCAGATTGATTCCACCAAAGAGACTTATGACCCTCAATGTCCTCTTTGAACTCCTTGTTCCGGCAGAAGTAGTAGCCTCCATAGGTTGTCGATTTTGTGCACTAAAAACTGACACAAGAACACAAAAACAATTAAAAATAACAATATGTACACGTAGTTGTGATTGTGGCTCACATCTTCCTCTGGTTTTACGTCCAGAAACGGCTTAAACGCCTTCTATGAGTCGGGGATAGGCTTCCCATCCAGTTTTCTTATAGACTGGCAAACAAGGTCTTTTAAAGTCAGATTCCCAAGACTATATCGTTCTCGTTCCTTTTTAAATTCACTCCACAAATTGAGAAGTTCGATTTGCACCATTCCACTAGGATGCGTCTCAAGAGTTTGATGGATATCATCCAAAGACTCCTTACTCATGTCATCCTTAATGAAACATATTTTATCTTCTCGATTTGGGGACACAAATCCAATGGAATCATTACCTGAGTTGCAGGTCCATCGAGTGCATTTATAAGGCCATCTAGCACAGGCACACATTCATTCTTTTTGCTCTTCGTTTCTTGGCAAAATTACTTTTGCCTAACCCTGGTGCATATTTAGTACTAAAAGCTGGCATTTCACCTCCTAATCGGACCTTTGCTTCAATCAACCAACGGATATCCTCAGGCATTTCCTTTTCCATCAACATTTTTAACCGTCCTACTCTAAAATAGTAAATCTCTTTCAAAGCATTCAGAGGCAATGACGGATAATATTTGTGGATTTTGGAAAATTTGTTATTCATTGAAAATTCAAGTGTTTTGGAGAAGTAGAAGAAAAGAGAGTGCTTAGGTTGCCTCCTAAGTAGCGCATTTGTTTATAGTCGTTGGCTCGACTATAAATTTTTTTTTTTTTTTTTTTAGTTACGTAACACACGAGAGAAAAAGAAACACTGAAGTAATAAGATTAAAATCATCAAAATAAATAAGCAGAATAGATTATCACACTCTTCCATATTTTCAAACCAGATACTGAAGAATGAAAAAAAATAAGAAAATTTGAATTACATAATCGATTAATATGAGGAAAAGACATATATATACAAAAATATCACACACATCCATACTATAAAACTAGGAAAAATAAAATAAATAGAAAGAAGAAGAAGACGAAGAAGAAAGAAATTACCTAATCATCAAGTAGAAAGAAGTATTCCTTGAAAATGAAGATTGTGGTTGTGGTTTCGAGTGGAGAATGATCTACGATTTATAGTCAAAGTGAGCCTTTGTTTCAACCGACAATCGTGCATGCAGAGTGTCTTTGTAAAAATGCGTTGGAGTGGACATCTGAGAAAACGCGTTTGTGGTTGTCATTTATCAATAATTAACTGCCCATTATCAGTAATTCTCGCTAATCACCGATTTATGGGCCATCATGTCTCTTCCCAAATAATTGAGTCTCGAAATATCGTCCTCCTCTGATAATAAAGCAATATCTTCCTTATCGTTAGATGAAAAGTAAACAAATTAAAAAATACAAATATTAAAGAAAAATGCTTGGGTTGCCTCCCAAGAAGCGCTTTTGTTTATGGTCGTTAGCTCGACACAGTTCCCATTTGTCAAGTAGGATTCCTTAAATCCATTGCAGCTCCACTTTATCTTCGATGACTTCTCCGAGTGTCTTGATTTCTTAACAATCCTTCTTGAATTCTTCTCCAAATTCTTTTGGTCTCATTTCTTTCCATGGCTTCCTTCTTCGAGATAAGGTAATTATGCTTTGGCTCAATCTTATGTGTTGTGCTGGCTCTGCAATTCAACTTACACAGTTCTTGCACAAAAGGATTACTTGAATTGATTGCAAAGACAGAACACGCGTTATTAGGGCGCAATGAACCATAAAAAATATTAAAGTTCGCTTTTTCCTCATCAAATTCCATGGATAGTGTGCCCTCATAGACATCAATTTTAGTGCGAGAAGTGTAAAGAAATGGACGTCCTAATATGATAGGTGTAGGGTGAGGTGAATGTTCATCAGCCATATCAAGCACGTAAAAATCAGCAAGGAAAACTAAACCATTTATTTTGACTAGCACATCTTCTATCACTCCATCCGGGTATGCATTGGTACGATCAGCTAGTTGCACAATTACGTGAGTTTCTTTCAGTTTTCCTAAATTTAGTGAAGCATATAAGGATCTAGGCATAACATTTATGGATGCTCCTAAATCTATAAGTGCTTTGTCAATGTGGTGATTGCCTATGGTGCAAGGGACAGTGAACATACCCGGGTCTTTACATTTTGGAGGCAACTTCCTCTGGAATACCGCTGAAACGGTTTCTCCCATTTTGATTATTTCATTTCCTTTCAATTTTCTCTTGTTAGTGCAAAGATCTTTCAAAAATTTAGCATAGCGTGGGATTTGCTTGATTGCATCTAACAATGGAATGTTGATTTCTATTCTCCTAAATGTGTCCAAAATTGCTTTTTCCTTTTCTTCTTTGTTAGTTTTTGCTAATCTACTCGGAAAAGGGGGAGGGATCACTTTAGTAATGACAGAGGGGTTAGGACATACCTCCTTTTCAAGCTTTTCTTCTTTATCTTCATGTGTGGGAACTTCTTTGTGAGGGTTTTCGATCTCTTTTCCAGTCGTTAAGGTTATGACACTAACATTCTTTGGATTTACCTCAGGTTGGGATGGTAACTTCCCTCCAGATTGTGCTTCCAGTCGATTGATGACAGTTGCCAATTGACTCATTTGATTTTCCAAGTTTTGAATGCTTGCCTCGGAATCCTGTTGAAATTTCACAGTGTTAGTTGCTAATGTTTTCACCATATCCTCGAGAAACATACCTGATTGTTGAGGTTTTTGTTGAAATTGCCCTTGGGGTTAAAAATTCCCATATTATTGGAATTGGCCTTGAGGCTTGTTAGGGAAGAATCCAGGGGGCTTGTTGTTTCCATAGCTCAGATTGGGGTGGTCTCGCCATCTTGGATTATAGGTGTTTGAGTACGGATTGTATTCTTGTCTTGGGAATGGGAAATTATTTCTTTGAGTTCACTTGTTCGTTGTTATCCACTTGTAGAACAGGACAAGCATCTGTAGGATGTCCTAGATTTGTGCATATGCCACATGCTTTGACTTGCGGATTGTTTCCTACAACAATTTGTTTGAGAAAATGTGTTAGTTCAGAAAGTTGGCTTTCAACATTGGAATTACTTACCTCGTTAACTCTTCGAATGTTCATCTCCCGGTCTGTACTGAATTGTTGAGTGTTTTCAGCCATGTTTGAAATCAGTGTTCTGGCTTCAACAGGGGTTTTGTTCATCAATTCGCCTCCACTAGCAGCATCAACCATGTTTCTATCTGATTGACATAAGCCTTCATAGAAGTATTGCACTAGGAGGTTTTCACTGATTTGGTGATGCGGGCAGCTTGCAATGAGTTTTTTGAAACGCTCCCAATACTCATAAAGAGTTTCTCCATTGTTTTGGCGTACTCCAGAGATATCTTTCCTGATATTTGTGGTCTTTGAAGCTGAGAAGTACTTTTCGAGGAAAAGTTGCTTCATTTGATTCCATGTTGTGACTGAACCTGGTGGTAAAGTGTATAACCAATCTGTGGCGGCATCTTTTAGTGAAAATGGAAAAGCTCTGAGCTTGATTTGCTCTTCAGTGATGCCTGGGGGTTTCATGCTATCGCACACCACATGAAACTCCTTCAAGTGTCGATATGGATCTTCGCCGGATCGTCCATGAAAAGAAGGTAGAAGATGTATCAAACCGGATTTCAGCTCAAAAGTTTTACCTTCTTCTATGGTTGGAAAGGTGATACACAAAGGTTGTTGAGTAACTTCGGGAGTTGCCAGTTGTTTGAGAGTTCTTTCGTTATTGTTTTCTGCCATTTCTCGTTCGGTTTGTTTTGCTTGTCTTATTCGTCTTGAATGGATTTCTCGATTCTGGTGAAACTTTCAAGAATTCGATTAGTAGATCGGGTATTATGCATACAAGTGAAGAAGAATTTTTTTTTTTTTTTAAAAAAATTAATTAATAAAAGCAACTAAATTCGTTAATCGTTCCCCGGCAACGGCGCCAAAAACTTGGTGGTGCTTTGTCATGTGGCCGTAAAGTTTGTTTTAATTTCCTTACTCGGTTTCAAAACTACAAATTAATGTAGAAGTGGTAAGTAAGGAATTAGAATCCAAGAGGAGCGATTGCTTAATCTAATTGTCTTTATCAATTAATATAGGAAAGTGGGGGTTTTGAGAATTTTGAATGAAAATCAAATGATAAAAGATAAGATCAAATAAAACAATTGAAATAAATATCTAGTTCTCGGGTTTGGTTGTGTCAACAACTCGTTTTTATCTTTCCCATGCAACGTGTTACTATTCCTTCTCCAATTTATCAACTCCAATTAATCAATACGCTCTGATTAACGAATTCTTCCTTAAGTGTATTAAATTAAAGTGAGCTCTTTAACTTAACATCTAGCTATTGGATAACCCTAAACAAGCTCTTAGGATTTAATGCAAAGTTAGTATGAAATGAACGAGAAGAATGAGTTGAATTAGATGAATAATTTCACAAGCTCGAATTAATACATCTAAGTTGATTTGTTAACAAATATGCACGATATTCATTTGCTCATGTAGTTGGAATCTAGTGACAATTACGGATCAAAAGTTCCAATCCTAACAAGTAACTTGAATTTAAAGATTAATTGATTCAATTGACCAAGGTGAATGCAATAATCAAATAAACTCAAAAAGGGGTTTACAAGTATAACAAATCAACAAATTGAAGTAGAGGAATAGATAAAACGTTACTAAAGAGTTAGAAAAGATAACAACATGTTAGTTGAACACAACGTCCCCCTCGAACTAGATAGAAAAGTCTTAACTACTCATAATTGCGGGGTTTCATACTTTTTAGCGAGTGTTCGCCTTGTATCACCACCACTATATGATAGATTATGCAAAATATAGTAAACAAGTAAATAAATACTAAGAAATAAATAGAGAAATAAAAGGGAAAAGAGAACTTAGCGAAGAATTGATCCATAGGAATATGAAAAGCTAAGAGCTTCAAACTAAAATTAAGAACAAATGAAGAAGAGAATTTTATTGGAGAGAAAGTTGGAGAGAACTACTAGCTAATTCTCTTCTACTAAGTTGTGTTTTCCTTCCTTACAAATGCCTCTATTTATAGGCAAAATTTCACAAGAAAACATGATAAAAAATTGTACAACTACTCCATTATAAATCCACTAATTGGTAACAATCAAATCATGATCTTAAATTGCTCCATTAATTCAAATATTATATCATGGTATAGGTAAGCATCTTGGCTGAATTGTGCAATTGGAATTTCCTCTTTTGGATATTTTAATAGAAAGTTATGAATTTTCTACCAAAACATGGCCCAAGAAATCCTCCATTCACATCACTCTCGGTTTTGCCCATTTTTGACCATGATATGATCCGAATCATTTGAAGATGTCAACATCACAGTTGTAGCCCTCTGAGTGTCCTTTCCAACAATATAAAGTGGAGGTCAATCCGAATTTTGTAGCAAAAGTTATGGTCAAATTCTTGAACTGGTGAGTAAATTCAGAGCTGATTTTACGCTTTGTCCTTTCTCATCAAATGGCCATAACTTTCACTAGGAAACTCCGATTTGGGATCCGACAAAAATGTGGAAATCCTCTTTTGATATTCTTTAATATTGCCACAAGAAAAATTGTAAAAACAACTTTTCATAAAATTGCATCGGAGGCCCACCATCTTTGAATTTGCTTGCATTTCTGTCCCAAGTTCCATTTTCGCTCCATTTTTATCCATTTTGGCTCCTTTTGATTTCTTGTGACTCTAAACACACAATAAAAGGAAAACACATAAAAATAAACATATAATACTAATAAAACACACAAATACGTAAAATAGAAGAGTTATTTAAGTACTTTTCTAGCACTTATCACTATTCAATTTCGGCATCATTTGTATTTCCACCACTTTTTTTGCTTCAACGCCTATATCTTCTTAATCATCAATATAAGATCGACAGTTCTCGTCTTTTACAACATGCATATCATGTGTTCTTCGGATAATATTGGTTGAAGAAAAAAATTGACAAAACAGATTGACAAAATACATATATATTACGAACTTTTTTAATAGTATAAATACATATATATTACGAACTTTTCTTTTTCCCTAAATTTTTGTCGATTATCTTTCCCTGACCAAACATTCAAATTATTCATGTTTTAAACACAGTATTATAGATAGAGTAAAATTTCTTGTAGTAACATGTAACTTATGGTAACAAGACAGTCGTCACCAATATGAAGCTCCTTCAATAACAAAACAAAGCTTCTCATGTAGAATATATATGCCCTCGCATTTTTTTTAATAGAATATATATGCCCTAATTAATTAGTTACTACAATATTGTTGTTGCTATTGGCTAATATATATATATATATATATTCTACCGTTCCCATAAATAAAAATTTGTTTCAGGGAAAGAGTCCGCGAAGGCATAGCAAATGTACATACCATACTTGAACCGTACCCTTTTTTTGTTTTGTTTTGTATTTTTCTTTGTTTTTTTATTTTTTTCCTGAAAAAAAGGGGAAGGTACTTGAACCTTTTTCAATTCATTTAAAATTTTATTATTTAAAAAAGTACGATACGTTACGATGTCGGCATGTCCTCATTACGCAGATACAATATACCGTGTTCTCACATGACGTGTCCCGTAGAGTCGGTATCATCCATTTAATTCATATATCTTATTTTTCATATTCGCACCGTAGAAAACAACTGAGATACGAATTAAGAATTAAGAAATAAGAAAACCTTAAAGTCCAAACATAATCCTTAAATTTATACAAACGTCACCTGACAAGTGGTGTAACCTGAAAGGTTTTAAAATTTTTAATTTATTGATTGATTAACCTGGAAAACTTGCCATTTAGTCATTGAATACTAATTAGTATCACATCAATGTTATATTTTCTGATTTTGATTAAAAAAAAGTCGCATCGATTGTTTATAGAAATTTCGGAAAAAATAATAATAATAATAATACAAATCAGAACTAGCTACAAAATGAATAATTAATTAAAAAGATATGTTAGTAAATTTGTAGCCGACGTATTAACCTGGATTTTAAATGTGAATAATTCAGCTGAAAACTTGTATATGGCTCAAATGAGGACTAGGTGTCTTAACCCGATTGTATCTTTATCATTTATGTATTCCCGCGGTCAGAGGTGCAAAATTAATTAATCATTACCACAATTTTAAACTTAACTAATTTATTGTCCACGTACCAAGTAGAACTGAACAAGAAAACATGTTAAAATACACTGTGTGTCCTTCAAGTTAAATATAAATCCAATAAATATTATTGATCGAGATCCTGCATATTGAAGTTACGTCGATACAATGCATCTAAAATGTATATTATAGTGTACTATAGGATGATGTGATATCAATTAGATTGTGATATCACACTAGTCGAGATACATTATTGTGTGCATCGGACTAGCTTGATCCTGCATCAACATAAAAGTTTCTATATGGTTTCAACTTCAAAGACCATTAATTTTTTCACCTTATCTTAGTAGCATAGGTCATTTGAACTTTTTAAAATAAATTAATGTTACATTAGCTGTTCATAAGAGCATTTCCAATGCAATAATATTTATTTAGTCTTGTGTGGCAAAGACATCAACATTATGCTAAAAAGGTTCTCCAATGCAACAATGTGCAATCATTTTGTAAATATGACAAATTATTATTGATTTTCTAGAAAAAATAAAAATAGAGAAATGTATTGATTTGAGGGAGATTGTTAATGGTAGTAAGGTGTCGAGGACAGTGCCTTGAACTTGAGACTGTAGTAGGCACCTTCCAACATTAATTGTGCCATTTAAACATTTTTTTGCCACATGTCAAGAAAAATGGTAGACATTATACCTTGGCATTATTGTATTGGAGATGCTCTATAATTTTCGAGTGATCCCATGATATCTTGGTAGTTGAACAAGAACACGTTGGTTTCATACATTAATAAAAATTTGGATTTTGTAATTTAATTTCTATGAAGAATTGACCTAATGTTAATTTAATACAAGAGGGTTAGCTAACTCATGACATTGAAAGATGTAGTCCGGGTATTTATAGGACGTGGGGTGCTAGCATAAATTGCACTCACTCACTCTGCTTAAGAAACATAGGAAGTAGGTTATCAATATTTTTGAGGGTAAAATGGAACAAATGCCTGGGTCCTTCTCACAACGATCGACTGATTCCGGTCAACTTGGCGACACATTATACAATATGATCGTCGGCGATAACGGAAGTAGCCGTGGCATGCAAGAATATAACAATGGAAATGAGTCGGGGAGGCACCTTGAGAAGAATTCAAGTAAAAAGCTACACTCTTTTCTCTTATATTAACATATATACGTCATGAATGTTTTGCAACTGGGTTGGTTTTTTTTTTTTTTATGCATGTTATTTTACAACTGATCAAGCTTCTAAATTTTGGACGATAAAAATAATATCGATATAATGATATGGTTGACTTGCCAACGTATAGGGATGAAGAATGAAGACGAGATATATATGTAACAAGGTGATTAATAAGTATGGTGTTAGATACCTCTATACAAGTTTTGTAATAATTACAATTTAATTTTTGTCCATTTAAAAATTTATATATAGTGTGTTAGGACATATATATATACATGCAGATATATGCATATATGATATATTGAAGAGATGTTACATGTCATATTGGTAAAGACACAAGTTAAGCCTCAAGCCTCACAAGTCTAGATCTGTCTAAACTCTAAAAGAAGGCTTAATAGATAAAAATCTCACAATTAGAGTATAAACTAGTATAAATCACACAATATTCAGCTTAACAAACAAAACTATGAACATATTCGATTTAAACAAAATAAGATATGAACATAGCCGTACTGTTAAACTATTTTCAATTTGAAAATTCTAAGTTGTCTAAATCTGTTTAAAATGTTCAGATGGATCTGAACAGTGTTATGTTAGTCAGATTAATCCAGTAACTATTTATTTTGATGAATAACAATGTCATTGTTTAAAATACAGTAACGAATATGGGTATCGTGCAGGCACATCAGAGCATGGACAATCTAAGGGCAGAATTCATTTCTCTACAGTCTCCGCAATGGAATTGTTCAAAAAAGCGAAATCCGTTCGACTTAAGAGCCATCACGACAAATACTTAACCGCCGGTTCAGACAAAGAATCCGTCATCCAAGAGCGTTCAAGATCGTCCAAATCTGCTGAATGGACGGTTGAGTTTGTCGAAGGAGCTGAAAGCTTTTTATGCTTCAAAGTCATCACGGTAAATACCTAACGGCGTCGGACAAGGCATTCCTTCTTGGAATGACTGGTCAGAAAGTCTTCCAAACTTCGCCCCGAGAATTGGGTTCATCGGTCCAATGGGAACCGTTTATGGACGGGACGAAGGTAAAGCTGAAAGGCAGATATGGTAATTATTTGCGTGCAAACGGGGGGTTGCCGCCGTGGAGAAACTCGATAACTCATGATATTCCTTATACGCATAATGATTGGACTTGTTGGGAAGTTGAGATTCTTGAGGCTCGATCGGAGGGAGATATTGGGACTGCTGCTTTTCAACAGCCGCTAGATAGTTTTCGGAGTTCATCTTCATCTGATGCATCTTCTCATAAATCTCCAGGTTTGGCGAATTAAATGCTTAATTTCAAGTTTGCTTAATAAAATTTGTATTAATTCAATGGTTTTGTAGATAAAGATAAGAGGAAAGATTCAAAACTAGAGGAGCCACTTATCGACAGCACTTCTCCTCAAGAATCTAACTCAACAAATCGAGATGTTTGTGCAATTGATGTCGGTGTAGAACCAGGTAAATCTACAGTTCGAGATATGTTGTCTTATTTTCCATCTCATTATTGTCAAGTCCATTGAAAATGACCAAGATGCACAATTAAATATATTAATTTTCATTGGATGAGATAACTCAAGAGACAGAAAATGAGACAACAGATGTAAACTCGTAAATAAGTGTCATACCTATTACCTAGTATTAAGACACATGATTGATGTCATAGGTGGAGGCTCATCAGAGCATGGACAACAAGAAGGGAGATACCATTTCTCTACAGTTTCTGCTATGGAATTCCTCAAGAAAGCAAAAACTATCCAACTTAAGAGCAACCACGACAAGTACTTAACCGCACATTCCGATGAAGAATCTGTCGTCCAAGACCTTTCGGGCTGGACGAATGCTGCAAAATGGACGGTCGAAATCATTGAAGGAACTCAAAACTTTTTACGCCTCAAAAGCTGTTACGGTAAATATCTCACCGCCTTGGACAAGCCCTTCCTTCTAGGAATGACTGGTCAGAAAGTCATTCAAACTACGCCCAAAGAATTGGATTCATCGGTCGAATGGGAACCCTCTATGGATGGAACAAAGCTAAAACTGAAAGCAAGATACGGTAACTTTTTGCGGGCGAATGGGAGTTTGCCACCTTGGAGAAACTCGATAACTCACGATATTCCTTATACACACCATGATTTGATTTGTTGGGAGGTTGATACCATTGAGACTCACGATATTCCTTATCGACGAGGCTCTAAATGGATAGAAATTCTTAAGTGTGTTGTTTATGGAGGATTAGTGGAGTTAATCACTAGCTTAAGTATAGTGGCATCTGCTGCTGCTGCTGAAACAGCAACAAGTAAGTCTTTCGTACTAGTTTGCACGACAAATAGTTATAACTTCTAACTAATGTAACCTTCGAAAAATATGCAAATTAATTAATTACATTTTACACATTGCTCGTATTGCAGTGAACGTCGTGGCTCTTGGATTGGCTAGTGTGATTAGTGGAGTGTTCGTTATTGCTCATAGTGTGAGTAACTACATTTTCTTCTATGATCTTCTTTAGAAAATTTATCTCGTTTTCTGAAGGAATCATACTATTTGTACAGATAATATACACAGAAAAATGTACAGATAATATTTTATCTCATTAACAGTCGAATTTATGTACATGAAATATACAGCTGCGGCACATGAAGAATCTTCACCCAGTACAAGACTCGGACGAACAAACCGAAACATACGAAGAACTAATTGGCGCAAGAAAAAATTTCCTACTCCATTTCGCTTTCGTCATTCTATCCTTCCTTATATTTGGCCTTATCCCTCCTTTAGTATATGGCTTGGCATTCGAGCTGACGAACAATAATGATTACACAATCATAGCAGTTGCAGTGGCTTCTCTTATATGCATCATTCTTTTGTCGATCGGAAAGGCTTATTGTCAAGGTGATAAAAGCTATGGTGACTACTTAAAAACGATATCGTATTATATCAGTAATGCGGTGGCTGTTGCGGGTGTTGCATATGGAATGGGAGATGCGGTGAAGATACTTGTTGAGAAGATTGGGTTGTTTAATCAGCCAAATGCAGTTGCATCTGCCGATTTGCTCAGTTCAGCTACTCCGTTGTTGGCTACTTCGTGATGTTATATTATGAGAGTCGTGTGAGGTTGGAGTTCATTTACACTGAAAGAAATTGGAGTTTTAGGGACGACTCAATCGTCGCTATAGCCTCGTATCTGTAGAACAATCGAAGCAACATTGCTGCCATTATCTACAAGGCACGAGTATGTCGCTACTATTGCTCTACTGGCACGAGGCTATAGGGACGACTGTCGTCTCTAAAAGTCATGTTTCTAGCAATATTAATTGTATGTTGTGTGTTTGAGATCATTTATGGTATTGTTTGTGAGTATTTTCTTTAATTTGTTGCAGTTGGCTCAATTTTGTTATATATCTGAAAAACGATTCAATATATATATATATATATATATATATATAGACACACACACACACACTACAAGAAACCAATAGATTGATTTGTTGTTTCAACAACTTTGTCTCCGGAGAGTAATAATAGCGACATAGAAAGTCTTAATGGCTTTTAATTTTGTATCACACAATAATTAAATCTTACCAAAATTTCTAATTTACATTAATTATAAATTATTTATTTAAAAAATTAATTAGTGAAAAAATTAATTAGTGGATCAAATCAAATTTTTAAATTTTAATGTTATACTTTTCTTTTAATTTTATGAAAATTTTAATGAATGCTAATTTTGTATCACACAATAATCAAATACTAACAAAATTGTTCATTTTAATTAATTTTATTTTCCTAGGAATTAATTTTCATTTCATAGTTAATTATCTATTAGAAAGTCTCTTATTCTATATATAGATATAAATCTTTAGATTCAGATTAAAAAATATATAATAAAATAATAATTATCAATACTTATATGTAGGGAAAGGAAATTTGGATTTAATATTTAGTATTTAATATAGATAATAATTTATTAATTTCTTTGTTAGGATTTATTATGAATTAATAAAAAAGGAAAAAAAACAAAAACAAAAACTTACTGAGGATAAGATTTAATATAGATCATGATTAGTTAATTTGATTATTGCGAATTAATTTTTAACTAGCTGTTTCACCCGTGCGTTGCACGGGAGACAAATTTTTCAACTGATAACGATATTGATAAATGTTAATAATATTAACATAAAATCTAAAAAAATAATTAAAATAAAAAATGAGTTACAATAATAAACTTAAATAATTTAACTTGAAACAATTCTATAAAAATTTGAAAGAATTTCTTTTTATATTTCGTACTAATCCATCCTGCCAGTATGCAAAGAATAACTTACGAAAATCCACACAACTTAATTTACTATTCTCCATAGAATAGCAACTTAATAAGCATTTACACTTGTGCTTTGCATGGGATGATAATTTGTAGCAATGATTGTGATAATATAAAATATTTTGCTCATTGCAAGATTAATCTACTAATATAAATCCAAAATAAAATAACTTTAAATATTATAGTTATCAAAATAACTCTACTAACGTTAGTAGAGCTCATTGTTTTTCTTTAAAATTATTTTACATTTTATTATATGCAATTATAAATTTTGAGAGATATTAATTATATGTCAGTATGATGTACCTTATTAACAATTAATATGTAAATAATGATTTTTTAGTTTTAATTATGAAATATAATTAGTATAGAGATATATTATAAGAATAACAATGTAGTGAGTAATGTCCGACAAACCCTAACACCCCGTTCCTATCATACCGGGAAACACTTATCTTCATTCCGGCCCAGCCTTATTTACTCTAGGGCGAGCGAGGATGATATGAGAATTACAAATTTCCATTCCCCGTCCATGCCCTGCTAGAAAATTCTCATCCCCATCCACGCCCCATCGTGATGGTTTAGTTGAACACTTTTATTTCGATATTTTATTTCTTCAATAAATACCTTCTAAATATACTAAACACGTGTATTAATATATTAGGTATAAACATACTAATTTAACATATTCGGCATATTAAATATTGAATGATTTGATATAACATTTAAATTAATTTGATAAGACAAATAAATTGAAATATATATGATTAATACTTAAAATATACAATCTATTTGATGATGTTTAAAAATTAAATAAAATCTCAATTGCCAAAATTTGATATAAAATAAATAATTTAAAGTACGTGGGATTTTAAATATTTATTTAGGAGATAGAAATTTAGATAAATATTTAATATAGTTGAAAGCCAGTTAAAATATTCTAATTGAGTCATATAATTCCAATAATAGATTGAGTCGATAACTAATTGTTTAGCAAGAATTCTTAAACTTATTCTCTAACGAAAGCGATATATTGAACCAAAAATTATTATATAATTGTTGGTTTGAGTAGTACCAAAATAAAAAAATAATACTATTTGAAAACCTATTTTTGGAGTTTGTTATGTAAAAAAAATGAGAAGATCCTGTGAAACGCCCGTAACTATGCAAAAAGAAATATTAATGTTTTGTCATCAACTATAACTTAAAAGAAATATTATAGAAAATACAGAAATACACGAGAATCAAAAGAAAAACATGTTTTGAAAAAAGCACAATACTGAAAAAAGTAAATAAATTTAATTATGGACTAATGATCAGTCGACTTACTTTGCACTAAGATGTAACACCCAAATTCTAAAAATCCAGAATCTTATAGGTGTTAAATTAACTTTATTTTAAAATACGTAAAAAGATAAATTAATTTCGTAAGCATATTTTTCTTTCCCGTAGCAATCTAATTAATTTTAAAAAATTTTCATTTTTTGAAATAATTATGTTTCTCCCTTTTTAGTAATTTAATTAATTTTCGTCCAATAAAACTCTCTCAATTTTCGTCAAATGAAAATATATGCAATTAAATCTAAGAAATATAATTAATTGTAATATAACTAATTCTAATTAATTCCTGTTTTTAGCTAATTATTTATAAAAATAATTTATTATTTTAAATAATTTTTTTAACCACAGTTTTAAGAATTGTAAGAATCTAATTTTAAAGATATTTTATAATTAAAACGATATCTTGCTTGTCAAAAGATGTCTTTCATTTTTTAAGAAAAATCTAGTTAACCACGGTAATCTAATTAATTTTTATTATTATTTATTTTTTAATTAATGTTATTATTCTATTTCAACAATACAATTGATTAATTTTCATCCAACGAAATCATGTCAATTTTCGCCAATTGAAACGAAGTCCAATTAAATAATAATAGCATTACTAATTTTAATTAATGGTATAAGAATTCGTTTTAATTGATTTTCATTTAAGCTAATTATTTATGAAAATAATTAATTATTTCTGAAATTCCCATTTTAATATTTACACTTTTAAGAATTGAATAAAGATAATTTTAAAGAAATCTTATAATTTAAAAGATATACTACAATTCATTTTTTTTCGTTTTTTAGGAAAAACCTACATCAATTTAATGATTTTTTTAAAATTGATTATATTTTCCCATTTAAGAATGTAATTAATTTAGATCAATCTTTATCCACTGAACACATGTATAAAAAATATTAGCAACGGAATTTATTATTTTAATTAATTATTATTTAAATAATTATAGTTAATTTTTCATTTAATTTAATTTTTTCTAAAAAAATTAATTATTTCCAAAATAATTTGCTTCGTAGCCATAATTTTGAGAATAATATGAATCTAATTTTAAAAATATCTTATAATTGAAAAAATATCTTGAAATTTAAAAGATAGAGACATAGATTCAACTAATTAAAAAATCGATTAATGTTGCAATTGAATCGTTAATTAAACAAAATTCATGTTGCACGTTTGTTTTAATGTTTATGTAAACATTAAATGAATTATAATTTTTTATCCCACCAAAATTAAATCTTAGCGAAATCGCTAATTTTAATTAATTCTCATTTATTCGCTAATTATTATTTTCAAAAATGATACCTTCATTTTAAAATTAATTAAAGGGTCCAAGCCAAATTTTAAATTTTCATGCTACCATTTTTTTAAATTTTTATGTAAAAATTTAATGAATTGTAATTTTTCATCACACAACAATTAAATCTTCCAAAAATTGGTAATTTAAATTAATTTTTATTCCTTAACTATTTATTTATAAAAATGATCGATTGTTTCTAAAATTAATTATTGAGTCCAACCTAATTTTTAAATGTTTTAGTACAAATTCGGAATCGTAGTGGTGGGATTTTGTCTCAAACTCTGGCCAACTGCCGGTAAGTTTCTTTTTATTTTTGTGTAAAACTTTAATGAATCTTAGTTTTGTATCGCAAAAAAATTTAATCTTAGTTTTAATTTATTTTTGTTTGTTTGTTAGTTATTTATAAATTAATTAATTATTTCTAAAATTAATTAATGGGCCTGATCTTATTTTTTGATTTTAATGTTAAACCTTTATTTGAATTTTTGTTTAAAAATTTAATCAATGGGAATTTATATGGCATAAAAATTAAATCTTAGTGGAAATTGTTGATTTTAAATAATTTTATTTTTTCAAATACGAAAATTAAGAAAAAACAATCAGTCAAAAATTCATTCTAATTTCTAGAACACCCGTATATTGTTCAAGACATAAACTTATAAATTGAAGATTTGAAAGAAAAATTAGGAAATTTTGAAATTTACTGATTCAAAATAAAATTAAAATTTATCACAAATATATAAGATTTGCCGATTTTGTGTAATTACACAAGAAATTGTATTTAAATACTATATCAATATATAAATTATTATTTTAGAAAATTAAATATTTATTAGAAAAAAATTCTCTAGTTTTAAACATAAAATAAAGCTAGCTTTACCATATATTTGCAAGATAAACAAATTGAAGCGTTATTTTTCATTTAATTTATTTTCAAGGTAAATCAAACATTGAATATAATTAAAAGTTAAAACAATTTATACATTTCATTATATTTGAATTTTACACACAAACATCGATTAATCGTCATAACAGATTGTTAATTTATATATATATAAGTTGGACACTAATTTATATATTTGTGGTAAATTTTATTTTTTCAAAAAATAAAAATTTATGTATTAATAGTATACTTATTTTAAAGTTCTCATCAAGTCGAGTAAAATAGAATGACAAATTTTTTTAATATGTAGAAAATGAAAAAAAAATGAGAGAAAATGATAGAGAAAGTATTTAGATGTTATGAAATTGGATAAAGTATTGTAGAAATAATAAAATAAAATCTATATACATTAATATTAATATATTAGGGAGGAAAAAAATAAAAAAAGTTGGATATAGATTGGCAAATAAAAAATAAAAAGAGATTTTTTTAAGATGAGAATACGGATTTAAGATAATAAAAAATATAATAAGAAAAAAATCATCATTTTCTATATATATATATATATGTATTATATATATAGATAGAAGATTATATAAGGAAAATTTAATAGGCGGGAAAAATTGAAGGTGCATTTGGGCGGGAAAAAAAGGCTCTTTTATATATATATATATAGATTGCTAAAAAAATTAAAAGACAAAAAAAGGCTTGATTTTAGGTGAGAAAACTAATTAACTTAATTAAAAAATATGCTGAAAATTCCTTACTTTTCTCTCTGTATATATATATATATATATTATCTATACAAATACATAATCATATATCATGGATTAGAGCGATGGATGACACTCGATTGCTAACACAAATACGCAAATTATAAAAATGAAATAGACACAGTTATTTCTTATCTTTTTTTTTTTTTACAAACAAAGATATTGATTCATTCAAACTGGCAAAATACATCGGTAGCAGCACTAATTCAATACCGCTAAAACCACAAATGGTGAATCTGTGAACATACTCATAGCACCCAGGTTAGTAGCATAAAATGGCAAAATGCCTACAAATATGAAAAAATCAAAGCGACCAGAATATCCATGTCTCCGGATCTGCAACATTGACACCTAAATATTGATTGAATCAATGATGGATCGAATCTGATTTACCAATCTGAATCACAAGAACCAATGAAACCGCAACTAGACTGTGAAAACTGAAATGCCGCAGAAGACGGTGAAATCACAAAGAATACAGAGAAAAACACAAATATAGCTAGAAAAACTACTTAGTATAACAAAAAGCAACAAGAAAAAAGAGATTTAGAACGGTGATTTCAAGCCAAAAATATCAAAAATAACCCCCCCCCGGGGGGTTTGGGGGGGTTTGGGGGGGTTTGATGGAGAGAGGAAGTCGAGAGCGATTTTGATTAGTTATTTCTTATCTTAAAATCCATCAGATTTGCCAATTCTCAGAATTTGTCACAACACTATTCGACGCCTAATTCAATCATGACGGGTGACTTCATGTGCTCCTATGTTATGATGAAAACACTAATATTTTATCTAAGGCCTTGTTGTATGAAAATTTTATTCGATTTTCGTATAAAATGTATGGTTGTAAATTGAGAAAAATATATTAAATAATTGAATGAATGGTTATAAATGATGAATGCTAAAAAGTTGTGTTAGATAATCTTATAGAAAACAAGCCCTAAGTGTGACGAGAAGATAATCATGAACTTTTTAAAATCGGGTTTTTAGAGGCAAAAGTCTAGAGTAAAATGTGCTTATTCTGTTAAATAAATATATTTATTTATGTTATTCGTATTTTACTTGCTCTCGCGAATTATTAAATTGTCGCTGCATGCTTAGGCCAGAATTTTCTAGCTAAAGTGTAAACAAAAAAATTTGATTCTTAAATGGGAATACTTGACCTTTCGATTTATCTTACGCAAAAGTGTGTCTAATCATGATTGTGTCAAGACTATTTTACTAATATATAGACCCTGATAGTTTATTTAACAATAATCGAGGCACGTTTTAAGAATATTCCTAATTAAGAATACATTAATTGAGGCATTTTGGGCGACAAATTTACCGGGCGACAAATTTACCAGGCAACCGTACACGTGTACATCGATAGCGCGAATTTTTATATGGTAAAAATAAATACCTACCTAGTGAAGTGTAGTGTCATTTATAGTAGGGTTAATTAGTCGAATTTCAAAATATCAATTACTCCCTCCGTCCTACTAAGATAGGCACCCACTATTTTTTACACATATTAAAAAAACATCTTAAATGTTCTTGGAATTATAAGATATTCATATATTCTTCCAATTTTACCCCTATATTGAATGGTCAAAAAGTAGTGTGAACATGTTTAAATATCTTAGGAGATGAAATATCTATCTTGATATTTAGTATTCCAATTATCATAAATAGGGGTATTTTAGTACATGGAAAATAAATTATACATGCAATAAGGAAGCCAGACTATAATTTGAGACGGACAAAATATGAATACTTGCCTATCTTAGTGGGACGGAGGGAGTACAACACTAAGGTGCTCGCTCTTGACTTGAAAAGAGAGAAACTAAAGGAGGGGAGATTTTCTCTGACTGCTAGCTAGGATGGAAGTGATGCGCCAGATAGAGAGCAGCGAACTCGTGGGAGGAAAAGTTTCCGGTCGAGATGACATCACGATGAGTCATAATAAGAAAATTACTTATGACGAAAGTGATGAGAATGGAACTAAAGGATATGTGAGTGAAAAAGACACCGAGAACAAGAAGAATGAAGTCTCGCAAGAAATTAATGTTTCGTACAACAAGAGTGTAGGTGACAATATAATCAAGCCTTTTTGTGTACGATTATTAACGTTAACCGCGTTCTAAAAAACTTGCTTCTACCTAACTTGAAAGACGCCTAACTAGGTGTAGAAGACTTTGTTGTTTTATATTTTGAATTCTTGTAATCGTACACTTTAAGTTTGTAAAAGTTAAAAAGTTTGATCTTACCAACTAATTACGCTCTACGCTTTTTAAAACAGTACTGCTAATATTTTTGTCTGCTTTATACTTTTATGCCACAATCTTTTCAATTTCGGCATCATTTGTATTTCCACCACGTTTTTGCTTCAACGCCTATATCTTCTTAATCATCAATATAAGATCGAAAGTTCTCGTCTTTTACAACATGCATATCATGTGTTCTTCGGATAATATTGGTTGAAGAAAAAAATTGACAAACAGATTGACAAAATACATATCTATTACAAACTTTTTTAATAGTATAAATTACATTAATAGTAGACATTGTAAAATATATCACATTTAAAAGTGAACGGATATAAATAACGGCTATATGCATTTGTTGTCTGCAGGTAGTGCAACAGATCAGTGGTCAGTTCCAGACAAGAACATAACATTAGAGAATGTAGATATCAAAAAGCTGATAAACTCTGTCGCCACCAATCAAAATCATGGTACAAATCAAAAGGATAAATCAATATCGAAATCTCCAAGTTCCACAAATACTGGAGACGACGTAAAGATCGATATATCAGAACAAAGCGACGACATGGATGAAATAGAGCTGGAATTCGAGAGAGCAGTAGAGGAAATACACACACACAATGAGAACATATACTGTCCTAGTTGCCGATCTCAGATTACCAGAGTTTTTATTCGCCGGAGAAAATCACGACCTCTAGTTGAACCTCCGCGGCCACCAGCTGAACCACCAATATACGGGTGTTTATCATGCTTAAAATTTTTTGCTGTTCGTGGTACGTATTATTCCCTCCGTCCCACTAAGATAGGCAAGTATTCTTATTTTGTCCATCCCAAATTATAGTCTGGCTTCCTTATTGCATGTATAATTTATTTTCCATGTACTAAAATACCCCTATTTAAGATAATTGGAATCTTAAATATCGAGATAGATATTTCATCTAAAAGATATTTAAACGTGTTCACACTACTTTTGACCATTCAATATAGGGGTAAAATTGGAAGAATATATGAATATCTTATAATTCCAAGAACATTTAAGATGTTTTCTTAATATGTGTGAAAAATGATGGGTGCCTATCTTAGTGGGACGGATGGAGTATCTTCCTTTTCATGCAGTTGTTAATACATTTCATAAATGTGTGTGTTTTTGGAGCAATTAATGAAATGAACATTTAAGGTGACACTATATTTATTGTTCAATGGAACAGGAAGTTATTACTTTAATCCTCTCCGATGTTTTGGAGCTGGAACAGGAGATGTTACTCAACCTGTTATAGGAAGACCTTCACAGCCACCTGATTCAAAACCATTAGAAATTCTAAAGAGTATCGTTTACGGAGGATTAATTGAGTCAATAGCAAGCCTGAGTATAGTTTCATCTGCGTCGCCTTTTGAAACCGCCACAAGTAAGTCTTTAACTATATGCTCAAGCGAAAAATTAGCTATTTGTTATTCTACTGCCACAAATAAAAACTGCGTAAATTGCTAACATGATTGTCGGAATTATCTATACAGATCTTATCTGTACAAACAGCTTAATTATCGATACTCACATTTCTCTAATATATTGCAGGGAACATAGTGGCTCTTGGATTGGCAAATGCAATAGGCGGGACATTCATCATTGCCCACAATGTGAGTAATTTTCCTAGATATACATAGTTTTCACATAATTTCTTGACCCCCAAAAAGTAACTCAAATTATTTTTGTACCTAAGCGACATGAAGAGTGATTGTCGAGGCGAGGACCTAAACCAAGAAGTTGATATGTACCTTCGGCTGCTTGGTCGAAGAGAGAACTTCATACTCCATTTTAGTTTCGCCGTACTATCGTTCCTCGTGTTTGGCCTAATCCCTCCTGCAGTTTACGGCTTTGCCTTCGAAAAGACTGACGATAAAGATTTCAAACTCATAGCAGTTGCAGCAGCTTCTCTCATATGCATTATTCTACTGGCAATTGCAAAGGCTTATTGTCGGGGGAGACAAGGATTTAGTGGATATGTCAGAACAATGTTTTACAATGCTATTTGCTACTATGGCGATTGTTGTCTCCGGTGTGGCATATGTGATAGGTAATCAAATCGATAAGCTTGTGGAGAAGATTGGTAAGTTTGAGCCGAGTACGTCGACTCCAGCCAATTTGCTCAATTCAGAGCCCACTCTGCCCAAGGCTTCTTATTGATGTGATTAAGAAAGTGGGACTGGAGCTGGAGTAGGATGTTTGAGGGTACTTTTTGCTGTTGTTTGTGATCCATCATTTTGCAGTTAATCAGTATTTCCTTAATACCTTTTAGTAGTTATTATTAGCTTATTTTTACTTTGTGAAATGAAAAATATGGCGTCCTGTGTGACATTCCCATGTACCACGTAATGAATAAACTTCAAGACTATATCGGGCATGTCTTACAATATCCTTATAAATTGTGATAAAGAAGTTGTTCAAATGCAATGTCCTTAATTATACGCTGTGGACAAGAGACGATGAACAGAAAATAATACCAAATGTCACATATAAAATGACACAAACTATCTACATCTAAATATGTTAAATATTGTTTATTTTTCTAAAAATATCACTCAAACACTTTACTATCTCTTCACATAGAAAATGTCACACATTGCTATGTGACCGGAGAACACTGGAGACTGCTATAACTATCACACCAAAGTGCACTAGATCATTGCTATGCTGAGTATTATGATTAGAATGGACAGCTAAAAGGATATCAAAGGAGACACGCGAATCAAATATTTGTTCTTTTGCAACAACAATCAAGAATTGATCTGGCACTCGTCACTGTTCTAACAGCACAAATACAAAAATACAAGAAGTCAACTAAGGCAATAAAAGCATTTCTATTTAACAGGTGCAGTTGTTTGGAAAGGCACAAGCATTTTAACTCGTTACACTACAAACTTTTACCGCATGTTTAGAGAAAATAGTAGGAGATGCATGATGCACGATCACTTGACCAAAAGTGCATACTTAAAAAACTGGCTTCAGGTGCCCTCGGATTTCTCCAAAGCTGCAAAAAGAGAAAACTCTGCGTGAGTTCAAATAACAACGCAGATCCCCAGCTTTGTGTTATATGGACATATTAATGACATTTTTAGCATGTTTCTTCCATGATTCCAGCTTTTACCATATAGTCGTACCAAACAAATCTACAATATGACAAACATCATAGAACAAACAGACCAATCGTCTCTTGTGTGTTCTTAATATCATGTGTACAAAGTGCTTTGGGACTCAAGGGAAGGGCATGCAAAGTTAGTAGGTCATCAGTTTCTCCTTTTCACATTTTTCCAACCAGTGTCGTCAACTGGACAAATGATATTTGTAGTCTCATCCATGTTAAAAGTTAAAACATGTAACAGAAATGTTACCACAGAAAAATAATATGAAAATTAGAGACACAATCCATTAGCAGTCTAACATTTCACAAATTCCTCAGTTGCTAAACAGCAAGGATCGCACAAGCAGGAATGCATAAAAGGAAGCACAATCATTCACACCACACACACAAAAACAAAGGAAAAGACAGGGGAAGTACTGTTATAGTTCAGGAGCTTCTCGATGAGATCGACATGGGTCATCAGCATTCTCCTACAGCAATAGCGAACCAAACCCAGAGCATCAAGAGCGTCTCTGTGAACAAAAACATTAAGTATTATATCAGGATTTTTAAATTACTCCACATGTAGAGTGAACTGCATTCACCGGCAATTACAGATGCTGAGTAATATGAATGGATACAAGTTTGTTGACGAATAATTGATGAACTATGGTATATCATGCGTGCATATGCATGACAAGAATCTGTAACACAAATGGACAGCAATACCTCCATTAAAGAATCCATTGAGTAAACCTTTTTACACACACATATTCAGCAACAAGCATAATGTATTGAACTAAAAAATACATGCAATCTTTTCCTGCTTGAAACACTTGAAGTCTTGCACCCCAACTCTTAGTGATTTGGAGTGGTCATCCTTACCCAACCAGTCGTCGACAAAGGTGGATACTTTTTTGTATTCCATTAAAAAACACAAGTCTCTGACACCCATGTGATCTAAGGAACTTAATGTTTTCAATTTACAAATTATATGGTTGTTTAATATTTACCATCTACTAGAAAGGAACATCAAACATGATTCTCTGATCACCTTGATTGTTGAGGTTCAATCTCTTCTTAATAACTTGGTACAAATGAAGGTACACTTCCTAGACTGATTTAACGCCCATGCTCCAAGACTTGGAACGCAAGGGTCAAATGCAATTTACCCATGAATCTTACCTCAAATATACTTCAACAGACAATAAAGACTATAGGTTTTGTGTGTTTACAGTTACAAGAATGCTTTTGCAGTTTCACACAAATCAGATGCTGACCCCTCAAATAACATAGCCACATTGACACCTGACGGACTTAAAATCAATCATGTTTGCAGCATTGCAGATAAATTCGGAAAAATTCACAAACTTATACCATGCGTCGTTGCAGATAGATGTCACTATGTAGCCCAAAAAGAAAACGGAGAAAAAGACCCTATGAAAAGGGTGCGGACTGTCATTCTTCATCAACTGGCGTAGGCACATGATAACGCATAGTGATTAAATACTCCGTACATGATGGGTTTTCATGTAGTGCTCTTGCTTAAAAATCATGCCATTTGTCCTTTATCTGCTAATTTACAAACATCCTCTCCATTTCTATAATATTACTTCCTACCTTATTTCTAACTACAAAATTTTAATCAATTAAATTCAGGGATAAAAATGATCAACTCAGTAAATACAAGCCTAGTCTGAATCACATAATTGAGCAAATGACTTAATTGGAAAAAGGGGGAAGAAAACTGTACAGTAACAGTTAAATATGATACAAAAATAAGTACAATCAGGAACGATTTGCAGTCCATCATAAACGTCTGTAAACCATTTAACTAATAAAACCTTTAAAATAAGCCAATGTGTACTGCTACCATACTGGTTTGAACTGAGTTTTTGTTTTTGTCAATTGAAACACGTTACGTTGATTGAAAACAGTACGCGCAATAGGGAAAAGAAAAAAAGAATCCGAGTTACAACAAGGAGAAACCTCAACCAAAGACCTAATCAGAATACTCACCCTTCAGTGTAATCAGCCTGGAGTAAATCAAGGTATGTATCCCATTTGTTCCCAATTACCTAGCAGGGTGTGGAAATTTTGATTCTTCATCAAAATATATAAAAGTATTTAGATTACGGAAGATGTTATGTAAAATTGTAGAATAATTTACCTTTCCACAAGTAAAGCAACGGACTGGAATGATCATCTTTGCTCGCGAGGGTTTCGTTCGCTCAGGTCCCGATGCTCACCGTTGACGTTTTCCGTAAATACAAACCAAACTCTGTAATGACTATTTTATCCTATAAGTGTATTGTAATTTACACATTTGTCATTTTGTAACTCTATAAATAGAGGTGTTCTTTCCCCGCTTAATACAAGAAAATCTCTCATTCTCTTCTCTAAATATTCATCTTACTTCCTCTATCTTTCATAAATATCATCTCATCAAATCTATTATTACATAACACGTTATCAGCACGACTGCTTCCCTAAATATATATTCAACCAAAAGGTAATATAACAACTTATTCTAAAAAAGGTACGTTTTAGAACATAGAAATCCTTATAATTTATTCCAAATGATGGAATGGATCACCAAGTGAAAAATACACACACGCGCACTCTTTATATTAGACAAATAGTTTTACCGCCACGTGGGACGGTTTAGGAGATTCTTCATTGATAAAGAATTTATTTATGAATTACTAAATAGTAGACTAAACCATCAAATAATTTAATTGCTCTATAATTCAAATATTGAAATCCCCATTTTCGTGATGAGTACAATTATCACAAATTGGGCGATTACATAAATTCCTACATCTGTATGTATTACTATTTACCCCACACAAAGGAGGCACTGCCACCTAGTAGATGTTTAACATGAATTTCTATATCTTTGTATACTGTTTTACCACACTCAAAGGAGGCATTGCCACCTAGTGGAGGTTTAACATGAATTTCTATATCTTTGTATACTGTTTTACCACACTCAAAGGAGGCATTGCCACCTAGTGGAGGTTTAACCATTTATGCCGATTATATTAATTAAATCAATTGAAAGCAAATCTAAACTATACTATTTGTGTTACATTTTATTACATGTACTCCACCACATAATTGATAGGTAATCAATCATACTCAAAAATAATAGAGAAGAGAATTTTTTCAAGATTACTATTAATTTACCCAACTTTTATCTATTTACACACTTGCTTTAGTTATTACCAAACAATATCATATCAAACTACTATTAATCCACCCAACTTTTATTATTTTTACACTTACTTTAATTATTATCAAACAACATCATATCAACTCACTTTTCTTATAAACCTAATAATAATCTAACAAATGATAGCAATATCTTGTCTACTTAGTTAATATAAAAATAATAGTTTTGTCTAGTTAATTGATGTTCTAACTTATTTTTATTGTTATTTTATAGTATGGCATCAAATATTACAAAATTAGAGTTCGCGGCACTTGACATTACTGGAAAGAATTATTTATCATGGATTCTTGATGCCAAAATGCATCTAAATGCAAAAGGCCTCGGCGATACAATTAAAGAAGGAAATGAAACATCAGAGAAGGACAAGGCCAATGCTATGATTTTTCTACATCATCATCTCGACGAAGCACTAAAAAATGAATATCTCACAATTGAAGATCCTTCTGAACTCTGAGAAAATTTAAAAGAAAGATATGATCATCAGAAAACAGTAATCCTACCTAAAGCTCGTTTCGATTGGTTACATTTAAGGCTACAAGATTTTAAATCAGTAAATGAATATAACTCCGCAATGTTCAAAATTACTTCTACATTAAAATTATGCGGAGAAACAATTACGGAGAATGATATGTTAGAGAAAACATTCTCCACTTTTCATGCCTCAAATGTTGTCCTGCAACAACAATATAGGGAACGGGGCTTTAAAAAATTTTCAGAATTGATATCTTGTTTACTTGTAGCTGAACAAAATAACGAGCTGTTAATGAAAAATCATGAATCTCGTCCAACGGGATCTTTACCAACGCCTGAAGTGAACAACATAGCATCTACAAGTCGTGGACGAGGATACAACGGGCGAGGATATAATTTTGGAAATAACCGAGGCAAAGGTCGAGGCCGTGGCCGAGAACGAAATTTTACGTGGCATAAAAATAGCCATGACAATTCCCCAAAATTTAAGAAAGTAAATAATCATGGTGAAAGGAGGGGAATTTTTTACAAAAGAAATATGAAAGAATCAACAAGGGAGTCAGATAATTCGTGCCACAGATGCGGCATGAAAGGACACTGGGCAAAAGTCTGTCGAACTGCCAAACACCTTGTTGATTTATATCAAGCATCAAAAAAGGAAAAAGAAAATAATATTGAGATGAACTTCTCATATAGAAAAGACACTCCAATGATGGAGCCATCAAGAGCGACGCATCTTGAAATTGCAGATTTTTATGAGCAAAATGAGAATTGATGTGTCCTTTAAAATATTATATTTGCGGTTCCTATTTGTATCTGTATGAAAAATAATAATGTGTATTGCGTGTTTGTGTAATAATAATGTATAATATGTGTGCGTGACCGCGTAGGCGTGTATGTGTGTAAACTATTCTGGTTTTATATAAATAAAATACTTTGTTCTAAATTTTATTATTTCTTTTGAAGGAGAAAAAAAAATCCGTCGCCTTTTGAGCAACTCCAAGATCATGGATGAAGAAATTTGTTTGGCAGATAGTGCTTCTACACACTCTATATTAAGAAATAAAAAGTATTTTTCAAGCTTGACTATTATAAAGAATGATATAATAACATTGTCCGGTTCGGCAGCAATTATTGAAGGCTCTGGAAGAGCAAATATTATATTGAAAGGGGGAACGCAAATTATTATCAATAACGCCTTGTTCGCCCCTAAATCAAAAAGGAATCTATTGAGTTTTAAAAACATACGGAGTAATGGGTACTATGTTGAGACAGCAAAAGAAAATAATACAGAATATTTATATATAACTACTACTGTTTCCAAAAGGAAACACGTGTTGGAAAAAATGCTCGCATACTCTTCCGGTTTGTACTATACCGATATTAGTACAATTGAAGTACATATTACATCTAGCCGGAAGATTGAAAATCCAAAAGATTTCAATATTTGGCATGACCGTTTAGGTCATCCTGGTTCGACAATGATGAGAAGAATAATTGAAAATTCAAGTGGGCATTCTCTGAAAAGTCAAAAGATTTTTCAATCTAACAATTTTCGTGTGCTGCATGTTTTCAAGGAAAATTAATAGTGAGGCTATCACTAGCTATGGTCGGAAATGAATCTCCAACATTTCTAGAACGGATACAAGGTGACATATGTGGGCCCATTCACCCGTCATGTGGACCATTCAGATATTTTATGATTTTAATAGATGCATCCACAAGATGGTCCCACGTATGCTTATTATCCACTCGAAACAATGCATTTGCGAGATTGCTAGCACAAATTATAAGATTACGAGCATATTTTCCAGATTATCCAATCAAAACAATCCGACTAGATAATGCTAGTGAATTTACATCACATGCATTTAATAATTATTGTATATCAGTTGGAGTAAAAGTTGAACATCCAGTTCCTTATGTTCATACTCAAAATGGCCTAGCTGAATCATTTATTAAAAGCCTCCAATTGATTGCCAGGCCACTACTCATGAGAACAAAACTCCCACTTTCTGCATAGGGATATGCTATTTTACATGCAGCGGAACTTGTAAGGTTAAGGCCAACATCCAACAATAAATTCTCCCCATTACAATTAGTCTCGAAAAAGGAGCCTAATATTTCTCATTTGAGGATATTTGGTTGTGCAGTATATGTACCCATTACTCCTCCACAACGTACTAAGATGGGGCCTCAAAGAAGGTTGGGAATATATATTGGTTTTGAATCTCCGTCTATAATTAGATATCTTGAACCCCAAATTGGCAATATCTTCAATGCACATTTTGCCGACTGCCAATTTGATGAAAACATTATTCCCACCTTTAGGGGGAGAAGATAAAAAGTTGGAAAAGGATGTAACATGCAAAAGATTGGAAAAGGAAGTGACATGGAATACTACAACATTATCCAGCCTAGAACCTCGCACTGGGCAATGCGAGTAAGAAGTTCAAAAGATAATTTACTTACAAGGAACGGCAGATCGATTACCAGAAGCTTTTACAGATGCCAAAGGGATAACTAAGTCACATATTCCAGCTGAGAATGCCCATATGCGAATTGACATTCCAAAACAAACTGAAATTGCAAATGAATCAAGAATACAACTAAAGCGTGGCATACCTATTGGATCAAAAGACAAAAATCCTCGAAAAAGAAGGGGAGCAAATGCGCAAAATAATCGCATTAAAGAAGCAGAAGGTCTTAATGAATCATTAGATGAAATCAAGCAAGAACCCCCTGAGAAAGTTCAGGTACCTGAAAACGATGAAATTAAAGAGATCTCTATGAACTATGTTTTCACAAAGAAGAGATGGAATAGAAAAGAAACAATTATCAATAATGCATGTGCATATAATGTAGTACTCGATATAATAAATGAAGTTGAAAATGTTGAACCAAAATCTGTTGATGAATGCCAACGAAGAGATGATTGGTTGAAATGGAAAGATGCCATTAAAGCAGAGCTAGACTCGTTAGAAAAACGAAATGTTTTCGGACCTATAATGCGAACACCAAAAGGGGTTAAACCAGTAGGGTACAAATGGGTGTTCGTGCGAAAACGAAATGAGAAAAATGAAGTGGTGAGATGTAAAACACGACTGGTGGCATAGGGATTTTCGCAAAGGCCTGGCATTGATTATGAAGCAACATACTCCCCTGTAATGGATGCAATCACATTTCGATATCTTGTCAGCTTAACTGCACATGAGAAGTTCAATATGAGACTAATGGATGTGGTTACTGCATATTTATATGGTATAATTGACCATGATATCTATATGAAAATCCCTGAAGGATTGAAGTTGCCTGAAGTGTACAATTCGAATGATCGTGAAATTTATTCGATAAAACTTCAGAGATCATTATATGGGTTGAAACAATCTGGACGCATGTGGTATAATCGTCTAAGCGAATATCTTCTAAAAGAAATGTATAAAAATAATCTTATATGCCCATGCGTCTTTATAAAAAGGTCACCTTCAGGATTTGTTATTATTGCTGTATATGTAGATGATCTAAATATTATCGGAACAGCTGAAGAAATTCCAAAAACAGTTAATTATTTAAAAGCAGAATTTAAGATGAAAGATCTTGGGAGAACTAAGTTTTGTCTTGGCTTACAAATTGAACATTTAAAATATGGAATATTCTTTCACCAGTCCACATATACAGAAAATGTCCTTAAGCGATTTTATATAGATAAAGCTTACCCACGAAGTACCCCAATGAGTGTTCGGTCCCTTGATGTGAAAAAAGATCCTTTTAGACCCCGAGAGGATAATGAAGTGATCCTTGGACCTGAAGTACCATATTTTAGTGCAATAGGTGCACTATTATATCTTGCTAATAATACAAGACCAGATATAACATTTGCAGTAAACTTAGTGATAAGATATAGTTCTACTCCTACACAATGACACTGGAATGGAATCAAACATGTGTTTTGTTACCTTCGAGGAACAGTAGATATGGGCATATTTTACTCAAATAAAACTAAACCTGAATTAGTTGGTTATGCTGATGCAGGTTATTTATCTGACCCACATAAAGCAAAATCCCAGACAGGTTATCTATTTACATGCGGTGGAACTGCAATATCCTGGCGGTCGATCAAACAGACACTCACAGCCACATCTTCAAACCATGCAGAACTAATAGCAATATATGAAGCAAGTCGAGAATGCGTATGGTTGAAGACGATGATACAACATATTCGAAAAGAGTATGGTTTATCCTCTATTACAACCAATCCAATTATAATGTATGAGGACAATACTACTTGCATAACCCAACTAAAGGATGGATTCATTAAAGGCGACAGGACGAAACACATTTCACCGAAGTTCTTCTTCACTCATGAACTTGATAGGAGTAATGAAATTGATGTACAACAGATCCGTTCCAGTGATAATCTTGCAGATTTGTTGACAAAGGCACTACCGACTGCAACATTTGAAGGATTGATACGCAAAATCGGGATGCGCAGAATTAAAGATATCAAGTGATATTACATTGAGGGGGAGAAATTTGAGCTGTACTCTTTTTCCTTCGTCCAGATTTTATCCCACTGGGTTTTACTGGTAAGGTTTTAACGAGGCAGGGCTCAAAAATTTTTAGCATTACTGTTTTTCACTTAATAAAATAGTCATTCAAGGGGGAGTGTTGTAAATATACTTTGGATACCATATAATATGTGAATGACTATTTTATCCCCTAAGTGTATTGTAATTTACACATTTGTCATTTTGTAACTCTATAAATAGAGGTGTTCTTTCCCCCACTTAATACAAGAAAATCTCTCATTCTCTTCTCTAAATATTCATCTTACTTCCTCTATCTTTCATAAATATCATCCCATCAAATCTATTGTTCCATAACAAACTCCACAATTTATATAGGCTGAAAAATCGTGGACCAAAAGTGTGGGCCTAGGCTTTTCCATCAAAGCCTTTTTTTTTTGGGAAGTGATCTTTACCCCAACAAAATTAATCCTTACACCCACCTATTTTTCAAATTCCAATTTTATACGCGGATGATTTTTGGAAGCTCATGGAGCTCGGCGAGCCTTGGCCAAGCTCCCTCATGGGGAGCTCGGCCAAGGATGGCTGAGCCCCATTTTGGGTGCTCGGCCACCCTCGGCCGAGCTTCCAAAAAATATATTTTTTAAAAAAAAAAATTTAAAATTTGATAATGTAATTACTTAATATTTTGTTGATATTATTTTTTAATTTAGGGAAGGAACATGTGATGTATGAGTTGGATAGAATGGGACGAAATCGCACTTTATAGATTTAGTGTTCGAACTCCATTTTGGGCAAATAATATACCGATTTGGGGTAGCTCGATGCCACGAGTCGAACACACCCCTTGGGGTGATGTACAATGGATTTTAGCCATCCGAGCGCGTTTAGGCAGCGAAATCAGCGTTTTTCTATTTTTCGACTAATTTTATTTTATTCATTTATTTTGTTTAATTTTATTTTATCACCATTTTATTTTATTCATTTATTTGTTTTTAATTTTATTCATTTTCATAAAATTTATTTTATTATTTGTCCAAAACGGAGTTCGGACACTAAATCTATAAAGTGCGATTTCGTCTCGTTCGATTCAACTCATACATCACATGTTCCTTCCCTAGATTAAAAAATAATATCAACAAAATATTAATTAATTACATTATCAATTTTTAAGATTTAAAAAAAAAAAAATTTTTTGGAAGCTCGGCCGAAGGTGGCCGAGCACCCAAAATGCGGCTCGGCCAAGGATGGCCGAGCCCCATTTTGGGGGGAGCTCGGCCACCCTCGGCTGAGCTTCCAAAAATCACCGCACCCACCGTCTTCCGTATTAGTAGAGGGTAAAATTGGAATTTAAAAAATAGGTGGGTGTAAGGATTAAAATATGTGGGTGTAAGTAGCACCACAAACTATATGTGTTAATACTTTGGGACTGATTTGCAAAATAAATCACAAAAATATGTTAAAAGGTATTTAATTGAAAAATAAATACATCTCCAAGCCAATTTCTACATGTTGGTGGTTATTTATTGATTTATTGATTTATTTATTATTGTTTTTTATGTCTTTAACTATTTGTCACCTATTTAAGCACTGTGTGACTTTTATAAATTTTGGTCACCTTTTTTAATTGCTTGTAGCATTTTTAACAAGCTTCGAAACGTCACAAAACAATTTTAAAAAATCATAAACAATTAACCAAAAAAAAACCATAGAATGCACAAATTTTGCAGAAATTTAGCCTAGGAGATCAATCCCCCAATCATGACAACTGATTGATAATAGTTTTTGCCCAAGTGATCGCTCGGACAATTAAATTCACTCATACAATCGCTTGGAACGTATTTTATAAATTTAAAAAATATTTCACTACAAATGAAGTTCAGAAAATTTTTTGAAATTGGGGTTTTTGAAATTGATTATATAGCAAGAAAGATAATAAGATTAGTTTAAAATGTTTGGTTACAAACAAAATGTGCATATATCTAGAAGGAATTTTTCAAATTATAACATTAATGAAAGCACGCGTTAATGTGCAAAAAATTTGATGAAAAGTATAACTAGGATGAAAATAGTTTGATAAATTTATTTATGGGTCAAAATAAAAATATATATATAAGAATTAAAGTGAAAACCATATAATTTAAGGAAAAATTAAGACTATTATGAATATACTTAAAAGTTTTAAACTCAACTGTCAATAGTAGATGAGACATGTGCGTTACATGGGAAGGTAACCACGAAAATCGACAGAGAGCTGAAACAAAAATCCTTATTCTGCATGAAAATATTCAAATAGGTCTTAAAATGAGTCAAATATTTAAAGAGTTCGTGTTTTGCAACAATACTAAATGATGAGTTCTAAATGTGCCAATTAACCATTTATAATTTTTCAAATTGAGACATAATGACAGCTTGGTGACATACAATGTTCATTAATCTATACTATATAAAAAGTCCCTTACACTTGAGAATCATTTTTGGATAAAAATATCCTCACTAACTTTTGAGAATTTTAATTTTACCCTATATTATTATTATTATTATTATTATTATTATTATTATTATTATTATTAACTTTAATGCACATACTTGTATTTCAACAAGTACATGAACCTTGATATGGGGTTTTTTTTTGGCAATTTTCACTAACCAATAAAATAAAAAAAATGAATGGAAAAATTATTATAAATTATAAAATTTCTTATTCATGCATGATATTTTTTTAAAATTTAAAATATTATATGATAAATTCAATTTATCATTTATAAATTTTAGGAGTATTTCTCTACTTAGCTATATTTTTCATAAAAAAAATCATAGATATATTTTAGATTATAAAATTTCTTATTCATGCATGAGATTTTTTTATCCTCACTAACTTTTGAGAATTTAATTTTACCCTATATTATTATTATTATTAACTTTAATGCACATACTTGTACTTCTACAAGTACATGAACGTTGATATAGGTTTTTCTTTTTTTGCCAATTTTCATTAACCAATAAAATAAAAAAATGAATGGAAAAATTATTATAAATTATAAAATTTCTTATTCATGCATGATATTTTTTTAAAATTAAAAATATTATAATATAAATTCAATTTATTATTTATAAAATTTAGGAGTTTTTCTCTACTTAGCTATATTTTTCATAAAAAACAAATCATAGATATATTTTGAATTGTAACTAATACACCAGAATAAAGAAATGATTTAAAAACTCTAATATAGATGCTCTGACATTAACCATGGAACCTAACACAACTATCTACTAAATCATCAATAAAAAAATAAGATCGAGGAAGAGGAAGAAGGAGGAGGAGGATGATGATGATGATGTGTTAAAGACTAATCATATTCACAAGACATATTTTATTTTGTGCACTATATTTTAATTGCAAAGAATCATTTCCACCTTTGTCGGATTTTTAATTGCATCCTCAATTTTTTTCTCGCATCTTTATAATAAATATTTTAATATATAGTTAACTTGGTCTATAACTAACATTTTATTTTATCATGATTAGAAGGGTTTTTTTTTTTTTTGAATGTAAGCATGATATGAAGTTAGGGAGCAAAGCATGATATGAAGTTAGGGAGCAAACTTTGCATTTTTGTATTCTTTATTATTGACTTATTTGAAATTATAGAATGTGAATAATTCTTTTGACACCTACGTAAACATTTTTTTGTATGAAATTATCGATATATAAAACAACAAAAAGAGTTAGGGGCATAATTACAATAAGAAGTAAAATATAAAAACTTTAGTATAATTATTATATGGTGCACCCAGATAAAAATAGTGGTGCCAATCTAATTACTATCTATTAAAAATATAATTAGTTGAAAATCATTACGTGGATGACTAATATTATTTCTTATCATATTTTCATCATTTCAATTATATCCATATATTAAAATAGTCATTTGATTATTTGTTACGTCTTAAACACTATTATTCACTTGATGCATATGAGATTTTTTTTAATAAGTTTAGAATTTAGAATGAACCACAAAAGAAAGGAATTTGAAATTTAATCATAAAAATACTATTGTTTATATTTTGTAAATATATTTTTTCTATTAATTTATTATATGTTAAATTTTTTAATTTAGAAGGTACCAATCTATAATACTTTGAAAAAGTTTAAAATAACGTGCAACGCACGTTAATTACAACTAGTTAAGAAAGTACTATGTGATTGCGTAGCATAAAATTTGAAATATGGACTCTGCATCACTAGTTTAATATTTTTGGCAGCACTGGTCCAAAAGTTTTATACATGTCTTATGACCAAATATCATGTGTTTTTTACACAAGACATCAAAACACTTGTTCTCAAACGAATAGTAACACAACATCTCAAAATTAGCTCAGCGTTCTCTTCCCCGCGCTGGAACTTCCAGCGCGAGGCCCCCACACACACGGCCCCCCTGAGGGCGGGGGGCCCACACACACTCCCTCACAAACCCCCGCGCTGGAACTTTTAGCGCGGGGACTAGATCATTGCCCCTCAAAATTATTACCTCCAAAACTCATGCTATCGCAATTCCTTTTTTTTTTTTTTTTGTAATTGAAAAAATGATCTTTCTTTTGTATTCTTAACTTTTGAGAAAAAATGATCATTTTCTTAGTATTTTCTTTCCTTCCAAAACATGTTTGATGTTACAAAATATTTACCATTGAATACTTTCACGGAGTGAATATGTTAGGACGGATTTGATGAGGTACCTACTGTGGGTACTGTATGGTACGCACAGTGGGCACGTGGCACCACGTCATCACACCAATTTTTTTTTATTTTTAAAATTTTTTTTGGTATCTACGTTAAGTTAGATGAATATACATGCTTCTTTTTAATAGTGGGCTCACTGACCCCTATCATTTTTTCCCTTGTGTGGAGTGCAGTAAGGTACCACAGTGAAATCGAATCATAACTGTATGTTAGGAAGAGATTTAAAAAATATAATTTTTATTCTTGATCGAATGGAGATTTTCTATCCCACTAAATTAAAATAAAAAAAAGATTATATCCGTCCGTGTATCTGTTATTCCGTCTTTACTTTCAATCAGTCATTCCTCCTCCGTCTTCTATGCATTCTGTTCTCTCTAATCTCTACAAAATTTATATTAATCGTGTGATTGGAAGTTGAAACTGCCGCTACTGCTACTGCGGTGTACTAGTTAGTTGAAAATAAAAAAGGTTAAAAATTGTCTAGTCAATAAATATCCCAAGGGCCAAAGTGAAAACAATATCATTTGATGATTCTGCCATTGTTTATTTGTTTCAATTCGCTTTCGGTTCTCCACGTATTATTTTCACTCTATACAAATTTCTCCATTCTCTCGTTGCGTATTCTGAATTCTACGGACGACCTCTGAATCCTCATGAGAGAAAACAGAAACAATGGGGAGCAGCGACGTGGAGGCAGGGTTCGCAAAGCTACAGGGTGAGGACTTCGAGTACTATATGCAGACATACTCCATAATTTTGGGTCGCAATTCGAAGAAATCTTCCGTCGACGTTGATCTCTCATCCTTGGGCGGCGGAATGAATATCAGCCGCCACCATGCTCACATTTTCTATGACTTCCACCGGCAGCGATTTTCCCTCGAGGTGCTCGGCAAAAACGGCTGTTTCATCGAGGGCATTCTTCACCTCCCTGGAAGCCCTCCCGTCAAGCTCGATTCCCAAGACCTCCTCCGAATCGGCGATAAGGAATTCTATTTTCTGTTGCCGGTACGGAGCATTTTGGGCCGGTCGATTGGGGCTAGAATGAGTAATCAGCATCATCACGGTGCTCAGAATCAGCAACATTTGGGATTGTCGGGGTCGAGAGGAGTGGGAATGGGGATGGAGATGGGGTATAGTAAGAAGGGAAGAGGGAGAGAGTATGATGACGATGAGTATAATGAGGAGAAGGGCGATGAAATTGATGGCTCTGTTTCAGGCAAGAGGGTGAGGATAGGGGATGAGGTTGATGGTTCTGGTGGTTATGTGTTTGGTTCTGATGGATCGGGTTCTAGTGAAAAGGCTTGGATTCCGGGGCAATTTGGTGCGTATTTTTCTCTCTTTTTTTTCACCCCATTTATCGAATTAATGCTACCATTATCTTTTCCGTCAATTATGGTGGTTAAGAATTGTGTGTATGCCTCTTTCATTCAATGTGTTCAATATATTGCAAGATTAGGATTGTAGTTTCACGGGGAACTATAAAGACGTCATGGCATCATGTTTAGGTTCAGCTTGTCGCAGCCTATGCTTTCAACTCAAGTATTTCTTTTGGTGATGTGTAGTTTCTTTGGACTTTGGACGGAACCTTGTAGGTTCAGCATTCACAGACTCATTAATAGTTTCTTTGCAAATAGAAATTTTGAAATTTCTCTTGGAAAGAAAGATTACTCTATATTTTGAGACTCTTTTTGTTGAACTATGTTTCCCATATGCCACTGGCTTAAGTAAAATCTTGTAGACAAGTTTACTGAACGCTGGCCAAGTTACATCAAGCACAAACTAGTATAGACTTGAAGACTTGACATGCACCATCTTGTGATTGCTTATGCCACTGTAGGACCGTGCACAAAGTTAGAAACCAAGATAACTATGAATAACCGGTCTCCTCTAGAATTTCCAAGTTCAGGTCGAACAAGGTGTCTATATGCAGTTTATTTATATGTAGGGCAGAGTTAGAATGAACCTCACTAATCCTCCATTCTCCCTGTAGGGTCAGTGAGATCCCATCCCACATAGCCAGTGCCTCTGCTTTTTCAACTGATAAGTCTCCTCTATACCACTATACCTGAGCCGCCGATACTGCTCGGACCTCTTCATGGATGATGGCCCTGGTTGATATGAAATCTATGTTATTCTGTGCAGCCACATCAGTGTTGAGGTTTACCCTCCAGACACCAGTAGCCTCCATCTAGCTGTCGACCCCCCTGTCTACAATCCACCGTTGCTGCTTTCAGGGTAATGTACTCGTGCATCATATTTGCCGCCACACCCACCAGAGTCTGAGCTGGTCGACAGCACTCTCCTGCCTCTTTTCTCTTTTTGGCTCTCCCTTGACTACCCACAACAAACGTCCAATCACATCCACCTTATTTGGCCGAAACTTCTTTGCAATTCCTCACATGATATTGTGCATGTTGTTCAACCTCTCCGACTCATTGAGTTAATCCACCTGCCTGCCTACTTCCATACAGCTTTAGCCATGGACATAAATAATAAGGCATGTATGTCCGTCTCCAGTCCCCCACAACTAGCCATTTGGCATTCATGGCCACCTTCCATTTGTGATTGAATGAATCGTTGATTTGTTTGTCTCTGCTTGTTTATATATATACCCCTCCATGCAAATTGAAATGATTATTTATCCACGTAATTTTTTTACATGGGAGCTCATCCTTTCAGCGTATTCGAAGTGTCTCTTTAGTTATTCTAAAGAGTCGAACCTTGAAATAATATCCACACATTTGTAAGACCTACAAGTACCCATTTCTCCACTACTCAGTTATGTGCGTCTACATACATTACCGTGTTTAAAGACTCGCCGAACACTTTGTTTATGCTTAACATTTAGCTTTTTGACATATTAAGTAATATATATTAAATTAAGGGAAAAACGATTATGATTGTTGGATAAAGTAAATGAAAAGTTTCCTAGAGGGTGTGACAAATTAATTACTTCTCAATTTTAAAGGAGGTCTCTGTAATAACTTAGAGGCTCTTTGAAATAGGGTCTGGGAGATGCTCTTATATGCCATTTTTGGACTTTGTATAAATTGCAGTTAGTTTATGGCTTAACAATGATGGGTGATGAAGTCCATGTATTCAATGCTAATAATTTAAACTATTCATGATTTTTGATCATCTACTTTTACAATGTCTTTAACTCCTTATCATCGGTGACTATTGTGTTGTTTACACAAACAAATAACACAAATACCTCTCGTAAAGTTGAGTATTAAATGAGTAATGTTTGGTCTCCTTGACCGCATTGATATTTCATCTTCACCTTGAACTCAGTAAACATAAAAACAATGTTCTCAGTGGTTGCTTTAGTGCACAAAATGCTTTCTTAAACTTACACAGCCCTTTTTTTGAGTTGTCATCAAATCCCTGTGGATTTTCTGTATAAACTTCCTCATCCTAATCACTATCTAAATAAAAATGTTTTACATCAAATGGTTGCATAGGCCTACCAATACTGTGATGATCGGTTTCTTGGCAACCCCGAATATCACTAATCATAACAGAAATTCTAGTAAAAAACGGAAGGAACCAAGGAAATTAAAAGAAGAAGAAACAAAAGTCAAGAAGAATTATTATTTAAAAAAAAAAAGAAAAGAAAAGGTCTTATTATATGAAATTGGAGAACTGTCTTCAAAAGAAAACATAATTCTCAACAAAATGGTTAAACATTGGTTCATGACAAATTTTATTATTTTAGTTTAAATTTGATGGCCTGCCTCCATATGTTGCTTACATCTGATTACGTTGAATCCTATCTTTACTTTAAAAATATGTAAAAAGGTGAGACAGTCCCAGTAAGTAGCCTGATAATATTCAAAACATTTTTAAAGTCGTAGGGAAGTAATTCTTGCATGATGTGATAGAAAAAAGAAAGAAATAAAAGTTTAAATGAAGGAAAAATGAAGATGGTTCTTGGTTGTTAAGATGAACATTGATTAGTTGCACATCTGAGTCTAAGTCCAAGAAACTGTAGGAGCACTCATTCTATTTTCAGTTAAATGTTTAAGAAGCATGGTCAGAGCAGAAAATACATAGAACGAGAAAATAATCTTCCGATTTTCGCCCCCAAAAGCTCTAAATTACTAGGGTAACTTATCCCTAAAATCTGCCTTGATGACTAGGAAAAAATCCAAAATTTCATAAATTACAAAGCTCCAAATAATGAAATACTTTTGGCTTCCTACTTTATGAGATTCCTATCAATCAAGCACATCAACTCATAACAGTTGGTTTGACTAGCTTTCAGTTTCTCTCATGTTACTGCAAACACCGAGTGGATATATTCTGGATCCTTGCATTTAGCCATTTAGTAGTTTTCTTTTGTAAACACAGACTCCATTTTTTTTCCTCTATTGTGTTCCAATGGAATGATGCAGCATCCTACAACTTGGTTGTAAAGAATTAAAAGCTTGATTTCACTCCGGTGACCTGCAGTCATTCTGCTTTATCATCTATAAATGCCACTTACTCTGACCTGTCTTGATAGCTCTCAGTTCCATAAATCTTAAATTGGCGAAAATCTCATACCATGAACAAATACTTGATTTTATGTGGACTCTTTTCACCTTTTCCAATTTGATGCTTCTATATATTGTATAGACTGTGTTGACTAATTGAAATGGTGAACCTCGTTTAATTAAGTAATATAGACTATGAAACCTTGCAGTCTTGGAGAAGAGTTCATATTATCTTAACATCTTCTTTTCTTCATGCGCCATAATTTTGACAGATGGCATTCACCTCGTTTTGGGATTAGCCAAATAATGCTGAACACTCTCAAGTAATTGATTAGAAGTTGAAGGATTGAGGATCCTATTTTGATCACGATCTTACATTTCTACTTTGGAAATGCCAAGTTTCATAGCAATGATTATTTAGAGTCAGTATGTATAGTTTATTGGATAACAACCAAATGTAAATGAGAAATAGATCCATGGTCCGTAGGTTTTGAGCTTATTGAACTCTGGGGTATCAAGTTTAATTAGCTATCAACTTGACTGTGCCTAAATATCTTGCAGACAAGAAGATTGATGGAAGATCAAAAATTGACAGGGAATCTGATAATCAGCAGCTCCTGCAATTGGAGGAGAAGGATGTTGTATCATCAGCAGCCACTGTGATCTCTGATTTATGTGGTCCTGGAGAATGGATGACAGTGGAAAAACTTCATTCTGAGGTAAGGTCTCTAAACATTTCTTTATGGTATGACTTCATACCACCCCAATCATGTAGATTGGTCTCTCATATTGTGCTGTGGATAATTCTCCCTTTTGTTTTCTATTTATTTTGCTTTGTTAGTGTGATTCTTTTTTAGGGGGATGAAGTGGTAGTAGGGTACAACTCTTCCATCTCTACAGGGTTGCCAGTCTCAGTACACGGGTATTTGGATTCCCTATCATTCTGAATTAAATAAACTGTACGCTTATGGTCAAAGTTGTTCCTAGAATTTGGCTCTGATTCTAGACTTGTGGAATGAAGTTTTCAGTCTCTATCTCCAAAATGGTTCACTGCATTGTTGCCATTTTGTTTCCGAAGCAGCTGAATGCAGATTTTATAATAAACCCCTGCCCTATTTGTTAGAATTCCACTCCCCAGAAAACAGACAGAACAGGAAAGGGAAATGCATGAGGTTAACTTGTGCTAACTCTAAATTACTCCCCAACTGCATAATACCAATCCATGGCGGAAATGGGATAAGCAAAAGGTACCTCTTACCATAATCTCCTTCACTCATCGCTCTACCCCTCCCTAAAATCTCTACTGGCTGGTAAACACACTCGATTGTATTACCCATGAAGCTATAGATCTCCCTCCATAAACGAAGAAGATGATGATTGGAAATGAATTTGCAAGACACCATATGCACCATAAAATTTTTTCAGTGGCGCAGTAACTAAATAGCTCCATTTTGATTCTCATGTGAATCTTTTAAACATTTTCCGAGGAAATCTATGACACCCATTGATCAATTCCCTTTCTTGTCTTGGTATACTGCTGGAGCAGTCATTCTGCTACTGAGATAATGGCTGTTTTCTTGTCTCATACACAGCAAAAATGATGTACAACAAAAGCTATTGTGGAAGAGAAAAAAAAAAAAAAAAAACTAATGTTGTGAGATGGAGAATGCTAATCTTTCCTTTCTTTTAATTTATGTCCTTTGCCCTTGAAAGAATTTCTTGAGAGGAAATTATTACAGCGATATGCTGCTGTTTTTCTTGAACAACATTCATTATAGCAGTGTTGTCAACTTTAGCTGCTCATGCATTGATCCACTCTATCTGTCAAATTTGCCTGGAGATTGAGCATTCTCTGATGAGTAGTGGCAATGTTTGAATGTGCAGTTACACAAACAATACGGCAATATTTGGCATCACAATCGTATCAGAAGATACTTGACAACGGAGGATTATCCTGTAGCAGAAGCCCAGGGAAAACCATGGTATGGTTTGCTCGTGCTATTGAAGAAATACCCAGAGCATTTTCTTATCAACACAAAGTCCAAGGGACACATGAAGGTGGAGTTCATCTGTCTAGTTTCACTAACGTGAGCTTTCAATAAATAAAGAGCATGGCAACACTACTTATCAGCAGTACGTAGCAGTATGTAGCAGTGTTGATCAAAATTGCTGACGCATACAACATTATTTTAGGAGTTCTTTTTTTCTAGCTTGAAAAGTGATGAGTTGTTAAGATCATTTGATCGCCAGTGGTACTCTTTATGCAGTGGTGAATCGTAACCCTGATTTTTGGATTCATAAACAATCATGTATCTAACTTCTTTGGGTTTTATCCATTTTACTCATTAATTTTCTTTAAGGGTTTCCACCCTCCTTCTGCTCAATTTTTATGGCCAGCAGCAACTTTCAGAAGAAATCCCATCTCCCACAGTAAATAAGTAGAATTATATATAATATGATTTGAGCTACATTTCACAGGACAACAGCATTGTGCATGCCTGCATGGTATGGTTAAAAATTGTCCTCTCTCTCTCCAGGAACGTGGATATTCATGTCGGCTAATAAGATTAAAATAACAAGTCACAAAATTGCCTTAATTAATAATAAAGTAAAATAGCATGTTCATTCTTCTAGTTGAGGTATACTTGAATCAAACTGCAGCATTTCTTCCCCTTTTTGCTTCAACGAGCCTTTAGCTGCTAACAGGTTTTTTCCAAAACCAATGCTCGTTTTGAACATTTTCATCCTTCTTTTCCTTTTTTTCTTCAACAAGCCTTTATCTTCTAATGTCCTCAGTTTCTGAGATTTTCGTGCTTGTGCCTTTTCATCAAAGCCCTCATCCATCATCATCATTATTGCTACACGCCTCGCTTTGTAAACCTGAAAAATCACAGCCAGATGTTGAACAAAGCATGCTACTGCTTTTCAGGGCACATATTGGCTTCGCCATATAATTCATTAACAGTTCAATTTGTTCAAAGTGTAAGCCATAGGTCATAAGGTAAAACACAAAAATTGGTAACTTGTTACTTGTCTGAAAATGCCAAACAAGCAATAGATATTTTATTCTTACCCGTGTAATATTATTATCAAGCACTTCTTTTTCTTTACACTCAAACTCGTCCAATTGCTTCCCAATAACAGCTTCAATTTCATGTATAAGATCCACGTCATTCTGCAAAATATACCTTACAAATCTGAGTCGTTCAAAGCTAACAAAAGCAAAAAAAATGCATTCATTCAAAACCGTGTGTGTGTGTGTGTCTCATTAATCATTATGATGGGTAAAAGGAGTGGGTTGAATTGTAGATTGAATTATCTGATATATTTCTACAAACAGTTACAAATTAAGAATTCAGCATATGAAGAGTAAAACAGATACATGAGAGAAGAAAAGGAGCTGAAATTATTTTGTTGTATAGGTAGGATGTGTCAAAATCTAAAAATTAGAGCTTAAAAAATTAAAATTTGATGGCATACCTGCGTCACAAAGCTAACAGCCAGGCCGCCTCTTCCTGCTCTTGCAGTACGGCCAACACGATGAACATAATCCCGAGCATACCTGTAATTAGTAGGCAGTGGACTTAAATTTATTGAAGAGATTGATTGTTACACGAATTCAAAATAAAGAGTTAGACAAAAGGTTACTTAGGTATATCATAGTTTATGACGAGATCAACAGTTGGAATATCCAACCCGCGACTGGCAACATCGGTGGCTATCAATACAGGGACTTGACCAGATTTGAATTTATGTAAAGCAGAAAGCCTCAGAGACTGGGATTTGAAAGAATGCAAAGCCACAACTTCCAAATCAAGTTCTGCCAGTAACAAAGACAAGAGCTCGCAGCTCCTATGCAAACATCCAATCAAAATCAATAAGTGAATCCCAAATAAACAACCTAAATCAATTCCTGTATAAACAAGAAAAGCCTTCAGTGATCTATCTGTCTATCTATCAGTTGTTAATACCTGCAGGTGGAAACAAAAATTATAGCAGATCGAATATCCATTTCTTCCATTTTTGTAAGAATGTGTAAAAGATATACATCCTTCACATTCTTGGGGATAAAAAGATACTGCTGCTTCAGAGATTCTACTGTCTGGAAGCCTTGATATGCCTCATAGAAATATGCCTTATTTGGAGAAATCTCGAGCAATTCTTGCAAATTACTTGTCATGGTAGCAGAAAATAGTAAAGTTTGTCGATTCTTGGGAATGCACTGGAAGATAACTCCTAAATCTGATTCAAAGCCAACATCAAGAACTCTGTCTGCTTCATCCAAAACTAAAAACTGCAATAGATACATAATGTCATGCTTGAAAGCTAGAGGAGAATACAAGTGCATTAGCTGTCTATTTTAACCAAATATAGATACTACACAATCATAATGTCAATGTGTCCCATTATAGATCCTATTCAGTATCAAAAGAACAGTAACAAAGAAAACCCAAGGGAGCTTGTGGAATTTTTTGTATCTCAGAAAGACGCTCAATTAATGCCACAACCATTGACGTAACTCACAACTCTTGATTCAATTAATCTCGTGTTTGGTACAAGTTTAAAAATATTTCCTCCAGCCCACATATTTCATTGATTCGATTTTTTTTTGCATTTTTTTGTTTTATGCTTTTATTTATTTTCCAACCATTAATTCAAAAATCAAAACCTGAGTAATCTCTAGTTCTCTACCAAACAGACACTAAAAGTTCACCATTAAGCAAAACTAATTGCCGCGATGAATAGGGATACAACAATTTCAATGTATTCTAACCTCTGAATCAATGCTAGTTGCTGGTGACGCTCAATTATGTTTCTAGAGATACAGAGTTCATTCCTTAAGTTTATTTAAAAGTCTGGTAAGCTATATGCATGCATCTAATAATTGGTTAGGGAACTCACAACACAGACTTGCCACATTAATAAAATTGAAATTAAACATTTTTGCCTTTAAATTGATCCTCCTATGATGCTAGCTAGCTTCCCATGATGTACGTTCAGTTCATCTCCGTTTGTACATCATTTTTATTTACTCAAAAATGAACTTACTTTCAGTTGTTGTACAAGCAAATTATAGAGAAATTACCATAATTCTCTCTCAAAAATATCTAAAAAGTAGAAGTGAACAAACTAATCACCTTGGTTTTGGAGAAAACAGAGGAAACGTCAGGATTCTGTTCGATGAGGACCTTAATTCTGCCAGGGGTGGCAATCACCACGTGAGGCCTCTGCATTAGAGTCTGCGCCTGGTTAATCATATCCATGCCACCAACAATAACCGAGCATCGCAGGCTCAAACCCGCCCCGAAAGCCCGAAATTGTTCAGCTAACTGATAAGCAAGCTCTCTGGTGGGAGTCAACACCAAAGCAAAGACCCCATATGGGTCCTTGGAGAGGGATTGAAGAATGGGGAGAGCAAACGCCGCCGTTTTGCCACTTCCAGTCTGCGCCAGCCCAAGCACATCCCGCCCAGCTAGTATTTTGGGAATACAGTGACGCTGCACCGGAGTCGGCTGCTTCATGCCTAGCTCCTTGCAAGTATCCATCACCCATTTATCGAGCCCAAGGTTTGAGAATTTTACCTGAGCAGGAGTTGGATTTGAGTCTGATTCTTTCAGTACTGATTTTGTGGCAGCGGGAGAAGCGGTTTGAGTGGAAGCTAGGGGTTTCACGGTGGCTTTTCTGCCAGAAAATAGGCGGAAATTTGCATCGACTTCATCCATTACACTGGATTTCTTTCACCGATCACAGTTTATTTCTTTCAAACTGAAATCACTATCAAAAAACCCTAACCGTCGAGAAACAACAACTGCAGAAAATAAATCAATTCAAGAATAATTATGAGTCTTCGATGAAGAAAAAAATCGAGCAGAAATCACTGCAACAATTACTTCTTCTCAAACAGGGATGACGAATGGCAAATGAACTTCCCTTGCCCTCCTATCGCACGCTGCAAAACAAACGAGAAAGTGTTCCCAGTTGTGGCCCAATAAAGCTTATAGCAGGCCTGGGCTGGGAGAACGGCCTACATCCTGGTCCGTTTCCGGCTTTGACCGTACAGAAGATTTCTTTTTCATAATTTATAATTTATTTATGTGGAACATGGCAACACGCCATAACTTTTCAAGCGAATACTTTTGCGTGATAGTTAACTTATATATATTGTACATATCGATCGCAAAAGTTAATTTTTGGGGTTGATATGGATTAAGATTCGATGCAATGTAATGAGAGCTATTTTTGTGACTATACTTATAACATTTTTTTTATGATACGTATTACATAATTTTATCATGTGGAGATCTGGATGGCGTGACAGTTACAAAAATTTTGATTCCAAATTAAAAGTATACTATTATTTCATTCAAATAAAGACCATATAACTCATCATAAAATAAGAGTGATAAATTGTAATTTTAAGTTGTTTACACTTATTGCCATTCCGTATTTGGTATCTTATAATGAAAAATTGTTTTACTTAAAATATATAGCTGACGACATTTAAATTTTTGGGGTTGACCGAATTTTAGTTATTCAAAATTATTTATACGTTTGGAATAAATTTTTTGGTGTTTTTCATTCAATTTTAAGTAGTGTATAAACTAATTAATGGTTAATATTTTGCCTTTTTTTATCAGAGATTTGTTATATTGATATTTACATTTTCCCTTTAGAATATTGGGATATAGGAGGTTTTCAAAATCACTTTTTTACATTTTTAGACTAATAGAAAAATAATTTTATACAGTTGACACTTATATTTTTTGTTTTCAATATATATGATTTACCTACTTTTTAAAGTATCTAATCTCACAAATCTAGTGCTTTTGATCACCTACTTACGTGGGTACATATTCATGCCGACGTGTCGCTCTATGATGGTATCATGTCATCCTAAAAAATTTATTTATTTTTTAAATTTGTTTTATAATATCCACATTAGGTCAGATGAATTATACATATCCCTTGATGGTGCGGGGACTCAATTTTTTTGCCCCCGGTGTAGGGTAGGTTATCATCACTCACAAATCTAGATAAGATATCAATTTCTATAAGCCGATTCTAAGACATAAGTTCTAAAGTTAGTTTCTTCCATGTCTCTCTATGCATACACTGATACACATAACACCCACTGTTTCAGAGTAATCAATATACTTATGCTAATGTAAAATATATACTGTGTTAAATTATGCAATAAATAAACAAGATGGTTTTTATCAATTTAATATTAAAAATATGATTGTTTTAATACTAATAATTGCACACTAAATCCAACAAAGCTAAGTTGTTTCAAATCTATATCTATATATAAAAAGAGATTTTTTTTCCCGCTTTTGCACCCAGAAAGTTTCAAGCACCAACACAAGTGCTATAAGTAAGGAATCAACACGTCATTTTCCGGGCTCATCCGATCTCCGTTTTAAAGTCCGGGACCAGATCTGGAATCAGCACAGTGAGGGGGAGTTCCAACAATTTTGAAAATTTTCCGACGATACCGTGGCAGATCGTGGCGGCCGATCAAAGTTTTGGCAATTATTTTGGCCCAAAATTGTTGCAAAAACTTTGACTGGCCACCACGATCTGCTACGATATCGTCGGAAAATTTTCAAGATTGCCGAACTCCTCACGCCGATTCCAGATCCGATCCCGATTTCAAAACGGCTCGGATGAAATTAAAAACGACGGTTATTCCTTAGTTATAGATTTTTGTTGGTACCATAACATTATTTTGCACCTTTCCTTTTTTAGTTTTTCTATTTTTTAATTTGTCATTTTCTTATAAATTCTTTCTATCATCATTAATTTGGACCATTCCTTTTTTAACTTTTCTGCACTATTCCTTTTTTTTTTTTTTAACTTTTCTAATGTATAATCTATCATTATATATATATAGTCCTTTTTCTCACCATTTTAAATTAAAATTATTTAATTAAGAATTATTTTATTTTTTCAAAGATATGCACTAAATAAGTTAAAGCATGTTATTTTAAGAACTTTATTTTAAATTAAAACTATTTAATCAAGAATTATTTCATTTTTTCAATATACGTACTCAATAATTTTAAAAAAGTTTACTTTAAGAATTTTATTTTAAGAATTTATTTTCAAATAATTGAGGCTATTAAGCTAGTTATTTTGGAAATAATTATTTTTTAGAATTAATTAGAAAAAATGAAAATTATTTATATTGTAATGAATTAAAATTAATTACAATGCTAAAATTTAATTGAACACGGTTTCCAATGATTAATCAAGATTAATTATATTGCTAAAATGAGAAAAATATAATTAATTTAAAATTTAAAAATAAAAATTGATTAGACTGCTGCGAGCTAGCAAGATATCACACAGGAAATTAAAAAATCTTTTAAATTAAAGACATCTTTAAAATCAGATTCACGTCATTTTTAAAACTACGGAAATTAAACTAATTACTTTAGAAATAATTATTTTGTCTCAAAGGTAATTAGCTAAAAAAATAAAAATGATTCATATTGCAATTAATTGAAATAAATTATATTGTTGAAATTTAATTGGACTCAATTTCATTGAACAAAAATTGGCACGGTTTCATTCGACGAAAATTAATCAAAACTCAATATAATTGCTCAAAACTCAATATAATCAAAACTCTCTCTCTCTCTCTATATATACGTATATATAAATAGACTTTTTCCCGCCTTTGCACCGTTACTTTTTAAACTTTTCTATTTTTTAATTTATTATTTTCCTATATATTCTTTCTATCATCATTAATTTGCACCATTTCTTTTTTAGCTTTTCTATTTTTTAATTCATCATTATATATACACACATATATGCATAAAGGAGTTCTTTCTTCCCGCCCTTTTAAATTAAAATTATTTAATTAAGAATTATTTTATTTTTTTAAAGATATGTACTAAATAAGTTAAAAGAATGTTATTTTACGAACTTTGTTTTAAATTAAAACTATTTAATCAAGAATTATTTCATTTTTTAATATAGGTACCAAATAATTTAAAAGAAGTTTACTTTAACAATTTTATTTTAAAATAATTTTATTTTCTAATAATTAAGGCAATTAAGCTAATTATTTTGGAAATAATTATTTTTTAGAAGTAATTATAAAAAAATGAAAATTATTTATCTGATAATTAGTTAAAATGAATTATAATGCTAAAATTTAATTGAACATGGTTTTATTGAAAAATGATTAATCAAGATTTAATATATTGATAAAATGAGAAAAATATAAATAATTTAAATTTTAAAATAAAAATTAATTAGATTACTACGAGTTAGCAAGATATCTCACAGGAAATTAAAGAATCTTTTGAATTAAAGACATCTTTAGAATCAGATTCACATCATTTTTAAAACTACGGATATTAAGCTAATTACATTAAAAATAATTTTTTCTTCTCAAAAGTAATTAGCTAAAAAAATTAATTATATTTAAATTAATTAAAATAAATTTTATTGTTGAAATTTAATTGGACTCGATTTCAATGAACAAAACTTGACACAGTTTCATTCGGAAAAAATTAATCAAAATTGAATATATTTCTAAAAAGGGACAATAATATTATTTAAAAACCTAAAATTAATTAGATTGATACGTGGTTGGCAAGATTTCCCCTGAAAAATGAAAGATATTTTTTAATTTTTAAGATATCGTTTAAATTGCAAAATAACGTTGAATTTAAAATTAGTTTCATACAATTCTTAAAACTGCGACTATTAAGCTAATTATTTTTTGAAATAATTAATTTTTTAGAAACAATTAACTAAGAATAAAACTTATTTAAAATTAATTATGTTTCTATGATTTAATTAGACATGATTTCGTTGGATGAAAATTAATAAAAATTTATGTTGCTAAAATGGAAAAAATATAATTAATTTAAAAGAACGAAAGTAATTAAAATTAATTAGATTGCCAAGGGTTGATACGATCTCACCTAACAAATGGAAGATATCTTCCAAATTGTAAGATAAAGCTCAAATTACCAAAAAAAAATCTTTAAAATTAGATTCATTCAATTCTTTAACCTGCCGCTATTAAGGTAATTATTGTAAAAATAATTAATTACTTTTATGAATAATTAACGAAAAATGAAAATTAATTATATTTTCAAGATTTAATTTGTGTCGACTTCAACGAACGAAAATTGACATAGTTTTATTGGACAAAAATTAGTCAGTATTAACTATATTACTAAATGGAGAAAATATATAGTTAATTTAAAAGGTGAAAGATTGACACACGGTTTCATTGTTCAATCAAATTATACATCGCCCCACTAATTATATGTCAAATTGTCACCAGCTACAAATTGCCCTACAAATTGTAAAAGTCTCCTATTAAACGATCACGATGGATGGTCGATGGGGATGAAAATTTTCTAGCGGGATGGCGAATGAGGATCTCTATCCTGGTACAGTTCTTATATCATTTTCGCTAGGCCTCGATTAAATTGGGATGTAGCGAGAATGAGAATAAGTGTTTTCCAGCATGGTAGGAACGGGGGGTTGGGATTTGTCAAATTGAATCAGCTCCATTGTAATTTCTATAATATATCTGTATGTTGATTATCGAGAAAGCGCATGTGAAAACATTTTTATTTTTCACTCATGAGGATTACTTGTATAAGTCATTAATCAATTTTTTTTTCCAAAATTCTTTGACTTGCGTTGGTGTTTTAGATAATAATGGATGTCATCATTTTTGAATTACTTTTGACATTGAGATGTTTGGAAGAAATTAAAATTACACTATGTTAATTCTATTGAGTTTTGTTGTGAGTTTTAAAGGATTTGATTGGTCTAAAATATAGGGAAAATTCCGTTGAAATTTTAATAAAACATTATTCATTCGTTCGTTCTCTTATTATTAAATTTTTCGTAGTTATACATAACTTCCCGTAGAACGCACGGGTGTAAACGCTAGTTAAAATTAAATTTCTTTCGTTGGCTCGTTCGTTAGTTTGTAGTTAATGTCTATACACAATCAAGGCTCAAAATTCTGATTTTCAAACTTGAAAGTAACGGAACGGGGAAGTTATATATGTACTGTTATAGCTTTTGTTAACCTTTAGATTCGAGCACATGCAATCCATTAATTTATTATTATTTATATTTTCCTCTCATGCAGATACCAAATTAGTCAAAATTGTCTCTATTGCCAGTGTAACCGCTACAATCACACGTGGGGCAACTTGTGTAAACAAATTAAGGGTTTTTTTTTATATGAATTAAAATTGATTTAAATTTAAAAAATTTTAAATGTGTGATTGAGAATGAATGAAAGTATTATTAAAAATAAAATAAAAATGGTTACTAAATCAGTTGAAACAGTAATTAAAAATAAAAATTAAAGACACAAAAATAAATAAAAAATAAATAATTTTATTTTGTATAGAACATACCTAACTTAGAACAACTTGAATTTGTGGTAGAAATATGAAGACCCACAATATGTTAATGCTAAAAGCTTGATACGTGAGAAAAATATGCTTGCTAACAGAGCTGGTCCTGAAATTCGGAGGCCCTTAATTAAAATCTCAGCGGAGGCCCTTGATAAATAAATTTTTTATTTATATATTAATTTACAAAAAAAAACTATATACACTAATTGCAAATAAAAATTTATACTAAATAAAATTTTTCAAAGTTTCAATAATAATAAATATAAATTATCAAGATATTAAAATTAAATTATGTCACAATGAGTAATAATTAGGCTCTTATATTTTGGGGGCCCTAAGCGGTTGTTCAAAATGCTTCGGCTTAGGACTAACTCTGCTTGCTAATAATACACATTATCATCCGTTTCCAAAAAAAAAAACACACACACACATTATCATTGACAATCACATTCACATGATCATTTACACCTGAAGAGTTGTCAAAGATATCATATTATTTGCCTTCAAAATTGGCCATTAATGTACATGTTTCAATTGAATAAAAGAAAAAATTATTACTTTAATTGATGGGGTATCAATTTCTTGAACTTCTAGTAACATACTTATAGAATATGATCATTAACTAAATAATATAATTTTCTTCTTTCTTTCTTTCTTTCTTTCTTTTTTTAATGTCTGTATAAGTCATTGATGATTGATGCTGATTCCTCTCCAAAATCTCCATATTAAAGATTAATCAACTTTTCTGTATAAAAGTGAATTTCTTTTGATATGAAATGTTATTTATATAGATGCACAAAGGCACGCATCATGCTTGTATGTTATATATATATATATATATATATATATATATATATATATATATATACACAAAAGAAATACCATCTATATGCTTTAATTTCATCCTTGATATGTAAGTTCTAATTGGATGGCCTAAACATGCCTTGCCATTTGACGAAAGGTAAAGTACTAAAGTATCTAAGCAAAATGCTACAACTTTTTTAAGTACATCAAAATTTTGATACATTACACCAAGTTAATCATTGTGTGTAGATATATTACACTAAAAATGGGCAAAGTGGCAAGTGGTAATGCTTCGCTTTATTCTTTTTCTGAAACCACACCATTAAATTTATTTTTTGTTATTGGTTTCAAAAATACTTAAATAAACAATTTTAGAGTTAAAAACGCGAACACTTATTTTTGGTATCAAATGTAAAATTTATTTCTCTTAAAAAGTATTACAATTGGGTACTTTGTCTAATTTTTTGTTAACTAAAATTTACTTTAATTAATACAATTTAAATATTGTAGTTTAAGAGTTAAATATGATTTCAAACTTTCTATGACATTTCTCAAAAATTTTGTGATAGTTATGATATTTTCGTTACATGTCACTTAATGCTCATTGCCTTTTTATCATTAACCAATAATCAATTTTAATTAACAACTAACTAATAAACGTTAATTGATCCAAAAATATATATTTGAAATACGAAACAATGTTAATTTTCTGAAGTTGGTCCAGTGCATTTCAGGATACACACTATGATGCATCTAAGGTGATGTCACGCTACATCATTGTAGTGTGTTTGCAAAGCGTGCACGAGCCGGTACTTTTGGTTAACCTTCACTGCTTTTAAGCTTCACACAAACACAAGTAACCAACGAATCAGCAATTGTTGTCTTATTTCACGTCCCCTGAATTATCTCTTTTAATTAAAATAGTTCACATCCACGCATTGAAAATGCATTAATATAATAACGCAAGTTATTTTAATTTTAATTCAACACACAAAGAAACATGGAAAATTTGTTATTCCCTATATTCACGCCGCTCTCGCTTCCATAAACACACATTTCTCTTCATTATAACAAAATTTTCTTTGATTAGATGACCAAAACACAATAGAATAGAAAATGCCTGAGTTGTACTGGTCAAACACTTCCAGCCCTCATTTTCATAGTGTGGACTCTTTATCCCCTCTTCTCATATATATGGATGAAAATGAACAGATACTCCATGATGGATTATTGAGGTAAGTTACAGGAATTCAATATTTGCAGGTATAACACACAAGAACTTGTGTTTTCAAGTTTTCAAATTTCAATCCTCAAAAGATTCTATTATATCAGCAAATTAATGTGAAGCTTCTTTTTGCGGTGAAAGTTATGGAAGATAAAACAAGTGGATCTAACAAGTATAATGATAGCAATGGAACTGTGAAGAGGGCCAAGGACTGGAAAAGAACGCTTGCTTGCAAGTTCTTTGAGGAGCGGTACGATGTTGATGGCGACCATGGGATGGATTTATTGTGGGAGACATATGAAATCGATTCGACTAAGCTGCGGCCCAAGTGCGACATGAAGAAGATGAAGAAGAAGAATAATATGAACAACATGGGTATGAGATTGGGAAGACCTTATCTTGCTGGGATTGCAAAAGCCATCAAAGGAATTGGATGGTTGCATCATGTGAGCAAGCAAGGAAAGAAGGTCCATAATAACAGAGATAGATTCTAGCTAGCTTGTTGAATTTGGCTGGAGTAATGTTATTTAGAAATGGGGATCATCAGCAAGTGATTTTAAATTATTGGTTATCTTAAATCTTACATTTAAGACAGTATTTGAGATGTCAAATTAATTATTGACAGCATCATCGATGATCGATGAGAAGTCGTAATAAATGTCATTATTTATTTGGTATGATCAAATGATTTGAAAATTAAAACTGGATTATTATAAGTTTACGACGTGTTTGGAACAAACAACACCAGTAATGTATATCTATTTCACCACTTTGGTTCTCCTTCCTAGCTGAAGAGTAGTTATTATCTCAAGTGCTGATGCGGATTAGCATATCAAAGAGTTGAACTTATTTTTTATGCTAAGTATTAGGTCCAACAGCTAAAGTGTCAATTTATATGAGTAGGGGATAATAACTCCTCCCAAATAAGGAAGAGGACGTTTCTCACATCTACATTACAATGAATGAGTGCCCCATTTAGTGTTTAACTATTTATACGACTAACTTCTATGAATATGACAAGTTATAATTAAAGGGTACATAATGCAATATTTGCAATCTTTAGCAGTGAAATTTAGATTGATTTCTTCCAAGGTCCTTTGACAACCAACTTGAAATTTGTTTAATAAATTAAGTCTCTCCATTAATTAATTGAAGAGTTTTAATATTTAACGTGTTGACAATTTGAGCAGTTGATGTTGAGGAGCGAGATGAGCGTTAATAATTTTGTTAGCATGTGTTATACATGTTGTCCGTACAAAGAAAGTTACATATATATATAATTAGAAGATTAGGATTCATTGTGTTCAATACTTGTATTTTCTGTCAACTCAGTTCTCTATTATATTGTATTCTAATGCACATCTTTTTTTTTTTTTTTTTTTTTTTAGTATTACTCTAATGGACATCGGGTGTGTTTGATTGCATGGAAAGTATTGCCTAGAAAATATTTTCCTTCTTTTGAATTTTCCATCTGAATTTTCCCATCTCTTCTTTGGATTGGATTTTCCAGGCAAATGGACTCATTTTGTGCATTAATGAGTTGTACATGAAAAATATTTTTCATGTAAAATATTTCTATCAAATACCAATGTTGGAAAATATTTTCCCTAATTTGACATTTTCCATGCAAAAGGAAGTGAATCAAACACACCCTAAAATTTCTTCCTATCTAAATTCTCTTATTCTTCTAACATGGTATTAGAACTAACACGATGGAATCGTTCCTAAACATAGCCATATCACAAATCACCTCATCGAATAACCCGTCAAACATCATTCAAATAATCTAATTGTCTATGCTCTTACAACCAGATCCAGTAATCAAACTCACATCATAACAAATTTCAATTCTTCAATTTCAATTCATAATGGTTCTAATTATATTCATTGCGCACAAGTAATGACCTATTTGTTACTCTTAAAGTCTAGTGATTTGTTGCTGCTTATAAACTGCTAATGAGTTTAACAAAGATGTTAAAGTCAAACTTCAATATTAATGTAATAACTATACGTTGTTATCAACCTATTTCATAAGCTCCACGACTAATTAAGCTATAACTTTTTTTTTTTTTTTGGAAATGATTAAACTGTAAACTACTGGATTTTAGTAAAATAAAAATTTACACATTAATTAGTATAAATAAATTTTTAGTTAAACTAAAGCTTGAAGTAGGCACATCTTTTCTTTTTAATATCGAGAATGTTTGACAAATTAATTTTTCGAATACTCATTTTCAACCATTGTTAGTAAGTGCGGATCAAAATGATCGGTTCAATTGGAAAACCATTGACTCAATTCCTCATCAAGTTTGATCTAGTTAAATAAGACAGCTGAGCAATTTACCTGGCAGGCTGGCAACGACTCGTACGAACCACCGATTATCGTGAAACTCAATAAACCAAAATAGTTTGACCCACCCCGATCATTACGTACTGAAATTATATTAGAGATACATTTTTATCTTTAATCATTAAAGTTCTCATTCACTTTATGTTCCTCCAAAACTTTCAACACTGCACCAAAAAAGTTACATGCTTAACTCTTTAATTTATTCAACTTTATATGTTCTCACCTCTACTTCTAAAATTGAATTGTATTGTGAGTTGATATGAAGAAAAAAAATTGAGAGCAGCGATAACATAAAATTAAGCGTGTGTTCGTGTGTGCTTATTTTTGCCTAAAATTTGACTAAAAGTGGAGTGTAGTGGTGGGGACCACGAGATGTGTGGATAATAATGAATGATGATGTGAAATGTGTGATTGATATTGATGTTTGACTTTGACTTTTAGTAGTATATAATTTTTAGGTGAAAATAAATGGAAACGAACACACACTAAAATTTGGTTTCATAAATCATTGCCCCAGGCCAAGTAAATCTTATGACAAAACTTTAGTGAAATTTATATTATATTTTTCAAAAAAATTAACTTATTTGTTGGTAAGAGTTCTACGTGCCCATTTTACCGCCAAGTAGACCACCAAGCCAGTGTCATTACTGATTACTCACTAGTCATGGTCTCTGAAAGACTTTAGAACTGGGTGTGCTAGATATTATGAATAACAAATTACTCTTAAAAAAGAAAAAGAAAAAGAAAAGAAAGTGGATGTTCTGCCAAAATTAGCTGAACACCTAAAAGCGTGTTCGGCCAGTTTTGGACACCCCCAGATCTGTTCGACGAACTAGTATCAAATAGATGTAAGGCATGTGTGAAAATTTTGGACAAAACTTGACTTTTACATAAAAAATTATTCAATTTTTGTATTATAAATTTCTCCATCACTATAAGTTTCTCCTTGTTCGTATTTGAAGATGAGCTTGATTTTGACCCTTGATTCTTGTAGATGGAGTTTTGCAAATGGAGTTTTCCCTTCTCCTTTCCTTTAGTCCGAGCAAAACTCAAGCAATGGTGGGGTAGTAGGGTTTTTTTCTTTTTTTTTTTTTTTTTTTTTTTTTTTTTTAAGTGGGGTGAAAGGGTAAAATTAGAAATAGGGGATGGGTGTATTTAGCATGTGGTTGTTAGTGATGGCAATTGATTGGATTCGAATCGGATCGGCCAAATCCAAATCCAAATCAATCACTCCGATCTAAATCCAAATCTAAATTTCTCGGATCGGATCAAATCGGATCAAGAAAAAAATTTAAATACGATCCATATTGGTAGAACTTTTTTTCAAATTTTTAAACATCAATTGCACAATTAAACATCCTTTTTCAAAAAAAAATTACATAATTAAACATCCGAGAATCTAAAATGCATAATTTAAGCGTTAAGACAATCCAAGATAATAAAAAGAAAGAAAGAAATAAATAAATAACAAACACATTATTTTTCATCATCATAAGTTCGTCTTATGACTTAAAAAAAAACACTTTGGCTTTGTGGAATTAGTAGTCAAAAATAAAAATGCTCATATTTGAGTCAGTAACTTCATGCAATAAGAAATTAAGAAATAAATATTGTATTAAATATTATCAAACTATCATAATTGACATATTAATGTAATGAAAACTAAACTTATCATTCTCTCATCTTTAAACCTAGTGAAAGTATATTTTATGGAAAAAAAATCAATTCAATTTGAATCGGATTAGGCCTGATCCATTCCAAATCCAAATTCAACATGGGATCAGCCGATCCACGGATCGTCAGATCGATAAAAAATCGTTCCATTCGAATCGGACCATCAAATTTGGATTGGATCAGATTTTTCTACCATCACTACTTTTTCTGGTCGTGAAGGGAAAAAAGTGGCGCGTGTTTGGCCGCACTGAAATTTTCGTTTCCATCCGATTGGGATTAACATGTCATTATTATTTTGTTAACGGGTTTAAGAATTCAGTTTATATTACACTCCTACTTCCACTTAAACACAAAATATTGTACAATTCCTTGGGATTAATTCCCTGTTAAATTTTCTCCAAAGAAAAAAAATCCCTGTTAAATTGCTGTTTACAGTTTATCTCTTCACAATTTGGTTTGTGAAGAAGGCATGGCCATTACTTTTCGCCGGAGCCAAAGGATTCCGGCATCGTTTCCGGCTCGGATCCAAGGGCCTCCAATTTGGGGCTCCATATTCACTTTCAGATTCTTTGCGCTTTGTATTACAATTGCCGTTTCGTTTGTGTTCACTCTTTCGTTCCTCTTCACGATCCCCGTATTTCCTTCTGATCTCGGTTCGGTAAGTGTGACTTAATTCTGTTTTATAGTATTTTCTGATTTTTGAATTAGGTAGCCCATTCATTATTCATCCTCTGTCGGTAATTTATTATTGCTTATATAAATGTGTATTATTAGGTTTCCATGTTCGTATAGCCATTGATGATTGATGCATTTATATTTTATAGTTGAAAAACATTGTTGTTTTGGATTACATTTCAATTAACTTGTTACTTGTGTTATTTCAGTTTGTTCGTTTGGTAAAATTACTTGCATTATGTGTGAATAAGAAATTGTATCAATTTGTGTACATTTCTCTAATTGTTCTGTGTATTAGGTTTTTTATTATGATCAAACTGGAGTTAAGACGTGGTCATTTGGGAGATCTGTTTTGGCACACAAATTTGATCCATTAGAGCCCTTTGGCACATAAATTTGATCCATTAGAGCCACGGCTTGATGAGATTCAAAAGCAAGCAGGGACCCCAGAAGTCTAGCCTCAGCTTATGCTTTCTATGGCCGAAAACTCAAGCTTGAAAACACAAAGCTCGTGAGAATTTTTGCAGATATCTCTGAAAATTACACCAATTTACTCACTCATCCTTCCTATATAACATTATTTGATGATACAAGTTCAATTGATGAGTCAATGCTAAGAAAATTCGAGAAGGAGGTAAAACAGAGGATTAAACTCACAAGGCAAGTAATTGTGGAGGCTAAAGAGTCATTGGACAATCAGCTGAAGATTCATAAGCTCAAAGATAACATATTTGCATTAAAGGAACAGTTAACTAAATCAAAAAAGCAGGGTGCTTTCTCAAGATTGATTGCTGCCAAATCAATCGGATGAGCTCATTGCTCATCCTGAAAAGTTCACAGATGAAGGAAAGCCCACCAAGCCAGAGTTAGAGGACCCAGAGCTTTATCATTATGCTATTTTCTGAGATAATGTGATTGCTGCTTCAGTCGTGTTGAATTCAGCTGTTAAAAACACAAAGGAACCATGGAAGCACGTGTTTCATGTAGTGACTGATAAGATGAATCTTGGGGCAATGCAGGTCATGTTCAAAATGATTGATTATAGTGGGGCCCATATTGAAGTGAAGGCCGTCGAGGATTATAAATTTCTGAACTCTTGTCTTCCAGTGCTGAATCAGCTCGAAACTGCTAACGTACAGAAGTTTTACTTCGAAAATAAGCTTGAAAATGCAACAAAGGATGCGACAAATATGAAATTTAGGAACCCAAAATACTTATCCATACTAAATCATCTCAGGTTTTATTTGCCGGAAATGTATCCGAAGTTGCATAAGATTTTGTTCTTGGATGATGATGTAGTAGTTCAAAGAGATTTGACTGGGCTCTGGAAGATGGATATGGATGGGAAAGTCAACGGGGCAGTGGAGACATGTTTTGAATCATTTCATCGTTATGCACAATACATGAACTTCTCACATCCTCGATCAAAGCCAAATTTAGTCCCAAGGCTTGCGCATAGGCGTATGGTATGAATTTCTTCGATTTGGACGCTTGGAGGAGGGAGAAATGTACTGAAGAGTATCATTTCTGGCAGAATCTGGTAAGATTGCACATTTGCATGCCAACACCATTATTGAACAATTACTTGATTATTATTCATCGTTGGCTTCTTGAAAGGTTAAAAATGTGATCTAATTTTGCGCAGAATGAAACCGAACATTGTGGAAATTAGGGACGTTGCTGCCAGGTCTGATCACATACTACTGAACAACAAAGCCGTTAGACAAATCTTGGCATGTTTTGGGGCTAGGCTATAATCCAAGCATAGGCATGGGTGAGATCAACAATGCTGCAGTAATTCACTTCAATGGAAATATGAAGCCGTGGCTTGATATTGCCATCACCAAGTTTCGTCCACTTTGGATAAAGTATGTTGACTATGAAAATGAATTTGTGCAGGCATGCAATTTTGCCCTATGAATATAGTTTGTTAATTGAAGCCAATGCTTGGAGGATTACTCTGCTAGTTCTGCAACCAGGTTACCGCGCCTGACACGCAAATATTTTTGCTATTCTTTATATTATAGTCTTGTAGAAACTTTCTTTCATATCTATAGTCCATTCTAGTGACAGCATTCATCTCTTTATTTTAGCGTAATCTAATCTTTTAATAGTTAGATTAGAAGTTGTCCTTTTATTCGTTAAATAGGTGCCAATGTTAAGTTCCCAGTTGATCGAAATTATTGCTTATTTTTATTTTATTGGATCTTCTTGAACTGTATTAGACAAAAGTCATGATAGTAGGATTTTCAAGTTCCTTCTCCAGTTGACAGTCAATGATAGGCTACCAATGTACTCCACTGATGCAGGATGCTATTATAAATTCGTAAATTGTTTTGTATGGTTGACTGTATGCCTCGAACATTTCTTGTAGATGACAGATATCTCCGTTTAGGAAGTTCAGAATTTCCAACTTTTTTGTCCGAATTTTCAATTCTTTGCTAGGAAAGATTGGCAAATGAACCATCTAGGAATTTCCCTAATCAATTCAATGGATTATGGTTTACATAGCGAATAAATAAATGGATTTATATTTTACATTGATTGAATATACAATATATTTATTAAAAAGTTGCTCTTCGATGAGGTTTCGTGTTCGATTCAAATGTTGTTCTACAATGCGATTCTGTCTACAATTTATTGAAGTGAGCATGTCCAGTGAGATTTCTATTTTCAATATCATTGATCCAAGACGCCTATTTACACTTCAACCTCAAAGAGTCCTTGTAAGCATCTCCAATGCATTTTTGACTTTGTGGATTGGAAATGGTGTGGAGGAGAGAGATAGAGATAAGATAATTATTTTATTTGAAAAGAAAGAAAAGGAGTGTCGGAAAAAAAAGAGAAAAAGTGAAAAAGGGGAAAAGATAAAAACAAATTCAAAACTAATGATAAAATAATAGTAGATGATATCGAAACAGATGTCTAAATGTGGAAAGAGTTTAGGAAATGATGATACAAAAGTGATGAAAATGTGATGAAAAAGTGAGATGAATGAGTAAAAAGTGATTTTAAAATATAAAAAATTTAAAGATAATTGAAAAAGTATGGGATCCACATCAATTTCATGTCTTTCTCTTTCCCCTCGATAGAACGTGTCCAAATTTTATGCATTGGATTGACACTTGGCCAATGGCCACCACCCTTGATAGTGGAGGCGGGGGTACGTCTCAATCATCGGTCCAATGAGCCCACATATGGATATCGAATCATTATTAATGTGTAATAGCTAGTGATCCCCATGTGGGCCGCTGATTAACACGTAGCCACCACCTCTGTTGATGGTGGGGGGCCAAGAAGCACCTGTCAATCAACTCATATGTAGGTATTGGTTCATTACTAATGTGTGATAGCTAGTATTCGATATATTAAAGTGCTTATATATAGACCGATAATTAATACGTGGCCACCACCCCTTGTGGTAGGAGTGGGGGCACATGTCATTCATGAGCCCTATATGTGGGTATCGAATCATTACTAATGTATAATAGTTAGTGATCCGATGCCTCCATGTGGGTCAGTGATTGAAATATGCTCACCTGCTGATCGGCCCACATGAGGTATCTACATGAGGTGTCGGATCATTACTATTTGTGTAATGATGAAGTCACTATTATTTGATAGTGTTCTTCCAACTCATGCGGATATAGCTTGTTTTGATTTTTTATTTTTATCACTTTAAAATTAACTCCTGTAGGGCTGTAGATATAGCTTTTTTTTTCCTTTTTTTTTCTTTTTTTTTAAAATTTTTTCACTTAAAAATTAACTTTATTCAATTAAAATCAAATTTCAATAATAACTATAAATTTCAAATTATTGTTCATTATTTTTTATATATATATATATTATATATATATATATATATTGTAACCCACACTACTATTCTACTTAAAAATTTGCGCGTGTTAGTGTATGTGTAAAAATGGGGTTTTATGGATTTTTATGCGATATAAGAAAGATAATAAGTAGAGTTGAATGGTGGAGATTTGTGAAATACAGGTAAGTCTCACGAGATATGTGGATATGAAATATGAGAGAGAATGAGTGGAATTGAAAAGAATATATAAAAATGTGTAAAAATTTGGAGATTAACACGCGCTTAACTTCAACCCAAATAAATATTTACAAAGACATATGCTTAGAGCTTGTTTGATACTCTTTGATACGACTATTTTGGAAAAAAAAATCAATTTTTTGAGAAGAATGTGTTTTGAAGAAACCTGAAAAATGATAGTGTTTGTTGTGTGTTTAATTGAGTGTAAAGAAAAATTAATTGTAAAAATAATTTTATCGAAAAAATGCTTATTTCTCCTATTGTTTAGTTGAGAATGGTACTATTTGCTTATAGTTTAATATGTCATTGTTTAATATTATCAAACAAATAAACTATTAAATTACTCTGTTAATTAATGACTTTGGAAAGTAAATTTTACGTTGTTAACTCTATTGGTCACAATTTCATGTAGAAGTTAGAGGTTTTATCTTGAGTACAAAAGTAAAAGAATTTTAATTTGCCAGTTATAATGACATTTTTTTTTTTAAAGAAGATCTGAGCGAGATAGAAAACAAGAAATTTATAAGTTTTGTGATTGAAAAGGAAATGAAAAAAAAAAATTGAGCTGTTATAAAAGTATGAAAACAATAGAGAGAATTTAGAGAGAATGAATTCGAATGAATTCTCAGGAATGAATTTCATTAATAACTGAAGCTCTATTTATAGGAAAACTTCGAATGGCACAATCGTAATTACATAATTTCATCAAGGGTATAATAGTCATTCACATATAATAATTACATCTTTCACCAAATTATTCCTCCACCAAATTATTCTTCCACCAAATTATTCCTCATAATTCATAACCACCAAATTATTCTCAATTATTCATAACACTTCAATTATTATTCATAACACTCCCTTTGAATGACTATTAATACAAATGCCTTCCTGACTGTTTGGAGAAAAAAGCAGGTGGAAAAACTTCCAAACCGATTGCAGGATAGCTTGGAGTGGTTATATCGCTTCATCAAACATTGCTCCCCCCCGATGTCTATCGGCATATGAGTATTCACGCGTCTTTGCCGTTAAAAACCTATCCGAAAACCCAGGTGGGAAAAACTGATCGAAGGAAAGAAGAGTACACAGTTTGATTTCATATCTTGAGAACTGATATCTACTTACGTAAATGATTTCAATATCATCATCGTTTGGATCTAAAGCATTAGCTCCATTATAACTTGATCCAATAGATACACTGTATCAATTTCTCCTATCGTTCTTCAATATACCATGAATATGCCTCGTTAAAACCTTATTAGGAAAAACCCGAGTGGGAAAAACCACAATGAAGGAAAAAAGAGTACATTATTCATGTGAATACGCCTTTAAAGTTGCCTCATTAAAAACCTTGCTAGGAAAACCCAATGGATAAAACCTCACTAAGAGGAAAAAGAGTGCAACGCGTATTTTATCTGACAAGTATCTTCGCAGCATTTCAAAATCTTTCATACATTTGTATGAGTATCATATACATTGGTTTTATACTCTTCAAGCTCATTTAGAGTGCATCAATTTTCTTACACAACTACAAAACATTCACCATGAACACATGTCTCCAAACACACAATTTAAAGCATATAAATTCATAGTAAAAACATGTAAACATATAAGTAAACCTTCATAACTAACTAACACTTAAAATATATCATTTAACATTTAATACTCACTTAATAGGTTATTTCATTCCCAGGGAGCTTAGCTCACCCTTTAGGGTACTCATAAACAGGTTTAGCTCATCCGATCCTTTAATTTCCTTTTACTACACACGACGATCATTAATTTAACTTTCATGAGCATGCAACATATAATGACCACCATGCTTATCTTTAAACTTGAGCAATAGTCATCATCATCTCATCATCTCATAAGTTAAGGATTTCACATTCACCATTTATCATCTTCAATATATCTCAATATTTTCATTATCATTGATCATATGTAGCGCTACATTTTCATATCGTAGCGACACTTTTTCAATTTCATTTCTTTCCCCATATCGACATATACTTATCGAGATATCTCATTATCAATCCTCTTGTAGGATTATACAATATAGTTATGTCTATATACTCTTCAAGAGTATATGCCTCAAGTTATTAAGACCATCTTTTATAATTTGCTTTGATATATATGATTGAGGAAATATCAACGCTTAGCGTGATTAACTTATCAAAGCATTGTAAAGTATATATGTGATTGTTCATAGCCTTTCATGCATCTTTGAACTTTAAGTTCGTATTTCAATTCGAGGATATAACATGATGCATTTCACATATTATTTTCAACCTTTAATACTCCCCCTCATGAGAAAATTTAGAACACCAAAACTCATACAGTTGGTATGATTTTAATCATATATGTTCTCATCATTCACCTTTAATATGAATTTAGACCGTTTGCATTCTATTCTCGATATCGATAATTTATTTGAGGACTTTAAATAATTTGTAATATAATATCCCCACTTTGTATCGCATACTCAAATCCTTCAGTGATTTATTCAAGTATTGGGATACACATTACTAAACTTTATCATTAAATAAATCATGCTCATCAGTGAGCAAATATTTGTAAATTTCAAATTACTTAATCATATACACATGTATTATCTAGTGGATCCATATCGTAATATCTAGTATCTACATGTAGGATGAAAATGGGCCCATACTTCTCATCCTTTATTCCAAATATATTTGGGATTTATTCCCCAATATGGCTAGTAATGATTTCATCATTTATCGAGAACAATCATCGAAGAATTCTTTTAATTCTTCACTTGAAATATTGATTTCAATAATTATTTAAACCGGGATGGTCAATCCTGGTTTGCAAAGCAGTATTATTGAACTTCTAGTTCAAGAAATTTATATCGATTTCACTAATGTATCAGATAGTGCTCAACATGATTTATCATATAAACAATTCACTGACATATTCCATCATCTTTGGTGACATTATTGTCTAATCTTTGTCAAACACGGAGTTATCATACGCATCACATCTGGCTATTATTTAATTCAAATCGTTGCTCTTACGCTTCATATTATTTATTTAAAATCGAGTCTTATTTCATACTGCGTTGTATTATTCTATAAATAAATCATCAAAATTATTGCAAAATTCATCCTAACAAGGGTCTATACATTATAATGGATCATATGCTCTCAAAATCTTCAAAAATACTATCCATCACTACCGATCAAAATCCTAAAAAGGATTTATCGATGTAGGCTGAAAGATTAAGGATGCTAATGAATAAGGAGGTATCCCACAAGATATCCGATGCTTGATTGAAGCAAAGGTTCGATTATCCTGGGTGAGGTTTCAATTCCCTCTAAATACATGTCTCCACGGTATGGGTAAAAGTAATTTTTCAAAGAAACGGAGAGCAAAAAGATTAGGAGGATGCTGTGCTCGATGGATATGTGACACTCGATGTAAATACTGTGGTACTTGTCCAGAATCGAGAAGATAAAATAACATTCATTAAGGATGGATTGAGTAAGGGAGCCTTTGGATGATATTCACTGAGCTCTTGAGACACATCCTAGTGGACACGTACAAAGGTGAGCTAATGGCCTTATGGGCCAAATTTAAAGATCAACAAGCAGCGTTAGTCCTTGAAAACTTACTTTAGAAGATCCTGTTTGTAAATTTAGTAGAAAATTTTAGTATAATAATTTTCTCATATTAATATAAGGAAGCTCGATGTAATAACGAAGATCAATGTTTTTCTTGTAATTGTAAATATTGTTTTTCGATTTTAAGATATATATATATGTATATATATATATTATTTTTCAATCACCGATGTGTATATGTCATTTCACTAAAATTTTTCTGCCATTTTCTTTTCATATTTGTCAAAAAGTAAATAGTACAATCAATTATTGGTTTGAAATTTATCTTTAAATAGAGGATTCATATATCTCTCATGTTCATACATTAAAAGTATAGTGCAAAGCGAGAGATAGGAGTAGAGATGGATATGGAGATTTTAGAGATCATCTCATACAAATCGACTTTACCCTCGCCATATTAAAACCAGTATGTATTCTTGGTGGATCTAATCGTAGGCCATATCCAATATGTGGATATGGCAACCGAAAGTAAAGGATTAGTGAGAACAAGAAATCAATATACTATACTGGAGGAACCTTGACAACAAACTTTTAGCTAGACTTATAATGGCGCACAATCATGGGGAATAAGAGTTTAGAGTGTAATACCTTTCCATCTAGTTGGATCTAATACTCGAATTAGAGCCGTTCCTACCATGGGTCCAAAGCAGGTTGGGGCTACAAGGCTTAATCCATCCACAACCTGCATGATGTATATGATGAATAGTGATACTTAAATTGTCCTTCCAAAGTGGCTACAACACACTGGGAGAAATATTTAATATAGCCTTTCGTTGTACTGATGGAACTTTCATGTCAAACCAATAGGTTTGTTGAATATTAATAATTTCTTTGATGGCTTACTAAGCGTTTCTAGATCAGGGTGTAAATAATAAGTTTATCTCATTGTGAGAAAAATACTTATTTTCGCTAGTACCGTTGATGAACTACTCATCAAATTTCATGCATATGTTCAAGAACTGTGGAAGCTCCAGTCGATTCATGGACAGTCATGGTGTCAAGCGAAAAAGAAATTCGGATCCTTTAAATATTTCATTATGAATCCTAATGTTGATGGTGGCGGAGTTCTGAGGTATTTATACTCTCGAGACGCATCCCTCATTTATGGATTCAAGTATGTATATTCTTTTGCATTTCTATATTTTGAGTGTTTAATGCCATCTTTTGATATTCTCAATATGTTCTACTGCTTTGTACTTTCCGAGTAATAATAATAATATCATATTGGCTTTATTCAAATACAAATCTAGTGATTATGCTTCTTCAAGAGCATTTTATTCTCATATTAATACAATCTCATATCATCGATGAGATTATTTCATATAATTTCTCCATGCGATATATTTTCTTTGATTTATCAACATGGGATCTATTGAGCATTTTATTTTCATCTATTTATCCAATGGTGACTTCAAGTACCACGCCTCAATTTTCTCCATTAATATTAGGTATATATATGGGGAAGTAATTTTATTCTCATCGTCCTACTACTTGAGTATGATTAGAATATTTGATCAACTACTTTTCCTGAGTAGGATTAGACTATAACCAATCGTTAATAGTATAACCCACCACATTGGAAATATGCACACCAATCGTGTGGTATTACCCACCACATTGAAATATACTCAAACTATAAAGTGCATAAATTTAAATTGTAGAAATTAAATTTCTCCAATAGGTGGTCGAACCTACCTTATGAATTATTGCAATAAATATAAATTCACGAATTTAAATTGCGAGAATTAAATTGCATAATGTTTAACTACTTCTTGAGTGAGATCCATAGTAGAAGATTACCCATCACTTAGCATATAAAGTGAAATATATAAAACCTTAGTTTAGTGACTCGCTGAACCCATCATCAAGTAGGAGGTATTAGATAATTAAATTGCAAAGTAAATAAAGTGCGAGAATTAAATATTGGCGCTTCGCTTCTACGGAGCAAATTTGTTCTTCTAGAACAAATACTCATTACTTCTACAAGAGCACACTTATCCTTTTAGAATAAGTATATTATGTAATTGAACTCTTCGAGAGTTACATTAATATTTCTGATCTATTAACTCAAATGGACTTCAAGCCATTTTATATAATCGATGGATTTAGAATTTCTTCATGAATATTCTATCCATTTTTCAACTGTCGTCAAAAATTAGGTGGGTTTTACCCTAAGGGTAAAATTGTCCATTCAGTCATGCAGGTAAAATTGTCAAAAATATTTTATCAATGTTTCACGATTGAAAATTATCTCTTTCTACTTCAATTTATCAATATCAAAATATTCAATGACTATTTTGTAACTTTTCAAAAGTTGGTGTCTTGATTTGTAAATTTTGAAAGTTTGATAATAACATATTTCAAAGCGAGTTATTACCCTATCAATGTTGGTGTCAAATCTAAAACTCTCAGTTAAATCGAGGTATAATGGAGTCTAGAAAATTTGATTTTGATAACGTATGCCCTTATATCTCGATAAAGCGAATGTTATAGTTTAATATATTATTATATTATAAAATCATATGATTTACCTTTCCCTTTCTCTAATTATTCCAATGGATGAGATTTACTTATAATCCATTTACGTGATCGGAAAATTCTTTCGACTCCATTCTTCCAATTTTGGATTTCAGCACATCTCAAGCGGGTTGTAGAATGAGAATGTGGGGAGAAGAATATGAACAAAAGGAATTTTCGATGATGTATTTGAGAGAGTTATTTAGGATTGATGAGGATGAATTAATTCCATTGGTAATAACTACGTCTGAGAAGATCATCTACAATAGATCGTTAGAAGCATCTTCTTTCATATTACTCAGAATGGTGAGAGGCTGACGTCTGATAACGTGTTATAAAAGTATGAAACAAATAGAGACTTAGAGAGAATGAATTAGAATGAATGCCTCTGAATAAAATTTCATTTAATAACTGAAGCTATTTATAGGAGAAAGCTTCGAGATTCAAGCCTTGTAATTACATAATTTCATCAAGGGTATAATAGTCATTCACATATAATAATTACATCTTTCACCAAATTATTCCTCCACCAAATTATTCTTCCACCAAATTATTCCTCATAATTCATAACCACCAAATTATTCTCAATTATTCATAACACTTCAATTATTATTCATAACATGAGCTAATTTTTTTTCTTTTTTAAGGAGAATTTGAGCTAAATTCTAGAACATCTAAACTATTGCTAAATTGTAGAACAACAAAATTATTAAAATAATGTTTATATCACTGTGTCATTAACGAATAATATATATTACTTTATCTTCAATTAAAACAGACTTATCATCATTAATGAATAGTCGGGCGAATTTTATAAGGAGATTTATCTTCAGCTATGCACCCCGAACGAAAGCCTTCTCACATTTGTTAAAATTGAAAGGGAAGTTGGCACAAATAATCCCAAAAAAAAAAAAAAAAAAAAAAAAGCAATTGAACGACAGTCAACATATACACATAAAGCGATCTATTATGTCAGAAAACTCCCTTAGACTTGGGTTTCTACTTCATTACAAAAAAAAAAATTTAATAAAGCGCCAGGGCCCAGGAGTAGAGAAGAAAAGTGATCCAGAGATGTTAATATGGATAGTGTTTGGATTAAAGTTCTGAAGTGGAAGCAAGATACAACTTTCATTGACAAGATCATCAAGAAAAGAAAGCATACAATTACTGGGATAGTCCCCTGTATGTGACTGAATATTCCTATCCTATGGCGACCATCAGAACTCTCCAAATCAATCTGTTCAAAAGAAAATGGAAAACGAGGTACTGGCTAAAGTATGACTTGAAATTTTAATTCGGGATACAAGTATTTTAATCAGACCTTCTGTTAGTAATGTACAATGCGTGAGAATTAAAAGATTTTAAAAAAAAAAAAGTGGAAAACAGATATCTCACTCTCATTGAGAGACTCCAAACATTGCTAACCTTTGTTATATATATATATATATATATATATGCAACGAGAACGACCTCCTCTCCTAGAAGTAAAAAACTGGTAGCTAATATATATCCCTACCATGAATGGTGGTGGTGCAGTGGTAAAGCACTAGGGGTATCAACTGGAAGCTGTCAGTGCTTCGAATCCTCCCGGGGGTTTAATAAGGCCGCATTTACGGGGTTTAATGATAAGGCTGCAGCTGTGGGCTAGGGGAAGAGCCTCGGATGTGTGTTGCTGCCCATGATGTGAGGTGCTGCCTTGGGTTGAGTTTACGGCCCGAGGATCCAACCCTGGTGTGCATAGACTGTGTCACAGGACTTACCTGGCAGGTGAATCATGGGGGAAGGCCACCTGCTCCCAGAATTAGTCAGGCGCAAGCCTGGACATTTGGGCCATCAAAAGAAAAAAAGAAAAAGAAAAAAAAAACTGGTAGCTAGCTAGTATTGTTGGCCCAGCGCCACCAGAGCCGACAGTGTAGTAGTACTTGGGATGACAAGATTTTTCCAGGAATTTTTATGCACCTGAGATTAGAACTTAGGATGGAAGAAAATAGTAGAGGCATACAGCATACTTTTAATTTGTTTGTACTTTCAGAAGAAAAAATGTAGATGTCAACTCTAGCAATTATATTATTTATTATTCAACTATCTTGTACAAGATGAGAAATTACTCAGCTCAATCTGCGTCCTTCAAATTCAAATGAATGGCAATGGATATTATATTATAGGGAAGAGCGAAAAACTAATAGTGATATGTTTTGTATTCTCTGAGGTAAATAATAATATATACATAATAATTGGCCACAATGCAATGCAATGATATCATTTTGTTTGCTTTATTTAATTTTCAAAGTTATTATTATCCATATAAACGTGGGGAAAATACAAAATGTATACGGAGATTAATTATTAATGTCTTGTGTATCTATATCTATGTCAATTGGAATTGCACAGGAGGGAGACTAGAGGGGTAGGTATATTTTAACACTTCCGCATTATTTTGAGATGGAAAATTAATGGTCACCAAGGCACTAACTCGACAGTTATCTACTCAACTCATCCCGTACAAATTCATAACATCACTTGGCCCCTCTAGCTGTCACTGAAACCCATTAATTCACATTAATTACCATCTTTCTACTCCTTTGCTAATTAAACTTCAAGTAAAAGCATGACCGTGGGAAAATATCAATTTTAAAAACTAATTTCCTCACAGTTCTATATTTAGATCTCCTGTTACTACGAGCACTCTAATCTATCTATCATTTACCAGAGGATCCTTTCCGCACGTTTAGCTAGTAACTTTACATTTATTACATTCCATCAGTTCAGTTAATTTGATTTAACTCTTTTACTGATCATGTTTCACTTATTAATATGTGAGATGTATTAAATGAAACCACCCTTCTCATTTATTTGGAGAACGGTGCAACTCCTGAGGCTTCCTATTTTGAAAATTTACGTTATATAATACATAGGTGTTAATGTATTTGGATTACGGGATTCTAACTCATGTATGATTGTCCACGAATTCAACGTACATTTGAATAAGTTTTAACCAAATTTTATCAAATATTTTGTCATCTAAGTTTTTTTTTTTTTTTGATGAAGTAAGATTTTTTGTTAGGTGATGACAAGACACTACCGAAGATGATTTGGTTGATGAACGAAGTTTTGAGGACATCGAGTTAGTTGTCGAAAATTACGTGACTGCAAATGAAGGAAAAGAAAATGAAGAAGTGCTTTTAGAAAGGAATGATGATGTTTCGATTGTTGGGATGAGGACGAGCTTTATTAGCACAATGGACAATTTTAATATAGATGATAGAGTCATCTCTTATTTATCTAACAATGTAGGTTAAATTTTCGTGTGATGATTGATGTATGTTAACGATTATATATGATGTCTATTTCCCATGCTAGCTCGCTGCTATTGACATTGCAGTTGCCTCGGCAGAAATTTTTTGGGGATTCATGTGCTTATGTTTTTGAGGTCATGTTATAGAATCAAGGTCATGCATACTTCATTTGATGCACGAGTGAATTCACAACTTCAAATTTTTTTGTGTTAAATGCGTGCTGTCGTTCGGTTCCTTTATGAAAAATGTGTTACTTTCATAGGAACCAACAATTCAATTCATTCTATCTTGGTATCAAGAAGCTTAGCATCTTGATTACCGGATCGGAGGGAGCAAATTCCTAGCTATTTATGGGGCAACATGAATCTCTTGAGTTTGGCATGAACTATATATTGGTGCCATTTGATCAATTAATAATTATGAGGGAGCAAATTCCTAGCTATCTAGGGGTTGCGTGGATTAATGTTTGAGGGATTGTGGTAACTGCAGAGAGGATCGAATTAATGCAAATTATTATGAGTATGAAAATTGCATGTAGGCATTGCACGAGATCAAATAGGTCCTCCCATGGCATTGAAGAAACAAATCCTTCTTTCAGATCCAAAGAGTGGGAGAGCGAGAATCGTAACATGAAGGCCTAATTCAAACTCATTCACACGAAAACCATAATGTATGATGTCAGTGTATGAATACATGCATCCAGCCAAGCACGAAAGCTAATTCAAATTCATTCATTCGAAAATTGTAATTCTTTAAACAACAATTATACATACATACCTTAATGCTCTTATTTTCACGAATTGAAAGAACTTAAACACTGCAATAATGTAGACACCGAAGACGGTGAAGGATTAATGAATTGTAGCCGCCACCGCCAGTGGTGAAAGCGTGCCAGTGGGAATTGGGTTGTGGGTCGAAGAACAGTAGAGGGCCGTGTTTTGTGGAAGATGGTCGCGTTCTAGCTTCAAAGGAGATGATTGAGGATTGAAAAATATTTGGTAACTCATCATGAAGTTGAGGGGTAAAATCCGAAGTTTAAATGCGTGTGGTAAGTTTTGTGTGTACGTTCAGCATTATCCGTGTTCTACTAGGTTCCTAAATGCATAAACTATTTTGCAGTGATAAAGTTTCAGAACCATTGCTCACTCCCGGACAGGTCCCACCTGTTGTTATTTCTGGAATAGCTGCATCAAGTGCTTTGTTCATACAAGATTTTGCGCGTCTTGAATAGCTCGTATCATCACATACCTCAATATCAGTCATGTGGATAAGAAATTAGATATCATCATGGAGCTGTACTCTACCACTGAATTATGGAAGTATAAGACATACATTGGTGCATCCATTTTCTTGCTTGCTCTTTAGTTCTCAATATGTAAATTACCTCTCTCTCTTCTTGGTCTGAACTGCAGCTTCAAGTACAGTGCAGTTTTCAGCCTGCTGATCCACACCTGCAAATGCCTGCAAGACAGTTAATAGTGGCAATGATGACTTTTTTTTTTTTTTTAGGTAAGGGCAATGATGACTTTTAAAGTGAACTTTGTTGTTGAAGCACGTGCTTAATTTGGAAACATTCAGAACTACAGACCATCCAATACTGTTTCCAATGATTTAATATCATCAATGTCAACTTCAGTGAATTCTGAGTTGTCCCCAAGTTTAGCCACCATTGTCTATTCCCCTTCTCCCTGTCATCAAACATAAACTCTGAATTTGGAAGCATGACCAGGATCTCGCATCCCCAACAGGAGAAGCTAGCACAACTCGTGGAGCCAATGGCGGAACTAGAAAATTTACTAAGCTATTTCCCTAAGATCCAAGGAAGAAAATACACAAAGAAAAGTTGTGTTAGTTTAATAATCAAAAGCATTGAGCATAAAGGTGATCTACATCTTTACCTGCCCTTGTTTTAAGCTAATAATTCTTGCTTAAATTTAAAACTGCATTTCTTAGTTTTCTCATGTTAAGAAAGAAGAAAGATAAATTTGAGAAACTTTTAATTCATGTTTTGGTTTTAGTTAGAGTTGTTCGCCCGGTCACATTTTGCTTCTTTCGCCTGTAAATTCAATGAATGAACTACCTCAAATTTAATAAATGAATTACCTCTGGATGATCTTGAATCGGATCAATATTATGAACGTCCCCCTACCCATCCTCTGACATATTCCTTTTTTCAAACAACATAAGCAACCAAGTTACCACCATTAGGTACTAAAAAAGGCCCCACCCTATTTTTCTACTACACTTCCTATACTTTGCCCCTCGGATATTTGTTTCCATCTGTAATTGTTGTGTTAGTAGAAGTGTGAAATGCTTTTCTGCGAAACAAGACTTTGCCCCTCGGATATTTGTTTCCATCTGTAATTGTTGTGTTAGTAGAAGTGTGAAATGCTTTTCTGCGAAACAAATTCTGAAGAGGGTTATCTGGGAAAGTTTTATTGTTCTTTGATTTAAAAAATCCTTATAAACTCTACACCGTGCTTAATGCTGGTTTGAGGAAATTAGGCATACCACCTACTTTTTTTGTTACTTTTGATTTGTATTTGTTTTTCTAATGTTTTTCAGAAATGGATTTGAATAATTCTACTCAAACATTCTAAACAGATATTTTTCAGTGACATGCCTAGGTGTCAATCCAACTCAACCAAATTACTTGCTAATTGATTTCTCTCTCTCTCCCCGAATTACAGCGGTAAATGTTTTCTTTCCCTCTCTTTGTTTTAATTGCTCAACCAGTATAAATTTTTTGTCTCCACTGTTCACCTTCCAAACCCAACGAAAACAACTTCACCAGCAGTCTCTCAAATCCAGTGAATACTATCTCCGACTCCTTTTCTTTGACCAAAACTCTTGCTTGAGATATCAGGTATCATACTCTCTCCACTTTCAATTTACCCAGATTATTAATTGACATGTATTTTGAGTTTGAAAATTAGAAATCCAAATTGATTTGAAATAGAGGAGAAACCTTCACCCAACTCTACAATCGTTGGCTCCGCAACAAAGACATTGAAGCCCATGCTTATAATGCCCATGAGTTTTCCTGGAAAAAACATGATGAATCAAACACACCCTAAGTACTTAATCTTGTGAACAAGAAGGAAATATATTCTATTTTAATTAATTTTTACATTGCCCTGATTGTGTATAATCAAATTTAAATTTGAGATATTTTTGTTTGATTTCGAAAATGATATCTTGGTTTGGGATTCTTGGATTGAGGGAATGTAAACTGAAAACAGAGATGCATATTCCTGAAATTTGGCATGTGATATCGGAATATGGACGCCTAAGTGCTTTTGAGTTTTTTGGCTGCAAAAAATAGCTAATGGTTTGTGAATGCATATATGTATTCTTTCTAATATAGATACCTTAGGATTAAGGATAGCCCTCTGCCACATTTGACAATGATAATTTTCAGTTTGTGTCTTCCTAACATTTTGTATTCTCGACCAGATTATTTTACTGAAATAGTGGTAAACAACCATCAAGGCGTTCATGATCTACTCATTCGACGAAGTTTTAAATGCTTACAATTTTTGTGCTTGAATTTGATTGTTTTCAGGCTTCTATGAAACACATATTTCTCTCTAAGCACAAGATTTCAAGATTAAGATGATTGCGTTGGGTATCATCATAGCTTTATTGCTTTGGGTATCATCATAGCTTTGATGGTTTGCCATGGCTTCAAATGTCGATGACGGGCCTCCTCGGCTATGATTAAGTATTCTATAGAGTGGATGCTCGAAAAGTTCTGTTGTTTGTTTGGTCCATTTACCATTAGTTAGAGCTTTTTGCCCTCTAATTTTGATATGATAATGTATGAATTTTGACAATATTCAACTTCTTTATATACATGGTTATACTATTTTGTTGGTCTTATTTTATTGGTCTTATTTAGATGGTTATACTATTTTGTTAGTCTTATTTACAAATACTATTTTTTTTAATAACCGAGGGTATTGGGGGCCCCACCCCGACTAATCCCACCAGGCACTGGCACTTCGACTAGGAGACACCCCAGTGGCCCCAAGAAGGAAAACAAACGAGCTTGATGCTGCGGGGAATTGAACCTGGGATGTGCGCCTAGTCACACTTCACAGGCCCGTCCTAACCGCTACGCCCCCTCTTGGGGTTACTTCATACTCTTATTTACAATTCTCCTTTTAACATATGGCCTCATAATCCGATTCTTCTTGTCAAATCTTGATTTTCCAGGACTCAACTCATGATTGTGATCAAGGTTTACGGTTGACACTCGCCACTTCCATTGGGGCATAAATTAGCCCTAGCCTTCCCATTACATCTAGCTTTTTTAGTAGGGCGCAATACTAAAGCGTTCTTTGATTCACTTTCCCAAAATCCTAATCGACTGCAAGCAAGAAGTACACATTTTACCTCTCCATTATCTCCCTTTTCTGAAGATCTTGTTTTCACAGGAAATCCATTTTGATTTCCATATTTAATGTAATATTCCACGTATTCTTCAATTGAATTGAACTCCATTCCTTCTTCTGGATCTCTTATAATCCCATCTTCAATTTCTTCATTTTCGTTAGATGCTTCAAATAGAGCCATGTCCTTCTCACCAAGTTCGTTAACATCATCCACATCATGTACCTCAACATCTGCCACATCATGTTCCTCAACTTCATCATTCGTCCTCATAGTCGCAATGAAATCATCATTTGATCTTTCTATTTCCATTCTGCCAAAAAAAAAAAAAAAATATTGTTATTAGAAAAATATTAAAAAAAGAAACATCTCAATAGAACACTCAATGAATATCCATTAAAAGAGGTTGTGAGTTGTGACATATAACCATTAAATCAAAATATTAAAAATCAAGTTGACAATAATTCTGCTTCACATTCGTTAATTTATTTCAATTTTAAGATTTTATTACATAGTCTTAGTTCATTGGGCTGCCATTAACACGAATGTGATATGTATGAGCACTAATAGATTACATGTATATAATATGTGGTCGAACTATAATTTATTATTCTCTCCACTTTCCACTAATCTAATCTAAATATTCAATCCCATTCACTGGACATATGACTCTCTGAAAATTTTAAGGGTGGCGCCATATACACCCACTATTTTAATCCTTGCACCCACTTTTTTTCCCATCGGACAAATATACCCTCATAGTCGGCTACGGTTGGGCGAAATTGAAAGTGAAATGCCGGCCACTTTTGGCCGATGATGCATTTGGATGGTCGGCCGAGGACAACCGAGCACGCATTGGACGCTCGGCCATCCATGGCCGAGCATTCCCTTTTTTTTTTAATTCATTAATAATAATCATGTGTTAATAATATTAATTCTTGTAGAATTAATAATCATTTGTTAAAAACCTTGTAGAATAAAAAACTAATCGATAAATTAATTAAAAACTACTAACAAATAAGGAAAACTAATTCTAACCAAATTAAATCACCATAGGCATACTCAGGTGATAAAATAAAATTAAAAACAAATTAACGAAAAACCTAAATTACTCCAAAAATAGAAAAATGTTGATTTCGTTACCTAAACACGCTCGGATGCCCAAAATCCATCGTACATCACTGCATAATAGTATGTTTGACTCGTGACATCGAGCTACCCCAAATCGATATATTATTTGCCCAAAACGGAGCTCGGACATAAAATTTGCAAAATGCGATTTCGTCCCTTTTGATACAACTCATACATCACATATTCCTTCCCAAAATCAAAAAATAATATTAAAAAAATGTTAATTAAATTATGAAAAAAAAAAAAGGATGCTTAGCCATCCTTGGCCGAGCATCCAAAAGGACACTCGGCCAAGGATGGTCGAGCATCCATCATGATGCTCCTCCATCCTTGGCCGAGCATCTTCTTGCATGCTCAGCCAAAATTGGCCGAGCATCTAGATGGATTTTCGGCCATCCTTTGGCAGACGTTCTATTTGCAATTTCGGCTCCTGCTAAAAAAAAGGGCATACTGGGTATTAGGAAAATTTGTGGGTGTATGGATTAAAAATGTGGGTGTATGTAGCGCTTCTCAAATTTTAATCGTCACTATGGTTAATTACTCAAATATAATATTTTCAAAGACGAGAAAATCAATCTTGGTCAACTGAAAATGGAGAGTATGATACCTGATATCTCAAGCAAGAGTTTTGGTCGGGGAAAATGAGTCGGAGACAGGGATTCGCCAGATTTGAGACTGCCGGTGAAGTTGTTTTCGTTGGGTTTGGAAGGTGAACAATGGAGAGAGAAAATTTACACCATTTGAGCAATTAAAACAAAGCGACGGAAAGAAAACATTTACAACTATAATAATTAGGGGGGAGAGAGAGAAATCAATTAGCAAGCAATTTGGATGAGTAGAATTGACACCTAGGCATATCTGTTTAGAATGTTTGAGTAGAACTATTCGAATTGTAATTCTACAATTTTCGATTCTTCTCCTCTTCAATTTCTAGGAAAGCCTAATTTCAAAATCTCATTGCATTATACAGTTTTGAACGATGAGTTTCCAAGTGTATTTCTAATATGCTTAAATTCTTCTAGTTTCCCAAAAATGGTCATGATTTTCGCAAGAATAGACAACAACCTAAATTGTCCATATTTAAAGAATTAAATAGGACCAGAGCATTTGGAGAACCAGTGGCTCACATCTCCAAGAAACTCCAGCTTCTTGTACGGATTCCAGAAGAGGGGATGTTTACCAACTTCCGCCACAGCAAACCTATAGGAATATGAGGGTATATTTGTCCGATGGGAAAAAACCTATGAGGGTATATTTGTGGGTGCAAGAAACAACTAAAAATCTACTAAAAGAATTACTAAAAAACTTACTTAGGATCTTCCAGGAGTCTGTCAAGGAAATCTTCAGCCTCTTCATCAACATCCTCTCCTAAGATAATTTTAAAAAGTGGATGAAGCTGCTTCTGCCAGACCTGCTGTAGTTCTGTAGGCAAAATAGTAAAAACTTAAAACAAAATATAGAAAATGAAATTTAACTTAAAACAAAATATAGAAAATTAAATTTAGGTTAACTATGACTTACGTTCTTCGGGTCGAAGCGCTGTCACAACATATTTTAGGTTCTCCAGGCAGCCTATTTTGGCACAAACATCACCATTGCCACATTCGAGTACGATGATATCATCTTGGGACAACCTCGTCAATCCAAACCCAAGTTCATAAAGATAATAAACTGCGTCGGCTAGTCCTTTCAGAATCTGTCTTCTTTCTCTATGTGAAGGCTTCCTACTTAGAAAATCGGGTAATTTCTGTCCATACTCCACTATGTAATACTCAGTCTGATCCACACTCCCAGTTCCAAAAAATTTCACCAAGTTTGGGTGCCCTTCAGTAGCGCGGGCAAACAGTTTGAAGTTCTTCCCAACATCAACACATCTAACACACCGCGCATGCTCAGATGTAAACTGATCAAGTTGCAACTTCCCTTCCCTGCCAAATATCCAAGTAGAGATTTAAGAATTTTTGTGTATTTTGTATGATAAACAAATTATCAGTCTAGAATTACAAAAGGACAGCTCAATGTGAGCTCATTATAAATACACCAAGAAAGGAATCATTCTATATCTGACCTATACACGTGGCACAATAACAAATAGACATTTGGTATTGATAACAGAATGCTAACAAACCATATGCTGAGAGTGTGCATGAGGAATGTGAGAAAGATATTCGTTGTAGCCTGAATTGTTGATGAAATCGGTTAGAGATATCCAGAGCTTCTAGAGGATTAAGATGATCTTCACAGGCTTGCTAATTATTCTTGTTGGACTTGGGATTTTAATATGGGTGTCCAATTTGTCAATAATAATCTTAACAATCCAATCAAGTTTCAGCTCAATGAATGAATGATATATACAATGAACAATATGCAACTGGGAACAATCTTATTACCACGATGTTCTAAAAGATTCAATCCGATATATGATCGAAGTGATCTTTCTTCAGTGAGACAATTAATGTATAAGCAAGCATCAACACGAACCAGTAGAATTATGTTTTATTGAAAATACGACAATGCAAAACTTGTCCATGAAAAACAAAAAATGAACTTTAAAATCAATCATAAAACAAATTGACAAAATTAAATCTAATTGGACAATGTCGTAAAATAGGAATATAAAGATTTTGATCACTAATGGCAATATCACCGAATGAGTTTTCAAGATATTGAATAACAGTCCCTTTCTCCCCCACTCACCTAACAGTCACTCCGCCTTCACTTATTCTTTTCCTCTTCTTCTCCATCGCCATCGCTTCCACCAACCACCGTTGCAACAGTATAACCTTTACCTGTGAATGAATAAAATTTATTCAAAATTTTCTTTAATAATTATAAATTTAAATTTTGATTTTAATACATTTATCTACCAATAACTAACGTAGTACTACTTAGCATAAGATAAACACACATCATTCTTCTAGGCTTAATATAGGCCATGTTCGTTTGGGAAGTTAGCTAATTTTCACCACTTTTTGCGTGTCCCACCTGCCCACCAAGTCAAAGTTATTAGGCGCCTCTACTGTTTATCAACAAAAAGTAATTTTTTTTCCAATTTTACCCTCCTCTTCACAATTCACTAAAAAAAGGGATTATTTATATGTATGGGCAAAATTGTCTTTTGATTCCAAACAATTCAAAGGTGCTTGACATTTTTTACTTTAACATCCGTGGGACCCGCAAGAAAGTGGTTGAAAATTTGTTAACCACCAAACGAACATGCCCATAATTAATATATTACAATAAACTTATCTTTCGAGCATATGAAGATGGAATGAGATATATAATAATAGGATAAACTCCTTACCTTGGAAATGAATAATTGAATAGCAACGCTTCGACATGTACACACTCTTGGGTGTTGTTTCACCTATATTAGGATTTGAGGCATTGGTTAAACTAAACAAACATGGCCTTAGAATTCAACTAGCTAGGGCAAATGCAGAAGACGGCTGGATTCTTGGGTGTAGAGAGAGAAAACGAAATAGGGTTTTTGGGAGCCACCACATTGCACTTTTCAATACATTAATGGGCCAAACTACATTAAATAGTGGGCTTGTCATTACTAATTAAAGGCCCAATTAATAATATAAAAGTCAAACATAAAACTAAGAAAATACATTAATTAACCCACACAATATATTCATGCATTCATTATGCATTTGCAGAAAATTAATGTTCTAATGCCCTCATAAAGCATTAGAACAGTACTTCCATAAATGGTTATCTCATTAGCTAGATTAGATTACATATGCATGTTGTTGTCGCTTCCCCGATTTGCAAGAATGTGAACACAACTTGGGTATTGTAGATGTACACTTGAACATATATTTTTAATCAAGTATAATTGTTAAAAGTCATTTTTAGGTTATATGGTGAATGGTGTAGAAATGTTACGAGGAAAGATTTTAAGGCAAATTTTTTAGTGATTAAAAGGGTAGTGTAACGTTCTAGATTTTCTCGTGATTGGTAAAATTGAAAAACATTTCGTCTATATGTGTCTAAAGGAATGTGGAAATGTCGAGACTGCATTTGAACTTACCAAATTAGATATTCCTTGGTCGATCATATTCAACAAACATCTTCCAATTTTCCCATTAGAGGTCACTATATAATAAATAACATGAATTCAAATAATTGATAAAATGCTAAGTAGTAATAGTATTATTCTTTGTTTAGTTTTCTGCACATGTGGTAACCTGGCACATGTCATGACCATATATAGAAAGTATTCTCTGTATCGGCAAATGTCAAATGTATGTCTGTTTCATTTTTTCCAAAAAAACACATCATCTTTCTTCGTATTTCACCAGAAACCTCATTAATCTCCTTGATTTTGCTGGAAAAAAGATTGTCTCCTACAACCAAATTCTACCATAAGGAAGTATTATATATACTTAGTGTAATCTTGTTCACACACTGGTACTGAGATCGAATGGTTACTTTCAAAGGAAAATCCAGGTGTGGTAGACGTTGAAAACATTCCAAAAGTTCTGAATTCAATCATTAACAAAGCACTAATCTTGGATGGATCGTCGCAAAATGAAGGAGATATGAGTTTAGAGGGTTAGACCAAAGGCAATCTCAAGATTGATTTAGTAGAAGACAACGAAGAGGAAGTCCTAGAGTTGGAATTTGATAAGGCAATTGGCAAAATGCATACACACAATATATACTGTCCAAATTGTAGTTCTCAAGTCATGAGAGTCATTCTTCGTCGAAAGAAACCTCAGAATAAGGATCCTCGCCACAAACCAATGGTATTATTAGGATGTTTATCGTGTTTCAGCACTTTCATTCCTTCAGGTATATACAACGCTTTGTCATTTCCCAACAAAAATATTATATATATGTACCCTTCCATTTATTGACGTAATGCACTAGACATAATGAAGTATATAAAATATACCATTTTGTCCTCTTTAATGTGAAGAAATAATACACAAACATGGTATGTATAGCATCACTTGTCCTAAACTAATATGCTTTTCATGTTTTGTTATTTGAACAGGAAATACCCTAAATCCTTTCCGATGTTTTGGAAGCAAAAAACCTGATCGAGATCACACAAGAACATCCCTTACCCGCTTCGATTAATGATAATGACGAAACCATTGTGAAGAAAGGTAACTGAACTGATTTTCTCGATGTAAGTGTAATATATATTTGGTTTATTATTATCCTTCTTGACAATATGTGCTTATATATTTTAGGAAAATTAATAATGTCGGCAAACACAAATGTACGCGTGCATACATGTACTATCCACACACAAATTAATAGAGAGTAGCACGGAATTACCATTCTCGTCATGTGGGGCCTAGAATTACAACTAAAATTCATTGTTTCATAATATTAATTATTATTTCTCAATCTATCTAAAAGTTAAACTAGACCTATCTTTGTAAACAAATCATGGAGTATATCTGTAAATTCGTATGCTATTTTTATAGAACTAAAAGTAATTTTTGAGCAAAAAGAACCCCCAAAACCCCCTTACCCTTAGGTCTCAACCCCTAATTCGATTCATTAAAAAAAATAAAAAAATAAAAAAATAAAAAACCCACCCTAGTTCGAGGAAAAAATTCTAGTACTCTTGGAGTACTGAATTCGGTACTCCAGGCCAATCAGAATTGTCCACATGCACATAGAGGGCCACAATTTAATAAATAATGTGGCCCACTATGTGTAAATGGATGGTTCTCATTGGCTTGGAGTACCCAGTGTTTGGTACTCCAAGAGTACTAGAATTTTTCCCTAGTTCGATCACCCAGGGAGATCACGTGTTTAACCTTTTTTTTTTTTTTTTTTTTGCATGGTGGAAAACCAGGGTTTTCTTTATTGATTTTTTTATTTTTCTTTAATTTCTTTCTCTTTTTTTTTTTCTTTGTTCTGTAATCAAGAGAAGGAAACTAGAATTTCTCCTTATTTTTGCTGCAATCGCCGGGGGAAAAAAAAAGAAGAAGAAAAGGAACAGGAACAGGAAAAACCATAGGGAAATTGAATCCCTTTGGTTTCTGAATTCAAGCCAAATCTTTAAGAATATAAAAACTATTAGTCAACTTGAAAGTTGAAAAATGATGGTTTGAAATTTTGAATAATATTAAGATTAATTTCGTCTAACAGCTAAAAATCACTTTAAAGTTTAAACCAATAAATTTTTCTTTTTTTCTTTTTTTTCCCCCTAAATTTTTGTCGATTATCTTCTTCTGACCAAACATTAAAAAAATTCATGTTTTAAAGATAAAATTATAGTTAAAGTAAAATTCTTGTAGTAACATGTAACTTATGAAGATTGACTGAGGCAATGGTAACAAGACTGTCATCACCAATACGAAGCTCCTTCAATAACAAAACAAAGTTTTTTATGTAGAACTTTAGCAACGGTAACCTCATGAATAACCAAGTGAGAGGATTATGTGTCCTCACATTTTTTTTAAATAGAATGTGCACTAATTAATTAGTTACTATAATATTGTTGTTGCTAATATATCTTTATATTATTAAGGGATTTTGGTGCAAATAGTCCCAAAAAATTAGCCATGTTGCAGATTTAGTCCCAAATAATAAAAGGTAGCGCAAATGGTCCTAAAAAAACTTTGGTGCGCAAATGGTCCAAATAGATGAATTTCTTGTAGCCTTTTGTCGATTTTGCTTTATTTTGTCATTTGCGAGGATATTTTGGTCAAAAACATTAGAAAAAATTACACAAATGGTCCTCATCTTTGTGGGTTATTAAAATCAGGTCCTAAAGTTTTTAATTTTGTTGCATTAGTCCAAATTTTAATTAAATTATATAATTTTATATTTTACCTTTTTAAGTAGATCTTAATTTGCTCACAAATAATTTTATCGAATTAATTTGACACTAATTAGATAATTTTACGAAAATCTTCAACGTAATAACATTTATTTATGTTTTCTTTTGTGTTAGATATACGTATATTTTGATTTTAATCAATCGTTAAGATAAATATAATTATTGTATCTTCTTAAAATTTTAGTATCGTGTACTCTTTGTAAAAATAAAAATATAACGAATATAAAAAATAAAATAAAATACATACGTGCACATTTTGATTTAAAAGCAGATATAAATGAATTGTTGTCTAAATAAAATTTTATTAGAAATATATCTATGTAAGAAAAATATCTTTGGATACAAACAATTAATTAAATCAAATAAAAATAAAACCCAAATCCCACCCATCCCACCACCCCCAACCCCACCCCAATCCCAAAACCACCACCACCGATGGTGGTGGTGGTGGTGGTGCCACCACCACCAGGTGGTGTGAAGCCACCAATCTGGTGGTGACCACCAGATCTGTTGGTGGTGGCACCACCACCACCACCACCGATGGTGGTGGTGGTTTTGGGATTGGGGTGGGGGTTGTGGGGTGGGTGGGATTTGGGTTTTTTTTTTTTATTTTTTATTTGATTTAATTAATTGTTTGGATCCAGTATATTTTTCTTACATAGATATATTTCTAATAAAATTTTATTTAGGTACAACAATTCATTTATATCTATTTTTCGAAATCAAAATGTGCACGTATGTATTTTATTTTATTTTTTTTTATATTCGTTATATTTTTATTTTTACAGTAGTACACGTATACTAAAATTTTAAGAAGATACAATAATTATATTTACTGTTAACGATTGATTAAAATCAAAATATACGCATATCTAACACAAAAGAAAACATAAATAAATGTTATTACGTTGAAGATTTTCGGTAAAATTATCTAATTAGTATCAAATTAATTCGATAAAATTCTTTGTGGACCAAATTCGCATCTACGAAAAAGGTAAAATATAAAATTATATAATTTAATTAAAATTTGGACTAATGCAACAAAATTAAAAACTTTAGGACCTGATTTTAATAACCCACAAAGATGAGGACCATTTGTGTAATTTTTTCTAATGTTTTTTACCAAAATATCCCTGCACAAAAGGACAAAATAGCAAAATTGACGGAAAAAAGGTGCGCAAATGGTCCATTTGGACCATTTGCGCACCAAAGTTTTTTTTTAGGACCATTTGCGCTACCTTTTATTATTTGGAACTAAATCTGTAACATGGCTAGTTTTTTGGGGGACTATTTGCGCCAAAATCCCTATTATTAAACTTAAAGTGCCACCTAGGCACATGTGCCTAGGTGGCAGTGCCATGTTTGGCACTATTCTTAAGAAATTAATTAGTTTTCTAATTTAATTTTTCTATTTGCCTTATTTAGTATTGGTTTTTTTATTTTATATTTTTTATATGTGTTGATGTCGAAATCAGTAAAGACTAATTAATTATCAACTGGGGTAGGTGTCAGGACCTGAGTGCTAGTAACTGAAGAAGTAAAATGTAGAAATGTATTATGTCCGAGCTGGGTCTTGCTTACAGAGAGTTTTTTTTTTCGTCCCACAAATGAATGCTAAGTGTTCTATTTATAGTGCAAGGAAGGAGTGGGCCGAGGTAGGTCATCATGAGACCACTGTACGAGCGCCAGAGTAGGTGTAATGATGTCTCTGTAGCACCTGCAAGCCGTCAAGCATTTAAGGCGTTGACCTCGGAATTTGGGTATAGCCGCCAATGCATTAATGAGGACAAGATGCTCTGTCGGTTGCAGGTGGTGTCAGGGTGTCAGGGTGTCAGGTGACACGTAGATTGTCCTTCTTGTCGGCTGCTGTAGTGACGGGACTGGGCACACACATGGCCGAGCTGACCTCGGCCCGTCAGGTGGTCATCAGCGATGGGAATGGTTCTCCATGGACCGGCCGACCTGGGCACTAGGGCGGCGTCAGGTGGGGCTAGCCGAGCTGAACTGGGACGCTACGCCAATTCTCTACCGGGGTGAATTCCGCGATCAATCCGACCTGGAACATTGGACACGTCACCAGACGACCTGGCTCTCCTACACGTCGGTGAGGGGTCCATGTTGGGCGTAGGGTCTGGGCGCGCTTGTGCCACGTCATCAGGGTGCCAACAATTGTCCCCAGCGTGAATGCCGACCTCGGTTGGGGTTGACGCTTAACCGGCCTGGGCTGGCACGCGCGTGGCACGTGGGCGCGAGGAAGGACCACGTGTCCGTCGATGATTGGGGGAGGTCACGTCTTTTCATCTTCCACCGCCATCGCCTATATATACCCCCTCATTTCTTCGGTTTGCACCTTTCCGCTCTCTACACTTGTGAAATTTTCTCTCTCGATCTCAAGGCAAGTTCGGATCCGTGCTGACCCTGAACTCTTGACCGACCTAGCGTTAAGGTAGATTTCCGAACTCAAAACTTAGCCAATTTTCGAAATGTCGTCGGGACGATTACGATATGGGAAACCGATGTCCAGGGCCCTCCCCTTCTCCGCATCGAGAGAATTCTCCCAGCGTCGAGGAGATCCTAGAGGCGGTACCCCTGCAGACCGTCAGGGCCTCGGTGGAGACCGCCGAGCTGGCCTCCGATGTGGCACGTCATTCCCGTCCGAGCCGGCCTCATCACAGCCGACCTTCCTTAAGAGGAGGAAGAAGAAGTCGGCCAAGCGCGACCGGTCGAGGCCATGGGGATGTTCCCAGTTCCCGTCGGTGGCGACCAAGGAGTTGCTGAGCTCGTTGCACACCCAGTACCTGGTCTCACCTCGGGTAAGGTTCGTGGTGCCTGAGGCGGACGAGCGGGCTGATTACCCATCCGTAGGGCGCGTGGCGGTGAGCCAGGCCCTGCTCGAGTCCGGGGTGAGGCTACCATTTCCCCGGGCGGTGAAACACTTTCTCAGTGCTTGGGGGGTAGCGCCTACTCAGCTCACCCCCAACACGTGGAGGACCGTCCTCGGAATGATGGTGCTGTGGCACCGTGCCGGGCTGAGCGAGCTGACGGTGTGGGAGTTCAACCACTGGTACTCCTTCAAGTCGGACGGGCAGCACTCGGGCTGGTACTACTGCTCGATTCGGCCGAACTCCGGGGGTGCTTTCGTCACTGGACTTCCGGACTCGGTAAAGGCCTGGAAGCCGAGCTGGTTCTGGGCAGAGGGGTGCCTGGTCAGCCCGGATGACTGGGAGGGGGAGGTCGCCATCCCTGTGAACTACCACGAGCTCGGTAATTATTCTTTCGACCTCGACATTATTTTATTTCGAACTGAGCCAACTCGTTTTCTTTTGACGATTTCAAAGAGGCGAGACCGCTAGAGGGCTGGACTGAGCGCGCTGCCATCGCGAGATCGGTCTTAGATCGGGATTGGCGCTCCCTGCTAACCGAGGAGAACCTGTTCAGCGCTCGGCTTTCACAAGCTCGTCCTCAGCGATCCTCTTCCACTTCGGGTAAGCGTCCGAACTGCCCCACTTCATTACTTACCGACGTCATCGTTTTGCTAACTGGTCCTTTCTTACAACTCGCAGCTCAATCTTCTTCTCAAACGACGATGCGAGGTCGTTACCCTCCCACCAAAGAAAGAAGGCTCGAGCCGGGCCTCGCCGACTCAAACAAACCGACCAACGCCGGTTCGCCAATGACAGGGCTTCGCCAAGCACGGGCCGGCAAGGGCCTCATGATCGCCCGGGCGCCGAGGCGCCCATTGACGCCGGCGCGCCGCTTCTGGCGTAGCTACCCTACTTGGGCACCACGCCAAGGAAGGAGGAGGTGTACGCCTCGTCGAAGGGGACCGCCCCTAAGGTGCTCAGGGATTTCTTCCGGGCCAAGTCCCCGCCGGTGGAGGAGGTCGGCCAGTCCGGTCTGCCGGCCTCGGTGGAGTGCGCTGCTGTGGCCTTGTCGAGGTCGTGGACCCCAGCCCAGGAACGCTACTTGGGCATGCTCAGTCCGGAAGACAATATGCTGGCCGGCGCGGCACACTGCAGTCGGGCCATGGTGCACATGATCTGGAGCGGGGAGCAGTCCAGGGCGACAGTCCTGAGTTGAAGTCTAGCCTGGCCGAGTCCGATGCCGCCCTCGCAGCATCTAAGTCCGACCTTGCTGAGGCCCAGGCCAAGATGAAAGAAGCCTAGAAGAAGGCTAGGGATATGGCCCAGGAGCTGGTGGATCAGAAGGCTGCTCACACGGCCGAGGTGGATTCCCTTCGTGCCGAGCTGGAGGCTCTGAAGGCGGCCAAGTCCAGTCAGCCCGGTCCGTCGCGGGAACAGGTGATTGAGGAGTTCGAGGCCTCGGACGAGTATGCCTTCGAGCTGAACTCAACCTTTGTTAATGCGGCGGAGGACGTCATGGCCGACATCACTGAGAAGCGGCCTGACTGGGACGTCGGGTTCCTGGCTGAGGAGGTGAAGCGGCTCAGGGCGCAGTACGGGATGCCCGAGGCTGAGGGCGGCCAGTGATAGGGTCTTGTAGTTTTATTTTGCCTTGTACTCTTTTTTTTTATATATATTTACTTCTGTAATGAACATCGCCAGCTCGGCCATACCGAGCTGGGATTTTCTAACTTCCGGGAATTCTAGTAATTATGAAATTTTTAGTTCAGCTCTTCTTTTCCTTGTGTTCAATGTATACAATTCTTAACTAGCTCGCGATGTATGCTTGTTTGTTTAACCGCGCTCTAGGTCGGCTCATCTGGATAGGTCGTCCCCGCGCCGGGGTCATAGGAATAAAGAATCTAAAACTCAGTAATCTTAAACAAGTGTTTGGTCCCACCCCTGTGGGTTCGTATCCAGTCCACACCTAGTAGGTCGGCCTTAGTTGGTTACGGGCCCACCGGTGTGAGCCCCTCTGATCGATCTGAAGACTAGCTTGGTTCGAGTAATGAGTGAGTCCGGCTCGGTCTAACCATTTCATACGATAATCATTCAAGTAAGCAGATCGGTCGGGATTAAACGATCGCAGAACGGTCGTTTCAAGGTCGAGCCGTCTCTGTTTCTTGTTTGGATGCCACCGTGGTGGATCCGTCCCCAGGCCGGACCACGTAGGTCGGCTGTGTCGGGGGGTGGGTCGCCGTGGCGGACCTGGATTTTTGTTTTTATTGATTGGATGCCACCGTGGTGGATTTGTCCCCAGGCCGGACCACGTAGGTCGGCTGTGTCGGGGGGTGGGTCGCCGTGGCGGACCTGGATTTTTGTTTTTATTGATTGGATGCCACCGTGGTGGATCTGTCCCCACGCCGGACAACGTAGGTCGGCTGTGTCGGGGGGTGGGTCGCCGTGGCGGACCTGTCCCCAGGCCGGACCACGTAGGTCGGCTGTGTCTTGGGGTGGGTCGCCGTGGCGGACCTAGGTCTTTGTTTTTATTGATTGGATGCCACCGTGGTGGATCTATCCCCAGGCCGGACCACGTGGAGTGGGTGTCCGAGTGGGTCGTGCGTGGCGGACTGTCCCAGGCGGACCACGTGAGGTCGGTGTGTGTCTTGGGGTGGGTCGCCGTGGCGGACCTAGGTCGTCCCCTTTTTTTTTTTCTCGGGTGGAGTCCGCCCTCACCGACCTCGAGGTCGGAGGGGTGGATCCGCCGACTTAGGCATGATAGTTTAAGTACTTAACACCGAATTCAAACAATTCAAAAACTTCCATTCATTACGGAGTAGAGATATTACAACTGATTTTCAAATCATTTACAAGAAACATTTTACAACTTGATAGCTACTGGAAGTACTTCTTCAGGTGCTCAACGTTCCAGGGGTGGGGGAGCTCAGCTCCTTCGGCCGTCCCGAGGCAGTAAGAGCCGTTGCAGAGGGCTCTGAGGACTACGAAGGGTCCTTCCCATTTCTCGGCCAGGGCTCCTGCGGCCTGATCTCGGGTAGCGAGGAAGACCTTCCTGGGTACCAGATCTCCTACCTGGAAGCTTCGCTTCTTTACTTTCTGGTTGAAGTACCGAGCACTGCGGCGTTTGTATAGCTCAGTGCGCAGGTCGGCTTCAATTCGCTTCTCCTCCAGTAGGTCGACCTCGAGCATAAGTCCCTGGCTATTTGTGTGCTCAGAGAAGTGCCGAGTTCGGAATGATGGTAGCTCGACCTCGGCCGGTACAATAGCATCCACCCCATAGGCCAGTAGTGCGAAGGGTGTCTCTCCCGTGCTGGTCCTGCATGTTGTTCGGTAGGACCATAGGACGGCCGGGAGCTCGTCTGCCCACCCTCCTTTCAAGTCATCCAGCCTGGTCTTGAGAGTGTGCTTGATGATCTTGTTCACGGCCTCCACCTGGCCGTTGGACTGGGGGTGGTTCGGCGTAGAGTAGTGCTTCTTGATCCCCAGGTCCTCGCAGAAGGACCTCAATCGGCGGTTGTTGAATTGCCGGCCATTGTCTGTTACGATGGACTCGGGTATACCGAATCGGCATATGATTGACCTCCAGATGAAGTCGGTCGTCTTCTGTTCCGTGATCCGAGCTAGGGCCTCAGCCTCTGCCCACTTGGTGAAGTAGTCCACGGCCACTATCGCATACTTCACTCCTCCACGACCAGTTGGCATGGGTCCTATGAGGTCAATTCCCCACTAGCAAAAGGGCCAGGGGCTAAGCACATGAGTAAGCTCAGCGGGAGGAGCCCCACCGACCTGGGCGTGGCGCTGGCACTTGTCGCAGCACCTGACGTAGGCGATGGCATCTTTCTTGAGGGTAGGCCAGAAATAGCCTTGCCGCAGGACCTTATGCGCCAGGGCCTGACAACCAGAGTGGTTTCCACACGTCCCGGCGTGGACCTCGTCAAGTAAAAAGGCCGCCTCTCTCTCGGTCAAGCACCGTAACAGAGGGCCTGAGAAGCTGCGTTTGTAGAGAGTGTTGTCGATGATGGTGTAGCGAGCAGCTCGATGCGCAGCTGTCTGGCCAGCCTGGGGTCCTCTGGGGCCCTACCATTCTTCAAAAAGGACAAAATTTCGTCTGTCCATGAAGGGGGGCCCAGGTCTACCGCCACCACATGGGAGGGCTGGGCAATGGCCGACCTCGTCAGTTGGTTGATTATTACAAACTCCAGTTCCTCTATCCCCTCGCTGGTGGCGAGTCGTGCCAGGGCGTCAGCCAAGTTGTTCTGAGTCCGGGGGATCTGCCGAAGGACGACCTCCTCGAAGTTCTTCATTTCTGCGACAGCTAGGTCGGAATAACTGGTCATCCGCTCGTCCTTAGCAAGGTAGGTGCCGTTGAGCTGGTTGACGACGAGCTGGGAGTCGCTTCGGACTTGGAGGTGGGAGATACCCATTGCCTGTGCGTATCTAAAGCCTGCGATCAGGGCCTCGTACTCAGCTTCATTGTTGGAGGCCGGAAATGAGAACCGCAAGGACTGGCAGAAAGACTCCAAGGAGGGGCTCAGGAGCACGAGCCCAGCTCCGGAGTGTATGTCCGTCGACGAGCCGTCTACATAGAGCGTCCAGGGCTCGACCTCGGTACTGGGACTCGGTAGTGGCGAGCTGAACTCGGCAATGAAATCCGCCAGGGCCTGGCCCTTAACTGCGAGCCGAGGTCGGTAGGAGATGTCGAACTGTCCGAGCTCTACTGCCCATTTGGCGAGCCGACCTGAAGAGTCTGGCTTCTGGAGCACCTGCCGCAAGGGGTAGTTCGTCACCACCTCGATGGAGTGCTCGAGAAAGTAAGGCCGAAGCTTTCTGGAACTGATGACGAGTGCGAGGGCTAACTTCTCCATCGGGGTGTAGCGCTTCTGCGGGTTGATGAAGGACTGGCTCGTGTAGTAGACCGGGTGCTGGACATCCCCCCTCGATACGAGTAAGGACTGAACTTACTGCATGCTCAGAGACGATGAGGTAGAGTGAGAGGACGTCCTCCGCCCTGGGCTTCGATAGCAAATGAGGTCGGGCCAGGTGTTTCTTGAGCTCCTCAAAAGCTTCCTGGCACTCGGGAGTCCATCCGAAGTCCTTCCCTTTCTTCAGGGCCTCGAGGAAGGGGCGGCACCTGTTCGTGGCCTTGGACACAAATCGGTTCAGGGCCGCTATCCGGGCGGTGAGACTCTGGACCTCTTTAACCGTGGTGGGAGGTCTCAGGTTCAGCACGACACTAATCTTCTCCGGGTTTGCCTCAATGCCTCTCGAGCTCACCACATAGCCGAGGAATTTTCCGGACTCAACCCCAAAGGCGCACTTTGCCGGGTTCAGCTTCATTCTATATTCCCTCAGGACCTGGAACATGTTACCCAGGTGCTGGATGTGGTCAGCTGCTCTGACGCTCTTCACCAACATGTCATCGACGTATACCTCCATAGTGACCCCGACCTGGGACGAGAACATCTTGTTGACCAGGCGCTGGTACGTTGCCCCGGCGTTCTTCAGCCCGAATGGCATGACCTGGTAACAGTAAAGGCCTCGGTCCGTTACAAAGGCCGTGTGCTCCTGATCTGGGGGATACATTGGAATCTGGTTATAGCCTGAGTAGGCGTCCATCATACTGAGGAGCTCTTGTCCAGCCGTGGCGTCTACCATCTGGTCTATCCGAGGTAGGGGGAACGAGTCCTTGGGGCTGGCCTTGTTGAGATCGGTGAAATCTATGCAGACCCTCCAGCTGCCGTTGTTCTTCTTGACGAGGACGGGGTTCGCGACCCAGGTCGGATACTTGGCTTCCCTGATGAACCCATGGCGTGTTTGTCGCAGTACACCAAAATTTATTTTATTTCCTTACTCGGTTTCAAAACTACAAATTAATGTATAAGTGGTAAGTAAGGGTCGAACCCAAAAGGAACGGTGTTTAATGTAGTTGTTTTTATCAATTAATATAGAAGGGGGGGTTTTGTGAAGTTGAATGAAATTCGAAAATAAAATGACAAAATAAAAGATATGAAAATGAAACAATTGAACTAAATATCTAGTTTTCGGGTTCGGTTGTGTCAATATCTCATGTTGATCTTTCCCATGCAACGTGTACTATCCCTTCTCCAATTTATCAACTCCAATTAATCAATACGATCTGATTAACGAATTCTTCCTTAAGTGTATTAAATTAAAGTGGGCTCTTTAACTTAACGTCTAGCTATTGGATAACCCTAAACAAGTTCTTAGGATTTAATGCAATGTTAGTGTGAAATGAACAAGAAGAATGAGTTGAATTAGATGATCAATTTCACAAACTTGAATTAATACAACTAAGTTGATTTATTAACAAATATGCACGACATTCGTTTGCTACTGTGGATTGGAATCTAGTGACAATTACGGATCAAAAGTTCTAATCCTAGCACATAACTTGAACTTAAAGATTAATTGATTCTGTAACACCCGCCCCAGTACGTCCAGCGGCATCGTACTAGGAAGGGCGTTACCTACGTGACGTCACCGAGCTAATACATTTACAAGAGTTTTACGAAAACCCCAAAACGATAATTTGCATATATATATCTAACGTGATAGCTCCAAAAGTTATATTACAAAAGAGATTGCAAAAGAGTGATTTTATATACACATGACCCCAAAATCTTTTTCCTTCCCGCTTTACACACGCCGACGAAGCTCACGCTGCGTGAGAGGATCCAGCGCCACCTCCAGCCTGCCTCCTACTCGCAGCATCATCTAAAACATAGGAAAGAACACACGTGAGTCATAAAGACTCAGTAGGAAGAGACGCAATGCACGTGAACGTCACATTTTACTTTCGGGCCCATTGCGAATCATGTGTTAGCATTGGCGCCATTTTAAACATTTGGCCGGCCTCGTAACATCATCGGGGCGTAGGTCCCCCCGTGAGGCCATACTATCGGTTATTGGGGCGTAGGTCCCCCATTCGACCGACGTATCATTCGTTGGGGCGTAGGTCCCCCATATTTGGCCGAAAACATAACATTAACGCAACACATGATAGGCAATCCAATCCAATCACGCATGACATATGAGTGCACATGGACGAAACATTCATAGCATAGCATTTGGTAACAACATAAGCATATCATAAACCAAGGCTAGGAAGCACCTAACTCTAGAAAATCACCATAGCAAGCTAACCATGTCATACTTCACCAAAACTAGGAAAGTAGCCAAAGAAACTTGCATACATAGCTATCTAAGGATCATTCATGTCTCCACTTACCTCCTACATAGATATTCTATCTCAAACCTACCTCAAAAGATAAGAAATCAAGTTAGGAGATTGGTTGGATGATTCCTCTTCTCCCTTCCCTCTTCTCTTCCTTCCTTCCTCTTGTTCCCAAGGTAGTAACTAGGATTGGAGCAATGATCCACAAGCCAAATACCAAGCCAAAGTCTTAAAATCACCCTTGAACTTGTTCTCTAGGGTTTTGGGGAGTTGGGGGTCGAAAATGATGGAAAAACCCCAAACCAACGTGTTAAAACCCAATCCAACAGTTTCTGCCGACTTAAAATTACGGCCGTAACTTGCTCTTTTACGGCCGTAACTCCCAAATTTATGGCCGTAACCCATGAATATTACGGCCGTAACCTTACGATACGGCCGTACTCAAAGAACATACGACCGTAATAAAGTCTCTGTAAATCCATGCATTTCACTCTTCAAGAATTACGGCCGTAACACATAACTCTTACGGCCGTAACCCATATAATACGGCCGTATCTCCAAGTCCTACGGCCGTAATTACCTCTCTGTAAATTTTGGCACATTTCTTCATTCCACAAATTACGGCCGTAACTATCATACTTACGGCCGTAAAACTCGATCCTGCAGAATTTTGTAGCGGCCTCGTTAGCCGCTCGGGAGGCCGTTTCGACACTTAATACCGTACATAGCATCACAACGAAGTCACCAAGGGTCCAAACACATTCACCACCTCACGATCATACATAACATCATAAATCACATGCATAAACGGACGGGATATTACAGATTCAATTGGCCAAAGTGAATGTAATAATCGCATAAATTCAAAACGGGTTTAAAAGCATAACAAATCAACAAATTGAAGTAGAAGAATAGATAAAACGTTAGCAAAGAGTTAGAAAAGATAAAATTATGATAATTGAACACAACGTCCCCCTCGAACTAGATAGAGAAGTCTAACTCCTCATATTAGCGGGTATCACCACTGCCATATGATAGATTATACTTCACTATCTCAAGTAATAAATACAACTATAGAAATCACGTAAATAATGCTAAGAATTAAATAGAGAAGTCTAACTACTCATATATGCGGGTTAAATACTTATAACGGCGTAACGCCGTGTATCACCTCTGCAATATATGAGAAATTATCTTTCTCAAACATGAAAAATAAAAGAAGAAGAGAAATTAGTGAAGAAATGCTCCGCTAATCATATTCACGGCCGAAGTATCGTCGATTGATTAATCGAACCTAAATTTAGGTTTTTACTTCACTAATATGAAAAACTAAGAGCTTTCAAGCTAGAACTAAGAACAAATGATGAAGAGAATTTTATTGAGGAGAAAATTGGAGAGAATCACAAGCTAATTCTCTCTACAAAGTTGTGTGATTCAAGCTTGGAAATGCCTCTATTTATAGGCAAAATATTACACCAAAAAATATTAAAAAATCATAAAAGTCTTCCTTTATGAGTCAATTGTGGTGTGCTCAAGTTGTTTTATCTCTAAGAAGTCAAGAAAATACCACAAAACACGTTTTATGGTAGGTAGAGTCAGCTGGTCAAAATCTGCAGTGGTGTCAGGCGTGACTCGAGTCCATACGATCGAGTCACCGGCGATTACCGCTGAATCTGTGAACGGTGATTTCGTGGACGGGCGGGCGTGACTTAGAATGCTCGGGCGTGATTTCAGTCGCCACAAGACGGTGATCGAGTCACTTGCGGCGCTGATCGAGTCACTTGCGGCGGTGACTCGAGTCACTCGAGTCACCCGGAATTTGCACATGAAGTCCCTCAACTTTCTAATGTTGTTCATTTTGGTCCTTTACAAATTGCATTTTGGTCCTTCAACTTTCTGAAAAGTTTCACTTTGGTCCCCGAACTTTGGAAAAGTTACACTTTGGTCCCCAACAGTTTTGGCTTTGACGCTTTTAGTCATTTTCTTCAAACGGCCATAACTTTCACTAGGAAACTCCGATTTGGGATCCGAAAAGAGTTTGGGAATCCTCTTTTGATGTTCTTCGACATGGGCATAAGAAAAATTGTAAAAACAACTTGTCATAAAATTGCATCGGAGGCCCTCCATCTTTGATTCGCTTGCATTTTGGTCCCGAATTTCCATATTCATTCGATTTTCATCTATTTTGACTCCTTTTGATTCTTTGTGATCCTAAACACCACAATAAATGAAAAACACATAAATAGGAACATAAACCACTAATAAAACACACAAACACGTAAAATAGAAGAGTTATTTAAGTGTTTTTCTAGCACTTATCAAACTCCCCCACACTTAGACTGTTGTTCGCCCTCGAACAACAACCATATGACACAAAACAACATAATGATTTTACATGAGATAAACAACTTTAAACATTGAAATCCTACTACAGATAGCGACTTGCTTAATAAACATTCTCCCGAACCATGAAAATTTTACTCCTTCTCAAATACACAATGGCTTGTGAGTGTGTGCAATTTAGGTTATCATCCCATCACTAACTGGAACAAAAAGAAAGCTTACGATGTTCTATCCAAATCCTGACCCAAAATGGTCAAATATTTCCTTTCATCTCTCGTGATCCTACTCTTATTTTACAATGATTCCCATGGATCCTAAAAATTACCTGTTTCACCAAAAATCATCAATTGTTAGCACTGCAAAGAAAAAAAAAGGGCATGGTAGGTGTTTTATCGCCAATATGTCTTCAATTTTAAGAGTGCTAGATTGAGCACTTCAAACCACTGAGGAAATTTATTTATCTAACTTCACACTTGGGTAACTAACACATTTTTCGTGATTTTTTTTTTTTTGAAGAAGAAGAAGAAGAAAAAGAAGAAGAATTTTGCAATTTTCTTTTCAGCTTTTACCCCACAAGTAGCTTTCACACTAACCCCTTTCATTGGAGGTAGCCTTCTTCACCCATTCGAGGTGACGATCTTTCACTCTCCGAGGCAGGTAGCTCTTTCTTGTGGTCCCTCTCCTTATTTCGAAAGTAAAATTCATTCTCAGCATAGGTCAGTGCTTTTTCCAAACTTTTTAAACTCTATCAATAAAAGACACATTCACAAAAAATAGATACCATGCGATTATAACTCCACCTTACTAACAAATGATGTTTCCAGGTTACTTTGAGTAGGACGAATGGATAGAAAAAAGAAAAGAAAAAGTTAGTTTACTATGGTCTAGAAAAATAGAAAAAAATCAATATTTTCAACCTTCAATTTGTGTTCCAGAGAATGATAGTAAATTACCTATAAATGTGCTCAGATAAATTTGTCAGCTGTGCTTGGAGAAGAATAGAACACATTTTTTTTTCTTTTTTTTTTCGAGATCTTGTAGTTTCAGCTAAGTCACGCAAATTAAGCTCAATCATATTCAAAAGTTGCTATCTCATGCAAAATTATAGAGAGAAAAAAAATCACAAGCAAACCACAATATTCCACTCCCCCACACTTAATTTCTACATTGTCCCCAATGTAGAAGTAGATATAGCATGAAAAAGAGAAGAAATAGAAACTCCCCTATGGTAAGCAATGAGTCGTGCCGATTGTGGAAGGTGGTTGCACAATGTAGCACTTCGTAGGAACAGTTCTACAATCCAAAAGCAAGAGACCTGCAAACAACATATTTACAGGAACAAGAAAAAAACAACTCAAATTGATTTTTTTTTCTTCGTTTTTTTTTGTTTTTTTGTTTTTTGTTTTTTTTTTTGTTTTTTGTTTTGAAGATAAATATATACAAAGCGACGATGGTAGTTGACAACCCTCTAAACATCTTGCAGTAGTATTCACATCAAATTAATGACATGATTCCACCAAGTCTGACCCGCATGGAAACTATCTGAATCAGCATACTCTCTACAAAACAGTTTGTCAACCAACCTTAATGAAAAGGTCCTCCATATCGCCACATGACACATAGGTATGTTTACCATTCAATAAAGAACAGCCCCACAAGAACCAACAAATGGGAGAACGTTTAGAGCAGAACGTCCAACTCAGACACTTCTCAAATGAATGAGACGTAGTTTTACATCTTCAGATGAGTGCTAGTGATCACGCTCAAAAAGTTGCTGCTCAATGGTTAGGCCATCGAGTTTGGTTTCCAACAGACGTTGTCGTTGTTCCAACAAATTATCAAACTCTCTCACACTGATTTCGAGCTGGCTGTTTCTTCTGAAAGACTTTTCGGCCCTACACCTAATCGGTCCATCCTTGAAGAAAACAACATGTCTATATTGTGAATAAGTTTGATTTCTAGTACAATGAGGTCCATCTAATAGCTTTCCACATTTAAAGCAACATTTAAGCCGCTTAGCACGTCGTTTGCGAGCAGATCGGGATGATCCCGCCCCAAAAGCGATAACATTCCAAAGGGAACGCTCATACTTGTCAACAAGTCGAATAATGTGAATCTTGATATCAATAGGCATAGAGAAAGAGTCGAGTACTTGTAGAAGAGAAACAATACGTAGAGGAGATAAAAGCATAAATTGGCCAAAGTGAATGTAATAATCGCATAAATTCAAAACGGGTTTAAAAGCATAACAAATCAACAAATTGAAGTAGAGGAATAGATAAAACATTAGCAAAGAGTTAGAAAAGATAAAATTATGATAATTGAACACAACGTCCCCCTCGAACTAAATAGAGAAGTCTAACTACTCATATTAGCGGGTATCACCACTGCCATATGATAGATTATACTTCACTATCTCAAGTAATAAATACAACTATAGAAATCACGTAAATAATGCTAAGAATTAAATAGAGAAGTCTAACTACTCATATATGCGGGTTAAATACTTATAGCAACGTGCCGTGTATCACCTCGCAATATATGAGAAATTATCTTTCTCAAACATGAAAAATAAAGAAGAAGAGAAATTAGTGAAGAAATGCTCCGCTAATCATATTCACGGCCGAAGTATCGTCGATTGATTAATCGAACCTAAATTTAGGTTTTTACTTCCGCCGGAATATGAAAAACTAAGAGCTTTCAAGCTAGAACTAAGAACAAATGATGAAGAGAATTTTATTGAGGAGAAAATTGGAGAGAATCACAAGCTAATTCTCTCTACAAAGTTGTGTGATTCAAGCTTGGAAATGCCTCTATTTATAGGCAAAATATTACACCAAAAATATTAAAAATCATAAAAGTCTTCCTTCACAGTCGATTGTGGTGTCTTTCAGTTGTTTTATCTCTAAGAAGTCAAGAAAATACCACAAACACGTTTTATGGTAGGTGGAGTCACCTGGTCAAAATCTACAAGGTGTCGGCGTGACTCGAGTCCCGGCCGATCAGTCACCGCTACGATTCTCGCTTAGTCCGCTACGAACGGTGATGTCAAGGACGGCTGCGGGCGTGACTTAGAATGCTCGGGCGTGACTCGAGTCAGCGCGCACGATGATCGAGTCACTTGCGGCGCCGATCGAGTCACTTGCGGCGGTGACTCGAGTCACTCGAGTCACCCGAAATTTGCACATGAAGTCCCTCAACTTTCTAACGTTGTTCATTTTGGTCCTTTACAAATTACATTTTGGTCCTTCAACTTTCTGAAAAGTTTCACTTTGGTCCCCGAACTTTGGAAAAGTTACACTTTGGTCCCCAACAGTTTTGGCTTTGACGCTTTTAGTCATTTTCTTCAAACGGCCATAACTTTCACTAGGAAACTCCGATTTGGGATCCGAAAAGAGTTTGGGAATCCTCTTTTGATGTTCTTCGACATGGGCATAAGAAAAATTGTAAAAACAACTTTTCATAAAATTGCATCGGAGGCCCTCCATCTTTGACTCGCTTGCATTTTGGTCTCGAATTTCCATTTTCATTCGATTTTCATCTATTTTGACTCCTTTTGATTCTTTGTGATCCTAAACACCACAATAAATGAAAAACACATAAATAGGAACATAAAACACTAATAAAACACACAAACACGTAAAATAGAAGAGTTATTTAAGTGTTTTTCTAGCACTTATCAACCCAATCTCAAGTAACTTATCCACTTCCTTGGCCAGGGCCTCATAGCGTTCCTGGTTCAGCGGACGTCGTCGCTGTTGCCGAGGTCTTACCGCGGGGTCGATGTTCAGCCGGTGACAAGCCACTGGCGCAGGTATGCCGACCATGTGCGAGGGCTCCCACGCGAAGACGTCGGAACTACCGCGGAGGAACTCAACAAGGGCAGAGCGTGTGGGCTCAACCAATCCCTTTCCGATCTTCAGGACCCTTTCCGGTTTACCGGGCTCAACCTCGACTGTTTCTAGTTGATAAGTGCTAGAAAAACACTTAAATAACTCTTCTATTTTATGTATTTGTGTGTTTTATTAGTGTTATATATTCCGTTTTATGTGTTTTTCCTTTATTGTGGTGTTTAGGGTCACAAAGAATCAAAAGGAGTCAAAAAGGATGAAAATCGAATGAAAACGGAAACTCGGGACCAAAATGCAAGCAAATCAAAGATGGAAGACTTCCGATGCAAATTTATGAAAAGTTATTTTTACAATTTTTCTTGTGCCAAAGTCGAAGAACATCAAAAGAGGATTCCCAAACTTTTTTCGGATCTCAAATCGGAGTTTCCTAGTGAAAGTTATGGCCGTTTGAAGAAAAAGGACTAAAAGCGTCACTTCCAAACCTGTTGGGGACCAAAGTGCAACTTTTCAAAAGTCGGGGGACCAAAGTGAAACTTTTCAAAAAGTTGGAGGACCAAAATGCAATTTATCAAGGAGCAAAATGAACAACATTCAAAAGTTGAGGGACTTGGTGTGCAATTTCTGGGTGACTCGGGTGACTCGAGTCACCGCCGCACGTGATCGAGTCAGCGCCGCAAGTGACTCGAGTCACGCCCGATCATGCTCGATCAGCGCCGCAAGTGACTCGAGTCACCGCCGCAAGTGATCGAGTCACGCCTGCAACCGTCCCTGGCCTCCCCGTTCCGCGCGCGCGGTGACTAGGCAGAATCGCGCGTGACTCGAGTCAGCGCGCGCGGCGACTCGAGTCACACCTGACACCGCTGCAGATTTTGACCAGCGGACTCCACCTACCATAAAACGTGTTTTTTGGTATTTTCTTGACTTCTTAGAGATAAAACAATCCGAGCACACCACAATAGACTCATGAAGGAAGACTTTTATGATTTTTTAATATTTTTTTGGTGTAATATTTTGCCTATAAATAGAGGCATTTCCAAGCTTGAATCACACAACTTGTAGAGAGAATTAGCTTGTGATTCTCTCCAACTTTCTCCTCAATAAATTTCTCTTCATCATTTGTTCTTAGTTGTAGCTTGAAAGCTCTTAGTTTTTCATATTGATGGACGTAAGAACCTAAATATAGGTTCGAAAAATCAATCGACGATACTTCGGCCGTGAATATGATTAACGGAGTATTTCTTCACTAATTTCTCTTCTTCTTTTATTTTTCATGTTTGAGAAAGATAATTTCTCATATATTGCAGAGGTGATACACTACATTACTGTTATAAGTATTTAACCCGCATATATGAGTAGTTAGATTTCTCTATTTAATTCTTAGCATTATTTACGTGATTTCTATAGTTTGTATATATTACTTGAGATAGTGAAGTATAATCTATCATATAGCAATGGTGATACCCGCTAATATGAGTAGTTAGACTTTTCTATCTAGTTCGAGGGAAGTTGTGTTCAATTATCATGTTGTTATCTTTTCTAACTCTTTGCTAACGCTTTATCTATTCCTCTACTTCAATTTGTTGATTTGTTATGCTTTTAAACCCGCTTTTGAATTTATGTGATTATTGCATTCACTTTGGCCAATTGAATCAATTAATCTTTAAGTTCAAGTTATGTGCTAGGATTGGAACTTTTGATCCGTAATTGTCACTAGATTCCAATCCACAGTAGCAAACGAATGTCGTGCATATTTGTTAATAAATCAACTTAGATGTATTAATTCAAGTTTGTGAAATTGATCATCTAATTCAACTCATTCTTCTTGTTCATTTCACACTAGCATTGCATTAAATCCTAAGAACTTGTTTAGGATTATCCAATAGCTAGATGTTAAGTTAAAGAACTCACTTTAATTTAATACACTTAAGGAAGAATTCGTTAATCAGAGCTTCTTGGTTAATTGAGAGTTGATAAATTGAAGAAGGGATAGTACACGTTGCATGGGAAAGATAAACACAAGATGTTGACACAACCGAACCCGAGAACTAGATATATCTTCAATTGTTGCATTTTCATCTCTTTTATTTTGTCATTTTATTTTCAAATTTCATCCAACTTCACAAAACCCCCATTTCTAGATTAATTGATAAGAACAACTAGATTAAACACCGTTCCTCTTGGGTTCGACCCTTACTTACCACTTCTACATTAATTTGTAGTTTTGAAACCGAGTAAGGAAATAAAATAAATTTTGGCGTACTGCGACAACACGCCCACTAGTTCTTCCATCGGCTGTGCACTTCGGTCCTCAGTTGGGCCACGAGGGTCGTCGAGCTCGGCCATGGCGACGGTCAGCCCTCCGGGCCTACTTCGGACAGAAGGTTGGGTGACGTCGCACCTGTGGGCTGCGGCCTGGTCTCCCCGGATTGTTGCTATCCCCGCTGGCGTGGGGAACTTCATGGCATAGTGGTAAATGGAGGTTGAGGCCCTGAGCTCGTACAGTAGGGGCCGACCTAGGAGGGCATTATAATTGCCCGGGAGGTCCACCACGATGAAGGTGGCCATGACGGCTCGTACGTATGGCTTTTCCCCTAGCTCCACCAGCATTGACATTTGCCCAACTGGCTCAGTAGCATGACCAGTGACTCCGACCACAGGGCCAAGGGGGCACGGGCTCAGGTGCCGCTCATCGAGGCCCATGTGGAATAAGGTCCTGAGGTACAGTAAGTTGACTCCACTCCCATTGTCGATAAGTGTCTGGTGCACGTGCGTGCCGTTGAGGACCATACTGATGACTAGGGCGTCCTGATGGGGGTGGCGGACGTGAGCTGCGTCGGCCTCCGTGAAGGTAATCTCGCCCTGGGGCTCCGACGGGGTCGAGCTGGTCCTGATCCGCTGCGCGGAGTACTGGTAGTCAGTGCAGGCCTCCCTCGCAAGCCTTTTGCGCTGGTTCCTTGACCCGACGAAGTGTTGGTTCCCCATGACCAACGTATGGACCTCGTTCCGTGGCCCCGTAGGTGGTGGAGGCCGGTGGGGGCCCCCCGACTGAGGTCGGCCGTGGTCGGGTGGTGGGGCGACGAACTCTCGCAGCTGTCCTCGCCGGATTAGGCCCTCGACCTCATTCCTTAGGTCCCTACAATCATCGGTGTCATGCCCGGCTGATCTATGGTAACGGCAGTATCTCTCCTGGTTCTGGCTCGAGGAGGGGGTCTTCATCGCGGTCGGGGGTGGTAGGATCCCCCGATCCCTCACGTGCATCAGTACACCCTCCAGACTAGTGTTGAGGACGTGGAAAGACTGGAACCTCTGGGGAGCTGGTCGAGCAGTCTCGCGCCCGCGCTGGGGTTGCTGTTGAGTACATGGGGCATGGGCCGAGCTGGTGTCCTTCTCCTTGTCTTTCTCCGGCCGGGGGTCATGGTTCTTCGTCTCGAGGTCCCCAGACGCCTCCTCAGCCCCGATGTGGCACTCAGCTCTGCTGAGGAACTCATGATATGTCTCCGGACTGTTCTCGTGGACTGACCACCAGAATCTGGACCTGTACCTGAGGCCGACTAAGGCTGCCACCAGGGCTGTTTCGTCTGACACACTTCCGATCTCAATGTTTCTGTTGTTGAACCGCTCCACATAGTTCTTCAGGGACTCGTCCTTCCCACCTTGGCGTCTACTAGTCTACGCTGGGAGTCGACCTCAGTCGGGACCCCATGAAAGCTGCTTGGAACCTGGTCGCGAGGTCGCCCCACGTCTTTATGGAATGTGGGGGGAGCTTCTTGAACCACTTCATGGCCTTATCCCCTAGTGTCAGAGGGAAGGCCTTACACATGAGTCCGTCGCTCACCCCCTGTAACTCCATGAAGGCAGTGTACCTGTCGACGTGGCTCGTTGGATCGCTAACTCCGTCGTAGTTCCCTTGCTGAGGTAACTTCAATTTGGCGGGCATGAGCTCAGCCTGGATCTTCAGGCTCAGCGGGGAAGCTTTCCCTACCCCGGCCGAGGGACTGGGGGCCTTCTCCCGGGCCTCTAGCTCGGCAACCCTTTTTCGCAGGAGCTCGAGCTCGGACTGCGGAGGTGGGGTACCGCGCGGAGGCGGGGGGCCGTGCACGTTTTAACCCCGCCCTCGTCCGCTCGCTCGCTTGTGGTGAGAGCCGAGGCGGTCGAAGACACCGAGTCTTTCCGATGATCCGCATCCGAGGGCTCCGGGGGTGTGCATGGGAAATTTGTGGTTGGTCGGTGCCGGAGATCGCTGAACTTCAGCGGCGTGGCCTGGCGTCAGCCGAAGCGCCCCTGGAGGGTGATATGACGCTCGCCTTGGCTTGGGGCTTGTCCGATCTCCGCTGGAGGTCGGCCACAGCCTGGGTGAGGTCGTCCAGCTGCCTCAGGACCTGGGCCGGAGTGACCTCGCCGGTTGCACGATGCCTTGCATCCGATCGGGGTCGCCTACTCGACTGAGGGACGTATTCCGTGTTGGGGTCGGAAGTACTGTCAGTCACCCAAGTGCGAACGATCCGGCTGTGACTCATAGCTACGCTTTGGTAGAGCTGGGATGTGCTGCTGAAATACAAAGGGGGAGGCCCTCCTTCTAGCGCCAGTTGTTGATGTCGAAATCAGTAAAGACTAATTAATTATCAACTGGGGTAGGTGTCAGGACCTGAGTGCTAGTAACTGAAGAAGTAAAATGTAGAAATGTATTATGTCCGAGCTGGGTCTTGCTTACAGAGAGTTTTTTTTTCGCCCCTCAAATGAATGCTAAGTGTTCTATTTATAGTGCAAGGAAGGAGTGGGCCGAGGTAGGTCATCATGAGACCACTGTACGAGCGCCAGAGTAGGTGTAATGATGTCTCTGTAGCACCTGCAAGCCGTCAAGCATTTAAGGCGTTGACCTCGGAATTTGGGTGTAGCCGCCAATGCATTAATGAGGACAAGATGCTCTGTCGGTTGCAGGTGGTGTCAGGGTGTCAGGGTGTCAGGTGACACGTGGATTGTCCTTCTTGTCGGCTGCTGTAGTGACGGGACTGGGCACACACATGGCCGAGCTGACCTCGGCCCGTCAGGTGGTCATCAGCGATGGGAATGGTTCTCCATGGACCGGCCGACCTGGGCACTAGGGCGGCGTCAGGTGGGGCTAGCCGCGAGCTGAACTGGGACGCTACGCCAATTCTCTACTGGGGTGAATTCCCGCGATCAATCCGACCTGGGACATTGGACACGTCACCAGACGACCTGGCTCTCCTACACGTCGGTGAGGGGTCCATGTTGGGCGTAGGGCCTGGGCGCCCTCGTGCCACGTCATCAGGGTGCCAACAATATGTATTTTATTTTTTTACATATATTAAAATTTTAGAATTAATTTAAATAAATTTTTTAATTCCTTTATATTTAGTATTGCATGTATTAATAAAAATGTGACAAGAAACCAAAATCACAATTTATAGTATCTATCAAATTAATTTTGGAAATGAGAATTAATATTTTCTATATATTTTTTAATTTTAATATATATATCTTTTTATGAACAAAAGTTGAAGCGCCAACTTGGCATAATATCACATTAGCAGTGGTTTTCTATTTTGGAAAAAACTTTTTACATATTTAAAAAATTAAATAAAAATTCTCTTTTTTATTTTTACCACGTTAAAATGTAGTTTTAAATGATTTTCACATATAATATACATTGAGCAATTCAAATAATGGGTAATTATTTTAGACCAACTATTGAGTATATAAATAATTAAATTAATAATTAATAATTAGTTAATTAGAAAAGAAATAGAAAACAATCATTTCCATGTCCCATTTCCTCATTTCGCAAGCCGCTTTAAAAAATAATTATTAAAATTATCATTTAATTATCTCTTCATTTTTTGTAAAAAATTACAAGTATAAAAAATCAAGTTTTTCAAATTTTTTCACATTCAGTATTGCAAACATTAATGAAAATATGATAGAGATCAAAATTACAACTTACAATCGTAATTAAATTAATTCTAAAGATGATACTTAATTTTTTTATATACATTTTAATTTTTGAATTTATTATATATTGTAAGTTATGCTAACATGACGTTGTGCTAACTTGGCACAATGTCATGTTATATTGGTACGCATTTTCTTTAAAAAAATCAAATTTACAAATAAATCATAAATAAATGTTAATTATTTATTCTTTTCAAATGCTAACATGACGTTATTTTATTTTTAATTTGGTCCTTTTTTAAAAAAATGATTCTATACACTTTTTTTGAAAAAGAACAAACAAACAAAAAAAGATTTTGAATTCAGAAATAAATGTTAATTATTTATTCTTTTCAAATTTTGATTCTATATAAAAATGCATTTAACTATAGTATTTATCGATTGATGCTGTTTGTTACTAAATAAAAAGAGGAAAACTCGAATTATAGCACGTGTTTATTTAAAAAAAGAAAAATTTTGACTCAAATTGAATATAACAAATAGACTATATTTTGTTGATTGATATTATTTGGTATTTGATTTTATTAATTGTTGACTAACAGCGGCATAAATAAAATAAAAAAAATCGATTTGGATATGATCGGAATTAAATTCAATATTCAGCATTTGTACATTATAATAATAAAAAAAATTCGAGTAATAATCACAGAAAAAAGGAGAAAACTTGAGTTGGATATGGTTCGAATTCGATTCAATATTCAATATCAATATATCATAATAACAAAAGTCAAGGGCAATCACTTTTGCATATTGGTGTTTTGTTAAAAAAGCTGATATTTAGTCATGGTTAGTTATACGACACAGTATCTAGAGTTAAAAGTCATGCAGATTTGAAAGTTCTTATATATGATAGAGACGAAAAGACAACAGAATAATAAATGATGAATGTTTTCAAAACGTATTTCAAAAATTTTAATTTTTTACTTACTTTGATTCTTCTCTTTTTATTTTTTTAAAGTAGCTGCGATATGAGCTGCGGCTAAGGCCACGCAATTCAATACGCAGTTAGTGAGACTCAAACATGAGACTTTTAAGTCCTCAACCTTTATCCTCCTAACTAATTGGACAAGGTCTAATTGATAATTTACTTTACTTTTTAATAGATTTAATTGTTTAATTTGTACATTTTAATTTTATTTGAAAAATATTATAATCTTCCCGTGCATTGCACAGGTGTAATACTAGTATATATATATATATTCTACCATTCCCATAAATAAAAATTTGTGTGAGGGAAAAATTCCGCGAAGGCATAGCGAATGTACATACCGTACTTGAACCCCCTTTTTTTTTAGAATAAAGAGGATGTTATAAAAATATAGAAATAATAGAGAGAATGAATTATAAGGAATTCACAGGAATGAATTTCATTAATAACTGAAGCCCTATTTATAGGAAAATTTCGAATGGTACAATCGTAATTACATAATTTCATCAGGGACATAATAGTCATTCACATCATTAAAATATTATTTTCCTATCTCTCGAGGTGCACGTTCACAACACTCCCCCTTGAATGACTATTTGTGCAATTGTCTTCTGGACTTGTTTGAAGCAAAACCCAATGAAAAATAAAAACTTCCAAACTGATTGTAGGAGAACTTAAAGTGGTTATATATTGCTTCGCCAAAATATTGCTCCCCCTGATTTCTATTAGTGGTATATGAGTATTCATGTGCTGCCTCATTAAAACCTTGTCAAGAAAACCCAGTGGGAAAAAAAACTTGATCGAAGGAAAAAGAGTACAACTACTCCATCTGATTTCATATCTTGACGACGTATATCCTCACTTCTGGTAAAGGATTTTAATATCATCATTGTTTGGATCTAAAGCATTGTCCCTATTATAACTTGATCCAATAGATACATTGTGTCGATTTCTCTTGTCGTCCTCAATATACCATGAATATGCCTCATTAAAACCTTATTAGGAAAAACCCAGTGGGAAAAATCCTAATGAAGGAAAAAGAGTACATTATTCATGTGAATACGCCTTTAATGTTGCCTCATTAAAAACCTTGCTAGGAAAACCCAATGGGATAAAACCTCAGTCAAGGGAAAAATAGTGCAACGCGTATTTTATACAAGTATGCTGCAAGCATTTCAAAATATTTCATAGATTTGTATGAGTATCATATACATTAGTTCATACTCTTCATTCATTTTCACGTGAATGAAATTTTAGATATTATACAATATCATGTTATATTTAGTGTATATATGCAATCAACAGCTTCGATCTCATTTTCTCACTATATCGAGATATATACCTAAATCTCTTCTGGAGATTTCATAGTAGTTGAGATTGGTGCCTCATTAAAAACCTTGTTTGAGAAAAACCTCGCTTTTGGGACAAAAACATCAATCAAGGAAAAGAGTACAAAGATATGAATTTCTCAACAATATCAATGTAGATATTTTGAGCCGCTGCATCTGGATACAATAATACATTTGAAACCTCTTCAAGAGTTTCATTCTCATTTCTCATTAAACCGTGCATGAACACTTTAATCATAAGGGCATATATTTCAAAGATCGGCATTTTCGATGGATTTTAATATCCTCACTATTATTGATAGTATGTAGCGCTATCTTTTCATAGTGTGTCGACACTTTCAATTTTATTTCTTTCCCCATATCGACATAACTTATCGAGATATCTCATTTATCAATCCTCTTGTAGGATTACACAATATAGTTATGTCTATATACTCTTCAAGAGTATATGCCTCCGTTATTAAGACCATCTTTAATAATTTGCTTGATATATATGATTGGGAAATCTCATAATATCAACGCTTACAGCGTGCTAACTTATCAAAGCATCTTAACTGATATATGTGATTGTTCATAGCATCTTTTATACATCTTTGAACTTCAAGTTCATATTTTAATTGTGAGGATATAGTATGATGCATTTCACATATCATTTTCAGCCTTTAATACTCCCCCTCATGCTAAGAAAATTTAGAACACTAAAACTCATATATGTTCTCATCATTTAGCCTTAATATGAGAATTTATATAGTTTGCATTCTATTCTCGATATTGGCAATTTATTGGAGGACTTTAAATAATTTGCCACATAATATCCCACTTGTATGCATACTCAATCCTTCAGGGATTTATTCAAGTATTGGGATATACATTTACTAGCTTTATCATTAAATTTGGAAATCATGCTCATACCGTGAGCAAATATTTCGTAAATTTCAAATTACGAATCATATACACATGTGACTATCTAGTGGATCCATATCATAATATCTAGTATTCCACATGGAGGATGAGTGGGCCCATATTTCTCATCCTTTATTCCAGATATATTTGGAATTTATTTCCAATATTGGCTAGTAATGATTTCATCATTTATCGAGAACAATCATTGAAGAATTCTTTTAATTCTTCACTTGAAATATTGATTTCAATAATTATTTAAACCGGGATGGTCAGTCCGGTTCTGCAAACTAGTATTATTGAACTTTTAGTTCAGTAAATTCTTATATCGATTTCACTAGTATCTGTATAGTGCTCAACATGATTTATTGCTTTCATCATATGTATAGCTCACCGACATATTCCATCAGGTTTCGGTAGCATTATTACACATCACTATTCAAGCGTGGAATCTTAGCACATACGCTTCATATTTCGATACTGTTCCAACGCGGAGCCTTACCTCATACGCGTTTATAAATTATCCGGGCACTTACAGTATTTACCATAATAATGGTCCATATATAATAATGGATAATTTGCTCTCAAATCTTCGAAAATACTATCCATCACTACCGATCAAAATCCTAAAAAGGATTTATCGAAGTAGGCTTGAAAGGTTGAGGCTGCTAATGAATAAGGGTATCCCACAAGATATCCGATGGTTGATTGAAGCAAAGGTTCGATTATCTGGTGAGGTTTCAATTCCTTCTAAATACATGTCTGGTATGGGTAAAAGTAGTTTTTCAAAGAAACGGAGAGCAAAAAGATTAGGAGGATGCTACAAGTGTGCTCGGTGGACATGTGACACTCGATGTAAATCTGTGGGGTACTTGTCCAGAAACCGAGAAGATAAAATAGCATTCATTAAAGATGGATTGAGTAAGGAGCCTTTGGATGATATTCAACAGGCTCTTGAGACACATCCTAGTGGACACGTACAAGGTGAGCTAATGGCCTTATGGGCCAAATTCAAAGATCAACAAATGCGTTACATGATTGAAAAACTTACTTTAGAAGATCTGCTTTGTAAATTTAGTAGAAAAATTTAGTATAATGATTTTCCCATATTTATGTAAGAAAGCTTGGTGTAATAACAAAGATCAATATATTTCTTTTATTTGTAAATATCGTTTTTCAATTTTAAGATATATATATATATATATATGTACATATATATTATTTTTCAATCACCGACAGGTATATGTCATTTCACTAAAATTTTTCTGCCTTTTCTTCTTTCATATTTGTCAAAAAGTAAATAGTAGAATCAATTATTGGTTTGAAAATTTTTCTTTAAATAGAGGGATTCATATATCTCTCATGTTCATACATTAAAAGTATAGTGCAAAAAGAGAGATAGGAGTAGAGATGGATATGGAGATTTTAGAATCATCTCATACAAGTCAGCCTTTACCTCGCCATATTAAAACCGTATGTGTTCTTGGTGGCTCCACACTAGTAGGTCATATCCAATATGTGGATATGGCAGACCAACTTGTAAGGGAGTTAGCGAAACAAAATATCAATATACTATATGGAGGGACTAATAACAAACTATTAAGGAGTCTTATGATGGCCGCACAATCATGGGGGATAAGAGTGTCAAGTGTAATACATTTTCATCGAATTGGAGGCAGTAATCGAATTGGAGTTAGAAATGTCATTAGTCCAGCTGGATTGATGCTACAAACACAATCCATCCACGACTGCCTGATGTACATGATGAGCAATAGTGATGCTTTTATTGTTCTTCCAAAGCGCTATAACACTGGAGGAAGTATTCAATATAGCGTCATTTGCAGATGGAACTTTCATAACAAACCCATAGGTTTGTTGAATATTAATTATTTCTTTGATGGTTTGCTAGCATTTCTAGATCGTGTGTAGAATATAAATTTATTTCTCGCTCAATGAGAAATATACTTGTTTCTCGCTAATACTGATTGCTGATCTACTCATCAAGATTCAATCATATGTTCAAAAATCAGAGAAGTTTGAAACACATCGGTCACAGACCATCGGTGTCAAGCGAAAAAGAGATCCTTTGGATCTTTTATTATGAACTCGAATGTTCGGGGTGGCAGAGTTACGGAGTATTTATACTCTCGAGACGCATCCCTCATTTATGGGTTCAATATGTATTTTCTTTTCGCATTTCTATATTTTCGAGTGTTTATTGCCACCTTTGATATTCTCAATATGTTCCACTTCGGCTGTTTTGTACTTCTTCTGGAGTAATAATAATAATATCATGTTGGCTTTATTTAAATACAGAAATCTTAGTGATTATACTTCTTCAAGAGCATTTTATTCTCATATTAATACAATCTCATATCATCGATGAGATTACTTCATATAATCTTTCCATGCGATATATTTTCTTTGATTTATCAACATGGGATCTATTGAGCATTTTACTTTCATCTATTTATCCAATGGTAACTTCAGGTACCACTTACTCAATTTTCTCCATCAATATTCAATAGACGTGGAAAGTGAATATTCCTTTATTAAATGCTTCTTTAAGAGCATTTCTCATCATATCACAATATACTAATCTCATAATGAGATTTTTCACCACGGTATATTTTCTTTCTCTTTTATCACAATGAGATTCTTTGAGCAATTTCACTTCATCAATACATACAACGGTAAATTTTGGCATCACTTGCTCAAATCTCTTCTTTAATATCAATAGAATACTCATATCAAATATATATAAATCACTTATCCAATCGTGGGGTTTAATCCAACCACATTTGTAATAAGCATTCGTAACGTGTGATATAACTCACCACATTGGAAATATATGCGAAATTTAAAGTGCGTAAATTTAAATTGCAGAAATTAAATTTCCTCCAATAGGTGGTCGAACCTACCTTATGGGAATTATTGCAATAAATATAAATTTACGGAATTTAAATTGCCAGAATTAAAATGCATAATGATTAACTACTTCTTCGGGAGTAGGGTCTACTTAGTAGAAGGTATTACCCTTCACTTAGCATATAAATTGCATAAATATATAAAATCTTCCGTTTAGTGACGGTTGAACCCATCATCAAGTAGGAGGTATTGCAGTATTTAAATTGCAATAAATAAAGTGCGAGACTTAAATATCTATAGCAGTAAATTTATTCTAACTATTTCTTCAAAATATAATTATCGTCAAAGTAAGCAGTAGTAAATCAAAATATTCTGCGCCAACCGCTACGATTCTTGTGGCGATCTTAGCGGCAGTGCGTGTCGCTACACATATTTCTTTATAAAACATTAATACATACTCATTTCTTGCCAAGCTACCGATTCTTGTGGCGATGCTTTGGCAAGTGCGTATTTGCACATATCTCTTTATAAAGTTTTGACATTATAAGCATTAATACGTAAATATTCACAAGTTCAAGAACCCTTTTGTAACTTTTTCAAAAGTTGAGTCTTGATTTGTAAATTTTTGAAAGTTTACCTTATCAATATTGGTGTCAAATCGAAGATCTCGTTAAATCGAGTATAATGGAGTCGAGAAAATTTGATTTTGATAATGTATGCTCCTCATATCTCGAGAAAACGAATGTTATAGTTTAATATATTATTATATTATAAAGTAATATAATACAATATATATATATATATATATATATATTATATACCTTCCGCTTTCATCAAAATCTGCTCAATGCAAGAAACTACGATCTCAGATTCAGAACTTCATCACCTTTTCATCCAAGAAATCATTGACCTTGTCCAAATAATCCACCGTATTGACAAGAGCTTTAATGGCATAATCTTTCAATGAATTTAATTTCTTTCTCCATCTCGAGAAAATGGATTGAAATTGAAAATGATGAGAACGCATAATCACATAGTCAATATTGAATTGAACAAAATATCCAAGAAATTTGAAGGGAAAAGTGTGCTTGAAATGGATAAACTTGAAATTGAAATGTATAGAAATTTGACTTTTATCTCCTTTTCTTTCCAGATTCTTGGAATTTTACACAAGTGGAGAATTAGGAAAGGAAATGAAAATGAATTTGGGATTAAGATAAGATCATTGTAGAGAGAGTATATCATATATTGGGATGTGAGAATTATGAGTACTTCAAATTGTAATAATCCAGGTTCTGATACAGAAGATCATCTATAAGATGCAACTGTAGAGCATACTTCTTTCATATTACTCAAACGGTTAGAGACTCGTGCTGATAACGTGTTATAAAAGTATAGAAATAATAGAGAGAATTTAGAGAGAATGAATTATAAGGAATTCACAGGAATGAATTTCATTAATAACTGAAGCCCTATTTATAGGAAAATTTCGAATGGTACAATCGTAATTACATAATTTCATCAGGGACATAATAGTCATTCACATCATTAAAATATTATTTTCCTATCTCTCGAGGTGCACGTTCACAACAGAGGAAAGTTACTTGAACCTTTTTCAAGTCATTTAAAATTTTATTATTGAAAAAAATACGATACCTACCATGTCGGCATGTCCTTATTATGCAGATATATACAATATACCGTGTTCCCACATGACGTGCCCCGTCCGTAGAAAACGTCTTAAATAACAATTAAGAATTAAGAAATAAGAAAACCTTAAAGTCTAAACATAATCTTTATATTTATACAAACGTCACCTGACAAGTGGTGTAATCTGGAAATTAAAGGTTTTAAAATTTTTAATTTATTAATTGATTAACCTGGGAAACTTGCCATTTTGTCATTGAATACTAATTAGTATCACATCAGTGTTATATTTTCTGATTTTGTATAAAAAAAAGTCTCATCGATTGTTTATAGACATTTCGATAAACAAAAAAAAAATTAATACAAATAAAATTATAGTGCATTTTTGTATAGTCTTCGTTCAGAGCTAGCTACAAAATGAATAATTAATTAAAAAGATATGTTTGTAAATTTGTAGCCGATGTATTAACCTGGATTTTAAATGTAAACTAGTTTTCACGCCCGTGCGTTGCACGAGAATAAAATTATGTAAGTTGAAATTTGTGATAAAAATTAACGAAAAATAGATTATTTAACACACAACTCACAATTGTATTTAGTTGATTATAACATACAGTTTGATAAAATGCATAAATTTGGTAGCACGAGTTATCACAATTTTATTTTAAATTGAGGTTATACTTTAAATAAATTAGTTGTTGTCAATATGTTTTATGTCGATGATTGCTATAGATCTACTTAGATATTATATTGAAGGCTCTCGGTCCATCAAAAATAAATTGGCAGTCAACTTTTCCGCCATTTCGTCAGAAAGATAAATGTATTCTTTATTTTTTTTATATAAATAATATTTTTTAGGTACAGTCTCACTTCGATTACTGATATAATTTTGTTTTCACTTTGATTGATGGTAGCATTTTTTATTTTAATAATCAGATATTGCTCCAGATCTACAACTCATTTTGAATTAGGAATTTCAGACGTTATTTTTTCCATGTATATGTCTCCATGTATGTAGTTTCTGAGATCTAAAATTCCCATTTAAATTTGTTCAAACACATTTTATTTATGGTCAATACATAAATTTTTTGTAATTGTTTATCTTAAGAAATTCATATCAATTTTTCATTCTTATTGAAGCTAAATTATCAAACTTTTTTCTATTCAATCAATTCAATATTCAATATTCAATTTAAATATGTTTGAAAAAACTGATAAAGTATCCTAAATGCACGATGTTCCATATGAAAAAAAATTAAATATAAAACAACTGAACATGTGGACTTAAAAGAATAAAATTTCAAAAAATGTGCTATCAGCTGCTGAACACCTGACACGTGACAAATTCTTATTGATACAGTACAACTACAATTGAATTATTGTCCAATAACAGCTTTTGCAATCGCGTTTGATTATTTTATAGTGTTTCTCTACTTAATAATTATTTTAACAAAAATTTTTAATTTTTTCGGAAAAAATTCTTTAACAACTAACTGTTTAATATATTTATATTTATTAATAGATTATGAATAAGTCTTTTGACTTTTTCAAAATTAGATGACACTTATCCATTGATTTTGGAGATTAAATTTGTAAAGGGTCGGAGTATGAACATTCATTCTTTTTGGTGAGTCAATTTAAGGGTTAAAAGGTTGAAATTTTTGAATTTTTTTGTCTCATATTATTTTATTTGCGGAGAGCTATAATATGAATATAGTATTGACCCAGCATTTTCATAACAAATAGGACATGTGTTAGCAAATAAGGTTTATCATACTTCTTAAACAGGTTTTATTTATCCTAAAACCACTGACAGAAAACTAAAAAACCATGCACATCTACTTTATATATACTATAGATTCAATCTATTATAAAATGTGGTTAAATCCAGACAGTAGTTAATCATTGACATGTGGCAGCAAATAACTGGTCTAGCAAAACTATAACTAACTTTTTGTTCTAATAACTACTTTCTAATTATAACTTCCAATTGAAACTCTATTTTATATAATATAGATATAGATATAGATTTTCATAATATAGATATAGATATAGATTTTCTTGTTGCAAACACATACAAGTCAATCGGACCACTTCCCATGTTCAGACTTACCTTTTGTTCGCATTGTCATTTATTTTTTATTTCGTATTAATTATGTGGCATTTGAAATATAGAAGTAAAAAATAATAAATTATAAATTTATTCAATATCTACAATTAATTAATTATGTCATTGTATATTTATAAGTTTATAACATATCAAAATAATTAACAGGTTATGCAATAAATTATACATTTTACATGTCTTGCGATTATGTGATTAAATCTCTAAGAGTAATATAAAATCATAGTAATATTATAATATTGTTATGGCGAAGAAAAAATAAATTAATATACCCAATATTTCTATATAATCTCAACCGCTAAAATTTCTATGAAAAGTAGAATAAACCATTTTCAAAGCGTGTGAAAATCAGGATTGATTAATTAATTAATTAAGTAACAAAGCATATCCTAATAATCTTATTATTAGTATTAATTAATTATTATTTATTACTATTGACAAAAATAACTACTTGCACATGTGGCATCACTTAATTATAACAACAAAGCAATAACTACCTTGTGGTCCTAATAACCGTTTCTTGATTAATAACTTCCAATTAAACCTTATTTTATATAATATATAGATAATTTAGCTGAAAACTTGTAAATGGCACTTATAAGGACTAGGTGTCTAACCCTGATTGTATCTTTACCATTTACGTATTCGAGCGGTCAGAGGTACAAAATTAATTAATTGTTACGACAATTTTAAGTTAATTAATATATTGTCCACGTATTAAGTAGAACTGGACAAGAAAACATGTTAAAATATGGTATGTGTCCTTCAGTTAAATATAAATCCAATAAATACCACTCATCGATATCCTCTATATTGAAGTTGATACAATGCATCTAAAATGTATGTTATAATATCCTATAGGATGATGTGACATCAATTAGATTGGGATATGATCACACCAGTAGAGACACACTATAGTGTGCATCAGACTAGCTTGATCCTACATCAACATAAAACACTTGTACATGGTTCCAACTTCAAAGACCATTAACTTTTTTCCTTGTTTTAGTAACATAGGTCATCTGAACTTTTAAAATAAAATAATATTATATTAGCTGTTTATAAGAGCATCTCCAATGCAATAAATTAAAAAGGTTCTCCAATGCAACAATGTGCGATCATTTTGTAAATAGGACAAATTATTATTGGTTTTTTAAAAACAAAAAAGGAGAGAATGTATAGATTTGAGGGAGATTGTTAATGGAATAATGGTATAGTAAGGTGTCGAGGACAATATAATGTCTTGAACTACGGACTATAGTAGGCACCTTCTGCCATTGATTGTACCATTTAAGATTTTTTTTTACCACACGTCAAGAAAAATGATAGACATTATATCTTGACATTATTGCATTGGAAATGTTCTATACTTTTCAAGTGATCCCGAGCATGATATCTTGGTAGTTGAAAAAGAACACGTTGCTTTCATACATTAATAAAATTTGGATTTTGTAATTTAATTTATATTAAGAATTGACCGAATGTTAGTTTATTACAAGAGAGTTAGTTAACTCATGACATTGAAAGATGTTGTCAGGTTATTTATAGGACGTGGGGTGCTAGCATAAATTGCACTCACTCACTCTGCCTAAGAAACATAGGAAGTAGGTTATCAATATTTTTGAGAGTAAAATGGAACAAATGCCTCAGAAAGACAAGTCCTTTTCATGACGATCAACTGATTCCAGTCAACTTGGCGACACATTATACAATATGATCGTCGGCGATAACGGAAGTGGCCGTGGCATGCAAGAATATAACAATGGAAATGAGTCCTCGGGCAGGTTCCTTGAGAAGAATTCAAGTAAAAAGCTACACTTTTCTCTTATATTAACATACTTATGAATAACTCAAGAGGGATTCATTTAAAAGGGTTGGTCAAACAAAAAATTCATTTAAAAAGACCCACATTATAAATTTTTGTGTAGATAGCCATTAGGTAAAATAAATAGAAAAAGAATATATATAATGACCATCTTGTCCTTGCCTTGATTCACCTAATTCCCAATAAATTTCTCCTGCGTGAATGAGCATACCGTAAAATCGCTTTCACGCTTTGGTGCCTTCACGTCGTTCATTGGCTCATCCAAGTAAGTAATTCCAATCCAACATCATCTTGCATCTTCTTTTCATCTCTCTTTGTTTCCCATAATTGAATTTCTCTCATTTATTATACAATGTAGATGAATCTATATTCTCATTCCAACAAATAACCAAAATCTTGAAGAAGATTGATATTGGGCATTTGAAGAAGAAGAGAAGGTATGGTATAATCAACTATTTCATTTTCTTTTCTACATCTTCACAATTATTTCTTGCTTTAATTAGGTTTTATGTTGCTCATTTGGGTATAGCAAGTTAGGAAGTCATATGGTGCATTAATGTCGTTATTTACTTATCTTTCTCAATATCTTTTTCACATATGTCTATAAGAAGTATAATGTCAGCTATTCGTAGGAGGTAGATTTTCCTCTTTCGTGTTGAAATAACAAATTTAATATCATTCCAATTATAATTATAATCTAGTCTAATATCTTGATGGATCCTTTAAGTGGATTTTTTCCCATTGTGGTGAAATAATAACGACTGTATTGTTTTTACATATTTCTATAAGGAGTATAACATTGTTATCTCGTAGTTAGATTTTTCCTTTCCTTCAAGAAACAACGACGTTAATATCAAGAGTATGGAAGTTGATAACGAGTCTAATATCAAGTATGTATTATTTATTCATTAAGTAGATTTTTTCCATTGCGTGTAAAATAACAACTTCAATATCCTTTTTCCATATGTCTATAATGAGTATAAAATGGTTACTCCTCCAGAATTCAGATTTTCCTTTCGTGTTGAAATATCGAATTCAATATCAAGTATACATGCACTTATAACTAGGCTAATATCAAGTGTGTATCATGTAAGTATATTTTTCGTCATTGTGGTGTAATAAAACTTCAATATTGTTTTTACATATCTCCATAACGAGTATAACATCGTTATTTCACCATAGCTAAATTTTCACCTTTCGTGTTGAAATAACAATTTCAATATTGTTTTGTAATATGCTTGATGTGTGCTTGAATTGTCTATATGGTTAAACCACCAAAATATATATACGGTTGCAAGTTAAAACTATGAAATGAAGATAAACAAAACGAGGTCGCCAAATTATACAAGTTAGAAGTCCGTTATGGTGTGTTAAAGTCGCTCCTTGCTTATTTTCGCTTTACTTTTATTATTTCTACTACTTGAAGTAAAGCATAATAACTGCTTTGATGGTACCATGTGATATATTTCAAATGCAAATGTAATCGACATAAATATCAAGTTATTTGTTTTACGTAACGACGCTAATATTGTTATCTATATTTCTCAAGAATGTTTTGTTTAATAGCGCTTATGGACAATGCGACATGGTATGGATATCTATTTGTCATCCAGCTTGAATTCGAGAAGAATACGTATGTGTATGGACATGGAAATATGTGGAAAATGATAAAGGAAAGACAACGCCTATGTTTGTTTGAGAACAATTTCATATGTTGAACTATATGACAAAGTGAAGGAGGTATTGAATTTTGATTCAAGGCTATATTAAATGAAGATGGCATGCCTTGTCCCTATGGTGTGTAAAGCTCAAAGAAAGACCGACCATCATTGACTCGTGACAATAATGTGCATTGGTTCATTGCATCAGAGAGACTTTTTTGTGCATTACACTCGAGAAAACTGCTGAACATCGAGAATTGGTAGATGTTGATGCATGTTTATCACGGTTGATGGTGAAGAACAACTTCATATGAATGGGGATGAAGACTTTGTGCAAATTGAGAATGTCACGATCGATGATAATGGTGATGGGAGGTTACTACATTGGAATAATTTTGATGTTATTCAAGATTATCCCTAGAGAGATGTGGTAGTGAACAATCCATTAGAAGCCATGGATGGTGCTAACTTGATTGCAACTGAAAATCATAATCAAAATATGATAGATGACAACAATGATGGTTTGAATGCACATGAAACCCAAAGTCAAACTCTTGGAGATGGAAATGTGGCATGCATACAAATGAAAGCAGAGTCGAAGTTGTAGTTTCAAGCTTTTCTTCGTCCATTGTGGTTCATCTGAGAATTCAGAAAGTTTAAATGTGAAAGTTAGACAATTATTTCCAACTAAGAAGGGTTTGATACAAAAAATGTTATCTATGGCTATGGAGTGTCACTCAATTTAAAGTGAAGAAGTCAAATAAGAGCATATATGAAGTTGTGTGTATAGAGGATAAATGCACGTATGCTTATGGCTACAAAGTTTAAAAAATTCGATATATTTGAAGTTCAAAAATACCAAAGTAATCACACTTGCTCAATGAGTGTGCGCGCAAAGACCACAAGCATGCGCTATATATAGTTATTGGAAACCACATCGCCTCTAAGTTTCAAGATGCTAATCGATCAGATAGACCGAGAGACATTATTAGTGACATTCGCCGAGTTTGGCATCACGCTAAGTTATACAAAGGCTTATATGGCGTAAATATTATGCTATGGGATTGATCCGCGAAACCAAGTGAAAGCTATGCAAAATTGCCATCGATTCCCATGTTTTGGAGTTACAAAATCCAGGTACAAGAATATTCATTCACACTACTAAAAAGAACGTTTCAAATATTTTTTATGGCTTTGGGACCAAGCATACGTGGATTTCTTAACTCAATGCGACGAGTTATTTCGTGGATGGGACTCATTTGACTTCGAGTCATAAAGGTACTTTACTTGTAGCAACTTGTCGGATGCAAATTACGATATATCCCCTTGCTTGGGCGTATAGTTGATTCTCAAAAATAATAAGTCTTGGGGTTGGTTCTTCTAAAAGTTGAAGTTAATCACAGTGATACTGAGGAGCTATGATAATTTCCGATCGCGGCACGATGCATTAAAAATGGATTTCAAAAGGTTTTTGAGTTTGCTCATCAAGGAAACTGTATGTACCACTCGCAAAGGAATCAAGACTCGCTTCCACGCTGTGATATTGCACATTTGTTCAAGGCAACAGCAGAGGCTTATACAATACCGTAATTTGAGAACAATTTGGTGGCACTATTTAGTAAAGCGGAAGGAATTAGTGATTACTTGTTGGAAGAAGATTATTGTTATTGGGCTAGAGCACACTTTAGTGGAGTACGATACATAATATTATGACTACAAACAATGCCGAATCGCTAAACAAATTTTGTTAAAAGTGCGCAGAGAATTTCCTATAATTGGATTGATTGATTATATACTGAAACACAACAGTAGGTGGTTCTATGAAAGACACGCCGCAGTTGAAAATGTACCTGCGTTTCACTCCATCCTTAGAAAAGAAAATGCTTCAAATGTATAATGAGGCAGGATTGGAGGTGAGTCATTTCCCCGATGTTTATGATGTTGGTGATAATTTGGAACATCACATTGTGGACTTGGAAGCACGAGATGTACATGTAAGAAATTTGATTTGGACAAGTTCCCATGTGCACATGCCATTGCCGTGATAAGGTTTAATGGGATAACGGTTACAATTTCTGTAGTCTATATTACAAGATTTACTTATTGGAGGCAATCGTATTCAATTTGTGTATCCTCTCACAAAAGAAGATGAGTGGAAAATTTCTGAGTATGTGCTGCTAGGAAGGTCCTCCAACCATTGGTGAAAAGACAAAGTGGACAATCGTCGCAAAATAGAAAAAGATCAGCCGGAGAGTCTCGCAAAGCCTCGCAAGTGTAGTAAATGCCGTAAAACAAATGTCATAACCGCGCTACTTGTACAAGCTTCAGTAGTTCCGTAAGATGAATGATGCTTAAGTTCCTTTCTTCGATGTTATTCTCTCACTTTGTAAGAACTTATGCCTAAATTCTTTTGTGTTGGGATGTCATGCTTATGTGTACAATTTAGACATCTTTTAGTTGGAATGGGCTTCCTATTTGTATGCATGTACTACGTAAGTGATATGTGCCAGAATCGCATATATGTCGCCATTATCGCATTGCAGTTGGAACGATTTCTATATCGATATATCATTACTTGTACATTCCGTGAATTGCTTCAGCACTAGAACGATTGTCATATGTCGTCGCTCTAACGACATGAATATCGTATAGCATATTTGTACATTCTCAGAATGCTTCAAAATGTGCATTCCGTATATGATTAAGTACTAGAACAATTTAAATGTCGTTATAACGACTTTATATATCGTTATAACACATTTGTACATTCTGTGAATTGCTTCAGGTACAGAATCATTTCTATATCGCTATAACGACTTCGATACCGCTATATCACACTTGTACTTTCCGCAATTGCTTGTGTACTGCATCGATATTAATGTCGTTATAACGATTCTATATCGCTATATCACACTTACTTTCAGAATTGCTTCTGTGCATTAGAATCCATTTACATGTCGTTATATCGACTTATATATCGTTATAGCACATTTGCACATTCTCAGAAATACTCACATGAATATCGAAATTCTAAGTACTAGAACGATTTAAATGTCATTATAACGACTTATATATCGTTATATCACACTTGTAGTTTCAGTAATTGCTTCATGAACTCCAGAACGATTTCCATGTCGTTATAAAGACTTCATATCGTTAACACACATATACGTCCGTAGAAGCTATACTTATAGGAAATGGTTTCGCTATCGATGATAATGTGTATTCATCCACCACTTCATTATTGTTATTATAATTACAAAGATGTATTACTTTAAATGAGTGAGTGATAATGCAATCATACTTTAAATGATCTTTACAAGGAATTATTATTGTCTTGAGTGATTACCAAGATAATTATTTTTAAAGGATCACATTCTTAATTGATATACTACCTTGACAAAAATATTGGACACATTCACTTTTTGTTTTAACATTTACAAATGATCATTTAATCATTTTGGTCATTTAGGCTGTGATCATTTAAAAATAATTATTTTGGTAATCATATCAAAACAATCACATTTTCAATCATTTAAAAATCATTGATAGCTAGCCATTATTGCATTACCAGAATCAACGCTTGTTGAGTGAGTGATAATGCAATCCATACTTTAAATGATCGTTACAAGGAATTATTATTGTCTTGAGTGATTACCAAGATAATTATTTTTAAAGGATCACATTCTTAATTGATATACTACCTTGACAAAAATATTGGACACATTCACTTTTTGTTTTAACATTTACAAATGATCATTTAATCATTTTGGTCATTTAGGCTGTGATCATTTAAAAATAATTATTTTGGTAATCATATCAAAACAATCACATTTTCAATCATTTAAAAATCATTGATAGCCACCATTATTGCATTACCACTCATTACGTAAACTACAAGTGTGATATAACGATATATAAGTCGACATAACGACATTAAAATCGCTCTAGTTCTTGAAGCAATTCTGAAGAAGTATAAGTGTGATATAACGGTATCGAAGTTGTTATAACGACATGAATATCGCTCGGTACGAAGCAATTCGAAAGTGCAAGTGTGATGTAGCGGTATCAAAGTCGTTATAACGACATGAATATCGCCTGCACGAAGCAATTACGAAACTACAAGTGTGCTATAACGATATCTAAGTCGTTATGGCGACATTTAAATCGTTCTAGTACTTAAGCATTTACGATTGGTTCATGTGAAGCATTTACGAGAATGTGCAAATATGCTATAACGATATATAAGTCGTTATAACGCGACATTTAAATCGTTCTAGTAACTTTAAGCATTTGCGTTGTTCATGTGAAGCATTTACGAATGTGCAAATGTGCTATAACGATATATAAGTCGTTATAACGACATATAAATCATTCTAGTACCTGCCAATTCTGAAAGTATATGCGATATAACGATATAGAAGTCGCTTATAGCGACATGAATATCGCTCGTACCGCTGAAGCAATTGCGGAAAGTACAAGTGTGATATAAGCGATTGATCGAAGTCGTTATAACGCGATATGGAAATCGCTCGGTACCGGCAATTACGGAAAGCACATATGTGCTATAACGATATATAAGTCGTTATAACGACATTTAAATCGTTCTAGTACTTAATCGTTCTGAATGCATTTGAAGCGATTACAGAATGTACAAATGTGCTATAACGATATAGAAGTTGTTATAATGACATGGAAATCGATTAGTACCTAAAGCAATTCACGAAAGTATAAGTGTGATATAACGATATCGAAATCGTTATAACGACCGAATATCGTTATATCACCTGGCAATTCTACAGAAAGTACACGTTTTACGATATAAACGGTATCAAAGTCGAAAGAATATTTAAACATAGGAATTACAATATATCATCCACATAACGACCAGTCACCAAGTATTCATCCACCAAAATATATAGTATATAGTGACATTACGTGTGCATCAAGCGGGGCCAAAATAGTGGAAAAAGGCTAAATGTTACACCCCAACAACTACTACAACAAACAACGTATGGTCTATGGGTCAAAGTCCCATGCTAGTAACTCTATGGCAAGTTTCCTCCTCCAACTTGGTACCTTGCATCAATAATTAATTGCATGAATATCCAGCTTCACAACAGAAATTCTATGTATTTCAAAGCCAATATCCATGCCCTACAAATTGATCATAATTTGGTAAGTGAGATCTCCAATGAAAATATAGTTGGATAGATATCTAAGTGACTTTACTAATAGACCTTACCCATTGCTTTGCTGAGGAATGTTTTTCACATCCACACATTTGAACTCCCTTACCGTATTGCTCATCACACATTACATGCATTTTCATGAGTAAAGGGATAATCTTTGGAGAGGCTTCGCCCACTCTTGAGTCCTTGCCTTGTACACATGACCTTGCAACCTGTCAAACTGGATATTGTACGCTTCTCCAAGTCAATTTCAAATGTGACCCAATGGTTGTCCATGCAACATGGAAAATACAAGTATTTGCACTCTTTCCATGGTCTTGACCGTTCAGGTGTTTGTCCATTGACATAGTTCAACAATCTTTGATGTGTGTCAAATGTGGGCTCCTGGACTTTGGATTCTTTTGTATTTCATCATAAGCCTTTTTCACAAAGTAGCAAAACCACGAATCCATGATGCACTTGATCCTTGCGAAAGCAGTTTGGGTATTTCAGGCTTGAACACGAATTTGATATAATGCCTCGTCCACAATCTACATTAATTAAGTATTTAGTTAACGAAAACAATCTAATGGACCATAAAGCAACTGAGTTTCTTATACTGACCTCATCTCCAAGCCAACCATCAGTGTCCAACAATTGTTTCATCCACTTGCCTTGCACATCATTAGTACCGAAATTTTACCATATCCCTGAAGCAAGAAACCATACCAATATAAATCAGATCATTTGAAATTAATATTCACATACAAGCATATCTCTATATATTATGTTCATATACGTTGCATGTGTAGTTTTATCCCACTCATCGAGGGCCTCGAGCATCGCAGGATCTACTTCTCGATATGGGTCATATACTCCAACATCACACAACTTTCTCTTCTTTGTCGGGTCTATGTACGGAGACTCAATAAGGGTGCTTTTCTTTTCAAACGATATCCACGCCCTTTTTGGTGATCGACACATAATAGTTAGATCATGTACCCTATTGCACGAAGGTTGCAAAGACTATACTCGATTCAAATTTAATAAATGAATATACAAAGATGCACATAGCATATATGTCCGCATATCGTCACCGATTTGTCTTCGATCCTCAACTATCCACAGGAGTCACATGATCAATACAAGTTGGCATTCTTTTCTCCTCATTTTGTACACCATCACGGAGGTTGAACTAGTTTACACAAACTATCAAACTTAACACGAGTACACTAAATGTATTCACAAAGACATTGCATTATTTGCATACGTTGTCCCGATTTGTTCTCTTTCTCCCAACCTTAAAAAGGAGCCACATCATCAACGGGCGTTGTAAATCTCCTCATGTTGTATGCCATCCCCTACCGAAGCAAAACTTATATTTAGATCAATTCAAACACAAGTCCACAAAAAGAAGCACATTATGTTCTCAATTTGCATACCTTCACATTTTTCATTCTCATTATCATCGGCTCTCATTGGGCTCATGTAAGCAGCATCCATTACTTCATCCCTTTGTTGTACAATGTCACCTGCAGGTTGTGAAAAATAGAGTCACTAAGTATTCATCACTAAGTATTCAAATAAAAGTATATAAGACAAATACACATTATAATGGCATGTCATTATATTACCGAATGTACGTTTTCTCCTTTCGTACACCATAGCCGATGTCACATCATTCTTTGCATGCTCCGTATTTTCATTTCCTTGTTCTCCTTCGATTTTTTTGTCATTGGTCGTCTCTTCATTCTCTTCTAATAGCCCCTCATCATTAAACTTCTTCATCAGATTATCAAGCCCACCTTCTTCCCTATTTTCTAGTCTCGGTGGAACCTTGATACATCATCGACTATACTTGGTAGCATCACGATCAATTGCGAACGAAATTTGTCCCCTACAGATAACCTGTCGATCTTGTACTCTATACGATCAAGTCTCATCACAATTTTTTCCATCTCCCTCTTCACCACATCTCCCACCACATCTCTCACCAAATCTCTTATATTTTGGTCAACTGGTGGTGATGGAATCTTGAGAATGCTGTTGGAGCATGTCCGTCATGAGAATCAGATGGATTAGCATTTGTCTCATGCTCGTCTCCCTCGTGATGTTGGGAAGCGGTGTTATCTTCTTCCTCACAAAATGGAAACTCTTTCCAATAGGCCATCCGTAGCTTCGGCCTTCATTCGGGAGCAATGTCGATTTGACCTCTGCATGTGGATGTTAAGTGTATACAAAAATTTAATCTTCTAGAAGAAAAATATACGGACTTTCTACCACTAAACATAAATATGAAATGCAATATACCTCTTTCGATTCTAGAATCAAGTTAATTTTAGCATTGCCACCCTCTTGTTAATCTCCCCAAGCCAACATTCTAGGAATTACATCCATGTGTCCTGTAGCAAATATATTTCCTAGAGTTGGAATAGCTTCAAATGCCCAGACCTGATAAAGCAAGTATTATAAATTCATGAAACATAATTTCATATAATTTCATGTATAAAATACAAGTTACTTATTGGGTACATACCATTATAGCAAGAGGAAAACCATGTAGCGAATATTTAGATTTTGGACCTTCCACTATGTCGAGTCATATGCGCTTGAGTATCTTAGCGTACACTCAAATGATAGTTTTCCCCAAGGATATTTATTAAATTTTTTCTCATCCTCTACCAAGTCAAAACCACAAACTCAATCTGGTCTTGTCTCGCAACTAGTACGACATAAGCCAAAATAAGAATGAGTCCCACTTGTCTCTATCTCCATTGTCGTCCACAAGTTTCAAAGACATCATATACATCTGCCTTCTGCTTTCTCCTCAGTGCTAAAATATTTCTCCATAAGTGGGGATTCTATTCCTAAAAGTTTTGTCGACGTCTTCAACCCCACCTGCATTTAAGCCCGTGACTAGAACAAATTCTTGGATGCCAAACCTTATAGGTTTATTTCCAACAATAAACCAAGCTTCTTCCATTAATTCTTGGCAGAACGCACTATCAATTGATGCACAATCTGATGCCAATTTAATATTTTTAAGTTTTAGCAATTATGTAGAAACAACTTTTTCTTAACTTGGCTTTGTGAGTTTTGTCCAATTTCAAGCTATGACCCCGCACCATTTTTCATATTGCATCTAAGTTCATCGATCGTAATGACATCCTTTGCATATTCAACATCGGTACCATATCGTCTCTCCATATTACTACAACATACAAAACAATTCATATTGAATAAGGACATATTCATTTCTCCATCTCCCTCTTAATTACAGATTCAAAAATAGACAAGTCATAGTAGATGCTCTTATGCTAAAAGATAGCCCTTTATTTTCATTTACAACACTTCATATTGAATAAGGACATATAAGGAAGTGAAGAATTTAAGTATATACGAATAAAGAGAGTTAACTATATTTTGGATTGGACAAAAAAAGAAAACAACCTTTTAATAAATACCTTGAACCTCTCATGAGAACGAACCGAAGTTCATCTTTCGGTAAGCCCAAGTTCATCCTCACAAGAATTAAATATAAATTTAAATCAAGTTGAGGGGAAGTGAATACACAAACATGTGAATTGTGCAGTGCAATTGCCACACCTATAAAAAATTATTGTAACTAGATCAATTAACTTCAATATAAGTTCCCCTGAAGATACTTTTCCACTCCCATTCTGTTCCCCATGTAGCGCAGTCTTGTTATCCTCATTATTGATGTGTGCCAATAAAATTTCTCCGTATACAAATGTGTAGAAATGCCTTATTCTATCAAACCCAATGGAGGGCGGAGAATAAGAGTGGATACTCCTCATATTATATTTTTATGCTACATAACGCGTTCCATATTATTACAACTCAATATGCCTTTGCACAAGTTACTAATTTTACCCAAACACAATCCTATGTTGTGTTTCAATACCAAAACTACTAGGACATCTCCAATGCACATGCAACCTTCAATTGCCAAGGATATAAAATATTTTGATGATTTTAGAAATATCTCACCAATGTGTGCACACAAACAACAAATCGTAACGCAAAACTATATATTTCGATTTTGTAAAGAAGAATGATTCAGGAAAAATCAAGGGCATATAGTTCAGCGTGAATACAGATAATTTTTCTTCATAATTTCCACTAACACATTTATCAATAAGAAGGACATCCCGACGTGATCGATTGATTCTATCTAGGAACTCCGAATGAAACAAATCAAAACATCGAGAACATCCCAATCACAAAATGATGCACTATGCACCTTGAAGTGATTCTTCAATTGGTTTCAACCTAAACTCATAAATTTCTAACCTGAATGCAATGCAAATAGGCTGTGTACCACTCAGGAATTCCATGATGACAGAGTTTGACTAAAAAGGTGGAGGAAAAAAAAAACCCTGACATAATACAGGTACATAAAACAACTAAAATGAGGACAGAGGTGAGGCAGAAAAACATAAGGCTTCCAGGAAATTAAGACATAACAATCAATCACATGTCCCCTTTCATTGATGAACCTTGCCTGTAAGATCTCGGAGATGAGAACTCAATGTCATTGTGACGTATAGCTAGAAAATTAATATTGTGTGAGCTAAGATTCTAATAGTAAAGCATGCTCACAAGTAATGCTCAACTAGGCTGTATGTTCACAATCATTCATCACTCGTAATGTTCTATACTTCTGCAGCCAAATAGATCGAAACTAGAGAAGAAACTAGTGACGGAAAGAAAACCCTGATGTACTATCTCAGTTCTCACAGGCCGATTTTTACCTTGAATTGAAGCTTCAACTGGTGAAATACAAGGAAGAGATCGAAGCCACGGTGGGAGGAAGAACTCGAAGAGGAGCAGCGCGAGAATCAACTCGAGGAGAAGCCGCAAGCGCGAGGAAAAACTCGAGACGAAGAACGAAAGAATTGGGGTGGAATTGTTTTGCCCTAATTTGAAATCGTTTTGCCCTAATTTCGAATCCCTTTTGCCCTAATTTGATGGAATGGTTTGATTTGTCTGCTGGCCTCTGTGTGGACGGTGAAGTGGTGAAAATGGAGGGTGAAGAAGGGTGAAAGGTGACTTAAATGATGGAGGGTAAGGTGGTCTTTCAATTTTTAAATTGTTTATATTTAATTTTTAGTAAATAATATTGGTCAAAGGCTATTTGTACAAAAGTTTTGTGTGGGAAGTCTAGTTGATATAATTTCCCATAACTCAACATTCATTGTTCTCTTTAATTCCAGACTGCCTTATCTCTCTCTTGGGGGACGATTAGGGATTTTCTCTTCAACCCTTCTGTGTTGATTTCTCGTCGGTTTCTTGACGGTTTAGGAGTGTTTTCTGTGCTTTTTGCTGTTTCTACTACCGATTTATTGCCTGATCACCATGGATCCGGATGAAATTGCGAAATTGTGCGATAGGTTACATTTGGATCTCGAGGAAGCACCTCGGGTTTCTCTTGCAGCTGATGTCTCGGACGAAGGTATGGTCAAGCTCGATTTTTGCTTGGTAGGGAAGATATTAGGAGGTAAAACTGTTAATAAAGAGGGATTGGAGTCAGTTCTACGTCTCATCTGGAAAACCAAGTTTTCGTTCCGTCTCGAAGCAAAAGGGGGGAGTAATACGTATCTTTTTCAGTTTGGTTCTGTGGAAGATAGGGACTTTGTTCTTAAGGGAGGGCCTTGGCTTTTTAACAAACAAATCATCTCTTTGGTGAAGCCTAAGGGTGCGGGTGCTTTGGGCGTAATGGAGTTCAACCTTGTTCCTCTCTGGGTACATATTCTGAACCTCCCATTAAATCGGCTTGTTTTACTGAACGGTGTGTTGCTTCACTGGGGGGGCTGCTGGCAGAGGTCCTGGCTGTTGATTTGGAGGGGGTAGTCCCTCGGGCTCGTGTTAAGATTGATGTTTCGAAACCTTTAAAGAGGGGACTTAGAGTGAACTTGGAAGCTCTCAATCAAGAATTTACGTTACCTATTCAATTTGAAAAACTCCCAGATTTCTGTTTTGGCTGTGGATTGATTGGGCATCGACTCTGTGATTGCACTACCAGTTGTAGTGGGAACTTAGTAGAATCATCACGCAAGTACGGGGATTGGATGCGTGCAACAACGTTCAATAGTCGTAGGAGACAAAACAGACAAAATTCGAACACAGAGAGTCAATCTAACACAGAATTCTCGAGTGAACCTAGTGCGGAAGGGGTGAGAAACAGTAAAGAGGCTCAATCTGAATGTCAGAAGGTTGAAAATAGCTCTAACACAACGATGCAGAAACCCATGGAAGAGGGTACTACAATGCAGGCTAACCTACCCTTAGATACTGGTTTGAATGATGAACTGAATTCAGTCGCCAATCACATGGTCGGGTTTGATTTGAACGGACTTTTAAGTGGTCAAGTGGGGGAAAGTGATGGTGAAAATAACAGGCAAATTCTTGATAGCTCCCTAATGGATAAGAAATTAGGTAGCAGTATGTTTGATGTTCAGGTGAGGGTCGATGGGCGCAGTGTGGCGAAGGGAAAGCAGGCGGCCGGAAAGAATTCATGGAGACGCAAAGGAACTAGTCCTAGAAATTTGAGGAGAGGAGCGAGGGCAAAAAACTTGATCCTTTATTCCCCTTCCAAATCGAAGAGTAACTTTTCTCCCGTACCAGGGAGTGGGAAGCAACCATGTAAAAGGAAGCTGGGGTTGGAAAATGAGGAACAGGCTGCAAATCTGAAGAAACATAAGTTGGGTGAGCTTGAAGTCCAGGATATGGAGCACGATGTTGGTGTGGATGCGGCGAGTTCTGCTGTGCAGAACCGCCGAGCATTATGAATTGCATATGTTGGAACGTGCGAGGATTGGGGAATACTTGCACGTTAAATACCCTCCGGCGGTTGATCCGCCAATTTTCCCCCAATCTGGTCTTCCTGTCTGAGACAAGATTGTATGGTTCTAGGGCAGCCAATGTTAGATGTTCGATGGGTTTCCAGAATAATTTTGTTGTCGATTGTATCGGTAAGAGTGGTGGGCTTATGCTTATGTGGAAGGATGAGTGTGTTGTTGACATTAAATCTTTCTCTGTGGGACATATTGATGCTATGGTTCGTGATGAACGGGGACATAGATGGCCATTTACAGGCTTTTATGGACACCCCAAGTTATCGAAAAGACACCACTCGTAGGATTTGCTTCGGAGGCTCAGCTCCCAATGGGACACACCCTGGATCTGTGGTGGAGACTTCAACGAGACGCTTCTCCTAACAGAGAGGGAAGGGGGAGAGAGAGACCGTATGGGGCTTCCCTTACTTTTCAAGCAGCTTTGAATGATTGTGGTCTTGTGGATTTACAGTCTAGAGGGCATCCTTTCACGTGGAATAGTAAAAGAGGTGGGGGCCAAATATCCAAGCTAAGTTGGACAGGTTTGTCTGTACCTGTGATTGGGCCGAGTTATTCCTTTTCGCCGGTGTTGAGCACCTTCCTTTGGAAAGTTCTTATCACATGCCTATTGTGCTCAGTTGTGGGGGATGGGGGATGGGGGAACCCCTTTACTCATGCCAAAGGAAAAAAGCCTTTTCGTTTTGAGCCGTTTTGATCCAGGAAGAGGACTACAAGGATGTTGTCATGGAAAAGTGGTTGATTGACACTCCAGAGGTTGATGTTTCCAATGACTCTTTCATGGGTGTTACTAAAAAGCTCAAAGGTTGTCAATCTGGTCTGATTCAGTGGAGTAAGAAGAAGTTTGGCCAATGGAAGTCGGTTTTGGGAAAGAAAAGGATACAGCTTGAAGGGCTCTATATGTCTAGTTCTTCGGCAAACCATATGAATGAGATTAAGCTTCTTGAGGCAGATATTGAGTTTCTCAGTAGGAGAGAAGAAAGTTTTTGGAGACAACAATCCCGAGTCGACTGGCTTCGAGAGGGTGACCGAAACAAGAAATTCTTTCATGCTAGAGCCAAGAGCAGATTCCAGAATAACTTGATCAGGAGACTTAGGGACAGCAAGGGCGACTGGATTACCGCTCGAATGACTTAGTTTCACACGTCGAATCGCATTTTGACAGTCTTTTTAAGAGTGGGCAGCCCTCTCCGGAGATTCTGGAAGCGGCTTTGGAGGGTATGGATGTCATGATTTCTTCTGAGAGCCTAAGGTTGTTGGAAGATCCTTTTTATGTGGAGGACATTGAGAGAGCTTTATCTAGCATTGGACCTCACAAAGCACCGGGAGTCGATGGTTTTCATGCGTTACTTTTTCAGAAACATTGGACAACAATCCAGCGCGATGTGGCGAAAGCTTGTCTTGATGTGCTTAATGGGGGTAAGTCGGTTAAGTCTATCAATGAGTCTATTATTGTGCTCATTCCAAGAAGAAGAACCCCGGATTATATTTCTGAATTTCGGCCCATCAGTCTCTGTACAGTCATGTATAAAATTATCTCGAAGTGCCTCGCTAATAGGTTGAAGATGGTTTTGTCTCCGTTAATCACTGAGCATCAGGGCGCTTTCGTGCGTGGTAGGTTTATTTCGGACAACGCAATCATGGCTTTCGAGTTACTTCATTTGATGTCGAAAAAACACCAGGGAAAGCAAGGATTTTTGGCTCTTAAATTGCATATGAGTAAAGCTCACGACAGGGTAGAGTGGGACTTTGTGTGTGCCATGATGAACAAAGTGGGTTTTCCTCCCCGGTGGGTGAATCTGATCAGACACTGCATCTCGACATCTCAGTTCACCTTCTTTTTTAATGGAGAGCTCTGTGGTAATGTGAGGCCTACTAGAGGTTTACGGCAAGGCTGTTCACTATCTCCCTACTTATTTATCTTATGTGCGGAGGGTTTTTTTGCTGCTATTCGTAGGGCTGCTGTGCAAAAGAGTTTAACTGGGATGAGATGCTGTCAACAGGGTCCTCGCATTACTCATTTATTCTTCGCCGATGACTCTTATTTTTACTAAGGTTTGTGATCGTGATGCTCTTCAGATTGTGGAGATCTTAAGTTCTTACGGAAAAGCCTCGGGACAAGTTTAGAACATCTGAGATTCTATGTTGAACCTGGTGGCATGTTTATTCAACAGCTTTTAGAACTAGCTGCTTTGACAAGTTGAGCCTCTAAACATTTTGTACGTTGAGCCTTATGGCATGTTTATTCAACAGCTTTTAGAAGTAGCAGCTTTTAGTACTAGATGTCTTTACAAGCAAAGAAACCAATTGACAGTTTCCCGATTCAGAATGCTGGATAAAAACATCCATATGAACACATCAACTTAAATAAATTACAAAACGTGCTGTGCACTTATTCTAGAATTCGAAGGTATTCAACATGCTATAAAGCACTTGCATGTTTATAACTACTACATAGTGAAAGAAGGCCATTTATACATATGGTTAGACAATCTACCCAATATCATCCACAAGAGCAATATCAATTTATCTAGCATCCATCCACAAGACTACCTAGTATCTATCCAAAGGACTAACATCAATTTATCTAACAACCATCCACAACTAAAAAGAAAGTGAGAATTTAGAATGAGATCAGTTACATTGTGAATCAAAATCACTTAATTTAATGCATAGGGTACATAGTCAATAGTAATATAGTTTTGCACAAGCTTCTACTAATACACATCATCCAACAAATTGCCATTAAATTATCAACAAATTTCAATTTGATGCCCTCTTGTCTTCTTCTTTTCCCTTTCTCAAACAACACATTCAAAAATATCATCATTTTTCTTGGTATGATATGATAGTCTTCAAAACATCTCAAACATGCGGGATAAATCTCCAATTTTGTCTTTGGCCGCTAATTTCTTTGTTGCTATGACTGCACCAATAGATGGACCTTCGTCACCCCACCTGGAAAATGAACATCTCTCCTTATTGCAATCATAGAAGGGCAAACATTAACTTTGGCACAGAAGCTATTGGCTCTCCATTTCTAAAGTTGTGATAAAGCAAATAGAAGATAAGCAATAAAGTAAATTTTCCACTTAATAAGACCTCTTTTCAAGTCATATTTAAAAGAAACAATAAAGTCTCACTATTGACTTCTTAGCTCCAGATTCCAACATTTTTTTTTTTTTTTTTTTTTGGTTTTACTTCCCCCACAAAGAAGACTGTAAGCAATAGTTAAGGCATCATCAAACCTAAGATGGGTCACAATCCTACACGAACAACAGTACAACGCACTTGCAATTCAGAACCTGACAAGGCGTAAGCCTTAGAGCTTGTTCGGGAGGGAGTACTCAAAAAAATAATCTTTCTAACATCATTTTCAATCAGTCATTATGTCAATTTGGCAACTTTTTTATATTTTTCAAACGTTTTCTTTACTTCTCAACCGTACGCCAAAAATCAAATTTTCTGTACTTCTTATCAAAGATATCCTTAATAAGGTTGTACCTGCCAACAATTTTCTTGAAGAGTTACAAACTCCCGAAACTCAAGAATCATTTGTTCAACAAAATTCCAAAAGAAAACATGCTTCTATATTGCATTGAATGATATAGTAGAGTTCTTATTTTCTTTTCCAAATGCACAGAAATTGTATGATCTTTCACCAATTAATAGTAGTAAAATCAAAGTAAGGAACATAGAAAGGATGATCTAGAATAAACAAAGTTAAAGTAGGTAAAACAACGGCTTTACCCGTGTCAAGAGAAAAAGAGACAAATGAAATCATAATAATAAACAACTAATTGATTCTTGCCTAAATTAAAGATATGGTTTATAGGACCACAATGATTCCCACTTGGACTGCAGCATTTAAGCCCGATCAAGATAATGAAAACCTCCCAACAAACAAAGCTTAAAACGATTAAAATTTTAAAAAATAAAATCCTTCTGTCAACAAAAAAATTCCCAAATTCAAAATCACTCATTACGTCAATAAAAATTACCAATTTCAAACCCCAGATTAATGTTATCTTCGGAAGAAATAGACCTCTCTCGCCCAGACAGCACTGTACGCCACCACCACTTACCTTGCTCCGTCGAAGGAGAATTGCTTTCAGAGTGACAAGGACGGACTGAGAGCAAAGAGAAGTGGTTTGAGTGACCAGAGTGAAGAGAAAAGGGATTGACTAGAGAGAGCCGAGAGAACTAGTTAGGGTGAGAAAATGGATTGACGAGAGAGGAGAAGGAGCCAGAGAACGGGCTTGGGGGTTGATTTTAACCCAAAAAGAGAGGATAACCTGTAAATTTCAGATTAAGTAAAGGGTAATATGGTCATTAGGTTAATGTTGTATACCCTCTAGCATTATTCATGTAACTAGTTGTTTCACCCGTGCGTTGCACGGAAAACAAAATTAGCAAGAAAAAAATAGCAACAGCAGCAGCTCCATTTGGGTGGACCTTTTAAAAGAGTAGCTACAATAGTGTCTCTCTCCTAAATCGATCGTGTGCAAAACTATAAGTTACGGAATTAAAGGTATGTTTTTTCTGGCTTAAATTTGGTGTAGATTAAAGTTTGACTAAATGTGTGGTTGAGAATTAGAGATGGAGTATTAAAAAATATAAAGTAATTGTCAAATCAATGAATGGATGGTTAAAAATGATGAGAGAGAAAAAGTAAATTTAAGTTGATGAGATTTAAGCTGGAAAGAACATACCCTTAAGTGTTGTGGTAACATCTGCCAATATCCTAAATACCAGTTCTTATTCAAAAACAAAAAAAAAAAGCCAGTTAATTGCTCTTTAATCGACATTACTGATGAACAACAACGTCACTCTTTAAAATAGAGTCACGAATATAGGTATCATACAGGCACATCGGAGCATGGACAATCTAAGAGCAGAATTCATTTCTCTACTGTCTCCGCAATGGAATTGTTCAAAAAAGCGAAATCCGTTCGACTTAAGAGCCATCACGACAAATACTTAACCGCCTGTTCAGACGAAGATTCCATAATCCAGGACCGTGCAAGCTCTTCCAAATCTACTGAATGGACGGTCAAGTTCGTCGAAAGAGCTGAAAACTTTTTACGCTTCAAAAGCCGTTACAGTAGATACCTAATGGCATCGGACGAGCCATTCCTTCTTCACTTCTTGGAATGACTGGTCAGAAAGTCCTCCAAACTTCACCCCGAGAACTGGGTTCATCGGTCGAATGGGAACCGTTTATGGACGGGACGAAGATAAAGCTGAAAGCCAGATATGGTAATTATTTGAGTGCAAACGGGGGGTTGCCACCGTGGAGAAACTCGATAACTCATGATATTCTTTATACGCATAAGATTGGATTTGTTGGGAAGTTGAGATTGTTGAGGCTCGACCAGAGGGAGATTTTGGGACTTCTTCTTTTCGACTGCTGCTATCTAGTTTTCGGAGTTCGTCTTCATCTAATCCATCTTCTCATAAATCTCAAGGTTTGGTGAATTAAATGCTTAATTTCAAGTTTGCTTAATAAATTTGTATTAATTCAACGGTTTTGTAGATAAAGATGAGAGGAAAGATTCAAAAGAAGATGAGCCACTTATTGACACCACTTCGCCTCATAAATCTAACTCAAAAAATCGAGATGATTACGCAATTAATGTCGGTGGAAAACCAAGTAAATCTGCAGTCGAAATTTGTTGTCTTATTTCCTGTCTCATTAACTAAAATGACCAAGATGCACAATTAAACATATTAATTTTTATTGGATGAGATAATTTAAGAGACAGAAAATGAGACAACAAATGTGAACCCGCAAATAGGTGTCGTACCTATTACCTAGTATTAAGATACATTATTGATGTCATAGGTGGAGGCACATCAGAGCATGGACTGCCAGAAGGGAGATACTATTTCTCTACAGTTCTTGCTATGGAATTCCTCAAGAAAGCAAAAACTATCCAACTTAAGAGCTACCACAACAAGTACTTAACCGCACATTCCAACGAAGAATCCGTCGTCCAAGATCTTTCGGGCTGGACGAATGCTACAGAATGGACGGTCGAAATCATTGAAGGAACTGAAAACTTTTTAAGCCTCAAAAGCTGTTACGGTAAATATCTCACCGCGTCATAAAGTTGTTCAACTACGCCCAAAGAATTAGATTCGTCCGTCGAATGGGATTTTATGGATGGAACAAAGCTAAAACTGAAAGCAAGATATGGTAACTTTTTGCGGGCGAACGGGAGTGTGCCGCCTTGGAGAAACTCGATAACTCACGATATTCCTTATACTCATCATGATTGGATTTGTTGGGAGGTTGATATCATTGGGAATAAGCGAAATGAAGTTGGTAATATTTCTTATCCATACGGCTCTAAATGGATAGAAATTCTAGAGAGTATTGTTTATGGAGGTTTGGTGGAGTTAATCGCTAGCCTAAGTATAGTGGCATCTGCTGCTGGTGCTGAAACTGCAACAAGTAAGTCTTTCGTACCGATAAGTAGTTATATATGCAAATTAATTTCATTTTACACATTTCTCGTATTGCAGTGAACGTCGTGGCTCTTGGATTGGCGAATGTGATAAGCTTAGTATTCATTATTGCCCATAGTGTGAGTAACTACATTTTCTTCTATGATCTTCTTTAGAAAATTTATCACGTTTTCTGAAGGAATTATGCTATTTGTATAGATAATATGTACAGAAAATTGTACCGATAATATTTTATCTCATTAAATGGTCGAATTTATGTACATGAAATATGCAGCTGCGGGACATGAAGAATCATCACCCAGTACAAGACTCGGACAAACAAACTAAAAGATACGAAGAACTAATTGGCGCAAGAGAATATTTCCTCCTCCATTTCGCTTTCATCATCCTATCATTCCTTCTATTTGGCCTTATCCCTCCTTTAGTATATGGCTTGGCGTTCGAGCTGACGAACAATAATGATTACACAATCATAGCAGTTGCAGTGGCTTCTCTTGTATGCATCATTCTTTTGTCGATCCGAAAGGCTTATTGTCAAGGTGATAAAATCTATGGTGACTATTTTAAAACAATATCGAATTATATCAGTAATGCGGTGGCTGTTGCGGGTGTTGCATATGGGATGGGAGATGCGGTGAAGATAGTTGTTGTGAGGATTGGGTTGTTTAATCAGCCAAGTACACTTGCATCTCCCGATTTGTTCGATTAAGCTACTCCGTTGTTGGCTACTTCGTGATGTTATATTATGAGAGTCATGTGAGGTTGGAGTTCATTTACGTTATAAGAAATTGGATCTTTAGGAACGGTCCAATTATCGTTATAGCCTCGTGCTTGTAGAGTAATAGGAGCGACATTTCTGCTACTACTCTACAGGGCACGAATATGTCGTTGCTATTGCTCTACTGACACGAGGCTATAGGGACAATTGTCGCCCCTAAAAGTCCTGTTTCTAGTAGTGTTTGTATGTTGTGTGTTAGAGATTATTTATGGTATTATTTGCAAGTATTTTCTTTAACTTGTTGTAGTTGGCTCAATATCTGAAATACAATTCCCAACACACATGCGCACGCACACATATACACACAAAACAAGAAACCAATACACCAATCTGTTGTCGTAACAACTTTGTCTCCAGAGAGTAATAATTGCGACATAGCATTATGTCGCTACTATTGCTTATGTCATTTTTATTGCCCTGTATACACACAAGACTTTGTAACGGGGATGGAGCCCAAAAAATTTTGAAGTTTAAACTTTAAAGTAGAAAATTTAAAAAAAGAACCTTACCACACATCCACACAAAAGTCAAATCACACACATCCACACTCTAATAGAGTGTGGGCTCCCCCTCAAAATTTGAAGGAAGGTAGTATGGTACATTCACAGCACACTCTATTACTGTGTGGATGTGTATGATTTGACTTTTGTGTGAATCTAATACCACTTGTCGGAAAAAATTCACCTCTTTCTCATTTAAAGCTCTGATACCACTTTTTAGGAAATATAATAGATTCCCCCCGAGGGAAACAGCACAGCTGAAAAATATAAACAAACGCAGAATAATAAGACACCAATAATTAACGTGGCTCGATCGACTGCTGATGACCACGGAATAAGACCACTTTTATTAATGAGAAAAACTCTGGTACAATTTTTTCTCACCCTCTCAACTTTTCCCCACAAACTTTTTCTCTTCTTAACAAAACTACAGCAGTCAAAGAACAACGTACGCGACACCCCCATTCGTACCTTCTTCTTCTATCTCTCTAATTTTCTTCAACCACGATCGACGATCCAATTCACCATGACAGTCTAATCCTCAATTATTGTCCATGTTCAATTCATCTCGACACCATGAATAAACAAAAGATACCCGCCACCTTCTCTCTCGCTCAACTCCTGGCACCCTTTTTTTGGTACACAATATTAGACAAGAAAAGATCAATACTATTTCTTTCTCTTTCTAATTTTTGTCCACTCACCTTTCTAAGCACACCTCACAGTTGGGGCTCATACCCATACTTATATATGAAAATTTCCAAATCTTATTTGGAATTGGAACTTCTTTCCTTCCATGAGAAATCTCCTAATCCTTATCTGAATTGGACTCTTTTTCCTTCTTCATTGTTTAAATATCCTAAATCATATTCCTAACAAAGTAGACACAAAAAAAAGGGGGGGGATGATATACCACAGAAGAGGGCAATGTCGTTGAAGAATAAGGCAACAGTGTTCAAATAGTCGGGATAAAAAGGCTTAAAATAAAGGGCCAATAAAACGCAAGTTACTGGAAGAAACTGAAACGTGTTTTCAACACGTGAACTATAAAAATTGGAAATGCTCTTTTAACATATTAAGTCTATATCTATATATATTAAAAGAAAATAAATAAAGAGTAAAAATTTGTTTCCATAATGATATCCTATAGATTAATTCACATAATATCATCCCCTTTGAAAAATAGAGAATGTACATTCTTATTATAACAATACATTCTTAAAATATCAAATAACTAGATTAACTGTTATTAGTAAAATCACTTTTGAGATGAATTCTTCAAGGTTAAGTATTTGAAAAATAAGAGTTCGAATTCAATTTGAAGACTACTTGAATCAAGTCAAAAATAGCAACTTTGACCAGTCAAAGAAGGTGGTCAAAGGAGGTGGTTAACGGCGGTTTAACTTTTCTTAACGGCTAAAAATAAACTCTATAAATGGCTTGTTGCTTCATTTTATAGATATGTCATTTTGAGTAAGATGCGTTCATAGCAAGGTTGGTGAGTGGCAATTGAATTACCACCAAGAGAGATGTGATAGATGAGAGTAACATAGCTAGGTTAGTGGCATATGAGATACCACAAGATTGGTGAGTGGCACACAATTGAGAGCTACCAGCCTACCACCAAGGTATACCATTGGAGAAAGTAGAGAGAAAAACAAAGTAGAGAGACAGTTTTTGTGAGAAAAATATTATTTCTCTTAGTATTTTCTATTACTTATATGTTCTCCTATATTATAAGAAAAATTTGTCATTATCACCTCCTTATATATAAAGAAAAGTTATATTCTCCTACTAGAATGAAATCCATCCAATCATATCCGTGATTTTTACTCCGAATTCATTTTGGAGCTTTCCACGTAAAATTTTTGTGTTTATTTAATTTTCAATTTTCTCATTTCGACTTACATTGCAAGGAAGTGCTCCGTTCCACTACCATCCTAACATTAACTTCAACCCAAGAGTGTGCACTCATTTGGTGCAGAGAACCAAGAATAAACTACTTATATCTCGTGTCGACAAAACATGCAGTTCATTTTTCAGCTTTAGAATAGAAATATACACAACATGCCATGAAGAAAATGTACAAAACCACGTCACCTCGTGTTATGCTTTAAATTGAAAGTAGTGTAATATAAAATGGACAAAGTCCTCGACACTTCATGCACACAAAAAAAAACGTAACACCAGATAATACATTCCGTGCATGTCCTTACCTTATATTATCTAAAAAATTAATTCGCTAAGCTGAGATGAACCATGCCTCACAAAAGTATTTATCTCAATTGCTATTGGACGTATCTTTCTGAAGAGAGTCCACATATTCTGAATGAAACCACTGAAACTCCACAAACCCACGATAATTGTCGCAGAAATATATCCGCTCAGCATCCAGGGATAAAGCGAGAGAACAAACGTCTCTAAAAACTTTTAACTCCACTGGACTCATGTCAGGATATATCACTGAGCACGAGTCAAGACAATTTTGATGTAGAACATTGACTGCTCTTGACAATTCTTTACTTCCTCTATAACCAAGGACTATAAGATCCAAAATCAAGTATAGAGCATGCACGCAGCCTCTTTTATCCACTATAGCATCCACCACGCTGTGACGACGATCAACTCCTTCAAGTTGCACAGCAGCTTCTACACGACATGCTTCCTTGTGCAAAACATCCACATACACGCGTTCTAAGTCGGGATCTCTAAACAGAGCACGCTGGTCTTCCATGTAGAGGCATTTAAGGTATCTCCAAGGACTTTCATTCCAGGGTTGAGCTTGAATGGCTTTTTTAGCATAATTTACTTCCTTATCCCTAACCTCTTTATCCATGTTAGTAATCGATCTTACTGCACGGCATCTCTGCATACAATAACAATTAGGGTTTCCAGAATAAAATGAAGATGAGGCGAATAAAACAAGAATAGAATAAGAATAAGATCATGCTCCTCAGTTGTATCACGTAAAATAAAAAGAGAAAAGCTTCAAAAGCCCTGAAAGTAGTATTTTATCTAATAAACTTCATCATTCAAACACATTCTACTAAAGCAGGATCACATCTTACACTTGTGACGACACCTTCACATTAAAGTGACACTGAGGATTGGACAGATAGGCCATAAAATATCTACTAAGAATACCTGATCCCAAGCAAAGATATTAAAAATGTCTTTCTCGAGGACTTCGTGACAGTATTGAAGCTCAGCCAACCACCAACTTCCACCAAATTTTTCAATAATCCACTGCATGGAATAAAAAGAAAATGTAGTTTAAAACTTCTGCACCGCATAAATACAAAATATTGAAATGGACAACATACAAATCACACAAAACTCCTTTCTCAGGAAACAACACACACTTGATTCTACCTCTCTATGGGACCAGGCTTGATAGATTTTTGCATCGTTCCATAACATTCTTTTGGTGGATTCCAGTTCCTTGCTTGCAGCTTCAGATCCAAGCTTCTCAACAACCCATCGCCTATGATGCCTGTCATTCAATATTCCATTTATTTATTTTGTCTTGTTGGGAATAAAATGAATATAAAATGTTGCCCACCCCCACCCCCCCCAAAAAGCTCGCCCCCAAAAAAAAAATTACATATCTGAGGACCAAACAAACAGTAAAACAACATTGATGCTTTAACATGCACTTCGTGCATTTTTAAAGCAAAAAAGACAATGTTTGTTACTCCGATTTCAACAGGGAAAAAAAAAAAAAAAAAGAAGAACAATCAATTAAAAGCGTAAGCTTATCAAGTGAAGATGGGATGTTTAGGGCCAGCAATTTCTGCACCACACTAAGACTTTCCTACTTTTAGTTCCTATTATGTAAGTGAATTCGCTCAAAACTTCTTACTTTACGCTATTAGAGTTTAGACAACCACTTCGTTCTTATTTTCATTCAACACATGCAACAAAAAGTAGTCAACTGGAAACAATAGCATTCAAGCACCTACGGGGCCGGAGGAAACTTCAGGTCTTAAAGCTTAAACATCTACAAAGAGACACTTCAGTAGACAAATTAAAATACCTAACCAATAAAATAAATCAGAGTCCCTTACCAGATTAGATGGTTTCTGGAATCTCGTTCAGCAAGTTCCCCAACAAAGTCCAACTCTTTTTCCGGGTCCCCAACTAGCAAACGCCTCTCCTCCCAAAACTGATACAGAAGAACAACTTAAATTTATTGTATTGAGTTGTCAAGAATCTCCATGAATACATACATTCATAATCAAAACTAGACAGTCCCAAAATTCTATCAACTCCACGATCGATGATAATCGAAGATTCTTGAACCATCCCAACACACACACACACAGACAAATGTATTCGTCGAAAAGATTTACTAGAACTATGACTTGCACTTTGAGAAGGATGAGTTCAAAGAACAATTACAGTGGGATCCTTAAGACGGTCAGCCAAGAGAGGAGTGGAGTACAGAAGGGGAGATCTTCTGTTCAGGCCAGAGCCCTGTGGGTAAGGTGTCATGTCAACCATCGTGGTTCTCCGGCTAATGTGCTGATCTGGTACTTCCCAAGAATGAAAAGAAATTATATCAACAACAATAACATCCATAGATGGAGATTGAGAGGTTATGCAGGCAACGAAAAAACAACAAACAAGCAATCAAAAATAAAAGAGAGATGCTGTAAAGAAAATTGCCCATTCTCTGGGAGGAAGATTAAACAAAAATTCTTTGGTTATAAAAATAATAATAACCAAAGAATGTTTACCGCTAGAAAAAACAGCAACTCTAAAGACTACTATCAAAGAAACACAATTTCATAAATAAACAAATAAATAATCATAACATTTCTAACGAAAGATTGCTAACAAAAGATAATATCGAAAAAAATTCCGCCGGAGGACGGTCAGCATCGCAATTCAAAAAATCGAAGAGAGATTACCCGAAGGAAATCGCTGTTTCTACAGGAAAATCGGTGTTTAGAGACAGAAATTTTCTGGACCAAAAATTATAAGGACCAGAAGAAACGCGAATACTCATATGGCTAACAAAATCGTGAAATCCAGAGTACCATCATTATGTACAGACCCATCATAAGAAAAGTAAAATCTGAAATACCTTCCATGTCGACTAGTCCTTGTAGAAAGCACGTTTCCTTCGTCCTCTTGCGGCCTTCCCCATTTTCAGACCCTCTCAATTAGCCTAGGGTTCAAGGCACGTTGAGATGCGATGTCTATTTGCTCGAAGAAGCAAGCACCACGGATTGGGCTTATATCAGTGTCCACCAATTTTGGACCTCGAACCCATTTTAGGTAGGGCCTGGTCCTTGCGAGGGGAATCAGGGAAATCCTCATATTTTATCGGGACCAGTCTATGACTATGTGCGTTGCACATCGTATCGTATGTAATAAATGATGAAGAATATGCATGATATTTCATAAATAGTAATATTCTTTAAAAGTTAAAAAGGAATTGAAATAATTCACTGTACAGAGAGAAAGCTCACTAAACAACTATATGATTAAAAAAAATACAGTGTGGATATAATGTGGAAAAAGAAGTTACACGACTCTTGGTTATAATAAATTTTATTTTTTTTCGTAAATTGATGGCATTGAAGTCTGAAGGTTATAAATTTTGAATATATTACATTAAAACTAAAAAAAATGAATAAAAATCATATTATTTATCATGAGTGACAAGAGATGCGATACTCTCATATCATAGAGCAAGATGATAAAGCAAATGTTATGCAGGCCTGGATTTGAATAAACAATATTTTATAGAGATGAAAACATATAAAGTTGAATAAACTAAAGTAGAGCTGAAAACATATAAAGTTGAATAAACTAAAGAGTTAAGCATGTAATTTTTTTGGTGCGGTGTTGAAAGTTTTGGAGGAACAAAAAGTGAATGAGAGAACTTTAATGATTAAAGATAAAAATGTATCTCTAATATAATTTCAATAGGGCAATGATCGTGGTGGATCAAACTATTTTGGTTTATTGAGAGTTTCACAATAATCGGTGGTTCGTACGAGTCATTGTCAGTCTGCCAGGTAAATTGCTCAGCAATCTGATTTAATTAGATCAGACTTGATGAGGAATTGAATCAGTGGCTTTCCAATTGAACCGATCACTTCGATCCGCACTTAATAACAATGGTTGAAAATGAGTATTAGAAAAATTAATTTTGTCAAACATTCCCGATATTGAAAAGAAAAGATGTGCCTACTAATTCAAGCTTTTAGTTTTACTAAAAATTTATTTATACTAATTAATGTGTGTTTAAAAAATTTTATTTTACTAAAAACCAGTAGTTTATAGTTTAATCATTTCCAAAAAAAAAAGTCCTAGCTTAATCAGTGGTGGAGCTTATAAAATAGATTGATACCAATGTATAGTTATTATATTAATACTGAAGTTTGACTTTAACCTCTTTATTAAACTCGTTAGCCGTTAGCAGTTTATCAGCAGCAACAAATCACTAGACTTTAAGAGTAACAAATAGGTCATTACTTGTGCGCAATGAAAATAATTAGAACCATTAAGAATTGAAATTTGTTATGATGTGAGTTTGATTACTGGATCTAGTTGTAAGAATACAGACAATTGGATTATTTGAATAATGTTTGACGGGTTATTCGATGAGGTGATTTGTGATATGGCTATGTTTAGGAATGATTCAATCGTGTTAGTTTTAATGCCATGTTAGAAGAATAAGAGAATTTAGATAGGAAGAAATTTTATGTTTTAAGATGTGCATTTGAGTAATACTTAAAAAAAATTGTGCATTAGAGTACAATATAATAGAGAACCGAGTTGACAGAAAATGCAAGTATCGAAGATAATAAATTCTAATCTTTTAATTATACTAGGGTGGTTCACGTTCGTTACACGTTATGTCTGATGTTGTATATGCTAGCGTGAACCTAACTTTCTTTAAAATGAGATATGGTTTGTTGTTATATTTAGTAGAGATTGTTGACAAAATTATCTTGCATATATGGTTGAAAAGTGTAGATAACGTTTACATGATATACAAAAATTCTGAAGTTAATGATTGGATAAAAATAATTTTTACTGATAAATTGTTCAAAACAGGCTATATGTTGTGAACGAGATAATTTTTCATTTCATTTCTCGTTATTGAATTCATTACAAATGATCCTTATTTATAGAAAAATATTGGGGCACATCGTATTACAAATATTGATCCGATACATAATAGTCATTCACACAATGAGTTGGTGGCAGACAATTTACCACCAACATCATCATAACACAACACACTTTCCCCTTCTACTTTTGGTGCTTTCAAATCTTTACAACATTCCCCCTTGAATGACTATTTATATAATTGCCTTTAAACTTATTTGAATAAAAACCCAATGGGAAAAAACTTCCAAATTGATTGTAGGAGAGGTTGAGTAATCATATATTGCTTCAGGAAAACCTTGTAGGATAAAACCCGAGCGAAGAGAAATAAGTAAGTTGCTCCCCCTGATAACGATCACTCTTATAGAAGCATTCATGTACTGCCTCGTTAAAACCTTGTCAAGAAAAATCAATTGGAAAAAATTTGATCGAAAAAGAGTATAGCTACTCCATTTAGTTCCGTATCTTGGAGGCTGAGACATTCACCTTTGACTGAAGATTTATAATCCATCATCTGAATCAAATAATGGCTTTATTATAAACTGATCCAATAGATTCATTGAATCAATTTCCCATTATTCATGTGAATATGCTATAAACGTTGCCTCGTTAAAAACCTTACTAGGAAAACCCAATGGGATAAAACCTTAGTCAAGGGAAAAAGAGTACAACGCGTATTTTGTACTAGTATACTTCAAGCATATCAAAATCCTTCAGGTAAGTATTATCACTATGTCATATTTAGTATTTATTTGCAATCGACAATCTCGATCTTAAATTTTCACTGTATCGAGATATATATATCCAAATCTTCTCTCGAGATTTTCTATTAGTTGTGATGAATCTGCCTCATTAAAAACCTTGTTTAGGAAAAACACATTGGGATAAAAATCTCAAACAAGGAAAAGAGTACAGCGTACAACAATATCATTGCTTTAAGCTATTACAAGCAATGTTATCCCTTTAATAGTTCTATATTCAATTTTCTTATCAAGCCCGTATATGTATATTTCAATATTATTCTTCGATATATCTCAATATCCTTATTATCATCGGTCGTATGTAGCGCTACATTTTCATATTGTGTCGACACCTTTCAATTTTATTTTTTTCCCCATAATGATATAACTTATCGAGATATCTCATTATCTATCCATCTTTATAGTATAATCTTCAAGAGAGTATGCCTCCTTTAATCAGGTCATTTTCTATTATTTGCTTTGATATATATATTTGGGGAATTTTTATTTAAACACTATCAAATCTTCGGGCTTGATAATTTATAAAAGCACATGTAGCTGGTATGTGAGATCGTTATAGTCTCTTGTGCAGCCTTGAATTTCAAATACATCATTATACATTTCGTATGTCATTTCCAACTTTTAATACTCCCCCCTCATATTAAGAACCAAACTCAATATAATTCAGTATCTAGCCTTAATGGGGGAATTAGTTCAGTTTATATTTTGTTCTCGATATTGGCAAATCGATTGGAGGACTTTAAATATTTGCCAACCATATCCCATATGTGCACATCCAATTACTTTATCATTAGATCTGGAACTCATGCTCATATTGTGAGCAAATAATCTCGTAAATTTCCATTTATGATATACATATGTGACTACCTGGTGGATCCACATCATAATATCTGGTAGTCAACATTGAATACGAGTGGGCCCATATATCTCATGCCTTATATATGTTCCAGATATATTTGAAATTTATTCCCAATATTGGCTGGCAATCATATATCGAGAACAATCATTTGAATAATTCTTCCGGTTCTTGATTTCAATAAATTTTTTACATCAATCGAACCGGAATCTATATAATGCTCAACATGATTTATTTTTTCATTATATGCATAGTCAACCGACATATCCCGTCATCTTTCGGTGGCATTATTACGATTACTGTTCACGCGTGGAATCTTAGCCCATACATTTCCTGTTACGCCACTGTTAAAACGCAGAGTCTTACCTCATACGCGTTGATAAATTACCCGAGCACTTACAATATTCACCCTAACAAGAGTTCAGTTATTATAATGGATCACGTGCTCTCAAATCTTCGTAAATACTATCCCTCATTGCCGATCAAAATTCTAAAGAGAATTTATCTAGGTAGACTCGAAAGATTAAGGATACTAATGAATAAGGGCATACCACAAGATATTCGATGGTTGATTGAAGCGAAGGTCCGATTATCTGGTGAGATTTCGATTCCTTCTAAATACATGCCTAGAATGGGTAAAAGTAGTTTTTCGAAGAAACTGAAAGCAAAAAGGTTAGGAGGATGCTATAAATGTGCTCGGTGGACTTGTGACACTCGATGTAAATCTATGGGATACTTGTCCAAAAATTGAGATGATAAAATAGCATTCATTAAGGATGGATTGAGTAAGAAATCTTTGGACGATATTCAACAGGCTCTCGAGACACATCCTAGTGGACACGTACAAGGTGAGCTTATGACCTTATCGGCCAAATTTAAAGATGAACAAGAATGATATAGTCTCGAAAAACTTACTTTAAAAGATCCTATTTGTAAATTTAGTAGAAAAATTTAATATTATGATTTTCTCATATTAACGCAAATCGGCGTAGATAGATGTATTTCACGTAATTGTAAATGTCGTGTTTTGTTTGATTTTTTTTCTTTTTTTTTTCAAAATATATATATATATATATATGTATGTATATATATATATATATATATATAAATTTCAATCACTGAAAGTGTATGTCATTTCACTTAAAATTTTTCTTTCGTTCTCTTTTTCATATTGTCAAAAAGTAAATAGTGAAATTACTTATTAGTTTGTCTTTAAATAGAGAGATTCATGTATCTCTCATTCATACGTTGAAACTTTAGTGCAAATAGAGAAATGGAGTCGGAGATGGAAATGGAGATTTCAGAATCATCTCATACAAGTCAATCTCCGCCTAGCCACATTAAAACTATATGTGTTCTTGATGGGTCGAGATTGGTAGGTCATATCCAATATATGGATATGGCAAACCAACTTGTAAGAGAGTTAGGGAGATAAAACATCAATATACTGTATGGCGGGACCAATACTAAACTTTTAAGGTGTCTTACAATGGCCGCACAATTATGGGAAATAAGAGTGTCAAGTGTAATACCTTTTCATCGAACTGGAGTTAGTAATCGAATTGGAGCCAGTACTGCCATGGGTTCAACCGGATTGACGCTACAAATGCAATCTATTCACGACTGCATGATGTACATGATGAACAATAGTGATACTTTTATTGTCCTTCCAAGCGGCTATAATACATTGGAGGAAATATTCAATATAGCGTCATGGGCACAGTGGAATTTTCATACAAAACCCATAGGTTTGTTGAATATTAACTATTTCTGTAACGACCCGTCCGGAACCGGGCTGCAGGACCGTGATCCTTCCATTTCCCACGCACATCCGCACACATCATTCTCGGTTGGATTCTCCACTCTCCACGTAACTGCATCGCAAACACATAAACGTACACGTAATGAGTCACGATGACTCAGTAAGCAATAGATGCAATGCAATGCATGAATGCACGTGTAACATTCTTTTCTTCCTTTCTTTGGGCCCTAGTTGCGAATCATGTGAATACGTCATCGTCATCATATCATAGGCCGTCCCCCAAAGGTTCTTTTACGCTTTGGGGCGCCGGGACCGTCGTCTAAAGAGTTCTTTTACTCCTAGACCGCCCATAACATTATAGGCCGTCACCCAAGGGTTCTTTTACCCGTTAGGCCGCCGGTAACATCATAAGCCGTCCCCCAAAAGTTCTTTTACTCTTGGGGCGCTACATTCGTCATAAACACATGATACGCAACTACATTCTTTCACATACGTCATGCTTCGTGTCATACATCATTCATACTTCACCTTGTAATCGTAATCATAACATTCTTGGGCATTACCTAGCGTATTACGAACTTCTTCTTGTCATTACATATCATAGAACATATCATATCCTTACATATAACATCCCATTCATCATCATATCATGTTACATACCTCACGTAATCATTCACTTGGCATTCGTTCACATATCCTAGCTTTCATGTCATTCTAGCATCATTACATGATCTTATTCATTACATATATCATAAACAACTTCACATCTATCAAAGAACAACATTCAACATGCTAAGCTCATCATATACTTTCACATACTTTCACCTAACATCATATAGTTTCATAGAATTCACATACTCAACATATCAAAGCCATAACATGAATTTCATCTCATATTTATGCTTAAACTCATGAAAACATGCTATAAACATACCATATTCATACTATAACATAAGATACAACTATTACTCACATCATATCATCACATATCTTTACATAGCTCATACATCAAGCATAACAAGGCCATAACATGAATATCATCTCATATTTATTCTTAAACTCATGAAAACATACTATCAACATACCATATTCATACTATAACATAAGATACACCTATTACTCACCATTATATTTTATCACATATCAATAGGCATAAACAATGGACCCTAGCATACTTACCAACTTCATGATCATCATAAACATGCATATTCCTTGATAAATCTAATTATAATCATAAATTTACCTCCTAAACATGAAATCATCTATTACTCACCTATTATAGAAGAAATCAAGCTCAAGAACCATAGATAACCCTCCTTCTTCTTCATCTCTTCTCTTTCTCTTCTTCCCTTCCTTCTTGTATCATAGATTACACAAGCATTACATAGGTCATACATGGAGTGGGAGATGATTCCATAGGTTTATGAGGGACTTGGAAGGGTTTTGGGAGCTTTGGAACCGAGTTTGGGTGAGAAATGTCCAAGAAATGGCTAGAATCTTCTAAAATATCACTTCTGCCGACTTAAAATTACGGCCGTAACTTCCGTATTTACGGCCGTAACCCCTGACTTACGGTCGTAACCCCATAATCTTACGGCCGTAACTCCAACCATACGGCCGTATCTTCAGATCATACGACCGTAATTTGCTCTCTGAAACTTTTGGACATTTTCCATCGCTCACCATTTACGTCAGAACCTTAAACCCTTACGGTCAGAATCGACATTTACGGTCAGAATTCGACATTTACGGCCGTAATCCTTACATTTACGGCCGTAACTTCAGTTCTGCTGAAATTTCCCGTTTTCATCATTTCGACGGCCGTTTCGACTCCCGACATGTCTCATACATTCCCAAACATTTCATGAACGCATCATACACATATACATTATGTCGGGTCGACTTTGAGCGGGGCATTACAATTTCTTTGATGGCTTGTTAGCATTTCTAGATCAGGATGTAGAATATAAATTTATTTATGGTTCAGATAGAAAAATACTTATTTCCTCCAGTACGATTGTTGAGCTACTTATAAAGATGCAATCATATGTTCAAAGGTCTGTGGAGGCCCATGTCTGTCGATCACAAGCCATCGGTGTCAAGCGGAAAAGAGATTCGGATCCTTTGGATCTCTCATTATGAACCCTGATGTTAGGGATGGCAGAGTTCAGAAGTATTTATACTCTCGAGACGCATCCCTCATTTATGGGTTCAATATGTATTTTCTTTTCGTATTTTTATATTCTCGAATGTTCGTTGCTACCTTTTGATATTCTCAATGCGTTCCACTTCAACTTGTTTTGTACTTTTTCTAAAACAATAATAATGATATTGTTATAAATAATTCAAAAGTTGGATGCATTATTGTGAATGAGTTGTGAATGACTATGAAATCATGTGAGGATGAAAATAATTCATGAATAATTGTACAACTTGATTGATAATTATGTGTAATATGACTCATCATTTTTGTTTTGATTCTACACTTGATGGTCTATAAATAGACCTCAATTCATGAATTGATGAATGAAGAAGAAGGAAGAAAGTTCAATATATTTCCTCTCTATTCTCTTGTAGCATTTAAGGTATTTTTTTACTTTGATTTTATAACACGTTATCAGCACGATTCTCTACACTAGAGTTCACTCTTGTAGTAAAAGGGAATATGTTTCTATGATTTGCATCTTATAGATGACCCTCAGACGTAAACCTAATTATTACAAGATAATCACGATTTTTTTACAAGAAATTTTATTTTGTTATTGTTGTCTTACAGTACTAATTCAAATTTCAAAACAAAATATACTAGCTCATTTAAATTTTTGAAAATGTCGCTGCAAAACTTGATTTTGTCGCTCTTGATATTTCGGTGATAATTATTCATCATGGACACTTGATCTCGAGATTCACTTGATCTCAAAAGGGTTAGGTGAAACAATAATCGAAGGAAATGAAAGATCGGCAGGATCGTGCAGCAGCGTTAATTTTCCTTCGACGACACCTACATGCATCTACGATGGTAGAATACCTCACGATCAAAGATCCATCTGTTACGTGGAAAAATTTAAAGACGATTCGATCACCAAAGGGTCAGCCGTCCCGCCAAGGCCGATATCGGTGGATGCACTTGCGCCGCAAGATTTTAAATCAGTAAAGATTACAATTCAATTATTCGTAATACGCTCAATTACTTTTCGTGGTGAAGAAATTATCGAGCAAGATATGTTAGAAAAAACTTTTCAACATTCCATGCCTCGAGCGTGCTCTGCGGCAGCGATGCTCGAGCGTAGATTTCAAACGTATTGAACTTGTATCTTGCTTATTAGTAGCGTAACAAAATAATGAACTACTCATGAAAAACCATGGGATACGCCCAACAGGATCCACGGTGATACCGAAACAAATGGAACTATATGGCACGAGGTAAATGCAACGCGTTAGGAAAAATAATTACGGACGTGGGCGTGGGCGTGGGCGTGGGCCCGCGTGGGCGTGGGCGTGGGCCGCGTGGGGCGTGGGCGAGGTTTAGACGTGAATTCCAACATGATAATGGAAAAGCTCATTTACGATATAATGAGCAGAATCAAGAACACAATAGCAGTTCAAATTTAGAAAAATAATGAAAATGATTCATTTGATAAAGGCGATGAATGACAGATGCTATCGATGTGGAATACACGGGCATTGGTCCGTACATGTCGTACACCAAAGCATTTGGTGGACTTATATATAAACTTCGACCAAGGGAAAAGAGAAAGGAAAAGAAAAAGTTGAAACCAATTTTCTTGATTGGGATGGCCGAGTCAATGGAACTCATTTTGATACTCCCGACTTTTTCCCAGATCCCGCAGAATCATACAAACATTGGAAGTTTGATGGAAAATATCGATTAAATAATTCTACGATGAAGTATTATTATATTTATGGTGTATTATGTGTGAAATATTTTTCTATAATGCTTTTGTGTGATAAGTGTGGAATTGTTATCTTTATATTTGTATTGTTATTTTCCATTAAGTGTTATATGTAATTGTTGTTTGTTATTGGTATGAATTTTATATTTTAAATTTCTTTGTAGACCATGACAAATTGCCAAGATATTTGCTCTAGGCGATAGCGCAACTACGCATACTATTTTACAAGATAAGAAGTTTTTCTTGGATTTGACAATACGAGAAAATTATGTCTATACAATTTCTGGTGCATCAAATATTATTGAAGGCTCCGGAAGAGCTCGTATTATCCTGCCAAATGATACACAATTGAATATAGATGATGCACTTTATTCTAGCAAATCCAGAAGAAATTTGCTTAGTTTTAAGGATATCATAAAAATGGATATCACATTGAAACAATGGAAGAAAATAATAAAGAATATCTTTACATAAACTCATTTCTATCCTGGGCATAAGCAGATTAAAGAAAAACTTCCATCGCTTCCATCTGGAATGTATTATACATTCATAAGAACGATTGAGTCTAACAACATCATAAAACCAAAATTTATTGACTCAAAGGTTCTTAAACTTTGGCATGATAGATTTGGGCACCCAGGAACGACTATGATGCAACGAATAATTAAAAGCTCACATGGACATCCTTTTAAGAACCTTAAGACTATTTTACCAAATGAGTGTCCATGTGAAGCTTGTTCACAAGGTAAATTAGTCATCAGACCCTCTAAAACAAAGGTAAATGTTGAATCGCCAACTTTTCTGAAAAGAATTCAAGGTGATATTTGTGGACCTATACACCCACCTTGTGGACCATTTCGTTATTTTCTGGTCTTAGTTGATGCATCTACTAGATGGTCACATGTTTGCCTACTTTCAACTAGAAACGATGCATTTGCTAAACTATTAGCCCAAATTATAAAATTGCGAGTTCATTTCCCTGATTATTCGATCCATCCATTCGATTTGATAATCTTTGGTGAATTTAGATCAAAAGCATTTGATGATTATTGCACTATGGGAATTGAAGTTGAATATTACATTTGCTCATGTCCATACACAAAATGGATTGGCGAATCATTTATTAAACGCCTCCAATTTATTGCTAGGCCTATGCTTATGAGGTCAAACTCCCAACTTCTACTTGGGGACATGCTATATTACATCTTTGCGGCATTGATACGTCTCGGACCAACCGCATATCATCAATACTCCCCTTTACAATTAGCATTTGGTCAAGAACCTAATGTTTCTCATCTTCGAATTTTGGTTGTGAAGTCTGGTACCAATTGCACCCCACATGACGTGCAAAATGGGTCCCCAAAGGCTTGGAATTTATGTTGGGTTTAATTCACCGTCAATCATCAGTACCTAGAACCTTTAACAGTGATCTATTTAATGCATGCTTTAATGATTGTCATTTTAATGAAATGAATTTTCCAACACTGGGGTACAAAACTACATCCTGAAAGAAAAAATGAACTTTCCTGGAATGAGAAGACTCTAGCTCACTTTGATCCTCAAGCAATAAATGTGAGAGAGAAATTGAAAATCTTATTCATTTGCAAAGAATCGCATATGAAGCCTGATGCATTTGTGAATACAAGGAAAGTCACCAAGTCGCATATACCAGTAGAGAATACACCGGCAAAAATTGATGTCCTCAGACAACCATTCTGACAAAGAATGAATCTAAAATACGCCTTAAGCGTGGTCGACCAGCTTGGTTCCAAGGATTACTGTACCTAGAAAGAGAAGGGTACAAGACAAAAACCAACAAAAGAATACTTTGAAGTAATGATAAAAGCGATTGATCAATCAAATAAAATATTTAAAGTTCCAAGAGAACCGTAAGCATCCAAGAAGATTGAGGTTCCCGCAGAACTGAAGTATTCGAAAACCATGAGATATCAATAGATTATTTACTATCTAATAACTTATGGAACGGAAAGCACATTGTAGATGATATATTCTCCTTTAATGTTGCCAAAAATTGTGCAAAGTGAGGATTAGAACCACAATGCTAAAGATTGCCGAAATAGAAATGATTGGCCAAAATGGAAGGAAGCCATACAGTGAATTAAATTCTTTGTATAAACGCCAAGTATTCGGACTGTAGTTCAAACACCAAAAATGTAATCCTGTAGGATACAAATGGGTTTTAAAAGAAAGAGAAATGAGAAGAACGAAATTACAAGGTATAAAGCAAGGCTTGTAGCGCAAGGATTCTCTCAAAGACCAGGAATTGACTATGAAGAAACGTATTCTCCCGTAATGGATGCTATTACTTTTAGATTTTTGATAAGTCCGGGTCAGAATAAAAACTTGACATGCCTTATGGATGTAGTAATCGTGATATTTATATGGTTCACTTGGATGTTGATATATATATGAGAATTCCCGAAGGAATAAAAGTGCCAGAAGCACTTAGTGCATGCCCAAATAATGTGTTATCAATTAAATTGCAAAGATCACTATATGGTTTGAAGCAATCCGGAAGAATGTGGTTCAATTGCTTAAGTAATTACCTGTTAAAAAGGGGATACAAAAATGATGACATTTGTCCTTGTGTCTTCATAAAGAAAACGGATCTTGGATTTGCAATCATAGCAGTCTATGTTGATGATTTAAATCTCATTGGAACTCTGAAGAGATTAATGAAGCTAAAGAAGTACTTGAAAACCGAATTTGAGATGAAAGATTTAGGCAAAACCAAATTTTGTCTAGGTTTACAAATTGAACATTTCCCAGAAGGAGTTTTTGTTCATCAATCTTCATATACTGAAAAGGTTTTGAAACGATTTGGTATGGATAAAGCACACCCTCTAACATCACCTATGGTCGTTCGAACACTTGATGTTGAAAGGACGCTGTTCACCACCTGAAGATGGGGAAGAAATCCTTGGTCCGGAAATCCGTATCTTAGTGCAATTGGAGCATTACATTATCCGACAAATTGCACTCGACCGGACATAGCTTTTTCTCAGAAATCTCCTGGCAAGATATAGTCATACACCTACCAAAAGACATTGGAATGGTATTAAACACATTCTCCGATTATCTAAGAGGTACGTCTGATTTAGGTTTATTTTATTCACATAATTCTCGATCTACTTTAGTTGGATATGCAGACCTTGAGGATACTTATCGATCCCCATAAAGGCAAGTCCCAAACAGGATATGTATTTACGCGTGGAGGAACTGCTATATCTTGGAAATCTACAAAACAAACTTTGAGCGCAACATCATCAAATAATGTCAACTCATTGCAATTCATGAGACAAGCTCGGGAATGTGTGTGGTTAAGGAATATGACTCATCATATACAAACATCATGTGGGTTATCCTCAATAAAAGAAAAATCAATCGTATTGTATGAGGATAATGCAGCTTGCATCACACAACTCAACAAAGGTTACATCAAGGGAGATAGAACGGCATATCTCTCCAAAATTCTTTTATACACATGACCTTGAAAAGTGGTGAAATTGATGTTCAACAAATTCGCTCAATTGACAATTTAGCGGATTTGTTCACAAAGGCGTTACTAACATCAACCTTTAGAAAATTGGTGTACCAAATTGGCATGCGTGACTTAAAGACCTTGAACAATGTCATTATGAGGGGAGTAGTCAGTACTTTTTTCCTTCGATCAGGTTTTATCCCATTGGGTTTTCACGACAAGGTTTTAATGAGGCGACATATTTATACTCTGTGGTGAACATCGTGGGAAGCGGTTGTACTCTTTTTCTTTCGATCAGGTTTTATCCCACCGGGTTTTCCGACAAGGTTTTAACGAGGCAACACATGGGCACCCCACAATCAACTTTATTGTATAAATAGTCATTCAAGGGGGAGTGTTATAAATAATTCAAAAGTTGGATGCATTATTGTGAATGAGTTGTGAATGACTATGAAATCATGTGATGATGAAAATAATTCATGAATAATTGTACAACTTGATTGATAATTATGTGTAATATGACTCATCATTTTTGTTTTGATTCTACACTTGATGGTCTATAAATAGACCTCAATTCATGAATTGATGAATGAAGAAGAAGGAAGAAAGTTCAATATATTTCCTCTCTATTCTCTTGTAGCATTTAAGGTATTTTTTACTTTGATTTTATAACAGATATCATGTTGGCTTTATTTGAATATAGAAGTCTATTGCACCATCAGTATAACATTTGTGGCTTATATTTTCTTCAATATCATTTTCTTTTCATATCAATATGATCTCATATCAATAATGAGATTATTTCATATGATCCCACTGTACGATATATTTTCTTCTATTTGTCAATTGGGATTTATTGAGCATTTTATTCAACGGTAACTTTTGATACCTCTTGCTCAATTTTCTTCATTAATATTCAATAGACATGGAGAATGAATATTTCTTTATTAAATACTTCTTTCAGAGCATTTCTCATCGTATCACAATATACTAATCTCATAATGAGATTTTTAATCATGGTATTTTTTTTCTCTTTCATCACCATGTGATTCTTTGAGCAATTTATCAACACATATGTCATCATTTGCTCGAATCTCTTTGTTAATAACAATATAACATTCTTGTCGAATATATATAAATCGGTTACTATTATTTAGTACCAATCGTGGGGTTTAATCCAACCACATTGGTGATATACATTCTAATCGTGTGGTATAACCCACCACATCAAAAATACTTACTCCAATCGTGTGGTATAACCTACCACATTTGAAGTATAAAAACATAAATTATAGAAATTAAATTCTCCCCAATAGGTGGTAGAACCTACCGTATGGGAATTATCGAAATAAATATAAATTTCAATTTCAATAGGCGGTATAACCGACCATATGGAAATTATAGTAATAAATGTAAATTTAGATTCCAATAGGTGGTAGAACCTATCATATGGAAACTGTCCATTCCAGTCCGCATAGGTAAAATTATCCACTCCAATCTGCAAAGGTAAAATTGTCCATTCCAGTCCACAAAGGTAAAATTGTCGAAAATGTTCTAGCGATATTATACTATCGGGAAATTATCTCATTTCCACTTCAATTTGTAAATATCAATACGTTCCAGGACTATTTTGTAACTTTTTCAAAGTTGGGGTATTACTTTACAAATTATGAAAGTTTAATAATAACATATTTCAAAACGAGTTATTATCTTATCAATATTGGTGTCAAATCGAAACTCTCATTAAATCGAGTATAATGGAGTCGAGAAATTAATTTTGATAATGTATGCTCCTTATATCTCAAGAAAACAAATGTTATAGTTTAATGTATTATTATAAAATTAGTTCGATAAAACTTACTCCGTTCTGATTTTAGGAATTAGAATCATAGATTTTCCATTTGTTTCCAAATGTTAGGACTAAAATTTGTTACTGTTAATTAACTTGTTAATAACTTGATATTGCTAGAATGGATAAAATATTGGTAAACTATATATATATATATATATATATATATATATATATGTATATACCTCTCGGTCAATAGATAGTCCGGTTTTTCTTCCGCCACGTCATCATTGAGTATCCGAATTTTATGAGTTTATAGCTGTAGAAACCTTAGGATGTCATGGTTCCAATGGCACTGATTTTACCTCAATCTGACGTCGGATGCTCCCACAATCGTCAGTCGAACATCGGGCTGTCGGTTGTTGCCTGGGGTCGGAATATGCCTCATCCATTGTCATCGGGAAGTGAAAATACTGGATCGCCACCACCATTAGAAGCCCTTCTCTATGGGAAACTTAGATATGGTCTCCGATTTTGATAACTCCTCCTAGTTTTCTTGCAATCGTTGGTCAAAGATCAAAATTGCGTTTGACTTCGTCTTCTTCCTTGCACATGTAATTTCCGAGTCTAATATCTTCTTCGTCTGACCACCTTTTCACCTCAAATCTGATACCAATATGCTCGTCTCGAAAAACTCTTCAAGATGGTTGTCTTATTTCATGTCGATGACAACTGGTTTAGTCGCAAATCAAAGCTAAAGTCTCAGATTTTGCATTGATTTCATCGTTTCATGAAGGCCGAACTTTCAGCTTGTTTTTCTCCACCTTATGGTGAGATTTTCAAGTCAAATTTGATACTGATAGACTCTCCTTGTCGAGAGCTTCGACGATGTGGTCTCGTTTTATGTTTACGTCATCTTGTTTGGCCGGAAAATGAAGTCGAAGCGGCAAGTTATGTATGGGATAGATATATAGATTAGAGAGAGTGAGTGAGACGGTGGGAGATAAAGAAGGATGGATTTGCATAGATCTTTTAAGGTAGAAGGATGAAGACAACTGATGGAAATTTAAGGCATTAAAATTTGCTATTGGAGAAGCTCGATTGTAGAGCTTCGTGCTGATAACGTGTTGTGAACGAAAGAATTTTTCATTTCATTTCTCGTTATTGAATTCATTACAAATGATCCTTATTTATAGAAAAATATTGGGGCACATCGTATTACAAATATTAACCCGATACATAATAATCACTCATACAATGAGTTGGTGGCAGACAATTTACCACCAACATCATCATAACACAACACACTTTCCCCTTCTACTTTCGGTGCTTTCAAATCTTTACAACACTATAAAGCTTCCCACCAGATGATGTGTGGGTAGACTTTGTACACAATTGTCTTTTACCTTTCATATCTATGAGCTATTATACCCGAGTAATTAAAAAAAGCACACCATAAAAAGATATAAATAAATACGTAGATTTACTGAGCATTTTTGTGTCATTAGGGTTAAATAAACATTATGAGTGCTTTTAAAAGTTAAGAAAATCTATTTGGGTAAAATAAGTCATGTAGTAACTATGACATATATTATCTAAAAAAGGGTAGAGCTCTACCATTTGCTTTTCTTTCTCACCATGAAGCTATGTAGATCTGAAAATAAAACAAGGTTGGATCAGTTAATACATAGGGCTAGATCAAGGAAAGCAAATTGGTGGAAAAGAAATGTCATGAATATTCAACACATAAAGTTGTTGATGATATAATGGAGAAGGAGAAAATAGTCTTACATATTCTACTATGTAATTCTGTAGCCGTAAAACACCCTCATTGATATTGTGAGAATGCTATTGGCAAAATCCTTTAAATAAAAGTGTTTTACGAAGAAAAACCATCAATATGGTGTTAAATATTTGAGCAGAAATACAAAAGCAGGCAAAATGGAATCAAATAAACTTGTATTACCTTGAACATTTTCCCTTCTGATACTCCAAGATCGCTCGTCCAAAACCTTTCAGATAAAAGTATTCTATTCAGAATAAGCGTCAATATTTTGTTAAATATTTGAGCGTAAATACAAAATGAAGCAAAAATGATAAAAAAATAATCAGATACACTTGTATGACCTTAAACATGCTCACTTTTAACATCTAATGATAAATTATTAGACGGGCCGTGTTAAACAAACACTACACAATATGTTTCTCCTTAAAAGTAGATGATTAAATGAAGATGGATGTCAATAACTATAAGATTTCCAATTAAAGCGCTATCGGTTATATTATATTATCACCTTTCCAAATCCCTGGATTACTCTGTTTTAATTTTAAAGTGACACAACAAAATTAAAATTAGCCATATATTATTATGTTCACACCTCCAATTGCAGAAACACCATAAAAGAAGCTTTTTATTTGGACAAATCATCACCAGGATTTGTAGTTCCATGGGAAAATCCAGTTGCAAAAACCAGCATAAATCCTACAAGGATCTTCAAATTCAAGCAATTTCCTATGGGTCATCCAAAACAACCTCATCTTCAATACACTATTCTTTCACTGTAAAAAAAAATTCTCTGCATCTCCACATACAAAAAACCCCCCCAATCTGCAAAATGCAAGTGTAAAATTACAAGATAATTCAGAATATTTATTTATATCTATTTTTAAAGAAAAAAGCTAACTAAAAACACATAAAAAAGCAATGAATCAGCAGCAATTAAATAGAAAATGCGCAGAAATAGAGATAAAGCCAACACCTCAACTGAACACAACTTATCAACGTTTACCAAAGTTTAAGTGAAGGACGAAGCAAATGATAGAGTTCAAGAATGGAAATTGACGATGATAGTGACTTCATAAAAGCAGTGTAACTAAGCCAAAATAGAAACTAAAAAGTTAGTAATTAACAACCGAATTTAGTACCTAATAATTCACAGAGTTTCAAGAGTAAATAAAGGACAAGAGTCAGAGAGAGAAAAGGGAAAGGCAGTTAGGCAGACCTTTACACTTAAGTGGAAATGAGGAAAAAGCTGAAAGTTTGTTAAATTTAATCAAAAATATCATGTATGCTAGTAAATAAGGTAAGCATGTACAAAGACCATACAAACTTTCCATTGGTAGAATTCGGCTAAATCTTCTATTACTTGATTCACAAATCTGATGCTTTCTTCTTTTATTTTCTGCATATGCTTGTCATCGGCTCTCATTTTCAGTGTTTTTCCGTGTAGCACATTGTTTTCTTTTTTTGGTTTAAATTCCAAAAAAAATCTTCCCAACAACATGTAATCCTCCTGATAACAACCCTGAAGATGTCAACAAAAAAAAAATCTCCAAAAGCCCAATCTTTATACAATTACAAACTAAACTTAGCCAAGAGATATCAAATTTCAATTAAATTAACCTAAAAGAATTTTAAAAATTTCAATACTTTCAATAGTTCGCCGAAAATCACTATGATAATCGAGAAACCCTTTATTGACCTAAACTTCATCAACTCAACCAAGATACCTCTCTTGAACTCCAAATAACACTAATATTGTAGAAGCCACAACCCGGTCACCGGGGATTGATAAAAATAAGATATAGTAATTATAAAATAACATAGGTTATAAACTAACTAACTAAGCTATGCGTAAATGTAAGAATGCAAGAAAGAAGCCCAAAAATTGTTGCGGTACAAAATGGTGCCAGACCAATGTCTATATGTTAAGATAAACTTACAATTTACCAAATGCAATAATGATCATATTTACAAGAGGTTAGATATTCAGTCATTAGGTCGTCTTTGCATGCAATACATAATTACGCTATATTAACTCAATAAAAACTAATTAAAGAAACACAAAAATATAAGGAAGCATTCATTCATCCGAATTCCAAGTGTGCCTCGGCATCTTTATTTAACTTACTATGATTAATTCATAAAACTCAAATTTTCAGTTGAATATTGCATCCATTATAATCTTATGCGAACTCAAAGTCTCAAGGCAAAATGCTAAATAATAAATGGCACCAGTTTTATCCTACAAAATATAACATTTCAGCTGTTGAACTCAAATCCATTTCATAGAATAAGGGCAACTATCGAAATCGAGAAAAGCAGTGCAAGACAAACCAAATTCTTCAAAAATCAATTGCAGCCCAAAATACCAAAAAAAAAATCTCCATAAGAAAATATGTATGGTAATGTCAGATAAATAAATAATTTATTAGTATTACCTGAACAACACACGAAAGTGGAAAACCCCTAAACACCAGCGCCAAAATTTTCAGGAAAAAGAGGCAGGTAAACAACGTAATCGATGAATGAATGATCCTTAGCTAGCTATGTATGCAAGTTCCCTTGGCTATTTCATAGTTTTTGCAAAGTATGACATGTTTAGCATGATATGGTGGTTCTTTTAAGGTTGGGTGCTTTCTAACCTTTGTTTATGATATGCTTATGTTGCCGAATGCTATGATATGGATGTCTCGTCCACGTGCATTCATATGTCACGCGTGTTTGGATTGGATTGCCTATCATGTGTTGCATTAATGTTAATGTTTTCGGCCAAATATGGGGGACCTACGCCCCAACAAATGATACATCGGTCAAATGGGGGACCTACGCCCCAATAACCGATGGTATGGCCTCACGGGGGACCTACGTCCCAATGATGCACGAGGCCGGCCAAATGTTTATGACGGCGCCAATGCTAACACATGATTCGCAATGGGCCCTAAATCAATATGTGATGTTCATATGCATTGTGTCTCTTCCTACTGAGTCATTATGACTCACGTGTGCTCTTTTCCATATTTTAAATGATGCCGCGAGTAGGAGGCAAGTTGGAGGTGGCGCAGGGTCCTCTCGCACGTGAGCTTGTCGACGTGTAGAAATGGGAGAGGAAAAGATTTTGGGGTCGTGTTCGTGTGATAGAAACTCTTTTGTAAACTATTACACAATATGTAATATAACTCTTTTGTAGCTATCACATTATGTATATATGCAAATTATCATTTTGGGCTCTCGTGGGAAGATTTGCAAATGTGTTAGCTCGGTGACGTCACGCAGGTAACGCCCTTCCTAGTACGATGCCACTGTACGTACTGGGGCGGGTGTTACAAGCAAGATTTCCCCGAACAATATTATAGAAATAATAAGCTAAAAATGAAAATTAATTATGTTGCAATTAATTAAAATTTATTTTGTTGCTGAAAATTTAATTGGATATGGTTTCAATGGGTAAAGATTAATTACATTTTTCAAATGAGAACGGTATAATTAACTTAGTCTCTTTCTCGTATCCATTCTCCATCACACGGTTGGAACAAAAAGACTGGATGCAGCTATATAGAAATGTTTGGTCCATTTGATATCCCAAAACTACTCAGCAACAGTTGGACAAGTGGCGAATGTTGGGGGGAAGCATAAAAGTTTGGGTAAAGTTGGATCTAAGCATAGGCTAGGTAAGCATCATGTAGTAAGAGGAGTAGTTATGAACCCTGTGGACCATCCCCATTGACGGAAGGGAGAGTCCTTGGTATAATATGAAAAAGCAAACAACAGTCCCAAGGCAATAAAATATGAAAAATATTAAAAAATAAAAAATAAAAATAGTTAAAATTTATTAGATTGCAACAATTTTCTAAATTTCTCTTGAAAAATAAAAGGTATATTTTAAATTGCATGATATCTTTTAAATTAAAAAATATATTTAAAAAATAAACTCTAAAATTGTTTATTTAAGTATTTTGAACCGAGACAAATAAGTGGGGTTTCAGAAAAGAATAATGCAAAGCATTACCACTTGCCACTTTGGCCCTTTTTTAGTGTAATATTTACACAAGATGATTAACACAGTGTAATGTGTCAAAATTTTAATATATTTAAAAAAGCTATAGCGTTTTGCTTAGATACTTTACCTTTCGTCAAATAGCAAGGCATGTTTAAGCCACCCAATTAGAACATATAAATAGAGTGAGGCGCGTTTATAGGACAATGTATAAGCATAGCGAGGTGTGTTTGCCACCCAATTAGAACATACATTTCAAGGATGAAATTAAAATAGGTAAATGGCATTTCGTTGTGTGTATATATGAAATTAAAACATACAAGCATGATGCGCGCTTTGTGCGTCTATATAAATAATATTTCCTTTCAAAATAAACTCACTCAATTTTATATCACATCCTCCGTAATTTAAATATTCTTATATATTTTGATGAAGAATCAAAATTTCCATCCTCAAGGCAATTGGGAACAATCGGGATACATACCTTGATTCATTTACTCCAAGCTGATTACGTACACTGAAGAGTGAGTATTCTGATTAGGTCTTTGGTTGATTCGGATTCTTTTTTTTTCCCCCTATTTCGCGTACTGTTTTCAATCAACGCAACGTGTTTCAATTGACAAAAACAAAAACTCAGAGTTCAAACCGGTATGGTAGCAGTACACGTTGGCTTATTTTAAAGGTTCTACTAGTTAAATGGTTTACAGAAGTTTATGATGGACTGCAAATCGTTCCTGATGGTAATTATTTTTGCATCACATTTAACTGCCCCCCTTTCCAACTAAGTCATTTGTTCAATTATTCGATTCAGACTGGGCTTGTATTTACTGAGTTGATCATTTTTATCCCTGAATTTAATTGATTAAAATTTTCTAGTTAGAAATAAGTTACGAAGTAATATTATAGAAATGGAGAGGATGTTTGTGAATTAGCCGATAAAAGACAAATGGATTGATTTTTAAGCAAGAACACTACATGAAAACCCATCATGTGCGGAGTATTTAATCACTATGCGTTATCATGTGCCTATGCCAGTTGATGAAGAATGACAATCTGCACCCTTTTCATTCATAGGGTTTTTTTCTCTATTTCTTTTTGGGCTACATAGCGACATTTATTTGCAATGATGCAAACACGATCGATTTTAAGTGCGTCAGGGGTAATGTGGCTATTTTATAGTTTGAGGGGTCAGCATCTGATGTATGTGAAACTGCAAAAGCATCCTTGTAGCTGTAAACACTCAAAACCTATAGTCTTTGTCTGTTGAAGTATATTTGAGGTAAGATTCATGGGTAAATTGCATTTGACCCCTGCTTTCCAAGTCTTGGAGCATGGATGTTAAATCAGTCTAGGAAGTGTACCAATTTATTGAGAAGATTGAACCTCAACAATCAAGGTGATCAGAGAATCGTGTTTGATGTTCCCTTCTAGTAGATGATAAATATTAAACAACCGTATAATTTTTAAATTGAAAACGTTAAGTTCCTTCGATGACATGGGTATCAGAGTAAGTCTTACACCTCAACTCTCAATGACTTGGAGGGGTTATCCTTACCCAACCAGTCGTGGACAAGGGTGGATACTTTTTTTGTATTCCATTAAAAAACACAAGTCAGGCAAGTGTTTCAAGCAGGAAAATATTGTATGTATTTTTGAGTTCAATACATTATGCTTGTTGCTGAATATGTGTGTAAGAAGGTTTACTCAATGGATTCTTTAATGGAGGTATTGCTGTCCATTTGTGATACAGACTCTTGTCATGCATATGCACACGTGATGTACCATAGTTCGTCAATTAGTCATCAACAAAGTTATATCAGTTCATATTACTCAGCATCTGTAATTGCTGGTGAATGCAGTTCACTATGCACTTGAGTAATTTAGAAATCCTAATATAATGCTTAATGTTTTTGTTTACAGAGACGCTCTTGACGCACTGGGTTTAGTTCAAATTGCCGTAGAAGAATGTTGATGACCCACGTCGATCTCATTGAGAAGCTCCTGAACTATAACAGTACTTCCTCTGTCTTTTCTTTTGCATTTGTGTCTCTGTGGTGTGAATGATTGTGCTTGCTTTTATGTATTCCTACTTGTGTGATCCTTGCTGTTTAGCAACTGAGGAATTTGTGAAATGGTAGACTTGCTAATAGATTGTCTCTAATTTTTATATTATTATTCTGTGGTAGCATTTCTGTTATATGTTTTAACTTTTAACATGGACGAGACTATCAATATCTTTTGTCCCGTTGATGACACTGGTTGGAATTCGATTAATTAACCCTATTATAAATAACCAGTTTTGATTCGTTGTCCACGTGTGGGCACGTTACACTACCCATACATGGGTGGATAGGCGCCACATCCCCCTCCTCCCCCTACCATCAGTAGGGAAACGTGTCACACATCCGTCCATGTGTGGGTACCGTAACGTGTTCATATATGGACAACAAAATGAGACTATATAATCTCTTCTCTCGCTCATCTCTCTTCCGTTCCGTTCATTGTCATCGTATCTTCTCTCAGATCCAATATGCAATTTTCTCCGATGAAGTAGTAACATCAAATCGCCGGCGACAAATACGTGCATGCCGCGTCGAGAAGCCAATACTATGGGCATAAACAGCCGCATTGTTGGAGAAATTACACGGCGTGATCGAATCGATGGGATCTCTGATCAGTGCAACACAGCCCCAAATTAGCTCCAAATTGTGAGTATTGCGGAGGATTCAGTGGAGTTTTTCGTTCGACTACTATTGCTCCGCAATTGGAATGAACATATAAAAGCCTAATGTTAAGTAATAATAAAATAAAATATAGAAAAAGCATTCAAAACACTAAATATTGTTGTGAACGTGCACCTCGAGAGATGGGAAAATAATATTTTAATGATGTGAATGACTATTATGTCCCTGATGAAATTATGTAATTACGATTGTGCCATTCGAAGTTTCCCTATAAATAGGGCTTCAGTTATTAATGAAATTCATTCCTGTGAATTCCTTATAATTCATTCTCTCTAAATTCTCTCTATTATTTCTATACTTTTATAACACGTTATCAGCACGAGTCTCTAACCCTTTGAGTAATATGAAAGAAGTATGCTCTGATTGCATCTTATAGATGATCTTCTGTATCAGATTTAAACTGGATTATTACAATTTGAAATACTCAATTTTCTATAAAATCTCTCTCTATCCCATTCTCTCTCTAAAGCGGCATACACACTACCTCAGTTATAAAATACCTACTCCTACAGATCACCACAATACCAATGTCAATTAGTGGAATTTTCCAAGCCAAACACGACGAATACTTGGTTTCAAAAATTAAGTGACAAAATGAAAGCAAAAGGACGAGAGGTATATATTATATATATTATATTATTATTTTATAATATAATAATATATTAAACTATAACATTCGCTTTCTCGAGATATAAGGAGCATACATTATCAAAATCAAATTTTCTCGACTCCATTATACTCGATTTAACGAGATCTTCGATTTGATACCAATATTGATAAGGTAAACTTTCAAAAATTTACAAATCAAGGTACTCAACTTTTGAAAAAGTTACAAAAGGGTCCTTGGACTTGTGAATATTTACGTATTAATGCTTATAATGTCAAAACTTTATAAAGAAATATGTATAACGCCACGCACTTGCCAAAGTGCACCGCCACGCAAGAATCGGTAGCGGATGGCAAGAGTTTAATATGTATTAATGTTTTATAAAGAAATATGTGTAGCACCACGCACTGCAAGACGCGCCAAGAATCGTAGCGTTGGCGCAGCAGATATTTCGATTTACGGCCGTTTACTTTGACAATAATTATATTTTGAAGAAATAGTTAGAACAAATTTGATTCTATAGATATTTAAGTCTCGCGCTTTATTTATTGCAATTTAAATCTTTAATACCTCCTACTTGATGATGGGTTCAACCATCACTAAACGGAAGATTTTATATATTTATGCAATTTATATGCTAAGTGAAGGGTAATACCTTCTACTAAGTAGACCCTACTCCCGAAGAAGTAGTTAATCATTATGCATTTTAATTCTGGCAATTTAAATTCCGTAAATTTATATTTATTGCAATAATTCCCATAAGGTAGGTTCGACCACCTATTGGAGGAAATTTAATTTCTGCAATTTAAATTTACGCACTTTAAATTTCTCATATATTTCCAATGTGGTGAGTTATATCACACGATTGGTATGCATATTTTCAATGTGGTGGGTTATACCACACGTTACGAATGCTTATTACAAATGTGGTTGGATTAAACCCCACGATTGGATAAGTGATTTATATATATTTGATATGAGTATTCTATTGATATTAAAGAAGAGATTTGAGCAAGTGATGCCAAAATTTACCGTTGTATGTATTGATGAAGTGAAATTGCTCAAAGAATCTCATTGTGATAAAAGAGAAAGAAAATATACCGTGGTGAAAAATCTCATTATGAGATTAGTATATTGTGATATGATGAGAAATGCTCTTAAAGAAGCATTTAATAAAGGAATATTCACTTTCCACGTCTATTGAATATTGATGGAGAAAATTGAGTAAGTGGTACTGGTTACCATTGGATAAATAGATGAAAGTAAAATGCTCAATAGATCCCATGTTGATAAATCAAAGAAAATATATCGCATGGAGAGATTATATGAAGTAATCTCATCGATGATATGAGATTGTATTAATATGAAAATAAAATGCTCTTGAAGAAGCATAATCACTAAGATTTCTGTATTTGAATAAAGCCAATATGATATTATTATTATTACTCCAGAAGAAGTACAAAACAGCCTAAGTGGAACATATTGAGAATATCAAAGATGACAATAAACACTCGAAAATATAGAAATGCGAAAAGAAAATACATATTGAACCCATAAATGAGGGATGCGTCTCGAGAGTATAAATACTCCGTAACTCTGCCACCCCAAACATTCGGGTTTATAATGAAAGATCCAAAGGATCTCTTTTTCGCTTGACACCGATGGTCTATGACCGATGGGTTTCAGCTTCCACAGATTTTTGAACATATGATTGAATCTTGATGAGTAGATCAGCAACTGTATTAGCAAAAACAAGTATATTTCTCGCTGAACGAGAAATAAATTTATGTTCTACACCCTGATCTAGAAATGCTAGCAAACCATCAAAGAAATAATTAATATTCAACAAACCTATGGGTTTGTTATGAAAGTTCCACTGTGCAAATGACGCTATATTGAATACTTCCTCCAGCGTGTTATAGCCGCCTGGAAGAACAATAAAAGCATCACTATTGCTCATCATGTACATCAGGCAGTCGTGGATGGATTGTGTTTGTAGCATCAATCCAGCTGGACTAATGACATTTCTAACTCCAATTCGATTACTGCCTCCAATTCGATGAAAAGGTATTACACTTGACACTCTTATCCCCCATGATTGTGCGGCCATCATAAGACTCCTTAATAGTTTGTTATTAGTCCCTCCATATAGTATATTGATATTTTGTTTCCCTAACTCCCTTACAAGTTGGTCTGCCATATCCACATATTGGATATGACCTACTAGTCTGGAGCCACCAAGAACACATATGGTTTTAATCTGGTGAGGTAAATCCTGACTTGTATGAGATGATTCTAAAATCTCTATATCCATCTCTACTCCTATCTCTCTTTTTGCACTATACTTTCAACGTATAAACATGAGAGACACGAATCCCTTTATTTAAAAAATTTCAAACCAATAATTGATTGTACTATTTACTTTTTGACAAATATGAAAGAGAAAAGCCAGAAAAATTTTAGTGAAATGACATATACCTATCGGTGATTGAAAAATAATATATATATACATATATATATCTTAAAAATTAAAAAAAACAATATTTACAATTACAAGAAAAACATTGATCTTTCGTTATTACAGGAACTTCCTTACATTAATATGAGAAAATTATTATACTAAATTTTTCTACTAAATTTACAAACAGGATCTTCTAAAGTAAGTTTTTCAAGACTATAACGTGATTGTTCATCTTTGAATTTAGCCCATAAGGCCATCACCACCTTGTATCGCGTGTCCACTAGGATGTGTCTCAAGAGCCCGTTGAATATCATCCAAAGGCTCCTTACTCAATCCATCCTTAATAAATGCTATCTTATCTTCTCATTAGACACGCATTACCCCAGATTTACATCGAGTGTCACATGTCCACCGAGCACATTTGTAGCACCCTCCTAATCTTTTTGCTCTCTGTTTCTTTGAAAAACTACTTTTACCCATACCAGACATGTATTTAAAAGGAATCGAAACCTCACCAGATAATCGAACCTTTGCTTCAATTAAACATCGAACATCTCCTGGGATGCCCTTATTCATTAGCATCCTCAACCTTTCAAGCCTACTTCGATAAATCCTTTTTAGGATTTTGATCGGTAGTGATGGATAATATTTTCGAAGATTTGAGAGCAAATTATCCATTATTATATATGGACCATTATTATGGTGAATACTGTAAGTGCCCGGATAATTTATAAACGCGTATGAGGTAAGGCTCCGCGTTGGAACAGTATTGAAACATGAAGCGTATGTGCTAAGATTCCACGCTTGAACAAAGGATGTGTAATAATGCTACCAAACATGATGGAATATGCTCGGTGAGCTATACATATGATGAAAGTAATAAATCATGTTGAGCACTATCTGAGATACTAGTGAAATCGATATAAGAATTTCTTGAACTAAAAGTTCAATAATACTCGTTTCTTGAGCGGACTGACCATCCCGGTTTAAATAATTATTGAAATCAATATTTCAAGTGAAGAATTAAAAGAATTCTTCAATGATTGTTCTCGATAAATGATGAAATCATTACTAGTCAATATTGGGAATAAATCCCACATATATCTGGAATAAAGGATGAGAAATATGGGCCCACTCATCCTCCATGTGGACTACTAGATATTATGATATGGATCCACTAGATAGTCACATGTGTATTTAAGAAATATTTGCTCACGGTATGAGCATGATTTCCAAATTTAATGATAAAACTAGTAAATATATATCCCAATACTTGAATAAATCCCTGAAGGATTGAGTATGCGCATACAAGTGGGATATTATGTGGCAAAATATTTAAAGTCCTCCAATAAATTGCCAATATCGAGAATAGAATGCAAACTATATAAATTCTCATATTAAAAATTTGAATGATGAGAACATATATGAGTTTTAGTGTTCGAATTTTCTTAGCATGAGGGGAGTATTAAATGAAAATGATATGTGAAATGCATCATACTATATCCTCACAATTAAAATATGAACTTGAAGTTCAAAGATGTATAAAAGATGCTATGAACAATCACATATATCAGTTAAGATGCTTTGATAAGTTAGCACGCCAGAAGCGTTGATATTATGAGATTTCCCCAATCATATATATCGAAGCAAATTATTAAAGATGGTCTTAATAACTGAGGCATATACTCTTGAAGAGTATATAGACATAACTATATTGTGTAATCCTACAAGAGGATTGATAATGAGATATCTCGATAAGTTATGTCGATATGGGGAAAGAAATAAAATTGAAAGTGTCGACACACTATGAAAAGATAGCCCTACATACTATCAATAATAGTGAGGATATTAAAATCCATCGAAAATGCCGATCTTGAAATATATGCCCTTATGATTAAAGTGTTCATGCCAGGTTTAATGAGAAATGAGAATGAAACTCTTGAAGAGGTTTCAAATGTATTATTGTATCACAGATGCAACGGCTCAAAATATCTACATTGATATTGTTGAGAAATTCATATCTTGACTCTTTTCCTTGATTGATGTTTTGTCCCAAAACGGGTTTTTCTCAAACCAGTTTTTAATGAGGCACTCTAATCTCAACTACTATGAAATCTCCGTAAGAGATTTAGGTATATATCTCGATATAGTAAGAAAATGAGATCAAGTATTTGATTGCATATATACACTAAATATAACATGATATTGTATAACATCTAAAATTTCATTCATGTGGAAATGAATGAAGAGTATGAACCAATGTATATGATACTCATACAAATCTATGAAAGATTTTGAAATGCTTGCAGCATACTTGTATAAAATACGCGTTGCACTCTTTTTCCCTCGATGAGGTTTTATCCCATTGGATTTTCCTGTGAGGTTTTTAATGAGGCAACATTAAAAGCGTATTCACATGAATAATGTACTCTTTTTCCTTCATTAGGATTTTTCCCTTTGGTTTTTCCTAATAAGGTTTTAACGAGGCATATTCATGGTATATTGAGGACGACAAGAGAAATCGACACAGTGTATCTATTGGATCAAGTTATAATAGAGATAATGTTTTAAATCCAAACAATGATGATATTGAAATCCTTTACCAGAAGTAAGGATATCCGTCCTCAAGATATGAAATCGGATGGAGTATTGTACTTTTTCCTTCGATCAAGTTTTTTCCCACCGGGTTTTCTTGACAAGGTTTTAAAGCGCAAAGACGTGAATACTCTATACCATTTGATAGACATTAGGGAGCAATGTTTTGATGAAGAAGATATAACCACTCCAAGCCTATCCTACAATCAATTTGGAAGTTTTTCCGTTGGATTTTGCTTCAACAAGTCAGGAAGACAATTGCACAAATAATCATTGAGGAGTGTTGTGAGCGTGCACCTCGAGAGATAGGAAAATAATATTTTAATGATGTGAATGACTATTATATCCCTGATGAAATTATGTAATTACGATTGTCTTAATTCAAGTTTCGCATAAATAGCGCGTTATTAATGAAATTAAATTCACTGTGGTCACTTTATAATTCATTCTCTCTAAATTCTCTCTATTATTTCTATACTTTTATAACAAATATCATTTTTTTCGCACGTTGAGCCCAAGAGGTGCAACGTTTGGCGCAAATAAATTCAGTTAATTACAATCGTTTTTTTCATATCATCTATGTGCTACTTTTTATTGTCCTCAAATGTAAAAAAAATTCATCAATGAAGCCTTTTTTTTATCATAAAAGAATGGGACAACGTTTGGGAGCCCCGAAAAACTGAAACAGGGCCCCAAATATTATTAAGTCAAAAGTGGGGTATGAAAAGGGCCAATAGCGTAAAACCAACACACGTTAAGACATCATTTCTTTTCCCCTTTTTCTTTTCGTTAGTAACGACAGCCCCGGATCATAATAATTAATCAGGAAACTACACCATCATTACAATGCAATAATCACGGAGAATGGCGAATGATCATTCATAACAATTTATGTCAACAAAAGACACTACTCGTCGAGTTGAAACCTCAATAGGCTTGATACTCTCACCTTCACTCCATATCGGCCAGAGCCCTCCCAACATATGAGACCCCGAGAGCGAATACTGAAGCTCCGACATTTCTCCATGCTAACCCACAAGCTGTACAATTTTTTTCCACACGTTTCAAAATTAAAAAGATTTTCCCCAGAACTCCTCTGTGGGATAAATAGTCAGGAATGGGATCAGGCCAGAGGGCATTGATCGCATCTCTCAATTTCTTGCCTGGTTCCTTGTTAATTGTCCTATAAAAACCGTGGCCGAGAAGATCCAAAAGAGCGTTCAGAGCATTTATGGTACCTCTTGCATTCATGAGAGACACAAATCCATCATCCATTTTACCACCACGGACTTTGAGACGATTTACTTCGCCCTCTAAAACACGCAGAATAGCTTCCCGTACCCGGATATCGAATGTCATAGATCCACAGTACGCAGTGTAAAGGCCTCTGATGTGGGTCCAAGGACACCGATTCCCCGGATCAGCCTCAATGAAATTTATAGCAAAATCAACTTCCTTACTCCGTTTCTTGTCAAAATATCTTTCAACTTTTTTAGCAGCTTTTTTACCACGACGTTTATCCTTCCTAGCTCTGCCCTCATCAATTTCCACCAGACATCTTGTTACCACAAAGTATCTCTGCCGGGCAAAAGACGGCATTAGATACATTTTACAGAATCTCAAAGCACAAATAATTGAAGAACCGCCCCGCCTGATGGAAAATAGAAATTCATAAAGTGGCTCACAGTCAAAGGATTGATACCAATAAATTGATTTACGTAAATTGGAAAGTGTAACTAATAGGGAAACTGGTGACATAACATTCTTACTGGAGTCGTCGTCATCAAAATTCAAAGCATTCCACCTTATACCTCCACAACTATCAAGTAATATTCTACTAGTTAGTACAACACATTTCGCGCCCCTACTTCGAAAAGACCAACAAGGCCTCATTACTCCATTCATTTTTGTCATTCAATATATACACACACATAACACCCCGAGCACTGCAAACCAAGTAACGTATGCAAAAGAGCAATTACAAGTGAGGGACTGATGTTTTGAATAGAGGACTAAAACAAAGGTTCTCGGTATTCTATAGTTTGAAAGGACCAATGAACAGTTGAAGGTTTGAAGAAACATTGAAACACGAAGATGAAGACGAGAATCCAAGTAGAGCAGAAGGAAAAAATGTAACCCTAAAAGGCTACTGCTAGACTCTTATACCACTCGAAAGTACCTGATCCCAAGCAAAGCTATTAAAGGGGTCTTCTTCAATGATTTTGCCACAATATGCAAGTTCGTCTGCCCAAAGTTCGTCTTTCCGATCTCCACCAAATGTACGAAGGACCCACTGTGTAAGAAACAGTCTCCAACTTTGCAGTGATCACCAAAAACCAAAGAAACATGAAACCGAACTTATTGTCAAAAACAATGTGAATACCAATTTACCTGTCTCTGTGACCAGGCATGGTAGTTGTTAGCATCCTCATTTATAACAATCGTCGTAAATTCACGTTCTTTCAACGCAGTACCACTGGTTCCAACCTTTCTAACAGCCCACCGCCTGAAATCCCTGCGGACATATTGCGCTGACTTATATTTAGGAGAAGTGTTAACAGTGTGGTGGATAAATACACACGGGCACTCAAAACACAATCATGAGTTGACATGGCAAGACTATGCTTTAAGATGCACATAGCGTTGAAATCACAAAGGGCTTTGTGCATGTCGTTTCGAAAGGCATACAACGTGTTTAGGGCCCACAATTCCAGTAATACACACACCAACCAAAATTTACCAGGTTAATTTGCACATAACTTCTAAAGTCACCCAGTTTTACAATAATTTAATCCCAAATCTAATATTAATTAAAACTTATACAACCAAATTTGTCCAATGAACATCAACTTCGTTGAAGCGGGCTCAATAGCTCCTGTTCTACTTCAAGCTACAAAAGCATCTGGTACGCATAAAGAAAGTTCAGTGCATTGAAAACTCCGGCAAATGAATACAAAATGGAATGTTTCAAACCTCAGCAGGCCGATCATCATGGTTGTTACTTGAAATTACATCATTCTGTCGATGGCGTGGTTTTATAATTTAAGAGGTGGATGATTATATCTAAAAGTTTAAGCTCGCAGCAAAAGACACTTCAATTTGATAAATTGGGATAAGTAAACCAACAAAATACAAATATCACAGCATCACTTACCACATTAGATGATTTTTGGTATCATTTTCAACAAGTACCGCAACAAGGTCGTGTTTTTTTCCCAAATCAAATTGAAGTCTCTCAAGTAGGAGTCCTGCCCACTGCCAAACAAAGAATGGAACTTCATATATCCAGTTCTTTCTCCATACAAAACACACGTTTACAATTTAAATTAATTAATTAATTAAATTAAAAAGAAAGAAAACCTAGAAGGGGAGTTCCCCCAAAAAACCCAAAAAAAACGGGGGAAGAAAGAAAAATGAAAAAATGAAAAGAAAAAGAAAAACAACAGAAATGAAGCATCGTCTCCATGGACAAGGTTTCGCGTGATTGGGATATTCCACGCATTGCCAACAAGTACAATGGCACAGTGTATGGTAAACTTTCCAAGTGTTCTATCTTATCTGACCAAATATGTGATACAAACACAAACTACAACATAACTCATACATTCGCCAAATATTTAATAGATGCACCGTGGAAGAAGCGAAGTCCTAGCAACCATAGGCTATGATATAACAACATACTAAAAGGAATCCATGCACTCAACTCATATATATATATATATATATATATATATATATATATATATACACACACACACACACATTTGGACAACCTAGGGTATTAGGGACCGCACCCCCACTAATGTCTCAAGACCCTAGTGCTTCGACCGGGAGACACCCTAGCGGCCCAAGAAATTGTTATTATGCCGCGGGGAATTGAACGTCTGACCGTGCGCCTAAACACACGAACCCAAGTACAACATTACCGCTGCGCCAATCCCTGGGGTTATGCACTTAACTCATATTCAACATGTGCATCAAGCAAAAGTCAGGAACAACCATGCCAACATCCAGAAATCTAAAGCACATAAAGCTAAGGTAACATCCCTCTGGCAATTTTTACCAAACACGTGCAAATTAATAAAAAGAAGTTGACCTACACGTCTGATGCTAAGTTGTACAATCAAAACTCAAGGATAGGATGTGTCATGTATATACCCAAGTCTTAAAAAATCTTGTCAACTTCATAATTTGTAATTACACCAAAATTCTTGACCATCCAGAGAGAAATACATAGCTTTGCACCGTCAAAGGACAACAAAATGGGCAATGTAATTATTACACAAGCGGGATTGACAAATATATGACTTCGTCTGGGAGAAAAATGAGTTGAACGAACAAAATTACCTCGTCATTGTCGAAGAAGTGCTTGAAGACCGAGTTCAAGGAAAGCCAGCTTTTGACAACATTGAACATGGAGATTAACTCCGGATATGTGTTGCTGACCGTTGCAGCTATATCTGAAAGACAAAAATAAGAAATTATGTGACATTAAAAGAAAAGCACGGCAATGACATAGATGGACAAAAATGGTGAGTGGAAGATTATGAAAATCCCAGTTTATACATTTAAAAATTAAAAAATAAATGATAAATTGGTCAAAAATCAAACTTCAGTCACCCAGGTAGTGAAGATTACCACTTGCCGATTCTTTCTTCAGGCCAGAGCCATCTGGGTTAGGTGTCGTGTCAGCCCTCTTGATTCTCTTGCTAGCCCTCTTACTAATGCGAATTGAAGCTTCCGAAGCTTGAAAAGAAATTATATTAGCAACAATAATATACCTAGACAAGATAATATCGAAAAAGCCAATTTTCGCTGAAGGGCGGTCAGCCTCGACGAGAAAACAATTAAATCGAAAAAATAATTCAAAAAATCGAAGAAAGAATACCACTAAGAAAATCCCTGTTTCTAGGGGAAGATCGCCGTCTAGAAACAGCAATTTTCTGGACAACAAATTGTAAAGAGCCATAAAAAATGTGAATGGTCATTTTGCTAACAAATTCTAGGAATCGAAGTCCTGTTAACATATACAGCGCACAAAATAGAATCTGACATACCATACATGTCGACTTGTCCTTGTAGAAATCACGGCGACCACCACGTTTCCTTCTTCCGCTTGCCGCCTTTCCCTCGGGATGCCCTCTCAATTAGCTTTAGGTTAAAGTAGTTAGGGCTTGGATGCGTGGGTATGGATCACAGGTCGGTTCGTGGTCATTGTATATTTGTAAATACGCGCGTGTATTAAGGTACTAATCTATATCTATATATATATAAAAACAGCATTGTTGCCTCCAAAACATCTTTTTTTTTTTTAATTTTTAATTCCACATTATTATATTTTCCTTCCCAATACATTTTTCCTAAAATAGACATTATCTTTGCCTTAAATAGACGTTATCCTTTTTAATGATATTCTTTTTATTATTATATAGATCATCATTATATTCAGCATTAATATCTTTTTAATTTAATTATTATTTTTTATTTGTTACCTAACCTAATCTCCAATGCAATTATTTTTGCCAACAATTAAAGATAATAAATTAAAACATGACTTGAAAGAATTCAACGAAATGTCTCTGATAAATTGTTGAAATAATCGTTCTTTCTTTAACTAAAAAATTTCGTCTTCATCTTTTTTCCTCATTTTTTGGCTATGATTAATTTATAAAGCAAATTCATGGATTGATTTTACTTTCTTCAAATTATTAGAATTTTTTGCATTTGTATCATCAATTTTTTTATCCCAACAATTTCTAACACAATTTATTATTATTTTTTTTACAATTATATATAATAATACAATTATTTTTTAGAATAGTCGTTTTGTTCTTCTTCCTAAGTTGATCATTAGGTTGAAAAGAGGTCAATTATTTTTGTTTATAATTATATGAAATAAATTAAAATATGAATTTAAAGAATTCGATGAATTGTCTGCCATAAATCGTTGAAACAATTGTTCCCTCTTACCAATAAATTTGTTTTCTTCCTCTTTTCTTTTTTTTCTTTTTTGTCGTTGCTATCATTAACTTTTTATACCACTAAACTGACTCCACACACACACACACACACACATATATATATATAATATATATATATATATATATATATATAATTGCGAAAGTAACTTTGTGAATTGATTTTACTTTCTTTCCTCAATAGCCAAATAATTCCCATGAGTTGGACGACACATTGCTAGCATCTCCATCTAGTGAGATATTCCTATACAGTAGGGAAGATAATTTGCATCCATTTCATTTACTTTCTTTTGAATCACTTATGGCGAACAAACACGTTTACTTATTCTGCATTGATAAATTTTTTATTATGATTTTTTAAATATCATTGGGACGAGTCGACATATTATTTCAAAATATAAGTCTAAGTTCTTATATTAGGTATACTTCATGTGATGCATAGCTAATTTTTTTCCATTGATTTTTTTTCTCAGACCGTTTGATGGTTTTAGTTGACATTTTGATTAATGGTTTGTTAAAAAAAACGTTAAATATATGTATGTAAATAATAAATTATTTATTCAATAATAATAATAATAATAATAATAATAATCGTTAAAATCATGTTTTTTGAAAACGTGATTTTTTAAATTCTAAACAAAGCACTTGATTTTAACAAATTGAAAAGTAAATGTACACTTTTCCAGAATTACCCTTTTCTATAATTTACATAATTTACTACAAAATAACTCTTTTTATGATTGAATTTTTTTTTTATATTTGTCTGAGTAGGACTTGATTATCAAAGTAAAGAATGTGAGGAATCTCAGAGGTTGAAATACTAACCTCGTTCCTGCTTCGTTGGTCCACATTTCTGGGGAATCTCAAGGGTTGAAATTTTATAAAAAAAAATAATATATTAAGACATGTGCCCATGTTCCATGTGTGAACATGCTCTATAGTTTATGCTTTAAAAAACCAAAAAAAAAAAACCAGAAGAACTTATTTTATTGTTTAACCAATAAAATAAGAATATTGGATTTCTGAAATATTTTTCTTAATATGAATTAATTTTGTATTCATATAAATTAATTAATACATATTAAAAATTAGTTATCATAATACTGTAATTTTAAAAAAATATCTTCTTAATTTAGTTTTCATATTAATTGCTATTGCTAATATTTTTGACAAAAATCTTGTGTAAAAGGAAGTTATCGTTCTAACTCTCCAGCTTAAAACTTTTTATAAAAAAAATAGAATAAATTTTTTTTATATAGAATTTACATGCAATACCTGGAATTGATCACTGAATAACTCACTAAGATAAGATAATTTACTAAAAACACAGAAAAAAATCCAATTAAAAAAGACATGTAATTATATTCCGATTACATTATCCAAGTCATATTTATGAGTTTTATTTTTGTATCATATTAATTTCATATCAATTTGGATTCCTTATCTTCTAATAATACTTTTCTAGATAAATAGTTTATTTTAATTAAAAATAACTTTATCCATTTATTGTGTTAGTCAACTGTATAGTGATAATTATTGGCTTTAATTTAATCAGTCTATATTTAATTTTAATAATATTTACTTCCAAAATTATATTTTTAAAATACAATCCTTATTTTAACTAAAAAGTTTGTTTTCAAATATATATAGATTGAACGATTCCATCTCCTATATTATTTAGTTTCATATTAACTTAAAAGTCTAATTTTAGTGACAAATAAGTAAATATCGAAATTGAATATTTTTCAATAATGATTTAATAAGCAGAAAAGTAAATATCTAAATTACGTATTTTGTAAGTTACATATTTAGTAAACAATTGGCTATTGGCTCTATCGACGATTAAAATTATGGGACTCAATCATAAATTTTTAAATGGCTCTCGACTATGGTAAATATTTTTATTTATAATTCTATATTTTAAATAAATATTGAGAATTTTGACTACTTTGAATTATTTATTTTATACTAATTTTTGTTAGTTTAGATTTTTTGTAATTTTTTAAAAGCATCAATCAAGTTGTTTGTTTTAATTGTTAATTACATATATTTCAATTTATTTTTTTTATCCAAAATAATTTAAATTTGATATCAAATCATTCAATATTTAATCAAGAAAATGTAAAATCTCTAAGATTTTTTTATCAGTCACATTAAAAATCTTATAGAATTTAAATTATTTAAAGTAAAAATCTAAATTTATGAGTTTAAACAAAATATTAATATACCTTATATATTAAATTGCTGAGTTTACACCGAATATGTTTTATGTGTTTAGTATATTTAGAAAATATGTGTAAAATAAATTAGATATCATTATAACATATATTTAAAAAAGACAAATAAAAGCTTCTAATTCAGCAATATAATCACGACGGGTAGTGGAAGGGATGTGAATTTTCCAGCGGGGCACGACGGACAACGGGAATCCCATCCAATTGCAATCCTTATATTATACTCGCTCGCCTTCGATTCAATGAGGATAAGAGTGGTGACGATGATAAATGTTTCTTAGCGGAACAGAAACAGGAGGTTGGAGTATGTTATATTATACCCATTATATTTTTATTTCTGTATATTAATTATATTTCACAATCAAATCTTAAAAATCATTGTTTACATATTCACTGTCGAACTATATGTTGTAGTCTTCGAAGCGACAAATAGGTAGGGTTTAAAGCTTGTGCTATGTTATGACGATGGTCATCCAACCAACACTACTACAAATGTCGTGTATAAAGAAATTTTCAGTAATGTATAGTCTGACACTTATTAATCATGTAATGCACGTTGTTTACTTTATTTAACTTTTGACACAAACCTTCATTGTCATCTACGTCGATATAAGAAGTGAATCATTGTACTTATATATAAATGGTTTTCTACTGTTATATTATTTGAAGATAGTGTCCAGTTGAGATAGTTGCTGGAGTTATACAAATTATTGATATGCAACTCTTATCTATAAGTAGTATTGTACTCGAATTAAGGTAGCTCAACTTACTTTACTGTCGAAAATTACACTTTGAGCAAATTATATTTATTCTATCTGAACTCTAATATTATATTTTATATTTCTAAAGGTTTTTCATATAAATGCACTTCGAAGTTCGAGATGTTTGGCTCACGTAAAAATACATGTTGTTATAGAATAATAGGAATTTGATTTTCTTGGAGAAAATTAGGGCTGAGATTTGTATTTAAGTCTATTCATTGTTGCTTAGAAAGATATGAGTCGTTTGTATTATTCATTTTGTGTTTATGTAGTTGACAATAGTTGATGGTGTTATTTTTGAATTATTTTTATTGTTGAGATTTTCAAGAGAATTGTAAATTAAGTTATGAGATTTTTAAGAGAATTATAAATTAAGTTATGCGCATTTTGGTAAAGTGTTCCTTGGATATTTTGCAGGAAGGATTTGTACGATATACAGGGAAAACTCTATCAAAAATTTTATCGGATTCTTTCATTACTTATCTTAATTATTAAGTTTAGTGCAATCATAAATACTCGATTTATTATCTTGGTAGTGCTATTGATATAGAATTAATATATATAGAAACATGTAATTATTAACACATTAGTTTCCCGTGCAACGCACGGATGAAAAAGACTAGTTTTTGAGAAAATGGTCCAAACCCATTATTAACATCTTATGTTTTTACCACAATATAAATTTTTTAGAATTATTTACCGGTTACTATTTTTAGTGATTTTGTGTACATTTTTGGCCCTCCACTATTGGGGACTCGCTTATCTTCTTCCACTCCGTTCATTGTCATTGTGTCTTCTCTCATATCTGATTTGTAATTTTTCTCCAATAAATTGTAACATAAAATAGCCGGAGACGAATAAGTGAACACTGCCGTCCAGAAGCCACTGTTATGTGCATAAACAGCCGCCTTGTTGGAGAAATTACACCGCTTAATCGAACTGATGAGATCTCTAATCAGTGCAACACACCCCCAAATCAGCTCTAGATTGTGCGTATTGTTGACGATTCAGTGGAATTTTTCTTTTTATTACTATTGCTCAGCAATTGGGGTTTTCGGCGTTTATGTACCGGGAAGTCCACATTGTACCGGTACATGCTTTGCCGGAGGAAAAAGACACTCGCCAAAGCCAACTGAAGAAGAACACTCTAATCTTATACTACATAATAATTTCTCATGCATTTCCTTGAAATTTTCACATGATTAGATTGATCTCTTTATTTAATTTAGAAATAATTAATTATTTTCAAAAATTAAATTAGTTGAAAAATGAAAATTAATTAAAATTAGTAGTTTTTTAGGATTTAATGTTGGTATGATAGAAAATGATAATTCATCAAATTTGTACGCAAAAACTGAAAGAAGCATGTAACATTGATTTGTTTAATTAATCATTTAATTGTTTTGATTAAATGAATATATATCTATTTCTATATCTTTTAAATTGTAGATATTCCTTAGTGGAAATAATTAATTGATGTCTTTTAAGAAGTGACTCTAGCTAATCTTTTAACTTCAGTTTTAAACGTTTCTTTTAATTGAGAGAAGAAAGAACTGTAAATTCACTTGACAGAGATTAAACTAATTATTTTAGAATAATTAATTATTTTTTAAAAAATAATTATTTTTAACAATAAATGATCACAAAATTTAAATTAATTATAATTAATTTTATTGCAATTAATTAAATTTAATTTTATTGTGAATATTTAATTCGATATGTTTCAATGGACAAAGATTAATCAAAATTAATTATATTGATAAACGGAAAAAGTATAATTAATTTGAAAACAAAAAACAGTTAAAATTCATCTAATTCTAACGGTCAGCAATGTAGAGTAATGATCTCCTACCCACTGTGGGTAGGATATCCTACCCACAATGGGTAGGTATCACCCATTGATTAGTGGAAGGAGTGGCCCCACCAGCCCCCCACCAATCAGGGGAGAACATGTATCCACTGTGGGTAGAATATCCTACCCACAGTGGGTAGGAGATCATTTTCCCAGCAATGTAATACTCCGCCCGTTTATGCATGTGATTTATAATGTTATATATGATCATGAGATGATGAATATGTGTTTGGACCATTGGTGACTTCGTTGTGGTGTTATGTCCGGTATTAAGTGTCGAAACGGCCCCCCGAGCAAGTAACGAGGCTGCTATAAAATTCTGCAGGATCGAGATTTACGGCCGTAAGTTTAGGGTTTACGGCCGTAATTATCGGGTTACGTAAGTAAAAGAGTTACGATCGTAATTTGTGGAATGAGGAAATGTGCCAAAATTTACATAGAGGAAATTACGGCCGGATGACTTGGAGATACGGCCGTATTGATTGGTTACGGCCGTAAGGAATATGGGTTACGGCCGTAATTCTTGAAGGGTGAGATGCATGGATTTACAGAGGCATAATTACGGTCGTATGGTATTTTTGGTACGGCCGTATCATAGGGTTACGGCCGTAATGTTGGAGGTTACGGCCGTAAATGTGTAAGTTACGGCCGTAATTTTAGGTCGGTAGAAACTGTTGGATTGGGTTTTAACACGTTGGCTTGGTCTTTTTCCATCATTTTCGACCCCCAACTCCCCAAAACCATATAGAACAAGTTCAAATGTGATTTCAAGGCTTTGGCATGGTATTTGGCTTGTAGATCATTCACCTAATTCAAGTTGCCACCTTTGATTCAACAAGGAGGAATGAAGAGAAGAGGGAAGGAAGAAGAGGAAGTTCTCCAACCAATCTTCTAGCTTGAGTTCTTGTCATTTGAGGTAGGATTGAGATAAATTATCTCCTAATTAGGTAAGTAGATCCATGAATGATCCTTAGCTAGCTATGTATGCAAGTTCCCTTGGCTATTTCATAGTTTTTGCAAAGTATGACATGTTTAGCATGATATGGTGGTTCTTTTAAGGTTGGGTGCTTTCTAACCTTGGTTTATGATATGCTTATGTTGCCGAATGCTATGATATGGATGTCTCGTCCACGTGCATTCATATATCACGCGTGTTTGGATTGGATTGCCTATCATGTGTTGCATTAATGTTAATGTTTTCGGCCAAATATGGGGGACCTACGCCCCAACAAATGATACATCGGACGAATGGGGGACCTACGCCCCAATAACCGATAGTATGGCCACACGGGGGACCTACGCCCCAATGATGCACGAGGCCGGCCAAATGTTTATGACGGCCCCAATGCTAACACATGATTCGCAATGGGCCCTAAATCAATATGTGATGTTCATATGCATTGTGTCTATTCCTACTGAGTCATTATGACTCACGTGTGCTCTTTTCCATATTTTAAATGATGCCGCGAGTAGGAGGCAAGTTGGAGGTGGCGCAGGGTCCTCTCGCACGTGAGCTTGTCGACGTGTAGAAATGGGAGAGGAAAAGATTTTGGGGTCGTGTTCGTGTGATAGAAACTCTTTTGTAAACTATTACACAATATGTAATATAACTCTTTTGTAGCTATCACATTATGTATATATGCAAATTATCATTTTGGGCTCTCGTGGGAAGATTTGCAAATGTGTTAGCTCGGTGACGTCACGCACGTAACGCCCTTCCTAGTACGATGCCACTGTACGTACTGGGGCGGGTGTTACAAGCAAGATTTCCCCGAACAATATTATAGAAATAATAAGCTAAAAATGAAAATTAATTATGTTGCAATTAATTAAAATTTATTTTGTTGCTGAAAATTTAATTGGATATGGTTTCAATGGGTAAAGATTAATTACATTTTTCAAATGAGAACGGTATAATTAACTTAGTCTCTTTCTCGTATCCATTCTCCATCACACGGTTGGAACAAAAAGACTGGATGCAGCCATATAGAAATGTTTGGTCCATTTGATATCCCAAAACTACTCAGCAACAATTGGACAAGTGGCGAATGTTGGGGGGAAGCATAAAAGTTTGGGTAAAGTCGGATCTAAGCATAGGCTAGGTAAGCATCATGTAGTAAGAGGAGTAGTTATGAACCCTGTGGACCATCCCCATTGACGGAAGGGAGAGTCCCTTGGTATAATATGAAAAAGCAAACAACAGTCCCAAGGCAATAAAATATGAAAAATATTAAAAAATAAAAAATAAAAATAGTTAAAATTTATTACATTGCAACAATTTTCTAAAGTTCTCTTGAAAAATAAAAGGTATATTTTAAATTGCATGATATCTTTTAAATTAAAAAATATATTTAAAAAATAAACTCTAAAATTGTTTATTTAAGTATTTTTGAACCCAGACAAATAAGTGGGGTTTCAGAAAAAGAATAATGCAAAGCATTACCACTTGCCACTTTGGCCCTTTTTTTTAGTGTAATATTTACACAAGATGATTAACACAGTGTAATGTGTCAAAATTTTAATATATTTAAAAAAGCTATAGCGTTTTGCTTAGATACTTTACCTTTCGTCAAATAGCAAGGCATGTTTAAGCCACCCAATTAGAACATATAAATAGAGTGAGGCGCGTTTATAGGACAGCGTATAAGCATAGCGAGGTGTGTTTGCCACCCAATTAGAACATACATTTCAAGGATGAAATTAAAATAGGTAAATGGCATTTCGTTGTGTGTATATATGAAATTAAAACATACAAGCATGATGCGCGCCTTTGTGCGTCTATATAAATAATATTTCCTTTCAAAATAAACTCACTCAATTTTATATCACATCCTCCGTAATTTAAATATTCTTATATATTTTGATGAAGAATCAAAATTTCCATCCCCTGCAAGGCAATTGGGAACAACTGGGATACATACCTTGATTCATTTACTCCAAGCTGATTACGTACACTGAAGAGTGAGTATTCTGATTAGGTCTTTGGTTGATTCGGATTCTTTTTTTTTCCCCCTATTTCGCGTACTGTTTTCAATCAACTCAACGTGTTTCAATTGACAAAAACAAAAACTCAGAGTTCAAACCGTTATGGTAGCAGTACACGTTGGCTTATTTTAAAGGTTCTACTAGTTAAATGGTTTACAGAAGTTTATGATGGACTGCAAATCGTTCCTGATGGTAATTATTTTTGCATCACATTTAACTGTCCCCCCTTTCCAACTAAGTCATTTGTTCAATTATTCGATTCAGACTGGGCTTGTATTTACTGAGTTGATCATTTTTATCCCTGAATTTAATTGATTAAAATTTTCTAGTTAGAAATAAGTTACGAAGTAATATTATAGAAATGGAGAGGATGTTTGTGAATTAGCCGATAAAAGACAAATGGATTGATTTTTAAGCAAGAACACTACATGAAAACCCATCATGTGCGAAGTATTTAATCACTATGCGTTATCATGTGCCTATGCCAGTTGATGAAGAATGACAATCTGCACCCTTTTCATTCATAGGGTTTTTTTCTCTATTTCTTTTTGGGCTACATAGCGACATTTATTTGCAATGATGCAAACACGATCGATTTTAAGTGCGTCAGGGGTAATGTGGCTATTTTATAGTTTGAGGGGTCAGCATCTGATGTATGTGAAACTGCAAAAGCATCCTTGTAGCTGTAAACACTCAAAACCTATAGTCTTTGTCTGTTGAAGTATATTTGAGGTAAGATTCATGGGTAAATTGCATTTGACCCCTGCTTTCCAAGTCTTGGAGCATGGATGTTAAATCAGTTACCAATTTATTGAGAAGATTGAACCTCAACAATCAAGGTGATCAGAGAATCGTGTTTGATGTTCCCTTCTAGTAGATGATAAATATTAAACAACCGTATAATTTTTAAATTGAAAACGTTAAGTTCCTTCGATGACATGGGTATCAGAGTAAGTCTTACACCTCAACTCTCAATGACTTGGAGGGGTTATCCTTACCCAACCAGTCGTGGACAAGGGTGGATACTTTTTTTGTATTCCATTAAAAAACACAAGTCAGGCAAGTGTTTCAAGCAGGAAAATATTGTATGTATTTTTGAGTTCAATACATTATGCTTGTTGCTGAATATGTGTGTAAGAAGGTTTACTCAATGGATTCTTTAATGGAGGTATTGCTGTCCATTTGTGATACAGACTCTTGTCATGCATATGCACACGTGATGTACCATAGTTCGTCAATTAGTCATCAACAAAGTTATATCAGTTCATATTACTCAGCATCTGTAATTGCTGGTGAATGCAGTTCACTATGCACTTGAGTAATTTAGAAATCCTAATATAATGCTTAATGTTTTTGTTTACAGAGACGCTCTTGATGCACTGGGTTTAGTTCGCTATTGCCGTAGAAGAATGCTGATGACCCACGTCGATCTCATTGAGAAGCTCCTGAACTATAACAGTACTTCCTCTGTCTTTTCTTTTGCATTTGTGTCTCTGTGGTGTGAATGATTGTGCTTGCTTTTATGTATTCCTACTTGTGCGATCCTTGCTGTTTAGCAACTGAGGAATTTGTGAAATGGTAGACTTGCTAATAGATTGTCTCTAATTTTTATATTATTATTCTGTGGTAGCATTTCTGTTATATGTTTTAACTTTTAACATGGACGAGGCTACCAATATCTTTTGTCCAGTTGATGACACTGGTTGGAATTCGATTAATTAACCCTATTATAAATAACCAGTTTTGATTCGTTGTCCACGTGTGGGCACGTTACACTACCCATACATGGGTGGATAGGCGCCACATCCCCCTCCTCCCCCTACCATCAGTAGGGACACGTGTCACACATCCGTCCATGTGTGGGTACCGTAACGTGTTCATATATGGACAACAAAATGAGACTATATAATCTCTTCTCTCGCTCATCTCTCTTCCGTTCCGTTCATTGTCATCGTATCTTCTCTCTGATCCAATATGCAATTTTCTCCGATGAAGTAGTAACATCAAATCGCCGGCGACAAATACGTGCATGCCGCGTCGAGAAGCCACTACTATGGGCATAAACAGCCGCATTGTTGGAGAAATTACACGGCGTGATCGAATCGATGGGATCTCTGATCAGTGCAACACAGCCCCAAATTAGCTCCAAATTGTGAGTATTGCGGAGGATTCAGTGGAGTTTTTCGTTCGACTACTATTGCTCCGCAATTGGAATGAACATATAAAAGCCTAATGTTAAGTAATAATAAAATAAAATATAGAAAATGTTATAAAAGTATAGAAACAATAGAGAGAATTTAGAGAGAATGAATTCTAAGGAATTCTCAGGAATGAATTTCATTAATAACTGAAGCCCTATTTATAGGAAAACTTCGAATGGTACAACCGTAATTACATAATTTTATCAAGGGTATAATAGTCATTCACATATAATAATTACATCTTTTACCAAATTATTCCTCCACCAAATTATTCCTCATAATTCATAACCACCAAATTATTCTCAATTATTCATAACACTCCCCTTGAATGACTATTAATACAAATGTCTTCCGGACTTGTTTGGAGAAAAACCCGGTGGGAAAAAAACTTCCAAACCGATTGCGGGATAGCTTGGAGTGGTTATATACCGCTTCATCAAAACATTGCTCCCCCGATGTCTTCCAAGTATAGGAGTATTCATGTCTTTGCCTCGTTAAAACCTTGTCAAGAAAACCAGGTGGGAAAAACTTGATCGAAGGAAAAGAGTCACAATTTGCTTTCAGTTTGATTTCATATCTTGAGAATCGATATATTTACTTACGGTAAATGATTTCAATATCATCATCGTTTGGATCTAAAGCATTAGCTCCATTATAACTTGATCCAATAGATACACTTGTATCAATTTCTCCTATCGTTCCCAATATACCATGAATATGCCTCGTTAAAACCTTATTAGGAAAAACCCGGGGAAAAACCCTAATGAAGGAAAAAGAGTACATTATTCATGTGAATACGCCTTTAAAGTTGCCTCATTAAAAACCTTGCTAGGAAAACCCAATGGGATAAAACCTCACTAAGGGAAAAAGAGTGCAATGCGTATTTTATACAAGTATCTTTGCAAGCATTTCAAAATCTTTCATACATTTGTATGAGTATCATATACATTGGTTTTATACTCTTTGTTCATTTAGAGTGCATCAATTTTCTTACACAACTACAAAACATTCACCATGAACACATGTCTCAAAACACACAATTTAAAGCATATAAATTCATCATAAAAACATGTAAACATATAAGTAAACCTTCATAACTAACTAACACTTAAAATATATCATTTAACATTTAATACTCATTTAATAGGTTATTTCATTCCCAGGGCTTAGCTCCCTTTAGGGTACTTATAAACACGAGCTTAGCTCACCCGATCCTTTAATTTTCTTTTCTGCACTACATACACGATCGGTAATTTAACTTTCATGAGCATGCAACATATAATGACCACCATGTTTATCTTTAAACTTGAGCACAGTCATCATCATCTCATCATCTCATAAATCAAGGATTTCACATTCACCACTTATCATCTTCAATATATCTCAATATTTTCATTATCATTGATCATATGTAGCGCTACATTTTCATATCGTGTCGACACTTTTCAATTTCATTTCTTTCCCCATATCGACATAACTTATCGAGATATCTCATTATTAATCCTCTTGTAGGATTACACAATATAGTTATGTCTATATACTCTTCAAGAGCATATGCCTCTGTTATTAAGACCATCTTTTATAATTTGCTTTGATATATATGTTTGGGGAAATCTCATAATATCAACGCTTACAAGTGCTAACTTATCAAAGCATCTTAACTGATATATGTGATTGTTCATAGCATCTTTTATGCATCTTTGAACTTCAAGTTCATATTTTAATTGTGAGGATATAACATGATGCATTTCACATATCATTTTTTAACCTTTAATACTCCCTCATCTTTGAGAAAATTTAGAACACCAAAACTCATACAGTTGGTATGATTTTAATCATATATGTTCTCATCATTCAGCCTTAATATGGGAATTTAGACCGTTTGCATTCTATTCTCGATATCGGCAATTTATTTGAGGACTTTAAATAATTTGCCATATAATATCCCACTTGTATGCATACTCAATCCTTCAGATTTATTCAAGTATTGGGATATACATTTACTAGCTTTATCATTAAATCTGAAATCATGCTCATACTAGTGAGCAAATATTTAAATAAATTTCAAATTACGAATCATATACACATGTGACTATCTAGTGGATCCATATCATAATATCTAGTAGTCCACATGGAGGATGAGTGGGCCCATATTTCTCATCCTTTATTCCAGATATATTTGGGATTTATTTCCAATATTGGCTAGTAATGATTTCATCATTTATCGAGAACAATCATTGAAGAATTCCTTTAATTCTTCACTTGAAATATTGATTTCAATAATTATTTAAACCGGGATGGTCAATCCGGTTTTGCAAACGAGTATTATTGAACTTCTAGTTCAGTAAATTCTTATATCGATTTCACTAGTATCTGTATAGTGCTCAACATGATTTATCATAGAAACAATTCACCGACATATTCCATCATCTTTTGGTGACATTATTGTCTACTACTGTTCAAACACGGAGTTACAGCTCATACGCATCACATCCGACTATTATTTAATTCCGAAATCGTAGCTCTTACGCTTTATTTAAAATCGGAGTCTTATTTCATACGCGTCGTATTATTCTATAAATAAATCATCAAAATTATTGCAAAATTCATCCTAACAAGGGTCTATACATTATAATGGATCATATGCTCTCAAATCTTGAAAATACTATCCATCACTACCGACCAAAATCCTAAAAAGGATTTATCGATGTAGGCTGGAAAGATTAAGGATGCTAATGAATAAGGGTATCCCACAAGATATCCGATGCTTGATTGAAGCAAAGGTTCGATTATCTGGTGAGGTTTCAATTCCTTCTAAATACATGCCTGGTATGGGTAAAAGTAGTTTTTCAAAGAAACGGAGAGCAAAAAGATTAGGAGGATGCTACAAGTGTGCTCGGTGGACATGTGACACTCGATGTAAATCTGTGGGGTACTTGTCCAGAAATCGAGAAGATAAAATAGCATTCATTAAGGATGGATTGAGTAAGGAGCCTTTGGATGATATTCAACAGGCTCTTGAGACACATCCTAGTGGACACGTACAAGGTGAGCTAATGGCCTTATGGGCCAAATTCAAAGATCAACAAACGCTACGTCTTGAAAAACTTACTTTAGAAGATCCTGTTTGTAAATTTAGTAGAAAATTTTAGTATAATAATTTTCTCATATTAATATAAGGAAGCTCGATGTAATAACGAAGATCAATGTTTTTCTTGTAATTGTAAATATTATTTTTCGATTTTAAGATATATATATATATGTATATATATATTATTTTTCAATCACCGACAGATATATGTCATTTTCACTTTAAAAAATTTTCTGCATTTTTTTCTCTTTCATATTTGTCAAAAAGTAAATAGTGCACTCAATTATAGGTTTGAAAATTTTTCTTTAAATAGAGGGATTCATATATCTCTCATGTTCATACATTAAAAGTATAGTGCAAAAAGAGAGATAGGAGTAGAGATGGATATGGAGATTTTAGAATCATCTCATACAAGTCAGCTTTTACCTCGCCATATTAAAACCGTATGTATTCTTGGTGGATCTAAACTGGTAGGCCATATCCAATATGTGGATATGGCAAACCGACTCGTAAAAGAGTTAGGGAGACAAGAAATCAATATACTATACGGAGGAACCAACAACAAACTTTTAGCTAGACTTATAATGGCCGCACAATCATGGGGAATAAGAGTTTCGAGTGTAATACCTTTCCATCTAGTTGGATCTAATACTCGAATTAGAGCCGGTTCTACCATGGGTCCAAAGAGGTTGGTGCTACAAGCGTTTAATCCATCCACAAGCGCATGATGTATATGATGAATAATAGTGATGCTTTCATTGTCCTTCGGTGCTACAACACCTTCGGAGGAAATATTCAATATAGCCTCGTTGGTACGGTGGAATTTTCATGTCAAACCAATAGGTTTGTTGAATATTAATAATTTCTTTGATGGCTTACTAGCGTTTCTAGATCGAGGTGTAAATAATAAGTTTATCTCTCATTCAATGAGAAAAATACTTATTTACGCTAAAATCGTTGATGAACTACTCATCAAATTTCATGCATATGTTCAAGAATCTGTGGAAGCTCAGTCCGTCGGTCACGGACCATGGTGTCAAGCGAAAAAGAAATTCGGATCCTTTAAATATTTCATTATGAATCCTAATGTTGATGGTGGCGAGTTACGAGTATTTATACTCTCGACGCATCCCTCATTTATGGATTCATATGTATATTCTTTTGCATTTCTATATTTTCGAAAGTGTTTAATGCCATCTTTTGATATTCTCAATATGTTCCACTTAATTTGTTTTGTACTTCTTACGGAGTAATAATAATAATATCATATTGGTTTTATTCAAATCTGAGATATCTAGTGATTTTGCTTCTTCAAGAGCATTTTATTCTCATATTAATACAATCTCATATCATCGATGAGATTACTTCATATAAGCTTTCCATGCGATATATTTTCTTTGATTTATCAACATGGGATCTATTGACAGATTTTACTTTCGTCTATTTATCCAATGGTAACTTCAAGTACCACTTGTTCAATTTTCTCCATTAATATTCGATATATATGGGGAAGTAATTTTATTCTCATCGTCTACTACTTGAGTATGATTAGAATATTTGATCAACTACTTCTTACAGGTAGGATTAGATTTATAACCAATCGTGTAGTATAACCCACCACATTGGAAATATGCACACCAATCGTGTGGTATTACCCACCACATTGGAAATATACTCAAACTATAAAGTGCATAAACTTAAATTGCAGAAATTAAATTTCCTCCAATAGGTGGTCGAACCTACCTTATGGGAATTATTGCAATAAATATAAATCTACGGAATTTAAATAGCAAGAATTAAATTGCATAATATTTAACTACTTCTTCAGGAGTAGGTTCTGCTTAGTAGAAGGAATTACCCATCACTTAGCATATAAAGTGCAGAAATATATAAAACCTTCCGTTTAGTGACGGTTGAACTCATCATCAAGTAGGAGGTATTGCAGTAATTAAATTGCAGTAAATAAAGTGCGAGAATTAAATATTGAACTGCTTCTACGGGAGCAAATTTGTTCTTCTAGAACAAATACTCATTACTTCTACAAGAGTACACTTATCCTTCTAGAATAAGTACATTATGATTGAACTCTTCGGGAGTTAAAATAATATTCCGATCTTTTAACTCAAATGGACTTCAAGCCATTTTATATAATCAATGGATTTAGAATTTCTTCATAAATATTCTATCCATTTTTCACTGTCGTCAAAATTAGGTCGGTTTTACCTAAGGGTAAAATTGTCCATTCCAATTAAATAAAGGTAAAATTGTCAAAAATATTTTATCAATGTTTTACGATTGGAAAATTATCTCCTTTCTACTTCAATTTATCAATATCAAAATATTCAAGGATTATTTTGTAACTTTTTCAAAAGTTAGTGTACTGATTTGTAAATTTTGAAAGTTTGATAATAACATATTTCAAAACGAGTTATTACCCTATCAATGTTGGTGTCAAATCGAAACTCTCGTTAAATCGAGTATAATGGAGTCTAGAAAATTTGATTTTGATAATGTATGCTCCTTATATCTCGATAAAGCGAATGTTATAGTTTAATATATTATTATATTATAAAATCATATGATTTACCTTTTTCCTTTCTCTAATTATTCCAATGGATGAGATTTACTTGCAATCCATTTACGTGATCGGAAAATTCTTTGGACTCCATTCTTCCAATTTTGGGATTTGGACATCTCAAGCGAGTTGTGTAGAATGAGGAATTGTGGGAGAAGAATATGAACAAACGGAATTTTCGATGATGTATTTGCAAAGAGAGAGTTATTTAGGATTGATGAGGATGAATTAATTCATTGGTAATAATCAGGTTTAAATCTGAGAAGATCATCTATACATAAGATCAGAAGCATACTTCTTTCATATTACTCAAATGGCTAGAGATCTTTGATAACGTGTTATAAAAGTATAGAAACAATAGAGAGAATTTAGAGAGAATGAATTCTAAGGAATTCTCAGGAATGAATTTCATTAATAACTGAAGCCCTATTTATAGGAAAACTTCGAATGGTACAACCGTAATTACATAATTTTATCAAGGGTATAATAGTCATTCACATATAATAATTACATCTTTTACCAAATTATTCCTCCACCAAATTATTCCTCATAATTCATAACCACCAAATTATTCTCAATTATTCATAACAGAAAAAGCATTCAAAACACTAAATATCATTTTTTTCGCACGTTGAGCCCAAGAGGTGCAACGTTTGGCGCAAATAAATTCAGTTAATTACAATCGTTTTTTTCATATCATCTATGTGCTACTTTTTATTGTCCTCAAATGTAAAAAAAAATCATCAATGAAGCTTTTTTTTATCATAAAAGAATGGGACAACGTTTGGGAGCCCCGAAAAACTGAAACAGGGCCCGAAATATTATCTATACTACTATTAAAAGTGTGAATAAGTGGAGAAACATCTATACTACTATTAAAAGTGTGAATAAGTGGAGAAATATTTTATACCAATGTTGCCCTCACATCTTTTTTAAATTTACAAACCTATCACAACCTATTATTATTCTTATTTATTGTCTATTAAGTTTTTTTAATTATTTTATTGTCCTTCAATAATGATAATGATGTTTCTCAATAATAATATAAAATTAAACTCTTTATCTTCTCATTAATATGAACTTATAACGTCTTTACGTATTGTATTTAGGATATGTTCTATACTACTATTAAAAGTGTGAATAGGTGGAGAAACATTTTATACCCATGTTGCCCTCACATCTTTTTTAAATTTACAAGCCTGTCACAATCTATTATTATTCTTATTTATTGTTTATTAAGTTTTTGTAATTATTTTATTGTCCTTCAATAATGATAATGATGTTTATCAATAATAATATAAAATTAAACTCTTTATCTTCTCATTAATATGAACTTATAACGTCTTTACGTATTGTATTTAGGATATGTTTGATATGAATTATCGAAAAAATAGATTTACAATAGTTGAGAAACAAAGAAAATGTATTGTATCTTGTATTTGTGTTTTATATAAGAATATGTTTCGGAGAGATTTTTTAAGAATGAATGTGATTTTTGCTATAATATATGGTTACCAAATTAGAAATACTTAAAAAAAATATTAAGTTTACCATGATCAAATTACAAAGTTTTCATGATTGTATCCCAGTATATTTGTTCCCTAATATCACTACTAGAAATAAGATATTTAGAGTGCACTGACCTATGACGAAATACTTATTATGTCAATCACTAAATGTTTAGACACTAAACGATAGGGTGGCTCTAAAGATTCAATTCTCAGTAGTGTCTTTAAATTATTGGTAACAAATATAAATTTTTAATAAATTATAATGAGATCACAAATTTTGATTATCTTATTAATAAATTAATTTACATAATCTAAATCACACCAACTTATAAAATCACGTGCAACGCACGTGTTATTTGCTAGTTAAGTCAAAAGTGGGGTATGAAAAGGGCCAATAGCGTAAAACCAACACACGTTAAGACATCATTTCTTTTCCCGTTTTTCTTTTCGTTAGTAACGACAGCCCCGGATCATAATAATTAATCAGGAAACTACACCATCATTACAATGCAATAATCACGGAGAATGGCGAATGATCATTCATAACAATTTATGTCAACAAAAGACACTACTCGTCGAGTTGAAAACTCAATAGGCTTGATACTCTCACCTTCACTCCATATCGGCCAGAGCCCTCCCAACATATGAGACCCCGAGAGCGAATACTGAAGCTCCGACATTTCTCCATGCTAACCCACAAGCTGTACAATTTTTTTCCACACGTTTCAAAATTAAAAAGATTTTCCCCAGAACTCCTCTGTGGGATAAATAGTCAGGAATGGGATCAGGCCAGAGGGCATTGATCGCATCTCTCAATTTCTTGCCTGGTTCCTTGTTAATTGTCCTATAAAAACCTTGTCCATGCAAATGCAAATGTGCAATGGCAATGCATTGCACAATGTGTAATAGAATTAATTTTTATTATTATTTTATTTAATAAATTCTTTTTTGTAATTTTGTAATTTCTATTTATATAGAAATTTCTTTTAAATTATTTTGATTTATATTTTTTGTATTACCTATCATCATCATAATAATAAATTTGTTAAAATATAATAAAAATGCTTTTTCTTCCAATATTGCATTTATGATGTAGAAATTTTTTTTTTAATTCTTATGCATTGCCGTGTGTATTGCAATACCGTGTGTATTGCAATACTCAATATTGTGCATTGCACATTGTGCAAAAGAATATTTTGCAATTTTTTTAAATTTTCTTTATTCAAATCAATTCTTTTTTAATTTTTTTTATTTTGACTTATATTGGTATTTCATTTTTAAGATTTTAAATTATATTTTTCATTTAACCTTTAATAAATTTACATCCTGCATTAATTTATTATTATTATTATTATTACAATTATAATTTATATTTTGTGCATTTGAATACTTTCTAATGAAAGCTAATTTTTTTTTTTGCATATTTGTTAGTACCTCAAATATTTTTATTAATATTAAAATATCTTTTGTAAATAAATGATCCATAGTCATAAACTATGTATTTAGTTATGTAAGAAATACTCTAAATTAATAAGAGATTATAAGTTAACATAATTTTCATAATAAACACGATTGTGAAAATGTTGTCTTTTTGTAATATCTTCTATTGAATTATATTTTTTTGAATGTCCAAATATAATTTTATTATCATTACCTAATTGATATTTTATTTCACAATAATGCTATTATAAGATATTTCTTTTTTTTTTGTATCTACACACACGTATGTAAGATATTTCTTTTTTTTTTTTTGTATCTACACACACATATGTATATATAATTACAAAATATTAAAATATAAAAACTCATGTAAAAATATTTATTATTTTAATATGAATTAAATGAATTTGCATAAGTTTTATTCAATAATCGAGAATTATAATATTTTCATTACAACATTAGGATTATGATTTGTGAAAATTCTTCTAAATATTATTTTATTTTCAAAGTTGAATTATAATATCAGTTTTTAATTGTTTGTACAGTTTATTTGAGAATTTCCAACTTGCTTATTTAAGAACCAAAATTTATTGTACTAAAATTCTTAATTGGAAGTACGTGATGTTATTGGAATAGGAATTGTGGTTGGTCATGACGTGGGGTTTTCAACTTTCCTACTTCATGCGTATTTCTCATTTACCACCCCCTCCAAAGTTTTTTCAAATTTTTTTTTATTCTTTCCTTTTCAATTTCCTCGATTTAGATTAAATTTTTAAATAATAAAATTATAATTTATACTGCTATAAAAGTCCATAACTAATTAATTACTTGAACTATAATTGATTACCTATTGCATGTTTAGCCAAAATTATTTAATAAATTCAAAGATAAATAATTAATGTATATTTTAATATTTTTTTAAATAATGTAACTATTCATTTCAACCTTTATGGGTAGATACCGCTAACAATGTAACTGAAATTATTTAAATATTATTTTTATTTCTAAATTATATTTTGTTTTTACTTAAATTAAATTAATATTATACCGTATAAGCCCATATAGAGTTATAGGCTTATTTACTAACAATGTTTTAAATTTGGTTTCAAAAACATATTATAGAGATTAAATTGGATTAACTTTTTATTAAATTGTAGATAAGAGGCTTATCAATTTTAAAAGAATAAAATATTTGACTCAAAATGCGATAACTATTTTTTTTTTATATACAATATTTGATCTTAATTGTTGTTCTTATTTAAGTAGGTGACCGTATATTCTTAATTTATAATGATTTAATTTTACGTTCACTAAAATAATTTTTTTGTTGTAATTTCAGCCAATTATACATATAGCCAATTTTGTCACAGTCTAAAAAATTGCTTGGTAAAAGTAACATCGGCCATTTTTTAAAATAATTTTTTTGGAAAAATTGCAATTATGGTTTTTTTTCAAATATTTAATTTTTAAATAAATTTATGAGCATAATATTCAAGAATTGGAAAATCTCTGACTAACAATTTTTATCATCATAACTTTTTATTAAGTACTGCATTAATTTTAATATTGGGTGGTAGCTTAATGTATTTTCCCAGTTTGTGACAAAGTACTACTTTTATTTATATGTTTATTAATTATGTATTAAATGAACTATAATTTTTATTTTATTTGGTTGTAAATTGATATAGTTGTTATTATATTTTAAAATTTGTGATTTTTTATAATAAAAAATAATGATATTACATTATTTTCCTTTAATGCTATTAATTTCAATTAAACTTTGCTATTATTAACAAATTAAAAGTATTGATGCGATCGATGAATACATGGCGTCTATGAATAATTTATAAGGAAAACTTATTTGAGCTCAAATTCAATATATAAAAGAAATAGAAGTGTTGGATTTTTTTAAGAACTGCATTCACGGAATTCCTGACTGGCATAAAGTGTTCCGGTGGACCTAATCAAAAGTTGAGTTTGAAAGTAGGTGTTTTGATTATATTATTGAGAAATATTGATTATATGACTGGATTGTGAATGGGACGACATTAACAATAACGAATTGGGTGAAGCACAAATTTTGATAGGAAAAAATTCTGATCAAAGAGTGTAAATCCCAAGGTTGACATTGACTCCTTTAGATGCAAGACTGCCTTTCAGATTTCCAAGGAGACAATTCCTATTGATGATTTCATATGGTGTGATAATTAACAAGAAGTCAGTCATTGTCTCACATTGCCTTTTCTTGAAGAAATTGGTATTTAATCATGGGCAATTATATGTCGCGATTTCAAGAGTTATGAGTCGGAAAAGATTAAGAAAGTTGATATGTGACAAAGATGGGAATCTAACGAATATAACTTCAAATGTTATATATAAAGTAGTATTCCAAATTTTGTAAATTTTTTACAATAAAGTATTAGTGAACTTTTTTTTATATAATGGTAATGATTCAATATTAAATTGGTTCGTATTAATAAAAAAAATGTGTTTGTGCATGGATTTTTTCCCGTGCAACGCACGGGTGCGATTACTAGTATATTAAAATTTTGACACATTACACTGTGTTAATCATCTTGTGTAAATATTACACTAAAAAAGGGCCAAAGTGGCAAGTGGTAATGCTTTGCATTATTCTTTTTCTGAAACCACACCATTAAATTTATTTTTTATTTGTCTGGGTTCAAAAATACTTAAATAAACAATTTTATAGTTAAAAATGCAAATACTTATTTTTGTTATCAAATGTAAAATTTATTTCTGTTAAAAGTATTACAATTTGGTACTTTGTCTAATTTTTTGTTAACTAAAATTTACTTTTAAGCAATACATTTTAAATATTGTAGTATAAGAGTTAAATATGTATTTCAAACTTTTTATGACATTTCTCAAAAATTTTGTGATAGTTATGATATTTTCATTACATGTTACCTAATTCTCATTGACTTTTTATCATTAACCAATAATCAATTTTAATTAAAAACTAACTAATAAACGTTAATTGATCCAAAAATATATATTTGAAATAAAAAATAATATTAATTTTCTAAAGTTGGTCCAACGCATTTCAGGATACACACTATGATGCATCTAAGGTGATGTGATGCTACATCATTCTAGTGTGTTTGCAAAGTGTGCACTGGCTGGTACTTTTGGTGAACCTTCACTGCTAAAAAAATAATAATAAAATAAAAAAAAGAAGAAAAAGAAGAGGTGCTTCGAAACACAAGTAATCAATGAGTCAACACTTGTTGTCTTATTTCACGTCCTCCAAGTTATCTTTTTTAATTAAAATAGTCCACATTCACGCACTGAAAATGCATTAATATAATGACGTAAGTTAGAACATCTCCAATGGATGTTGTTGAGAAAGTGTTGATCTGAGATGACGTGAATGAGAGAGATAGAAAGAAGATGATTATTTTATTTTATTAGAAAATAAATGGAAAGAGGTGTAGTGTAAAAAGAACGGGAAAAGTGAAAAAGTGGAGAGCGATAGAAATAAATTAAAAAATAATAATAAAATAGTAGTGTAGGATGTTGGAAAGGATTTTGGAATATAAAAAGATATTGGGAAATGATGATGAAAAAGTGATGTAAAAATGATGAAAATGTGGAGTAAATGAGAGAAAAGTAATTTTAAAAAATGAGAAAATTGGAAAAAATAGGAAACACATGGGTCCCACACACATTTTTGTGTCTCTCTCCTCCTAAACACTGTTGTTGGAAAGGATCATTCCAGATGCTTATTTTAATTGAACACACAAAGAAACATGGATAAACGCACATTACTCTTCACGCCACTCTCGCTTCTATAAACGCACATTTCTCTTCATTATAACCAAAGTTTCTTGATTAGTTGACCAAAACACAATAGAATAGAAAATCTCTGAGTTGTTCTGGTCAAACACTTCCAACCCTCATTTTCATAGCCTGAACTCTCTCTCCTCGTCTCACACACACACACACACACACATATATATATATTACAAACCTTCCTCTTTCTATCTCCTCCGATCACCTGCCTCCTCCTTATGATCCATTCAAAGATTATAGAAGATGAAAATGAACAGACAAGTCCATGATGGATTATTGAGGTAAGTTGTGGGAATTCAATCTTTGCAGGTATATATCACACAAGAAGTATACTTGTGTTGTCAATTAAGTTTTCAAATTTCAATCCTCAAAAGATTCTACTATCAGCAAATGTGAAGCTTCTTTTTGCGGTGAAATTTATGGAAGAAAAGAGACTAGTGGATCTAACAAGTGTAATGATAGCAATGGAACTGTGAAGATCAAGGCCAAGGAATGGAAAAGAATGCTTGCTTGCAAGTTATTCGAGGCGCGGCACAATGTTGATGGCGACGATGGGATGAAGAAGAAGAATATGAACAACATGAGTATGAGATTGGAAGACCTAATCTTGCTGGGATTGCAAAAGCCATCAAAGGAATTGGATGGTTGCATCATGTGAGCAAGCAAGGCAAGAAGGTTCATAATAACAGAGAGAGATTCTAGCTAGCCTGTTCAATTTGGTAGGAGTGATGTTATTTAGAAATGGGGATCATCCGCAAGTGATTTTAAATTATTGGTTATCTTAAATCTTACATTTAAGATAGCATTTGAGATGTTTAATTAATTATTGATGATTCAGTGTCGTATCATTGATGACCGATGAGAAATCATAATAAATATCATTTATTTATTTGGTACGATCAAATTATTTGGAAATTAAAACACGATTATTATAAGTTTATGACGTGTTTAGAACAAACAAAATGAGAAATGTATATCTCTGTCATCACTTTGGTTCTCCCTATGTTTCTCACATCTGCATTACAATGAATGAGTGCCCCATTTAGTGTTTAACAATTTATACGACTAACTTCTATGAATATGACAAGTTATAATTAAAGGTACATAATGCAATATTTACACTCTTTAGCAGAGAAATTTAGATTGATTAATTTCTTCCAAGGTCCTTTGACAATCAACTTGAAATTTGTTTAATAAATTAAATCTCTCCAAGTGAAGAGTTTTAATATTTAACGTGTTGACAATTTGAGCAGTCGATGTTGAGGAACGAGATGAGCGTTAATAATTTTGTTAGCATGTGTTATATATTTTGTTCGTACAAAGATAGTTACATATATAATTAAAAGATTAGGATTTATTGTCTTCGATACTTGCATTTTCTGTCGACTCAGTTTTCTATTATATATTGTACTCTAATGCACATCTTTTTTTTTTTTTTTTAAGTATTACTCAAATGCACATCTTAAAACATAAAATTTCTTCTATCTAAATTCTCTTATTCTTCTAACATGGTATTAAAACTAACACGATTGAATCATTCCTAAACATAGCCATATCACAAATCACCTCATCGAATAACCCGTCAAACATCATTCAAATAATCTAATTGTCTGTGTTCTTACAGGCAAATCCAGTAATCAAACTCATATCATAACAAATTTCAATTCTTAATGGTTCTAATTATATTCATTGCGAACAAGTAATGACATATTTGTTACTCTTAAAGTCTAGTGATTTGTTGTTGCTGATAAATTACCAACGAGTTTAACAAAGAGGTTAAAGTCAAACTTCAATATTAATGTAATAACTACACATTGTTATCAACCTATTTCATAAGCTCCACCACTGATAAGCTATACTTTTTTTTCATTTTTTTTTTTGGAAATGATTAAACTATAAACTATTGGTTTTTAGTAAAATAAAACTTTATTTAAACACACATTAATTAGGATAAACAAATTTTTAGTTAAACTAAAGCTTGAAGTAGGCACATCTTTTCTTTTTAATATGGAGAATGTTTGACAAATTAATTTTTTTAATACTCATTTTCAACCATTGTTAGTAAGTGCGGATCGAAATGATCGGTTCAATTGGAAAACCACTGACTCAATTCCTCATCAAGTCTTATCTAGTTAAATCAAACCGCTGAGCACTTTACCTGGCAGGCTGGCAACGACTCGTACAAACCACCGATTATTGTGAAACTCAATAAACCAAAATAGTTTGACCCACCCCGATCATTACGTACTGAAATTATATTAGAGATACATTTTTATCTTTAATCATTAAAGTTCTCATTCACTTTTTGTTCCTCCAAAACTTTCAACACTGCACCAAAAAAGTTACATGCTTAACTCTTTAGTTTATTCAACTTTATATGTTCTCACCTCTACTTCTAAAATTGTATTGTATTGTGAGTTGATATGAAGAAAAAAAATTGAGAGCAGCGCTAACATAAAATTAAAATTTGGTTTCATAAATCATTGCCCCAGGCCAAGTAAATCTTATGACAAAACTTTAGTGAAATTTATATTATATTTTTCAAAAAAATTAACTTATTTGTTGGTAAGAGTTCTACGTGCCCATTTTACCGCCAAGTAGACCACCAAGCCAGTGTCATTACTGATTACTCATTAGTCATGGTCTCTGAAAGACTTTAGAACTGGGTGTCCTAGATATTATGAATAACAAATTACTCTTAAAAAAAAAAAAGAAAAGAAAAGAAAGTGGATGTTTGGCCAAAATTAGCCGAACACCTCAAAGCGTGTTCGGCCAGTTTTGGACACCCCCAGATTTATTCGACGAACTAGTATCGAATAGATGTAAGGCATGTGTGAAAATTTTGGACAAAACTTGACTTTTACCTAAAAAGTTATTCAATTTTTGTATTATAAATTTCTCCATCACTATAAGTTTCTAGTTGTTCGTATTTGAAGATGAGCTTGATTTTGACCCTTGATTCTTGTAGATGGAGTTTTCCCTTCTCCTTTCCTTTAATCCGAGCAAAACTCAAGCAATGGTGGGGTAGAAGGGGTTTTTATTTTTTATTTTATTTTAAAGTGAGGTGAAATGGAAAAATTAGAAATAGGGAGATGGGTGTATTTAGCATGTGGATGTTAATGATGACAATGGATTGGATTCGGATCGGATCGGTCAAATCCAAATCCAAATCTAAATCAATCATCCCGATCTAAATCCAAATACAAATTTCTCGGATCGGATTGGATCGGATCAAGAAAAAAATCTAAATACGATCTATATTGGTAGAACTTTTTTTCAAAATTTTAAACATCAATTGCATAATTAAACACCTTTTTCAAAAAAAAAATTACATAATTAAAGATCCGAGAATCTAAAATGCATAATTTAACCGTTAAGATAATCCAAAATAATAAAAAGAAATAAATAAATAAATAAATAACAAACACATTATTTTTCATCTTTATAAGTTCGTCCTATGACTTAAAAAAAAAACACTTCGGCTTTGTGGAATTAGAAGTCAAAAATAAAAATGCTCATATTTGAGTCAGTAACTTCACGCAATAAGAAATTAAGAAATAAATATTATATTAAATATTATCAAACTATCGTAATTGACATATTAATTAATATAATGAAAACTAAACTTATCATTCCCTCATCTTTAAATCTAATGAAAATATATTTTATGGGGAAAAAATCAATTCAATTCGAATCGGATCAGGCTTGATCCAATCCAAATCCAACTCCATATAAGATCAACCGATCCACGGATCGTCACATCGACAAAAAATCGTTCCATTCGAATCGGATATCTATCAAATTTGGATCGGATCAGATTTTTCTACCTCACCACTTGTTGTGAAGGGAAAAAAGTGGCGCGTGTTTGGCCGCACTTAAATTTTCGTTTCCATTCGATTGGGATTAACATGTCATTATTATTTTGTTAACGGGTTTAAGAATTCAGTTTATATTACACTCCTACTTCCACTTAAACACAAAATATTGTACAACTCCTTGGGATTAATTCCCTGTTAAATTTTCTCCAAAGAAAAAAAATCCCTGTTAAATTGCTGTTTACAGTTTATCTCTTCACAATTTGTTTTTTGAAGAAGGCATGGCCATTAATTTTGGCCGGAGCCAAAGGATTCCGGCATCGTTTCCGGCTCGGATCCAAGGGCCTCCAATTTGGGGCTCCATATTCACTTTCAGATTCTTTGCGCTTTGTATTACAATTGCCGTTTCGTTTGTTTTCACTCTCTCGTTCCTCTTCACGATCCCCGTATTTCCTTCTGATCTCGGTTCGGTAAGTGTGACTTTTAATTCTGTTTTATAGTATTTTCTGATTTTTGAATTAGGTAGCCCATTCATTATTCATCCTCTGTCTGTAATTTATTATTGCTTATATAAATGTGTATTATTAGGTTTCCATGTTCGTATAGCCATTGATGATTGATGCATTTATATTTTATAGTCGAAAAACATTGTTGTTTTGGATTACATTTCAATTAACTTGTTACTTGTTTTAATCGATCTGAGAAATTGCAGTATTTCAGTTTGTTCGTTTCATCGTTTGGTAAAATTACTTGCATTGTGTGTGAATAACAAATTGTATCAATTTGTGTACGTTTCTCTAATTGTTCTGTGTATTAGGTTTTTTATTATGATCAAACTGGAGTTAAGACGTGGTCATTTGGGAGATCTGTTTTGGCACATAAATTTGACCCATTAAAACCAAGGCTTGATCAGATTCGAAAGCAAGCAGGAGACCACAGAAGCCTAGCCTTAGCTTATGCTTTCTATGCCCGAAAACTCAAGCTTGAAAACACAAAGCTTGTGAGAATTTTCGCGGATATCTCTGAAAATTACACCAATTTACTTAGTCATCCTTCCTATAGAACATTATTTGATGATACAAGTTTGATTGATGAGTCAATGCTAAGAAAATTCGAGAAGGAGGTGAAACAGAGGATTAAACTCACAAGGCAAGTAATTGCAGAGGCTAAAGCGTCATTCGACAATCAGCTGAAGATTCATAAGCTCAAAGATAACATATTTGCATTGACGGAACAGTTAACTAAATCAAAAAAGCAGGGTGCTTTCTCGAGCCTGATTGCTGCCAAATCAATCCCGAAAAGTTTGCATTGCTTAGCAATGAGGTTAATGGAAGAGCGCATTGCTCATCCTGAAAAGTTCACAGACGAAGGAAAGCCCACCAAGCCGGAGTTCGAGGACCCAAGGCTTTATCATTATGCTATTTTCTCAGATAATGTGATTGCTGCTTCAGTCGTCGTGAATTCAGCTGTTAAAAACACAAAGGAACCGTGGAAGCATGTGTTTCATGTGGTAACTGACAAGATGAATCTCGGGGCAATGCAGGTCATGTTCAAGATGATGGATTATAGTGGGGCCCATATTGAAGTGAAGGCCGTCGAGGATTATAAATTTTTGAACTCTTCTTATGTGCCAGTGCTGAAACAACTCGAGTCTGACAACCTACAGAAGTTTTACTTCGAAAATAAGCTTGAAAATGCAACAAAGGATGCGACAAATATGAAATTTCGGAACCCAAAATACTTATCCATACTAAATCATCTCAGGTTTTATTTGCCGGAAATGTATCCAAAGTTGCATAAGATTTTGTTCTTGGATGATGATGTAGTAGTCCAAAGAGATTTGACTGGGCTCTGGAAGATGGATATGGATGGGAAAGTCAACGGAGCAGTGGAGACATGTTTTGGATCATTTCATCGTTATGCACAATACATGAACTTCTCACATCCTTTGATCAAAGCCAAATTTAGTCCCAAGGCTTGCGCATGGGCTTATGGTATGAATTTCTTCGATTTGGACACTTGGAGGAGGGAGAAATGTACTGAAGAGTATCATTACTGGCAGAATCTGGTAAGATTGCACATTTGCATACCAACACCATTATTGAACAATTACTTGATTATTATTCATCATTGGCTTCTTGTAAGGTTAAAAATATGATCTAATTTTGTGCAGAATGAAAACCGAACATTGTGGAAATTAGGGACATTGCCACCAGGCCTGATCACATACTATTCAACAACAAAGCCGTTAGACAAATCTTGGCATGTTTTGGGGCTAGGCTATAATCCAAGCATAAGCATGGACGAGATCAACAATGCTGCAGTGATTCACTTCAATGGAAATATGAAGCCTTGGCTTGATATTGCCATCACCCAGTTTCGTCCGCTTTGGACGAAGTATGTTGACTATGGAAATGAATTTGTGCAGGCATGCAATTTTGCTCTATGAAATATAGTTTGTTCATTGAAGCCGATGCTTGGAGGATGACTATGCTAGTTCTGCAACCAGTTCACCGCTCCTTACACGTAAATATTTTTGCTATTCTTTATGTTGTAGTCTTGTGGAAACTTTCATATCTATAGTCCATTCTAGTGATAGCATTCATCTTTTCATTTTAGAGTAATCTCATCTTTTAATAGATAGATTAGAAGTTGTTCTTTTATTCGTTAAATAGGTGCCAATGTTAAGTTCCCAGTTGATCGAAATTATTGCTTATTTTTATTTTATTGGATCTTCTTGAACTGTATTAGACAAAAGTCATGATAGTAGGATTTTTGAGTTCCTTCTCCAGTTGACAATCCTTGAAATGGATTTATATTTTACATTGATTGAATACACAATTTATATATTAAAAAGTTGCCCTTCGATGAGATTCTGTCTATAATTTATTGAAGTGAGTATCTCCAATGAGATTTCTATTTTCAATATCTAGATGATACATTGATCCAAATGCAAATTGTGGATTAGTTCTTCGGACTTGAATAGAAACATGATCCAAATACAAGATTTCTGACTATATTCTGACTGCCCAAATGACTAACAAAAAGTATACATTACAATCCAAAGCTCTTCTCAATCACTCGCATAAAGCAAGTCAATCAGGCTAGTTGGCTTGAATGAAGGAGATAAACGCTCAAAACTAACAATGGACTAGAGTATTTATAATGTTAAGGTGTAAAAACTCAAATTTGGGTTGGGTTTTTACACCCTGCACGATGTAGTAATGTAAAGGGGAAAAAGGGAATAAGATAAAATTTGGGGTGGAAAAACCTAAAAGAGGGGGCCAAATTTGGCCCCTCTTTTAGGTTTTCCCACCTTGGTGGAAAGGATGCATTTGGTACAAAATGAATTTTCGTCCCTTTACAGAGAATAATTATATTTAATTTTTTCCCCATATGTTATTTCAAAATCAGTTTTTTCCCTCATTTTTCCCTTTAGGTTTTAACCACTTGACTTTTTTTTACTATGATATTAGAAACGCTCTTTACACATTATAAATTTGAGAGATTTTCTAGAGAGATTTGTCATTTGAGAGAAGAAGAGAGGAGAGGGATCGCAGCCCTAGGGTCAGAATGAGCCATTATAAATTGTGAATGCACGGTCTCACAACCACCTAGATGATATCATAAATTGAAGTATGGGAGCCCAAATTGTATTTCTAAAATACAATTTCTCTACTAATAATGAGTAGCACCAGTTTCACCACTAACATATTCATATATTTTGTAAAATTAAAAAATATTATTAAATATTAATATGATTCGAGAGTGGAGATTTCAGTAATTTCTTTTATTTCTAAATGTATAGAATTATGATTTATTTAGTATTATGAAAAAATGTTGCTAATAAATTGAAGAACGTGGTGGGCCCTTTTTTAACATAACCCTCCTTTTGATAAGTAAAAAATTGAAATTTTTGAAAATTTTTTGTGTTCTATTATTCTATTTATTTATTATTGAGAACTTTAATATATCAATATTAATATGATTCGAGAGTGGAGATTTCAGTAATTTCTTTTATTTCTAAATGTATAGAATTATGATTTATTTAGTATTATGAAAAAATGTTGCTAATAAATTGAAGAACGTGGTGGGCCCTTTTTTAACATAACCCTCCTTTTGATAAGTAAAAAATTGAAATTTTTGAAAATTTTTTGTGTTCTATTATTCTATTTATTTATTATTGAGAACTTTAATATATCAATACTGTTTTAGATATATAATTTTTATTAATTTAAAAATTACTTATTTTTAACCGATAAATTATTTATTTATTTGTAAAATAATATTTTTTAAAATAATAAAAATTATATATTAAAATTATATTCATATTAAAATTCTCAATGAATAAAATAATATAAAATAAAAATTTTCAAAATTTCACCATCTCGAAAAAAGGGTAATGTTCATCCTAATAAAAGGAGGGCGAATAAGACAGCTCTCCTGGGTTGGTGGGGGTTAAATCTTGAAGTTGAATGGTCAACTCAAGTACTCCACTGCGTACATCAGCACGTGAAATGAATTTTACCTGCCTTTCACCGCCACCTACTGCACTAAAAATAAAGAAAAGAGAAATCGTGCAAACAATTCAGAATAGTTGTATAAGAAAACTAAAGAAAGCGATAGTTCATCGGTCTGATTCTTGGCGTAGCGCATTATCTGGGTCCCATTTCCGGATGAGTTAGATCTTGTGATGATGGAAAGGAAAATTGCATTATGCGTCCCAAAATTCTCAATAGAGACACGGGGAGCTGAAATCTTTTATTTCAACACTGCAGTCCCTGACCTTTTTCAAGATGTACATCTCATCGGTCTAAATTCTAAGGACTAGAAATGACAATAGATTTGGGTTTGAATCACGTTGGTCAAGACCCATCATCACCTGACCCACAAGTTCTCGGAACAGGCCGGGTCAGCCGTTAGACATGTGGGCGACCCACGAAATTATTTTTTCTTTTTCCACTTTTTTTTTCACCTTGAATTTAAATTTAATTAAAATGGTAACTGATAACTCATTTAATTTTAAAATGTAATCAAATATTCTTTGAACTTTAATTAATGTCTACTATTGATCTTCTATTAACTCCATGCTTGAATATATTAATCGATTGTCCCAATAGATTTATGACATTCAATGTGAAATCAATTGGACTAAATGCCGGCACAATAACACCTTGTTAGTGTATGTATATTTATGAGTATTTATGAGTTTTGATGTGAAACAAGAGAGAGAATGAGTGGGATTGAGTGGTGGAGATTTATGTAGTACAGTGGGTCCTAGAAAATATATAGATGTAATTGGTTTGACTTTTGATGTGAATGTGTTAAAATGTGTAAAAATTTGTTAAAAGTTGTAGAAGAACGGAGGCTAAATTCACTCAAGTAAAACAAATGACTACATAAACCACAAAAAAGTGACTTTTCTAAACAAAAAGGAGACATAAAAAAAATCACATTTTTAATGGATTACGAAGTTGTTCATGCTTAGTGGATAAATTTTGTTGTCAGTAGTTTGCCTAGTTGATTTTACACCAGATGTTGTTGGCCACGCGGGTGCAATCTATTAGTATATTTAAACGTTGGGTCAATGAGTATTTGATGGTTGACATTACGTCAAGTTTGGGGACTGTTTAGCCATATTCAAAAGATGGGTAAATGACTGTTACAATTTAAAAGTTCGGTGAGCGGTTATTAAATGTTTTCAAATCAAGATAGTTAACTCGCGAGCACCAAACAAAGGGCACCATGGCTTCTTGTCTGAAGACTGCCTTCAAATGTACACGCCCCGAACTCATCCCTATTATTCATTTAGACAGGAAAGGTACATGCATCTACGTGTATTGAGTTGGGTGGAAAAAATTGACCTTCCTGGGGAATTCAATTGTATTCAAATATTCGGCCGGAAGGTGCATTTGATACGAAAAGATGAATCAGAATATATTGTTCGACTTTCATGGAAAACATGTTATTATCTAGGAAGAGATATGAATTGTTTTCCATGGAAAATGAGTTAAAACATGTTTTAAGTGGTTGTAAATAGAAACCATTTTCACGGAAATTTTCTCAAGCAAACAACCAATTTGAAAAATAATTTCATTGATTCCCCATTTTCTATGGAAAATCATCACAATCAAACACACTCTAATAAGATCTATCCCCACCAATTTTGGTTGAATTTGGTTGGTCCAAGGAGGTGGCAATATTGTAGCTTAAGGGCCTGCTTGATACAACTCTAAACAGAAGCTCACTCATTTCACTTGTCATTTTCAATCACTTATTATATTGATTTTGACCATTTTTTTATTTATTAACACATTTTGTTTACTTCTCAATTACATGGTCAACTTGCAATCATCTCTATCAAACATATCTTAACCCTCTCTATAAATTGGATAAAATGTAAATAGAACACACAAGTACACAAACACATATATGTTGAATATTGACTAAAATAAAATAATTTTGGTAAATAAAATTGATGTTCTTCAAATCGGATTTTGCTTCTTGTAAGTTGGGACATGAGTTGTCATTTGCATGGAATTGCACATTATAATAAGTTGGAATGTTTGTATGGAGGTGTATTTGGGATGAAGAAAAGTTTGACTTCAACTTTGAATGTTAATCCGAGGGACCATTGCAAACCACCATGGAGGAGATGAATTCAATGAATTTTCACCAAGTTTGAAGATTTAAAGTTTTAAACCGCCATGCATGTTTCTATACATGTATGAGTTTTGTTCATTTGTATTGTAGTCCCATGAGATATAAGCCTAGCATTTAAAGAATTTCTTCAAAGTTTATCAAAGAAAAGGATAGCTTGAGTGTGGTAAAGCTCAGTGGGTGTTGCTGGGATTGTAATTGTGGTTTGGGTGAGAGGAAAAATTACTCAAAGTGTGGTTATAACAATTTTTCACATAATGAATTTTTCTTCTGGTTGTCGTTTGACAACGGCTGTGGTTTTTCTCCGTATTTGGAGTTTTTCACGTAAATCTCGTGTTGTTATTCTCTCGTACTTTTATTTTTCTTGCTTACTTGATATTTCTCAATTGAAGGCAAACATGTTGCGATTGATCTAAAATCTTATTCGGATTGATTTTCTAACAATATACACACAACCATATATGCCGCGCACACATTTTCTTCGGCAAGCAAAATCGAGCAACTTTTTAGTAGTAACTAGTATCACGCCCGTGCGATGCACGGGAACAATTAAATTTATGTACAATAAATAATTGATATAAAATTATAAATATGAATATTGAATTACATAATTTATGTAATTTGTGCATAAGAGATTGCATAATTGTAAAAAATTATTAAAATCTATAATATTATATATTATAGTCAATGCAAAAATTGCGGAGTAAATTCACAATTGTAAATTTTAAAAATTCACGTGCATCGCATAATTAAGAAGTTTATCAAAACGTGTAACTTTAATTCTAATTATCGTGCCTAGCATTACACAACAATGCTCGTGAAGATTAATTAATTGTAAATGAACCATTGGGAATGAATATATAAAAATTCTTTGATGATCAAAACGTATCTTTTTCATTATTACATATCAAATTTATATTGAACACCTTTTTTCCTTCTGAAATGGACATTACACACTCTCTAAATTTTATGATTTTATGCATTCTTTTAGTGATTAGCTGTAATTGCTACTTAATTTTAGCTCTATTGTATAAGAAGTATTATACTTAATTTTATGTAACTTAAATTTGTAGTAACACCGACAATTTTCCTCATCTACATAATTCATTTGATTTCTTTTCAATTACATAAACTGTATGTTAATTGTAGAATAAAAAATTTTTTATTTGTAATTTTATATACTTAGAAAAGGCAAAAAATATGCAATGCAAAATTCAGTTAGTGAGCATATCACATTAGAAGCATTAAAAACAAAAAATATTATTTAATTTTTTTAATTAGAAATAGTATGTTATATTGGCACTGCCAATAGGGTGTTCACCAAATGTGACACTTCAATTATAATAATATAATATAAGGATTAATAAATTACTATTTTACTTAAAAATAAATAAATTATTCTACATAAATCTAGTTATAATTTTAACTACTCACTATTTGATTTTCAAAAAGAAAAAAGTAAAAAATTCTCACTATTTTTTAATAGACCAATTCACGTAACAAAGCAAAAATATCAAAACCTACAATTTTATCAAGATAAAATAAAATAAAATATAAAAAATTATTATTTAATATTTTGAATTATAACTTTAAAAAAATGAAATTATATATAAAGTCTTTCCAACATAAATTTTTTTTCATTAGATGTTTGTTTTAGATATTGGTTATTTTTAGTTATATTTTTAATTATTACTAATTAATGTTGGTTTATTTCCAAAACTAATTTTCTAATTTTCTTAAAATATTTAATATATGCCACATTTGCATCTTTGCCTACGTGGCACTTCACAAATTATAATATAAAGATTAATGGTATGATAATATAATAATTCAAAATATAAAGATAAAGATTAATAAATTACTCTTTATTTAAAAATAATAAATTATTCAATGCAAATTCAATTATAATTTTATACGCCTATTTTATTTAAGAATAATCCACTATTTGAATAATTCATTGCACATTACAATCAAAACTATCTAAAACTATAACATTTTTAATCTTTGTGAAAATAAAATACTTATTATTTAATGTTTTTAATTAAAAATTTGAAAAATGAAATTACATTTAAATTTTTGAAAACTATTTTTATTATTAAATTTTATTTACCACATTTAATGATAAATTTATGTTTCATTAAAAAATAATTATATTTAAAGAATTTTCCCTATTTATATCTACCAATTAATATTGGTTTATTTCCAAAAATAGAATTTCTTTTTTTTAATTACAAAATTGATTTTTATGTTTTTTTTTAATATTAATGAGTGCCACGTTGGCACTACTGCCAACGTGGCACTCCAATTTTTATAATATAAAGATATAGACATTTTGAGTCTTGTTTTATTGTAGGTGGCTAATTAGATGATAATTAAGTTTTAGGAAGCAATCTGGAAGCTTAATTTATGCACGAGAATTAATAAGTAAACTAGAATGTTGGGAAATCTAAAACAAAATTTCCAATTTTCCTTAATTAGCCCGCAAGATCTTTTATCGTTCAGAAAATTTAATTAAAATAAGAAAAATATAAATAATATGACAAGAAATATACGAGCCATCAAAACCTTCTACTATATAAAATAAAAATTCTTACAATCATATAGATTTTTCACTTACGCAACCCCCAACCCTAAGTATTACAGGAAAAATAACTCGAGTATTATCACACCTAATTTTCTACTCTTTGCACAAATTAGTACAGGTCCAGTGATTTTTGTAACCCGAGGCAATGTATAAATTTAATGTCCCTGGGCAATAGCAGTTGATAGGAAAGAAAATTTCTATCGACTCTTAATTATTAATGAACAAACAATGCCACATTTATTTCTAATAATAATTTAACAAATGAGTAAGTGTTAACACGCGCGTGAAGTTGAAACAAAACATACTATAATTTTTTCTGACCTATTTAGGAAAAATAAGAAAAACAAATGAAAATAATCAGAGAAATAAAAACCCAAAAACTTCATAAAAATGGCAGTGTGAAAAAAAATTAAACTTTGATGGAAATCAAAGGAATTTGGATGATCAAAATGTGAAGATTGCATGACAAAGAAGAATGAGGGGCGAAATTTAACAAAGTTTTGTTTTATAGGCTTCCAAAGCTAGTTGAAGGTTTAAGCTTCCTTTTTTTTTTTTTTGGCTTCAATAAACCTTTTTTTTCTTTTCTTTTTTCTAAAAGGGTATTAATTGTACAAATCAAATTTCGTCCCCAGTGGAGTTGGTGCCTAAGACAACAGTCTCTTTGGCCTCCAACAAGAACCGACCATGGCACAAATCAGAAAAAGTTACAAGAAAATTCTCAAAATGCCAGACTCACAATTTTTCCTCTAAATCTGGTCATTCGCGAATATATTATAGAAAAAAATAAATCAAGCCTTGCCACACTCACCAATTGTTATTCTTTGTATTACCCACAAAGACCAAAAAACTATAGTGTTAAACTAATATTTTTTTCTCAACTCGAACTGATTGCACAAGAAGAGAAAATATATCAATTTATAGGAAAATAATACACTTAAACCTACCAAAATAAAGAGAAATAAGGGTGTGTTTGATTGCAAACCCGGAAAATGGTTGAAAGGAAAACGTTTTCCGGGTAAATGAATTCCGGGAAAAGGTTTTCCAGGAAAAATAGTAATTGTAAGTATTTGATTGGATTAATTTGAAAGTTGGAAAATGATGTTGTTTTCCTTATTTTTGTGTCTTGTTTAATGAAATTTGATCATTTTCCTTATCTTTATGGTTAAAATAAATTATCCATTAAAAAAAAGAAAAAAAGAGCCAATTTTTTTCTGAAAAACAAAAACCACCACCCCTCTAAGGAAAACATTTTCCTTCAAAACAAGGAAAAGAACGGAAATTGAAAAAAGTTGGAAAACCTTTTTTAGGAAAAAATAGTGGAATCAAACAGCCAAAAGGGTGGGAAAAAAAAAATGGAAAATGAGTTTTCTTGGAAAAAAAAAGTTGAATCAAACACACCCTAAATTCCTAATTCCAAATTGATTTAGAACTTTTGACCATGCGATTTTTTCCTTTTGAATTTATTTTTGGCAATATCACAACTGAGAGAAACCAACAAATTACAGAAGATGCAAAAATGTTGAAACTCGCGGAAGATTTTCATTAATGCCTTTGCTTATGGTTGACTAGAAACTAGGGCATTGACTATGGGGGGCAAAATTATGGTGCGGCCTGGCCAAACTTTTGTTAAAGTTCGGCCTCTCTCACATGGAGGGGTGGCCGCCCCCCCTCCCGGCTTTGGGGGGGGGGGATTGTGTCTTGGGTCGAAGATGGGCAAAATACCAGCGGCCGCACTAGAATTTTTCCATTGATGGGTTATGGTGCAATTTCTACAGTTTTACATGCTTCCAAAGACACTCCCAAGGCTTCGAGTGAGTTGAGTACACAATATATATAATTAATTGCATGGGAATGTTGGAGTTATTTTTAAGGTAAATGAAAATTATAGTTTAAAATTAGACAAGCTAGTTAAGAAGGTGGTTAAATTTGAAGAGTTTGGTCTTTTGTGAAGAGTGTTGTATATTCAAACACAATTCTTCCCCTTCTATATATTTAAATCCCTACATTCTTGCATTATACAAGTTTTCTATTCTCCAAGATTCTGCATACTCATATATCACAGAGTCACAATAGAATTCTAGGTTCGTTTCTTGCAGTGTAGTGCTACGTATGCGCAAGAGTGGATTGTTGTATCTTGGGAGGCATATCGCAAGAATCCTGTAAGCATCGTGGCGGGATGATTTCGTTTTAAGGAAAGAGATTCGGAATCTCGCCTCGATCCGACATATTTTGTGATTTTGTTTTACGTTTCCGTAAGTTTTCTTGTTCTTTACAGATTCAACGGCGTGCTAATCACACAAATTCCCCAACATGAATTATTTGAATTTCTTAACGTTTAAGTTTATAGAAAAATGTGAAATCTTCACATTATGTTAGATCTTTGTGATGAATTATATTTTGCTTATCACAAGTACCATAAAGAACTATGTTCAAGGTGAATTTGAGGTTTGATTCACGATTAAGTCAAGACGTTGAGCTCAAGGACCATTTTGTTAAAATAAAAAACTTGGAAGACCAAAGTCTAAATAAACAAATGGAATGAATTGCAATTTGAGTATGACGCCGATCATATTCTGAAATGACCAGTAATTGGTGGACTTTTATAGCTTAGGGGCCTAACTGTAAGATTTAAAAATTTTAAAGACTAAATTGACAATTTTGAAAAATTATTATTGAAATTGAAAATTTAAGTTACATAATAGATTTGACCAAATTAGATACTTTTGGAGGTTGTTGTTGCAGCAATGATCAAGCACAATCGGTGAAATCGGGTGTTTTCTAGTCATGTACGATATATATTGGGAAAATTGAGACCAGATCTAGAACCAGCAGAGCTAGGCGAAACTCTAGCAGTTCGAAAAATTTTTCAGCGACGATGTTTGCTCAAATCAACATTTTTGGGTAAAAACTTTGACTTTGAGCAAACAATGTCGCTAAAAAAAATTTCAAATTGCTGAAATTTCACCTCGCCGCGCTGGTTGTGGATCTGATCTCAATTTTTCCAACGAAAATCGTACGCGACTAGAAAACACCAGGTGGTGCCATCACTATTGCACCACTGATGATGCTTGATCATTACGATGTTGGTGGTGAGCTCAAAAGAATGTTAAAGGTCTAATTGAATAAAATTAAAAGTTGGGAAGCTGTAAATTGCCAGAACCAAGATGTAAACATTTAGGGCCAATTCTTATACACTTAAATTATAGGTTAAGAAATGAAAGGTCTTCAGATAACACTTGAAATATCACAATGACTAAAATGGAAGTTTTTGAAAGTTGCCAATTGGATAATTTGGTTTCTGTGACCTAGTCAGGCTCAATTTGATTATAGATTTAGCTTTATCCAGGACTAAACTACAACTAACTAAGTTTAAGGATTTAAGCTGTAATTTGAGATTCAACGTGATAAGCGCATACATGCTAATATCACGTGCTCTCAATAGCATCATGAAGGATTTTTATGATTATAAATTATGACAATGTTCCAAGTTCTTGAGTATGTAGGTGCCTTCGAAACCCAAGTTGCGAGGTGTGATTTGCAAGTGTCAACCTTTTGCACTAAGTTATAAAATCATATATTTACAGAGTTTTTCAGATGAACCATAAAATCACCCAAGTTATGGTTCATATTTGGACCCTGATTTCTCAATTGTTTTTCAGATGTAATTTTATACGTGTTTATGTACTTCTTATTTGGTTATCATACTCATTATGTGTGTGGATTCCTTACGCTTGCAGATGTCTAAAAGCAAGAGGTGCGAGACAATGGAAGATGGCTCCGTCCGGCGGCAAGTGAATGAGCGCGACAATATTATTGGAATGCAACGCCTCGAACATCCAGGTTTACATATATATGGTCATATATAAATATTATTTGAATGATATGATCAAAATATATATATATATATATAAATCATGTACAAACAAACCCAAAAGGTGCTACGAGTGGGTGTTAGAGCCTGTTAGCATAGTTCTCTTAATTCATTTTAATTTATTCTTTTCAAAATTTAAATTTAATCAAATAAATCACATTCACATATCAACTGTATTTTTAAATCTCTACCATCCAACTCTATTAATTCTCTCTCTTCCAACTCATAAAAATACATTTTAATTTATACTCTAACACATTAGGATGTGTGTAAAAATGGATTTTTATATGTTTTTATGTGATATAGGAGAGAGAATGAGTGGAGTTGGATGGTGATAATCTCTGTAGTACATGTAGGTCCCACAAGATATGTGGATCTGAAATAGGAGAGAGAATTAGTGGGATTGAAAAGAATGTGTAAAAATATATAAAAATATGTAGAAAAACATGCGCTAAGTTAACAACGTGTGTTTATCGTAACTGTTTCCACTATTGTTTCAGGAAGTTATTTTGGACTCTTCAAATGTTCAATTTTATCGTGAAAATTACGCTACTGGGCCTGTACCGTTTGCACCAAATCATTCTAAAGTCACTTGAATGCATATTTACAATGTGAAAATTATTAAAAGCTTAAGAGGGTGTTAGCGGATGAGTTTTAATGTATTTTTATGAGTAAGAAGAGAGAGAATGAGTGGAGTTGGATGGTGGAGATTTAATGAGTGGAGAGATATATGGATATGATTTGTTTAACCAAATTTGAAATTTGAAAAAAATGTGTTAAAATGCATTTTGGTTTCTTTGCTAACGGGGTCTAAAACTCAATTACACATTTTACTGAGAATTTTCCTTTCACAAAAAATGTTAGGGACAGAAAAGGACACACTCCAAATGTCGTAACCATTTTTTTAATGAAAAGTTCTGAAAATAAAGGAAAGTCCTTCCACACTTTCAAATATTAACGACGACCCTACGTTTTTTTCTATACTCTGCTTCCGAACATTTGCCCACGCACATCCCTCATCGTCTTCTCCTCTCGATGACTCGATAACACACAACGTTCACATTAGAATCCCATCAATTTTCGATTTGGAGGCGCTTTGTCAAGATACTCTGCGTCCTTTATTTGAATGAATTGATTTCGTTTTCGTCAATCGAGATCCAAACCGTAAAGATCGAATCTCGAGGCTGAATCTTTACCGAGATTTATAGTTTTGTTGGGTTTGAATCTCGATTTTGTGATTTGGATTGGTGGGTTTTGCAATTGAATGATCTCTGTAATGGGCGCTTTAGATGAAGGGCAATACTTTCTGGAGCTGGAGAATGGTGTAGAGCGTGGAGGCTGTGTAGAACTGAGTTTCGAGGAGGAACCTGAGATTGTTGACATTGAGGACGCTGTGAGAGTCCTCTTGCGAGGTTTGGGTGAAGATGTCGAACGCGAAGGTCTGAGGAAGACTCCTCTTCGTGTTGCCAAAGCTCTCCGCGAAGGAACTAGAGGTTATAATTCATCTCTCTTGCTTAATTTCACTGTTTTTGAAAAGGTCCTGTTTGTTGGATCTGTTTCTTGTCTTCTTCTTATAGTATATCAGATTTGCAGTTTTATGGGATTTGCCGGTATATATCACTGCTTCCCTAGTAAGAAACTACTCACGTAGATATAAACCGATGGAAGATTTTGATTAGTATACCATTAAGTAGTGATATTTGAATTGGACGCAGAAGTTGAAACTTGATATTGAAGGCCTGGACGAAATTTGATCTGAGGGATGTTTTTGTATGAGTTTGAAGTTTAGGGCATTGTAGTAATAAAAGAAAAAGGTTTCCATTGGGGGACCTGGTTGGATATCAGGTCTTCAAGCAACTTTGTCCACCAATTTTCAAGAAACATTGGATTGTTGATTCATTGTAGCAATTCATTTTTGTTATTCTGCTCTATATTTTAGATTAGTGGAGATTTTAACACTCTGATAGCCACCTGATAGTTAAGTGATCAAATATATCCAAATTCGGCAACAAAATTTGCTGATGTTTTCTTATTTGTTGAATTTCTTACCGGATAATCACTCATATTTTATGATCCTTATGGCTCACGGTGATGATGATATGTTGTTTATTAGTTTTTGGGTAAGCATATACTGCTTTGGATATTTGGAGGAGTTCTATTACCAATATCTTATTAAGATGTTATTCGTCGTATGAGTAAGATTTGTGATCTTATTGCTACATGTATTTGATTTTTATTTGGATATGATATCCAGGTTATAAACAGAAAGTGAGGGACGTTGTTTGTGGCGCTTTATTCCCCGAAGCCGGTTTAGAAAGTGGAGTTGGACAAGCGGGCGGAGTTGGTGGGCTTGTAATCGTTCGAGATCTTGATCTCTTCTCCTATTGTGAATCTTGCTTGTTTCCATTCCAGATTAAATGCCACGTGGGCTATGTCCCATCTGGCCAACGGGTGGTAGGCCTAAGCAAGCTCTCTCGAGTCGCTGACATATTTGCAAAACGCCTTCAAGATCCTCAGCGCTTGGCTGATGAGATGTGTGCAGCTTTACAACATGGTATCAAAGCAACAGGTGTTGCTGTTGTTCTCCAGTGTTCTCATATTCATTTGCCAAATTTTGAGTCGGCGATTTTCAACCCAAACCATGAAGGATGGGTGAGGACTGTGATCACATCTGGGTCGGGAGTTTTTGAAGACGAGAAGTCAGATTCTTGGGTTGACTTTTTGAGTCTTCTGAGATTTAGAGATATTAACATCGAAGATTGTAAAGGCTCGACCAACAAATCGTGGTGCCCGGCTAACATGTTCTGCAAGACAGAACCGACAAACATGGGAATGCTTAGCGCAGTACGTTCGATTCTTTGTTCTTTGGGTGAAGATCCGCTGAGGAAAGAGCTGGTAGAGACTCCAGCTCGTTTTGTGCAGTGGTTAATGAAGTTTAGAAACACTAATCTAGATATGAAGCTAAATGGGTTCGTCCGAAACAAAAATTCTCTAACTTCTTTGACTTCCAATGGAGGAGTTGACCATCTCGAAGATTATATCTGTTCAGAACTGAACTTGACATTATGGTCGCAATGTGAACACCATTTACTTCCCTTCAACGGCGTAGTGCATATAGGGTTTTATAGTTCCAATGGGGTGAATCCAGTTGGACGATCCCTTTTACAGTCTATAGTACATTTTTACGGGTTCAAGCTCCAAGTACAGGAAAGGCTGAGTAGGCAGATAGCAGAGACAGCTTCATCTATTTTAGGTGAAGATGTAATGGTAGTTGTGGAAGCTAACCACACGTGTATGATAGCACGCGGGATTGAAAAGTTTGGCAGCAATACTGCTACAATTGGTGTATTGGGACGATTTTCTACCGACTCTGCAGCTCGGGCGAAATTTTTGCAGATGATTCCCAGTTCTTGCCCTGGTCGAGGTTGAATCTTCTAGAACACGTCTTTTATTCATCGAGTGACTTATATCTGTCGGGCTGCTGGGGCGGGAGGAAGACTGTTCCAATAAGAAATGTGAGTCTTGCTCAAAATTTTGATTTATTGAAGGAGCGCCATAGATGAATCTTTTACCTCATTATATTTGTTTTCTCATCTTTTGTGGTCATTGTTTGTAGCACTAAGAAGCAAGGCCTTGTAGGTTATAAAAAGAAGGGTTGCTTTTGTACTTTGAGAATCATACCTGCTCATCTCATATATGATATATCTAGTTCACTATTCTATGCTAAATGGTACGACATTTATTGTTTAAAGCAAGAGTGTAGGTAGGATGTTTAAACCTTGAGTTTCATTCAACTCAATGGCCTTGATAAAAGATGAGACAAGCATGAATGCAGTAGCTTTATCTTTGCAATGATAGTGGACCTTTTACTGTCAAATGTAGCATACATTGATGGGCAATGGGCGTACGCAATGCTTGCCGTTTGAGATTGCTACACAGTAGAGACGTGTTTTCGAAATTGTGGTATTTTAATATTTATTTTCACAATTTTTAACACAATTAGGACTTTTGAGATAAAATGACAAAACTATCCTCACGCCTGGTTCAAATAAAATAAGTTCTACAATTATGCACAAAATTTTTAGCTCTGCTCAAATCGGTCCTAATTTATTTATTTATTTATTTATTTGGGCTAAAGTACCATATAGGTATTATTTTTTAGGGGGTAATCACCACATTGATATTTTTGCTACTCTGGTGCCATTAAAGTATTTTTACTGACTCCGACCACCATATCGCCCCAAATTTATCGCTAGAGGAATTTTATACAATAAAAAATTAATTTTCCTATAATTTATTAATTTCCAACCCTTTATAACTAATAATAATTTTCCAACCCTTTGAAAAAGGGTAAACAGTAGTCATCATTTTCAACACCATCTCCACAGCCACCAACTCCGGTGAAGTCCAAAAATAGGTCTTGTGGTCGAAAACCACCAAATCTGGTAGTTTTCGACCACCAGATCTATTTTTGGACTTCGCCGGAGTTGGTGGCAGTGGCAGTGGAGATGGTGGAGATCTATTTTCATTTTGTTCTTTATTTATATTATTATATATATTATTATTAATTAATTAAGATATGAAAATAAATTAAAAAATACAAAAAACTGAAAATATTATTATTTTTTTAATTTTTTTATAGTATGGACACGTATGACGTATGCTGCAATTTTAAAATACCAGAGTTGTCGGAATTTTCAACTAAAATTTCATCTGGAGAAGATGTCGAAATTCTAGATTATAGAATCTATTATCTATAATGAAGATGGTCACTAGAGTTGCAATGGCCAAAGATGCAGATGATCACCGGAGTTGCTAGTAGTGACTGGAGAAGGTGACTTACGAAAGTGAAGGAGAAACGATGATTTGCGAACGTGGAGGGTATATTTGGAAAATTAATTTGAAACGTGGTTATCATTGAAATTTGCAAAAATCACTTAACCTTTTTGGAATTTACAATGGTACCTTGCGACTTTTGGGATTCACTCTAATCAGTAACCACCACCTATGGGCCACGAATTAATATCATCACTCAATTTTTCATACGTTACTATTTACTAGTGCTCTCCTCTCTATGTGGGGAGAAATTATTCTCCTCATATATCATGTGTCAGGAGATAAATATATTTGAGAAATTAAGAATTGGATTCCACTGTTAATGTGTTAAACGCATCTTTTGATATATGGTATCTGAGGAGAAAAACTTCTTACTAGTGCGTTACTATTTTGCAGGATGACAACCAATCTATTCCTTTCTCGTTAGTACAACCAATCCACTTCTAGCAAGTGCCAAAGACTCGGAAAAATTACTACTTCCTCTCCATAGAAACATTAAACCAACGATGACGTGTCATTTAGTATCCACCGTAAGTACCACCCACTCTTCTTTAAATTTTTTTGTCACTGGATGTGAAATTCATCAAGTTGAATATCTCAGATGGATATACCATAAAATTCGCGTAATAATGTTATAAATACACACAAATTATTTTCATATATTTATCACATATATGTAAATCCTCAATTTTATCCCACTAATAATAATTTGACATGAAAATAAAAAATAAAATTAAAAATTTATGTGTAACATGTAGCGGGAAGTTTATATACCTAGCCACCACCAATGCATAGTAGAGTTATTTTATTTAAAAGTGAATGAAAAGAAGTATAGGAAAAAAAAAAAGAAAGGAAAAAGTAAAAAAATAAAGAAATATAGAAATAAATTCAAAAATAATAATAAAATAGTGTGGAAGAATTCCGGACGGGCATCTGTTTGTAGACGTGGTATGGGAATCTATGAAAAAAAATCAAAAAAAAATGAGATAATTGAGATAAAAGTAATTAAAAAAATAAAAACTTACAAAAATGTGGGCCCCTCCAATTATCTCTCTTCCTATCTCTCACTACCCTCTCTCTACCGACACGGGTGAGCAATTCACTTGGCCATTGGAGATGGCCAGCGCTATTGTAATTCACTATCTGTCTATCTATCAAAATTGAATGCAATCACACCCAAGAACCTCACAACACACCAACCCCATCCACCAAGTTCGTTGACACGCGTCGACCACCAAATTTTAACGTTCTTCATTGCTAAAAAGTCTATAAATAAACATACAAGACTAGTTGTATAGCTCCATATCGGTGCCTTAACTTCAATTCACCTTCAGATGGGGACTGAGGAAAACACCAGCCTTCATGTTGTTATGTTCCCATTTTTTGCCTTTGGTCACATAAGCCCATTTGTGCAGCTCTCAAACAAACTTTCCCCTCATGGTGTTACGGTGTCGTTTTTCTCCGCACAAGCCAATGTCAACCGTATAAAGTCGATGCTCAACGATTCTTCAAATACCCAAATTATCCCTCTAACAATCCCACATGTTGAGGGTCTTCCTAAAGGAATTGAAAGCACATCTAATCTCACTCCAACTCAAGCTGAGCTCCTCAAGGTTGCTCTTGATCTAATGCAAACTCAGATTAGAACACTGTTATCTGATCTAAAACCCCATTTTGTCCTCTTTGATTTTGCTCAAGAATGGCTCCCTAAATTAGCCTCTGATTTGGGTATTCAAACAGTGTTTTACTCTGTTTTCATTGCTTTATCAACCGCATATCTTACTGTTCCTAGTAGGATTCTTGAACCTGGGAGATCACCCACTGTAGAAGAATTGAGACAACCGCCACCCGGGTTTCCTCAAACCGGTGTTAAATCAGTGAGAACTTTTGAAGCTCAAGATTTTCTCTACATGTTTAAGAGTTTTCATGGAAAGCCTTGCGTTTACGACCGCGTCCTCTCGGGCCTGCAAGGCTGCTCTGTTATCCTCGCCAAGACTTGCGATCAAATGGAAGGACCTTATGTGGACTATGTCAAGTCCCAGTTCAAGAAACCACTTCTTTTAGTGGGTCCCGTGGTTCCGGAGCCTCCATCGGGTCAGCTCGATGATAAATGTGCTAAATGGTTGGACAAATTCGAAGCCGAATCTGTTGTTTACTGTTCTTTTGGGAGTGAAACTTTCTTAACAGATGATCAAATTAAAGAACTGGCTTTAGGGCTAGAACACACAGGTCTTCCATTTTTTATGGTGTTAAATTTCCCTGCAAATGTTGATGTCACAAATGAGCTAAAGAGGGCTCTTCCTGAAGGGTTCTTGGAGAGAGTGGAGGGTAAAGGTGTAATTCACACTGGGTGGGTGCAACAGCAGCAGATTTTGGCTCACAAGAATGTGGGCTGCTATTTATGTCACGCTGGATTTAGCTCTGTTATTGAGGCTATTGTGAATGATTGCCAGCTGGTTATGTTGCCTCAGAAGGGTGATCAGTTCTTGAATTCAAAGCTTGTTCATGAAGACCTCAAGGTTGGGGTGGAGGTAAATAGGAGAGATGAAGATGGGTATTTTGGGAAAGAGGATATTAAGAATGCAGTTGAAACAGTTATGTGTGAAGTTGATGAAGAACCAGGAAAGTCTATAAGAAATAATCTGAAGCAATGGAAGGAGTTTCTGCTCAATAAGGATATTCACAACAGTTTTGTTAAGAATCTGGTTAAGGAAATGGAGGCATTAGCTGGGATCTCCAATAATCTTAAGTAAAGTGCCACCTAAGCAAAATACTTAGGTTGCACTGCCATTTGATATTGTTTTTTTTGGATTAATTATTTTCCTTATTTAATTTATTTTGCTTTCATTATTTGATGTTGTTTAATTTATTTTACTTTTTTTATCTCTATTTTATTTTTTTTTTATATGCATTCTAGTTTTCGAATTGGCTTATATAAGTTTCTAATTTTTGTATATTAATGTTGCATGCATTAATGAAAATATAATAAGAGATTAGAATTGCAACTTACAATACCTATTAAATTAATTCTGAAAATGAGAATTAACATTTTGTATATACATTTTAGTTTTTGGATATTACATTTTAATAATTATTTCATATACATTTTAATTTCTGAATTAATCATAATATTATAATACTTAAAGTGCCAACTGCGCATTGCGTCGTGTTGGCAAGCGTTTATTTATTTATTTTTTATTGAAAAAAAAAAGCAAATCCGAAGATGAACATGGTACAAAATCAATTCAATATTCAGGAAATTTATAGATGTATGTATAGGTCGACAATATTTAAGATCATTGTTGATCGTAGTTGAAATAAGTTACAACAAATAGGACTGTTATTTAGGTTGCATTTTTTTTTTTGGTTAAAATAAGTATAGTATCTAAATTTTGTTGCCAAATATTCTATTCTTATTTAAAATCATCAATTATAACAATTGCTATAACATATTTTTTCTTTCTATATAATATTTTGTACCAAAATTTGTAATCCATTATTGAAATCTATAATATTGCATATGTTTCTTTATTTTTTTTATATATATTCATAATAATTCATTTTCTTACTTTATAATATTATTTTATATAAATATACTACCTTAATCGTCCCGTGCATTGCATAGGAGTAATACTTGTTAGTTGTTAATGAGTTCACATTTCAAAGATTTCTGGTTGTTTGCTTGTGCTATTAAGGCTGTAATGATCATTATCTGTAAGTGCTTTCAATTATTATTATTATTATTATTATTATGTTGTTGTTGTTGTTCCTATTTTGGAGCATCATTAGCATTATATAATAGGAAAGCATATCTTAGCCCCCATTAGTAACATTATTATGCCAAGTACCACAAATCATAATCGCTATAATGTGATGACAAACACAATTTTGGTCCACATACTTTAGACGCAGGTGACATAAATTCAGTCCAATCTTTGTACATGTACACATAGGTGCACCACATGTCATCTGAATCTTTTAAACATTATAATATAATAATATAATAAAGTGACAAACAATGAATGCGCAAGTCAACTTCAAATGTCCTCAACGACTAACTATACTTTTGCTGAAACTTTAGTGTGAGAATAAAATTAATCCCAATAAGAATGAAGGCTTGAGACCGAAAGCAAGGGATTGAGACCATTCTCAAGAATTTGTAGCTTCTGATCTTGTAAGAAGATTATTCATAACATATATCATTGTGACTTATACAAGAAATGGATCTCTATATCACTGTACTGTGATCGACCTATATAGGCATTCATCGACTATAGCCTATAGGTCCATCCAAAAGAAAATTATTAATACTTCTGTATAGGATTGAATAATATAATTACAAGCATTCTGTGCAAGTGTGTGTATATCTATAGAGATGTCCTCAGGAAATTTGATACACTCAAAGATACTGACCCTGTTGAAAAGGAGACATTGCCATTAGTGGACAGTCTAAGATGCTTGTCTGCAGTGATGCCATCCCAAACCCGGCTGACTCTGCTGCTACTCCAATTGTTGAATGTGGTATTGAACTATTATACAAATAAACAATAACCCCATAATGTAACATCTTTTATTTACATTTTATCTGCAGAAAATCTAGGTTTATTGGGGTCAGAGTAACTTATCCACAAAAACTAAAATTTTCCACTGGCATAAAAGCCATAGTTTTAAGTGTTTTGAGTCATAACTAACCTGAAAGATAATGAAAGTGAAGGATCCACTGGTGCTGTGGTCGCATGGTGATCAGAAGGGAACAGGGACCAAAAAACTGAAACACAGGAAGCATTAAGCAGCCATTTTAAATCCGTAAAGAGGCACAAGGCCTTGATAGAATAGGCAAAACATGGACCCACAAGAATATTCAAATTACCAGATTCTTGAGATTGATCATCAACACTAGAGCAAAACATGATATCCTGCCAAATTAAAGATGCATACGTTTAGCAAACCCCAATACACTCCGAGAATGTCACTACTCTAGTGACCCCAATAATAGTCTAGTTTAAATTAGATGAACCCCACTCCCCACGTGTTTTACCTTCCTGCACATATGGGCTACCTTGATTAATAAGAGAATAAAATAAATAAAACCCACCTCTCCTATACCATGGCTTTTGTTGACCCTCTCTGCAGGAAATAAATTCAAGTGAGATGCATATAATTTTCCACAGACAAGTAATTTCACACCTTTGCACAAAAGAACAGTAATTTAAATTTGCCTCCAGAAACAAAAGCATCATTATAGAATGGTCACACTGTTATCTGGTTGAAGATAAAGTAATGTGGAAAAAGTTGTCCTGGTGTAAAAAATTCATAGAGGATAGCCAGAAAAATAACTTCATACTAATATAATATCACAGGAAAAAGCAAAGAAGCTTTTCCTAGTTTCCCCACAGTTTGTTTGCAACTTCACGTGACAACTGACAAGCACTCTTCAAACCCAATCTCCATAAAGTTAGATCATTTCCGGCCATAAGAAAGGAAAACGACTTAATCTAATCAAATCGTTAAACATATTCTCGTGCCTACAAAATTGGGTCGAGGTGTGAACGTTGCTGCAGAGAACATGAAACTGTTACTGGCACTAACCCAAGTGTGCTTGTTACCTTGATCACTGTTTATTCCACATTTCTACAGCACATGTAGATCCTATTCCATTGACTAAAAATCGAAATAAAGAATTCAAAAGAATTTCAACAATAGACGTTCCTATTATTTAAGAGAAGGCAGATTGGTGCACGTTATCATGTGAAGTGCTTTTTCAATCCTCGATCAAAATCCTAGTCTCAGTGCCAGACTGATCCACATTTAAAGAACGGGGCAGCTGGTCATAAGCTGGATAGCCGGGAAACAACATAAGAAATATTTTATTACCCAAGTTTGAGGAACTGGGGTTTACTGCCAGAGTCAAGCCAAGAAAACAATCATCCCTTGCAGTGCCATAGTCCCAGAGGTTCAGTTCAAGATTTGGTTTTGGTCCTGCAGATATATCAATAACTTCAGAACAGATATTCATACTTGTCAATATTAAGTTTTAGTTGGGCTAACCACCACAAGTACTCAGTCTCAATTGAAGCAGATCTCCGGGTGGTCGAGGAATCCACTTGCCAACCTACGCATTAGTTTTTGTTAGTTATTTATGCAACAACAACAATGCAAAATTGTAATAAACTTGCAAAGATACTTTACATGGAAAAAGGGATGCTGCAAGCATTGATCTGCAGTTGGCCTCTTTAAAGGGTCCCAAGAACAAAGTTGCTATAGATTAAAGAGAGAAATCAGTGTTGAGGCACCTAACCTTCATTAAGGGCAAAGGAATTTTAAAGGTGTATTATACAGATAAACCACCTTGATCAAATCAATTGCTTCCAAGCTTGCATTTGGAATAACATCTGACAGATCAACAGGCGTAATCTACAAAATAGACAAATGGAACTGTAGATATGCACGAATCCCCGCGCGGGTTTGTTGTGTTTGTAGAATTTGTCCAAGTTCATATTTAACTCACTTCAGAATAACTGATGTCAACTAATCTCGAAATGTTCCTCGCCTCTGGAAAGGTATTCCAATCTGGTGCCCCAAGAACACGGCATATCTTATACAACTGATCTATCTCACTGATCATAGGATGAAAGAGGATCAGTACACTTCGATCATTTCAGCTATGCATTCAAATGAATATTGTATCTTGTGTGAAGATAGTATTTTAGCTTCTTTTGCTCGCAAAATGGTAAAAACTGATGGAGAAATAGGTAGTTGTTGACTTGTGAAATCCTCGTAAAATATAAAAAAACCCATATTTCAAATATAAGAATTCTCTATCCTATTCATATGGCTATATACAACAAGTAGACAACACAAAGTGCTAGGCATCTGAGATTGTGACCGAAAAGAAGTTAAAAATTACCTTTCCCCTGGAAAAATTGGGCATAAAGTGAAAAGTTCAACCAGTATTGCACCAACAGCCCACATATCTGTCATCAAGTTATGGTGCCATTAGTTATCAAAATAAAAGAAAGGATTAGACGAGCCAAAAAGAACACTTAAAACATCTTAAAGAAGCAGCTAGGACAAAATGATTCAATATTTTCACTACTGAATACTCCACACCTCGCCATTCTTAAAGGATTTCACAATGGAACATGTCAAAACTACAGGCAGGTTTAAGTGTTTATGAAGATGGAATGGGTGGTGGATAATTGAGTAGTACTTGTGGATCTATAGAGATGCGCCGTGTGGATAAAAAGGTGTTCGAAAAATAGTGTTTACAAGTACTTTCCAGACGGCTGAATTAGTAGCAGTATATCCGACATATAATCACCTTAACCAATAAATGACAAGGAAAAAATGCAGAACATGACAGTTCACTTAACGTCTCTTCTAAAACTAAAGATGCTAGTGCCATTTGAGTGAATTAAAAGTATCACATACCAATAGCAGGAGTGTATGACGACGATTGCAACAAGACTTCAGGTGCTCGGTACCTAGAAAAACATGCATATCTCATCCATTAGATGGTTCTGAATCACAATGCGCAAGAAGATGTCCGAGTTTTTGAGATGGCTCACCAGCGTGTGGAAACATAATCAGTAAAAGGAGGCATTGAGGACAGTTCCCTAGCCAGTCCAAAGTCGGCAATTTTTATTGTGTTATTTGTCACTAGCAAATTCTCTTCAGGCAGAAGGGATCGAAGTTAATGAGCATGTTAAATATTCCTCGACAAACACAGAAAGAGGACGGAATAATTCTTATACATAATACACACACGCACACGCATCAAGCCACGTTATTCATAATAACTCTATTAAAAACTTCAGTACCAGGCTTTAGATCCCGATGAAAATATCCATTTTTATGCACATAAGAGAGCCCTTGCAGAACCTGACTCATCAATTCTCTAATATCTTCTTCTGAAAAGGATTTTTGCCGTCCTTTCATTATTTGATACAGATTATGTTCCTGGATATACAAAGTCCACGATCAGCATTTACAAAATTGTGATTCATTCTGGGAGTATCAACCTTATATGCAAAGCAGGTTAACAGCCCAATTTAGCAATGAGGCAGAACGAAAGCAAATGGAAAACCTCAAACCCAAAAATTGTTTTCATGTAATTTATGTCAGGGATGATTTGATATAAGGTGACACTTAAAACAATTTCCTGTCATATATCCACTATGCCTAACAGATGTTCATCTGTAAAACTAAACAATGAAAACCAGCCATCAAACCGCACAGCACCATATTCTATTCTGAGCTAATTGTATTAAAGAAAAACCGTGAAATTAATCATTGTTTTGAAAAACCATTTGTGAGGCTTATTCCACGATTCACAGATCACATGAGGTTTTCACTAAAAACCTAAAAACTTAAGTGGTAATGTCAATTTTGAGACTTATTGTGCCTCAATTTCCTGATGCTTACACTTCAAGACTATCAAAAAGAAAGCATGACAACTGTGTTGCCTTTGTCAAATCATTTTATAACTGGCCTTACCCACTTGGGCTATTTTTTGTTGACATAGAATGTAAAGTTCTTATTTTGTACTTTCAATTTGTGCATTAAATGGAAGGAAACAAGAAAAATGAGACACCCTTGCAAGTGAAAGGCAATAGCAAAGAATTTGAAGAAACAAAAGAGGACAAGGTACTGGAGGAATCAAATATGTCGAGAATTCAATCCTATTTAGCAACATGGTGTTTATTTAATCAGAACCAAAGTAAAATTAGGCAAATTAGAAAAGCAAGACTCAAGAACCAACCACCTGAGTGCAAATAATGGTAATTTGATGCCTAAATAACCTAAACTCTAATCCGAAATATTTATTGGAAATACACACTAGGAGTAGGAGGAGGATCCCCCAACGAAATAATTGCCATTGATCAAGGCATAGACCTCACTATAAGAGTTTGGCAGCAACGAATAGCAGTTACTCAACATTTAGTCCCTTTCACGATTATTTTTCGGCTCTCTCTCTCTCTCACAGGATCATGTTGTAAATAATAGATTTGAAGATTTAAGGAACAACACCCATCACTTCATGGAACAAGTATCTCAGTTGTGGGAATGGATAATGAGTGGAGAAAAACTGGCTCAATCGTGTCCACAACAAATTCATTTGTAATATTCCAGCAGCCTATTCATTGAAATTATTTGTGTATATCAGACCTCTAGATTAAAATTTTTGAGGCTCCAACAGTTTTGACATCAAAACAACAATCACTCATTCACTAAGAACTCAGTGATGAGCAGATATGTTCAAATTAATTGTGTTGGAAATTATAATTAAATAATATGAATTGGAACCGATCTACAAGCTTAAATTTTTAGATCAGATGGTTTCATAACTTTAACATGGTATCAAAGCAGGCTAAGGTCTTGAGTTCGAATCCCACCACCACTCATTTAAAAATGAATTGTGCACATGTTAGGCTTTGATGGGGAAAAAAAATCTCGCCTACAGATGAGAGGACGTGTTGGAAATTGTAATTAAATAATACAAATTGAAACCGATTTACAAACTTAAACTTTTAGATCAGATGGTTTTACAACTTTAACAAATTGTAATACTATAAATATTTTTAAAAAGAATTAGTAGATCCACCCAAAAAGGAAAAAGGGAAGAAAAAGTATATAATTTGAGTTTGTATCACATATAAAAGGACATCACGTGAAAAAAAGGTAATAGCAATTGCGAAATATATTCACATAATACCATGTACTCGAATATGAAGAAAAGCTCATTGTTTTCACGGACAATCTCCATTAATTTGATGATGTTCGGATGATTTAATTTGCGGAGAGACTGCACGAAGAGGAGAATAGATTAACTTAAACAATCTAAAAACACAAAATATGGACAAATATCTTCTTTTCGGTGTCAACTTCAAATTTTGAATTACTATTTATGCTAGATATTGACATCAACTTCAGATGTTAAATTACTATCTTAAGTAACTCACAAACCTTTACTTCTCGTAGATTTACACATTCCTCCCAATAATAGAATTTCCTCTTCATTTTCTTGACAGCGACCTGTAATTAATGTGAGGAGTCGAATGTATGAACCAAAATTCTTTTTTCGTGCATCAAATTTTGTAGGAAAATGTAAATAGATACACCAGATTGTTAATTGCTCACAATTTCAGATGTTTCAATATTTAGGGCTTTATATACACTACCACAAGTGCCATTTCCAAGCTCTTCCAAAATTTTGTATCTGGGAGTACAACATACAAGAAAAATACAAAACCATTAGGTTCAGTGAGAAGATAAGGCAAGCAATCCATTAAACTATATATATTGTGTACATAAAGACAATCCGACGCACCTTTCCATTCTTCAGTTTACAACAGTGGGCCACACAAATTTATTTCAATGGACTGCTAACCTCTTACAAGAGGTTTCTTCACTGTTTAGACAGTGTTCTCCAATCAACTGTATGTCGGCATCTTGTCTTATTATTTCCACCAGATAATACAATATGTAGTAAAATGCTGGCTTTTCATTGTAAGAATGATTTAATATCAACCAAAAAGTTATCAACATGCTTAAATGCAGCCTCTACAAGCTGCAACCAGTGGTTATCATCTAAAAGCAGCCACTTTTGCAGATGAAGTCTTTTCTATAACTTCATTAAATGGAAGAGGTCAACCACGATCAGGAATTTTTACAACTGCCAATATTCCCCCACCTATCAAAAAATGGAGAAATCAACAGTCAAAATACAAAAACGCTGGGAAAGGAGGGAAGGAGGGAGAGAAAGGGGGGCCGGGGTTGGTTCGTCCATGCTTTCATTATTGGTTCTTGGAGAACTAATATTAAAAACTTTTACAGCCGATACCCGAATTAGATACAAACGCCGTAGTCAAACCATAAGATTATAATTCTTCGCTAGGCCCCAAAAGAACACTAAATCTTCGATTTAAAATTTAAATTTAAGTTTTTCTTTTACTAAGATTTTACTCCATAGAGATAAATTGAAAGCAAAAACCTAAACAGCGAGTAAAATAGTGGAAACAAAATTTAAAATTTGCACATCCCATTGTCATAAGCATCAATTCAGAAAATACCATTCATCACCTAAAAGGTCCAATTCTTAGTTTTACCAATTAAATGCTGGAAATAAAAAAATTCAGGAGGAAATGGCGAACATAACAACTTCATAACAAGTTAAGATGGAGAAGCCAAAAAAAACCCCGGAAAGGACTAAGGAGATAAAAGAAAATTGATACAATACGATGAAAGCAGAATTCCAATTAGTCGCCTGAGTTCTTCTAATTGTAATCATAATTGAAAATATTGACAAAATCGCATGGATAATCAATAAGAAAACAAAAAATAAAAAAATTACACATTGTTGAAAACTCACCAAGATCGAAACCGCCAACAGGCAAATGCAATTCAAAATGAAGTACAGTACTGCAAATTGTAATCAATCGTAAACAGAACTATGAAGAGGTGAGTAGAAATTAAATGTGAAATATCATCCAAGAGACATGTATGGAGAGAGAAAAATTGAATATTCGGATCAATAAAGCATTAAGAGAGGTGCCGTTGAAAACAAGGGAAGAGAGAGAATCGCACCAATGGGGCTGCTTTTTTACAATATTATTATTATTATTATTATTATTATTATTATTATTATTATTATTATTATTATTATTTACTAAGATTTACAATCGCAAGGCCGCACTTTAATATACGTCAGAGATATTTAGAATCAAAACATGTCTTTACTAATTTTTGGATGATTATCGTATACAGTTATAGACTGTAATTGTTTCCGAATAAAGGCATGTTCGAGTACTGTGAGAAGTATTTTTGTTACTTGTTTGAGGGAAGGTTGGAAAAGTTGATGTTGATGAAATCAAGAGATTTGTAATAGCGTGAATTCAATTAAAATCCGCTTCAAATTTTTGAAAATTGAGTTCGAATTCTAGAAGAGGAAAGTAAGATTAATTTGCAGATTTGTGATTATCCGTTTATGATTGCAGAATAAAAAATTGATTTCTTAATTCAGAAAAATAAGGGAATATTGATTTGCAGATTTGTGATTATCCGTTTATGATTACAGAATAAAAAATTAATTTTTTAATTCAGAAAAATAAGTGAAAGTAACGGAAAAATATTTTGATTTTATTATATAGATTTTATCAGCAAAATCCGAAGAAGCCGCGTTGGAACAGAAGAAACCAAAGGTATATATAAACCCAAGAAATTTTAAAATAATTCCTTTTCCATTCAAAAAATAAATAAATAAATTTTAAAATAATTATTAATTTTTTTTTTTTTCCTTTAATATTTTTAATTCATTAAGAAGATAATTTTTTACTTGAAAGTGGGGAAAAGCCAGTGGTCCCTTAGCGACAAATTGTTATGTTCATTTACTGGAATAACCCTGGCTTATGTGTGTATTGACGCCGGATCTTTTACTTGACGAAATTGCCCTTGGATTTGGTCTTATCTCTCAAGGGGCCATATATTTTAACTAGTATTCGTATTCGTGTGATGCACAGAATAAAAACAGTTTAAAGATCACATTTTATGGATAGAAAAATAAAATATTTATGAGTAATACGTATTGGATGTAAATATAATTGAAATGATAAAAAATATTTGCTGAACAATTAAAATAAAATATTTATGACGTGTTTCACATTAGATATAAAGACATAATTGAATAATATTATATGATAATCGAATTAAATGAAGTAAACTTGAATAGATAGAGTAATATTATAGCGGTATGTATCTAAACCAAATAAATATTATAAATCACAAAAATCATTCTAAATTTTGAAGCACTTTTTTGAACAGCACATTCGTTGTTGAGTTCTCTGGTTGACCTTTTTTGTCGCAAATCAAAATTTCAATCCGCAAAAAATGAAAATATTGAATAAAATAATCTCTAGTTTAAGGAAGCACTAAACTACCATTATTAATTATACTTAATGGATTCCTAAAAAAATTTTAATTTACGGGGATAAGTTAACATCGTGGAGATGCATTTTTAATTACTTTTTGTGAGTCTTTTTATTTTTAACTTTTTAATCAAGTCTCGCTTTTTCTATATATGATTTTTTTTATTTTATTTACTATGCAACTTTTACTTAAACAACTCATTGAAAAGTTAATTATTTAATTTAAAAGGAAAAAAGTAAAAAGTTCCCAACTTTTTTTAAATTGTACATAATTTAATATCCTTTCTTTTGTAAATTTTACTTTTCAAGTTGAGTATAAACCGTTGTATGGTCGTGTGTATGTGTGATTTTATTTGCCGATGATTATTTTTATTTTTAACTTTTTAATCTAATGTGGCTTTTCATTAATCCAACTTTTTAATTTTTAATTTACAACTTTTACTACCAAAAAAGTAGCTAATAAATATGTTATTAAAAATAAATAAATAAGTTTCACCAAATTTTTGTTTGAAATTAAATTAGATTCAGTTCTCTACGTGAAAATAATTATCAAATTCAAAAATAAATAAGAAAAAGATCATACAGATTTCTCTGAAGTTAGAATTAGGTGGCATTACAACCAATGATATTTATTTCATATTCCTAAAAATATTTAATAAAAACTCTCTTCTAACTATCCCAGAAGCTAATATATAAATTTATTGGCAAATAAATAACTATTAAATCAAAGTTATATATATCCAATATGTTTTCATTGATAAAATAATATCAAAATCTAAAAGGCCCGTCCGTACCATATAAAAATCCAAATGTTTTAACAAAAAGACTTATACTAAATAAAACATAATTTTAAAAAAATACTAAATTAAAACCCAAATGTTTTAGCAAAAAGATTTACACTAAATTAAACATGAAATAACTATTTTCATAATTCAAAATTTCCCCCAAAAAATTTTATTTTAATATATTTTTATTAAATTGAATATTTTTTGTTTTTCTCTCCATTAATGCAACACGTTGCTTTTATTAATCATAAATTCCAACTAATTTCAGTAACATGAAATTTCTATGTATATATTACTTTGAAAAATAAATATAAAATATGAATATGACTTGAAAAATAATTTGTTTGATCTAATATTAAAATCTTTTTTACTTTAAACAGTATTGTTATCATTTCACATAAATTTATATAAATCACATATAACATTTCAACCAACAACACTTAAATTACACTTTGTGAAATTTGATAAACGTAATATTATTGTTATTACTCTAAATAATATAATTTTCAACTATAAGAAAATTAAATTATTATTACTATACAAACTATTATTATTATTCCCTTCAACTATTATAGTGTATATATCTACACACAATAATACATTTTTGTGATATATTTCTAATATAATATATTATTACTATTGTATATCAACTATAATATATTTATTATTATAAATAATGTATTATATACCAAACTAGTATTTTCTCCCGCGTGTTGCATGGAGAGATTTATGGCCAAATTATAATTTAAAATATGTGTAAAATAAAAATTATAATAACATATTTTCCTTTTTTATGGTAAATAGCATAAGAAACAAAATAATAAAACCAAGAACTGGATTAGAAATAATGTGTGATATAACATCTTTAAGGGAGGTGACGGAGTTATATAAAAACACATTCGGTCAAAAAAGTATAAAAACACATTATTTCGTCCCCGTTTGGTTATAAATTTTTCCTTAATTTTGCGTGATTTAATGGGAGAGATATGGATGGGAGATTTAGAAAAATCACACACGATAATAACACGGATTGGAGGGATAAGGAGTGATTCTGTCACAAGATCAGAGGTGATAGTAACGGGAGATTATGCATTGGTTGAAAATTCGGTATTTGTGTTTGAATGGAAAATATAAATAAAATATTATTTTTAATTCTGAAAATTATAAGATTGAGTGGGAAACTGACCTCATTTTATTAATATATAGATTATTTTAATTGAGATTCTTTTTTTTTAATGTAATAATTGAGATTCTTATGTATTATATATCTGGTATTTTTTCTTTCCTTATATATCATCCTTATACATCAATTCAAAAATAAAAATAAAAATAAAAAATAAAATTCTAACTTTTGGAGGGGAACTATGTGTTTTTCCACCCTACTGGTGGAGCAATTTTTATATATTTATAGACTTAATTAGGGTATATTGAAATTTTATTTTTCGGATGCAAAATGGAAAAATAAAGAAAATATATTAAAATTATAAAAAATTATCAAATGGTTAAAAAAATTAAAATAATAATAATTTTTACTTACATCGTATCAAGCAAGGTCGAAAATACGTTTGCAAAGATTTATATATAAAGTTCGAAAAGTCAAATAATAAGGTTTTAAAACTCACAAATGCTCACTTCCGTTAATGATGTTTTGCATTTATGAAATTATTATCTATAACTTTTTATTCAACATCGTGATTCCAACCTTTCAAAAGTTTGTAGACTAGTCGCCGTGGATGGTTTTTCTTACATATTTTGACCATTAAAATTTTCTTTTAAAATAACAAATTTACCTTGTGAAGATCACCACACCGAAAAAAGGAAGGAAAAAAAAAGGGCTCACAATTTTATTTTATTTTTTGAATAAGAAGGCTCGCAATTAGCCATCGTTCTTCTACATGTTTTTATATATTTTTATATATTTTTATACATTCTTTTCAACTCCACTAATTCTCTCTCCTATTTTACGTTCACATATTTGGTGGGACCTACCTGTACTATACAAATCTCCACCATTCAACTCCACTCATTCTCTCTTTTACATCACATAAAAATCCATTTTTACACACATCCTAACACCCTATAAATCTGAAACCCTTTAACATGCAATGGAGGTCCCACACTTTTGTCTGCGATTGTAACACTTTCTTTATATTTTCTCTAATTCTGATTTTAGTCACCACTTATTAATCTATATCTATATATATTTATATATATAGATAGAAAAGAAGGGAATTTCACTCTATTTTTTAATTAGATTAATTGGTTTTCCACCTAAAATAAAATTCCTTCTTTTTTTATTTTTTCCTTTGTTTAATAATTAATAATTAATCTCCAACAATCAATTAACTGATCATTATCCATATTAAATCTTATCATCACCAAAATTAGATTTTTTCAAACTTCCACATATTTGAACTTATCTTCTATATTTTTTTGTCTGTTGATTTTTCATTTTTTATCAATTCATAATCAATCCTAACAAAAAAATTAATAAATTATTATTTATATTAAATGCTAAATATTAAATCTAAATTTTTTTCCTTGCATAAGTATTAATAATTATTATTTTATTATATCTTTTTAATCTAAATTTAAAGATTTATATTTATATATAGAATAAGCGACTTTTTATAAATAATTAACTACGAGACGAAAATTAATTTTAAAGAAAATAAAATTGATTAAAATTAATAATTTTATTAATATTTGATTCTGGTGTGATACAAAATTAGCATTCATTAAATTTTCCACAAAATTGAAAGAAAAGTATAACATTGAAATTTAAAAATTTGATTCGCCTCAACTAAATAATTTTTTAAATAATTAATTATTTTTATCAATGTTTAGAAAACCGAACCGATCAGCAAATTGGAGAAGGCAACAGTTCAAGAGTCAAACGGTTGAACTAGGTTGAACCGTTTTTAATTTAAAAAATTAAAAAATAAATTAAAACCAATAAAATTTTAAAAAACCGGTTGAAACGTTACCAGGTCACCGGTTAAACCGGTTGAACTGGTCGATTGACCGATTTTTAATCAATTTTCTAATAGTCCAATTTTCAGCTATAACCAGATCAGATTTTCGACTGGTTCATGATTGAACCGGCCGATCCAGTCAAATTTTTTAACCATTGATTTTTATAAATAATTAGCTAAGTAATGAAAATTAATTTAAATTAGCAATTTCGTTAAGATTTAATTTTTGTGTGATACAAAATTAAAAGTTATTAAAATTTTACACAAAAAGTAAAATGAACTTGTAACATGATTAGATCGGTCTGTTTACTTAATTTTAGAAATAACTAGTGTTTTCACCCGCGCGTTGCACGGGAAAAATTACACCCAATTGTCTAAATTGGCGCTGACTTATGAACATTTGATCAGCTTTTAATTTTCGGATTAATGATGCGAACGGATCTGAGACGTTTTAATTTTCCGATTTTTTGGATTTATTAAGTAATTAGAAATGGACTTGTGAAGATACTAAATTCCAACGGTAAGATTTGATACATATTCATTGGTGTTGATAAGGATATACGTGTGTGAACTGTTAGTGATAAAGATGAGAAGGAAAGGCGCGTGTAAGATTTCTTTGATAAAAGATTTGGATTTATCTCAAAATATACCATTTAATCTTAAAAAAATGAATATATAGAGATTGGGTGAGAAATGAAATTTTGTAATTAATTTTTTAATTCTAAAAATTGATAGTTTGAGCGGGGAAAATGACCTCATTTTATTAATATATAGATTAATTATTTTCAAAAATAAAATTAGCCAAAAAATGAAAATTAATTAAAATTAGCAAGTTTTTACAGTTTCATTTTGGTGTGATAAAAATTACAATTCATCAAATTTAGACACAAAAACTAAAAGACACATGTAACATTAATATTTTTAATTATCCATTCAATTGTAACATTAATCTAATATTTTTAATTAATTGAATCTATATATATATATTTTAAATTGCAGATATCCTTTAGTGAAAATAATTAATGAAAACGGATTTTAATATTGCATTTCAACAATTATATCTTTTAAATGGATTTTAGATTAGTTTGGATGGTTTTGTTATTCGATTTAATTAGTAGTTAATCAGCTTTGAGAATGTGTTTTATTATTGAATTTCAATAGTTCATATCGAATTTGAGTTATAGTTAAATGCTAAATATCAAATCAAAACTTTTTTCCTCGCATAAGTATTAATAATTATTATTTTATTATATCTTTTTAATCTAAATCTAAAGATTTATATTTATATATAGAATTAGAGATTTTTTTATAATAATTAACTACTAGACGAAAATTAATTCTTAAGAAAATAAAATTAATTAAAATTAATAATTTTATTAAGACTTGGTTATTGTGTTGTACAAAAGTAGCATTCATTAAATTTTACACAAAATTAAAAGAAAAGTATAACATTACAATTTAAAAATTTGATTCGATCCGTTAATTAATTTTTAAAATAATTAATTATTTTTATCAATATTTAGAAAATCGAACGAGTCAGCAAATTGGAGAAGGCAACAGTTCAAGGGTCAAATAGTTGAATCGGGTCGAACAGTTTTTAATTTAAAAAATTAAAAAATAAATTAAAACCAATAAAATTTTAAAAAACCGGTTGGATCGTTACCGGGTCACCGGTTAAACCGGTTGAACTGGTCGATTGACCGGTTTTTAATCAATTTTCTAATAGTCCAGTTTTCAGCTATAACCGGGCCGAATTTTGGATCGATTCATGGTTGAACCGGCCGATCCAGTCAATTTTTCTAAATATTGATTTTTAGAAATAATTAGCTAAGTAGTTAAAATTAATCTAAATTAACAATTTCGCTAAGATTTAATTTTTCTGTGATACAAAATTAAAAGTTATTAAAATTTTACATAAAAATTAAAATGAACTTGTAACATGATTAGATCGGTCTGTTTACTTAATTTTATAAATAATTAATTATTTTTTAAAATAAAATTAGCTAAGAAATGAAAATTAATTAAAATTAGCAAGTTTTTACAAATTCATTTTGGTGTGATAAAAAATTACAATTAATTAAATTTGTACACAAAATCTAAAAGGCACATGTAACATTAATTTTTTTAATTATACATTCAGTTGTAACATTAATCCAATATTTTTGGTTAACTAAATCTATATCTATATCTTTTAAATTGCAGATATCCTTTAGCGGAATGAATTAATGAAAATGGATTTTAATATTGCATTTCAACAGTTATATCTTTTAAACGGATTTTAGATTAGTTTGGATGGTTTTGTTATTGGATTTAATTAGTCGTCAATCAGCTTTGAGAACGGGTTTTATTATTGCATTTTAACAATTTATATCGAATTTTGAGTTATAGTTCTAATCAATTTTCCTGGTTTTTGTTATTTACATTTGATTAGAAGAACTAATAGTCTTCATTTCTCGAATATTTCTTTTTGATGGATTAAGCATTTTTAGAAAGCAAACACAAGTTAAGTCTTTTGTTAGGCTATGTTTCTTCTTGATATTGAATATGTAGCTTTTGACGAATATTAAAATCCCACCATAAACTACAATGAAGATTTTCAATAAGAACATTTTACTAATTAACATACCAAAACAATGAACAACGATTACATGAGTGTCGTTAACAGCATTTTTAAAATTTTCAAGGTAAATCCGTAAATTCATATAACCTTTTTCATACTCTTAAATTTATTTTCCTTGGATCATTTAGTTTTTATGCCAATATGTTCAATGTGAAAATTAATTATACTTTTTTTGTATGGTTGATTAATATTTTTAGTTTACATAATTGGTTACAATAGCAAAAGTCCAACAAACTTTATAATTTTTTATAAAGTTGATTAATGTACAATGCAACTATTATTATTTAGAAGTATAAAATAAATTAAAATATGAATTGACTAAATTCGGTGGATTGTTTGCGGTAAATTGTTGAAATAATTATTCTTTCTCTACACTGATAAATTGCTTTACCTTTTTTTCATTAATTTTTTATATCATTGGGCCGAGAAGATACAATTTTTTAAATATTAAAGGTAAATTCTTGGATTGATCATACTTTTTTCGCATTATTAATTTTTCTTATCTTGGATCATTTATTTTTTATACCCATATGAAAAATACTTTTCAATAGTGGAACAGAGTTTCAATCAAAATAGTGTTGGACTCACTTATTATAAGGAAACAATTGTAATTTCTTCGCACTAGAAATGCTATATATATAGGTATATATATATATATATGTATATATGATCAATTTTTTAAGTCATTAATACAAATCGACACAATATTAAAAATTCGATAAAATTAATTATAGACCAAATAAAATTAATATCAAATTAATTAATTCGTTGAAATTAATATGATGTTACCTTTTGTTATTTCATACTAATTTCGCAGTAGCTGTAAAATTTATGGATCATTTCTTCCAATTTTTCACAAATAATGTTGAAATTGTGAAATTAAAAAATTAAGGACTAAATTGTAAAAAATTAAAGTTAAATTATAAAGTTTAAAAAGATTTGGCACTAAATTGCACATTGTTAAAAGTTCAAATTGTAAAAGAAAATGGCGTTTCAAATTAGAATCCCAAAGTTTTAGTGCATAAAAGAATGTTTCAAGTTAAGACCCCAAAGTTTAGTGCACAAAAGGATAAATTTAATGGCTGAATTGGATAGAATCCGTTAGTGGGGGGTTGTCGTGAAACAAAATTAAAGATTGGGGACTTGTACCCACTGAAATTATATCCAGTGAAATCTTGGTAATATAAGTAATTTTAATTAATTACAACACAATTCATTTTAATTATTTTTCATTTTTAGCTTATTATTTTGATAATAATTAGTTTAATAGATGTACTTTCAGGAATTGTATGGATATAATTTATTAACTATCCTAATTGCTGCCGAATTATTTAATTGCATCTTTCAAAAGATAATTGTATAGTAATTTGAAAAAGATAATTATAGGGAGATAGGGAAACATAAAGATAAAGGAAAGATAGAGATCTAGTGATCAGGAAAGAGAAGATTTTGAAAGATTTATGGATAAGGAAAAGGAAATGATTAATTGGACTAAGGAAAATAAAATGATTAGAACTTAAAAATAAAGTAAAGTTTTTGCTAGAAAATGACTAATGTTGCAAATAAAGTTTTGGATTGCTCTTATTGCTACGGCCCATTATTTACTTCATTTTTAATAAGTTTCATGTCAATACGGCTAACATCTATCAATATTGTTACTTGCCAAAAAATATCGCTCCCGTGCAACGCACAAGGGAAAATGTTAGTATATAAGAATGTATAGAATAATGCTTGCTAATACTTAAAAATATTATTACTAATTAAAATTGAGATAAGACGATAAATTTTTTTTTTTTAAAAAGTAAAATAAAGAGTTGAATTAGAGAGTTTATTGGAGCATTTAAAAAATTTCATACCTTAAATTTAAAAATGCTATTTATTTAATTGAATATACTCTTTAAAAATAGAGAGACTGTTGGGAATGTAAAAATAGGGAGACTGTCGGAGATCCTCTTATAGCATAACTCATGATGAACATGCTACATTTGAAAGATTTTCAGGTAGGGCACGGCTAAATACACCCATAGATTTACTTCATGGACCCATTTAAAAAATAAAAAAATAAAATAAAAAGACTAATATATCCTTAATCTCGTTTAACTTTAAAAAAAAAAATTTGTTCCCTCTACTTGGAGTAAACACCATTTGGAGCGAACACCCACATGGGTGTTCACTTCATTTGGGGTGAACACCATTTTGGGCGTTTGCTCACACCATTTAAAAAAAGAAAAAGAAAAAAAAGGAAGAATTATGGATGAACAAATTTTTACTATCATTTTATTTGATTTTTCATTTGTGGATGTAATTTCTACTATAATTTTTTGTTCAAATTTTTTGAAATCACATTGACAACTAATTTTGAAATGTCTTTAAACTTTTTGCAACCATTTTAGCGATGAATTTCGATTTTTTTAATGATATAGTAATCGGCTTTATCTGGTTAGTATTGAATATAATTATTAAAAAATTCAAAATTTTTGAAACCACATTGATGACTAATTTCAAAATTTTTTAAAGTCTTTTACAATCACTTCGATGATGAATTTCTAATTTTTTTAATAATACAGTAATTAATTTTATCCGATTAGTATTGAATATAAGTATTAAAAAAAATTTTTTTAGTAGTTGCAAAAAACTTTAAAAAATTTTGAAATTAGTCATCAAAGCGATTGTAACAAATGATATCAAAAACACAGAATTTTATCTATCATTCTTCATTTCTTCTTTTTTTTTTTTTAATTGTGTGCGCCCGATATGGAGCAAACACACAAATGTGAACACATCACTCTGCGTTCGCTCCATCTAGAGCAAACAATTTTTTTATTTTTTATTTTTTTAATATGGTGGGGGCATATTTGGAAATAAATGGATGTATTAGGTAAAGGCTGGTGCATTCGGCCGTACTCTTTCAGATAAAGACGCAAAGTTGGAAACGCTCGGTAGATCACGAAGAAGTTGGGTACCCAGTAGATCATACCCAAAACCTCGTCCCCTTCTATCCTCGTCTCCAGTCTCCTCCGCCCTCGCAGCCTACGACCGGCGACTGTTTCTCTGAAGATCCGCCGACTTCCGATCAGGTCGCAGTTGACAGACGAGACTCAACAGTGCACTGTTGAGAGTAGCCTCGTCGGCTTGTCGCTCCCACTTGCTCAATCGCTCGACCACGTAAAATCCCTACCTAATAACTCTAATGATTTTTCATTGTTGGGTGTATCTATGCTTGAATTTTGTGTATGCAACGGAAAGCCTAATTTTTGTTTGATAATGATATGTAATTAGGTGCTTAGATTTTTAGGTTTACTGGTTTACTATTGGGTATGTTATATGCAAGTAAAGGCGTAAAGCCCTAATTTTTGTTCGATAATTGCGTATTTGGGTATGCCACATGCTGTATGTAAGTACTACCTACTATTTAAAGCACTAACTACTGTGTAAAGCCCTCGTTGGATATTTCATATCATGGATAAATTGTTGAATAAGGTGGTGATTTGTAGAATATGATAAATTATCTTTGTTGATATTTCAGATTACGGAGAGATATCTTACAAAAGGAATTTGCAAACTCAGCACTGTTCAGATCAATAATCAAACACTAACAACTTCAACAATACAAAATATCTGCCATAGAGGCCCTGACACGAGAGGAAATCACCAATTCTGTTTTCCATTTGGTTGAGAAAAATGCCTTGAGCAATTTTCCTTATGGAGGCAAAAGGGAAACTTGATTTCGATGCAAATGATCTGTTCCTTGATTTGGAGTTGGTAATGATAAATAGAGGTGTGAAAAATGAAATGGGAGTACATGTTGGAATGGGAGGTCTCGGAAAATATAACTTTGCAACTGAGAAGTTATTGGTGGTGACTTAGATTTCGAGGTTAATATGAATGTTGTGGTGAAGTGCATACTCAGAGAAAACTCGTCTATACAAAAGGCAGTGTTGGATGAACAGTTTCATTATGTGCATCCAAATTTGGCTCACCAACTTGGAGTGCAATTTAAAAATGACATTTTTCAAGTCACGGTAGCATATTGCCTGCATATAACGAAAAGGAAAAGGAAATTGATGAGAAAAACTTGAATATGGACGTAGAAGTCTTCGAAGAGATGAAATATTTTGTATTGTTGGGTGCGAAGCCAACTCACAAGTTGAAACTGATGATGAGGTTCGTGTTTTAATATTTTATTAGTCTTATATTTGTGACATAGTTTAATTAACTAAACTTGAATTTTATCGCAGGGAAATCGTTATTGGACTTTGTTATTTACATAAAAAATCAATGAGGTACGATAACTTAAAGCCCGAAAACATCTTCATTGAGAAAGACGGGGAGGGTAAAATTCGATTTCATGATTACGGATTCTTACAAGGAGAAAGGTCGGTCAATATTTATAAAATGCTTAATATTTTTTATACATTTCTCTTTAATATGGTCAAAGTTATATGGGTAAAGTGTCTCCCAAACTTGTTTTGCACAGCGTGGTTGCCACCTGAGCACTTTCTTGTGCCAAAATCCGATTATGTGGAGTAAACGGCACAGGGCGATATGTTTAACTTGGGTCGAGTGTTACTTCTCATGTTGAAGGCCGGCCATGACGAGTTCCCTATTGATGAGTTTGATTATGTAAAGGCTTGTTCTATGCACAATAATGTATATTTACTCGAACAACGTGTTATGTGTATTGAAAATTGGGAAAAATATATTAAAAAATGTAAAGTAATTATATGAGTGGTTGAAAATGATGAGAAAGAAAAACATGTGGAAGTTAGTAAAAATTTATTGTGCATACAACAAGCTATAAGCTTCATAAGTAGCAAAGATTATGAGATTGATAAACGTGAGGATTTAACCTGGACTGTGAGCGAAGATTTTGAGGCATATGATCTCATGAAAGCGCACTTGCATACCAACCCATCGCAGAGGTATTATTATCCACTTGTAGCATGCTTAATCATTTACTTGTTCAATTATTTTTTTTACATAAATGGATAATATTTCATCATCGTACAGGCCAAGTGTTGAGTGAGTATTGTGCCATCCCTTCTTTTGGGATTCTTGGAAGCGCTTTCATCTTATACAAGAAGTCCATAAGGTCGTGGAATCAGAATTGGATCCTCAATTTACACTGGAGATCGATCAAATTAATTTGGAGTGCGTTGTGGATACCAGTACATATTGGGATAAGAAGATTCTGGACACCATAAAGAACGAGATGCCTGCCAATTACACTTCTCAAATTTCTTCTCTGGTGCATTTACATGCGCAACCTGGGGCATCACATAGAGGAGAAATCAGAGCCTATTCGAGAACTGGTCATGGATGGTTTTGAACTATTCTTTTAAGATTTAGAGGGTGTTAGCATCCAGATTTTAATATATTTTTTTTCAAATTTTAAATTTGGTCAAACAAATCACATTCATAAATCTCTCCACTCATTAAATTTCTACTATCTAAGAGGGTGTTAGCGAAGGAGTTTTAATGTATTTTTATGAGTAGGAAGAGAGAGAATAAGTGGAGTTGGATGGTGAAGATTTAATGAGGGAAAAGATATATAGATGTAATTTGTTTGACCAAATTTAAAATTTGAAAAAAATGCATTAAAACTCATTTTGATGAGTATGCTAACAGGGTCTAACTCTATTCATTTTTTCTCTTACTACTCATAAAAATACATTAAAATTAATCCGCTAACACACTCTTATATCCAAGGTACTAAAAGGCGCGAGGCGTGGCAAGGCGGCAAGGCCAAGCCTCAAGCCTTGAAAGCCTAGGCGAAACCTAGGCGTCAAAAGGTGTTTTGAATTTTTTTCTTCATTTTTTTTATTCTAGAGTAATAAATAAGTATAAAAATGTATATTTACAAAATTTCATACACAAATTAACATACATTTCAATTTTCCAACAAACACATATAATCTAAAAAATTGTATACACAAATAGTTGATAAGATACTAATTAGATGCAAAGTAAAACATTTAAATAATATATCGCCATATATATTAAACGACAAGAATGGAGTTATTTGTATCATAAAAGAATGATTCGCCGTCTTCTTTCTTTAACCCATCATCTTTTTATTTTGGAATCGGAGTCTTCTTTCTAAGTTTTGAATTATAATAAGATAAATTTGATTGGTAAAGTATTATGAGATATAACGCCTTTATTGGATTTGTAGAATTAATAGCTTTTTAATTTTATCATACATATTAATTTTTTGGCCAACCAAAAAAATGGTTTTATTTAAAAAAAAAAAAAAAAGGAAGCTCATCCAAGTAAAGGGCGCGCGCCTAGGCGCGCCTATGCGCGCCTAGGCGCACGCCTTTTCACGCCTTTTGCCAGTCAACACAGATTGATCCCCTTTTTCACGCCTAAGGGGTATGCGAGGCGTTTCAGAAACGCCTCACGCCTAGGCGCGCCTAGACGGCGTCTTTTCACGCCTTTTAGAACACTGCTTATATCCAGATCTAAAAATGTAGTGACTAAAGTGTATAGAGTTGTGGCCAAGCGGTACTATGAGAATGAAATGACTGCAGAATTGAAAGCTTGCTTTCAGATTTTCTTTGAAAGTCATTTGAGTACTTGGTACGTCCCCAAACTTTTAAGAACTTTTAATACTTAAGTTGTTATTTCCAAAAATAGGCCGATTAAATTGATTTACACATGGAACAGGGATATGTCAAGGTTAATTGGGGAAGATAGAGAGTGAAAGATAGTTGCAAAATGATATTAGAGGGATGGCACCAAGGATGTAACAGATTAAGTAGTTGATGTGTTTTGTGAAAGAATCTGAATTAACTTGTAAACTATTTTGTTCTGCTGTTCTTCAATTGATAGTTATGTATTGCTTGTGGAAAATGTTGTCATTGGAATTGCATCCCCTGGAAAATGAAGGTAAATAATATAACCAAGAAAGAAAATCCGGAACAATTAAGAAGGGTGATAATCCCCTTCATAGAAAAAAAAAATGAAGAAGAAGAAGAAGAGAAGAAGAAGAAGAAAGGTCATAATCGAAATTTAAGATGAAAATCATAATAATACACTCAATTCAATTGTAACGAAGGGTCGGTTTGTCAACCAATTATATATTGGTGTTATATTTCAAATCTTTTCCACGTGAATCCACAAAACAATTGCCATGAATCACTACCAAACCATGATAGCACTAGCATTTGCAGGGGAATGAGTGAAAAAGCTTGCCCCATGGCATAATACACCGAGTAATGATCTCCTACCCACTGTGGGTAGGATATTCTACCCACTGTGGGTAGGTGTTACCCATTGATTAGTGGGAGGATTGGCTCCACCAGCCCCCTCACCAATCAGGGGAGAACATGTATCCACTGTGGGTAGAATATCCTACCCACAGTGGGTAGGAGATCATTTTCCATAATAGCCCTTGCATTGTACAGAAGAAAGAGGAACTGCTCGGCTACCAATCTAAAAGGCAAGGGTCTTGTTTTGGACTCACTTATTATAAAGAAACAATTGTAATTTCTTCGCACTAGAAATGTTATATATATATATATATATATATATGTATATATATATATATATGTATATATATATGTATATATGATCAATTTTTTAAGTCATTAATACAAATCAATACAATATTTTAAATTATTAAGTGGATTTACTGTACTTTTTTCACACTATTAATTGCGTTTTCCTTCGATCATTTAGTTTTTATGATAATATGTTTATTATGAAAATTAATTATATTTCTATACTTCTTTTGTACGGTTGATTATATTTTTAGTTTATATAATTTGTTACAGTTGGAAAGTCCAGTATACTTTATAATTTTTTTCCAGTAAATTAATTTGTAATATAACTATTGTTATTTACAAGTATAAAATAAATTAAAATATAAATCAACCCAATTCGATCGAGTGCTTCCGATAAGTTGTTGCAACAACTATTCTTTCTTCAAAGTGATAACTTCTTTTCTGTCTCTCTCTTTTTTTCTCATTTATTTCTTATACCATTAGGTTGAGATGACACAATCTTTAAAATAGTAAGGGTAAATTTATGAATTGATCGTATTTTCTTCACATGATTAAATTTTCCTCTTGGATCATTTATTTTTTGTGCCCACATGGAAAATACTTTTCAATAGTGATAGAGTTCCAATAAAAAAAGTGTTGGACTCACACTATTAAAGTTTTATTTATTTTTTATATAATCAATATTTTAAACCATTAATAGGCGTCGATACAATATTTTGAATTGTTAAGGTAAGTCAGTGAATTGATCGTGCTTTCCTCACACTATTAATTTTTTTTCTTTAGATCATTTGGTTTTTATGCCAATATGTTCATTGTGAATTATAGTTCTTTTGTATTATTGATTAATATTTTTAGTTCACATAATTCGTTGCAATTATAAAAGTCGTATATACTTTATAATTTTTTTCTAGTAGATAGATTTGTAATACAACTATTACTTTTTACAAGTATAAAATAAATTAAAATATTAATCGACCCAATTCGATGGATTGGTTTTGGTAACTTTGAAACAATTATTTCTTTCTTCGCAGTGGTAAATTATTTTCTTATTTTTAAATTAATTTTTATACCATTAGGATGAGACAACATGATTTTTTAAATACTAAAGGTAAATCCATGGATAGATCGTACTTTCTTCGTACTATTAAATTTTTTTATTGGATTATTTATTTTTTGTGCCTACATGGAAAATACTTTTCAACAGTAGAAGATAGCTCCAATCAAAAGAGTACCGAACTCACTTCGTATGAAGAAACAATTATAGTTTCTTCGTAATAATAAATTTTTTTCCTTTTTTGTATTATCAATTTTTTAAACCATTAGCGTGAGTTGACACAATATTTTAAACTATTAAGATAAATCTGTGGATTGATCGTGCTTTCTTCACAATATTAATTCTTTTGCATTAGATCATTTAGTTTTTATGCCAATATGTTTATTGTGAAATTAATTATATTTTATTTGTATGGTTGATTACAATTTTTAATTCACATAATTCGTCACAATTGTAAAAGTCTAATAAACTTTTGAATTTTTTGCAGTAGATTAATTTGTAATGCAATTATTACTATTTACAAGCATAAAATAAAGTAAAATCTGAATTGATCCACTTTGATCAATTATTTGCGATAAATTGTTAAAATAATTATTATTTCTTCGTACTAATAATTTTTTTGTATCATTAATTTTTTATACCTTTTGGTTGAGTCGATACAGTTTTTTAAATTATAAAGGTGAATTCATTGCTTGATTATATTTTCTTTGCAATTTTTTTTCCGCGGAACATTTATTTTTCTATCAAAATATTCACATATTAACTTAGTAAATTAGTCCCTCATTGGTTCCATGGACACCCCAATCATGAATAATGTTATTAGTTACGCAAAATTAAAGTAGAAAAGTTAAGAATATGAATTGTGTTCTTTTTCTAATTGTATCATAATGAATTATTGAATGAATATATACGGGGAAAAAAAAGAAGTGAAAGATTTAAAACTAAAAGTACATATTTATCGAGTTAAATTACCAAAGATTAGATTTAAAATTGTAATTATCTAATGAGTACTTATACCATCATCTTTGTAATGGATCGATTTAGAATGAGATAAATTATATTATATTTTATTAATTTTATTTTTCTAATTCATATAGAGTTATTATAATTTTAAAGTATGAATCAAACCATAATAAGGTAGAAATATGCTTTTAGGTGGTTATTTTTTATTCTTATATTCTAATTCTTATGATAATACATATTCAATCAATATATATGAAAAAAAATAGATGTTGAAAAATTTGCCCCCTGCACAACACACGGGTGAAACAGTAAAGGGGCGTTCTCTTTGCCGTTTTCACCCCGTTTTCTATTTTCGAAAATATTGAAAACGCATTCTATTCATTTTTTTCGAAAATCTATTTTCGAAAATATTTTCAACATTTGTATAGGAAACACGAAAACATCTTTATAACGTTTTCGGCGTTTTCAATGTTAAATGTTGAAAATAAGAAAAACGCGTTTTCGGATTTTAAACTTTACATTTATTATATTTCAATCCAAAATTTTATTTTTCGTACGTTTCAATCCCCAATCACCGTCGGAAAAGTCAAACCACAAGATCTGGTGGTTTGACCACCAGATCTGGTGGTTCTCCACCTGAGAACCACCACAGCAATAGTTCTCAGGTGGAGAACCACCTTCGCAGGTGGTTCTCCGCACCACCATCGCAGGTGGTTCTCGAGGTCGGAGAACCACATGCGAAGGTGGTTCTCCACCTCGCAGGCGGAGAACCACCTTCGCAGGTGGTTCTCCGACCTCAAGAACCACCTACGATGGTGGTTCTCCACCTTGGAGAATCACCGCCGGTGGTTGCCGGCGGTGGGGTTGCAGGGGGATAGGGTGGGGTAGGGTAGGTGAAGATGAGAGCTTGTTTGAAATTTTGGAAAAGTTTGAGGACCCTTTTGTAAATTTTATTATACGAAATTGTATTTTTCTAAAAGTATAAACCAAATACATTTTCTATTTTCCCTTCTCAAAAATAATTTTTCAAAACAATAAACCAAACGCATTTTCAATTTTCTCAAAACAAAAATTGAAAACAGAAAATACCAAAATATTTTCAAAAATGAAAATAGAAAATACAAAACAAACAGAACGGCCTCTTAAGGTTTGAATAGGAATGGTATGTTACAGTCTCGAGGGTGACGTATAGAAATGGTTTAAAATTTGTGATATATGATGATGATGGTCGTCTAACTATCATGACCACAAATGTTATCTATAAAGAAGTGTTTAAACTTATAGTTTCATACTTATTAATCGCATCAGGTACGTTGTTCACTTTATTTATATTTTTACACAAATCTTTTATATCATTCATGGTTTGATATGTAAAGTGAAGGATTGTAGTTATACATTATTGTGTTTGCACTCTTATATTTATCTAGATATAATGTTTCCATCACAAATTTGGTAGAGTTATACAAATTGATTATATGTACCATTTATGCATTAGGAGATCCCATACCCACGCCGGAAAAAAATTCGTACAGTCCCGATCGACCCCCACCATTATGGATAGTTATGTATTATTCATCCAACGTAACGTAAATACTAAAAAAATGTAAAAAAAAATTGGGTGACGTAGGGCCCTCACGCCATGTGGCGTGGGTACCGTCTCGACGTGGGCAACAAAGCATTGGCGTATGTATTAGTGGCACTGTATTTCAAAAAGATAACTCAACATACTTAGTAGTCGAAAATTACATTTTAAGTGAGTTTTATTGATCATATTTGAAATATGATGTTATTTCTAATATTTTTATAAGTTTCTTATGCTAAAGCGCCAGTGTTTATGTAAAAGTAATATCAGAGATATTCCCTTAATCTAAAATTTATTTATTATTTTAGTACAATTCAATTGTATAATAACACAAATTTTTATATTCTATATGACAATTGTGGAAGTGATTTATATTTGAGTACATTCACCCTTTTCGTTAAAACACGAAGATATTTCTATTTTTTGTCTTGTGTGTTGTTGTTGACTATTATTGATGGTGTTTTATTTGGATTGCTTTAATTGTAGATGTCTTTAAGAGTATTGTAAATTAAATTTCTATTTTTTGGTGAGTTTTCCCCCAATTGTTTGAGGGATGAGTTGGTACAAAATAAAGAGAAACTCTGTCGAAATTTTTCAAAAATTATTTCATTAGTTATATTAATTAATTTTCTTATTGCCACTTATTATTTATTTTATTTTTTTCGAGATCTTATGCTAATATGACTAATACTTATTAATATTATTATTAGCTAAAAAATTATGTCCATTGCAATGCACGGGTGAAACAACTAGTAAATTAAAATATTTGGCATATTTTAATAGATTTCATTCAAAAACCTCTTTAAAAATATTTGAATATATAATGAAGAAATTTGGCATATAATCTTAGGCCTTGTTTGATTGGGGGTTTAGTTATTCCGCGCGGTATTCCGTGTAAAAATGTGTGGTTAATATTATTTTGGAAAATGTGTGTGTAGTTGAAAATGAGTATGAGGTATACGGAATTGCGTGCGAATTTGGTTAACACCAAATAGAACAAGGCCTTAATATTTATACTTTTGACGATGATGATAACTTAGATCAACACCTCTTTATAGAATTTGAACCACTTCCCACAAAAGGTCGCGTCAACATACCATTCATGATGAACAGTCTCATCTTCTCGTTTGCAACTTTTTCTTTATACTAGCTGTTTCACCCGTGCGTTGTACGGGGGATAAAATTTTCAACTAATAACGTTATTGATAGATGTTAATAATATTAACATAAAATCTAAAAAAATAATTAAAATAAAGAATGAGTTACAACACTAAACTTAAAGAATTTAACTTGAAACAATTCCATAAAAATTTCGATAGAATTTCCCCTATATTTCATACTAATCCATCGTACAAATATGCAAGGAGCAACTCACGAAAATCCACACAACTTAATTTACTATTCTCCATATAATAGCAACTTAATTAACATTTACACTCGTGCTTTGCATGGGATGATAATTCGTGGCAGCAATTGTCATAATAGATTACATTTTGCTCATTGTAAGATTAATCTACTTATGTAAACCCAAAATAAAATGACATTAAATGTTATAGTTATTAAAATAACCATACTAAAATAACTCTACCAACATTCTTAGAGCTTATAATTTTTTCTTTAAAATTAGTTTACATTTTATTATATGCAATTATAAATTTTGAGAGATATTAATTATTATACATCAGTATGATGTATGTTATTAATAATTAATATGTAAATAATGATTTTTAAATTTTAATTATGAAATATAATCAGTATAAAGATATATTATAATTAAAAACAACAATGTAGTCAGTACAGTTCGACATACCCTAAACTGTTCTTGCCACGCTGGGAAACACTTATTCTCGTTCCGACCCATCCTCATGTACTCTGGGTTGAATGCAGATTATATAAGAATTACAAACTTCCATGCCCCGTCCCCGTCCCCGTCCCCGCCCCGCTAGAAAATTCTCATCCGTGTCAATGCGCCATCGTGATAGTTTAATCCAAAACTTTTGTTTCGACATTTTATTTCTTTAATAAATACATTCTAAATATATTAAACACATATATTAACATATTAGGTATAAACTTACTAATTTAACATATTCGACATATTAAATATTAAATGATTTGATATAACATTTAAATTAATTTGGATAAGACAAATAAATTGAAATATATGTGATTAATACATAAAATATACAATCTAACTGATTATACTTGAAAATAAAATAAAACATCAGCAGGGAAAATTCAGTATAAAATAAATAATTAAAGTAAGTAGGATTCTTTATATTTATTTAGGAGACAAAAATTTAGATAAATATTTAATATAGTAGAAAGCCAATTAAAATATTCTAATTGAGTCTTATAATTTCAATAATTGATTCAGGTGATAGCCAATTGTTTAATAAGAATTCTTAGATTTATTTCCCAACGAAAGCGATATATTGAACCAAAAATTATTATATAATTGTTGGTTCGAGTAGCATCAAAATAAAAAATAATTACTATTTAAATACCTATTTTTGGAGCTTGTTACTTAAAAAAGGAAAAAAAATGGAGCAGATCCTTTGAAACACCCGTAATTATACAAAAAAAATATCAGTATTTTGTCGTCAACTGTAACTCAAAACAAATATCATAGAAAATACAAGAACATATGAGAATAAAAAAACATATTTTCAAAAAAATGATATTGAAAAAGTAAATAAAGTTAATTAGGGACTAATAATCACTCGAATTATTTTACAATAAGCTATAATACCCCAATTGTAAGAATCCGAAATTTTATAGGCGTTAACTTAACTTTATTTTAAAATGCATAAAGAGGTAAATTAATTTCGTAAGCACATTTTTCTTTCCGGTAACAATCTAATTAATTTTAATTATTTTTTATTTTTTGAAATAATTATATTTCCCCATTTTTAGCAATCTAATTAATTTTGATTAATTTTCGTCTAATAAAACTATCTCAATTTTTATCCAATGAAAATATATCCAATAAAATCTGAGAAATATAATTAATTGCAATTAATTGTAGTATAATTAATTCTAATAAAATCTTGTTTTTAGCTAATTCTTTATAGAAATAATTTATTATTTCTAAATGATTAGTATTTTAACCGTAATTTTAAGAATTGTATGAATATAATTTTAAAGATATTTTATAATTAAAAATATATCTTGTATGTAAAAAGATGTCTTTCATTTTTTAGGGAAAATCTAGCCAACCATGGAAATGTAACTAATTGTAATTATTATTTATCTTTTCATTAATGTTATATTTCTGTTTTAGCAATATAATTAATTTTGATTAATTTTTTTCCAACGAATTGTGTCAATTTTTGCCAATTGAAACCAAATCCAATTAAATTGTAACAATATTATTAATTTTAATTAATCGTAATATAATTATTTTTAATTAATTTCTATTTTTAGCTAATTATTTATGAAAAGAATTCATTATTTATGTGATAATCATTTTAATATCGGCCAACTTACTTTACAATAAGATGTAATACCCTAATTCTAAGAATAAAAAATCTTATAGGTGTTAACTTAACTTTATGTTAAAATACATAAAAAGATAAATTAATTTCATAAGCATATTTTTCTTTCATGTAGCAATGTAATTAATTTTAATTAATTTTCATTTTTTGAAATAAAGTTATGTTTCTATTTTAGGAAAATTAGGAAAAATTCAGTCTACAATGGCAGTCGAATTAATTTTAATTGTTATTTATTTTTTAATTAATGTCATTTTTCTGTTTTGGAAATATAATTAATTTTTATTAATTTTCGTCTAACGAAACCATGTCAATTTTCGCCTAGGAAAACCAAGTCTAATTAAATATTAACAGTAGTATTAATTTTAATTAATTGTAATAGTATTAATTTTAATTAATTGTAATAGAATTCATTTTAACTAATTATTATTTTTAGCTAATTATTTATGAAAGGAATTAATTATTTATATAATAACTATTTTAATATCACTACTTTTAAGAATTGTATGAATTTAATTTTGAAGAAACCTTGTAATTTAAAAGATATAGTACAATTTAAAGGTTTTTTTTTCATTTTTTAGGGAAAACCCCTAGCAAGTTAATGATTTCTTGCGTTTTTTAAATTAATTATATTTTTCATTTTAACAATGTAATTAATTTTTATCAATCTTTGCCCACTAAACCCATGTCTAGCTAAATATTGGCAATAGAATTTATTATTTTAATTAATAATAGTTTCAATAATCATAGTTAATTTTTGTAATTAATTTAATTACTTCTAAGAAATAATTAGTTCCAAATTGGCTTGATAGCCATAATTTTAAGAATTATATGAATCCAATTTAAAAAATATCTTACAGTTGAAAAGATATCTTGAAATTTAAAAGATATAAATATATATTCAATAAATTGATCTTATACATTTATTTTAATATTTTATTTAAAAATTAAATAAATTGTAATTTTTTATCCCATCAAAATTAAATTTTAGTGAAATCACTAATTTTAATTAATTTTCATTCATTAGCTAATTATTATTTTTAAAAATAATAAATTCTTTCTAAAATTAATAAAAGGTCCAAGCTAAGTTTTTAATTTTCATGTTACATATTTATTTTAATTTTTATGTAAAAATTTAATAAATTGTAATTTTTCATCACAAAAAAAATTAAATTTTATAGAAATCGCTAATTTTAATTAACTTTTATTCTTTAGCTTATTATTTATAAAAACAATTGATTTTTTTTAAAATTAATTATTGGGTCCAACCTAATTTTTAAAATTTTTAGTACCCATTGGGGATCATAGTAGTGAATTTTGTCTCAAACTTGAGCCAGTGCTGGTAAGTTTTTTTAAATTTTTGTGTAAAACTTTAATGAATCGTAATTTTGTAGTGTAAAAAAATTAAATCTTAGTAGGATTGTTAATTTTAATTATTTTTTGTTTCTTAGTTAATTATTTACAAAAATAATTAATTATTTCTGATCTTATTTTTTAATTTTAATGCTAAACCTTTATTTGAATTTTTATGCAAAAATTTAATCAATGGTAATTTTTTATGGCATAAAAATTAAATCTTAGTAAAAACTGTTAATTTTAAATAATTTTATTTTTTAAATACCAAAATTATGAAAAAACAATCAGTTAAAAATTCATTTCAATTCTCGGAACACCCTTATATTGTTCGACACATAAATATATATTAATTGAAGATTTGATAGAAAAAATAGAAAAAATTTGAAATTTGTAATATTTTAAAGAAAAATATATAATATGTTTCCCAATAAACTAAATTATAACTAATAATAACAAAAGCTAATGACGTAACAAATTAAATTTGTAATTTGTTATTGAAGTTTGGATGTTAAAGTGCAAAATAATCAAATATCTTATTATATTTGAATTTTACGTACAAACATCAATTAAGTGTCATAACAAATTATCAAAAATTTTTAATATTATTACATCAGTAGTCATTAATCTATATTAATATCAATTTATATTTAAGTTGGGTACTAATTTATATACTTGGGGTAAATTTTAATTTTTTAAAAAATAAAAATTTATATATTGATAGTATACTTGTTTTAAAGCTCTCATCAAGTCGAACAAAATAGAATCACAAATTATTATGTTTTATACGTAAAAAATAAAAAAAAAATAGAGAGGAAATGATAGAGAGAATATTTAGATATTATGAGATGGGGTAAAGTAGGGTAGAAATAATTAAATAAAATCTCTATACATTAATATTAATATATTAGGGAAAAAAATAAAAGAGAGTTGGATATGGATTAGGAAAGAAAAAATAAAAAGAGAGTTTATTTTAAGCGGGAAAATGGATTTACGACAATAAAAAATATAATAAGAAAAATACCTCATTTTCTATATATAAAAATTATTCTATATATAGATAAAAGTTTATATTAGGCAAATTCAATAGGCGGGAAAAATTAGAAATGTGTTTTGGAGGGAAAAAAAGGCTGCTTTTATATATATAGATAAAATCACATGACATCTTTTGTAATCTCTTCACAACCCCGTCCATGCATTTTGTCTTCCAAAATTTGGCCTAAAGAGCACATTTAATGTGAATGTGAAATGTCGATGTGGATTGGTGTTGAGAAATAGAAAAATGACGATTATTTTAATTAAAATGAATTGAAATAAGTGTATAAAAAAAGTGGAAAAAGTGAAACATAGAAGTGAGGTAAAAAAAAATAATGATGATGATAAAATAGAAGTGAGAGATGTGTGGATGAATGTGTATTTGTAGATACAATACGAGAATTGAGGCAGAAAAAGCGGTAAGAAAATGATGTAAAAATGTGAAAAGTGAATTTTTTAAAAAAATTGAAAAAATGGGGAAACATGTGGCACACATCCAAAAGTTTGTATCTTTATGTTTCTTATACAGGCATTGTCTAAAATATAGAATATTGGCGATGCTCTGAACAATTGCACGCTTTTCTATCATGCGGTCAAATGTTTCTAAATTTTGCCTTTTGAGAATTTGCCCAATTGATCGAGCCGTATTACTACCGTACGATGGCATGCATGGTACAACATTTTTTCCCCTATTGATCAATTATATTTGAAACTTGACTTAATTTAATTTAAAAAATTTCCAATAATCTTTCACTTGGTTAAATTGAGTACCAACAATTGAAATCAATTAATTAATTAAGACAAATATCAAATGTACAAACTACAAATTAAAGCGAAAAGCAATGCAAAAAGAAATCTCACGTTTCATGGAATGCTTGTACGTTTACTCTATAGGGAATATTGAAGTGTCAACATATGCCTTCTCCAATTGTATGTGTATTTGGAGAGGATTACAAAAAATTATTGAATATATAATTAAATGATAAAATAAATTTCAAAAAGCATCAAATTGTCGCGAACGAATACTCAAAATAATTTTGTGAGAAAAACAAATTTAAAAAAAATTAGTTTGAAGCAAACAAGTCTACAAAACCAAATTCCACTATAGCATGACAAATGTAGAAGATATTATGTTTATTGCATCCTTAATTATGTCAAAAGAACGATCGGTCCACTATAAGAATATAAGTAACATTGATTTTTGCAAAGTAGTTACTTGCTGATCGGTTCACTCGTATATATCATTGTGTCCACGGTCTACTAAAACATATGGTAAAACATAGAATACACAGCAAAAGTGGTAATGTTATTAATTATTCACCAATTCTAAGGCTCGATAATAACTTTACCGGTAGCATGGCCATCCAAGCTCTTAGCCCATGCCTCTTCAGCTCTGCTCAGTCTATGCTTCGAATCCATCACCATCTTGAGCTTCCCATCCTCAGCCAATTTAACAACAACATAAAGGTCCTCCTTTTTGGGAATCACAAGAAGTGGCACCAATTGCTTTTTCGAGAGAGTAATTTTCTTTACAACATAAGTCCACATTGCACGAGGGCCGGGAGTGAGATCGATGACCTTCCCCATCTCACTCAAATTCGGCTCGAAAGTTGACCATGGAATCCCTGTCGTGCAATGGACCACCAAATCTTATTTCTTACCCGATGGACTCTTGAGAGCTGCTCCTTCGGGGGTCTTGTAATGAATGACCTCGTCAGCCCCTAAGCTCTTTATGAGATCAATATTCCGGGACTCACAATTTTTGACCCTTCCTCTTTTCTTTTTTCTCTTGGTCAAAGGTGGTGGCTTTCACCTACCTTCATTCTCCCACTTGAAAGTCACCTTTTGTACCAATCCTTTTACCCTTTCTACGCTTGCCATATTCATACTGCTCATATCTCCGCTAGGCCAATAGAAGATCGACATAATATAAATTTGTCATTGTTGACCGGCTTTGTTAACATATCCGCTAGGTTGTCTTTTGGCACCAACACCATCTCCACCGCCTCTCTATTTCTATAAATTGAGGTCATTCCTTCGTACTTGATGTATCCCACAAAAAGAGAGAGTAATCTCATATAGAGAGGAATAGAGAGAAAAATTATAGAGAAAAAGATAGTGAGTTTCTCCTAAATTTTTTCGTGTTATTCACTTTATTTGTGAGGGTGTGTTTTCTCCTATTGTAAGAGAGAGTTATTTTCATTTGTACTCTCCTTATATTCAGCGCCGGTCCTGTGGTTTTTGCAGCCTGAGGCGACACACTAATGAGGCGCCCTAGGTTGTGGCCCGACTCAACGAAATTTAAAAAAAAAACAAATTCTTAATTATTAAATAACTTGTAAAACAATCGCCTATATAAACCGACAATGCTACATTCATTTTCAATAGCTTATTAAAAGAGTTGTGGTAAGCCATTGTTTACCTCAAAATAGAGCATTGAAGTAGGGATAAATGAGAGTGGCAATTTGTAGCAAATCCTGCCAATAACCAACAATTACCTATTACAATAATAACCAAATAATTTATTGTTTAAAAGTCAATAATAAAACACAATATATCATTAAAAAATCCAAACTACTATTATAATAAAAAAACAATATCTCAAGGTCTCAAAGGTTCTAAATTATCAATAGTCACTCAAACGCCACTCGTCTTGTAGTTTTAGATGCAAAAATATTAATGAAATTTACATAATCTAATTGCACAATCATTTTTTTCTCAATTTACAATATAGTTAATATTCCATTTAATTAAATATTAAAGTATTTGTGTATATCTCCAGCTTGACTTGCAATTAGTGCATTTTCTTTGCGTTGTTTTCTTCTTTGAGCCTCTCACTGTTTCATCGTGCCTAAGTTAATAAGTTACAAATTTTGAATTCATTAATATCATATTTCGATAGTTCAATTATATTACTCAAATAAAGTGATCCCCGAAAATGATTAAGAGTGTAAAAGAAAACTATACTTACATTGATTAAAAGTAAAACCAATTATTATATTGCAAAAAAACAATTGAACCAAGCAAACAATCTAAATAGATAAATGGTAATGCAAGAAAAATGACTAAATGATAAATAATGCAAATATTCAATTTAGCATATTAAACATGAAAGACAATGTATTACCAAAATAACAAAGAACTTGACATTCCAATTCACTATTTTAATACAATTATTATTCACTTTTCTATTTATAAATTTAAAAATAAATGAAAACAAGTTTTTGATTTTTCATTTAAGAAAATGTAAAAGGTTTATTTAATATTGTATGATTACTAATATTATATTATATTTATACTAATATCAAAATTGATTGGAATCTAATTAATTCTATATAAGTCTTGTATTATGTATGACTTCCGAATACTGAACATTCAAGAATGAAGGATTTGCCGACTCCCATTGCAAAAAAATAATAAAGAAAAAGGAATTGCCATTTCAATTGCCGGACAAACCGACTACGAGCATCAATTCAAGGACAAGAAGTGAATCGTCCTATGGTATTTCAGATTTTCAGTCGGTGTATGGTGTCTAATTAATTGGCAGTTGAAAATTGAGAAATAGAAACATAAACATACCAATTATGAATGAAAAAGGTGAGAATTGACTCAATTCAGATGATAAAAGTCCAGGGATTGGGCATCAATTTTGCAAACGAGCAGACGCCAATTTGCAATTCCGATGATTATATTGAAAGGACGCAGGCGGCAGAGTGGCAGACCACACCATTGTTTCTTCTCAAACAACCACGCTTCGGTTTCAATTTTTTCTTTTTCAATTTAACTTAACGCTTATGGGCTGGCCCAATTGCGCCCCTGGGCGCCTGAGGCAAGCGCCTCAACAGCCTCCAACAAGGACCGGCTCTGCTTATATTAGAGAGAAGTTGTTGTAATCCTTTTATCGATAGTGAAATCCTTCTACCGTTTGCCCGTGGTTTTTACCCCAAATTAATTTGGGGGTTTTCCACGTAAAATCTGGTGTTTCTTATTTTTCTCATTTCTATTTCAGTTGTAATTGTGTGTCCAGTTCCACAACCGATCCTAACAAAATTACCGGGTATGTAAGGAAATCTGCGAGGGATAACTGGGCGAGCAACCCCTTTCTGAATTTTCCAGTCGAATGCGTTTAAACTGATGGCTTCTAACTTGAGCAGCACCTCGTCTTTACCCGGAGCAGGTATTGGAACTTCAACATGCTTTTCAAAAATAATAATAAATAAATAAAAATAAACCAAGACTGAGTTAAAGTTGGTTGCCAAAAGATGAATTTACCAACCTTTAATCCAGCGACTCCACCACCATAACCATCGTATTGAACTGCGTGCATAAGCTTCCCCTCCATAACTAATTCGCACTTGCTTCAGCGGAGAAGATTACAGAGATTTGATTTTGAAGTGATGAGCAATCAAAGATTTTGAAGTAAGACAGACTTTTTATACCACAAAACGAACTGTATGCATGCATAGACAATACATCGGATTGCTGCTGTCCCAACGAAAAGTAATTTCGTGGACCAATCTATTCATCAACTGTGGCCCAAATTTGAAACAACCTCTGAATTTATCGTATCAATAAAATGATAGTTGAAAAAGGTTATGAAAGGAAAATAATTGTTTTGAATGATAGCTACCAAACAAGGTAGATTGAAACAATTTTAAAGAAATGATTGGGTCCTACGTCTTTGTTTGGTTTCACATTGGTTTGTATTATATAAATTTGAGGGAATTCTTCATATTGTATACACCAACATAGAGAGAAGTTGAAAAAATTCCTCTTCCTTATTATTGTAATTTTGATTTAAGATATTATATTTTTTCTTCTTTTATAACAAAAAAAAAAAATAAAATAATTTTCAAATCAATCAAAATAATAGTTGAAAATAAAAGTTTAAAGAAAAAATAATTTTAATTTTAAGTTAAGAGTAAACACACTCTTATAAGTAGAGTCGTAGAAAATGTATGAATTAGAAAATGCGTATGATGTACAATTTCTCAACTCCAACTGAAGGACAAATAACTATAAGAAAAAGTTCAAACAATTGAAATCAAAATTGATTTTCTACTCTTTAGAAGTCTGCCCACGTAATTTAGGAACTAGAGCTGGCATATGTTGACAAATCAAACAAGCTGCAATAAACTCACAAATGTCGTAACACATCTTATATGGAGTATCAGCAATAAAACCCTTTAAATCCTGAACCACTGAAGCTTGGAAGATCAACAAGAAGAGAGGAACATTTAACGACTAAATTCAACTATATTACCCATTGTCTGCATCAATTATATTAAGACTGAACAAAGAGTGCCTTAACTCCAGTGAAAGAAACTGAATCACAATTTACCATAACAGCAGTCGTATGTATTTTACCTATCCAACAGATAACACGCAAGACTCCTTATCCAAGTAACCAAATATGGCACATTGCGATTCAAGGCTCCACGATGATCTTGCCAGTAGCATGACCATCTATGCTCTTGGCCCAAGCTTCTTCAGCTTTTCGCAAAGGATGTTTCGAGTCGATAACTGTCTTGAGCTTCCCTTGCTTCACCAAATTAACTAGGTAATCAAGGTTCTCCTTTTTGGGGATTGCAAGAAGTGGCACCAATTGCTTTTTAGAGAGAGTAAGTTTCTTTACTGCAAAGGTCCACATTGCACTGGGGCCAGGAGTGATATCAATCACCTTCCCTGTGTCACTCAAATTTGGCTCAAAAACACACCAACGAATGCCTGATGCACAATGAATCACAGCATCGTATTTCTGACCCGATGGACTCTCAAGAGCTGCTCCCTCTGGGGTTTTGTAATCGAGAACCTCGTCTGCTCCTAAGCTCTTCACGAAGTCAATGTTACGGGCCCCACAAGTGGCGGTTACATGGGTGTTCCCGAGCTTTGCCAATTGGACCGCATAGTGACCAACACCACCTGAGGCAGCAGTTACAAGGATGTTCTTGCGTGGGCCAGTCCCGTCGAGCTTGACCTCAGCAGATTGGGTCAAGGCCATGTGGGCCGTAACACCAGCAATGGGCAGGCCAGCAGCTTCAGCAGCTGATACTTCAGCTGGCCTTGGTACAGTCAAGCTCTCCTTGGCCACAGTATACTCCGCCAAACCACCTCCATTCTGTCATTCAAATTGACAAAGCTATAACAGAAACTACATGCAACATCCATAAGTGATCAAGATAATGCAAAAATTTCAACAGCAGTTTTATACGAAGTGAGGATGAAAAAGAAATTCGAAACATGACAAATATGAGGGTTGACACATACAACATGACTTAGCACAGCAACTACTTCATCTCCTGGTTTGAAACTTTTTACATCAGGTCCAATCTCCTGTACCACCCCTGCTACATCAGTGGCTGCTCCACAAAAATAAACAATTAAGGAAAATATGAAATACTGAGAAACTATTTATAACTATTTCCGTCTTAGAAAAATTGGCTAAATCTAAGTATTTTATGGTCAAGAGGACGGCTGCAAGATAAAAGACAGATACTGTTGGAAAGTATTTTACGATTTATTTTATGCCTTGTTTATTTACTTTCCTTGTTTATTTAGTTTCCTAGTTTAGATAGTTTCCTAGTTTAGATAGGTTTCTTCTCCTATATAAAGGAGTGGTTGTAACCTAATTTTATACACCAATATATTATTAATTTCGCTTCTGCATTATATTTTAACATGGTATCAGAGAAAGAGCCGATCTTGGCATAACCCTTGAAAGATTTCCAATCTCCGGCGAGCGGCGGCCTTGAGCCGCTCGTCCGGCCACCATTTTTCATCTAATTCTTTTTCATTTTTTTCTGTGTTTTTGAGATCTGCCCTAAATAGCTAAACAAAACCCAGATCTGAAAAGAAAAACCCTAGTTACTGTAGCTCGCAACTGTTCCAGTACCAGACCAGACCAGGTCGTGGGTCCTTCGAGTACCAGAATTGAAGCAGATTTGGGTCGAGTTCCTTAGAGTTCAAGGCACTTGTTCCAAATCGAGTTGGTGGAGCAAGTTTTTGGCTTCATCATCGCTGGAATCAGGACCGCCGACGGCCGATTGGGTGGTTGGTGAAATTTGGGTGCCGGAACCCCAGCGCGTGATCCGCACGCGCCACCAGTAGGGTTCGGTTTTCGTCACTGTTGCCGGCGTGTGGGAGTGCGTCCGCCGCCATGGTTTGCTTCATTGAGGTCGCCTAAATGCCCTCTAGGTGGGTGTACACTTTGTTTTGTGATTGCTACTCTCGTTTGGCTTCAGATCGAGTTTGGATCTGTGTGGTACTGTTCATCCGACAGCTCCTGTGTGATACTGTTCATCCGAGAACTCCTGTGCCCTCCACGTGCAAATTGGGATGGTTATGATTTGTTATTGGGCTTTAATTGGTTTTTTGTTAAGAGGCTGAGGTTCTATTGGATGTGTTATTATGGGCTGCTATTGCGGGTTGCAGATATCCGGTGTTGGATTTAATATTGGATTTTTTGGGGTATTATTTAGGTTTAAGATGGTGATTGGGACATTTTCCATTTGGAGCTTGTTGGAGCTTGTTTGTTGGGCTAGTGTTATGATTGGATCCATTGTTGGAGTGTTTACTATCCAATTATTTTTCAATCAGTCACCTATCAGACTTTTCCAATTCAGCCCCATCTTTTCGAATTTTCATTTCAGCCCCTTACTATCTTTTAATATTCAGTCCTTGATCCTTTTCAAATTTATGTTTTAGTCCTCTATCTTTTAGAAATTACATTTCAACCCCGAATATGTCTTTGTTGGCGCTATTTGATTCCTAAACTTCCAGCTTCTTTTGTTGTTGTTGAGTCTTGTCTTGGAGTTTGGTTCGTTTAGTCTTCGTTCGTAAGAATTCAAAGATTTGTCGACCTTGGTGATAAGGCGATTCTTGTATGTATTGGGTTTGCGTTGATTTGTGTTGACTGAACGTTTGTGTCCGGCGCAAGGATTTTGTTGACCATATATGGTCATTCAAGGTTGTGGATTTACTATCCATTTGTTCATTGGTCACGGATATTTTCTAAGAAGACTTTTGGAAGTGGAAGAAAGGAGGAGCACTTGGCGAGCTACTTGGAATTACGATGCAAGAGTTTCTTTGTATCATTTCCAAGTTGATGCTGTGTGGATGCATCAACTTGAGGGGGAGTGTTGGAAAGTATTTTAGGATTTATTTTATGCCTTATTTATTTACTTTCCTTGTTTATTTAATTTCCTAGTTTAGATAGTTTCCTAGTTTAGATAGGTTTCTTCTCCTATATAAAGGAGTGATTGTAACCTAGTTTTATACACCAATATATTATTAATTTCGCTTCCGCATTATATTTTAACAGATACCAAGCAATATGCATGACGATGCACCAATTCATTAATGTTCTCGACCAAATAACATGGCACCCAAAACTAGAGGCAAAATGGAACATGCTATAAAGTTAACATCACATTTAATGACATCTTACCGTAATTTTCATTATATGCTAATTATCAAAGCTTAACCAATAAGTACATGGCCCATGCGAAACCCAATCTTAGATATTGTCTTTTGCAATTATTCACTTGGGGACACGGCAAATTACTCTAGATTTAAATATATAAAAAGGCATCATTAATGTTTTGTGGGGTCAATATTTTATAATCGTTTACAGAAGTAATTACTTAAGAATGATTAAGGGGATCCAACTTTTTCGTTTCAAACAACTATACTATGGATTGGATTCATCTCTGCCTAATCAAAAGTATAATCAGTTCTCCTTGTGTCTACAAAATAACATCGAAGTCCAACAGTTCACTTGAGCATAACAAAGCAGATTAGTTGCAAATAAATTCACAAAGGGATATCATATATATTTATTTATTTTTTTGATAATCATATATATTTATGAGGCAACCTTCATTCACTCGTCTACTCTGATTAGTATTCGCACTCATATGCAGAAGTCTCTCAGCCTCTCTTAACTCAGTAGAGCCTCTGTTTGTCAGCGGGATCTTCTCTCGGGGATAAAGTTAAAAGAGCTCTTTTTAATGGAGTGTCTCAAGAGGAAGGCAGGAAGCCTACATGACACTCTTTAGACCATGGTGTTTGTCATAACAGTAGGAAAGTTTGCACATTAAAAAGAGCAACAGATGGTTTCAAGCCTATACCTTGAGTGTAGTTACAAATTCTTCTAGATATTTGATCTACCATCGTAATTCATTTGTGAAATCTATTCACATCATCTATATGTCGTGGACATAAGAATCAAAGTTGATGTTGGTGGGATAACAGTGTTGAAATCTCAGTTAGCTTACCAATTTGAAATGAAAGGAGATGGACTTGCTATACTACACATCCTAACTAAAGGCATTTCTTTCTCTCCCAGGTTACCTTCTTTTTCAGTCTAAGAATACACCAGATGTTTTTGAGTGTGTGGTAATACTCAAAACAATGGAGGTTCCTTTGATCTTAATGCTCATGTTCTCCATTCAATGGTGCCTCTGTCACATCTTAGGATATTTTTGGCCACATGTTCCTTCTTCTTCTTCTCCTTCTTCCTCCTCCTCCTCCTCCTCCTCCTCCTTCTTCATTTCTTTGTTTATTTTTTAAACCAAGAAACACCAATTTATAAACACTTCGACATTTATGATTTCTCAGAAACATATTTCATTCTCACAGTTCCACAGATCACTGCTCAACCACTTATTTAACATGTTCACAAATATTTAGACAACCTCGTCAAACACACTTTCAAGTCTTAACGTCCATAAGGACATCGCTGGCAGCCTAGTACACCTTGCTAGTCTTGTCAAAACTCAAAACAATGAACATTTTATTCACCTAGCAAATCAATTTATTATTTTACCCAATACAGCTCAATGATGTTTCCTTCAGGACACTCACTTCAGTTTACATTGTCCTATGAGGAACTATGATGTTTCTTTGGAGTTGCATGATGAACTATGATGCTGATTGTGCTAACCATTGCGTAGATCACAAGTCTATTACTGGTGTTCGTACATTTTTTGAGTTATTCTCGTTTCCCAAGAAATCAAGTGAATTGTTGTTTCCAATAGCGGTTCTATGGCACCAATAACAACTGAAATGCTATCAACGTGTTGGTTATTGGTGACCACAGTGACAAGAAGAGTGTTCCCCATTCCATCTTTGATAAACGGACCAAGCCATTGAGATTGTTCTGCCATGGTCCCATCATCACCCTCAGCTTGGGACTATCTCGATGCCATCCATATAGTCATGCTTACAGTTGCTGAGTTCATTCACCTTTTCAGTTGGCCAACTCAAATTGTTTCTTAATAAGGCAACTCTTTAATGCTTTTTATAATGCATGATTATATTTGCATTAGAAAACCGATCTATCATTATCTCCTGTCTTTTTCTTTAATTTTGTTTTAAACAGATATTGACACGCTGAGCCAACATAGCTTGGAATTCAAAATCACAAACCGCCATTTCAATTAAAACTGCAAAAAATGGCGAACAAGGTACACTCTGAAATACAGGTTAGTAAGCTTACCTGGTATACAAGGAAATTTGCGAGGAAGAAATGGACGAATCATGCCTTTCTGAATTTTCCAATCAATTGGGTTTAAGCTGGTGGCTTGTAACTTTAGCAGGATCTCATCTTTACCAGGCTTAGGAATTGGAACTTCAACATGCTTCAACAAGATAAAAAAAAAGTTAACAATGTGTTATCAAACAGTGTCTGCATACACAACATGACTACGTAATCAAATACTAGCTTGTGTTCTCTAACTTAATAAAGATTTCTAGCTACCGATCACTATTCAGCTCATATAAAATATACTTTTAATTAGGACTTGGGTGGTGAGTAGTGTTCACATCAGATAAATTTTAGTGTTCCCGTACCCACAAATGAATAGATGCTCATAGCACTCTTGGAGGTCATAAAAAAATCATACCAGAACAGTAATTGAACTAGAAATATGTATATGCTGGTCAAACAAAATGGTTGTACAGAAAGCCACTAGATCTGGAATACAGGGAATCAGAAATCATTATCCCCATGAACAAGAGGTTCTTCAAGGGACTAAATGATAAATTCTAGCCAAACATCTAACTGGTATCCCATAATATCTAAGCTACCCACATTCCGAGCAACGTTATTGAATTTTCTTTGCAATTCGAAATTTGGAATAAAGCTGATATGGAGATTCATTTTGACATCAGCCAATGGAAACAAAATTATTAGCCCCAGCACACAGGTTGTAAAGAAGAAATCACAGACATCACATAGAAAAGCAAGGAGCAATATAATTGCACTGCCATTATTTTTCAATTCAACTAATAGTGAAGATATAAGATAAGCACCAAACAGCAGCCATTAGCTTAATCAATCTGCACCATAGCTAACTCATACTCTCATTTGAAAGAGAATTGAGAGAATAAGTCATGCACTAGTCATCCGGAGATACTGAAACAAATGGAGCAAATCCAGGAGAGATGGGAACATTTCCTACTTTAGTTTTGGGTCTATACTTGACTACAGATTAACCATCTATCGCCAACAGACCTGGAATAGTCTGCTCTAACTTTTATAAAGCTATCATGAACCTAATTATGGACATTTTGTTGTCTGAATCATAGAATAATATCCTAATTATGGACCACCTAATACAGTGTAAATGCTGCAAAAGACACAGAAGATGTATGTTTTGTCCATAGAAGTAATACTAAGATGCTTTGACATGATAAGGAGTTATGGCCTCATCATGACCCACAAGTTGACCTTGTTGGAGACACAATCAGTATTGTTGCATCGTTATCATAATAATAGTTTTGCTAAGAGTAACAACTGGTGAACAGGGGAAGACACAAGGTAACCGGTCAAGACTTTATCGCACACTTGTGCTTAGGCCAGAGCAATGTGTTTCATGGTGAGTCCAGAGTGCATTAGAACACGGATAAGTGATACTAATTTTGTCCCAGCTACAATTAGATTAGACCATCAAAATTTTCAGACCTATCCTTCTGCTGTTTATATTGAGTTTAAATGCCTAAGAATCACTCGTTAGTGGCCTGGATAGTAATACCTTACTGGTGAAAGATAATCAATTTAGTGGTTTCAGGTTGGCATACATGTTGCTTTGCAATAGAGGGGTTTCCATATCATAGATGTTTGTGCTTGTTTGATAAATGTACTCCACAATCACTCTTTCTTACTCATTCTTAACCCCGCACAATATCAGAAAATGTTATTTTTCACCTCCATGAGCTACTTTACATTTTACCCGCACATGCTTTCAAAAATCACTCCTTCAAAATGATTTTTAAAAAAAAAAAAAAAATTGTATATAAAATAAAATAAAATCCTTTATCTTTCAAAATAGTTTTATAGAGCATTTAGATCATCTCCAGGACCACCAAGAATTGTGATCCTCAAATCTTCACTCTCACAGGTGCCTACATCATGGTGTGTCCGTAATAACAACTTTGGATGATTTACTGATACTCAATCATGCCGTCTTCCTTTGATCATATTTCATAATCAACCATTGAGCGCCAGAATTACTCCTCCAGATAGTTAGGGATGCCGCTTCCTTAAGTTTATTTTTTGAACTCTCAGTTTTATCAAATTCCTCCAATGTCAGATCGATTTTGAACACCCTCAACAATCAACAACCATAATTATACACTTCCAAAATACTTACTCGCGAATCAAAAAGTAATTCGTAAATAAAATAACAACATTTCGGAAAAATCTCCGATACTCAGCTGCACTCTAACGACTACAAAGTTATATGAAATCGCTAAATGATTGAAATAAATTCGTAGTTTCAGAAAAAAATTTGAAGGCAGTATTCATTACACGTTAAATCCATGTGAAGAACATAGCATAAGACAACTCGTCCACGACGATAACTTGCAAATTCGATTTGCAACAAAATACCTAAATCAACTCAAAATAGAAATTACCAAAAGAGGTGAAATTACCTTCAATCCAGCGACTCCACCACCATAACGATCATATTGAAGTGCGCGCATGAGATTCGCGGCCATAAGTAACTTGCTTCAATTACACAATTTTATAGGTACAAATAAACAATGCAAGAATTTTGATCTCTAGAAATTAAATACTAACCAGAAGAAATGGCATTCAGAATGTTGAAGCAACGGTGCCTTTGGTGGCCCCGTGGCGAATTGGAATTACGCCACGCGTTTGGCACGCTGTCACGCAACCTCGGAGACCAGGTGATGTCATTTCCTACTCGGATCTGGAAAAAATTTCTAGTACTCTAGTCTTAGAGTACTGAATTCGGTACTCCAGACCAATTAAAATTATCCATATATATATAGAGGGCCACAATTTAATAAATAATGTGGCCTATTATGTATAAATGGATGGTTCTCATTAGTTTGAAATACCCAATATTCGATACTTCAAGAGTACTAAAATTTTTTCCCTTCGGTAGATTAATAAGAAATGGATTTCACATGACAATATATGCAAATATTAAATCAATCTGGTCCCATGATAGTGTCATCCGAATTTTGATAATAATAAAATATATTTTATAAATGCCGTCATAATGTATCACATATACAGTTAAACTTCGATAAAATAATATTCAATAAAGTAATAATCAAGATTATATAATAATTTCTTCCGGTCGCGATTTGGTCCAATGGACTAAAGTAATAAACTCGCTAAATGCATTAAGTAATCAAAGAATTGAATCCTTAAGGGCCCAATAAAAATATAAAGTAATAATTATTGGATTTCATTGACTATATATATATATATATATATATATATATATATATATAGTAGACCAAAATCTTTCAATCAATCAACAATATCCGTACAATAAGCATTCCTTTTGAAAATATGCATTTATAGTTGTTTTTTTTTTCCCACCTAAACTAAAATAAAACTCATCCTTAACTTTTTGCAAAAGCCCTTTTACTTTAGTCTTTATAGGTAAAGACTAAATATTTTCATTTATTATGTACGTAAGTTTTTAGAGACATTAAATTTCACTAAAATTTTTGAGCTTCCCTAGGTTGAAATAATACTTTGATTATTACTCCCTCCGTCCCATTTTGATAGGCATGGTTTGACTTTCACACAGATTAAGAATTTGAAATTAATATTTATTGGAAAGGTAAATTTTGCTTGTATATTTCTCAATATACCCCTATATTAAATATAACAACTTACTTTTACTAATAACCATGCATAATAAATAGGGGTAGATTAGGAAATGAAGAAATTAAATTTATACCAATAAGGAAATTAGCTTATATTTTGGGACGGATGAAAAAGGAAAACAAGCCTATCAAAATGGGACGGAGGGAGTATCTTTTGATTTTTCTTACCACATACAATGTACATATTTTATATTGAAAAACTCTCACTAAAATAATAAATATTTATTTATCAATAAATGAATAATTTATTCATTTATCGATAAATAAATAATCTCACTAAATAAATATTTTTTTCCAATCCCGAGGATATTACTTTGTCGAGGTTTAACTGTAATTTCTTTCATTTTAAAGTTTGTATTATAATAATAATAATAATAATAATAATAATAATAAGATATTATTATTATATCTGATAATATATTTGATCAAATATTGTATTTCAAATCAATTTCCAGATAAAACCTTTTGTTTACTTACAAAAGATAAGACTTGTTGCATCAAAACTCAGATGATTTTAGTTTGAAGTTGTATTAAAGATACCTTAAAATGGTTTTGTTGTCACTTTTTTAAGGTGAGCATAATTTGTTGAGTTTTAGTTCATTATACAACAAATTAGATCGCTTGTTGTTCAAAAACAAAAAACTAAAACAAAAAATAAAAGAGAACAACGTTATTTGATTTTGGATGTCAAAACCAGCACGCAATGTCACTCTTGAAAATGATAAACAATTTTTGAAAAAATGGCAAACACATCCAGAAAGTCACGAACAACTTAAAAAGTAAAATAAAATGAAAGAAAAAAACGTTTTTTTTTTTTTAAATGACAACAACATAGAGAAAGTGACAGATTGCTTCCGAAAGTTACGAGGAGCTCAAAATGTATTTTCTAATGTCTCTTTGTGTTCTACGGTAACATAAATAGACCTTTTTATTTTTAAATATAGAATATTTTTCTAATCATTGCAAAAAATTAAATAAAAAATAAAATTTGTCCATTTGATCCTTCCAACTTTCGTGCACTGGTTTAAAAGCTTTTTGTCCAAACAAATATGTGAGGTTTTTTATTATTTTTATTTTTTTAAAATTTTATATTAGTTATATAACATGACAAATTACGATGTGGTATCCAATATGAGTATATATATTTAATGGTATATAGATGTGGATTTCATATTTATTTCCATGCATTCGATTGAGTGCACAGATGTAGACCCCACATTCACATAACCATATTCATGCATTCGATTATGGACCTTATATGATGTATCCATGCACTTTATTTAGAGCATTTCCAATGTTATGTCCTTTCTCAAAATCTAATTTTTAGAGAGATACACTCATGCTAGTATAATTTTTGAGTGGGTCCCATAATTTTAAATTTTAGATTTTTCTCAATCACTTTTCTCTCATTTTACTCATATTTTCTTCATTTTTTATTCCTCGTTTCCCGTGTGATGTCAAAATTTAAATATCCAACTTCACATCTTCCACTACTATTTTATTATTATTTTTGAATATCTTTCTACCTCTTTCATCTTTTACACTTTCCCTATCTTTTTTATCTATACATCTTTCCATTCCTCTGCAATTAAAATAATATTTTTCTCTCTATTTCTCTCTTAAACACACATCCCTATTGGACACCTCCCAGTGGAGATGCCCTTAGTTGTGTTCTAAAAAGAATGTTAAGGTGTACGCCTAGGTGTGGCTAAATTTGAAGATAGGGTTCGCGCTTCACTATGCATTGTGTTTTATTACGCATCAATCTCGCTTTTATCACTCATCGTCGCACTTAGGCTCAATGTGTAGTCTCAACATTTTTCTATGTTTCACATTTTTTAGAATACTATTATTTAATATGCATCTAATATGGGCATCATATCATTTTCAATAACATGAATTTCGTGTATACGCTCTTTTCAACACGTATATACATGTTGTAAAGCAGAATTATCTTTTTCTCTTCTATTAAATTGAATCATATTGATTACCTGAGAATTCATTAAAAAGAACTAAAAAGAAAAAATGATTACGTTAAATAAAATCTTATCTAATTATACAAATCTCAGAATCCATAATTATAAGAGCATCTTCAATACACATGTTTGGACTTAAAGAGAGAGACACAAGAAACAAAATGTACCTCATTGTTCTCTCTGACTTCTTTAAAAAGGAAAAAAAAAAAAAAAAGCCTCTCTTCTCTCTTTAGCTTCATTATGGCTGGTCATCCGAATCTCAAACCGCCGACCCAACCCAATGGGAGTCAGTTCGGGTTGGAAGTCGGGTTGGTTTCGGGTTGGAAATATCCAACTTGAAAACCGATCGATTCGTTAAAAAAATAATAATAATAATAAATAAAATTTTTTTTGAGTAGTACCCGACTCGTGCCCACCCCTAAATCCATCCTTTTTCCTCACATATTTTTTGTTGCTTCCCATGCCATGTTCGAAATACACATAATCTCTTACTATTTTATTATTATTTTCAAAGTTTATACCCCTATCTTCATTTTCACTTTTTTTTTCTCCCATATTTTTTATACATCTTTCTCTCTCTTTTCAAATGAAATAAACATACTTTATCTATCTTTTCCACATTATTCTCAATTCACATCATTGTATTGGAAGAGCTCTAAGCCCATGTTAGGATTGAATTTTTTTTTAATGGATTTTATGAATTTTTATGTGAAATATGAGAGAGAATAAGTGAAATTAAATTGTTGAAATTTGTGTAGTACATGTAAATCCCAAAAGATATGTGAATGTGATTAGTTGAAATAAATTCAAATTTAGACAAAATGAATGAAAATATATACAAATTTGTAAAAATTTCAAACCTAACTTGGGCTAAGTTAAATTTTTTGGGTTAGATGCATTATTTCGAAAAACGTAGAAGAGCATATGATAAGAGTATAAAGTGTATAAAGTGTAGATGAAAAGTTTTAAAGAAAAACACACAAAAGTGTTTAAAAAATAATAATAAAACTATAGAAGCGTTAAAAGTACATTTAAACTAACACGTTTTGGCGTTTTAGAATTCTAGTTGGATGTAATGGGCTAACGCGGAAATTTTCTCCTACCCATATGGGGAGGAGACCCACACCTCACAGCCTTCTTGAATGCAATGGGATCCCGGGAGGATAAAATCCCTACCAGGCCGGGGAGGAGAAGAAACGTGTGGGCTAATGGCTCCCTTTATAACGTTGGAACCTGAATGCACATGCACACACAAAAAGCATCCGAAAAGTAACATTTGACATCCACAAAAAAAGAATCTAGGACATAGCCGTTGGATACGCTATTATAATTGTCAGCTCAAATTAATAATCAGTAGACGACTGAAAACAGCATAGTACATAGTACAAAATAATAAAATACATAGAAGTAGCCGTTTCTTGTCTGAAGAAAAAATTTATAGCCGTTGCTACTATCCCCTGAATCCAACGTTAAAAATCCAGAAAGTGGATTTAATTGGTTTTATTTTAATTTGGGGTCTCATCCTATAATCAATCAATAATTAGAATTTAGAAGTGATTTGATAACATGAGGGGGACCAAATAACTTAAAATGGAAATAATCAATGATGAATCAATGACGAGAGAATTATCGACATAAATTAAGCTATCGTGGATGCTGACTATAGCGTTTCTTCCCTTTTTCTCACGTGGAATCCATCCTTCAACTTTAAAGTTTAACACTTGGAAATTTGCATGATCCATAACCTACAAATCAAGAATCAAGAATTATATCGTTAATGACGATTATCTATATTATTAACCGTCTATTTCAATCAAAATACCATACATACACAATCAAGTGTATTAATTCCACAAGACATTTTTTACCCAACAGTGCAATTTAGGGGATAAAAAAAAAGGACAACACGTCGCACGTCTGGTTTCAAGATTCGACTTGCAAATTGAAGGCATTTTTGGGCACACAAAGTACACTAAAACCCATACATTACATAAATGTGTTGAAACATTACTTCAAATTTGTAAAGTGAGAGTGTACTTACTTGGATCATGAGCAGTCTGCACAGCAAGGCCATTGAAGTAACAAGTTCCACCAATCTTCCTAAACTGTGACCAGTAGGCACTAAAAGCATAACTCGCATGACTAATCAAAGAATTAGGCTTGTAACACTTTCCCCTCGGTTGGATCGCGTCACACGTCCCATTGCCCGAACCACACGCGTACGACATAGCCCCCACTAGAGCCGTCCTGTTAGCTCCTTCAGCTACCACACACCAAATCTTCCCCTTATAAGGCTCGTTGTTCGTAGGCTTAGGCAAGGGGGGATAATGCGATGCTGGCGTTTTACCCGATAAATCAATGGGATACACGTGGGACCCGTTAGGATGTAACAACCCAAAATGTCGTTCTGTACTGGGACCCGGCTTAACGTTTTCGTTATACAACGCGAAAATGAAGGTGGGGATAACTACTCCTGGTCGAGCCGGAGTTCCCAATGGGGGCTTAGCGGTGAATTTCTTGACCACATTGCGGTTATAAGTGGCGGAATTGTAAATATTGGCGCCGATTTGGTCGAAATCGCCGGCATTAGGCCAACCGGTTTCGGCTATAAAGAGGCGAATATTGGGGTAACCAAGTCTCTTCATGGCAAAGATAGTAGCATCAAGCATTTGATCCAACAAATTAGTGTATGTCAATCCAGAAACTGGATCTTTGACGGTAATATTTGTGTGTTTTAGCAAAGCATAATCAAGATTAATCTGATCAGGTTGATTTGCCCAAGCAAAATAAGTGTAAACATCAATGAAGTAAAACGATTTAGTTCTATCCAAAAAACGCAGCAATGGCGAAATGACTTTATCCCTAACATCAGACCTGAAAGTCCCATTACTCGGTGGGAACGAAGACTCCAAAGCATCCATTGCCAAGGGGGTTCCCACTTTAATCTTCTGAAGGCCAAATTTCTTCAACGACCACCGGATTCTACGCATCGCAGGGACGAGATTGAACCACGTTGTATTGGGTCCGTTGCTGAGAATCTCATTCCCTACTAAGAGATAACGAATCATGATTTTGGGGTAAAACGGCACCACATTGGTTTTCACCCATTCATCTCCCATTGTTTGATTTGAAGATATGTTTGAAATGATTTCATTAGGGACCATAACAGAGGCTTGAAGAACAGAGCCCTTTAGGGATTTGAGGATTTTGGGATTAGCGTCGTAGATTTTGACGCGTTTGGCTCCGAGTTTTTTGATGAGTTGAATCGATTTTGATTGAGTAGGTAGATTGTTTCCCAGTTGGCCGTAGCATATCCCAACCTTGGGCTCCATTTCTGCACCTGCAAATCAACAAATATCGCCATTAATGGATTAGAAGAAACAGAGGTTGCAGGTTTTTATCAGTAATATTTAACAGAGATCTTATCTTACATGAGAACGAAGGGTATAGAGCTAGAAGAGAGAGCAGAAGAAAAGTGAAGAAAGCCATGTAATCTCGCTAGATTTTCTCCACTTTCAGTGTTTGTTATTAATGGATGTGATTTTTGTAGTAGATATTGTGCTGCAGAAAGGAGATGGAAGGATTCGAGTTTTATAGATCCAGGAGAGCCCAGTGTGTAAATCGTGTATAGAAAGCTGAGCTGAAGAAGGTGGGGGGTGGGGGTCGGGGTCGGGGTCGGGTGGTCACCGTGTCCCTGATGGACCTGGTCTCCTCCGCAAAAGGTATAAATGGTGACGTAATTATTGCACGAAAACAAATTCTTCCTATTTATACTGTTACTATTTTATATACACTTGATAATGATCGTCGAGCTTACGACACTATCAAAAATCATGCGATGATCAGTAAATGGAATATAATATTAATTTATTTGTCATTTTAAATCTCTTACTCCCTTCCCCCAATAAAGATAATTCTATTGATATTTTCACACAAATTAAAAAAATAATAGTTAATTTAATTGAAATATTAAATTTTACCCCTTTTTTCTATACTAGTATCTCGCCCGTGCGATGCACGGGAATAATTAAATTTATATACGGTAAATAATTGATATAAAATTATAAATATAAATGTTGAATTACACAATTGATGTAATTTATGCATAGGAGATTGTATAATTATAAATAATTATTGAAATCTATAATATTGTATATTATAGTCAATGCAAAAAATACTGAGTAAATTCACAATTGCAAGTTATAAAAATTCACATGTATCGCATAATTAAAAAGTTTATCAAAACGTGTAACTTTAATTTTAATTACCGTGCATAGCAGTGCACATCAATACTCATGGAGATTAATTAATTGTAAACGAACCATTGAGAATGAATATATAAAAATGCTTTGATTATCAAAACGTGTCTTTCGCGTTGGTACATATCAAATTTATATTAAATACGTTTTTTCTTTATGAAATGGACATTATGCACTCTAAATTTTATGATTCTATGCATTCTTTTAGTGATTAACTATAATTACTACTTAATTTTAACTCTATTGTATAAGAAGTATTATACTTAATTTTATGTAACTTAAATTTGTAGTAATACCAATAATTTTCCGCATCTATATAATTCATTTAATTTCTTTCCATTTACGTAGACTGTATGTTAACTGTAGAAAGAAAAACTTTTATTTTTATTAATTTTATATACTTAGAAAAGGTAAAAAGCGTGCAATGTAAAATACAATTAGTGAGCATATCACATCAGTATATTAAAAATGAAAAACATCAATTAATTTTTTTAATTAGAAACCATGTATCATGTTGGCACCGTCAATATGCCGTCCGCCAAATGTGACACTTCAATTATAATAATATAAGGATTAATAAATTACTATTTTACTTAAAACTAAATAAATTATTCAACATAAATACAATTATAATTTTAACCTAGCACTATTTGATTTAAAGAAATAAAAAAGTAAAAAATATCAACTATTTTTGAATAAACTAATTCACGTAACCAAGTAAAACTATCAAAACCTAGAATTTTATCATGATAAAATTAAATTAAATAAAAAATAAAAAAAAAATATTTTTTTAATATTTTGAATTAGAACTTTAAAAAATGAAGTTATATTTAAAGTCTTTCCAAAACAATTATTTTCTCATTAAATATTTATTTGAAATATTGGTTTATTTTCAACTATGCTTTTAATTACTACTAACAAATCAATGTTGGTTTATTTCCAAAACTAATTTTATAATTTTCTTAAAATATTTAATGTGTGTCACGTTGGCATCTTTGCTTACGTGACATTTCACAAATTATAATATAAAGATTAATAGTATGATAATATAACAATTCAAAATATAAAGATAGAGATCAATAAATTACTCTTTATTTAAAAATAAATAAATTATTCAATGCAAATTCAATTATAATTTTAAAACTCACTATTTCATTTAAGAATAATCCACTATTTGAATAATCCAATGAACATTATAAATCAAAACAATCTAAAACTATAACATTTTTTAACATGGTGAAAATAAATAAATAAAATACTTATTATTTAATGTTTTTATTTAGAAATTTGAAAAATGAAATACATTTAAAGTTTTTCCAAAACTTTTTTTTTCTTATTAAATTTTATTTATCACATTTAATGATAACTTTATGTTTCATTAAAAAATAATTATATTTAAAGAATTTTTCCTATTTAAAACTACCAATTAATATTGGTTTATTTTCAAAAATAGAATTTCTTTTTTTTTTTTAAACTACCAAACTAATTTTTATGTTTTTTTTTTAATATTAAGGAGTGCCACGTTGGCATTGTTGCCAACGTGGCACTTCTCTTTTTATAATATAAAGATATATATCCTTATTTATCATTAATTATTATGCACAGGTAATTGATATAGAATAATACCAAAATATATTAATAAAAGATATTTATAGAGATGAAAAATTAAATACATGCCTATTTTGGAAAGTGGACTATCATTTTGGAACCGACAAAAATAATATATTAGACTATTTTTATGGAACGGATGGAATATTTATGATATAATAAATAGTAAATGAATTACTATCAAGCCACATCTACGATGTCACTGGTGAACGATAAATAATCGTGCTAAAAATCATTCTGCTATCAATAATGGAAGAATAGTTTATCAGTGTAATAATAATAAATAGTAAATGAATTACTACCAATTGACATCTACGATATCACCGATGAGAGACAAATAATCATGCTAAAAATCATTATTCTACTATCAATAATGGAAGAATAATTTATCAGTATAATAATAATAAATAGAGACTGCCTTGAAGTTAGGCAGCGGTCTCAACTTTTGCTTATGAATATAATTAGAGGTCCCACATATTAAATTCAATTTATAAAATAAATAAAAAACCGAAATATCAAATTTCATATAAGATGTTCAATATCTGATGGTCTTTCATACGTAGTTATATTCTACGTCACTAGTAATCCCCTCTCCATATTGGAAGAAATTATTCTCCTCACATGCCATGTGTCAGCAGATGAATATATTTGAGAAATTAAGAACTGGATCCCACTGCTGATGTGTTAAACTCATCTTTTGACATGTAGTATGTAGGGAGAATAACTTCTCTCTACGTAGGGAGGAGATCACTTGTGTATTCTACATACCACCATAGCCTTGAGTTGACTTATGTTTTGAAATTATCTGAAAATAGAACCTTTTTTGGTAGAATGTTTGTACGTTCAAGCTACCCAAAAAGTGAAAATGACTTTTTTTTTCATTTTTTTCTTTGAAGTAGAACGTATACAAAGTTACAAACAAGCATTCTTTATGAGGTAATGGATAGTAATTAATAAATATTTACCTTTGCAGCAACAGAGACGTATATACATAGTAATTGATTTATAATTTACAAGACCAGTTGGTTGTTTTCAGTTTATGGCATACGGTGTGACATGAGCAGAATATTATACCACTTTATTCTACCGGCGGGTTTGACCTTTTTGGTGAAGAAAAGTGACCAAAAAGAAGAAAGGGAGATAAAGTATGGGGAAAAAAGGGTAAAGGGTCTCTATTCAAAAAAAAAAAAAAAAGGGAAAGGGTAAAAAAGTTACATATTTGGTCCTAAAGTTGCTGTGAAAACTCATGCTAATCCTTAAATTTTCATTATGTTAAATTCAAGTTTTCTGATAGCTTCAATTGATTCGTGCATGTTAGGACACAAATTTTTGCACATTTTTATACATTTTAATTTGTTATTTTTTAAATTTGGATTTGATCAAACTAATCACATTTACATATATCGTGAAACCTATATATACTACACAAATTTCTATCCATTCTCCCTCTTCTTTCATATAAAAATCCATAAAAATCTCACAGGGGAATGTCAAACAAGCACTAATCATATCACGGACGTAGAGACATCAATGCCACGTGTGTTGTAAAAATTTGCATTAATTTCACTGCAGAAGAGACCAAATTGGAAACAAGAAAGTTTAACGACTGATTTTGAACAAAACAAATGTATTGATTGGCTTAAATAAATATGAAACTGTTGTAAATAATTAGGAATAATTAGTTAAAAGAGGACGAAAATGATGATACATGCGATGACGCAATTGTCAATAATTATTTTATGTGAATGACTATTATACCCTTGATGAAATTTTGTAATTACGATTGTGCCATTCGAAGTTTTCCTATAAATAGGGCGGTTATTAATGAAATTTATTCCTGTGAATTCCTTAGAATTCATTCTCTCTAAATTCTCTCTATTGTTTCAATACTTTTATAACACGTTATCAAAGACGAGTCTCTAACCCTTTGAGTAATATGAAAGAAGTATGCTTTCTACAGTTAAATCTTATAGATGATCTTACTGTCGAGCGGATTATTACCTGATTTGGAAGACTCATAATTCTCACATCCCAATATATGATATACTCTCTCTCTCTCACCGACACAAAGAAACCACAGGCTGTTCCATTCTCTCATCACCTTCCCTTCATTTTTCCTTCCACACATTCTTATCTAAAACTGGAGAGACACTGCTTGTATTTTTCTAATTGCCAGATCCAAGCAGTACAGACCAAGAATGCTCAAAGATTTCCTCAATGATGATCCCTTTTCATGATCTTCATCAAACGAGTTTCGATCATTTCCAAGGAAAAGTCCTTCAAAATCAAATCTGCAGATTCATGTGATCGTTGTCTGCATCAAACAAAAGTTTTTTTTTTCAAAAGCTGAAGCCGTTCAATCCGGTGCTTGTGGTTAATGGAAGAGACGCACGAAAGCTGAGAAATTGCCAACGACATGATTTTCTTCTTCTGATAGAATTTTAAGCTTTTTCTTATTTTTCTGTTTAGGTGGCGTTCAATTGAAGACAATGACGAGGACGGAAAGGTATATTATAATATATTATTTTATAATATATTATTTTATAATATAATAATATATTAAACTATAACATTCGTTTTCTCGAGATATAAGGAGCATACATTATCAAAATCAAATTTTCTCGACTCCATTATACTCGATTTAACGAGATCTTCGATTTGACACCAATATTGATAAGGTAAACTTTCAAAATTTACAAATCAGTACACCAACTTTTGAAAAAGTTACAAAATAGTCCTTGAACATTTTGATATTGATAAATTGAAGTAGAAAGGAGATAATTTTCAAATCGTAAAACATTGATAAAATATTTTTGGCAATTTTACCTTTGCAAATTGGAATGGACAATTTTACCCTTAGGGTAAAACCGACCTAATTTTGACGACAGTGAAAAATGGATAGAATATTCATGAAGAAATTCTAAATCCATTGATTATATAAAATGGCTTGAAGTCCATTTGAGTTAAAAGATCGGAATATTATTTTAACTCTCGAAGAGTTTAATTACATAATATACTTGTTCTAAAAGGATAAGTGTGCTCTTTTAGAAGTAATAAGTATTTGTTCTAGAAGAACAAATGCTCCCGTAAGCGATTCAATATTTAATTCTCGCACTTTATTTACTGTAATTTAATACTGCAACACCTCCTACCTGATGATGGGTTCAACCATCACTAAACGGAAGGTTTTATATATTTCTGCACTTTATATGCTAAGTGATGGATAATACCTTCTACTAAGCAGATCCTACTCCTGAAGAAGTAGTTAATCATTATGCATTTTAATTCTCGCAATTTAATTCTGTAAATTTATATTTATTGCAATAATTCCCATAAGGTAGGTTCGACCACCTATTGGAGGAAATTTAATTTCTGCAATTTAAATTTATGCACTTTAGATTTCGCATATATTTCCAATGTGGTGGGTAATACCACACGATTGGTGTGCATATTTCCAATGTGGTGGGTTATATTACACGATTGGTTATAACGAATCCTGCTCCAGAAGAAGTAGTTGATCAAATATTCTAATCCTACTCTCGAAGAAGTAGACGATAAGAATAAAATTACTTCTCCATATATACCGAATATTAATAGAGAAAATTGAGCAAGTGGTACTTGAAGTTACCATTGGATAAAAGGATGAAAGTAAAATGCTCAATAGATCCCATGTTGATAAATCAAAGAAAATATATCGCATAGAGAGATTATATAAAGTAATCTTATCGATGATATGAGATTGTATTAATATGAGAATAAAATCCTCTTGAAGAAGCAAAATCACTAGATATCTGTATTTGAATAAAGCCAATATGATATTATTATTACTCCAGAAGAAGTACAAAACAGCCGAAGTGGAACATAGTGAGAATATCAAAGATGGCAATAAACACTCGAAAATATAGAAATACGAAAAGAAAATATATATTGAACCCATAAATGAGGGATATGTTTCGAGAGTATAAATACTCCGTAACTCTGCCACCCCGAACATTCGGGTTCATAATGAAAGATCCAAAGGATCTCTTTTTCGCTTGACACCGATGATCTGTGACCGATGGGTTTCACTTCCATAGATTTTTGAACATATGATTGAATCTTGATGAGTAGATCAAGAATCGTATTAGCGTAAACAAGTATATTTCTTCTGAACGAGAAATAAATTTATGTTCTACACCCTGATCTAGAAATGCTAGCAAACCATCGAAGAAATAATTAATATTCAACAAACCTATGGGTTTGGTATGAAAATTCACTGTGCAAATGACGCTATATTGAATATTTCCTCCAAATGTGTTATAGCCGCGCTGGAAGAACAATAAAAGCATCACTATTGCTCATCATGTACATCGACGATCATGGATGGATTGTGTTTGTAGCATCAATCCAGTTGGACTAATGACATTTCTAACTCCAATTCGATTCCTGCCTCCAATTCGATGAAAAGGTATTATACTTGACACTCTTATCCCCCATGATTGTGCGACCATTGTAAGACTCCTTAATAGTTTGTTATTAGTCCCTCCATATAGTATATTGATATTTTGTTTCCCTAACTCTCTTATAAGTTGGTCTGCCATATCCACATATTGGATATGACCTACTAGTCTGGAGCCACCAAGAACACATATAGTTTTTAATTACCTGGCGAGGTAAAGATTGACTTACATGAGATGATTCTGATATCTCCATCTCTATCTCCACCTCTATCTCTCTTTTTCAACGAATGAATGATAGATATATGAATCCCTCTATTTAAAGATAAATTTTCAAACCAATAATTGATTGTACTATTTACTTTTTGACAAATATGAAAGAGAAAATGGCAGAAAAATTTTAGTGAAATGACATATACCTGTCGGTGATTGAAAAATGATATATATATATACATATATATATATCTTAAAATCGAAAAACAATATTTACAATTACAAGAAAAACATTGATCTTCGTTATTACACCGAGCTTCCTTATATTAATATGAGAAAATTATTATACTAAAATTTTCTACTAAATTTACAAACAGGATCTTCTAAAGTAAGTTTTTCAAGACTGTAATGCATTTGTTGATCTTTGAATTTGGCCCATAAGGCCATTAGCTCACCTTGTACGTGTCCACTAGGATGTGTCTCAAGAGCCTGTTGAATATCATCCAAAGGCTCCTTACTCAATCCATCCTTAATGAATGCTATTTTATCTTCTCGATTTCTGGACAAGTACCCCACAGATTTACATCGAGTGTCACATGTCCACCGAGCACACTTGTAGCATCATCCTAATCTTTTTACTCTCCGTTTCTTTGAAAAATTACTTTTACCCATACCAGCCATGTATTTAGAAGAAATTGAAACCTCACCAGATAATCGAACCTTTGCTTCAATCAAGCATCGGATATCTTGTGGGATACCCTTATTCATTAGCATCCTTAATCTTTCCAGCCTACATCGATAAATCCTTTTTGGGATTTTGATCGGTGGTGATGGATAGTATTTCCGAAGATTTGAGAGCATATGATCCATTATAATGTATAGACCCTTGTTAGGGTGAATTTTGCAATAATTTTGATGATTTATTTATAGAATAATACGACGCGTATGAAATAAGACTCCGATTTTAAATAAATAATATGAAGCGTAAGAGCTACGATTTCGGAATTAAATAATAGCCGGATGTGATGCGTATGAGCTGTAACTCCGTGTTTGAATAGTGGTAGACAATAATGTCACCAAAAGATGATGGAATATGTCGGTGAATTATTTCTATGATAAATCATGTTGAGCACTATACAGATACTAGTGAAATAGATATAAGAATTTACTGAACTAGAAGTTCAATAATACTCGTTTGCAAAACCGGACTGACCATCCCGGTTTAAATAATTATTGAAATCAATATTTCAAGTGAAGAATTAAAAGAATTCTTCAATGATTGTTCTCGATAAATGATGAAATCATTACTAGCCAATATTGGGAATAAATCCCAAATATATCTGGAATAAAGGATGAGAAGTATGAGCCCACTCATCCTCCATGTGGACTACTAGATATTATGATATGGATCCACTAGATAGTCACATGTGTATATGATTCGTAATTGGAAGATTACGAAATGATTTGCTCACGGTATGAGCATGATTTCCAGATTTAATGATAAAGCTAGTAAATATATATCCCAATGATTTGAATAAATCCCTGAAGGATTTGAGTATGCGCATACAAGTGGGATATTATGTGGCAAATTATTTAAAGTCCTCAAATAAATTGCTAATATCGAGAATAGAATGCAAACTATATAAATTCCCATATTAAAAATTTGAATGATGAGAACATGTATGAGTTTTGGTGTTCTAAATTTTCTCGGCATGAGGGAGTATTAAAAAGTGAAAATGATATGTGAAATGCATCATACTATATCCTCACAATTAAAATATGAACTTGAAGTTCAAAGATGCATAAAAGATGCTATGAACAATCATATATATCAGTTAAGATGCTTTGATAAGTTAGCACGCCAGAAGCGTTGATATTATGAGATTTCCCCAATCATATATATCAAAGCAAATTATAAAAGATGGTCTTAATAACGGAGGCATATGCTCTTGAAGAGTATATAAACATAACTATATTGTGTAATCCTACAAGCGGATTGATAATGAGATATCTCGATAAGTTATGTTGATATGGGGAAAGAAATGAAATTGAAAAGTGTCGACACGATATGAAAATGTAGCGCTACATATGATCAATGATAATGAAAATATTGAGATATATTGAATAATGATATTGAAATCCATCGGAAAATACCGATGCTGAAATATATGCCCTTATGATTAAAGTGTTCATGCACGGGCTTAATGAGAAATGAGAATGAAACTCTTGAAGAGGTTTCAAATGTATTATTGTATCAGTGCATGCAAAGGCTCAAAATATCTACATTGATATTGTTGAGAAATTCATATGCTGTACTCTTTTCCTTGATTGATGTTTTTGTCCCAAAAGGGTTTTTCTCAAACAAGGTTTTTAATGAGGCAGTCCAATCTCAACTAATATGAAATCTCCAGAAGAGATTTAGGAATATATCTCGATATAGTGAGAAAATGAGATCAAAGCTGTTGATTGCATATAAGCACTGAATATAATATGATATTATATAATATATAAATTTCATTCACGTGGAAATGAATGAAGCGTATCAACTAATGTATATGATACTTATATAAATCCATGAAATATTTTGAAATGCTTGAAGCATACTTGTATAAAATACGTGTTGCACTCTTTTTCCTTGACTAAGGTTTTATCCCAATTGGGTTTTCCTAACAAGGTTTTTAATGAGGCAACTTTAATGGCGTATTCACATGAATAATGTACTCTTTTTCCTTCATTAGGGTTTTTCCCATTGGGTTTTTCCTAATAAGGTTTTAACGAGGCATATTCATGGTATATTGAGGACGACAAGAGAAATCGACACAGTGTATCTATTGGATCAAGTTATAATAGAGACAATACTTTAGATCCAAACAATGGTGATATTGAAATCCTTTACCAGAAGTAAGGATATTCGTTCTCAAGATATGAAATCAGATGGAGTAGCTGTATTCTTTTTTCCTTCGATCAAGTTTTTTCCCACTGGGTTTTCTTGAGAAGGTTTTAACGAGGCAGCACGTGAATACTCCTATACCGCTGGTAGACATCAGGGGGAGCAATATTTTGATGAAACAGTATATAACCACTCCAAGCTATCCTGCAATCGGTTTGGAAGTTTTTTCCCACTCGATTTTTCTCCAAACAAGTTTAGAAGACATTTGTATTAATAGTCATTCAAGGGGGAGTGTTGTAAATAATTAGGAATAATTAGTTAAAAGAGGACGAAAATGATGATACATGCGATGACGCAATTGTCAATAATTATTTTATGTGAATGACTATTATACCCTTGATGAAATTTTGTAATTACGATTGTGCCATTCGAAGTTTTCCTATAAATAGGGCTTCAGTTATTAATGAAATTTATTCCTGTGAATTCCTTAGAATTCATTCTCTCTAAATTCTCTCTATTGTTTCAATACTTTTATAACAGAAACACTACTATTTAACCCGAAAAGGGAGCTGACGACAGTTGAGTCCCTTTTTTTTTTTTTTTTTGGCTGACTCTTGTATGAGTGTGTGCAATGTGATGTTTCCAGGAAACCATCCAGAAGACTTGGTTTTTTTTTCTTGAAAGTCATTAAAATTTGGAAAATGTTAACCTTTGCCTGGAGGGTAAAATAAATTTCTGATTAAGGTTGTGTTTGATCAAGTTCACTGAAAAAGAGAAAATGAAAATTTGTGCTTTTAAGTGATTTTACTGCATAATATTTGTCATGTAAATCCTATTTTTCAGGCATCATACAATTCACACTTGCATAAGAGACGGCCTCCAACGCAAATGTGGATTGGAGAGCAATGTGGAGGAGAGAGATATAGAGAGAAAATGATTAATTTAATTTGATTAAAAGAATGAAAAGATGTGTACCGGAAAAAAGTGAAAATGATGCCAGAGATATTAGCAAATTAAAATAATAATAATAAAATAATAGTGGAAGATATTCAACTGGATGTGAGAATGTAGAAATGGCATGGGAAACTGGCTATGAAGAAAAAAGAAGGGAAATAGTAAAGAAAATGAGAGAAAAATTATAAAAGAAAATGAAAATTAAAAAATATATGTGGTGTACACAATTCTTTGTGCCCTCTATTTCTTCAATCGACATTGTAATAGAAATATGCATTGGTGATGCGAATGCAGTAGAGACACCAACACCATGCATGTAAAAGTTTACAAATCTTGCTATATAGTGACCAGATCGAGAATAAGAAAATTTAGTGACTGATTTTAAACGAGATAAATGTATGGATTGGCTTAAATAAATTTTGCAACTTTAAGTACCAACTCTATATATATTTAACCCAAAATGTGACAAAAGTTGGGTCTTTCTGACTTGTTTGAGTGTGCATTGTGATATTTCTTCGAAACAATCCCAAAACTCGAAAAGGCTTGGTTCCGTATCTTGAAATTCAAGTCATCGCAATTTGGAAAATGAGTGTCTTTTGCTTGAGTTTCAAACAGATTTCTAAGGCTGTGTCTAATTTTCAAAATTAACTTGAAAAAAAATCGTCAAAAAATCTTTGATGTCAAAGTTCTATAAGCTCTCCTCAGACCAAAAAAAAAAAAAAATAAAAAATAAAAAATAAAAAATAAAAAATAAAAAATAAAAAATAAAAATAAAAATAAAAAATAAAAAATAAAAAATAAAAAATAAAAAATAAAAAAATTCTATGAGTTCTTAGTTTCAAAATTTCTTAAATTTGCTTGGGTACCTTTATAAGCAATTACAAATGAGTCTATATATGATAGTTCTTTATTGATGGGTAACATATAAGCATTACAGCTCTAAGCTTCTAACCAATATCTTGGTGAAGTATCGAGAAAGATCATGTGGTACATAAAATCACGAATACAAATGAAATTATTTGTATTTATACATTTTTGTATAACTAGCGAAGCACGATAAAACTTTACATATCAATCTAGGTTTTAAATGATGTATTATTACTCTAAAAAATATCAATATAATGTGAGAGCTTCTTTAACATATACTTTATAAATTGCTATTTTATGACGCATGCAAGTTGTATGCAACGTGTTTCCACCACAACATTAAATGAACATAGGCTAATCTGCCCCGTTAGTGTATGTGTATTTATGAGTTTTTATGAGTTTTGATGTGAAATAGGAGAGAGAATGAGTGGGATTGAGTGGTGGAGATTTATGTAGTACAGTGGGTCCTAGAAAATATGTGGATGTAATTGGTTTGACTTTTGATGTGAATGTGTTAAAATGTGTAAAAATTTGTTAAAAGTTGTAAAAGAACGGGCTGAGAAATCTGAATGTATAAATAGTAATTTGGTTAACTAAAGAAATTCTAGGGTTCATAACTTTTTATTTTTAATTTTTTTTACAATCACTATTGTCATTTTATAAAACTCAAATTTTAATAATTTCAACCATACATATTAAATTATTATATATTTATTATTATTATTTTGAATAGATTATATATTTATTATTATTTACCTAAAATAGTCTTTACTACTATATTCGGTAGAATCGAAGCGAGTCCACATATATTCTCCTAATTCGTATTCCCTTATGTTTTCCTTTTTTATTCAATTAAAATAATTTACATCAATAAACTAATGCACTTGATTGCATTAATATATTTAATTGCATATATAAACTATTTTAATTGAGTAAGATAATTAAAATCATAAAATATAAATACTAAATCTGAACTTAAAACAACAGTATGGATGACTATTATCATTTTCGCATTTATGCAGACACATGATAAAGTCAATTTAGGAATCACTTTCCAACTCCAACACGTTTTCTTTTGCCAACATCTACCACAAAGTATTAAGGAAAAGAAAGATGCTACTTCCCCTTTTAACTCCGTTCCAATATTCGTTTATGGGTATGATAAAATACCTATAAGTGGATAAATTTCTGACACGTGTCCCATGTGCTCAATTTGCTCACTTACAAGTATTTTACCATACCCATAAATAACATTCGAGCACTAGCGACTTACCCTTGCACTTTTCGTTATCGAACATAAAAGTCATTATTATTTCACTTCATAAAATAAAAAAAAAATTGTTAATTATGTCAACCCAAAAATCTAAACCTAAACTGAGAATAAAATTGATAAAATTTTAACATGTTGCATGAATATAAATGTAAATCAACATACCGATGGTCCACTAAAGAGAGAGATGCTCCAACGACATGGCACCCCACCAATTCATTTTGAACCCCACCATTACCAACACCCAAACAGTAAGATAATAACAAACAGAAAACGACAACACTTTTACTCTCCACGAATCACGACTTCACCCCTTTCTAGGTTCTCCATTACCGAGGCTAACAATTGGGGGTGAGCATTTCATCACCGAAAATGTCTAGAAGTTCACACAAATTTGTGTGGCAAATTACCACACCCTAATAGGGTATAACATTAAATGACTATAATGCCCTCTGAAAGTCAGGGGCTTACACCCATACTAGAATGTGAACTTCTAACATTTCTCTTCGTCACCATACCATCTCTTCCGTTCTCTTAAATCTTTTGATGTGTCATCGCTAACGTGGAATGAATGAAAAAAATAAAAGTTAGAGCATCTCCGATGTAATAATTTTAAGAGAGAATTTCCTCTTCCTGACAAATGACGAAAGAAAAAATAATCAATGTGGCTCATTAAATATTTGATATTGTCAAAGACAATATATATCTCTACCGTCTATCGTTAATATTGCAATATTTTATCTCCAATCATTAAAACTCTCTTTCTTCAATTTTTATATATAAAAACGAATAATAGTTTATCACATGTGCACTATCAACATTGTTGCTTTTTTGGTGCAGTATCAATATCTTTTGTCACATGTACAAGTAATGTGCACATTATTGGGTTGGAGTTGGTCTCATTATAAGAAGTCAAACTTTGAATTTAAGTTGGTGTAAAGTATATAATGTATGAAATAAAAGAGTTAAAAAAAATAAAGCAAGCGAAGCAACAAAATCAAGTTTCGAGTTTAACCGTCGCTTAAATGAGATTAAAGTAAGCTTTTCAGAAAAAATATAAAAATCATTAATTCGTTATAATTTGAAGTGAAAAGTTAGAAATATAACGGAAAATTAGGCTATATATATATATATATATATACACACCTGAGTAACTTTTGGTTATGTAAAAATACCCTAGTACACTTTTTTAGAATTATAAATGGTCGAGTGTGATTGCGTAGTGCGATCGTGAGACCCCGGTGCGTTACATAGGATTAGCCCGTGCGATCACGGAACTATCTAGAATCTTTTTTGACATTTTTTTTGTGTGTGGCTTTTTAAAAATCTTTTATTTTTTTTAAAAAAAAAAACTATTTGTTACTTTTTATATGTTAGTCATCACTTTTTTTAATCCATTTTGTGACTTTTTTAAATCCATTTTTTGACTTTTAAACCCGCTTTTCAGTTTTTTAAACCGATTTTGACTTTTTTAATTTAACTTTTCATACTATTTGTGACTTTTAAAATATATTTGTGACACTTTTTTAATTCGTATATGATTTTTTTTAATTTTTTAAAATTGTTTCTATGACTTTTTGAAATCTGTTTGTTACTTTTATAACCTCTCGTTTGTAAACCACCCCCCCCCCCGGGCCCCTCTCATTTTTTTTAAAAAGAAAAATAGAAAATGTGTAACTCTTTGCCTACGTGATCGCACAGCCAAAACTTAGACATCGCCCAAGTGAACCATGCAATGCGAGAGACTGCACGCACGATGGACCTTATTTTTCAAATTTTAAACTTAGAGCTTGTTCGGTTCCAAAGGATATAGCCATGCACGATATTCCGTAGAAAATATGTTGTTAATATTGTATTGGAGAATGTGTGTGTGATTGAAAATAAGAGAGAGAAAATTTTTTTTTCTTACTCTCCAACCGAACAACCCCTTAATTAGGGTATTTATATTGTGAAGATCCCATAGTATAGAGGTGTAACTATATTGTAATATGAGTCCATACTCACATAGTTTCAAATAAAAAATTACATGAAGAGCAGAATACAAAAATAATACTTATTTCCCTCTGTGCATGTGTCATGTGTGCTTTCTGTGATGGTTTGTTTAAGAATAATTGGCACATTTTCTTTGACTGTGCTTATGCTCCACGTTGCTGGTGTTTTGCGGGGGCTAAACACTGTTATTACGGAATGCATGTATGGAAGCTGCGGATAGTTTTGTGGATGGTTGCTGTACGGCCTCCAAATGGATACGTCAAGTGTAATGTTGATGCTTCTGTGTTGAGTATGCGAAAGACTATATAATCGGGCTGGGATTGGTTTGTGGTGATGAAAAAGGGAGCTTTGTGGGCGCTGTAGAATGATTCCCCAAGCTGGTATAGATTTTTTTTTCGCGATGGATGCTTTGACTGTGGTGAGAGCTATTGGTTTGGATGCTGAAGACAACTCTGAATTTGGTAGTTTGATTAAGGAATGCAAAAATATGATGAACTTGTACCGTGGTTTCTCAGTTCAGTATGTTAATAGGCAAGCTAATTGTGTCGCTCATGCTTTAGCAAGAGAGGCCTGTTCCCATGCTCGCCTAATTACTTTTTCGAGTCCACCTTCTATGATTGTAAAACTGTTGTCTCTGTCTTGTACTGAATTACATTAATGAAGTTGCTTATTCGAAAACAAAATTTACTTATTTCAGTATTCTAATGACAGTAAATATATAGTTATCAATCATTATTCAACAAAATTGCAAGACCATTTGAATTTGATGACTACTTATGTCAAAATTGCCTCGTTAAAAGGCTTTTTTGTGGGATCCAACCAAACAAAAGGCGGAGTAGTTTACATATCCTAATAATTTATTTTTCAATTAATAAAATAACATTTTATTACGAAAAGTTTTATTTTAATTTATTTATATGTTCTTTCTAAAAGCACAAAATATAATCTACATATATATAAGTTGTTGGCATCCTGGTGACGTGGCACTCACTCAGCCAAGGTCCTCTACACAATGTGGGCTCGCTGACGTGTAAGGGCACCAGGTCGGCCGACTACGTGTCTAGTGTCCCAGGTCGGATTAACACTGGAATGTACCTCACTGGAGAATCGGTGGCGAGTCCTAGTTCAGCTCGGCCACGGGCGAGGTCCTTAGGCCATGGGCTCAGGTCGGCCGATCAGTGGAGAGCTCTTCCCATCGCTAGTTTCTGACACATGGTCCGAGTTCAGCTCGTCCATGGTATGTGGCTAGTCCCTCTAGCTACAGTAGCCGACAACGAGGACAACCCACGTGTCATCTGACACCCTGACACCATCTGCAATCGGCAGAGCATCTTTTCCCTTCATAAATGCAAAGGCGGCTGCTTACAAGTTCCAAGGTCAACGCCTTAAATGCAAGACGGCTTGCAGGCATTGCAGGTGCAATCATCACGTCTACTCTGGCGCTCGTACAGTGGCCTCATGATGACCTATCGCCGCCTACCTCTTTCTTGTACTATAAATAGAACACTTAGTGATCATTTGGACACGAAAAATCCTCTATAATCTGGGACAAGTTCGAGCTCGACTACATATATACATTTACATTCTTCATTGCTCCAGTTACTGTTAACCAGACCCTAATACTCACTACAGTTGGTACTTAATTGGTCCTTACTGATTTGGGATCAACATAAGTTAACATGGAAGGGTGGTACTGATCAGCTTTAAATTAATAAAATTTGGCTTCTCTTGTGTTGTGATTTTATACAACTCTCAATTCTTGTCATACAAGGTATTGTAGTTGTAATGAAACACTTTAATTTTCCTACAATAAAAAGAATTAAGTTTATGTTATAATATTGTGCATGAGCTCCTCGAGGGAGTAAATTATTATATTTTAATTTATGTGAATGACTATTATGCCCCTGATGAAATTATGTAATTACGATTGTACCATTCGAAATTTTCCTATAAATAGGGCTTCAGTTATTAATGAAATTCATTCCTGTGAATTCCTTAGAATTCATTCTCTCTAAACTCTCTCTATTATTTCTATACTTTTATAACACGTTATCAGCACGAGTCTCTAACCCTTTGAGTAATATGAAAGAAGTATGCTCTATAGTTGCATCTTATAGATGATCTTCTGTATCAGAAACTGGATTATTACAATTTGAAATACTCAATTTTCTATAAAATCTCTCTCTGTCCCATTCTCTCTCTAAAGCAGACAAGCACACCACAGCCTCCGTTATAAAATACCTACTCCTACAAAGCAGTCACAATACCAATGTCAATTAGTGGAATTTTCCAAGCCAAACACGACGAATACTAGTTTCAAAAAATTAAGTGACAAAATGGAAGCAAAAGGACGGAGAGGTATATATTATATATATTATATTATTATTTTATAATATAATAATATATTAAACTATGCATTTGTTTTATCGAGATATAAGGAGCATACATTATCAAAATCAAATTTTCTTGACTCCATTATACTCGATTTAACGAGATCTTCGATTTGACATCAATATTGATAAGGTAAACTTTCAAAAAATTTACAAATCAGTACCCCAACTTTTGAAAAAGTTACAAAAGGGTCCTTAGACTTGTGAATATTTACGTATTAATACTTATAATGTCAAAACTTTATAAAGAGGTATGTGCAGCGCCACGCACTTGCCAGGCGGCACTGCCGCCGGCAACTGATAGCGGTTGGCAGCAGCCGAGTATGTATTAATGTTTTATAAAGAAATATGTGTAGCGCCACGCACTTGCCAGGCGGCATTGCCGCCGGCAACTGGTAGCGGTTGACAGCAGCAGATATTTCGTTTTACGACCGTTTACTTTGACGATAATTATATTTTGAAGAAATAGATAGAACAAATTTACTGCTATAGATATTTAAGTCTTGCACTTTATTGCAATTTAAATACTACAATACCTCCTACTTGATGATGGGTTCAACCATCACTAATCAGCAGGTTTTATATATTTTTGCACTTTATATACTAAGTGATGGGTAATACCTTCTACTAAGCAAACCCTACTCCTGAAGAAGTAGTTAAATGTTATGCAATTTAATTCTCGCAAGTTAAATTCCGTAAATTTATATTTATTGCAATAATTCCCATAAGGTAGGTTCGACCACCTATTGGAGGAAATTTCATTTCTGCAATTTAAATTTACGCACTTTAAATTTCGCATATATTTCCAATGTGGTGAGTTATATCACACGATTGGTATGCATATTTTCAATGTGGTGGGATATACCACACGTTTAGAATACTTATTACAAATGTGATTGGATTAAACCCCACAATTGGATAACTGATTTATATATGTTCGATATGAATATTCTATTGATATTAAAGAAGGGATTTGAGCAAGTGATGCCAGAATTTACCGTTGATGAAATGAAATTGCTCAAAGAATCCCATTGTGATAAAAGAGAAAGAAAATATACTGTGGTGAAAAATATCATTATGAGATTAGTATATTGTGATATGATGAGAAATGCTCTTAAAGAAGCATTTAATAAAGGAATGTTCACTTTCCACGTCTATTGAATATTGATGGAGAAAATTGAGTAAGTGGTATCTGAAGTTACCATTGGATAAATAAAATGCTCAATAGATCCCATGTTGATAAATCAAAGAAAATATATCGCATGGAGAGATTATATGAAGTAATCTCATCGATGATATGAGATTGTATTAATATGAGAATAAAATACTCTTGAAGAAGCATAATCACTAGATTTCTGTATTTAAATAAAGCCAATATGATATTATTATTATTACTCCAGAAGAAGTACAAAACAGCCGAAGTGGAACATATTGAGAATATCAAAGATGGCAATAAACACTCGAAAATATAAAAATGCGAAAAGAAAATACATATTGAACCCATAAATGAAGGGTGCGTTTGAGAGTATAAATACTCAAAATCGCCACCCTCAACATCGAGGTTCATAATGAGATATTTAAAGGATCCGAATTTCTTTTTCGCTGACACGATGATGCGTGACCAAGCGGACTGGGCTTCCTGATTCTTGAACATATGCATGAAATTTGATAAGTAGTTCATCAACAGATCTAGCGTAAATAAGTATTTTTCTCGCTAAATGAGAGATAAACTTATTATCTACACTCCGATCTAGGAACGCTAGTAAGCCATCAAAGAAATTGTTATATTCAACAAACCTATTGGTTTGACATGAAAGTTCCATTGTGCCAACGAGGCTATATTGAATATTTCCTCCGATGTGTTGTAGCGCTGGAAGGACAATGAAAGCATCACTATTATTCATCATATACATCATGCGATTGTGGATGGATTGCGCTTGTAGCACCAACCTGCTTTGGACCCATGGTGGAACGGCTCCAATCAGAGTATTAGATCCAACTAAATGGAAAGGTATTACACTCGAAACTCTTATTCCCCATGATGATGCGGCCATTATAAGTCTAGCTAAAAGTTTGTTGTTGGTTCCTCCATATAGTATATTGATTTCTTGTCTCCCTAACTCTTTTACGAGTCGGTTTGCCATATCCACATATTGGATATGACCTACCAATTTAGATCCACCAAGAATACATACGGTTTTAATCTGGCGAGGTAAAGGCTGACTTGTATGAAATGATTCTAAAATCTCCATATCCATCTCTACTCCTATCTCTCTTTTTGCACTATACTTTTAATGTATGAACATGAGAGATATATGAATCTCTCTATTTAAAGAAAAATTTTCAAACCAATAATTGATTGTACTATTTACTTTTTGACAAATATGAAAGAAAAAAAAGGCAGAAAAATTTTAGTGAAATGACATATACCTGTCGGTGATTGAAAAATAATATATATATACATATATATATCTTAAAAATTGAAAAACAATATTTACAATTACAAGAAAAACATTGATCTTCGTTATTACACCGAGCTTCCTTACATTAATATGAGAAAATTATTATACTAAATTTTTCTACTAAATTTACAAACTGGATATTTTAAAGTAAGTATTTCAAGACTATAAAGTGTTTGTTGATCTTTAAATTTGGCCCATAAGGCCATCAACTCACCTTATACGTGTCCACTAGGATGTGTCTCAAGAGCCTGTTGAATATCATCCAAAGGCTCCTTACTCAATCCATCCTTAATGAATGCTATCTTATCTTCTCGGTTACTAGACACGTACCCCACAGATTTACATCGAGTGTCACATGTCCACCGAGCACATTTGTAGCACCCTCCTAATCTTTTTGCTCTCCGTTTCTTTGAAAAACTACTTTTACCCATACTAGCCATGTATTTAGAAGGAATCGAAACCTCACCAGATAATCGAACCTTTGCTTCAATTAAACATCGAACATCTCCTGGGATGCCCTTATTCATTAGCATCCTCAACCTTTCGAATCTACCTCGATAAATTCTTTTTAGAATTTTGATCGGTAATGATGGATAGTATTTTCGAAGATTTGAGAGCATATGATCCATTATAAGATATGGACTCTTATTAGGATGAATTTTGTAATAATTTTGATGATCTATTTATAGAATAATACGACGGGTATGAGATACGACTCCGCGTTAAAATAGTAACATGAAACGTATGAGGTACGACTCTATAAAGCTAAGAGCTAAGACTCCGCAGTTGAACAGTAGCCAGATGTGATGCGTATGAACTGTAAATCCGTGTTTGTACAGTAGTAGACAATAATTCCACCGAAACATGATGGAATATGTCGGTGAGCTATACATATGATGAAAGTAATAAATCATGTTGAGCACTATCTGTATATTAGTGAAATCGATATAAGAATTTCTTGAACTAAAAAGTTCAATAATACTGCGTTTATGACCAGATGACCATCCCGGTTTAAATAATTATTGAAATCAATATTTCAAGTGAAGAATTAAAAGAATTCTTCAATGATTATTCTCGATAAATGATGAAATCATTACTAGCCAATATTGGGAATAAATCTCAAATATATCTGGAATAAAGGATGAGAAATATGGGCCCACTCATCCTCCATGTGGACTACTAGATATTATGATATGGATCCACTAGATAGTCACATGTGTATATGATTCATAATTTGAAATTTACGAAATATTTGCTCACAGTATGAGCATGATTTCCAAATTTAATGATAAAGCTAGTAAATGTATATCTCAATACTTGAATAAATCCCTGAAGGATTGAGTATGCGCATACAAGTGGGATATTATGTGGCAAATTATTTAAAGTCCTCCAATAAATTGCCAATATCGAGAATAGAATGTAAACTATATAAATTCCCATATTAAAGCTGAATGATGAGAACATATATGAGTTTTAGTGTTCTAAATTTTCTTAGCATGAGGGGGAGTATTAAAGGCTGAAAATGATATGTGAAATGCATCATACTATATCCTCACAATTGAAATATGAACTTGAAATTCAAGGATGCATGAAAGATTATGAACAATCACATATATCAGCTATGATGCTTTGATAAGTTAATATTGCTAGAAATGTTGATATTATAAGAGTTCCCCAATCATATATATCAAAGCAAATTATAAAAGATGGTCTTAATAACGGAGGCATATACTCTTGAAGAGTATATAGACATAACTATATTGTGTAATCCTACAAGAGGATTGATAATGAGATATCTCGATAAGTTATGTCGATATGGGGAAAGAAATAAAATTGAAAGTGTCGACACACTATGAAAAGATAGCGCTACATACTATCAATAATAGTGAGGATATTAAAATCCATCGAAAATACCAATGCTGAAATATATGCTCTTATGAAGAAGGTGTTCATGCACGAGTTTAATAAGAAATGAGAATGAAACTCTTGAAGAGGTTTCAAATGTATTATTGTATCAGTGCATGAAACGGCTCAAAATATCTACATTGATATTGTTGAGAAATTCATATGCTGTACTCTTTTCCTTGATTGATGTTTTTGTCCCAAAAAGGGTTTTTCTCAAACAAAGTTTTTAATGAGGCAGCCCAATCTCAAGTAATATGAAATCTCCAGAAGAGATTTAGGTATATATCTCGATATATTGAGAAAATGAGATCGAAGCTGTTGATTGCATATATGCACTGAATATAACATGATATTGTATAACATTTAAAATTTCATTCACGTGGAGATGAATGAAGAGTATCAACCAATGTATATGATACTCATACAAATTTATGAAAGATTTTGAAATGCTTGCAGCATACTTGTATAAAATACGCGTTGCACTCTTTTTCCCTTGACTGAGGTTTTATCCCATTGGGTTTTCCTAACAAGGTTTTTAATGAGGCAACATTAAAGGCGTATTCACATGAATAATGTACTCTTTTTCCTTCATTAGGATTTTTCCCATTGGGTTTTTCCTAATAAGGTTTTAACGAGGCATATTCATGGAATATTGAGGACAACAAGAGAAATCGACACAGTGTATCTATAGGATCAAGTTATAATAGAGATAATGCTTTAGATCCAAACAATGATGATATCCTTTACCAGAAGTAAGGATATCCGTCCTCAAGATATGAAATCAGATGGAGTAGTTGTACTCTTTTTCCTTCGATCAAGTTTTTTCCCACTGGGTTTTCTTGACAAGGTTTTAACGAGGCAGCACGTAAATCCTCCTATATCGCTGATAAACATAAGGGGGAGCAATGTTTTGATAAAGCAGTATATAACCATTCTAAGCTATCCTGCAATCGATTTGGAAGTTTTTTCCCACTGGATTTTTCTCCAAACAAATTTAGAAGACATTTGTATTAATAGTCATTCAAGGGGGAGTGTTATAATATTGTGCATGAGCTCCTCGAGGGAGTAAATTATTATATTTTAATTTATGTGAATGACTATTATGCCCCTGATGAAATTATGTAATTACGATTGTACCATTTGAAATTTTCCTATAAATAGAGCTTCAGTTATTAATGAAATTCATTCCTGTGAATTCCTTAGAATTCATTCTCTCTAAACTCTCTCTATTATTTCTATACTTTTATAACAGTTTATTAGTTGTAGGCAATAAAAATAATAAGGTAAGTTGTATAAAACACTAAAGGGAATTATTGTAATATAAACAACGTGGAAAGAATCTTGGAGTCCAAGGAAGTCATGGACGTATAATTGGACTTTTCAATGTTTGATAAATTCCAGGATTACCAATTGCATGATTAATTAATTAAACCTAGCTAGCATTCAATTAATATTTTTACATGCAATATTAAAAATAAAATAAGGTAAGACAATAATAGGAAATAAAGACTTACATTATGTCACACCAAGTTAATAGAAGGTGCAACGAATTAATGTGGACACTCTTCTTAGTAGTACATGCCTACTAATTAATGTCCAATTGGACTCTCTTGTTATTTTATCAAAACAATTAATGAATGATTATCACAACGAATCTAAGAATTCAAATAAGGATGCATGTGATAATTACGTCCAACAACAATATAAATCCATAATTAAATTAACTGAATATAAAATTTAATTAATCTAATTATTATAAATACAAAAAAATAAAAATGCCAACATAATTAACTTTAAAATTAAAGTTAACATGATTATACCAATCTTATATGATCACTACAATCTGATTAAAGAATTACACAATATAAAAAATCTGATGACCGTTTCGAAATAAAACATTAACCAATACATGTCATTCACAAAATCTAACAAATTATAACAATTAGGTGAACAAAATAAAACAAATATTTCAAAAATCAGTAATTAATTAGATAAATTGTGATTATATCCCTTTATCTATCATTCAATTAAAGTAAAAAACTTCAATACTATCCATTACCCATACATATAAATATGTAATATAATTAATTTTTATCAATTAATTTTTGTTTAAATACTCACATTTCTCTCTTGACTTCAAATTGATTGAAATATCTTCACAAAGGGTAAAAAAAAAAAAAAAAAAAAAAAAAAAAGGATTACACCCATTTTCACTCCATCTTTTTTGCATGCTTAATCATTTTCTCCTTTGCTCACCCATCCTTGAGCGATGATGCTACTCAAGCACTAATCAATAAGATTTGTCACCAAACAACGGATTATCCATTTTGCTCCAATCTTTATAAACAAAAACTTCCCACCCTGAGAGCAGATCCTAATTAAACTCCTAACTCAAATAGCCATAACTCAATCACTCGAAACCTCGACCACTACTCGGATTTACATACAAAAGAAAGATGCTGCTGAAAGAGACCCAGAAAGAAAGAGTGATTATGAAATCTGCAATGGCGGTTATGGGGTTGTGATGGAGGGTTTGGAAGATGTCATGAATGATTTTGCTGCTGGAAATTACAAGAATGTGTTGAATTCAGTATCTAAATGTCAAAGGCCTATAAATGACTGTGGAAATGTTTTTGGTGCCAACATTGATGCTGGATTGAAGGAAATGAATAGGAAGATGAGGATTCTTTTAATCATGTCTTTGGCTGCTGGCAGTCTTATTGGGACTTAGTTGATTATGATTCATTTTTAAATGATTCTTGTGATGCATGTACGGAAAACTAATGAGTCTAAAAAGATCGAATTGTATAAAGAGTTAATAGTAATTAATTAGTATTAACAAATAATAATTAACGTGCAGTAACAAGGTTTCAAAAGGTGTAATACATGTTTGACCAACGGACAAGCCATGCATTAATTCTAGACCTTCTAATGGTAGGGAAAAAAATATAGGGGAAAAGGTCAAAAAAGGGGCCAAATTTGGCCCATCTTTTACATTTTTCCACCTCAAATCAACCAAATTATAGGTTTTTTTTTTTTTTTTACCTCCTAACATTGACTTTGTTGGGGAAGTGAATTTTGGTTTTTTCACCCCTCTACTAAAATTGCTCTCAAGAGAAGATAAAATCATAATTAAGATCGTGCGATACACTTTTATATTAGTAAGATAAGATAAGATGAGAAGTGAGGATGTATATCCACATTCACTTGGAGGAGGAGAAGGATTACAAGATGTTCTTGTTACATAAGCGATATGGTATTATATCAAAAAGTATGTATTTCGCCTTGGTTTTCACTGGGAAAATATAAGACAACTTACTTAGCATATATGTATATAAGGGATCGGAAAGTCAATTTGTCATCGCTACGTACATGGATAAAATAATTAGGTCTTGCGTTTGTTAGAGTTTAAAACAAAAATTATTTATTCAATTATAATTTTCAACAATTTATTTGAGCTAGTCATTTGATGGTTTTTTTTTTTAACACTATTCTTCTTTATACTTTAATTAATCATATATTCAAAATTATTTTTTCAAAAATGCCCATCAAACATAACTTTCGAGAGTGATAGAAACTAAAGGCGGAGAAGTTTCATTTAATATTTATCATTTTGTAAGCAATGAATAGATGTTATTATTTAATAATACAAAACCGAACAATATGAATTACTCTATGAAAGCAAGAGGAGAAACTCTCTATATCGAAAAATCCTTTTGTTACTGCAAAATGAAAAATGCTAGAAGTACACACAAATCCACTATCACACACTACCACACCATAATACACAAAATACAAAATGACCAAAATGTCCCCCCTGAATGGGGGGGCCCATACCCCTATTAGTGTGTGGTATTTTACCACACAAAAAGTGTGTGTACTCCAAGCAATGCTCAATTTTGGCCTCAGCCATTGCTCCTTTTTTCTCGACTTTGGTGGAGTTTCATTTCAACCTTAGCCATTTCTCTTTCTCAAAGAGTTCAATTCATAGAAATTAATTCCTAAATGGATTGTTGTTACACATATGCCCTAAAGAAAATATCTCTTGATAACTATAACAATGCATGTTTCGTTACCTGACGCTTAGAACGATATATTTTCATAAAATAATATTACAAAATAAGAAAATAAATTATTACAAATATATAATAAAAATAACAAAACATATATAAATTATAAATTTCAATAATGGTTTACAAATTTTGGTCGGAAATATTATTTTGTAAGAAAAAATATCATATCAATTATGGTAATTGATGAATTTCGGTAAAAATAGAATATTTGAGAATAAAATTTAGATAAAATGCTTATTTGAACAAAAAACTTAAATGACATATTTTATGAATCATACATAATTGTTCAAACTTATTTGACCTACTACTGAAGGTCAGCCTATACATACATATGAATGACTAATATATGTAGAATGATCCAAATAAAACTCAAAAGGGACTATAAAATATGCTAGAAATTAAAATAAATAAATAAATACAACTCAAAAAATCGATAAAATCCTAAAAAATATTCTTTTTCTTTTGAAAGAAGTACTCAACATTTTCATTCTATACTAGCTATTTCACCCATGCGTTGCACGGGAGTATAATTTTTCAGTTAATAACAGTTTTAATAGGTGCTAGTCGTATTAACATAAGATCTCGAAAATAAATAATAAATCGCAACAATAAACTTAATTAATATAACTAATGAAATAATTCTTGGAAAATTTCTATAGAGTTTTCCTCTATTTTGTACCAATTCATCCTGCAAACAATTCGGGAAAAACTCACCAAAAACACAAATTTAATTTATAATACCCTTAAAGGCATCAACAATTAAAGCAATCCAAACATAACACCATCAATAATAATTAACAATAACACACAATACAAAAAATAGAAACATCTTCGTGTTTTGACGTAAATAGTGAATGTACTCGAATATAAATCACACCCATAATTATCACATAGAATATAAAAATTTGTGTTATTATACAATTGAATTGTACTAAAATAATAAATAAATTTTAGATGAGCGGAATATCTCTGACATCACTTTTACACAAACATTGATGCTTTAGCATAAGAAACCTATAAAAATATTAGAAATAACATCATATTTCAAACATGACCAATAAAATTCACTAAAAGTGTAATTTTCGACTACTAAGTATATTGAGTTACCTTTTTTAAACACAGTACCACTAATACATATGCCAACGCTCTGTTCTCCGCGTCAGGATGGTACCCACGCCATGTGGCGTGAGGGCCCTACGTCACCCAATTTTTTTAACATTTTTTTTAGTATCTACGTTAGGTTAGATGAATAATACATAACTACCCCTGATGGTGGGAGCCGATGGGGCCTGCACGAAATTTTTTCCGGTGTGGGTACGGGATTTCCTAATTCATAAATGGTACATGTAATCAATTTATATAACTCCACCAAATTTATGATAGGAACATTATACTTAGAAAAATATAAGAGCACAAACGCAATAATATATAAATACAATCATTCACTTCACATATTAAACTATGAATGACATAAATGATTTGTGTAAAAAAATAAATAAAGCGAACAACGTACCTGATGCAATTAATGAGTATGAAATTATAAGTTTAAATACTTCTTTATAGATGACATTTGTGGTCATGGTAGTTGGATGACCATTGTCATCATATATCACAAACTTTCAACCATTCCTATGCGTCATCTTCGAGATTGCAACATACCCTTTCTATTCAAACCCAGCTATTTCACCCTTGTGTTGTGCAGGGATAAATTTTTCAACATCTATTTTTTTCCATATATATTGATTGAATATTATATTATCATAAGAATTAGAATATAAGAACAACAAATAACCACCTAAAAGTCTATTTCTCTACCTTATTATGGTTTGATTCATACTTCGTATTATAAAAATAAAAATAATAAAATATAATGTAATTTATCTCATTCTAAATCGATCCATTTCAAAGATGATGGTATAAGTACTCATTAGATAATTATAATTTTAAATCTAATCTTTGATAATTTAACTCAATAAATATGTACTTTTTGTTTTATCTCATTTCCTTTTTTTTCCCCATATATATTTATTCAACAATTCATTATGATACAATTAAAATAAGAACACAATTCATATTCTTAACTTTTCTACTTCAATTTTGCGTAACTAATAATATTGACTCATGATAGATGTATCCATTGGACCAATGAAGCACTAATTTACTAAGTTAACATGTGAACATTTTGATACAAAAATAAATGTTCCACGGAAAAAAAAAGTGCGAAGAAAGTACAATCAATCAACGAATTCACCTTTACAATTTAAAAAATTGTGTCAACTTAACCAAAAGGTATGAAAGATTAATGATACAAAAAATTATCAAAGATGAAGAAATAATAAGTATTTTAACAATTTATCACAAATAATCGATCAAAGTGGGTCAATTCAGATTTTAATTTATTTTATACTTGTAAATAGTAATAATTGCATTACAAATTAATCTACAGTAAAAAAATTAAAAAGTTTATTGGACTTTTGCAATTGTGACGAATTATGTGAATTAAAAATTTTAATCAACCATACAAAAAAGTATAATTAATTTCACAATAAACATATTAGCATAAAAACTAAATGATCTAAAGCAAAAAAATTAATATTGTGACCAAAGTACGATCAATCTACGGATTTATCTTAATAGTTTAAAATATAGTGTCGACTCGCGATAATAATTTAAAAAATTAATAATATAAAAAATAAAAAAATTATTATTATGAAGAAACTATAATTGTTTCTTCACACGAAGTGAGTTCGGCATTCTTTTGATTGGAACTATCTTCCACCTCTGTATGTTCCATGTACGCACAAAAAATAAATGATCCAAGAAAAAAATTTGATAGTGCGAAGAAAGTATGATCTATCAACAAATTTACCTTTAATATTTAAAAAATCATGTTGTCTCGTCCTAATGGCATAAAATTAATTAAAAAAAGAGAAAATAATTTACCACTGTGAAGAAATAAATAATTGTTTCAAAATTGTCAAAAATAATCTATCAAATTGGGTCGATTAATATTTTAATTTATTTTATACTTGTAAAAAGTAATAGTTACATGACAAATTAATCTGTTGGAAAAATTATAAGTATATTGGACTTTTACAATTGCAACGAATTATGTAAACTAAAAATATTAATCAACCATATAAAAGAAGTATAATTTACAATGAATATATTGGCATAAAAACCATATTATCCAAGAAAAAAAATTAATAGTGTAAGGACAGTACGATCAATCCACGGACTTGCCTTAACAATTCAAAATATTGCATCGACTCCTATTAATGGTTTAAAAAATTGATTATATAAAAATAAAAAGAAAAAGAAAAAACTTTAATACTGTGAGCCCAATACTTTTTGGATTGGAACTCTGCCACTATTGAAAAGTATTTTTCATGTGAGCACAAAAAATAAATGATCCAAGAGAAATTTTAATCATGTAAAGAAAATATGATCAATCCATAAATTTATCCTTATTATTTTAAAAATTGTGTCGCCTCAACCTAATGGTATAAGAAATGAATGAGAAAAAAAAGAGAGAGAGAAAATAAGTTATCACTTTAAAGAAATAATAGTTGTTGCAACAACTTATCAGAAACACTTCATTGAATTAGGTTGATTCATATTTTAATTTATTTTATACTTGTAAACAACAATAGTTGTATTATAAATTAATTTACTGGAAAAAATTATAAAGTACATTGGATTTTCTAATTGTAATGAATTATATGAACTAAAAATATAATCAACCATACAAAAGAAGTATAGAAATATAATTAATTTTCACAATGAACATATTGTTATAAAAACTAAATGATCGAATGAAAAAAATTAATAATGTGAAAAAAACATGGTAAATCCACGGATTTACCTTAATAATTTAAAATATTGTGTCGATTTGTATTAATGACTTAAAAAATTGATCATATATATATAACTTTTATAGTGCGAAGAAATTACAATTGTTTCTTTATAATAAGTGAGTCTAATACTCTTTTGACTGAAACTCTTTTTCACTATTGAAAAGTACTTTTCATATATGTGCATAAAAAATAAACAATCCAAGATGAGAAAAATTAATAGTGCAAAAAAGTACGATCAATCCACGAATTTACCTCTAATATTTAAAAAATTATGTCATCTCAACCCAATGGTATAAAAAAATTAATGAAAAAAAAGAGAAAGCAATTCATCAATGTAGAGAAAGAATAATTATTTCAACAATTTACCGTAAACAATCCACCTAATTAGGTCAATTCATATTTTAATTTATTTTATACTTCTGAATAGTAATAGTTGTATTGCAAATTAATCAATTTTATAAAAAATTATAAAGTTTATTGGACTTTTGCAATTGTAACCAATTAAAAATATTAATCAACCATATAAAAGAAGTACAATCAATTTTCACAATGAACATATTTGCATAAAAACGAAAGGATCCAAGGAAAATAAATTTAAGAGTATGAAGAAAATCCTATAAATCTACGGATTTAACTTAACAATTTTAAAAATTCCGTTAACGACACTCATGTAATCGTTGATCGTTGTTCATTGTTTTGATGCGTTAATCAGTAAAATATCCTTATTGACAATCTTCATCGTATTTTATAGTGGGATTTTAATATTAGTCAAGAGCGACATATTTAATATCAAGAAGAAACATATCCTAACAAAGTGCAAAACCTATGTTTGGTTTCTAAACAAAGTTTAATCCATCAAAAATAAATATTCGAGAAATAAAAACTATTAGTTCTTTTAATCAAATCCACATAACAAAAACCATAAAAATTGATGAGAACTATAACTGAAATTCAATATAAACTATTGAAATGCAATAATAAAACCCGTTCTCAAAACTGATTAACTACTAATTAAATCCAATAACAAAATCATCCAAACTAATCTAAAATCCGTTTAAAAGATATAAATGTTGAAATGCAATATTAAAACTCATTTCCATTAATTATTTTCACGAAAGGATATCTGCAATTTAAAAGATATAAGTATAGATTCAATTAATTAAAAATATTGGATCAATGTTACAATTTAATAGTTAGTTAAAAAAAATTAATGTTACATGTTTCTTTTAGTCAACCCACCGATTCAACTTTGTTTAGCGGTGCTCCAATAACAGTTCAACCGGTTTTTAAATTGGTTTTAATTTATTTTTTGATTTTTTGATTAAAAACGGTTCGACCCCGGTTCAACCATTTGACCCTTGAACTGTTGCCTTCTCTAATTTACTGATCGGTTCGGTTTTCTAAACATTGATAAAAAATAATTAATTATTTAAAAAATTAATTAGTGGATCGAATCGAATTTTTAAATTTTAAAGTTATACTTTTCTTTTAATTTAGTGTAAAACTTATTGAATGCTAATTTCGTCTCACACAATAATAAAATATTAGTGAAATTATTAATTTTAATTAATTTTATTTTCTTAAGAATTATTTTTCATCCCGTAGTCAATTGTTTATAAAAAGTCTCATATTCTATATATAAATATAAATCTATAGATTCAGATTAAAAAGATATAATAAAATAATGATAATCAATACTTATGAAAGGAAAAAAAATTAGATTTAATATTTAGGATTTAATATAAATAATAATAATAATTTATTAATTTTTTTGTTAGGGTTGATTAATCAAAAGGAAAAATCAAAAGACAAAAACCATATAGAAGATAAGTTCAAATCAGTGCAGATTTGAAAAAATCTAATTTTGGCGAGGATAAGATTTAATATAAATAATGATTAATTAATTGATTATTGGAGATTAATTATTAAAAAAAGCAAAAAATAAAAAGACGAAAAAGGATTTTATTGTAGGTGGAAAACTAATTAATCTAATTAAAAAATAGGTTAGAATTTCCCTGCTTTTCTATATATATAGATATTATTATGAAAAATTTAGAAATAATACAAAAATTTGCAATTTTATTCTCATATATAAAACACATTTAAATAACTAAGGAATAAAAAAATTGCCAATTAAATTTAAAGCCACTTTAAAATTCAGTTTCGATTTAATTCATTTGTTTTCTTTCCATTTTCGTAAAATACATTTTCCTTTTAGAAAGGAAAACAACTAATATTTAATTTTATATACTTAGAAAATGAAAAACGTGTACATGCAAATAAATTTATAGTATCTTTTTGGATAGCATAAATAAATTAGTGGTATGCTTGATTTCAGTCATTTAGCAAAAGAAAAAAATGTAATTCCCTACGCATTACTCGCATGCAATAATAATGCATTTTATTATAGTAGTAATGACTCATTCTTTCCCTATAGAATTGAAACAGCATGCAGAAATTCAGTTTTATCTTAAAAAGGGAAATGGATTTTTTTTTTTAATTTAAATCCAAGTGCCAGCTAGGCACTGTCAACGTGGCGTAGTGCCTAATTGGCACTGGAAGAATTGTAATATAGAGATTTTAATAGTGGTGGAGACATTACAGTGGAAAAATGATAATTGTTACTAAATATTATTTAAAGGAACATATGTGTATTAAACCCAGGGACGGTTATCCTTTGAGTCAGGTGAGTCGGCCGCCTCAGGCCCGACCCTCCCGGGGGCCCATTTTAGTCCGTTATACCCCGAGGTCAACTGTGTATTATATTTTTTTTTCAATTAAAGGGTACAAATTTAAATTTATTGTAAACTTATAGGTAGAGACGGAGGTAATGTATGGCTATAGTCTGTAGTCCAATTTTTTTTTTCCAAGAATGTCCAAATATTTGTCTGGCATAGTAGACTCACAGAGCAGCCAGTGAAGAAGACAACGGAACTGAATTTGAGGAATTGGGTTGGGCCTTTGTATGCTTTTAACTTTCAACTTTTAGGCCAATATTAAATACCAAAATCCAAACTTATAACCCAACTGTTATTGTTATTGTTGTTGTTATTATTATTATTATTATTATTATTATTATTATTATTATTATTATTATTATTATTATTATTATTATTATTACTGTACACTCGATCTAAACTCATTTTTTTCCGGCTTCTTGACTTGTGTTTTAGTATTGTATATTTATTTATTTATGTGTTCATTAATATTTTACTATGTAATTGAATTGAATTTAGTTCAATTTAAATCTAGCTTTGAATTTATTTATTTTTAAAATTTTTTATTTAGCCATTTAAGCATAAGTGTAACTAGAATTTTGTTAATTAATTAATTTTAGACAAAGAAGTCTCGAGTTTAAATGGAATTTGTATTAAGTATTTTTTCTTATTATCTCTTGTTGTATTGGATTATATTTTAATATTATATAATTTCTCTATATTTTGGTGTATTTATGTATATTTTAATAAAATTTTAACATTATTTAAGTAAATATTGTCGGTCAATGGTCAACATTAGTTGATCAATGGTCAATAGTCAATGATCACTCTAACTGAATTAATTTTCTGGATTCATCCTTGATTTTCCATATATGTAGGATTTTTTTCTACGATTTGAAGCATTTTTCATATTTTTCCTAATTGTTATGTTCTATATTTAGTTTGTGATCTTTTTTTGGGCTAAAAAATTTACTGTGACGAGCAACGTACAGTCCCCCCAACTCGAAATCCTAACTCCATCCTTGCTTGCACTACAAGAATTTTACCCTTTCGCTACAAAATTTCTGGAAACAAATTAAAATTTGTAACTAAATGTTATCGGTCCCCACAAAAAAATTAATCTTGTAGGTATATGATTTTCCCCACAAATATTCTACACACAAATTAAAATTTGTAGCCAAATGATGTCTTTTCCCATAAAGAAAAAATTTTGCGGGCACGTGATTTTTACTACAAATTAAAATTTGTGCCTAAAGGTTACCTTTTCCTGCAAAAAAAAAAGATTTTGTAAGCATATAATTTTCCTTGCAAACATTTCCGACTCAAGTTACAATTTGTAGCTAAAAAATATCTTTCGCCACAAAAAATAGGTTTCGTACGGAATTAGGTTTGCTACAAATTTACATTTGTAACGAAATGTTACCTTTCCCCACAAAAAAATTGATTTTATAGGCATATAATATTCCTCACAAATTTTTCGTTTCGTAGACAAAATAAAGTTTATAATGAATTTTATAGGCATATAATTTTTCCTATAAATTAAAATTTGTGACCAAAGATTACCTTTCCCCACAAACAAAATGATTTTGTAGACATATAATTTTTGCTGCAAATTTTTCGTAGAAAAATTAAAATTTGTAGCCAAAAAATATTTTTCCCCACAAAAAATAAATTTTGTAAGCATATAATTTTTCCTAAAAATTAAAATTTGTAACCAAAGATTACCTTTCCCTACAAAAATTACGATTTTATAGGAATAAAATTTTTCCTACAAATTTTTCCTATACAAATTATAATTTGTAGCTAAATGATATCTTTTCCCGTAAAAAAAAAATTCATAGGTATCTGATTTTTCTAACGAATTAAAATTTGTAGCAAAAGGTTATCTTCTCCAAAAAAAAAAAAGCCGTTGCAGGCATGTGATTTTTAGTACAAATTTTCCGCAAATAAATTGCAATTTGTAGCCAAAGGTATCTCAACCCCTCCATTAAAAAGGTTTTCCAGGCATATGATTTTTCTACAATTGTTCAGCATTTGTACACAAATGTTATATTTTCCAGAAAAAAGAATTGTAACCATATGATTTTGTGTGCAAATTTTTTTACAGATAAATTGAACTTTGTAGTTAACTAATTGTAAGATTTACACTCATAACTTACATATTATATTAATGAGAATGAGAATGAGTAATAAGAAATTAAAATAGTCGAGTGGTTGAGATCTTAGTTTCTCAATCATGAGGTCTAAGGTTCAATTCCTATGCACTGCATATTCTCGAAGCTAATTAAATAACTAATAGGTATTCCTATGTTCTACATATTCTTGAAGCTAATTAAGTAACTAGTAGGTTGGGTTGGGTCGAGTTAAATAGATTGCTAGTTGGTTGGGTAAAAAATTAATTTTTATTTATTTTTGAAATATAATTTGTGAGGAGAGACATTAAGAGACAAAGCATATATGTGACCTTTGCCCTTTCCCAACGAATTGTATTTGTCTCCAAAAGGCTTGTAGGAATAAAATTCACCTCACAATTTTGAAGTTTTGTTACCCCTAATATTTTCTTACAAACTCTATTTGTCTCCAAAAGATTTGTAGTGTCAGACATTAACCCTCGAAATTTTCACAATTTGTGGCCTATTACCTTTCCTTTCGAGGTTTAGCCCACAAACCTGACTATAAATGTTTTTTGTCTCCTCTGTCACTTCGCCACAAATAAAGATCTTTCGCTACAAAAGTATTTTGTGGGAAAAGGTAAAAAATCTTGTAGTGTTGTAGGCCTATTTTTTTTTTAAGTAAAACAATGAATAAATTCAAGTATTGAATCTAAATTTATAGGCTCTTTTTTTTTTAGAAATTTAGGCCCTTTTTTTGTCAATATTTTTTTTAAGATCTATGGGTTATTTATGTTGGCTCTGGCAGAGTTTTTTTCTTTTTACTTTGCGTTGAAGTGCTGACTAAACTTTTTATATTCTTTGTTGCCTTATTATTATGCATTTGACTAATTTTTACTGTGGCTCTAGTTGAGTCTCGTGTATAGCTCTTTATATTATCTTTACGAAAAAAATAAATAAAAGGAACCCATTTTTTGAAATTCTTGAAAGTTCGACTCAGGCCCTGCGAACTACAGGACCGTCCCTGATTAAACCCTACACAGACAAAGCTCTAAACTTAGTTTTAAGTGCTTTTATATATCACCTGCACCTGATGGTTTGTTGGTGGTTCGAACAACAAGCAACTGGTGGGGGGATGGGGTGGTGATGGTGGTGGTGGTGGGTGGGTGGGTATTGAAGATGAAGACTAAATTGTAATATTTAAAAAATTATTCTATCAATTTTTCAATTTCCATTTTATCTAAACTTTAAAATTTGAATTGCAATAGTACATAAACTTTAAGGACCAATTTGTGCTTATTGAATTGTTATGTACTAAATTGTAAATGTTGTTTATTTAATGTAAATAGAAAGGTATTTTTATATTTTTTTGAGTAAAAATTAAAGTTCTTACTTTGTAAGAAAATATTCGGTTGATGATCAAAATATCAAGAATAAAATGATATGTCCTGAAAGCGCAGCTACCCAAAAGGTGAGGTCTTTCCTGTGCTAATAAGCCATCTCCAATATCATAATAATCTGGAAATAAAGTTTAAAAAAATTGTGTTTTAATGTAATATGTTACTATACACAGGAACCAAATGTAATTGTGTTAAATTTATTTCAATAAAGTCGTTAATTAAAAAAAATAATACAACCATTATTTTAAAAAATTGTAACTTTTGGATAAAAATGAACTGGTTATGCTACGAGGACATAGAGAATTACATAAAGAGTAACATAATTAGGTAAAAATGATTATATTATTCTTACCCTTCCCTATAGAATATTACACAATCATTAAGGGTATTATAATGCTTTCACATCTAATATATTACCTTTTATAGCAAGCATTATGTATGTTTAGCATTATCCCTAAACTCATGTATTTTATATGCATTTTAGCGACCTATACAACAAAACAAGAAGTAATTTTCAAAAACAATGTAGTCACATAGAGTCATAATCAATACAAAATATATTTAGTGAAACATTTATTTCCCTTTTCGTTATATTCATTATAAATATTATATTACATTAATTGGATCATGTTCGAATCATGACATTATTAATATATTGATTTGAAAATGAATTTTATTTAAAAAGTCCTAGTATTAAAATTGTAAAAATAAAAAAAAAATCATGTATCTTACATCCATTTTACGTGTATGCAAACAAAAATTGAAACGAAATAAGAAAAACATAACGTTAATTAACCACAATAAATGCAAAACATAATGGCATTTAAAATAACTATAGCAGTATAGTATGCTTGTAGATAGGTTTTAAGATTTATGCAAGCAGATCGAATTAATGTAGATAGATCAACTTATCGCTATAAGGATTATCGTATATATAATTTGTTAGTGGCAAACAAAGTCAAAAAGAATGGCTAGTGGCATACAAAGACAAAGAAAGCAAAAATGGTCAAAAATTGGGGCTCAAGGAAAAACAAATGCGCATGCTTCGTTGAATTACAGTAAGAGTTGGTGCCAACAACTCCAATTTTTTCCCTATAAATACGAGGAGTGTTTGCAGTTTCAGAGACCATCTTACCAACACAACACCAATCGAGAGAAAAATAGAGAGATCTTGTGTAGAGAGAGAGCTTCAGTGTAGAAGCTATACACGAGAGATAAAAGTGAGTGGAGTGATAAAGCCTTTGCGTAGGTAGAGAAAAATACAGTGTGGTAATTTTTGTACTCCTCACTTTTGAGATAGTGAAATATATTGGTGTGGGTCCGTGGACGTAGGCAGTTTGGCCAAACCACGTTAAATCTCGGTGTTCCATATTTGTGCTTATTTTAGTGTCCATTATTTTACCGATCAGATATTATTTTGTGTCCCACTGATCTTGGCGAATTAGCAGCGCCTAGTTCCCAACAACTGGTATCAGAGCTTTGTTTGTGATATCTCTTGAAATTCTTAGTATGCTCTGTGGTTGCAGCGTAGACTGATCTTCCACATCAGAAACGATTTCTCGAAAAATCACATTTTGTTCGAGTGGGAGTAAGGGCGACAGACGAGAGAATTTCCAAAATTGATAAATTTGATGGCAAAAATTTTGGATATTGGAAAATGCAAATGGAGGACTATTTGTATCAGAAGGACCTATATAAGCCGTTAAAAGAAAAGCGGAAAGGCGAGAAAGGCGGCGAGTGGGAGGTGCTTGATCGAAAAGCACTTGGCGCAATTAGATTGACCCTATCAAAGTCGGTCGCTTTCAACATTAAAAATGAGAAGACAACGGCGTCTCTCATGGCGACTCTATCCAAAGTATGTATGAGCAAATCTGCTCATAAAGAAATAAAGTTCATTTGATCAAGAAATTGTTCAATATGAAGATGATGGAAAGCGGGAGATTTGGAGAACACCTCAACGAATTCAATGAGGTAGTAGACCAATTGACCACGGTGGAAATCACTTTTAGTGATGAGGTTCGAGCTCTATTAATTCTTGGGCGATTGCCTGAGAGCCGAATGACACGATCCACGACCATCGCAGCTTCGGCCGGTAAGTCGAAATTGAAGTTCGATGGCGTTGTGAGCATGATCTTGACCGAGAGATGGAGGCGGTCGATGCGACTTCAACCAGGGCCGCTTTCAATGTAGATAGCGAGGCGTAAGTTCAAGCAGAGGGCACGGGCGTGGGCGAGCAAGTCGAGGAATGGCGCATCGAGATCCAAAATCACGAAATTCCAACAAGTCTGTTGAATGTTGGAATTGCGGTCGCTGGGCACTACAAAAATCGGTGTAGGCGCCTCAAAGGAAGCGGAGAACAAGACCGAGGTCAATGTCGTGGATCAAGAAACGGCGTGATGCGTTGATATGCTCCATGGAGAGGAAGGCCGACTATTGGGTAATAGACTCTGGAGCATCGTTCCATGCCACCGCAAATCGACACTTTTTCGCAAATTATGTGTCGGGAAACTTCGGAGAAGTATATCTCGGAGACGATCATCCTTGCAGCGTGGTGGGCATAGGAGAAGTACATATCAATGTCAATGGATCTGTATGGAAATTGAAGGACGTGAGACATATTCCAGAGTTGAGGAAAAATTTGATCTCCGTCAAACAGTTGTCGAGAGAAGGATGTGACACAAGCTTCTCTGGTGATAATTGGAAAATCACCAAGGGGGCCATGATAATCGTGACGTGGCAAGGATAATGGCACCCTATACACGACGGCGAATGCGTGTATGACAATCGCAGTTGCTGATAGCAAAGATGCGAACTTGTGGCACCAAAGACTTGGGCATATGAGCCAGAAAGGGCTCAAGTACATGCATGCAAAAGGGAAACTACCAGGGCTTCAGTCTATTGATTTAGACTTTTGCGAAAATTGTATTTTCGGAAGCGTAAGCGGGTGAGTTTCAATACAAGTGGCGAACTCTAAAGAAAGAGAAGCTTGAACTTGTCCACACAGATGTGTGGGGTCCAACCAGGCAGTTTCATCGATTGGCGGAAAGTCATACTGTGACTTTTATTGATGACCACTCGAGAAAGGTGTGGGTTTACTTCTTGAGACACAAATCCGATGTGTTCGAGGCGTTCAAGAAGTGGAAGGCCATGGTGGAAAATGAAACTGGTTTGAGAGTAAAGAAGTTGAGATCTGACAATGGTGGAGAGTACGAAGATTTGACGTTCAAGAAATTTTGTTACCAAAATGGCATCAAGTTGGAGAGAACGTTGTCGGGGAACACCGCAATGAATGGAGTTGCGAGCATGAATCGAGCGTTGATGAAAGAGCGAAGCATGAGGATACATACAGGACTGCCAAAACAGTTTTGGGCAGAAGCTGTCAACACGGCGGCATACCTAATTAATCGTGGACCGTCGGTACCATTGGAGTATAGGATACCAGAAGAAGTTTGGAGCGGGAAAGAAGTGAAACTTTCTCATTTGAAAGTATTCGGTTGTGTCGCATATGTGCACATTAGTGATAATGCCAGGAGTAAGTTAGACTCCAAATCACTAAAGTGTACTTTCGTTGGAATATGGTGGAGCGAGTTAGTACCGCTTTTGGGATGACCAGAACAAAAAACTCATCAGAAGCCGGGATGTCATATTCAATGAAAAGGTAATGTACAAGGACAGAAATGCGATGCAGTCCAATGACACAATCCACGATGATCCAACATATGTTGTTCCAGACGACACTCCAGAAGGAAGTACGTCGAAGCAGAAAGATGAAAGTCTGCAGACAGAGGAGCCCGTCTCAGAGGCTGATTCACCACAGTCTCCAACTCCAATTCCCATTGTGAGGAGGTCAAGTCGACCTCATGTTCCGAATCGGAAGTACATGAACTACATGTTGCTCACTGACGCCAGTGAACCTGAATGCTATGACGAGGCATGTCAGGTGGGAGATTCTGTTAAGTGGGAGCTTGCAATGAAAGATGAGATAAAGTCTCTCATCTCCAACCAGACGTGGGAACTAGCTGAGTTGCCCAGAGGGAAGAAAGCTCTTAACAATAAATGGGTGTACAGAATCAAAGAAGAACATGATGGTTCGAAAAGGTATAAGGCGAGATTGGTAGTCAAAGGTTTCCAGCAGAAAGAAGGAATTGACTACACAGAGATATTTTCGCCAGTTGTGAAGCTGACAACAATTCGATCAGTATTGAGCATTGTTGCAGCGGAGGGCTTGCACTTGGAGCAGTTAGACGTGAAAACTGGTTTTCTCCATGGTGACTTAGAGGAGGAAATATATATGCAGCAACCAGAAGGCTTCTCAGTGAAAGGAAAAGAGGAGTTGGTGTGCAAATTGAAGAAGAGCCTATACGGTTTAAAGCAAGCGCCTAGACAGTGGTACAAGAAGTTTGACGGATTTATGCAGAAAAATGGCTACATGAAGTGTAATCTTGACCATTGTTGCTACTTCAGCGGTTCGAGTCGGCTATATCATTTGCTACTTTATGTCAATGACATGTTAGTAGCGGCTCGGATATGGGCGAGATCAAGAAGTTGAAGAAGCAACTATCGGCGAATTCGAAATGAAGGACTTGGGTGAAGCAAAGCAAATTCTAGGGATGAGAATTTGTATAGACAAGCAAAGGGTGTTTCTGCGGTTGTCACAGCCAAGTATGTTGATCAAATCCTCGCAAAGATTCAACATGAGCAAAGGCAAAGCCGCCAAGACGCCATTAGCGAATCATTTCCGTCTATCCAACCAGTCTCCTAAGGCGAAGAGGAGAGAAACTTCATGGCTAAAATTCCATATGCCTCACCATTGGAAGTTTGATGTATGCCATGGTTTGTACTGCACCAGATATTGCTCATGCAATTAGGGAGTTGTCGGCCAGATATATGGCAAATCCTGGAAAGCGATTGGGATGCGAAAGTGGATATTGAGATATCTACGGGGAACTACTGATAAATGCTTATGCTTTAGACGAGGCGAGGTGACACTACGAGGTTTCGTAGATGCGGATTTTGCTGGCGAAGTAGATCGTAGAAGAAGCACGACCGGTTATGTCTTTACAGTTGGTGCTACTGCAGTTAGTTGGATTTCGCAGATACAGAAGATTGTTGCGTTATCAACAACAGAAGCAGAATACGTTGCAGTGACTGAGGCTAGCAAAGAGATGATATGGTTACAAGGTTTGTTGGCAGAATTGGGTTTCAACCAGGAGAAGAATGTCTTGCACAGTGACAGCCAGAGTGCGATACATCTGGCAAAGAATTCGGCATTTCATTCCAGAACCAAACATATTGGACTCCGCTATCACTTCATCAGATCACTTTTGGAAGATGGAGTATTGACGCTTGAAAAGATTCAAGGTACCAAAAACCCAGCCGACATGATGACGAAAACAGTAACCAAGGAGAAATTGGAGCTGTGCTCAGCTTCAGTTGGTCTTCTACAATGAAGACAAAGGTGATGACCCACATCATATTTTTCACGTAGCTGCAAAATGAGATATCCCAAGGTGAAAGTTGATTGTGAAGATTGATTGAAATCAGTCTTCAAGTGGGAGATTGTTAGTGGCAAACAAAGTCAAAAAGAATGGCTAGTGGCATACAAAGACAAAGAAAGCAAAAATGGTCAAAAATTGGGGCTCAAGGAAAAACAAATGCGCATGCTTCGTTGAATTGCAGTAAGAGTTGGTGCCAACAACTCCAATTTTTTCCCTATAAATACGAGGAGTGTTTGCAGTTTCAGAGACCATCTTACCAACACAATACCAATCGAGAGAAAAATAGAGAGATCTTGTGTAGAGAGAGAGCTTCAGTGTAGAAGCTATACACGAGAGATAAAAGTGAGTGGAGTGATAAAGCCTTTGCGTAGGTAGAGAAAAATACAGTGTGGTAATTTTTGTACTCCTCACTTTTGAGATAGTGAAATATATTGGTGTGGGTCCGTGGACGTAGGCAGTTTGGCCGAACCACGTTAAATCTCGGTGTTCCATATTTGTGCTTATTTTAGTGTCCATTATTTTCTCAGTCGCATATTATTTTTGTGTCCCACTGATCTTGGGCGGAATTAGCAGCGCCTAGTTCCCCAACATAATTATCAAATATATAATCATTGAATATACAATCTATATCTATATATATTAATAAAATGAGATCATTTTCCCGCCAAAAATTTTATTTTTATGAATTAAAAAAATAAAATTTAATTGTAAATGGATAATCACAAATTTGCAACTCAATCTTTCATTCCTCTTCTAGAATTCGAACTCTTATATATCTCCCATATAATATGAGGTCATTTTTCCGCGAAATGTTTCATTTTCTGAATTAAAAATAAAATTTAATTGTAAAATCACGTTTCGGATAATCACAAATCTACAACTCAATCTTCCATTCCTCTTCTAGAATTCTAACTCTTATATATCTCGCTGTGCAACGCACGGGAGAAAATACTAGTTATTTTTAAACAACATCACCTATACAATTATAGCCAAAATTTGCCTCCAATATTATAGATATATAGTTATAGATTACTTAATTTAAGAATTATTTTATTTGCTCAATTTATTGTTAATTAATAACTTAATACTAAATTTATAATGATTAATTAATAAGTTTGGCGGAAATTAAATTCATGTATAATATAACTATCCTACTTTTATATATTGTTCTAGCTATTATATTTTGGCGAAAAATATAATCCACAATGTATTAAATTGGGTAATGATGGAAAAAATTAAATTTAATTGAGAAATAACATAACCTCACATCTTTTCTTCTTTGTCTTAAATGTCCTTAATTAATGTTATTAGAATCTATAACATTAATTATATTGTATTAAAAACAAGTGCCACTCGTCCATCTTAATTGTGACACTTTTAAAATAAAACACCAACCAGTACATGAAAATGAAAATGACAAAATCAAACAAATTAAATTATAGCAATTAAATTTACCCGCGCGAGCACACAATTACTGACGGTGACTTTTTGCTTAAATAAATACTCACAAATTTTCTCTCTTGAACTTGCATTGAAAAATTTTCCCAAATTAAGGGTAAGAAATTAAAATGGATTACACCCAATTTCTCTCCATCTTTATTGCATGGCTAATCATCTTCTCCTTTGCTCACTACCCTGCATCCTCGAGCGATGGTCCTACTCAAGCACTAATCGATAAGATCTGCTCCCAAACATCGGATTATCCATTTTGCTACAATACTTTCAGGCAGAAACTTCTTCCCACCCTGAGAGCAGATGCTAAACTCCTAACTCAAATAGCCATAACTCAATCGCTCGAAAACTCGACCACTACGCGGATTTACATACAAAAGAAAGAATCTGCTCAAAAGGACAAGGAAACAAGGGATCTTTATGAAATCTGCAATGCTGGTTATGGGTTTATGATGGAGGCTTTGGAAGATGCCACAAGAGATTTTGTTGCTAGAAATTTCAAGAATGTGATCAATTTAGTGTCTAAATGTGAAAGGCCCATAAATGACTGTCAAGGGGTTTTTGGTGCAAATATTGATGCTGGACTGAAGGAAATGAATAGGGAGATGGGAATTCTTGTGACCATGTCTTTGGCTGCTGCTAGACTTATTGGCACTTGATTAGTTGATTATTATGATTCATTTTCGAGTGATTATTATTATGAATTTATGATGATGTAAGAGCAAAACAGAGGGTATGTTTGCTTCACAACAATTTTCAAAAAAAAATTTCTTTCTCCTCCTTTCAATCAGACACACAATTACTTTATATTTTTTAATACACTATCTCTCATTTTTAACCATACAATTTACACGTAATTTGAGTAAACTTACTAAAAAATTATATTGAATCAAACATACCCTAAATAGAGATTTTTGTTTGAATGGTACCTTGAATAGAGATATATAAGTTATTTACATCTTTATATCAAGTATATATACCCTTACACACACAAAGGCTTTGGTTCACATCGCATTGGAGATGCTCTTATAGCTCTGGAAATTTCTTATGCCTTTTATTATTATTATTATTATTATTATTATTATTATTATTATTATTATTATAATGGCAACTATTTGGTTAAATTTGTAAGTCTGCCGAAGACTTCTCTTATACCTAACCGGTAATCACACCCATGCGATGCATGAGATTTATGATCTTTAAAATTTAATAAATAAAATTTAAATTTGTACACATAAACAGCAAAATAACAAGGTTTCGTCACAAGAATAATTAGAGCCGAAAACTAAAATTTGGGGAATAATTTTTTTTTTTCATCTTAAATTAAGTGAACTTTAATTATATATATCTCAATTTTAAAATCTGTGTCAACCACAATAATTGATTCATAACAATATCATCACTAACTTATACCAACTAAACTAGTTTTCACGCCCGTGCGTTGCACGGGAATAAAACTATGTAAGTTGAAATTTGTGATAAAAATTAACGAAAAATAGATTATTTAACACACAACTCACAATTGTATTTAGTTGATTATAACATAAAGTTTGATAAAATGTATAAATTTGGTAGCACGAGTTATCACAATCTTATTTTAAATTGAGGTTATACTTTAAATAAATTAGTTGTTGTCAATATGTTCTATGTCGATGATTGTTATAGATCTACTTAGATATTATATTGAAGGCTCTCGGTCCATCAAAAACAAATTTGCAATCAACTTTTCCGCCATTTCGTCAGAAAGATAAATGTATTCTTTATTTTTTTGATATAAATAATATTTTTTAGGTACAGTCTCACTTCGATTACTGATATAATTTTATTTTAATCAAGTTTTCTTTCAAATCTGTGGATTGTCTTCGAATTGTGAGGTCGAAGCCTCAATGATATTATAGAAATCATAGACCGAAATACGGATTTCAGATCTTTGGTGGAAAAGAAGAGTGGATCTTTTGTGTTTTATCGTATTAATGATCATATTATCTATTGTTTTCACTTTGATTGATGATAGCATGTTTTATTTTAATAATCAAATATTGCTCCAGATCTACAAATGGGATTCAAATATTTAGCTGGAACCGCAACGATATTACAGGAAAACTCATTTTGAATTAGGAATTTTAGACGTTATTTTTTCCATGTATGTAGTTTCTGAGATCTAAAATTCCCATTTAAATTTGTTCAAACACATTTTATTTATGGTCAATACATAATTTTTTGTAATTGTTTATCTTAAGAAATTCATATCAATTTTTCATTCTTATTGAAGCTAAATTATCAAACTTTTTTCTATTCAGTCAATTCAATATTCAATATTCAATTTAAATATGTTTGGAAAAACTGATAAAGTATCCTAAATGCACGATGTTCCATATGAAAAAAAATTAAATATAAAACAACTGAACATGTGGACTTAAAAGAATAAAATTTCACAAAATGTGCTATCAGCTACGAAACACCGGACACGTGACAAATTCTTATTGATACAGTACAACTACAATTGAATTATTGTCCAAATAACAGCTTTTGCAATTGCGTTTAATTATTTTATAGTGTTTCTCTTCTTAATAATTATTTTAACAAAAATTTTTAATTTTTTCGGAAAAAAATTCTTTAACAACTAACTGTTTAATATATTTATATTTATTAATAGATTATGAATAAGTCTTTTGACTTTTTCAAAATTAGATGACACTTATCCATTGATTTTGGGGATTAAATTTGTAAAGGATCGGAGTATGAACATTCATTCTTTTTGGTGAGTCAATTTAAGGGTTAAAAAGTTGAAATTTTTGAAATTTTTTTGTCTCATATTATTTTATTTGCGGAGAGCTATAATATGAATATAGTATTGATATATAATTTTTACTATTTTAAAAGTTATTTATTATACAAAAAAATAAATAATTTATAACTAAAAATAAGTAATTTTTAAATTAGTAAAAATAATATATCAAAATTATACTCATATTGAAGCTCTCGACGAATAGAATAATATGGAACAAAAAAATTTCAAAAAATTCAAATTTTTATTCCTCAAATTAACCTTTCAAAAATAAAGGTATGTTCACCCTCCCGAATTGGACATGTGGCTATATTCGGACGTGGGTGACATTTGATAAAGTAATTAAATTCTACAATTTAAATTGGGATATTATTAACAAACTGGACACGTGTCAGGCAATTAAGTGATGTATCAGGAAAACCAAAGATTTTCATAACAAATAGGACATGTGTTAGCAAATAAGGTTTATCGCACTTCTTAAACAGGTTTTATTTATCCTAAAACCACTGACAGAAAACTAAAAAACCATGCACCTCTACTTTATATATACTATAGATTCAATCTATTATAAAATGTGGTTAAATCCAGACAGTAGTTAATCATTGACATGTGGCAGCAAATAACTGGTGTAGCAAAACTATAACTAACTTTTTGTTCTAATAACTACTTTCTAATTTTAACTTCCAATTGAAACTCTATTTTATATAATATAGATATAGATTTAGATTTTCATAATATAGATATAGATATAGATTTTCTTGTTGCATACACATACAAGTCAATCGTACCACTTCCCATGTTCAGACTTACCTTTTGTTCGCATTATCATTTATTTTTTATTTCCTAATAATTATGTGACATTTGAAATATAGAAGTAAAAATAATAAATTATAAATTTATTCAATATCTACAATTAATTAATTATGTCATTGTATATTTATAAGTTTATAACATATCAAAATAATTAACAGGTTATGCAATAAATTATACATTTTACATGTCTTGCGATTGTGTGATTAAATCTCTAAGAGTAATATAAAATCATAGTAATATTGTAATATTGTTATGGCGAAGAAAAAATAAATTAATATACCCAATATTTCTATATAATCTCAACCGCTATAATTTCTATGAAAAGTAGAATAAACCATTTTCAAAGCGTGTGAAAATCAAGATTGATTAATTAATTAATTAAGTAACAAAGCATATCCTAATAATCTTATTATTAGTATTAATTAATTATTATTTATTACTATTGACAAAAATAACTACTTGCACATGTGGTATCACTTAATTATAACAACAAAGCAATAACTACCTTGTGGTCCTAATAACCGTTTCTTAATTAATAACTTCCAATTAAACCTTATTTTATATAATATATAGATCTTATATTAATGTCATAATAAATTATTATCAAAAACATTATTTTTAACAGGAATTATCATTCAGCACAAACAATACACCAATCGTTCAACAGATGAACAATACAACTGGGGATAGAAATACAACTAGTAAAACAAGCGTGAAAACGAGCTAGCCTCTCTAGCCAACACATGAGCCACTCGATTTGCTTATCTTCTAACATGGTACTGTAGACATTAAAATTTTTTTAAAGATTTAAATTCTTTTGGGCCGAGTTAATTTTAATTAATTGACCCATTAAGCCAATTAAAATCCTAATGTCTATTTAAAGCCCAAATTCAATTTAAAAGCCCATAAGGCCCATCCTACTTTTCTTAAACTTTACTTGATTTTGTTAAATATAATCCAAATATTGTATTTATATAAATCATTTAAATATATTAAGATAATTAGTAAAATTTTCAAGAGAATTATTCAAATTAATCGGATAATTCTTAAGTGGTTACAAAGCTATCCAAATATGCCTATAAATAGGTCACTAACCCTATTGTACAGGACATCCAACAAGGGTCAAGAGGAGGAGAGCTGCACCAGTTCAAACACCAAGCCAAATACAAGAAGAAGAAAGAAAAAGGAGAGAATAAACACTCTTCAGTTCTCCAAAATCAAGTCAAATACAAGACACGAGAAAGGAGAAGAAGAGAGTAAAATTCTCTTCAGTTCTTTACAGCAAAGTTCTTCAACAAATCCACACCGTCGGCGTGCAATCAAATCTTTCGGAGCGTAGGATCAAGCCACGTGGCTCCTAGCTTTCAGCTGCAGATTGTTAATCAGAGGATCGCTCAAGTCAAGGGAATTACTCCACACCAAATCATTCAAATTTAATTTGTAACAACTTTTAATTGTATTATTTTAATACAAGAGAAATTTGTTCGTTACAGGTACATCTTAAACCCAGGTTCTTGCATCAACAGCTGCTTACATTCAACGGCTAAACTCCCAAACTCGGATTCATCAACACAGGAAGCTCTTACTGCTTTGACCACTGATTCCGCATCTGTCTCAAAGATGACTTACTTGTACCCGCAATCTCCAGTCCATTGCAGTGCATGCAGCAAACCCTGAATTTCAGCTTCCCTAACAGTTCAAAGCCCCTTTATATGGAGCCAAGCAACAATTCAACATCCCTCCAATAGCATCACGGGAAATAAAGCCCAAGCCAACTGCGTTAGATGAGGTAGATACCGAGCCATCAATGTTACACTTTATTCATATTAGTTCATATCAATTAATATAAAAATTTTAACAATATTATAGAACCTGCTATAATACACGTTACCCAAAAAATAGACATGAAGATCAAGATGATGGAAAATAACCACCTGTCCACTAACACATTAACCACCCGCTTTTCTTTTTCTTTTTTTTTTTTTTAGATGGAAATTGCCTAATAATAATAATAATAATAATAATAATAATAATAATAATAATAATAATAATAACTGTTATTATTATTAATAATTAACTAATTAATACTTATTATTAATATATGAAAATAATTAATAAAACTAATATATGCAAATAATTAATAAAACTACTATATGCAAATAATTAATAAAAATGTACTATACATAAGATCGCATAACACAACTTTTTTTTTTCTGGATTTATGCTATGCGATAGCAGGGTCAAACCGTCTATCACACAACACGATCGCGCACAAACCGAACTACTTCAAGAATGTTACAAATATCATTTTTTTTTTAAAGAACACACAAACACATGCACACAAGGTAGCGCAGACAAATATCATCTGTTCTATATACTAGACGACGTGAAAGCTTGCAGCCCACCCAACTTTGTTTATATAAAGAAAGTTTAGAAAAATAAAAATTTTTACAATATAATCTAATAAAATTAATTATCGGCACAGACGTACAGTGGACTATAAACTCTTGGCTTCGCCATGAATGAAAGTTAATATATAATATCTGTGTTGTAAAAAGCTCGCTTCAATCTCGCTTAAGCGGTGCTTAGGCGTGAAGTTTGATCTTGTCGCTTCGTCATGCTTCATGCTTTTTTATGCTTAGCCTACGTTTAGATCCGCTTAAACTCGTTTAAGTTCGTAAAAGCTTGGAACTTGGTCATGCCGCTTCGCTACGCTTTACGCTTTACACTTTTCGCTTTTTAGAATACTTTATATATAAAGCTTGGACAGTAAAACCAACTTGATTAAAAAGTTGATAGATACTTTGATCAACCAAAAGATATAAAAACACATACTATATAAGATCTTCAATATATATATAATTAAGCTTACATTACAGACGAAAACAGAAATGTTTCTATGTTGTATCCCTTTTTGTTGTTCACAGGCGTACATTAATTATATATTATATAGATAGAAGAGGCATGCATTGTGGTAATTAATTATATTTTTGTAGTAATTGTAATTCAGCTAGTTGAATAATTATATTGGCATTAATTAGCTAGCTAGGATCCGTACAGAGCTCTGATCCCATCTATATCGTCCGTATCCAAACCCTTAGTCGTACCAGGTTCAATGGTTGGATACATAATCGCATTTTGAAATGAGCTATGACCTAGTCCAAGAAGATGCCCAATCTCATGCAGCGCAACAGTTTGTAAATCAAACTCTCCATTTACAGCCCCTACCGAGAACCTCTCATCAGCATCATAGTGAAACCTTCCATCAGTCGGTGCGAATGAATGAGCAAGAATCCCACCCGGCCCGTCAAATGGGTATCCATCGCCATGAACACCCCTATGAAAACCGATGACCAAATCAGCACTAGCAGTGCTCTGAACGCGCGTGAATGAGAACTGTGTTGCTTGGCTCCACATGCCGAATGCTCGTCCCACTGGATCAAAAGCAGCACTATCTACATTGGCTTCGAAGGCGTAGGTGAGTTGGGTTTTCGAGGCTGGCCATCTAGGCGATCCAGGGAAGAATACGTAATTAGACACTATGTCGATGGAGATGGATCCATGATCATTATTATAATGACTAGTATGCATTCTGGTGGTAGTTCCATTGATGATATCAGGCACTCCACATCGAGGTGTCATCATTTTCGACACCGTGTCAGCGTCAAAAGTGCCGGTGGGCTTTAAATTGTAGTTTACTTGGTAGGTTTTCATTGCAGATTCTAGGGCTTCGTCGAAATCGTCAGAATTTGAATTAGAATGATTAAGATAACCAAATTTTTCAAGATAGGTTTTAAGGTTGTGAAGGCCTTGGATTTTTTCACCCTTCTGACAGCCTTGTAAGTTTTTAAGAAAATCGAATGGTGACGAGGACCTTTCGACCCTTTCGATGTTTCTCCGGCTGAGAACAGGAAGGGCTATAGTGAAAAGAAAGATGCAAGCAAAGAGAACACAAATTCTGAAAGCCATGGTCGGAGGTTAATTTGGGTAATATTTGTGTTCTGCTTAAATCTTAATTAATTAGTCCGAGGTTTCTGAGTCTATTTATAGAGTTGGATATATAGGGGGAAATTGTTGTGCAAAGAGAAATTTCTCCACAATTAATTATTGTATAATAAGGTTGGGGAAGTGCCAAACCACCCATTTCACCTGACCACAACGCTACGGTGACATATTAAATGGTAAAAAGAATGTCATAATGGGATAAAATGATGCTTTCTCAATTTTTTGAAAAGAAAAAAAAAATCTTACTATCAACTAACGAATTATATTATTATGATGATGGAGCTATAACATATATATATACACACGCAATAACCATCACAACAATACACACATTCCAAACAAAAAAAAAAGAAGTACGTCGATTTTTGATAAAAACATTCGGGAAATAAATAAATTGCTTAATTTGTTATTGCGTAGAATTGGAAGGTTAATAATTATTGTGGAGTCTGTGAAAGAAAATAATTATTCAAGGAAAATAATCCAGTACTCATATGTGGGTACTTTATAGTGCCTGCATGTGGCCGGATGATCAATCCGTGTCCTTCCTAATTGTAGGGGGTGACACTTGCTCACCATCTAACCACGTGTGAGCACCAACAAAGGGTGCCCATATGTGGGCAACGGACCATCACTAAGTTATTCAAACCTTTTAGAGATTTGTGTATAATAAAGGGTTCATATATTGAACTTATCAAAAAAATAAAAAATAATTATTGAAGTTAAAAAATTGTAGCGACGGTCATTGAAGTTCAACCACTTTCACAAAAGGTCAATCTGTTAAGTTAACGTATAAAAATAATGTTGTAACACCGTTAAGTGAATAAGTGATGACATGTTACATAATAATTTATGTATTATAACCATTAGATACACTAACTGAAATTCGAACATGAAAGGTCTAAACGCACTGACATAGAATCTGAGGACCTTCTAGTAATAAATAGACTATAATCCATTAATTCTCTAAAGTTTGACCTATACCCAACAACGTATTTCTTCCGTTCCTTCCCACGACATCCATTGCGTCTATTTGGATGAAGAATTCTACGTGATACAAATTAATGTCTTGGCAAGATTAGCAAGTCTTGAAGACTTAAAGATAGATCGTGTACGATGGTTCAATTAACATTTGACTCTCCAAAGAGATTGAGAATTGATTAGATCGAAAATTATGGTAGAATTTCTTCGCCAAATAGACATACAATTAAACCTCTATTAATAATTAATAGTTTCGGGACAACTAACAAAATCTATTAATTTAGCGAGATATATTATATAATCGATAAATTAATAATTTATTAATTTATTCATTAATTCTTAACTTATTCATTTATCAAACTATCATTAATAACATAGAGCTCATTCTCTATGAAGTCATCATAAATTGAGTCCAAGATAATTTATTCATTAAAGAATTAACTTACTTATTCGTTAATTGTTATAACCTAGAGTTAAGAAAAGTTCAAGCTTAGATTCAAGGTGACATTAATTTCAAGAAGCAACAAGTCACAATTGAGTCATATTTTATGAAGTTATCATAAATGAATAATTAATTATATGTATTAAAACATTAATTGCATGGGGTCTATATATATGAATTTAGATTATCTTATAAATTTAGCAAATTTTTAATTTGGCATGTTATCCCCAAGTCAGGACCGGCAAAATATATTATTTTAGCAATGTTAGTAATTAATTGAGTATTAAATTATCAAAGTTCTACTATAATAGATTTGGGCGAAGAAAAAGAGAAACAATATTACTGGACTTTAGATCAAAGATTGTGGATTAATTTTAGATGATTTTCACTACGAGGTCCTCATATTTCATCTTCATGCATTTATTGCTTTTATGTTGGAATTGATGATGATAATATAGAAATTATAATATGCTACATCATCACTTAACAACGCCACGTCATTATTTTTGGATATCGATTTAACGAAGTAACCTTTTGTATAGCTGTTTTGACTTCACTAACTGTCACTGCAAGTTTTGAACTTTAATTAAAAAAAATTTTAACTTTAATTACCGTTTTTTAATTTTTGAAATTAACTTGTCTAGTAAATATACAAATGAGATTTATAAACTTTATATATAACGAACATGCTACAGGGACATATCAAATGTTATAAAGAATTACATAATAGGATAAAATGACTTTAATACCTTTTATCTCCATTATCAATACAATTATTCATTAATGACAATATATAAATTTTATTAGTATTATATCTTCGATCATGTCAAAGGCTATGACACTCTAGCATTATCCTATTTCTATTTATCTACTAGTGGTTTTATGTGCTTTGCAAGTACACTTGTCAATATAGTGTAAGCAATAGCATGAGAAAAAATGATTGAGAAATGATGGCTGTAATGCAAATGAGAGAAGTTAATTTTCATGTGATCTGTTTTTTGTTGGTTCTTCCACGAACTGATTTGAAAACAAAATAATCTATACTATATTAAAAAGTGGGGATGTGTGGAAATCTTTTGATTTCCAATAATATCCCCAGTTATATTTTATTTAGTCCAAAATACCATTATTAAAAATATATATTTATATAAATAATTAATAAGTAACTCTTCATATTACATTGAAAAAATTAAACTACAAATATTCTAATACATTTTGATTGTGTTCAATGTATATGACTTAAAATGATTACTAATAGCTTTCTTCTTCCTTTTTTTTTTTTGAAAAAAAAGAGAATCTTTTACAAAATCATGTAGTTGTATGATAATATTTTGATTTAAAATTATGTCACAAATATTTTTATAGTGCAATAATTTAAAAAACATAATTACATAACCAATTTTGGGCAATTTTTAAAAGTACTTTTAATTTGATTAAGCTATAAATATTTCGATATATAATGTACTTTGATTCAAAATGTCTCACTTCAAAATGTATATTGATCAGTTTTTTTCTAAAATATCCTTCACAACTTTCTAATTAAGATATCATATTTTTATAGTTTTAAAATTGTATTGGTATCATATTTAATCAACTCAAATATATGTGACTAATCTTATTGGAAACAAAAGTTTTTGTAGATTAGATGTTTGGATTACCTTAGTAGAAAATTGAGGTATTAATATTTTTACTTAGAATATAAAATGATCAAAAGTGCCATTTAGCTTACGCATACTATGTTGGTTTAATTTTATATTTTTTGAAAAAAAATTAAGTTTAAAACTTAAAATTTTATGATTCAAAAAATCATCATTTTATACCACGTGCGAAGCATGTACTTAAAACTAGTTAGTTCAAAGGTAAAATGAAATTTATGAAAAGGGGTCAGATGAAGAAAAAATTAATACTAAAGACCTGTGCAGTATTATTTGAAATCGAATTCAACAGCCATAGTATTTTCATAACTTGGTACTTTTTGCTCATAATAGTAAGAAAGAATGTTCAAACACTCCCGGGTGCGCCGTAATTACGGCGCACCCGGGGCATTTTCTAGTCCCGTTCGACCTCCGATTTGAAATCCGGGACCGGATCTTGATTCATCACGAAGAGACGGAGCTCCGGTAATTTTTTCAAAATTTTTGCGATACCGTTGAATGCCGTGGGGTCGGTCAAACTTTTTGGCCAAAATTTAGCTTAAAATTTGGCCAAAAAGTTTGACCGGCCCCACGGCATCCAACGATGTCGCAAAAATTTTGAAAAAATTACGGGAGCTCCGTCTCGTCGTGCTGAATCTAGATCAAGTCTCGAATTTCAAAACAGAGATCGTTTGGAACCTCAAAATGCCCTGGGAGTTCTGTAATTATAAAACTCCCGGGAGCACTTACCCATTTTTAGTAAGCAGGAATGTTCAAACACTCCCGGGTGCGCCATAATTACGGCGCTCCCGGGGCATTTTCTAGTCCCGTTCGACCTCCGATTTGAAATCCGGGACCGGATCTTGATTCATCACGAAGAGACGGAGCTCCGGTAATTTTTTCAAAATTTTTGCGATACCGTTGAATGCCGTGGGGTCGGTCAAACTTTTTGGCCAAAATTTAGCTTAAAATTTGGCCAAAAAGTTTGACCGGCCCCACGGCATCCAACGATGTCGCAAAAATTTTGAAAAAATTACGGGAGCTCCGTCTCGTCGTGCTGAATCTAGATCAAGCCTCAAATTTCAAAACGGAAATCGTTTGGATCCTCAAAATGCCCTGGGAGTTCTGTAATTATAAAACTCCCGGGAGCACTTGATCATTTTTAGTAAGCAGGAATGTTCAAACACTCCCGGGTGCGCCGTAATTACGGCGCTCCCGGGGCATTTTCTTGTCCCATTCGACCTCCAATTTGAAATCCGGGACCGGATCTTGATTCATCACGACGAGACAGAGCTCAGGTAATTTTTTCAAAATTTTTGCGATACCGTTGAATGCCGTGGGGCCGGTCAAACTTTTTGGCCAAAATTTAGCTTAAAATTTGGCCAAAAAGTTTGACCGGCCCCACGGCATCCAACGGTGTCGCAAAAATTTTGAAAAAATTACGGGAGCTCCGTCTCGTCGTGCTGAATCTAGATCAAGTCTCGAATTTCAAAACAGAGATCGTTTGGAACCTCAAAATGCCCTGGGAGTTCTGTAATTATAAAACTCCCGGGAGCACTTGCCCATTTTTAGTAAGCAGGAATGTTCAAACACTCCCGGGTGCGCCATAATTACGGCGCTCCCGGGGCATTTTCTAGTCCCGTTCGACCTCCGATTTGAAATCTGGGACCGGAGCTTGATTCATCACGACGAGGCAGACTCGGTAATTTTCAAAATTTTCCGATCTGCAGTTGAATCTTAGTGGGCGGTCAAACTTTTTGGCCAAATTTTAGCTTAAAATTTGGCCAAAAAGTTTGACCGGCCCCACGGCATCAAACGGTGTCGCAAAACTTTTGAAAAAATTACCGGAGCTCCGTCTTGTCGTGCTAAATCTAGATCAAGTCTCGAATTTCAAAACGGAGATCGTTTGGACCCTTAAAATGCCTTGGGACTTCTGTAATTATAAAACTCCCAGGAGCACTTGATCATTTTTATAATAACAGGTGTCTGCATTTTTTTGCGACAAATGAAATCAAAGAAAAAGATATTCATCCCAGAATTAATTACTTTTTTTTAAGTCGAGATATATGATGCATTTTCAAATTTTGCATCTAATGCAACATCCTATCTTAATTTAGAGGGCCAAAACTCCTCCATTAACCATGCTCAGTCACGAGATTTTGTAAATTTCAAGAAAATAAAAAATCAAAATGAAAAGAAAATCAAATTACTACATATTTTCACTGTACCTAAAAATTCGTTCATATCTATATATATATAAAAAGAGCATTTTTCCCGCCTAAATGCATCCTCAATTTTTCCGGCCTATTAAATTTTCCTAATAGAATCTTCTATTTATATCTACAATAATTTATATATTATATATAGAAAATGATGATTTTTTCTTATTATATTTTTTATTGTCTTAAATCCGTCTTTCCATTTAAAAAAATCTCTTTTTATTTTTTATTTTTTATTTTCCAATCCATATCAAACTTTCTTTATTTTTTCCCTCCCTAATATCTTAATATTAATGTATATACAATTTTTATTTTATATTTTCTACCCTACGTTATCCAATCTCATAACATCTAAATACTTTCTCTATCATTTTCTCTCATTCTTCTTCATTTTCTACATATAAAAAAAATTGTGATTTTATTTTACTCGACTTAATGAGAGCTTTAAAATAAGTATACTATTAATACATAAATTTTTATTTTTTTGAAAAATTAAAATTCACCAATAATATATAAATTAGTTTCCAACTTAAATATAAATTAATAATTTGTTACGACACTTAATCGATATTTGTGTGTAAAATTCAAATATAATGAAACGTATAAATTGTTTCAACTTTTAATTCTATTCCATGTTTGATTTACCTTGAAAATAAATTAAATAAAAAATAATGCTTCAATTTGTTTATCTCGCAAATATATGGCAAAGCTAGCTTTATTTTATATTTAAAACTAGATAATTGTTTTCCTAATAAATATTTAATTTGCCAAAATAATAATTTATATATTGATATAGTACTTAGATACAATTTCTCGTGTAATTACACAAAATCGATAAATATTATATATTTGTGATAAATTTCAATTTTATTTTGAATCAGTAATTTTCAAATTTTCTTATTTTTTCTTTCAAATCTTCAATTTATAAGTTTATGTCTTGAACAATATACGGGTGTTCCAGAAATTAGAAAGAATTTTTGACTGATCGTTATTTCATAATTTTTGTATTTAAAAAAATAAAATTATTTAAAATTAATTAACAATTTCCACTAAGATTCAATTTTTATGCCATACAAAATTCCCATTGATTAAATTTTTTTAAAAAAATTCAAATAAAGGTTTAACATTAAAATCAAAAACTAAGATCACGCCCATTACTTAATTTTAAAAATAATTAGTTAATTTATAAATAACAAGCTAATAAACAAAAATTAATTAAAACTAAGATTCAATTTTTTTGCGATACAAAATTAAGATTTATTAAAGTTTTACACAAAAATTTTTTTTGCAATACAAAATTAGGATTCATTAAAGTTTTACACAAAAATAAAAAGAAACTTACAGACAGTTGTCGCGAGTTTGAGACAAAATCCCACCACTACAATTCCAAATTTGTACTGAAAAATTTAAAAATTAGGCTGGACTCAATAATTAATTTTTGAAACAATCAATCATTTTTATAAATAGTTAGTTAAGGAACAAAAATTAATTAAAATTACCAATTTTTGTGAGATTTAATTGTTGTGTGATGAAAAATTACAATTCATTAAATTTTTACATAAAAATTAAAATAAATATGTAACATGAAAATTTAAAATTTAGCTTGGACACTTTAATTAATTTTAAAATTAATTTATTATTTATTAAAATAATAATTAGCTAATAAATGAAAATTAATTAAAATTAGCGATTTCGCTAAGATTTAATTTTGGTGGGATTAAAAATTATAATTCATTTAATGTTTACATCAAAATTAAAATAAACGTGCAACATCAATTTAGTTTAATTAATCATTCAATTGTAACATTAATCGATTTTTTAATTAATTAAATCTATATCTATTTCTTTTAAATTTGAGGATATCTTTTCAATTATAAGATATTTTCAAAATTAGATTCATATAATTCTTAAAATTATGGCTTTGAAGCAAATTATTTTGGAAATAATTAATTTTTTAGAAATAATTTAATTAAATAAAAAATTAACTATAATTATTTAAACAATAATTAATTAAAATAATACATTCCGTTGCTAATATTTTACTGTACATGTGTTCAGTGGACATGGATTGATCCAAATTAATTACATTCTTAAAGGGGAAAATATAATTGATTTTAAAAAAATCATTAAATTGATGCGGGTTTTCCCTAAAAATGGAAAAAAATTTAATTGTAATATATTTTTTAAATTATAAGATTTCTTTAAAATTAGATTTATACAATTCTTAAAAGTGTAAATATTAAAATGGTAATTTCAGAAATAATAAATTATTTTCATAAATAATTAGCTAAAATGAAAATCTATTAAAACGAATTCTTATACCATCAATTAAAATTAGTAATACTATTATTATTTAATTGGACTTGGTTTCAATGGGAGAAAATTTACATAGTTTCGTTGGACGAAAATTAATCAATTGTACTGTTAAAATAGAAAAATAACATTAATTAAAAATTAAATAATAATTAAAATTAACTATATTACCGTCGTTAGCTAGATTTTTCTTAAAAAATGAAAGACGTCTTTTGACATGCAAGATATCTTTTTAATTATAAAATATCTTTAAAATTAGATTCTTATAATTCTTAAAACTGTGGTTAAAAAACAAATTATTTAGAAATAATAAATTATTTTTATAAATAATTAGGTAAAAACAAGAATTAATTATAATTAATTGTATTACAATTAATTATATTTCTTAGATTTAATTGGATATATTTTCATTTGACGAAAATTGAGAGTGTTTTATTAGAAGAAAATTAATCAAAATTAATTAAATTGCTAAAAAGGGGGAAACATAATTATTTCAAAAAGTGAAAAATTATTAAAATTAATTAGATTGCTACGGGGTTGAAAAATATGCTTACGAAATTAATTTATCTTTTTACGTATTTTAAAATAAAGTTAAATTAACACTTATAAGATTCTGGATTCTTAAAATTGGGGTGTTACATCTTATTGCAAAGTAAGTCGATTGATCATTAGTCAATATTTAACTTTATTTAGTTTTTTCAGTATCATGCTTTTTTTAAAAACATGCTTTTCTTTTGGTTCTCATCTGTTTTTGTATTTTCTATGATGTTTCTTTTGAAGTCCAGTTGACAACAAAACATTAATATTTATTTTTGCATAGTTACGAGTGTTTCAAAGGATCTGCTTATTTTTTTAAGTAACAAGTTCCAAAAATAGGTTTTCAAATAGTATTATTTTTTATTTTGTTTCTGCACGAACCAACAATTATATAATAATTCTTTGGTTCAATATGTCACTTTCGCTATGGAATAAGTCTAAGAATTCTTACTAAACAATTGGTTATCGACTCAATCAATTATTGGAATTATATGACTCAACTAGAATATTTTAATTGGCTTTCAACTATGTTAAATATTTATCTAAGTTTCTATCTCCTAAATAAATATTGAAAATCCCACCTACTTTAAATTATTTATTTTATATCGAATTTTGCAAATTGAGATTTTATTTAATTTTTAAATATCATCAAATAGATTGTATATTTTAAGTATTTTTTTAGAGAGTATATTTTAAGTATTAATCATATATATTTCAATTTATTTGTGTTATCCAAATTAATTTAAATATTATATCAAATCATTCAATATTTAATATGCCAAATATGTCAAATTAGTAAGTTTATACCTAATATGTTAATACACGTGTTTAGTATATTTAGAAGGTATTTATTGAAAAAATAAAATATCGAAATAAAAGTCTTCAATTCAACCATCATGATGAGGCGTTGACGGGGATGTGAATTTTCTAGCGGGGCATGGACAGGGAATGGAAGTTTGTAATTCTCATATCATCTTCGCTCGCCCTAGAGTAAACGAGGATGGACCGGAATGAGGATAAGTGTTTCCCGGCATGGCAAGAATGGGGTGTTAGGGTTTGTCGGACATTACTCACTACATTGTTATTTTTATAATATATCTCTATACTGATTATATTTCATAATTAAAACTTAAAAATCATTATTTGCATATTAATTATTAATAATGTACATCATATTGATGTATAATTAATATCTCTCAAAATTTATAATTGCATATAATAAAATGTAAAACAATTTTAAAGACAAACAACGAGCTTTACTAATATTAGTAGAGTTATTTTGATAACTATAATATTTAAGGTTATTTTATTTTGAATTTATATTAGTAGATTAATCTTGCAATGAGCAAAATATTATATATTATCACAATCACTATTACAAATTATCATTCCGCAAAGCACAGAGGTGTAAATGCTAATTAAGTTGCTATTCTATGGAGAATAGTAAATTAGTTGTATAGATTTTCGTAAATTATTCCTTACATACTGGTAGGATGGATTAGTACGAAATATAAAAGAAACTCTTTCGAAATTTTTATAGAATTGTTTCAAGTTAAATTATTTAAATTTATTGTTGTAACTCATTCTTTATTTTAATTATTTTTTTAGATTTTATGTTAATATTATTAACATCTATCAATATCGTTATTAGTTGAAAAATTTATCTTCCGTGCAACGCACGGGTGAAACAGCTAGTTTTAGTTGAAAAGAGAATAGAGAATGTATATTAAAAAAAAGTAAAAAATTATGAGAGATATAAAAATAAATTAAAAATAATGATAAAATAAGAGTGGGTGATGCGAAGGTCGGCTTCTAGATGCAGAAGGTGGTACGAGAATTTATACACAAAAGTGGAGAAAAGTGAAAAATAGAAAAAAATATGGGATCCGTAATTTTTTTATGTGTCTCTATCTCTCTTCCACGTAAATAAAAATAGAGAATGTATAAAAGTTTAATAATGGAGATGCTCTTATTATGAAGTGATTAGTATCAATGTTCAATTTTAAAATTGATTTTACTCCATTTAGAGCATTTCTACCGTTTCTAATGCTACTGGAAAAATTTTAAAATTGGGTTTATTTTTCCTTTTTTTTAACAGTGTCAAATAATATAAAAGTGTATAAATCGGGTTTACTTCCCTCTTTTTTACAATATCAAATAATGTGAAAATTTATAAATCCAATTTTTTTTTATAGATTTTGGGAAAATAAAACTAAAACAAGGGCCAAATTTGATCCCTCTTTTAGCTCCGTCCCCATTATTTGATCATTTTCCCTTTTTCCATATTTTTCCCTCTTACAAACAACTTGTATATCTTCAAGAAAAAAAAAATTTCAAAAAAAACTTGTATATAAACAATTCATATGTTAGCCAGAAACATATATACATAAACAATTTATAAATCGATCCATCAAATACAATATTGATTAGGAGACAATCCTCAATAGATCAATACCAAAGTTCGAATCCCCCCATCCAACCCCTATCTATATATTAATAAAATGAGATCATTTAAAAACCAATAAATAAATAAATAAATATATATATATATATATATATCCTTCAAAAGATTCCTTACACTTGAAAAACATTTTATTGCAATGTACTCTTACAATATCTACTATCGAAAATACCGAATCTGACCCAAAAAAAAAGATGTAAAAAATAAAAAAAAAAACCCTACAACCCGACACACCCACCATCTATATATATATGTATACATGGAGCTTTTTTTTTCCCGCCTAAATGCATTCTCAGTTTTTCCCGCATATTAAATTTTCCTAATATAATCTTCTATCTATATATAGAATAATTTATATATATATAGAAAACGATGATTTTTTCTTATTATATTTTTTATTGTCTTAAATCCGTCTTCCCATTAAAAAAAATCTTTTTTTATTTTTTATTTTTTATTTTTTATTTTCGAATCCATATCGATCTTTCTTCATTTTTTCCTTCTCTAATATATTAATATTAATGTATATAGATTTTATTTTATTATTTCTACCCGACTATATCCAATCTCATAACATATAAATACTTTCTTTATCATTTTCTCTCCTTTTTTTTCATTTTCTACATATAAAAAAAATTGTAATTAAATTTTACTCGACTTGATGAGAGCTTTAAAATAAGTATGCTATTAATACATAAAGTTTTATTTTTTGAAAAATTAAAATTTACCACAAATATATAAATTAGTGTCCAACTTAAATATAAATTAATAATTTGTTACGACACTTAATCGATGTTTGTGTGTAAAATTCAAATATAATGAATTATATAAATAGTTTTAACTTTTAATTCTATTCCATGTTTGATTTACCTTGAAAATAAATTAAATGAAAAATAATGCTTCAATTTGTTTATCTAGCAAATATATGGTAAAGCTAGCTTTATTTTATGTTTGAAACTAGATGATTTTTTTCCTAATAAATATTTAATTTTCAAAAATAATAATTTATATATTGATATAGTACTTAAATACAATTTCTCGTGTAATTACACAAAATCAACAAATATTATATATTTGTGATAAATTTTAATTTTATTTTGAATCAGCAAATCTCAAATTTTCTTATTTTTTCTTTCACATCTTCAATTTATAAGTTGATGTATTGAACAATATACGGGGTGTTCTAGGAATTAGAATGAATTTTTGACTGATCGTTTTTTCATAATTTCCGTATTTAGAAAAATAAAATTATTTAAAATTAGCAATTTCCACTAAGATTTAATTTTTATGCCATACAAAATTCCCATTGATTAAATTTATCCACAAAAATTTAAATAAAGGTTTAACATTAAAATAAAAAATAAGATCAGACCCGTTACTTAATTTTAGAAATAATTAATTAATTTATAAATAACTAGCTAACAAAAAAATTAATTAAAACTAAGATTCATTTTTTTGCGATACAAAATTAAGATTCATTAAAGTTTTACACAAAAATAAAAAGAAACTTATTGGCAGTTGGCCCCAGTTTGAGACAAAATCCCCCCACTATAATTCTGAATTTGCACTAAAAAACTTAAAAATTAGGTTGGACTCAATAACTAATTTTAGAATTAATCAATCATTTTTATAAATTATAGCTAAGGAACAAAAATTAATTAAATTTTTCAATTTTTGTAAGATTTAATTGTTGTGTGATGAAAAATTACAATTCATTAAATTTTTACATAAAAATTAAAATAAATGTTTAATATGAAAATTTAAAACTTAGCTTGGACCCTGAAAATAATAATTAGCGAATAAATGAAAATTAATTAAAATTAGCGATTTCTCTAAGATTTAATTTGGGTGGGACAAAAACTTATAATTCATTTAATGTTTGCATAAAAATTAAAAGAAACGTGCAACATCAATTTTGTTTAATTAATCATTCGAATGTAACATTAATCGATTTTTTAATTAATTGAATCTATATCTATATCTTTTAAATTTCAAGACATCTTTTCAATTATAAGATATTGTTAAAATTAGATTCATATAATTCTTAAAATTATCGCTATGAAGCAAATTATTTTGGAAATAATTAATTTTTTTATAAATAATTAAATTAAATAAAAAATTAACTATAATTATTTTAAAAATAATTAATTAAAATAATAAATTCCGTTGCTAATATTTTTCTACACATGGTATTCAGTGGACAGCGATTGATCCAAATTAATTACATTCTTAAAGGGGAAAATATAATTAATTTTTTTTTAAAAAAATTAAATTGAAGCGGGTTTTCCCTAAAAAATGAAAAAAAATTTAATTGTAATATATCTTTTAAATCATAAGATTTCTTTAAAATTAGATTTATACAATTCTTAAAAGTGTAAATATTAAAATGGTAATTTCAGAAATAATTAATTCTTTTCATAAATAATTAGCTAAAATGAAAATCAATTAAAACGAATTCTTACACCATTAATTAAAATTAGTAATACTATTATTATTTAATTGGACTTGGTTTCTGTGGACGAAAATTGACATGGCTTCGTTGGACGAAAATTAATCAATTGTATCGTTAAAATAGAAAAATAACATTAATTAAAAAATAAATAATAATTAAAATTAATTAGATTACCGTGGTTAGCTAGATTTTTCTATAAAAATGAAAGACATCTTTTGACATGCAAAATATCTTTTTAATTATAAATATCTTTAAAATCAGATTCATACAATTCTTAAAACTGTAGTTAAAAAACAAATTATTTTGAAATAATAAATTATTTTTATAAATAATTAGCTAAAAACAAGAATTATTTATAATTCATTATATTACAATTAGTTATATTTATTAGATTTAATTGGATATATTTTTACTTGACGAAAATTGAGAGAGTTTTATTAGACGAAAATTAATCAAAATTAATTAAATCGCTAAAGGGGGAAAATAATTATTTCAAAAAATGAAAAATTATTAAAATTAATTAGATTGCTACGGTGAAGAAAAATATGCTTACGAAATTTTAGCTTAAAATTTGGCCAAAAAATTTGACCGACCCCACGGCATCCAACGGTGTCGCAAAAATTTTGAAAAAATTACGGGAGCTCCGTCTCGTCGTGCTGAATCTAGATCAAGTCTCGAATTTCAAAACGGAAATCGTTTGGACCCTCAAAATGCCCTGGGAGTTCTGTAATTATAAAACTCTCGGGAGCACTTGATCATTTTTAGTAAGCAGGAATGTTCAAACACTCCCGGGTGCGCCGTAATTACGGCGCTCCCGGGGCATTTTCTAGTCCCATTCGACCTCCGATTTGAAATTCGGGACCGGATCTTGATTCATCACGACGAGACGGAGCTCCGGTAATTTTTTCAAAATTTTTGCGATACCGTTGAATACCGTGAGGCCGGTCAAACTTTTTGGCCAAATTTTAGCTTAAAATTTGGCCAAAAAGTTTGACCGGCCCCACGGCATCCAACGGTGTCGCAAAAATTTCGAAAAAATTACTGGAACTCCATCTCGTCGTGCTAAATCTAGATCAAGTCTCGAATTTCAAAACGGAGATCGTTTGGACCCTGAAAATGCCCTGGGAGTTCTGTAATTATAAAACTCCCGGGAGCACTTGATCATCTTTATATTATAAAAAGAGGAGTGCCACCTAGGCACATTGCCATGTTGGCACTCCTTTAGTTAAATTTTTTTAAAAAAGAATCTTATTTAGAACAAATATTAAATGACATTTAATAATTTCATTTTCTTATTTAATTCATTTTTATTTCCATATTTACTATTTTTTATTTATTTCCAAGTTGACACTCATTTATTATAAATATATATATAAAAACCTAATTTACAAACAAACATTAAATGTACATTTAATCATTTTATTTTTCTTATTTAATTTGTTTTGTTTTTCTCATTTAGTGTGTGTGTGTGTATATATATATATATATTGATTTTTGAACTATATATATAGTTGAAATGAACTAAATGCATGAATTACTGAAAATCGTACTATTAATGAAAACTAAAGTGCCAACTAGACACTGTGCTAAGTTGACAAGCATTTATTTAAAATAAAAAAAATAAAATCCTATTTTAAATATGCATTTTATTATTTTATTTTCCTTATTTAGTATATTTTTTTATTTATTTATTATTTTTCCCTCATTTTATTTTTTATATATATTTTAATTTTTTATATAAATTTTAATTTTCGAATTATGGACATAATAATTGAAAATGAACTAAATGCAAACATTAATGAAAATGTGTTATGAGGTCAAGATTACAAATTATAATGGCAATTGAATTATTTCTAAACATGAGAATTAAGAATTTTCATATACATTTTAATTTTTGAATTATATATATATATATATATATATATATTTCTTATTAAAAGAAGTTGAATTGTCAACTTGGTACAGTGCGACGTTGGCAACGGTTTTCTATTTTAGAAAAAAAATCCGTCTTTATTTATTTAAAATCATAGTTTTAGATAGTTTTTATGCGTAATATACATTGTGAGTTCAATGATCGAAAAATAAGTTTTTACTTCAATTGGTGTTTCTATTTTAGACGTTAAGTTTTCTGAACATATTATTTTATATTTACTTTATAATTTTTTCAAATATCCAGTTTAGATTAACATATGCTATTTCAATGCCAATTCAATATGCATGTAGTATTTGAAATTTTTTTTCAAATTTAAAATTATTTTGGAAATGTTTGTAAAGTTTCAATTTCAACATCCATACCAAATTTAAATGTTATGCAAATTATTATTTCTCTTCTGGATTTATCATATAACAAAAAAATTTTAAGAAGTTTATCAAACTTATATTTACGGATCCCGTGCATCGCACGAGGGTAGTAGTAGTTTTTATAATAGCAAGTGTCTGCATTTTTTTGCGACAAATGAAATCAAAGAAAAAGATATTCATCCCATAATTAATTACTTTTTTTTTTAAGTCGAGATATATGATGCATTTTCAAATTTTGCATCTAATGCAACATCCTATCTTAATTTAGAGGGCCAAAACTCCTCCATTAACCATGCTCAGTCAAGAGATGTTGTAAATTTCAAGAAAATAAAAAATCAAAATGAAAAGAAAATCAAATTACTACATATTTTCACTGTACCTAAAAATTCGTTCATATTGTAATATAATTCAAGATTTTGAAGAAATAAAAAATCATTGAAAAATTAAAGCTGAGAAAAATGAGATGTCAAATAGAACAAGAATCCGCAAAAGGCAACTACTGAAAATATAAGTGTATAGATTTTTCAAATTTTCTAGAAGTTTTAGAAATTAAAGTATACCAATCACGACTTGCATTGGAATTTTGTGACGTTAGAAGAAAGACCTCAAGAGACCAAAAAATGATGGGGGAAAATGCTGAACCTTTTACACATTATTCCAACAACATTTTTGACTTGGGAAGACTTCGGCCAAACATGGCCTCAAAGCCGACCACAAATGAACAGTGGCCCTTAAACTCGTTCTTTTCTATATTGTTTGATTGATTGATTGATTATTATTATCATCATTTAACTATATAAAAAAATAAAAGCGTGTCTAGGTGACAGTGCCACGTTTGGCTATTTTTTGGGAATTAGTTGATTTTATTATTTAATTTATTCTAATTTTCTTATTTTTTTATTTTCCTTATTTTACTTTTTTATATGTATTCCAATTTTTAAATTAATTGATATAATTCTTGTATATTTAGTGTTGCGTGTATTAATAAAAATATGATAAGTGATCAAAGTTACAACATACAATACCTATTAAATTAATTTTAAAAATGAGAATTAACATTTTCTATATACATTTTAATTTTTTAATATTACATTTTAATTATTTATTTTTGAATTAATTATATATATCTTCTTCTTATTAATAAAAATCAAAGTGCCACTTGGTACAATGTCACGTGAGCAGTGGTCTTCTATCTTAGAAAAACCATTATACATATTTAAAAAATTGAACAAAAAACTTCTTTTTTATTTTTACTACATTAAAACGGTAGTTTTAGATAGTTTTCATGAGTAATATGCATTGAACGGTTTAAATAGTGGATAATTTTTTTAAAGTTCAAATAGTGAGTAGTTAAATAATTAAACTTATAATGAATAATTAATTAATTAGAAAATAAATAGAAAATGATAACTTTGATGTCCCATTTTATCATTTCTCAAGCCACTTAGAAAAATAACTATTAAAATTATCATTTAATCATCTCTTCATTTTGTGTCAAAAAAATTACAAGCATGAAAAATTATTTTTTTTACATTTTTTTATTTATTATTGCATGCATTAGTATTTTTAATTTTTTTCTCAATTCTTCTGCATAATTTTTTTTACCGAAAAATCAATATACAGAGTTTTACCTATAAATATTTTATATAGAGATCTTATCATTTCATGCAATATATAATTCATATCCCATAAATCCTCCAAAACTTAATACTTAAAAATAGGTGTTCAAAAATATCGTCATGGCTTAGCTACTTCAATGACGTTGGTGATAAAAATTTTGGAACAAAATTTTAATATGTGCGTTTTTTTGTTCAAATAACTATTGTCTAAATGATCGCAAATATATTGTTGTTGCCAAAAATCATTAATTATGAAAACTAATACGATATTTTTTTTCCTTACACTACACCAAAATGTGTAATTTGTCACTCAATAGAATTTCAATTTGTCACGGTTTTTAACTGTGACTAAAATTCTCGCTGATTATCACCGTTTTAAACCGTAACAATAACTTTTTTTTTTAAGGATTGTCACGGTTTATAACCGTGACAATCCGCGAGATATTGGTCACGGTTTATAACCGTGACCATCTCGCGAGTTGTCACGGTTATAAACCGTGACAACTAGCTCGCGAGTTTTACAAAAAAAAAAAAAAGAAAATTTAAATCTGAAGCAACGTGTTAAAACCAGTAGCTAGCGACGCAGAAGGCAGAAAAACGAGATCCCCAAATTTAAACCCTAATTCTACTCGAAATTCACCATGAAAATTGCAAAAATCAGTCCCAAAACTTGAATTCAAGCTAAAATCAAGGTTTTTGCTCAAGTACCGGCTTAATCACCGTCTGAATTTCAAGGTAATCTCTTGTAGTGAACTTTATGGAGGTAGCTAAAATTGGTCTCATTGATTATTAATTGTTTTTATTGACAAATCTAGGCATATAGCTTCGTTGGTTTAGAAATTATGCTATAATTTGTTGATTATGCAGTATTCTTTGTATAAATTTTGTGTATATTGAGTGTGAAACATACCCTTTGTGTATATTGAGTGTGAAACATACCCTTTAATTATGTAGTATTCCTTATCAATGAATGTTTTGGCTCATTTTAAAACACCTAGTTATTTCTTTCCTTTGTTTTTTTTTAAATTTTAATTTTATTAATAGTGTATGTGTATTTTTTTCCATGTCAAACAATTTTATTTTCATATAATTGTGCATTTTCAAAGACCTTAGGTATTTTCCATTTTAAAAAATTTATTTTAATATAATTCTACATCTCCAAAAAAATCTTAGGTGGTTAATTTTATCTTTGCATATTGATACAATATGTTAGAGCATGAAAATATCTTAGGCGATTTTATCTTTACATATTGATACAATATCTTAGAACATAAAAATTTATAGAAATTAAAAGCTGATTATATGTATATGCGATTAAGAAATTAAATGTATATGGAATTGCTGATTATATGTATATGTGATTAAGAAATTAAAAGCTTGTGATTTAATTAACTGAGGTGCAAGGATAGAATCTGAAGTACTTGCTTGCACAAAAAGTGAGTGATTGATAATTTAGAACCTTTTGTGAACATTGCGCATTGTTAGTTGATTGTAATTGTAGTTTTCATTTTGACATATTAGCCTCATTCACGGGGATTCCCTTCACAATGTTGTCATTATAGGTATGTATTGCTTCTTGGAATTTACTTCATTACTTAATTTTTTTTTGTCACTGCCAGTTGTTTATTTATATTTCATTTTCTATTATCAAAATATTTTTTTTAGTTATTTATGTCATTATCATGTGAGTAGATTTTCAAACATAGTTTTAAGTTATTTACTGTCTATTTCAAGGAAAATTAAACTTGGAGAGTTGAGTTGCTAGTTCCATGGATGCAAGGAGAGCTTTGAGTAACTAGATCTTGGATGCCTACTTACATTATTTCCTCCCATTCTTCTAAATCTTTCCAAACTGAAGCTCAACTTGTTCAAAAATTTTCCAACATTGTACTACATTTGGAGAACTAGACACAAGTTAACTCTTAAAACTTACGATAATAGTTATTTGCGGATGGCCATTTGGTAGTTAGTCCACAAGTGAGGATTTTCACCGTGTTAGCAAACTGTTTCTTTTTCAAAATAGAAATAAAATTAGTGAAAATGAGTGGTGAGATTTATATAATGCATGTGGGTCTCATCAAATATGTCAATTTGATTAGTTTGATCAATTTATGATTTACAATAGAAACAGTTTGCTAACAAGGGCTTTATATACAAGTTTAGTTGCACTAGAAAGCATTCTTGATGTTTGACATTGAACGTTATTTGGATTTTTATGTTTTAAAATCATGTGGTAGAACTTCTCCTTGAGGTAGATGGATACATTTAGAGCATCTCCATTGCTAGTGGATGTTAAGGTGTGATGTGGAGGAGAGAGATAGAGAGAAGATGATTAGGTGGATTGAAAAGAGAATAGAGGATGTGTAGTGTAAAAAAGAGAGAAAAGTGAAAAAGTATGAGAGATGTAAAAACAAATTCAAAAATAATAATAAAATAATAGTGGAGGATGTGAAGTTGGGCTTCTAGATGTAGAAGTGGCACGGGAATTTATGGTGAAAAAGTGAGAAAAAGTGGGAAAAGAGTAGGAAAAGTGAGAAAAAGAGAAAAAAATGTGGGACCCGCAATTTTTTGTGTGTCTCTATCTCTCTTCCATGTAAGCAAAAATAGAGGATATGTAGAAGTTGTGCAATAGAGATGCTCTTAGTTGCTTAATATGTATAAGATCATAATGTCAAATGTTTACATTATTCAAATGTGACATTTTCAATTTTTGTAATTAGAAAATGCAATAGTCTTGCTTAATGTGTATAAGATCATAGTTGCTTTTCTCTTTAAGAGTTTCATGTAATCTATGTTGTTCGGGCTCGAGGACATGTATCCGACAATGGTGCACGGATCCCTCTTTTTTCTAAAATACAGGATTTGATTGCAATGAGATATTTTATTGCAAACGCTGCCATAATGAAGCAAAGGTTAAGTCTTACTCGATTATTTATTTATATATTATTTTGGATTCGATTAATTAGTTCGTGTAATTAAATAGTATAAGATTTTGAGCAGAAAATTAATAATTTCCTATCGTTTTTTTTAACATTCGGCTATGTTGTAGCGGCATTTGTTTGGTATTTCAATTTTGTAATTTGTGTTGTTAAGACAGACTTTAAGAAGAATAGAGAAATATGATGAAATATTTGGTATTTACATTTTGTAATTTGTATTGTTGAGAAGAGAAATATTATGAATTATTCTGCCAGAATTCTAACTACTATTATTTACAATTTTTTTTTTTATTTTTTTCCCGGTCGTTGGTCACAATTTATAACTGTGACCAATTTAAATTACATTGGCCCTTCAGTTTACCAATGTCAAAAAATTATATTTAACTTTTTTTTTTATTTTCTCAATTTGTCATTTTGTCACGGTTTTAAACCGTGACAACCCAGTTGCGACGGTGTTTTTTGTCACGATTTAAAACCGTGACAATTTGCGAGATATGGTGTAGTGTTATAAGATAATAGTTTGGATCAAAATTTGTAAACTATTATTAAAATCTACAATATTATATATGTTTTGTTATTATTTTTTTATATTAATGTTATTATTTTTGTTGTACGAATGTTGTTTTATGTAAACAAACCATCTAATCGTCTCGTTCATCGCACGGAAGAAATACTAGTTATTATTAGATTTGATTGATTGATTTACCATCATTATCATTATTATTATTATTATTATTATTATTATTATTATTATTATTATTATTATCCGTGCATTACACGAAAGATTAATTTTTTAAGGGCTTTTGCCCACTAACTACATTTTAAGGAAAAATTTGCCCACTGCCATTTTATTTTTTGCCTATTAACTGCATATATTTCCCTAATATGACCATAATAAACTTTAAATGATACTAATATTACAAAAAACCCGAGGTTTTCTATCTTTCAAATTGTACAAATTGTCATCTATCATTAAATTTGCACAAGAGGTCCTTCGACTTTAAAATATTGCACTTTAGTCCCCGATTTTTGAAGTTTCTTTTAAAAATATCCCAAAATATTTTCATTCAAGATCCTGTATCTTTAGATTATTTCATTTTGGTCCTCCAACTTTTGGATTTTTAACATTTTAGTCCTTTTTGCTATCCTTTTTCTGGTTCTCTTCCACATTTAAGAAATTCACCTACAAATACCAAAGTTACATACAATTAAGTAAAAATCCGCTTATTCAATTCAAAAATCACCAATTTAAAGATATAAATAAGTATGTCAAATGCGCACTTCTTAATTACTACTCCAGGTAATCTCAATCAATATTACTTGGGGTGGTAATAGAGATTACCACCTCTGGCAATCTCGACCAATGTTCAATTTCTCATTTTCCCTGTCTCCGACTTTCTCTCTCTAAATTATCACCCCCGGTAATCTCAATCAACATTAAACTTCTCACTTCCATGAGCCCCCACTTTCTTTTTTTACGCACTTTCTCTCTCTAGATTATCACCCTCAATAATCTCAAATTGTATTCAACTTCCCGCTTCCCTCGCCCCCAACTTTCTCTATGCACTTTCTATCTCTAGATTACTACCCTCGGTAATCTCAATCAATATTTAACTTCTTACATTCATCTTCCCCAACTTTTTGCCAAATATGACATTGTCACCTATAAATTTTGCCCACGGGGCACTTCAAGTTTTATTATATTAGGATTAGGATTAGGATTATGAATATGATTTTTTCTATTATATTTTTATTTTTATTTTTTTCTCCACTCACACATAGTAGGAGGATCAACAGTGGTTCCCCACCTACCCCCACACACATTAGGATTAGGATATAGTTATCGATTACTTAATTTAAGAATTATTTAATTTGCTCAATTTATTGTTAATTAATAATTTAATACTAAATTTATAATGATTAATAATATTTGGCGGAAAAATTCATGTATAACTATCCTACTTTTTTTTTTTTTTTTTAAAGAGCCATCCTACTTTTATATATCGTTCTAGGTATTATATTTGGCGAAAAATATAATCCACAATGTATTAAATTGGGGAATGATGGAAAAAAATAAATTTAATTGAGAAATAACATAACCTCACATCTTTACTTCTTTGTCTTAAATGTCCTTAATGTTATTAGAATCTATAACATTTATATTGTATTAAAAACAAGTGCCACTCGTCCATCTTAATTGTGACACTTTTATTTAAAATAAAACACCAACCAGTACATGAAAATGACAAAATCAAACAAATTATAGCAATTAAATTTACCCGCGCGAGCACACAATGACGGTGACTTTTTGTTTAAATATATACTCAAATTTTCTCTCTTGAACTTGCATTGAAAAATTTTCCCAAATAAAGGGTAAGAAATTAAAATGGATTACACCCAATTTCTCTCCATCTTTATTGCATGGCTAATCATCTTCTCCTTTGCTCACCCTGCATCCTCGAGCGATGGTCCTACTCAAGCACTAATAGCTAAGATCTGCTCCCAAACATCGGATTATCCATTTTGCTACAATACTTTCAGGCAGAAACTTCTTCCCACCCTGAGAGCAGATGCTAAACTCCTAACTCATATAGCCATAACTCAATTGCTCGAAAACTCGACCACTACCCGGATTTACATACAAAAGAAAGAATCTGCTCAAAAAGACAAGGAAACAAGGGATCTTTATGAAATCTGCAATGCTGGTTATGGGTTTATGATGGAGGCTTTGGAAGATGCCACGAGAGATTTTGTTGCTATAAATTTCAAGAATGTGATCAATTTAGTGTCTAAATGTGAAAGGCCCATAAATGACTGTCAAAGGGTTTTTGGTGCAAATATTGATGCTGGATTGAAGGAAATGAATAGGCAGATGGGAATTCTTGTGACCATGTCTTTGGCTGCTGCTAGACTTATTGGCACTTGATTAGTTGATTATTATGATTCATTTTCAAATGATTTATTATAAGACATCTAATTTACATCTTTTGAGAATATCATATATTTTCCTTTTGGAAAGCAATATAAAATTTTATTCTCGCATGGGCGGTGTTGTGTTCACATAGATTTCTAAATTGTTAAAATTAAAGTTTCGTCTTGGTTTTAATATTGATTATTGCTACAAAATTAGGGATGGAAAAACGGGTCGAGAAACCTGAGAACCGCGGTTACTGAACCGAACGGGTCGAAAAAACCCAAACCGATGGATCGGTGGATCGGATATGGTTGTTTATAGTAAAACCCGATACGGATATGGTTAGTAATATCGTAACCGAACCCGAACCGAATAACCGATATTTTTTTTCTAAAAAAATTTAAAATTAATTATCAATTCCAAAATCAAAAGTTGAAAATCTAAAATCTATAATGAGTTGTCAATTGTGATGAAAACTATTTATTTTGCTTGCATGGTGTGTGATTTCCTATTTTGTTTGAAGACTAGTAACTACTTCATACTTTTTAGTTGTATCGTTTATGGACAAAGATAATGGATTAATTATTTGTTATTAGTGTATTAAAGTCTAATCAGTAATAATTTGTGATAGTGCAATGGTAGAATGCTAGAATAAGAATGTAATGCTAGAATGTTTATCAATTAAAATGAGAATGTAATATTCAATGTTTTTAGCATAAGGTATTGGTGTTTTCAGTATGCGTAGGTAACTTTTGGTTAAAAAAATATAGGCCAACATGGCTTAAAAAAAAAACCGGTTTTGAAAACGGTTCGGAATCCTGAACCGAATCGAACCGAACCGGAACCCGAACCGAACCGAAACAGGTTCAGTTCGGTTATGGTTATGGTTTTTACCCATCGGTTCGGTCCGTAGTTCTGGCCGAACTATCCCCGAACAGAACCGTTGCCAACCACAAAATGTCCAGATAAAAAGAATAATAGGTATTTTTTTTCCAAGACCTATGTGGTATGATGGCATCTAATTAAGTGGCATTCCCGCACTGTTGAGTATTACGAGCTATTTTCCACTGCCCTACAATTTCTTTGTGATTCCAAAAAGTAAAAATAAATATAAATATAATAGTAATAGTTTCAAATAGGTAAATTAAATTTTATGTCATTAATGGCATAGTAAATTATTATCAAAATCGTTATTAATTTATATCAGTTAATATAACATTTTAACAATATTATAGAACCTGCTATATATAATACATGTGACCAAAAAAAAAAAAAAAAACCAAGAAGAAGAAGTCGAACATGAAGATCAAGATGATGGAAAATGCTAGGTCCATTTTAAAAGAGAAAAAACTATTTCAACAAGATAGTATATATGCAAGAAAACAGTGCTTCATATACAACTTCTTCACCCGTTCAGAAGTGTCATTGGGCCAAGAATCATGAGAAGCCAAAAATATAGGCCAGCAAACCAACAATTACTCTCTCTTTTTAAAAAACAGAAAGTTCTTACCACTAAACATCGTAACATGTAAATTAAAGGAATATAAATAAAGCTAAACATCTATAATTTTTGTCATAAAAGATGACATGTTAAAGGCAAAAGTTATGTTTCATCTTTAATGGTTGTGTAATATTCTTTAAGCAAGAGTAAGGGTACCAAGGACGTTTTATCTCATTACGTTACTCTTTGCATGTGTAACTTTCAATATCACTGTAGCCAGATTGAAAGAAATATAATAAACTTTGCAACTCATTAATTTATTCTGGATTAAGTTTTTTAATTTCTAGATTCAGTCGAATTAAGTTTCTTACCATATTTTAGTAGAATTAAGTTTCTTACCATAATTTAGTCGGTGATAATAATTAGCTATAAGGATGGTGAAATAAATCACTTAATCGCATATTACATTTATTTTTCTTCTTCTACGAATTCATATCTATTTTAATTTATCAAGATGAAAATGGTTTAAGTAAGATCAAATCATCACGAATCATGAAAATCGAAAGAATATAGTATAAAGATTAAAGCAGTATTATCAATACACAATATCATGAAAATTGAAATAAATCAGATAGCAGTAACAAAATTGTGTTATTACCTTATATATAAATGTAGCAATGATCACTAGATTGTGAATTGGATTATAGGGCTGCTTTTTGTATAAATAGTGATGATGGCTCACCTTGTTCATTACAAAAATAGGCAGTGAAATACAGCTACATTCCCAATTTTTTTACACAAAGGAAAAAAAAAATGGAGTGTGCTTATTATCGCTCGATCTTTTCTGCATGGTTAATCATCTTCTCCTTCATTCAACCATCGATGAGCGACGATCCAACTCAAGCACTAATCAATCAGATTTGTCGCCAAACATCGGATTTTAACTTTTGCGCCAATATATTTAAACAAAAACTTCCTTCTCCGGTAGCAAATGCTGTTGTTCTAACTCAAATAGCCATATCTCAATCACTCCAAAAATCTACGACTACGCGTATTTACATACAAAAGAAAGAAGCTGCTGAAAGGAACCCAGAAACAAAGAATCTTTATGAAATCTGCAATGCTGGTTATGGGGTTGTGATGGAGGCTTTGGAAGATGCCAGCAAAGATTTTGCTGGTAGAAATTACAAGAATGTGTTGACTTCATTATCAAAATGTCCAAGGCCTATAAATGACTGTGGAAATGTTTTTGGTGCAAGCATTGATGGTGGATTGAAGGAGATGAATAGGCAGATGGCAATACTTGTAACCATGTCTTCGGCCGCGGATAGACTTATTGGTAGTTAATTTATTATGATTTGTGAATCATATTTCAAATGATTGTTATTATGATGTAAAAGCAATAAATAAATAACATAACACCTAAATCTTTGAGTTTGCAAATTACTTTCAACCCTAAATTATTTCAAAAAATACTTTATTACCAATTTCATTTAACAAAATAACAATTTCACTTAGCAATTCCAACATTAACCCCTGAGCTACTTCTTTCTCCCTAACTGGTTCGCGCTTGATTCTTCTCATTCACTGCCCCACATATGATTAGAGACATATAAAGAGCCTTTTTGTATATGAGGAAATTACTGCAGACCATGTTTTAACTTTGATTAATTCAATAATCCGGTAAAATAAAACTATTTTAAAAAAAAAGTTACGCAACCGCGCCTTAAAATCACGCTTTTCAGGCACGCGCGATTGCTTGGGTTCTTTTCTTCATTCTTATTTAATTTTCTCACTCTGAACTCATTATAAATTGTGTGTAACTAATTACAATGGAGTGTAATAAATTATAAATGGTTTGTAATGAATTACAAAGAATATATAAAAAATTACAAACAGTTTGTAGCACATTACAAAGTGTGTGTAACAGTGTGTAATATTACAGACAATTCGGATTTCTATTATTAGTTTGTGTAATACCGTGTAATAGATATGGGAAGGAGTTATTTGTGTAATATTTGTGTATATTTATTTATATACACAATTATAATTTAATTACTCCATGAAATAGATATGGCATTTATACGATAATATTTTCCTCCCCACATGGGAAGAAGTTATTTTCCCACATCAATAGGTGGGTTGTTGTTAATACTAAAATTGTATCCCATTATTGATGTGTTAACCCCCAATTGTTGATGCATTAGTTTTGGGGAGAATAACTTTTTTTTCATAGTTGTGTGTTAATAAGTGTATTGCATATTGAAATATCGTAAGTTCGGCAGAAGTAATGTGAACCAAATAAAGAAATTATCTTTGTGAACCTCCAAATAATAAAAACTTTAATAATATTTTCAAAAATTGGCTAAGTGGCACAATAAGGACCTAACGTCTATGATAGCTGCAGATTGAGGACCCATTTGAAAAAAATTCATGCCTTTTTTATCTCTATACTTAAACTTTATTAGCAAACCAAGATTTTTGTTGGGAAAGCGGCGACAGGGAGAATATTGACTTTCTTCCCAATTCAAATAAAATATGTAATAATTCAATTTTTAATACAAAATTTCTTAATATGTGCAAATTGGCCTTAGATGTTTCTAAAATGTTTTCAATTCAATTTTCGAAGGTAAGAGTCTTCTAAGAGATAAATAGTTGTGCAAAACAGAGTTCAACACCCAAAGAACATCTATGGGAGAATAAATATTTATCACTAAGGTTGGGCGCTGGGTTGGGTTGGATTGGGTTGGGTTGGGGTCAATCCTAATCCAACCCAATTAAATTGGTTTAGTGAAAAATGAACCCAATTCAACCTACTCAAATAGTAAAATCAATCCAATCCACCCAACTAAGGTTGGTTTGAATTCCATCAGGTCGTCGGTTTGGAATTCAGCCAAATAATAGTTTAATATAATTTTTTACTAATTAAATTGGCGTAAAATTGGTTATTAGCTCAATCCAATTCTAACTCGTACATTGGCGATTTTGTAAAATCATACACTGTGAGTTCCTATTTTAAAATTTTTTACTCATTTCTCACAATTTATTTTTTAAAATTTTTATTTTTATTTTTATTTAAACTAATTGACCGATTGAGCTGGGTTGGGTTTAATTTGGTTGTCTTTTAGAACCGGAACCCAATCCAATTGAAAATCAAAATCCAACCCAAAGAAGTGAAAAATCTAATCCAACTCAAGCGAGGTGGGTTGGGTTGGTTTTTGCCCAACCCTATTTCTAGCATGTTTTAAGGTAATTGTCATCAATCAATCAGCCAATTTAAGTATTAAAATAAACATGTAAAACTTAAGTATTTAAATAAACATGTAAAACCACAACCCAAGAAAAACAACAAAAATAATTAGAGCAAAATGATTGATCAAAGAGGAAAAATCACTGGAAAAACCACTTGAAAAACTCTTCGAATGGTTAAGAAACCTCAAGGCAAACTTGCCAAAGAAGAATGTACTTGAAAAAGTTAACTGACAAACTGATTTAGACTTGAGTAACAAAATGGGTGGGACTATTCACACCCCAAGGATTACTTAGCACACCCCCCAAAATCTTCATCTTCCCCAAAATACCCAAAAAAAAAGGAAAAAAAATTGTTCGGCCACTCTTGGCCGAGCAGCTTCGAAGCCATTCGGCGCCAACCATGGCCAAATGGCTTCGAAGCTTTGGTCGCCAACCATGGCCGAACACCTTCAAAACTGTTCGGCCATGGTTGGCCGAACAAGCTAAACGGAAAAAAAAATTCCGGCAAGTTTATGCCACCATTAATGGTGGTTTCGATCACCTCCGATGATGAACTTTCCTTTTTCTTTATTTATTTTTTTTTGGCCCTTCTTCTTCCCTTAATTTCCACCATTAATGGCGAGTGAAGCCACCATTGCAGGTGGTTTCGACCACCTGCAATGGTGGTTTCAACCACTACTGGGGTGGGGGGAGGCAGGTGTTGTGTTTTTTCTTTTTCTTTTTCTTTTTTTTTTTTTTGGGAAAACAAGGATATTTTGGGGAGTGGAATTTTTTGGGGTGTGCTTAGGAAGAGAGGGCGTGTGAATAGTCCCACCCTAATAAAATTACTCTTTGAATGGATATCTTTCATCATAATGTCGTCAATTGTAAATAGATTTCCAAAATTAAAGAAAGTGACTCAAATGTGTCTGGAAAAAGATAGAACGCAAGACTTGATGCTAAAGGATTTTCTCAGAAGAAAGGTGTTGATTATAGCGAAACGTTTTCTCCCTTTATTAAATACACCTTCATTAGACTCTTTTTTTTTTTTTATAAACACCTTCATTAGACTTTTGTTAGCGCTCATCCTTCACATTGATTAGGAATTGGATCAATGACATGTTAAAACTGCTTTCCTCCTTGAGGAACGAGGAAGAACCATTTACACGCATCGACCTAAGAGATTTTGTGTAAAATCCAAATCTGATCATTTTGTTAAAGAAATATTTAGGGTAAATTTAATGAATGGTCATTAAACTTTCAAGATGTAACTAATTACTCACTGAACTTTGAAATATAACTAAATACTCACTCAACTTTACTTAAAGTCATTTATCCACCACTCGTTAACTTAATATTTATTCTATTAGCATATTGCATCAATTTGAACAACGATATTATACATGTGACCAACTAGATCAACTGTTAGTATAAAAAACTCACTCAAATGAAACGAAAAGCTATATAAACAATAAGAAATGCGACATAAGTATTGTTTCAGACAGTGACATTTCTGATAGTTTATTTAGTTTTTCTCTTATTTTAGTTCCAATAGATGAATTTATTTTACCAACAACTAGTTTAATTGTTTCTACAAAGAATGTTATTAGTCATATGCACATAATTCTTAAATATATTTAAATATTGAGTTAAAGAGTGATTATTAGTTGACATTAAATAAATTTCAGTGAGTATCCAGTTACATTTCAAAGTTCAATGAGTAATTAAGGATATCTTAAAAATTTGGTGATCATTTATTAAATTTACCGAAAATATTTATATGGGCTTAAACAAGCTCCAACACCACGATATAAAAAAGTTTGGCACCTTCATAAAAATAGCTTTGACTTGTGCTTCTTCTTAATTTGCGTTGATGATGCGTTGTTAGTATGTCATCATAAAAAAGAAATTGGTTTTGTCAAAGACAAATTGAAATTTTGAAATGAAGAATTCAAGAATGATTAAATAATACTGGACAAGGAAATAAACAGGAATAGAAATGACTGCTCCCTATTTCGAAATCAAACTTAGTTTTAGAAAAAATAAAAAATAAAAATTCTACAATACCACATGCTACGGGCCTAATTGATTCATTTTATATTTGATAAAATTGAATTTGTTTTTGGATATGCGGTTAAAAATTTAAAAAGATGTATTAAAATATAAGGGGAAAAAAAAGATTGAATCAATGTGTGAGTATTAATTAAAAAAGTATGAGAAAGAAAAAGTAAATTAAATTTGATGAAATTTAATATAAATACAACAATTGCTAACTACCACTTGCAAAGAGAGGAAAAATTCAAAGGCAACAGGTCATTCTCAGAGAATATCGAGGAGGAAAAATTAGAGGGAAATGTGAATTTGTCACATGACATTAAAGTATTGGTTAATATCAAATTATGTGGGCCATATTGGGAAGGATCATTATCTAAATTTGAGGCTAAATTTATTCCCAAATTTAGAGAATTGCGATGCTCCTCAAAATTGGGTTTCTATTTCACTATATTATTTGAAATGTAATGAGAGAAAAAAATCCAAATTTAAAATTTTTTTTCTCCACATTAATTTTGCTCCAAGAGACCCAAATTTGCTCCCAGTATAAGAGTTTTGAATAGATTTATGGAAAATCAAGGTAAAACACATTGGATTGTAGTTAAATGGTTACTCAAAAATTTATGTGATTCTTCCAAACTAGTAAGATCCCAATAATAAGAAGGGTGATAGCATTGATTTTTTTACCATTTTTCCCACTTTATTATTTATTTTTATTTCTTTTTTTATTAAATTAATCATATTTACATATCTCATAATCTATATATATTATACAAATTTTCATCATTCAATTTCACTCATTCTCTATCATTTTTTATATAAAATTTATAAAATAAAAAATAAAAAATTCCATCGTACCACCCGTAAGATCTCAATAATGACCAAAAAAAAAAAAGAAGAAAGAAAATGAATTAATGAAAACAGAGGCCAATAAGGAACACGTGCCAAATCTTGTTGGTTTTGGAAACACATACACCTGTACATTCTACAAAACTTGTCAGTACAGACAGCCTTTATTTTTAGGATAAAGTATTATATTCATATATATTTGTCTTGTCATATCCAAATCTCAATCTAAATCGAACAAGTTAACGGCCCCTCCATTTTGCCCTTCACACCCGCCAAAGGCCAGTGGGCCACTCTTGTCTTGTACCCTATTGGCTCTGCCTATGCCTATTCACACTTCAACCTCACCCTCACACTCAAGGATAATGTCATTATTAATGATGCTCACACTATTTGTAATAATGAAGCCACTGTTATTTGCTCACACAGTGAAGCCACTATTTGAACGTTTTTGCTATTATTTGATAGAGATCTTCCACTCGTGGATTTTAGCTTGTTTTGATTTTTTTTTTAACTTCAAAATTCATTTTATTATTTAATTAAAATCAACTTTTTATATTAATTACAAACCTCAAATTACTATTTATTTTATATATATTTCGTAGCCCATACTACTATTCTACGTAAAATTTAGTTTTAAGCCAAATAAATATTTACAAAGAGATATGCTTAGAGGTTGTTTGATATGGCAACTGTGAAACAAAAACAATTTCTTGAGAAGAACGTGTCTGAAGATACCTGGTAAATGAGAGTGATTGCAGTGTGCTTAATTAATAGGGTGTAAGAAAAATTGATTGTAAAAATAATTTTATCGAAAAACGCTTATTTCTCTTCCTCCCTCCGTCCCATAAATATGTGCTTGGGGGGGGGGGTTCCAAATATATAGTCTTACTTTTATATTAAGAAATATTTTTTTATTTATTTAATAAACAACCTTATTTAATTTATTTAATTATAACCACTATTTTTTAATATTGATCATTAAATAAAGATAGATTAGGAAATTAATTATAATATTTGGGATGGAGGGAGTATTGTTTAGTTGAGAATGTACTCAATTTGTTTAATGACTTTGGAAAGTAAATTTTACATTGCTCTCTCTATTGGTTGCGAAGTTTTTTCACGTAGAAATTAGAGTTTTTATCTTGACTACAAAAGCATTACAATTTTGACCGTTAAAATGACTTTTTTTTTTTCAAAGAAGATCTGAGATAGAGATCGAATAAGAAATTTATAAATTTCACAAATTTATGTGATTGAAAAGGAGATGAAAAATAAAATTTGAGCCCAATTTTTTTAGGGAGAATTTGAGCTAAATTCTAGAACAACTAAACTATTAAAATAATATTTATATCACCATGTCACCAAGGAATAATATTACTTTATCTTCTCACACCGATCTTGTCTCTTTCTATTTTCCTTCGCTCAGTATTGGATTATGTTTAGGCATTCCCATGTCGTCGCCCTAACGAGGGACATTGGCATGCTCTTTGCACCAGTCAAATACAACCGTGTAATTTTGTGTCAACAATTACCCAAAATACAGCCTAATTGATGCTGCATATTCGTTGTGTAATAAAAGCAAACATTCCTGTTTGGAATTGCATTCCTTGTAGATCGAACTTGGGCTTGAAGGTGCATGGAAAATGTGCATTGGTAGTTAGTTACTACAATTACTCATTACTAGCTAGAATCAGGGCACTCAACCCAGCGCCAGTTACAAGGGACGAGTAAATAGTGGAGATGTGGATCTAAATAGTGAGAAGAGGCGTTTACACATGTTGAATATTCTAGAAGTACTAGAAATTTTTTTTTTTTTTTTTTTTTTGTTGAATGATGCAGTTACTGATGAAATATAAAAGTAAGAAATCAAAGATATTGAAAAGAAAAATTAATAAAAACTCTTACAAGAAATGTGATTTCTTCTTTATCTTTCGCAGAAATCATCGGAAATTTTCACTGCAATTGTGGATTTGTGCCCCTTGGAGATTTATTTCAATTCACAAATGGAACCTCTAGTTGGAACCTTTGTGTAAGTGGTGTTTTTCTTGCACACGGGTGTTGAAACTCTGCGTTTCAATTCACTGGAGCATACCGTATGCAAGAAAAAACAGCCTTTAACTCTTGTTGAAATGACTATTCAAATTATGATTGCTAAATCTACAGTTTTAGTAATAGAAATGTAAATGAAACTTATACAAATCAAGTCGCTCAATCATTTTCTAATTAATCGATCATGGACAAAGTTAGAATTAAAGGTCGGGGGACTATCATCCGTCACAACAAAAATTTTAGCATAAAAAAAAATTTTAATACAAAACATAATGGACACAACCATTTAAAAAAAAATTGAAAGAAAGTTTAAAACATAATATTAAAAAGAACATTTAAAGGGCTGTTGTGAAAATTTTTTCGGTATGCAGTAGCCAGTAGGTAGCCTTCTCGAGCAAATAATTGGCCCCGTCCCTGTAATCGAGAATAATAAACATGTCTAAACACCGTCGGTAGTGCCACCATTATGCACTATAATGCATTTTTTAGTTACACACGACATTCGTTGAGAAAATCGAAATCAAATCCAATAACAAAGTGAATATTCATTAATTAATCATTCCTGCTAAACCCTTTTTTTTTTTTTTTTAATCTATAAATCTCTATCAACTAGAGCAGCCAAAAAATTTCTGTAGACGCAAATGTAAAATAGAGGCCAAACGTTGATGTGGTAAATAATTCTGCGCATTATTAGTTAATTAATTAATTATTTAATTTTTGTGCTCGCACTTTGCCGTGCTTAATCTGTCATACTCTTCCTCAAGTCATGTCATTTTTTGTAGCGTTACGTTCCCTTTTGCGTGTCCAACGTACAACAAACATAGCTATGAATCGTGGCCCTATAGCATCCTTCCACATCATCAACCCTGTACGAAGGGCATAATCACCGGGGTGCCAATGGATATGCCCGCTAGCTAGGTTTCAAAAGCTTGGATCAGATATATATATTCAGTTTTTTCGTTTTCTTTTTTCAAATTTCCTGGAATATTCGATTCTAAATTCCTGTGCATTATATTAATTTATGCTTGTTTTAACCACCAACTTTAATTAAAGATTATCGTGTTGGAGTCTCCATCTGGGGTAATCTCTGCAGTGTCAGAAAGAAATTCATTTATATTGTGTTAATTTATATTTTATTTGAGTAGCAATCTGCTCATCTGAAAGCTGAAAAAGAGGAAGAAGAATAATGTTTGATTTTACGAAAACGAAGAGAGTTACTGACCCTCTGGATGATAAAATGAAAGCACGGATCTTCGGCGGCGGCGCCGGAGACGGTATCGGCGGCAGCAGCAGCGGGAGCGAACACAGTGGACAAGCAGATGACGACGTCGTTTCACCGGATCCTTTCTTCCGTTTTCCGGTTGACGTATCGCCTGGTCGAGACGGAGATTACTCATCTCTACAGAATTTAGAAAGTACTGATTTGGATTATGATGACCGTGATTCATCAATGTATGATGATGATTCTAATAGTTTAAATGTGAAAAGCGATTTGATTGAACGAATTGTAACAGATCGCACGGATTCGTATAGAAATATGCTTCTCGTTCATGTTTCGAAAGCTCTGCAACTGTTTTCGTCTCTGAAATTGAACAAACAGATTTTCAGGCGGAATGTGATGGCGTTTTTGAGGCAGTGTGGCCACAATGCGGCGATCTGCAAGACGAAATGGGAGAGCTCCGGTGGATTAACCGCCGGAAATTACGAGTTCATCGACGTCGTCCGACGAGACTCAACAAGGTATTTCGTAGATCTGGATTTTTCCGGCGAGTTCGAAATAGCGAGGCCTACTAAGTTCTACCAACATCTATTCCAACTCATGCCTACCGTATTCGTCGGTAAGGAGGACGAATTGAAGCAGATCTTGAAGACAATGAGTGACGCTGCAAAACGATCGTTGAAATGCAGAGCACTCACTCTGCCGCCATGGCGGAAACACCGTTTTCTGCAGAACAAGTGGTTTGGTCCGTATCGTCGGACGGTCAATCTCTATCCTCCTAATACGTTATCGTTTAACCAGAGTTACGGTGTTAAGTGTCGAGCCGTCGGGTTTGACGCCGCCATTAACGGCGGAGGTCTAACGTTTCCATCGACAGCCCGTACAAGATGATGATATATTAGAAATGCAAAATAATATATATTTTTAAAAGAATTTCAGTAATTTTTAATTAGATTTATATATCATTTCTTGTGTATGCGGAAACTGCACGTTGTGTAACTGACGGCTCAGATAGGTTATCAGGCAAGACCCGTTGGATTATTTTAAGTCGTTTAATTTTTCAACTTTAAAAATCAAACTCTAATTTCAGTTATGTTAGAACCATAAACGCAAATGATCCGGTGTTCATATATGACTTGATGATTGATATATAGTCCCCTAATGGTGGAAGGGATATTTATCAATCATCTGATCATAAAATGCCTCACATGTGAATATATATGGCTACTGGATCGGAAGTGTAACCAAAAATCTTAGCATAAATCTTAGCAGATATTTACTAATTATATGCATATGTGATATACTGATATGTCCTAGTCCACACTGCTACAAAATAAAAGATATAGAATATAATTTTTTAGGAAAGTAGAAGAAATTTTGGTACTGTTCAAGTATCTTAATTCTTTTCGCAAAGGAGAATTATGTTTTTTTTTTTAAAGAAAACACACAACACACGCACATAAGATACAAAGATCTAGCACTGAAGAATTTCAAGCACTATTGAGCGGTTTTTAACTATGGAACGCTCAGGCCATTTTGATGGCCTGTTCGATCTCCGTTTTGAAATCTGAGATCAGATCTAGAATCAGCACGATGAGAGTGAGTTTCAGGAATTTTCCGAAATTTTTCCGACAACTTGTAGCTGCCGTGACCGCCGGTCAAAGTTTAACAATATTTTTTGGGCAAAAAATGTTGTTAAACTTTGACCCGCGGTCACGGCCGCTATGAGTCACCGGAAAAAATTCGGAAAATTCCTGGAACTCACTCTCGCCGTGCTGATTCTAGATCTGGTCCCGGATTTCAAAATGGAGGTCGAACGGGCCATCAAAATGGCCCGAGCGTTCCGTAAGATACGGAACGCTCGATGGTACTGAAAACAACCTGGATCTAGCACATCAATACTCAAAATTATGGTGAGAAACCATCAGGAGTAGCCTAATGGCCAGAACCTCTCTTGACTAACTAGAGATTCAAGGTTCGAACCCTATAAATATTATAATAATGTTATATTTACACCCTATATGGTGTTTGTGGTTTGTACAGGTTTTTTTGTTCTGTTTGTTTCTATTTCTTCGTTGTCATTTGGTAGTTATAGAGCCCTAGGATGCGCCCCCAGATTCATTCTCCGCGAGCCCCAAATCAAGATCGAAATGGATCGTGCTTTAACTGATTTAATGATATATTCTAATGTAATATGTCTAGCTTGCAATCTACCATTCAAAAAAATTATGGTTAGAATAGAATTATGTTAGTACCCTAATTATTAGAACATTTATCTAATTAAAATCATATGATAATTTATACAGGTTACAACAAAATAAGGATGTGTCAATTTACTAATTACACAATTTGATAGATTCCTGTTAGTGTACTAGTTTTTATACATTTTTACATATTTTGATACATTCTTTTTAATCCAACTCATTCTCTCTCATATTTCACATCCACATATCTCATGGGACATACTTGTACTACACAAATCTCCACAATTCAACTCCACTTATTCTCTCTCTTATATCACATAAAAATCTATTTTTACACATACGCTAACACGCGCGTCTTTTTACACCACATTATTATATACAGGCATGATCTAATTTCATCGATAACACCTTAGTTATGGTACCAAAATTATGGCCAAAACTTTGACTGGCCGCCACGCTGTCGTCGGAAAATTTTTTCAGATTGCTGGAGCTCTCCCACGCCGTACTGATTCTAGATCTAATCTCTAATTTTAAAACAGATATCGGATTGGATCCGAAAATACTATTGATGGCACTAGAAAAACCTTGTTATTCCATAATAGTATTAATTGGAATTCAAGGTGTTTGTTTTAATGGAAAAGACACCATTTTATCGATAATTGACTGGGATTCGAGCCACTATCCATCCCACGATCTCCACTATGTACTTAAAAAATAAAATTAAAAAAAAAAATTCTTACTGCACAGAAAAGTTGAAAATTAGAGGCATAAGGTTGCAAGGCAAAACAATCATATGCATTATGAGCTTGTATAATTAAGATTTTTTCTTTTTTTTTCCAAAGTTTAATTTTCGGTTGAAATTTTCAATCTCACTTTTCTACTGCTGTGGCAATTTTTTTTTCCTAATTTTCAAATTTTTTGGTATCTTTTAAACACGCATTGCAAATTATGCGCCAAGAAATCACCCAAAAAAAAAAAAAAATCCTCCAAGAAATCTCTTCCCAACATATATTGATGTATCATGTATGCTTGAATCTTGATTGATATTTTACTTGAACTAAGTAGTAGTAAGACTTACTTTTTAGATAGAAAAATACTTAACCGAACAAAGGTTAACACTAAGTGTGAACAACTACATAAAACATTTATATTATCAAGATTTTGAGTACTCTATACATAGTCGAATACATTTAGTTCATAATGAACTATAAATGATTAATTAATCTTTATCTGTCATAAATATCAATTACGTACAGTGAGTTGTAAAAGTTTACTTAGGTGTTTTATATACAAATATCTTAAATTAAATTTGGTGTTACATGAATGAATAATATGACAATTACTTTGACAAGCAAAAGATTCATGTGATGCTCGAGAGATTATTAATTATTAAAATAATATAATCGATGAAAAAATCACTATACATATCATTTTTGAAAATAAATATATAGGTGGAAAGATGAATGATTATTTTGTTATTCGATGTGACATGTGACCTAGCATTCCGTTGTCAATTATGCTGATAACATAAGGTGCCAACATAATTTAGATTATCGACACGTAATCAAAATTCACCCACCCCTCGGTGCGTGTATTGCCAATATAGTTGGCAACGGAAGAGGAGTGGTGGCATGTGATTGAGGAGTATGAAAACTGGATTGACAGGTGGAGTGTATAAAGGTTGTATGTAAGTGCAGTTGTACCAGATGGATTGATGTACATATTGGGCATTTATTGGTCCGAGGTCCGGGTTTTCGGCCTTTGGGGATTAGAGATAGAGAGAGAATATTGGTAATGGATAATGTATTTTTTATTTCATGGGGATGATGAGATAAGGTTAAATTTGGTTTTGTCCCTTGCATGCTCAATAGCTGATGGAGACTCATTCATTGGCCCATTGGTGCATTCCAGGGGCTGACAGTGCCTTCTCGTGCGGTTCACATTTTATTTTCTCATTCTTAAAATCGCCGTGCAAAGCTCTCAGCCGTTGGATTCAATCCAAGTTTTTTTTTTAACATTTACTAGTCTTTATCAGACACGTGCACATATGATTTATAATGCCTTTAGCAATAATATACAAATTGAAACAGTTCAGAAATTACCATGCAGCATAATTTTTGATTTTTTTAAAGTTAAAAAGTAAAAGTAAAATTGTAATTGTTTACTTAGAAAAAGATAATGAAATGACGACATGTAGTCGTTTGTAATCCAAATTATATCAATAGGTTCATAACTAATTGTCCAATACGTTGCTTCAATTGATTATTAAATAGTGTGAGTCTAAAATTATCGGATTAGAAATTTCAGAAAAAGTAACATATATGGAATAAGACTTCTTTTTCTAAAGAATGAATGATGCTAGAAATAATAGTGATAGTTGGAGAGTATAATGGTGTCTTCAAGAAAAAATCACAATTAGAACTTATTTATGTTGAATTAGTTCTTGAAATACAAAAATATTTTCGCAAAACATCCAACTTTTTATGTTAGATCTTAGGAAGTATGATTGCATCCTTATTTTTCGCAAAATTAATTTAAATGAACTAACTCTTGAAAATATTATTAATTAAAAGTTAGCTTCCATATTTTATGAAATGTGATTTGTTAGTCTTATATATATACTTGAGTAAAATAAATTCAAATGAAAATGATAAATTTTTATTTCACAAAAGAAATAATAATAATAATAATTGAGATTAGAAAGTCAAAATAATTATGAATGTATTAAATTATTTTTCTAAAATACGGATGTTAATTTAATTTAATTTGAAAAGAAAAAAAATATCAAACTAAAATAAATTGTGAGAGGCTAAATTGAAATAAATCAATACATAAATTAAAAACATTACTTGGACTCAACTAAACAAAATATTATACGTTCAGTTAGTTGTTAAAATTGTAAAATACAAAAACTAAAACTTTTATAAATAACTTTGCGGTGGGATGTATTTTCATAATTAGTTTAGAAAGTTAGTTCTTATTAAAATTCAAGTTGAGGTCGTTAATTTTAATTCATATTGTATTTTTTTTACTTAAATAAAATATCAATTTTTTATAAAAGAAAAAATGAAAGTAAGAATTGAAACAAAAAAAAAGGGGGGAAATGAAGAGTTTCTTTTTAATTAAGGGTGGGGCTAAATACACTACCCCCTAAAAAACTCCATTCCAATTTTACAAATCTCTCTCTCAACCTTCCACACTATCGGAGGTCCAGGTAAATTGATCTCCTATATTAACATCTCTAGCTATAAAGTTACAACAGCCAAATAGATAAGAGAGAAAATTTTGAGGGTAAAAAATGTGGAGTCTAAGAGAGAAAAATGCCAAAAATCTTCTGATTAAAAGTGACATTGTGAATCCATGCATATAAATACTCTGTCGTCTTGGCCGTAGATCTAATCGTGGCAACAAATTAATGCAAGGTGTTTCTTGATTTAGTTGCGAAAGTAACAACTCGTGAAAGTGTCAAACTAGAAACATGACTTGAGTCATATCACTAAAACACACCCAACATTTATAATTTAAGTTGATTGTAACAGGATTTGAAGTGTCAAACTAGAAATACGATTTGGTTCCATCGTTGTAACACATCCAATATTTACAATCTTTCTGATTATGACTGTTTGAGAATTCTCAAATATATATATATATTAACAATTTACAATAATTGTTATCGATACACCTAAAATATAGAAAATTTTCTAAATTACATATGGTCCAACATAAACGTTACGTGAATCAATCAAATTATTGTACGATTTAAGTAATTGAAATAGAACCATCTTGACCTCCCTGACTATATCTAAGAGATCTCATTTTCAATGTGTAATCAAATCTTTCTTCTAAGTTTTTTAAAATGTATTTGATGGAATAAAATATCATATCATTTTTAAAAATTTTATGGTGTATACTACTCTAATTCAATGCAATAATAGATGTCATGTTTGTTAATTTTATGATCTAAGGCCTTGTTCTTTGGGATGTAATTTTGAATTTTTTGATTTACATTTTAAATGTGTGATTGAAATTAAGAAAAAATTTATTAAATAATTGAATGTGTAATTGAAAATAAGAAGAGGAAAAAAATTAATAAAAATTGTAATGGATAGAACAAGGCCTAATTGTTGCAAATCTCATTCAATCAATCTACTCAAACCATAGGTTGCATGTGACTACGACTATTTTTATTATAGGAGAGCTCATCCACCATCGGTACAAATAATTTTGTCATTCCTTATTTTCATTCCATCGATATCCTATTTTTCACAATGTTATTATTCTTTTATTTTTTTTCCCCCTCAATAAGGAATCATTATGTTTGGCTTTGACCATACCATTGATTAAACGTGGCAACCTTTAATTGGTTTTGGTATATTGGTTGCTACCGAAAGGGAAAAAGTAGGGTTAAAAAAAAATAAGAAGAACAAATTTTGGCTAGTCATGTTTAGATAGTCGGCTTCCGATCCGACGCTTAAGGTGCTCACATGTGGGCACTTGATTATTTTTCTTAAATAGTGAATGAGATTCCTTCTTCCATTCTATCATATATATTTACTACTGATTATTGATATTAGAAAGCGATACTCTCGCACGGTGTAGACATCCCAGTAAAGTTGCCTCAATTATAATTTTCGAACAAGGATCCCAAACGTTCAACTAGCTTCATCCTTCAAGGTCGGAATATGGCGTGACTGACTTTAGCGCCACAGGACCTGGTGTTCGAAGTTTGGCCCGAGGCATTTTCTCTACCCATTATGCTCATCCCGAAATCTTTACAACTCAACTATAGATGATGAAATTATCAAAGATTTGACCTTTTTGAACTTCGGCAGTAAGGAAACAAAGAGAAGGCCCCTCTACGCATGCATCATTTACTTTTGGTACGTAGTTAAAAGAAAAGACAAAAAAAAAAAAAAAAATGGCATAAAATGGAGTATTTCTTTACGCATTTATTTTTTTTCAAAATATTAAATCCCTTGATTCACGTATACTAAGAGCTTGTTTGATAGTTTATTCATGAATCACATTTCTCTGTTACTGTTTTTAACCACACGTTACATTTATTTCAACTTAACATATTCTTCACTTCTCAACCGCACCCCCAATAATCATTTTTCTATGAAGTAGTGGTTTTTTTGCTTGTTTGACGAGGCTAGTTCGAGAGGAAAAAGGTAAATCTATAGAAAAATGTGTAGTTAAAAGTGAGAAAGCATAAGAAATAACATGAAAATCATTTTATTTTTTGTCCAACAAAAATAATTTATTTTAGTAGTAGCGTCTAATCATGCTACATTTGACGTTGTTACACAAATAAGTGGCAAATAAATAATGCTGGTCATAGGTAAATTGAACATAATTATATCACGAAAACATCGATCTATACTAATTACATATATCCTGAAAAAATGGTTAGGGGATATGTATATACAATACATGGCTCAAGGAAATAGCATCAATCACAAGAGGCAACAGCAAGTGCCACCCTAAGATCATTTGAAGTTTCACATACATACATTCTATATGTTTCTATTTCTTGTTGGTGAAACTTCGAAGCAGAAGAAGAATAATAGCTTTTGCTTACTCGATCCCGTTTGGAAAATGTTATCTCCCTTAGAATTGGTTCGTGCCCATTAAGGAGATTTCCCATACTCAAAACTTTCCTCCATGACTGGTTTGCAGTTGGCGGAGTAAACATGCTAGCAACCATGTCTCTCTCCCGTGACCTGACTTCTTGCTTTTTCTTCAGCTCCTACGAATATAGAAGAATCTAAATAAGAGGTGTGTCCAGCTAAATTTTTAACGGCGCGGGTTGAATTTACAAAATTTTGAAAAAAATAAAAAGGGAAAAAAATGGTGAAACAAAGTCTCAAACATTCAAATTCCAAGAAGACACATCATGAGTCGACAAGGCCAGTCATTTTCAATGATTCCAATGAACAAGGGCAAGCCATTTCCCATGTGATAAAACGTGACTACGATAAAAATTACGGTATGTGATAAAACGTGACTACGATAAAAATTACGTTAAATTCAATACCCCTAATATTAGTTTATAATATTTCTCCATAATTTGATACAAACAATAAATTCAATTAATTTGAATCAAAACAGAAAAAAAAAATTCAATATTTCAAAAATTTCCTCAATTCTCTTTTCTGTTCTTCAAGGACAATTCAGTTTTGTTTAGCTAGGAACACCTAGTACATTTATGTTTGTGATAATAGAAATAATGAACCAAAAGGCATATTTGAGAGTGTGAACATAGAGATAGGAACAGCATGAGCGTATGCTGAGACTTTAGCAGAAGACAGGTCATGGTGACAGCTTACCTTATTCGAATCACCTTGCACAGAGCCACTTCCCATATTCTGTTGGTAATGGTCATAGTAATCCTTGAAAATTGCTTCTGCAAGTGATGGTGCTTGCAAAAATTTGCGATGAAGAGAAGCTGCTAGGGTAAGTAACTTCTCAACATGTCCAAAAATTATACAGAGCCTTCTAATGTCTTCAACAGTATCAGTATCACCAGTTCTACTATATGCTGCAAACACAGACAAAAATTATGAATCCTTGCAAGGACACTTCCTACAGTACTTTAAAGATTCCAGAGAAGCAAGTGTACATTGGACATATCTTAAGGTGGATGACATTGTGAGGTATAGTTGTCCAATTTTCGTGGTCATCTGTTTTAAGTCGCCATATGATGTCTGATGAAGTGTGTCAGCTGCAGCTCTGAAGGCAGTACAAACCATTTGTTCCAGCAGTTGATGGGGTCGCAGGGTTTCCAGATAATGAAGAACCTACATTGTGATCATGTGACTGTTAATATGAAGAAACGAAAAACAATACCCTCCTACAAATTTCAGAACTGGCAAAAGAAAAGTTAAAGAACAAGAAAGACACCAAGCATAATAATACAAACAAATGCTGAAAGGATTTTCTCATCTGTGAAACAATGAACATTTCATCTCGGAGAGCTGTCTGATTTTGTATGAATTAAACACACTTGGAAGACTCTGCTAGTCCTAGGTACATGGTAACCAGAACCATATTTAACTTCACTTGAAAAAGAACAGCCTTAAGTTCTAAAGCACCAACCAAAAAGCATAAACAAAATTTAGTAGCAAACAATCTAAAAGGAGAAACAAGATATCCATTGATGTTTTTGCTTATTGAACCATGTCTTTTTAGGAAAACAAGACAAAATTGTCAACTTGGATGATCAGGTAAAGATTGTGAATAATCAAATGAACAATCATTCACTTCGATAAGCAATAAATCCAAATAGAATAAATATTCAAGAACTACAATGCTCATGCTAAGATTATACAAAAAAACATTGGCCAGTTCTGTTAGTCTACTTTGTTATTGCAGAAATTGTTTATTGGATACCAAGATACCAAGAGGAGAAAATGTAGAAATGCATAGAAACTTTCATGCTATAGTAAGCTAGCTGTCTTTTGTAGGCATTCTAGTTTTTAAGCAAGCATGGGAGATGCAATGTGCTTCTACCCAAACTTTTCCTCTTCGCCCAGCATTCACCACTTGCCAGTTGTTGTTGGGTAGTTTTTGGGAAATCAAATGGACTTGCTGTGGTAGCTGGTGCAATGCGACTGCTCAAGTAAAATCTTGGTCCATTTCTAGAGATTTTCCATGTCTGGATTGTGCCCCAGCATTCATCACTTGTCAGCTGTTGCTGAGCAGTTTTGGGATATCAAACGGACCTAGTGTGGTAGTTGGTGCAATGTGACCTCTCAACTCTTGGTCCATTTCTAGAGAATTTCCATGTCTCGATTGTTATTGGTTAAGAGAAAAAGACACACTTTGGCTTGTTTTTGGGGGGGTGTGTGTGTGTGAGAGAGAGAGAGAGACCAACAAAAAAACAAAAGAAGCAGAGTTTATACAAATTGTTGAATTTCCCAAACTGAAACTCTTGCAAGGCCATTTGTCCTTCGCACCAAACTTATCTTCTGAATCTACAAATAGAATTGTTAAATTAATTCTCTTTCCATGGTCAATTGACATGGACTAAAGACACTGTTCAGTTTGGATCCTGGGGAAAATGATCACTGATACATCCTTGCAAGTTGCAACTACCAACGTAGAATCATCCTCCAAACCTCACAATCATTCTACCTCCAGAAACAGTGACAGAGGAGTTCAATGTAAGCATATAAGGAGGAGGAAGAATCCCACAATATCAAAATGTACCTTTTCTCCTTCTCGGTTGGGATCTAGAAGCGGCTTCTGTTCAGAAACTGGCAAAGCTGGGGCCTCTTCCCAAAATTTTCTCCACGAACTCCCATACTCAGACATTCTCTTGGACAGTCTTCCTCGAGGAGGCCACCCCTTCTCTGACCCCTCTGCTGTACTAGTTTCAGAGGCTCCAATTTCACTGCCATCATCTTCCCAATCTTTGGGTGAATGCCATCTGATAAAATCTTCGAAGACAGCATCAGGGTTAGCTGCCTTAAATGCGGACATGTCTGCAATCAATTGGCAGAAAATCTTCTGAGGATTAAAATGCTTCATCACCAGCAAGAAGAAAAACTGGGATTATATATTTTACAGAAACAGATCTGCTTTTCATGCTACATGTGCCTTCATTTTTTCTATTCCAATTCAAATAACAGATTACAATATGCAATGAAAATGAAATGGAGAAAGCCCCCATGTCGCTATGGTAAGAAATATATAGCCAGCAGGATTCAGCACTAAAGCAATCTCTACATATTCACATGACCACGCAATAGAAATCAACCAGCAATATCTTTAAAAGATATATTAAGGCATGCATATGAAAATCAAAAAGCTTCAGGAGTTTGAAGCTGCTTTCTGAAAAACGTTCTGGAGACAAATTGATGTGGAAAGAAGTGCAGTGAATGTAAATCTGAAAAGAAGCTGCTTTAGGGATTTCAGAATTCAGTTCACCACAACAAAATCAGACATGTTGAGGTCAATCCATACTTTATCAAGCAAAAGGTGAGACAGGTGTACTGGACATACAGAAGCAACTTGCAGATCTGTTGACAAATAGCCTGACAAGAAGCAGCTTCAGTTATGCAGTTAGCGAGCAGGGCATGTTGAATATCTTTTTCCCCAGCTTCAATGGGAGTGCAGATAATTATGAGTTCCTTTTGTTTTGGTTGGGGGTCGCGGCGGTGGTTGTGGAGTAGTTTGATTGTTTATCCTGTATTGTTTGTAGTTAGTTGACCAGCTTCAGTGGGAGCGTGGCTGTGTGGATAATTATGAGTTATTTTTATTTATCTGTTAGTTTTCTTTTTATCCATTATTGTGTTCATATGTTAGATACTTAACATAAATAAGTTAACACTGAGCAAGAGTCATCTGATCTTCAGTTCGGTAGAGTCTATTTCCAGATGAGACTTCAGTTTTATAGTTTCTTGTCAGTTTACTTTGAAGCTTATGCCTCATATTACATAGATAAAGGCCTAAAGTGCCCAATTGAACATCTCCAAACGTTGTCTACAATCATCTTTCACTTTTCAGCCATTTAAAAAAAAAAACCTTTTCTTAGATGGCTTGCATTGATGAGAAAAGAGTCAATGACTGCATACGATGTGGTGCAAAGTCAATGAATGCATAGAAGCACAAACTTAATTGAAAACAAGATAGCTACTAGGATTAAATAAAATCTTCAATACCATGAGGAAAGAAAACTCATTACCTGATACCAAGATCTCTTTCTCCAGTTGAGCTGAGAAGCTCTATATTAAAAATGCAAATATATTCAGTGTCCATAAAATGAGTAGCAATCAACAACTGAAGAATCCTAGACTCAAATAATTAAAAACAAGGAAACAGCTCAAAGTGGCTGCTCAAAACAGAACCGAAAACATTGACGGATATAAACCAAAATAGCTTCCATTGAGAAATATTGTGGCAGTAGTCAATGTGAAATAGCAGACTGAAAAATCACAACAGACCTTCAGGTACTAAATTTACAAGGTTTATCGTGCACCTGAACGACGAATTGGCTCATGAAATTTATTACTGACAGACATGGGATTTTTATGCAGCTCACCTAATGGTTTCCCAAACTATCATAAGCCTGGATCTAATGATTTATGTATCGATAGAAAAGAGTGTGACGATAGAAAAGAGTGTGATGATCGTATATAAGGTATAAAGCTTACAAATGAATCAGAACCGGCTTCAGCAGCTCGTAGTCGTTCTTCATGCATGTCTTCTGTCATAAGTGGTGGGTCCTACAATAAAGAAGAGGAAAATATTTCTGTTATTTACAGCATATTGACAGAGGATGGGAGAGATGGGAGGGAGGCAGTAAGACAAAACAAGCTGCTCAAGTTGAGTGACCTGGGTGATTGGGGCATGCATAATTTCACGCGAGTGTAAAAGCATCATAGCTGGCAAAGCACCAGCGGAACCCCTCCTTTCATTTCCAGAAGACTTGCTGATAGCAGAGGTTGCAAATTCATGATGTTTAGAATTAGAACTTGCTTTGTCAGATTTAGGACCGAGCAAACCATTTGAAGTTGTTTGGCTGTTAACATAAGTAGAGTGAATAAATCGAGAAAAAAGGGTAAAGAATGATCATTTGCAACAGTTTTCAGTGTAAAAGAAAATCATAGACCCAGAACAATTATTTTGTAACTTTGATACTGAAAGGACCACTTCCTGTCCATGGTGGCAAGGGGGTAGAAGTTCACATAACTGTTCTGCTCAATGCACCTAATGCACTACATATAACCCAGTAGATAATCTTTATGAAGATAGCACATCCCAAAATGAGAACAACCATTGCACATACCGTACCAGGATCATGCAGGAAGAACAATATTACCAGCAAACAAGACCTCAAGTAGCAGATTTGCTCTAACATTTTACACTGACTCACTGAGCAGCGACTTACAAGCAACTTGACTAATGGTTGCAACTTATATGAATTAACAGCGCAACAACCAAACTATATCATGGGTATGCATTTGATCTGAGATTCAAAAAAAAAAAAAAAAAAAAAGAAGAAGCTGGTTCTACCAAAATTCCACCAATGTCACCATAGGATATCCCTATACAACGGGTCAAAAATAGATATCTTATAAATAGCAATTTTGTGGTCTGGCAAAGCTACAACAGAATTAAACGTTCTAGCTTGTATACAGAAAAACAAGAGTAATGTGTGATATCTGTCATTCCCTCACTAGAGAAAAACAACAGGAATGCGTGACATCTGACATTCCATCACTTATCAACAAGTGCACATCTGACATTCCATCACGCGTCTTGCAAAACTTCTTCAACAGTGATACGAATTGTGAATTGTGAATACTACAAACAGAAATTGTTCATATTCTTTATATCATTACTGAAATCAACCTGAAGGTAAAATTATGACGACTGTGATACACGCATTGGTACGTTCTGTCTTTAGTTTTTAGGTTCTCTTATCTCATTTTGGGGAACGTAATAGTAAAAATGTCTGAGAGTATACAGTGCTGGTCAAACCTGCTTATAAGCAATTGTAGTGTTGATTGTTCAAATAGAGTGAGCAAGCACAAAAGACAATCAAACCACCCTTAAGACCTTTAAGAATTTCAAAAACAGTTAGGTCATCACAGCTTTTTCTATTAAATGCTTGTCAACATTTCAGGTTTGACCAAGTAAAAAGACCACGATGCACTAATTATTTTCGAAAATCCACTCATCACCCATCCAAAACCCAATCCCGCAATTGAAGAGGCACCGGGTCTCTCCCTGCAGTAACCCCTAAGCATCAGTCTCCATCCTATCTTCCCCTCACTTTAACAGCTCCAGCCATCTCACTTCCCCACCACATCCATCCAGGTGCACCCACCCAATAACAGTCTTCACAACCCCCAAGCCAATATGCAGTTACAATGGGTGACATGATTGTGGGAAATAAATTGAATAAAAACAAACAGAAGAAAGTGAGGAGCAGTGAGAAAGAAAACAGCAGAAAATGGAAGGAGGAACCATGTGCTTGGTGGACAAAAATAAAGATGAAAAAAACCAAAAAAAGAAAAACTTGAGTGAATTAGATTCAAATATTTACTTGTAATTCCTTGAGGTAAAGAGTCCTGTGAAGCTAGGACACTTCAAAATTGGAGCAGTACCTGTGTCGACACGACACAGGTATGTGGTACGCACCTGATCCTCCAATTTTAAATCAGGTATGGCGAGGAGAGAAGGGGAACTTACCGGTGTAGATGTTTGAGACTTAGGCTGGGTTACTTGATTACCAATGCTTTCAGAAAACAAAATTAGAAAAATTGGAGCCATCAATTGTTAATCTTTTTCTTTTGAACTACGAAATTTTCAATCTTAATTTTTTGTATTGCACCTCTGCTGTGTAATGGATTTGGTATTCTAATGTTAATGAATTTTATTCATGGTTTTTAATGTTATATGAATTTTTATTAGTTTTAAGTTATTAGTTATATATATATATACACACACACATATATATATATATACACACACACACACACATACATACATATATATATAGATATAACCATATGGCAGTAACTGAAAAATAAATAAATAATCTCCTGCCCAGGTGCCCGCGTCTAAAATTATAGTACTTTTTAGCCATGTCCCCATACCCTTCATTTTCGAAAGAAACATACCCGATGCTTGGATCCATACGTGCAACCGACAACTGCACCCGTGTCCATCCAACATAGGGCATGAGAAACATTTGCGCGAACAAGTCTACAGTATGAACTCTCAATACAGAAATTTGTTCCCTCTGAATTTTGGCTTAGTAGACAAACATTTCTACCACGTTATGTCTTCCCACTAACAGACTGATTGGAAGATTCAAGTTAAATAGATCCTTAGCTACCACAAAAAGGAGTGTTAATATTGGGCTAGACCTCCCTTTCGAACAGTATTGTACCACTCTGATGAATGGAAGCCTCTTTAGTTTCACAGAGAACACGCCCCAACCACAAAATTTGTTATATTTCCTTATCTTATCCTCACTCAGTGTGTGTGACACCTCAACTTTTCCCATTGTCACCTTTTCTTTTCCATTCTAGCATAGCATATCCACCTTAATACCCTAATTTCTGCAGAGTTTATCTTATTATCCCTTATACTTAGCAATCCAGTATTCCGTAGGTAACCGGGTATTAGGCAACTGATGGTGGGGAAGTGAGCTTAAAGATGTTAGAAAGAACGTGGAAAGATTCAACTGGTGTTGCTTAGTTATGATTTGTAAGAGAACAGTGGACCAGAAGTAGTACCAATGTAAAATGATGATACAGATATGCAACGGTAAGAGGGAGCAGGAAGCCTCAAGTTGATCAACACATCAAATGAGGGTGTTAAACATTGAGGGTTTCAACCTTTTCGTTTTTGTTCTCTCCTTTGAAAAGATAAGTTGGAATAGTAGAAATCAGTTAAAAGGAACTTAATGTAACAAACACCCCTCAAACAGATCAGGTGTCTTAGCTTCCAAAAAGAGACCTTTATATCTTCAAATTAACGTAGTTAACATATTGACGGACCTAACAATAGATAAAGGGAACAAGAGAAAGTAGAAAGAAATGAGGAGGGGGACAGGAAGAGAGAGTAGGACGGGAATTGGAGGCTCCATGGTCAATATCCTATGTAAAAGAAATATCAGAACGATTATGCTTAACATGCTCAAAAGTTGACAACTAAATAATGGAAAGCTACCTAATTTAAAACTAATAAACAGTGGAAAGGGAAAATCTAATGTAAAAATTTCTTTAAAAGTAGATCATAATTTGTTTCCCTAGATAACAGTATAATATTTGTAACTCTACAATATAAACATGAGAGATGCATGTGATCCTCTAACAATTATATTTTTTTATGTAAATCTATAAGTAATTAAATTTTATTGAAATTTTCACCCCAGAAAAGAATATAGCATTCTAAAATATAATGTAGTATGTGTTTGCTTATATTTGCGAGTTAATAAGCATGTCTCATATCAAGTGTATAAATTCGGGATAGAAGCAATGTGAACCAAATAAAAGAAATTATTTACACCAACATTCACATAATAAAAACTTGTGATATTTAAAAAATATGTTCAATACAATTATAAATGATTTCCGGTGACGAATTTAGCGCATCTGTCTCCAACTTTTTACACATCTTTACACATTTTCACACATTCTTTTTACACTTCAAACTAATCACATCCACATATCTCATGGGACCTACCTGTACTACACAAATCTCCATCATTCAACTCCACTCATTCCCTCTCCTATTTCACATCAAAACTCATAAATACTCATAAATACACAAAAACTAACACCCGCTTAATTGGATTTTCGACATCAGTAAAAAAAATATCAAAAAAATAAAAATAACAATAATTAAGACATCTTCTTGGTTGTTGAAACTCTTGTGAGACATAAATAACAGAGAAAATAGATGAATCAGATATGAGAAACAATATGAAAAGTGAAAACAAAATGTTTATATTAGGAATTTGAATTTGAGGGGGCCTTTTAAAGAATTAAATAAATAAAGTATGCCATTATCTTAAAATATTAATAAATGTATTAGTCTTTTTTTTTTTGGCATATATAAATTTATTAGTATTAGTTAAGGTCAAACAGGAATTACATTAATGTAGAGGCGTTATTATCTAAATAAGGGTTAATAAGTAAATAAGGGTCATTTTGCATGGAAATTCATAAGTGTAGTTCTATAGAAAGTACAATGGCATTTTTGGAACAAAATGTTTTTCAATGATAAGGCACTTGTAAAAAGGTGGGTAGATAGATTACCACCACATGCATAGTATAGAAAGCTTCTAGATAAGGAACTTCCCGCTCAATCATTGAGATTAAAGAATCACTGTGTTTTACGAAGCCCCACAGAGCTCCACCTCCAAAGGACAACAAGCTCCATCCTCTTCAGGTCATGAGTTGAAATTAGCGCCTAGAAGTTCCCTCTCTTTTACAATCACGGTAAGCAATAAAGGATAATGCATCTAACTTTGGTACTCGAGACTTTATTAAGGGAAAGACGAGAAAAGCTAAAGGGAGAAGGATATAACTCATGGAAGTGTGTATTTCGTCGAATAGCTTTGTAAGGATATAATATAGCTCGTGGAAGTGAGTATTAAATTGATTGTTTGGAGGAGAAGTGCTTTTGTTTAATTAATCATCCAAATACTACATATTCTCTAGTACATTTAACTACTTGACATTAAGGTCTTGTTCTATCCAGGATAATTTTTATCCCACACTCTTCTCTCTCCTCTTTTCAACCACATACACACTTTTCAATACAATATTAACCACATATTTTACATGGAATACCGCGTGAATAACTTTTATCCCCAATCAAACAACCCCTAAATATATATGTATGACATTTCTCTATACCATCTGGGGCAAGAAAGAATGCGTCCTACTAAGGCGAATGCAGTCAGCTAATTAGACAAGAGTATGTTCCTCCACGTGTTTGTAATTTCATTTTCTTTTCTTATAGAATCAGGTATTTAACAGCTTCACAATTCCCCCACAGCACTTTCAATCCAGACATTTCCCAAAATCACTACACCACTCATTCCGCTTTTGCAAAGGAAGCTAAACATTTGGAGAGCGAGAAGTGACTTTGTAGTTTGTGATTAAATCCACTGGGAGCTAAAGGTTGTGGGTAGAAAAGTGCAATTCTTCAATGACTTGTACAATGTTCCACGAGGCTGAGATATTTATCCATAAATCTCTTCCTTATCCCTCATTTTACAATTGTTTATAAACACCTTGACAAAGGTACTCCTAAATCTATGTACCAAAGGGAAAGAATGCCCACAGGTTAAGTAAGGAGAATGGAGGTTTCCCCAATTCTTCTACCTTCCCATACGGACCAGGAAATTTCTAGACGTGCAAAAACTGGATAACCATAAATCTAAACATAGTAACTGCTAAATAACATTTGAATTGCATTTTTCACAGAAATGAAAAATTAATTTACTTTAAGAGAGCTAAAATGTCTGCTAAATGGAGAATTAACTGCTTAAGATTAGATTTTAATTTATGAAAATAAATAAACTCTCACTTGTTTTTCACCTTTCACGTTCACCATCAGAATCTTCACTGAGTTCATGAGGAGAAAAGAATCTTTGATCCTGAAGTTCTTCCTGAATCTTAGTCAAACCAATACTTTATTTTAGAAGGTCAAGCATGATGTAATCCAAAGGACCACAAAGAAAAAGATCTAAAGCAAATACCTTAGGATCATCAGGAACAAGGTTATGTCTACTCTTGTCGGAAAGCTTTGGACCCTGTCGACATTGTCTATCAATGCATATTGCAAGCTGAGCACCAAAATACCAGATTAATTAAATAATTTACGAAAGATAATGTAAATATTCATAACAAGAGGATAAAATGGGTAAAACGTGGTTCTGGATGTGCAGCAGGAAGAATGAGCCCCTCAAAGCATGTTACTATGAGATTAATGCTACCACAAATCCAGGATTCGAGAATTACAGCTGACAAGAGAGTTGTATAAATATTTTGATTGATTAATCAACAACAGAAGAAAACAGAACATGTATCAATATTATGACCAATAATAAATTCAAAAGACACGACTACCGGATTTTATCCTATAAGTTCTCAGATATCAACTTCATCCATTATTGTACAATTCCTAACCATATAATACGTATTTGAAACCACATAATTTCACAGTGTCAGTCGATGAAACAGTTTAAAACCTAAATACCTAATCATAAACTGAAAGAATAATATGTAACAACATTGTCATCAATAGCAACAAAACGTAACTCAAGCAGGATCAAATACAGAACTGTTTATTTGTATGTAAGACAAATAATCTCACAATAACATAAGATACTAACCATATGTAGTTTCTGGTAGATCAAACATGTGGACAAGTCAATTGTAGCACACGCTGGCAGTCTTGGTAAAGGTTGTGACTCTTCCCAACACCAACGAACTTCTCGAACAAACTCTATCCAGAGTACAGCAATAGCTAATGAAATGAACAATAAAAGCAGTAAGTATATATTGTCATCCAAAGAAATCCAATTAGATGCAATATTAAAAAAGCTCATTTGGCTCCTCTAAGATAACCAACAAATAACTCATAAACTTGCATATTTACCATGTATATTACAATTGCCAAACCAAAGAACATGTAAGCAGAACTGAGCAAAAAGCGAGTCGAGTGGAGCACCCTTAATAGCTCGAGAACTCTTATGTTCGCCCACAGGGAGATATGGTTGAGCTTCTGCAGCTGCACGAGAATAACATGGGTCAATGCATGAACACCCAAGAGAATTCCAATAAGTACATCAAGAACTTGGATATCAGCAAGAATGTGCATCTTCCCACTCTTCAGTTTTAGGACTATTAGTATTTAATCTTCAGAAGAGGAGTTTAATTTCTTTAAAATGTTCGGCAATTGTTTTACATTCCATCCCAGTGAGCTACAGTTGTGACCTCCCTATCCCTGCCTTTGGCACACAAAATCCCCGGAAAAATACCACCTCATCCAAGTTTTCTTTCTCATAGGTGTAGATAACGATTGAAATTGGGATGTAACTATCGGAAAAGAGTCCAGCATGAAGTAATAACTCAAAGTTTTGAGAAGCAACAATTACACCTACCTACCAAAGAAAAAACAGGATCATTGCCCATTTACAATAATACAAACACCGCAGCAGCATAAAAGCACAAGGTTGCAGTTCTATACCAGGGTGAAAGAGATCTTTTAACACACGGTCAAGAACTGTTGGTGGAGGAACAACCGTTGAAGACTTCACATTTTCAGACCCTGAATTCTCAGTTGCTGGAGAAACAAAAAGAATGGTACAGTAAAAATCACTAGCTTTCACGTGAAAAAACTAGCAGAAGAAGTTCAGCAAATATATGAATGTATCAATAGCAATTCATATTTGAGAAATAAAATAGTGCATCAACATTCTTTGAACCTGACACAAAATCTTCCATGAACTGAGCATCGAAGGACATTTCCAAGGCCTTAACCAAAAGGCACAACTGTGACGCAAATCCAACTGTCTTCTGATCACAAGTTTCACTGCTGAAAATGAATAGATACCCATCACCGTGTCATTCCATAAGCAAGGAACAAATATTATCATATCAAGTATCAATTAGACATCCAAAATCAATGTCAAACTAGCTTCCCTGTATGCATGGGTGGGAGAGAGAATTTGTGTGTCAAACTAGCTTCCCCGTATGCATGGGTGGGAAAGAGAATTTGTGTGCGGACAGTTGGGGATGGAGTGTTTTACAATGACAAAATAATGAAAGTGAATAAGAGTGTTCTACCCAGATTTCCCTAAAGGCCTATCTCAAAGTTCACAGACAGCTTTTTTATTTTCAATAATAAACTAACAAAAGAAACAAAATTTTAGATGTCGCTACTCACTATCAAAAAAATTTATTCGCTGTACACGAAAAGCGACTAGGCCAAAATTTCAGAGCTTCGTTGTTGTCCAATCCAGACATCATCAGTTCAGCAAAGCAAAGTTCTATATGGACCTTAAAGCAGCCTGTTCAGCATATAGACATGCAAAATCTTGCATGTACCTCAAAACATATGTTTAAAATATGCATCTCTGTGATCATGATTCATACTGCAACTAAGCTTGGCTTCGAGCACTCTTCTGATGATATTTAACATATCTCCTCAAAAGTCAACAACTTCCTATATCATTCATACTGGGAGGTGTATACACGCATAAACCGGGAGAATGTCGTGCTCTTATGCCTTTGCGGAACGTTTCATATAATTGTAAAATGTGTAGGAGAGTACAGATACATAATTATAGGAGAGAATTTGTAGCTTACAGGGGAACATTTTTAACTTGTGTACAAGTATACAAGTTCATTCGTAATGTTCTACACAACACAATAAAATTCAGAAATTTCCAAATTGCATTAGAAAAGATCTTTTTTTTTTTTAACCTTTCCCTCGAACAGCCTCTGCAAGCTTGTTCTTAAGAAACTTAAGAGTTTGTTTAACAAAAGAAGGATATTGGGTCTAACTCCTTCTAACAAAACCGGCTTATTATGGGAGGATTACCCTCACTTTATATACTGCATCTTGTACATATCACAAACCGATGTGGGATTCTAACAGAAAATATTCCAAAAGCCATTTCTCCAACAACATTTTCAACCACACAATCCCTCGATGTGACAGCTTTTCAATTGTTTTAATACATTTCTTCTACTTCGCAATCACACATTCAAAAATCATTTTTTCAAAAATATCCGAAAAACATGCTCTTTAATTTTATGAGACCCATTGTTCAAAGGTCTCACTCAAAAGCTGCCACTTCTGGTTTTGTATCCCACAGAGCGAGATGCAGAAACACAATGATTCCCAAAATTTTATTCTTGATTTAGTTCTTCTCCAAGAGGTTCAATTCGCAGTCAAGTCAGTTTAGTCTATTTTCAAGGCAATTCAATGTGCTTGGACTTGTTCAGGATCACCACTGGTTTGATCTTTTTTTAATCAATCACGAATCTTCCTTGATTATTTCACTGCCAGTTATAGTGATTTGAACCTACTTGAACTTTTCCTTATCATCTCATTTACCATTCTTTAATTGCTCAATATGATCTGCATTTTACTGTCATTTTTTTCTTTTTTCTTTTCAATACCAAGAAGCCAGTCTCAAGTGGGTTACAAATGTTGACCGGGCACATATCACGTGACTAGACAATGATCTCAACGTTTCTCAATGTCAAGAATCCCAATTCAAACAATCATTGGCAATCCCAAAGCTTTCGGGTAATTTTGGTGGAAATAGATACAGGCATGTTGGTTTTGTTCAAGTCATCTTCAGACACGAGTTCTAATCACTGCCGAATATTATACGCAGTTTCCCATTTAGTCCAAACTCTTAGGATATTCGTTTCCTTATTCTTCTAGGGTGTTTCATGCATGTGCCAGTTGGTATGAGAGCTTAGCTAAGCTCCTACAAGATGGTACCAGGAGGTAGGCGTGGGCATCGGGTCGGGTTCGCACAACCCCCAATTTGAATTGGTTTGCAAAATTGCAAACTGAAACTGAACCGGTGGTTTGGGGGCCCAAACTGACCCGACCCAGGTCAGGTCGGGTCAGTTACTGCTCAAAAAAAAAAAAATTTTTTTTTTTTTTTGGGTTGGGTCGGTTACTACACAAAAAAGATTTTTTTTTTTCTTTTTTTTTTTTGGCAACCATATCGGTTTTCGAGTTGATATTTGTTAACCCGAACCAACTCGGGTTGGCTCGGGTCGGTGGTTTGCGGTCAGGTTGCCCACCCCTACCAGGAGGAACTGGTAGAGGAAGTGATGGTGCTTGTGCAAAATGATATGGGTGAAAACCAATTACGAGACATTGTGACACAAATGATGGTAGATGAGGGTGAGTAGAGGCACATAGGATGGGCAACGCAATGGTGCCAAAGATCATCATGGTGATGGCAAAGCCTGTGTGCAAGTCTGAATGTATGCCTAAAAATGTCTTGAAGTGGCAATGTAATGTTGATAATAGTTCCAACCCATGCATTGATTCAAGGTCATCCGCATTGAGCTCCTGAGTTCCTAAGTGCTCACAGCTCCAGGCCTATTAATTGTTTCTAGAGTCCTGCTTCCTAGACAAGTTCCAAAATAATCATCAAACTATTTTGTTTACTTTCCTTTTTAGTCTGAACTCCTAACTTTTTAGTCTCCTCATTCTTTTAGAATTTTAAATGTTAGCCGCTTTGTGGAGTTAGGATCTTATTTAGGGTTTGAATATTTAAAGGTTTTTGCTATTCAAGTTAAGGTCAGATTTTGTTTAACAAAAACACGGATGAGATGACAGTTCAATAATTGTTTGATAATTGATTGTCATGATTATTGTTTCACATTCTTTTTGTGCATCGGATCTCCTCAATTAACAAAATCAATAAAAAACGCATCAGACTTACAAATTTTCAGAGAAACAGGGACTTAGGAACCATTTCTCAGCTTCAACGGGTGAGGCATTTTCCAATTCAGCCATCTCGAGAGAATTTTCAGCTGTTTTCTCAGGCCATAAGGCAAGTAACTCAATTCCTGCATGAAATAATACTACATTGACATAAATGAACTTTCCGCTTAAGTGTTACTTGTACAAGCTAAGAGACACATACGAACGTATCTAACCCCATAATGCATGAAATTTTACATGACAAATTTGATAGATCATTAAGAAAGCATGAATAGTACAACTAATTGTTTCTTCACGACAACAAAGTCTCAACCATCTAGTATCATGGAAAAGTTCGTTGTAGGCATTTGTCCCATATTTTCTAATGAGTACTGCTATTTATAGATAATAGTGATACATCAACAGTCTATGTCACATTTCAATATTGGTTATTGCTGTCGTGCTCAAATGGCACCAACACATGGTCACAACAGCACTAATTAGTGCAAAGGTGCAAATTACATCACTATTGATTCAAGCATCATCACTGATAAATAACATTATTTTTTTCTAAGAGATGGATCTATAGAACGAAGTGGTTGGAATCAAGCTGTGATGATCGAAAATTAAACCGAGAATCAAACTCCATAAACTCAAAATTATTCCAAAAAAACTTATGTCATTCATAAAACGTTTGGATAATTCGGTGAAAACCAACTTGAAAATAAGAACTGTTTTTAAACAAAATAAAGAAACAAAAACTTATAAGGGTGTTAGCATGGAGTATTTAACGCATTTTAATGCATTTTTTTCAAATTTTAAATTTGGTCAAACAAATCACATCCATATATCTCTCCACTCATTAAATCTCCATCATCCAACTCCACTTATTCTCTCTCTTCCTACTCATAAAAATACATTAAAATTCATCCGCTAATACACTCATAATCTTGAAAAATCAAATTTCTAAACCACCAAAAAACACATCTAATTCTAGATCTCCTTAATCGTAATTACATGGAAAGGAAACATGAACAGGGAGTGAGATAAATCTCAATGAGCGCATGTCACTACTCGCATTTAATTCACAATGTAACATAAACATCACAAGGAGATACAAAAATTTCTACTAACATATAGGGGGATGAATCTAGTATGTGGCTCTACTAAACTCCGATCCCGGAAACTATAATATGAGAGATCACATATCATACTTTCTTGCACCACAATGGGGAAGATGAAGGAAACCATGAAGAAAATATTGAGAATGAGTTTTCGTGTGGAAATTTGTGAAGGGGAAAGACACTATAGAAGGAAGCTTCTGAAGGTCAGAAGCACCTGATGATAGGATAAAAATTATTCAACAAACTAAATCAAGATAAGTCATTATCTTAACAAACCTGACCAAAATAATTAACTATCTCTGGCAACGCGTATCACATTATATCATATCATATCAAAAGCTTAAAAAAAATTGGATTCAATGATTAGGTAAAATCCTATCATACACTAACTTCACATTTCAGTCCCAAAACTGAGGAAAGGTGACATAATGGGCACCCAGACTTCCATAGTTCAAATCTTGTCCATAGATTTAGGTTAAATGATCAACAACAATAGTTTTGTGGTGTTACAATCTACCCACCTAAAAAGAATTGTCATCCTAAAAAATTACATTCGTTCCTCCAGTAGAAAAGTTTGAAGCACTTAGATTGCATCTCATCCTCGTGTTTACTAAGGGAATCGGTCCTACTCTCGTGTCAATGCATGTACCTTGCTTGTCCACTCAATGCATTGTCTTACCTCTGCTGCTGATTGTTCCCTCATTGCCTCTACTGATTATGCCCCTATTGCCTTGTTGATTGTTTTCTAGTGGTGTTGAACATTGCCATTGGTTGTTGTGGAAAAGTAGAGGAAAATATTCTTTTAATTCATCAATAATAATGATAATGGTTACAAAGACAACTATATATAGAACTACAAACCCTAATGATAAAATAATCTAACTAGTCCCCAACTATGCTCTAATATCTATTTTAGTCCCCATACAATATTTTTACATTTCAACAGTCCCCCTCAAGTTGATGCATCTACACAGCATCAACTTGGAAATGAGACAAAGACGACCAATCTTGAATTGAAATCCCAAGCTGCCCAAGTGCTCCCCCTTTCTTCCAATTCCAGTAGTCTTCTTGAGTTGATGTCAACCGAAGGATCAACTAGACACCGTCCACAACCCGCAATAGCATGGAACCCGTACTCCAGACATCAAACAAAGAGACACAAATCCAGTAGATAAAAGAAATCGCCTAATCATAAGGTCGACAAGATAAACAAGATTTACTAATAAAAGACTGCAACACCCAGGAAACATAGGCGACTACAAGAAAATATTGAAAAACTTGGAGGTCAAATAGCACAAACTGAAGTAAAATAGGGGCTGAAATGTAATTTCAAAAGATATAGGACTAAAACTATAGTTTCAGAAAAAAAGGCTAAGGACTGAATATTCAAATTTTAAAAGTTTGGGGACTGGAATATAAATATTTGAAAGATAGAGGTCTTGAATGAGCTTTGTGGAAAGTCGAGGGACCATCTTGTAAATTTCAGAAACTTAAATGGCCAACTCAGACAAACATGAAACATTCAAGACCCACAAATTTCCAACAAACATGAAGCATTCAAGGCCCAACAAGAGACCAAAACTAAGCCCAACAAATTGGACAAAAGTCATAGACCCACAAATTTGAATAGATCAAGAAGACGTCTCACAAATACAAAGGCAAATTCGATCAGATTTCAACCTGGCCAACGAGAACTTCCAAAAAACTCAAATGGATCACTCATAAACAGGGACAAAAATGTGCTTTATGAAGACGACCCCAATTAACCTGCCTAGAGTGTTTTCGGGCAGTGAAAGTACCTCCACCAGCCGGCAGAGAAAGGCTAAGACAGAAAAGGGGATTGGAGCATGTGCTTCACACGCTCGTCGAAAAGTTACCGGATTTCAGGGGAAGACTCGTCGATGGCCAGCGATGCTCCCAATGGCAGTTGTGTCATCAGGTTGTCCCTCTAAATATGTAGCCCTAAAATGGATGAAATGAACCATGGTTTGCAAACCCTAGCAAATGAGGCAAAGAACCAAACTAATTTCTTACCCCAAATGACCCTAAAGAGACGTGAAATTTTTGTAGCCGGGCGAATCACTCGAAGGCCACTCGGCGTAAAGCGGAATTTTTGGATGTTTAACCAAGAACAGTTAATTTTTGGAGGTAGAATGACATACAGAAGTCCATGGAAAGGTATTGTTTCCCTATATGATGAATTTCTTAGCCTTACTAGATATAAGGTAGGGAGAGGAGACAACATCAGATTTTGGGAGAATGTTTGGGAGGGGGACATAGCGTTGAAGGACAGATTCCCCGATCTAGCTTCAATATCCTTGGCTAAGAACAAAAGCATTAGTGATATGATGGTGGTTTACGAAGGAGAGTCTACTGTCGGACATGGATGGAACTTCTCTTTTAGGAGAAATATGCATGATAGGGAGGTTTTGAGTTGTTTGAATCTGATGAGTTTGTTGGATACTTTCACATTTTGTGACTTACTGGATGACTGCCGCATCTGGACAGCTGATGAGAGTGGAGTTTTTTCATGTAAATCAGCCTACAGAGCTCTAAGTTCAGATAATTTAAGTCCAGGGGAGAAGTGGGCTAAAGTCCTATGGAAGAGCCTAGTTCCATCTAGAATTAAGGTGTTTGGATGGCTCTTGATGATTGGTAAACTTAATGTACATGAAAACTTACAAAAGAGACAACCCTAGATTACTATGTCTCCCGGATGGTGTGTTTGTTGTAAAAGGAGTGGAGAAACTGTATCTCATCTCTTCTTGGAATGTACTATGACAAAGAAATTGTGGACTAAGCTACTCTCTGAGTTTGGAGTCCAATGGTGTATGCCCCATATAAGCAAACAGCTACTGGTATGCAAACTGGTGGGTGACAAGAGAATATCAAAGTTGTGGACTGCATCGGTTATTGCGGTGTTTTGGGCTGTGTGGTTAGAGAGAAATAGAAGAATTTTCGACGAAAGAGAAGAAACAATTGAAAGAATATGGGAGAAGATCAAGTTCTGGATAGCATCATGGGTCTACAACACCAAAGATTTTGAGGGGCTATCATTTCTAGATCTTAGTAGGGACTGGATTTCCTTCTTGTATTAGACAAAGTTTTCTGTAATAGGAGTCATTTTGTTGTAACTGTTAGGATCACTTCTATTGCTTTTATGTCTTATTTGTATTTGTACTCCATATTTTTTTAGTAATAAGATCGGTTTCTTTTTCAAAAAAAAATTTTGGCTCTAACACCATGTAGAAAATTGGAGGAAAATATTCTTTTAATTCATCAATAATAATGATAATGGTTACAAAGACAACTATATATAGAACTACAAGCCCTGATAATAAAATAACCTAACTAGTCCCCAGCTATGCTCTAATATCTATTTTAATCCCTATACAATATTTTTACATTTCAACAGTTGTTAGGATAGTATTTTGTCATGTGCCACACCAAAATATGCAGGTATCCCATGCGACAAACTTCAATGGGATGCTTCTCACATTTGTCACAACGCAAAATGGGAAGTGATTTTAAGATTTTCTTTACACTTCTTGCAAGGTGCTATTTCCCTTCTTCTTCATAGTCTTTCCACTTAGGCTTCTTCGATGATCTAGACTAGTATTCCTCAGTTTCATTGTTACCATTTCCATTGAAACTGAGCCTTAGCGCCTGTTAGCCTATTCATTTTTATAAATTTTTACTCATTCTTTTTTAAATTTGAATTTGGCCAAACTAATCACATCCACATATTTCGCAGAACCTACATTTACTACACAAATTTTCACCATTCAACTCCACTCATCTTCTCTCCTATTTCACATCAAAATCCATAAAAATTTATACACTAACACGTGCTTAGTAGCTCTTTATGATATGTAGCTCAAAAGTCAAATCTACTTGTCTGAGATCGTCTCCCAAACACTATTCAAAGCGTCTTACTCTGGAGCAAAGCATGATACCTCATCAAACTTATTTTCATAATCTGCTAATGTCATGTTGCCTTACCTCTCTGCCGCCTTTCGGATACAAACGTTAGAGCTAGGTAGTACTTCTGAAAAAAATGTTTCTTAAACTGCTTCAAGTACAAATATGCTCCCAAGGCCTAGATTTGGTAGTTGAATCCTTCCAGTGCCTAACTCCCCACTATAGCATGAATGTTGCGCATGCCCTTTCCTAGTCTCTGTGCAATCAAATGAGTTTAAAGATCTGCTCAATTGCCATAGAATCCTCAGCTACGAGAGGATTAAGCCCAACTACAAAAGTCAGATGATGGAACTTTCAAAATTGCTCAACCATGGTTGCCACATTGTTTCCTAGATTAGCAGCTGGTGGTGGTGCCATGTCATTAATGGCATCAATGGATTGCAAATTCTTTTTGTTAGCCTTGTTTTGCTACTATACACTCCTATTATTGGCATTCTGTGGAACATAAAAGGATAAATTAATTACCTCGAAAGTCAAATCTCAGACTTCTACTTCGTAATGTCTTCTAGGCTTCTACTAACTATCTAAGAGGAAATGTCTAAAATGTGATTGCTTGATTATGTTGGACTACTAAAAGAAATTCAGACTTCCCCATTTTTCAAAAACATAAGTTTTCTAGAAATGAAAGTTTCTTGAGTGGCAGTTTCTACTTTCTACAACAGGAGGTTTTCAAGATTTGAAGTTCAAGAATAGGAAGCGTCCATTAATAGAAGTTCTTACGAAGTTATTTCTTTTAGTGAGGATTTGTTATATCCATTGCTTTGTTCGACTAATTCGCATGACACACAATTGAAGGTCGTGGCCGCTTAAATCCCAAACTCATCCTAGATCGATTAGATCTTGGTGACAAAATCTTTTCAGTCTTGCAATTATACCAATTAGTTAGGGTGACAGGGAGTAGTTTATAAAGGTTTTTAAAGTTTTTTAATGTAAAAGAGGAGAGAGAATGAGTAGAGGTGAGTGGTTGAGATTTATGGATGTGATGAGATATGTGGATATGATTGATTTAGAGTGAAAAAACAACGGATAAAAAAGTGATAAAAAGTGTTTAAAACATTTAAAAGGGGTTCGCCAACAGGCCAACTAATTTAATTTTAGTACACTACAAAAGGCTTTTAGTTTTACTTTTCTGTTCTTTATTTAGGCTTTTCCTATCTAAAAAGGCTTTCTTAATAGATATTCGATCATGAAATTTAACAACTTCAAAAATTTTAATAACATAGAGATATTTTCAGATAAAATTTCTTAATCTCACAAATCTGCTGAAGAATAAAAAACATCGATCCCAATCCATGCCCAGATTTTTATTCTCACTGTTGGCCACCTAGCTATTTTTCAAGTTGTGTACAATTTATCTCTTTCAAAATTTATGGCAAATGCGTATTGAGTTAAGCAGCGGCACAGCCGCGAAAATCTAGTTGGAGAATTTGATATGCAATTTCCTTTTTACTTTTTCTCATAAAATAAACAGAAGGATCGGGAAAACCATGTGGTCTATTGTTTAACTGCTGCTAGTTTTTCTACAAACGGCATTTGTGATAACAAATCTTTAGTGTGGTTTCCTGTTGAAGCACTGGTTGTTCAGTATGCTCTAAAAACGTAAGAATGGAAACTCAAGTGAGAGAGGACACAAACAATGGGGACGATGATTGCAAATATCTCGTCAACTTTTGGGGGGTATCTCCAGTCCAATGGCAGTTTAGGACACTGTGGGGTGTTAGTTGCTCACTTTTTTTGTAATTTAGGTGCTTTCTGAATGGCGAACGGAGGTATGAGCGATGGGGAAGATAAACAGATATGTATCGTCACAATTTTCAAGATTTGAGTCATTGGTCAAGAAAGTAAGCAATTTACTCCATCATAGTTTTTTTTCCCACATATAAATGGCACATTGTTTCAGATCCAATAACATTCCTGCTTGGCTGCTTCATGGATTTATGAATGAGATAATTTCTGCAATAGCAAACTTTTGAACAGAGAAACAGTTTCACCTGTACTTATTATCCATTTAAATCTTAGTTATCACCACAGCACAAAACATCTGAAGACAATCACAAGAGAACATAACAAAATTGATATTAGTAACAGCAGCAGCATGATTACCTTTGACTGGGTCGTCTGCAGTGTACCACTCACTCCAAGGACAATCATCATCCCACTGTGTTTTATTGCGAGCTTCACTTTCAGCATTCCCACCAGATTCTGTGACACCAACATCAGCTTCATGTACATCATCATCATCATATGTAGGAGTTCTGTATGTTAACCTCATCTTAAAATGGATTTTGAATTGTTGCATTGGCAAATCCACTTTGGTGTAAGCCTACAGCATGTGTTTGAAAAGATGAAATAAAATAATATAAGTAAATTGGACAATCATTTATAAAAGAAAATATGGCAGAATTAAAGTAAAAGGAACATTAAAATTCTAACACATAAGCATCAACTGAAGTCGTGGAAACAACAATGACCAGAGTGTTTGATGTTTCCTGCTTGGAGAAAAGGCAATATGGAAAGGGCAGCATGTATAGGGAAACAAGTAAACAATAAGGCTAGGGGCAATTAAAGAAAAAAAAAATTTCCAAATCAAAAATATCAAACATCAATTAGCTTTAAAGCATTGATGGTGTTACAATTCACATTTACAGGATCATGACTGAACAAGAAACAGTTGGGAAATGAATTGAGAACCTACAAATTTAGAAACAAACAGCTCATATAATCCTTCCAAATGCATGAGCTTTATCGGGACCTGGCTACCAATGCGGTCAGCTTCAAATCTTCTAGTGAAAACTGTTCCCATATTCTGGATACCTATATAAGCCTTACGGGAAGGATCGTGAACTGGGACAAAAGCTGGCCACAAACTGCATCAATAAGCACAAACCGGATCAACAACTAGACGTCACGCACGAGATTGTCTTGTGGTGGAGGGCTCATAGTGGGATTACAGAATTACAAAATTTTGTTTAAGAAATTATAATTTAGCTGAAGAAGAAAATATCAAAAATAAAATATGGCATCTCCAAGCATTGATATTAAAGTCAATGAGTAGACTGCTCTAAAGAAACTCTGGTTCTTAAGTGTCAGAAGGTCAGCAGCAACAAAGTCAGGCTCACTAGAAAATTAAATAAAATGCTAAAATAATCACACTTCAAATATCAATCAGACCAAGTTGCTCTAATAGTTTCCTCGAGTTGTTGCAACACAAGCAATCAATAGCAAGTATAGGAGCCCGAACTAGCTACTAGGTAACAAACTAATAGGAATTTGATGCTCTATGACTTCGTGATCTGGCCTATTTTGCGTTTATGCATAAAACAGAAGACAATGAGCTACAGTGGTTTGTATACCATAGGACCAAGAAAACAAATAAATAGAAAGAAAACCTGTCCCAAAATTAGGAAAGCAAAAAATCTAGAATCTTTCTGTGCTCCCTTTATCTACAATCTTGTTCAAGAATCATACTTAGCATAACTTGTTTTATTTGTCAAATTGCCTAAACACCATAAAATCTTATAACTTACCAGTTAAGGAATGAATGGAGTTATTAATCCAAGAAAGAAAACGTAATATTGTTTTTTGAAGGATCAAATTGTAAATAATCCAAACCTTATTCAGCATCCTGCTGGCATACACCACAGTCATCACATCCTCCTCCATTAAACAAGGGATGCGTACATATAAATGACCACATGCATTTATTTAGATGATAAATAAGTAGAAAAAATGGATAAACGAGAGATAGAAGGATGGATTATAAATATCATGTTACTCAAAGCTTAGGTTCACCTGTTAAAAACTTTTCTGGCTGTATTAGGCCATTAGGGGGACTACTAGACATTTGAATGTGAGAATTAAAGTCGCATGCAAAGGAGGAGCAAGTCTAAACTTCAAGATGTCGAGAGAACTAAAAGCACTAAATCAATTCCCTAAACTCTGCATCATTAAGGTAAACTTCTGACTATCCATGGACACAGTAAATCTTGCCACTACCAATAGGACAAGGGCACATCCAAAACGGAATGGTCCAAAAAAAGTTACCTCCAACGTTCAACTTTGTTACTAGATGAGAGTTGGGAACAAGGGCAGAGCCACGATTCCACTACATATGGGCTAGTATAATTGGTTCAAGCTTCAAAAGTAGGGGCAAATTTTCTCTCCAAAAGAAAAAACACATTTAGTTCTGCAACAATGGTGAGTCTTACCCTCAAGATGTGTAAATTAATATAATGCACCAACTTAAAAGAGAGGAGGACGGATGATAGAAAATACATTTTAGAGCTGAGCACAACAAGGTTTCACAAGACCAAACAAGTTAACTCAAATTGGAACTAATGCGACCATTCCTACTTAATTCAATAGTTAGAAAAAGACAATGATCGCCCCTCTATACGACCATTATAGATATATTCGAGGCTTAAAGCTTACAAATTGTAATATATGTAAGTTAAGGCATCAAAAACATTTTCATTAACAAAGTTCAATATTATTTAAATTATAAAATGTCAAAAAAAATAAATAACAATAATAATAATTAAATAATCCAAAGATCATTGACAGTATGAAAAATAAATAAATACAAAAAATAAATAAATACAAAAATTCCACAATTCAACCGAATAATCCAACAATGAAGAAATGGAGGATTCGGGGATGAAATTAAATGAAAACTTGAGGGTTGAATGGGATTTAGGCTGAAAATAGAGGGCTAAATCTAATTTAGTTTGAAATTGTGAATGGGTTAACGGGCATGGCCCATAACATAATGGAGAAGGCCGAAATTGGTTTCAGGCCTAGATCTAAATACAAAAATCCACAATTTCACATTTTTAATAGTTATGGTCGTCAGTCAGCCAAAGGATGCCTCCTGACTCTGCCCTGGTTAAGAAAGGGCATTTGACAATTGACATTATGGGCTCGATTGAGTCAATACTTGTTTGTGCCATATGAAATAGTAGTGCAGATTTAATCATTTAAAGGAACTCTTGTAAACCGTGATAGACTTGTTTGATGTAATACCAAGACAAACTTTTATTTTTTCCTTCTCGTCTTACCCCTAAATTTCCATGACACTAAGCATGAAACTCGACCAAATAATCAACCTGATAAACCTGTTCATTCTCCGTTCTCGAATGTTCCCCACTCCAATTGCAGATCAAGAAGAGGTAAAAGTTTCATCAAATGTTTCCCTGCTACCTGAACAACCCCAATGTTTATTCTACAGTTACACCTTTACCCTTTTCAAGTCTCAAGGGTGGGCCGTCCACTATCCATGTCGAAGTTCACAAAATAAAATGTCCAAAAACAGGCCCTAGTTAGTCTCCTATCTCATATTCTTATTCTTCTTCTTGGCCAACCTCAGCTATGGTCTCAAAGCAATAAAATCCACATTGCTTTACATCAAAGCAATAGCAATGCAAAAAACTGGAAGAAAACCAATAGTATATTCAATAACAGCTGAACCTGGAACTGTTGGACAAAGCAATTGCAACTGCACTCAGTAGCTTGCTGGCCTCTGGTGAATCAAGAACCACGCCGCTTGCACTTTGTGGAGCAATCACCTGACAGTATTCACACAATAAGAGAGAAAACAGTGAAAGAAATACTGTTGTTTTTTAAGACAGAGGGAAAAAAGAGACCACAAACTCTGTCACACCAAAAGAGAGCTGCAGATCATGCAATGTCTGATACCAATCGGCAACTTTTCCTGGATAACAAGATTTTTAATTAAGATATGAAATCTAGACATGAAAATCCTGCCGCATCACACCATAATAGCATCAGGTACCATCATTAGTTCTTTTGAAATAGTACTCCATGCAGTAGCTTTTCATAGCATAATTGAACTCAGATTTGACCTTGTACAAACCCTTAGAAAGGTCCATTTGAACAGCACCCTTCTCCTATTACCAAATACAATCGAGTGTAACTGATGTAAAACAAAGAAAAGAAAGCAGAAAACATACAATGCCACAGTCATGAACTAAGAATAGTGACAAAACATCATTTACAACGCTATAACATGCTTATGCTGCCAATGTGAACGGCCTCGATAGTTGATGATAGGCACAATGATTCCAGATCAAAACAATTCATCAATTGTCTAATTTTTCTTAGCAGCTGTATTATGTGGATCATGTGTCCAAAGGTCAGATTTCTGTAAAATGCACTACTTAATACATGAAATAAATTATATACAAGCCATACATCTGTCCCTCTACAGTTTCATGAAAATAATATATTTAACACTAGATAGGGGAGCCGGAAATGTCTAAAAGACGAGTGAGCCTGATCCTGAATAAAAATCTCCAAACACGGTTAACAGGAAGCAAAGCAACATGCCGCTCGTGGAAATAAGGAAAACATGTTCCAGAAATATATTGCAGCAGATTCATCTGAATTCAGATTCTTTACCACTAGGTTCTGGGGACCATCAGTCAACCACTGGCGACAAACTGCCTCTATATCAGAAATGAATCTGCAACACAATGCACATCATTGATCATATAAATAAATATATACATATATATATGCACATATATATAAATTATTGCACTCTGATTTCTGCACTGTAAATCCAGTCTTCTGTGGTGAAATTCATACCTTTCCCACGAAGAGGCAAGCGTGAAATCATCGAATCGCGCAATCTGCATACCATTAAAAAAAAATAAAAAATAAAAAAAATAACGCACGAAATCAAAACGAACACAAATGTGTTCAGAAACCCCAGTGATTAAGGCAAAGAAGCTTAGTATACCTCCTCTTCTTCTTCTTCATCCTCTATAATGCTTTTTGAATTGCTAATTGAAGCCATGAAAGGAAGTGCCGGTTTGAGTAAATTCGCTCGTTGAATGTCTGGACAATATCAACAAATTTATGGCAATTGTGGATTGATTGTTAAATTAGCTCGGTTTTCTGTGCTGAAGAATGAAAGGTAGTTGTTGGATTGATGATCGGCGTTTCAAATCTACTATCAGAATCGTCGAATCTGATCATAAAAAAGAATGGAATCTACTTTGCCCTTTTCTCCGGAAAACAACACAGGATAAAATTAATCGGGTTCAAAATAACCAAGTTCCGAATAAATCTCTGATCAGTCACTGGGCTTATATTTCGTGAAAAATCTGACCGGGAAACAGATTTTAAGCCACCAAATCTTCAAATAGACCGCACTCACTCAGCTTTGGTTCATCTTTGGGCCGTTGGGGCGTGTTAGAAAAACATTTGGGTTTCTCATGGAAATCAAATAAGTTCGAAATTGTTTCGACGGCCAGTATTTCTCCCGTGCTATACTTGATACTTGATGGTGATTTATGTAATTCTGTGAAAATTTTAAAAACGTTATCATCATACCGTAGTTGTTGATGCACGGGAGGCGTTTACTTGTTATTATACTTGCAACGGCAGGACCAAAAAAATTGATTTAATTTTTTGCGGGGCTAATTACATTTATATTTATATAATTTAAATAAATTTTCAAATTTTATATGTGAAATAAAAGAAATATTTAAATTAAATTATTCCACGAGCGATCGCCACCCCATATATCCTCTAACTCCACTATTGTATACTTGATTCATGAGATACATCAAAATTATTTACGTTGAATAAGTGTGTCCATATTTTTTCCCAATTCATAAATGCATTATAGAGAATGTAAATGCATGTTAGCACATGCTTAAATCCATATGGACGATAACATGTATTAGTGGCACAGGCCGAAACGTTATTTTGCGAGAGCGAGAAAAATAATGCACAAGAGCGAATGTCACGTATACCCATTTAAATGAAATATCAAAATTTACATATGACATCAAAGAAATTTCAAGATATTATAGGGGCAGTCATGTAAATCAGTTTCAATTTTTTACCATCACAGTCCAAAATGAGTTCACGGTTCATCTAAATTAGCTTTGATACATGACACGTAAATTTATGCAAAACCTTTTATTATCTTCAACGGAGGCAATATATAGTCTCTAGTATCTGCCAACCATTTCTGCAATCCATCAGCTAACATTTTCACAACAGTTGCTTCGAAAGAGGAAGAGTCAGTTAACACATTACAGAGAAGTGAAGGGCTTAAAAACCCTTTGATTTCATGTATAAATACAGCATTCACCACCAACCCCATTGTTGATTCTCTATGGTCTTTTTGTTAGTGTACATATTTCTTCATTGGGGTTCACTTGGCTTTCAGAATGCAGCATCAAGTGAAGCATCTGACCGGTCGGCCTGGCCACGCTCGATGTCCAAGTTTCTGGTTGAAGGCAATCCTGCAGTTACATCTTCTTCAATGCCGCACTCATTTGTACCTCTTCTGATCTTGAAATATCCATCCTGTAATTCATATAAATGGTCAAATCGACATCGACGTCTTTTATCAGAATAAAACGAAAAGAAGAAAAATCTACGGTTAGGTCGACTATAAATGAACTGGGAGATATTCCCAAGGATTTAGCAGAATACATACATCACCCCAGCTTCTATTCCATTGGTTTGCTAAGAGCTGCAAGAAATTGAGTAGAGAGTTAAAAGGTGCAAGAATTAAATATAAACCCGAAGAAATTAAGAATTATAACTAGGTAGTTTGTACCCAGTAATCGTCTCCATCTTCGGAAGTTCCCCATCCTATTAGCTTCACAGCATGGCCACCAATCTCACGACCAATCACGTGCTTGTAAACTCCCGACTTGTAATGAGCAAAATCCTGTGTTCGATTAAAAAAAAAAAAAAAAAAAAAAAGAGTCCACTTAATGAATGTAGATGTACAAAAACCACTGGAAAGGAAACTAAAAAGTCAAATATACTGATTGAGAGGTTGATGCACAAGCAAAATTCCCACAACATGAATGAGATATTAGCCGAGTAGAAATACCCACCGTAGAAGAATTAAACTAAACAACAATGAGTGCATTCAATTTTTTTTTATATAAGCAAGCACTTTATTAATTTGTATGCTACAATGGCATCCTAATATAGAAACTAACAAGAAAGAGAGAGATGGAGTATAACGACTTTTATTTTACCTCATAAACAGTGAAAGCAACCTCGACTGGTCCATTTGTGTAGACTTCTGCCATTATACTGTATGGATCAGAATTGATTCTATAAGCATTGACACTGAAGTGCTTTGACCCCTCCCAAAGAAGGTTCTTTTTTACGCATCTTTGCTCACACATTGGCGTTGGGTATCCGGGCTCACAGCCGGGATGGGAACATCCAACATTATCGAAGTAAGGGTCACACTGCAAGAAGAAAAATTCCTTAAGCGGTTTAACATAGATAAAGCATTGTCATCATGTAATTAATGGGATCACAGCGAATCTCAAACCACTCCGACTGACAATGATGTAAATACTACCTCATCAGTGACAACCCCAGTATTGACAAAGTATCGCCACGCTCCAATGGGGTAACCACCGTCACAGCCATCACCACACATAAAGCCACAGCATGCAAGGAGATCATTGACAGAGAGAGAAATATTCTGCAAAATGATCCTTTATTATATGTGTACAAGCAAGGAGGAGATACAGGAGAAGTCACGGTTTGAACCAGAAAGTATGAATTTACCACGCCAAAATTTATGCAGAACCGATCAGAGAGTGACTCAACAGCACCAAAAGCCCAACAAGAACCACAATGTCCCTGATAAATAGAAAACCATATCAGCTGAGAATCTGCATGCATCATGTAAATTCAAATGATATAAAATTTTAGCATGAGCATGGAATCAAGTTACCTGATCTGTCATGTGGAAGAAAAAGGGAAGAAAAAGGGATGAAAAGAAAAAGAAAGAAAATCATTAGTGTCTCTCCAATGGAAACATGGACAAAAGACGGAGCAAGCAATTAACTGACCAAGAATTCTTCCAATGGTACTACAGTGCGGCCAAGCAGTTCTTGCATCAAACTGTTTGGGCAACTTCAGATTTTTTGCATGAGTTGCAACAGGAACACTCTTCAAAACACCCTTTGGCGTTGGTTTGACTCCAAGAAGGTGCTTAAACTCCGCAACCTGGGGATCAGTTTAGCATTCACCACAATGCGATGCTCAGAATAGCTCAACTAGCCATTTTTCATGAAATGGTAATACTTTCAAGTTTCAACCAAAGGAAACTTACTGTGTGGTTTGCAAATCGAGGGTTCATTGAAGCTTTCCATCCAGCTTCAGTATTTTCATTGATTAATTTAACAGCTGATTCCTGAGTGGAAATTATGAAAGTTACCTCCTGAAGTTGAATTCAGATTTAACAGCAAATAGTTGTCTTCGTCAAGCAGAAGAGTACCTGAAGGATCTTGTTGTCAAGTTTCAGTTGAGGAATAGGCTTCACTGCAATGACCTGCACAAATAAATAAATAAATAAATAATGACCATAACCATCTATTGGAGGACCAATTATGGTTCCACCTATAATCTCATTGTGACAATATGACATGTGCCAACAATAGCATTTTAGTGTTTGGGCATCGTCTCGATACTTTTTTGTTCTTTACGCTTTTCACAACCTTAGGACGCCTTTAAACATGTAAACGGAACAAACAGAATCCATTTTTTCTTTTTCTTTTAGTTATTATTTTTTAATGTCTTAATTAATAACTTATGAACTGCATTAATTCATTCCGGGTAGAAAAGGTTAAGAAGTATTTGTATAACATCGCTTCTTTCGTTGGTGTATTCAATTTCACCAAAGACAAAAGACCGTTTAATAAATGATTACTCATTAAAAATGAACGTAAGTTTCTTTTCTCATGGCAACGATAGGACTTGCTACTTGTAAAACGATCTACATAAACACGCTGCATTGCCCAATATAATCACATTTACGAGAATTATAACCACACAGATTTAAAAGAGGGCACTAATGTCGAAGATTTGTGCATTTCAGTTAAGAGACCTTATGTAGCAATGCTTCTTTTGAGCATTTATTTATCGAGTTTCAACCTGTTAGTCAGGAAGATCTGATTGTGAGTTACCAAATAATAAATGGAAAAAACTTGCAATCAGCCCCTGTGAATTCTTCAGGAGGGTTTTACAAATCTTTTTGTTTAATTTATTGATTGTTTTATCAAATTATGATGTTATATACTTATATTACATTGTTGAATGTGCACCTTCGAGAACAATTAGATGATGACAAAATTATCAACCACGATGGTGTAGAATTGGTGCAATCTCATCAGACAGCAACCATGAACCTGATGGATTACTCCTTTTTATCATACCTGCTAAGTTGCTACGTAGGTAATCCATCCCTATATTTTTGAAAAGGAAGAAGAGGTTTCTCGACTAGAAAGTCCATTTGTGTCCAGGTTACAATTTAATGGTAAATAAGTAATTGAATATCTGTAATAGAAAATCCTTCAACATCTAGCTAGTCCAAATGAGCAAAATCGGCGAAATTTGAGAAATTGCCCCGGAGGATGACGATTTCCATTAAATTTTTAATAAAACCGCGTGATTAATTCATTAAGCGTGTGTTTGTGTGTACTTATTTTTGCCTAAAATTTTGCTAAAAGTGGAGTGTAATAGTGGGGACCACAAGATGTGAGGATAATAATGAGTGATGATGTGAAATGTGTGGTTGATATTGATGTTTGATTTTGACTTTTAATAGTATGTAATTTTTAGGTAAAAAAAAAAAGTGAAAACAAACACTTGCTAAATTCTAGTTATTTCGAAGTTCCACTGCATCTTCTCCTCTAAATCATACCCAAAAGAAAGAAAGTTTTAAAAGCAAAGAGAGGACGCAGAAACTAGCACTTCAGCGTCCAGATCTTGATTCTTTTTTTTCTTTTTTTTTTCTTTTTTTAATGGAAGTTCTGTATGTAAAGATACCATTACCTAGAGAAGGAATCACAACATAGAAAGTTGACTCAAGGTTGAAGACAGATGGGAGTGAGTCAGTGGGGGTTGTCTGGAAATAGTACTTACTCCTTGTTTTAGTTCAAGTCACAAATAGCAAGTTGAATAGAGCACGTTTCTTAAATTTTTCTCAAAAAATCATTTTGCTTTTTCCAAATTATGGTTAAGCACACTTTAAATCATAACTTTTCATACACAAATTCATCATTTCCATAAGTGCGAAGAATCAAAAAAGAGGGGGGCAAAAATAATAATAATCAAGACAGGGCGGACCTGTAGTTGGAAAAGGGAGATGATCAGCAGAACCACAAAGCAAATCCGAATTGCTGCACCCATTTCTTCTTTGTTCCTTACCGAGTTTAACTGGGAAACCCACGACTTTATAGTTGTAGCTGGAGCTTCTCATTGCTGCCACGAAGATAGAGATAAGACTAATATTTTAATCGAAAAGAGAAAGAAATAGTCATTCGTTTGAAATAGTGGAAAATATGAAAATATAGAAATGATATAAGAATTTATCTATAAAAAATAGAAAAAATGAAAAAAAAAAAAAAGAGAAAGAGAAGAAAATGTTCGATTCGCAATTCATGCACATTCCTTTGAATCTCTTAATAGAAATTTATGAGGTCGCTAATGATATAAATATAATTTTTTTTCGTCCGTCTCAAAATACAGGTCACATTTCTTTTAAATATTAATTAAAATATTAGTTATCTTATATGTATTTATTTAATGCACATTATTATCACCAAAATAGATTGATTGAAATAAAATAATTAATAAATGAAATAATATATTAGAAAAATAATTTTAAATTTTACTTTTTCAATATTATTAATCACATTTTTCTTAATCTTTGTGAAAATAAAAATATATCATATTTATGAAATGGAGGTAATATTATTTATTCACAAATTTGAATCTGACATGACATCCAAGTAAACTACTATATTATTAAAGTATTTCAATAACATCTAACAATATTGTTTTTTAATAAATTCCAAAATCCCATCTCTTGCTTACTATTTTTAGACTTTTTTTAGGTGTGAATGAAGTGTTTTAATATGAGGCAGTCTCTTATTAGGATGCCATGTTAGATTTAAATGAGTTGATAACTATTACATTATATATCATGAGTCACGTAATTAATTTTTGATAGGCGATTCCAACAAATATATTAATGAGTAGTGATAACTTATATTGATTAAAGTTCAATGACTAATTAGTAACACTCCAAAATTTAATTGATTAATAATTACATAACGAAAATTTAAGGTATATTCTTTGTAGATTAAATTTGGTGTAGATTAAAGTTGGTGAGGATATGTAGTTGAAAATTGGAGATGGAATATGAAAAAATATAAGAATAATTCTAGAATCAGGTATAGTGTTAGGTAAAGTGAAAAAGTGGACCAAATTACCCCCTGCCCCCATGAATGCGGGGTGGGGGAGGGGGGTAATTTGGTCCACTTTTTCACTTTACCTAAAATTTTACCTAAGGGTAATTATATTACCACCACAAATTATAATTGTTACACCACATTCTCATGGCACCACAATTAAAATAGGTTTTTAGTAAATACACCAATAACAAATTTTCAATTACGTTCTTATCCAATAAACACCCCAAAAAGAGTATGCACCACATTCTTCCTTCCCCAAATTATAAAACCGTAAACTGTCAGAAATTGAAAGAGTCCGAAACTCGAAATCATAGCTGGGAAAAAAGTTGAAAAGAAAGATGTTACAAAAGAAATAGCAAAAAGGGAGCATGCCAATCGGAACAGCCATGCTCATGAAAACAAACAAAAACAAGGGGGAAAATAAAATAAAATAAAAAAATCCAGATTAATTGGAGAGCCATATTTGTGAAATTTTACTACATTTATTGTAAGGAAAAATGGAAATTCATAAATGCAGTAAAAACATAAATGATAAGGGGAAAAAGAAAAATTAATCTTAAAAATAATTGAGTTTATTGAAGGATACATGAAGTACTTTCTCATGGAACATTCCTCTTTGTTCTTGACATCTTCATATAGTTTCATATATATGTCACAGTTAATGCGAATTTTAATTGGGTTAAGTTAACTTCTTCCTTTATGATTTATCCATCAGTCATCCAAACTAAAGAAATTAAATTTCAGTTTGTGGTCTGGGTATCGATAGAAGAAAAAGAAAAAAAATACTAATTGTAATGAAAGTGGATATTTATATCTTTTTAATTATGACTAATTTAGTAAATAAAAAATAATTTAAAATTGTGGTGTAGGAAACAATTTTTGTGGTGGTAATATAATCACCCTTTTACCTAATCCTATATCTACCCCTATAAAAGTCCAAAATATAAAGTAATTAGCAAATTAATAAATTATTGATTCAAAATGATAAGAGAGAAAAAGTAAATTTTATTTGATGAGATCTAAATTGTATAGAACATACTCTTAATGGTTGTTTAATTTACCTTGAGTTGAGGTGATTATTGGATAAATGAAATCTCAATTATTGAATCAGAATTAGAATGGGTGAATGTGATTGGCCCACGTCTAGACTCTAGCGGCGGCTTTACATATTTGGATATTTCGGTTAAGAGCCGTCCATCGGCCTGTAATCCTCATGCTGTGATTGTTATACTTCTTTTTTGCAACCGTTCAGATTCGGAAAATTGGCAAAACAGCAAACACGTAACGTTTAATGCTATTTTTAGAAAAACATGTGTGATTAATGATCAATGATTAAGAGAGAGAGACCAAAAATTAAAAAAATAAATAAAAAATAAAACAAAAAAAAGGAAAGAAACCTTTACTTTTTCTATGAATTTTGGGTGTGTTTAATTGGATAAAATTTTCCAAAAAAAACTAATTTTTCCACATTTTTGGGTTTTTGATATCTTAATTGTATCTTTTTTTCTAGGAAAATCTTTTCCAATTTTTTTCAAAATTCGATTTTCAATTTGGAGGAAAATATTTTTTGTTGAGGAGGTGATTTTTATTTTTCGGGAAAAATTTGCTTCTTTTTTTTTTTAATCGATAATTTGCTTTAACCATAAAGATAAGGAAATTGTTCAAATTTCATAAAAAAACACAAAAACAAAAACAAAAATATTATTTTCTAACTTGTAAATTAATGCAATCAAACACCTACAATTATCATTTTCCATGGAAAACCTTTTTCCGGAATTCATTTACCCAGAAAACGTTTTCCTTCCAACTATTTTCCGACTTTGTAATCAAATACACCCTTCTTTTTTAAAAGATTGAGGCCTTGTTCTCTGTAGAGTAAATTTTATTTATTCAAATTGCGTATGGATTATGTGGTTGGTTGAAAATAAGAGATGATGTATTAAAAAATATAAAATAATTATGTATGTGATTGAAATAGGATGAGAGTTTTTTTGAATATTATTGTGAATCAAACAAAGCCCAAGAATGGAAGTCGGTAGATGACATTTTTTTCCCTTTTTTTTCCAAATTATATGAGAGAGGATGAAGTTTGGAGAGGTGAGAATTTGAACTTCCGGTGTCATACGAACAACAATGTCTCAGTGTCAATCAATCAAACTACAAATTGTCAATTTAGGCCTCATTCTTTTTCTCATTTCATAATAAATTATTTTTCTCTCTCCTTTTTTCAATACACATATATTTTTTAATATAAAATTAAACACATATTTTATACGAAATAACGCACATATCAACTCTATTACTAAAAGCACAAGTCCCTATTTTGATAGTCTTAAAGGAATCATAAATCGCACAAGTCACCCGGTTTGGCAAAGAAGTTTCAAAGACAAAATGCAGTGCTTGTTTTTCAACGTTGGAATAGAACCCGCAACCATAATTTTACGGTCAAGAATTGCAACGAAACAAATAATATAATTGTTGTAAAAGTATGAAAACAATAGAGAGAATTTAGAGAGAATGAATTCTAAGGAATTCTCATGAATGAATTTCATTAATAACCGAAGCCCTATTTATAGGAAAACTTCGAACGGCACAATCGTAATTACATAATTTCATCAAGGGTATAATAGTCATTCACATATAATAATTACACCTTTTACCAAATTATTCCTCCACCAAATTATTCCTCCACCAAATTATTCCTCATAATTCATAACCACCAAATTATTCTCAATTATTCATAACACCTAATAATTATTCTTCAATTATTATTCATAACACTCCCCCTTGAATGACTATTAATACAAATGTCTTATGGACCTGTTTGGAGAAAAACCCAGTGGGAAAAAACTTCCAAACCGATTGCAGGATAGCTTGGAGTGGTTATATACTGTTTCATCAAAACATTGCTCCCCCTGATGTCTATCAGCGGCATATGAGTATTCACGTCGCTCGTTAAAACCTTGTCAAGAAAACCCGGTGGGAAAAAACTTGATCGAAGGAAAAAAATGCAATTTGCTCAGTTTGATTTCATATCTTGAGAACTGATATCTTTACTTCTGGTAAATGATTTCAATATCATCATCGTTTGGATCTAAAGCATTAGCTCCATTATAACTTGATCCAATAGATACACTGTATCAATTTCTCATATCGTTCAATATATCATGAATATGCCTCGTTAAAACCTTATTAGGAAAAACCCAGTGGGAAAAACCCTAATAAAGGAAAAAGAGTACATTATTCATGTGAATACGCTTTTAAAGTTGCCTCAATAAAAACCTTGCTAGGAAAACCCAATGGGATAAAACCTCAATCAAGGGAAAAAGAGTGCAACGCGTATTTTATACAAGTATGCTGCAAGCATTTCAAAATCTTTCATACATTTGTATGAGTATCATATACATTGATTTTATACTCTTCGTTCATTTAGAGTGCATCAATTTTCTTACACAACTACAAAACATTCACCATGAACACATGTCTCCAAATACACAATTTAAAGCATATAAATTCATCGTAAAAACATGTAAACATATAAGTAAACCTTCATAACTAACTAACACTTAAAATATATCATTTAACATTTAATACTCACTTAATAGGTTATTTCATTCCCAGGAGCTTAGCTCACCCTTTAGGGTACTCATAAGCACGGGTTTAGCTCATCCGATCCTTTAATTTCCTTTTCGGTACTACACACACGATCGGTAATTTAACTTTCATGAGCATGCAACATATAATGACCACCATGCTTATCTTTAAACTTGAGCAATAGTCATCATCACCTCATCATCTCATAAGTTAAGGATTTCACATTCACCATTTATCATCTTCAATATATCTCAATATTTTCATTATCATTGATCATATGTAGCGCTACATTTTCATATCGTGTCGACACTTTTCAATTTCATTTCTTTCCCCATATCGACATAACTTATCGAGATATCTCATTATCAATCCTCTTGTAGGATTACACAATATAGTTATGTCTATATACTCTTCAAGAGCATATGCCTCCGTTATTAAGACCATCTTTTATAATTTGCTTTGATATATATGTTTGGGGAAATATCAACGCTTCTGGCGCGCTAACTTATCAAAGCATCTTAACTGATATATGTGATTGTTCATAGCCTTTCATGCATCTTTGAACTTCAAGTTCAGTATTTCAATTTCGAGGATATAACATGATGCATTTATTTTCAACCTTTAATACTCCCCTCATGCTTTGAGAAAATTTAGAACACCAAAACTCATACAGTTGGTATGATTTTAATCATATATGTTCTCATCATTCACCTTAATATGGGAATTTAGACTTTGCATTCTATTCTCGATATCGGCAATTTATTTGAGGACTTTAAATAATTTGCCATATAATATCCCACTTGTATCTGCATACTCAAATCCTTGAGGATTTATTCAAGTATTGGGATATACATTTACTAGCTTTATCATTAAATCGAAAATCATGCTCATACTGTGAGCAAATATTTAAATAAATTTCAAATTACGAATCATATACACATGTGACTATCTAGTGGATCCATATCATAATATCTAGTAGTCCACATGGAGGATGAGTGGGCCCATACTTCTCATCCTTTATTCAGGATATATTTGGGATTTATTCCCAATATTGGCTAGTAATGATTTCATCATTTATCGAGAACAATCATTGAAGAATTCTTTTAATTCTTCACTTGAAATATTGATTTCAATAATTATTTAAACGGGATGGTCAATCAGGTTTTGCAAGCAGTATTATTGAACTTCTAGTTGAAGAAATTCTTATATCGATTTCACTAGTATCGTATAGTGCTCAATATGATTTATCATAGAAACAATTCACCGACATATTCCATCACCTTTTAGTGACATTATTGTCTACTCTTTGTTTAAACCAGATTCTGACTCATACGCATCACATCCGACTATTATTTAATTCGAAATCGTAGCTCTTACGCTTCATATTATTTATTTAAAATCTGAGTCTTATTTCATCTGCGTCGTATTATTCTATATATAAATCATCAAAATTATTGCAAAATTCATCCTAACAAGGGTCTATACATTATAATGGATCATATGCTCTCAAATCTTCGAAAATACTATCCATCACTACCGATCAAAATCCTAAAAAGGATTTATAAATGTAGGCTGGAAAGATTAAGGATGCTAATGAATAAGGGTATCCCACAAGATATCCGATGCTTGATTGAAGCAAAGGTTCGATTATCTGGTGAGGTTTCAATTCCTTCTAAATACATGCGGTATGGGTAAAAGTAGTTTTTCAAAGAAACGGAGAGCAAAAAGATTAGGAGGATGCTACAAGTGTGCTCGATGGACATGTGACACTCGATGTAAATCTGTGGGGTACTTGTCCAGAAATCGAGAAGATAAAATAGCGTTCATTAAGGATGGATTGAGTAAGGAGCCTTTGGATGATATTCAACAGGCTCTTGAGACACATCCTAGTGGACACGTACAAGGTGAGCTAATGGCCTTATGGGCCAAATTCAAAGATCAACAAAGCGTTGCTGATCTTGAAAAACTTACTTTAGAAGATCCTGTTTGTAAATTTAGTAGAAAATTTTAGTATAATAATTTTCTCATATTAATATAAGGAAGCTCGATGTAATAACGAAGAGCAATGTTTTTCTTGTAATTGTAAATATTGTTTTTCGATTTTAAGATATATATATATATGTATATATATATATATATATTATTTTTCAATCAAAGCAGTATATGTCATTTCACTAAAATTTTTACGCCATTTTCTTTCATATTTGTCAAAAAGTAAATAGTACAATCAATTATTGGTTTGAAAATTTATCTTTAAATAGAGGATTCATATATCTCTCATGTTCATACATTAAAAGTATAGTGCAAAAAGAGAGATAGGAGTAGAGATGGATATGGAGATTTTAGAATCATCTCATACAAGTCACCTTTACCTCGCTGATTAAAAACCGTATGTATTCTTGGTGGATCTAAGCTGGTAGGCCATATCCAATATGTGGATATGGCAAACCGACTTGTAAAGAGTTAGGAGACAAGAAATCAATATACTATACGGAGGAACCAACAACAAACTTTTAGCTAGACTTATAATGGCCGCACAATCATGGGGAATAAGAGTTTCGAGCGTAATACCTTTCCATCTAGTTGGATCTAATACTCGATGGAGCTAGTTCTACCATGGGTCGGCGGGGTTGGGGCTACAAGCGCAATCCATCCACAGCGCATGATGTATATGATGAATAATAGTGATGCTTTCATTGTCCTTCAGGCGGCTACAACACACCTGGAGGAAATATTTAATATAGCCTCGTTGGCGCGGTGGAACTTTCATGTCAAACCAATAGGTTTGTTGAATATTAATAATTTCTTTGATGGCTTACTAGCGTTTCTAGATCGAGTGTAAATAATAAGTTTATCTCTCATTCAAATGAGAAAAATACTTATCTCTGCTAAATCGTTGATGAACTACTCATCAAATTTCATGCATATGTTCAAGAATCTGTGGAAGCCAGTCAGTCGATCACGGACCACGGTGTCAAGCGAAAAAGAAATCGGATCCTTTAAATATTTCATTATGAATCCTAATGTTGATGGTGGCAGAGTTCTGAGTATTTATACTCTCGAGGCATCCCTCATTTATGGATTCAGTATGTATATTCTTTTGCATTTCTATATTTTCGAAAGTGTTTAATGCCATCTTTTGATATTCTCAATATGTTTCACTGATTTGTTTGTACTTCTTACGGAGTAATAATAATATCATATTGGCTTTATTCAAATACTGAAATCTAGTGATTATGCTTCTTCAAGAGCATTTTATTCTCATATTAATACAATCTCATATCATCGATGAGATTATTTCATATAATTTCTCCATGCGATATATTTTCTTTGATTTATCAACATGGGATCTATTGAGCATTTTATTTTCATCTATTTATCCAATGGTGACTTCAAGTACCACTTACTCAATTTTCTCCATTAATATTAGGTATATATATGGGGAAGTAATTTTATTCTCATCGTCTACTACTTGAGAGTATGATTAGAATATTTGATCAACTACTTCTTACTGGAGTAGGATTAGTTATAACCAATCGTGTAGTATAACCCACCACATTGGAAATATGCACACCAATCGTGTGGTATTACCCACCACATTGGAAATATACTCAAACTATAAAGTGCATAAATTTAAATTGCGAAATTAAATTTCCTCCAATAGGTGGTCGAACCTACCTTATGGGAATTATTGCAATAAATATAAATCTACTAATTTAAATAGCAAGAATTAAATTGCATAATATTTAACTACTTCTTGGTGAGTAGGATCTGCTTAGTAGAAGGTATTACCCATCACTTAGCATATAAAGTGCAGAAATATATAAAACCTTAGTTTAGTGACGGTTGAACCCATCATCAAGTAGGAGGTATTGCGATGAATTAAATTGCATAAATAAAGTGCGAGAATTAAATATTGAGCGCTTCTCACGGGAGCAAATTTGTTCTTCTAGAACAAATACTCATTACTTACAAGAGCACACTTATCCTTACAGAATAAGTATATTATGTAATTGAACTCTTGAGAGTTACATTAATATTTCGATCTTTTAACTCAAATGGACTTCAAACCATTTTATATAATCAATGGATTTAGAATTTCTTCATGAATATTCTATCCATTTTTCTTTGTCGTCAAAATTAGGTCGGTTTACCCTAAGGGTAAAATTGTCCATTCAATTCATAAAGGTAAAATTGTCAAAAATATTTTATCAATGTTTTACTGATTGGAAAATTATCTCCTTTCTACTTCAATTTATCAATATCAAAATATTCAAGGACTATTTTGTAACTTTTTCAAAAGTTGGTGTACTAATTTGTAAATTTTGAAAGTTTGATAATAACATATTTCAAACAACGAGTTATTACCCTATCAATGTTGGTGTCAAATCGAAGCTTTCGTTAAATCGAGTATAATGGAGTCGAGAAAATTTGATTTTGATAATGTATGCTCCTTATATCTCGAGAAAGCGAATATTATAGTTTAATATATTATTATAGTATAAAGTAATATAATATATATACCTTTTCCTTTTCTTGGGAGAAGCGATTGAGCACGACGTATTTCCTCCATTTGCGAATTCTTGAATTGCCCACAACTCTTTGTCTCTGCGTAAATGTTTTTACGTGAGTGATTGAGAAGATAGAGAGAGTGAGGCGTGAGAAAGTGGGGAAAGATAAGAGAGAAAAGAAAGATAAGTATTGATTGGAGATGGATTAGGTTATTTATAATAATTAGGTTTAAATCTGAGAAGATCATCTATAAGATCTGTTAGAAAGATACTCCTTCATATTACTCAATAATTTGAGACTCGTCTTTGATAACGTGTTGTAAGAAAGTATTTAAAACAATAGAGAGATTTAGAGAGAATGAATTACAGGAATCTCATGAATGAATTTCATTAATAGCAGAAAGTTCTATTTATAGGAAAACTTCGAACGGCACAATCGTAATTATATAATTTCATCAAGGGTATAATAGTCATTCACATATAATAATTACACCTTTTACCAAATTATTCCTCCACCAAATTATTCCTCCACCAAATTATTCCTCATAATTCATAACCACCAAATTATTCTCAATTATTCATAACACCTAATAATTATTCTTCAATTATTATTCATAACAATAATATCCTTTTTGGACAACTTTATAAGCTTTTTCGGATTACAATATTTACTATAACAAATCAAAATCTTTTTCTGTCCCATCGATTGGCTCCCTCTAATGTACCAAAATTTGCTCAAAGAAACGGACAAACAAAATGTACAGAGTAATGCCATCAACTTATAACAATTGATTTTTTAAATGATGTGTGAAAAGACAAATTTTTGTTACCTCCATTATTGGTAAGCATATCTACATACCTCTGATTGCACAAGACAAAATACATATATGGACTAGTGCCCTCTTGTCAAACCCACCAACCAACCAAAAGATGAAATTCGACATAATATAGGTCATCGTCAATGGTAATGTCAATTGCCATTCTAAATTGTAGAGAGAGATTAGAGAGAGATAGGAAAAAAAATAAAGAGAGGGGATCCACTTTTTTTAATTTTTTTATTTTTTTAATCACTTTTATCTCAATTATCCTTTTTTTTAATAACACCTAACAATATTGTTTTTTAATAAATTCCAAAATCCCATCTCTTGCTTACTATTTTTAGACTTTTTTTAGGTGTGAATGAAGTGTTTTAATATGAGGCAATCTCTTATTAGGATGTCATGTTAGATTTAAATGAGTTGATAACTATTACATTATATATCATGAGTCACATAATTAATTTTTGATAGGCGATTCCAACAAATATATTAATGAGTAGTGATAACTTATATTGATTAAAGTTTAATGACTAGTTAGTAACACTTCAAAACTTAATGGATTAATAATTATATAACGAAAATTTAGGGTATGTTCTTTGTAGATTAAATTTATTATAGATTAAAGTTTGTGAGGATGTGTAATTGAAAATTGGAGATGAAATATTAAAAAATATAAAGTAATTATCAAATCAATAAATTATTAATTGAAATTAAAAATAATAAGAAAGAAAAAATAAATTTTATTTGGTGAGATTTAAATTGTATACAACGTACCTTAATGGTTGTTTAATTTACCTTCCGTTGAGATGATTGTTGGATAAATGGAATCTCAATTATTGAATCTGCAAAGTCGTTAGAATTAGAAAGGGCGAATGTGATTGGCCCACGTCTAGACTCTAGCGGCGGCTGTAGATATTTGGATATTTCGGTTAAGAGCCGTCCATCGCCCTCTAATCCGTGCCGATTGTTATACTTCAACCATTGCCATTTATCATTTTTGCAACCGAACAATGATAAGGGCAAGGAATGGGTTAGGAAATAATTTACGGAATTGAAGTATTTTGATTAAATTATTCTTAAACAAAATAAAGTATTTAAGAATAATTTGGTAAAAATATTATTATTTCATAAATTATTTCGACATATTTACATACTTGATTGCACAAGACAAAATACATATATGGATTAGTGCCCTGTTGTCGCACCCACCAACCAAAAGATGACATTCGACATAATATAGGTCATCGTCAATGGTAATGTAAATCGCCATTCTAAATTGTAGAGAGACATTAGAGAGAGATAGGAAGAAAAATAAAGAGATGGATCCATTTTTTTTTAATCACTTTTATCTCAATTATTCCATTTTTTTCCTTTTTCCTTCATAAATTATTGCACCACGTCTAAAAATAAATGCCCGTCTAGAATTCTTCCATTATTATTTTATTATTATTGTTGAATTTATTTCTACTTCCCTCATCTTTTTCACTTTTCCCCTCTCTTTTTTCCCTATATTTCTTTCTATTCACTTTTAAATAAATATAATCATTTTATCTCTATCTCTATCCTTTATATCATCCTCAATTCACAATTATCATTGGAGATGGCCTTTAAGCATTTTCAATGGGAAGATGAATTGGAAATGTGGATTGGGATGGCGTGGATGAGAGAAATAGAAAGATAATTATTATTTTTTTAATTAAAATTAAAATTGAATAAAAAGGAGTGTAAGAAAAAATAACGAGAAAAGTGAAAAAAGAAGAGAAAGGGAGAAATAAATTCAAAAATAATGATTAGATAATAATAGAAGATGAGTATATGAACATGGATTTTGGAAGTGGCATAGGAAGCGAGAAAGAAAAAATAAAGAAAAAATATGATAAAAGAGAGAAAAATTGTTTTAAAAAATAGAAAAGGGGATAAAATAGAGAAACCGTGAAACCCACTCCAAATTGATGTGTTAGTCTCTCTCCTCAAATCCATAATGTCAAGAAAGGATGCATTGGAGGCACTCATCCACCGATTTTGGTTTCACATCTTGATTTACTTCTTATATATGGAAACTTCTTTTAGATTAAGCCATCATTCTCTGAATAGAACATCTCAATGTATAGATGTCGATTCAAACGAGTTGTTCTATAAATAAAGCAATAAAGTGCAACAGACCTTCCATCTTTGACACAGATTTGTACACCATACACATGATTTTAACAGTTTCCCTTTTCCGTTTCCCCCTCTCAGCCACCCCAAGAGTCAAGTTCGAACAGTAACATAAAAAGAATGAAATACAAAGTCAAATAAATTTTCTGAGAATCGAAGAGTTCAGCCAAATTGTATAGTGCAATTAGAATTTTATCCATTATACTCCTGCAGAGGGCCCGAATGATGCTGTTACGAAGAAACTGGTAATCAATAAAATTGGACCAGTACGGTCCTAAGAAACAAAAATATTTAATCCCCCAGTTGTATGGTACAATAATGATTTTATCGATTATAGCACCGTGTAAGAAGAGGGTTGTGTTGACGCATAAAAGTAACCAATCTCAATAACTCCGGCCCCAGTAGGTCCATTTCCTAGCAGGCTTCCCTGAAGCAAAGCACAGCGTCCCTGCATATAAGAATGTTTAGCGCCCATTTGGTAGAGATTTTTGAGAAATCATTACTGAACGTATAACTAAAAAGTGCAGAAATTAGAAGGTATGACAAAGTTGTTATATCAATGATAGTGTGGATGGAAACAGTTTTGAAGAAAAATGATTTTTCACAAAAAATTTAAATCAAACAAGCTCTAGTAGAACAAGCCAAGCAATTTGGAATCGAGTAAATTACATCTAGCAATCTCCCTCCCCCACCCTCAAAATCCCATGTCACGTGAGGAGATCGGGTGAATACCAAATTACTCGAGTGAACTAACTTATTACCTTCTGGAAGTTCTGGCTCGTCAAATGGAGAACACAAAGACTTGGCTGCTCCCATCTCACCCTTTGTTCTCTGTTTTACCTCCTTCTCCACCTCCTATAGTAGGAAATAGAAATTACACAAGGATATTTTGGGTACAAACGAAATGCTGAAAGTGACAAGATACGCCAGAGATTCTTGAGAAATTAGGGCTGGATGTAATAATGTAACATTGTAATGTTCAGATAATAATATCCTTCAAAAATGAAGGACCAAAAGCAAAATATGTAGGAGAATCGGATTGAAGTTTCAAATCCAAATTTTGTGCTCGTGCTCAACTGACAAGCAACGCCAGTGAGCACCAGATAAACTGCTGACTTGCAACGGCAGTTCAATTAAAACAGAACAGTTGGACCATATTTTTGTTCACTATCTTGCCCTTTTTCTTCTCATTAACTTCTAATTGAGATGTTCCAGTTCAGGGTGGAATAATGCATGTATGTCCATGCAGGTAATGTAAAAACAAGTTTACCATGCAAATCAAATGGGAACTAGGAATAGTTCCCACTATAAATGGGAACTATTCCTAGTTCCCATTTGATTTGCAGCTTTGTAATTTGAGTAACGCATTAATAAATTTCTTTCTTTTTCCGCCTTGGAGGCTAGGAATACAGCAGGCAACCAGATGAAGAATGAAGATAAATAGATATCAGACCTCCTCATCGCACCATGGAGCCAGAATCATTTTCTTTTGGTTCAGTGCTTCAGCAAATTCTTCCCATGTATGTACAACCTGAATGCAGGCATCTCGTTTTTGTTTCGCAACTTCAAAGAGATTTTTCTGGATGGCATCGAGCAAGTCTTTAACTTGTTCAACCAAATTAGCCATGGAAATATCATTTTTGGCTGAATTATCACGTCGGACAGCGCGAACCTGACACAATCGAGAATTTAGTGGCAAAATAAGTAGGACAAAGATAGAAATCATTTACAAATACACCATATAGGTACTTCTAACTTTATTCTTGCATCATGAAAAATTGCAAGATCTAAGAAAGATACAACTATTCATTAGTTTGACGATGTTGTAAACATTGTAGATAAAAGTTCAGCAGCAATTAAAATACACAGCCAAACATATCTAAGATTTTGATACCTGATTATTGGCCAAGTCTTTTGGACCAATCTCTATCCTAAGAGGAACACCTTTCATCTCCCAATGAGAATATTTCCATCCAGGTGAGTAATTATCTCTAAAATCTGCCTCTGTGCGAATTCCTGATTCATTCAATGTTTTTACAGTTGCTTCACATGCATCAAAGATTCCTTGGGTGTTTGCATCCTTATACGGTACAGGGATTACAATTACTTGGAGGGATGCTACTTTAGGAGGCAGAATCAAGCCTTTATCATCCCCATGGACCATAATCATTACCCCTATCTGCCATAGAATTGGAAATATGAAAAGGAAACAAACGTCATTAAAGATAAGCACTCAAAGATAACATATTTTTGCTTATGAAATCACAAAAATTCAGACTTGAGTTCTGCGAAAAGATAATATTTAACCATAACCTCAAATTCTACAATACCATCTTTGGAAGAAAGCAGTATGAGAGGAGAGGAAATCGACAATTTAATTAGCACCCTTTCCAGTGTATTTGCTAAAATTAAAAACACCTTCAAGAAAGGAGGAAAAAAAAAAGGGAAACCTCCTTAAGGGGATACGGTAAGAACTTTGACCATTCTATTCACCTTGGAGAAGCAATGAACCATAATTAAGAAAATTTGTAACTAAGTCTACTGTCGCCAGCAAACCAGAAAGCTAGACTGTTTTTCTAATGTATAACTACAAAAGAATATCCTACTTACTGTTCTTGTAGTATAAGCCCAGGAATTCTGCCAGACCATTGCCTTCTCTCCTTTATCATTTTCAAAATTAATCTCAAACATTTTTGCAAAATTTTGGCCCAGACAGTGTGACGTTGCACCTTGTATTCCTCGCCCAGTGTTTGGGATAAATGCCTGGCAAAAAATGCATCAAATCAAGTAGAATAGTAAGAAAATACCCTTTACAAGGAGAGAATACTAGAAGAAGTAGCATTATTTAAGATCACGTTGTTGTTACCTCAACAGTAGTAGTGTAAAGTCCGCCAGCAAACTTCTCATGTTCACTTTTCTTGCCCTTGATAACAGGGACAGCCAAGAATTCTTCATATATGCATCTATACAATTCTAAAATTTGAAGCACCTGAAATGAAAAACAAGAGAAAACTACTCTATAAAACAATAAACCTCTTACTTCCACATTATATATGCTACCTATGCTGTGAAAAATCAAAATGTTACTATGAAGAAATGGACAAGAAAATATTCAGTTATTGCTTTAGTAATTAGCAAAATGGTGGCAAGTAAACGAAATGCAGCTTGGCAGTATCATCAGACCTTAGATTGTTTGGGAAAGATCATTTCAAAAACTATTTTTCATTACAATCATTTTCAATTAGAATTTCATTGATGTGACAATTTCTTTCTTTTTTAAACCCACTTTTCTCATTTCACACAACATTTCAACCACACATTTGAAAATAAATAAATAAATAATTAAAAAAATCTCAAAATCGTGAGCATAAACTCTGAAGATCCGCTGTTCCCTGCTGTTCCCATTACTCAAGTTTTGACTTTTCACTACTGTGGATGTGTCAAAATTTTACTGGGGGCATAAACACATAAGCCTCTCTTTGGGAAGAACATAAACGGATAATAAAATATTTAGTAATTTGAAAATCATTTGTAAACGATTTATTTGCCTAACAGACTTTAAAAAATGTATTGAGGTGTCAAAACTTAGGCACAGCTAATGGGCAACGACATGGAGACCGCAAATCTTCACTCAGATCTTCGAGCTTTGTCAACTAGATCTTCTATTCAGGCTGTACACTGATACCCATCTCAGGCACTCAATTCTTGGAAAAAGATTTTTCAAGTGGTTCCTTTTAGTGAGAAAGCAAAAGACGGATTCTTGATGCCAATAAAAAATAATAATAACCAACTCTATAGATAACGCTGTTATATTTACAACTCTGCTCAAACAATTTCTCACAACAGAAGCATTAATAACCCCATGCCACATTTTTGCTATGCAATCGTGCTAGCCTGAAAGAATATGCAGTAGTAAAATAAACTCAAAGGACACTACAATAACATAGTTTAGGCTGTAAAAGGTTAGGATGGGGGTATGTCATAACAGAAAAACTCAGTTTAACACAGTGGACAAACTTCATAGAAAAGAAGAACAGTTCACAACTTCTACTAGACAGTTTAGGACATTGATTGGGCAACAAGAATCATTGTGGAGCACAATATATGAATCAAAGGAAAAAGGACAAAATAAACAAGTTCGGTTTGACAGCATGAAACATTATCATACATGCACAATCCCACATATGAACTGTCATTCGACTGCCTGAATCCAACGCAAAATCACCATGAAGAAGGAAGCAGCCGCATGGCTGATGTGAGATGATGACAGAGGATGAGAAAAGATTGGGGAAGATGATATGGAAATTGAATGTCAATGATTTCTCAAAAACGTCCCAGTGGTTGTAATAATAATATGAGAGACCTTTAAGTTTTGACTTGTCTCTACTTCAATACTGACTTACATTTTTCCAATGTCGTTAACAATTTATTCTCATTATTTGCTACTTCATTGATGTATTTTATATTTTCTTGCAAGTTGAACTTTCAGATGACTTCTGTTTTATTATGAGCATGTTTTGAATTATTTTACTAGTTTATCTTGAAGATTACACCTCAAAATGTGTTGAGGCTTATGTCTCTCCTTGAAGAAGTATAGGGAGATTTAGCACTTATAAACATGAAACAAAACAAAAGCAATAGCAGCATGCCCGATATGGTATGATTGATATAAAACACCAGAGAGAGAGAGAGAAAATCTTGTTTTGTCATGCTGTTAACATCCAGTCCCCCACTTCCCCCCAAAAAAAAACCCAAAAAAAAAAAATAAAATCCAGTGGTCTTTAAATTGTTCAGATATCTACTCGGTAGGAGAAGGGTGCAAAAACGAGTTTGGAATATTCGTAACAAGGAAGTCTTGGCATTGTATATCATATGATTGGAATACCTCGGTATCAGCCTCCTCCTTGGTAGCAAAAGCAGTATGCCCTTCCTGCCAAAGAAACTCTCTACTCCTGGAAAATCATAAAGATGGTGTCATCAATCAGTAAAAGGAAAAATCAGACTATGCTTCAGGTCTGCTATTAGTGAGATATAAACTATTCACTATAAAGTAAAGAAAAGGATAATGTGGCAAGTAATACATCAATTCTTTTTGACAAATCTAATACAACCATGAGGCTGGACTTGTGAAGAATTGGAAAGTCGGCACCCTGAAAAAATTGAATACACCTAACTCCAAGACTAGCCAGACTGCATGTAGAAAAACTGAAGGAAGAGTTCATATGCACCTGATAAAAGGAGTAGGATTGCTAAACTCCCACCGAACAACATTGCACCACTGGTTAAGTCTCAGAGGCAAGTCACGGTGTCCCCTGATCCACTTGGAAAAATAAGGATACATAACCGTTTCACTAGTTGGCCGAATGGCAATCGGCACTTCCAACTCAGATTCCCCTGACTTTGTAACCCATGCTACCTATAAAAAGTTCAAAACCAGTCATATTTAGGGATAAACCAATATTATTAGAGAGACCACGTTCATGGAGCTTGTTGGACATCCTCTTCAGGTATAGAGGTTAGTGAAACTTTGAATTTTTTGCGCTTACACTCATAAGTGGTACTCTTAATGGTTGAGTTATCTTAGGTATAGAAAGAAACTAGATAATATTGCATTTGGTAGTATTTTATTATGCCTTAAGTAATGGAGAAAAACTGAGTAGCAAAGGATCATTGTCATGGCCCCTGATTATTCGGAATAATCTTTAGTTTGCTTTAAATATTAATCTAAAATTTAAGGGAGCCTTCTACTTTTGTTATCAAGTTTTTACGCCCATTTTCCATAATAAAAATTTTAAATAATGTAGAAGTATAGCACCAGTCCTTTTAAGGCATTGACTGATTTTTGATATACTCAGAAAGTCAGAATAAGTGAAATTTCGCTCTCCCAATTTCTCCAAGTCCCCTTCAGTACCTTACTTATCTTTCTCGTTGCCCTCTACAGGGAAACATCAACCCCACAACCAGAAGTTACCAACATAAGAACCTCAAGATACTTAGTAACGACAAACCTCGCTAAGCATGTTTTGGAAGTGCATATATTCAGTTGTTTTTATAAATTCATAAAAGTGAAAGCTGGTATCAATACTTCCCAAAAATAGCTCGTGTAAATAGGGTATAGAAATTAGGTGATTTATTCTGTAAATATTTCCTTTCCTTTTTATGTCTTTTCCCAACTGTATATATTCATATCATTGTAAGTGAATAAGCAAGCAATAAAAATACTTTTTGTTTTTCTCGTTCACTCTACCCTTTTGTTCTACATGGTATCAGAGCCATGGAAAACCTAGAAGAAAACTCGACCACAACCACTTCTGATAACAAGACAGAAGGGTCACCAAATGTATCAAACATCGGAAGCCTCGATCATTCTCCCTTCCAAATCACAGTTGACAAATTCAACGGAAAAAATTTCCGGGAATGGGCTCAATCTGTGAAATTGATATTACGAGGAAAAGGGAAGATTGGCTACCTCACCGGAGAAATCCCTCGCCCAGAAACAACCAATATGGTGGCACTGGAAAAGTGGGAATCCGAAAATTCCACAATCACAGCGTGGCTTGTGAACTCGATGAAGGCAACAATAGGGAAAACTTACCTGTTTCTACCCACAGCCAAGGAGGTATGGGACGCAATCCATCAGACGTACTCCGATAGTGAGGATTACGCCCAGATCTTCGAAATTAAAACTCGCCTATGGAGGATGAATCAAGGAGACAAGGACGTAACCGAGTATTATACGGAGATGGTGGCTTTATGGCAGGAACTCGACCTGAGCATCGGCGAGAAGTGGGACTCTCCTGACGATAGCGCACGATACAAGAAGAAACTTGAGTCGGAAAGGGTTTTCGAGTTTCTTGCAGGCCTCAACCAAGAATTTGATGACGTAAAAGGTCGAGTTCTCGGTCGGCGACCACTTCCGTCAACTCGCGATGTCTTCTCGGAGGTTCGCCGTGAAGAGCAGAGACGAAAGGTGATGGTGAGAAGTGAAGCAAATACGCGTGATGTGAATGGATCGGCCCTCATGAACTCCTCGCTTAATGGGCCTCATACTTGATTACGGGCGGCTCGGCAATGGGCCTAATGGGCCTGAAGCGATTGGCTTTTACTTCACGTGGACCACAAACCAACTCAAGTTACAACCAACAAAAAAGACGTCCCTGGTGTGAGCACTGTCGGAAAAATGGTCACACGAAAGACACTTGTTGGGAAATTCACGGCAAACCTGCAGACTGGAAATCAAAACAGAACAAGAATCGTAATAGTTATCAAGCTACTGCTAATCCTGTTGAGAAACCAACAGATGTGCCTCATGGAGTCTTCAATGCCGAGCAAGTAGAACAACTATACAAAATGTTTGCTAGTTTCCAGTCATCTGGTCAGTCCTCATATATCCCATCCAGTTCTTTAGCTCAAAGAGGTACTTTTCTGAGTGCACTAAATGTCTCTAGAAGTAAAACCCCTTGGATAATTGACTCAGGTGCCACTGATCATATGACTGCCTCCTATCATTTATTTACCTCATACTCACCTTGTGCTGGAAATTTAAAAGTCAAAATTGCAGATGGAACCCTCTTACCCGTTGCAGGAAAAGGAAATATTAAACTTTCTAATTCTATTATTCTTGAATCGGTACTTCATGTTCCAAGATTGTCCTATAACTTATTGTCTATTAGTCAGTTAACTAAAAACTCCAAATGCTCTGCTAATTTCTCATCGTCTTCTTGTGTGTTTCAGGACCTATCATCGGGGAAGACGATTGGCAGTGCTAAGGAAAGTGAAGGGCTCTACTACTTTGACGACGCCAACGTGAGTGCACAGTATCAAGCTGCTAAGATTAGTTCAACTCCTACTACCTCTAGGGATAGTGATATTCTGTTATGGCATTTTAGATTGGGACATCCCAACTTTTCATATTTAAAACGATTGTTACCTTCTATTTTTGAGAATAAAGAGAAGTTTGAATTACAATGTGAATTTTGTGAACTTGCAAAACATCATCGCACTTCATTTCAAGCACACCCATATAGACCCTCTCAACCATTTGCTCTAATTCACAGTGACTTGTGGGGACCTTCCCGTATTCCAAATCGAACCCTCACAACGTGGTTTGTCACGTTTATTGATGATCATACTCGCGTTTGTTGGGTCTATCTATTAAAAGACAAAACAGCGGTTCGGGATACTTTTATCAATTTCCACACCATGGTTCAAACTCAATTCCAAACTCGGATTCAGGTTTTAAGGACTGACAATGGCACTGAATATTTTAACACTACTCTAAGTAACTATCTCCAACACCACGGAATAGTCCATCAAAGTTCTTGTGTTGATACCCCGCAACAGAATGGGGTGGCAGAACGGAAAAATCGACATATCCTAGATGTCGCTCGGGCCTTGATGTTTACGGCAAATATGCCTAAAATGTTTTGGGGGGATGCCATATTAACTTCAACCTACCTTATTCTTAGGATATTGGGTCTAACTCTTCCTAAGAAAACCGGCTTGTTAGGGGAGGTTTACCCTCACCTTATATATTGGATCTTATATATTTGATTACCCGATGTGGGATTCTAACACGCCCCCTCACGCACAGCGTGGAATATGACACACAACTGTGGAAATATATATTGGCGGTACCCAACATCATAACTGGGGCTGGGCTCGATACCATCTTAGGATATTGGGTCTAACTCTTCCTAAGAAAACCGGCTTGTTAGGGGAGGTTTACCCTCACCTTATATATTGGATCTTATATATTTGATTACCCGATGTGGGATTCTAACACTTATAAATCGTATGCCTAGCCGGATCCTCTCCTTTGACACTCCAATTCACAAACTCTTACATGTATTTCCTCACTCTCGTCTCTCGTCTGATCTTCCTCTTAAAGTATTTGGCTGTACTAGCTTTATTCATATTCACAAACAGGCTCGTGGAAAACTTGACCCCCGAGCTCTCAAATGTATCTTTATTGGGTATTCACCATCACAAAAAGGCTACAAATGTTACGATCCTTCCACCAAGAAAACCTTTGTTAGTCTTGATGTCACTTTCTTCGAAAATCAACCCTTTTTTTCCCAAACCTCTCTTCAGGGGGAGAATCGTGGTGAAGATAGGTTTGTTGGATGTGATCTAAATCATGGTGGAGATAGGTTGTTTGAGTATAATCTCTCTATCCCAAACATACCCCTCGGGGAAACCAATCCAAACACTACTATTTCTATCGTTCCTATCATTCCTTCCGATTCTAGTATGCCATCTACAGAAGGGAACTCGAATAGAGAAGGAGATACTGACCCACAACAAAAAGGCAAGGAGATACTTGTATACTCACGGAGGCCAAAGGCAAAGTACCAGGAAAACCTCACCTCCGAAGCACCAAAAGAGTCCGACCCGGTGATAGCTCCAAACTCTTGTAAGTCTCCTTCCAACAAAGGTAACCTCGAATATCCCAGTACTGACGATTTACCTATCGCTCTTAGGAAACCAACTCGGTCATGTACTCATCATCCTATTTCAAAATTTGTCTCGTATCATGCTCTGTCATCCAGGTTTCGTGCTTTTACCTCCAACCTTGATAAAGTTGATATTCCAAAGGATATTCAAGAGGCATTGAAGCACCATGAGTGGAAAGAAGCGGTAATGGAAGAGATGAGAGCCCTGGAAAAAAATGATACATGGGATATAATTAATCTGCCAAAAGGAAAAAAATCTGTCGGTTGCAAATGGGTGTTCACAGTGAAGTACAAAGCTAACGGTTCTGTTGAACGCTACAAAGCCCGTCTTGTGGCAAAAGGATTCGCTCAAACCTATGGTATTGACTACACTGAAACTTTTGCACCAGTGGCAAAATTGAACACTGTCAGGGTTCTTTTGTCGTTAGCAGTCAATTTGGACTGGCCACTTCAACAGCTTGATATTAAAAATGCTTTCCTCAATGGAAGATTGGAAGAAGAAGTCTTTATGAAGATACCGCCAGGGTTCAGTAGAAAGGGAGAAGAAAATAAAGTGTGTAAACTGAAGAAATCTCTCTATGGACTGAAACAATCGCCTAGAGCATGGTTTGATAGATTTGCGAAGGTGATAAAAGCCGAGGGCTACACTCAGGGACAGTCCGATCACACTTTATTTTTTAGACATGCTGTAAACGGATCGAAAACTATATTAATTGTATATGTTGATGACATAATTCTTACTGGTGATGATTCAATCGAGATGGAGAGACTAAAAACCGTTCTGGCTACAGAGTTTGAGGTAAAGGACTTAGGACCAATACGGTATTTTCTCGGCATGGAGATTGCTAGGTCAAAAAGGGGGATTAGTGTTTCACAGAGGAAGTATATCCTTGATCTTCTCACAGAGACAGGAATGCTCGGATGTAAACCATGTGACACCCCAATTGAACTTGGCAAGAAAATAGGGGACGATGGGAAAAATGTTGAAAAAGAAGGTTATCAGAAATTAGTCGGGAAATTAATCTATCTCTCTCACACACGGCCGGATATTGCCTTTGCAGTCAGTGTGGTAAGTCAACACATGCACTCACCCAAAGAAACGCACTTGGAAGCAGTATACAGAATCCTCAGATATCTCAAGGGTTCTCCAGGTAGAGGACTATTATTCAAAAAGGGTGAAAAACAAAGTATAGAAGTGTTCACAGATGCTGACTATGCAGGGACAGTAGAAGATCGAAGGTCAACGACCGGATATTGTACATTTGTATGGGGCAATTTGGTAACTTGGAGAAGCAAGAAACAGAATGTGGTAGCTTGGAGCAGTGCCGAAGCTGAGTTTCGTGCTGTTGCCCATGGCATTTGTGAGGGCCTTTGGTTGAAAAAACTCTTGGAAGAATTACGAATGGGGATTAATCATCCAATTAGATTATTCTGTGATAATAAAGCCGCTATCAGCATTTCTTTGAACCCTGTTCAACATGATCGAACTAAGCACGTTGAAGTGGATAGACACTTCATCAAAGAGAAAGTACAAGATGGAATTGTCTGTTTGACTTACGTCCCTACTGAAGAACAGATGGCAGATATCTTTACAAAAGGACTACCTCGAGCAATTTTTGAGAACTTTGTGTACAAGTTGGATCTTATCAATATCTACGATCCAACTTGAGGGGGAGTATCAATACTTCCCAAAAATAGCTCGTGTAAATAGGGTATAGAAATTAGGTGATTTATTCTGTAAATATTTCCTTTCCTTTTTATGTCTTTTCCCAACTGTATATATTCATATCATTGTAAGTGAATAAGCAAGCAATAAAAATACTTTTTGTTTTTCTCGTTCACTCTACCCTCTTGTTCTACAGCTGGAAAAGTAGACAGTACTTTGTGGGAAGTCTAAACTTGAACAAAAATGGTCTGCCCAAAATTTTTCATTACCAGAAGAATTTATTAATATTGCTTCCCACACAGAGGCCAAGTTGATTTAAGGTTTATTCAATAAAAAATTAGCCTTTCTATTGAAATTTAAGGGAATTTCTTATGAGGCTTATGCGTGCTAAAACAAGAGGACTAAATAATTCACTCTACGAAGATTGCTGACTGCTTGCTGACAGGGTCAATACGAGGGAAACATTATATGCATTCAGTAAATAGAAGAGAGGATAAATGTCCAGGCCAATGCATAGCAACAAGTAACAACAAACTCAATTATCACATTAATTAGTTCATGTCTGTGTTGTTATTGACTGGGAAAGTAGATTGGCCCAAACCAAGAGTTAAAGGTCGTCAAAGAAAATAAGCAATGTTCAAGATTTATTTATTTATTTTTTGAAAAAGGAACATATTTGTATTATTGATAAGAATTACATGGAATCGAAGTTAGGAACCAAAAAGAAAATGGTTCCTATAACAACTGACCCAGTCTAATTACAAAAAGTTTCTCCATTCCCTACTAAGATCAAAGAAAGAAAGGCCCTCAAATTCTTTGGTTTTATAAACCCAAGTTGCCGCCCAAAATCTGACTTCTCTACTGATTCTGCTTCATCTTCAAAGATCCTTTTTTCCTTTCTAACCAAACTGCCCAAGACACTGCGAGAATGGCTGTGGTCCACAACTTTGATAACCTTTTCCCTCCCTTCAACTTACAGACTAGGAGCTGATAACAAGGACGTAGCATGCACCATTGAATACCAAAATCTTCAAGCAAGTCAGACCAAAGTTTCTGTACAAGCTTGCAATCCAAAAAGAGATGGGTAACAGTTTCCCCATAATTCCTGCAACAGACGTACCATCCCAGAGATCTCACTTGAGGACATCTAATTTGTAAATTTTCATGAACATTCAGTTTCTCCAATGCCAAAAGCCAACCAAACACTTTGATTCTTTGACTCTAGATGGGGCTAGGCTTTTCCATAAGGTTTTTGCCCATTTCTTCTCAGGAAGCAAGAAATCTTGGCTAAGCGTGGAAAGGCTGATTTACATGAAAAAATAAAAAATCACTCTTGTCGGGCATCCAAACTATACTATCAACCAGTAGCTCACAGATTGAAGCATTTTCAATCAAGCACATCAGTTCCAAGCAATTCGAGATCTCCCTATCGGACAGATTTCTTCTAAAGCTAGGATTCCATCCTCTTTTAGACCCTGAGCCTTCCTCTTCCCCAGCCACGAGCTCACTAATACACTTATTCTTAGCCAAAGACACAGCAGCTAAGTCTGAGAATCTGTCTATAAAAGCACTATCCCCTATCCAAATGTCTTTCCAGAATCTGATTTTATCACCCCTTCCCACTTTAAATTTGTACAGCCCTAAAAATTCATCATACAAGTCAGTTACCCCTTTCCACGGACGTCTACATGACATCCTTTCCCCCCTTCTTTGTATCCCAAAAGTTTCCAGCAGCTCCACAACCACCTCATAAGAAAAGCTTTATTTTCTAGCCTCAATCTTCCCAACACCTAACCTTGCCTGGCATCTGGGCTTACAAACATCCTCCCAGGCCACCAAGTGCTCGTTGCCTGATAAATCACCTCCTTCCCAAAATCACCTCCTTCCCAAAAGAAATCCCACATCATCTTTTCCAGAAACTTAATAACTGAATTAGGAACTTTAAAGAGTGAAATGTTCAAGAAAATTATTCATGCACATAGAAAATACATTGAATTATTCTAAGGTCCGTTGGAAACAGCTGTTGTGAATCGAGCATCTAGAGTAGAATTTTTCACAGTAGATCTTTTGTTAAAAGGTTGTTGATTGATAGGATTTTTTATGATTTAATTGTAATTTTGTTGTTTTATAAGTTTCATTGAATGCTAATTGTAGCTTTCCATAAAAGCTCAATTCTAGTTTTTTTTTTTTTTTTGAGACGCTCAAAATTTGAGTCTATCCAAAACAGCTTTTTAAATATGTTTCTTTTAGTCCATCGCAAAAGTGTGGGATAAATTCATTGAATGCACCAATTTAGTGGTTGGGAAGGGTGATAAAATTCGGTTTTGGCTAGACAAATGGGTGGGTAATCAAACTCTTCAAGAGTTATTTCCTCACCTATTCAGGTTATCGAAAAATAAAAATTTAGTGATTAGTGACATTGTCTCCTTTTCATCCAATTCCAATCCAATCTGGAACCTTGAATTTCGCAGAAATTTTAATGACAAAGATATTGATGACTTCACTTCTCTCTTGAACATGCTCGAAACCACAAAAATTGATCCCTCGATCCCAGATAAAAGAATTTGGAAGGGTCATTCCTCGGGTGCTTTCTCATGCAAATCTTTCTTGAATGCCCTTTGTCAAACTTCATGTCTGCCCAATTTTCCCCAATTCAATTTCATCTGGAAGGGTGTGGTGCCTTTAAAAATGAAAGTATTTGCTTGGTTGATGTCTCTGTTGTGACTTACTAAAATCGAGAAGGCATTTTTTGTGCATTTCCCCATCTTTTTGTATTATGTGTATGAAAGAAGATGAAACCATCGATCGTATCTTAATCCATTATGAGTTTGTTAAGGGGATATGGAGTAGGACTTTGCACCTCTTTGACATATCGAGTGCTCTACCAAGAAAGTGGTCAGATTTGATCATTATCAAATGGTCTTTTGGAGGTCATAGAAAACAAAAGAAAGAGCTTTGGAAACTGTTTCTAATGGCAACAGCTTGGGTGTTATGGACGGAGAGAAATAAAAGGATTTTCGACAACTTGGAGCAATCTGTAGACGATATTTGGGATAATATATTATACTTTTCAGGACTTTGGGCCAGGGCAGTCGGGATTTTTTGTGATGTAGAAAATTTCTTGTTCCGTTTAGATCCATTTAGCTCCGTTGTACCATTGTACCTAGTAGGAACTAGACTTTGTATACTGCTTTTTTGGCGGATGGCTTGCCCACCTGTTTTTGTACTTTTCTGGTTTCGCTCGTAATATTAATAAATCTTGTTTCTTATCAAAAAAAAAAAATGCTTCTTTTAGTCAAAAATTGCTCATTAACTTTAGCAAGCACATAAATTTAACTAAAAGCACTCTTTCTCCATAAGAAGTGCTTTTAGACTTCAAAAAGTCATTCCAAACACAGACTATCTATTCAATAAGCTATATACAGGAAGAACTTTTTAGTGCTAACCACTTTTTCACCACTTGTTTTGTAGAACCCACATACACTATCTACTTTTCCACCATTCAATTTATATATTTCTAAACACACACTGTCTGTTCAATAAGCTATACTGGAAAACTTCTTTACATTTTAGTACCGCCCACTTTTTCACCACTCATTTCATAGGACCCACATACACTATCTCTTTCCACCATTCAATTTATATATTTCTAAACAAACATGTTTTCAAACACATAGCGAACAAGTATGGCATATGACACTAGTCAAAAGAAGAGACCAATCTTACCTCAGGAGCAAACCCCTCTATATGATCCTTCTCCTTTTGTAGAACGCTAGGTGAAACAAAAAGCGGAAAATAGCAGTTTTTTATTTTCATTTTTTTAATTTCAGCATCAAAGAAGGTCTGCACATTTATGAAACAAATGTTAATATCTGTCAACTCCCAAAATATGAAAACGGATGAAGGTTGTCTAACATAGATGATAAAACCCCTGTAACCAATCAATTCAATTTCAAAATAGAATTCGGCCAAACTAATCACATCGAGATACCTCACATGACCCACATGTACTACACAAATCTCAACCACTCATTTTTAAATGTTCAAACTTGTTTTCAAATTCGAATTTGTTTGCAAACAACCCTATTATAAAGGAATTCTCACACAAGAAAATATTATACAACGAAAGGTACAATGTTTAAGGCACAAGACGGCCGGATATTCTCTTCACAAAACATCACACCTAGGAATTTAGGCCGGACTATATGAAAATGCAAAACATGGTTACTTGTGCTGTGCAACTGAAATATATTAGAGCTCTAAATGTCAGATGGGAATTTGACAATAAAATGTAATTACTCAGTCACACATAAAATACGAGAAGCACTACAATTGCAACAATGAGAAATAACATGATGTTTGGCTAACCTTTAGAAGATTACTTGTAAGTAGCTGTTAAATAAAATAATTGCTCCATTTGGTCATAAACGGAAAGTTGGAAACAGGTCTGTTATTTTTTAAATCGGCAAGATAGAGTTACAATCTTACTTTGAACTTTAGAACATGGCATATTGCAAACAAAACAATCAATTTGGTGCACTATTGGGTTTATTCATAGGACAAAATAAATCAAACTAATTCTAAATTTCTTAAAGTAATGTGATTATCAATAGAACTCATGGGATAATGTAATGCTTACTTGCATGATCTCCCAGATTGACATCGCCCATGGCCGCAAAATGTAACAACCAGATATGTCATAGTACTCGATCATTTCGCCATTAACAACAACCTTTATTAATCAGAGAAAGGAAAGGGTCAAGAATGCACAATCCCAACAATTCAAATTACTACTTTATGAGACAAACAACACAATGGGGAGTCAATTCACAAATATGTCTAAAATGCAGACATCATCATGAATTGAAAATATAAATAAAATAAACAAATTTCACTTTAGCAAGGTTTATTTTGACATCAAGGGGACGGGAAAGAAACATTTTATGAATTATGAAGATTTTCCAAAGACTTATGTTTGCATATTAACTCTCCTCCCTGTCTTTCTATCAGGCCAAATCTGAAAAAGGTTGTTTAAAGTTTCTTGGTCAAATTCCAACACAATGAAGTTGAAGGACGCATGGAAACTTATCAAAGGTAAACATATCTCAGAACAGTATGCAGCAATTAAGAGATAAAGGAGGTAAGAAAATATATGTATGTAACCTCACCATATGACACAACTCAAAATTGCAGGCAGAAACGGGTAACAGCATACCTCAGAATACCACTCTCCGAAATTGTCATCTTTCTTGTTGGAGAGACCTAGACCAGTCTCTTTCTTCACTTCCTTCTTTTTTCCCTCTACAGTATCAAACCACAACATTCATACAACCATTCAAGCGTGTGTCTAGATAAGGATAAAAAATAAAAAAAGAGATGCAATCTGCTTGGATGACAAAGACAATATGCCACTAGGAAATCTTATTTCCAAACAAATAGGACACAAGTCAGAATTTGCAATAGAAACATTATTTTTTAAAAATTATATATTGTTTCTAGTAATTAAATTAGTTTGAAAAAACAGATTTAACTTGAACTGGAGTTATATTCAAAATAAAAAATAAAACATAAAAAATAAATCCGCGAACTGGAGCTCTAACTAATTGTTGATTTTTCACGACCTATTCGACGTACATTAAGTTAACACTTGGTTAAAACACGCAATTAGGATATTTCTATTGAAGCCTGCAAGAAAGCACTAGATGAAGCGCGAGTTCTAACCAAACATTTCAATTTTATGTAGAAGTTTTCCCAAAAGTTTCCATGAGGCTTTCTAAAAAGTTCGACTGTCGATATACTAGTTAAAGAGCAAAATCTCGCCGCAGCATTTTGGTTTCAAAACCGGGTCCCAACCGGCATTGTGACGATTCTATAAATTTCCGTGCAATATAGCGATGGGTAGAAGTATAGATGAATACTACTCACTGGTGTTGGAACTGTTGGCATCTTTGCCAGCCATGGATGAATCTACACAATCGCAGAGCACAGCAGCAGTAGACGAATTGAAGGTAAGCAGAGAGAAAAGGATACAATCAATCAAACCTGTTTGAGAAAATGTCTCAAACAAGCAGTTTGTTTGGGTTTTATTTAATACACTCCCACTAAGGCCTTGGGAGGTTATTTGCCATGCAGGTAATTCCGTATAAAATATGTAGTTAATATTCTATTGGAGAATATGTGTGGTTGAGAAGGGGAGAGAAATTTTTTTTTTTTTTGTATAATTGTGAAAAAAAATAAGTTCTAAATACTATATTTACCCTTTTCAAAAAAACAAAAGAGAAAAGAAAACAAAGAATAGACATGATGCATTACTGAGCCCTATTTCGACAACATGTGTTGTTCGACCCTGGCTAATCGAACAACATTTAAAAAAAAAAACACAGAAAAAAGGGTAGTTTAGTAGTTTTATTGGAGGTTATTTTTGTCCAAATTTTTTTTTTGTCGTATTTAGAAATTTTTGGGTTGCATATAGCCCCACCTTTTCGCAAACTATGTATTACAAATTCACTCCAACCATAAACTCCATATGCAAAATCTTTATTGCTTCTTGGCCGTTGAAATTGATTATAATAATTGAAAAAAACAATTGAAAATGACAATGATTGTGAAAACGGACAAAAGTACAAAAAATAAAATTTTTTTAAATTTTTTGTAATAGATAAAACGTCATTACAATCGTGATTGTTTCTTATATATTTTGTAGTATCCAACCATTTCATATATTCTCAAAAATTAGTTAGTTATATATTTAAATGTATTAGATATTATATAATCTCGCTTAGAAAATAATTATATAGATCAACATTATTATCTAGTGATAATAAATAAATCATTCAAATGAACATTTAAAAATATAAAATAACACAATTTATTGTTAAATACTATACAATTAAAGCAAAACATTTCATTAAGAAAAAAACAATCCAATTCCATCACTTTTGGGTAGGGGTGGGCGTTAGGGTTAGGATTACGGGTAGTTTATTACCCTAATCAGAAATAAATATGATTCGCGAAAAATGGAGCAGATTCGATTCTTTTCAAATAAAGTACCCGTCCGATTCCTGTTCCTTCCGGTTTTGGTTCGGTTCCGGTTATTTTACGATGCATTTTTTATTATTTGAAAAGCACAAGAAAAAAGATAAAAAATTTGATTCAAACATAAATATAACAAAAAAATTTTTTAGATTTGCTCCTACTAAGCGCAGCATACAACAGTTATGCTGTTGTTTTTCAGTAGCAACTAAGCTACCGTTTAGCATTTCGGTTCCGGTTCCGTTTTTAGAAATGACTCGTTCAATTTTCATTCGGTTCCGGTTCTTTTTTTTCTTTTAAAGAACCGTTCGGTTCCGATTCTTTTGGTTCGGTTCCGGTTCTACCTGTTCAGTTTCGATTTTTTTGCTCACTCCTACTTTTGGGACCAACTACTCAAAGGTCGAGCTCTATAGGAGTCGATCACTCCCAAAGCCAACTACCTCGAGAGATGATGATAGAAAGACGATGCTCACGAAAACATCCTCCCCAATCAAATAATATGTTCCGGTTCTTTCGGTTTGGTTCCGGTTCTACTCGTTCGGTTTCGATTTTTTTGCCCACTCCTACTTTTGGGACCAACTACTCAAAGGTCGAGCTCTATGGGAGTCGTTCACTCCCAAAGCCAACTACCTCGAGAGATGATGATAGAAAGACGATGCTCACGAAAACAATCCTCCCGATCAAACAATATGTAGAGTAGCGTCAACACAAACCCAAACAAAGTAGAAAATACTTCACAAAAGGGTTTTCAAGTAGAGTTTTTACATTTGTAGACTTAGAATTTCGCCCAAATATTATAAAGTATAAAACCATAAATACTCCTAGAGAAATAGTTTAGCAACGTGAGGCGGCTGGGAAACTCTTTCCATCATTGGGACCCAGAATGTGATATCATATGAGACTTGTTTACGTACACCATCGCATACCTATTTCTGACTCCAAGGTCGAAATTGACCATATGGTCATGGGCCCAATGAACATACCAAAGTTGACAGACTCGACTTATTGACTCTTATGCTGATAAAATCGTTACATTCAAGGCTACTACTTTATATTGAGCAACCGTCTAGGCTGATCGTAACTGTCAACTATCCGAGGACAACCACTCCCGGGGGTGCGCGATAAGAAATCGACCACTCCCACGGAAGTTACCCCAACCTGACCACTTTCGAGGATTTTACTAATGTGGATCAGCCATTCTTGGGAGGTCGACTACTCTAGGGAATTTATCCTCGTTGCCAACTATAGAACCACTCTTGTGGTCGACCCATCCCAACGCTGACCACGTTGGAGTCGGCCCACCCAGGGACACTATTTCGGTATTTCCTCACTCGACAAGTCTCTTAGTCAATCAAGCGTATGGGAAAAGTTATTAATTCTACTTATAGAATTTTATTTAGACTAAAACTCTACTATTATAAATAGATGTTACTAGTTTATTTTTTAGGTATATTTTTTGCATACCACATTCAGGTATTTCTCATACGAGTTAGTTTATTTCTCTTGCTTATTTTTGTCCCGGAGAAACGACGACTAGCAAGGCTACATTTTTTGCAACTCTTAAAAACTAGTTCCAGAGCATCATTCCCTTCTGGTTGCCAAAGCTCCAAAGAATATGTCATCATTCGAATTGGTAGAAACACTACCATTTTTCATTTTTTCTTTCTATCCTGTATACATTTTCATGTCATCCCCAAACGGAACACTCACTTCAAAACCAAACAAATGTCTCAACGGAACGGAAGTCGCCGCACAACTCATCTGTCCACCACGTGGGCGTTTCCCATCTATTTAAGCTACCAGTAGCTTCTGGGTAATTAATTCTGTAAATCTACCCCCATCTATTTTCAAGCAGTAGCTTCTGGGAAATTAGCTGTCTAATCTAATTTTAGGTATATCTACTGTTATTTCATTTATATAATCAACTGATCGATGAGTTGGCGGTTTTTTTCCACTTCACGAAAGTATCTCGTAGAAGAATATTTATGTAGGACGAAAAATAGAGGTCTAGGAAGCGACAAATCATCGAGTCTACTCTCTGGCTCTGCCCCACAAATCCCTCAACCTCGCTGCAATTTGGCGACTCCGAAATCGCTCAACGATGGCTACTTTGGCTCTGCCTTCTGCGACTCCGATTTTTCCTCAGAACAATGGCCGCCGCATACGGAGGGTCAAATTGCCGCGAGCCGCGCTGGTGGAGGCGAAGCCTCGGCCAGCTCCTCCGGCGACTAGACGCGGCGGGAGTGGTGGTGGCAGCGATGCTCCGGTGACTGTCGTTCGAGTTCGAGAGGAATCTCCATCTGCTGTTCTGTATTCCAGAGACCGAGCTGGTGATATGCAAGCAGAAGCGAGGGCCATGGTCCGTGCTGCCAACGCTTTTGTATATACCCCTGAATTTTTGGCCGCCAAATACGGTTCGCGCCCAATTAAGGTGTTGCAGAGGGCAATTGAAATATTTTCAGGACTTGGTTCTTTTGCCTTGAAACTGTGGATCGATCAGTTGAATGGGCAGCTCGATCAGAACCAGAGAGTGCGGGCAGTTGAACTTAGGCAGATTTTCACCAGATTGGGACCTACTTTTGTGAAAATTGGCCAGGGTTTGTCCACCAGACCGGATTTGTGTCCACCTACATACCTCGAGGAGCTCGCGGAATTGCAGGTAGTATTTTGTTTATTATACCTGTTCATGATGCCATTTCCATTAGATCAGAGAATTTTGAGCTGTCCATGGATAGAGTTTTCTGCTAGCTTGTCTGGGTGAGTATAACTGTAGAAGGGATGAAAGAGATGCGTAGGTAAAGGTTAGAGACTACAGATAGTGATCTACTATCTCACCGTCTTTGGAACAAGGCTTATTTTGTTGGAAAATATTGTTGACAATTTCTTAATAGATGTTTATTATTACTGAGTGATTGAATGTTTTATGTATTTATAAAATTCTTTTGTTATATGATCTGCATTATCAATTACTGTGATGGAGCAGGATTCTTTGCCAACTTTTCCAAATGAAGAAGCATTTGCATGTATTGAGAGAGAGTTGGGATGCCCGCTAGATTCTATTTATTCATCAATATCAGCATCTCCAATAGCTGCTGCAAGTCTAGGACAAGTATATAAAGCTCAGTTGAAGTACTCTGGCCAGGTTGTTGCTGTGAAGGTGCAAAGACCTGGTATTGAAGAAGCAATAGGGATGGATTTTTATCTAATAAGAGGTGTAGGTTTCCTCATAAATAAATATGTTGATGTAGTTACCAGTGACGTCGTTGCTCTTATTGACGAATTTGCTCGAAGAGTTTACCAAGAGCTCAATTATGTGCAGGTTTGTTTATGATATCGTTTTGCACTTACCACCGAAGAATATCAATCTGGGCAGTATTCTGCTATACTGAGACTTTGAAGATTTTCCTTTCATTTTGTTGTCTGAAGTAGAAAGATATTGGTTGGCGATGTTAATTTTGAGAGGTATTTGCAGGAGGGGCAGAATGCAAGAAGATTTAAAAAGTTGTATGCTGACAAACAAGATGTCCTTGTCCCAGATATTTTTTGGGACTACACAAGTGGGAAGGTACTGACAATGGAGTGGGTTGAAGGAGTCAAGCTAAATCAGCAAGATGCCATTGAGAGACAGGGGCTGAAAGTTCTGGATCTCGTTAACACAGGCATTCAATGCAGTCTTAGACAGTTGCTTGAGTATGGGTATTTCCATGCAGATCCTCATCCAGGAAATCTCTTAGCAACCCCCAATGGGAAGCTAGCATTTATTGATTTTGGTATGATGAGTGAAACTCCCGAACAAGCCAGATCTGCCATAATTGGTCACGTTGTTCACATGGTTAATCGAGACTATGAAGCCATGGCTCGTGATTATTATGCTTTAGATTTTTTGTCCCCTGACGTAGATGTAACTCCTATCGTACCAGCTCTGAGGAACTTCTTTGACGATGCTCTGAATTCAACTGTGAGTGAACTCAACTTTAAAACCATTGTGGATGGTTTGGGTGCTGTTTTATATCAATATCCATTTAATGGTGAGCCTCTTGTTTCCCTCTATTCGTCAACACCATCAATATCACTGCCTATCTTGTGCTGAGTTATATGTCAAAAGCTTTAGCTGTCAGTTCTTTTATGATAGTCTTTTAAATGAGCTTTTCTTGTCAAACGATGTTTATCTGCTATCAGTCGAGCAACCTTCTGTATATATCTACAAGGTGTCATATGTGTTAAATAAATTACATGCTTATGATCATGTAATGTATAATCATATTTGGTGCTTGTTTGGTGGTGCTTGTTTGGTAGTGCTTTAAGTGCTTATAAGATGGGTCTGGATTTTATGAAATGTGTGGACTATAAGTGAGTAGTAAGTTGTGGAACTTACGTAATGTGAGGATAAAAAGTATGTTCAATCAACTTAAACAATTTTCGTGGTTTACTAAACATGCTCTTGACATTTGAATATCTGCATTACCCCTAATGATTTGCTGCTGCTTGATTTAATTTTTGCAGTTCCAGCTTATTATGCATTGATTTTAAGGTCACTCACTGTTCTGGAAGGGTTAGCATTGTATGCTGACCCTAATTTTAAAGTATTGGCTGCAGCATATCCATATTTTGCTAAAAGGCTTCTTACTGATCCTAACCCATATCTGAGGGACGCTCTTATTGAGTTGTTATTCAAGGACGGCAGATTCAGGCATGTATATCTGATATATCCATTCCCATATTTCTAAATTATAAGTGGAACTTGGACGAGTAATTCTGAGTTGTGCTGCTGATCAAATTTACGAAAAGCATAAATCATTTGCTTCAGGTGGAATAGACTTGAAAATCTGCTAGTACAGGGAAGGAAAGATAGAGATTTTTCAGCTAAAGATGCTTTACAACCCGTCCTCAAACTATTACTGGGTCCTGATGGTGAAGAACTAAGGGTTTTAGTGATTAAAGAGGCTGTTCGTGTCACTGAGGCTGTTTTACTAGGCTCTGTAATTGAATCATACAATTCTGTTAATGAGCTTGTGCGGACTCTCATTTTCAATGGTAATGTGACTGGTCCATTGGCATTGAGCACTGCTGAAAAAGAGAGCATATTGGAGCTTAGGGCTCAAGTATTTAGGATATGGGGTTTGCTGCGGTCCTCACAGAACTTTGACCCCAGTATTTTGCTGCCCATTTTACAGGTAAAAAGCTACTTATGTGCCTTTTTTAGTGTTTTTACATTTCATTTTGACAAGTCTTTTTAACACTTCTAGGCCTATAATATAGGAATGCATTTCTATAATGTCGAGATATGCTTTAGTGATGTAATATTCTGGACCCTTTAGAATCAAGAGCTTGTTTGATACAACTTGCTCAAAAAACATTTTTTCCACCATTTTCAGGTACTCCAAGAACCTGAAGCACGAAATCTTGGGGGGCGTGTGGTTGGCGGAATAACTCAACGTCTTGCGGCACGCTTATTGCAGCAAGTCCTTCGAGTACCACCTCCAGTTTCTTCTCCAACATCGTAAATATCATCCATTTGTAAGCTGATTTATGTTCTTTCATTTCTTCCCCCTTGGCCCTACAGGTGGGAATGAGTAATGTAGAACGAAATTTGCTGATGAATAGGAAATCAAAAGTAAATGAAAATCATTTTTTATTAATTATCCAATGATGATTATAGTTGGATGTACTTGCGGCACCCAACCCAGCCCCGAAGGAAAAGAAAAAATAAAAAAATTAGGCAGCTGTGGGGTTTCATAGTGTAAACTGTAACATAAGAAGTGACATGTACCACTACGTTATAGCTATCGAAAGTTCATTGGTTTTTCTATTTCATAGTGTAAACTGTAAAATATGAAGTGACATTTACCACTAAGTTATAGCTATCGAAAGTTCATTGATTTTTCTGACTTTTGCAGTCTGATAAATTATGCTTCCTAAACCTATTATCTGTCTGTAATGTGGACTATGATGTGCTGAATAGTGAAGGAACAAGGAAATTCATTGTCGCAGTGAGCCAATACACTGCGCAAAGTTTGATAAAAACAATCGTATTGATATGATGTACATAACGTAAGCTTTCATTTTATATGACTCAGATTCGTTTAACACAATTTTTGTGAGTATAGATTTTGGTACTAGGAATTCCCATTGTTTGGATGTAAATTTTAAATGTGCTTTTGGTGCATTAAATAAAATGTTCTTATTTTTAAATAAAGTTTTAGTAAATATAACTTCTCGTGAAAGTTAAAAGTGGAAGTTCTTAGAAGGTTTAGGAGAAGTTCAAAATTTTGGTTTGTCGGTTTTGAGAAATAATGTCATCCAGTGGAAGAGATGTACAATTCCAGCTTAGGTATACATGCGGAGTATACGTGTAAGTTGCACACATCTCACGCCCAATGAAATTCGGAGGAAAGCATGGATTGCATCGCTAAACATATCGTCGACCTTTAGTTATTCAAAGCTTATACTACAACCTCCTAGTGGCATGTCTCGAACTTACTCTCTCAACTTTACTTGCTCAGAATTTGAACTACTCTTAATAACTAGTCATACAATCATGTTACGTGTCTCAATTCTTTAGACGATGATAAAATGATTTTGCCATATTGATGTGTTAGGCCGCAAAATTGTGACGCGTCGCTAAGTTAGACTACCAAAATAATCAGAACGAAGTAGTTAAAAAATAAATTTATCGCTGATAAATTTTTAGGGAGTTTTTATTTTTTACGGGAAGCGAAACGTGAAATTGCTAGAAAAAAAAAATTACTCTTTCATCTTCTTGATTTTTCCACAAAAATTATCTCTACTGACCGTCTTGATTTTGCCACAAAAATTATCTCTACTGTCAAATTTCATTGTAAAGTGGCTTGCCGGTTTAAAAAGAAAAATATGTCATACAAAAAGTAATTTACAAATTTGTGCACAAGAGTTTCAAAATATATTTTCAAAGTATTCTCTTTTTTTTTTTTTTTTTGTTTTTTGTTTTTTTTTTTAATGTATTTTCAAAGTACTCTTGCGCTAGCTTAAAAAGGAAAAGCGAGTGACCGAGTGAGAGCGCGCGAGAAGCAACGGGTGGCTTATTGAAACTAAAATAGTTCATTCTCTCCACCAAAAATCCAAAAATATCAGGGAAATTGTTCTGTGACTTGTACCATACCGTGGAAACGATTCCTATGAAATTCTCCATCGTCAATCGTAAGCCTCTCTGCGACATTGAGATACATATAATGCCCATCAATATATTTCTCATTGATCATTACACATGGTCATTGTTTTTCTTTTTCTTTGCAAACTAGGTGTAGTTATCTATCATTTTATTGATATCATAAGTGTCCTTTCAGGATCAAGATCTACAGTCACACAAATGGCCGATCGCTTGAAAAGATGTTCAAGTTTAAAAGAGGTGGAATCATTGTATGCAATGATGATTAAGAACGACACAGCACAAAATTGCTTCATGGTAAACCAATACATTACTGCTTGTTCCAGATTTCACAGCATAGGCTCGTCTAATTTCGCCTTTTCTCAAATCGAAAATCCGAATGTATTTGTTTACAATGCAATAATTGGAGCCTTTGTAAATTGCTATCGTCCATTTCAAGCTTTGCAGTACTACATTGACATGTTGAGGAATGCTGTATATCCAAGTAGTTACACATTCCCTGCGATAATTAAGAGCTGTAGGGTTTTATCTGCTTTGGGATATGGAGAATGTGTTCATGGGCAGGCGTGGAAGTACGGATTCCCATCACACCTTCATGTTCTAACAGCTCTTGTTGACTTTTATTCCAGTTTGGGTAAGGTTGTTGAGTCGAGGATGGTGTTCGATGAAATGCCTGAAAGAGATGGTTTTGCATGGTCTACAATGATTGAAGCTCATGTTGGGGTTGGGGATTTGCCTTCTGCGAGGATGTTGTTTGATGAAATGCCTGAGAAAATTACTGCTGCGTGGAATACCATGATTCACGGGCATGCAAGAGTTGGAGATGTTAACTCTGCAGAAGAGTTGTTTAATATGATGCTTGAGAAGGATTTAATTTCGTGGACGACAATGATCGATTGCTATGCGAAAAGCAAGCAATATAGCAAAGCCTTAGAGCTTTTCTATGAAATGAAGAACGAAGATGTTCGACCTGATGAAGTGACCATGTCAACTGTAATTTCGGCTTGTGCACACCTTGGGGCATTGAACCAGGGGAAGGAAATACATATATATGCTATGCAGACCGGGTTTGATCTCGATGTTTATATGGGATCTGCAATAATTGATATGTATGCAAAGTGTGGGATCTTAGAGAGGGCACTTGTGGTGTTCTTCAAATTACCCGAGAAAAATCTTTTCTGTTGGAATTCGGTGATTGATGGACTTGCAGTCCATGGGTACGCCAAAGATGCATTACTGATGTTTGGTCAATTGGAGAAGGAGAAGATCAAACCAAATGGGGTGACCTTTGTTAGTATTCTTAGTGCTTGTACTCATGCAGGACTTGTAGAAGAAGGCCAAAGGAGATTTCTTAACATGATACACAAGTATAGAATCCTTCCTGAAATCGAGCACTATGGGTGTATGGTTGATCTTTTGGGCAGAGCTGGTCAGCTGGAAGAAGCACTAGAGTTGATACGGGGCATGAGAATGGAACCCAATTCTGTTGTTTGGGGTGCATTATTAGGTGGTTGTAAGCTTCACAAGAACTTGGAGATTGCTCAAATTGCTGTTGATAGATTGCTAGTTTTGGAGTCAAATAAGGGTAGTGGATATTATTCCCTGTTAATTAACATGTATGCTGAAGCAAACCGATGGGACGACGTTGGAAGAATTAGGACGGTCATGAAGGAAGATGGAGTAGAAAAGAGAAGCCCCGGTTCGAGCTGGATTGAAGTTGGAAAAAAGACACACCGGTTTTCTGCATGTGATGAGTATCATCCAGCATCAGGGGAAATTTACCCTCTGTTGGATGTGTTAGAAGGGCAACTTAAGCTGATTGGCTATCCACCTCAATTTGATATTATCTTGTAAAGGGTTGTGGTAGCTGAAGGTCCATATTTGGATGCTGGACATCATCAGGCAGGTCAATCCTGTTCAGTCAGCACAAAAGCTTAGAATATTTGGGGTATGTTTTATTTTAGGATTCCTTGAAATTTTTTATTTTTATTTATTTATACTAGTAGATGGACTAACATTTTTCATGGTAGGATGCATTCAGGAATTTGATGGTTGGGGAGTATCCACACAGTGGATTGGACATGCATATCTAAGCCCAGGGGAGGATAAAAGAAGTCATCAATGGTGTAGTCGAGGTTAGATTTTTGTTTATGAAGTTATTTCATTTATGAGAACATAATGAATAACTTCGAACGGCAGCTTTAAGCATATCTAAAAATATCCGGGATAATATATTGTTGATGATGATGTAGTATCTATCAGGATCATATCGTTGAAATTGTGGAAAAGAATATTAACATGTACTCACAATATGGGAACACCAGGTTGCTGGATTTCACAGTCAACCAACCAAATCCACTAAGATAACTAGTGATGTTAAATCCAACGACTTAGGAACAACTAACCTATTGATGTAATCCTATTTAACTTTAACTAAAATATCTTCCTTTATAAATTTAAATATATTTAAACCTTAACTAGAATAGCTTCCCTTGCTGTTTGCTCCACCCACTTAAGTTAATAAGTTAATTGCTTACAACATTACAAATATGTGACCGAGGCAAGAGATTATGGGTAATGATGGTAGGCATAAAACTGCTTCCCATTATCAACCTGTACACCATCACCAACATAAGATATAAATAAAAGAATCCATTGCGACACAACACAAATAGATATCATCTTAAAACAGAAGCAAGAGGTAGTTAGGTTTTTGCTTAGAAATCTGCAAGTTATATATCATGGCTGAAGGATATTTATCGTCTCTCCCGTTCACTGACTCATCCTTGATCACAATCATAGTTTTTGTTACTGCAATTCTCTCATTACTCACTGGTATTTTTATCATTATTAGCAAGATAAGAATATATTGCGCTACAAGATTGAAGCCTTTGAATCTTCCTCCGGGCAGCTATGGGTGGCCAATTCTGGGTGAAACAATGGAGTTCCTTGGAGCAGGGGTCAAAGGGATACCAGAGGAATACATCAAAGAGAGAATAGAGAAGTATCAATCCCCTATGGTGTTCAAGACTTCACTTATGGGTGAGCGTGTAGCAGTTTTGTGTGGCCCTGGTGGGAACAAGTTCCTATTTAGCAATGAAAGAAAACTGGTGACAATTTGGTGGCCTACCTCAGTCAGAAAGTTGCTTGGACCCTGTCTTGCGACCACTAGTGGTGATGGAGGGAAGCAAATGAGGAAGATGCTATCTTGTTTCGTCACTCCTGATTCATTTACAAGGCTCTACATTAAAACTATGGATGCGGTAGCCCAGCAACATATCTATACTAAATGGCAAGGTGCTTACAAGTTTATAATCTTCCTAAATTCCTTTTATTTCGTCTATTGAGATTTTTAGACCATTACATTACATAATTTTGTGGACCTGAAGGTAAAGAGGAGGTGAAGGTATTCCCAACTATCAAACTATATACATTTGAAGTTGCGTGTCGCCTCTTTATGGGCCTTGAAGACCCTAATCAAATTGCCGAACTTGCTGTGCTGTTTAATGTTTTCTTGAAGGGAATAATCTCAGTCCCTATCGACTTCCCTGGTACAAGATTTTTCAATGCAAAAAGGGCAACCATTGCTATTAAGAAAAAACTACAAACAATAGTCAGAAACAGAAGAGTAGCATTGGAACAGGGAACTGCCTCAGCTTCACAAGATCTTTTATCACATTTACTAGCCCATCCTGCTGATAATGGCAAGTTTATGTCTGAATCACTTATCATAAATAATATATTGATGCTACTCTTTGCTGGTCACGATACTTCTAGTGTTGCTATAACTATGCTGATGAAGAATCTTGGACAACTTCCTCAAATTTATGAAAATGTATTCAGAGGTAACTTTATACCCTTCAGTACCTTATTGCATAACTCTTTTCATGTTTGACGCTTGTTTAGAGACTCCAGTCGGGCTTGTTAATGATTTATAGTTTAAAATCAGAGCAAGATGAAATTGCCTCCTCCAAAGATGCTGGGGCCTTTCTACAGTGGGAAGATATACAGAAGATGAGGTACTCATGGAATGTAGTGTCTGAAACTCTGAGACTATCACCACCTGTTGTAGGTGCTTTTAGAGAAGCACTGGTCGATTTTAAGTATGCAGGCTATGACATTCCAAGGGGATGGAAGGTACTTAAATTTTTTCCCCTTATTCATTCAACTTTTCTGAGATTTTCGAAGATTTTGGTAATCCCATTTTTTCGCAATTTTTTCACTTTTGGACTCATGATTCATCATTCATGACCTAATTATCTTGCTGCAACAGTTGTACTGGAGCGCCTCTTTAACGCATACAGATTCTAGCTTGTTTCCAGAGAACATAAAATTTGATCCGTCAAGATTTGAAAGGGCGGGACCTACTCCATTTTCTTATGTCGCGTTTGGAGGAGGACCTAGGATGTGTATGGGAAAAGAGTTTGCTCGACTGGAGATACTTATATTTCTACACAACATTGTCAAGAGATTCCGGTGGGATCTAGTGATTCCTGAAGAGAGAGTTGAATATGATCCTATGCCCACCCCAGTTAGAGGACTTCCAATTCATCTTCAACCTCACACACCCTAAGATGTTTTGGCTTCTTATGCTGATGCACGTTGCATTACGCAAAAAATATTGGAGAGCTATTAGTGCTGATAAATAGAGTCATTCCCCTGTATTTGGGTTCCAGTACTAGCTAGTTAAACTGAGGAAGAAACTGAAGTATGTGGATACTCTATCTCAATCTTACAACTTGCTGAAATGTAGTTTTAGTTAGTAACTTTTGTTTGGTACTTATATTCATGATACAGAATCGGAATCAATAATTGAAATTCATTGTAATTAACAATTGACGACTTGCTACTTTTAGTCTTTGTGTAAACATAATTACACGTGAGACTAAATCGTAAAACAATTGAAACAGCAAATTACCAGCCAGATAATATGTAGTGCTATTCAAGAATTATTATCTTTGATCTAGTATACCTAATATGCAAAGGCAACAACAGGAACCCTTTTAAGCCAAGTCCAGCAGGAGATCAGCATTGCTATGGTTGAATTCCTTTGGAAGCTCATATGGAAACTACGCCCAGGTTCCCCCAATGTATTCGTCTAGACTGTTGCTTCTATTGCTTTTTGAAGATGCCAAATATTGATTTGATGGCATTCAAAGCATTTTCATTGATAAATGATTCATCAAATTTCTGCATAAGAGGTTCGAATTCCTCTGATGTCCTTATGTTGGCAAGGTCAGGATCTGTCCTGATTCTCTGTTAAAATGGCAACGCATAAAAGAAGATCAGTAACTAGGAACATAATTAAAAGAAGATCACTAATTTACCGTGGAGGTAGTTTTAAACCTGTAACTTACCTTGAAATCTTCAAATCCAGCTTTCATAGCATCCTCTAGGGCTGACAAGCCTGCTTTTAACTGCGATAAATAAAAGAAGGATATCAGTTTACACAAGAAAATGAGAAACAGGTATAAAGGTAGATAACTGATAAATACATACCTACCACAGGCAATACCAGCTTGCTTGGAAATTTGTCATTAAAAAGGTTCTTAGGAAATTTGTTCTACCCACTTTTCCACCTCCCCATTCACTTTCGCTACCAACTTTTTCACCATTCGTTTTTAATATCTTTTTTCAACACTGTTCAGACAAGCCCTATGATACTTTCAATATCTCCTACGTATACATTGCACCAAACTATAAAAGAGCAATATTATTTTCACTTTTCTCCATGAGCTACTTTGCTTTTTTTACCTCACATCCTCCAAATAACCGTCAAACAGGCACTTAATTGTAAGTTAAGCCAGATGTACAGGTAGAGAGAGAAAATCCTATGGACATACAAGTGGAGAACCAGTAAGTCAATGGCCCAATTATGATTGGTATGAATTATTGTTACCTGATTAAGCTTTGAATAACAACATGCTACATTGTAACTTGCCACAGCTGCCTCATTGGGCTCTGGTTTTGATCCCAAAACTGACTCAAATTTCTCCAATGCCTCTTCATACTTGGCATTCCTTCACCAGTTATTGCAAGAAAACAGAAAACAAATTCAGCAAGGCATCTTAGATGCATCTATATCTCATTTTTAAATTCAGAGGCTGAATTTGATTTGATTTGACATCAGCAAATGACATTTTACAAACTCAATAGTTCGTGTGGGCCATGTGGCACGCAGAGTAAGTGTATGTCGCTGTTGAGATATTTGGTAAGTTGGTCCTTACTTTCACTTTGATAGGAATATAGGGATTTTAGTGACAAATTAGTTAGAGTTTGTTTGAAGTTTGTTTTTCTTGTTTTGCTTTTTCGTTGTAACCTCTTCTAGAAGAGGACATGTAATTGAGATATACATGCAATAAATTAGGGAAAATTTCCCTTCACCATTGTGTTCTACATCTTGATCTTTGAATCTTCATCTTCTTCAATTATCTTCAATAATCATCACCTTAATCTTTAATTTTACAATGGATTTTAGAGACTATTGTTAGATGGATGCAAAAAAACAATAACAGCAAACTAAGCTTCATTTTCAAGATAAAAGTTGGTCTGACTACGTGAATCTTTGTTGCCTGTTCCATTTGTTGCTTTAGATTTACCAGCTAAATCTGCTTTGGAATCTAAAGCACGTACATCATCAACTATTATCATTTGCAATTTGTTCCCAACCTAACCAAGTATGAATACAATTGTAGCCAAAATTCAAGCACTTAACCTAGTAAAGCTCATATTCACGGTAGAGAGGGTTCAAAAAATAGCGTTTTTCTCTCCAGGCTCAACCACATCACTTGATTGAATCAAATCAACAGTTTTTGTTTCAAATCAGTAAAGAAAGAGAAGAGACGTCATAGCATAGGTTGAAAATTCGACTAGAGCAGAAAAGGAAAAGAACAGTGTAATGCAATCAAGATGTAACATAGGGCCGTACTTGTAAAGTTGTAATCCTTGTCTAAGGTCTTCCTCTCTCTGCTGTTTTTGCTCTTTCTTCCTGAGGTAATTCTGCATCTGCAAGCAATTATTGGTTCAGATGAGTTAATATTAGGAAATGTAAGAAAAATTAATTAAAAACCTGATATGACTTACTTGAATTTCCCTAACCCTGTTGCTGATGAAACCAGAGTTTCTCTCATTTCTAATAATCTCCTTTTCAGTCAACTCGCCATCCATATCCACCTTTCCTGGCAAGCAAAAACCCTGCTACTAAGTATAAAAACACTATGAAAGCCTTCTTGTCAAACTCAGGTAAAAAACCAGACTGAAATTTCATTTCCATTTCAAGAGCTTCCCCCCAATTCCAACATTGTAATTAACTGTCAACACAAGCACACCTCAAAAAATGGTACCTAAGTTAAACTAATTACCGTATCTCTTCTCCATTTTCATGAGTAGCGGACCAACTCTTTGTCGAATGGTGTACATGGTTCTTCCATATTCAGCTGCGGGCCATATTTCCTCCCCAAAAACTGCACTGAATTAACATTTGCATTCTTTTCATTGCTTAATTTATCACATTACAATTCACTTCCAAAGCAGAAACTATAACATTATTCATTGGATCCACTAAAGAGAAAGCCAGGGTATAACTCTGGAGAAACGAATGATAAATTACCTTGTGGCAATCACTTTATCCCCAACAGTGAACTTTCCAGTTTTATCAGCTTCACCACCGAGTGCAATGGCGTCAATGTAAGTTCCACCATCTCTACCCTTGGCAAATTTCAATCCGTACGGCTGCACAATCTCAACCTCATACTCTTCGTATTTTTCCTCTGCTGAATTCGATGCCTCCTCAAGATCTGTTTCAGAAGCTTTAGCGATCAAACTACTTGAGCTACTCGAGAATGGATGAATAACAATTTCAACCTTGCTACTCTTCTGATTCATCTTGAGTAAAGAGTAGAAGGCTAGTGGGGCCTGCTTAGCCATGGCAGTAATTCTAATATTTCCATTTCTGGGCACAGATGGAGACGAAGAACATAGAGAAGCCATGGTCGACATGGTTTGTATTTGTACCTTTGTTTATCGCTGAGTTGAAGAGGTGAATGATTAATTAGACTTCGCACTGATTTCTGGTGTTGCGATTCCATAGAGATTACAGGAGGAGTGATTGGTGGCTGTAGTGATCCCTTCGTTTTGATGTTTCCACGTGGCATTTGGTATTCGAATTATGGATTTGGTGAGTTCTGAAACAGACGCTATTCTCGCGTAATAATGTTCTGTAAAAATTTAAAACTCCAATTATGCCACGGCTAAATACACTCACTTCTTTACTGCGTGCATCCATATTTTAACAAAATTCCAATTGTATTCTTGCTTTACAAAAAAAAGGCCTTCGCTTGAAGTGGAGCGAACGCCATTTTGGGATTTTTTTTAATGAAAAAATAATAAATAATAAAAAAAGAAAGGAAAAATATGAGATGAAAAATTTTTGTATTATTTTTTGTTTAAATTTTTTTCAATCACTCAAAATTTTTTTTTAATAATTGTATTGAACACTAAATTTGGATAAAGTTAATTACTATATCATATAAAAATTTTGAAATTTTGAAATTAGAGTAACCACACAAAAAAGAATTTTTGAAATTACTCGTAAAAGTGATTGTAAAAAATTTAATTTTTTTAATAATTTGACAATAAAGCTAATTATTGTATCATAAAAAATTCAAAATTCATCATCAAACTAGTTGCAAAAAACTTAAAGAAATTTAGAAATTAAAAATTTTAATTTCTAAATTTCTTTAAATTTTTTGCAACCACTTTAATGATGAATTTCTAATTTTTTTATGATATAATAATTAACTAACTTTATCCGGTTAGTATTAAATACAAGTATTAAAAAAAATTCAGTTGCTGCAAAAAATTTAAAGAAATCTTAAAATTACTCATCAAATGATTGCAAAAAATGATAACAAAAATTTTTTATCCGTCATTCTCCCTTTCTTTCTTTTCTTTTCTTTTCTTTTCTTTTTTTTTTTAAATTAATTGTGTTCGCTCCACATGGAACGAACATACAATATGTGTAGGTGCATTTCAAAAATTACTAGCTAAAGTGGTTACAAAAAATTTGAACAAAAAAGTGATGGTAAAATTTTTTTTGACTAATAATTTCTTTAAAAAACTTAAAGAAATTACTAGTCAAAGTGATTACAAAAAATTTGAACAAAAAACGACAGCAAAAAAATTTTCAACCGCCATTCTTTCTTTTTTTCTTTTTTTTATTTTGTGGCTCTGGGTGCATTTAGCCATCCCCCTCCAATTACCCTTTCCTTCCCAGGGAAAAACTCAAGCACCCGCGCTGGTGGCTTGAACCCGCACCCCTACCACACACAGCCCCCCATCCCACCCCCACCCCGAAAAAAGAAGGCAGTGGGCTCGGAACTTTTTTTTTTTGGGGGGGTGGTTCAGGTGGATTGGGTTGGGTTGGGGGCAGTTACAAAACATGTCCCCACACCTAACCCGTGCGGGGACCTAAAACTTTATTTTCCTTCAAATTAGCCAATACACCGATATGATCTAATGGTATTTGGATCGATCTCACATCCTTTATATACTTCCCCTTGGGGGGAGAAAAAATAAATAAATAATACAATCCATTTTCGAGACTACTACAATGTTTACACTAGTATATAATTTTTCTTGCGAAATCAAGGGAACATTAATGAGTTTTGGTGAAATAAGGAGGAAGCGTGCTTGTTCTATTGAGACAATTCTCGTGTAGGATGGATTGTCTATAATTAATACTAGCATTAGCATATCGTGTTTTTTTAAAATCATTATTATTATTATTATTATTATTATTATTATTTTATTTTTTATTTTTTAAGGTGAAATTCGTTGGTAGAAGGCGAATTTTCTCTAAGATTAAGCAAAACATAGATAAGTTTTTAAGTGAAACAATGGAGATGAAAGTTTTTTGACAACTGTAAAGATACATAATTATACATCTAAATCTTTGATACTCTTTTTTGTAGTGGAATTTGATTTTCCTTACAAAATTAAAGAGAAAATTGATGAATTCTTTATAAAATATAGAATAAAAATAACTTTTTAAAGGAGGTGAAAATAATTGTACATTTGACATCTTTCCTCCGTGAGAAAACTTCCTCCAACCATGATTAACAGTACGTTTGGTAAACAAAATAAACTAGCTTATAGCTTATTCATAAGCTTATAAGCTCTTATCAATTAAATAAGCAATGTTCAGTTAGAAGAGCTTATTTGAAAAGCTTCTTTTAAATAAGCTCATGAACTTTTCGCCTTTTATTTTATTTTTTACCCATACAATTTTCTAGAAATATATTTTCAATATATTATTTTGTATAATTTTCTATTTATGTGCTAGTTTATCAGTTATTTTGCAAAACGTTTTTATTTATATCAACTAACTTATTAGCTATTAGCTATAAACCATATGTTATCAACTATAAGTTAATTTATTTGCTAATTCTACCAAACATGTCCTAAATTTTGAAATGTGAACTTTTAAATAAGCTCATGAACTTTTCGCCTTTTATTTTATTTTTTACCCATACAATTTTCTAGAAATATATTTTCAATATATTATTTTGTGTAATTTTTCTATTTATGTGCTAGTTTATCAGTTATTTTGCAAAACGTTTTTATTTATATCAACTAACTTATTAGTTATTAGCTATAAACCATATGTTATCAGCTATAAGTTAATTTATTTGCTAATTCTACCAGACATACCCTAAATTTTGAAAGTTGATATATTTAGGAATGACATTTACATTTTCAGAAATGATAATGACAAACGAAATGGTCCAAAGCTCTCGCTTTAAAAGAAGTTAGGCTGTGTTTGATAGGATTCCAGGAAAACGAATTCCCGGAAAATCGATTCCCACCCTTTTTTTGGATTGAGTTTTCCAGGAAAATCATTGTTTTTGTGCTTTAAGGACTTGTACCTGGAAAACGAATTCCCGGAAAACAAATGCAATCAAACACACAAGTTAGAAAATAATTTCCTTGATTTTGACATTTTCCGGGAAAATATTTACCAATCAAACACACCCTCAATGTCAATATGAGACATAAATGCATCCAAACTTACGAATATGCCATGCTCCAGTACAGCGCCACTGACCTTAAAGATGAAGTAAACGCCTAAGGACGACTTTGTGCAAACTCAAAAAGGCATCTTGAAGATGATACTGAATATGCATCTACTCTGGGACCGGTAACTATGGAAATGTTCAAGTATTCCCAGGAACACTGTTATTACAATGCTTCTGAGGTGATTTCCGTCTACATATGATTTCCATTTTAAAGTCCGAAACCAAATCTAAATCCAACACGATAAGGGGTTAAAAACTTTGACCAGCTGTCACAGCATCACGGAAAATTTTTCGAATTACTAAAGCTCCTCCTTATTGTTGCGAACCTATATTTGGTCTCGAATTTCAAAACCGAAATCATATATAACCAAAAGTTACCAGGAAGCACCATAATTATAGTGCTCTTCGGAGCACTAGAAAATGCTTACTAATAACTATGGATTGCGAAAGACTCCGTTCACAACATTATACCCTTGACAGGGATTTGCAAAATCTAAAATTGAAGACGAGCTCAAAATTAAAAATCTCTCATATAGACGCTATTAGCATTCAAGAGTATCTCAATGATCCAATTTATTATTCATGTCGCTATAATGAAACCACTAGATGTTTTTGACGAGTGAAGAGTTCTACCGATCCAGTTCACATGGAGAAGAGGGTCAATCGCATTGACAACTCATCGCGTAGTGTTTTTTTGTCCAGAAATTGCTCAGAAAACTTGCAACTCGTGATCAAATAAGGTTCTAAACCATCTACAAGTTGAATTGCAAATCATAAATAAGCCGTACCGATGCAAGCCAATTTTGGAGGATTTATCTCCTGACCAACCAACAACTAATTTTACAAAAACTAAGGTACTACCAAACGCCAGCAACTTGAACTGTAACAATATGTTGACACTACATGCTCACACCACAACGCAGATCAACTTGCCTCGTCCAGCAGCATTTCTCAAATATCAGTTGGCTTAGTAACCATATCCTGAAGGGATCATATAGTACCAAAATCAGCATTTTGCTAAAATCGAGGAGAGTAAACTAAGTTCGAGGGGATTTGTTCATATGGGAGGTGTAAATACCTGAATTGTCCATTGGGTTGGCAGCAGGAACTGGTTCAGGCTCCTTGATCTCAACAACAACACAGTCGGACATCAAGAATGTTTTTGCCACAGAGGCTGCGTGTTCTAAGCAACAACGAACCACCTACATAATACATTTCACTGCCCAATCAACCGACCGACCAAATACATCATAATAAATGCCAGGACGTCACACTACCTTGTTCATTGCTGATATTCTCCTTGACATAACAATATTAACACTTAAACAATCAGTTAAGCCGATGCTTATTTAACTTATTTTCTACCTATAAGTTAACTTTACCAATCAATTAAATCAAACTTCTATCTTAACCATGCACCTCACATCAATTTTCATTTAATCTATACTCATCTTAGTCCCACAACCAAAAGTTAGCTTTCAGCAAACTAAAAGTCTACACCAAGTGTGTATTTTTACTATTTCCTAATTTATGTTTTGGCACAAAACAAGAAACAATTTTTCACATCATATTACCTTGGTCGGATCAATTATTCCAGCCGCCATTAAATCTTCATACTGTCCAGTGGCAGCGTTGAATCCATACCTCACATTGTCACTGGAAAGCACCTGAAAAGATAATGTAGAGAAAGTGGTGCTGATTTAGTCATAAAACTCGACCAAATTATACCATGAAAATATGAGATATTTGCCATCATAATTATTATTGCCCAGAAATACAAAGTTCGATGGTTTCTCAATCAGCAAATGTAAGCAATGAAATCAAAGTAATTCATGTACCTTCTCACTAACAACACTTCCGTTCACACCAGCATTTTTGGCAATCAACTTCAGAGGGTAACTCAAAGCTCTTTTAACAATATCTGATCCAACCTGCCATTCAAGTAAATACTCAGCAAACAAATCAATGATCCAACTTCTAACATAGAACATCCTTAAAGACCCACAAAGAGTATTGCCGTATTGACGACTTGCTCAAAGAATTAATTAGTAATGTTAACCAAAACCAACTTTCAGGAAAACTATAAAATAAAACTTCAATAATTCAAAATCATGCAGCAAGATTTGTTCACCTTCTCTTCGTCGTTTTCTAGGGTTTCTTTAATGGCATCAACCTTCGATGCTAGTCTCAGCAAAGTACATCCACCTCCAACAACAATTCCCTCCTCAACAGCTGCCTGTAACCATAGATGATAGCATATCTCAGAGGAGCATTCTTTCGATTGTGCAATCGTAGAACAAACTTTTTTAATGTATTGAACCACAATAGCCGCATCAATATATTACCTTTGTAGCATTAAGAGCATCTTCTACTCTAAGCTTCTTCTCTTTTAGCTCTGTTTCAGTTTGAGCTCCAACCTTCAAGAGACAATTGTAAATCACCAATGCAATTATGTAAGTAAATCGACCCTTTTAGATGAGTGAACTGCATTCTCTCATTTGATGCAAAAAGGTACCTGGATCACAGCTACACCTCCAGATAGTTTTGCGATTCTTTCATTCAATTTTTCCTTTTCATAATCTTGCTCTGCAGCCTGCTTGAAAGATAATAGGTCAGGGGACGACACAAATAGTGAACCATGTAAATACAATATTGCAGGTTAAGGAGAAGATACAAACCTCAATGAGATTTCTTATTTGTGCAACACGCTTATTTACAGCTTCCTGAGTGCTTCCATCACCAACAATTGTTGTGCTGTCCTTGGTCAAAACCACCTTTGCAGCAGTGCCCAGAACTTCTTTGTCAGCCTTGTCTAAGCTCAGCCCAATTTCTTCCCTAATTACGGTTGCTAGATAACAATAAGAAAATGTCAATTAACTGAAATATTAAAATTAGAATAATAAGGGTGACAGGATTGGATTTTTTATGGTTTTTTCTGAATTTTAATGTAAAAGAGGAGAGAGAATGAGTGAAGTCGAATGGTTGAGATTTGTGTAGTACATGTAGGTCCCAAGAGATATGTGGACGCGATTGATTTGACCAAAAGGAAGAATGGATAAAAACGTGGTAAAATGTATAAAAATGGGTTGGCTATCACCCTAAATGTAAGCCAAATAAAAGTGGGCAAAGAAGAATAAATGCACACAAGATGAGCCCCAAAGCAATGAGAAGGAATAGAAGATGAGCAACACAAAAAAAATAAAAAAGTTGATACCTCCAGTTAGAATTGCAATGTCATCAAGATACTGGCTCTTTCTTTCACCAAAACCAGGAGCTTTGAGAGCAGCAATTTTCAAGGTTCCCCTTAGCTTGTTGACCACCAAAGTTGCCAGAGCTTCTTGCTCGATATCTTCAGCAATGATCAAAACAGGATACCCACCTCTAATTGCATCTTCCAATACGTTAATTAGGTCCCTTGCGTTCGTTATTTTCTTGTCAACCAGTAGCAACTATGCAGACAATTCAGAAGTTAGAAAATATCTTTTCAATTTTCAACTCACACAAGGGCGAAAAGAAAAAGGTGCCTACCTTGCAGTTCTCAAACTCAACAGCCATTTTCTCACTGTCAGTGACAAAGTAGGGGGAGATATAGCCACGGTCAAACTGCATTCCCTCCACCACATACAGACTGTTATCAGCACTTTTTCCCTCTTCAAGGGTCACAACACCCTTCCGGCCTACTTTGCTCAAGGCTTCAGCAATCATATTTCCTACTTCATAGTTATTCCCAGCACTTACAGCAGCAACATCAGCCAGTTCACTATCTTCCACCTGCGATTCATCAGTTGCACAAAAACATATGGCACTCAGTAACTAAGCCGACCAAGCATCAAGGTATAAACTAACATATATACATGAAAGAAAGCTTAATGTTTCCTGAGAAAATACCTCTTTTGACATCAACTTGAGTTCAGAAACTAGGGCCTTGGCAGTTTTCTCAATCCCTCTGGTGATGAGGACAGGATTTGCACCAGCTGCCACGACCTAACACACGAAGTTAGAAATTTCATTAGTTCGGTTATACCGTTAGAGGAAATTACCTGTATATTACATGATAAACATACCTTAACACCTTCAGTAATGAGACCTTGTGCAAGAACAACAGACGTTGTTGTCCCATCCCCAGCCAAGTCATTAGTCTTGGCAGCCGCTTGCCTCACCAATTTAGCACCAATGTTCTCAACTGGATCCTCTAACTCAACCTGCTCAAGTATCATGAACATGTATATTGTTTTAGATGGGAACTGATACATGACAGGAGATGAATTGGACACAGACGGCATTGAAACAGCATGAGACGAAGATGGGACTAGCAAGCATCAGGATAAGGTTATAACTGAGATGCACAATGTTATTAGGCATTAAATTTAACAAACTTCAAGAAACATCACTCAAATGGCATACCTCTCTAGCCACCGTAACTCCATCATTGACAATTTTTGGGGCACCATACTTGCTCTCCAGGACCACATTTCTGCCCTTTGGCCCAAGCGTAACACCAACTAAATCAGCAAGCTTGTTCACCCCAATCTGAAAGAGGAGAAACCTCAGTTAAACTTGAACGGCAACTACACATGAATACAAAATAGTTCAGTAACATATTCAATGGATTCAGCATCTTACTTGCAGTTTCTTAATAGCTGATCCATCCTTGTTAAAGTACAAGTCCTTTGCAGCCGCTCTTATCTGGGGAGTGCGTGTTTTCCTGAGGACAACATTCCTTTGCCTTCCAAATGAATTTGAACGTATAGAAGGTAAAGACGAAAACTTGTTTGAAGAAGATGCTAGTTTGTGATCCCAGCAGCTAGGCGCAGCCAAGGAGCCAACTGAGGACATGCCAGTGAAAGTTGAAGCCATTTCTGCTTAAAGCCTAATACAGACAACACATTTAGCAGCTTTTAAAGACAAATTCCAAATGCAGGACAAGGAAGAGAAAAACAGAATTGCTTAATGTATTTGCTGCAACCAAGCTAATGAAATAGATTCAGATTTTGTAACAAGGACTTTTGTTACAAAATCCTCAAATAGGATAAGTCAATCTTCAGAGCATGTCTAATTTCACTCTGCTAATCAAGGAATTTTACGAAATTGACTGTTTCAGTCAGATTCCAGACTCATAAAATATGCTTAACCTTTTGGATTTCTAACAAGCTGAGGCTTAATTAGAGGAAAATAATTTCAGCTTACAGCCATCTATCTCTAGTCAAAAGCTCGACATATTTAACATCACAATTGATGAAAAAAACCCAACTTTGTAAACAAACATGGCCTTGTTCATTACAAATGAAGAAACAAATCAATATCCAACGCCCGCAAACTCCAAAATTTCATGCTGGCAATTCGGCTACCCTCAGGGCATCCGAAAAGAATGTCAGTGTTAATTATAATCCATTTCATTTCGAGAGCATTCGAAGAACAAAATCCACATGATATAGATAATCGAAAACGAACATTCGTTATTAACTTACTGAAGAGATTTTGCGATTCTGTTGGAGCCGAAGGTGAAAGGTTGAGGGGTTTATCCAAAAGCGGAGAGAGTGAGAGTTGAGATAACAGTTAGGGTTTACAGAAAATCAATTATTTGTAGTTGGAAGAGAGCTAGTGGGGCAGTGAGAGTGGAATAACGGTCACGTTTACTCTTGAAGCTTCCAGTTCACCTCAGCCGTTGATCTGCCCTACACCCATTCTTGGTTTTGTTTGCTTGGTCGTGTGCACTCGAACCCTCTAGAACTTTGTGCCTGCTCTGTTGGTAGAGCAAAATTTTTTAGTGGTTGACAAAATTCTTTTACCAATTGATTTTCATATTTTTTATTTTAATCATGTAACAAAAAATGTTATTATTTCTCATTCTTGAAATTTTTTGAAATTATACCTTAAAAAATGAATTTTTTTGAAATTATAAGTTCTATAAATAAGTTTTTTTTAAAGAAAAATTTGTGAAAACAAACACTCATCTCACCATACCTTTTTCTTTTTTTTTGTAATTTTTAAAATATTCTTCTCTCAATATTCTTGATATTTTATCTTATTTAGTATTAGAAAGTAATTCGAAAAATATGAGTAAAATTTAATTTGAGAAAAATATAAGAAAAGTAAAAATGTCAAATAAGGACTCAAATTTTTATTTTATTTCAAAAAGAAAAACTCACTCTCTAATTTCTTGTCATTTTGGTACTTAAAGAATGTCTACTATAAGGGTGATAGGGGTTGGTTTTTAATGGTTTTTAATGATTTTTAATATAAAGGAAGAGAGAGAATGAGTGGAATTTAATGGTGGAGATTTGTGGATGTGACGAGATGTGTGGATGTGATTGATTTAGGGTAAAGAAAGAATGTATAAAAAAGTGGTAAAAAATGGTAAAATTTTGGAAAAGTTGTTCCCTATCATGCTATATACAATCTTCTCAATGCTTGTTTGGTCAAAGAATTTATAAAGTGGAACTATGATTGAAAAGAAAAAAAGAAACTATTGTTGAAAAGTAATTAAAATGCAACAAAATTTATGATTCTCTAAATAAATGTCATCAAACGTAGGCTTCAAAAAATTAAATTTTTGAAAATCTAAACAAGTTCAATTCACTTGTTACTAAGTGAATAAATATGTACAACATATTTAACTAGTATACCGTTGTAGCGATGATTCCGACATCAGGGTTGACATAGATTGAGAATGGAGAAGGAGAAGAAGCAGGAATGAAGGCAAAATAACTAATATACAGACGTATGTCAATCTTTTTTTTTCTATTAATAAGAGAAAAACATTTATTTGATCGGTGGCAAAAAGTCATGTTCTAAGAACATCACTTACTATCAACCAAAATTATATATTGCTAGCTATATTAGTAAGTCATGTTGTGAGAATAAACCATATCATAAGTTATTTCATCAAGTATTTTTCATCAAAATATGATTTGTTCGTAAATTGTTGAAAGGAGATGTTAATTTCATGTCGCAAAATTGTCCCTTCAATCAGCAGGACAAAAAAGCGTCAGAGGGGAGCTTAAAGTGGTGTTTTACATTTTTTTTTTGTTTATCAAACGCGTTTGTTTCTGTATAGCGTTTTTATCCCTTGCGGGCAGCCTCTGCAAATTACTCAACCAGCTCAACTGTGTACCATTCAATCTGTTACATCAGTAGAAAAAGCACCATTCTTCACATAGAATACAATCATAAAATAGAAGTAAATACAAACACAGGCTAAACTACTCCTTCAAGGCACCCTCAATACAAGTAACAAAATTTACAGCAAGTTAGGCAAATAAAAAAAACAGTGTTATCACTAATACTAATCAATTTGTAATCGTCAAACTTGACTTCTGAGTTGTAACATGATCAAAGGGATCTTGAAGAGGCTCTAAGGAATCTACAATGTCCCTCATTAGTGGTCGTGCCTTCGGATTACGATTTAAACAATGGTAAGCGAGCATCGCTGCTTTATGCACACCTTTTACTGGATAATCATCTCCTAATCTCGGATCTACAATGTTAACCAGTTTCTTCTTTTCTTTGAGCAATGGGAGAGCCCAATCAGTAAGATTCTGTTCTCTAGCTGGTCTTGATTTATCTAAAGATTTTCTCCCGGTTAGAAGTTCTAGCAATACGACTCCAAAGCTGTACACGTCACTCCTGGGAGTCGATGGCCTGGTTTGGATATGAACATAAGCTTGTGAAATGACGATTATACCCTTGAGCTCATCAAATTAGAGTTGAGTGTGTACCTGTCATAATGTATTCAGGTGCAGCATATCCGTATGTCCCCATGATGCGGGTGGAAACATGGGATTTGTCACCCACTGGTCCATCTTTTGCTAGCCCAAAATCCGAGAGTTTTGCATTGTAGTCCTAAAATGTTTGATGTCTTAAAATGTTGATTCATATGCTGGTTTCATACATATATTTAAGGCGAGTTTTGAGTAACTAACCATGTCTAATAAAATGTTAGATGTCTTAAAATCACGATAGATGACGGGTTTCTCCGCATCGTGCAAAAAAGCGAGCCCTTTTGCTGCACCAAAAGCAATCTTCATTCTGATAGACCATGGAAGAGGAAGCAATACTCCTGCAGTGGCAACCAATGAATGAACTACATAAAAACAAAAGAGAAGATATCAACTCAAATTTGCGCGCAAACTAGAAAAGTTTCAACAAACAGATTGCAAACTTTCTTGTAAGTCTCGGTTTTTCACTTCACATGCGGTTTAAATGACTTTTAAAATTTTAGAGTGCTTACTTGAAAACAGATTGTTTTCCACACTGCCCCTGGCCATATATTCATATACTAGAACTCGATGTTCATCTTCACAGCAATATCCAATCAATTTCACTAAATTTGGATGAGAAAGTTGCCCCAAAAAGATCACCTCGGCCTGAAAACCACAGGAAACTCATCAAATATAATGTAACAACTAAACATAAAAACTAACATGTAAATCTTTTCTTAATGTGGGCAATGGCATATGTGACAAATTACTTACAAGCCATTCTCTATGGCCTTGATAACTATTGTCTCCGTTGTGAACCTTAACAGCCACCGTTATTGGCTCAAGAAGCCCATCTTTCAAATCTTGAGCGATGTGTCCTTTGTACACGCTTCCAAACCCTCCTCCGCCCAACATGTAATCTTGTCTGAAGTTGTCAGTTATGATCTTAAGTTCATCAAATGAAAACACTGTCAAATGATTGCTTGCTGAACTCTGACGCAGGTGTTCTACTTCTTGAGGATTTAACGGTAGCTTGTTGTCATCCTTTTGTGATTTTTCTAATGGGCTTTGCTCTTTTGTGGGCTCTAAACAAACTGATTAAATAATTAATTTCTCAGGAGGGAATATAATGTACTGATACAAGAAGCAGCACACACACACACACACACACATATATATATATATATATATATATATATATATTCTTCAAAGATAACTACTCAATCTCTTTATGTTGCACAAAACAGAGAAAAATAACAGGAAGCATTATGTCAAGCGTGCAAATTGGAATGGAAAAGCAACTGGAACAAGACTTGACTCCTTCACAAGATTATCATGGAATGATCGGAAAGACTAATAATGCAGAATACAATCTTAAACTAATGACAAAGAAGAAGTTGATTTTGTTGAAAAGAACTTGTCACTGAAGAACTTATCTTCATTCTCATCTCTTATTGGTTATGAACGAAGAAGATAGAAAGGAAGAAACTAATCAATTATAACCCTTTTCTCGAACAAATCCCATCTTTTCACGGACAATCTTAGGACAATATTTTTCAAAACATCCTTACTCCATGAATTAATGGCCAAAAAATTCGAATTGTATACAAATATTTTGGAATTTTCCATTCCAAAATTTCTGGTACCCTGCATCAAATCTAAGTAATCGAGCACTCCATAATTTCTGGTCATCTTCACTATATTTGCATGTCGTGAAAACAGTACAAACACTGTTGAGAAACAAACAGGTACGCTAAAATCTACAATCACTATTCATTATTACTAGTTCATGGCAAATGGCAATACTTAGTCTAAATCCCAGTTCACCAATTTGGTACAACCCATATCATGATTAGTGCACTCTGAAATTTTAAGAGAGAATAGCAGTATGATATGGCATCAGCAACAGATGAACTTCAAATTAACGCAATTGATCGAAATTTTCGTGGATAACGAGGTAATATGAAACGAAAACTTCGCAGAAACGCAAGTCATATCCAAAATCACGTTTTCAACGAAAAGTAAAACCTCAGCAATCATTCGAAACAGAGAAAATGAAGAATCGACGAAGAAATTAAAATTTCACCTGATTTTGAGGTGGATGATATGAACGGCAGCCTACACCAGCAATTCCCCATTATTTACAACAACACGAGAAGTTGCGGTTTCTCAACAACACATAACACTGTTCACTGGCAAATCAGACTGGATAACGAAAATCAGTAGGAAAGAAGAAGTTATGAAGTGACGCATAAGAATCTATTAACAGGAAGACGGTGAAGTGAAGAGAAAACTGATAATATCTGAATGTGAATGTGAATGTTTGTTGCTCTGTGTTGTTTTATTGGAAATGATGATGATGATAATGGGGTGGAGTGTTGAGGTGGTTGTTTTTGTATTGGTGGGAGATAGTGCGCATTTTGACTAAGCAAAGCACCAAATAAATCATTTTCTTGAATTCAATTCCAGTTTCTTTGCATACTTTTCCGCATGCGCGTTCCCAGTCTTTTCTAGACTTTCTTGCGCGCACTCTCGACTTCCATTCCTATTTTTCATACGGCATGCCCTTGATTTATCATTCACCGACTTCTCACTTTCAAGTGGAGATGGCAACGGGCCGAGTCGGGTGGCTCGGCCCGCCAAAGTAGAGGTTCGGTTCCATTCGGCCCTTTGGCGGAATGAAGCCCGGCTCGTCAAGACAATCTGTTAATTAGGATTCAATTCGGCCCAAGATATACTCTGTTTGATCCCTTTTTATTTTAAATTTTTTTTAAAGGATTCCGGAGTTAAAAATGCTATATATTGCGGTTTGAAGTATAAAGGCCTTGTTCTATGCATGAGTTAGGAAATGTCATGTAGATTTACTCGAACGACGTGTTAAATGTGTGATTGAAAATTATGGAAAATATATTAAAAATATAAAGTAATTATATAAGTAGTTGAAAATGATGAGAGAGGAAAAGTTAATTGGAGTTAGTGGAAGAATATTATGTATAGAACATGCCCTAAAGTTTCAAACAATATTTTTAAACCCAATCCGATTATCAACCTAGCCGAGAGACTGGGTCAAGGATTAGAGGGTCGATCCTCAGTAGACTCGCGGTCAATTATTTAATAAATAAAACATAAAAATTTCAAAAAATAAAAGGACAATACAAAGTCACATGGGTCAACCGGGTTTGATGAGTAAACCCAGGTTTTAGGGATCACCCAGTCTGATTTTTTAGCCGGGTCGCAGGTTTTCCGATCCAGCAGGCCAAGCCGGGTCTGAAAATGGTTTCAAAGTTTTTCAAAATTGATGCGATATTGTGGGTAAAAGTGGACCAGCCCACAAGCCGAGCTTGTGGAACGCCCCATTGGACATGTCCAACGAGTCGGTCCACGAACATCACACATCAAACCTAAACTATCCAATTACCAATTTTTTAACTCATTCCAAGTCCAAATCCATGTTTACACAAGTTGAATATGAACTTTTGGCGAGGTAGGTCGAACAAAAACACGAACTGACAAATTGTTCAACCCGATTATCACCCCTACTTTCAAGTGTGCGTCGAGTATATACTGTAAAATAATGTTTGTTGAAATTATTTTTACTTGAGTATCATTTTCTTTGATGAAAGCCGACAATAAGTAACAATATTTTTGACAAAATCAAATAAATTAATGAGGTTTTAGATAATAAAACATTTTTTTTTTTGAGAAAACATGTTTGCTCTGTTTAACTTTAGAATGATTTGTAAATGTTGAAGTTTTTGAAGATTATATGAAATACTTGAGATAAAATAACTAGGCAAATAATAATGACTTGTATTTTAATCAAAATAATAAGCTAAAAGCCAATCATATGGCATCGCATATGGTTACTGCAAAACTTGATAGTCACACCTCTATGCACTGATGACCAACAAATTCCACAGGGAGTCATCGAGGCAACCAACCGTATAATGTTCAGTATTACGTGTAAGATTAATCACCATCAATTGCCATGATGTAAAACTTCTAGCTTATAGTAGTATTTTGTTGGAAAATATGCCACAAATAGACTTGATAAAATGGCTCGCGAGCTCGATTCTGGCTTGCCGAGCACGGCAAGCCCAAACCCGAGCACGAATACAAAAGGCACAAGCCGCTCGGCTCAAGCTCGGGAGCTCGAGCGAGTGGCTCGTGTAAAACACGAGCCGAGCTCAAACACAGCGTAGGCGAGTCGAGCCAGCTCACCGAACCATTTTGCCAAGTCTAGCCACGAAAGTCGAAGTTAAAACTTGTAGCATCAAGGAAGAATATTCAAAAGCATGGAAAATTTAATGTAATAAACACGCGAAGACACGTATTTTCTTAAAGTGGTAATCATTACCTTTCATTTTTTGAGATTGCTTATGGGAATCTCTAATAATTAATTTTGATGATTAATCAAGAATATTCAAGTCTCTAAAAGTTTTTCGATAGAGAAAATCAGAAGAAAATCATAGCAACTTGAAATAAGTAAAGAAATATAAATTTTTGAGAAACTTTCTGATATCTTGCGCAAAATAAATTTGGATTTTTTTTTGTGCATGTAAAAAAATCATCAACTTAATAAATGGATCAAAAGTAGGCACATCCAATTGGACATTTGTTTAAATAAAAGTGAAAGACATATTTTGGTTCAAAGCTAAGCTATTTTTTTTTCTCCCTTACACATTTAGGGTGTGTTTGATTGCAAAATTTTTTGTGGAAATGATTTTTTATGTACAACTACTTAAAATATATTTTAGCCTATTTTTTTTATAGAAAATAATTCCCACCTAGCCTTAGAGAAAATATTTTCTATGTAAGATATAAAATATTTTCTTTTCCATATTTTTCTATCAAACACACCCTTAGATCATCGTTAATTGTCATCATATTTAAACAACTACCAGAATATTTTTTCCAATGATCCTTTCTTGTTTTACACAAATCAATTTAGATTGATATATAGACACAAAATAAATTTATATTTCAATTTGAACATTTATTTTTAGTGTAACTGACCACAAAGCATATGAATTTCTGAGCCGTACGAGAATTTTGAAACCTAAAAATATAATAGGAGTTGTGACATCATCAAGACACATACGTTAAGGTAAGTGATCATACATTCCTCCCATGTTATGTGCATGTTATGGCTCGAGGCAATTGTATGAGTCGGACAACGAGAGAAGTTCTAACCATTTTTTTTTTTTAGGTTGCACTGCCTCTAAGTTCATTTAGGTAAGTTAAAATTATTTCAGTATCTTTGTTACGTTTAAAAATACTTGCACCACATGCCATTAGTCATTAGGGTGCGTTCTGTTTGTCATTTTCAGCCCGTTTTCTATTTTCTGTTTTCGAAAATGTTGAAAATGCGTTCTGTTCATTATTTTCGAAAATACGTTTTCGAAATCGTTTTCAAGATTTGTATAGAAAACACGAAAACGTCTTTTTAACGTTTTCGGCATTTTCTGTGTTAAATGTTGAAAACAAGGAAAACGCGTTTTCGGATTTTAAACTTTACATTTATTACATTTTAAACAATTATAAACCAAACACATTTTCTATTTTCTCTTCTCAAAAATAATTTTTTCAAAACAACAAATCAAACGCATTTTCAATTTTCTGAAAACAGCAATTGAAAACAAAAAACACCAAAATATTTTCGAAAACGAAAAAAAAAATACAAAACAAACAGAACGCCCCCTAAGAGTTTCTGAAACGCAATTGTCAAATCTTAAGCATTTAGTAGTACCAAGTGTAGTTTCAGTTATTTGAGATATACTTGTTAGCAGTTTTGTTCCGTTACCCACATATAAATATATTATAGTATCCGCACATAGGCGGATGCATGACACGTCTCCCCCATAATGGAGGGCGAGGGCAGATATCGGCCATCCACCAATGTGGACAATAGAACGCGGCTAATCTTAGTATAATCAACGAAGTTATTATCATTGGTAGATCTTTTATAATGGAGTTTTTGCCCCATCTTCTTGACTATAATTCTTATTACATATTTGATATATAAGAGTTAAGTTGAGGTTTAACAAGTTTTCTTTAATCAACTATCTAAATTCGAAAAAATCCAATAAAAATCATAAGCCTTACACATGATCAATCTTACAAGACAAACAAATAACAGTTTTTTTTTTTTTTTAAAGCATAATATATTGTATCTCCCAAGGGCCTCCTTCAATAGCATTGTTGCACATTAATTTTCGCAACTTTAGCCTATATCTTAATTAACCCATATATTTTGTTGTGATTCTGCTCAGGCAGATTTTCAATCGAGTGGCATCAACTCTCAGTTCAGCTTCTAGAACTTGAGCTTCGTCACAAAAGCATCTTCCCCTTCTTACATCCTAAGAGGTCATCACTTAATCAGTATGTAATTTGAGCCAATGGTAAAAAACTTCTTACCACTTGGCAACAATAGCTTCAACTCTCTTCTCATAGCTGGAATATAAATGAAATTTTATCTGGGGTTGAATTGTTGAGTGTGACTATTTACTATTTAATTTGAGCTGCTTCAAGTTATTTAGATGAATTGGAAAAGTTCCTTTGATTAAGTCCCATGACTTTAAATGGTACGGAATTTCCACTGTGACATCGAAGGTTTATAAATAAATAGATTTGTTTACATCGTGAAATGATTTTACAAGTTGTAATTTAATTTTACTAATCCATTTATAATTCTACACCTTTGATAGTTTTTTGCTACCAATTTGTACCTTACAAGGCCGGTGTAAGCTAGTCGACGCTGGGGCGATGCAACAGTTGCCCCTAGGTACCTTATCATTGCTCTATGGACGACTTAGAAATTCAAGAGGATAGAAGAAAGAATTTTTAAAAAAATGTTAATTTAATTTTTCCTTCATTTCTTTTCTTTTTTTCTTTTCTGTTTCCTTATGCCAAAGACTTTTTGATGATAGTTGTTGTTTATATTTTTTGAATGAAAATTTCTTAAAGTGCGCAAAATTGTACATAAAGGTATCTCTTAAGTCGATTTGAATATCCCATAATTCATTGAGATTTTTAAAAGCCTAAATGAATTGACGACCTTTTGATATTTGGAATCTTCAAAAAATATTATTAAATATTGAAGTCTAAGAATTTAATATAGATTTTTAGAGAAGGTAAAAATCTTGGTGACTTGTATTTAAAAGTCTTAAAAAATTCAAACTGATAGATTCTGCTTATTAAAGATAATAGGAGATTGGAGAAAAAATAATTTTAAGGTTATGTTCATCAAAAATTTTTCTGATTAAAAATTAACTTTACACTTCAAATAAAATTAAACATTAATATTTAACAAAATATTTCACACCATTATCCATATCATGATCAATACATCATTATTATCCATTGATGTGAGTTTCATTATCATTCATTCAATTTTAAAATTTATTCAACCAAAATACAAATTTCCCTTCTTTCTTTAAAAAAAAAATAAAAAATTATAAATAAATAAATTTACCTAATAAGGTTTTGTGCTTTTGTGCGTGTGCACCGCGTAGGCCTTTAAAAGTTAACGAGTCCAAAACAAACTAGTTGTCCGGTTACGCAAACAATCCAATAAATTACAGCCACGTGGACGATCGAACCAATCAGCGATCAAATAGACAAATAGTCATATTACCCAAACAAATATCACACGGGGGACGAATCCATGAAAAAGGGAAAAGTATAGGGACTAAAAAGGAAAGAAGGTCGTGTACGGGTCCTATTTGAATCACCAATTTAGGTTAGAACAAAACCCTCTTCGGAGTCTTCTCTTTCTTCCCCCTTTGGACTCTAAACCCAAACCCTTAATTCCGCTGGCGGCTGTCACTACTGCCCTTTCTTTCTCTCCCTAAAATTTCACCTGTCTCTCTCTCTCTCTCTCTCTCTCTCTCACGAAGAACCGAGATCTGTGAATTCAGAGTCCATGGCGGCCGTCGCTTCCACAGATCGTATCCTTTTCACTTTCTTTATCGCTTTCCTTGCTTCTTTTTGTACCTGAATGGCTGAATCTGATTCAGCTCTGCTATTCGTGTGTATGTGTGTTTGCACAGTTGTATGTCGATGTCTGTTGTTAATTTGGTCGTTTGGGTGCTGTAGATCTGAGCTTGGTGAAATACCTGGATGTTAGAGAGTCGATTGGGTAGTCTGTTATTCGTATTTTCTTGTTCTTTTAGACTCGATTTATTGTCTTGTGTTACGGGGATGCTCTTTCATGTTGAGATTTGAATTTGCGTATGCATCAAGGAGTAGTTTTTGGCCTGTAGAGACTTTCTCCTTCTCTTTCTTTTTCCTTTTCCCCCTTGTTTGGTTAAGATTAGGTTTTGATTATTTTATTTTATTTTATTTTTTGTTCAACTCTAAGTACTCAAGATCATCTAACCTATTGCTTTGTGCTACCGGTGTGTTAAGTTTGAACTTTAAACGTCGGGTCAAACATTTGAAGCCTTCTTATTTTTTCATAGAAAGAAAAGTTAAATTAATTTGTTTATGAATATAAAGAGGCAAACTCTTATTAGTGATAGGTTTAACGAATTTTTATGGGTACAAACTTTATTTAATATTTATTTGCGTGATTGGAATATTAGAAGCTGCGAAGTGTTTGCTATACTCTTATCACTTTTTGGCAAAAAGATGTGTCCTTAACTTTTCTGATTTAGAGGCTGCAGACCTGTTGCAAAAGTTATCTTTGGAAACTCAGACGAAAACCCTTGAAATTCCAGAACCAACTAAAAAGGTTAATATCAATGCTAAGTGAAGATTTTTCTTCATATATATGTCCTGTAGCTTTCATTAATTAGCACAATGAATTTGGTGTTTTCTTGCAGCCTTCTGTTGATTCTGGTAATGTAACTGATGGACAGCTTCAGTCGCGGGATGGGAGTTTGACTCCTATGCTACCGGATCTTATTGATCCATCTATGTGCTATCTTCCCAGTGGCTACCCCTACTATTATGGTGGTATGAGATTTGAATATTCATGATGTTCTATGGCTTATCTAGTTAGGGCTTGATTCACAATTGATTGTACTTGGCTTCACTATTTATTTCCTCGTACGTTAATTCACTTTCACTTGCAGGCTATGATGGGACTGGTAGTGACTACACTCAATATGTTAATTCAGATGGAGTAGAAATGACAACTGTAAGTTCTTCATTAGTATTGAGATTGTATGCCGATATTTTAGTGTTTCTTGCCATGGAAATTGGATTCTGTTCATTTTTTTTGATTTATATGTTCTCTGCTCAGTGAACTTTTAAAAATTTGGTGATCTGTATTTGATTCTTAGCCACGGTTTTCCAATACGTATACTAACACTAATTTCGCTTGTGTGACTTCATTGTACACAATTCAGGGAGTTTATGGGGACAATGGGTCACTGATGTATCACCATAGCTATGGATATGCTCCTTATGGCCCATATTCTCCTGCTGCTACCCCCGTTCCAACTGTTGGTCATGATGGTCAACTATATGGCGCTCAACATTATCAGTACCCTAGTGCCTATTTCCAGTCAGCAACGAGTGGTCCATATCCTACTGCAGCAGCGGCTGCTGCCAAGGGTGACATATCAACCTCTGTGGCTGCTGATCAAGCTCCTTTATCAGTGGCTTCTGGTGATGCAAAACCTAATGGCCTTGCAAATAATGGGAGCATAAAGAAAAACAATGGCTTGAATGCTGCCAAACCAACATACCCCAATTCTACTTATAGTTATAATGGCATGTATGGACGGGGTGGCTATGCTGGTGGATTTCCTGCTGGTTATCAGGACCCAAGATTTTTGTTTGATGGTTCACGGTCGCCAATTCCATGGGATGGGTCCTTCATGACAGATGGACAGCATAGGCCAGTAACAAGCTCTTCTGTGACTTCGTCGATACCAAATGGGAATGGTGTTCCCTCATCGAGGAATCAGAACTTTCGTCCTCATCTTACGGTATATAATTTTTTTTTTTGCGGTGTGATAGTGTATAATATACTATTGAATGCATGTGTAACTCATGTACTATTTTAAATTCATTTGGATTCCCAAATCTTGGTATTTGGGAACCAAAGGTCTCTCCTTCCATTGGTGACTCAATTCCAATTTGAGAGTGTTAGCTACTGAAGGTTTTATTTTATTTTTATTTTTTAAAAACTTATGATTGACTACTATTTCCATCATAGATATTCATAGTTGTCATCTTTCATAACTTACTGGGATTTCACTACAGGGTTTGCACCACCCAAGGCCAATTTCCGGTATCAATACGGCTAATGGGTACCTGAACAGAATTTATCCCAACAAATTATATGGCCAGTATGCGAACACATACAGATCTGGCCTGTGCTATGGATCTAATGGTTATGATTCACGAACAAATGCTCGTGGTTATATGACTGTGGATGGAAAATATAAATCTAGGGGAAGAGGAAATGGTTTCTATGGATATGGTAGTGAGAGCATGGATGGCTTGAATGAGTTGAACAGGGGACCAAGATCAAAGGTCACCAAGAATCCGAAGGGTGTTACACCAGTAGTTCCACTTGTTAAGGGGCAAAACACAACAGCTGATAGCGAGGAGAAGTTAAATGCGACCCCTGATCGAGAACAATACAACCGACCAGACTTCCCTGAGACTTATACTGAGGCAAAGTTCTTTGTTATCAAGTCGTACAGTGAAGATGATGTCCATAAGAGCATCAAATACAATGTCTGGGCTAGCACACCTAATGGTAACAAGAAGCTGGATGCTGCTTACCAGGAGGCTCAGCAGAAATCAGGAGGCTGCCCTGTTTTCCTTTTCTTCTCGGTAAGAGATAATCATGCTGTTTGCAGCAGTTTTTTCAAAAATCATTTTCGCAGAAATCGTTATCAACATTTTTCACTGAATTAACGAGTTTTTCCTATATTTTATGCGAACTTCTATCATTCCTGAAATTTTTGTATACTCTCAAGCCCATGTCCAAAAATCATTTTTCAAATTTCTTCTGGACGAACACTACATATATCCTTACCTTGCATTTTTCTGTTCTTTGATTGATTAGGTAAATACCAGCGGGCAATTTGTTGGTGTAGCGGAGATGGCTGGACCTGTCGATTTCGACAAGAATGTTGAGTATTGGCAACAGGATAAGTGGATTGGCTGTTTCCCTGTTAAATGGCACATTGTGAAGGACGTACCCAACAGCTTGCTGAAGCACATAATTTTAGAAAACAACGAGAACAAACCTGTCACTAACAGCCGCGATACCCAAGAGGTAACCATGGTTTAGAGATTTCCACCATTCACTCTCATTGACAGTTTCATGGTTGTTCTTGTGGTCCTTTCTTTTTTATTCACAAATCTCAAAATGTTCTCCTCAGGTTAAATTGGATCAGGGTCTTCAGATTCTCAAAATATTCAAGGATCATTCTAGCAAGCAATGTGTGTTGGATGATTTTGAGTTCTACGAGGATCGCCAGAAGAGGATCCAGGAGAAGAAAGCCAAGCAACAACAGTTTCAGAAGCAGGTTAGTTTTAAGGATTTGAGGGCACTGTGGGCCCTTTGTCACTGACTTACTATGTAATGTCATTCTTGATGGTGAAATGGTGCTTATGTGTCTGCTCTTCATAGACTCAGCAGGTATGGGAAGGTAAACCTGCTGAAGAGAAGACAAAGGCAAATGCGAACGGAGATATTAAACCGAAATCTTCAGAAGTTGCTTCCGATGTTGTCAAGGAGACTGCACAAGTTCAAGCTGATGGGGGCGATAAACTTGCTGAGAATATTTCTCTTGGAAAGTCCGATGTCCCCAAAAATGTACATCCCGAAGGGGTTCTAGAGAAGAGTTTGGCTAATGGGGTTGTTGCAAATGGTCACTAGATTAAGCCATGCGCAAAGGCGGCCCAGTAGAGGTTGGTTTGCTTTACAGGGGAGTGAGTGCTACAATCTGAATGTATACAGGTTTGGATTTGATAGGTTCTGGTGGGTTGGGTCGCCTTGTTCAGTGTCTTGCTGCATAAGAAATTATAACTCAACAAGGTACGCATATCACAGGGATCTGAGTAGTTTGTGTAGTTTGGCAAGGCATGAGATCAACTACGATTGTACGGAAGTCCCATTTTTTCGATTTTGGTGGTCTCATTTATATTTCTTTTTAGCGTCGTCTAACAAAGTTATGTTGTTTAGGGTTTGGGTTTTAGACTGGGTTTTTATTTTTCCTTAAATTTTGTTAGTTTTTCTCTCGTGGTGTCTTTCTCTTCGCCGCCTCTTCCTCTGTTTTGCTTTTTTCGTGGGAGTCCATTTACTCTATTGTGGTATTGTCTTATCTTGTAATCCTAGATCTACTTTTTTTTTCTGTGAAAGAGAGCTAGAAGCAAGATGGGAAAGAATTGGAATATAGGCAATTCAAGTTTTTCTTTTTTATTTTCATATTTTCATATTCCATCCCTGTTCATAATCTCTGTTCTGTTATCCTTGTGCAAATTGTGGTTTCTGATGTGGGCTTTTGTCAACGCATTTATGCTTGTGATGGTAATACTCGGTGCACCAACTATGGATTACACTTGACTTATACCGATACCCAAATTTGTATATTGAGGTGTACGCTGGTAATGGAGGATAAGGTAAAAGATTATTCTCACCTTCCTTTCACCCATGGTTGGATGCAGGGATTTCTTTTGGTGTACATCGAAATACAATTTTTTTTTTTTATTGTAAAGGTAAATATATATTAATCACAAGGAATGTATATGTACAAATACTTTGGGCATACCTTGACCGTACGGAGCATGGTTAAGTACTGATCGCATGTTTCTCGTCCATATGCTGATTAGTCAGCAAATATAACTGACACCTCTTAACCCCCTAGTGGTAGGGCCTTGTTTTTATGTTGCAAACATGTTTGACGCATGGCATATGGTGGGTTTTTCGCCGGGCGGGGGCGGTGGTTTGGTGGAATAACTCCTCCCCTCCCCATGTGGTGAGCTGAGCAGAGCAGGCTGATCTATCACACCTGAAGCAGCAAGCTGCTATTCAATCATCTGTTTTGTTCATTCAACTAAGGCACTCGTGTTTGATATGATTTTCTATGGAAAATATGAAATTAAGAAAATCATATTTAAAGTCAGTATTTTTGGGAAAATATCTTTTTGAAAATTATTATTAGTATTTTTTTTTATGTCCGATCAATTTAATAATTCAAAAAAAAAAAATGCACCAAGCCACCCGCACGTCCGCTTAGGTGGATTGGTGGAAGTGTGGATTTTCCTATCTTGTTATTAATATGAACAACTTACATTTACAATTATTTAAAATATATTTTAACTTAATTTTTATGGAAAATAATTTACACTTAAAATTGGAAAATATTTTCTTATATATTTTTTGTAGAAAAAAGGAAAAAAAAAAAAAAAAAGTCTATGCGTATTATTCACCTACGTTTGAAATATTGCGGCATATTGTAAAAATAATTAAAAAGAGAAACCTAGAAACTTTGAATTCACTCTCGCACGGGTCGCCATCGCCTTAACTATAATTCCTGCCAAAGGTCATTCTATAGTTATGAATGCATGACACTATCTGCAAGGCACTTTCAAAAGCCATGAAATCGTCATCTTATGTCAATTGGCATTTGGGTGTATATTTATTGAAAAATGATTATTAAATGTAATATAATATACATAAAATAAAAATAAAAATCAAATCAGGGCAATTGAACAGTCACAAATAATGAGAGAAATAATTTATTATTCAAAATTGTATCAAACAAGCCCTACGTGTTTCTTACAGCACAACAGTAATGTCATTCAAGCTAGTCTAGTATAGGTTAGAAAGTAAATTATTATAAATTTTTATAAATTGTATCGTGAAATATGAAAAAGAATAAGTGGAATTGAATATTTAAAAATTGTCTAGTATATATAAATTCCATAAGATATATGAATGTGAAATAATAGAGAATGAGTGAAATTCAAAAAAATATAAAAATATATAAAAAATTGTTAAAATCTATAGACTAATAAGACCAACTCACAGAAAGTAACGATAAAAATATACACAATGTTAGAAAAACCCACGCAACTTGCAGTTGGTCGAAATTGAAATCTCAGGACAATTTGCCAATCGCGGAAGACCTCGTGTATTGTACTTCTAATAAAATAAATAAATAAATAAAATATTCGAGTTAGGCATTAGTTTAGTCACGGAATGCAAAACGTGTGTTAACTTCAACGGCACAACTAGCACTTTCCTATTGAAACTACCAATCAATTGCTCTCTCATTAAAATTCTGATGAAAACAATTTTTCACAAACGAATTATATTACTAGGGTAATGATCCGATGCCCACATGTGGACACCTTGTGCGTATTGCATCGTTGGTGTATATCACCTACAAGCGATTTGCAAGTCAACCCTACAACAAAAATCAGCAGACACAGCAAATAAAAAGCAAAACCCAACAGAAAACAAATTCATCATAGTTTTTATATCATTTCCTCCACACGCAAGAGCTGCAAAACATGTCCATTAGCAAAGGAAAAAGCAATATCTGTTCAAAACTTGGAAATTATTTAAGGGTTTTTTTTTTATGTAAGCAACTAAAGTTCAACAAAGTTCGTTAGCTTTCCAGACTCCATAAACACTCCAGATTTGACGAACGTGTTCAACGATATATGGGATAAAATGAGTCCTCAAGGCTTCATTCTTATCAATCATAATATATTTGAATCCCCACTAGAGCTGATTATGATTCCCCATATATTTACATTTATAGCCCTTTCAACAGATGCAGTGCCCTGTATTCTCAGAAACGACATCACCCTTTGACGCATCTGTAACCAAAAGAGGAATAAAGTGAGAAACGTGGCTAACATAGACCATCATCAAATTTAAAAAAAAAAAAGAAAAAAAGAAAAAGACATAATTTTCGACTGAAGCAATATGAGCAGACATTGTCAAGTTCTGATGATGACACTATAAAGAATATATGAAGCCACAAGCAGTAGCACTCAATGTCACTGGAAACCTACTAATCAGGTAATCAGCACTACTTGCATGCAGAAATCACTAGAAATCAATTTTCTTACCACTGCTGAACTTTACGGAACTCAGTGAGAACTGGATATATATTCTCAAATGCAGTATACGTCTCGTCTCTGACCTGGAAAAAATAGACACAAAGATAAGTCCGATATTGAAAATATTTAATGGGGACAGATAAGTCCAAATAGAATAGAAAAAATAAAAAGCAATAAGAGTCTAACAAGAAAAGCTGTATGTCATTACCTTCGCGCCCGTGAGAACTATCTTCCCAGATACGAAAATAAGCAGCACAATTTTCGGCTGTTTCATCCGATATATCAATCCAGGGAACAATTCTGGTTCATACTGCGACAACAGATGATGTCAACAGGACAATAAAGAGAACAGGTGATAAAATCGACACTCCAGCTCCCCCAACCAAGATAAATGATAATCCCCTTGCTAATACTTTATAACAATATATCCATCTTTACGTCAATGGATTTAATAGTGGAACCTGAGTGAGTTTCTTTAGCCTATTAAATATATTGTTGAATCCATTATTATTTACAGTCAGGCGACTAATTCCCATGTTTGGCAGCAAACCAACATATTGTGGCCTCCTTGGTGTATATCATTGTATCTGCAAACTAGCATATTCCAGCCTCCTTGGTGTATATCATTGTATGCTGTTAATTGTTATTAAATGAAGCTTTATGCATTTCAACTTGAGGATTTGACTTACTAGTGTAATCCCTCAAGGATGTTGCAGGATTTATTATCACTCATCCGTCAACTTTTTCTTGTAAAGGAAATGAGATTTCAATCTATATTTAATCAGTCATAGAAAGTAAACATATTACTATATTATCATAGAAAAGTAAATCTATCACTATATAATACATAGTGAATATCTTGATCTTGTCTTCAGATACAATTTCAATGATGCTGTTGGCAATAAAATCCAACAATAGAAGTATTGCCATTTTTCACACAAACGTAAACTTGAACAAAAATAAATAAAGAAATAATTACTAGGACAGCAAGTTTTAAATATTGATATAACCCTCCCACCCCAAGCCAAAAAAAATCTTTACCCATCACAAAGCTATAGCAACATTTTGATTTAGGGTGATCCAAATACCCCCACCCCACCTACTCAACACCCCTCTGCTTTCTCTATCACGCACGGACACATTAAACCACACCCCAAACTCTCTCCCCCTCCCCCTCCCCCTCCCACTCCATCTCCGGTATACCTCCATTCCCAGTATCCCATACTGCCAAACACTCTCTCTGTTTGCCTTTTCCATCTCCAGTCTGTATCATCTCCATCTGTGATTTATATTTTTCCATCTCCTCAGTTGTTCCTGAAAATCAAAGTCCAGACTTAGAACCCCAGATCAACTGGTTTGCCGGGGAATCAGTCATTTTGGTTCGCTGTTCTTCTGGTTTGCCATCGGTGAACTAGATCTGGTTCGCTGATGGTGAGCCTGTTAACTGGTTCGCCAGTCAAACAGGTTTTGGGGGATGTGTTTAACTAATCTTCCTCGGCCAGCAAACTTGTTCTACCATTTCAGTTTGAAGTTGGCCGGAGGTGAAGAGGTGATGGGTGAAGGTTCAAGCGTATTTGGTTGACGAGCGAAGGTGAACAGTGTCGCCAGAATTTGGCAGGAGAAGATAGGAGATTGACTGGAGTTGACTGGAGAAGGTCGGAGATTGGCCGGAGAAGATGACCGGAAAATATGATAGAGAAGATGAACATGGAGCATGAAGGGCAAAGGGGTCCAATTTCTTAAAATGAACTATTCTCATAATTTGTTAAAGTAATTGTTATATTAGTAATTAAAATGTTTGTTTTCGCCATATTAGTAATTCACTTGTAAATAAATTACTTAATATTTAAATTTAACAGTTCAAGCCTTTAAATGGTGTCGGGATCACTGCATAAAGGACCATAATCAATTACTGTTTTGAGTTCAACTATGCATTATCCAAGGGCCAAAAAGTTGACTTTTTCAACTTCTGTTGAGAATAAATTCAATTAATGACGCAAGCAGAAAGATCGAGTTTCATTAAAAAAAGGGGGGGGGGGGGGGTAGCATGAAAGTAGAGACCATCAAATTGGAATTGTGTCAGTTTCAGATGAATTGATCATAGGGAAATTTGGACAATTCTCATTCAAATTTTGCTGAGACGGTTAAAAGAAAAGAGACGCATAAAATTTGATGAAAAAATAGTGATTGAATAGTATGATGAAAAAATACAGATCGAATAGTATGATGAAAAAATTATATATTTTGCGAAAATAAAACTTTCAGCCCCTGACATGATATAGTGAAGGTTATGACATTATAATCCAATTTCAGAATTAATTAAAAATGATCAATAATTGCAGAGGAAATAAGGAATGGTGAAGAGGAATGAATGTTATGAGTAAACGAGGAATGGAATTAAGCGGGGAGGGGGCTTGTTCCATTCACAAAAAATTTCATCAAATTAAATCTACTCTCTCTCATCCTTCTCAACCACTCATGCATTGATTGGACAATTACTTTATATTTTTTAATACCTCTTTTCCAATTCTCTGCATGCATCCAAAAGCAAATTAATGTGGATAGAACAAGGCCTAAGTGTCACACCATTGTTATAACATCAAGTGTAACGGGGTATTATGTACTAGCAGCAACAGAAGTGCATCATAAACTGATGCATGTGCGAAATTTTGTTTCTTAAGTCCCTATGTTTTGAGCAGAGATACTGTTTGTGACAAATTTGTTTCTGCCTTTAGTATGAATTGAGTATCTTTGATATATTCTCGTATCTGCATCATTATGAAGACTGAAGGGTTTAACACGATAATATCAAAATTAAGCAACATATTCAAGATTTGAGAGACTCCTAATTAGATTGCATCGAAACTTAGAACTTCAACAAGTATATCTTCATTATTTGTCCAATACTCCACCTGGGATTCAGTTACAGAAAGGCATGACCGATAAATCCATACAGCTTCCAAAGAAAGAATATATGAAGAAGTTTCAAGTGATAAAATAAGATAATTAAAACTCTAAATTCTGAAACCTACTAGCACAATAAATACCAGAGGATGGTACATCAGTATTACTGAACAGTCAATGCTAGTCCAGACAAAGTAATTCAACTAAAATTTCATGAAGCACGTGTGGAGCTAGTTTGTCCCCATCATTAGTGACCAACAAGATAAGTGAAATGAATAGAAAAAGTAAAATAGCATCAGATAACTCACACTTGAAAAGGCACCGTGAGCATATGCAAGACCTTCAAGTCTGATGGGAAATTTGACATCACAGGAGCCGACGATATTTTGAATCTTGAAATCCTACAAGAAAACCAGAGGCATGATACTAAATAGAGTAGTAGAAGAGATTCATTTCATAAACTCCAGTACAGGAATGAGTGCTTTATGGATCACCTATGGGAGCAGACAAGTACCTTAAATTTTGCCGGAAAACCAAGCTTTTGAATAATTCTGGCATACTGAAAAGAGCAGGAAACAGTCATAAATGGAAGAGATACTTGACAACGAAAACAAAAATTCATCCCAAGAAATGAATTAGGCATGGCAACTGGCCAAAAATCATCAGCAAACATAATTCAAGGTGTTCTTTACATCATTTTCAAGTCCACCTATGAAAAATTGAACCAAATCTGACATCCTACGAGTGATTAAATATAATTTTTTTTTCGTAATATATTCCACCTTCCGAGCTGCCAATTTTGACTGTTGCTCACTCTTGGCTCCTGTACAAACCTGAAACAGCAATTAAAAACTTGTCAATGAAGGAATTGGTGAAAATGAGTACGAGGCTCAATGGAAGACAGAAATTGACATTTACTGAGATCGAGTGCAGATGAAGCAAGAAATTTTGAGAAAAACATCAAGACAATTTAGTATTTATAACACATAAGCAGGCAATGATTAACAAAAACATTTAGTTCTTACCATCTTTCCAGAGGCAAATATTAGTGCCGTGGTTTTGGGTTCCCTAATCCTCATGATCACTGCAGCAAAACGCTGAAACCCAAGGAGGCCAAAGTATTAACCACATGTAGCAATAATAATAATAATAATAATAATACAAATACAAATAATAATAATAATAATAATAATAATAATAAGAACAATAATAACAACAACTTTGCGTCTACGTCCAGGATGAGGGAAAGAGAGAGGTTCCTCCAGAGTGCTACATCTTTTAGGTCAATATGTTTGCACCCATGCTTAACTTATGCAAATATTTAGTACAACATGACACTTCATATCGACTATAATGACAGACCACCATGTTAATTGGCAAAGTGCATATCATAAATGTAAGTCAATGCTTTAGCTTCATAAGTAAACCCGGGGTCCTTTGCGTTATAAGCTTTATAAGATATTCCAGTTTTTCATAAATTGTTGATTGCCTTGTGTGCATTTCCGACATCACACATGCATATAAAGCATGCAGTTTGGCTCTGGTACCCACTGTGGGTACCTTACAGTCGGGGAAAAAAAAATTATGGAGGTCGGGTGAGACCCCCCGCCATCAGGGGGCAGTTATGTATTATTCATCTAAGTTAACGTAGATACCAAAAAAAAAATTTTTTTAAAAATTAAAATTTTTTTTTTTTTACGTGGTAGCGCCACGTCGGCGTGAATTGGCTTCTATTCCCCACTGTGGGGAACAGAGCCAATCCGATAAAGCATGCAAGTATTATAAGCAGATTTTACAACTTGTATGTACAAACCCCAATTATAAGCATCGAACACAGCATGGATTTGAAGCTTGTTATTGAGGACATCTTACCAAGAGGAAATTCTGTGGCATGTGGTAAAATAAATTTATCTAAACATGTTATAGGAGATGCAATTGCCCAGACCAGTAAGAGTGAAAGTGCAGTAGCTAAGAGCTTGTTCAACAAGCTTTCTTGAGAAAAAACTGATATCTAAAGATTGTGTGCATAAAAGTAAAGAAACATAATGTATGGAGAAACATGAAAAAAAAAATATATATATATATATTTTTCTGAGGAAGTGCTTGCTTGGTAAAGCTTTTCTTGGAAACCGTGTGATTAAAGGTAAGGAAGTTAATAGTGAACTGAGAGAATTAATGTTTCTGTTGGAATTTGTACGGTTGAAAAAGAGTGTAAAACAAAGTGATTGTTAAAAAGTTTTCTCAAACAAGCGTCTGGTGCAAGAAATTTTAGAGCTTTACTAAACAAGTTCTAGAACAATGATTGGAAACCCAAAGGAATGGTTTAAAAGCGACATTTGGAAACTATGTATTAAAATATCTCTATGAGGTTAGGCGTAAGCTTTGAGACTAGCAATAAATTAACTCAAAAGAATACAGAAGTAAATAAACATGATTATAACCAATAATCAACCATCTCAAAAATCCCAATGAAACAAATTCACAAATGTAATAGTTTTAACAAACAAGACAATATAAAAAGGAAATTAGTAACAAATAATAAGTTCTCATATGAAGTAGAATGTAAAGGGCCCCTGCATTATCTAATGCAATCCTTGAAAACATCATTTATTTGGTTTCGTGAAATATTATAATTCTCCTTCCCTTTTCTCCATCCACATCATTGTGAAGGCAAAAAACGAATTAAAAAGAAAAACCAAACACACAACCAAGCAAACAAACCCCCTCCCCTCCCCAAAAGAAAAAAATGCAACGTAAGTCTCACTAATGACACTCAAGGGGGCGGCTTGTAGAGCATCTTAAATAGTCATGATAGGTCTCTGACATTTGATCTCAATAGATAATTTTTTCTCATAATAGAAATTTAAAATCAGAACAGTTCATTTTTACCTCAACTATCCCGTTTAGTCTCAAAGGGGTAGGTTTTATGTGTTGGCAGAGTGTTTCGAATGGTAAGCCTCAAAAACACGTTTGAAACATTTGCTTAAAAGTTTGCTCGGTAGTCTAATGGGCACTACATCTCAAGAGACCCATATCTCACTTTATATCATGAGAATAATTTATACTAATCCCAACTTTCCCATAGACCGACCACGATTATGATAAAACATGCTGGTATTGTTTATATCTTTTTCACCAAGCCTAAAAGCCAAACACCACTAGAAATTGTCTTGTAAAATTAAATTAAATATGCACAAATTACGATCTGTGGCAAGTTTGTTGTTGTTGCTTTGGGGGGAAGAAACACAGGCAGTGAAAAACTTAGTCAGTAGTACAACCAAAACACACAGCATGAGAAGATAACAAAAATGATCAATAACAAACACCTTAGGGTTGTATTCTGCATTACGAGCTTGCAATGCAATAGCTTTAAGATCCAACTTGCAGTCCAAATTGACCGTTGACACAATATTCCTGCATGTACAAAATCACCACCATCAGATTTTAATGTTAGATACCCGACACAGATACCCTTGAATGCCAGATATTTAAATTGACATCACTTCTGGGATGAGTTCTTTTTAAAGTACACTGCATTAATTCAACCTCTGAACACCAGATATTTAAATTGACTTCATTTACAGAGTAAGTTCTTTTTTAATACACTGCATTAATTCGTCTAATTGTAGGAATAATTAACATCGATGGCTTTGCAAGGTGGAAATAAGGATCACGACTAGCCAACTGCAACACAAGCCACCACACGCAATCTCAATTGCACATTGAGTACAACATTCAATCTCTATACACATAGTATATCAATTAACGGGGTGCAAGCCCCTTATATTGAGAGTCCTCACAAAAGAACAGATCATGTATAAAAAATTAAGAAAGGAACTTTTCGCTCTAGAAGCAATTTAATTTAGAAACAAAATGTTCACCAGACCCAAAGCTTTACCACTCCACGGAGGGTTCAAGTAGAGATAATAAAGTCACACAAATTACAAATAGACTCTGCAATATGCCACTGCCGATTTTGACAAGTATGAACACAGCAATAGGTCCCTTTGAGCCCAAGAACTTTCCAACTCAAGTTGCAGTGAGTTGTTTTCTCAAGTCAAATGAACTTGATTTGCTTAAAGAACCATCTCATGGAGAGGGCAATGTATACACTATAAAGTGGCAAGAATAACTGTGGATATTTTCCGTTCGCCTATTAGAGTTCTACTTTGAATACTTCCAAAAACAATGGAGCCATCTATGTTTCACATTCTAGTAGCAGCTGCTATATTCATTAAGTTCATTTGACAACCAAAAGGACAGAAATACCAAAATAGTATGCTCTGGTGCTCGTTCAATGAATCTTTTTTTGGAGTGATTTTTCCAGAAGGCATAGTTTAAAGAGTAGGGACAAACTACGGGCGATGTGGAACTTGATTCTTTTTTGTGGGTTATAAATATGCAGTTAAAAATGTTTATAACAGCTTTAAATTTTTTATTTTTTTTAAAGATTTTTAATTAAAAGGTTTGATATTGAGAGTGAAGTCTAATGAACCTTTTCCAGATAAATTTTAAGCTTGGTCAAACAAGCATCTCATTGCACGTCCATCTATTGGCTTGATACACAGCTTAAACCATGCCAAATTCCTGAACAAATGAGATGTGTTTCCGTTTATGATCAAATATTAGTTTGTTCCGTCCATTTAAGATCCTAATAGTTTAAATAGCCAACCATGCCAACATGAGAGAGCACTTTTTCACGGGACGCAAAAGTACTTGAGGCATATAACTTCAATTAAATTAGGGAAATAGAAGTTTAGCATTCACGCGACACACATATACTAAACAAAACACCAGAGTGAAAAGAAATCAATTGGGAATTAGATTTCTTACTGGAGTGTAGGAACAATGCCAGATGGATGCTTGGAGAGATCCACAGGTTGGTTCCCTTCCAACCCCTGAGGATCCGCCATCAATTAAATTGTTTTTCGTAGATCCTCTTATACCTCTTTTACCGCCTCCCCAGATTACCCTAACAAATTTTACAGCATAACAGGTAAACAAGATTCAATACCATCATCTTAAATACCCAGGAAAAGAAAAAAAAAAAAAAAAGAAATTGGAATCATTCGCTTCAACCCATTATCTCATTTAATAAATTCTAGCTATCATCGTTTCCCCGGTTTTAAACTAAAAACCTAAATTGGAAAGTAATGGATACGGTGAGGCAATCGTTAATCAGAAAACCCACTTAATTAAATCCCAAAATATCAGCAAAAATAAATTTAAAAACTACGCTCTATAAACTGGGAACCATGATTAGAGATCGAACCGGAATTTAATTTAAAAAAGGAAAAATTCAACCAAGAAAGCTAAAATCCGACCTTTCGGACAACAAATTGATAGATCTACGGATCTGAATCAGCTTTGTGTTCGTTTAATTCAAAGAAATAAGTAGGCGGAGTAATTAGAGCGGTAAGAATTTGAAAGAGGATGCTTTTATATGTATAAAAGGGATTTTATAGGGAGAGGGGATGGGAAGAATGCATATGAAGGGGAAAGAGGAGGAGAGGAGAAGAGAGAGATCTGGCATTGGGGATGTAAAGGGCTGATATCGGAATTCGATATACCCAAAATGACCTTCCTTTTTGGCGTTCTAGTCAACGCATCCCGTAGGGTATTTCCGTCCTACAGCTATTTTCAGAGTCGGCCAGGTCCAACTTGAGACCAATAATTCTTTGAAACCTGGCATCTTTTCTTTCCATTTTTTTTTATTTCTTTTCCGATTCACGTGTATTACACTAATTTAACTATTTATAATGTAAAATAAATAGCTAAATACTATTTAGAATCTGTTGTGTGGAGATTTCTTAGTAAAATATTTTTTAAATGTTGAGTTGAAAAATAAAGTTAAAATATTAAAAATATAAAAAACTTCAAATTAATAAATGAATAGTTGGTGTTGCAGAAATATAATTTTTGAGATAATAAATATTTATTTATTTTTTTATAATAAATAATTAAATATCATAAAAACACTAAATTCAAGTGGAAAATAAAATTTTTTATTGAAAATAAATCCAATCAAACACAAGTGAAAATGGTTGCACATTGATATGGGTAATTTGGCACTGAACATTATAAGTATTTGTTTCAAAACACTTTTCTCTTGGTTTTATGCAATATTGGACCTAAATCATAAGCAATAGGAATAAAAGAGACCAAGGGTGTTAGGATGTGTATAAAAATATATTTTTATGTGTTTTTATGTGATATAAGAGATAGTATGAGTGTAATTGAATGGTGGAGATTTGTGTAATACAGATAGGTCCTACAAGATATGTGGATGTGAAATAGGAGAGCGAATTAGTGAGGTTAAAAAGAATGTATAAAATATATAAAAATGTGTAAAAATATGTAGAAGAATGGGGGCTTGGTTGGTGGAATTGGGTATCATGAGGACTAAATTTTCATAACTATAAGATGATTACCAATTCAACAATTAAAGTAGTAATGGTATGGAAAAATATTATACTGGATTTTAAATTGGTCTATATCTCAGAGTCTCAGCCTTGTCATGCAGGCTGAAGCAAACTTTTGTGTTGAGTCAACTCAACTAGGAAGTAGGAACCAAATTTTAAAGGATCACACACGAATTTGATTGTTTGTATGGATATGATACATGGGCTATTGAAGCCCATTATATCAGGCGATTGTATACTGTACACTAGTGATTAATAACAATGAAAAGTTTTTCCACACTATTACCAGATATTATATTGTGATTTATTTTTAAGTTATTTTAACAAAAACTCAAATTTATTTTAGCTGAATTGTGTATTGATGAAATGATAAAATCTCTATATAAAGTAATTAATTAATTATACTTGAAACTCTACATATTAGAAAAAATTCTAGTATTCATTGATTTTTTGGTTACGAAAATTTGTGCAGAATAATTGAGAAATTTACTATTGTTCAATTATCCTTTAATTAAATATACTCATAAGTAATTGACTCTTTTCAATGTATTTTATCTTTGAGGAATTGTGAAAATTAACATTAAAGATTTTTTTTCCCCCAGAAAACTAGCAAATTTCAACTGGTGTGTAGCACAAATTCTTCCCAATTTATAAAAATTACATTTATTCAAATTTATTTTTCATAATTATATGATACTGTAATTATTAGTATGACTACTCACAGTTCGATTTTCCTTTTTCACATATGTGAATATTTAATACCTCATTCTTCTCATTAAATGCATTAGTTATTATGATTTGTCTAAATTATACATTCTAACGTAGAAATTAGAATTTTAGCCCCCGTTCTTCTACAATTTTTAACAAATTTTTACACATTTTAACACATTCACATCAAAAGTCAAACCAATTACATCCACATATTTTCTGGGACCCACTGTACTACATAAATCTCCGCCACTCAATCCCACTCATTCTCTCTCCTATTTCACATCAAAACTCATAAATACTCATAAATACACATACACTAACAAGGTGTTAATGTGTTTTCCATTTATTTATTTTAATTTCCTTAGCATATGTGCCATAGTCTTAATATAATAATAAGACAAGTGCCATTTAGGTAAAGTGCCTAGGTGGCAATGCCATGTTTGGCATTAGTTTTAGGAATTAATTATTTTTCTAATTTCATTTATACTGCTTTCCTTATTTAGTATTTTTTTATATGTACATTATTTTTTTATATGTATTCTATTTTTTGAATAAATTTATAAATTATTTTAATTATTTTATATTTAGTGTTGTATTTCAATTTTTGAATATTACATTTTAGTTATTTTATATACATCTTAATTTTCAAATTAATTATATAGTTGAAGTGTCAGCTTAGCGTCATGTCAGGTTGGTAGCGATAATCTGTTTTAGAAAAAAGAACCTTTTCACATATTTAAAAAAAATAAAAGATCATCTTTTTTGTAGTCGCCATATTAAGGTGAATGAAATCAGCTAACAGTGAAAAATCAATTCAAGCTAAATATACCAATTCAATTTAACATTCATAAAGTTTATATATGTCTGTGTAAACCAACCATAAGATTATTGTTAATCATATTGGAAATATATTTGAACAATGTATGACTTATAAAACGTGTTATTAAGATTATTGTTTTGTTTAAATAAACATATTATCTAAATTTTGTTCTCAAATATTATGTTCTTACCTTAAATCATCAATTATGTAATTGATATAATATTTTTCTTAAAAGACAATATTTCACACCAAAATTTGTAAACCACTATTGAAATCTATAATATTACATATGTTTCGTTATTTTTATTATATATATTCACAATAATATATTATCTTATTTTATAATAATATTTTATATATACCATCTTAATTATCCCGTGCAACGCACGGGGATAATACTAGTTATAGATTAGATGTCCAGCTGCTCAGGATGGTTCAACAAATATCCAAGGGTTGTTTAGTACAACTTTAAACAGTAAAGTATTTAAAAAAAGAGAGAAAATAATACTTTAAATCAATAGTATAAGAATAAAAAAAGAGAAAATTTTATTTATGCTTTCGTTGTCGGTATATTTTCCATTCACGAAATATGCTCTATTTATAGCCAAAGAAAGTTACAATCAAACGAAAGTGCGAGACCCGTATTCACAATTTTCGTATAATAATTTACATAAAAATTCATACATTACCTAATATTTTATTAGATAATAATGTATGAATTATTGTGCAAATCTTTATAGTAAAAAAATTAGAGTGTCAATTAGACACTGTAACATATTAGTAGTATCAAGTTGGCAAGTATTTATTTAAAACTAAAAAAAAAAATTTATTTTGAAAACAAACATTAAATATATATTTATTATTTTATTTCCTTATTTAATTTATTTTACTTTCTTTATTTAATATTTTTTTCCTTATTTTATTTTTTTATATGCATTTTAATTTTTTATATATATTTTAATTTACGAATTATAAATATATAATTTAAAATAAACTATATATAAGCATTAATAAAAATATAATATTATAAAATCAAAGTTAAAAATTAAAATGGTACTTTTATATATATAATAGAAGTTGAAATATCAACTTAGTACAATATTACTTTGGAAGCAATTTTTTATTTAAAAAAAATATTTTTATTTATTTGAAAATATTAAATAAAAAAAATTTTTAATTTATTTTTACCACTTAAAAAATAAATTTTAAATAATTTTTACAAATAATATACATTGGGAATCCAATTATCAGAAAATAAATTTTTTATTTAGTTCAAACTATAATACATTTTCAAAATTCTTTTTTAAAACCTCTACCAATTATATCCACACAATAAATCATGTATGATTTACAATAAAAATCATACATATATTTGTAATAAACCATATATAATTTCTTTTACAAAAATATAAACGGAATCAAAATATTTTCATATATTTCTATTATTTAATTCATAATTTTAATATTATTTTAAACAAATCATAATCTTCTAGGCATCGGTATAATACTAGTTATATGAAAATTGTGAACATAAATTCCATACTTTTATTTGGTTGAAATTTCTGTGGCAATGAACAGACCATACCCTACGAATGAAAAATACACTAGAAAAAGGCATACATAAAATTAGGTATTATTTTCTCTTTTCCTCTTTATCCATTTTCGACCATTAATTGCATGATTTTATAATTCATGTTCTTTAGTAAATTTTCTTTTCTTATTTAAAAATTATTTTTCAATAATCTAGAAAACATCCCCTCATAGTATACCAATCAATTCTTTTACTACAAACTTTGAATTCCTTTTTATATTTACTAAAAACTTGTTTTATATTTACTGCAATAAAATTAAATGATGATTACTATTTTTTACAATGAAAAGGTGGAAGTAACAAATTGGTACTCATTCATCCAAAATATTAGGTAATGTACAATATATGATTACAGGACAAGTTAATACGCTTCAAAATTGAGCGAAAGCTTGCCCCAAATATGGTTATAATCGATCTGATATGGCTGAAATAGAACTCAACCGCACAATTCAATAAAATAATCAGAAACTGGAAAAATAAATAAATAAAAGATTAAAAGAGATGAGGCAGCCTCAGAGATCTTGGTGGATATGAATCATCAGATGGGATCTTTCAACCCCATCAAGAGTAGCAAATATTTTTTCACATCATCGGCTCGCTAAAACCATATCTTTTCGAATATGATAAAATATTGATTAATTAATTTCATTTGCAGAAACAGAGAAACAATGAATTGAGATTAAAAAAAAGTATTTAGAAGAAAAAATGAAAAAAATTGACCAATTTGGAAATAAAGATTGGGGCATTGAATAATGATGAAGAAAAGTCAGAAGTAGCTGGTTATTGAAATCATGGATTATCAGTGGGAATCCGTACTTTTTCTTCATCATACCTATTCATCATCATCATCATCATAAACGCCCCAACTAAGCAAAGAAAAATGCGACGAACCTAAATCCAACGGAAAATATAAAATCAGACCAAAATTCCAGAACTGCAAGCTATGAATTCATGATCGGGAACGGAAAACACGAAATCGAAACGGAACATGCCACGATTCTGTAGAGAGAACATATACGATACGGAACCGGCTGTAGGCAGCTCTATTAATAGAGTGAAATTTTGATGTGATTGAAGAATTAGGGTTTTGCAAGAGTTCAGGCCCCCAATGCATTGGCTGCTGGGCTTGGCTGGGCCTGTTGACAGAGAAACAGCTCCCAGTAGTTCCTAAACCCACAAGAAGGGGGCCGGGGGGAGAGGTGGGGGGTGTTGAGTTTTAATTAATTTTTAAGGTTTTTTTTTTTTTTTCCTTAAGAGAGTAGACAATGGAATATTGCATGTCTTCATGTGCCTTAAAAATCATCTACTGTTAAAAGTGAAAGTTAAACATCAATATCAATTATACATCTCACATCATCACTTATTATTATCTACATATCTCGTGGTCTCTGCCATTATTTATCTAAAAAGTTCTAACGTAGTCAATTCTTAGGCAAAAAAATAGCACACGAACACACTAGGTTTTAACATATTTTTGTTTAGCCTTCGAAAATAAATGAATAATGATATTTACCACACCATTTACTAATATGGGAAACGCTGTTCCTCCTTCACATGAGATTGATTCTTACAACAATCAGTTACACAAATAGGAGTGAGCATCTGTCAGTTTGCATGGTTCACAAACCAAAACTGACCACCTACGTAGAATTAGAGAGTGGACCAATTACCCAAAATTATCCACTCAACTCACTCTATATAGAATTCAAAAGATCTACAAGTTCAAAAAATAAATACGAGAAGAAATTTAAAGTAATAGCTCATGAAATTTCAGCTTCTTTTTGTTGGCATACCCTGAGTAAATATAATGAATAGTAGTTGGTGGCGGTGTCGAAATACACCGATGACGATGGTGTCTCCGCCGATGGAGTCGACACGCAGAGAGAAAAGGGAAGGCGACGACGAGACTCGAGAAGTAGCAAGGAACTGAGGAAGCGTAGGGTTTGTTTCTTTAAATTGGGGGAAATGGTTTTCTCTTAAGCAAATAAAGCAATCTCAGACTAAAGACTTTTGTGCATTTTTTTTCCTTTTTTTTTCATTGGATTGGGTCGGGTTGGTTAACCGACCCGTTAAAACACTAACCCACCAACCGCACCGAACCACCATCGGTTCAGCAGCAAGCAAACCACCAACCCCCCCGATCGGCTCAAAAAACCGAACAAAGACGGTCGGGTTGAGTTGGCTGTTTAGTGGTTATTTTGCCCAGCCCTACGCACAAATGTGCTAATAGAAGATATATTTGATCAGTATCCTTCAAGTTTAACATAGTATTTTCAATCTCACTTTTTACACAATCATTTTCGAGTTTTAACCCAACATTCTACAACTAAAAGTTGCTTTTCACATTTAGCATTACATGTAACGTCATCATCTGCCACCCACTTCCAAATGAATCTCCAAGAGACTTTATCAAATCCAGCTCTCTATATGAATCAGAAATCCATCAGAATTGCCTCCTTGATGCATTTTGCCGTCCGGTCATAGATGGATTTGCAACCAAGATGTCCGCATCCCTGTGATGCCCTGATGCTCAAGCTGAGGAGAATTTATTACTTCAATCATAATTCTTTTAACTTATTATAGTCCCCGTTTGATCTTCAATTCACGAGCGTTGAGATAACTCTGTGCATCTTTCATGAAAGTCCTGAGGCAGCCATTGATTACACGTGGTGCTGCCCCATCACAGAACCGCTTTGCAAGGTCAACAGCCTACAACAAAGTCAAGCTACGGTCAACGAATAAGCTTCTACGTGCCTGAAATAAGAAATGATAGACAAGAGAAAAAGAGGGAGATAGCAAGATATCTTTCAAGCAATAGCAGATTAAGGGGATGACAAGTTCTAACTTTTAAGAGTGTCAAGCATGAGAATTTTAGGGATATTGGTGTACAGAGGCTGTCTGAAATCTGAATGCATTGTAAAGTTTCAAAAAAGGATAAGAGAAAGCAAGAAACCTCGTTTATGACTACTTTATGTCGCGTCCCTAGCACTACTATTTCAGACATAGCCAAGTGAAGAATTGAAAGCTCCAGGATTCTACCAGCCGGTGCATCCTAAACAAAATAAAAAAACAAAATAATCATGGGTTATCAATATTTCAATGGTCTTTCGAAAAAAATAATAATAATAAATAATTTAAAAATCCTACCGATCTGTTATTGTTGAAAAGGAGAATCTGTATTCCTAAGTAATATTTACAAGCAGAATTAAATAGACAAAAGAAGAAATAAGCAGCATGTTCAGCAATATAATTCCCAAATCATCTCGAACGGTAGACTTGGTGTAACTGGCACACCAACATAGGCGTAAAAGGAAACCTCTTCTTGGCTATTGCGTGGATACCCTAGGAGAACTGGCTTCTGACTCTGCGCAAAGTTACATAAGACTCTGTTTGAGGTAGCTCGTGCCAGTCTCTACGTTCAAGTTCTATACATTTATCACTGATGTTCTATGGATCTAGAAGTTTAATTTTCACGTCTTCGATGTGCTTTATGTCAATAAACCATCCGAAAGTTCATCGTTACCAATCTGGTAATTTTTGTGAAGGACCCATATACAGGACCATAATAAATTTCCGTTAACATACAGGACATGATACACAGCTGTACATATAAAGCACAAGATCATCAAATACTTGAACAACAGATGACCTATTCAATAACCATAGATGATAAAAATTATAAATTCTATTATGAAACATGTTTATTTCAGATGAAAGGAAATGCCTAAATACAAATGCTGAAATTACAGTTTTCTATGAATTTAGTAGTCCTTGTCTTAGAGGGGAAATGTTAAAGGTCCTAATTCATCTGCGGTTGTAGTTTCCGGAATTTCAGATTGGCGCCGTCGTAGTTTCACAGAGAAGGGGAGCGAGAGGTACTTCTTTGTCCCTCTACAAACATTAGGATTTTTATGTGCACAAAAATTCTCATAGCATGTGTAACCGTACAAATCATGCAAAGTAGTGACAACCGGGATCGGAAGTACAAGTGATCACATAATAACTAAGGAAGATAAGCACTCGAAAAATCTCACAGCAAACAGAGGCACATCAAACCTTCCATTCCGGTGGCGCAAATTTATTGATATTGAGCACATGAGGATCCCACTTCTCGACAACTGCTACCAAAAGTTTCCGAGTGATGCTGCAGCAGAGAATCGACATTAACATCCTAGGCTTGTGAATTATCTTTGGAGACAACTTCAGCTTCTTGATAAAAATCATATTACTAAGGATGTAGTTAAGTAGCTTACTGCAAAACTAATTTGCTGTACACCAACTTTGGATGTGCCAAAAGAACTTCTGCATCTGAGGGACAAAATGCCAATTAATTCATGTAAAGGAATCCAGTTATAGAAATTAAATATCCATGTTAGTATTAGGGATGCTTGTGTACATACATATAGGTTAGACACAAACTTGAAAAATTACAAGGATTATGATCTTTTTTGACAAAACTGTTTTATAAATCACCTTATGTACACACATTCTATTAATGATAATTTTTAATAATATATATTTGGCCTGACTTTTAGATTAAATGATTCAACATGCAGGGCACATAAGGCCCAAGTTTCAAGTTTCAATGCCATCCATTTAAATGAACTATCCACGGGTTACACTTTTATTGGAGAAAAAAATAAATCCTGACCGAATGCAAGGGCGCTTGTTGAAAATAATACTAAAAGATACAAAATTTGGTCTGATCTACAAGCTTAGATCAAGTGGGTTAACACATTTTCAACCATATTTCCTAGAAAAGAAATTAAGTTTTGTTGTTCATCAGTACGATCTTACTTTTTAACCACAAATTTCCCAAAAAATGGAAGATGCTTTGTCAAACAAGCTCGATGGCTGATCAGCAAGAAGCTGTTGAATTTATAAATGTAGGTGAAGAAGTTCTAAAGCAAAATATTAAAATGATTATATGAGAGTATTTCCTTCTAAGAACTGCAGCATCTAAAATTGTGGGAAATGTAGTTCACTACATCAAAGTCATACAACAATAACACCTCAGAGATGGGGATATTACATAAAATGGCATGACAAACATCAAACTACTGCATCCATATGATTTTTCACAAGCCAATGTTGCTGCATTCCTATTTTAGTTGATTTAGCTGTTCATAAATTAACACGTTCGGCTCATAAAGTTCCTTCAAACTGGCCCATAGATGAGTGTCTCGGTTTACTTAATTTGAAGCTGCAATTTTCCTAAATATTAAGTAGGTTTCCAGTAAAAAGACAATTTCCATGATCAAGTCAGAGGGGATTCTGTGAGCTAAGGCCTACAAGGTTGTGAAGCTTTGACACCTTTCAAGGTCACGGAGACAAACTAGTGCAAGAGAGAGAGCTTTCCAGACGCTTTTGAATTGGGTCATACTCTACATAATGTGACCTGGCTGCTCAAGGACTTGATAACCTCGAGTAACTCAATCACAAATCATACACCTAAAATATCTACTCTTTCACCAGAACTAGCTAATATTTCTGCATGATTGACTCCATAAGGACCATTTCTGGCAAAACAATTTGCCTTACTCATAATAATAACGTATAAATGTCAAATGTGATTTATGCAAGAAATTACACATGGCTTCAAATTCTAGTGGGAATGTACCAATTTCAGATTGCTTTTCATCATTTCTGATAAGCTCATTTGCTTCTTCAATTGTCTCTGTAGCCACAGGTGGTCCGCCAAAGCTCATGTGATTGTATTCCATTAACAAAGCCCTATCAAATTCAGACTCAGATTCTGAAAGAAACAAATAGAGTTTCATACTTCTACTTTCAGTTAAATTACAAGGAAAATAAACAAAACAAAGAAGAAACAGTGGACTCCCCATCCCAAATTCATAAATAAACTGCGAAAGGAATACAAAATGGCTTAATAAGCAAGACATCACCTGTACTGGCATTCAATCTTTTCTCCAAAAGACGAACCGGGTCGGACCCTTCTAAACACGCCACATAGAGAATGATCCTACAACAATCATCCATTCCCCAAACATTTCAACACACAAAAAAAAAAAAACCTCAAATCATTCGAACTTGACTCGCGACTGTGTGAAATTTTTGGTACAAAGAGGAGTAAGAAATTAAGCATACAGAGCGAGTTCTCGTGCGGCTCTGGGGCTGCAGAGTCTACCACTTTTGTCTAATTTGGGCGTTGTTGCTTTGGAACTGGAGCTTTCAACTGCTTCGTCCGTAGCTAGAGCCCAAGGGCGAAGAAGAGAACTCTTGGGACATGGCAAGAGGAGACGAGGAAATTTACGGACAAAAGAGAAGAAAATGGAAGGAGAGGAATGTTTGGGAGAATTGGAGATCACATTGATGTGAGTTTTTGAATGTGTTGATGTAAAGTGAGAATTAGAGGAGATGAGTTGATGACTCATAGCAATTGCAGGAAATTGAGGAGAAGAAGCAGAGGATTGTGAGCTGATGATAGCAGAGATTGCCTCTTCTGCTGCTTCCTTATCAGTTCAGCGCCATCCTTCTTAGGGGAAAATTGCATCTGTGGTCTCACATCTATCGATAACACTGTAACTTCGTCCCTCACATAATTTTCTGCATCCTCTCTCCCCTCTGTGTCCTTTTGAACTGTTTGCAAATTCTCGTATTAGAATGAGCTGAATCTCAAGCCTGAACACCTGGATGGCAACGTTTGTTGAGTTACCCTAGACCCTAGTTGAGTTACCCTAGACCCTAGTCCTGTATTAAAAATAATCTTAGAAGTTCTACGTGGATGAAAAAGTAAAGAGTGAGTTGATCAGGCTTTCAAGAAGTTAGAGAGAGATGCTCTCAACCTAGAGAGAAACCTCAATCAGTGCTTCTTGATTTTCTTGAAATTCTTGAATTTTTCCTCTTGGTCTTTGGATTATCACTTGTTTGATTTCTGATTGGGGACCTTCGAACCTCAGATCTACATTTGAAGCTCAGAAATTACATCTTTCTTGGTTCGAAATTCAAATTCTTGGAGCCCGCTTTTTCCAAAATTTTGAATCTTCGGTGGATTTTCTTGTTGCTCGTGTTTTTTCCTATCAGATCTTTGACTTTGTGTGCCGTCTTGAGTGGACTATTCACTCTCGGTGGTTATCAAGCTGCTCAATCTTTTTGTTGCTGAATTTATTTGGTCAAAAAAAATCACTCGGTGGTCACAAGCTAGTTGCTCAAGCAAGCTACTCAGAATTTACTCACTTGTCTCAGTTGTCCGCCACTTTGCACTAAGCAAGCTGCTGATTTTGTTTGGTTGCTCGATTTATTTAGGGTGCGGCTAAATGCACCCTATAAAATTCTCTTCGCACCCACATTAAAATTGGGTGAAAAGTACCGTAAGTCAAATATCTAATATACTCTTAAATACAACTCAAATTGATACCGAATACACAAAGAAATGTTTGGCCGAAGTTGGCCGAACACCACACGAGGTGTTCGGTCAACGTATGCCGACCCCCATTCATGGGGGTCGGCCAAAGGGTGCCGAACCCCGTTGATGGAGGTCGGCTACCATTGGCTGACCTGATGAATGGGGTCAGCCAATGTTGCATGAATTTACATTGTTTTTATATTTTTACTTTTTTTAAATTTTTAGCAATTTGTTATTATATTGATGATTTATTTATGTTCAAAACAATATGTTAATTATTTATCTATGATAATAATTATTTATATTTAATAGTAATGATTATTTATATTAGTTATTTATTTATGTTAATAAATTTTATATTTATTCTTATTATAAAAATAATAATTATAACTGTGAATTTCTTTGGTTGTTCCTAATTGCTAATTGTGTGTGTTGCAATGTTGCTCGTGTGTATTATAAAATGCAACAGATAGCTTTGCAATGAAAAATAAACCTTCATAAATCGGAAACCAATCTTTCATATACAAGCATAAAGAGCAAAACACTTGCAAATATTAAAGACTGAAAAATACTATAAATGATGTTCAATGTAATACTCTATCAAATTAATATAATAGGAGAACTCAAATGTCGACTTCGTGTACAAGCAACTCAATTCATCTTCTCTATAGCTGTTTGTGCACCAAATACTCAGTTGATATTGCATTCTTCAATCAGAAACCGATGAAATTCCACTATTGGAAATGAACCTGCAACATGCATCCATATACATCAATACACAACAAAATTTATGGTCTTATAGATAATTGGAAATGCACGTACTACATATGAACCATTAAATCTTTATATTTAATCACTCAATTAATACAATCAATTATATTATTAAAAATAAAAAAATTAATGCTTGGGCACACAAACAATATAGTAAAAAAAAAAAAAAGAAAGCACCCAAATAATGGTCGAGCACCCTTTTAGGTGCTCGGCCATGGATGACCGGCCCTCCCAAAGGGCCACTCGGCTACCCACGGCTGAGCACCTCATTGGGTGCTCGGCCCTCCTTGGTCGAATAGCCAAGGAGGCGCTCGGCCATCTATGGCCGAGCCATTACAGCCCAGATCTAATTCATACGAAATTCCCAAAAAATTTTGATTTTTGCATCTAAAATTAATCAATTTTTATGCTATAACAATAACTATAATCTTCTATTTCCAGAATAACTCTAAAATATACTTACAAAGAACTCACATTTATCGAAAACTAAGCATGAAAATTGTGAAAAAAAAAATGATGTAGACTCACTATTATCCATGGTTGAAAAAATCTCTTCTTCTTTGACTTGTAAATGAGCTTGATTGTTGTAGCTTACTTTTGATTTGCTTCTAGTCTTGTAGATGAAGATGACAAGTTTTTATAGAGTCTGGGTTAGGGCGTGGGTTGAAGAAGATACGATTTAATAAGGGGAAAGAGTTAAATGAATGGGATGGGTAAAAGTGGAAAGATGTGGGGTGTGTTGATTGGGTGAAAAGTGACGATGTGGGTGTGTTGAGAGGAAAGTGAGGTGTGTCTAGCCGCACCCTTTATTTATTGTGAGTGGACTTAGTGGGACATTTTATATTCTGCTTTTGGCATCCAGTTGGTTATTATGGCTAAGAAAAAATCCAACGGCATACCAGCTCCAAAATTGAATTTGGGAACTAAAGAATCTAGTTTGCACGCTGTTGATGCGACTTTCACTGATAAGAAAGGTTTATCAGCTAGTACAGATAAATCTAAAGCTTTTTGGGCTGAATTTACTACTGCAACATCGGATTCCCCTACCAAAGCTCGCACCCTTGGTGAAGAAGACGCTGCTGCATCAGTTAGCACTCCAAAAACTAATGGTACTGTGAACAAACAGCAGCAAAATGATGATAATGATATTGCTTTTCAGCAAAAAGAGGAGAAAGCTCCATGGGTCAGCCTTTTCAAAGACAATAGAAACATACACAAAGGTATGAAACTTCAACCTATCATTGAACCTGGGGATGAAATCATGCTTGATGATGATCTATTTGATGATATTGAAGAAACTCTGGGTTATTGCCTTGTTGGATATATCTTTGGCAAATTTCCTGGGAGAGCAGCCCTCCTTAAAATGTGTGAATCATGGAAAGCTCTTTGTGAATTCTACATTCATGGCAATGGTTGGCCTGTTTTCAAATTCGAAACCGACGTCGATAGATTAACTGTGTTGCACGGGGGACCTTATTTTGTATTTGGAAAGACATTGTTGTTGAAATGTATGCCCCGATTGTTCACCTTTGATGATAAAGAAATTAGCACTGTCCCCACATGGATTCAACTCCCGGGGTTACCAATTGAACTTTCGAATACGGAATGCAATGCCTATCTAGAATTGTCTCTAAGATTGGTACACCAATACATGCGGATGAACTTATAGTTTCAAAGCAACATTGTAGTTATGCTCGTGTTCTTGTTGAAGTCGATGCTATGAAGACGTTGCCCCATACACTCAAAATCAACATGAAAAGCGGAAAGTCTTTTGATCAACGAGTTTGGTATGAAAATGAGCCTAAGTTTTGCTCCAATTGCAGCATTTTTGGGCGTACACTAATGGCTTGTCACCATAACAAATCTCCGAATTCGAAGGCAGCTGAGAATCCCACCAACCCAGTATCAAATGGGCAATTTCCTTCCACCAATGCAGCCACTTCGTCCCGTTTGAAGCAACAACATGCAACTAAATCTGCTAGGCAGCAGCAAACTGTGGATAAATCATCATCACAGCAGCTTACTGTTGCCAAATCCACTCCGCAGCAGCCCCCTTGTGCTGGTGATAATGTGCAGCAGCAGCAAACTGAGTATGCTGATTTGCAGCAGCCACCTGATGCTGGTACTACTGCCTTAGTGCAGAAACACGACGAAGCTGCCCAAACTGATAGTGATGGAACTGAATTAATTGCAGTGGATAATCCTGTAGATAATGAAGGTGATTTTACCACAGTTTCCAGAAAGAAGATAGGTAAAAAGAATGGGCAGAATTTGCAAGAAAACACAACAACTGTTCCACTGAATAACAAAGGCAAACATGTTGAGCAGCAAGCTATCAATCGTCCAACCAAAATGGATATGAAGAAGGGTAATCCCCTTCGGATATCATCATGAAGATCGCCTCATGGAATATTAGGGGTTTCCACCAACCTTGGAAACAAAAAGGTGTTTGGAGGATGATTAAAGCGAATAACATCGACATCATGTGTGTGTTGGAAACAAAGCTTAATCAGTCCAGTTCTCAGCGCATTTTGAAGAGTTTCTTCAAACATTGGCATCATTTTGATAACTTCCACTTGCATCCCGCTGGAAGGATTTTGATTATGTGGAATCCGGCTATCGTCAAACTTGAGGCTTTGGTATTTTCGCCTCAAGTTATTCATTGTGCGATCACTTGCAAGGTATCTTCCACTACCTTCTTTGCAAGCTTTATTTATGGTCTTCATACGATTGTCTCCCGACGCCCTCTTTGGGATTGTGTTTTTTATTTTGGCAACAATTGCACTCCCCCTTGGCTTCTTTTGGGGGATTTTAACAGTTTGCTTTCTCCTAATGAACGACAAAATGGGTCAGCTGCTACTACATATGAAACATCATATTTTTTGAATTGTTATACCACTTTGTGGCTTTCCGACTTGAGATCTATTGGTTGCTTCTATACTTGGAACAATAACAGTACTTGGAGCAAACTTGATAGGGCCATGGGCAATGGTCATTGGTTTCGAGCCGGTTTCGATAGTATGGCTAATTTTCCAACTGTTGGATGCCTTTCTGATCACTCTCCTTGTATTGTATCTATAGATAAAAAAGGAACGAGAACTCTGAATTTATTCTCCTCTGTAATTAATCGTGCCACCATATACACATATATATAGTACAACCCGTAGAACTAACCTACTAGAACAAGGAAACTACTAGGATAAGGAAACTAATTCTAACCTACCATATAAGCCTCCTAACAGAGGAAGAATCCTAATAAAGGAAAGACGTCTATGTACATAATAATACTATAACGAACAAATTTCTCTATTGTATCAAAATAATACAATTAAGAGTTGTTACAAATTGAGTTTGATATTTTGTAGTGGATTGACTCCCTTGATTTGAGCGATCCTCTGATTAACGATCTGCAGTTGGAGACGAGGGGTCACGTGGCTTGATCCTACGCTCCAAAAGGACTTGATTGCTGACGGTGTGGATTCGTTGAAGAGCTTTGTTTTGGTTCTTCGACTTTGAATTTGTCTTCGTGGAAGAGCTTTATCTCCCGACGTTGATTTTGGCTTTAGCTTGATGCGGCCGGCTTTGTTGTGGATTCGAAGAACTGAAGAGATGTTTATATCTCTTCTTCTTCCTTCATTCTTGACTTTAGCTTGGTTTTGGAGAACTGAAGAGTGTTTGTGCTCTTCTTCTCCTTTCCTTTTTCTTGTGTTTGGCTCTGAACTTCTGCAGCTCTTCGCCTCTTGACTCCTTGCTCTCCTCCCCTTGTTGGGGGGTTTCTGCATTAGGGTTAGTGGCCTATTTATAGGCAAATTTGGATAGCCTTTTAACCACTTAAGAATTATCCGATTAATTTGAATAATTCTTTTGAAAAGTTTACTGATTATCTTAACCTTTTTAAATGATTTATATAAATATAATATTTTGATTATATTTAACTAAAATCAAGTAAAGATTAAGAAAAGTAGGATGGGCCACATGGGCTTTTAAATTGAAATGTGGGCTTTAAATGGACATTTGGATTTTAATTGGCTTAATGGATTAATTAATTAAAATTAATTCGGCCCAAAAGAATTTTGTTTAAAATCTTTTTTTAATGTCTACAAATGCCCCCTCAATATTTATCAATTTATTATTTAGTAAATAAATTGGTAAATATTGAACCTTGATTTTGAAACCCCCTTTTTTTTCCCTTTTTGAAATTTGATTTAATCTTGAATTTCATTCAAGATAAAAGGTTTTCGTTCTCTTTTTTTTTTCAACCTCGAATTTCACTTGAGATAAAGAATTTTTTTTTTCAAAATCTCGAATTTCGCCCAAGATTAAAACAATTTTCCAAATCTTGAATTTAGCTCAAAATAAATAAATATATATATATATTTTAATCTTGAATTTAGCTCAAGATAAAAGATTTTTTTTTTCACCTCAAATTTCTCTCGAGATAGAAAATCATTTTTTTTTTAATCTTGAATTTGGCTCAAGATAAAAGATTTTTTTTTTAACAATTTTTTTTTTTAATCTTGAATTTTTTCCTCAAGATAAAATATTTTTTTTAATCTTGAATTTTGCTCGAGATAAAAGATTTTTTTTAATCTTGAATTTTGCTCAAGATAAAATAGATTTCTTTTTTTTTTAAATCTTGAATTTAGCTCAAGATAGAAATGAATTTTTTCCAATCTTGAATTTAGCTCAAGACAAAAGATTTTTCTTTTCTAAAGATTTTTTTTTTAAATCTCGAATTTTGCTCAAGATAAGAGATTTCTCTTTTTTTTTTTCACCTCAAATTTTGCTCGAGATAGAAAATGATTTTTTTTTTGTTAAATCTTGAATTTAGCTCAAGATAAAAGCTTTTTTTTTTCCACCTCAAATTCCTCTCGAGATAGAAAATCATTTTTTTTAATCTTGAATTTGGCTCAAGACAAAAGCTTTTTTTTTTTTCACCTCAAATTTTGATCGAGATAGAAAGTCATTCCTTTTTTTTTAATCTTGAATTTAGCTCAAGATAAAAGATTTTTTTTTTCCACCTCAAATTTCTCTCGAGATAGAAAATCATTTTTTTTTAATCTTGAATTTGGCTCAAGATAAAATATTTTTTTTCCTAAGGATTTTTTTTTTAAATCTTGAATTTTGCTCAAGATAAGAGATTTCTTTCTTTTAAACCTTAAATTTTGCTCAAGACCAAAAGGATTTTTTTTTTTTATCTTGAATTTCGATCAAGATTAAATTTTTATTTTTATTTTTTTTTTAAAAAAAACTTGAATTTCACCCAAGGTCAAAAGGATTTTTTTTTTTTTTAATATCTCGAATTTCGCTGAAGATACAAAGTTTTTTTTTTTTTTATTGAATCCTACTAAAATTCAACTTCATAGAGTTATGGGAAATTGAATTTATAACTCCAGTGCTCAACTCATGCCAATTTTTGAGGCTGCCGCCATTTCATGCAATTTGAACCAATATCCTTTGTGTTAAGCCAAGTAAAGTCTTCAAACTCAACCATTAGCTTTTGGCTTGACATGGAATTTGTGAATTGCCCTACAAGATAACAACAAACCTTGCTTTGCATGGCAAAGCCTTATCACCCATTGGAGTTAATTTACTGGGCACGTGAAATTTAGCATAGACCAACCTTTTGTGTGGAATAAAAATTTGAGTTTCCTTTACCGGTGGACTTGGTTGAAGATAATGACAGTTTTTTCCTTTCCATGATCCTGTAGGACTTATTGTGAGGATAGTGACAAATATAATGTATTTTATCATAATCCCATACCCATGTGATATGCCGACCACCGTAATCTGCACTTCAAAATTTCCGGAAGCATTCACACTTCTAATAGTGGCATGAGTCTGACACTTTGTGTTTAAGCTAAACCAAATTGGATTAATGTAAACCTTAAGAATCTATTCAGTATTGGCCTCCGCCCTCGCAAAAATATCCGGACTGTAATCTCCAAAAACTTATTCCAATCAAGAACTGTGAACTCGACCTCAATAAAACTGTCGAACCCTTCGTAGAATTTAACACGAACCTCAGTCTTTGTCTTTAAAAAAAAAAAAAAAAAAAAAACTCCAGTTGAATCTGAATTTACTTCCTTTGCATTAGAGGTTGAAGATCCCATCTCGTCGCCATGTATCGGCAAGATCTTTATGGACTCCTTCATTGCAGTCCATCGTTAATGCCACTAGAAGAAGAAGGGAGGTTTGTCGGCTTGAAGTTGGCTACCACACTGCACAGAAGTGTGGGTTCTTTGAGTTCTCCGTCAAAGTTAAATATCGTTTGCCGACTCCGAATTGTCGAACTTCGAGAACGAGTGTCCTTTTGATGCTTTGCACTTGAATCCATCCCAATCGCTTTGGCGACTAGTCTCACGATCTAACAAGTTTGTTAAGAAGTCAAAAAAACTTCTTTTTAACTGCTCCCTTCCTTGAATGAATCTCCAGCTATCGGATCGACGGAATCGAATTCTTGGTTGTTAGTTTTAATCTCGCCTTTGAACCGAGATTAAAAGCGATGGATCGCAGCCAACCTTGCTCCCAGACGTCGATTTTTGATTTGCCGAGACTCCTATCATTGATCGCCCTACGAGCCGAGTTCTAATTTCCCCCAGAGAATTTTTTTTTATGAGCCTTGAAGAAGACGAAGGCACCCGAATAAAGGCAGAGCGGTATGAATTTCGACCATAGTGAAATCTATGCATTTGATTGTCTTTGTTAAACTGTAGCTTCTTTTCTTCCATGAGGCAATCACCACTGCCACCATTCTGGATGATGCTTGACTTTGAGTCCGTCTCAATCACTTTGGCAAGTCATCTCACGTTCAAAGTTTATAGAGAACTCGAAACAACTAGGCGTTTTGCTTCCGTCTCCTCCAATTCAAACCTCTGCTATCGGAATTTGCTTCCGGGTCAGTGTTCACTGGCTTCGAATCTTCGAGTTTCAAGACAAATCCATGTCTTAAACTGCTCCTTTCTCAATCGGATGAAGACGTGGTCTCTCATTTGCGTGATTGAGTCAGCTTGTTTTAGGAGGCAGATGGGAAGTAGAACAAAACGGGGAGATATTTGTGCAGCAGTAGCCATCAATAGAGAAGATCAATAGAGAAGGTAATGATAAGGTCAACATTTGTAGTCTTTAATTACTTGCCACGCTTGTTCCCATTCTATTTTGCATGCGTGTTTTTTTTTTGATTTTTGTAGATATAGCGTGTATGACACAAGCAAGAGTTGGACGGTGCAAAAACTTTTCTGCCATATTTGATGTCCCAACATAAAAGCCAATAAAATTAGAGCTTTGTTGCCATTACTTTAGCATTCTCGTTTCAGCAAGGCAGAGGAAGAAAATAGCGAGAAAGGCCAAGGAGGTGAAACATGAAGATGTCACTGCCCTTTCTTTTTCCCTTTCTCAACTAGTCGATTGAACATTCCGAAGTCTTCTCCTTATTGGAAAGAATTTTCCATCGAAGCAACAGAAGACTGCTTTCGTTGGTTCATGCCAAAAGATAAGCATCACGTTCATCAACTTCGTATTATCGATTTTTGAAAGCGACGGCCTTATTGATGCTTCAAGTTGGAGTCCATCCAAATCTGTGATTAATGCAGCTTGTCTTGTGCTTCCCGGATTCCATCTTCTCCAAGCCGATCCTCTGCCATCGAAATTAAACCGACGGTTGGCAACCCAATTCCTCGAGAGTCCCAACATCGGGGGTCCTCTTATCGTGGTAATTTTACTTAAGTTATTCTCTCCTAAGCTTCTAAGAAGACGACAATAGAGATACACTGATGATGATAATGAAGGATCCATGCATTTGTTTTCTTTTGTCGACTTTCCATTTTTTTCTCTTTTCTTTTTTTTAAACATGTGCGGAGCAACAGACAAAAGGCTATCCACTTGAGCACTCAACCACCAATGAACATTATGAGGAGAGATTGACTTTGCAAATGGCAACTTACGTGGAGTGGTGCCAGAACATAAGATCAATTGACTGATTGTGCGATGGAACCCTTGAATTCTTCTTTTTCTCGGACACCGTTGGACTAGTTTCAACACCAGGAAGCTCCTCAGATTGCAACAAGCAAATCGATCAAGTTATGACAACTGCACTTTGTTGCTAACTATGTTTCCTTTTTTTTTCCCTTTTTTTGTTTTTTTTTTTCTCATGTGATTGTTTCTGGATTTTCTCTTTTCTTTTTGCTTCCTTTTTATTTGTTTTTATTTTTATTTTTATTTTTTGCTTAGCATGGCAGAATTTGTCTTTTTTGTTGTTGTTGTTGTTGTTTTTAATTTTATTATTATTATATTACTTACTTGTAGCGAATGTGTTTTGTTGTTTTTGTTTTGTTTTGTTTTGTTTTTAACGAAACTTTCTTTCTGCCCTTCTTTTCTTTTTTTTTCTTTTTCTAACAATCATATCTAACAAGATTGTTTCTTCTTCTTCTTCTTCTTTTTTTCCAGGAGTTTTAAGAGACACAAGGGATCGAAGCTTGGATATTTTGGCGTGCCCATCCTCACAAGTGTTTTTATACACTTGTATGATAACTGAAGACTGAAGCGCTTAAGAGGCTTGAAGATTTGGCGCGCTCATCCTCACGAGTGTTTTTGTGCACTTGTGTGATAATTGAAGATTGGAGCAGCTTAGGAGCTTGAAGATTTGGCGTGCCCATCCTCACAAGTGTCTTTGCACACTTGTGTGATAATTGAAGATCGGAACAGCTTAGGAGCTTGAAGATTTGGCGTGCTCATCCTCACAAGTGTTTTTGCACACTTGTGTGATAATTGAAGATTTGAGCAGCTTCGGAGCTTGAAGATTTGGCGTGCCCATCCTCACAAGTGTGCATTGCACACTTGTGTGATAATTGAAGATTGGAGCAGCTTAGGAGCTTGAAGATTTGGTGTGCCCATCCTCACAAGTGTTTTTGCACACTTGTGTGATAATTGAAGATCGAAGCAGCGTAGGAGATTGAAGAGTTGGCGTGCCCATCCTCACAAGTGTTTTTGCACACTTGTGTGATAATTGAAGATTGGAGCAGCTTAGGAGCTTGAAGATTTGGTGTGCCCATCCTCACAAGTGTCTTTGCACACTTGTGTGATAATTGAAGATCGGAACAGCTTAGGAGCTTGAAGATTTGGCATGCCCATCCTCACAAGTGTTTTGCACACTTGTACGATAATTGAAGATCGGAACAGCTTAGGAGTTTGAAGATTTGGCGTGCTCATCCTCACAAGTGTTTTTGCACACTTGTGTGATAATTGAAGATTGGAGCAGCTTAGGAGCTTGAAGATTTGGCGTGCCCATCCTCACAAGTGTTTTTGCACACTTGTATGATAATTGAAGATTGGAGCAGCTTAGGAGCTTGAAGATTTGGCGTGCCCATCCTCACAAGTGTTTTGCACACTTGTACGATAATTGAAGATCGGACCAGCGTAGGAGCTTGAAGATTTGGAGTGCCCATCCTCACAAGTGTTTTTATACACATGTGTGATAATTGAAGACCAGAGAGGCTTAGAGGCTTGAAGGTTTGCATGCCCATCTTCACAAGTGTTTTTGTGCACTTGTGTGATAAACTAGAGCTCGACGTGCTTGAGGCCAATCTGTCTCGTCTTGAGAGCAAGTATCGGAATTCCCAAAACAGTTATTGTTTAGGGTAGAACCGATGCTTTGTTGGATTTGAAGTTGGGACCGTCAAGACATCTAGAGGATTTGAGTCGTCTGGTCATCTCGAAGATTTGAATTTGTCCAATGACTTTAAAAAGCATCGGGGGTTTTGCTTGAGTTTTCTTTTTTATCTTTTTTTTTTTTGCTTCTCTACTTTTTCAACAAATGTTTGGATATTGTATTTGGAATTTGTAGGAATGGCAAGGTCAAATCCTGCTGGAATGGTGAAGGTGACAACACCATTGAAGTTTCAGACCACCAAGGTCGTTTCATTTGCTTTGAAGATATGGACGTGAAATACCACAACTCCCCTAGGCGAGATGTGAAATAAAGTTTCACATCCATAAGGCGATGACGCATCATCTCCTCCTATTATTCTGGAGAGTCTGCCCGAACTGCACATGCCCGCCATTTAAGAAAATTATCGCAATGTAGCTCCTACAAAGCCTGGTCGTCTAGCGTTCAGCGTCCGTCCTTACTTCTTCAACCTCACCACAAGTTTCTCAGCACCACCAATGGGAAAATTTAGACACCAAGAATTCCAAATGATGAACAAGAAGTCAATTTAACAACTCCTACTGCTAGTGACTCGAAAGCTGATCAACTTGCCATGGTCACTTCAAATTTTGGGATGTTTCTTCTACTTCCAAGGTGTTCGCCAAAACGGTAGGCACAGCTTGCTGTATTTTCGGACCTCTACTCTCAGTGACTGATGACTATCTGCTTGGGAAGGTTGCCCTTTGAGAAGCCTTGAATTGTCGCTTTAAAACGCTATTTGAGGAGATGTTGAAGCACCCATTTTCTTACCTTCAAGCCTGGTAAGAAAACAACAGGTTAATTGCTCAGCATCTGATTGTCAACTCCTTTTATGTAGATTCAACCCTCTTGATGCATCAATTGGAAGAATTTTACTCAAAGAAGTTCGACGCTTGTCTTGCGAACAATGCTTGCGGCGCTGAAATGAGGAAGAAAGCCCAAGTAGCTGAAGATTTGACAAGTTGGGATCGGACTACGGCGACATCATGCTCAGCCCGAGAAGATCAAATCAGTCGATTGATTGCAAAGCTTCACGTCCTTCATGGATAGCTCGAAGTGCACAAAGAGCGAGCATAGGAAGAGATGCAGCTAATGTAAAATCCATTGACCAAGAAAGAGGATGCTTTGAAGGGAATTTTTTGTCTATTTGAAGCTTCTCTTCAACCAATTTGAGTTTATATGTCCTTCTGTACTCATAGACGTTTCCATCGTTGTTTGTTTTTTATTTTATTTTATTTTATTTTATTCATCACACCTCCTATTTTGGGTAAGGAAGAACAATACAAATTGTTTATTGATTTTGACTGAACTTAGATTTATAATTTTCCATCCAAGCTGCCTACGTACCCTTGAAAGGGATCAAGTCGAACGTAGTTCATTACAAAGGATTTCTTTCTTTTATTTTTTTGTGATTTGTTTTGAGTTTGTTTTGCGCTTCACAGTTTATCCTCTTGCGGGCCAGGAGTGGCACAAAGAATTTTTTAGAAAGCAGAACAAGGAACCCCAACAGATTCTACGCGTAGAAGCGCTTGAGGAATTTGCCGTTGATTGGTCCGATATGCAATCCGTCTTTGTCCACGATCATATACGCCCCATTGCTGAAGACTTGACTAACAACATACGGGCCATCCCACTTTGATTGGAACTTGCCCCCTGTTTTCCTTGTGATCACGATCGGCCTTAGCGAGAGCACTAGGTCACCAACTTGAAAGGACCTCAACCGTACTTTTTTATTGAATGATTTGGCCATTCGTGCTTGGTAGCATTCGGTGAGTTTGAGCTCCTAACCTTTTCGCCCAAAGCTTCCAGTTCTTGAAGTCGAAGACGGACATTTTCCTCTGTGGTCAACCCTTCCTGAATGGCAACTCGCAGCGATGGAATCTGACACTCCAAGGGAAGTACGGCTTCAACTCCATATACCAAAGCATACGGCGTAGCTTGAGTCGGAGTCCGAAAAGTCGTGCGATAGGCCCATAGTGCCTCGCCAATCCTTTCATGCCAATCTCTCTTAGACTTTGATACAACCTTCTTCAACAGGCTGCATAGGGTCTTGTTGAAAGCTTCTGCCAATCCATTAGCTGGCGCGTGGTACATGGAAGAGTTATGCTGCCTGAAGCCGAACTTTGCACATAAGTTGTTTATGTGGCTATTGCAAAATGGTTTTCCATTGTCAGTGATGATACACCGGGGGACTCCATAGCGGTAAATGATTTGCACCTGGATGAAATCTGCTACATTTTCCTTCTTCACCTCTCTGAGTGGTACAGCTTCAGCCCACTTGGAGAAATAATCAGTTGCTGCAAGGATGTAGGAGTGCCCAGCTGAAGATTTTGGCGTTATAGGCCCAACTACGTCAAGTCCCCAGGCATCAAAAGGCCAAGATGCGACTGTTGGATGCAATGGTTCTGGCGGTTGGTGGATGAAATTTGCATGGATTTGGCAAGCTTCACACTTTTTCGCAAAATCCATGGAGTCTTGTACCATGGTCGGCCAATAGTACCCCATCCTTTTCACACGGAAGTGAAGTTTCGGCCCCGATTGATGAGCGCCACATATTCCGGAGTGAGCTTCTTCTAACACGCGTGCCGCTTCTTCATTGTTTAAGCATCGAAGGAAGACTTCATCAAATGACCGTCTGTAGAGAACGTCTTTGTATAAGATGAAGCGGGGCGCACGCCTTCGGACTTCAGTCTTTCGTCGAGGGTCGTCCGGCAATTTCTGGTGTTGGAGGTAATCGATGAGTGGCCGTCTCCAATCATCTTTTTGCTCGCCATTAACTTCCACGTTGTTGTTCTCTTGCAGATCTTCGGGAGATAGTAAAGGAATTACCCATCTCTGAATCACCGACACCGGATGCAGTAAATCTTCATCTGATCGGGCGAGAACAGCGGCTAAGTTTGCTAAGGCGTCGGCTTCTCGATTTTCACTCCTTGGAACGAATTTGATTTTTATTGACTCAAATCGTTCCATGAGTGCTTGTGCGTACCCGTGATATGGCTTTAAGTCCCTATTCCGCACTTCGTATTCGGAGGCGAGTTGGTTTATTATCAATAGAGAGTCCCCATAGACCTCCAAGTGTTGAATCTCCATATCCAGTGCCGTCTCCAAACCGATAAGCAAGGCTTGATACTCGGCCACATTGTTTGAGCACGTCTCAGTCAAGGAGAAAGCGTGAGGCATCACTTGATTATCAGGGGTGACGAATACAACTCCTGCCCCCGCACCGTACTTCCTAGCTGCTCCGTCGAAGAACAACCTCCATGCTGGCACAACTTCAGTGAAGATTACTTCTTCATCTGGAAGATCTTCGGGAAGTTCCCAATCGGCCGGGATGGGATGATCGGCGAGGAAATCTGCTAAGGCTTGCCCCTTTACCGCCTTTCGTGGAATGAAACTTATGTCAAACTCTGACAGTAGAAGAGCCCATTTCCCAATCCTTCCAGAGAGGATTGGCCTTGACATGATATACTTCAACGGGTCGATCCTTGACACGAGGTTGATTGTGTGTGCCAACATGTAATGCCTCAACTTCTTTACTGCGAAGATCAAGGCCAAGCAGACCTTTTCAACTGGGGAATACCTCAACTCGGCCCCCACCAATGTTCGGCTGAGGTAGTAGAGTGCACTCTCTTTCCCATCATCGTTTAGTTGAACAAGCAATGCCCCCAGTGAGCATTCTTGTGCTGCGACATAAAGAGTCAACGGCTTCCCAGAGTCCGGAGCTGTGAGCACTGGCGGATGAGACAAGTATTGCTTGATACTTTGAAAAGCATTTCTACACGCATTGTCCCACTCGAATGGTACGTTTTTCTTCACCAGCCTGTGGAACGGATGGCAGCGCCCCGCAAGGTTGGAAATGAACCTTCGAATATAGGCGAGCTTCCCTTGGAGGCTTTTCAACTCGTGCAAGTTGCTTGGCTCTGGCATATTGACAATGGCATCGATCTTTGACTGATCAATTTCAATTCCACGATGCCTAACAATGAAGCCAAGGAACTTCCCCGAAGTTACTCCTAAAGCACACTTTAGTGGGTTCATCTTTAACTGATAGCGCCGGAGTTTGTTGAAGACATCCCGGAGGTCTTGCAAATGGTCATCCCGCTTCTTTGTCTTGACAACAAGATCATCCACATAGCACTCGACCTGCTTATGCATCATATCATCGAAGATTTTCTGCATCGCTCGCTGATAAGTTGCCCCTGCATTCTTCAGTCCGAACGGCATCACCTTGTAACAGTATATGCCTTTTGGAGTACGGAATGCTGTAAGTTCTTCATCCTTCGGATTCATCCGAATTTGGTTGTAGCCGGAGAAGCCATCCATGAAAGAAAGGACCTCGTACCCAGTCGTTGCATCTACCATTAGCTCTGTTATTGGGAGTGGGAAGTCATCCTTTGGACAAGCTTTGTTTAAGTCCCTAAAGTCAACACAGATTCGTAACTGACCATTCTTTTTCCGGACTGGAACAACATTTGCAATCCAGGTTGGATACTTGACTTCACGTACGAACCCCGCTTCAATCAATTTGTCAACCTCGGCTTCGATCTGAGGGATAAGCTCTGGACGAAACTTCCTCTGAGGTTGTTTGATCGAGCGTACTCCGTGCCTGACTGCAAGATGGTGCACTGCCACTTTGGGGTCGAGGCCTGGCATTTCTTTGTAGGACCATGCAAACACATCCCTATATTCTTGAAGCAAGTAGAAGTATTTGGATTCTTCTTCTTCGTTCAAGAGAGCACTCACAAAGACTGGCTTTGGATCTTCATCCGTTCCTAAGTTTAGCTGCTTCAAATCATCTACAGTAGTCTGTCCTCCTTCTTCGAATGTTGGCGGAGCGGGTTGAGGCTCTTCGTCACTGGGAGAATTATCGGATTCAGACTCTGACCCAGAAGCTTCTTCGAACGTGATGTGGTTGATGGCTACTACCTCGTTATCAGTCTCATCGTTTTGAAGTCGTGGATGCCTCTTATTCCTCTGTCTCCTCCTAGATTTCTGAGACTTGGAGCGTGGATTGGAGGTTTTGACTCCAAGCCGGGAGAAGGCTGACTGTCTATGAGCTGACTCAGCTGAGTCCCGTGCTCGTTCATCGGTGCGAGCAGTGGTCGTAGTTTCACCACCCAACCTTTGAAACGTAGATACCTTTTCTTTGGGCTCGCCTATTGCTGATGGCTGTCCCTGCAATCTCTGAAACACTGAGACCCTCACGTCCTCGTTCTGGATTCTATCGAATACTGATGGTCGCCTTGGCTCCTCATATTCTTCTTGAGGACTTCGCAGATCACGGATCATGATGGGATTTGAAGAAGCCTTCTTGATTTTGATGGGTCTCGGGGGATTCGGATTATACCCCAACCCATACCTTCCTTCTGGTGGGCGTCCTTTGGAAAGAATTGCATCAAGATCGCCCAATTTTGGGGTTCTCCTGTTCCAAATCCGGCATTCTCCAACAGCTTCTTGGCCTGAGGGTTGTAACAGCCCTTGAAGATCTTCTTTGGTTCACCACCGCTTTCAACAGATTGCGGGATTTGTTTTGATGGACCTGAGCCATATTTCAAACTGGTAGCTGTTGGGCCCTTTGAAATTTTAGAGCCCCTCATGAACTCCTTCACTAGCTCATGAGGCAGCAACAACTTTGGGATGCTAGGGATCGGGAAAGTTAACTCCTTCTGGGAGGTTGCTTCATGTTGCTTTCCTTTCGAGGATCCTTCCGGGTGTAGGTTTGACTTGCCAACCAGTAGTTGATGAGGTGGGATTACAACTTTGACTGTACCTTTGCCATCAGCATCAGCGTTGGGAACTTCAACTTTGTGATTGTCCTCAAGGTAGAACTTTGCGTCAGCAAAGTAGGACTCCTCGCTGAGAAATGGTTTTGTTTCGGCTGCAACACACTTAACTTCTCCGTCTTGGCTATACTTGAAGCATTGATGCCAAGTTGAAGGGACCACTCCAGTTTCGTGCAACCAAACACGCCCCAGGAGCAGCTCGTATGATGTTTTGGCGTCAATGACATGGAATAGAGCTGATGAAATCAACTCCCCGATTTTCAACCTTAGCCGGACAGTACCCATGGCTCTTTGACCTTTCTGGTTAAACCCTTGGATCATGATATTGTTCTTCGCAAGATCCTGAGCACTTATCCCAATCCTCTTCATGGTTTGGATGGGCATTATGTTGATAGCCGAGCCGCAATCGATCATGATGCGCCGCATTTTACATTCTCGAATGTAGCCACTGACGTACAATGGACGATTGTGTAGTCGAGAACCCAATTGTAGATCCTCATCACTGAAGGTGATAGCAGCCATGCAATCTCTTTGAGTAGCTAGCTTGGTGGGCCTGAAGATTTTCTCTTCGTACTCTTCAGGATCGATCAGAGCTGCAATCAGAGCCATACGATCATCGAATGGAAGCTGGAGTATCCCCACGAGACTTATGTCAGGAGAAATTTTGTTGAGACGAGCAACGGTTTTCTCCAACTTGTCGCTTTGCTTTGAACTTTCCTCGACCTTTTCATTCTCCTTGGCCTTGAGCTTCCTGCTATCTTTAACATTCGTGACATATGAAGTCACAGGTTGATCTTTGAAATAACCTTTAGGAAAATAATCTCCTAAGGTTATCGGTTTGGGAAGAGTTGACGCAGCTGCAACTCCTAAAGTCGCTTTCTTTGATGCCACTCTATTTGTGGCGGGCTTCTTTCTTCGATCGCTCGACCACTTCCTTTTCCCTTGTGGTTCTTTGCGTCCTCTGGAGCGTGGCATCCTTGGGATCTTTCGGCGCCGTCTTGTAACGAGGGTCCATGCCCCCTGCCCATCGTCCTCTGTTGTTTCTTCGACGGGTTGGACTTCTTTATTTGGCGCCCCTAGTGTTTGCCCCCGCAACAGGTTTAAGAAATGAGGCTTTACCTTTTCTACTTGATTTTTGATATTTCTTCTTCTTGTTCATGAAGGTGGACCACCATCGCCAACTTCATCTTCGGTTTAAAGATCGGATTCCCAGGCGCCCAAGTCATCCGTCATGACTTCATAGAATGAAGGGCGATTGGGAGCACGAGGTTTGTCCATCTCTGGGTAGATGTATTCGGCGGTTACTTCTCGGGTTGGCCCAAAACTCTACCAATCTCGCTCCCTCCGGCTTGAGGTCCAAACTCAACTAGTTTCAGTGGGCGCCCTCGCATTTTGGATGGAATGACAATTTTTTCCGTGATCTGGATAGAGATTGGGTCAAACGACCAACGAAACCATTGAGCGGTTTGCGATGAGCTTTCGCGGTTTCGGCGTGATTTTATTTTCATTGCCCAAGCGGACAATGAGATCCTTCAAAGACGAAGCACTTTTCCACGGGATGGTGATGATCCGGTGGTACTGCAGATTTTGGATGGTCAACCCGACCAACCTCATCCGCCTTTTGGCGGCGGAAGTTCAATTATATTTTGCTCCAATAATTGATCCAGGATCCGGAGACTTGAGAATCTGCGAAGGGTACTCTTTTCTTCGAGCTCCTTTAGGCTCGGGAGACTCTTCTTTGGGTTGGCGCCTTGTTAGGCTTGAATTCTTGCTTTGGCCTTGGGGCCTGATTTGAATTTGGTTTCTTGAAGGTGATTTTCGTTGGAGTCGTGGAAACGACCATTGCTTCCTTTGATTTCGTTGGCTTGCTGTCTTTTTTGACTTCTTTCTTTAACTCTTTTTGCTTTCTCGGATCACTTGGCAGATAGCTTCCATGCCTTGCGATCCGGGTTTCGAGATCGTCTTCGAGTAGCCAACTCCTCAAAAGAATGTGGCATATTGGCTTGAGATTGTACAACAATCCCGAGTGCATACCTTGGACGCACATATCGATGGACGAGGCCTCGCTTATGCGCTCCTTGCAGCTCAGCACGAGATTTCTCCACCGTTCGATGTATTCGACCACCGGCTCCTCCTTGCCTTGTTTTGTCCTGGCAAGTTCTGGAAGGCTGACCGTGCGCCTGGTGCTATAAAAGCGAGTGAGAAACTCGCATTCCAATTGATCCCAACTATCGATCGATCCAGCTGAGAGGTCGGTGTACCATTCGAATGCTGCGCCTTTGAGAGAGCGGACAAACTGCTTCACCATCATGTCATTGTATGTACCTGCGTTGTTGCAAGTTTCAATGAAATGAGCAATGTGCTGCTTCGGGTTGCCTTTACCATCGAAGCATTGGAACTTTGGAGGTTGATAGCCAAGGGGCATCTTCAATTCGTCAATCCGGCGGTGTAGGGTTTGCGTACAGTGATGATTGCGATGAACCACCGTATTGAGCACGGATGGTATCGGCAATCATGTGTTGAAGATTCTTTGGGACCGATAAAGAACCAACAGAGACATGTGTAGCATCACGGAACACATTTTTTAGCACGGTCCGATCATGCATGTCTTGTTTTTGCTCATCCTCATGAGTTTCGGGACGCTTTCCCCTGAAGGAGCCTTCATCTTTGTGGCTATCTTCTTTTTCTGACTCATGCATCTCCAATTTGTTCATGAGTGCGGCAATTTGGGCGTCTTTCTCTTCGAGAGACTTTGACAGCTTTTCGATTGCCAAAGCCATTTGTTGGAGCTTTTCATCCGAACTAGGACCCGCTTCAGTGACTAGCACGTCTTCGAGCGACTCCTCAGAAGATGTGTAATCTCCCCATTTTCGAGAAGAGACGGCTTTGGCTGATCCAGCTTCAGACCCTTCATCTGAGGCAGAGTCGGATCCAGGGTGTTCTTGGAAAAGAGGGTTCTCTTGGAAGAGTTTTGCTTTTCCCGGAGAACGGGAGGCAGCTTTCTTGAGGTTGAGGATTTTTCCTTTACCTCTCTTGGAGAACTTTCTCAATGGCGATACTAGTCGAGATCTCCCAGCCCTTGTCTTTGCTCTAGTGGCATGGAGGAATTCAGCCAACGTCTCCTCGAAGTTCGCCCTGGTTTGCTTCACTTTTCCGTCAGTCATCATGTTTGTTAAATTTTGAATTTGAGATTTGTTGTAGATCGAAAGATGAGAGGCAAGAGGGTCCCACCGGGCGTGCCAGAAATTTGTAACGAACAAATTTCTCTATTGTATCAAAATAATACAATTAAGAGTTGTTACAAATTGAGTTTGATATTTTGTAGTGGATTGAGTCCCTTGATTTGAGCGATCCTCTGATTAACGATCTGCAGTTGGAGACGAGGGGTCACGTGGCTTGATCCTACGCTCCAAAGGACTTGATTCTTTGACGGTGTGGATTCGTTGAAGAGCTTTGTTTTGGTTCTTCGACTTTGAATTTGTCTTCGTGGAAGAGCTTTATCTCCCGACGTTGATTTTGGCTTTAGCTTGATGCGGCCGGCTTTGTTGTGGATTCGAAGAACTGAAGAGATGTTTATATCTCTTCTTCTTCCTTCCTTCTTGACTTTAGCTTGGTTTTGGAGAACTGAAGAGTGTTTGTGCTCTTCTTCTCCTTTCCTTTTTCTTGTGTTTGGCTCTGAACTTCTGCAGCTCTTCGCCTCTTGACTCCTTGCTCTCCTCCCCTTGTTGGGGGGTTTCTGCATTAGGGTTAGTGGCCTATTTATAGGCAAATTTGGATAGCCTTTTAACCACTTAAGAATTATCCGATTAATTTGAATAATTCTTTTGAAAAGTTTACTGATTATCTTAACCTTTTTAAATGATTTATATAAATATAATATTTTGATTATATTTAACTAAAATCAAGTAAAGATTAAGAAAAGTAGGATGGGCCACATGGGCTTTTAAATTGAAATGTGGGCTTTAAATGGACATTTGGATTTTAATTGGCTTAATGGATTAATTAATTAAAATTAATTCGGCCCAAAAGAATTTTGTTTAAAATCTTTTTTTAATGTCTACAAATACAAACGAGGTAATACAAACGAGTTTATCCCAATTCAACACCCCCCCTCAAGTTGGATCATAGATATTGATCATGTCCAACTTGCCTAGGAGATAATCAAAGTCTGGTTGGCGCAGCCCTTTCGTGAAAATATCAGCCACTTGTTCTTTTGTTGGGACATAAGTCATACACACAATTCCCTTGTCTACCTTTTCTTTAATGAAATGTCTATCAACTTCCACATGTTTCGGCCTGTCATGTTGTACTGGATTGAGTGCAATATCTATCGCAGCCTTACTATCACAATAGAGCTTGGCTGGGAGTGTTATTTCCACTTGTAGTTCCTTCAGCAACTTTCCAAGCCACATAGCTTCACAAATCCCCTGTGCGACCGCTCTATACTCAGCTTCTGCGCTACTACGAGACGTAACATCTTGTTTCTTACTTCTCCACGTTACCAGGTTTCCCCAAACAGACGTATAGTAGCCCGTGGTAGACCTTCTATCTTCAACTGCTGCTGCCCAATCGGCATCTGTAAAAATCTCTATTAACCTGCAATCGGATTTTCGGAAATACAACCTGGTACCAGGAGTTCCTTTTAGATACCTTAGGATTCTATACACGGCTTCCTGATGTCGTTCCTTTGGTGAGTGCATGTGTTGACTCACTATACTCACCGCGAATGCGATATCGGGTCTGGTATGTGACAAATAGATCAACTTTCCAACTAACCGTTGGTACCCATCTTTATCTACCGGCTGCCCTTTATCTTCCATCCTTTTTTTCACATCAATGGGAACATTATTGGGCTTGCACCCCAGCATCCCCGTCTCCTTTAGTAAATTAATGATATATTTTTTTTGAGAGACACTTAGTCCCTGTTTCGAACGAGCAACTTCCATTCCCAAAAAATATTTTAACGGACCCAAGTCCTTCACAACAAACTCCTTTGCAAGTGCAGCTTTCATTATTTGAATTTCATCAAAATCGTCCCCTGTCAATATAATGTCATCTACGCACGCTATTAAGATTGCCCTTTGTCCAGTTTCCGAGTGTTTCAAGAACATAGTATGGTCTAACTGGCTCTGTTTGTAGCCCAAACTCTTAAAAACTTTTGCAAACCTATCAAATCAGGCTCTTGGGGACTGTTTGAGGCCATAAAGTGATTTTTCGAGCCTACACACTCTGTTGGATAAATCTTCGAACCCTGGGGGTGTTTTCATGTAGACTTCCTCTTCCAGTTTACCATTCAGAAAGGCATTTTTAATATCCAATTGGACAAGCAGCCAGTCAAATTCTTGCTAGTGAAAAGAGTACCCTGACTGTGTTCAGCTTTGCTACAGGTGCAAAAGTCTCTGCATAGCCAACTCCATATGTTTGTGTGAAGCCTTTTGCAACAAACGCGCTTTGTATCGTTCAATTGACCCATCTTCTCTACATTTCACAACAAGCACCCATTTACAACCAACTTGTTTTTCCCCTTTGGCAGTGTCACTAGCTTCCATGTTTGGTTTTCCTCTAAGGCTCTCATTTCCTCCATCACAGCATTTTTCCACTCAGGAATACTCATAGCCTCCTGGATATCACTGGGAATTCTCATACTGTCAAGGTTAGCAGTAAAAGCACGAAATTTGACTAACATATGATTATATGTAGGGCTGGGCACGGGTCGGTTCGGGTCGGGTTCGGGCCCGACCCGAAACCGACCGGAAAAAAATCGGTTTGGGAAAACCCAAACCGAAACCGAACCGACGGGTCGGTTCGGTGGCCCGAAACCGACCCGAACCGACTCGGGTTGGGTCGGGTACCGCAAATTTTTTTTTTTTTTTTTTTTTTGGAACCGATCGGTTTCGGGTTGGATTTTTTCCAACCCGAAACCGGACCCGAACCGACTCGGGTCGGTTTGGGTTGGTTCGGGTTGGCGGGCGTGGTTTGGATGCCCAACCCTAATTATATGACATGACTTTTGAAATGAGGTGTAAAGTGCAGGACCTCGGGGCCTTTCGTAGGGCGATTGGTAGATCAACAGTAGAGGGAGCAGAAATACCTGGTCCAAGTGGGGATTCGGAGGTACTTGGAGCTATCACCGGTTCAGACGTTGCTCGTGTTTCAAGAATGGGGTTCATGTTTCCCTTTGACTTTGGCCTCATTGAGTAAACAAGCAGCTCACCACGACCTGTATTCAACTCCCCCTTGTTTTGAGTTATCTGGCACTGGTGACACTTTAGGAGAGGTCGGAGGAGTAGTGAAACTTTGATCAGACGAATGTGTGGTCTGCTCCGTGTACGGTTTTCCAGGAGTACAAAGAGGTATATTAACCACATATTGGGAAGCTTCACTATAACCTACCCCCTCTTGAAGTGAGTCATTTTGGTAGAAAGGAGTGTGTTCAAAGAAGGTGACATCGAGATTTACCAAGACTTGTTTGGTGGACGGATTATAGCACTTGTACCCTTTCTGGGTTGGAGAGTACCCAATAAAGACACATTTGGTTGCTCTTGGGTCTAACTTTCCTCTAGTTTGGGAAGGAATGTGTGTGTATACAGTGCAGCCAAAAATCCTAAGCGGGAGACTAGAGTATAGTCGGGATTCAGGACATGACTGTGAAAGGACAGATATAGGTGTTTGATAGGATAGGATTCGACTGGGCATCCGATTTATGAGATAGGCTGAGGTGAGAACGGCGTCTTCCCAAAACATTTTCGGCATATTTGCAGTGAATAGTAAGGCACGGGCAACCTCAAGTAGATGTCTATTTTTTCTTTCAGCTACCCCATTCTGTTGAGGGGTGTAGGCACATGAGCTTTGGTGTACAATCCCGTTGGCATTTAGGTATTCTCCCAATATTGAATTAAAATATTCAGCTCCATTATCTGTTCGTAAAATCTGGATGTTGGCTTTAAATTGTGTTTGTATCATTACATGGAAATTTTTGAATATGTTCTTAACTCCCCCTTTTTCCTTTAACAGGTAAACCCAGCACACCCGGGTGTGGTCATCAATGAAGCTGACGAACCATTTAGTGTGGTTTCTATTGGGAGTACGAGAGGGTCCCCAGACATCACTATGAATGACAGCAAATGGTTTAGAGGATTGATACTGATTATTTGTATAAGATGTACGCTGATGTTTTGCTAGTTGACAAATATCACAATGTAATTGAGAAATATCTTGATTAATAAAAAGATGTGGAAACAGTCGCTGCATATAATGGAAACTGGAATGACCTATTCTAAAGTGCCATAACATAATATCACTATTATTAGAGACAGATACTGAACCACAAATCGCGGTTTCTAACTTGTTACTCTTGTTGGCCTCGTCAAAGTAGTACAATCCCTCGCATTCACTAGCACGACCAATCGTCCTCCCCGATGATAGGTCCTGTATAACACAATAGGAAGGGAAAAAATGAACAGAACAATTCGAATGTTTTATCAATTTGCTAATAGATAATAGATTGCACGTTAAGTTTGGAACATGAAGTACGGATTCTAATGTAACTGATTTTGAAAGAGGGATGTTTCATTTTCCTACAACAGAGGAGAGGGAACCATCAGCAATACGTACTTTCACGTTACCAGCGCAAGTGGAATATGTGTTAAAGTTTTTATGAGACCCGATCATATGATCAGGATGCACCGAGTCAAATATCCAGGGGAGCTCGGTTTGTGACACAAGGGCTGTAGGAATATTTCCTTTGTAGGCCAATGTACCTGTGGAGGTGTTGGGAACCTTATCGGAAGCCTGGAAACCAGTGAACACCTGATATAATTGTTCCAACTGTTCTTAATTAAACATACACTTGGTCTTATTTGTGTTATTATTCTCAACTGAGGCTTGGTACCCCTGATTCTTCCCTTTAGGCTTCCAATTGGCCGGTTTTCCATACAAACTCCAACACTCTTCTCGCCTATGTCCAAGCTTTTTACAGAAATCACACCACGGTCTCTTTCGTTGTTGATTTGGGCCCGAATTATTTGACCCATTTCCTTTTCCTCCAAACGCAGCCTGCCTATACGGAGATTAGGCTTGTTTATTATCAAGCCCATTTATTTGTTGTCCTGACCCAATTTCTCCAAAGCCCGAGCGTTGCCCAGGCCCATTTCCTCCAAACTCCCTTCGGTGGCCCATTATAGCCTCTCTGTTCTTCGTCTCTAGCAGCAGACCAACACTGACACTAGAGCTTCCATCGCCACTGCCTAGCATCACGGTCCGGCGGTTTTCTTCTTATCGGACTTCTGCAAACACCTTACTCGCCGTCGGCAAGGGCTTCTTACCAAACACTTTCCCCCGTACATCATCGAGGGCTTGATTTAACCCAGCCAAGAATTCAAAGACTTGTTTTTCCGCCAATTTCTTCTTGAATTTCACGCTATTACCTGCGCACTCCCATGATTCTTCGCTCGCCATATCTAGCTCTTGCCACAGGGCCTTCAACTCGAGCCAATTTTCCATAACACTTCGATCCCCTTGTTTGAGATTCCACAACTTAGTCTTCAATTCATAGAGGTGAGAATAGTTCTCTGGATCTGAATATGTTTCCCGTACAGCATCCCAAATATCTTTTGCTGATTGAAGGAATATGTAGGTTTTTGCAATGGCTGGAGTCATTGAATTGAGTAGCCACGCCATTACCGTAGCATTCTTGGAATCCCCAGTTCTGTGTCTTGCCATCGGTCAAAGGTCGTTTCGTTGTGCCGGTGAGATAGCCTAGCTTTCCTTTGCCATTGAGGACGAGTTTGATCGATTGCGACCACTCGAGGTAATTGTTTCCATTCAGCTTCTTGATAGTAAATTGGAAGAAGGAATTGTCGTGGGATTGGGAGGTGACTCCCTCATTTCCTTCGGTGTTTGTAGTAGTGTCCTTTTCCTCGTCTGCCATGGCGCTGATACCATGTAGATAAAAAAAGGAACGAGAACTCTAAATTTATTATCCTATACAATTAATCGTGCCACCAAATACACATATATATAGTACAACCCGTAGAACTAATCTACTAGAACAAGGAAACTACTAGGATAAGGAAACTAATTCTAACCTACCATATAAGCCTCATAACAGAGGAAGAATCCTAATAAAGGAAAGACGTCTATGTACATAATAATACAAACAAGGTAATACAAACGAGATTATCACGTTTGCATGCAAATAGGAATGTTAAAAGGCCATTTCGCTTCTTTAATATGTGTACCGCTCATGAGAATTTCTCAAATATTGTTCGTTCAATTGGAATAGGGACTTTGTTGGTTCCCAACAATTTATCTTGTGCAAGCAGTTGAAATCACTTAAAGGACCTTTCAAACTTCTCAACAAACTCCACTTTGCTCATATTTCAAGCAAAGCGGAGAGGGCGTCCGAGGATCTTATTATTGCTCAACAACTTTTGCATGATGATCCCCATAATTCCGATTTGCAATTGAAAGTTGCAACTTTGCGGAAGGAGGCAATGAGACTTAATGAAGCCGAGAGGTGCTTCTACGATCAACAAGCTAACTGTACCTACTTGAAGGAATCCGACAAGTGCACAAAATTTTTTCATGATCTTGTCAAGAGGAACGCCAAACGCAATCAGATTGTTGCTATTTTTCGTGATGATGGATCGATCACTATTTCAGAATCTCAAGTGGCGAATGAATTCATTAATTTTTTTCAGGGGCTTCTTGGTACTCCCTCCTCTTATGTTTCTTTGAACCAATCTGTGCTCAACCATAGCAACTTAATCTCTTCTGACATCGCACTTAAACTTGAGATGGCAGTTACTAGAGAAGAGATTCGCGATGCTATTTTCAGCATTGGTGATGAGAAATCACCCGGTCCCGATGGGTATTCTGCTTGCTTCATTAAAAAAGCTTGGATTATAGAATGTGTTTGCACACCATCCTATTCCATTTCCATTAATGGAAACCTTTATGGATTTTTTCAAGGCAAGCAGGGACTTCGTCAGGGTGATCCTGTTTCACCACTTCTCTTTGCACTTTGCATTGAATATCTGTCCAGATCTCTTAAAGTTGCAACAGAAAATTCGGATTTCAATCACCATTCTAAATGTGGGGAGCTCAAGATTACACATCTTGCTTTCGCACGACTTGATGCTTTTCTCTCGGGGAGATGCACCTTCGGTCCAAATTCTTATGGATGTTTTTACTGATTTTGGGAACACATCGGGCCTCCGTGCTAGCACTAGCAAATCAAGTTTAATTACTGTTGGAATTCATGGGCTAGAACTTGAGGATATTCAGATGATTACCAACATTCTTACTGGTACTATGCCATTTCGATATTTGGGCATTCCACTTGCAGCTTCCAAACTAAAAGTGGCTCATTTTGCTCCGTTTATTGACAAGATTGCAGCTTATATTAGCTCATGGGCTTTCAATCTTTCCCATTCCAGCTGCTGTGATTGAGAGTGTTTCTTTGGGGCAACAAGAAGCCATTGGTTGCTTGGAAAGACATGTGTCTTCCCAAATCAGAGGATGGACTTGGTTTCAGAGATATCTCCTTTTGGAATGTTGCACTACTTGCCAAAACACTTTGATGCATCCATTCCAAGAAAGATTCACTTTGGGTGAAATGGATTGACCATGTATACTTGAGAGGGACATCGATTTGGGATTGGAGACCGAAACGAGCAGATTCTCCGCTTCTCAAGAAAAATTGCTCAATTAGGGACTCATTGGTTGATATTGAAGGGAGCAGCCACCTTGCTAGTGAAAGACTCAAGTCATGGATTGTGAATGGGCAAATTTCCATCTCGCAAGCATATAAGTATTTCAGACCGAAGGGGAAAAAACAAATTTGGGCTACTTGCATTTGGAGCTCCTTCATCACTCCAAAGCACTCATTCATCCTTTTGTTAGCGGCCAAGTCGAGATTACTTACGAAAGACAAGCTTGATTACTTGGATGTTGATAAGCAATGTATTCTTTGTTCGGCTACAAGTGAAACTTTGAACCATCTTTTTTTTTCAATGTAGCTTTAGCTTCATTGTTTGGAGACATATTAGAGATTGGATGGGCATCTCTAGATCTATGACTACTCTTCCAAGTGCACTCAAGTGGATCAAAAAAGAAAGCCGGGGGTCATCATTTCATGGCAAAGCAAAGCAGATCATGTTTGCCGCTACTATCTACCATCTTTGGGCGGCTAGAAACAAAAAGATTTTTGAAGACTACACCCCGTGCGTGGGCTTCACCATCAATAGAATCAAAACACATGTATACAAGATTATATTCATGTTGTATCCTAATGTTTCGATTCATCATGTATCATTTGCTAGTGGTGTGTAGCATTTTACTTCTCGTTGTTGGTTTCCACTTTTGATTTACCTGGGTATGCCCAGAGTATATGTACATGTACATTTCTTGTGATTATTATATAATTTACATTTATCGATAAAAAAAAAAGTAAAGAGTGTGCAGAAGTCCCTCCTCGCCATAAAAGAGACACTCCATTTTCATTTGGGATTATCGAATCCCTAAGAATGATCAAGAACACCCGGGTGTTCTGTAGTTACGGAACTCCCACGGTATTTTACGGATTCATACGACCTCCGTTTTAAAATCTAAGATCAGATCTAGATTCAACACAGTTAGGCGGAGCTTCAATAATTCGAAAATTTTTTTGACGACACTCGTGGCTTCCAATTAAAGCTTTTTGCCATAATTTGACCCAAATTATGACAAAAAACTTTGACCGGCCACCACGCCGTCACGGGTATCGCAAAAATTTTTTTCGAATTACTAGAGTTTCACTTTGCCGTATTAAATCGAGATCTGGTCTCAAATTTCAAAACGGAGATCGTATCTCGAATCACTGTTCTAAATAAGAGTTTTTAGGAGCATCTCCAATGGGTTACATGGAATTGGATTTGTGTGTCTGAAAGAGAGAAATAAAAATGAGAGATGTTATTTTAATTGAGTGGAAAGATGGCGAAATTTGAGGGGGGAAAAAGAGTGGTTAGCTTACTTCTATAGAAATTATTCTGTCTACAATTTCATACCAATTTCAAATTGGTGGAGTACATATGGACCAATTCAATTGACACTACCTGATTATCTCCTTGAATTCTTCGAAAAACATTCCCCATAAGTCCTCTAGATGAACATCCACCAAACATTCCACGTCAATGTGACATTGATATTTAATTATTTACTTCACAACATTCATTTCAAACAAATTCGTGGATCAAATATTTATACCCATATTTGGAGGGACTTACAAGGGTGCCACATTTGGTTGAGGCTCCCATCAAACTTGCAGCCACTTTTCACATTGTTGCCACCACCATCAGTCCATCACGAGAGAAAGACTAGGTAGTTCACACTCACCATATGAGAAAGACTTGATCAAAGGTTGGACTACCTTATCTAATAAGACATACCCAAAATCAGGAAAATGTTCTAATGCTCACATGTGGGCATATTAAAATACCCACATATGAGTGAATGGGGGACACGTGTTCTCTCCACCATCAAAGAGGACACATGTCGAAAATCCACCCACATGTGAACATTTTAATATGCCCATGTATGCCTTAAAGCGAAAGCTCCCTAAATCAATAAAAATGATGCAAAATGGATGACACTAGGAGGAATCAATTCTGTTAGACCTAGCTCTAGTGGCAAGAGTGTTGAGACCAATCTCAACAACAAACTTAAGCAAAAAAATATCATTCTTTTCATCCAAATTACCAATCTCCTAACCAAAATGGGCTTCAAACCCCAATCAAACTTTATTGTCATTGCCCATGAAACTCAAGATTCTTCTCCAGTTGAATTTTCCGAAATAATCATTTGAAATGAACATGGAAGAATTGCAGAGAATTCTGAAAAAATTATAGAATTTTATACATCATATTGACACATACAAGGTCCGTGAAAATTGACCAGAAACAAGATGAAAAGGACAGAACCAAGAAAGCATATGCAAAAGTCGTGACTGTCCATATCCAAGCTTTGGAAGAATTGGGAGATCGGACAATATGCAAATCACAGGTTGATACCTAGTGATGCTCTATCAAGATTTACTTAACTGAGATTACAAAGATGTATGGTACATAACTTTCTAAGAACAAAATAAGAATTATTCCTGATCTTGGTTCTTTTACTTCTATAGATATAGAAATTTCTTGTATATAATTTCATGCAATACTAGTTTTAGATCGGTGCAGCGTATAAGAACCAAGTAGACAGATACTATATGATCATGTCTTAGTGAGTTACAAATTTTTCGAAAAACATGTCCCTTTAACTTTAGAAAAACATTTATACCAATGCTGCTAGCATTTCATGTCAAGTTCAATGTAACATTGATATGTATGACACAATATTCTTTCTCAAGCCGGTGAAAATGCATTGGAGTAATATCGAAGAATACAAGAGGTATGAGTAATAATAAATTAACCGAGATATGTAATGTATATTAAATTTCGACTTGATTCAGCAATCAAAACTATTAATATCTAGGTTGAAACGAATTTGAAACCAACAAATATTCAAAACTAATAGATTTAACGGCAACAATAACTCAAGTCACTTTTCATGAAATGACTGCAAAATTTCATTCATTCATTCTTCTTATGTTATATCCATTATTTCATGCAAAAATGTTATGGAAACCATTCTATCCTTTATAATACAAACGTGCGGTGCACTTGCTTACCAGTCTTTACACATGCTTTCATCTATTCTTTTCTCATCTCGCGATAAAATAACAGAAAGCTTTGCAGAATTCAACTCGAAAAAGACCTTGTTACTGATTAGCTAAACCACTTCCACTTACTCCTAGACAGTAAACTAATGGTGACTACAAAAAATCCTACCGCATATCCCAACCCGAAGGGAATAGTGTACCATGAAGTTTCGTGCCCTTCCTCCTCGTCCTCCTCCGCCTCCGTCGGCGGCGACATTCCATCTCTGCCACGGGCGCCTGGGGGAGGGCAATGTTTCTGCAGTAAGGACCCACAAAGTTTAGGATTCCCCTGAAATGAAGTGTCGGCAAACGTATCAAACTGACCCCCTGTTGGAACATCTCCTTCCAAATCATTGTTCTCGACGGTGAAAGCAGATAAGAAATGGAGGCGAGTTAACGATTCCGGTATCTCTCCGGTGAGATGGTTGTCCGACATGTCCAATTTCTCCAAATTGACGAGACGAGACAATTCACTCGGTATGCTTCCGTTGAAATCGTTATCGTTTAGATCCAGTTCTCGGAGAAGTCGTAAATTCCCTAATTCTGCCGGAATATTCCCACTGAGGCTGTTATTCCCAACTTTGATTCCTCGTGGCAAGTTGAACAGTCGGTTGTACTGGAGACTGTCGAATAAGAACGGCAATGCTAGATTACTCAGATCTGAATTTATACCGTCGGAAGCCAGAGCTTTAAGGTTGCCGATCTCGCGAGGAAGTTCTCCGGTGAGGTGATTTCGAGTGATATTCAGTACAATTAAACTCGGCATAGTCCCTATCCATTTAGGGATTGTGCCTGTAATTCGATTGTATGACAGATTAAGCACTTTCAGATTCTTCAATTTCGAAATCCATGAAGGCACTTCGCCTGTAAGTTTGCATCCACCCAGAGTAAGAATCTGTAAATTGTGGAATCCATCTAGATGCAACAAATTTTCATCACTCGGCACGGGTTCATCCTTGTAGCACCTTGAAAGGAAGAGAACCGAGAGATTGTCGCAGCGAATGAGAATCCTCAAAGCTCCGCCGACGTTTGAAAGTAAATTGTCTGAAAGTGAGAGGTGAGATAGAGATTTCAGACCGGCGAAGCAAGCTGGGACTTCTCCGGTGAACTGGTTATACGCCAATCGGAATGCAATCAGTGATCTAACCAAGCATAGGCTAACTGGAATAGTTCCAACAAAGCTGTTATTCCCAAAATCAATGGCCTCCAATTTCCGCAGATTGGAGAAATCGAGACTCGCAATTTCTCCTCCTAAATGATTGTTCCTCAGAAGCAGAGTCTTCATGCCGGTGCAGTTCATCAAAGATGGAGGCAGAGTACCATTCAGGCTGTTGGTGTGAAGAATCAACTGATTCAAATTTTTCAGTAATCCAATATTTCCCGGCACCTCACCACTCAATTCATTTTGATGAAGATCTAAAACACTGAGATTTGATAACAATGCAATGCTATCGTTGATAGTTCCTGTGAATTCGTTGTTAGATAAAACCAATTCTCTCAGTGTTTTCACACCATAAAGATCACTTGGTATCCATCCCGTTAGAGAATTGATCTCAGCCCTGAAAATTTCCAGCTTAGAACATCTCCCCATTCCTTGTGTTACATTCCCTCTGAACTTGTTCTTCGAAAAATCGAGCATCCTTACAAGGCTCGACTCGAAGCAAATCGAAACTGGTAGTGGGCCCGCGAAACTGTTGTTACTAACATTGAAGCTAATCAACTGCGGGCCACCGCGGAAAAACGGAGACTCGGTCGACCCATTGAGCAGATTGCTCGATAGATCTACTGTTTGGATTGAATTAGGCAAGCTGTAGTTTGGGGTCCCCGAGAGATGATTATAACTCAAATCTAGTGTTGTTAACTGACTCAAAGATTGGAAAAGTGTGAAAGGGAGATACCCAGAGAGCTGGTTTTTGGAGAGATTGAGGTGAGTAAGACATGTTAGGTTCCCAAGAGAGGGAGATATGGTTCCAGAAATGCGCTTACTGGGTAGCGATAGATGTGTGACACGAGAGTCGTTATTGCAAGTGACACCTTCCCATCTGCAGCAGTCTGTGGATGACCAGTTGAGAGGATTTTCAGGTGGTGGGATGGAAATTTGGCTGTAGAATGATAAAAGAGAGTTGCGATCGAGGTTGTTACAGGAAAGTGACTGTACGAGAGAGAGAAAAAGAAAGACGAAGATAAGGATTGGCATTGAACAAAATTCAAGAGCTTCTTGAGATGTCTGTTGTTAGTTTTCTAAATGGAATGTTAGGTATAGCCTTTTATATAGGAATAAGGGCTTCTTCTATCCATAACAAATTTTCACTGATTTCTACTAATTTTTTCTCTTTTATCATTTTTAATTATTCATACAATTATTTTATATTTTTATATATATATTTTTCCAATCTTTAATTACGTATCGAACACGTGGTTCGAATAAATGAAAAATATTATATATAGAATAAGCCCGACTAATACCAGTGGGGTTTTATATTATTTAGTTGATTTGAATGGGGTTAAGGTAGGAAAAGGAGACTTGTATTTATTGAAAATCGAGGAATTGCTTGGATGCCAAACAAATGGTCACCAACTCGTCGACTGGAAGATCAATTGATTGATTGCTTTTCATTCAGAAGATCAATTCCTAATACCCTATAGCAGCAAACATAGACTATGTACTATCATTTTCTATCTATCAAAAATCATAAATGATACAGATAAATCAGATAAATCATAAACGGTCCCCTCCGAATTTCGGGTGTGCGCAAAATGATTATCAGACTTTTAAAGTCAGACCTCAACGATTCTTTGACTTTGAGTTATGAGAAATCATATGGAGTAGTTTTTCCAGCGGTGATCGGAGAAATGCAAAGTGTAATTAAGTGAGAAGATTGAATTTTAAGTTTTTATGAGTTTAAGTGGATGAAATGCAAGTTGCGGGTAAAAAGGTAAATTGTGCCAAGCAATAAAAGTTTTGTACTTGCATTGGCGGATGCAAGTGTAGGCATGTCACATGTGTAGGCAACTACACTCGATTGGTTGAGAATTTTTATTTTATTTTATTTTATTTTATTTTATTTTTATAGTGGATAAAATGAAAAAATTGTAAAAGGATTCCAATTCATTTCTCTCTCAATTTAGATTATTTTTCTTTCTTTTGACAAATTTAATATTATCCTTAAACCAAAAAAGAAAAAAAAAAAGGACAAGATGCATCTCAACAGTTCCGATCCGCTACCCACAGTGGGTAGCTTATGCTACCCACAATCGCCAAAAAAAAATTTGTGTAGCCCTCACCGGCCCCCCCACCATCAGGGGGCAGTTATGTATTATTCATCCAATTTAATGTAGATGCTAAAAAAAATTTAAAAAAAATTTCCCAGAAGACGTGGCGCCCTGTAAGGGCGCCACGTCGGCGTGGGCACCTACCCACGTGGGTAGGTGAACAAAACCGTGCATCTCAAATAGAAGATTTTTTTTTTTGTTTTTTGCGAATTTTAATGTGAGCTACAAAGTAAAATATAATTCTTTAAAAAATATATATATAAATATTACTACACCATCTATACAAAGGCTTTGAAGTCTATTGATAAAAATACCTCAAGACTATAAAGTTTTACTAATTTTTACTAACTTTTTCTTTCTCATTATTTTCAACCACTCATATAATTACTTTATATTTTTAATACATTTTTTTAATTTTTAACCATACATTTAACGCATAGTTCGAGTAAATCTACAATATTCCCAAAAGAACAAACCTATAACTTTTAAGTAACTTTTAACTTTTCATAACAAGCTCAAACGTGAAGCTTTAATTCAACTAAGTCTTATAAGTACTTTCAAGTTTGAGGCAATCAAATTCCTTCATTTATTATAGTTTTGAGGCCTTTTTTTTTTTTTTTTTGGCAAATTGCATACTATTCGGCAAAGGCGGAGCTACAGGGGGCTGGGGGTGGCGGTCTCCCGACATTGGCAGTTGTCTTTATGTTTGCCCCTGCAACATTTTTCGAAAATAGAATATATAAATTCGATGCGCATGCTAGATATAGAAGCACTACTTGGTGCGGTGGTAGAGGTTTTGTATACCAACTACATAGAATGGAATAGGCTCAAGTTCAAATCTCAGAGCAATCAAATTTTTTATTATTTTCCTTAATAAGAAAAATTCTCTCTCCTTCACTCTTTTGCAAATCTTTTTCATTAATTTTTAATACAAAAACCTCTCTCTCTTGTCAATCTAATATTTAACAACATTTTTCAAATTCTTATTATTTCATATTTATTACTTTAATTTTGATTGAGGTAATTTAATTTTTGTTAATCGCAAATAATTTCGACGAGAATAGAACTAATTAGAATTTAAAATCAAGGAAAAAGAATGTGACTTTTTATACACAAATTTATACAATTATAACTTTGTTTCATTTACGAAATGGCAAAAGCACGTCATAATTATTCGTGGGACTAAATTAAATATTACAATATTCAATGTGGTAATATGTATTAAATTAATTTTTAAAATAACTAAATTATTTGGAATATCCTTACAATATTCTATATGACGCTTTGTATATGGACGGATTAAATTGAAATTAATTTGATGTAAAATTTGTACATTAATAATGTTTAATAAGTAAATTGTACCTTATAACATCCTATATCTGTATAAAATTTTTTGGAGTCGTTGCCCCGAATTCACAAGTCTATCCATCATTCTTGAATTTTGCCCCCCCGAACCTAAAAAGCTGGCTACGCCACTGCTATTCGGAGACTTTTATCCATAAGAAAACAAAAATATTGAGATGTGGTTTTGGATTGTATGCTTGACATCTCAATTCCGTCGTGCTACTTTTCTTGCAAGTTGACGCAAGATTCTCTCGACATAAATTTTTACATTGTCGACCTATATTCTCAAAATGCATGCACAGTTACATGCACTCAAATTTAGGGGAAATTAATATTCTCCCGATATTGGGAATGAGTTATTCTCTCTATATATTTATAGAAAAAATGTAGTTTTTTCTGTAAAAATGTAGTTAATTAGTGATTAAAAATAAAATAAAATAAAAAATCAGAGTCTGCTAAAATATACTATTTAAATAAGTTTAAAAATATATAGAATGTACATTCCTCTACAATCTAAATTCAATTTTTATAGGTTTCTATTATGGGTTAGGTAAAAGTACAGATAAAAAGGAAAAAAATGATAAAATTGCCCCCATTCCCCTGAATGTGGGGTGGGTATGAGGATAATTTTGTTATTTTTTATCTTTACCTGTGTATTTACTTAAGCCGTGTTAGGAACATATAAAAATCCATCTGAATTCGAGTGTGCAAAGGACAATTACTTTTCACATTTTAATCACACAGCCGCGTGAAAAATGAAAATGTGCATACAACTACCTCGAATGAAAACTGGAAGAAAGTTTAAAATTTACTAATTTGGATCTCTGCACCGAACTTTGACCATTTTGTCATTTGACTTTGGTTCACCCATTAGGCTATTGCATGAGGATGGAACGAATTATATTACAGCTGCAGGTCTCAACACGTGGAGATCATAATTTCACTTTTTGAAACTTAACTCATCTTTGGATTAATTAAAGAGGATTATTTCCGTGCTCGTCACACAAGCACATGGCCGGGTGGATTGAGCTCGTTACAGACGCAAGCTTGGGGTGTGGACTACTTTGTTAAATATTGTGAACACTTGTAACATAGATGTACGTGGATCATGAATGGTTTGTAAGTAATCGTAACGTGTGATTAAAATTATTCTCTCAATTATACAATTTCATAAGCAAAATATTTTCTATTTTCTAGGCAAATATAAGTTCATGGACAAAAACGGGATGACAGGAAGGTGAGTTGATGACGACCAGGCAATACAATTGTCATAAATATTGCATTTGTACATAACGAAAATGATACATTCACAGTGTTAGAATTTTATTAAAGTTTCACTGTTTGACGTGGCGATTATCTTTTACTGTCATATGACAGTAGAGTCCATTTATCAATCATTTGCTACTGCGTGACAGCGCTAGCTAGGATGCGCCACATCAACGTTAGAACTTTATTAAAGTTTCGGTATTGGGAATGTATTATTTGTATGGTACACAAGCAAATTTCGTTGTTATATTTGAATTTTAGGAGGGTGTTCTCAACATAGAATTTCATGGAATTCAGAAATCCATATAATTTCAGGAGTTCTCAATTTAGAATTCTGTGGATTCTATAACAAATCCAGTGTTCTGAATTTGGAATTCCGTGAATTCCATGAAAATCTGGGGTTCTCAATTGCTCATGGAATCCTATAGATTTCATTAAATTGTGGAATTCTATGGATTTTTATGGATTTTTAAGTTAAAAATACACTAACCAAATTTTTCCCAAAATCCCACCTCCCACCCCTCGGATTCTCATGGAATTCATGAATTTTCATTTTTTTTCTCTAAAAAGTCTTTAGACCTACATAATCAACTAAATTATAATCATAAATTGAAAAAAATATGTTTTGCATTACCATTATAATTTCAAAATAGTTGCACCATAATTATCTTATGCAAATATACAAATATATATATATATATATAATAACAATAACACATATTTATTTATTGTTCATTGCTCTAATTTTTGAAAAATTATATAATATCCAATCCATAAAAATGAAATTTAATGGATGAGATGCAATATAATTAATATTGATAATTTCATAATTGTTAGTAAATAAAATTATTAGTAAGTCTAAATAAACTGAAACTTGTGATTTTTCATACGTCGCTCAACTTTTAATGGCCTTTTTTTTTACTTTTTTTTTGTTTTTTATTTTTATGATCTAGTAACAACCATCCAAATGAACTTTCCAGCCCCTTGATTATTCTACTCTAATGGCGAAAAAAATATATAACAAATTCCACTAAAATCCATGAAAATCTAAATTCAGTGACATAGAATTCCATAAGAATGTGAAGGATTCTATAGAATTCTATTAAAATCCATGAAATCCATGAAATTCTATAAAGCCAAAAAAATCCATATAATTCCATGTTGAGAACACCCTCCTTAGATAATACACAATTTATCTAAAATTGTGTATTATCTGAGGTTGTTAATATTGTGTATTCTCGTTAATACACAATATTAATGAGAATGAATAAATTGTCAAATTAATAAATTATTATGGTTGAAAATCATGATCTAAGGTTATATCAAACTAGTTTTTAGTTATTATAGACCGAAATTCTCACTTTTAAAGTTAATGGAATATATAGATGATTTAAAAATTAAACGTTTTATCAAATTTCTCCCGATCCACTTGTAGGTTTGAGAAATTTCCTTTGAAAATTGCATAGCGTTCGACATTTTTTATTCATTACAAAACAAAAATAATGAAATGTGGTTTGGATCATTTGTCAATTACTTTTCTTGCAAGTTGATGCAAAAATGTAAAAGATTCTCTTCACGTAAACATTACGTGGTAGGCCTATGCTATCAAAATGCATGCACTAATATACACTCAAGTTTGTCTTCCTCTTTGTCACATAGCTTCTCCGGTCCAGTCACGGAAATAGCTAGCTATTTCCAGAAAATTTGTTGTTAGTGATTAAAAAATGCGAAAAACACAATAATAGCCAATAAAATATACTATGATTGAATATTAAAAATAAAATAAAATATATGACTGAAACTTTTTAGTATTATTGTTACTAGTATTTTTCCCGTGCAATACACGGAACGATTAAGATGGTTTATTTATATAAAATAATAACAATACAAAATAAAAATAACAAAACATCACTACTACAGAAGTTACTTTAGAAGATTACTTTAAAGGGCGGTTATTATAGTAACCGCCCTTTAAAGTAATTTTACACCCGAAAATTTAATTCGGAAATGGCTAGAAAAGAAAGTGTGGGTGGTGGGTTACAAGATCATAGGCGGCGGTCTTTGGTGAAACCGCCGCCTATTCCATTTTAAATGGCGGTAAAAAACGACCGCCATTTAAAGTAAAAAAAAATAAAAATAAGAAGGAATACACGGCGGTCAAAAACCGCCGTGTATTCCATATTAAAAAAAAAATTGAAGTGTTTAAATGGCGGTCAAAGAAGACCGCCATTTAAAGTTAAAAAAATAATAATAATAAGGAATACACGGCGGTCCACAACCGCCGTGTATTCCTTAAAAAAAAATTGAAGTCTTTATGCGGCGGTCACAATGACCGCCGCATAAAGTACTCCCCCTTTTCACCCCATTCCCATCTGAAACACACCAGCAGATTGCCACATTCAACCTAGCTGTGCGAAAATGGAGAAGAACCCCATCTTCATCCTTGCGAAATTCTTTTAATTTCCAGCTTCCCATCCATTGTTACAGCTAGTGGAGCTCGAAATTGTTGGACTATTGTGAGGGGTGCAAGAAAGTATTACCCATTACCTATAAAAATCAGTGAGTAACTTCAACTTTTGTTTTATATTATGAATTGTGGTATATTCATCTTTAAATCTTACTTGTTTCTACACCTAGAATCGTAGTAAAGGTTGGATCTAGATTACATTAGTCATTTTGTGTAGAGATCCAAGTTTTTTTTTTCCTTCGAATTTTTCTGCTAAGGACTCGTTTTTTATTTTTTTTTTCTATTTCCTTCGAATTATTTATGTTTTGGACCGATTTTTTTATTTTTTCATTCTGAAAAATTGGGGTTGTGACATATTTTAATTTTCACTTTCTTGTTATATATGTTGGAATCTCCTAACTAATTGGAAATGCTACTAAGTGTTGGATGATTTGGCTATGTTTGGGATTAATATTTGGTTAATGTAATATTGACATTTTCTTAGTTTGTGGATTTACATGGGATGTTATTTAGTTTGCAATTGTAATACAATTGCTAACTTTGTAAATCGAATTTACAATATTTTGGATTTTTGTTTAAATTGGTATTTTTCATGCTTGTGCAATTGTTTTTTATGTAATAGTCAAACTAATTTTGGGATGTTCTTATACCAGGAAGCATTTAGGATGTAATTTTGGGATGGTCTTATGCTAGTTTAATGTTGGGATGTTCTTATACCGGAAGCCTTTTGGATGTAATTTCGTTTGTAAAGGTTATTTAGTACAGCAGTTAGGATTGGATCAAATTTTTCTTACTTATAATATAATAATACATTTAAAAGTTCATTTAGTACAATAGCTAGGATGGTATTGTATTTTGGTGTCATTTGGGAATGTCTCAGTTAGACGTTGCATAGTTAAAGTTCATAAGAGATTAAACTATATTAAGAAATTATATCATTTTGTAATTAATTAATTTTAACATCTCGAACATGTTGATTCAATATTAGCTCAAATTCATTTTTTATTTTCATTCTGATAACTTTTTATCTCTTAACAACTAATGTGGTTCTCAATCTTTCAAATATAGATGCCATCAAGTTTGTGGGTTTTTTTTAAAAATGTTCTACAAATATTTCGTCCAATTACAAAATTACAATCAACGTTCTACTAAAATGCTTATTAATTTGATAAAAAACTATTTTGATAATTGAAATTGAAATGCTTATTAATTTCATAAGCGTTATGAGGGAACGTCATAATTTGGGCTACGACTAGCATGTGACAATGCAATTTGGGAATGTTTCATTCTCTTGGGAATTTTATTTGATTTTATTTGATTCCATGGCAAACATCTTTGTTAACGTAATTTTTGAAAAAATAGTTTGTTGTATAATAGTTATTCAATTCACATTTGTGGATTTAATTAATTTGGATGTAATTTAGATTGCGATTACCTTCTTAACGAACACATGTTAATCATTTAGATCCTTTTATAATGATTTCACTTGGTTGCATATGTCGATATAACCTTCCGTTGGTACTTATATTGAAATGTTCGTATTAACTTTGTGCCTTTACCGCCATGCAGGGACATATTTTCAGTGACAGTGCAACCCCTCGTTTTCGCCACATTTTCGTCAGGTGAGTTTCTTCTCTCGTACAAAACTTATTGGTTGTACACGTAATGTCATGTCATCAATTACCACTAAGCTTAGAAAACCCGTTTGAAGGTTGGTTTGTAAGTTACACACTTCCAAATGTTCGGACAGTTTGTAATTTGCACTCTGACCATATGTAATTTGGCAATATTTGACTGGTGTTTGATGGGCGTAGTTCAAGCGATTACATGAAATGGTGCATGTTATTATGTCAATTCTCTTGTTTTTAACTCATGTAGATCTCTCAAAGCATGGTCAATTTGGCATTCTTGCATATTAATTGTAGATCTCTATAACTCGTGTTTGAGATTATGATTTAATGGTCCTATTCGTTGGTGAAGTTTTGGATGTATCAAAATACAATGTGATAGTTATGATTTTGGTTTGCATGGGAAAATCAAATGCTTGATTGGTGTAATGAAAGCTGGTTTGCATTGGAATATTATTTCCAAATGTTAGTTAATTATTGGATGGATTCGAAGTTATTTGAAAGGTCGCTACAGGGACAGGTGATAATGATTCTTTGGCGAGTCGGTTTAAACGACTATAGAATTATGTAATGAAAAAAAAAATCAACTTATAGGCGGCGGTTAGAAAACAGCCGCTAAAATGCTTATTTTAAAAAAAAAAAAAAAAATTTACCTTTGGCGGCGGTCCAATGACCGCCGCCTAGAGGCCTATTAAAAAAACCAAAATATCACAATAAACGGCGGTCCTATTGACCGCCGTTTATTGGCCCAAATGGAAAGGGTTTAAAGGGCGGTTCAAGTAACCGCCCTTTAAAGTGGTGGGTTTTAAATGACTCCCGGATAAATGGCTCCTGATAACCGCCGTTTAAAGTATATTTTAACCGCCCTTTAAAGCCATTTCTCTACTAGTGCATATATAATATTATAGATTTCAATAATGATTTATAAATTAAATTTTGATCCGAACCATTATTTTGTAAAAAAAATATCATATCAGTGTTCGTTGATATTTTAGGCAATAAAAAAATATTTGGGATCAAAATTTAGACAATGATTATTTGAGCAAAAAGAAATGTTCCTATTAAAATTTTTGCTACAATTTTTATCATTAACGTCATGCAAGTAGCTAAGCCATTTAGATATTTTTGAGCATGAATTTTTGAATATTGAGTGTTGGAAATTTTATGCAATGTAGATTGTATATTGTATGAAATGATAAGATCAAAGTATCTATATGTGAAACTTTATATATTGATTTTTCGGCAACAAAAAATTATGCAAAATAATTGAGAAAAAACTTTAAAAATTAATTTTTGATAATTATAATTTTTTGATAAAAAATGAAGAGATCATTAAATGATAATTTTGAAAATTATTTTTTCAAGTGGATTGCGAAATAATGAAATGGGACATGAAAGTTATCATTTTTCTATTTATTTTCTAATTAATTAATTATTCATTATAAATTTAATTATATAACGACTCACTATTATCTTTAAAAAATTACCCGCTATTTGAACTGTTCAATGTATATTACACATCAAAACTATCTAATAAATCACAATTTTAACGTGGTAAAGATAAAAAAAGCGGTTTTTTATTTAATTTTTAAATATAGAAAAAGGTTTTTTCTAAAATAGAAAATCACTGCCTACGTGGCACTGTACCAAAACTTAAAACGTATATTGAAAAAATTAATTCTCATTTTCAAAATTAATTTAATAAGTATTGTAATTTGTAACTTTGATCATTTGTCACATTTTCAGTAATGCATGTAACACTAAATATAAAAGAATTTAAAACATCATATAAATGAATTCAAAAATTAGAATACATAAAAGAAAAATACATATAAAATTTAAAATAAAGAAAATAATACTAAATAAGAAAAGTAAAATAAAATTAAGTAATGAAAGCAATTAATCCTTTAAAAAAAATCAAATATGGCACTGTCACTTAAGTACTTTGTCTAAGTAGCTCTTTTGTCTTTATATACAATTAGATTAGATTAGATTATAAAAATGCTAGAAACTTCCCTTAGGATACGCATTTATTTTCGTCATTACGGCTATTATTATCAATATCAATACTTACTTTATTTATTTATTTACTATATAAATGGTGGGGCAGTTATATTTTTATTTTGCCACACACTTCATTAATCAACGTGGATAGCCCCTCCTTACCTAACGCTATCGAAGAGGAAGTTTCTTTAATGTTTGACGAAAGGACAGTGCACTCTGTTCATTTATACATATTTAATTTACATTTAGTGAATAAATTTTATCAATTTGCTTAAGCCAAAATCAGTGATTAATTCAAGTAGTGTTAATTTAGCCATCTGTATCTTAACGTCTTGAACAATTCAAATAATTGCATTTATGTTTGTAATGTTATTTTCTTTTGTAATTCATACAATCATATTTTGCCACTTTTGTTTATGTTAATTTCTTGAACAAAAATTAACTAAAATAAATGCATTTGATCTTTTTAATTTAATGGATTTATCTCTTTTGTAATTCATGCAATCAATAATATATCCATGTTGAATTATTTGACAAGTAGTATTGAAAAAATAGTGAATTGGTGAATGATGTGAATATATGATCTTGCAAAGCCAAAACTCAGGTCCTGTTCTATACACAGTAAAATTTTAAAATTAAAATTTATTTTTTTTTGTCATTTTTTTACCATTCAAATATTTATTTGATAATTAATTTATATTTTTAATATATTTTTAAATTTCCACCTTTCCAATCTATATAAAATTTGAGTAAATAAATTTTATTGTGTATAGAATGAGACCTCATTATCGTTCGGGGCGACCGGGGTTCATACCAGGGGCCGAGGGAAGTGGGGTCCGCCGTCGACATTTTCTCATTGACTCCAAATGTCTAATTTAGCCATTGGCGACGAGGATAGATGAGAATTGAACTAGAGGACAAAAACCAAATAATGTTCTTTATGATTCCCATCGACTCTGACAGGTCTGACTAGACTAGCTTTAGGTATTTATTATACATTGCAAAGCACATAACCTCGACCTAAAACAATTGACGTTTCTACGGCGCAACCAATTACTACAAACTAGCTAGTACTACATTCGTTCCATAATTATAATTCGCTATTCCTTTTTAGGTCATTCTAAAATATAGATTATATTTCTTTTAAAGATATAATTAAAAGATTAATTATCTTATATGCCCTTATTTAATGTATATAATTATCACAAAAATAACTTAATTGAAATAAAACATCCAATAAATAAAAACGGTATAATAGGAAAATAAGTTTAAATTTTACTTTTTCAATACTATTAATTATATTTTTCTTAATCTTTGTGAAATTGAAAGTAGATTATATTTATGGGACGGAGGTAATATCAAACATTGTTGATGATAAATAAATAGTTATGATAAATATTATAATGCAACACAATTATCCTTTTCCATTTCAATATGGTTCTAAAGTTTTTTTCTTTTTTTGAAGGTTAAGGAAAAATATTTGAGATGAATAAACAATTCACTTTTTATTTCTTAATTGCTAATCCTATTATCCAAATGTACAAATACACTTTTTAAAATTTTTATTTATTCTCTGGGTAGAGAAAATTTCATGATGACGAACTAAGTGCTTGTTTGGCCCAAAATTTTTCAAAATTATTTTTGATTAGCACCATTATGACGACTCTCTCTCTCTCTCTCGATGACAAAACAATCACTCATTTTATTGATATGATAATTTTTTTCCATATTTTCATAATTTTTTCTTTATTTTTCTGAAACACATCATATATATAGTAGTTCAAAAAAGTTGGTGGATAAGTCTCCAATATGGGGGACGAGTCTTCCACTAAGTCCGCCTTCCGCCATTGATTACAATATCTTTAGCTAATATTGAGTCACTTTGAGGAAAATTGCTGTGGATTGTACCCACAAACACTATAGGAATGGATGATGCATGGTTTAGTTAGACCGCTAGACTGGTCATCCTATAGTATATAATAATAACATGCGCCAATAAGTTTTTGCGTGAAGATAGGTTGCGAAAAAGAAAGTAGAAAATTAATTGCACATTGATTAATAACGTTAACGCGTGAAATTAGTGGAGCATTTCATTTAATTTCATTTCACTCTGCCAATGCCAATACACGCTGTCTTTGGTGTCACACTTCCTTTTACTATTTGTGGAAATTTTAAGTCCAAGTCACGCACTAGCGTGATTAATTTGTTAAAGCTAATAATTACACTAGTCCGAGTCCATTGACTTGACTGCCTCAAGCTTTATCAACTAGTAATTGTAACTATTATTTTACCGGTTTTATTCTGTTGTTCATATGTGGTTATGTTGTGGTGCTCACACATAAGTGGATGCTCGATACGTGTTTCCTCTGATGGTGAGCGTCAAGTGGTGCCTATCTACCCATATATGGGCAATATAATGTGCCCACATGTGGGTAACGGAACGGGAATCATTATTTTACTATCTTTAGAAAAGTAAATTGGTGCAAACAGGACAGTTGTTTTGAGTTGTTGCACTGTGAAGATCAATTTTAAAAATTGTGGCATTTTGATCTTAGTCTCATTTTCTTTAGCACAGATAAGGTTTTTTGTGACAAAATTATCCTTTTTTTATAATTAAAAATAATATAAGTTCAATTATAATTGTATACAAAACTTTTAAATATGTGTAAATTAGTTCTAGATTTTTTCCTTCAATTTTACGATTTTAATTTTAATTTTTGACAGATTTCTATTTTGGCTCATAATTATATAAATAAACATATTTGCTCTTAATTAAATAACTTCATAAAAGGATTTTAAAATATTAGCATGTTTTTAAAATTTATTGTAGTATTAGATATAGAAATGATCCAGCACACTTGAGAGTGCCATAGTATTTTTCGGTCACCTACGAGGCTACGATCTCCGCTAGAAAAATCGAGATCAGATCCAGAACCAGTATGGCGAGACGAAGAAAACATGTGGCTGACTAGAAGCAACAAAGATCGCTTCCATAAGCATAAGGGTCATCGATTTTATCAATGACACCAAACCACGTAATTCCGATCGACCAGAAATCGTTACAGAGATCTTATTGAGACTCTCAATTAATCTGTAATGCAATGGTCTAAACCTGATTTAGGCCAAACAGGGACCCAACATGATCGATTCCATAAGCGAGCACCTGCCCCAGAATTAACGAAAAGGTTGGGAGTTGGGACCCAACCTGAGGAAAAACTTGATTGGAGGCAAACTTTTGTGAAAGTATAAAGGTCGAGGCATGACATGCAAATTATCCACATATATGTACGAAATTGTAGATCTCAATAATTTGAGGAAATAGGATTCACTTGTTGTAAATAAAATAATAGCAATTTGCCCTCATCAGATCGTTGGTGTAAATAACAATACTTATATGGGTTGTATATATATATTTTGAAATGAAATAATAATACTTTTGACTACAACATATAATAACCACGCTATTGTTTTAATGTCCATTTGTAGGTATGGTAAAATACTTATAAATTGGCAGATTTTCGATACGTATTCAGAGAAAATATGTGTAAAAAATTTGTCCATTAATAGATATTTTACTATATTCATAAATAAGCATTGGGGTGAGATTAGGAAAGTATTTGCATACAATGAATTTGTCGATAACAATAATTTACGTACAAAAATTTCATCATTTGGACATCAAATGATTTATTCACTTTTTATAATTTTAAATAAGTAAATCTTAGCAAATACAACAGTACAAAATCAGATACTAACTTCAAAGCATGCTAACATAACATTTGTATATAAAATATTTATAAGATTAAAGATATTAATTATTAAATGATTAATTATAAAAATACAACCAAAAAAAAGCTGAGAACCTAACTATAATAAGAGGCAAATATAAAAATCTTTGAATGCAATTAAAATTTAGTACACCAAATAAAAATCATGATGCCTATATAATTTGCCATCTCATTATTGTTCAGACAGACCTAGATCCATGGGGGCGGAGGGACGTTGGACCGGCAGGCCGCAGTCGACATATGTGCCCCGTTGACGACGATAGATGAGTAATTGAAGCGACTTTATTAATTTGACTGGAGGATGCTGCCAAAACTAAATAATGTTCTTCATATAGTCCCTATCCCTAATTAGCAAGAATCTTCTAAAACAATTGGAATGCCGTAGTTACGGTATATTCGGAATACTTTTCGGGCCCATAAGACCTTAATTTTGAAATTTGAAATTAGATCCAGAATCAACACGGCGATGCGGAACTCTAGCAATTCTAAAAATTTTCCAGCGACACCTATGGCGGTCGATCAAAGTTTTTTGCTATAATTTGGGCCAAATTATGCCCAAATACTTTGACCAGCCGCCATGGATGTCGCCAAAATTTTTTTCGAATTATTGAAGCCCCACCTCATTGTGCTGAATTTGAATCTGGTTTTAGATTTCAAAACAGAGGTTGTATGGGCCCGAAAAATACTTCAGGTGTACTACTGCACCCCCAGGTGTTTTAGAACATTTTCACCCTAATTAGATTCCCATGAGTTCTATCTAGAATAGTTAGGTATTTGTTATACACGCTCTCAACTCGGTGTTCATATGTGGGCGTACGAATCGGGAGCATGCAAAACACATACCCCCATTAATGCTTCTAGGGCGCAAACAATTACAGCAAACTATATCGTACATTATTAATGATAAATAAGTAAAGCAGTTATGATAAATATTACTCCCTCAGTCCCAATTATATAGGGCTTTATTTTATTTTTAGTTATCCCAATTATATAGATCCCTTTCTATTTTTTTTAATATTATACTCTTATTTAATTTAATTTAATAACTATACTTTAGAGTCATTTGTTGGTTCTAATAATTTTTAAACTCATTAATAAGGGCAAACTAGAAAAAATACTTATATTATTTACTTTTCTAATGAAAGCATTAATTCGTATAAAAAATGATAAGGGCCTATAGATTTGGGACGGAATGAGTATAATTGAACACAATTATCTTTTCCTAATTCAATATAGCCCTAAGGATTTTTTTTTTTTTTGAAGGCTAAGGAAAAATATTTGTCACGAACAAACAATTCACTTTTTGTTTCTTAATCGCTAATCCTATCATCCAAATGAACAAATACACTTTATAAAGTTTTTTTATTTATTCTTTGGGTGCAGAAAATTTCATTATGACGAAGTCCCTGTTTGGCCCAAATTTTTTCAAAATTAATTTTGATTAGCATCATTAGAACCATTATCTCTCTCTTCTTTTTTATTTTTTTATTTATTAACAAAACAATCACTCATTTCATTGTGATGATTTTTTTAATATATTTTTCAGTTTTCTTTCTTTGCTCCTCTAAAACGTCATATACATGGTAGTTCAAAAAACTTGGGGGACAAGTCTCCTAACGCCCCCCACTAATTCCGCCAGTTACAGTAGCTTTAGCTGAACGAAAGAAGTTGAGTCACTATGAGAAAAATTGCTAGGGATTGTACCCACAATCTATAGGAATGGATGATGTGTGGTTTGGTTAGACCGTTAGAGTGGTCATTCTATCGTATAATGATAATATGTGTCAATAAGTTTTTGCGAGAAGATAGATTGTGGAACAACGAAAATGTTCTAGTGCTCTTTGGAGCTCCGTAGTTATGGCACTTTTGGAATATTTTTCGGTTACATATGACCTCCATTTTGAAATTTGAAACCAGATTGCAGTTCAACATGGCGAGGGGGAGCTCTCTAAATTATGACAAAAAATTTTGATCGGTCACCATCGAAGGCCGCGGTGTTGCCGGAAAATTTTTCGAATTATTGGAGTTTTTCCTTATCGTGCTGGACCAAGATCTGGTTTTGTATTTTAAAATGGAAGTCGTAAGTGGCCGAAAAACGCCATGGGAGGGTCATAACTACGGCCCAACAAGCCTGAACATAGGGCTTGTTCTATTCACAATAAATTTTCGCTAACTTTTTCTCTTTCATTATTTTCAATCGCTTATACAATTACTTTATATTTTTTAATATATTTTTTTCAAATTCTTACCACGCATTTAACACATTGTTCGAGTAAATTTCAAAAAATGTGCATAGCCCATAATGCAAAAAATCACACATTGATTAATAATGTTGAGTGTTGACGCGTGAAATTATTGGTGCATAAGTGCATTTCATTTCATCCTGCGAAGTGCAATTGCCAATACGCGCAGTCTTTCTTGTCGCACTTCCTTTTACTATTCTCGGAAATTTTAAGTCCAAGTCACCCACTAGCGTGATTAATTTGTTAAAAAAGCTAATAGTTTCCCGTACTACAGTAAGTCCATTGACTTGAGTGCTTCAGACTCTAACAACTAGTGAACTTTTAACTATTAGGGTGTCTTTGATTACAAAGTCGGAAAATGGTTAGAAGGAAAACGTTTTCTGGGTAAATAAATTTCGGAAATTTTTTTTTCAGAGAAATGATAATTGGAGGTGTTTGATTGGGTTAATTTGAAAATTAGAAAATAATATTATTTTCCTTATTTTTGAGTTTTTTTTAATGAAATTTGATCATTTTCATTATCTCTATGATTAAAGTAAATTGTCCATTAAAAAAAAAAGAACAAAAAAGTGCCAAACTTTTTCCGGAAAACAAAAACCACCTCCTCCCCAAAGAAAATATTTTCCTCCAAAACAAGGAAAAGTACGGATTTCGAGAAAAGTTGGATAACGTTTTCCAGGAGAAGAAATGACAATCAAACAACCAAGAAAGGAAAAAAAACAAAAAAATAGATTTTTCCGGAAAAACAAATACGAATCAAACACACCCTTATTTTTCTATTTTCAGAAAAATTTAATTGGTGCAAACTCACAAATAAGGGTAGGCATTGGGTCGGGTTCCGGTCCAATCCGAAATCGATCCGATTTTTATCAATTTCGGAAAATAGGAAACGAAATTAAACCGGTGGTTTGGCAATTCGATTTTGTCATTGACAGGAATCGATTTGGTTTGGATCGGTTTGGCAGTTTATGTGTTTTTTTTTATAATTATTTTGAACCAGTTGGTTTGGTTGGAAATTTTAAACTTGCAAACTGACCAGACGGGCCTTTCAAACCGACCGAAATCGACCCTAGTCTGGTCGAGTCAGTCAGTTTGGGCCGGTTGAATATCCACTCCTGCACATAATAAAGATTTTTGTGACAAAATTTTCCATCTTTCTAATTCAAATTATATGTGCTCAATTTTATAATTGAGTACAAAACTAAATATATGTAAAGTCATTTTAGATAAATTTTACGATTTTGATTTTAACTTTTGACATATTTTTATGCTGACTCATATAATTGTATAAATTAAAATATTTGATCTCATTTAAAAAAAAAAATTGATCTCAATTAAATATCTTCATAAAAATATTTTACAATATTAGTCCGTGTTCCCACTGATACTACAGGGGTTTGAGGGATTTGGGTATGGCAATTTGGGATAAATGGCAAAAAGAAGTAGTTGATTCGAAGCTCTGCTGACTGGGGGATATATTTCAAGAGTATTGGCAACGTAAGAAGAAAAATGTAAGTAAATTTAGCCACTCCTTTATATTTTCCACCTCAAATTTGGGGTTTTCTACATATATTTTGTTCAATATATTATCTGGGGTTGGTGGAATGAGGACGGAAAAATTCAAATTTGGTTGCGCTCTAAGGAGTTTTTTTTTTATCTAGGTTTCGATTGCTGATGAATGATGACAATTAGGGTTGTGCGTAATTTAGGTTGAGTTTGAATGGATTTCGGGCATCTAATTAAATTGGTGTGATGAAAATTGAACCAAACCAATTCACCTAAAGGGTAAAAATCCAATCCAATCCAACCAAGGTCAAGTTGGGTTGGTCGGGTTAGGCTACAACCCAATAACAATTTAATAACTTTTTAGAATTTTAATTAATGTAAAACCGGTTGTTAGCTTAGTTGAATTCTAATTGTATATTTCACTGAGAAAACCTTACACCTTGAGTTCCTATTAAATTTTTTTTAGCCATTTCTTAACAATTTGTCATTTTATTAAACTTTTATTTTTAGAGTTAAATAAATTAATTGATAGGTTGGGTTGGATTGCGTCTAATTGGGTAATTATGTAGACCCCAAACCCAATCCAATCCAATCCAATCCAATTAAAAATTAAAAGGGACCTTTACATTAATATAGAATTTTAGGTTTTATTTTACGTAAATCCGGTAATGACAAATTAATTACGCGCTTAACTAAAAGATTAGAGATAAATTATAAAAATCATGGAAAATTGAACCGGTGGAGTCAATTATCTCATGTATAGGTTTTGTCATTTTCATTTTAAACCTTTTAAAAAAAATTTCCATATAATTTCGCAACTTGGTCCTTTAGTTGAGTTAAGGTACGTTACACAATCTGTGTAATGTCTTCCACATTACGCAAAATGTGTAATTCATTATTCTGTAGTCTATTATATATTACAAATGAGTTACACAAAATGTAAAATTATTCATATCACCTCATTCTTGCCTCAAAACATAATGTGGAATTTTAACGTCTAACCTTTCTAAAATTATTATTGTTTTCACACAAAATATTTAGTGTATTTCACCTGCTGATACATAGATTGTAATGTACTAATGAATTAAACATTAATTACATCATTGATAAAAATATGAAACAAATGCAAACTTAAATTGGGAAATTAACAAAATTCAACAACGAGAAGACAAATCAAGAAAAAGAATAAACAACAACCTCGTTCTATTCATTTTTCCTCATTTTGTGTTTTCTGTTGCTCTACATCTCTATGTTAGGCAGAATAGTCATAATCATAAGTATTATTTTTCATCCTCTATAAGCACTTATTCACTTGTTCGACCCATTTCTATTACAACAAATGGCAACAATAGTTGGAGCTCATGGGCAGTGTTGGGTTGGAAATTCAGGTGATGATTCCGTCGACCTTGGAAAATCCATCGAAGGAGCAGATTTTTCGGGCTTATTGGTGGCTTATGTTACTGCAGCAATATGCTATTTTGGGATGACCATATATGGCTTTTGGGAATACTGTTGGCATTGATTTACTTCAAATGGAGATGGGTTTTATTTGCACCACATAGAGAAGCGAGAGTGCGTTAACAGAGACAAGGAAAGAAAAAAAAAACTGAAGAAACATATAAACATAAACATTGAACATGATAGGTATTGAAAACAAAACATTGAACCAGATAGAGATAGGGGACTGATAACATATTCGGGCCGGATCATTAAACCGTTGTTACATGATTTATGCAATTGAGACGATTTAGCTAGATTTTTGAATTGTGAAAGATAAATGCCTTTGTCTTTCTTAATTTGCCCAAATTAAAATTTACAATCCAATCAAATGCAGTGAAAGATCCAACCCAATATCGATGGTTGGATTGAATGAGTTGAGCGGGTTGGACAGGTTTTTGCCAACCTTAAGACAGTTTTGTGTGGGTTTTTTATTTTGTTTCATTTTCTTTTTCCTATATTTAGTATTAGTATAATGCAGTATATTTTTTTGTTCAAAAATTATTTGTTAGTTTAATACATTACTAGTAATCGCACCCGTGCGTTGCACGGGCAAAAATCAATGCCCAAACACAATTTTCATTTTATTAATACGAATTAATTTCATATTGAATCTTTGTCATCATATAAAAGAGACATAGATAGGTTTGCTAATACTTTATTGGAAAAATTTCACAAATTTTGGAATACTTCTTTATATAAAATATTTGAAGTTCTATTCGTTAGATTCCCCTTTTTGTTACATATCAAATTTGTTAATCATTTCCGACTCATCACTCTTAAAATGGCGATATATAATTGTGTATAACTAAATACCAACATCTTCAATAAAAACCAACATGAGATAATGATTGACCTTGCCTTCTTGGGATTAACATTCTCTGACCCAAATTGTTCCCTGTAAAAATTTGTGCTTAAATAGAATCCAATTTTGTAACTATCAATCTCCCATTAATAATACAACCACATGATCAATATTTGTCAATAACATGATTAGAACACCTACTTTAAAACTCAAATTGTGATTAGGTACGCCGGAACACTTTATGTCATTCAGGAATTCTGTAGAATGCAATCCTTCAAAAAATACAGCACCTCTATCTCCTTTACATATTCAGTCTAAGCTCAAATAAGTTTTTTCAATTAAAATTATTCATAGACACCATGTATGTAATGATCAAATCAGTGCTTTGGTTAATAGTTACAAAGTTTAGATGGAATTAATATCATTAAAAAAATATATAATATCATTATTTTTTATTATAAAAATATCACAAATTTTAAAATACTTTTTTATTGTTTGTATTTGTTAGGTTCTTATTGTTATCAGATATCAATATTTTCAACCTATTGTGATATGTAAATCTTGATACTACAACATACAATTTATGAGTTATGACATTGAATTCGAACTTCAAATAACAGCTAAACATTTGTAAACAACAAATGTATCAATGTACAACTAAAGAAAATCAAGGTCAAAGTACATTTAATAATAATTAAATAATATATAAATAAAATGGTAATTTGTTACAAACCGGGAAAATGCATTAAGCTGCCAGTCAATGTTAAAAATAATGCAACCCTTAATAAAAAGTGATTATCATGATAAAAATCGTTAGCCAAAGATTGTCCTATTTCTAAATTTTAAGTTCATACATTTTTTAAAAAAATTAACTATTTGACAAAAAAACACTATAAGCGCAATTGGCCAATTTTTTTTTTTAAAGGCTAATGTTACTTTAACCAAGCAATTTTTTAGACCGTGACATAACTAACTATATCTATAATTAGCTGAAATTACAAAAAAAAAATTTATTTTAGTGAACGTAAGATTAAATCATTAAAAATTAAAAATTTAAAGTTATCTACTTAAATGAGAACTACAATTAAGGTCAAATATTGTACATCAAATAATAAAAGTTAGGTATGATATTTTAAGTCAAATATTTTTCTAATATTTTATTCTTTCAAATAGATAAGAAGCTTATCTGCCACTTAATAAAAAGTTAATCCAATTTAATTTCTATAATGATTTTTTAATATATAAAATGAAATGAAATTTAAATTATTGTTAGTTTATGAGACTATAAGTTGTTATATTTACAAATATATGAAATATATGATCTTATTTTTTTTGAAAAAGCAAATAATAAATATTAATTTAATTTTAGTAAACTAAAAAATAATTTAAAAATAATTTCAGTTATATTATTTGTGGTACCTACCGTATGGGTAGAAAGGATTAGTTACATTGCTTAAAAACTTATTAAAATATACATTAAATCATTCATCTTTTAATTATAAAATATACTGTTTTACCTAATAATGTAACAATTAATCAATTATAGTTTAGTTACTTAATTAATTATGGACTTAAATAGCTTTATAAAATATAGTTTTATTATTTAAAATTTTAATCTAAACCGAGGAAATTGAAAATGAAAGAATAAAAAAACAATTTGAAGAAATTTTAGAGAGAATGATAGATGAGAAATAGGTATGAAATAGGAAAGTTGAAAATCCCACATTGGTAACCAACCACAATCACTATTCCAGTAACATCCTATATCCAATTCAAATTTTCAATAGAATAAAAAATTTTGAAAATAAGCAAGTCGGTAATTCTCCAACAAAATGCATCAATAATTAAATTTTATATTATAATTTAACTGTAAACGTGAAATATCAACAAAATGCATCAACAAAATGCATCAATAAAGATTTGAGACGCATTCATTGGTGTTGATAAGGAAAGACGTGTGTGAACTGTTGGTGATAAAGATGAGAAGGAAAGGCGCGTGTAAGACTTGTTTGATAAAAGATTTGGGCTTATCTCAAAATATACCATTTAATCTTAAAAAATGAATATATCGAGATTGGGTGGGAAATGAAATTTTGTAATTAATTTTTTAATTCTAAAAATTGATAGTTAGAGGGAAAACGATCTCATTTTATTAATATATATATAGATATAGATTATATTGAATCAAAAACTCAAACATCCACCTAACACAAAAACTTGTTCCATTTTTGTTGAGCTTCTAGAACTCGTTCTGAGATTTGGATGTTCTTAAGCTAAATTTTATTGGGAGCCCTTAATAAATATTTTCTCCCCTAAAAAATTATATACACTAATTTCAAATAAAAACTTTTACTAAATAAAAACTTTCAAAATTATAGTGATGATAATATAAACAATCAAAATATTAGAATTAAACTCCCTCTAACTGAATAATTAGATTTTTATTAAAATAAAAAAAGAACCTTATCTATATGGACTTATAAATTTTGGGAACCTGATTTTTTGGGGGGCTCTAAGCGGCTGTTTAAACTAAAGTCTAGGACTAACTCTGCTTTCCACTACCATTATTTATCATGTACTCATATTTTTGTTGTGAAAGTTGTGTTTTCACGATTTATTAGATAAGAACATGTTTTCATATGAAAGCATTAATTAACGAAGGCATTAAATTTTTTTTATTTTTCCCGGACCATATCCTTTGATATGAGACTTACAGATAGTGTTATAAAAAGCGTGAAATACGAAAAAGCGTGTACTCGAAGCTTCGAGTATTACAAGCTTACACACGCTTAGGGAAAAGCGTTTTTCAAATTTTTTGATTTTTAAAATTTTTTTATGAGTCTAAGCTATTAAATAATTAAAATAGTATACGCTACATTGAAAAATACATCTAAATTCATAAATATTATACCCACTTTATAATTTCGACAAACTTACAATATAATTTTAATATTCTCAAATAGAAAAAATCAAAAAATAGACAATTCTTACTTAATAGATTTATAGGGATTGCATACTCTTGTCATAGTGCTCCCATGATTAGATTGAGAATCGAATATGTTTAAAATTTTGAAATTAAATTGGGTTTTCGATTGTATATTTATGATGTGAGATGTATTCAATTATTTTTATTTTTATTTAATTTATTATTTTCTAGCTTTGAACTCGGCTTTAGCATTAAAAGTAAAAATATAGGTATGGTAATACCAAAAAAAAAAACACTAGGCACGTCTAGGCGACGGTTAGTTGCGCTTAGGCGCTCCTAGTTGGCACTCAGGCGACGCTTAGTCTCACCTAAGGGGTCAAAATTTGCATTGACCGCTTTTTTCACACTTTTGGCTTAGGTAACACGTGCATGTCACGCTTCACACATAGGCGCGCTTTTTAGAACACTGCTTACATATAAAACTAAAAATTAATTGGAGATCCAATTTGTGGTCTTAAAAGTTGTAGATGAATTTAATTGAGGTGTTTGATTACGCTATGTTGTGATGCTTTAATTGATTGTAATCTTAAACTATTATTTTTATACAGTGAGATTTTACATGGCAAATCAATTTATATCACGTCAACAATGAGTAATCGATACATCAGTTAATCACATTTGTGATTAATAAAAACAACAAATGTGATTGAGAATTTCTTTTCAAGTGCTAACGAGAAATGAGTATAAAAAAGGATAGTATTTGCAGATTCTGCAAAATATATATAAATAAATTGTGATTTTATCATACAAATTTTTTTGAAGAAGATAGATATTAGACTATTTTCACAGCAAACCCTTTATCGTGTGCATCTGAGAGATTTGATAATATCTTCGGAAGATAACGTTCAACACCATTTAAATACTTCTATAACTTATCATATTTCCTTAATTGTTATCTTTTACATTAACGTGACCCTTGATTTATTATTATTATTATTATTATTATTATTATTATTATTATTATTATTATTGCAAACACAAAGCACAAGTGAACATACAGATAATGACACAATCTCTCCTCTCCAGTACATGGAGGTTTATCAATGACACCGAAGCATTCAATTCTCAGGCTGCCATCAGAAATCATTACAGAGATTTTATTGCGACTCCCAATTAAATCACTCTTGAAATTCAGGTGCGTTTCAAAATCTTGGAATTCAATAATCTCAAATCCATATTTCGTGAAAGCCCATCTCAAATTTTCAAATGATGACCCAAATTTTACCTATCATAGAATCCTGTTTAATGAGTTCTACCCTTTTCCAAATCTCAAGTACTGTTCCCTTACATCTCTGCTATATGAACCGATTGCTAATGCATTTAGAATTAATTATCCTATGAGCAATGAGAACATCTCTCTTCAGGGCATTGTGATTGTGGGCTCCTGTAACGGCCTTATCTGCATTTCCATTGGGGAAATGGGTGTGTTCTTGTGGAACCCACCTCTAAGAAAATACAAGAAATTACCCAATGTAGATGTCGAAACGGATCGATGTTTTTCTCGATCATACCGGTTTTGGTTTGATGAAACTAGCGATGATTATAAGGTTGTTGGGTTTTTCTCTGGACATGGATGTGTGGTACAAGTTTATAGTTTGAAGACTAATTCTTGGAGGAGGATCGAGGATTTTGAGGTCGATAGTTGGAGTTCAATTGTGGTAGCCATGTTTGCAAATGGGAAGCTCCATTGGAGACATGGGTATTGCGAGTCTAATGACTCGACGAGCTCGAATTTTGATCATCCGTCGATTATTGTCTCTCTTGACGTAGAGAATGGGACATATGGGACCATAGAGGAACCAAACTACGGAAAAGATTGTGTCTTATCGATACTGGGGATTTTTGGGAACACCCTTTATCTTCTTTGTAACTATAATGATGTAGTAGATATGTGGGTTTTGAAAGAGTATGGTGTTAACGAGTCTTGGACTAAATTAGCTACTATTCTAATTGTTGATTCAAAGAGGTACCCATGTATGATCCCAATTTATATGCTACAAAATGGAGAGATAGTGTTCAAGTGTGGAGACCATATAGAAGTTTACAATCCAAAAGAGAATTCTCTTAGAATTCCCAATATCAGTAATTTGGATCGGTTCTTTAGAGCCGTTGTCTATGTAGAAAGTTTAGTTTCACGTGCTTCTAATGATGGATCGGCGTGGCAAAACTTGTGAGGGTGAAGGAATGGGTAAGACATGTATTGATTTGCACTCTTTCAGCATATACATGGCTACTCAAGTTGACGCATGGAGAGATCAGAATAACTAATTAAACTAGTATACCGCTTTTCCTTCGCGGTGGATCCGACCATCGGCCGGAGGAGGAGGAGGAGGAGAAGATGGTAGAAGCAGAGAGTTTGAGCGATGTTGTTTTGAAGACGGAATGACGGAAGTGGGACGTACATATCATTTTTTCGGTGAATAGAGGAGAACTCCTTCCTCCGGTCAGGATTATCTGTTATGTTTTTGCTTGTTTGGAATTTTGGATGTGTTGCATTTGGTATCTTATATTGAGGAGTCGAGAATTTCAAGTTTAGTTTACCACTAAAGTACTAATGGGTAATGCAAAACCTTTTTGAGTGATTATGTACTTATTCTTGTTGAATTGTCTTATTTCAGGATATTGTTAAAGTAGAACCAATGTGGATAAGAATTTCATTTTATAGTTTGGTGAATGCTATTGGTCTCGGATAACTAAACTATAAAAAAGTGTCATTTGGGTGTATGACGCTATAGATTGTACGAAGAATCTAAACTTCGGTACGGATGTGCCAATCGTACATTCCTATGTTATATATATTACATTATGATATGTGTGTCATATGTTTAATTATGTTTTGTTTGATAAAGTAAAAATGGCCCACTAGATAATGGGTTCACGATAGTGATGGCAATGGGCCGGGTTCAGGGTAGTTAAACTTGAGCCAAAGAATTGGTTAAATAAGTGATTTTGATTAGAAGGCTTTTTGATTGCTACCCTTTTGAGGATGCATTTTCTCCTGCATATGGCCGTTTCTAAATTCTAATGCCAAGCTGGATTAACATCAGTCTTCTAGATCACTTGCAGCTTTCTAAATAACGTACTTGTTCATTTATTGCTTATCCAATTAAGTTTTGTCTAGATGGAGGGAAGCTCTAAATATTATTGTGTTGTGCGGATGTAATAGGGGGTGAACATGGTCCGATTTGGACAGTTTTCGACCTATTTTCAAACTAAATTATTTTGAGTAGTATGGAGTTTTTCTAAACCAAACCATTTCATTTTCCAAACCACGCCACACCACATCAAATCACACCACTTTTTATGATTTGGTTTGGTTTAAACCACGGTATATTTATCGGGCAATATAATGTAATGCGTAGAACAAGACTCTAAAGTTTCCTATGCACCCTAATTGAGTTTGAGAATCAACCAATGCAACGATACCTTTCATAGTCCCCCTAACTTTTACCAAGTACTATATTGCAATTAACCAACTATTATCAAGAAATAGATAGATTGGTGAAACAAATAACAATGTTTAGTCCAGAAAACTTTACAAAAACCAACAAAAAAATAAAAAATGATAAGCCAATTGATGCAATATAATTACTTCAATAGCCAAAGCTATATATGTGACATTGATGAACTTGTATGCAAATGTGATGGCGTGTTACATCACCGATGAACCTATGCCTAAGGCAGCCATCTACAAGAAAAAAAAGTCGAGTTTAGTTTAAACAAATTACAATCTCCAAAATGAATATCTTTTTACAATAAAGATGACTTAGTATATGACTTATATCTTGATTTGATCCATATTTAATATGCACCGTTATCAATATATAAAAATTATTAAAGTGAACCACTTCCTCCGTCCCACATGTATAGGCTGATTTTCTTTTTTAGGATGTCTTAAATATATAGTCTTGTTTCTATATTGAGAAATATTTTTTTTTATTTACCAAAATAATTTTATTTAATTTTCCTTATTATAACCATCAGGGATGTTCCGGTCCTCCCGAGCGGACCGTAGCTTACGGTCCGCCCGAGCGATTTTCTCCCTCGTCCGGATTCCGTTTTGAAATCCGAAAATTTTGTTGGATTCATCACGACGAGATGGAGCTCCAGCAATTTGGAAAAAAAAATTTGGACACCGTGGCGGCCCGTGGTAACTGGTTCAAAGATCAGCAAAGTTTTTGGCTAATTTGATGAATCCAACAAAATTTTCGGATTTCAAAATGGAGTCCGGACGAGGGAGAAAATCGCCCGAGCGGACCGTAAGCTACGGTCCGCTCGGGCGGACTGGAATATTATGCTTATAACCATTACTCCCCACTCTCACATATATAGTCAACTTTTTCTCTTTAAATTGTCCTTTATATATAATCATTTTTCTATATTTAGTAACATTTTTTAATATTCATTTACTATTATACCAACCTATATTCTTGAAAATATAAAATTTTTTATGAGTTATGTTCATTTAAATAAGGGTATTGTAGGAAGTTTGTAACACCCCAAATTTATAAACTTAGACATGGACGTGTCACCCTTTATTTCACTTTAAAATGCGGAAAATAAATAAATTAACTTACGAAATATTATTGTTTATTTTTTTTCTTTACAAAGTTCTATAAAGATTTCGACAGAGTTTACCCGATAACTGGACATAACCAACTTGTTAAGGAACCGAGGATCCTCATATAAGCTTCAAGAACGTAATTAAATTAAATTCTCTAAGATCATTTAGAAAGATACGAATAAATCAGAAACACCAATCCCATGTCTAGACTAAAATAACTTCTACCATATCCATTAGTCTAAAATAACAAAAACCATTAAATAACAGGAAATAATTAAAATAATGAAACAAATGACTAATAAGTAGCTATCCTAAGCGACGATAAGTTCTTTCACTTTAAAATTTAAAACTAGCAAAAGAACACCGTCTGAATCTGCCTCCAAGCGCTTTCCTCGTTCATCTAGCTCTCATCACCTATAATGAATGGAAAAAAATAATCTTGCGTGAGCTAAATCCCAGTAAGTAAACCTTATGCACGTGATACATACGTATGCGGTGTAAAGTTTAAATTAAACTTTACAACATGTATCCTGTTTTAACTTTTCAAACATTCTTTAGGCATTTAAATGACTATCTTTCTTTCCATCGTGAGCTCACTTGATGTATCACCTAGTCAATCAAATGCAGTGGACGATTCTTATTTGGAACCAGATAAAATTCTACCGGTAGTACCGCAAAGTGGATAAAATTACTTTCGACTTCCAACTTAACTTTCACTTTCAGTTTCATATTAACTTTCTATTGGGTATGCCTGGCCCCCCACGCCCCACTTTCCACTCACACCTTTCATGATATAGATGTATACCAATTTTCTTCACAAATTTGGGATACATACTTTTAAAAAGAGAGTATGTTCCACACTTTAACATCAAATACCTAATTAGCTTATCGAAAAATCATTAACTAGCACGACTCATGAATGTCATGACATGTCAATCATGCATGCTCCAATATAAAACCGGATATATTATACATACAAGTAGTAATAGAAGTATTTAAATCAAATAGTTATACGTAGCACACTAAACACGTTAATCACACCTCAAGCAATCAACTTGAGTCGAACTTCAAATGGGGAGTTTACTTACCTAGAGTCCTTACTAAGTTATTTTGAGAAGCAAGTGGAGGTGCCTTTCGCCACTCACGGGATCAACGTGCCGAAGATCCTAATTGACATAATTTAATTTAACCTCATGAACTTCTAATGAATCACAACTTGTATACAAATTAACCTGTCGATCTCGACAAGAGTGGGAATAACTCCCAAATGAAAGCACAGAACCATCAATTCCAATTTTCTAGGATAATTAACTCATTAAATAATGTCTTTCACTAAAATCACATCTGAACTCCAATTATAGAAATCAAAACAAGTTTTCAACTCTAAGTACAGAAACTATAGAAAATACCCTGCTATGGCAGTATGCGTTTATCGAATTATTTAAAATAGTAAAAGATATCATAAAAATCTAAAATTTTTACAGAAGGTAGGAAACTCGTACATATTCATCATATTTAAAAATCGTCTCATATAAATCACGTTTAGGGCATCAAAGCCATTTTTAACCAGACAATACCCTGTTCTCGGGTGGAATCTTCACAGTCTCACAAAAAGTATCATAAAATATTTCACGAGACTCCGAATGATGTCAAACCAATTCTAAAATGATAGGTAACTCATGGGAGATCATTTCCCAATTTGAATCACCTAGAAAATTCCATCTATACTAAAAGTTATAGCCTTTCAAAGTTGAGAGCAGAAGCCGGAAAAAGTCACAGGTGCAAAACACATTGGTTTTTTTTCTTTCAAGCAATTCATCAAACACTATGAGGGTTTGGTGGATATCAAGTAGTCTTAATCTCGTCCCATATCAAGACCTCATGCCCAACTCAAAGTATCAAGTAAGTTACTTTTCCCCAATCACCAAAGTCTCAATTAATCCATAAAACTTCAATTGTTTATCCCCCACTAACCTATATTAGGATTAAAAAAGATAAGAGTAAAGAGATTACCTTATTAAAACCAAATGGAGGTCACCACAAAAGAGAAAGAAGAGAGAGAGCCGATGGTGAAAGGAAGGGAGGAAACTACCTTATTAAAACCAAATGGAGGTCACCACAAGAGAGAAAGAAGAGAGAGAGCCGATGGTGAAAGGAAGGGAGGAAACGTGAGTTGTAGAAGTGAGCTTTGGTTGGTTTTAATTGAGTTTTACTTGGTGAATCCAACTTGGGCTTGTTCTCCATGATCTTTTTTTTTGTGTTCAAAACAATTTAGGTTGTGTTAATAGTAATGGGTGTAATATTGTGCTTTTAGATTTTGGGTTTAAGAATATGCTATTATAAATTAGCCCCACTAATTAAAATACACAATTCTAGCTTGTCAGTTTTATTTTCTTTGGTTAAATTATGAGTAAATAGTAAAACATTTAAATTACAAATAGTTTAAACACAAACGTAATAATATAACACATAAATTCATTTTCATTAAATCAAATATTCTAAGTGGCACGTTGAGCATGATGGCGTTCGAGTCCCTCCACTGCAAAGCAAAACTCAATAGAAGTCTATCATAATTATCAATAATAATTATCAATTATAATTAACTATATTAAATTGAGTAAATAACTTACGAATAAAATTCGTAATTATAATGGAAATAATATACGGTATTACAAAGTTACTTGTAAAATTTAATTTTTCAATATTATTCTTAATTTTTGTCAAGAAAACAAAGTGGACTGTATATGTGAGACAGAGAGAGTGTTTTTAAATAGTGCTCGTTAAATAAGGATAGATTACAAAACTAGCAAGTTGCAAAACTTGCTTTTCTAATAACTTTTCTTAATCTTTGCGAACAAGTTAACAAGCATATACAATTGAGATGGATGGCGTAATGAATAAATGAAATGGTATATTAGAAGATATTATGGTCTAAAAGGTCACTTTTTCAAATTCATTAAATAAAATTTCTTAGCTTTTGTAAAAATGAAAATTAGACTATCTTTATAGAATGAAGGGAGTAATTCTATTTTATTGATAGCGATGCTCATTAAATAAAGGCATATAAAAAAACTAATGAAATATTTCAACTATATTTATAAAAAGGACTATGACCCGTATGTTTTGCGACGAACTAAAAATGAAAAGGATTCTATTTTTGGGGTACGGAAGTAGTATTTAACGAAAAATGGGGGTCGACGATTTTCCTTTTTACTTTTTAAACTATTGGATACTTTCTGAAGCAGTAACCAGTAACGACCCGAACGCGAGCCCGCGAGCTCTGGTTCCTCTTATCACGACGTCGTTTTAAGCTCGTCATCATAACTGCGAACACCACTCCCATCTCTCTCTGATTGGTTGAACTGCAGGCTTTCATTAATTAACAGTGTCTCTTCATCTGTGAAATTTCATATACATGAGCCTAATGTTAATTTATTTTATGCACTAAGTTATTAGCAAATTGAATTTAGGTTTTCTGTCCAATTGTTTTCTTGGGGGAGTGAAAAACAACAGCAATCGATATAGATAGCTTAATATCTGTTGGAGAAGGAAGATGGCGGTTTTACGATTAGAAGGTCTTATTTTGTTGTTTTCCGTTCTGCTAATGTATGGCATTAGCAGATCGGAATCTGTTCATTTCAAAGACACATTCCTCGGAGTTTCCCCTGAAGGTGGGTCCGTCCTTGTTTCTCCTGCTTGAGTATTAGATTCACTATGATGTGAAATATAATTCTTTAACGTAATTGAGTTAATGGGCGTGCAGATGAGAAGTATTACAAATCGTCTTCTGGTACCATTAAATGCAAAGATGGAACAAAGAAATTCAACAAGTCTCAACTCAATGATGACTTTTGTGATTGCCCCGATGGTTCGGATGAGCCTGGTATTTTTCCATTAACTTCTTGAATTTGTTCAAAGTTTGTTCTGTGATGATATAGAGTTTTGTTCCTTTTCAAGCTGATATATAGTATTACTCATTGGTGGATATAAATTATGATGTTGGTTGTTGCGCATTTTTCAGTATTCCACTGAATTTATTCCATGGGTTTAATGGTGGCTATTGCAGGAACATCCGCATGCCCCAACGGAAAATTCTACTGTAAGAATGCTGGACATGTTCCACTCTTCTTATATTCTTCTAGGGTCAATGATGGTATATGTGGTAAGCATATAAATTATAAAAATTTCTATTTCAATTATTAAGGGCTACTCTTCTTTGTCATTTGCATACTTCTGCTCTAAGATGATGCTTCGGGATATATTATGTTCTATTAATATTAAATTATAAGCAGCACAGGATTTAGGATATGTCCAACTCAACATCACCAGTTAAAGGCCATTCATCTGCGGAAGGGATTGACATAATGTTACTAGAACTATAGTACAATGCCTGTATTCGAATTGCGAGATAAATACGCTCCTAATGTGGAATTTTGTATGTATAACCATAAGTTTGAGCTCAGAGTAGGTAAAGAAAAGAAAAATTTTCTGACAATTAGATAGAGTGAGCACACTTATTTCTCTTTTCATCATGATATCACCACCTATTCTGTAAGTAACAGAACTCTAAAGTTATTTTATATACTATGTTCTGTTACATAGAGACTACATAAATGTAATCACATACTAGAATTCGAAGCATTTGTGTAGTTCTAACTTCTAACTGCTAATGACTGTTCAATAAATGTTATATCTGTGCTCAATAGGTTGATGGATTTGAGTTTTCCTTCCATGTTTCCTCTGGAGAATAGGTCTAACCAACAGAAGCTCTCTCTTTTTTTTTACTTTGTGTTTGTTTTTGTTGGTTACACTAAGCTAAAGAATAATATGGTTGCCCTGTGTGAATATTCAATTTGAGTTCTCCTTTTTCAGTTTCCAAGAGAATTTCATATAAACAGTGTCTCTACAAGGAGAATAGTGGTGATCTGGTCACTTTTTATCTTATGGGAAGTTTCAATCTATGCGTTCTAGATATACCTGTCTAAATAATGTTTTTCTTGGGAATAATTTTTACCTGATGATCTCCTTTTTGTCCTCAAGAATTTTTATCATTTAGTCATATGTCGAGTTAATTTTTGTTCATTGTATTTCTAATTTCACCTAATATGCATCATGCTTGCATGCCTTTTGTTCATGGACATATATGAGGGGTACAAGAATCTTTTCCATCTTCACCCTCATATTGTTCTTGCTTTCTTATTTCATTATTTTATCCCATCTACCACCTTATTTTGGAGTAAATCTTAAAGCAGCACATGTTGAGCAGATTGCTGTGATGGGAGCGATGAGTACGATGGTAAAGTTAAGTGCCCTAATACTTGCTGGGAAGCTGGAAAAGTCGCTAGGGACAAATTGAAGAAAAAAATAACAACATATAAAGAAGGTGTCACTATACGAAGGCGGGAAATTGAACAAGCAAAATTAGCGATCGCAAGAGAGGAGGCTGAACTATCAAAGCTGAAAGATGAGGAGAAGATACTCAAGGGATTGGTTGAACAACTTAAGGGTAAAATTTTCTCCTTTCCTCAATTGCATTTTATGATTCCTAATTTCCTACTACCTCCCCCCATCCCCCACCCCAAATCTCAACCACAGCAAAGAACGAGAAAAGAGAGAAAAAGGAAAGCGAGGAGAAGATAGAAACTGAATAGAACAGAAAGGGAACGAAATGGGAAAAAATATATAAACAAGAGACTGGAAATGTTGAGTGACTGAAAAGATTATTTGCAGAATCTTTGTGCACATGCATGCTAGATCAGAGTTAACTGGAATGTAAACTTTTTGGCATGAAATCTCCCCACGATAAAGTATACCAAGAAGCATATGTTTCCTTATATCTCAAGGACGCAGAGGTAGAATCTGACATAATAGATGGTGATAGAAAGGTTCATGGAATACAAACAGTAGATGTGCCTCTACTTTGAATTGCCATGACCTGTGTTACCCTGGAGATAGATCAACTTGCTGGCTGCTTCCACAGCTGAGGTCTTTGTTAAGAACAGTCCATGATCATTTGTTCTCGATACTCAACCAAAAACTTAGATAAAGAGCATGTTCAGGAAGTTGTTTATAAACTGATAGAAATGACTGACTAAGAAGTAGGAAATGTGATTTAACCAAAAGTATTTTTAATGAAGAAGTTTATAAATGCTACCCGCTCCTCAGTCAGGCTTCTAAAATTTGAAACTTCATATTTTTTGGTTGGTTTGGTTGCGAGGTTCTGCTTTGACAAAATGCAATATCAGTAATAGTCTAGACCATATTTCATTCGCTGGGTTTAATTATTTGTTTGCTGTGAAAATTAAAGAGGCGCCGAAGGAATGCAGTTTTTGTATAGCTCCAGTATAGAAGGTTGTGCTGTGTTTTCAGAAGATCCAGTAGAGATGTCGAGTCCATCTCAAACTTAATCAATCTGGCGTGTTGCAAACTCAATAAACTAACTATTGAGCTTGTTCAACACTCCATGTTCATCATTTGCACTGAACTCATTTATTGCCTCATTGACAAGCATGCAACCTAGAGCTGCATCTCAGTTGCTTCTGAGCATTCTACTACCTTAACATTACTATCTCACCAATCTGTCTGCTAGTGGTGTCTCTAAAAGATCCTGGTGGAAGTTATGGAAATAGAAAATCTTTTAACTGGAGGAAGATCTTTTAATTGCTGGAAACTTATCTAATTCCTTGTTTTCTTCTAGATCTGTTGCCAAATTGGTTTTGTTTCCTTGTTTTAAATACTGCATTATGCATATAGGCAAAGTAAATTATATAATGAATATAAAGAGAGAAAATCTTTTCTTTCTTCATGCATCCTCAGCATCGTAGCATATGCAGGTAATCCCAAAACATGAGAAAATTTCATAAAGTTAATGAAATAAACTTCCTGTGACTTACAGGCGTATATAAATGATCATCGCGCTTTGGAAAGGGTTTAGCATATTGACATTAATGGACAAGCATATAGTCATTGTTTTGCTGTCTGTATTGATCAGTAGAAATATTGCTTTTTCCTGTGCTTTCATTGGGTTTATGTGCGCCCATTACCTTATGAAGTTCACTTCTTCTAAGCTATGTGTTTCTCTCATTTATGGATGCATCTGCAATGGACACTTTAAATTGAGAGAGCCACATAAGTATTTTTTGGACTATTAAGTGACACATCAACTTGTTAAATTTAAGCAGTATTTCATATACATTGAAATTGAATCATCACAAGCCATGTGTCAATGTTTTATTAGACTAAAAAGATGAGTAACAAAAATAGTAATAAAAAACCCTTTTCTTACACACAAATCGTCACTTCACCACAGAACTTTGTTAAATTTAGCTAGCAACTTAGGAAGCACACCCACTAACACGTTCATGGTAGATGAATTTTGACTTTTATCATACTGCTAACATGTAATTTAAAGTGTCCATTGTGGATGCTCTTGTCATACTAAATTTGTTTTAATTTCTCATCTAGATCGCAAGGAACAGATAGAAAACGCTGAGGAGAAGGAACGGTTGAAGAAAGAAAAAGAAGAGCTAGAAAGAAAGGAAACTGAAGAAGCTAAGTTGAAGCAAAGCAAAGCTGAAGAAAATGCTGAAAGTGTAGAGCATGAGAAGAATGACGTTGATGGTGACATTGGCTTACTAGATGGTTCCCCTTCTCTACAGGTTTTACCTATATAAACTTGGATTCAGACTAGACCTATTCGTTGTTTGTTTGCTAGAGATTTTTGAAAAAAATTACTTTCAATTGCGTGGTTAAAAGTCAAGGAAAAAAAAAACTAAAAGTATGAATGGTTGAAAATAATGTTGGGAAAAATAATTTTCTTAAAGGTTGCACCAAACAAGCTCTAAATTATGTTGCACATCACACGTGTAAATAGGCTATAAATGATACAATGTTGAAACTGATATTTTTAACTGCCACATGTGTTGGTCATCGTAATGAAGAAAAAGTTCAAACTTGATAGAAAAGGTAGTACTTGTCACCCTTCTCCCCATCCCTTATCACCCATGAGGGGTAGGTGCTTGTTCACAAAAGGTTCCTTCCTATATTGATGTTGACTTATATGAATCAATTTGAAGGAGAAATGTTCACTACCCAATTTCCAACTGCAAGAAAGTTGATCTCAACATAGGTAACTGAACTCTGTATGGTGAAAACAATATTTTAGAGTCTAATCTTTGTGTGTGATTGACTTTTAAATGAGTAACCTAGTTTCAACACATGAAACTTCGTTCGTGTGTCAGGATTGTATCTAGATATAACTGTGTAAGAGCTTTTAGTATTTTAAAACCTCTACTCTTTGAGCAAAGATTGGACATTGTGTTGCATTAATGCATCATGGATAATCACTGGATACTAGTACTAGTAGGCTCCGTTCTCTTGTATTCTGGTTTCTCCCCTCCTGCTATTTATATTTACTTGTATTTAATAGGACGCTCTGGAGGATAATCACAAATCTGCTGGTGACTCTAAGATCAGTGATCACAGCAATGATTTAGAACAGGTGAAAGAGGATTCTCCGCAGGTATGGTCTTCTTGTACAGAAAAACTGCCGGCTTTGGCAAATCATAATTAGGTTTATATACAGTCTGTTACTTCTGTCTTATCTAGGATGCTGAACATAAAGAGGGAGATTCCACTGTTAATGGAAAAGCTGCTCTTGAAACTGGAAATGAGGTATGTGCTTTTAGCAGCCTGATTTGTCTTGCACGTATACATAGATTTTAGGTGCTTGGTATGTAGATGGTGGAATCTTAGTTTCTGATGACTCAGCAACTTTGGCATGTCTGACTTCATTTGAGCAATACAAGTAATGTCACTTAGTGTTTCTAGGAGAAAGATGTACTTGAAGATACTGAATCTTTATCACGAGAAGAGTTAGGGCGTCGTATCGCTTCTCGATGGACAGGAGAAATGAACGAGCACCAAACCAAAGAGGTGGTGGATACCTCTAAAGATGATGATTCTCAAACCTATCAAGAAACACCAGACGACAGCAATGATGAGGAATTTAATGGCTATGAGTCAGAGGATGTGGACCAGAAGTATGATGAAGATGATGATGATGACAGTGAAGACCGGACTGAAGAGTATGAAGATCATGATGATTCGAGTTCTTCATATAAATCAGAGTCAGATGACGAATCACACTTGTCAGGTGGTTGAATTACTTTCAAATCTTCACATGGAAGGACATATCATTTTCCACATTCTTCTTTATCTACAACTTCTAGTTAACCAGCAAAATACTCAAATTCTATAGATTCATCAGATATTACTGGTGCAAATAGCCAGTCATGGCTGGAGAAGATACAGCAAACCGTGAAGAGCCTCATTCAAACTGTCAAACTGTTCCAAACTCCTGTGAATATATCTGGTACCAGTAGAGAGTTTATAAAGCATTCATGTTAAAACAAGAATCAGTGGGTACTGATGCTTTTTCATTTTGCATCTGCAGACGCTGCACGTGTACGCAAAGAGTACGATGAATCCAGTTCAAAGTTGTCTAAAATACAGTCAAGGATATCAACTCTCTCACAGAAGCTAAAACATGATTTTGGTGTGCTAGACATTGATGCACTATAACCTTTGTGGGAGATGCTCTATGTACACAAAATCTGTCCACACAAATATCCACAAACTAATAGAGGGATATAGCCCCTAACATAGAGGGGTAGAATGGTAACTTCATTTCACCATCTATTAGAGTGTGGACACTTGTATGGACATGTTTTTGTGTATACACATCATTTTCCAACCATTTTTACTCTCTATTCATTCACATCCTTAAAATTCACAATTTTGCATGATGAACTACTCTGTACTTTTATCTTGCAGGACATGAGAAGGAATTCTATTCATTCTATGGTCAATGTTTTGAGAGTAAACAGAACAAGTAAGAAACTACCTAAACTATTCATGTGGCCATTTTAGAGGCACTGGAATATTTCTAGTTTATAAAATTGGAATGTATTGTTTCAGGTATGTTTACAAAATCTGTCCTTTTAAACAAGCTACTCAGATGGAGGGTCATAGTACAACTCGTTTGGGGTAGGAATATATTTATGCATTCGCGTTTCTATCTGATATATGTTTTTAGCCGTCTCCAACTGATTTGGGCTTTGTCATTTAATTTTAGCTATACTGCTTTTCTTCTCATATCTCTGCTTGTGATGTTTGCTAGAACACATATTTAGTTTAATTTGATTGTCATCTGCTATTTATCCTACGCTATAGGAGCTGGGATAAATTTGAGGAGTCCTATGGGATCATGTTATTTTCAAATGGAGATCACTGCTGGAATGGCCCAGATAGAAGCATAAAGGTAGATATTCATAGCTTAAAACTGAGTTTTTATATCCTTCTACAATTTAAGGGTTGTTTCGCTTCCTTACTTCGCCAAAAAAGCCGCCCCTCATAAAGGATGCCTCTCACCTTTGTTTTTTTTTTTTTTGGTTTCACTCCTTGAAACTTTTGTTTGGGGATGCTACTGCAGTTTTCACATATTAAGAATTTTCATTTTGCCGTACAGGTGAAGTTAAGATGTGGTTTGAAAAATGAAGTTACAGACATAGATGAACCAAGCCGTTGCGAGTAAGACTCTCTCTCTCTCTCTCTCTCTCTCTCTCTCTCTCTCTCTCTCTGTGCATGTGTTTTCGCATTTGGATTATGTAGAACTGGCTACCTGCACATGCTTTTTATTTGCTGGATTTATAGTATCTCCACATATTTATATTTGCAGATACGTAGCGCTGCTATCTACTCCAGCCTTGTGCGTGGAAGATAAACTCAAGGTTACAATTTATGAACTTTGCTGATTTTATTTTTTGCATTAATACTTTAGTATCATCCTCAAAGCAACTTCTAATGTTGGTTGCAATCTGATGAAATGTTGTAGGAGCTGGAAGCTAAATTAGAGGCGATGAACAAGCAGCAACCACAGAGTCACGATGAACTTTGAACACCTCTTACAGGTGATTTTTTTTTTTTTTTTTGACAGAAACTGAATTATCCTCTAGCTTGAGAAGAATCGTTTCTTCGCCTTAAACGGCAGATCATGGAATTGTTTGCTTAAGGAAAAAGCAGAGGTCAAGTGTAAAGAGTGATGATGTAATTTTATTGAGGAGTCAACATCATTTATGGCTCATAAGTTGTAGCCAGATATTTTGAATTGAGGTTGTTAGACAGAGCAGTAGAATAGATTCACGTTTTTCTGGTTTAACTTTGAAGAAAAATATCAGTAGTCCTTTTTCAGTTGTCTTGAATCACTGAACCTAATGTACTGTTGGCATCGATAACTATATATGTACCAACGAATTTGATCTAGTCCTAGTGTTGGAACTTTGTTATAGTTTTAGCACTTAACGTGATGCTGTTCCACGCTGTCACGTGGCTGTTCAGTCCCACTTATCTGCCCCTCTCGTGTTGTGTAGTCCTGTTCCCTACTATATATGCACCAAGCAATTTGATCCGGTCCCAACGTTGGAATTTTTGTTATAGTTTCAGCATTTGACGTGATGTTGTTTCTTGTTGTCATGTGGTTGTCCAGCTCCATTTATTAGGGCCCCTTGGGCTGTGTGGTAATGCCAGGACGGGCTGTGTGGTAATGCCAGGACGGGCTGTGTCAATGCTGAAACTATAAGAAAGTTCTATCGTTGGGACTAGAAAGGGGCTGGTACTTGAACCCAGAAATGGTACCCAGGCCTTGTTTTAACAAAATTACTATAAGAGAAGGGAAATGTTACTTTTACAAACAAGTTTCTGTTAGTTTGAAAAGCGAAAATGCCACATGATTTTGAGATGGTGCGAAGAGAAATGTATGGAGTCTTGAAGTTGCTTTTTCAAGTAGGCTTTATATAGAATTTGATATCATGAAGTCTATAGTGCAAATGCCAATTTTTAAACTACTGAAATATAATCCAACTTAATCCAATGTAATACCATCCACCTTTTACCTTTACTTTTATACATCCACTATGATGAATTTCAATGTTTTTTTGAAAAACGCAACCGTAATATTATCCAACTATAAATGACTGTATTATTAAAAAAAAAAAAAACTATAAATGCTTGTACGATGCCTTAAAATGAAAACAATGTCTAGATACTATGTTAAACATAATCTAATTAATTTTTTGCGTTAATCTCTTCATTCCATTCCTCTTAAATCAATAATTAATGTATATCGAAATTATTGATTCTTGAATCCATACCATCCACTGGAAATGTATTTATTCATTTCTATTTCATCTGTGACATAAATAATAGTCAAATTGTATCGTTACACATGTAACATTTTTGTGGAGAGCGAAAAATGAAAAATAGTTGCGTAGGTGTGAGGCTATTAGCTTTTGAGTTGGGGGATGGCGAAGGCTTGAAAGAGCAGCTTTAAAGAACTAAAAAGTACAACAAAATATGGGCCAATTCGTCTTGGTGCGGCGCTTGGCTTTTCACTGTTTTGCTACAGTATTGTTTGTTTCTGTGCTTCGAATTGGTCATCTGCTTCGAGTCACCGTGGCTTCACTCCATCTTTGGTCGTCAACGTTACAGATCCAGCGGCATGTATATGATGATCACTTTGTTTTAGACATTTTTGTAGGTATTTTGCTGTTTCTTACTTTTAACAGGAGTGATGTAATCATTCTTTTGATTTTTAACGATATTGAATCTGTGATATTTTATTATATTTTACCAATTTAACTGAATAAAAAAATCTCTTCTTCAAAAATAAAAAATAAAAAATATATGGGTCAATTATCTGCGCTCCGATTGAACCTTTTTGGGTCTCAAATGGCCAGATAAGCATAAACTCAACAGGTCCCTTCGCAACCACTCCTATTTTTCTGTTCAAAACTTCAAATACACACAAAAGTTTTATTTAACCCTTCACCCTTGACCCTTGTCTCTTGCCCCCACGTGGCCACATTTGTGGCGGCGGATATCATGTGTATATTTTCCTTTTTTCTCTTCAAAAATTCATCTCAGAAAGGCTAACAGTTTTTTTTTTTTTTTGGGTTAATATCATAAAGCCCATTGTCTAATATCGATTTACCATTAAAATTTAATTGTTGAACAACTTTATAATTTTAATTAATGATCAAGGTAAAAGATAACTTTTGAATTTAACAGTTAACGACCTTGTATTTATACTCTCTCTTTCAATGCCTATTTTTTTCGACTGGTCAAATACACGAAGAAATTGTCATTCTATAGTAATAACTTGAAATGTTTGATATGACTGAGTCTCGAGTCATTCAGCAAGGGTGTTGCACGCGCGCCTTTGCAGTTGTCTGCAACATGTTTGCAATTACGTAGATAAATCTTGTCATTTTATCGTTTACGTTACTATTAGTGTTGTACAATTAATTAATTGATGTGTTACGCCCTGCGCAAAGCTCCGGCCGCAGGTAGTGCAGAATTGAATCGATACCAAAACCAAAGTCAGCGTATGATGTGGGATTTTCACTTTTGGGTTGGGGTGGTCACGCAAGCTACGACGCCCACTACGCCTGATCAAATGGAATCACCCGATTTATCTCCTTCACGACGTCTGGCGGTGAGAGGCCGAGGTGTCGAATTACACCTTTTGGTACCAATTAATTGATGTGTTACAATTATGTACGATGATTAATTAATGTGTCACAATTATGTACCGTGAAACATTACTCTCGTTTTCTTATCTATTTACAGAACCGTGACACTGAGAATGTTCTTCACAGATTTAATTCTATTAAATCTCAAATATATTTCTCAACCAGTCTTCCAATTAATTCGACAGTTATTTTAATTTTAATTTTTTTACAACTGTCCACCACACATTTAAACCACATTAATTTAACTCTCAAATTAATTAATCTCTATAAAATATGCAAACATCATATTTTGATTTGTATAAATAACATTATTCATTTACTCATATATCTCTTAATATGACAAGAAATAGAAACAACAGACACCATAAATACGAATCCTATTATGCAATTAGACCGATTCTGAGGAATAAATTCAATGGCAAATGCATAAATTCGTCGATAGTTCGATGACTAATTACTACTAATTAGAGTTTATAACCCCTTTTTCCCCCAAAAGAGTAAATAAATAAATAATAATAATAATAATAATAATAATAATAATAATAATTTTCTATGATGTGGACACCTTCGGAGGCGAACAATTGAAATCGCGTGTTGGTTTTTGACAGATTCTATAACTCGAAAACTTGCAACGCAAACCAATCGCTCTCTGTCTCTCTCTCGTTTCTCTCTCCCAGTCTCTCCGATCCATTAGTAGAATATAGTGTTCATATATATTCTGGATCGAACGGTTGAAATCGACAAGGGAATTTCGGAGATACGTACACCAGCATGTCGACGATGGATAACAGTTATGTCAACGGAAGTGATATCGTCGGCGAGAGAAGACCTAAAACGAAGATCGTATGCACGCTGGGACCCGCGTCTCGCTCGGTGCCGATGGTGGAGAAGCTGCTTCGGGCAGGTATGAACGTCGCCCGATTCAATTTCTCTCACGGATCTCACGAGTACCACCAGGAGACGTTCGACAATCTTCGCAAGGCTATGGAGAATACCGGAATCCTCTGCGCCGTCATGCTTGACACCAAGGTGTGGTCTCTCTCTGTCTTTCTGTATATGTGAGTGTTTTTGCGTTTGTGAAAGTGAGTGAGTCGGGTGCTTGATTACGTGTTCTGCAAGGGCGGTTATATATATGTGTTGTTTTTTTCTATTTAATTTTCTGTTAAATTTTCTCATTGATTGACTGATCTGGGTCTGTTTGTTACCATACCGGTGATGATTTATTGCTGATCCTGTGTTTCCTTTGTCCGTGCCTTTGATTCTATTTTTTGCCCAAACAGTGGTCGCGTAGACTGATCTACTTTTATTATAAGGGATTTCTTTTTTTAGTTTTGGAACTATGAATTTTTGGGATTCTTTTGCTTATTTTCTGCCAATGCTCTTCCTTTCAATCATTCGATGGACTTCTGTGCTTAAATTTTTTTAACTCGGGACCATCTGAATTTTTGGGAAACAGATACAATTGCCTATGCCCCTTCTCTTTATTGGGAAATATATGAATTGCTTAATTATTGAAAATTTATTAACATATACTAATACCAGTCTTCTGGAGTTCCCTGGTCCAGTCTTTCTATGCACACACATTGGGATACTTTTGAATGATGTGTTTGACTGAAGGGAAAATGTAGAAGTGGTAAAATGACCTACTTTTTTCCTTCCGTGGAAAATATTTTCCATTGAGTGAAAACATGTCCAACTACATTTTCCACCCTCAATCAAATTCATCCTAATAATGGGCTAGTTACGTTAGATTTCGTTTCTAGGTTCTCTGGTAATTGCTAATGCAGTCTTTATATAAGGTCCTTCCTTGAGCTACTGGCTTTTCCTGACTCTCTTGACAATGAATTCACCATCAGGTAAGATGTCTACCTCCGGAACTTTTAAGCTGTGTAGAATGTAGGATTTCTTCTGTTTGGTTCTCTTTACGTGGTTATGACTACGGAGGTAGTGAACTCTGTTATATCATTATTTTGAAGTTGCGATTGGCAAAATGTTTTCTGTTGATACTTGTTATGTGAACAGTAGTTAACATTTACATTTGTGTGATAACTCAGGGTCCAGAAATTCGAACTGGATTTTTGAAAGATGGAAAGCCAGTTCAGCTGACACAGGGTCAAGAGATCACAATTTCCACTGATTACAGCATCAAGGGTGATGAGAACACCATCTGCATGAGCTACAAAAAGTTACCTGTGGATGTTAAGCCAGGAATGGTGATACTGTGTGCAGACGGCACAATCTCATTCACTGTGCTATCTTGTGACAAAGAGCAAGGTTTAGTTCGATGCCGCTGTGAGAATACAGCGGTTCTTGGCGAGAGAAAGAACGTAAATCTCCCTGGGGTTATTGTAGATCTCCCTACTTTGACAGAGAAAGACAAGGAAGATATCATAAAGTGGGGAATTCCTAATAAAATTGACATGATTGCGCTTTCCTTTGTTCGCAAAGGTTCAGATCTTGTGGAGGTTCGGAAGTTACTGGGTGAACACGCCAAAAGCATCCTCCTTATGTCAAAGGTTTGCCAGCATTTGTATTTTACGAACAAAAGTTATAACTCAGATTTTAACCGACTAATAGGAGGTGTTATTCTTACCTAAGTACCATCACGTGTTGGCCAAATTAAGTGATACATCTGACTACTGATGTTTAAGACTGAGAAAGAATCTATGGCGTCCGATAATATTTGAGAATAGTTATTGAAGAAATAGTGTTGTTTGAGACTGGTGATAATGTTACAGTCTCTCCGGACACTTAAAGGATGTCTAGAACACAATCTTGGCTGATCTAAAATTTGTGAAACCACTATTATGATTCATTATTAGTTCCATTTTCAAATGAGTGCGTAGCTGTTTGTCATCTAAATGTTGAATGCTGTTGTTCCTTTGATTTTTGGGTCATGGAACTGAGATTAAGTTCATTCAATTTTATTATTTAGGGTATATCCCAGTATTATCAACTAGCTTTATACGTTATTCTTGGTACTTCTATTTAGGTTGAAAATCAAGAAGGGGTGGCAAATTTTGATGACATTCTGGCAAACTCAGATGCATTCATGGTGGCACGTGGTGATCTGGGAATGGAAATCCCGATTGAGAAAATATTCTTAGCTCAAAAAGTTATGATATACAAATGCAACATCCAAGGGAAGCCTGTTGTCACTGCAACTCAGATGCTGGAATCCATGATCAAATCTCCAAGGCCCACTCGAGCGGAAGCCACTGACGTTGCAAACGCTGTTCTTGATGGAACCGACTGCGTCATGCTCAGCGGTGAAACAGCTGCTGGAGCTTATCCAGAACTAGCAGTTCGTACAATGGCAAAGATCTGCATAGAAGCTGAAAGCACAATCGACTATGCAGATGTGTTCAAAAGGATCATGGCAAATGCCCCAGTTCCCATGAGCCCATTAGAATCTCTGGCATCATCTGCTGTTCGAACAGCTAACTCAGCAAAAGCAACCCTTATCTTGGTGTTAACCAGAGGAGGAAGTACTGCAAAACTGGTGGCTAAGTACAGGCCAGGCATGCCAATATTGTCTGTAGTTGTTCCTGAGATAAAAACCGACTCGTTTGATTGGTCGTGCAGTGATGAGTCGCCAGCGAGGCACAGCCTTATCTTTAGGGGATTGGTTCCCGTCCTCTGCGCGGGGTCGGCGAGGGCTTCTCATGAAGAGTCGACAGAGGAAGCACTGGAATTTGCTCTTCAACATGCTAAAACAAAAGGGCTTTGCAAGGTGGGAGATGCTGTTGTTGCGTTACATCGTATTGGAAGTGCATCGATAATCAAGATTGTTACCGTGAAGTGACGACATTTTGGTGGGTAAAAGTACTTAATTTTTTTTTATTTTTATCCATAGAGGATGGACACGTTGTGTTTTTGTTTGCGTTCCTTTTTGTCCTTCCATTCCAGTTTTGGGGTCTTTGCTATTAATTTGTTATGTGACCGCTGACTGTATTGATAGCGATGTATGCTGGGGGATGCTTTTCTTCCTCATCTGAAAACTACATTAATCATTAGAATAAAAGCTCGCCTTCCTCGCAACTGTTTCTTTAATTCGCTCCCCATGATGCTTTATGGATTATGATTATCACCACAGGAATATCAAATGTATGAAAATTAAAAAGCAGATCTTCTCCTTATATGTTCAATGTCTTTATTCAACTTCTTTTCATCCGTCGTCTCTATTCAACGATTGATATATACATGAACAATTACTTATTCAATTAACATCCACCAATTGTGATATGTTCTCTTTATTTGCATTATACTTGCCGCATTAGGGAAAAGCCACATCGTACAATTGAAGATGATCATACGTTACTCGATCTGATGATTCATTTAAGGAACCTTTGCTCATTCACGAGTCAAGACATTTGTTTGCTCTTACGTTTTATGCATTTAAGGGTATTTGTTTGCTCTTACATTTGACATATGTTCCAACTATTTTACGTGAAAGCTCATGCTTCTTCACTTCTGGGGTCGGTTTGTTCATTCCAACAGTCTTACATTGTTACATATTCATAGGCCATAGCAACTCCAAGAATCATTTTAAAAATATCAAATTGATTATGCTATACACCATTTAAGCACAATCTGTTTTTGTAATATTACAAACTCTATATACAAAAAAGCAAGACCATTGAACATCTGTGTAACATATTATATATAAATATCAAGACAAGCTGATGCAAGTACAGCTAAACTCAGTTCTCATCATTAGGTGAAGCAGTACTTGGAGGCGCATTTGTTGAAGATCCTGAAGGAGACATTGAAGTTGAAGTGCCAGTGCTAGATTGAGAACCTGAAGACGAAAACAAACTACTAAAAGGCCAAGGAAGTGGGACCGTAAAACGCCTCCCATTTCCATTTCCATTTCCATTTCCATCATCACCATCCACGTTATTATTACCACGATTCATCAATCCATCCGAGTTAAGCTTAGATTCATCAGAAGGTAATTGATACCTACAAACGGGACACGAGCTATGAAGCTCAAGCCATGGCAAGATACACCCACTATGGAACTTATGCTTGCAAGGCATCTCCTTAGCTTCATCCCCAACCTCAAAATCCTCCAAGCAAACAGAGCATTGCACGGGGCCCACAATTTTCACACACGGCAATGCTTCTACCGCCTCTTTCTCGGCTGGTAGTGTCCCATATCTGTTTGCATCATTCTCAGCCAAATGCTGAAGCAGCAAGTCTAAACCAGGCCCAATGAAATAATCACCCAACGACCCAAGTGGCACACGGGTTTGATGATCGTTGTTGGATTCATAAGAACCCTGAATTGTGATCGTCTGATTGAAGGGGTTGATCAAGATCATACGGTCTCTGGTCATCCTATTGTTATTATTATCCCTATCACTCTCCCTCATTTCACCACCCTCTGCATTTCTTGATTCAGCTGACATTCCAGCTCGAATACCTTGGAGGAGCTGGAGAATCGAAGCTGAATTTCTCCTCCTTCTCCTCCTCATGATTGACTCCATATCATGATCGCGCTCCATCCCAGCCTCACGTCGAGGGTTAAAATTATTGTCGTTATCATTATTATCATCATCATCACCATCTTCTTCAAACTGCACACGCCTAACTCGAGGGCGGCGGCGATGAGAATTGGTCATCATGCCCAGCAAGATTGGGGCCCACAAGGAGAGGGCCCGCTCTGAGTCGATTCCTTCAGGTCCAAAGTCGAAAGTTTGCTCGCTTTCGGAAGGAGTGGCACTGGCACTGGCTGAGGACATTTCTTCAACGAATCCACTTTGACAGATGGGGCATTCTATCGTCTCAACCTCCACAATGGGATTCACCATCTGGGAACACATGTGACACCAGTATCTTGATCCTTCTGCTTCGTCCATTTTCTGATCCTTTAACTAGGTTTTGTAATATTAGTTTATTTATTTATCCTGCTGCAAAGCAAACAATCAATCAACAATGGGAACAAGGTAATTTATACCTCAATTTAGAAAGCATACAACTTTCAGATCTAATTCAGAGTTGCATGAACACGGAATACATCAAAATTTGAATAGATGAACGAAAAAAAGTCAACAATTCCGAAACCCCTAATTTCGAAACCCCTTAAACCGGATCTGATTCTCCCTTATCTACAAGCCCTATATCCTCAGCTATTGTCCGAGATGATCAATTACGGGAAGGAAATAATTTTAAAGAAATCAGAAAAAGCAACAGCAATCCCCTATAATTAGGAAAGGAATAAAAAAATAGAATCAGCTTTTCCCGAACCCCACGAAACCCTCTTTCGTCAGCATCTTAAAATTACGTAAAGGAAAAGAAAAATTACAGATCGAGTAAAAGGAGTCAAAACCTATACAGAAAACGAAAGAAATAGTAAAGGAGAAGAAGAAGCTGTAACAGAATCTTACCGTTGCCGAGAAGCAGAAAGCAGATCAGATAGAATGATGATTACCGGGTGGAGGAAGAGAGAAGAGGGTTCCTCGAATGTGCAAATGAACACGCAATTAATGGTTCTGTTTCTGCTTTCTGTTTCGCACGCAGAGAAATTTTAGTGGTTTAAAGAATCCGGATCAGAAATGAAGCTTCAGAGCTTTCAATGAACCAACGAAGAATAGAGGGTAGCCGGCTTGCCGCCGTACAAATTTTACCAACCAAAGTAATCGATACGAGAGGAGGATATCATTCAAAATTCACAGACGCTGTTTGGCTACGCTTATAAAGTTTGACTCGATTAAAATTAGGTTTATTAGCACCATCAGAACGCAATGTTTTGGTTAAATTCCCACTAACGATGTTTTTTTTTTCTTGGCATTTTCATTCTCAACCTAACATTTTATAAACTTTTTAGTTTTTAAGCCAAAAAATAATATTACCCTTTTATTTATATTATTTTCGTTAAATTAAATAAAAATATTTATAATCAAGTGCATAATCGTTTAATAAATACAAATTAATTCTCATCTACAAAACATTCTCCACCGCCACCACCCCTATTATGCCACCACCACCAACTCCGACGAAACTCCGGAGAAGCCCAAAAAATAGATCTGGCGATCGAAAACTACCAAATCCAGTGATTTTTTTACCACTAAATCTAGTTTTCGGCCTCACCAGAGTTTTTTCGGAATTGGTGATGGTGGCCCCAGGATGGTGGTGGTGGTTTTACCTTAAAAATTATTTATTTTTAAATCACATGCTTCTTGAACGTTCTTATTAATTTTTATTTGTTCATTTTTATTATTTTGACCAAAAACTTCGTCAGAAGAACACTAAAAAAAATCCATAAATTGTGTTTGGTGCCCCAAACACAAAACGTTTTTATCAACAACAGAACAAATAATATTTTAAAGCTTTTACTCAGCTGAATTCATCCGTGTCCCGTGAGCTTATTTTGTATCTTGTGAAGTTCGAGAGGAACTTCCTTTTCATTTTGTCAAATCTCTTTCTTTTAACAACAATTGAAATTGATACACTTGCACTCGTTTATTTAATATATATATATATATATATATAACATTTTAAAATATATATATATATATATATTACATATTGTAAACCACGTTTTCTTTTATTTTAAAATTCCCAAGAGAAACAACCTCCAACCAACGGCACATCGTTCACGTGGCTGTTGAGTAGAACAAATAATACATGAATTGTATTATAACATAAAGATATTGAAGCGTTCAAAAACATGTTTATAAATATACAAAAAAAGAAAGAATGTGTTTATTAATAAATCGTACAAAGCAGCAAAGCCTAACTTAGCTCCAGGCGATGCTTAAGCGAGGCCGAAGCTAAATTTTTAGAGCAGAGATGAATGGTGAAATGAAATTGTTTTCATAAACTTATATTTGGTATGAAGAAATGTGCAGATGCTTATAAACATGTATTTATTTCAAGAAACACACAGCAGCTGAAATGCTAGACCTATTCATTAATCTCTCTCATGCAGACTCCTGGTCCACAGGCTTAAAGGCCTGCCTATATATTGCTTCAAAATTTTGGTCAATTTAACAACCTCTACACAACCATTTACTAATTTAGCCACCTCCCATCCAAGAAATAGCGGACAACTTTTTACAAGCCTTACCAATCTAACACAAGCCTGCAGAATTTACTCAAAAAATAATCCTCCAAACAAAAGAATATGCAGCATGAATTATAATCTTCACCAAAACCAAATGTAGCAACTACTTTGCCTCAAACAATCTGGAGCTTTCGTGCACTATTATCACCCTGCAGATATATAAAGTTCGTTTAGCTGGTTATCGGAAACTATTTTTATTTGTCAGTGGACCAATGTATGCAGCATCAACTCTAAGAAAACGAATTCTTTAACATCTCAAAAGTTTGCTGATGAATATTTCAGGCAATCACAAATCTCAAAATTTATCTAATCAAGCATTCACCAAATAACATGGCCAGAGTTAGTTAGTTGGCTTGCATGATATACAAAATTGGGTGTGATTATGAATCCTTTTCCTATAATGAAATGGAAATTGAATCTATATATGAAGCTCATTAGTATAAGTGTCACTCACATCGTCAAGCCGATAAGATCTGCTGCCCATTGATGGATTTAGTCTAGAAATTTCAGTAGCAGAAGAGGGTGACTCCGACACGCCATGATTTTGACCACCCTGCAAAGGAGAAGGAGACCACAATACATATTAAATAAATTGCAGCATATGCACCATGAAACAGTTGTAGATCAAAAGTGATGCCGGTGAAAAGCTAAGAATGCATAAAGCATTCAGGGGTAAAAATCATCAACAGCAAAGCCTAAGTATCTCTCAGACATCTAAGGAATATGAAAAGGTAAACCCACAGAATCCCTAAATTCATATCCTTCAGTTTCCTATCTATGACAATCAGAAGGCTTTCATGGAGGCTCTATACCAGTTCCGTAGGGTTTCCTGCAGCAAAAACTCTCCAGATCAGTACTGCTTGCTTTTAAGTGTAAATGCTACTGCTACGTCAAGATATCCTTCGTTTATGCATATTCAATTTCCTGGTCTCATGGTGCACAAATAATGAAACCTAGTTACCATCACCGCAATTTTAACACATAATAGGTCCCCGCTGTGGAGTATGCCCTTTTCATCCTTCATAATTGCAGCCCATCCTAAGAAATCGGTTCTTGTAGGTCTGGCTAATACCTCCAATATTGTCACATGTCTCGCAATTTTATCCTTTATGCACCACCACCACTTAGTCTTGCTCAGACTATATATATATATATAGACTTATTAACTCTTTTCATAGCAAAATAAATACTTTCTAAGAACCAGAAAACTATATTATTCATGAGAGACATCTTTTCTTTTTCCCAGCCACCTCTAAACCAACTTAGCTGTTACCGTTTTTGCAAGTTTGCATTAGCCTAATATTTAGTAAGCCTCGTGGGAATGAGATATATATAGTTTTCAAGTAATGCTTATCTATGACTTTTTTTTCCCCTTTTATTGAACGTATCTTCAACTTTTTAAGTTGATAAAGTTACTTCTACTTCTCCCTTGGTGCTGATATGTTTTCTTTTACCGTATGGCGGGAGGGAGGGGTGGGGCAATGTATGGAATGGCTTAACAAAGATTGAGAGGACCATACCCCTAATAAACTTGCATCCTCTCTACTATCTTCAAAAAGAGATGAAAAATATGCTGGATCGTAGATGGCACCTCCAATAACATCATCAGAACCAGAAGGACGTCTAACCATGGGAGTTGCAGGATTGAGAAAGCTATTTCTCAAATCAACATCTGTTTCTCGAGGAGCTGAACTGTCTATGTACGAAGCACCCAATCTGTACATCTGTATCCATAGTAATGAAGACGATAATCTCACTGAAAATCCAATAATTTGCATGACTAGGGTGAGCTTCACTGAAAAGATAACAGATTTTCCATGAGTCTGAGACGAAATGTGCCTGCGTGCACAGATAGAACTTTAGAAGAGTCGAAAAATGGCAACCACAACAAGACTGATGTATTAAGTTAACAAATAAATGAAAGCATTATGTGCGATGGGGAGCATACATCGCAACATCATGAGAATCATAGGCATTTCAAAGACATAGATTAACAAGAATACCCAGAAAAGTAATGTAATGAAGGCTATGTGCATTTTGTATTAATTTATCAGGATGTAACAAACAGCACTTGGAAACAATATTAAAGCATTTTTCAATGTACTTGTCTAATATGCTCGCGTTTGCTTTCTACTCACAAGATTAAATTACATGATTCAAACTATAAAATGTCTTCTAATAAATATTCTGATCTTTCATTTTTGTAATTTAGAAAAAGAAATAAAGATAAAAATAAACATCTTCAATATAGATTCTCCCAGTTCAACCATTGGCATCAGCACATATTTGAAAGAAAAGAAAAGGCTCAACAATCAATTTTCAATGTCCTTCACTAGTACACTACAGAAAAAACTGAAGGAATGGAAATTTCATGGGACCCAGCAGGGCAAGTATATCTTCTGCCTAATGACAGGCATATGTGCTTCAAATTTTTCAAAAATCAAATTTAACCATATATTTTATCGGAATGACAACTCAATTATATTTTTAACCACATATTCACCCCATAACATTTCTCAATTTTATCCAAAAATTGGAAAATCATTTTTTTTCAAAATCTCAAACAAACATGCACGGGTCTCTGTGAAGGAGGGAAATTAGTCTCCCACTCCGCCCGCAAATCTCTCCCCACACGCATAGCAAAGTGCATGGTGCTGAAGTGAAGAAAGTTCAATACATATGTGAATGTGACGACGGCATAAATGAAAGTGCATAATCATAATATAAAATTGTAAGAAACAACTTTTTGATGCTTCTAACCCAAGATTTCAGGGTGGGTACTCCTCTTGTCCCATTTTAAAGATTATTTTCAAAGATTATTTTCAAACTCGACCATCCTTCAGTCACAATAATTGTTTTGTTCTCTAAACTTAATCCTTAATGTTAATATTTTACTCTCTGTTTTTGTTATTGTTGTAGTTCTGTAACTAATTACAAAATGCTCCTGAAAAGGAGAATTCTGATTTCACAATACACTCCAAAAGAATCTATTAGACAATAAAGGTGGGAATATAACGTTTAGCTTCTGGAGTTATAGATCCACCATCACCCGACAGCAGTGTTGAGGAATAAAGATGCCCTTGATACGCAGCATACATTCATTCATAAGGGGAAAAATGAACCCAAATGAGGCAATGTCTAGTGTAATCTGGATTGATTCACCTAGGAACTTAAATAGCTAGCACTTTCCTTGACTTCATCCAAGCTTGACAACCAAACGGGAAATCAGCTCATAAATTAAGGACTTGTTCCGTAGCAATTAAATGTCAGTTTAAAGTAGAAATCGACATTTAAAGTAGAAATCAGCCCCCTCAAGTAGATATATATATATAAAATAAAAAAAATAAAAAAAAAAACCGACAGAGGTAAGGGAATCCTGCTGCAACATTGAGGTGGGACAACAGTCACTTTAGGGGGACATTTACCGATTTTCCCTCCAGCCAAATGCTATTAATGGAAAAATGGTAAATTAGCGCCCCAATTGGATTAGAGTGGTCATATAATAAATAATTGTTTGTGTCATGAATTTTCACCAACCCATATGAACAAATCACTATGCCCAATTTTTGGCTGTTTCAGTCAGCAATTGACAGACTTCCAATGGTTCAAAAATTTGCTCAACATCCATTCCAACATTCCCTGATTTCACTTATCAACAGACACAGCAGACTATTTCAAAAAAAAAAAAAAAAAGAAGACAGCAGATTCTACTCTACGATTATTTACCCTGCTTTTTGGCCATGTCTTTTTCAACAGTTGGAGAAAAAGCTAATAAAGAAAAGACATGATGTAACTAGCTTCTTGTGCCTTGTTTTCTTCTGCAATCAAATATTACATAAATCCACTCATCAAATGTGTTAAAACTGGTGACAGTCATCAGAAGACTAGCAGTGCTTCCCCAGCCCTATACTTCTTGCATATGATTGACCACGTGAAGGGAAGTGGAAAGATTGCTCAAAGCTTCCTTAGTTTGTAGGTACAAATGTAAATTAGCTATCACTCCATAATGCATGTGGATGTCACTAACCCTAGTATTGGTGAACTTGTGAATTAGAATTGCCAGGGAGATTTGGAAGAAAAACATTAAACACAAAAAATTTATATAACTGCTAATCAACTGGTCCCAATGAAGAAACTACATCACAATTTAGATAATCAATGGATTCTTGCAACTAGAATAAGGAATAGAGACTACATTTCTAAACCACATGGCATGCATCAACTTGCTTTCACAACACTCCAGGAAATATCTGTCTCGAATAAATTATTAATGTAGACATTTGCGCATTCGAGAAGATTTATACTCTTTTCTTTAATTATAACATGCCAAGAACGATGAGATGAATATAGAGAACAAGAAATTGTATTATAATAATAAAAGAAAGGGTCTCACCAGGTTTCGTGAGAGAAGAGAATGAACCAAGCAACATCGAGCAGAATGGAACAAAGAAGAAGAACAGCATAGGTCCTGCCGAGACTCTGGCTGCTGCTCTCAATGGCGACAAGAGCGAATAACGAAACTGTCAAATTAACAAGCAAGACCCCGTTGTAAAACGCCCCTAGCGATCCAATCAATGAGCAGCCAATTTGAACGTAGATCAGTTTCACTGCTAGCGATTGAATCCTGTCATAATCGCGAACCCATGTTTCTATTTCTCTCCGCCACAATCCACATCCGCAACAACGCGTCATATGCCCCACCAACAAATCCAGATACCAACAATCCCCAGTTTATCGCTCCGCAATTAATTCCTTTTTTCTATAATTCAAAAAGAAAACAACTGTTGCAGTCGGAGCATCGAAAGGGATCCCTTTTTCACTTTTCAGAGTGAGAATTGAATTTGATAACAAATTCCCGTTAACGAAGGGAGAAACTAGAAAGCTAACCTAACCTACTGGCGATTTCAACCGAAATTTGTCGCATAACTAATAGCAGTAATTGACAGTGGCCGTATATAAATCCTTCTGTTTGCATTGAAGTTGCACAAAGGCCTCCCCCATCCCACCCCTGTTATGCTTGCTGTTTCTCTCTCCCCCCTTTTGTCTAATTCAGAAATTAATCAATGAATATTCTCCCTCCGTCCCATTTTGATATGTTTGTTTTCCATTTTCACCCGTCCCAAAATATAAACTACTTTACTTATTGGTATAAATTTAATTTCTTCATTTTCTAATCTACCCCTATTTATTATGCATGATTATTAATAAAAGTAAATTGTTATATTTAATATAGGGGTATATTGAGAAATATACAAGTAAAATTTACCTTTCCAATAAATATTAATTTCAAATTCTTAATCCATGTGAAAGTCAAACCATGCCTATCAAAATGAAACGGGGGAGTAGTAATAATGATAATAAATAATCAAAAGGCTTATCGGCGCCACAACACACTGAGAATTTATCATTTTCTCCCTTGATATTTTGATCATCAATCAAATATTTTTTTATGAGATAAGGGTTTTTTTAGATAGGAGAAAGACATTAATATCCTTTTATTTATAATAAATTAAAAAAAAATATTTATAATTAGGTCTATAATTAATTTTTCAACAAGTGCGATCACAAAATCTATGTTTGGGTCTCGCCGGAGTTGGTAGTGGTGGTGCCAATAATGCCAGTGAGATGAAGGAGAATGTATTACAGATGAGAATTAGTTTGTACTTGTTAAAAAGTTATGAACTCGATTATAAATATTTTTCTTTAATGTAATGTAAATAATATGAATAAAAAAATATTATTGTTTTTTGGTCTAAAACATCATTATCTCGTAAAAATAATTAGATTGATAACCAAAATATTAAAAATGAAAAAATAATAGATCTTTAATACATAACGAGTTAAAAGGTTGGTTCTAATTATATCAATAAGCCTAATCAAAGACAAATATTTATTTTGATAAATTACTTTGGCCTGTGGAAGCCTTCTACTTGGCACGAGTTCGAGACCGCCTTCGAAGCCGTCAATCCACGTTTTAAAATCACACGTCATTTCAACTAAACCAAAACCTTCAAATGAATTGATATTATATTTCTCTTTAATTCAACGAAATGAATATATTAATTTCGGTTATTCTACGAAAACACTAATGTGAATTTGTTCACCTTCGTGCAACGAAGGTTATGGTGGTTATCGCTTTCTAGGGACGAGGGTGAAATATACGTATTGAAAAAAAAAATTAATTTTGATAATTTCTCGTTCCATGTTATACAATTTATAGAGAATTTTAATATATAAATAGTTTTGATATATAATCTATATATAATACTCTTTCCATCCCATAAATATAAGCTTTTTTTTAAGATGTTTCAAATATATAGTCTTATTTCTATATTAAAAAATATTTTTCATGCATTTATCAGAATGACCTTATTTAATTTGTTTAGTTATAACCATTATTTTTAAATATTGTTCATTAAATGAGGGTAAATTAGAAAACTAGTTATAAAATTTAATTTTTCAATAACTTGTTTTAATCTTTGTAAAAAAATCAACAAGCCTATATAATTGGGACGGAGGGAGTAAACCAGAGGTGAAGGCACTTTTGAAATAACAGGTTTTGATCAGACGCCCACATGGGCATGTACCCACGCCCACGTGGGCGCGCCTGGTGACGCCACGTCACTAGGCAAAAAAAAAAAATTTTTTTAGAAAATTTTTTTAAATTTTTTTTTGGAATCTATATTAAGTTAGATGAATAATACATAATTGCTTCCTGATGGTGGGGGATTTCACCCGACCCCCATATTTTTTTTTCCCCGACTGTGGGTACCGTAAGGTACCCACAGTGGGTACCCGATCAAGACTGTTGAAATAACATAGTGGTTTTAGGAAAGTAAAAAGTTGATTTTGGTAGTTTTAGCATAGAAAATATTTTTTTTAATTTTTATATCCCATGTTTTTTTCCTGACATGTGTCTATTTACTATGAGAGAGAGTGCAGCCAACTTCATGTGCTAAAACTATTGGATAAATGTGGAGTACCTGGAGTAACTTCCAAAAAACTGCTGGATGATAAAACTTTTTTTTTTAATTAGCTGTGAAACTAAATTTTAACCATATATTTTATTATAAATGAATATAGAGTTAATCAATCAATATATCTTAACTAGTGCGCTATTATATTAGTTTTTAATTTTTATAATTCTTTTTAGAGTTTGTTTGCCTTTTTTAACTTTTAGTTTCTCTGCCTTCAAAATTTAAATATTTTTTATATTAAAATTTAAATAAGTTGGAAGGACTCAACTTAATTATTAATGTTTAAATTGCCCACGTTATTTATTCTTTTTTTTTTTCTTTTTGGAAATTTGAACAATCGCATTATTAATTTTTATTATTCATAACGAATTGATTTGTTGATTTTATTCTAGAGAATATAGTGTTCTATATATCAAATGAGTATGTGGTATAATGCTATAACAATGAATCAGTGTCATGTTTTTTAGTCCTGTGCCATTTTGTTTTTATATATTATTTTATTTTTGTATTACTTTTTTTTATAGGACTTGAGCTAACGGTTTTTAGGCCAACCGTTATATTTTGAAGAATTTTAGATAGGCAATTTGTATCAATATTTTTAATTGGTATTTTGATAAGTCACTTTTTCATTGTTGATGTATTGGAACATATTATACACCTTCATCATCCAACTAAAATATGTCAGTTGACTGTATCACTTGAAATTATTAATCTAATGTCCATGTAGAATTAATCTAATATGTTTCTTATGATAAAGGAATCAATTTAGCATACATTCGACATAGGTATTTAAACATTAATTTTTAAATGTGTAATTAAAATGTAAAATTCGAATATTAAAATTAATAAACATAAAAAGTTGTCAAATTAATTAGATAAGGATTGAGTAATTTAATTCATAATGATAATTGACAAATCCTTATAATTTACTAAGTCGTTATACGAAACTTGGAAATCATGTTGTTGAGTCAAAATTAGTAATAGGAAAAAGAAAAACTTGATCCATATGATGCAAGACTGTCTTAAGTGTCAAAGAACAGTATTCGCCCATTTCCTTGGATGCAGAGCTATCCAAAAAAGTTAGAACAATCACTTTTCAATATTGGACTATAATTCAAAAAAAAAAGAAAAAGGAAAAATCGGCACAAAGTCGTGAATAATTTATGTTGTAGTAGATTATAGTGGTTTGAAAATCATAATTTAAAACAAAAATGGTGTACAAATGAAATCAACATCAAAAATAATAATAATAATAATAAAATCCTAAACTTAATTAGATTAATTTCGTCGCTATTTATCATTTAGTTTGTTAAAGTTCACTCTAATAAGATATAAACTATTACATTTTATTTTTTATGATATTTATTTATTTATTTATTTATTTATTTGTGATTATTAATTTATTAATTGATATATCTTCTGTGAAATGCATGGGTGCGAACACTAGTTCTTCATATTTTAAAAGTTATTGATTTTTAATGATAAATTGCTCATTTATCTATAAAATAAATCGCTTTTAAGATAGCAAACTTATATATCAAGATTACACGGAAGTTCTTCTGCCAACAAGTTGGCAGGAGAACATGCCAATAAGGTAATGTGGCGTTCTCCTCACATGGCGCCATGTCATCGTCTTTTTTTTTTTTAGTATTTACGTTAAGTGAAATGAATAATACATAATCGCCCCGCGATGATGGGGAGCTCGTGTGGGCCCCACAATTTTTTCCCCCCAAAAATGGGGGTGTTAGCATTGTATCCTGCCAACACTGTTTGCAGGAGATCTTCACTAATCAAGATTATACTCATATTGAAAATATCAATAAATAATATAATATGGAAAAATATTTCACAGTTTATCCTCTGTTTGGTCAACCAAACTTCTAAAAACAAACTGATAATCAATCTCTTCTTGACTGGAAGAGCTCATGACAAACTACACACGCACGTCTCTCGGCTTTTAGAAGCGGACCATTACTTCAAGTCTTCAAGGTATTTCAAATGATGTCATCAGACTCAAGGCATTCCCTCCCTCCCATACTCCGTCATAAAGCATTGGAGTCGACAACGAGTACCACCACACGGGACTTGAAACCATTGATGACGCATGATGGATGCAAAAATATGTTCAGTTCAACTTCACCTAGCATTTATAAATAAATAAAAAACCCCTTCACCTAGCATTTTTATTCATTCAGCATTTGCATTGGTAGAGACAAACACCATGTTTCCAGTGACAACTGACACGTAGTGATCTACGGAGTCCAAGGAGCAACGCTGCAACAGAAGTTGTGCCTTAGGTAAGAATACAAATGACCTTTAATGTCATAATTATATTATTTTCCTTTTGCAGGGTAAGAAGTTCAGGATTCATTTTTCGGATTAATAAAGTTCTTCACCTTTGTAGGTTCTAGAACTGGTTTGACTGGATAATTATTTTATTAACAAAAGGATCCCTATACCGTAGCAGGCATGTTCAAGAACCATCGAGTGTTTCTCTTAATTAAAGAATGTTTGGGCCATTTTCAGGGTTCTTTCGACCTCCATTTTGAAATTTAGGACCAAATCTAGAATCTGCGTGACAAGGAGGAGCTCCAACAATTTTGAAAATTTTCCGACGATACCGTACGGGCAAAGTTTGGCAATATTTTTTAACAAAAATATTTCCAAAAGTTTGACCGGCCACCACGGGCCCGTACGATGCCGCCGGAAAATTTTCAAAATTACTGAATCTCCCACTCACCGTCTAAATTCTAGATCTGATCTCGAATTTCAAAACGGAGATCAAAATGACCCCCGAAATGGCCCAAGCACTCCTTAATTAAGAAACGCTCGAGCGTTCTTGAACATTCTTCTATAACGTAGATTTCAATGTAGCCTCGTTTAATATTATATATTTTAACAACTCCATTCTATATCCCACGGCTATTTTTAAACTTCGTCTAATACAAATTAAATTTAAATAAATTTTTTCAACCTCTCGTATATTGATTAATTTGATAATTTTTTAACAATTCTTCTTTCTCAACCATACATGTAAAATCTATGTTTTCAACAATTCACATCAAGTATACGATGAAAGTCGAAGGCAACCATTACAGATTAAAACTACATAGCCAGCCACGTGTCGATAACTAACAAATGAATTGTGAAAACTAAAAGGCCAAATTACATCATAACATTGGTTTCTAAAGTATCAGAAAAAAATTGATAAATTGAACGGCTACCAAAAACAAATTTCATCACGATTTAACCCCTTCACTTGACAACAGGCGATTAATTAATTCACTGGTAACATCTTAATCTTAATAATACATAAAGAGCAACAGTGAAACATCATCTTCCCTATTTTCTCATCTGTGTGAGGAGTTCAGGAGGAGGTCTCGCAGCTCCTGAACTGCCACCAAATGCTGAGAAACCGCTTTGCTGATTGCCAAAACCTCCGAATCCACCACCTTGCTGATTGCCAAAACCTCCAAATCCACCACCTATATTTTAAGTAGCCGAAAAAAGTAAGGTTGCACAGCCCAATCAATAATAAACTAAATAATTTTGTGAAACCAGAGCCCTTCATATAACAATTCTTAGAAATTCTAGTTCTGAATGGCATACTTCCCTATTTTCAATTGAAGTTTCACGATCAAATTCACGTCTCACAAAGATGACGTTACCAATCTCCAATGCCATTGCAATTATTTCTTGCTTTTCTATTAAACTCATAACTTGTTCGGTTAAAGTTTTTTCTCAAAAATCACTCTCGAAACTCAATTTCGACCTTGTTTTTCCATTGATGTGACAACTTTGTCATACTTTCTACACTTTTATCTACTTTTTTACATGTTCGAAAAATATTTTCGAAAAAATCTCTACCAAACGGTCAAACACAATTTACCTGAAAACCCAGGACCAGCTGTGGCAGCAGCTCCAGCAAACCCACCTCCAGCTGGGGCAGCAGCTCCTGCAAACCCGCCGCCAGCAAATCCACCACCTGTCACTAAACTAGAAAATCCACCTCCACCTGATGTCAAACTAGAAAATCCACCACCTGTGGCAGCAGCAGCAAACCCACCACCCGTGGCGGCAGCACCGAATCCACCACCTGTGGTGGCAGCAGCGAATCCACCACTGGATGCCAAATTAGCAAATCCACTACCTGTGGCAGCAGTAGCAAAGCCACCTCCAAAACCAGAGGAAGAAGCACCCAGGAAGCCCCTAGCAAAGCCAGTTGCAGATGGAGGACCAGATCCAGGGAGACCAGCACCAAGCTGTCTTTGCTGTCCAAAACCACCAAGCACTGATCCCAGCACTTGTTGCCCAGATCCAATTTGTGCTGGCTGTCCAAACCCACTTCCAGAGGGGGTGGCTTGACTGGTACTCCCGGTATTAAACCCACCAGAAAAGGCACCAACGTTTGTTGTTGGTTGCAGTGGTTGAGAAGGATGAAGAGGCTGAAGGTTAAAGGATGCAGGTCGAAACAGCTCACCACTGGGGGTGGACATTGTAAATGTTGTGCTAGCTGCAGTCGTAGCGCTGTTGAGTGCCGCTACACCAAATGGATTTGAATTTGCAGCCCTCGAACTAGATGCTGATCCCAGCCCGAACCCACCAAGGTTTCCAAATGCCAGTTCAGTTTTTTGCTCTGTCTCCGGAGCTTCTTCCTCCATTTCATCCTCATTAGCAACATCAGAAATTACAGGTTTCACAGCAGAAGCAATCCCAGAACTGGTCACAGCTGTTGCTAACTGGGCTTCTGCCACACAAGGCTCTTCAGGCTTAACATTTGATGCAACATCTGACGAAGAACTTAAGTTGCCACCTAGATCAATTTGACTACTGGTTTTTGTCTTGCTTGAGAACTCAGTAGCTGGAGATGTCCCCGTAGGTCCAAGCTCCGCATCTGACGTAGGTATCGATAACTCGACTTTAGGGGCCGGAGCATGTGTTGAAATAGACTCTTCTAGTTTCGAAGACAAATTGGCAAATGAAGGCTGAGTCGGAGGGATTCCTTCTGTTTTTGTGGCAAAAATGCCCGGAGAAAGATGTGGTATTGATTTTGGGGGTTCCATATTAGACAGCGAAATGGATGAGGATCTGCTCATTTCAGGAGTTGAAAAGGACGAGTCGGAAGGAAAATTCAGAGATGATGAAACTGATGTCTGATACTGTGATGTCTTGTGATTACTGTCTGTACTGGTTTTAGGATTGAAAGGAGTTGCGGGCGACCAGGTTGGAGCAGTTGATCCTGACAGCAACGATGGAAATGCTGATGATGAATTGAATGTTGAAGCTAATGGTGAGCTAAAAGTTGATTGAGGTGACGTAGAAGATGACACTGCTACTGCAGGCTGGCTTTGGCGTGATTGATTTTCATCATGTAAATCTTTCCTTGAACTGAAAGTTGATGAAGAGGTAAATGAAAATTTAGATTCAGATAGAGGGCTCCCAGTCACGACTGGCATATCATTCTCATTCCCAATTGTAGTCTTAGTTGAACCAAATTTCTCATCATCATGCACTGAAATTCCAGTTGAATTGTTGGCTGTCATTGGTGTTTGTGCAGCCAACCTTGTTGCCAAGCTATCATTCTTCCCCACGAAAGGTACACTATTCCTTGATTTTTCATCAGTCAATTTGTGAGTGCCTTGTGCGATATCTCGACTTGTTGATTCTAATGCTGATTGTGATGCTGAAGTAGAAGTTTTTGTTGATAATACTTGCATTCCACGATCCATTACTGGAGTTGTCAGTTGGAACAAAGATGGTGATGAGATCTCAGTGGATAGATCTTCTGGAAATTGATCAGTGCCCGAGAACCAGATAATAATTGTTAACTTCAACATTGATAAAACAAAAGATAGAAAAACCAACTTTACATTATCCAAAATGGAAGTGTGTGACTTACCTCTGTTTTTGGATTGCAACAAAGAGCCGGCAGAGAAATTAGGAAGTGCTGAAGGAGTAACTCCCGTTCTCCTCTGCGACTGAGGAGTGACATCTTGTTTATCACCCATAAACAATGACCGACTTGCACTGGAATTGCCATCTTCGTGCAGGAGCATCCTTTTAACTGTTGTTTTTGGAGGCTCAAATCTAGCCCAACTCTGGACACAGGCAAGAAATTAGGAGGTCCTTCTAAGAAACAAAAAGAATATAATTACTTAAAAGAACAATGGGTCGTCTAACATGAGATGTGGTAATATACTTGCGTAGAAGAGGTAAATTCCCATGGAGCTTAACCATAAAGTTAATTACTTGATAAAACATATCATGAATATCAAAACAAGTCTGCCTCCTGCCACTTAGGGGGTGATAGGGAGTAAATTATGTAAAAGAAGAGAGAGAGAGAGTGGAATTGAATGGTGGAGATTTATGGATGTGATGAGATATGTGAATGTGATTGATTTATGATAAAGAAAGAATGGATAAAAAAGTGGTAAAAAGGATTGGCTAACGGGGGCGTAAACAAGGTACGGATTATTTACAAAATGGCTGGAAAAGCCACCTGTGTCCAGTTACATTGTATCTTCGAGACTTATTCGGTAGGGCCAAAAGTATATTTTGCTCTTTTTATTTGTAAAAATTATATTGCTTGTTTGTCAAAGCTTTTGTAAATTTATCTAAACTCATCTTAAACCGCTATTGTCCCACAAGAATTTTTTGTTTTTCTTTTGACGTTTCTTCATGAGTTTTCCTTACTTTTAACCAAGCATTCTGTACCAAAAGATGAGCAAAAAAAACAAGGGAAAAAAAAGGGCTCTAGCAAACAAGCTCATATAGTTTGTAGAATCAGGCCATGGAAACAAACAAAAAATGGCTGGTCCATAAACAAAAGTTTTAAAGTATCCGTTTGGTTAATTCAAAAACAGCAAGTCAATCTACCAATCCGTAGAGAGAGAAATTGAATCAGAAAAGGAGCTGAAAAGATGAAATATTATTATATTAAAAAGACATGAAACCCATAGTAGAACGTAAAAGTTAAATACTGGTGTATAGTCAGCATAAACTAGGGACAGCCTAAGGAGCACACAGAAAAACAAACTCAAATGGATTATAACCCAGGAGAACAGCACGTCAAGGAGTCTACCTGATCCAGTGAGTCTCGACGCCGCCTTACAGTTTCTGGTTCATAAGCCTTGGGAAAACTAGCTTGGTGTCTACTAGACTGTTTTTTAGAAGTAATCAATAGCTCTTTGTTTGACAAGGTATCTAGGCCCCTTTCTTTATTTGGGGAGATGTTAGAGGCATCACTATAGGAGAGACCAATTGAATCAAACAGTTTCTTTTTTACATCCTGTTTTTTTGCAGAAGACTCGATATTTAGAGCAGCCATCTGCTTTGAGAGACACTCAGAAAGTTGCTCAGCTGCTGCTAACTGTGCAGTCATCGTGTTATGTAAACTATGCAACTCCTTAATGTACCTGCAAGGAAACCCCACCCATAAACATTACAAGAAGACTATGTCAGCTAACATTTTTATAAACACGGTTATGTAAATAGGGATAAATCAGTGGTAGAGAAGAATTTGATGTGAAGGATGAGCCCCTACTGCAGACTCCTCACTTGCATCTGACTCTCATTTGGGTTCTTCAACCGACATTTTGCTAGAACCAATGATGCTTACTGTCCGCATAGCCCACTAAAGCTAGGAACAAACCAAGGCGTACCTAGTGAGTTTGCCTTATTGGCATTGACCCCTCTTCTTCAAAGATTTTTCCATTGGTAGATTCCATTGACTCAGGTTTCTATGAAAATGTGTTTCTTGCATAAACACTCAAGGCATGTTAGGATTGAAATTTTTATGCATTTTAATTCATTCTCTTCTAAATTTGAATTTGATCAAATCAATCACATTCACATAGTACGCAAATCTCCACCATTCAACTTCAACCTATTCTCTCTCCTATTTCACGTAAAAATGCATAAAAAATTCAATCCTAACATGGGCTTAGTTTCTGTTTCGTTTTAAAATTGTCTACTCAAAGTCAAACTTCAATATCAACCAAATATCAGCCATCAATCTGTAATCACTACTTATTGTTATTCATGTGATTCTCATTACTATTCAACCTAAAAAGCCAACTTTAAGCAAAATAAAGATTTGCTCGATCACAAGCTTGATCAAACATATACTCAATTGCCCGCATCATGAATCTACAATAACTTCACTGGCTCAGGACTCATCAAACCCAAGATACAAGATTAAAGAGGAGGAAAAATTTATGTTTCCTTTTTCCTTTTAGAGGCAAAGCATTTGGAACTCCCTTGGATAACTTAAAAAATGAATTTACTGTGGCATCAAAAAGACACAACAGGATAACAACAATCCGGTACCTGGATTGTCCACTCCAACTCTGCATAGCTTTCTGATTTGTTTGCATCTCTCTGTTTTCACCAAACCTATTGAACTCAAGAGCATTGAAGTGCCTTTCCAATTCAATCATCTGATTAGTCAGCTCCTGGAATATAATGGGAGAAGAAGATAAGAAATGCAGGAAAAATAAAGATAGGATAAAAGATTTCAACTTCTATTCACCTGATCTAAATCCAAGATATGTTTGCGCTTCAACTCTAGTTCAGGGCTCAATTTTTGACGGTTCCAAAGGTCCCAATATTGGCCATCTGTAGCTTGCTTGAAAATTCCTTCAACATATATTTTCCTCGCGAAAACTGGAAAAGACATTGACAGTTACCCAGCAAACTTAAGAGCTTGTTTAGAACGTGACTTTTTGGGGGAATTGCATGGTTATAAGGAAAAGAATGGGAAAACATGAAAATTAATATTGTTCTATTAAAATGTGGTTAAAAATGCGTATTAGAAAAAATGGTTGTTTGAGTTTTTTTTTTTTTATAAGAAACAGACAAATTTTATGAGGATAAAGATTTCAAACGAACAACAAAAGTAGCGGATGGGACATCCACCAGCAAAAACCGTATGGACCTATGCTAATACAAACATCAACAGAAGAACCTAAGGACTGCTCGGTATGACATTAGAAAGAGAACTCGTAAGGTCTAAACGAAACAAGAAGTTATCTAAATCACTAAATAATCCAACTGATCTAGCCCATAAACTTGTGAGAAAAATGATAGTATCCCAAATATCATCGAGTAATCTCTCTAGATTGTCGAAAATCCTTATGTTTCTATGTGTCCAAAGTATCCAGGCTGCTGCCATAAGAATCAGTTTCCATAACTCCCTCTTTAGCCTTGTTAGGGAACTACTTTTAAACATTTTTTCCAACTTTTTCAACTTTTTTATACATTCTTTCTTTACCATAAATCAATCACATCCACATATCACATCACAGCCACAAATCTCCACCATTCAACTCCACTAATTCTCTCTCCTCTTTTACATTAAAAACATTTAAAAACCTTTAAAAGTGGTTGCCTAACACCCTTTTTAGCTTCTTATCGCCCTCAAAAGACTATTTAATAAGTATTAAGTCTGCCCATCTTCTTGGTAATGCACCCCATGTTCTGAACATCTTCAAAATTCTGCCCCATATTCCTTTGGCAAACTCACAATGTATCAATAGATGATCTATATTTTCATTCTCCTTCCTACACATGATGCAATATGAGGGAGAAAGATACAAAAAAGGTTTTTTCAATTGTAACAAATCACAAGTGTTAACTTTCCTCAAAAAAACCAACCTAGCAAAAACTTTAATCTTAGAAGGCACAATACCCGTCCAAATGAAATTGAATTGAGGGAAACTAGAGTAAGAGGATAATTGGCAAAGGATATATAAAAAAGGATTTGCACGAGAAACAACCCGGAGGGTGACCACTCCAAACCCTTTTATCCAAGGTGAGTGGGTCAATTTGAATAGTTTCAAGCATATATGAGAGAGAGGTGAATTCTTCAATGTTTCTGTCACTAAGGTTTCTAAAGAAATCAAGATTCCAATTTGGGTTGGAAAGAGATGAAAAGGATACCACATCAAAAATAACCGAGTTTTTCTTGCTGGACAACCGAAATAAACGGGGGAACAATTCTTGGAGAGTGGTCACCCACCCACTTGTCCAACCAAAACCGGGTTTTATCCCCCCTTCCCAACGATAACTTTGGTGTTTTTCACAAAGGTATCCCAAACTTTTGCAATGGATTTCCATGGTGCCCGAAGAGTGGAGTTAACTTCAATGTTTGCACTCCATCCATTTGAAAGAAAGTCATACCTGCAAACGATGATAGAGTGCCAGAGTGAATCTGATTCAATGGGGAACCGCCAAAGCCATTTGCCTAACAATGCCACATTCTTCAAATGCAGGTTACCAATCCCCAAACCACCATATTGCGTCGGTTTTGTAACAACTTCCCATTTAACCATGTGATCACTATGATTCTCACCTTTTCCTTCCCAAAAGAAGTCTCTCATCATCTTTTCAATCAACTTCACCTCCTTCATACGCATTTTAAAAATTGACATGAAATATGTGGGTATGCTTCCCAAGACCGCTTGCAAGAGTACCAGTCTCCTACCTCTTGATAAACAACCTTTATGCCACCCGTCAAATCTTCTAGCAATTCTTTCAACCACCGAGGTCCCAAAAAGAGAAAGTACTTGGATTCCCTAGTTCAAGATAGTTCAAAGGCCATGCACCCTTCACACAACAAACCCTATTGGCGATGTTCTCAATTCTTTCCTCTGATAAATTGAGGCCCACTACCACTCTCTGCCATATTCAGTTTTAATCCTGCACTCTTTGAGAAGATGTCCAAAATTCCCATGAGGTATCCAATGCCATCCTCCTTATTTTCCAAGAAAATATGCTATCATCCGCAAATTGAAGATGTGAAACCCTCACTTTGTTGCTACCTATCTTAAATCCTTCCAAAACCTTCACATCACATGCCTTGTTAATCAATCTACTCAGCACATCTCCCACTAGAATGAACAAGAAGGGTGATAATGGGTCACCTTGCCTTAACCCTCTTGAAGTGCCAAATTTACCCCTTGGTTTGCCATTGATCATTACCGAAAAATTTGCAGTTGACAAACAGCCCCAAATCCATTCCCTCCATTTTTCGCCAAAACCCTTCTTTTCTAACACAAAGTCAAGGAATTCCCAACATGACCATATGCCTTTTCTAAATCAATCTTAAAAACCACACCTTCTTTCTTTTTTGTCCTATATTCCTCGACGATTAAATTTGTGATCAAAACCAAATCCAGAATTTGTCGTCCTTCCACAAAGGCGCATTGGGCCAAATCAATTGTATCTTTTAAGACTTCTTTTGACCACAAAGATAGGACCTTTACCACTATTTTGTATAAAGATGAGACCCAACTGATAGGGCGGAAATCTTTAATGGACACTAAGCTCGACTTTTTAGGAATGAGACAAATGAAGGTTTTATTAACTCTAGCATTTATGATGCCATTGTCATGAAATTCTATGAAAACCTTCATTAAATCCTCTTTGATTACTTCCCACCCCTCTTTTAGCGCTACCACAGAGAATCCATCGGGCCCTGGTGCTTTGTCTCCATCACATTCAAAAAGAGCCTTTTTTATCTCTTCCTCTCGAAATGGTTCTTCCAATTTCAGTTTCCACACCTCATCAATGCTTGCCCATTCTATGCCTTCAATGCCAAAACTAACTCTTTCCTTCTCATTGAATAGGTCCTCAAAAAAATCAACGATTTCCTTTTCAATATCCTCCTCTGTGTGCAATATTCTCCCATCCCTACTCTCAAGTTTATTGATCAGATTGTTTATCTTCCTATCACTTGCAATCCCATGGAACATTTTAGAGTTGTTATCCCATTCTTTAACCCCTTTTATTTTTTCTATTTGATTCCACGAGGTTTCTTCCCTTATGATTAGTTCCTCCAATTCCCTTCTCAACTTCCTTCTTTCAATTCTCTCATCCTTCCCAATATTCTGCCTCGCGTCTTCGTTGTCCATGTCGTCAATTCTCTTCACAATTGCCTTTTTCTTCATTCTTACATCTCCAAATGCTTCTTTATTCCACTTCTTCAATTCTTTCTTCATCATTCTCAACTTACCAATGAATCTATAGCCTGCCCACCCTTCAATATCGCATCTTTCCCACCATTGCTTCCAATTCCTATTGAAATCCTTATGCCTAAGCCACATATTCGCAAATCGAAAAGGAGAAGGGCCCCAGTTGAATCTATTGGTGTCCACTAATATGAGGCAATGGTTTGAAGTAACCCTCACAAGAGCTTCTTGCCTAACTACCTCAAACAAGTTTTCCCAACCTTCTGTGAAACAAAATTTGTCTATTCTTGAACATGCCAATCTTTGTCTCATATTGGACCATGTGAAGTCCGAATTTAAGAGCCGTAGATCCTTCAAACCAATGTCTTTAATAAGTCTGTCAAACTTTCTCATACTTCTCGTGAATCTTGCCCCATTCAATTTCTCCGATGGATATCTAATTACATTGAAATAACCCCCCATGCCCCATTTCTCACCACAAAGCCCATATAAGCTTGCCAATTCCTCCCAGAATTCATCCCTCTCTTTTGGACTACATGGTCCATAAACTCCTGTGAACCACCATCCTTCACCTCCCCCAACTACTTCCAAAAGAACAAATAACGAGAAGCTTCCCAAAAGTACCTCTTTACCCCTAAGCACCCTTGAGTCCCACATCACCAGTATGCCACCTGATTTTCCAATAAATGGTAGAAAGGGCCATTCTTTAAATCTGTTGGCCCAAATGCTACCTATCAAGTTTTTCTCAATTCTATCCTTCTTTGTTTCCTGCAACATTACCACATCCGGTTTTTCCTTTCATAGAAAATCCTTCATCACGTTCCTTTTATCTCTGCCCCCAAACCTCTTGACATTCCAACTAATTCTCTTCATCGGATTCTATCCATATCCCTTGAAGTTGTCACGTTTGATTTTCTCCGCCCATGATTGACGTTGCTTTTGAGGTTCTTTAGTTCCCTAGCCCCCTTCTTCACACTCTTCCTTGAGTAGGCGGAATCAACTCCCTTGTTGCAAGCACTTAGTTGCTTTTTATTTTGTAAGGGAACGAGAGTTAGATTCAGCTTACTAAGGATTGGGACCAGCTTTTCGCCATCTTCCAGCTGTGGTTCCTTCCCATTTATGGTCACTATCCCACAGCTGCTATTCCCAGGATCTGAAAATGCTGCTGTTCCCCATGAATCAGATTCATCAGGATTAGTAGGCTGGCCTTTCGGTTCAAAGGTTGGGGCAGATTGAGTTAACCTTTTCTATCATAAGCACCTGCAATGTCATTACAAAAAAGCGGAAGACCTTTCGAATTTTCCAAAATTGAGTAGGAATGGTGGATAGTACCTGGTTCAGCAGACCCATCAGAAATTATATATAGAGCTGAAGAAGCAAAAGGTTCAGTGGGAGTAATGTTAGGAACTGTAACAAGCCGGCCATGAAGTTTTCTGAGGATTTCTGTATCTAGGTTGTGTGGGCTTGTAGGTGTTTCTGCCATTTGGTACTGTGCATCCAGCTTTCCTTGGTCAATGTTCTCTTGAAGAGCCTTTTTGGATTCTGTAAATAGACTCCCGATATTCATCCCCGCATCATGTTCATCTTCTGCCTGACTTTCAGTTTCATAGATTTCCCCCTCGCTTTTCTCCTGCTCTGTATCGATAACAAGAGGCCCTTGCTTTTCCATAGCATCTTCATCATCAATTGTCTGTTCCAGCTCTAATTCTGTATCCACAGCATAGGCTTCTTCTATTTCCTCCATAAACACTTCCCCATGCTTCCTTCTTACCTCCAAAAGACCTTCAATTTCATCTTCCATCTCTAATTCTTCCATGTCATCGAAAAGGAGGACTGATTCCTTCATGTTCTTGCTATCATCACTAACAATCTGCATGCCTTGCTCTTCTTCGCTGCTAAATATTTCACCACTGATAAAGAATTTGTTGTTTGCCGTAAGTACCGAAGCCGTGATTCTATTATTCATCCCATGAATCTGGATCGAGCTCGACTGGGTCATCCCATTTGGAATTGGGCTATGAATATAGTTTATCCTGGGAGTTTGCTGCAATATATAGGGCCCGTTTGCTGGATGTAGCCCAAAATTAAAGAATTCCAAGGCTTTCGAGAGTTTGCTCGATGTAAAATTGCGATTGGGCTCAGTTCTCTCTCTTCTTTTGTAGACGTTACTTGCAAAATTAAAAGCCCATTTATGGGTTGTTTGAGTATTCACACACAAGCACTAGGCAGGATGGGAATAATTTTTCAGATAACTGAAATAAAGGAAATTGTGAATTTCAACCCAGCAAGAATAATATGGACAAATGGACTGGCCAGCTCCTACAGAAATGATCAAGAGCACTTGAAAAATAAGTCAATGAGTTGTTTGACATATCAACTTACAAACGTCATGGATGGCAGATATAAAATTAGTCAACAGATACCCTAAGACCCTATCACGTGTGATCGATCATTAATGCGGAGCAAGATGATGAACCACAAGACGGGTTCCAAAAGGATCTGCTGCCTAAAACGTGAGCTTACTAGATTGAACCCAAATGCCATTCCCATGAACAATAGATGTGTTTGGTGAATTAAACTGAATAACATAATGTGAAATGTCAAAATTTCTGAATTTCATCTCTATTTCAAACATTAAAATCACAAAAGAAGCTGATATATCTTCCAGATAATGCTCTGCTACAACTAAGCGCATGTTAGTGTATGTATAAAAATGGATTTTTATGGATTTTAATGTGATATACAAGAGACAATGAGTGGAGTTGAATGGTGGAGGTTTGTGTAGTACAGGTAGGTCCCACGAAATATGTGGATGTTAAATAGGAGAGACAGTGAGTGGAGTTGAAAAGAATGTATAAAAATGTATAAAAACTTATTAAAATGCATACACTAACACGCGCTAAGAGTACCATTAAATGTGATCGAGCCTAAAACAAGAATGGTGAAGGCTGAAAATAGAAGGAAGATGTTAGCAAGCAATCAAGAGAAACAGACCCCAGAATGTACGAGCCCTTATACAGTATTGGTTAAGGAATTTAGCATGATCTGAAACAATTACACACCTTTTATTATCCAAAATCAGATTATAATCAATGAGCATCCTACTCTTGAACCTATCATATCTCGCTTTAATCTTAGGAAGTTGAACAATCATCCTAATTTTGAGACATATTCACTTATCACTAGAATGGAACATGGGACACAAGAAGAACCATGTTCCATAAAACCTGATTTCCACTGTACCAAAGTACTCAACAAGCTGCTCAACCCACAGGTAGCCATCAACAAACAGAATTTTTCTGTTGCTACTTGGACAATTTCAAAGCTAGACTTTCAATGTTGTGTATCAAAAATGAGGAATGGCACTCAAACCCCTGTTCTGCTTGTGTTCAAATTGAAGAGTAAATGGAAGTTCACATGGCATCACACAGTAATTCTTTTACGAGCATAACTTCACAATTACAAAAACACAACTTCGCATAGCTAAGAAATAGGAATCTACCTTGTACTGTCTTATCCAAAAGAAGCTGGACTTCTATGTGTTGCTTATCCATGGTTTCCTACGCAATGAACAGATGAACAATAAAATAGTATCACAATTTTGCAACACATGCATAATTTGATTAACGTCATTTTCGTAACCGTGATTCATTTTGTCAAAGCCGCAGTCCATATTTCCAAAAGAATGAAACGAAGACAAATAAAGGAAAGCAAACTCCTTTTGGGGGGAATTCTTTTCGTCATTAGAAAGCAACCTCATTCTTAATTCTTTCACCAGTCTTAGTTTAAAGACATACACAGTAATATCTTACATGAATTTTATTACCAGTATTATAGTATTCCTTGACATTAAATATTTTAACAAAAAAATTTATCATTAAATTGATGTCAGGCGATTTATCTCACATTACATTCCACTTGATATGATCCTGTCCGCTCTAGACCTAAACCTAAACAGCCCAATTTTGCTCTGACTCATATCAGTCAGAAATAGCCATTTCATTCTAAATCAGTTTAGTTTCCCTTTCTGAATAATGTAGATAGCGATAGTAACCACCCACCTAAAAAGCCAACTTCCTCGTTGGCCACACTTTCGATTTGGACTTAACCTCTAACACAATTTATAAGATCCCAAACAACTTATTATGATATAATTTTGCCCACATTTAACCTAGCCCACATCTCCTCATACTAGTTGGAAGTGGTGCTTTCACTTACACCATGAATTATGTCCGGTTTGGTTTCCCCAGGCCATGTGGGATTTGATCAACAACCTAGTCAACTCAGTAAATTGTAGGAGTGCATAGTTCCTCAACTGAGCAACAGAAAGGCTAATATTTGAATACTTGCTATGACCCAGCTCTCATTAATAGTCGAAGCTATGATGCTTGGACTTCGGTAAGGGTGCCAGACACAAGTACATCTCTAATCATATGGTTCTTCTTTTAAAATTAGGATATAGGGATATGTTTGAAAAGTACTTAAATCTTGGACATGAGTACAGGGACAAATTGTTCATATATTTATATACACATTTGTTTTGAATAAATTATGTAAAAAAATTTAAAATAAAATAAAATAAAAAAGAAAAAATGAGGCCCAAACGTCTTCCCCATGAGAAACAATTAAATACAAAAATTCAGATTTAAAAGACGGCCAAGCAATTATAAGACCACCGAACATAATTGATTTACACCCAAGCCCATTTAACATATCTTCCTTTTAAAAAGCCGGCCCAAGCCCAACAAAAACTGAAATACATCTTCCTCCTAAGAAAAATAGAAAAAATACATAATAGTAAATAAATAAATCTATTTCTGCAACATAGCGACCTCCAAAGCTCTGTTTCTACAGCCTAGCCGTCATCTCCATGAAACCTGAAGTTTGTTTCTGCAACACAGCACAGCCCTCTCAATGAAATCAAGAAAGCAAGAGCCATGTATAACAGAAAAGTGGGGGATCTGATGCGTTTCCCAAGTCGGTATCCGTGTCATGTTGTGTCAACACAGGTATGGTGCCATTTCAGGCGAGTCCGAGCATCAGAGTCTAAGAGCTTACTATGCAATGATTCTTCAAAAATCGTTGTCCACAATCATTTTCAACCACACATTTAACTAACGTGACAGTTTTCTTTTTCTGTATTTTAAACATATATTCACAATCTCCAATAGTTTTTCTCCATGTTTTAACAGCACACGTGAAGCTTCCAACACTTTCTCCTTGTTTCATAAATGTTAATGAACTTTTTAATTTAGGCAATTTTGGTTAAAACCGCATTTTATCCACATATTTCATAGTAGCCTATATGTACCATCAATCTTTACGCTACCCTTTTCTGCACGTTTATAAGCAAAATATACGTAAACATGACCAAAATAACACCTTAATTTCTATTGGATAGCATCAAAGGAAGTATTTTGCATAAGAGCAGTTTCTTTGAGATTTTTCTGAGTCTTTACACAGGTTTTCAAGTCTTAGTGGTTCTGATACATTGGTGGCAGCAAGGATAAATATAGTAAAAGGACAAAGGAAGAGAGAAAAGCCAGAGAAATCGATGAATGGGAGCGATGACTCTTGGACAGGGATAAAATAAGCGGGGCCTCTCTTCTCTAGTAGGTTCCCATTGGAAACTGAAAAGAGGATGGGTACGATAGGCAGCAAAACTCAAAATACTGGAGCTTGCACATTGAAAAGTAGAAGTGCAAAAAGCCATGGCATGTAAAACAAAATGCTAACCTTCCACTTCCTGCATCTGTCAGAAAGATCCCATATACCATTCTCCAACACCATAACTGCTTTTTCTTGGGAAGCAACAGATGCATCCTTAAACCCACCTTTTCGTTCGATACCTTCAAGAAGGTTGTTCAACTTGTTTGCCATCTCTTCAACCTGGAACGTACAACATAAGAAACCCATATCACATGTCAGAGGAGAGAGAAACTTGATAGGTATAATATATACTTTCAATAAATGTAAATAAATAAATTCACGCTCTCTCTATGACGTTAAGCTATTGAAAGTTCCACTTGGCGTAAATTTGGCAAATGGCATCTGTGCAAATATCACAGCCACCAATTTTTGAAGTCTCCATATATAAAACTTAAATGAAATTCATCCAAATATAACAGCTTAAACTTTAATTCTCTAGATGAGGTGGTTCAATGGTTTCTTCAGCATAGCAACAGAGACAAACAAGAGTGACAAACAGACAGCAGATAGAAAAACGGGGACAGAATAAAATAAGCCATGGCCAGGGTTTCACAAAATCCAGCACAAGGAATGAGGCTTAATTTTTATCTTAGCATGTTGCTCTGAATTGTTCGCCTCTTATTATGCAAATGAATAATCGATTACCCAATTTAGAAGAGCTCTGTGCGAGCCAACTAACTAAGATTAACTGCATAGCTGTATCAACAACATATGATAACTCAAGATAAGTACATTACGTTGCTGAACTGTTTTGGTACGTTTTGTTCAGAATAAAGGGACCCAGTTGGGGAGCGAGTTGCATGACTTTCTTTATTCAGTTGGGCCTCAAAAGATTTTCCTGTAGTAAAACTCCCCTGCATCGGCACTTGTGAAACCCGATTCGCAGGCAATGAGTGGATAGTTCCAGTTCCCAAAGCAGATCTCTGCTCAAAAGTATTATACGTAACGGAAGATCCCGCCCTCTCGTTCATATGCGAAGTATCTCGAAGTGGATCTCCAGCAACATGAGAAGCACTAATGCCAAACTTGTTAGAGGTTCCTCGTTCAACGTTATGAGAAGGAAGCAATAAGGACCTATCATTAGAAGTTTTTAAAGCATCAACTTTTCCACTTGACCAGGTTAAGGGCTGTGTATGCTGCAAATTAGTTGACACCATCTTTCCCAATGAATCCACACTGCTAGCTATTTGTTGACTGTTGCTCATCGATACTTTTCCTGAGAAGGAACTTGCGCTAGATTTGTCTTCTTCTGTCCTATTAAATCCTTTAGCCAGAGGTTCAGAGATCCCAAGACTTGAAGTCTTAAATGGTAACTGCTCCAACTTTACATCTTGCTTCTCTGCAAATAATGAAGTCAAAACACTGCTGTTGTTGTTCAATGTTACAGGGGAAAGAATTTTCGGCTCATCGACTTGAGGTTTCCGTTCCTGGTATTGAGTAATGCTCTTGTCTTCAGATTTGACGTCAGCAACTAACGAATGCGGTTGGGCATTTGGACGAGTAGAAACCCTCTCATTCTCTCCTTTGTCAGTTCCGCTCCTGCTTAGTCCATAAGATTCTGACCTTGAAAAGGTTTGTTCTCCACTTTCTTCCTTTTCTTTAAAAGATATATGGGCAGTCTCATGCCTTACTGATGACACGTGAGAAGCATCCTCGCCTTCGGAAGAGTCAGCCAGGTCCTCTGATGATACCGAAGCACCTATAGCACTACCCCCCGAAAAATAAATAAATAAATAAATCAGACCCAGGATAAGCAGTTCATATTAAAAAGGTTCTTATAGTCTCCTAGAAGAGCTTAATAAACAATTCGATCGTGGCAAAGGACAATAATTTAAAATTACAACAGCAAAAAGTACCTAGCGAAGTGAAAGACAGAAATCTTTCCATCAATGGTTAGACATACAAGAACACAACAAGGTGAAACTTCTATTTCCTTTTCCCCAAGATTCAATTTGACATTTTCATTCTGGGAAACCTTGTCAACAGTGAGTCCTAAGATTAAATTGTCTTCGTCATTTTCTGCAGCATGAAAAGGCAATAAATATAAATAAACCAAAACGAACAATTTATAATCGTACTTTACGCAATTTGGCAACATATTTTCTGAACTAGGCATTGTTTCAAAATACTATCCTCTCACAGAAACTATTTTTAGTGAAAGCAAAATGTGAGATCCTTGAATCTTCACAAATCAGTTAATGTGTTGTCATCAAACAAAATCATCTAGCATAAACAAACTCCCATTCACTTACAGCTTGTTGGTGAATCGTGTCAATGTGACGTATTGCAAAGAAGTATATACCCCTTGCAAACATAAATAATAAATTTAATTCTATAGCTCAACCTTCGTGTGGCCTAAAAAATGGTATCATGGCTGAGCCAGCCGCTGTCCCATGTCCCGAAAAGAGGGGAAAAGGGAAGAAGGTAATTCAGGAATATATATTAAGTAAAAGGTGCTATATATAGGGAAAAGGAGGAAGGAAAGAAGACAACAATATAGCAAAATGAAGTAATAGGTAATAAACTCAAGAATAAACTTGATGATATAGACTAATCCTGAGTACAAATTATAGCACCTTGATATTCAATACGTGGAATCCAAGTATCGTCATAAATATCAACCATTGCTGCCTCATTCTTCCCATGATCCAGTGACCAGCTAACTAATAGAATATGCTGACACAGATTCTTCCTATTAGCAATAAATGCAAGCCCACTGTAACAGGTAGGGAAAAAATAATAATAGTGAGTGAACTCGTTATCCCTTGCCAAACAAGCACGTAACAAATAATATGGCGTTCAACCAAGCCAATGTCATCAACAATTAGAAGTCATTTAAGTGGCTACTGCAAGACCTTTTTATGAAATATTCTCCTCATGGTTCCCCTATCTTTGCTCCCCTTGTCCATTTGTTTGTCATGAAATTTGAAATCTTGTGCAAGAAAGCATTTGTTATTTTAAATAGATATTGAATATCTTTTGAGGATCTCTGCAGTTTGAGTACTTCATTTCATTTTTGACATTTTACTCCTTATTTCAACTTTTTTCTTGGCAAAGACTTTTGAGGCCAAAAGACAATACTACCGTTCAAAATAAATAAATAAATATTTACAATCAAATGCAAAACCTTTCAATTGGTCCTGATTTTTTCTTAATTGTTACAATTTAGAAGTTTATCTTTTGATATATTTCCATTTTGTCCATTATTACATGAATGAGCACATTTGTCCCATAAATTTGAAAAAATGACAAAAAGCCCCAACACCCCAAAGAACCCCCCCAAAAAAAAAAAAAAAAAAGAAATTCTAAAAAATAATAATAATAATGAAAACCTCAGGACATGGATTTCTATTCTGCACGACGGATCAAAAATGGCTTCCACACGGAACAAAGAGGTAAGCTCTCATATGCTCCAAGCGGAACTTCTTATCATACACAACGTGGTTTAAAAAATTGATGGGTTCTGTTGTCAAAACCAATCAAGAAGTGATTTCCATGTAATGTAGGATGGAAGAAGCTGATTTATTTTCTGATTCGATGATGCAGAATGGTTTGCTCAATTGTCGAAACAGTTTCTCTTTGTTTCGCTCAATTGTTATTCTGTAGGAAAACTTGCTGGGAGAAACCCAACAAGCGGGGGAAGGGGGGAGGCTGGGGGGAGGGTGGAGCACCTTGAGGCAGTTACAGGCATGCAAAAGAAGAGGAATTGTTACATGCAGTCGCACATGCATAAATGACTGAAGTGTCCATCGCACACACCATAACATAAATTCAGCCATACAGCAAAAATAATAATTAGAAGTTAAAAAAATGCTTACTGAAGATCCAAATAACTGAGAAACAGATGCGGCCCACTTGCAATAGGCACAGCATCGGGCCGGAAATCAGCAAAACTACTTTCAAAGGACAACACAATCGGCTTGGAGGAGGCCTGAAAGGGAATATAAAAGATATATTTAAAACCTTCCGCAAGAAACAAGTGAAATCAAAGTCAAACAACAATTATAACTCTTATTATGCATTTTCTTCAATATCTACTTCCCTCAGTGATAGTAAAATCTCCTTCACTGGGATTAGCAAAAATTATAGCAGAAACTGTCCTGAACTCTTACCAGTGTAGGTTTTTGAAGCTCACTATAGCACTCGACTAAAATCATAAATGATATGGAAAATAAACACGTGTAGATTGCATCTCAATAATTAGCAGCAGTAAGAGAATCAAACACTGACATCAGTAATTTTGCCTCCCTTGCTTGTGACAACTTGAACCAGGTAATTTTCCTCCTCGCCGTCAACATTCAATAGAATGCATCCAACAACTATACAATCTGGACGGACCCATCTGACAGCATCCACTGATACCCAAGAAACATTAAACATGATAACAAATAATTGGATGAGCCGATAATTAACCATAGCAAGATATTGAAAATTAAGTTCTATGAATAATTCATACTTGATCAGAACTTGCAACATAACCAACCAAAAGAATTTGCAACGTAAACAATGAAGCAAATGGATTTCTGCCCCAAGAAATGGATATTTGATGCATTCAACATCAATGATCACAATTTGATAAACAAAGGAGGAAGACCTAGCATAAACAGAAGCTTGTTCAGCAATAATTCAAGAAAAGATGCAACGAGTGTTAAGACTTGTGGCACCATCTAATTTAAAAACTTAAGCTGATAGATTGATTCCAATTTATATTATTTAACAATTATCTTTAACACGCCCCCTCACGTGTAGGTGGGATTTATTTTTGTAAAAACAAAGTCTAACACGTGCATAATTCATTTTAAATGGGTGACAGTCAGATTCGAACCCAGGGCCTTGCCTGCTCTAATATCATGTTAAAACTTGTGGAAGCAAGTGATCTAAAAGCTTAAGCTGATAGATCGATTCCAATTTATATTATTTAACAATTATCTTTAACAATGAGCATTCTACTCGATGATTTAAAGTAACAAGAGAATGATATCAGATTCGACGTTACATATTCAACATCTCAGCAGCTCTTTTATTGAATGCTCAGCAAGTCGTCCATATCAGATGCTTAGGGATAAACATCCAACTTTTCTTACATTTCTAACGCTGTAATATTCCTATAGGCATAACAATTACTTTGTGCATAAATAATTTACTGGGCTCTTGAAAGACATAAGAGCAAGATACGAACTGAATACAGCAGTCGGTGCGGTAACAAACAGCAACGACGCACATAAAACACTATTGATAGAGATTCTCTATACAGACCTGAATTGTCTGTTGTAAAGGTGGAATTTAAGCCGCTGTCAAAACAAAAGAGGATGGTAGCTTTGTAAAACGTGAACCAAACAAGGCATCACAAAAAACACAGGAAGTGTCAGTTCTCTATTAATAGCAAAGCAATTGAATGATCTTGCATTCATTATGCCCCTCTAACTTCCTTTCCGCTCTAACCAACTTATAAGCAATTCATGAACCCTAGATATTAAATTATTACAGGAACCTAAAGACAAAGATGTCACATGCAGTAGTAGTAACAAGAACAACAAAAAATATGCATGGAATGAACGACAACAGAGGAGCAGCAAGAACTTGTGTAGATATAAGTCTGGCCTAATACCTCTTATAACTTGATTAGCATCTGAATCACCAACTGCAGACTTGAACAGAAGTGACAAGCTTAGCCTTTGCTTGAATTGAGATGAGAAAATGCTGAGGACAGTTTTTCTCGCCACAGCAACAAAATTGCCCTTCACACTCCAATCAACTTGTCCAAAAAATAATAGCGAGTAAAAATATATATATAATAATACAAATGAGAAAGGGCACTGTGTATTTCACGTATAAACAAGTTCCTTTTCACTTTTACAGAGACAGAAAGAAGTATTGATATTGGAAAACACCGTCAATATCAAGTTCATGCAAAATTACGTTTCCACCAGTGGTAAAATCTTATAACACGCATTCGTGCTAACTACATTTAGATGTCCGGAAGTAAAAAGGTGCAACATCTCCAAGGCGGCAAGACATTAGAAAGCATACCAGCATCAACATTGTCCATCATGCAATTAGGGAGGCCTTGACCAGATCCATGGTAGAGCTTTCCATCAGTGGAAAGAGAAACATACACCTTTTCGAATTTTCTAGACCAACGCATGTCTCTGATGCAACTGGAGCCATCAAGTGAAACTGAGAAGGATGGTTTCTGATCCTGTTAAATTGCCAAAGAAAGATATTTTTAGCAAGATTCACTGTGTATAAATTGAAAAAAAGGGGTCTGTTTTATACGCTCCGAATAAAAAACGAAATTTCCAGGTACTTGGAGATTAGCTTGGTCTATGATAGCAATAACTACCTGAACACTACTTCTGTGCAATTTCTTGTTTTCTTCTTGTAGTTAGCAGGATCCATTGAGCTCCTAAAGTTTCCAACCTTAATATGTTGCTCTCTACCATTTAACTCATATATTCCTTTTGCAAGAAGAACTTCTTATTGTTTTATGGTGCATATTCTTTCTTTCGTAGTACAACTTATTGTTTTATGGTGCATATTCTTTCTTTCATAGTACAACTAAAGACGAGCAAGGACATTTCCCAACCTTACTGTGACTTGCTCTCTACCATTTAACTCAAATTCAGTTCCTCATGCAATACAAACTTCTTAATGTTTAACGGTCACACATTCTTTCATACAACTAGAGATGAACGAGGACATTTCAAAGAATCATTTTATACAAACTTGCATTTTATCTGACCTAACTATAGAGAACTTGAAGATTTAACTCGAGTGGCTGGGAGGATTCCTCTGCTAGTTAAATTATTAAAAACAGAAGCGAATGCACTTCTTTTTCCCGCCTATTCCACCTCTTTTCATTAAGTTTTTTTTATTTTTATTTAACAGATTTTCGGTTCATGAAATCATCTATTTTATTTACAATTTTAAATTTTTTTGGTGGATTAGATTGGATAGACATCTTCACAATACAATATAGACTCCATTTCAAACATAAACTCCAAATAAAACAACTCAAATATTAGATTCCAATAGTTTTTTTTTTTCACATTGAAGACTCCGTTATGCCTTAAATTCGTCCACCCACGGACGCCTCCACAATACATTCGAGAGTCAATTTCCAATACATTCAAAACTCCATTATGCCTTAAATTCTCGCACCCACTGGATGAATACAAATATATAATTAGATAATTAGATTAAACGTCTAAGATAAGATTTATATAATTTAATATTGCCATTTTTTTTGGGGATAATTAATTAATAATTCAGCCCACTATTTTTCATGTAATTAATTAATTAATTAATTTTTGTTGCTTATAGTATCCATCTTAACAAAAACCTCCAAGTTATCCATGATGAAGTAAATTTAGGATATATATTGTTGAGAAATAAGCCTAATTACATTCAATTGATTTTCAAATTACAGTCTCAACAAACACGAACTTGGACATCTACAGCATTGCACGAACTTGGACGTCTACTGCATTGCTTATGCAGTTAGGCTCAATATTTATCCGTATGTAGTTTCAAAATAACAAAAACATGGGTCAACATATTGATATGTGATAATCATGGAAGGCTGACGAACACCTAGTGTTAATTTGTACTAACTTAAATCATGTGTTGTATAATTAAAAATAATAACTCATTGGCATAAATAAATTCCCGTGCATCACCCTCCACGAAAATCCATTCTTCATCCCTATTTCCCAAACAAATCATCAATCTATATCTCACTTTCCCACAAGACCAGTGCCATTCTTGTTCGCCAATATCTAACAGCCACTTGTTTTTCTTCTTAATTTTGCTAAAATGTCAAACTTCGTAATCTAATTTCATTGTTGGACTCTCACTTCTCCTATCTCTACCCGTTAAATTTTTTATTCCTCTGACTCTATGATAGACTCTACTACTACAGCAATTTCCAAATAAAGTTGTCAATTTGTTGCAGAAATTATCTCCTCTGGTCGAATTCCACAGGGAAAAAATGACATACTAGTAGATGACAAAGTGGTAGTCAGCAAGGGCATTTCAAAGAATCATCAAACATGCATTTCATGTGAATGGGAGAGAATTTCAAGATTTTATAGACGACAAATAATAAACTAATAAGCATGTATCCACAGAGAGACACTAAAAATATCTTGGAGAAGCTTCACCAGCCTTAGTCCATACCTTGTGGAGCAGAGCGCTAACAGCATAAAAATGGATATCACTTCCAACAGTAGCTGCAAGCACAGAATCATCAGCCGACAAGGCCAATATCGAGACCTTTCCTATAGGAACGTCCACGAAGCTCAATTCCTGTACAGACAGGCCAGTCTTTTTTTCTTTGAACTCCTCGGCAGATGCAATAACCTCCTTAGTCCTAGCAACACAAAACCCTAAACAACCAGAAGTACAGAACAAGAAATTGCAATTAAAACGCTACCAATAAAGCAGCAAAGCGATTAAAGTTAATGGTAGAAAAATTACTGACCATCTGAGTGAGCAACGAAAAGGAGGCGAAAGCGTTCGGAGACAGCCAAGGGTTGCAACGGCAGGCATTCAGGTTCAAACGCCGATTCGGGCCCGGACTTCAAAGGAACCGGTTCTCCAATTTGCGAAAATCGATAATTCCTTGAACCGGTTATTTCTCCTTCGATTTCTTCGTCCACCTTAATAGTGGCACTTCCATTGTCGGCAGCCGACTCTTCTGGAGGATAAATAGCCATTGAAGAGTTCTCCAACTGCAGTCACCAGCAATTATTGTAAAGGACCTTCCGTGACTGCGAGCACGAACTGGTAGCTATAAACACGCGTTTTGTACATTAGGCGGGAAGGATTTAAGGGTACCCTAAAATCGTACAGTTAATCTTCGCCTACTTCCGCAATTCTCACGATCAAAAATTCTTGCTTCTGGGCCCTCTATCGAGAAGATGTAATGGCCGATGTCAGTGAAACAAAATCAGCTCAAATTGAAGTTCAACACAGAAAATTATACCTTAAGCACACCAGCTATTTGCCTATTTTTGGATGGGATTGTGTGTATGTAAAAAGAAAATTTCGAGAAGAATTTAATCGAAGAAGCCCCGCTCTAATGCAGCCGAAGACAACGCTGACAGTACATTTCTCGCCGCTCTCCGTTCCTTGACACCACAGTTGGTCAGACGTTGGATTGCAGGTCCATCTTGCAGGCCCAATCTATTGGCTAGCTGGCCCAGACCAATTTCATACTACTAGTTGTGATCGTATAGCTAAAATACCCACAAGTTAAACTGTAGTAGTTCATGAGTGATTTGGATCACTATGTAGGTTATATTATGGACCAATAACAAACTATCAAATTATTATAGGGGAATTTTAATAGACTCATCAAAACCATTGATATTAGTATCTTTTATATGCAGTGAAATTCTATGGTAGAAGAAAGCTTACCCGGCGATCGACGATGTATATTTCATTTTTCTGTGCAATAGAGGAGACATCCCCTATGATGATTATATAAAAATAAAATAAAATAATTATGCGAATATTTTCAATTATTCATTACATTAATTAATTTGATAATTTAGCATTTTTTAATAATTTTTTGATTATATATTCAAAGGTCATTTTCTCCATAATAATCTCTATAAAACAGACCACTAATCGATTGTCCTTTAATCGACTCCGTAAATGGAAAAGTTGTTAGCATTTTTAAGTGGTTAAAGACGTGCATGTTCGTTGTATCTAAAAGTGCTCTTATATACCATATTGTGATAGGTTTTTCCCACCATTGGATAAGGGTAGGGGCGAACTTTATATCAGACCTCCACGGACCAAATTTTAAAAATCTTTTGAAGTCCAAGATCAACGTAAACTATCTTATATATACCCATTCGTAACAATTTCATTGCAATTAAGAGTAGTTTATTTGGTCTTGGCTCCTTATGGTGAACTAGGAATCAAGTACTTTGTCCTACTTTTTCCAATTTTTTACTTTCGTTCGATTTTTTGGTTAGCCGTACTTTTTTCAAACTCTTTTATTTTTTTCTATTTTTTGGTTATAAATTACTTTAAGTCTATATGGTTAATTTATTTCAGATTGTGCTTCTCAGTTAAATAAATTTGAAATTTGTATAATCTTTTGTATCTACTTACCTTGTATCTTAATAAATATTTGATTTATATATTTAGCTTTTTTCTAGAGAAGTATTTCAATTCGAAAATCCAAATTCGGGGAATACAATTTTATTGAAAAAAATGTTTTTATATGTTTAGCTTTTGTTTTCTCATTTTAATAATTTTCAATTTTTGTGATTAAATTATTATATGGCATTTATATTTCACGCAAAAATATTTTTATCTTTCTTTTAATTGAAAATTTTAGTGTTTCATAAGGGTATCTAATATTCATGTCAATAAAAAATCTATAACTTTAATAAAAGAATAAGTCTTAGCCTAAAGATGTCCATTTATTTTATTATTACATTAAGGTAATTATTTAGTTTACTTCTTATTTTATTATTTGATATAATAATAATAATAATAATAATAATAATAATATGAATATTTTAGAGTATTGTTTGTTGTTCTGCGCGGAAAAATAAAAAAGCAATAATATGCACCATTGGTGCTATATAGTATCGTTCAAAAGAAAACTTGAGTACATACTACAACTTAGGAGCCATTTTTAATGTTTTGACCAATGGACCCAAAATCGTCGGCACATTCTACAGGTCCTTCATGCTGCAATGTGCCAATGATTTTGTTAGGTCATGCAAGATGGGTGAGGAAACGTCCAATGTGTATTTTTTTCGTATTTTTCCAATTATTATTATTATTTTAAGTTGCTTTTCATTGCCGTAGTTTTTACTCAAAATGTATTTTTATGTTAGCAACAATATTAAACTACATATTAATGAAGATATATAATGATAGTATTAATGTTAAATAATTTATAAAAATTAAAATATTTGCATACATAGTGTAATTTTTAAAATTTACAACATTAATGCAAACATATAGTAATTATTAAATATTTTAATGAAACCTATTGACAAAATTAGTTCGATAAAATTATGTGTCAAAATCGAAATAGGCAGAAAGTTAAAGTTATAATTTGTATAGGTTTTAACTTTATACAGATCGTACACCGAGCTTAGATTTTTTAACAAAGATACTTCCCGTAGCCCAACCAAAAAAAAAGTTAAAATTTGTATAATTTAAGAAAATTTAGGACCAATAATAAAGGACTTGCAAGAATATTGAGTTTTGTGTTAAAGTTTAATGAATGAATGGGCTGAAATGTAATTTTCATACTATTACTTAAATTGCAAAAAGAAAAGAATTAGAAGAGGCAATTAGGGAGAATTTTCTATTTTTCTGCTTGTATTATTTAATCGATTTACTGTACATATTTATAGAACTAGTACTATACCCGTGTGATGTAAAGGAATAATTAAATTTATGTAGAATAAATAATAATTAATATAACATTATAAATATATTGAATATAAATGTTGAATTACATAATTGATGTAATTTATCCATAGAGATTGCATAATTGTAAACAATTATTAAAATCTATAATATTATACATTATAGCTAATGTAAAAAACGTGGAGTAAATTTGCAATTATAAATTAAAAAATTCACGTGCATCGCATAATTAAGGAGTTTATTAAAACGTGTGACTTTAATTCTAATTGTCGTGTATCGCATTGCACAACATTGATCGTGGAGATTAATGAATCGTAAACGAACCACTAGGAATGAATATATACAAATTCTTTGATTATGAAAATTTATCTTTCTCGTTGGTACAAATGAAATTTATATTGAACACCTTTTTTTTATTTTTGAAATGGATATTACGCACTCTAAATTTTATGATTTTATGCGTTCTTTTAATAAGTAACTGTAATTGCTACTTAATTTTAGCTCTATTGTATAAAAAGTATTATATTTAATTTTATACAACTTAAATTTGTTTACATGATTTTCCGCATCTACATAATTTTCCGCATCTACATAATTTTCAGCATTCTACATATTTTTTTGATTTACATGAACTATATTTTAATTTTAGAAAAAAAAAGTTTTTATTTTTATTTTTATATACTTAAAAAAAAATTCATGCAATGCAAAATCTAGTTAGTGAACATACCACATCAGCCGTATTAAAAACGAAAAATATCAATTAAGTTTTTAATTAGACACACCGTATATCATGTTAACACTGCCAATAAGGCATCTACCAAACGTGGCACTTCAATTATAATAATATAAATATTAATAAATTTCTATTTACTTAAAAATCGATAAATTATTCAACATAAATCCATTTATAATTTTATCTACTCACGATTTGATTTTTTTTTTAAAAGCAAAAAATGCCCGCTATTTTTGAATAATCCAATTCACGTAACCGAGCAAAATAATCAAAACCTACAATTTTAACACAATGAAAATGAATAAACAATATTTATTATTTAATATTTTGAATTAGACCTTTAAAAAATAAAGTTATATTTAAAGTCTTTCCAAAAGTTTTTGTCATTGAACTTTTGCTTTAAGTATTGGTTTATTTTTAATTATATTTTTAATTACTACTAATTAATATTGGATTATTTCTAAAACTAATTTTTTAATTTTTTAAAAATATTTAATATGTGCCACGTTTCCATCTTTGCCAACGTGATACACCAATTTTTTTAATATAAAGAAAGATTAACAAATTCCTATTCAGTTCAAAATCGATAAATTATTAAATACAAATCGAGTCATAATTTTAAATACTCACAATTTGATTTTAAAAAATAAAAAATAAATAAATAATACCTACTATTTTTGAATAGTCCAATTCACGTAACCAAGTAAAACTATCAAAACCTATAATTTTAACATGATGAAAATAAATAAAATATTTATTATTTAATATTTTTAATTAAAACTTTAAAAAATTACGTTATATTTAAAGTCTTTAAAAAATCAATTTTTTCTCATTAAATGATTGCTTTAAATATTGGTTTATTTTTAATTATATTTTTAATTGCTACTAATTAATGTTGGATTATTTCCAAAACTAATTTTATAATTTTAAAAAAATATTTAATGTGCCTAGCATCCTACGTGTATGCCATTTGAGTGGTTTGTTACAACAGTTAAGATATTTTTGTGGCATTCATGTAATATTCCCAACCTAGAATGGCATTTAATAATTGTAGAAGACTCTAAACGTTTTAATCAAAACTCAATTTCCATCATTCATAATGGGGTTGGGTAGGGTATGGTTATTAGAGATGATTCAAGTTCGTTTGCTGTTGGTCGAATAGTGTATGAAGCATGGAAGATTCCGGTGAAAAATGCTGAAGCATGGGGGTTATACTATCGCATTGCTTGGGCTGCTTCAATGGGATTTCAGAAGGTTTGTTTTGAATTGCACGCCAAGATTGTGTGTCATGCTGTTAATGGGCACTTGGCAGATGCTACGAAGTTTGGAATCATTGTAGATCGATGCGAAGATATGCTACATAATAGGCGAAATTACTTAGTTCGTTACGTTCGAAGACAATCCAACGGTGCCGCTCATGCCTTAGCTTAGGAGGCTCGTGTTCATGTGTACGCCATTACCTTTGTTGATATTTCGAATTGTATTATTGACTCTCTATCTTTGGTTTGTAATGTTCATGTTCAGTAATGAAATTTCCCATTCAAAAAAAAACACTCAATTTCCATCATTTAGTCTTGAATTCTCAACTAAAAGGGTGATTGGGAACCCATTTTTCAAAATTTTACCATTTTTTTTATACATTCTTTCTTTATCCTAAATTAATCATACCCACATATCACATCACATCAACAAATCTCCACCATTCAACTCCACTCATTCTTTCTCCTAATTTACATTAAAAACCATTAAAAAACACTCACAATCACCCTTTAAGCCTTATTTGTTTTCTCTCTTTACCTCAACTTTCCCTTTCAAGCTAGGGGTTGATGTAATAACACCAAGCTTGTCCCTAAGAAAACAAAACCTCATATGTGGTAATGGCTTTGCAAAACTTTGTCTCTCACGAAATGTATATCTATTTCTACATGTTTTGTCCATGCATGGTATATTGGATTAGTAGCAAGGGCACTAGCAATGAGAGAACCACAACAAATCACTGGAGTTACTGCATATCTGAGGCCAAGTTTACCAAAAAGGGATCGAATCCATGTTGGTTATGTTGTTGTGTGTGTTAGGGCTCGATATTCAGCCTTTGCACTCGAGCGTGCAACTAATTGTTGCTTCTTTGAAGCCCAAGAAATTAGGGTTTCACCAAGAAAGACACAGTAACCTAAAATTGATCGCTGATCGCCGGACAAAAGGCTCAGTCTACTTTGGAGGAGCCTGTAAGTGTCAATTTGTTCATTAGTTGTATGTGTAACCCTTGGTTTATCGTTCCTTTCACGTATCTCAACAATCTTTTGATTGCCTTCCAGTGTTAATCAATTCGATTTTGTAGGTATTGACTTAGTTTATTGACTAACAAAATCAAATCAGGACACGTGTGTGTATTGAAGACTCATAACAGCAACTCGAAAAAGTTGAGGATATTCCATCAAAACTCATCCTTTTAATATTATGGAGGTCGAAGAACACGTGGGAATAGGGCAAGGCTTCGAATTTTCCATTCCAAATCACTATAAAAAGTCAATGGTATCCTTTCTATATGTTAAGAACAATCCCCATTCTTGTCGATTACTTCGACGCCCCAAAAAATAGTTGAGATCCCTATGTCTTTGAGTGCAAACTAAGAGTGAAGTTTCCCAATAAAGCTCTTAATGAAACGAATGCTCCATGTGATTAGTGTGTCATCAATATAAATCAAAACCAGTAAGATATGTTATCCATTTGTCCAAAAAAAAAAAGAAAGTTATCAGACCTTACTTTCTTAAATTCCCAAGTGAACAAAGTACTCCTGAGTTTGTCATACCATGGTTCTTAGAGCCTGTCGAAGTCCATACAGAGCATTCTGTAGCCTACATACATAAGTAGGATTCTCTAAGTCAACAAAACCAAGCAGCTGTTCCATGAATATGTTTTCCTCAAGAACACCATTGAGTAATACATTATTTATGTCTACTTGCCTTATCATCTAGCCTTTAGTAAAATCCAAAGTTAGAACAAATTTGATGAGGCGTTCACCAGAAGGCTAAATGTCTCTGAAAAGTCTAGTTTTGGGGTTTGGTGAAGCCCTTTACCACGAGCCTCGCCTTACACTTGTGAAATGAACCATCTTGATAGGTTTTTTCAACTTGAAAACCTATTTATTCCCAACAATATTGAGATTGGGTTCATAAAGCACCGACTTCTAGGTCTAGTTCTTCACTAGTGCATTATTCTCTTTATCCATAGCTTTGCTCCAATATTCATGTGAAAATGCCTCTTTCACTGACAATGGCTCAGTGATTGGTGGGTCATTGGTGACTACTATGTAGGTTTTGGGTTTGAATATCACGTCCTTTGCCCTTGTTACCATAAGATGCGAAAGCACTAAGTTTTCGGACTTGGTCATTCTCTGTTTGTGGCTATTTATCTGAGTTTCTTATGCATTTGGATTCTTTGTTACTGATTCTTCTTGGGCTGTGGTGTTCTGATTTATTTCAATATTATCAATTTAACTTCTGTGATCCTCACTGCTAGTACCTATACTTAGTTCTGTAGTTGTCGTTTCATTTTGTGGGATTAAGTTGAGTAGATGAGCCCTCAGGTTGCTTTTAGCATGGTTGATATCACTAGAGCTATGAATTGGTGATTGAGCTGGTGAGAAAGTATTTGTATAGGAAGCTAAGTTTGTATAGGTATAGGAGAAAATGACTATCTCGTGGACCAGTTTTCCATCTGTTCGGGTTGTTTTGTATTAAAGAATCCTATCTCACATGGAAATCTTTCTCACTGAACACCATGTCCCTAGAAATGTAAAGTTTCGTAATAGGTCCTAGACATTTGAAACCCTTATGATTGTCACTCATTCCAAGATAAACACATTGTATGAACCCCAGATTTGTAAGCTTGATAGGTTCTTAAACATGGAAAACATGCATACCCAAAAGGCTTAAGACTTAGTCAAAGGGGTTGCTTTTATAATGTTAGGTAAGGATAAAACATTTTTAAAGCTAATGTTGGTAGGATGTTGATGAATGCCACAGTTGTAGTAAAGGCATCCCTCCAATATTTTAGAAGTAGTTTTGCTTGAGGTAAAAATGCTAGGCCTACTTCTATGAGATGTCTATGCTTCATCTCCACTCTTCCATTTTGGACTGAAGTATCAAGGCCGAAATGTCTAAACAATATCAAAAATTTTTGAACAATGTCTGTAAGAGCTCTATTTCCTAGATAGATTGAAGTATTTTGATCTTCTTATCAAAATGGTTTTCAACAAAGCTTTTAAATTGAGTGAACTTTGCTATGGCTTTAGATTTTTCTTTCATAGGAAAGATCTAACTATACCTGCTGCAGTCATCTAAAAACAAAATGTAATGTTTATAATTTGAGGTTGAGAGAATAAGAACCGGTCCCCATACATTAGTGTGTATGAGTTTATATAAATGATTAGCATGTGAACTTGACAGTTTGTAGGGAAGAGAATACTGACAATAATCACAGAAAAATTCTTTTCCATTGACATTATAATGTTTATTATAGAACTTGCGAACTTGTAACAAAATTTTCAAAGAAGAAAGACCTAATTTTTTGTGCTAATACCTAATAACATATGCTTTTGTTGTTTCAGGTGAGCTTTTCTAACTCTAATGAAGGCTGAGAAGCTTGGGTAGAATGATGGAGATTGTAGGTTGTATGAGTGTGCTTGTAAGGTAGTCTTTTATTGTGGACTGTATGGTATATAGGTTGATCCAATTGATATACCCATGCTTAAGGCTTCATCTGAGCATCACTTTCCCCATTCTTTGATCCTTTACAAAACAAGAATCATTATGAAATTCAATCATTATTGCATTATCATTTGTCAACTTTGACACACTAAGTAAATTTTGTACAGTTCCAGGTACCAACAACATAACCTTCAACAATAAACGAGTGTCACCAAGGGTGTTCAAGTGTGATGAGCCTGCATAGGTTATTTTCGATTGTGTTCCATTTCCAACAACAATTTTTTCAAGACCTTCATATTCTAATGATTGTTTTATTTTACTTGTTTTCACTAAGACATGGTGGCTAGCTCCACTGTCCATCTGTCAGGCAAGATCAGCTACTATCTCAGGAGTCACTGTCATAGCAAAGTAAGCATACCGTTTTCTTTTATTCTGACGGTTCTGAGCAATAGTATTTGAGTAGGACTATCAAAAAGATGGTAACACACATCTGCACTATGGCCACACTTGTTGCAAACTTGACAAGTTGGCTTTGAGCCTTTTCCACAAGAGCTGTCTCTGTCTTTATTAGATCCGTCTATTCCTCCCATTTTGCTAAAGTTATTGTACTGCTACTGTTATTAGTACCCCCTACATCCTTGAATTCTATTTGCATAATTTGCAGTGGTTTGCCCTATATTGAGATTGGTCATCGCATTCTGACTGTTGTTTATACATTCCACTCTACTCCCATAGGTCATCAAAGTAGATTACAGCTCTTCGGTTTGGGTTGATTGTTGAAGAGCACCATAATGGGAAGATAATCACCATCTAACCCAGCAAATGCTCATTTAATCAAATTCAGTTCATCAACTTTTTTCCCTTGCAACTTCTAGGCTATCTCCAAGCATCTTCACATAGCTAAGGTATTAATCGATGGTCTGATTGCCCTTTTTGGCTCTTTGCAATTCTGAAGTGAGATATAGCACCTTTGCTTGATTTCGAGCTCCAAAAATTTGTTTAATTGAGTCCCACAACTGTTTTGATGCCTTACTAGTCATTACCTTCATTGCAATAGGTGATGTAATGGATAAATACAACCAACCTAGCAGGAGTTGATATGTGGTTACCTAGTTTTCATATATGGGTTGATCTGAGGTCCAGTCATTGTACCATCAGCCTCAGTTTGTGCTTCAAGAGACTTTGGTGGACACCGTTTCCATCCGGTGAGGTAATCCTCAAGTTTATGCCCTCTAATGGCTAGTAGGATTGTATTCTGCCATAGTAGGAAGTTTTCTTTATCTAACTTCACTATGGTTTGGGATAAATTTCCTCCAAAAAGGCTAACAAGAGGGTTCATAGCTCTAGATCCAGAATGAATGCTATTAATGGAGGAAGATGAGTTGATAACTCCAGTGGAGGCCATAATTTCCCCGCAAGAAAGTTCTGATACCAAGAAAAGAATTAGAATAAAGCAGTTGAGGAGAATTTTTTTATTTATTATCACGTATTATTTCATGACTTTACTGTACATATTTATGGAACAGATTACAAGGCAATTGTATATGCCTAACGTCCTACGTATATACCAGTTGAGTGGTTTGTTACAAAAACTGAGGTATTTTTGTGGCATTCTTGTAATATTCACAACCTACAATGGCATTTAATAATTGTAGAAAACTCTAGTCATTTTAATCAAACTCAGCTTCCATTACTTAAGGTATGTTTGATTGGCAATAAAGTTGATATATACGCAATTCCATGTAAAATATGTGGTTAAGATTGTATTGAAAAATGTATGTGCGGTTGAAAATATATGTGTGGTTATACGGAATTGCGTGCATATAACTTTGTGACCAAATGAACAAGGCTTTAGTCTTGAATCCTCATCTAAGGCTTGTTTTTTTCTTTTTGTTTTCTCTCTTTACCTCAACTCAATAGAAGGACTTCATATTTATTTTTTTCATAAAATAGGTAAAGTAGATGTTAAATTACTAAAATACCCTTTATTCATTAAATAAAAATTCAAAAATTAAGTAACATCCAAATTGATGAAATAGTGAGTTTTAAATGAACATTGCCAATGTTTCAAAGGTTACGGGCCAGCCAACTTCAAAAAGAGATTGGGGACGATAGTCCGAATGAGTGTAAAGGTTGGAGACTAAATTTGAAATCTACTATTATCAATTACAAAAATCCTTCATTTATTAAATAGAAAAAAATTTAAAAGTTTCGATGAATGGTCAAATTGATGGAAAAGTGAGTTTTGGATCAATATTACTATCGTTTCAAAGGTTAGGAGCCTGCTAGCTAAAAAAAAAAGAAAAGAAAATTGTGGCAAGATTACAAATAAGTGTAAAGGCTAGGAACTAAATTTATAATTTACTATTAAAATAAACTATGATCATTTAATGTAGAGATATATGTGAAAATGTGTGGCTAAATATTACTTTTCCAATAAAATTATGTGTAACTGTTTTAATCCAAGTTTAAATAAAAAGGGATTATCTTTGTGGACGAAAGGAGTATCTAAGTATTATCTTAAACTTAAATTGAATGTAACTTAATATTTTAATAAATTTATACGCGATGATAATTTCTACATAAATTAATTACTGGAATTAAAATTATTAATTTAATTTAATAGTATATGGTGTGTGAGTAATAAATCAATTTTTTGTTCCATGCTTTACATTTGTGAATTAACTAACTTATTCCCAAATTATTCATTTATAAAAAAAATAGTGAGAAATCTAACTGAATGACAGATGTAGTTTAAAAAAATCAAAATTAAAATTTACATTATTAATATTATATTGTTAAAAATACTGAAATATAATGATTATTTTTATATTTTTATACAACGGCTATTTAAAATTATATTGATTCAATTTTAAAAGAATTTAGTGCATTTTCCAATCCAGAATCTCTATTTATCCACAATATCTCTTTTATTTAATCGTATGAGTGATTAAATTTTGTGTGGGTTTCATTTCACCAATAGTCACTGGAGTTATAAAAAAATAACGGAACGGCCATTGAAGTTTTAAAATTTCGACCGCAATAGGCCCCTCATGGTTCAAATCTTTCTAAATAAAATTTGGAGGACCAAATGTATAATTTTATATTAAAGAAAGAATGAAGTTGCAAAGAAGCAACCGTTTTCATCTTTGGACAACCACCATCACTACCTTCCCCAACTGTCAATTCGACCACGATACCTCTACTCATCAAAATTGCACCAAGACTCGTGGAATAATGTACCAGAAACTGGTGCAAAAATGCACTAGATTTCTAGTGCAAAACTGCATTAGATTTGTGCAATTTGCACCAGAAATTGGTGCTAAGAATGCACCAGAAAACTGGTGCAACAATGCACTAGTTTTCTGGTGCAAATTTATTTTTATGCAATTCAATTGTTTTTGTGCAAGAAAAGCACTAGAGTTTGACTCGAAATTGAAATGGTGAGAGCGGTGTTGAGGTAGTTGCCTAGTTGGATTTTACTGATTTAGGATCAGAGAAGGTAACGATTAGGAATGAGCGTTTCGAATTCGGTTTCGGGTAGTATATTTACCCAGAACAAAACCGAACTGTAAATTCTGGTTTTATGAAAAATGGAACCGTTCGATTCCTTTAAAAAAAATACCCATCCGATTCCGGTTCTGATTATTTTGTAATGTATTTTTTATTACTTGAAAATCAAGCACAAAAAAATAAAAATTTTGATTCAAACATGAACATAACAAAAAGAAGAAAAGAAAAAATTGAAGCCAAGCAGCTGCTTGTTGCTGCTCCTTCAGCATAACAGCAACAAGGTACTGAAGCAGCAGCAATAAGCTTGAGCAAAATCAAGCTACTGAAGCTTGTTGCTGCTGCTGTTAAGCTGGTAGTGCATGCTGGAAAGAAATAGTGCTATTTTTTTTATTCTAAATCGATTTCGGTTCAGTTCCAGGTTATTACAAAAGAACCGTTCGGTTTTCGGTTTCCAATTTTTCAGTTTCTATTTTTAATTTTTTTAAAAAAGGAACCATTCGGTTTCGGTTCTTTCTATCCGGTTCCGATTCTATCCGCTTCGTTTCGGTTTTTTTCCCACTAATGGCCAAAACGATGAAGATGGGTGCTTTTTAGCAATTTAAAACGATTTGGACTCCTAGTGATCATTATTGAAAATAGTATAAACTTGAGTCATTGCAAGTAACATTTTAACATTCCAGTAACCGTTGGTTATTTTTATATAATTTGTGTGAAATTACCATTTTTTTTAATTACTTTTTAGCTCGTTATTTTATTTGGAGACACTTTACCACCAGAATATCTCGGTGCCTTTGTAAGTTATCTCGCGAGCGGATAGCGTCGTAATGTAACCTCCGATTTTGACTACAGTAATTGACATGGATTAATCCTAACAAAGATATTAATTGGAGTCGTTGTCTTTTAATTTATTATTTTTTAATTAATTATATCAACGAAGAGTTGAATATGAAACGCCAACAAAAATGTTCTCCCTCTCTCGTTACTGCCTGCACTCCCCCGTCAAGCCCTAATTAGCAGCTTGGACCCCTATCCAAATCCTTCCGATCCACTTCGTCTCGAATCAATTGCGGATTCAATTACCAATTTCTTCCATAAATCTCAACAACAAATCCATATTTCATCCTCCTCTCACTATCGGTTTGTGTGGTGAAGTCTGGTATTGGTACAGTACAGTAGAGGAAACGAAAAGAGAGCTTTAATTAATTGTTGATTGATGGAGGGAAATTCCGGCGGCGGAGGCAGCGGCAGCGGCGGCGGCGGAGGGAATGATGTGGAATTGTTGTGCAAAACTTTGCAGGTGGAACACAAGCTTTTCTACTTCGACCTGAAGGAGAATCCGCGTGGACGATACCTTAAGATCTCCGAGAAAACTTCGGCCACCAGGTCCACCATCATAGTCCCCTCCAACGGCATCTCCTGGTTCCTTGATCTGTTCAATTACTATGTCAATTCCGATGACCAGGAAGTTTTTAGCAAAGAACTCCAGCTCGACACCAAGGCACCTATACGAATTACATACACATACATCCCCACAAATTGTGTTGGTCCCCTAATTTTATTTCTTCTTTATGTTCCCTTGGGGTATGTTTTTGCAGGTATTTTATTTTGACGTTGGTGAGAATAGAAGGGGACGTTTTCTCAAGGTCAGTTGCTTCTTTTTCCAATGTACTGTGTTGTGTAATTGTGCTCGTATGTTTGCATGTCCCATCACTGCCAAATGTTATCTTGCATGAACCATTTGCTATTTTTGTCAATTCAGGATTTTAGACAATCTTTTGAGTTTTGCCTCTGAACTAATCTGGCCATTAGAGGTCTTTTATTGGTATATCTCTGCTATTGGTTACTGGATATGATCTAGATTTATCATAGTTGAAATTTCAAAAGAGCCGACTTTACTTGGTATTTAGGGTGATAGGATTGAATTTGTTATAGTTTTTTATGGATTTTTATGTAGAAGAGGAGAGAGAATGAGTGGAGTTGAACGGTGGAGATTTGTGTAGTATATGTAGGTGCCATGAGATATGTAGATCTAATTGATTTGACCAGAAGAAGATAGGATAAAAATAGATTAAAAAAAAGTGGGAAAAAGTATTAAAAGTTAACGGCTATCACCCCGTTGTGTGCTACGAACTCTGGTTCAGTCCCAGCAGTTGACACCCATGTGCAATGTGTTACTTTATCGCAGTTGCTAATACGTAAAATTCAACTGTTGGATGCAATATATATTTCAAACGTTCACATCTTGTCTCGTAACAACTAAGAGCTTGTTATATTCACAACAAATTTTCATTCAACTTCCAGTAACTTTTTCCCTCTCATCATTTTGAACTATTCGTCAATTACTTTATATTTGTTAATGCATTTTCCCAATTTTCAACCTGACATCACACATGTCGTTTGAATAAATCTACATTATGTATAGAACAAGCCATAAATAGCGACTGGGCCCCCAGTCATATGCATTTTACTGATCAGTTTAAAGATGAGACTTTCTTCATGGGTAGGGAGCTAACATCCTTGTTTGGATTCTTGGCACTTCCTATCTCTAGCTTCGCCTGAGATTTATTGCCTGCAACTTGTATGTCTGTTAAGCTTGTAAATTTTATAACGTGAGCCATCTTGTCCAGCTCTGGCTCCTTTTATTATTTATTTATTTATTTATATTATTTTTTTAATTACGTTAACGCAAATATATGTTACTCCGGAGTACTATGTGGCATTCAATATCCTTGAGAATTCTCGGGAAGACTCCATGAAATCATTTCATGTGGTAGAATTTAACCCCCCATCTTTATTATCTATTTCATGTTTATTTTTTGGGTTAAACATGTGTTACTTCCAAGTATTATACAATCGTCTATTGTCAAAAAGGGTTCCCTGCAGTCCGTTAGTATAATTTAGTTTCTCTTTTTCGGTAAGAGATGTTGTGCATAATCTTTACTTTCCACCATTTAGTAACTATTTGTTTGATTCTTGAATTCTATATTGACTTTGATTGTTGGATTCTGCCTTCGATTTCTACTTTGGTTGCTGTGAAGATTTTTATGTTATTTCCACTTAGCCTCTCAGGTAGTGTACAATTGTCTGCACATGCAAAACACCTCTTCTCTCTCTCTTTTTTTTTCTCTTTTTCTTTTTGATGTTTTGTGTGGGTAAATGTATCTCTCCTCACTTAAACTTTGTTTTCTTTTTTCATTTTTCATTCCATGAGAAGTTTTTGGCCCTCTGATTTATAAATCTTTAGGGTTTGTTTGATATGCATTAAATTTAATTAACGTTTGCTCTTTCATCATTTTCAATCACTTATTCATTGATTTGACAATGTTTTTAGAGTAATTCTACATGGACATTTTTGAAATGGACATTTTTAACTAACTCGGTTGATGTGACATATTTCACTGAATGATAAAAAGGTGCATCAAGTGATAAATACATGCACTTCTACATTGCTCAATGAAAAGTAGCACATTAAAATGTTACTTACGAATGTAAATAACATTCGTAAGTAACATTTTCTGGTTCTTATCCACAAAAAAAAAAAAAATGTTACTTAGGAATGTTAAAATAAAATCTCTATGTATAATTATTCTTTTTTTAAAAAAATATTTTTTAGTACGAGCTTGTTTGATTGGGTATAAAACCAATCCAACACTTTTCTCTCTCCTATGTTCAACCACACACATTTTCCAATACAATATTAACCACACATTTTACACGAAATACCGTGCATATCAATTTTATACCCAATAAAACAAGCTCTGCATCTTCTTTGCTTCTCAACCACACATCTAAAAGTAAATTAAATTTAATTTGATTTACTTTGTATCAAACAAGCATTATTAAGTTTGTTTTGTATAATTAAATTTTGCCAAACTTAAATTTACTTTTTTCTCTCATATCCTTTTAAACCACTTACACATTTATGATTTGACAATTACTTTATATTTTTTAATACATCTTCTCCAATTCTCAATCACACATCTAACACAAAATTTAAGTAAACCAAAATTTAATTTGAAGAGAACAAGGCCTTTGCAAGATTTAATCCAATTAAATTTCAAACACCTTTTTCAACCACTCTTTTGATTGATTTGATAATTATTTTAATTTTTTATATAACTTTCCTTCCCTTACCACCACACACTTCAACCACTTTAATCCCACTTTAAAATTTAATCTTCATAGAACATACCCTAATAGTTTGTGTGCAATTGCTTCATTTGTTTGTTTTTGATTTTCTAGTTGAAAGCATTGATATCAATATGGGTTTCAATAAGAGAAGATATAAATACAATTATATGCAGCAAATCCTCGAGGTATGATGCGTTGAGGATATGGCATGCAGAAGTGCAATATTTGATATATAACGGTCGCAATGATCAAAGAAAAGAAATTCTAATGATAGTAATTTTTTATTCTTAAAAAAAAATAAAAATTAAGTAATACCTTGATCATAAAAGCTACTTGAAATATTCAAAATGATAATTATTAAATTGTTATAGAACAAAGATATAACAGAATTGGGAAACGCAAATATGCTTATATCAAAAGTAAGCCTCCATTGCGAAAAATTAATAAATCATTTGTAAATGTCAAACTCTATCTTGAAAGCACGCTCCAATGGACCACAGGAACTGGCATTTTTCACTCCTTATTCCTATGTATTATATAATTAAATTTAAATTGTACTGAGTATTTTGGAAAGTTACAAGGGAATATTATGCTATCGACTCTTCCTCTCCTAACCATCTATAATACCAATAGAGATCCTTTTGTACTGACATTGATATGTAATCATTGCATGCTGTTGATGATTTTCAGTGGGCTATAAATTGGTGAATTAGTTTCTTACTTAATTCGACTAAACAAGCATTTCCCCTTTGCCATCTATAACTTCGTGAGTTATAGTCCTTCAAGAGCTTAATGTTTAGTCAACAGGAGTATGTAGATCCTGTAGGCATGCTGATATATGGAGTAGCAATGACTACCAAAGGAACAAAATTACAAACTCTAATAGACTCGTACATGCAGGTCTCTGAAGCTTCTGTTAGTAGAAACCGCAGCACAATCATTGTGCCTGCAGGAAGTGCCCGAGATGAAGGATGGGCTGCATTTAGGAATATTTTGGCAGAAATAAGCGAAGCATCAAGGCTTTTCGTTCTGCCCAATCAGGTACCTTTTATCCATTGATTTTGGACTTTACTAGTTGTCGTGAGATGCCTCAAAAAACAAGTCTTTTCTTTCTGTTTACATCAGCAAAACTCCGAAACCTCAGAACACATAGTTGGGCTTTCCGATGATGTGGGGGCTGGCTTTATATCTAGTCACTCTCAACCTTCTCCAGCAACTGACTTGAATGTGGATCGATCTGCTGATTTGCCACCGCAAGAAGAAATTAATAACATGGGAGTCTCCAAAGTTATACGGGTTGATCAAAAGAGATTCTTCTTCGATCTTGGGAGCAACAATAGAGGCCATTTCTTGAGAATATCAGAGGTATTACTCAAAGATCTCCATTGATACAAAAGGCATTCATTTCAATTTTTCCTTGTTTAGGTAGTTTCCTTCGTATTTGTGTTATTAAGATTTCACTCTGGCACAGGTTGCGGGTTCAGATAGATCCTCCATCATTCTCCCACTGTCAGGACTGAAGCAGTTCTATGAGATGGTGGGTCATTTTGTTGAGATCACAAAAGATCGAGTTGAAGGAATGATGGGCGCAAATGTTCGGACTGTGGACCCCCCTCAGAGATGAAACATTGATTGGACAATGAAGATAAGCCGATGGGTCCAAATAAATGAATGGAAACCTTTAATGCCATATGATGCAGTTGATTGGGGTGCAATTGTGAGCTTAATGTGTCCGTGTTTTGCCTTATCTGTGTTTCAACAAAGTCTTAATAAGTTTGGTATCTCTTTCAATTCCAGTAATCGTGTACTGTTAGCAAGCTCGATTTTTATGTAAGAAAATAACACAAATAAACCAATTCGCAGTGTATCTAAGCGAGAATTTGGATTTGTTCTTGTGGCTTCCAGGTGTGCTTTCTCCTGCTTTATATACTGCCAGGATCAACTGGACGTATGGGCTCTGTTTTGTGGAATGGATGCTGAACTAAGTGAGTGAGCTTTGCTGGCTTTGGTGAATCTGTTTCTGAAATTTGCGATTTTTACACGGTTATGATTGACTATGGTATAGTGTCTTATGGTGTTTGTATTTTCGGCGAGAGGAAGTGTAAAATTATTCATACCATCTTTTAGGTATTGTTTGATGGAGATTTTTTAATGTGTTGTAAGAAAGTAATGATAATACAATAAAAATTTCGAAAAAGAAAAATTATCAAACAAATAAAACCAGTGGTTGAAAATGATAATTACTAAGGGTGTGTTTGATTTGGCAATATTTTCCAGGAAAAAACCACTTTTTCACTTTTTTTCGGGTTTTGGTGTGTTTGATTGCATTTTCTTTTCCTGGAAAAGGTTTTTCAGTTTTTTTCGAAATCCGTTCTTTTCCTTGTTTTGGAGGAAATTGTTTTCCTTAGGGGGAGGTGATTTTTGTTTTCCGGGAAAAGTTTGATACTTTTTTTCTTTTTTTTAATAGATAATTTACTTTAACCATAAAGATAAGGAAAATGATTAAATTTTATTTAAAAAATTCAAAAATAAGGAAAATAGCATTATTTTTCAATTTTCAAATTAACCCAATTAAACATCTACAACTACCATTTTCCTGTAAAACTTTTTCTCGAAATTTATTTATCCGGAAAATATTTTCCTTCTAACCATTTTCCGGCTTTGCAATCAAACACACCCTAAAAGAATAATTTTTCATAAGTTGTAGCAAACAAGCTTTTAGTGGAATTACAGGTAGGGGTGGGGGGTTGAACTCTTGATTTAGAAATTGCGAGATCGATTCGAATGCTATTATATCACATGGGTTTTGGCAGTAGTTATTAGTTAGTAATCACATAAAACACAAATGCAATAATAATCCCCATAATGCAAAGACATTAGATTCATTGAATTGGTATGGAGTTGAATGGCTACTTCACGACAATGTAAATACATAAAGGGGTGATAGGGAATAGATTATAATGATTTTTAAAGATTTTCTACTGTAAAAGATGAGAGAGAATGAGTGGAATTGAGTGATTGAGATTTGTGAATGTTGTGAGATATGTGGATGTGATTGATTTAGGGTAAAGAAAGAATGGATAAAAAAAATGGTAAAAAATGAAAAAAGTGATTGACTAACGGGCTTATAACTAGACTCATTGAATTTGTATGAAGTTGAATTGCTACTTAGTTATTATTTGCTTATCACTTATCATAAGCACATATAATATGATTGTAACGATATATTTCTTTTGTATTAATAAAAATAAAACAAAAAATATGTTACAAATTGAGAATTTAGAAAATTAATAGCGGACTGGATCTTTTGATTGCAAGTTGCACAATCTTCTGATTAACGATCTACTGGATAGAGATGAGGGGCTATGTGGCTTGATCCTATGCCCTAAAAATTGGAATTTGACTTGATTGTTGATGGTTTGGATTTCTCGGAGAATGCTTTGGCGTAACTCTCTGTGTTTGAATTTGATTTGGATTTGAAGAAAGCTTCAATCTTTAAGGTTTGACTTTGAACTTAAAGGACTCCATCTTCAAGGCTTGGATTTGGACTTAGAGGCTTTGATCTTCAAAGCTTTGATTTGAATTTGAAGGCTTGAACTTGAAGACGGCTTTGATCTTCAAGGCTTCATTTGCTTTGAACTTGAAGATGATTTTGATCTTCAACGCTTGACTTGGATTGAGATTTGGTTTGCAGTTGAAGATGACTTTATCTTCGATAACTCTATTTGGATTTGAGATTTGGATGAAACTTGAAGATAACTTTGATCTTCAATGACTTTATTTTGATTTGAGATTTGTCTTGAACTTGAAGATGGCTTTGATCTCCAGGGCTCCATTTGGACTTGAATTTAGCGTCGATCTTCGAGATTGGCTTCACGCTTGAATTTGATTCGAAGAACTGGAGAGATTGTAATCTCTAATGCTTCATTTCTCCATGGCTTTGATTTGATTTGAAGAATTGAAGGAATTTTGATCCCTTCCTCTTCATTGCTCATTTGTTCTTGATTAATTTGAAGAGTCGAAAAGAACTTTAATTCTCTTCCTCTCCTTTGATTTGAAGAATTGAAGAGAATTTTATCATATTCTTCTTCATTTCTCATTTGCAGGATTTCTCTGCAACTTCTCCTCCTCTTCGCCCTTGCTGGGGTTTTCTACAATGGATTTTGGGTGATATTTATAGGCATTTTGTGAATAGCTTTGGAACCATTTAAAACTTAATTAATTTGAATAAGTCTTTAACAACTCATTATTTATCTCAATTTAATTTAAATGATTATCTAACTATAATATATTTCAATCATATCTAATAATAATCAAATAAATATAAATTAAGAAAAAAAAGTAGAATGGGTCTTATAGGCTTTTAAATTGAAATTTGGGCTCTGGTAGATATTTTGATTTTTAGGGACTTAATGGGTTAATTAATTAAAATTAACCCGGTCTAAAATAATTTATTTGTTTTAAGATTTTAATGTCTACAATGATATTAATATTGTAGATAATAAACAAAGTTTAAATTGTAAGATTGATTCACTTGTTTGACAGAACTTTTGTGAGGAAAGATGATTTTACAATGAATGAGCAGTTAAAAGTAAACATAAGCGACTGAAAATTTGCGAAAAATATCCATTTCACTTGATAGCAAATTAGTATGTTATGTTACTGGTTTTTTATATGAGTTGATTGAGTTCGGCAAAAATGCACAATGTTTAAGTGATGATTATAAGTATGAATTTAAGTTGTCTAGGAAAATGATATTTGTACAATTTTGATTGATGAATTGTTGACAATTAAATAATGTAGCAAAATTCTGCAAAATGATAGTAATACAATAATCGTGACCTGTAACTTTACGGAATTCTGTTACAGCAATTGATTGTTAACCGAAATTATACCAACTAGTATCATAACCCATTCAAAGAAATGAGTGCAGAGAAGACATAGTGCACCACAACGAAACCAAATCGGCCCATCTGTGTCAATGTTGCCCAATTTGTAATAGGTTTTTGATTTATCATTCAAGCAATTACAGAAATAGCAAGGCATAAAAAAGAAATTCCACGTGTGTCAATTTATTCTGCCAAAAGCCAGATATAGAAGAGTTTTCAAATTCATGTTCCCATTTTGGTGAACAGCACTGTTCGGCAGACTGCTTATGTCTTACAAGACACTGAAGTGATTCTCCTCGTTCGGATTAGTTTGAAATTTGAAAATTTTGTTGGATTCATCACGACGAGACGGAACTCCAGCAATTTGGAAAAAAAAAATTGGACACCGTGGCGGCCCATGGTGACCGGTCAAAGATCGGTCAAAGTTTTTGGCCAAAATTTTACCAAAAACTTTGACCGGTCACCACGGGCCGCCACGGTATCCAAAATTTTTTTTCCAAATTGTTGGAGCTCCGTCTCGTCGTGATGAATCCAACAAAATTTTCTGATTTCAAAACTAACTAACGAGTGAGAATCACCGTGGCTATGTTACAAGACACCACAAGACCTAACATTATCATTTTGGTGAAAATGAAATTCCTCACTCCCCCAAAACCACCTTCCCATCAAAATTTTGGGATTAATTATACTGGGGGATTTATAACTTTTGGATATTGTTATTATCAATCTTTGACCTTCAAAATCTTGCGCTCCAAACCTATAATCTTTCAACAGTTAGCGTCGAAGATCCTTCAGCTTAAAAAAAAAAAAAACTATTAATGTGACCATTAACTTGTCCAGTTTTATAACATGACAAAATTACTCTTCTTTAACTATTAATTACAATTAAATGCATAACTTTTGAACGTATATAAATTAATCCTAAATTTTTTATTAAATTGCATGATTTTAATTTTATTTTTCTATATCTTTTATTTTGGTATATAATAACATTTATCGAACTAATTTAGTCCTAATTAAATAAATTTTTATTGAAATTTTTCATACATTAGCTGTCTGCTTTAATGTTGTAGTTTTGATTAAAACAGTGACTAATATTATTACTATATTTTCATAAATTTATTGGTTTATACTGTTGAAAATATACCAAATATAATAGAAAATGTAATAAAAAAAAAACTCTTGCCCCCAACGTTGGTTGCCGACATCAACTTATGCTTTCATAAGTGGTCACTATATCATATTTAAAAAATATTTAGATGATATTTCACCATTAGGTAGATATGTATATGCCGTGTGTGCAAAGTTGAATGAATTTTACGTAGTGTCAACTTGAAAACTGTTTTAAATGAAATTGGACTTTAATTTTAGTTAAAAGAGGAACTTAAACTCGTAAAAACTAAAGTTCAATTCATTAAAAATAACTTTTTAACCCCAAGTCACATAAATTCACACTCTCGATGAAGTATTCACACATATGTACTTTAATACATGCATACGGTGACGTGGCATATCCACATGGGCGAGTGGGTTGATGTTGGAAGGACAACTAGTGGGAACATTGGCCAACGCATTGATATGATTATGCCATTTTATCGTATTGGTACATTAACGTAACCACATATGCGTATGTGATTGAGAATGCATATATAAATTCATGATGCATACACTTGTGATGCACACGTGTACAATTAATGGTGACAAATTGTCAAAATCTTAGAGTATGCATGGTAGAGTGGCCATCAATTTAAGTGTAAGAAAACTTTAGTGACCATTAATAAAATTAACTGCCTTTTAGTCTTTTTTTTTAACACTTCTTTTTTAAACAAACTTATACTATTAATGTAATATTATTCTGTCATCTTTTTTTGACAATCAAATCAACCAGAGCACATGCTAATGCACAATGTAACGAAGCATAACTTTCAAGATATATAGTGCAAATTATTTAAGAAAATATAAAAAAGTTAGATTACAAAACAAGTAAACACTAAAAAGTCAATAATATTATTCACATTCATAGTAGTAAAAAAAAAAAACTAAATCATAATCAATGTGCAAGAATATCAAATATTTCCAACTACCACTCTATATTCCGATTATTATTGTAGCTCTCCATAATCGACATTTTCTCTTTAGGTCTTGATTTCCAAAAAATGATTTAAAAAAATAAAAAATAAAAAAACATATTTGATTAAATGAGAGGTCAAAGAACAAGAAACAATGTTGAATCGTAAAATTAAACCACAAAAGCATACTAATCCGTAATTATACATTCAAAAGCGGGACAACCTACTCATTCTGCTATTAATTGGTAGCTGTTAATTGGACTTTCATACTCCTAATAATAAATAAATATTCTTCTAATCCTGTTCTTTTGTCAATTTACTAAGCTTAATTTTGTCCCCTCATTCCATTATTTCCTGAATCTTGGATTAATTTAATCCCGGGAAACATATATGCCTTCTTGCAAGTTACAACCTTTGACTGAAAAAAAAATAATGAAATACATTTTGACGTCTGTCATTATTAGCATTAAAAATTAATTAATTTTGTAATTGCAGAATCGAAAGCAAAAACATCATCCATGCTGCTGCAGTGATTCTCTGACCCCTTTTTGTCTAATTTGGTTATGATAATTCATTTGATTGAAATTTTTCATCGGATTCTTCTAAAAAATATTGGATAGTTGTCTAAAGAGTTGGTCCCACTCAATAAAGCGATCACATGATATTATGAAAGCGCCCGCTCTCCCCATAATTTTGCTATTGTATTCGGACAGTATATTAGATGTGTGATAAAAATTTAAAAAAATATATTAAAAAATATAAAATAATTACATGAATTATTAAAAATAATGAAAGATAAAAAAATCAATAGAAATTAATGAAAATTTATTATGGGGAGAACAAACCCCAAATAAAAAGTCATATGTAAACAAATTGAAATTTGGTGCATGTTAATCATTATATTTTTACAAATTTGTATATATTTTTGTATATATATTTTTTTTAAATTTGAACTAATCACATTCACATATCTCGTGAGATTTATTTGTATTACACAAATTTTCACAATTCAACTCTACTCATTCTCTCTCTTGTATAACATCAAAATCCATAAAAATCTATTTTTACACATATACTAACACGCTTGATTGATCAAAGTATGTTTTTTATATGAGAGTCACAGAAAAGATAATTAAAAGTAGTGTAAAAGCAAGTCAAATCGTTAAGGAGCATATATTCTTTTAAAATCATTGCTATCTAGTAATCCTTCGCTATGACGATTACTTGCCCGTTCTTCTATACATTTTTACATATTTTTATACATTTTTTTCAACTCCACTAATTCTCTCTCCTATTTCACATCTACATATCTCGTGGGACCTACTTGTACTACACAAATCTCCACCATTCAACTCCACTCATTCTCTCTGCTATATCACATAAAAATCCATTTTTATCCATATCCTAACACCCTTTACATTATTTATTGTTATTACTTGACAATTTTTTTAAGCACATGTTTAACAATACAATTATATGCTCATTCCGTCCCTTAAAAATATATCTAATTTTATTTTTATATAGATTAAAACTTATAATAATAAAACTAGTTATATATTGAACTCCGCCATAAAATAGTAACAATTGATAGGCGTGGCAAAATTTGGGGAATAAAATGAAGTTTGATCAAAATTTTATCAAAATATCTACCTGAAAATGGGACAAATAATAGCTGATTAATTAATGAAAGAAAAAAAAGTGAATTTATAATTAATTGTATGGTTATAATTTCACTAATTAAATAGAGGATAATTTTAATTGTAAGTGAAGTTATACTCGTTCAAGTTGCCTCTGTAGTAATTCGATCAGCCAAGCCTTATTTGGTCACTCCTAGAACAACTGTTCATGGCCATTATGAAAAAATCTTGTATGAAGGAGATACATTAATTACATCTCTATATGAAAAATCGAGATATAGTGATATGACGCAGGGGCTTCCAAAAGTGGAAGGGGAGTTAGAAGTGTATTCGATTGATTCAATATTGATTAATCTAAAAATGAGGTTTGCGGGTTGGAACAAATTTTATCACAAGAATTCTTGGAATGTCGTGGGGTTTCTTGATTGGTGCTAAGCTAACTATAGTGCAAAGTCGTACCTCTTTGGTTAATAAGATCCAAAGGATTTATCGATCTCAGGGGTACAGATTCATAATACCCATATAGAAATTATTGTACGCCAAATGACATCAAAAGTGCCGGTTTAGAAGATGGAATGTCTAATGTTTTTTCGCCCGGAGAATTAATTGGATTGTTGTAAGCAGAACGAATGGGGCGCGCTTTGGAAGTATCTCTCAATACTCAAAGTTTTATATTTGAAATCGAGTTTAATTGTATATAAATATATAAAGTGTCACAATTTCATGTAAATATATAATATACTCCCTCCGTCTCATATATATAGTCCACTTTGATTTTTACATAAGGATTAAGAATGATATTGAAAAAACATATGTACAAATAAATCTCCCTTAATACCCATATTTAAATGAATATAAATCATAAATATGTTTATATTTTTAATAATATACGTGGAGTATAATTATAAATGAATATAAAAATTATCATTAAATATAGAAAGGAGACTATATATATATATGAAAATCCAAATAAAAAGGTAGAATATGTATACATGAGACGAATGGAGTATGATAAAACAATACTACCGATTCACTTGAACAGTATTGTGACATCGTATTTTTACAAAATTTCAACTAAAATGGTCAATAATGCAACGGGAGCAATACAATAATGGAAGTCGTAAAATGTTGAAAATCCAGGGGCCAAAATGGGAGCTTCATAGAAAGTTGTGAGAGTGGACCCCTCCCAAAACGACAAGGACAGCAGTGAGTGCGCGCAAACACCGATTCACTTTCAGACATCCCACTTTTACCCCTCGTGTTTAAAAAAGATCAAACCCCAACTTTTTTAAAAAGAGGGAAAATGAGTATTTGCACTACTGTGTCCTGATATGTCCTTCAACTAATATGATGGTCCTAACCTTTTTAACACATTAACAGCGGTCCAAGATTTTTTAATCGATTGTAGAATTAATAGTAGTTAGGAATTGTTGAAGAGACTTCAATATTTGTCTTCCTTTTGTTATTTAACAGAAAAATACAATTTTTATCTTTATATTTATAATATTTTTCTAAGGCACGTCATTTTTATTTGTTTGTATTTTGTTTTTTAAACAAGAAAAAGTTTTGGAATATTCACCAACTTTAATTGTAAATATTAATAAATAGTATGTTAAAATTAAATATTTTAAATTAAGTTGATAATCAAAATCATTTTACAAAATGTTATAAAATGATTTATAATCAATATTTCCAAGAAAATGTGTTCTTCAATTTTATATTTTGAAAGAGAAATTGTTTTTCAAATTGATTTGAAATGGACTAAGTAAAGTTGCTTTCATCGTGTACATTTTTTGCTTTTTTTTTTTAATACAGGGGAACTTTAGGAAGGAACATGATTCGAACTCAAAATTGATTGCATGGTATGGAATTCTCACCACTTGAACTATTACCATTTCTCCACTGTTTACATGTTAACTATAGGTGGATTAAGTAAATTCATCCATACTCTCAATGGTTCCTATTTAGTGTAGATTATTTTTAATAAAATTAACCATTATCATTGAATGTAAGAATATAATTGAAAGATATATATGGATTGCAAAATTCTAATAATATATTAACTACAATCTATTATTTAATTGTGTAAATATAAAAGTACATCTATTTATAGGGAACAAATAAAATACTTTTTGTAACTATAATGTATAATATTTTCATATAAACATTCTATAAATGACATTATTCTTAAAATATGTCTAAAGAAAGTAAAATGAAGAATTAAATGCATATAGATTGATTCCCGTATTGTTTTATGTGATATTTTGCCAGGCAAAAAGTTCATAGCTTTATTTAGCACTTCTATGAAAATTGTTGTGTTAACATTCTTGTATATTTATCTTTTATTTTCTCAAGTAACGAGTTTCTTAAGCTAATAGAGTTCAAAATTGGTGTAGTTCCCTTCTTTTTTTTTTTTTTTAAAAATTAGAGCAAAGTCTTTTATCACTGTGGAATTTTTTAGTCAAAAAACCTAACTTGTTGAAAAAAATGGGTTTGACTTTCATCTCCATCAACAGTTGGTCAAAAATTAATTTCAATTAAAAATTTGCAATTGATACACATCTATTAATATTAATACAATAAATTAATATACACACGCTTATTCATAATAAATTTTGATAATTTTGATAATGTTTCTTGAAAGAATAATTTTAAATAGACATTTCAAATGGTCGTTGTTAAGTGACATTCTAATGTATCATTTTTTAATTAAATAATGAATATGTGTTGACGTGATTATCATTTAATGCAGATTTACATCATCTAATAAAAGTATGTCACATCAATAATGTTAATGAAAAATATTACTCCCTCCGTCCCATTTTGATAGGCTTGTTTTTCTTTTTCATTCGTTCCAAAATATAAGTTACTTTCCTTATTGGTATAAATTTAATTTCTTCATTTCCTAATCTATCCCTATTTATTATGCATGGTTATTAATAAAAGTAAATTGTCATATTTAATATATGGGTATATTGAGAAATATACAAGTAAAATTTACCTTTCCAATAAATATTAATTTCAGATTCTTAATCCGTGTGAAAATCAAACCATGCCTATCAAAATGGGACGGATGGAGTAATTTTAAATATCTAGTAGAATCACTCTTCTTGAAAAGCACCGGCAATTTTATCCAAAAATGGAAACACCTTATAATGAGTAAATTTAACACATTTTTCGATAAACTTCTATGTTATTAAAATCTTATATTAACTAGTAATAATAAAGACCATCACCATGAAATGTTTGGCTAGTAATTAGTAGGAATTAATTTTAATTTAAATAAAATTTTAATTTTAACTAAGTAGTAGTAGTTAATTTTAAATAACAGAAAAAAATTGATTTAAACAAACATAAGTTTAATGGAGTCCGTTCTTTGATTGAGAAATGATTTACAAATGCAGTTAGAAATTGAGGTTTAATGTGGTCTCTTTCTCATGGTTCCGGAGGAACTTAGTCCCTGGCAATAATTGAGGACCAATTTGGACATTTTCCAATAAAATGTTACAGTGATGTGAAACCCCGAATAAAACAGACATCAGTATTTTGATTGGATTTTTCGAAGCACCACAAGAGGAGAGAGTGCTCCATCACTGCCAAAAATACAGGAGGGGTGCGTAGGATAAGCAGAAGCTGCCATTTTTTCCTGTAGTCGTGGGTGAACAGTGTCGTTCTGGCATCTTGGCAATGGATGCGTAGGATAAGCTAAAATTGTACCCTTCGGTTGTAAATCAAGGAAAAGAGTCGTCGTCTTCTCATTGTAGCGTGTGTGTGTGTGAGTGAGTGCTAGAAAAAGCTCCAATTTTTTTTTTTTCCGTTTTCAAATTTGTGTGTGTGAGTGAGTGGCATTTTGGTGTCCATTTCCTTGAAAGTTGGGGGAAATTGAAAATGGGTGGCGCGCGTTTTAGCACTGGCCACCGGAGGAGGAAAGCTCCGGTGAGATTAGCATTCTTCTTGGTATGCTTCTGGGGTCTGATCTCACTATCTTGCGCCACAACACTGTCTTCTTCTAAGCAGAAGCTTGAAGTTCAGAAACGCTTGAACAGACTCAATAAATCTCCACTCAAAACCATACAGGTCTTCTTCTACCTTTACTGTATTTCATATGGGGTTTTCCCCCTCAAATTATTCTTATTTTGTTGTTACATTACTGTAATTTTGATTTTGTGAATCTATGGATTATGGAGAAAAAAAGAAATAGATTATATTATACTTTCTTTGTTAATTAATGTATAATTATAATAATGGTGGAACAGAGTCCAGATGGGGATATAATTGACTGTGTTCACATCTCTCATCAACCAGCTTTTGATCACCCATTTCTCAGAGACCACAAAATCCAGGTCCACGTTATAATTCCTCCTTGGTTTTATAATTTTGTTTTCTACTAGGTAATGTATGCGGTTGATTTAGTCTAACGTTGTATATGGTGTTCATCTCATGGTTCTTCAGATGAGGCCTAGTTATCATCCAGAAGGACTCTTTGATGAGAACAAGATGTCTAATGAACATACAAATTCAATCCCTCAGCTGTGGCACATGAACGGGAAGTGCCCTGAGGACACCGTTCCTATAAGGAGAACCAAGAAGGAAGATGTTCTGAGGGCTAGCTCGGTAAAACGGTATGGTAAGAAGAAGCACAGGACGATTCCCAAACCCCGTTCTGCAGATCCCGACCTCACCAATGAGAGCGGTCATCAGGTAAACGAAGCTCCGCAAAAACCTACTCTTTACCAACGAGATTGATGAATCAATGTGGAATTGTAGTTATATCTGATAACGAGATACGTAGATAATAATGAGCAGTGATTTGAGAAGTTTAGTTTTGACTGAGTAGTAGAAGTTAATTTTCAGACAAAGAGAAGTTGAAAATGAATGTGGGCTTAATGTATTTGGTTGATTTTTGGTTTCACCAGCACGCAATAGCGTATGTTCAAGGAGACAAGTACTATGGTGCGAAAGCAACTATTAATGTTTGGGAACCTAAAATACAGCAGCCTAATGAGTTCAGCTTATCTCAAATATGGTTACTTGGTGGTTCATTTGGCGAAGATCTTAATAGCATAGAAGCTGGTTGGCAGGTATATATTATTTTCTCCAATCGGTTTGGTCGAGTGTAATTTGTTGCATTCCTCTAACGGATTAGATTGCATAATGTTTCAGGTCAGCCCTGATCTCTACGGCGATAACAACACGAGATTGTTCACATACTGGACCGTAAGCTTGTTCTTTTGTCCTTTGTTTTCCATATCCGTCAATAAATCTTGTAGAAATATTTTAGCTAATGATTGCGTTGTAATTTTAATAGAGTGATGCATATCAAGCCACGGGTTGCTATAATCTTCTTTGCTCGGGTTTCATTCAAGTCAGCAATCAAATAGCAATGGGTGCCAGCATCTCCCCTGTTTCGTCCTTCCGAAATTCCCAATACGACATCAGCATTCTCGTCTGGAAGGTAATTTCCATTTCTTGGATCATTTACGGATAAATTACTTGATATTATCTTTTTTGTCACACTTGCCTGCTCTGGTATCATGTAGAATCATTTTATCTTCAGCATTTATGTGTGTAGACGTAAATATTGCCTTTTGTAACTTATGCGTTAATTATCCTAGGACCCAAAAGAGGGAAATTGGTGGATGCAATTTGGCAATGGCTATGTATTAGGTTATTGGCCATCGTTCTTGTTCTCATACTTAACGGAGAGTGCTTCAATGATCGAATGGGGGGGCGAGGTGGTAAATTCACAACCAGACGGGCAACACACTTCGACTCAAATGGGCAGCGGTCGATTCCCGGAAGAGGGTTTCAGCAAGGCAAGCTATTTCAAGAATATCCAAGTTGTTGACAGTTCCAACAATCTTAAGGCTCCTAAAGAACTTGGCACCTACACTGAACAATCCAACTGCTATGATATCCAAACAGGGAATAATGGAGATTGGGGCCATTACTTTTATTATGGAGGGCCTGGTAGAAACCCTAATTGCCCATAAAGTCAAAAAGGATCCCTTTAGGTTAAGGTCACTGTGTGAATCATTAATATGTTTATTATGTACACACTTTTTCTTTTTCCATGCAAGTGAATGGGAAAGTGGGCAAGTTAATTTTCTTGAAAAAGCATGGAGCCTTTGTCATTTTCTTTGTATTTTATTTCTCTTTCATTGTTGGAGTGCTTTCTCGATCTCGTCAAAGGGACGTTTGTTTTGGCGCAAAAGGACCAGGCTTTTGTCAAGGGTGCGTATGCAGTGCATGTGGGTAGGTAGGTAGAAGCATTGAGTGTTGATTTGATAAGTCTTCTTTTTACCATCATTGAGTCCCCAAACTTGTAAAGTCTTGTATCAACGGATCCTAACATTTTAAGTGCTTTTGTCTAGCGTCATTTTTTTTTTTTTTGGTCAAAATGGAAACGCGAATCTCCATGTTAAATGGTGACATGAATAAAAAATGCTATTTCAGGTTTGGATTTTCGAGTTGAGATAGTTCAAAAAATCAAAAATAAAATAAAATTCTACATGTTAAATGGTTTGTAGAGGCTTGCACGGACTAACTTAAAAAGGTAAAATTGTTTTTTTCGTCCATGTAAATGTCTCGTTTGGTTATTTTTTCCAATTTTATTTCATTTGTTCGGGTATGTTGTTGCTTTGTTCTCTATGAAGGATAAATATTTTTCTTTCTTCTGCAAAATATATTCTATTATTCACCCAAAATGGAAGGGGAGAGAACTCTTTATCTTCAATAGAGAGAAAAAAACGGTGAAATAAATAGGCAGGAAGCTTACATGGATGAATGAACAATTTTACCCTTTTAAGTTGGTCTACGTCGACTGCATGTGTTACCCAATTTGACGAATAGATTGACGTTTTCCATAAAGAAAATGACTCCGGCACCTGATTGTAACTACCACTAAATGTTATGGACTCCAATTGCAATTTATTCCAGAACAAATTACTCCTATTATTTTTTTTTCAAGTTTTTATATGAACTTCTTATTGTATATTTTGTTATAAAATTATTTTTCTTTTCAGAAAAACACATTTATTGTCACATGGGCTAAGAGAAATTGCACAATTGTCTCCACAACTGTTTTTGGAGGACTAACTCGTCCCCGGTCCTCAAAAGGAACGTTCTAGTCCTTGACATTTTTGTTATTGCTTCACCCTGGATTGGTCAATTTGGCAAGGCATTTTTCACATTTTCTGCATAATAGTTCAACTTCTTAGAAATTGTTTCATAAGAATATTTAAGAAAAAGAACACTATATTGTCAACCACCTGTATGGGTGCAGTAGGCCACATTATGTAGGTTATGGAAAAAATTCTAGTACTCCTGGAGTATTGAATACTAGCTACTCTAGGCTAATAAGAACTATCTACCTACACATAGGGGGCCACATTATTTATTAAATTGTGGCCCCTTATGTACATGTGAGCAGCTTTTATTGGCCTGGAGTATCGAGTTGAGTGCTTCAGGAGTACTAGAATTTTTTTCGTAGGTTATCGGGTGGTGCTTAGGGAGGATGGGTAGGTAAGTCAACGAGTCGAGTCGTACCCACTGCGCACGAGTTTTCTCCGGGCCCATTTTGAAAAAACAACCATTAGAAGTGGTCGTTATATCTTCGGCAACGATTGTCATTCAACTTTGAATATTATGCGGGTTAGATTTGTCCTAATAAAAAAAACTTGTCTCTCATCTTGATCGATTTCTAGTAAGTTTTCTGCATTTTTTAAAGATTTAATATATCCCGCAATAGTTTCCATAAGTTGCATTTTTGTATGCTATTGATGGATAGCGTGACCGAACGAGAACCAATCCATATGGTCAAAGACTCACGATTTACAAGAGTTGTCATTTGTAACTCTCACACATTCATTTGTAAAATAACTCGTGAGCTACGAGGCTCACAAATTGTAAGTCTCACATGCTCAATTTGTAAAACTCATAAATTACCTCTGTGTTCGTCTCTACTTTTTTTTCACTTAAAAATCACATATTATTAAAAGTCAAAATTAAACATCAATATCAATTACACATTTCATATCATCACTTATTATTATTCACACATCTCATGGTCTCCATCACTATCCACCTAAAAATTTTACTTTTAGCAAATTTTTAAGCAAAAAAAAGTAAGAAACGAACACACGTATATCAAGAATCTCATATAGTAATATGAGCATGTTTAATCCACATATATGTAGACTAAGGAATAGTGTGAATTCTTTCATTATTATGCAGTAGCACAATCTTTTCTGTCACGAGGGGCGACTTGCAAATGTCAACACTACACCGCGATCATCTCCTTTTCCTTTACAAAAACACAAATCACGGGGAATCCAACTTTTCTATTTTCTCTATCACCAACTTGTTCCATTATTATTATTGTCAAAAAAAAAAAAAATTTGTTTTAATGTTTCATTTTTATCATCCATAAATACATACGTGCCTATAAAAGTAGTTGTGGCTTTCTTATATTATTATATTATTATCCTATAAAAAGGAATTTAGTGTAAAGATGATTCCATCTAGTGATGCATTTTTTATTTTTCCCCCTGAAAATTTGGATTGACGATCTTTTTAAAGTATTCTTTGCTCGCGCGGGTTGGCTGGCCATCAAGCTTGGGCCCATTTGTTGGCTCGGCGAGCTATATATTAGTCGGGAAGCCAAACTTGTCCTCTATAGGGTTACGAAACAAACTATATAGATTGGGTCACAAAAGTGATAAGTTCACTTTTTTTTTTTTTTTTAACGAAAACTAAGGGGTTGTTTGATTGGGGATAAAAGTTATCTGCGCTGTATTCCGTATAAAATGTGTGGTTAATATTGTATTGAAAAGTGTGTTTGTGGTTGAAAAGAGGAGAGAGAAGAGTGTGGGATAAAAATTATTCTGGAGAGAAGATGGCCTAAAACAATAATTTTAGTTATTTTTCATGAAAAAAGCTGGCAAGGCAATAACAAAAGTGAAAACAACCAAATAAAATATATTTATCGATGAAATATTAGCACTTAGCAAAGTACTCAGTGAAGCAATCGGACCTAAATTTTCTATTCCAAAAAGGTCAAAAGTTTGGGTTGGGCCCAAAGGATTTCTTGTTGACCCATAACCATGTATGGGCAGGCTGGGTGGCCTAGTGAGCTGGCAGAAGAGAAATTTTCACACTTTTTTAAATTTTACTTAAATAATTACTTTTAAAATTTTATAATTACTTAATTTTTAAATTCAAATTCTTAATAAAATTTATACGTCAAACTTTTTGTTTGTGTACAATTTTAACCCCATCTACATTAAATATAAATCTTAAATTGAAAAACGAACTTGAGTTTAAGTTTGTCCCGACACTTGTAGTTTTTTTTTTTTAAATAATTTAGATTTATCATAATATATTTGGATTCCTGTGGTTTTGAAGCATTAGTGAACATGTCCTTAAAAATGTTGTATTTAGTGTTAAGTATTTTTTTTTTTGTAACTGACAATTATGTGAACAAAAGTCAAAATATTTTGTAATAAATTAGAGTCTTTGTGCTAGAATTTGCATTGAATAAGGTTGGTTTATGGATCAACCAGAGAAAAGTCTTAAACTACTTATTCAACCTACTTCCATATCATAGGGAGCCAAAGTTGCTCCCCAAATGGTGGTTGATACATTGTAGCACTGACGCCCCATTGATAATCAATTCATACCAAATTGATCTTACACATTGAACCACAAATTCACATCACCAAAATGGGACCATGAGAGGAGGGGGGTTGGAGTCATTATAAAGAATCATTTATCATTAACCTTCAGATTTTAAAGTCTGATAAAGGCAACTGGAGATCCAAAATCCTCATAAGTTATAACATGTTTGATCTAACATCAAGAATTTGTAGATGTAAATAGATGGACTTGAAAATAAATATTTTAAATAATTGTTGCTTATGCATAAGTTGTTGGTTTTCTAAAATAGGTTACATATGTTGTCGGTTTCCAAAAATAGGTCTAACATGTATTCACGTGTTGATTATATTGCAAAGTGGCAAGAAGCGAATAAATGCTTACCACTAAGACAAATGTGTTAGTGCATAAAATATTGATTGAAATATCAACCCTGCTCTTCATGAAGCAATGCTGACTCATATGATGCATGATCTCTATGGAAAGTAAACGATGACGAGCTCTTCAGAGATAAATACAATTGTTCGACTTCATTATTCAAGGCCTGCTCAAAGACGTTTCAAAGAAATGATGCATATAAAAAAAGTACCAATAAGCCCTAATTTATATTGAGAGAGATAACAGTAAATTTGATTTGATTTGATTTAATTTATATCAAATAAGCCCTAATCATCTACTTGGTCAAATAGCGACGATGATGATAAAATTACTTTTTTTTTTATTACTATTTAAAATTTTAGGTGCGAGTCAGAAATTCGGCTTTCAACAACCAATGGGTTTTTGGTTCCTCACAAATCATATTTGTTATTAATGAGATACAATTGTTGTATATTAATTAATGGTGACATATACCCTTGACGGAAACAAGTGAAATATTTTTATAAACTATAGTTACAAAGGATGTTTCTAAAGATGATTATGCTAACATGAGAAGTGAGATGCAAGAATTCAAAGATGCTTGGGCAAAATTAGCCTATAGAGAATATATGAATCTCATTTGAATGAAAGGTTACTACTACTAGCGATAAACCTGCAATTTCACCTTCTAAACTAGAAATGTGCTTCATTTTCAAATCAACAAAAATTGGCTCTAAGTTGTTTATTTAAATCAAGTAATTAAGAAGAATACTGATGATAAAATATTTTAAATTCTGTAAAACAGATGCAGGAGCAAGAAAACTTTGTATTTAGAGCTTCTACATTATATATTTATACTAATCTAAACTAATACTACTAATTATACTATACTAATATATAAAAGTGTGAAAGAGAGAAAACATTTTGGGAGTGTTATGTTCCTATTAGGTTTTTATAATTCTTTCTTTGTCTTTTATTAACAATTTTTTTAAAGCATATTCTTTACTTGTGCTTATTAATTGTTAAATTTTAATTTTGTAGTTCTTTCATTGTCTTTCATTAATAATAATATTTTTACAAAAATGTAAAATTTTGTAATTTCATTAATTAGCTTTTACTTATTCTTCAATAAACAATTAGCCCACCAAAAATAGTCTATTAAAAATATATGGGACGATTTTTTAATATTTATCATCATTGCATTTTATGTTTGTTTAAAGAAAATTTACAAAAATTCAATTTTCTTCATAAAAATATTAAAATTCAATCGTTTACTAAGTATGAAAAGTAAAGAATCAAATACTAATTAAAATCTACTATCTCTTATATTATATATATTTTTTAATAATTAACAAAAAAAAACTTCAATATTATCTGTTGTCAAATTGAAAATACTATATGTATGCAGTAAAACGAGATGGTAAAAACATATACATTTTAAAATAATTTCTTATTAATCTATAACAGTTTTCAACTTTATTTGAATTAATATTATTTCTTATAATATGTTATATTTATTACTAGTTTCTACTCTTTTGACATGGATATATTGTCCATTCAAATTCTACATTATGCGCAACTAAACGAGTTCCTTATGTAATGTTGTCATTCTTTCACTCCTATTAAATTAATTGCTCCTATAGAACTTAATCATAACGATGACTTTTGAAATAATCTTCCTTTTTTTTCTTTTGTAATTATTTTTGTTGCTTCATGTTATTATATGTCACGAATATATAATTATTCCAAGTATACTACAATGCAAAAGTGGTGGTTGACACATCAACGCTCTATTTATGTCGGTATTGTCCATTCTCTTTTTTGTTTGCATTTTCTGTAATATATTTAGGTAACATTTTAATGATTATATAATTGTTCCTAGATATTTTAATTATATTAGTAAGATAAATAGTTTTTTTAGTAATTAAAATTGTAATAAGATTGAATTTTCATATACTATCATTGTGTCATTTAAAAGTTTCTATAATATAATTCATACAATTATTTTCCAATCACTATGGATTTTGTATATAACCTCACATACACAAGTATTTTTAAAATCACATGCAACGCATGTCTTTGTAAACTAATACCACTAAAGATATTGAAAGTAGACAAAACAAAGAAAATGATATGTGTTTTATAAGATAACAATAGTAAATCTCGGTCAATAATAGGACTTTGTTTACACTTGAATCACTAATCATTTTATTATAATAATATATAAAAGAATGGATGATTGGAAATTTTTTATTTCCCTGTCCTTGACTCATTAATTTTTTTAAAAATTTCATTTTCCTTTATCTTTCTTTTATATTATTTAATTATCGCTATCATATTTTTCTTCACTAATCACCGTCATCACCATCACTAATACGCTAGTTACAAGCACGTGCTTTACAAGTGATATTATACTAAAATTTTCACCAAAATAAAAATTAATTACAATAAATCAGAATAAGAAAGAATAAAAAAAAGAAATATTCAATTGAATGTACCTTCACACATACACACATGGAGAAAAGAAAAAAGAAAAAAAAATTCTTACTTAGCAAGTTAGCATTAGTGATAGTCACTATTATTTTATGTTTCATGATTTATAATCTAAATAGAGATTAAACTTAATAGTGTAGTATGCAGACAAAAATAAGTAAAGCAGGTCATTGATTTTTACATATTAATGTAATAAGTTTCCACTCTAAGTGTTTTATAGGGTATGAATCTATAAGCGCTTTAAATGATTAAATCAAAGTATATAAATGGCATGCCTAATATGAATATTTGGAGTTTGAAGCGTATACTTCAAAAGTTTTTATTACTGCTAGATTAACTAATATATATATTACATATTTTCTATCTGGACAATTAAACCCATATTATATTTAAACATTAGTTTATAGAACAATCAATTTCATACTTTTGATCATATGATGGTTGTTATTCCTTTTTTTTTTTTACAAAATTAAATAAATTAACACTTGAAAATAGTGTTAACTATAGTTTATGGTTGTTAAATTACAAAATGTGATTATTCAGGATCAATCAAAAATTTCAAACTCATGGTTTACAACTTCTAGATCCTGGAATTTTATATAACAAAGGATTTTTTGAAACTTCAACTTTGTTTTTTAAACATATCCAAGAAATTACTTTCCAGTGTATTAAAGATCAACATCACATTGTGAACTTGACATTGTTCGCGAAATCCTTTTAGAAAAAACTATAGTAATGATAAAATCTGTTGTCATCCTTTCGCTACTCATTATTCAATTTTATGAACGAATAAGCAAAGATACTCAGCATTAATCAGATTGCTGGTTTTCCTTGGGCTACATGCAGCTTGCTAGAATGTAGTAGTAGGCACGTGCATTGACTGTGTTATGTGAATGGTGAATGAAGCCTATGAAATACATGTATAATGTTAGTCGTTAGAAGACTAACGACTTTGAGACTACGATAGCCCTTCTTTGTACGAAAATGTGATTTCAAGATTACGATAACTCTTCTTTGTGTACAATATTTTGGGTCAATGTACATACCACAACCTTTTTTTTTTTTTTGGTTGGTTGAAGTTTTTGCTTCTACCAAGACCTTTGTTCTTTGCATTGAACTCTGCGGGACAATATGACATATAATTGGCTATCTCTATCGTTGTTGTAAAGGTAAGTTCAATCTCATAATTCACGTTTGGATACTGAGATTTCCATTGCGAAATCAGTATACCTTGTCCTTCTTAAGCATGGAAAAGAATTTCTTAATTGTGTCCTTGAATAGAGTAGCCCGAATCTTGGTTCCTCAGGTCTATATATTGATAATCAATCGAGACTAAAATGGTGATAGTGAATAGTTTATAAAGATTTTTAATGGATTTTAATATACGAGGGGAGAGAGAATAAGTGGAGTTGAGTGGTGGAGATTTGTGGATGTGATAAGATATGTGGATGTGATTGATTTAAGATAAAGAAAAAATAGATAAAATATGGTAAAAACCTTTCAAAAGAGTTGCCTACAATTGATGAAAATGAAATATGTGTATCCAAAGAAAGAGAAAGGAGAATCGTATAAATACAAACCCATTTTTTATTAGGTAACAAAAGACCATTACCTTAACAAAGGCCTTTTTTTTTTTTTTTAACCTGAAATGATTATTATTCGTTATCATCATTTATTTTCAAAATTACATAAAAGGTATAAGATAAAAAGACATACAAACCGAACACTGTAGTACTTAATTCAAAATAACAATTACCTATGAAATGGAAAGACAATAATAATTAACTTGCATTATTAATTAAATCAAAAGTTATACATCAAACGAATCATAATCCCTAGGAAAAGTAGAAATTACATAGATGCTCACCAGTAAAGTTAAATCACTCCCATTACATCTTGTGATGGCACAAAATAAAAATTCATTATAGCAAAAAATAAATTCCAACGATTTGTGCCACGTCGCCATTTCAACATTGAAAAGAAAAAGTTTTGCATCATATCATTCAAGAAGGTCAACCATTACGCACTCTAAATCAATATACACCATCTCAAAGCAAAAGATTACATGTATTTAGAACACGGATAGATAAATACCTAACACAGTGATTACATGTATTTAGAACATGGATATGTATTTAGAACACGAACAGATAAACACCCAACTACAGTGACTACATGTATTTAGAACACAGATAGATAAACACCCAACTGCAGTGATTACATGTATTTAGAACACACCTAAATTTTTATTCAAATTAACTAAACAAAATGGGAAATTTTAATCATTTTATATTTATAGGAATGAATAAAAACAATCCTTACTTTTTTATTCCCAATTTATTATGATTAACCAACCTAGCAGCACCAAAAGCTCCATGGCCAATCTGCCCCATGATCTTATGTTCATCCATTCTTGATTCCATTATTCACCGATCTTTAAACATAATACCATAGGCCCAAAATACTGTGATTGATTGGCGCAGCTAAAAATCGAGAAATGGTACAAAAATACAATCCAGAGTGACCTGCTAAAAAAAGAAACATTTAGACCCCATTCTTTTATACATAAACTTATGTGCACGCAATTCCGTATAACCACACATATTTTTCAATATAATATTAACCACATATTTTACACGGAATGCAATACATGACAACTTTATCACCAATCAAACATACCTTTATATAATTGAGGCCATAGATGATTAAGTAGTTTTACCATATGTGTTATGTACGGATGTACCAAGATATAATTGTTGAAAGTTTATTTTCAATAATAATTAGTGGGTAATATATTACTATATATTACTAATTTAATTATATCAACTATTCAATTTAATGGGTTACAAATTAAGTGGTCTAATTTAGCAAGCCCATAGACTATACAAATTGATGTGATTTGAATAAGTAGAGACCGATAAGGGCCTGATTGAGGTTTTATGGGAGTGTCTGAACAGTCTTTATATATAGAATTCTTGATCATGGTCCCTAATACACCAAATCAGTTCTCTTCTCCCTATGTAGAAAGAAATATTAGGTTCCATATTCGAAATAAGGAGATTTGGTTGAGGAAAACCATTGCACCACCATCTAATTTTGTTTTGTAGTCGTTCTAATCTAGAATTCCGCGTCAAGTTTAACGATTGTTGAGGTATTTCTTTATATTTAATAATCTTGATAATTTGATATGATAATAATCTTGGGTGATTTAATTACTCGTGTAATTAAATATTAAAGAATATTGGAACAATAATCTCTAAAATTCCCACTATAACTTTCATCAGTGCCGTTCAAGTGCTCCCGGGAGCGCCGTAATTACGGCGCTCCCGGAGCATTTTCTAGGCCCGCTCGACATCCGATTTGAAATCCGGGACCGGATCTGGATTTAGTACGATGAGACGGAGGTCCAGTAATTTTTTCAACGAACTTCAAAATGGAAAAGATGATCGGAAGTAGAGAGTAGGAGGTGAGCATCTTCTTTTGCTGATCTATTTATCTACAGTCATCGAAGAACGTAGTGTGGTGATCGCTGAAATTTTTGGTGAAATTTCGTGTGTAAAAAACTTAGAACTTATAGTATCGAGTATACAATTTAAAAAGTAAATCGGAGGTAAAATGGAAACGTCAACTTAAAAATTCTGTTGCATCTGACTTTTAGTAAAGTAACCTAGCATGCCTGGAATTTCTATTTGTTTTAACTTTTTTCCATTTGAAATTAATTTTTATTATCAAGTCATAGTCAAACTCTAATATTAACCGCACATCTAATATAAATATTTAAGATTATCAACACATCTCTTACAAAAATAGAGTGTTAGAATGTGTGTTTTTATGTGTTTTTATATGATATAGGAGAGAGAATGAGTGAATTTGAATGGTGGAGATTTGTATAGTACAGGTAGATCTCACGAGATTTATGTGTAAAAATATATTAAAATTTATAAGAAAGCACGGACTAGTTTGATAGAAATTATTTAAAAAATAAATTTTAAATGTCTAATTAACAAGATAGATTTTTTTAGTAATTAAAAATAACAACGGTGAAAAACTGAAAAACAATTTTTTGGATAAGGGGATATGAAACAAGATTTGACTACTTCCCCCCAAAAAAAAAGAAGAAAGAAAAGACAAGGCTTGACTTGCGTGAACGTGTTTATTATTAATTAATCAATCCATAGAAAGAGATATATAGAGATGGTGAAGAAAGAAAAGATGGGCTTGTTGAATGCGCAAGAAAATTTAACTAATTTTTCTCTCATTATTTTTGGTCATTGGTATAATAGAGGGTGTTAGCGGATGAGTTTTAATGTATCTATATAATATATAAAAACAGAAGTGATTTTGGTATTTTTCCCGCTTAAAACTCCTCTTGACAAGTCCCAATGCTCTCTTTACACATTTTTCTCCTTTCATTTTTTTAATATTTAATGGCTACACAGCTGCATTTATAGCAGCCGTGTAGTATTTTTGACCAAGGAGGCCAATTGCTCCCTTGGTCACAACGCTGCCATTAAGGCAGCACTGTTGGTGCGTGGCCAGGGATCAATTCCCTAACCACGCGTATTAATTATTTTTTTTTGTATTTCTATTTTTTATTTTTGGGCATTTTCTTTTCTTTTTTTCTCTCTTTCTTTATCTTTTCCTTTCTTTTTAAGTGGAGAAGAATCCCACATCGAAAATTTATAAAATGATATAGGATTTCTTATCTATAAAATGAGATAAAATTTTTATTATGACAATGATTTGGGCTGAGCAATCGAGCTCATACATGCAAGTATTAAAAGTTGTTCTAAAATATATTTCAATATTATTTTATTTTTATATTTATTTTTCTTTTTACCCTTTCTTTCTAAACGGATGATTTGGAGTCTTAATAATCGGGCATATATATAGTAGTATTAAAAAGCTTTGTAAAATTTGTAAAAATATTTCAATATAATTTTTTTTTTCATTTTTCTTTTTTTTCTCTCTTTCTTTATCTTTTCCTTTCTTCTTAAGTGGAGAAGAATCCCACATCGAAAATTTATGAAATGATATAGGATTTCTTATTTATAAAAGGAGGTTAAATTTCTTATTACGGTAATGATTTGGGCTTGAGCAATCGGGATCATGCATGCAAGTATTAAAAAGTTATTCTAAAATATATTTCAATATTATTTTATTTTTATATTTATATTTATTTTTCTTTTTTTACCATTTCTTTTTAAATTGGATCATTTGGGTCTTAATAATCGGGCATATATATAGAAGTATTAAAAAGTTTTGTAAAAATATTTCAATATAATTTTATTATTTTATTTTCATTTGTCTTTTTATTTTTCTTTTTGTTCATTTATGGATTTTTTTTAAAAAATCGTATTTCTTTTTTTTTTTCTCTTTTCTTTCTTTTTAAGTGGGAGAAAAATACCATATCAAAAGTTAATTAAAATAATGAGGGATTTCTTATCTATAAAAGGAGGTTAAGTTCCTTAATGTGGCAATGATTTGGGCCTTAATAATTGGGTCTATATATACAATGTATTAAAAAGTTTTTTGAAAAATTTTAAATTTTATTTTATTTTATTTATTATTATTATTATTTTACTGTTCATTTTTCCATTTTCTTTCTAAGGAGAAGAAGAGTCCCCACATCAAAAGTTGATAAAAGGAGAATAAAAAAAACTATCATATTATTATTACAACATTGGAACTGCGATTTGTGGAAATTTTCTTAAAGCATATTTTATCTTCACATTTAAGTTATAGTATCAAAATTAAATTATTAATACATTTTGTTGGAGAATTACCAACTTGCTTCTTTTTAAAATATTTTTTTTGCTTCTCTAAAATTAAATTGTTATTTGTATTGCATTTATTTAAAAAAATAATATATTATATACATTTATGAGCACATGCTCTTCGTTACTAACAATTACTTAAATTTATTGATGATTTTAAAAAAAATTCTGTTTTTCTTGGTTTTTTCTTTTTCCTTTCTTACTTCCTAAGTGGACGAAGAGTTACACATTGAAAGTTTAATAAAATGAGGAGAGGTTGGGTGCCTTTATGTAACAATGATTTTGGCATTAGTAATCGGGTCTATATATAAGTACTAAAAAAATTGATAATATTTTGATATTATTTTATTTTTATTTTTTTCCTTTTATTCGTTTCTTTAAATTGTATTTTTCTTAATTATTTTTAAGTCATTCATATGAATCCCACATCAAAACTTGATAAAGTTAAGATGGAATATTTTTTACTATAAAAGATTGAGTTTTATTTATTCAGGTGGAGTAATTATTGAGCCTTAGCAATTGAGCTTATATTTATGTAAATCAATCATTGGGGATTAGCAATTAGTTTTGGTGATAATTTGTAATAAGATAATGCGATTAAATTACATTTATTTCATGATTTTCATATTTGATATTTTAATTCATATTTTTTTATAATTAAGAAAAATACGTCTTTAGACAATAAGAGATTCCCGTGCATCGCACGGGTAATAGACTAGTTTTTATGAATAGGAAGAGAGAAAATGAATGGAGATAAATAATAGAGATTTAATAAATAGGAAGATATATGAATGTGATTTATTTGATTAAATTTAAAATTTGAAAAAAATATATTAAAATATATTTTTTAATGCATACTAACACTCTCTAAATTTTATATATTTTAATATATTTTTTTAAATTCTCAATCATGATAGATTGATAGATCGATCCAGTAAATTTTTGATATTGTATACGGAACAAGCGCAAATGTGCGTAACATTTCTCGATATCTTAACGTCTCAGACAAAATTCTTTATTATTTTTTTACGACCACACCTCCGAAGAATTTTTTGGTTTTTTTATTATTTTAATATTATTTACAGTCGCACGCTTGACTCTTCTTCTCCACTCTGTCTTCTCTCTTCTGCTCGCTTTGCAGTGTAGGGTTAAAAAAAAAAAAAGAAAAAGAAAAAACAAAGACAATCTGTTTTCACATAAACTCACACAATCGAAGAAACCCATCTCAGGAAACTCATAAAAATCTTATCTTTTGTTTCATCTTCTTGAGCTGGGCTTGAGGCCGCCGAAGAGGGCAAAACCCTAGCTCATTTTACACTAGATTATGGTGAAGCCGGACATTTTGCTCCGACACCCTAGTTGTCTTCACTGAAATCTCGGAAGAAATGCTCTATTTTTCACTGAGATAGGTAAAGTAATGTTTATGTGAATGGCCACCTTGTTTTTTCCCAAGTTCTGCAAATCTTTGGTGTGTGTAAATAGGAAATTGAATTTGGTTTGCTCCATTTTATGAGTTAGTTTGATTCTTTGTATTAACTAATTATTGTGCATTTCGTTTCTTTCTTTCGTGTGGATGTTTGTAATTACAGTTGATAGAAGAAAGGGGAGGAGATGGAAGGGAAGGAGCACGGGTTGATTCTGGCATGTGTAATTCCGGGGTCCCTTTTCACCATTCTTGGTTCTGCTTCATTTGCTATATTGTGGCTGGTGAACTGGAGGCCATGGCGAATTTATAGGTGATAATTTATGAATCTGATAATATCTTAATCATTATCTGTTTTTCCATTTTTAGATCACATTAATTGGGTAAATGAATGTGGCTAATAATGTCATATTAAATGACTTCCAATAAACCTATGTTACACCTGCTTGAATATGCTGTATGATGAATCTGGAATAGCGACAGCTTGAAATGACTTTGATGGGATGGGATAGAGGGGGCTTTTGATTTTTCTCTTTTGGTATGACACTAGAGTGGTATAAAGCATTTGAGATCAGGGATGGTTTAATGGTTATCAAGATTTTTCCAATGTAGAAGACAGTAGAAACCAGTCGAGATGAGTCAGGGGAGAGAAATTTAAGAAAATTGTTAGTTTATGATAGGCGTCATTTATTAGGATGTGTAGGCAAAAAAGGATGAATGGGTAATACTGAAACAAGACATGTCAGGACCATGATTTCCATCAAGTCAATACCTTTCTAATGCCATTTGACCACAAGAGCATTTTCCATTTGTGAGCAGAGGTGCCTGATTTAGTCTATCTAAGAAATAGTTATACAGTAGTATCTTTCATTTTCTGTTACATTCGGTGGCTGTTGCTGGTTTTGTTTCTGGTTATATCATATATATATGCCAATGGAGACTTATTAATATTTGCATACAACACCCAACTTACTGGGGGGTAAAGCAAGATATGGAAACAGATGTGCAATGCGTGGTTATATTTCTAGCGGTCTTTGTGCCTGCATTGATTGAAAAAAAAAGGAAAGTATAAATTGCACTCCAAAAGAATACCATGCAATCCACCCCCAAGGATTTCTATTCCTGCCACATTATTGAATTCTTTATTGATTTTAGAAATATGTATGGAAAGGATACTCAAGGGATCTTTCATCTATTTCCAATTTTTTTCTTGTATTTCCCCCAGCGGAATTAACATTTCCTCCTGTCTTTTTGGAACCCTCTTCTCCGTATTTCACTCCCCGACTTCTCAATCGACACACACCGGTAGATTAAGAAATAACTTTTAAGCTTCAATAACTGTGGGTAGCACGAGATGGTTGATTAATAATGAGCAGTAGTTTAATGTGTGGTTATTATTGAAGTTTGACTTTGAGTAGGAAAAGGTACTTTTAGGAAGAAAAATGTTAAATTTGAGTAGGAAAAGGTAATTTTAGGAAGAAAAATGTTAAAATGAAGATAGGCTAGATTTTCTGGTTTTTCGTGGTTTCCTTTGATTATTTAATTCAAACAGCTTGCCAAACTTGGCTATATATCAATGATTGTAGAACACAAAATCTTGACACTTAGAGTTTGTTCGGTCTAGCTGTTGGATGTAGAAATTGATGTTTTGAGAACATGTGGTTGAAAAGTGTGAATGGCTACGGGTGGTCCCATACTGTATGTTTTGAGAATGTGTGGTTGAAAAGTGTAAATGGCCATGGGTCCCATACTGTATTGTTGAAATTGATTTTGAAAAAAAATTGAATTGTAGAAATAGTTGAACAAAACAAGCTCAGGTACCAAGGGTGTGTTTGGATAAACTTTTATTTTGATAAAACTAATTTTTTAGGCCGAATAGAGAGTTGTGGATACCAATGAGCAGTGATTTGACATGTGCCATTAACGATGAAATTTGTCTTTGACAGAGTAATAAGTGTTAATTTTTAGGTATAAAAAAATTAAAACAAACACATGCTAAATCAAGATATGATTCTTTACATAATTCTCTCTTGCGGCAACTATTCCTTTTATCTTTGACCTACCAGAAGCTTTAGTGTGATACTCCTTTTGAGAGAGCTGGAAATTAGATTCAGGTGAAGTGGGTTATTCCATGTTTATGCAACCCTGCTATTTTTGCTAACTGAAATTGAAAAATAAGGAAAGAGGAGATACTGTATGATGCTCAGACGTGGACACACACAAGCATGGAATTCCTAAATGTATTATCGACACACACACACACACAAAGGGAAGGAGTGAGGGAGAGAGGGGGGGGGGGGGAGAGAGAGAGAGAGAGAGAGAGAGCACGCTAGCTATTATCACTTCTTGTTCGTCTTTTCCTCATTTTGCAATGGTTTCCTTACCCTGTCGTTTTAATTATCATTGTCATTTTGTTGCAAAAAGAGTATAAAATGCCATCTCCAATGGGTTTTTAATTTGATATTAAGGTGGGTGATACCCAAATGGAGATACTCAGTGCTATTTTGGGAAAGCTATTGATTTGTTTTATTTAGCACATGGCTGGATTGTTTACTAGAAAGTTCTGTGCAGTGACAATGTTAATAGTATAATTGTTTCCCTGTTACTCTAGTTCTCCTTTCTACTTAAGATTGTTAAACTTTATTATATTACTGGCTGCTGCACGACATTTCACGTTTTGGGAATACCCACAAATAGCTGGTATTAATTTTCTATTCACCTACTTGTCTATTTCCAGCATTTTTGTGGAACATTGAATCTTGTTATTTGATTAAATTGTTTTTCCTTTTTTGTCTTTTCAGTTGGATCTTTGCTAGAAAATGGCCAGAATTTTTGCAAGGGCCTCAACTGGGAATACTATGCAGTTTCCTATCCTTTGCTGCATGGATGATCGTTATTTCGCCAGTAGTGGTACTTATTTCATGGGGAAGTTGGTTGATCTTGATATTAGGTCGGGACATAGTTGGCCTGGCTGTTATAATGGCTGGAGTTGCTCTTGTGTTGGCATTCTACTCGATAATGCTTTGGTGGAGAACACAATGGCAAAGCTCGAGTACGTTTCGTTGTTCTATACGTTACTCTCAAGATTTTTCGGGCATTGGTTCCACCATTTTTAATTCATCACAAAATTCATCTCAGATTTTTGTATAGAAAATTAACGTTGCGGAGGAAAATAACACTAAAATTTCTAGAGAATCTAAGGGCTTATTCTCTTGGGTATAAAGTTGTTGTGGGCAGTATTCCGTGTAAAATGTGTGGTTAATATTGTATTGGAAAATGTGTGTGGTTGAAAAGAGGAGAGAGAAAAGTTTTGTCTAACTTTATATCCAAAAGAACAAATCCTAAGAGTGTACATTTTCATTTTCCAGCTACCAATGGCCTAGCAGGATCACTTACATTTTAGGGAAAGAATTTTCAACCTCTCCTTTCACTGTTTTTATGCTCTATCCATTTATTCTGATGATATCTTCAGCATTTCTACTTTTGAAAGCTCCATTCTAAAGATGCTTCATAACTTGTCAGAAATAAATGTATATATCATTTTAGTGAAATTATTCTTCTTTGGTAAATTTTTATACATATGATATCGTAATCTAAATCAACAATGATGCAATATCTAAAGAGTTAACTATACTACTACCTCCATCCAATAATGATAGGCTCATTTTCACTTTTGCACGGATTAAGAAATCGTAATTAATATTGTTGGAAATTGTAAATTATATTTGCATTCTTCCAAATATACTAAATATACTCCTACATTATATGATGTTATTTTATTAGTAATAATATATATTAGGGAAATAAAGAAATTAAATACATACCAAATGGAATGTAGCCTATATTTTGGGGAGGATAAGTAACAAGAATGAGCCTATGTGGGATGGAGGGGGTATGTAATTTATTGACTCAAATATTCAGATTAAATTTTCAGGTTTTCCTATTTATTATTTGGTTAAGTTGTGAGGTGTTGGGTTATTTATTATAGTTGTGGACTATTATAATTGAGATAATGAGTATTAAGCAGAAGCTCTGATGACCTCTTATTCATGTACTAATAAGTTGGCTTTTGGAAGAGTTGTTTAATAGGTGTTGGAATAGTTTGTCATCCATTCAGCATGGCTTTCTTTCTTCCCTTTTTTCTCTTTTTTTAAATTGACATTTTTCTATTCCTCAATTTTTTTTTTTTAATTCTCTCATCATGTCTAAATTATGCAGGGGCTGTTGCTGTTCTGCTTCTTCTGGCTGTTGGATTGCTTTGTGCATATGAACTCTGTGCTGTATATGTTACAGCTGGTTTAAAAGCATCAGAGCGATATTCACCATCAGGGTTTTTCTTTGGCGTGTCAGCAATAGCGCTGGCAATCAACATGCTTTTTATATGCAGAATGGTATTTAATGGTAAGTAATACAATCCTTGTCTTTGGGCACAAAATGTTCTGATGGAAACTTACGAACTGGGAAAATTTTATTAGCACAATTCTTACCTTAAGTAATTTTGCTAGATGATGTTACATGCAATATTAGGATATTAGGAACACGAAGAACGGACTGTAGTGTAAACTTAGTGAGATTCTGACCGAAACATTACCTTCAACATTTCACAAATATCCATTAGCAGATGGATTTTTCAAATTTCCCCGGCAAGGATTAAAACAGGAAAAAAAGACTAGTCATATGGTTGTCAAGGGATTACCTTTCTGTGCTAATAAATGCGAAGGAGGAGCCTTAAAAAGATTGTACCTATAACTTAAATATATATGCTCCATCAATGCCTCGTTGAAAGGGATGTTTCAAATTGCATAGCACTAGGAATCTCTTCAGAAAAATTCCTGTCAACCGAATGCAAAAGAATAGCTGTTTTCATTCTGGCAATAGTATCTAGAACTTTCCTTTTCTTTATTAAATCAACTCTAGCGGGGAATTTATTGATTAAGATGCGTTTCGCTGATTCCATTATGAACCAGGCTCTAATACCATGTGGAAATTCAAAGACCAATTTGTCATTCTTGTCATAATTCTGAGGACTAATTACACAATCTACAAATAAAGTAATTCTAGCCTAAAGCTAGGAACTTAAATTCATACACATTTTATCAAATAAAATCAAGAGCAATCAAATTTGATCTTCTCGTATCATTTTCATTTTCTATCTCTGTTGTTTTGTTTGTAATCCTTGCATGAATGCCATCAGGCAATGGCTTGGATGTGGATGAATATGTCCGAAGGGCATATAAATTTGCTTACTCAGATTGTATTGAAGTTGGTCCAGTGGCTTGCTTAGCAGAACCACCAGATCCGAATGAGTTATATCCTCGTCAATCTAGAAGGTAAATCCTATTTTATTTGCTCTCGAGAAATGATCTTCTGTCAATATTTATTTTGTTTTGGTCATTTGACTTTTCTTAAGATTCTTCTTTGTTGTATTATAGTTTCTTTTTTGCATTATGCCTTTATGACCCAAACATTATGTATTTTAAAGTTCCATCTTTGTAGTTTAGCTTTTCTCGCTTATGGTTCCATAGTGTTCAGAGTCTATCAGCATTGTTATTACTCAATAGATTGACTAAATTTATTTCTGAAGGGCTTCACACCTTGGGCTTCTATACCTGGGTTCCATTGTTGTTCTGGTGGTCTATTCCATCTTGTATGGCATGACTGCTAAAGAGTCAAATTGGCTTGCGGCAATTACGTCGGCTGCTGTTATCATTCTTGGTAGGGCTGCTACATATGTGATTTCTATAATCTGATATTTTCACATGCTGCTCATGCTAAATTCTTTTTCCACGACAAATAATACATTTCACATTATTCTGCTTACTCATTCTGTCATCCTGATTTCCTTCTAGATTGGAACATGGGGGCATGCTTATATGGTTTTCAACTTCTGAAAAACCATGTTGCTGCACTTTTTGTTGCTGGCTTATCTCGGGTCTTCCTCATATGCTTTGGAGTTCATTATTGGTTTGTTCCAAACTTCAGTATAGGATATATACTAAAAAGATGTATGATGCTACACGGTGCCATGACTTGTGCTGCACATGCTTTCTTTCAGGTATTTAGGGCATTGTACCAGTTATGCAGTTGTAGCATCTGTGCTACTGGGTGCTGCTGTTTCTCGCCATTTAGCAGTTACAAACCCATCAGCTGCAAGAAGAGATGCATTGCATAGTACGGTAATGCGCCTCCGAGAAGGATTTCGTAGAAAGGATCAAAACAGCTCATCTAGCTCGTCTGAAGGCTGTGGTTCGAGTGTAAAACGTAGTAGTAGTGCAGATGCAGCTCAGCTTGGTACTGCTGCGGCACCTGGCACTGGTGAGGTTACTAGCTGGAACAATGTTGAAGGGATTCATAGTGATAAGAGCACAGAGAGTGGAAGGCCAAGTTTAGCATTACATAGCAGTTCCTGTCGTTCAGTGGTCCAAGAAACTGAAGTTGGACCATCATATACTGATAAGAATTTTGAGCATAACAGCTCGTTGGTAATGTGTTCGAGTAGTGGTATGGAAAGCCAAGGTGGTGAATCTAGTGCGTCGACCTCTCTAAACCAAGCAATGGATTTGAATTTGGCACTTGCATTCCAGGAAAAATTGAATGATCCACGGGTTACATCTATGTTGAAAAGGAGGTCGAGACGAGGAGAGCTTGAGCTTACCAGTTTACTGCAGGATAAAGGTCTGGACCCTAATTTTGCTGTGATGCTGAAGGAGAATGGATTGGATCCAATGATCCTTGCCCTACTGCAGAGAAGTAGTTTAGATGCTGATAGAGACCATCGTGACAACACTAATGCAACCATCGTTGACTCGAACAGTGTTGACAATGTGCTGCCTAATCAAATTTCGTTTTCAGAAGAACTTAGGCTCCGTGGCTTGGAGAAGTGGCTTCGACTGTGTAGACTGATGTTGCATCATATAGCAGGTACTCCAGAAAGAGCATGGGTTCTCTTCAGCGTTGTCTTTAGCGTTGAGACCACCATTGTTGCCATTTTTCGCCCAAAGGAAATATCCCTCATAGGTGTCACGCACGAGCAGGTATATTTTTCATTCTTACCGGACAGCGCTTTCAATATCATTTACATTTTCACCTGCCTAATTGATTCTTATGTCATTACTTGTGTTGTAGTTTGAATTTGGCATAGTGGTGCTGCTTTTATCTCCTGTTGTCTGTTCAATCATGGCTTTCCTTAGGTCACTTCAATCTGAAGAATTGTCCATGACTTCGAAACCGCGGAAGGTATTTTTGGCTATGTTATATAGCAAACTAATCAATTTAACGAATCTGTGTGATTTCTGGTTAATGTAAAGGTTTCAGTTATCACCGTATGGTACAAAAGTGTCAATATTTTCAGTTCATAAGTCAGTTTGAACTTTTTGATGTGCCGAGCAGTGTAGTTTTTAGTTACTATTATCCTGTTAGAGAGTTTAGTAGTGATATATTACCACATGACAAGCTTATATTTTTGCTTTCTAAAATGTCTCCACACTTGAATAGTAAAGACACCCTTCAAATAACTGAGGATTTTAATTTTCTTTTTTCTTTTCATTTTTTGTTTGTGTATTTATATAGTTTTACCACTTTTGAAGTTAATATTAAATGTTACATATTTGGTGTGATCTAGCCGTTTAAGGTTTTAATTTTAGATCCGAGTCTAACAAAACAAATCATCTTAGCAATTGATTGCTCTGTTTCGTGTTACGTTAGGATGTTGCCCTTTTTTCTGCTACTCTAACATTCATATGCACAAAACTAGATGTGCGTGCAGTGCTTTTCATATAAATTAACTCAGTTTCTATTGGATCTACTTTCCATGTTATGCAGTATGGCTTTATCGCGTGGTTGCTCAGCACTTCTGTTGGGTTGTTGCTTTCCTTTCTGAGGTATAACGTGAGGCATTGAATTATTACAAATTGATAATTTTCAAATGTCTGGTAACTGTGAGCGAATGACTATTTGAAAAGACATGTTTTATTGACACTCCGGGTTGAAGAAATGAACAAGTTTACAAGGCAATGATATTGACTTGGGAAATAATTGGCAGTTCTATCTGTAATTCTATGCAGCAAGTCATCAGTTCTTTTGGGATTGTCTTTGACGCTTCCTCTCATGGTTGCTTGCTTATCAATTGGCGTCCCTTTGTGGATTCGCAATGGCTACCAGTTTTGGATTTCAAAAGTTGGTAATATAAGCCATGCAGGAAATCATGGAACTCTTGGAAGGAAGGAGGTTTGACCTTTTAAGCTTTCCATGCTTTTCGTTTAGTTGTTTTTATTAGACTGAATGTGGCCCCTTCCATTTAAACAAGTGGATTGGCAGTCGTTGTGAATGGTAGAACGGTCAGAAATTTCATTGAACTTTTTATTTATATTATATTACTAAAGAAAAATTTCTATTTATTTTCAGGTCGCTGTCCTTTTCACTTGCATATCTTTGTTTATCGGATGTGTCTTAGCGCTCGGTGCAATAGTGTCTGCAAAACCTTTAGATGATTTAAAGTACAAAGGGTGGAACAGTAGTCAGAATGGCGTTTCATCTCCATATACATCATCAGTGTATCTTGGGTGGGCAATGGCATCAACAATTGCCTTGATAGTTACTGGCGTGCTGCCAATAGTGTCATGGTTTGCAACATATCGTTTTTTCACTATCAGCTGCTGTATCTATTGGTTTGTTTGCAGGTCAACACCACGAGTTGTGGAACAATCCGTTCAATAATTTTTATTACTTTATTTGACTTTAAATGTAGCACTCCTTTTCTGAAGTCTTGCAACAACCTTTTGTAGCTATTCTTGTGACATTCTGTGGTGCATCATATATGGAGGTGGTGAGTTCAAGGAACGACCAATCTCCAACAAAGGCTGATTTTCTTGCTGCTTTACTACCATTGATATGCATTCCGGCATTATTATCACTATGTACTGGTTTGCTTAAATGGTATGTTATCTTGCGTGGTTTTAGTAGTTGAACGTCACTTCTTTGAATGGGGCCTCATTCTATATATATACATATATATATATATATATATATGTATATATATATATATATTTCTGTAATTGCATTTTGTAAAGAATTGCTCTAAGCAGTAAGATACTGCATATATAATTTGCAGGAAGGATGACAACTGGAAACTTTCCCGAGGTGCTTATGTGTTCATAGCTATTGGTCTTCTCCTGTTGTTTGGTGCAATTTCAGCCATTATTGTCACAATTCAGCCATGGGAGGTTAGTTAGCGTTTCGATGGAATCCTTGTATTTATTATTGGTTTGTTTGACAGAACTTGGATTTTAATTACTTTTTCTCAAACTTGTTCCTGCTAATTTTCTACCGCATTCTCGAGGGGGAGAAACAATTACTTTTTATGTTTCTCCATATCCTTTCCTAACTTATAAATGGCATGTTCTTAAAAATAATAATAATAATAAAATCATTTTTCTTCTCTACAGGCTTTGTCAAACAAGCTCTATATCTATGCGGTTGTCGCTAACATGATCGTTGTTTTCTATTGCAACAGATAGGTGCAGCGTTTCTTTTAGTTCTTCTCCTCCTTGTGCTGGCCATTGGTGTGATTCACTATTGGGCTTCAAACAACTTCTACCTGACAAGGCTACAGATGCTATTTGTTTGTTTTGTAGCGTTTCTTTTGGCTTTAGCTGCATTCTTTGTTGGCTGGGTTCGAGGTAGGATGCACAATCATTTCCCTTTTTTTGACCCTTTGCCCAGCAAATGTGCACAAATGCATTGTCCCTTTTCATCTACTCTGTCTAAGATTCTAAAAATTGATTTCCTTGTTACCTGTTCTGTGCCCAGTAAAATACGAAATGCATTATCAGATATTTTGATCTACTCCAAAAAAATAGTCAAGATTGATTTCCTAATTACATATTCTGGCCTTGTACGTGACATTGTAAATTTGGTGTTTAACAGAGAAAGCGTTCGTTGGCGCGTCTGTTGGTTACTTCGCATTTCTGTTCCTTTTGGCTGGAAGGGCCTTGACTGTAAGTAATATCTGATATTAAAAAAATCCAGATCTAAGGCATATTACTCACAGTTGGACCTTGTTTTAATTAAAACTATTACCTTTGCTTCGCAATTTTTCACTAGAAATGTTTTTATGTAGGTGCTTCTTTCGCCTCCTATAGTAGTTTATTCGCCGAGGGTGCTACCTGTCTATATTTATGATGCTCATGCAGATTCTGGGAAAAATGTCAGGTTTGCTTAAATTTCCTTTATCCTCGTGGGATTTGATTCTTTCTTGTGTTCCATACGTATGCATTATTTCCACTACTGAACAAGTTGGATTCTTCACAAATTACAAATTTTGTATCTTGTCTGATAATTCATCTCTGTTTTCTCTGTAGTCCTGCATTTCTTATGCTTTATGGTGTTGCATTGGCAATTGAAGGCTGGGGTGTAGTTGCCAGTTTGAAGATTTATCCACCGTTTGCTGGTGCTGCTGTGTCTGCAATTACACTTGTCGTAGCTTTTGGCTTTGCAGTCTCTCGTCCATGTTTGACTCTTAAGGTTTCAACTCCCATTTACCTTGAATTCATGATATGGCCAACCAATATATATACATTCGCCGGGCGCTACTTTCATTCCCTTGCTCATTTGAGTTTCCTACCCCACTCATATATTATATATATCTCCGTTTAGATGGTGGAAGATGCTGTTCATTTCCTGAGTAAGGAAACTATAATCCAGGCAATAGCTCGATCTGCCACCAAGGTGCGTCTAGTTTATCTGTATGTTATTTTGTCATTTTTGTGTGTGTGTGTGTGTGTGTCGTTGCTGCAACTCTGAAACCAAATGAAGTCTGATATAGCTGTACCATGTGTTACTTCTTAGCAGCATGCATCTACTAATGAAGCGAAACATAAATCACATTAGGAATTTCCAGAAGCAAGCATCGTTAATCACTTTCATTCTTTCTGTTGCTTCTTTGCTTTATATATCTTTCAGTTGCTACCTAATAGTCGCCTGAATCTGAAAAAGTCATGGTTATGGAGTTGATATATGTCTTTTTGTTCTGATCTAAAAGTCCCCTCTTACTCTTCACAGACAAGAAATGCACTATCTGGAACTTACTCTGCTCCTCAGAGGTCCGCAAGCTCAGCTGCACTTTTAGTTGGAGATCCTACTATTGCACGGGATAGGGCTGGAAACTTTGTGCTTCCCAGAGCTGAAGTCATGAAACTCAGAGACCGTTTAAGAAATGAAGAATTTGCTGCAGGTTCATTTTTCTCCAGATTGAGAAGTCGAAGGATACTGCGGAATGAAGCAACTGGCGATGCAGGCCACAAACGAGAAATGTGTGCCCATGCTAGAATACTGGCTCTTGAGGAGGCAATTGATACCGAATGGGTCTACATGTGGGATAAATTTGGTGGTTATTTACTTCTTCTGCTTTCCTTGACTGCCAAAGCAGAGCGTGTGCAGGTAAAAATGATTTACTGTCCATGCTGCTTGCTCTATGTATTTCCCGTCTGGTTCGCTGCTAATGACCCTTTTACCCTTTGTTTGTGCTTGACCAGGATGAAGTTCGGCTGAGACTCTTCCTTGATAGCATAGGCTTTTCAGACCTAAGTGCGAAAAAAATTAAAAAGTGGATGCCTGAGGATCGTAGGCAATTTGAGATTATACAGGAGAGGTGAGACTACTGAACTTGTACTCAACTCCTGTACTCTGACATTTGCATTTGCCTGGCCTTGTATTTCTATCAATATTTCTCGGGTAATTATTGCAGTTACATAAGAGAGAAGGAAATGGAAGAGGAAATGTTGATGCAGAGACGCGAAGAGGAAGGGAGAGGTAAAGAAAGAAGAAAAGCTCTTCTGGAGAAAGAAGAACGTAAATGGAAGGAAATTGAGGCTTCTCTTATATCATCTATTCCTAATGCTGGAAGCAGGGAGGCGGCTGCCATGACAGCCGCTGTGCGGGCTATAGGAGGGGAGTCACTGCTTGATGATACATTTGCACGGGAGAGAGTTTCAAGCATTGCATATCGAATTCGTGCAACCCAGTTATCTGAGAGAGCACTTCAGGTCTTTATTTTAATATTGTATTATTTTTCCATTAACGGGATGTATTAATATCACACTTAATGTTATTTGATCTGCATTTTCAGACTAGCGTTGATGGTGCTGTATGTATTCTTGACGATGAGCCCACAACAAGTGGGCGGCGCTGTGGCCAGCTCGATCCCGGTTTATGTCAAAGTCAGAAAGTTAGCTTCTCCATTTCTGTAATGATTCAGCCCGAGTCTGGGCCTGTTTGTCTCTTGGGTACTGAATTCCAGAAGAAAGTTTGTTGGGAAATTCTTGTTGCGGGCTCTGAACAAGGGATTGAAGCTGGACAAGTTGGGCTGCGACTGATTACCAAAGGTGATAGACAGTCTACTGTTGCAAAAGAGTGGAGTATAAGTTCATCAAGTATTGCAGACGGAAGGTATGCATGGAATAGATTAATCTCACCCAAACAATCCCTTAATTCTTGCTTATCATTTTAAGATGGCTCTCTGTTTGACTTCAACTTACAGGTGGCACATTGTAACAATGACCATTGATGCTGATTTAGGCGAGGCCACTTGCTTCATCGATGGTGAATACGATGGCTATCAGAGTGGGCTTCCACTTAATGTGGGAAACAGCATATGGGAGCAAGGAACAGAAGTTTGGCTTGGAATTAGACCACCCACCGATGTGGATGCGTTTGGGAGGTCAGATAGCGAAGGCGCTGAATCCAAAATGCACATAATGGATGTTTTCCTTTGGGCAAGATGCTTGAATGAAGACGAGATTGCTTCTCTTGCTACCACTATGGGTTCTTCAGATTACAATGCCATAGATGTCCTCGATGATAATTGGCAGTGGACAAGTTCCCCTCCAAGGGTCTGCGCCTATTTTTTCCAACATTCTTTGCGTCTTATCCATTTAGTAGTCTTGTTCCAATGCCCGCACGTTGATGTGATAGTTTGTAAGTGGTTTACATTAGCATGTGGGATTGGAACAAGAGTGTATCTATTTAGACTTAAACCAGTTTTCTGATGGCTATGTCGTGCAATTTAACTTAGGTTGAGGACTGGGAGAGTGACCCCGCAGATGTAGATCTTTATGACAGGGATGATGTAGATTGGGACGGGCAATATTCCAGTGGGAGGAAGAGAAGATCAGATCGTGAAGGAATTGCTGTAGACGTGGATTCTTTTGCTAGGAGGTTGAGGAAACCTAGGATGGAGACACAGGAGGAAATCAATCAACGTATGCGGTCAGTAGAATTGGCTGTTAAGGAGGCTCTCTTGGCTAGAGGAGAATCACAGTTTACTGATCAAGAATTCCCACCTTATGATCGTTCGTTATTTGTCGATCCTGACAATCCCCCTTCCAGATTACAGGTAACATTCCTTGGACTTCTTGTCTGTGTTACATTTCTTACTTTTGTTGTTCTTGTTCTGCTGTCCTATTGAACTACATCAAATGTCTGAATTATCCTCTTTATGTCATAGGTTGTCTCAGAGTGGATGAGGCCCGTTGAAATAGTCAAGGAAAAGCGTCTGGATTCTAATCCATGCTTATTTTCTGGAACAGCAGATCCGTCTGACGTCTGTCAGGTTTATACTCTCTCTCTCTCTCTCCCCACCCCACCCCACCCCACCCCGCCCACCCACCCCTACACACACTAATGCCTCAAATCTAACAGGGCCGGTTGGGCGATTGTTGGTTTTTGAGCGCTGTTGCTGTGCTAGCTGAGGTTTCGCGTATATCAGAAGTTATTATCACTCCAGAATATAACGCGGAAGGAATATATACAGTCCGCTTCTGTATTCAGGTGGTTACAAGTTACAACCTTCGATTTCATCAGTGCGCAATAGCAAACGTTGTAAAAATCCTCACGGTCAAATGCTGTAATAAGCAATTCAAATTTGGCCAGTTTTCTTCTACAACATACAGTACAAACATTTATGCTTTCCTTGTTTCCAGGGAGAATGGGTTCCTGTTGTCGTAGACGACTGGATTCCATGCGAGTCACCTGGCAAACCTGCATTTGCCACCAGCAGGAAAGGGAATGAATTATGGGTCTCGGTATTAGAAAAGGCGTATGCTAAGCTTCATGGCTCATATGAAGCATTAGAAGGTGGGCTCGTACAAGATGCTCTTGTGGACCTCACTGGTGGTGCGGGTGAGGAGATTGACATTAGAAGTGCTCAAGCACAGATTGATCTAGCTAGTGGAAGATTGTGGTCTCAACTATTACGTTTTAAGCAAGAGGGCTTTTTACTCGGTGCTGGTAGCCCGTCGGGATCGGACGTGCATGTTTCTTCCAGTGGAATCGTGCAAGGGCATGCTTATTCAATACTGCAGGTATGCCAGTTGAAGACCTTGTAATCTGGTTCAAAGTTGTTTGTATTGAATCTTGTGCAAGGAGCTGATGTGGCACCATGCAGTCTGTGCTGCGAGTTGGGAAGTAGTTTATGTGGGTGCTATATCAGTGCAAGCAGCTTGCATCTGTTTGGTAGTGTAGAAAGAATATTGTGTGAACTGCGAAGTGATCACTTTTTTAATGTATGCATCTGTTCAGGTACGTGAAGTAGACGGCAATAAACTTGTTCAGATCAGAAATCCGTGGGCAAACGAGGTTGAATGGAATGGCCCTTGGTCTGATTCGTCACCTGAATGGACGGATAGGATGAAGCACAAGCTCAAGCATGTCCCACAGGTAGTTTTAACTTATAATTGATTCATTTAACTGTTTCAATGTAAGCATAACTGTAACGTATGCTGTTTCATCTTGCACAAACAGGCCAGAGATGGTATATTCTGGATGTCTTGGCAAGATTTTCAGATACATTTCAGGTCGATATACGTATGTCGCGTCTACCCACCCGAGATGCATTATTCCGTCCATAGTCAGTGGAGAGGTTACAGTGCTGGAGGCTGCCAGGATTACGACACCTGGCATCAAAATCCACAGTTCCGATTGAAAGCAGTGGGGCCCGACGCATCCTTACCCATTCATGTCTTCATTACCTTAACTCAGGTGATTTTCTTACACGTCCAACATCATTATTTTCAAATGAATAATGCTAGGTGTACAACTTACACCAATTTGTACAGTCAAATGTATGACCCTCTAACATAAGGGCATGAAAAATATCATTTTTGCCTTCCTTGTATTAGTGGGGTCCACCTTCTATTACAAGGTTGTATACCTACTTGTACCCTTTGGTTGTTCCTCTGGCATCGCTCTTTTCAAATAATTGTATCCCATCATCGCGTAATGCCAAGCCTGTTTCTCATCAGGGTGTGAGCTTCTCAAGAACGACTGCTGGTTTCAAGAACTTCCAGTCTAGCCACGATTCCCAGATGTTCTACATTGGGATGAGGATTCTCAAGACCCGTGGACGCCGTGCAGCCTATAATATCTATATGCACGAATCAGTTGGTGGCACTGATTATGTAAATTCTCGGGAAATATCTTGTGAGATGGTCCTTGATCCTGATCCTAAGGGGTACACAATAGTGCCAACTACCATTCATCCCGGAGAAGAGGCACCTTTTGTCCTCTCTGTATTCACCAAAGCCTCGGTAGTTCTTGAAGCTTTATAGTACGGCGATGGCTCCTTTTTTTCCCTTCCCAGTCCAGATCTCTCGGGATTTTACATTAACCTTCATATGTGCCAGCTAAATCCAAATTGAGGGGCATTCATATGGTAATTTTCGTATGAATTTATACATAATCAAAGATGTAGCAGTTAGTTAACTGTAATTGATTTGTCATTTTACTATCATCTCCAATGTCAGATTTAAAATGACAAATCAATTAATATTGCTAACAGATAACAATAACTACTGGTTATAAATAGCGTTACTAACTGCATATTTGTGCTTGAACAATTGCAGTCGGGATCTTGACTTTGAGGGAATTTATCCACCGTGCAAGCGGGCATCTCCATGCTCTTTATCTATAGAACGCAAGCAGAGGAGCTTCTCGTGGTGGTCGAGTATTTTGATTGGCCTTTACGAGCTGAGAATTCTTGAGGATGACAGTGTGTACATGAGTAAATGTTGCAGGAAAATATAGGTTGTAACCTTTGTAAATGAGGGGTAGAAGAAAATGGTTGAAAGGAATAGGGTATACATTGTGTTAGGGGATTGCAAGATAGCAATGTAGCTGGAGAAAGGTTTGGTGCTTTCGGCTGCAATTTTGGAGGTAGAAATCAATTGTACAAATTGTTTTCTCATCATTTTTCTTATTTAGTCGAGACTACACGATTGTTGTATATTCTCATCCTCTTATCTGCTTCTCTTCCTTATCTCGGTTATGTTCATTTATTTATTTTTGGTTAGAAAAGGAAAGCTAGTTTAGGATATAGTCCAATCATAGGGTTTGAACAAGTGACACAATGATTAAGACGCTCGCATACGACGTAGAAGTCTTGGATTCGAACCCTAATTCCAACGCCCACCCACCCACCCACCCACCCCTGCTTTCACCGTGGTCCCAAAAAAAAAAATTGATATAATCCAGTCTTTCTTTAAAAATAAATTTAATGTCCATGTAAACACAGAGTTGATGGGTGTGTTTTCACTTCGATATAATCTGATGTCATGGTGACATCTTGTGGGTGCTATAAGCTGTAGTGAATGGGCATATCATCTCTTAGCATATTGTTATTGTATCAACACGTCATGATGAAAAAGTTTACACACATTTGATAAATGAAAATTTATCCTTTACAATAACCTTTGTTATTTTCCCTTCCGATACAAACCGGTAATAAAAATTAACAGCTTGTTCTTTGCACTATCTTGGGTGCGGATATAGACTCGAACGACGTGTTAGATGTGTGATTGAAAATTAGAAAAAATATATTAAAAAATATAAGGTAATTGTATAAGTAGTTGAAAATGATGAGAGAGAAAAAATTGGTGGAAAATTATTGTGGAAAAAACATTAACGACATTAGTAAAAATAACATTGTTGACATTAAAAATGTATACATCTACATGGAACATATGTAATCAGGATTGATACATTCTTAATGTTGGAGGACTAATGTGACACGTCCTGACACTGCCACGCGCGGCAGAAGACTGATAAATGGACTTTACTGCCACATAACAAAAGACAGCCACGTTCCAATGGCAGGAATGTATCATTTCTACATATGCAATACTAGTACTACCACTATTTAAAGGTTTGCACAGCTAATGATTGACAAGTCTATATCCTTCAATAACATTTATCTGCTTGTATAGTAGTAATAAAATATCATTACATCACATTTGTAACCATGTCAAGCACTACTGACATGGAAGAAGTGCAAATCTTAAAAAATACGAGTACGGCAAAAACATGATAGTGTTACATGACAAGTGACATTTTTAACGCATCTATATGTCACTGTAGTGCAAAAAACATATAACTTTGTATGCTATTAAATGATACTCCAAACAAACGCACCAAGTTACACGGTAATGAAGCAAAAAAAGAATTGGGTAACAAAAAGATGTCTTTTCCGAAAAATAAATGAAAATGATAATTCATTCTTAAAACTGTCATTACAATTTTGAACTACCAAGCTCAAGAACTAGCAGCTCTGCAAAATCAACCAACACCTCCAAATTATAAACTATGATGATGATACTAGTACAATGTGCAGATTATCCCATTGTTACTGCAATATCTTTCCTCATTCTGAGTCACTTTCCATGCTTCCCATGGCTTTCAACCCTCTTGGTTTCTGCACAAAAACAACATTTTTTTAGCCAAAAATGAGAACAAAACTCTCAAGATGATGATATAAGCGAATGTCGTTTTTGGTACCTTCTTTGAAGTCTTCTTCTCCCTCACTTCATACCTCTCTTGGCACAAATCAGACAACAATGCACCAGGACTTACCCACTGCACAAAAATTTACAGACATCAGTCACAACTCGAAAGGTAACTAGTATACCGCTTCTTTGCAGTGAAATCAGACAGCACACGTACATTTGATATTTTGTACAAGAAACTCCCAACGGTCGCGATGAAAACAAATGAATTGAATTGGTAAATGGTTTCATGTATATACAATGGACTTACAAGAATAGTTCTTTGGATCAATTTGGCTCTTTTCTTAGGCCTTTGAGGAAGTTTACACCCCTTCATAGCCATAAAATCTTCTTCCTTTTCCTTACTTGACAATGTGACAAATAACTTTGGCCAAACAATCTTTCTATTCTCCTCCTTTGGATTCGCAAAAGCTTTGCTACTATCGTCAAATGTCCCCGACCCCCTTGTTGTGTAATACCGATCTTCTTTCTCTGGAGACGAAGATGTTGACGCCTTCCGGGTGTCATTTGCACCCGATCTACTCATTCCCAAGTCCCTGTTACAAAAAATTACATCTTTTCAACTTGTGAAAGATTTTGACTTTCTATTGCAACGAGTAGATGTTGATTTATAGAACCAAGAATCTACTTTACAACCCAAACATTCTTTTCATTTCTTTTACTTTTCACAAAGCACAAACATCAACCATAATTACCAAGAAGACTTCACCTAAACAGGTAAGAGTTGATAAGTTTGTGGATCTAACAACAACCACTTCAACCAAACTATTAGATCAAAATCTCATCTTTCAACACAATTGACACAATCAACCCTTAGGCTGAAGGTAATAGCTCAGGCGGTAAAAGCATCCTTATCACTTTATCAGAAAAATTTCCCCAATTGTATCAAAAAATGGAATCACTATCCCCAATCAAGTTACCCTAAATGTGTAAATGTTGAACAAGTAATTTCAAGAATCATAGCCCAAAATACACACAAGAAAGTGACAGAATTAGAAAAAAAAATATAAAAGGGGGATATGTTTTATCCATTTAAACTTAATTTTGTTACCTGTTGGACGGATGAGGAGAAGGAATTGGAGGAAGAAGAGATGATTCTTTATTAGTATGGCTGTTACTGTTATTATTGTTATCGATAACTCTTGATGTAATCTTCTTCTTCACAACACCACTCCCAGTTCCATCTCCATCTGATTTCCCATTCAAAGATGAATCTTTCACCTTTACACATCTCAGTCTCTTCCTATTTCCCCACTGCAACTTATCCATGGATGAATCTATATACACATCTAAATATCTGCAGCAAAATAAAGCATAAATTCAGTCACCCATCTGAGATTTTTCACTTAACATTTGAGAATATGTAGAAATTGACCAAAACTACAAACCTACTTCAAGATCTGTGGAAAATTCTACCCAAAACCATCTAAATACACAGCATTGCAAAATCTGATGACACATTAACAAAATCCCACAAAAATTATGAAAGAAAAAGGTAAAAAAGAGAAAGCGGGAATTACAAGACTCTAGCTTTGTTGCAGAACAACCCAGAAGAAGGTAATTTTGAATCTCTGAACAAATTGTGTTGAAAGTTTTTCTACTGTAATTGAACGTCACAGATTTGCTCTCTTTTTCAAGAAAATGATAATCGGGGCTTTTGATTTGCTGTGGACTGTGTTGGGTTTTTTCTTCTTCCTCCTCTGTGTTGGAGTCTCAGTTGTGGCTCTTTTGCACCCTATGCTCTCTCAAAAACTGGTGCAGTTTTGGTTTTCAGCTTTTACTTTTATTTGAGATGTATAAGTGGTTATGGTATATTTTATTTGCGTTTAGTGTAAATTAAGAGAGACGAATCGTGGTCGTTGATTCTTGAATGGACGGTAAGATGTGGTTTCCCTCCAACTTGATCATCATGTCATCGGGGCATTGAATCCTCGTAGGACCTTCCATGTCACGTGACTCTCTCTACCACTCCCACAAATAAATGGCTAGGTTAGATTTTGCTTGTAGTTACCATGAATTTCATTGATGAAAATGGCAATAATTGCTTGTAACTGTGTTAACAAATTCGTCTAGCTATTCATTTTGTTTCAGTAAAAAAGTGTGTGCCTCCTTTTCACAAATTCTAAAAGGTCCTGTGCTAATGCAGCAAGTGTTATTAGGATTTTAAAAGAACGTAAAAAAAGAAATGACGGTTTTGTGAGAAATGAAGGAAAAATAGAAAGAATACTACATATCAGGAAATGAGATGCATGCGCGGAAAAAGGAGATAAGTGGTGATCATAAAAGAGTACGGCCTTACGTATATATGAAAGCTTGGCATGATTTGATAGGGCAATTTCATTCCCTTTCGACTTGATCAATTGCAACGTGGAAAATACAATGGGTGAAAAGGTTGGAAAAATGTTGAGTTGTAAAAGTTTTATTTATTCGTTTTAGTTGTCATTTTGGATTTTACTTGAAAAAAAATAGAAATAGTTTTAATAATCAACAACGCCGACACCAACGAAGGGTGTAATTTATGCTCTAGGTCCTTGACCTTTTGGTTTTCGCACAATTTTTGTTTCTTTTTTTCCCCATCCGCTGCATCCTCAACCTTTTATGGAATCTCTAGTTTTGTCTTTATTGACAAATTCCATTTCATGCATTTTTGTCATCGACCTAAATGTTTCAGATCAACATTAACAAGATGGATATTTTAAGAAAAACACGGAATCAAAGGGTCAAAATGGACGAAAATTCGAATTTTGGACCAATGGCACCAATTTCTAAAAGGTCGGGGATTCGATGGTCCATGCTTTATGGTTGGAGATCAAACTGCAACTCAAGTGAATGGGCTAAGGACTATTCGCGTAATTTATCCATAATTTAAATACATTAATTTAAAAAAAAAATAAAGAAAAAGAAGAAAGAAAGGGGCAGGAAAAAGATGACCCCCCCGTAATACGAGAAAATAGACCTAAATGGCCTTTTTGTTTATTCCTAGAGTTTTTGAGGCCTTTACTGACATTTTCACTATTTCACCCTTGTGTATTCAACCAATTTTTTTTGGTCATTTCTTCCTCCCCTTTCCGTCTGTTCTTCCTCTCTTCTTCTTTCACTGTTTCTTTTAATTTTGACCGTTGACTCTTATATTACGTTTAACCGTTGAAACTCCATATGGAAAAGTAGTAATAGATGTATAGGCCATGAATAAGGTAGTTTTAGGATTTTTTTTTTTTTTGGTTCTTTTTTCTTTTTTTGAAACTTTTTTTGTTTTTTGTTTTTTTTTTTTCCATACTTGTATGTGCAGAAAATTCACTTTTTAGGCAGTTTCCTGTGAAAACGATTGCAAATACTTTTTAGGCAGTTTCTTGTGAAAACGATTGGAAATAACATTGTTTTGCAATTGTTTTTTCATGAAAATGGTGTTGTAAATTGTCATTAAACAACTAGAACGATCACAGTAGTTCTTGTTATTTTGCAACAACCATTGTCACTCTGAAATGATCAGTCCTTCTGAATATATGGTGGCTTTGAAGGACCATGGTTCTTTTGAACCATTGAAATCGTTTGCAGTCGTTTTTCATATTTGAAAAAGTCTTTTCAATTATGAAAAATGGGCTAGAATTTATTTTTTAAATTAGATTCAACAATGACAATTTATTCCATCTAAGTTTAAGAGAGGCATAAAAAACTTGAAAGAATTAAGGAAGGGTATTCTGGAACACCCCCCACCCCCACCCCCACCCTCCCGGCGGGGTAATTGACATGTACTGATGTACGTCATTCATGGCATAAAAAAAAAAAAAAAAAAAAAAAGATCCCCTTAGGAAAAATGTGTTTCTGTTGCAATCTCTATCCTTGGAACGTCAAGCCACAACAATTGAATTTGTCTTATTCCCATATGACCATTAGTTATTGACAGAGTTTTTGGATACAATTTATGCTGTGTGCACCATATTTTAATTGTATAAAATGATCTTCCACTTTGTTTATTATCACAATTGTTTTTTCGTTACATTTTTTTTAATTAATTTCTAATAATGAATTTACTTGATAGGTAAATTATTTACATCTAAATATTATGTTACCATAATTTAAGATTAAAAGCAATTTTTGCGCTTTCAAATCTGTTATTATTTACACAATTGAAAATTATTGTAGATAATTAAATAAGTATTTTGGCATCCATGCACATTAAGAAAATTTTTAGACAAGTATTATCTATATATAGGAAAATTTTACTAATAATGGAAGATTACAGGTAATAATTGAAAGAAAAAAAATTAAAAATATAATTACATAAAAAAATAAATATTGAAAACCTTTAAAATAATCATTATAATATGTGTGCATGCAACAACATTTGCAACGCGAAAATAATTAGCCAAAGTGTTTTAGGTCTTATTTATTGATGAAAACTTCTTTTGACCTTTTTTGTTGCACAAAGTCTAAACTACTCTCAATCGTATTATAAAAACTACTCTCGATCTTGTTATGAAAATGGTTCAAAAAAAAGTCTAAACTACTCTCAATCTTATTGTAAAAAACATAGCTTAAACCCAAATGACGTTACTACCCTCTACAACAACAAACGCAAACACCTTTTGTGCTGAAATCATTTTGATACACTCTTGCCGCCAAAAGCCACAGTGATAGGCAAATTAAACATGAAACACCCTCGCCAAAACTCTGGTGGAAACCCTATATGGAATGTCTTTAGCTCCCATATAAAGAAGTTATGGGCTAAGTCAAATGGCAATATGTTACTAGAGGAGGTCCTGTAATGAGGCGATCGCCTCAGGCCCAGCCATTCGAGGGCCCATTTTTATCCATTGTACCTGAGTCTCAATTGTATATGAAGAGCTTTTTTTTTTATGAAGGACCCAATTTTAAGAGTAATAAGAGAACAATTGAAGTATTCAATCCAAAATTTTGGGCCAATTTTTTACTTCTTAGCAATTTTTATTCAAATATTTAGGCCAATTTTGAATTAGTAGAGATCACTTTCTAATTTATATGAGAATAGTATTAGTATTGGATGGATTTGATCCGTTGCATTTGTGTTGTTGAAATTTGTCTGACAAAAGGATTTGTTTAATTCATTTGATGTCGATTTTTAATCATTTTTATTGGTATTTATAGTAAAGCAATTATATATTGTACCTCCTAAGGATCCTTCTAAAGCTCAAAAGAGAAAAAAGAAAGCAAGGGAAGCCGCTTTAATACAAAGTCAAGCTGGAGGCCTTGACAAGTACTTTAATTTTAAGAACAGAAAAGTGGGTGAAGAGAATGTGGAAAATGTAATTAATGAGCCAGCGATGTGAATATAAATATAGCGGTTGAAAATGTCAAAACTAATCAAAATGAGTTGAGAGGGAAAGATGAAGAGGAAGGAAAAGATGAATTACGTTTGATACATTTTCTGAGTTTTTTAGCTTAATATCATGAGTTTGACTAAAAAAAAAATTTCGGGGGCACTGCCCCGAACCCCCGAAAACCCCCCGATTCTATGGTTCAGGGGCCTTTTTACAAAACTTCGACTCAGGTCTCACAAATCACAGGACCGCCCCTGTATGTTACTAGTGGGTCAAGATGAGCTTAAAAAGTTTTAATTCATGTAACATGTTTTTTATCGACCGGCAACTGATAATACATTTTGAATCTCAAGAAAGTCGAGGGGCAAAGTTACAATGTAAATATGAATTAGTTGGTATTTAGGTCATTAGCTTGCCTACCAATGATAGTCTTGGTTTTTAATACTAGTCTTTTACGCGTGTTTTGTATGTGATTTATAGTATCTTTGGTAACAATTAATTTATAAATCAAGATAGTTTAGAAACTGTCAAGCAGCATCATTTCATTTGTCTACTCTTTTTTTTTTTTTTTTTTTGAAAAATTAAAAAGTAAAAATCAAACTATAATTTTGCACTTTAAAATCCAATGAAATACGACAACTAAATAGCAGTTTGGAATCTAATTTATTTACCAATGGGTTTATAAATAGTTGTTAAACACACTGTTTGAATTCATTGTTAACTAATTTTGGATGTAAAAGTATTAATTAGAAACATATAAAAAAATAACATATACATAATAAGATTTTTTTTTAAGGAAGAATTTTTGAAACGACAGCGATATATATTTGGAAAGTATAATAACTAGAAACTATGAGAAAACTTTACAATTTGAACTTATCTCTGCTGAAGTAGTTCTTGAAATAACGAAAACATTTTTACAAAATGTCCAACTTTGTACTTTAGCTAAGGGAGTGTGATTGTATTTTTAGTTTTTGCAAAATTACCACACATGAAAATATTGTTAATTAAAGTTTACCCTTCTTATTTTACACAATGTGATTATCATTTACATTTATAAGTTATATAATTGAGTAAAATAAATTTAAATGGAAGCGAAACTTTTGATTTTTCACAGAAAAATTGATCTAGACTAGAATGTAAAAATAAGTATGGCTTAATTGAATTTTTTTAATATAGTATAAATATTAATTTAATTTAATTTGAAAAGGAAAAGAACATCAGACTAAAATAAATAGTGAGGCATTAAACTGAAATAAATTGCTAAATAAAAAAGAATAATTTAGACTCAACTAAACGAAATATGAAATTGGGTTAGTTGTAAAAAAATGTAAAATATAAGAACTAAAACTTTTCCAAATAATTTTTGAGGTTTATGTCGAGTTTTGTATTCATAGTTACCTATTGAAAGTTAGTTCTAATTAACTTGAGATTGTCGATTTAAAATCAATATTGTATATCTATATATATATATATATATTTTTTTTTTTTTTACTTAAATACAATATCAAATTTTTTTTAAAGAATTAAAGTGAGAAATGAAAAAGAAAAAAAAAGGAAAAAGAAAATGGAAAGTCTTGTGCTAATATTCATTATTATCCTTAATCGATTTAGAGTATCAAAGGGTGCTAGAAATTTTTCCAAATTTATGATACGCAATGAATGCTTTGAACTTCAATCCCTCTAGACTTCATAGAAAATAGAAATCTTTATATTATAAAAACTGGAGTGCCACGTTGGCAGGAGTGCCGACATGGCACTCCTTAATATTAAAAAATATAAAAATCAATATTGTAGTTAAAAAAAAAAAAGAAAAATCTATTTTTGGAAATAAATCAATATTAATTGGTAGATTTAAATAGGGAAAATTCTTTAAATATAATTATTTTTTAATGAAACATAAATTTATCATTAAATGTGATACATAAAATTTAATAAGAAAAAAATAGTTTTCGAAAAAATTTAAATGTAATTTTATTTTTCAAATTTCTAATTAAAAATATTAAATAATAAGTATTTTATTTTCACCGTGTTAAAAAATATTATAGTTTTAGATAGTTTTGATTTGTAATGTGCAGTGGATTATTCTTAAATAAAATAGGGCGTGTTAAAATTGTAATTGAATTTGCATTGAATAATTTATTAATTTTAAATAAAGAGTAATTTATTAATTTTTATCTTTATATTTTGAATTGTTATATAATCATACCATTAATCTTTATATTATAATTTGTGAAGTGTCCCGTATGCAAAGATGCAAATGTGGCATACATTAAATATTTTAAGAAAATTATAAAATTAGTTTTGGGAATAAACAAACATTAATTAGTAATAATTAAAAATATAACTAAAAATAACCAATATCTAAAACAAACATCTAATGAGAAAAAATTTATTTTGAAAAGACTTCATATATAATTTCATTTTTTAAAGTTATAATTCAAAATATTATATAATAATTTTTTTATTTAATTTTATCGTGATAAAATTGTAGGTTTTGATAGTTGCTTGAATTCGTGAATTGGTCTATCAAAAATAGTGAGAATTTTTTACTTTTTTCTCTTTGAAAATCAGATAGTGAGTAGTTAAAATTATAACTAGATTTATGTAGAATAATTTATTTATTTTTAAGTAAAATAGTAATTTATTAATCCTTATCCTTATATTATTATAATTGAAGTGTCACGTTTGGTGAACAATATTTAGCGATCTTAACATAACATATTATTTCTAATTAAAAAAATTAAATGATATTTTTTGTTTTTAATGCTTCGATATGATATCTTCATTCTTGAATTTTTGCATTGCGTATTTTTACCTTTTCTAAGTATAAAAATTACAAATAAAAAGGTTTTCATTCTACAATTAACATACAATTTATGTAAATGAAAAGAAATCAAATGAATTATATAGATGAGGAAAATTGTCTGTTACTACAAATTTAAGTTACATAAAATTAAGCATAATACTTCTTATACAATAGAATTTAAAATTAAGTAGAATTACAATAATCACTAAAAGAATGCATAAAATCATAAAATTTAGAGTGTGTAATGTGCATTTCAGGAATGAAAAAGGTATTCAATATAAATTTGATATATACCAATGGAGAAAGATACGTTTTGATAATCGAAGAATTTTTATATATTAAATTCGATGGTTCATTTACAATTAATTAATCTTGTGGCGTTCTTTGTGCGATCTTAGCGTAGTAATTAGAAATAAAGTTACACGCGTTTTGACAAACTTCTTAATTATGCGATACAATTATGCGATACTGGCGTGAATTTTTATAATTTCTGATTGTGAATTCTTTCATGATTTTTCGATTGGACTATAATATCTGATATTGTAGATTTTAATAATTTTTTTATAATTATGCAATCTCCTATGTACAAATTATATAAATTATATAATTCAACTTTTATATTTATAATTTTATATCAATTATTTATCGTACATAAATTTAATGCACGGGCGTCATACTAATATGTATAAATCGAGTTATTATTTCTGGTATTTATGTAAATTTAAATAAACCCAGATACTCAACGTCACACGGCTCTTCCGGGGCAGCTGCCCGCAGTTCCCTGCTTGGTTTCTAAACCTGCCCCTATATAAACCACTCCATCGAGCCCAAAATCCTTCACACACACTCTCCGACATTCTTCTCTCTCTCTCTCTCTAAGCAATCAAGCTTCTTCAGAGACGAATTCAGAGTCTCTCTCTCTCTATATACACATATATACAAAGGTCTCCGTGTGATACTTTTAATTTGTGAGAAGAATTAAGCAATGGAGGCGATGAAGATGAAGATGAAGATGAAGATGTTGTCAGTTGCATTGATGATCGTCATGATTATGACCATCTCCACCGTGAAAGGCGTCGCCGCCGCCGATGAACCATCACCCAGCCCCACCTCCGGCGGTCCATTCTTCGTCCCAACCCTGTTTGCCTCACTTACAGCCCTGGCTTTCGGTTTTGGTCTTCTCCTCTAAATGCAATCATAATGCATCCTAGATACGCGGCTTTGATTGATTGAATTTATTTGTATCTTCTTCATATTGTTGTTGTTTTTGATGTACTCAATTTAATTGGCATTGTTTTGGTGTGGGAATTTTAAGATGTGAAATGTGATGATTTAATTTTTCCATGGTGTCAATTTTCAATATGTTCATGTAACTTATGTAGAATGGTGCTAGACATGTTGTATTAATTAATGATTAAATAAAACATATATCCTTGACTATTTTTAGTTTTTCAAATTGAGAATTTTGTTCCATAGACACACTCTTAAATTATTTGAGTGACTATAATTTTAAATTGTCATGTATGAAAATATTTGAAGGGATAATTTTAAATATTTATACTAGCTCATATCACCAATTGGCACTTAGTAAGAGGTTTAAAAAATAAATAAAAAATAAAATTATGTCACACATATAATTGACTTTACTATTTTATGGATAACCAATGCGCTTTATCTTTTAGTTGAGTACAAATACAATAAAAATACAATCAAATAGCTAATGAGAATAGAAGTTTTGTGTACATTTTAAGTTGTATAGATTCTTATTAAATATATATATATATATATATATATATATAGATTTTTGGAAAGTTTAGTTAATTTTTAGTGCTTGTTTGGTGGAGCTAGTTTATTTAACAGAAAAGAAAAATAAATAAAATGTAAAACAAGAAAGCCATCTTTTCACCAAAAAAAAAAAAAACCTATACAAGAATATCATCTCGCAAAAAATTGACTTGCAAGTTGGAATTGAAAGTCAACAATTCCGATCAGAAAATCCTTTTTTGTGAATGAACTCATTGTCAAACAATTGGGCATCGAACCATAATCTTGTCAGGCAGGATCTAGTCCGCACTCCGGGGAGGAGTTTTCTCATAGTCGTTGCTTTTAACTTGGATAATGCTAGAATGTCATAGCCATTAACATAATTAGTGACATAATAATAGTAAAATTCCTATCTTGCCATTAATAAATGACTGAATTGATATTGCTTTAAAAGATATTGAAGTCATTTTATTCTATTATGGTATTCTTTATGGCATTTAGTATGTCACCGTAGCGTGATCGTTTTAACTTTTAAGAAGTAATGTGAACTAATGGGTGCTCTGATAAAAGTAGAAAATATATTTCAATTCCCTTAAAAAAAAAGTTGGAATTTTGCTTTATGTGTGCGTCAAAAACTTGTTCATGAAAAATATTTGTATCAAACGCACAAGTGAAAAAATTTTGATTGAACCATTTTGATGAACAATATTTCTTATCAAACATAACCAAGTATTCCATAGAATGTAAAGGATTTTCTTATTTGAGAATGTATAATAGTAAAAATAAACAATTTGTTTCGATTTTAAGCACTTCATGGACAGTAATTTTGTACTTCATGGGTAGGGCCATTGATTAGCTACCAAAAGCAAATTAAAGCATAAAGATCATATCAGATGTATGCAAATAACAAAAAAGGTGATTTTTGAATTTTGAATTGTGCTTAACTGAAAGGATTAAAACAGTGAATTTTAGTCATTAATCATCTCGGCCTAATGGACGATAAGAGTTCAAATTTCAAATGCAGTTCCTCCTCCTTGTTTTTGGTTGTGTTTTCTTCTTCCTCTTTGGATTCTAGTCCATGCTCGTAAGCATACCAACGGTTTCGTTCACCTCCTGACGCGGGGAGGTACAGGGCGCCACGTCATCCAATTTTTTTTTTTTTAAGTATCTACGTTAGATCAGATGAATAATATATAACTGCTCTGTGAGGAGCTGGTGAGACCCATACGAATTTTTTTCTGACCACTATGGGTAATATAAGCTACCCACAGTGGATAGTAAATTGGTACTAAGCATACCAATGCAAAAATATGTTCCGATATAAAATCATGTTACATTCATGAGAAGTCTCCTCAAAATTGCTAGCACTCAATTAGTAGTGGCAAATTCGACCAAATCGAATATATCATGTTAATTACCTAACACACATGCATAAAAATCTAATTATCTAAAGCTCACTTATTGATGCCAACACATAATCTCAACTCGAATATTTGATTCCATCCACCACATGAGCCACTCTTCTTAATCATTTCCAAGAATATTATTGATCTTAATCTAATTATTAGTTAACTAAAGCAGAAAAGTGGAAAATAAATCAATCTATCGTCCGGTGTGCACATGAAGCAGGAGGCAGCACAAAGTTAATGTTGGTTCCGAGTGCTTTGTCTCTAAGCAATGTTGGGTGGGTGCGTGGGGCCCCCTTTTGGTCACTCCTACTCATCCCTCAATTAAATTATACTTCAGTACTGATAATTACTATTATTATCGAACAAGCTGAATAATCAAGTATAAACACTCTCCTCTTGGTAATTAGTCTTTCTCTAATTATGCTAGTCATAATGCTAATGGCACTTTGTAGTGTGTAGAACAGATAAGCCTCCATTAAAATTGTCATCAAGAAGTTAGAAATACATTCCACAAATTGATAAATTGTTGGATCTGTCCTCTCCCCAGAGTCAGGTCGCGAACTCACTCTCACATGGACTGACCCCACCAAAACATTGTATTAGCGAGTGGATAGAGGCATAGAGCATGAAGGAAACATCTTCTAGTTACCAATACAATGCTAATCTTTCAAAGGAAACCAAATCAAAATTGAGCAGTACGAGTGTGGATCTCTCTCAATTACTAGATAATATACACCGAGGACATATATTGTCAAATTTACACAACTGATTTCTTTTCTACCACTGAAACGCTGAAGAAGGGGTTGTTACATACGATGGTTTCACATATTAGTACTCTCAAGAAAAAGGACACTGGGATAGAGCAAAAGCTTACAACAACAGAAAACTTCGAGTCTTTTAAGGTTCTGTAGAAGCCAGTTGTTGCAATCTGATACAAACAAAGTTCCACGTTTGCCAAGCTTCAAGATGAAACACGCACACAACCTCGCTCATGACTCTCTCGATGGGAATGCTCTTGTTGAGGATGATGACTCACCCAAGGAAACCGATGCCAGAGATGAAGCCCAAACCCGAGCGTTTCTAGCCCCTTTATGGAAGTTCCTAGTTTTACACAGCTTCAACTGGCTCCAAATTCTCTCGATATCAATCACTTGGAAAACGCGTCCTAAAAGCTGCCTCGATTCTCCAAATATTCCCATATTCAGGTGGGGAATGTGAGCAATCCACAATGCCATTGCTCGAGATATGATCTCTGGGAAAAAGTATAGGAAAGCCCTTAATAAGACAAATACTATAGAGAGGACTAGATAAGGTTCCCTTGAGAATGTGTCCTTCAATGAGGATCCACTCAGAAGGGGAAGGGGTTGATGATCACTCTCTGGGGTCGGTAGTTTATCTTCACTTATCTCCACTACTGGATCAAGCCCTGAAAAAATTAAAAAGAAAGAAAGAAAAAAAAAATTATAGGTATGGGGGGAGAAATGACAACAGATCAAAAATGTAGGAAATAATAGATATTCACCAGTTCATGACACCTCAACAGCAACCAGAAAACAGAGTTCTTTAAAAGGACACTACCTGTAGTTCTTTTATAGAAGTTGGAAAGGGAGTGGAGATCCTTGCGACCATGATATTTCATTCTTGCTGTCTGATTCACAATCAGTAGAGAGGGCACAGAATGAATCCCATATCTAGAGAAAACACTGCACATAAACACACCAGAAACAAAGTTAAGCCCATCTTCCCATTCGAATTCGAATTGAATTTGGTCAAACAAATCATATCCACATATCTTATAAGACGCACTGTATTACACAAACCTCCACCACTTATTTCCACAATTTCTCTCTCCTTTCGCATTCTAATTCAATTAGATGTGTGTGAGAACACTTCATGTGATGAAAATGATCCTTTATTGAGGATATTAGGTCAAAAATCAAACCTATCTAGCAAAAATATACACACACATTAAGCAATTAAAATGGGAAACACCTTGACTTCATATCAAAGAGGGGAAAAGTTAATTATTGTTGATGGTCTGAATAATATTCATAGGAGTTAAGTCCTCTTGGTCAATAGTTTACCAATTCTCCATCAAGCCATACCGAATGACCATAAGGTCATGTATGCTTTTACGCTTCAACAGAGAAGAGAAAAAGGAAGTGAAAAGTAAAACAATTTACCTGGGCATGGCTGCAGATTGTTCAATCATTACATGTCTAATCTGCGGGTACATGTTACTGAGAGCACCAAACCTCGACTGAAAGATGCTTGAAAAAGGACACCAGGAAGCATAAAACAGAACGGCAGTATATGCATTGTCCTCGCTGGAGCTCATTGCTCGGTCAAATGTTTCTCCATCCATCTATAATGCCAAATAGACATGGAATAATGATTAGACAATAAAACTGAGATAGTATTCATAAATAAGCATGCCACGTGAGAATCGGGGCACATCAAATGTAAATTCCAATTTCACAAGACAATGATCACACACTTATCACTTCCCACAAGAATCAAACCAGCAGGAGCTACAGTAGACCCACATCATTATTATGTTCATAAATAAATTGTAGTCAACAGTGGCCAACATCAATATTGGCTTTAACAAATTGTTTTAAGACTAATACAATATCCAGAAAAGAAGAAAGAAACTATTGTTTATTCCAAGCAGAAGACCAAAAACAAAAAGGAAATCAAAGAACAAAGAAAAACACAAAAGACTAGAAGTTATCGGTTTTCCTTCTTGTACTCACAAATTTGGAGTGCTAAATGTTAGTCATGCAGATCTATATACATGGAGTAAGTCTGCTTTAACATAAGCCACGCCCCCCTTCAATTTTCAGATGATATCAAGGCTAGGTTTACAGAGTCAGTGATGTGATACAAGCACGAAACTTTTTATAAACCCAAAGAAAATGAGAAAGCAATAGGGTTCAATTTCTGGAACAACAACATGTCATCAGTTGTAATTAATCCAGCATCCTGTGTGAATTAAAATTCTAGAAGTAGTAGACTAGTATAAAGGATGTGAAGAAGGATCAAGAGTGCCATACAATATGAAAATAATAAGCTTAGAACTTTTTCAGGTGGACCAGAAGTCCAATTCTGCAAAACAATAGTATTGGCAGGCATATGAACTAAAATGGAAATCTTTTCAAGAGGGATTTTGACTATTGACTATTCATAAGAGTGTGAAGAACTATCAAGCATAACGAAAAAAATGATTGTTACAATCAGAAATGGAGCAGGCATGCTAGGTGATCAGATTAAAATTTAAGCAACTATAAGTTGCAGGTCCAAATGAATACACAAAGCGTTGTGGATAAAAAGTATGTTGGAACAGCTCAACTGCACATTGACTGTTAGATGCTCACTTCGAAAGAATCATATGACACTTACTCATAAAGTGATATCACTCACTTCAGAAGCTGGAAATGATGAAGACAAGTTTCCTACCAACTCCATCTCATTTTGTGACAAGGAAAATTTGGTCCTTGAGGGGACCAAGAATGAGGAACAAAGTATTGTGATAACCTAGGGTGAGCGATTTTTCATTTCATCGTCAATCATATGTTAATTCCCTCGAACCAACAATGATCGAGTGCCAAATTGTTTCATCTATTTAGTCATTTGGCTTTAAACCATATAAGGCCTTTGTTATTTGCATAATCAACAGATACATCTTGGTTTCACTAATCTATTTTAGCTTCTCAACCTGCAAAATGAAATTGAAAAAGGTATACGCACACATAGCATATATCCAGAATCCCTAAATTTTAAGAATGCAGCTTTTAACTTCTTTATCTACTTACCAACAGCAGTCACAACTCACAAATTACCTCTGCGCAGTTTTGATTGTGAAATTACCTATTGTGCTTCTTTTCAGTTAAATTTGTAGTCAAAAACTAATTTCAACCACATATTCAAAACTACTGCTCACTGTTATGCATACATTCCATGATTGACACCACCATTCATACAAAAATGTAACCTTTTAACCCCCAAAAAAGAATAAATAAATAAAAATAAAAAGAGGAAGGAGAACCAAATGCGCACAATATATGTTTAGAAGCTTAACAGAAGTTGACCTAGGGAGTAGAAAACCTGAAAAGCCAATATGCACAACCAGCACAGGGGATAGAAAAAAGGGGGACGACAAGGAGGATAAACAATAACAGTTTCAGATAAAGTATTCTTTAGAGTTCAAGTGACCAGAAGATTTGAAACATCTACCACCTAGAGAAAACCTAAATGGTCGACAATAGCCTGTACTCATAAATTACTATCAGCAAGAGCATAAAAAAACCGGTGTGCCTAACACTGCAAAGAGGACCATAACCTTGAGCTCAGAATTTTACTTAACTCGAGGTAACATAAAATCAACATATACTAGTGTCTAGTGAAAGTTATGAAAGCAGTAGATATATTGCAGCATGTCAACAGAAATTGACCATCTGCTGACAAACAGAATCTACATGTACATTCAAACGCTATCCACTCCAGCCCATTTTTGGTGAGTGCAAAAAGTGCATTGAGGCGGCTCAGACATCATAGACATTTTTATTTTTATTCAAGCAGATGTCTGTGTACTCAAGTAACAAACTTCAGGGTGCTTTTTTGCCACATTCCTTGGTCAGTGACAGCAAGTTCTTTATGCGGCGATGCCAGTTATAAAGGCTCAAGTATATTGATGTGGAGCACCGTAACACTTAACTTCTAACAGTAGTAGGAAGACTAGCAATAGGGTAATTCATAACACTTGTAAAATTGAGATTCTTGAATGTCTAAATCCTAGAATCCTTTGTGTCTTCGAACAATCAAAACTTGCAATTACTCTTAAAATTACCGTAATAACATGTACAGGGTTCTACACTTGCTGAAAAGGAACCTTACCTGGATCGACATGACAATGGTAAGGTGAGACTTCTAATTCTCCTCCTAAGAATTTTCGTCTCTAATCACATAGTACAGTTTCTCCTTCAAGCTAGTTCACCAAATTCATTTTCAACCACACATTCTATGGAGCATGTACCTTATCCTACTTTTCCTCCACACATTCTCCCAGAAACTAAAATCCTCCCAAAATAAAATAAAAATAAAATAAATAGCAACAATAAACAAACACTAAATTAATATTACAAGCAATATCGTGGCATAGGTTTCGTGTGACATAATACTAATGTGGTTTCATTAGCAAATGACGATGTCTCCAGACCACAAGAACAAATATGGTGACATTTTCCCAATCACACCAGTTTAATCTTCGCAGCAAGTTGTGAAGAGAAGCATAAAAGCATTCGGTATCCCCTACAAAATAAAATATGACCTTTACATCCTCCATAGAGTCTCAAGGAACATTTCCCAACAAAGTTGACTAAACAAGTAATTAATTGTATTTCTAGAGCTCATTTTATAAAGCTTTTTAAGGAAATGAGATTTTACAAGAATGTTCGGCTAAAAAGTCATGAAGTTTACAGAGACGTAAAAAAATATTCTTTTTTAGTGCTTTTGGTTGAAATAAGTGTGAGAAAAATTGATTATGCAAAATGTTCTATCAAAATAAGCACTTAACTAGACAGGAGAATTGGGGAGATTGATTGTCCTAAAACTTCATCACCAACTCACCTCACATATTTTCATTGTAATCTATTGCTTGTTCAACAACTTTTGCTAGTAATTTCTGTTCAAACGACACTGTTTACAAACACAACCCAGAAAAAGTTGTCTAGTGTATTATGGAAACTTCTTTGTTTCAGTCAGCTATCACTTCATGCATTCCCACTAGTAACTGTGCACATTTGACGTACAGCGACATTACTCCTGATTCAAAATTAAATAACACTAGGACTACCTTATTTTGCTAAATCTAATATAGCGGATGAGTTTTAATGTATTTTTATAAGTAGGAAGAGAGAGAATGAGTGGAGTTGGATGGTGGAGATTTAATGAGTGAAGAAATATATGAATGTAATTTGTTTGACCAAATTTGAAATTTGAAAAAAATGCATTAAAATACATTTTGTTTTGTTTGCTAACAGGCCCTAAGGTATCTCTATAAGCCAATCTTTTCAAAAATTGCTTCCATGCAAGAATCTATTTAGCTAAATTTCCATTCATCAAATGAATCACGACTTTCATGCTCGAGTAAAGGGCTCAAAGAAAAGGGAGGTTCCCCATCTCAGTCTCAGCATCGTATTCTAACTCCTTAATAATTTGCAAAAATAAGCATAGTAGGCAAGTTTATCCCCCCGCAGAATTCTTAATCTCTAAATCTCCGTTAAAAACCCTAACCTGGTAAACGATAAACAATATATAAATCCGACAAAAAACCAGGTAATAATTCAGGGCCAAAAAAAAAAAGTCAACAATTATCAGGTACTAATTCTATAAAAAAAAATTCGGAACCGAATTAAATTTCTCTCTGCAAAACAAAGCGATGTCATAAAACGGTCTATAAACACTTGAATCATATTATGCACAAAAAATATAATCAAATAATTACCTGAATAGGGAAAGAAGAGAAGGGGATCGAAACCGGACACTGGGACTTCAGATCGTAAAGAAACGTTTTCGATTCCTGGCGACACATGGATGAAGGCGATGACGGTGGCAACGACGTCGCTGATGCCGCCACTATAAACATCAATATACAGGCATATATAATCAACGATATCTCCATTGACAAAACAATTATCATTCTATTCTTATTTCAATCTCCTAATTATTCTTAAAAATTATCTAATTTCTCGTAATAATTTTTGGATTGAAATTTCCTTTAATTTTCGAGAATTTGGGAAATTTTTATTTCTCCCTATCGCTAATATCTGCTCTCTCCACAGCTCCCTTTTCCAGCGACTTTCCAACGACGTATAATTTTGGTTTATACTTTTTTTTTTTCTCCGAATACTTTATTTATCATTATTATTTTTTTTAAAAAGATTAATACTTCGATTTTTATACCCTTTCTTGTTTTGATTCTTTTAATTTTAATTTAATGCACGTGGCGATGATTCTCTCCCTTGAGTTTTAGATATGAGTCGGTGACAGTCGACTTTGATTCGTGGATTGGGGAACAAAGTGCGGGATGGTGCGCGTGGGACCTTTTTTGATATTTTTTGACTTTTTTATTTTATTTTTTTTTTTACTAGTATTTATCATTACTATTGACTTTTATGTGGGGTTACCCATATGGTCCCTACATGGTGGACAAACATTTTTGGGTAATTATCTTCACATTCTTTTTTTTTTTTTAGTCTATTTAGGCCTTGTTTGATTGGAGGTTTAGTTGTTCCGCGCGGTATTCTGTGTAAAAATATGTGATTAATATTATTTTGGGAAATGTGTGTGTGGTTGAAAATGAGTATGAGGTATACGGAATTGCGTGCGAATTTGGTTAACACCAAATAGAACAAGGCCTTAATGCTGTAACCCAATGTTTATATAGCCCCTTGTAATTACTGTATAATTACACTTCTTTGTATATATTTTTTTAAACAAAGACTTCGTTAATTTATTCCGATAGATCAGCAATATTATAAGAATTTGGGTCTTTCCAAACCTCATTATGAAACGAGTACAAAGCAAGAAAACTAAATTGGCCTATGGACAGCACTTGTCATGTAATCACTAAATAAATTGAAGAACCGAGTCGTTCAAGTAGATTTGGGACATTGCGAAGAGAGCTTGTTTCTCCTACCCACGAGGGTTGGTACCCGCACGAGAATTAACACAGCCCCAAACCCTACTACATTCAAAAGGGGTTGTGAGCTGGGTTGGGATGCAGGTCTCCTACCCGCATGGGTAGGAGAAATTTCTCCTTGTGAAGAATAGCAAGTTCTTCACCCCCAATTATGGTCCCATAGAGCAGCCTATCTCCGCCTAGAAAATGGATGGTGTAGCCACTGTTAGAGTTTGAAGTGCTTTAATAGGTTTGTATAGAAATAGAAATGTAAAGTGTCCCACATAAGAAATGTAGAAATAAATTTGATGATTTATACGTGTTAATTATAAACACATTAAATTTGATAAATAGCATATTTGAGTAGGATTTGTGAATGGATTTTGATCCATGGTTATTTTATAACTAAATTTAAATATCAAAGACTAGGCCATGGGTCTTGAGGCTTTGGGCTCTTAGGGATTCTTAAGATAAGAATCCATACATATTTTTTATCCTTTTTTATCTGAAAGAATGACAACGAACAGATGCTCTCTACGTGAATCCAAGCATCATTTGGGAAGAGACACAAAGCACCCATTCGTCACCATAACTATAGGGGAAAACCAATATTGGAGTCATCTGTTTTCAATAGAGAAAAACACTAAGCAAATCGGTCAGGAACAAAAATCGATGTGCTAGATTATTTGGAGATAAATTGTTGAATTTTGGTAACAGACGTCGGAAGAATTACAAGGACGAGGGTAAAGGCGAATTTCTGCTATAGGACATAACTTTTTTATAGCCTCAATCTACTGTTTAATTTTGGATTACTTTCGTTATGATTTTATTTGTTCAGTTCGTAGTATTATATCTCAATTCAATTAAAATGATTTTTACGATTATGTCTTGTCTGTTGTGAACGAGTGAGTTTTTCACTTCATTTCTCATTATCCAATTCATTACAAATAGCCCATATTTATAGAAAAATATTGGGGCACATCGTATTACAAATATTACTCTAGTATACAATAGTCATTCACACAATAAAAATATAATCATTATATTTTATCATTATTTTTCCTTTTCGTTTACTTTCGGTGGCTTTTCTCATTGTTTTACCGCACTCCCCCTTTAATGACTATTTATACAGCTATCTATAAACTTGTTTGAAGAAAAATCCAGTGGGAGAAAAACTTCTAAACTGTTTGTAGGAGACTCTGAGTGATCATATACTGTTTTAGGAAACCTCGTAGGACAAAACCTGAGTCAATACTCAATGGTAAGTTGCCCCCCCTGATGACGGTCATTCTTATATAAGTATTAATGTGCTGTCTCGTTAAAAACTTGTCAAGAAAACCCAATAGGGAAAAACTTGATCGAAGGAAAAAGAGTAGAGCTACTCCAATTGGTTCTGTATCTTGGGGGCTGGTACATTCACTTTTGACGGAAGATTTATAGGCCATCATCTGACTCAAGTAATGTTTTCATTATAAACTGATCCAATAGATTCATTGAGTCAATTTCTCATTATTCATGTGAATACGTCATGAACGTTATCTCGTTAAAAATCTTGTTAGGAAAACCCAATGGGATAAGACCTTAGTCAAGGGAAAAAAAGTGCAACGTATATTTTGTACAAGTATACTTAAAGCATATCAAAATCCTTTAGGTAAGTATCATATTTATCACTGTGTCATATTTAGTGCTTATTTGCAATCGAGAATCTTGATTTTACATTATTACTGTATCGAAATATATATATCGGAATTTTCTCTCGAGATTTTCTATTAGTTGTGATTAGGCTGCCTCATTAAAAACTTTGTTTAGGAAAAACTTGGGATAAAAACCTCAAATAAGAAAAAGAGTATAGCGTACAACAATATCATTGTTTTAAGCTATTACAAGCAATGTTATCCTTTTAATAGTTCTATATTCAATTTTCTTATCAAACCCGTATATTTCAACATTATTCTTCGATATATTTCAATATCCTCATTATCGTTGATCGTATGTAGCGCTACATTTTCATATCGTGTCGACACTTCCAAATTTCACTTCTTTCCCCAAAATGATATAACTTGTCGAGATATCTCATTATCGATCGTCTTTTAAGATTTCACAATATACTTGAGTCCATATACTCTTCAAAGTGTATGCCTCCTTTATCAAAATTATATTCTATCATTTGCTTTGATATACATATTTGGGGAACTTTTATTTAAATAATATCAATACTTTGGCCTTGCTAATTTATCAAAACATATATAATTGGTATATGAGATCGTTTGATTCATATTTGAATTTCAAATTCATGATACATTTCATATATTATTTCCAAACTATTAATACTCCCCCTCACGCTAACAACTAAACTCAACACAATTTGTATAATTTTTATCATATATATTCTCAATATTTTATTTTAATGGGGGAATTTTTCATTCTATATTTTGTTCTCGATTTTGGCAAATCGATTGGAGGATTTTTAAATATTTTGTCAATTCTATCCCACTCGTATGCGCATATCCGATTATTTACGGCCTTATTCAAATTATTTGGGATATACACTCACTAGCTTTATCATTCGATCTGGAACTCGTGCTCATATCATGAGCAAATCACTTTGTAAATTTTTTATTATGATATACACATGTGACTACACAGTAGATCCATATCATATTATATAGTAGTCCACATGAAGGGTGAGTAGGCACATATATCTCATCCCATATATATGTTCCAAATATATTTTGAATTTATTCCCAATCATTGGCTAGTAATAATTTCATCATTTATCGAGAATAATCATATGAAGAATTATTCCGGTCCTTGATTTCAATAAATTATTTACATCAATAGAACCGGGATCTATATAATGCTCAATATGATTTGTTACTTTTATAACACCTCACCGACATATCCCATTATTTTTCAGTGGCATTATTACGCAGTACTGTTCAAACGTTGACTCTTAACCCATATGCTTCATGTTGTAGCACTGTTTCAACGCGAAGTCTTACCTCATACACGTGTATAAATCACCCGGGTACTCATAATTTTTTACCCTAACAAGGGTCTAAACGTTATAATGGATAATATGCTCTCAAATCTTCGAAAATACTATCCATCATTACCAATCAAAATTCTTAAAAGAATTTATCGAAGTAGAGTCGAAAGATTGAGGATGCTAATAAATAAGGGTATCCCACAAGATCTCAGATGGTTAATTGAAGTACGGGTTCGATTATCTGGTAATTTTTCGATTCCTTCTAAATACATGCCTGGTATGGGTAAAAATAGTTTTTCAAAGAAACGGAGAGCAAAAAGGTTAGGAGGATGCTACAAATGTGCTCGGTGGACTTGTGACACTCGATGTAAATCTGTGGGGTACTTGTCCAGAAACTGAGAAGATAAAATAGCATTCATTAAGGATGGATTGAGTAAGGAGTCTTTGGATGATATTCAACAGGCTCTTGAGACACATCATAGTGGACATGTGCAAGGTGAGTTTATGGTCTTATGGGCCAAATTTAAAGATAAACAAGAACGATATAGTCTCGAAAAACTTACTTTAAAAGATCCTATTTGTAAATTTAGTAGAAATACTTAGTAGTACGATTTCCTCATATTGATACAAAGCAAATCGGTGTAAATCGATGTATTTCGCGTAATTGTAATATATTTCTTTTTTTTTCAAATATATATATGCATGTGTATATATATATTTCAATCACCGAAAACGTATGTCATTTCGCTGATATTTTTCTACTGTCTTCTTTTTCGTATTGTCAAAAAGTAAATAGTAAAATCATTTATTAGTTTGAAAATTTATCTTTAAATAGAGGGATTCATGTATCTCTCATTCATAAGTTGAAATTTTATTGTAAAGAGAGAGATGGAGATGGAGATGGCGATGGGAATTTTAGAATCATTTCATGCAAGTCAATCTCACCCGATCAAAATTGTATGTGTTCTTGGTGGATCTAAACTGGTAGGTGATATCCAATATGTAGATATGGTAACTCAACTTATAAGGGAGTTAGAAAAATAAAACATCAATATACTGTATGGAGGGACCAATACCAAGCTTTTAAAGAGTCTTACAATGGCCGCACAGTTATGGGGGATAAGAGTGTCAAGTGTAATCCCTTTTCATAGAATTGGAGCTAGCAATCGTATTGGATCTAGTACTCTCATGGGTTCAAGTGGACTAATGCTACAAATCCAGTCTATTCACGACTGCATGATGTCTATGATAAGCAATAATGATGCTTTTATTGTCCTTCCAATCGGCTATAACACGCTGGAGGAAATTTTCAATATAGCATCATGGGCACAGTGGAATTTTCATACCAAACCCATAGGTTTGTTGAATATTAACTATTTCTTTGATGGCTTGCTAGCATTTATAGATCGATGTGTGAAACATAAATTTATTTCTCAATCAGTGAGAAAAATACTTATTTCCGCCAATACGGTTGCCGAGCTACTTATAAATATTCAATCATATGTTCAAGAGTCTGTGGAAGCTGAAACCCGTCGGTCACAGACCATCGACGTCAAGCGAAAGAGGAGTTCGGATCATTTGGATCTCTCATTATGAACAAGATGTCAGGGGTGGCAGAGTTACGGCGTATTTATACTCTCGAGCCGCATCCCTCATTTACGGGTTCAATATGTATTTTCTTTTTGTATTTCTATATATTTTTGAGTGTCTATTGCCACCGTTTAATATTCTCAATATATTCCACTTTTACTTATTTTTATGCTTCTTCTAAAATAACAATAATAATATCATGTTGGCTTTGAAAAAGTTTATTGTACCATCAGTATAACATTTGTGACATATACTTCTTCAATATCATTTTCTTCTCATATTAATACGATCTCATATCATCAATATGATTATTTTATATGATCCCACTATAAAATATAGAGAACACTTTTTCTTTATCAATTGCTTCATTGAGAGCATTTCCCATTGTATCACAATATACTAATCTCATAACGAGATTTTTCACCATGGTATCTTTTTCTTCAATGGGATTCTTTGAGCAATTTTATTCTATTAACACATATAGCGGAGCAATTTTTGTGCTTCTTTTAAAATAACAATAATAATATCATGTTGGCTTTGAAAAGGCCTATTGTACCATCAGCATAACATTTGTGACATATACTTCTTCAATATCGTTTTCTTCTCATGTTAATACGATCTCATATCATCAATATGATTATTTCATATGATCTCACTATAAATATGGAGAACAATTTTTCTTTATCAACTGTTTCATTGAGAGCATTTCCCATTGTATCACAATATACTAATCTCATAACGAGATTTTTCACCATGGTATCTTTTTCTTCCATGGGATTCTTTGAGCAATTTTATTCTATTAACACATATAGCGGTAAATTCCGGCATCACTTGCTCAAATCATTTCGTTAATATCAATGTAACGTTTTTATTGAATGTATATAAATCGATTACTCTTATTTAGTACCAATTGTGGAGTTTAATCCAACCATACTGCTGCTATATATTTCAATCGTGTGGTATAATCCACCACATTAAAAATATTCACTCCAATCGTGTGTATAACCCACCACATTGGAAGTATAAAGTACATAAACTTAAATTGTAAAAATTAAATTCTCCCAAAAAAGTAGTAGAACCTACTATATGGGAATTATTGCAATAAATATAAGTTTAAATTTCAATAGGCAGTAGAACTGTCCATATGAAAATTATAGTAATAAATATAAATTTAAATTCCAGTGGGTGGTAGAACCTACCATATAAAAATTGTCAGTTCTAATCCGCAAAGGTAAAATTGTCCATTCCAGTCCGCAAATGTAATGTTATTTATTTCAGTCCACAAAAGTAAAATTGTCCATTCCAATTCCCAAGAGTCAAATCCTCTATTCTAATTTGCAACAGTAGAATTATCCATTATTACTAGAATATTTAACAATTAAAGTAATTAAGTAATCATTTTCAATTCAAATTCCACAAGATATAAATTTTCTATATTTTCTCAACCAAACGCGGCCTAAAATGTTATCCCTATATATTTACAAGAATTTCTGCCATTTTAGTTAATAATGATCATGATGAATATCTCCAACGCCCATAAGGATTCACACAATATTCATTCTAATTATTTAATATTAAATTTCATTTCATATCCTTTTCCTCTGCATTTTTATGACCTTTCTCTAATTTTACACACAGTCACATAGAGGAAAAAAAAAATACTTACCAAGTAGACGTCTAAAGGAGAAAAATACACTAAGGGACAGGGGGCCGTCATTTGCCACCGGATGTGCAGCCGTTGCTTCATGGTTTGTGGTTTTTTAAGCTAGATCTTGACATTCAAACCGTGTAGAGAATTATTCGACCTTGACGTCGGCATCATTGATGTAACTTTAGGCTTTTTTTTTTGAAACTCAAAATAACTATATGAGTAAGTCGTGCAGTTGGATTTTAAGAAATATAAATTTGGAGTTCAACTTTTTTGAGGTGTTAGATTTTGCTATAATCTAATGTTGTGAATCCCTGGCATATGTGTATATATAAGGCCCACATCCCACTAATTTCATTTGATATCTTATCTCTTGAATATATCTTTGTGTTCTGTCTTGGATTTTCTTTAACCAGAAAATGGATTTTTTTTTTTTTTGGATAAGCCTCATGCTAACTCTAAATTAAAAACAATTCAACCCCTAATCATTAGAAGAAAGACTCAAACGGATTCCAGAAAACCAAAGTAGAAACAGAAACTCAAAATTCGGAATAAAATTGATATATCTAACAAAACCATGCCGACAAATCGTTGAAGTTGACAGAGAAATCTAGAAGCAAAAGGGGAAAGGGAGACATGGTGAAATACGATGAAGGGGTCATCATGTTTTCCCGCATTTCCGATCATAATTAGTTATGATCCGCATACTAGAAAGGAAAAATAAATCTAGATTTCTTAGGGTGTGTTTGATTCAACCAATTTTTTCCAGGAAAACTCATTTTCCGGCTTTTTTTTCCATCCTTGGCCGTTTGATTGCACTTTTTTTCCTGGAAAACGTTTTCCAGCTTTTTCTCGATTTCCGTTCTTTTCCTTGTTTTGGAGGAAAACGTTTTCCTTGGGGTGGAGGTGGTTTTTGTTTTCCGGGAAAAGTTTGACACTTTTTTTTCTTTTTTTTTAATAGACAATTTATTTTAACTATAAAGATAAGGAAAATGATCAAATTTTATTAAAAAAAACCTCAAAAATAAGGAAAATTACATCATTTTCCAACTTTCAAATTAACCCAATCAAACACCTACAATTACCATTTCCCTGGAAAACCTTTTCTCGGAATTCATTTACCCGGAAAACGTTTTCCTTCTAACCATTTTCCGGCTTTGCAATCAAACACACCCTTAGAGAGAGGATGGAGAAGGCAAAGAAGAGGAGTTTATGAACTAAATCAAATAATAATAGGAGAGATTTAGGAATAAGGATTTGTAAGAATTGTAACTCGGTTGGTTGAGCTCGTGCTGATAACTTGTTGTGAACCAGAGAGTTTTTCACTTCATTTCTCGTTATCCAATTCATTACAAATAACCCCTATTTATAGAAAAATATTGAGGCACATCGTATTACAAATATTGGTCTAGTATACAATAGTCATTCACACAATAAAAACATAATCATTACATTTTATCATTACTTTTCCTTTTCCTTTACTTTCGGTGGCTTTTCTTATTGTTTTACAACATTGTCGTGGTTTTTACAATTTATTATCTTCATTATTGAACGGATCTACCAGCCACGGGAAAAGGAAGATAGTAATGTTCTTCCCATCCCCGATCCGTCACCACAAATATCGTTCTTAGCCTCGGGGTGTGTAAATTGGCACTCGGGGTAGTATTTATGATGGAATGTCTTCACAAGAAGGGTGGTGGGATTAGTAACAACCAATCAAGCCTGTTTTGCAAGGACCGCATGATTATAAAGCAGGTTAAATCTCTAAACTCTATGCCACCACCATATCTGGATTGACACACCTTAGACCACAACATTCAAAGCATCATTCTTCTCCTCTGCCTAAAAAGAGGACAGACCCAAGTATTTGATATGATTTTGAATATACTCAAGATTAAAGACGGGCAAAATATCCCTATGCTCAACCATGATGTGTCGGGGGCCTAGACGTAATCGCATATTTTGTCATATTCACTTTTTTATCAGAGGCAAAATATTATATTCCTCTATGAGATTTTAGGGTGCGTTCTAATTCAATTTAACTCAATAGCAAATATTATTATAGTTATAATTATAACCCTTTGATGAAAATTAATATTTTACAACTAACATGACTAATTTACAACACCAGAATTTTTTCATGATTCATTTTATCTTTAAATAAAAATTTAAGAATCTTCAAAAGCGTGCATCATACAGGAGTACCAGTTAATAGATTATAAAAATAAACTGTAAGAATGATATAGTGGTTCCAACAAAATCCATATGTAATATACTAATATGGGCATAATGAATGCATAGTTAAAAATAATATTTATTCTTACTAATTTTACAACAATTAATAATATGTTTTTGTAATCGGAGGATCAAGCTCAACTTCGATTCTAGAAGATCCATTTGATTGCAAGAGCATAAAAAAATAGAATAGTTATTGATTTCATTGGAAACAATTCGCACATCCTCCCTAGTTTCCAATTTTTCTCATGGAGAATGGGCCAAAATCTTACATTCCATTTCCAACTTTCCCTCAAATACAGAATAATAATAATAATAATAATAATTATTATTATTATTATTATTTCCCATATTTCAATTCCACACAATGAAACACACCCTTGGCGGCCATATTTCAATGTATTTACTTGATTAGTAAATACATGTTCGGATCCATCAAATTTAGATAAGATTCAGATAAAATTCAATGCATTGACAGCCATTTATACATCACGATGTATTTCTTAACACGAGTTTAAAGGTTGTAAACCATTTCAAAACATTTCAAAGTATTTATAATTGAGTTGTATTAAGAGAATAATTATGCATGAGAATGTTTGATGAAATGTATTTTGTTAAGTTCTTATCGAATCCAATTAAAAAATTTAATATAATATATATATTAATATTATATTAGAATTTTGTACATCCAAAAATTCCTCATTAGAATTCAAAAAATATAAAATTAATTGAAAAATGAAAAAAAACTAGAATAATATAACATAATTATATAATAAATTGGATCGTGTTGTTATCGGATGAGATTGATCTAGCAATATTTGCAACATTTGCGCAGTGAATATTGAATTGGGATCTTTATTGGGTTTTCAAATTGAAACTTTAAATCTATATTCTATTAATTTCATAAGACACGGTTTGAATTCGAATAGAAAATCAATCCATTGATAGGCCGAGTTGCATCTTGATGATTCATGTTCAACGTGCATTGAGATGATACTAGTATGACGCTTTATGGCGGAGCTGACTATAATAGTTGCGTCTCTGTCATTCATGTTCAACTCAGTGTATTGACATTATACTAGTATACACTTTTTGGCTATGAAAATCGATAACAAGAATTGAAAAGAACAATTCAAGAAAATAATAACAGTAAAAACAGGATAGAGAGAAGGATGGAGAGAAAATTTTCTTCCCCTCCGTGACGATTAAAATATTTTAACAATTTATCTGTATGGAGATGATCTTTTATAAGGTCTATCAAACATGCCCACTTTTGATATATTCCCCACGTAGGCATGTACCCATAGATGAATAATACATAACTGCTCTATAATACTAGGGGCTCACCGGATCCGTATGAATTTTTTTTCCCAACATATACCCACAAATGTGCAATAGATCTTTACTGCAAACATGCCTTATATACACACCACGACAAAACCACCTGCAAAGAAGTCACTAATTCGAAAGCACAGGTTTTGCGCGTGTCCCCGTCCCCGACTCCCATCTACCCTCTCTGCCCTGCACGACAAAGGTTTATGTAAAACCTCACTACTCACAAAGTCTGTCAGAACGAGATCAGTAATACGAGATGCAAGCTCTGAGCAAACGACTCTCTCCAGCTCTTCTCTACTACTCTGCATCGATTCGATCGGCAAATGGTTGTCATAATTCGCTTTTCTCACCCAGAACTGTACGAACAAAATGCCAGCCGCCGGTTTGTGACCTTTACGCCTCACCCTGGTTCGCCACCCAGCTCCGCCGTGCTAGATTCTCCGGCGCCGACGTAAGTTTTATTATCATTATTATTTTGATTTAGATATTATGTGTACCCCATTTATAGGTATACAGTATGACACCGATTAATGACGACGAAATGTAAAATTAACTTTAGTATAACCGCTAACATTATAAAATTGCACCGGCACTGATGGGATTAGGATAATTGGAGAACATAGGCGTTTATTATGGTGTCAATTGTGATATTACCTTTAAATCCATGTGTTGTTTGGATAGTGTCTCAGTTAAGCTATAGGAAACAAGCATTTCTTGTTTACAGTAGAACAAATTTATGGCACATATGAGTGATGGTATAAATTTTAACTGCACAAGTGGAGAAACATTGTGATAGGATATTATAGAACAAGATGCCTAGACCTTGCATCACAACTGCTATTTTTATTGCAATTTTGTCATCTTCATGCGAATTTATTTGGTGCAGGTGAGACCAGGAAACGTCATTGAAAGAAGAGGTAGATCTTTCTATATTCACGTTTAAGTGTGTAGTGATATATGCATGTAGCTGTTGTACATACTAATATAGGATCATTTCGTTGGTGTTCCAATGGGACTCACTTCAGGAAAGATTTATCAGGTGATGTGCCAACAATTAATTATTAGTTTCATATATCTGTTTGGGGTTTCTTGATTCAAAATGTTCATACGCAAGATATGAACCACCATATTTGAATATGAATTTTCTTCAGGTGGTAAAAGCACAGCATACAACCCAAGGCAGAGGAGGGGCAATAATTCAGGTCTTGCTACTCTATACCTGTATGATATTATCCCAAATTTTATTTGTTCTAAAACTATCCCCTTCATGGGCCATTTTCGAAATGTTGAATCGTAAGACATAATACTTGGAAGTCATAAATGGCCAGTATAATTAACAAATTTGCAGAATGATTATAGGTGGAGCTACGGGATATTGATAGTGGAAACAAATTAAATGAGAGGCTGCGGACCGACGAAACAGTTGAGAGTATGCCATTTCTCTGTGTCATTCTCAATATCAACAACAAAAATCACCTTTTTTGCAAATATAACATCTACAAATGTTCTATTAAACAAGCACTTAATCACTTCCGCTACTCAAATTCAATGGACGTTACCTGTGTGGATTTTCCCCTGACTGAAACTGAATGTATTCAAATTTCTGAAACTTCAATTTATTCTTTTGACAATAGTATTTGGATTTTGCAGAAGTGTACGTCAAAGAGAAGTCTCTTACGTACCTCTACAGTGATGATGAAACTGGAAATGTTGTACTAATGGAGTGAGTGTTACTCTAACTTTTTAACTTGGCATATGCTAGTTACATTTGATTTCGAACCTTGTGTTTCAATTACAGCCCTGAAACATATGGACAGCTGGATGTACCAAAACACTTATTTGGTGAATCTCTTGTCTATCTTCAAGGTAATGCAATTCCCTGGCATATATCACATAATATAATATAATTGCTGTGCTAATTGTTGATTAATCACCATTTCTTCCACATAATGCGTTACTTATGTGAAATACAGATGATATGAAAGTTACAGTCCAGCTCTACGATGAAAGACCAATGTCTGCATCAGTTCCAAATAAAGTGACATGTACTGTAACAGAAGCAGCTGAGCCTATAAAAGGAATTGGAGCAACTCCTCAGTAAGTCTAGTTAAACCTTCGGTTACAATCGCAAATCTCTACTTCAATATGGTTGACATATAATATGTAAAACTTGCAATTTTACTTTGTTTTCTCATATGGTTTAAACATTGTGTTCTTGATTGTTTTAAGTTTGTGAGACAACTTGTGTATATTTTGGCAATTATTTTAGCATTGTGCTTACCATTCTTCCCTTCTACAGTTATAAGAAGGCCTTGTTGGACAATGGTCTCACAGTCCAGGTAAGTTTCTTTGATTATTGTTGTTCTAGTCTTCAGTCTTAAATTGACCCTACAGAGTTCTTCAGATAAAATGTTAGTGTCTTTTTTTATTACTTCCCCTAATATGTAAGAAGTTACATGGAGTAAAATTCAGTTGAAATATTGTAGGCCCTTAAAATGTATTTTACAATCATGTAGATTTTATATTATATTCATTAAAACGCAATTTAACATTTCCGTGTGTGACTACTTTATGTAATGAATTTTGCTATAGCTTCGTTCATCTAAATTAAATATTTTGCCTTATTATTTTGTTTCTTTTGAGGCATAAGACAAGCCTGAATCTAGTCCATTCTTGTCAACGTTCTATTTAAATCTGGAGCAAGTAAATTTAGTGAGAATCCCATATAATTTATTTTTAGATAAAAATATTCCAATAATAACTGCATCCATTTCATTCTTCTTTTATGCTTCCTCTTTTTGCGGAAGTACTTGCTCTCATTCTTTTTTCCTTATAGGCTTGTTTTACCATATAAATGGCCGATTGAGCACCAATGCTCATCTTATGTTAAGTACCAATAATGTGGCGGGTTTCGAGTTTTCAATTAATATGTCATGTCATCGATGCTTCACATAGGGTCGAACATTAGATCGTTTTTATATTTAATGAGTGAAAGTTCATAGTCATATATATTAGCTAACACAAAAGTTCTACAATCTGTCAGGAATTGTAAGTATCTGCTTGACTTATACAGTATGTTTGATAGAGATTTTTAAAAATGATTTTTGAATTTTTGATTGAAACTTAAAAGCGTGACATAAAAATGATAATTTGAAAAATGATTTTTGTTTTAAACTCTAGCAAACAAGCCCACACTCATCTAGAATTTACATTATTGTGGTGCTTGCACATCATAAGACCACAGGTTTGTGATATTGACTGTGTGTACCTGAAGCCAGTGCCAGTTGTATGGCATATCCTTGGAGTGCTGTCAATAAGTATTGTTACTTCACACGTATGACTTATCCACAAATTCAAGAACGAATACATGTACATTTATAAACTCTCCAGGAAGGACTACCTCATTTTTGCAAAATAATAGATATCATAGGAGGAATGGTAGTAGGTCGTTTGTGAAATGTGGAAATGTTCAAGCGCCATGGATGGTGCTGTAACTACGGCGCCATCGATAGCATTTTCGGGGTCGATTCGACATCCGTTTTGAAATCCGGGACCAGATCTAGAATCAGCACGGCGATGGGGAGTTCTAGGAATTTTCCGAATCTTTTTCGGGGACACCGTGGCCACCGGTCAAAGTTTTGACACTATTTTTGGGCAAAAAAATAGTGCCAAAACTTTGATTGGTGGCCACGGCGACCACGGTGTCGCCAGAAGTCCCCATCGCCATGCTGATTCTAGATCTGGTCCCGGATTTCAAAATGGAGGTTGAATTGACCCCGAAAATGCCATCGATAGTGCCGTTACATCGATGGTGCCGTAACGGCACCATCGATGGTGCTTGAACATTCATGTTGTAAAATTGCCCGAGTTTATGAACATCTCTATATTTGTTTGCAAACAGTGATTGTTGGATATCTTTCTATAGGTACCAGCTCATATTCTATCAGGAGATAAGATTCTGGTTAATACCACCGACAACTCTTACATTAGCAAGTGAGTTAACGCTCATTCAATTTTTACTTCTTCCATTCTTTAAGCTTTGTCACTTCCTATATAAAATATGGGATAAATAGATACTTTTTTTGTATGTCATTCCAAAATTTCCACTCTTTTTGTATATCATTCCAAAATTTCCAATATGTCACGATGCTTTTGCTTTTTCTTGGAGTAAATAAATGTTTCTGTTCTCGCCCATGTAACACCTTGCAGAAAAGCTCAGCTCTTGCCCTATCATGTGACCTAAGCAACACCTATGCATGTTGTTTATCTATTATTTCATCCACGAATTGAGTTATTGTCTTGCAGCTTCATTATACTGTGAAACCTGTCTTTGCAAATGGTTAATTTTCAGATTATGAATATCCCTATTCCCTAAGGATGGAATTGTTATCTCTGAAAGATGATACTGAAATTGAAATAATAAACATGGCAGTTCACAATATAGTATCTTGCCTTGTACATATTTAAAATTGATGTTATTTCTTGGTTTCTCAGGGCTTGAGAGGAGACCTTCTGGATCAGCTTCAGAGCATACATGATGTGTTTCTCCAGTTTTGCAGAGGAGGATGGTTTTCTGAAAATAAGTTTAAACCTTTGCGATGGTTGCATTTCTCCAAGGTTTATAATACTAATAATAGTTATAGTTTTAGAGAATGAATGCTGTAAAACGCCATACCGTGGGTGTTTCATCCCATTGAATACCTAGGATTCAGATTTTCTAGTATTTTATTTTTATAATCAGTTCTTATTTGTGAACCAATTACTCAAAGAGGTGAAAGTCATTGTGATACTGATAGTGATAGTGCCCCCTTCTTCCAGCTTGCTGAAAGTATAGGTTCTATGGCAACTTCAGTTAAACTTTTATTAGTTTGGGTGAACATGAAGAAATTCACTTTAGTGATAAGCTTAACGTATGGTTTGGAGAGATTGTTTGAATGTACAGTCAAAAAATAATAAGAAATATGATTAGATCAATGGAATGAATAGTTAAAATTAATATCACATCCAACTACACATTTAAATTACTATTGTATAATTCACGCATCTTCTCCCAAATCACTATCATGTTAGCCAAAAAAGAAAATTTGTACCGAGCACGAGCTAAGTACTGCATGAGATATAAACCGTAGTTGGAGGATCAACGTGCTCTGTTTCAAAACTTGATATTGCCTATTAGAGCATCTCCATTGGTAGTGGATGTGGAGTGGATGTTAAAGTATGATGTGGAGGAGAAAAATAGAGAGAAAATATGGGACCAGTAAAAAACTTTGAGTGTATCGTTCTCTTACCTACACATTGGATATGCACTTTGTGCAATGTAGATGCTCTCCACATTAGATGATAACCAAAAATACAACTTCCCTATACAACTAAAACTGTAGGAGGAGTAGCCTGATGGCAAGACCCTCTCTTAACTAATAGGAAGTCAAAGGTTCGAATCGTGTAAATATTATAATAATATTATATGTTTGTGGTTTGTACACCCTTATGTGGTAGTTTGTTTGTTTCATTTGTTTCTGTTTCTTCGTTGTCATATGATGATTATGGAGCCTTGACATTGGAATGGATTGTGCTTCGATTAATTTAATGATATATTTTGATGTAATATGTCTGACTTATAATATACTATTAAAAAAAAAAAACAAAACCGTAATCCTTAAGGGGCCTGATGAGAAAATGGCGATTTTTACTATACTACACCACGACATTAGTTCACATAACGGTATAGAAAATTAGATCCCGTTTCGGGTGAAAACAGAGAACCCCCAAAACCTCCATACGCCATAGCTTCACGAAACCCAGAAATCAAAATTCTGACTCAGCGAAAATCTGAAAATGATAGTGAGAAATCTCTCACTGTCAAAGCTCAGAAAGCTTCTCAGCTCATCGTCTCTCTCCAGCTATACATACAGAGAAGCTGTATCTAACTCCACCCCTGCTGCAGTCCTTTCCGACTCATCCCATTTCCCCTCCTCTCAAAACCCTTCTAAAGTCCGACCACTATTCTTTTTCACTAAATATTTTTCCACCCAACAAATAAAAAACGAGCCTTCTCCAAATTTAACGCTCTCCAGAGATGGAAACTACGATGAGACCGCTTCAGATACCCTCCCAATTTGCCCTGGCTGTGGCATCCAAATGCAAGACTCTGACCCTAAGCAACCAGGGTATTTCATCGAACCCTCGCCCAAAAGCCATAGAGAGAAGAAAATCGGTGAGAAAGGTTCAATTGTTGACGAATCTGACATCCCTCATATTCTGAAAAGAGACCTTTTGAATGAGATCTTAGAAATTGAACAATCTGAAAATCCTGATATCCTTGACAAGGGTTTTGATGGAAACTTGAAAAATGTGAAAAATATTGGAGGTTTGGATGAGAAAGTTAGTGAAAGGCCAATTGTGTGTGCTAGATGTCACAGTTTGAGACACTATGGAAGGGTGAAGCACCCAGGTGCTGAGAGCTTATTGCCGGCTTTCGACTTTGATCACACTGTTGGGAGGAGGTTGATTTCCACGACTGGTGCAAGGAGTGTGGTTTTAATGGTGGTGGATGCTGTAGATTTCGATGGCTCCTTCCCCAAGAAGGTGGCTGAATTGGTTTCAAGAACTATAGATGATAATTCACGAGCGTGGAAGGAGGGTAAATCGGGGAATGTACCTCGGGTAGTATTGGTAGTCACAAAGATTGATCTTTTACCTAGCTCAATATCGCCTACTAGACTAGAGCATTGGGTTAGGACACGGGCTAGGGAAGGTGGGGCTGGGAAGTTGACTGGTGTCCATATGGTGAGCGCAGTGAAGGAATGGGGAGTGAAGAATTTGGTGGATGATGTGGTGGGGTTAGTGGGGCCAAGAGGGCAAGTGTGGGCCATAGGGGCGCAGAATGCTGGAAAGAGCACGTTGATCAATGCGATAGGGAAGTGTGTTGGCCGGAAGTTGACTCATTTGACTGAGGCACCAGTTCCGGGGACCACATTGGGGATTGTGAGAATGGAGGGAGTTTTTCCGGGGAGTGCTAAGTTGTTTGATACTCCAGGTCTATTGAATCCACACCAAATAACTACTAGATTGACTAGGGAGGAGCAGAAGTTAGTTCATGTAGGGAAAGAATTGAAGCCAAGGACATATAGGATCAAGGTTAGTTTGATTGAATGCTTGTTGATTGTTTTCGTAAAGGCAATTTCATATGCTTTGTTTGATTTATCCATATACCATTGCTTCGTTCTTAAATGTAGATGATGATTGTAGTAATGTGGAAAGTTGCCAACTTTTATGGTTGCTGTGAAGATAAAAGTGCTTGGGTTTTGATTGTGCTGCATTTGCTAGTGATTGAATTTTTCTTTTTCCTGTTTAGCAATTTGAATAATCTTGTGTTATTTGTCCTGGGCAGGCAGGACATTCAGTTCATATTGGTGGACTAATGAGGCTGGATATCGAAGAATCATCCGTAGATTCTATTTATGTAACAATATGGGCATCTCCTCTGCTGCCACTCCACATGGGGAAGACGGAAAACGCATCCAAGATGTTGGAAGAACAGTTTGGCCGGCAATTACAGGTATTAGTGTGTTCTGGACTTCTGGTGAACTTGGTTTTAGCTAAAAGCTAATTTGTTAGGTTGAATAGTAGTGGAGACCACAAGATGTATGGATAATAATGACTAATGAGTGCTGATGTGAGAATTTAGATTTGTAGTTGATATTGATGATTGACTTCGATTAATAGTAGTAAAGTTAAAGTGAACAAAGGCATTGTTTACTCTTAACCAATAATCAAAGAATCTTTATTCTTCATGAAGAAAAAGAAAAGAATCATTAATATTTTGTGTGTGCATATGTTTTGTCAGCCGCCAATGGGAGAAGGACGAGTGGAGGAACTAGGGAAATGGGTGAAGAAGGAAGTGAGTGTGAGTGGGAGCTGGTGGGATTCAAGTTGTGTAGACATTGCAGCTGCTGGTCTTGGTTGGTTTGCTATTGGGCTAAAGGGAGAGGCTCGACTAGGTGTTTGGACCTACGACGGAGTTGACATTGTTGTTCGAAATGCTTTGCTTCCTCAGAGATCACACAAGTTTGAAGTGGCGGGTTTTACTGTTTCAGAAATAGTCTCCAAAGCTGATCGAGCTAGAAATAAGCAGCGAAAGGGTGAAAAGAAGAAAAGGTTGGCCAAGTCGGGCCCATCGTCGTCTGTATTGACTGTTGATGAAGAGATGAAAGTGGAAGTGCATGTTGATGTGGGTTTAAATTCTACCAACACAATTGTGCCCTCTGAACTGATCGATGGAGAAAGAAGAGAAGATCAGCTAGAACAAAGTGGGTAAACCGGGATATTTCTCATTTCTTGATTTATCTGATGATTTGATCCTTCTTTGGTATAGCTTTTTTTGTTTATTTGTTGAAAAGTTTGTCAAATTTTCAGTTCTTGCACATATTTACTGGATTCATAAGGCAGACTACTCTAAATAAATGTCTGCCTTGACTGATTACAAACCCTCTAAAACACATATACAAATGCATCTACGGGTGGTAACTGCAGTATACATTCATAAACACTAGTGGAGAAATTGACAGGATTACAGGAGTAAGGATGAAAGTTTATACAATTTTTATGAAGATCTAAAATTATTGGAAATTTTCATTTTTCTCCTGCCTTAGTTTACATAGGAAATGTCCTTGAAATCGATGGAGCTAGAGCTTGGATGAAGGTTTGCCCATATTCTGCTGATTAATGTTTATATGAATATCCTTCTCCGGTGAGTACAACACACCCCCACCCCCCGGGGTCCCTTCTCCTCTTCATCGGATTCATCGTGATCCTTGTGCTTAGTGAGTTAGTGTGGATGTGGATAGTGTACTCTGGGGAATACAGCTTCCCGTGCTCCTCCCAGTTCATCGCTGTTGAGTTTGATAGATCCGCCTTTTTCATCTTGTGTTTTTGTTTTTCGCTAGCTGCTTATGCTATAGATGGATATGTCTTAGTAATAATGGAATAATAATAGGAGTATGGGATCAAATGCTGGTGGCGATTTGAGTCTATTTTATTGGCAATGGCACGCATCGCTTTGTAATATATCGATCCATTTCTGGTTTGAGATAATAAGTAGCAAATAGGAGGAGGATTACGTGCATGCATCATCTCCCAAAAATAGATAAACATCTCAATTTTATGTTATGTGTGTCGTGCATACATCATCCCCCATGTACATATCATTGATGTTCTAATGCTCACAGTGGGTACCTTACGGTACCCACACTTCGAGAAAAAAAATTCGTAGTGGCTTGTGGGCCTCCCACTATCAGGGAGCAGTTATGTATTATTCATCTCCGACCTAATGTAGATACAAAAAATATATATATATTTTTAAAAAATTTGGTCGCTGACATGGTGTTAAGAAATGGCGGCACATCAATGTGGGTTTTATTTTATGTTACCTACAGTAGGCAACAGATCGGTAGCCATATATATATATATATATATATATATATATATATATATATATATATGTGGCGATTCAATTAATTAAAGTAAAACATGTCGTGTGACCTAAGACTGTACTTGTTACCCGTGCTCCTAGAGTAGTCATTTGAAATTCGAACTGTTGGTTATTTTATGGTTACTTGAGCTTACCGGTATAAACGCCAAAGAGTAACAATAGGAGTAACAATATTTAAAGTATGAATAACTTTAACGTTTCAATTTAAGGTATGAAAAAAAAAAGTTTGCGTTCATTTTTAGTTTTTTAGCTTCTATATTATTTAGTCAAAATTAAACTCTAATACCGATTTTTTTTTTAATCAAATTTTTATAATGACGCATTGGCGATGAAACCAAAAAAAGGCACCCACCATAGCCAGGAGGACTGTTTCGTCGAGTTCACTACAATTGTGTAAAAGACAGTTTGTAAATTAACAATAGGTTATAATTAAAAATGGAGGAAAACCCCCACTTCATCTTTTTGTAGGATAGAAGATCACATAGAATGATCACAGGTCATTACTGTGCTATGGAGGTCATATAATTCAATATTTGATAAGCATTGTGAATAAATTTTCATTTTTGCAAAAATTAACTTTTTATATTGAATATAATTATAGAGACTACTACATCACATGTAAATAATAATAGGACTATAAGAGTAACAATTTAAAGTACGAATAACTTCGAAGTTTCATTTTAAGATATGAAAAAAAAAAAAGTTTGCATTCATTTTTGTCTTTTTAGCTTCTATATTATTTAATCAAAATCAAACTCTTAATACCATTTTTTTTTTTAATCAAATTTTGATAATGACACATTGGCGATGAAACCAAAAAAGAGGTGCCCACCATAGCCTGGAGGACTGTTTCGTCAGGTTTACTCCAATTGTTTTCAAGACAGTTTGTAAATTAACATTCTGAGTAATAAAGTTTGTAAATGAATTTTTTTTAAAAAATTTTTGATTTTGGGTCTAATTGCTTCTTTTAGGGCTTGTTCATTTCAGTATAACTTCACCCAAATCACCGGTGGATCCCATTTTTTTTCCTAATTGGCAAAATGCCCTCTAATCAAAATGCATAGTTTGGGCAAATGTTGCGGCTGGGGTTTCCAATTCCTGAAACGAACAAGCCCTTAGTTAATATCTAGAGCAACGGATCACTCTGTTAATACACATTTAAGTGTATGCTTAGAGAAATACATAGGATCTTAAAATTTAGATCGAGAAATTTTATTTTAGGACAAGTTTATAGGGATTAGCACTCGATCTAGGTCAATGAGATTAGATATTTTTGCCACTTGTGGTAGCCAATTTATCTTAACAGTGTCGATTTTCCTAATTAAAAAATAGGGTTATCAATGGTGTGATATCTGTTGTGGATGCATAGTACTGGACCATATGTGTTTTGATTAATAATTAGCAGTAGGATCATTGCTAGAGAATGACAAACAAACCTCAACAATCTTATGGATTATATAAATTCTCTATGGTTTATACAAATCAAACCATATAATACGCACATGTTAGAGTTGATACAAGTAAGGATGGCCGGATGGGCAACCCCCGATCGAAAATCTAGCATTCAGTGACGGATTGAGCATTAATTACAATTATATCTCGTCGACCTTTATAAATAAGCTCCTCATTAATTATTTTTTAAGATCACAGTTAGTGATTCTAGTTTAAACCTCGTCACGGGGATAGTTTAAAATTGACATGTGGTGTAACCTAGTAAAACTGTCACCCTCACCCATGCCTTTAATAGTCATTTGAAATTCAAAACAACCGGTATTTTTAAGGTTACATGATCGCACTTATATAAACTCCAAAGATTTTAGACTAAAAATGTAATTTTGTTCTACAAGGTTTCTTGTTTTACCGACTTAATTATTACCTTCCTAGTGTAGGATTCCAATTCTAATGCCGAAGTTCAAACGGGGGTGTCAATGAACAATATGATGAGTAAGCTATATTAAGCACGGGGGAACCATGGATTCCTCCGGAGCTTGCCCCACTCCGTCTTTTTGCAAGATATAAGGGTGTGTTTGATTGAGTGGATTTTTCAGGAAAAAGGAAAAAGGAGGATCATTTTCCAAGCAAATGGTTTGTTTGATGGCCAAATTTTTCCGGGTAAATCTTTTCTATCTTCTTTCATTTTCCAGCTTTTGGAGGAAAACCTTTTCCCACCTCTTGGTTGGATTTCTCTTTTCCTAAAAAAATTTGGTCCACTTTTTTTTTGGATAAATAGACAATTTATTTTAACCATAAAAATAAAAAAAAGATCAAATTTCATGAAAAAAATACAAAAATAAGGAAAATAACACTATTTTCTATTTTGCAAATTAATGCAATCAAACACCTACAACTACTTTATCCATAGAAAACCTTTTCCCATAATTCATTTACCCAGAAAACGTTTTCCTTCAAACCATTTTCCGGGTTTGCAATCAAACACACCCTGAGATCATGGTTTGCATGGATATGAATTTTATATAAAATTTTAATAAGCATCAAGTAAATTTTCACTTTGTTAAAAACTTTCAAACTAAATAGTATTAGAGATTACAACATGTGTAATAGTCAAAGTTTTAAAAAGCGCAATACATGAAAAAACATTGAATCTATGTTTTGAGCCTTGATGCTCTTGAATGCACCATTGCATGACAAAATGTAAGATGTGGTGAGGCATGGAGTCTGAAACTTCGAGTATAAGCGCTGCCTAGGAGTGGCCTAAACGAACTTTTTAAAACATTGGTAATAAACTAATAATTTGAAGAAATTTCATTTATGAAGTAGAAAAAACTCAAATCTATGACATTTTACCTTTTTTTTTTTAAATTACTATTATTTAATCAAAATCACACTTTATACTATTTACACGTCCCACATTATTGTCGTTATTATCTACACATTTTATAATGTCTACTATATATTGTCCCCCTCTTTTTACCAATTCACAGACGGTAAAAGAATTGACCCCATGCCCACTTCTCCGGAATCCAAGTCCCTCTATTAAATCCACTTCACGTTGGCCCAATAATTCCGTATCCCGCCTCCGCCCTCCTCCCTCCACTTTTCAAAAATTTTAAATTTCTGTGCCCTTAAAACCCCACACCTTCTCTGCGTGTGGCCGTACAGCAAAGCTTATCTCCATCTCCAGTACTCCGTATCTCCATCTGCTCTCCCTATACAGACACTTTTACTACAATGCCGACCAAGCGGAAATTGGCACCGGCAAAGAAAGATCCGGTGGCGGAGGTGAGCAAGAGATCCAGGAAGCAGGTCTCTGATGTGCCAGATGAGGAGGTTGTTTTAGTTTTGGATTCAGAGTCTGGATCTGTTGGAGCTGTCACTGGACAAGAGGGAGTGGGGGAAGTGGTGGAGAATGGGAACAGCGAGAGCACATCGGAACTGTGTGATCTGGGTGAGAAGCAGAAAGGTCAGATTGAGGTAGATGAAGATGAGGAGGAGGATGCTTCTCGGTTTACTGGAGAACCGGTTGCAGATGAAGTAGCTCGAGAACGGTGGCCTCATCGATACAAATCCTCATCGGTAATAATCCTTCCCCCACTGTTGATGTGTTTTTCTTTTAAATTGGGTTGACCATATGTTTCATCGGATGGGTAGCTTGCAAAGATCTGAATGCGTTGTATAATGTGTGTTTATTTACTCTGGCAGAAAGTTGTTCTTTTGAGAATTTTACTTTGAGTAAAACTTTTGTCTGCAAAAAATCTTTTTCTATGGACTTCAATTTGCCCGCCATGATCGTGTCTTGTTTATATATTTAGAACTGTGAAGTATAAATAGAACTTATTAGGTTTAACAGTTTACCATAGTTTGCTTTTTAATTGGTGGATATTTTTGCAAATTTGTAACAGTTAAATAAGTTGACTATTTTTTAAAATGTTTTGAAAATTTTTAAAACCAAATTAAATTTAACGGTTTGATTCTATTCTAAACTACAATTTACATAGTTGCATAAACTAAAGCTAAAATTTTGTCCTTCTAACATCTGAATTTGGATTTTCTAAAAGTAAATGTTACAGTGCTAATGCATCAATCTTGGCGCAGCCCTAAAACAAAAAAGTAAAAGATTACAAAGTTGAATATAATTTTAACCATCAATCTTGACCTCCTACTGATAACTAGATAGGGGGTTATGATCTCAAATTGTTACCTGTTAAACTTTTAACACGTGACACGAGACATTATTTGAAATTATAGTTACCTTATTGGTACTGGTTGACACAATAAATGTGTCAACCGTTGAGAAGAGATGAAAAGCATTGCACCTATTCTTTTATCTACAATTGCATCTCCAACAAAAATAAATGTTTTGTGAAAATGTTGTTTTTCAAGATATGATTTAAATGCGTTTATGAGCTGCAACAAATATACGCTGAGGGATATGCCTCAGTAATGAAGAAGTGTCCACTTCGTTTATTGCTTTGGCAATCCTTCTACAAATTCAAAAATCTCCACTAATCAACACGCTATCAAACTCTTTATCTGCTTAGGATATGTTTGATAGAGATTATAGGAAGAATGTTTTTGAATGTGTGGTTGAAAAAGTAAAGAAAGAGATTTTAAAATAGGAAAAAGTAGTCAAATAAATGTAATTAGGAATTGAAAATGAAGCTAGACATGCCATCCTGCGACTTAGACCATGCCTGAAATGGAAAATGCTTCAATGCTCATTTTTGTCATTTTAAACCATGCAAGACCCTAACTTAATCTTTCTTTTTAGTGTGTCTATACATGTATATGTTGTTTGACTCTAAAATCTCAAATCAAAACATTCTATCCAACTATTTAAGATTGAGATTAATTGCTATGTCCATGAAAATCAAAACCATTTTAGTATGATTCTTGGTTTGATTATTTTCCTTAGTATTTGAAGCACGAAGCACTTTCTTTCGCAATGGGAGTGCATGGAAACTATCCTTTTATAGTCTGATGAAATCTTTCATGTGAATGGAACGTGAGATTTGTTTGCAAGAGGTTTTGAACAAAATAATTTTTGAATATGTGATTAAGGGATGAAGAAAAAGTTAGAGGAGCCAAAAACATGTTAAAGCAATTTTAGTGAAAAATAATATTTAAGAAAGTAGAATCAAATAAGCTCTAGAGCATCCACTTTCTATATGATTGCATATGCACTGGCGTGTTACCACTTATTTTCATATGGTTTTTATTTGTGGCAGTGGTGGAATAAGTTTACTTATGTTTGTCTGTCTCTTGATACTCTTCGAAGCATGTCAACTCATAATGTTCTGGGTGAGTGCAGAAGGTTACTCGAGCTAGACGGCACTTTACCCAAGGAGAGGTTGACGGGCAAATATTCAATCTTGAGGATGAAGCTTATGTGAAGGTGATCCTTATTTTGATCTTTCATGCGTTGTTTTTATGTTTAATTTTTATTTTTTCTTGTGTAGAAACTTTTTGTTCAACTAAGATTTTCCTTCTTGTTCATGAACACCTGTGTACCATTGGCTTACTTTTCCCTTGATGCATAAAATCACTTGCTTGGTAAAATGAATATAAAATTTATAACTGAAAATTCCGGCATGCATTATTTTATGCACAATCAAAGGCGTATTCAAGTCTTTCCTTAGAAACTATTGGGGTTTCTTTCTATGATACCTAGCCACGACATGTGATATGCATGGTGAAAAACTCAAGGCAATGGCACAATAATTTAGATGATCAGACGATTGAATGTGTGTTGGGATGAAATTTTGTTCTGTTGACAACTACTTTTTAGCTTGATGTTGGATTATGAGATATGTGGATAATAATGATTAGGGATTTGAGAGGTGTGGTTAATACTTAGGGTTTGTTCTATACACAATATTTGTAATTTACTTGAACAATGTGTTAGTTGTATGGTTGAAAATTGGGAGAAATGTATTAAAAAATATAAAAGTAATTGTATGAGTGGTTAAAAATGATGAGAGAGAAAAAGTTAGTGGAATTTAATGGAAATTTATTGCTTATAAAACAAGCCCTCAATACTAAAGTTTGATTTTAATATAATCAATATTTACGGGGAAAAAAAGCTAAAATAGAACTTTTTCCATAGCGGATCTGTTCCTGCTTGATTCCAATGGAAAATCAGATATTTTCTTATCTCAGTTGAGATTTATCTAGCTAATTTGTTTTGTATGCTGTTCACAGTAATAAAAAAACCGAAAAGAAAGGGACCTGGAATGGTTTCCTGTCACAGCCTGTAGCTTAAAAGTTTGCTGCATGCGTTTTGTTTCCAAAAGATCTGGAAACTTTGTTCTACAAACATAACTTACATGAATAGTTTGTTGAATACATTATGTTACTTTTTTGACAAATACAGATACACGGACAATGCAGTTTGTCTTAATTTTTATGTATCTAACACGTCCGATAATGATTTAGGGTGAAGAAGGGAAACATGATTATATCGGTAAGATCATAGAAATGTTTGAAGCAGTGGATGGCACAAAGAACTTTACTGCACAATGGTATTATCGAGCCAGTGATACTGTAAGACTTTCTGATAAGTTATATTCATGTTCTTGAGTTGCTTTTTTGTCTTAATGCTGATCTAACATAGACAGTTATGTTCCTTTTGCAGGTTATCAAATGTTGTGACAACTTTATAGATGACAAGCGCGTTTTCTTTTCAGAAATCAAGGATGACAATCCTCTTAATTGCCTTGTCAGGAAACTTACAATAATAAATCTTCCTGTAAAAGTAAGTTAGGTTTGTTGTATATTTTCCTTCACTATTCTTTGGTTATTTTGGATCTTATGTAACTTGATGGATGGATTTCAGGCTAGGGACGATATAAAGGAAGAAATAATGTCAAAATGTGACTATTATTTTGATCAAATGTACTTGCTTCCATATACTTCGTTCGTAACCGTATCAGGTCTATTTTTTCCTTCAGTTATTCAGCAAGCCATTGCCTTAATTTTTTGACTTATATGAATTTGACCTGAAGGTATAGATCATATCTTTTTTTAATTTCTTGGTACCTAGATAATGCTGCCACTAGCAGTGAATCTTGCTCTACCATCTCGAGTGATGCTGATGTTGCTGTAGTGTCAAGTTCTGGTGAGTCATCTGGAGTAGCAGATGATGGCAGTGAGATCACACTCCTGGACTTGTACTCTGGATGTGGTGCAATGTCTACTGGGCTTTGCCTCGGGGCAAATAGCTGTGGTGTAAAGCTTGTTACGGTAAGTTTTACATTTCTGACTCTTCTGGGGGAAAATATAGTTTGATAATTTGTGAAACCCTAGACACCATGCTGTATAATAAATTATTCATTTTATGGATGTAGAAATGGGCTGTTGATCTCAACCAGTTTGCATGTGAAAGTCTCAAACTGAATCATCCAGAAACACAGGTATAAATTTTTAGGAATGGTGATTTGAGTTGGTTCCTTATTTTTTATCTTTTGGTTTTTAATGTTGACGTGTGCATGGCTAACATGGTACTTTAGGTCCGAAATGAGTCGGCAGAGGATTTCTTAAACCTGTTGAAGGAGTGGGAGAAGCTTTGTGCTTCCCATTTATCATCAGAAACTAGTGGCCCAGTTCATGAACATGGGGATTCCAAAGGCATGGAAAATGATGAAAGTGATGATAGTGGGGATGAAATTGGGCCTGAAATCTTTGAAGTTGATGAGATATTGTCAATTTGTTATGGTGATCCAAATAAAACTGGAAAATCTGCACTATATTTTAAGGTATTCAACTCGGTCGCGCTTGTCATTTGGATAGCTATGAGGATCCACATGGTATAACCAAAAACTGAAGTAGTCTTTACTCTTGTTTCAGGGGGAAAAAAATGAAGAGTGTGTTAACTATTAATATCAATCTATAGTGTGGTTTGAGTCAGTTTCCTTTTTTAGTTGGACACTTGCTTAATCATTGTGATTGTTTTACTTCTGGCATTTTATTCCATCTTAGGTCCTAAGAGTTAGTGGAAATGCCTCTACTTTTCTTGCTAATTGCTATATTTTCTTCACCATTTTTACTAGATTCGTTGGAAAGGTTATGGACCGGAGGAAGACACTTGGGAGCCTATAGAAGGCTTGAGGTATAGACCGAGAACAATACTTTTGTTGTCATGTTTGAGTTGGCAGTTGAGATATTTTTCAATTTAATGGCTCTCACTTTCTCTGTCTACTTTATAGTGCTTGTGAAGGAAAATTGAAGGAATTTGTTTTGAAAGGCCACAAATCAAAGATTTTGCCTTTGCCAGTAAGTATCTGCTGGTTCTACATACGTTTGAAATTTTATTACTCTAAATTAACGTGTCTTTAATCCTTGCTAATTAGGGGACTGTCCATGTTATATGTGGTGGCCCACCATGCCAGGGCATAAGTGGATTCAACCGTTTCAGAAACAGCCAAAATCCTTTGGCTGATGAAAAGAATAAGCAACTAATGGTTTTTATGGATATTGTTGACTTTCTCAAGCCCAAATTTGTTCTAATGGAGAATGTTGTCGACATTGTAAAATTTGCTGATGGTTTTCTTGGGAGGTACGCTATTGGGCGTCTTGTTGGAAATGGTTATCAAGCGAGGATGGGAATGATGGCAGCGGGTGCTTATGGACTCCCACAATTCCGGATGCGTGTGTTCGTTTGGGGTGCCCTTTTGACTGAGGTAAAAATATTCTTCTCCCTTTCAGGGCCATCATTTAGACTCAACTGATCTCTTATTCTTCTCCCCCTTTCTGGTTTTTCGTGTGATTTTTCTTCTGTTGAACAGAACCTGCCACAATACCCGTTGCCTACGCATAATGTTGTTGTTCGGGGGGTTATTCCATTGGAGTTTGAGGTAATGCTTGATAAATTTATTGTTCCTGTCCACTTGTCCACTTGTCCACTTCCACTTACTGTTGGTTTTAACTATTAATAATCGCTGATGAATACAGTCCAACACAGTTGCATACAGTGAAGGTGCTAACCGAGACCATCTCAAAAAGGCACTTTTTCTTGGTGATGCTATATCTGACCTTCCTCCAGTACGTAGAATTCAAAATTTTCTCATTTTTTAATGCAATAAAGTAATTCTTTGGTGATATCAGTTTCAATCACTTAATGAAAAATCTGTCAGGTTGAGAATGACGAAGCACGAGATGAAATACCTTATGGTTCTGAACCCGAAAGAGAATTTCAGAAGTTTATCAGACTACGTCGGGACGGTGAGCACGTCTTAATTTAATATTAGCTCAAGGCTTATGTTTGTGCTTCTAGAGTGAATTTGATGCCAAATAGTTTGTATCAACATTGTACAAACGTTGTCTGAAAATATCTTCACTGCAAGCATTTTCCAGCATTCCATAATAGAACTTAAGGCATTTGTCAACATCCCAAAATGGAAATAGGGCATTTATCAACATCCCATAATACAAGATATTGTGAAGCCGTATGCCATGAGCATTGCTTTCATTTGGGTCAAATTAATGTGAGTGTTTTCCATATGCCTCCTGTTATTATCCCATTAGTGTAAAAAAATTAGTTGTAAATGATAAAGTGGTAAATATATATTTCATGCTAATAACGCGCACATTTTACTAAACGTTTTTTTCCTTTGATGTAAAGTCACTATCTGACCAACATATCCTGTATTCATTTACTGTTGTTTACAGATAGTACACCAGACATTCTTAGAGTACTGTGAGATGCATTAAATTTACATACTCATATTCTGTTGAAATGTGGATTTCTTGCTCTCTTTTTTTTCCCTTCCTGCATTGCGACCCTTCCTGTTTTATCTTTCAAGTTTGACACCATATTCCATTCTTTTTTAAAAATCATTTGTCTTAAACACGAGGAGTTAAGGGCTTGTTCTATTCAACATTAACTAACACAAATTTTATCAACTTTTTCTCTTTCATCATTTACAACCACACATTCAATTATTTAATATATTTTCCTCAAACTTCAACCACACATTCAACACGTATATCAAGAAAATTAACTTTACCACCAATCAAACATACCCTAAGAGTCTTCCAATCTAGTTTCGTATAGCACTGTACATGTAAACATCCTTCGTTTTAAACTCAAGAAGCTTTTATTTGCTTGCCGATGATTTTCATTAGCTGAATTTACCACTTTAGCCAGTCTAATTTTTATTTTGCCTGATGTCTATTGCTTCGTATCAATTGTTGTTTTTGAATGTTTACATATAAATAAAAGCAGGACAATTCTTCCTTCTTCAAATTAAAAACATTTCCATTCAATGCAGAGATGCCTGGGTGCTTATTGTTTAACTCTGAGATAGCTGAGCACAAATTGTATGATCATCAGCCCTATCTACTAAACCAAGATGATTACCAACGTGTTTGTCAGATTCCTAAGAAAAAGGTAATTTATCATCTAGGCCCAGATTTATTTATGCTAAGCAGTAAAAGGTTTAATCTGCGGTTTGCATTTTGAACAAACTGGTTTTCAGGGTGCAAACTTTAGGGATTTGCCAGGTGTTAGAGTTCGGCCAGATAACAAAGTTGAATTTGATCCTGATGTAGAAAGGGTAAAGCTGCCCTCCGGGAAGCCTTTGGTATGTTTTCTCTGACTCTTTTTCTACCATATATGTGCCCATCTTTCTTGATTGCATTCATGTTGAATCACCTGGAAAACATTTTCCCACCTTCCACTTGGATTAGATTTTCCATCAAAAGTGGCTCATTTGTGCATAAAATGGTTGTACATGAAAAATGTATTCCTTGAAAAAATTTTGTATCAAAAAACAAAGTAGGAAAACCTTCTCCTTGATTTGACATTTTCCTAGAAAAGTTTTGCCAATCAAACACACACTGTTACTATTCTATCTAACTGTTACTATTCTATCTAATGTGTCCATTCAAACTGGCAGGTTCCAGATTATGCAATGACTTTTGTGAAAGGGACTTCATCCAAGTATGTCGTCATCATTCTTTTTCTTTTCCTTTCCTTTTTTGGCATAATGTATATGCTTATTCATGGAAAAAGGATTGCTCTCATGTTTTCAATTCTTGCAGGCCATTCGGCCGGCTGTGGTGGGACGAGACTGTTCCAACAGTGGTTACTAGAGCCGAACCTCATAACCAGGTAACCTTTTTCTCGTCATATAAATCACACTTAAAACTATACAGACATGCAGGTTTTGTGCTTGTATAGCATCATAACTTAAAGTCTTGTGTTTTAGACAATTATACACCCTGTTCAAGATAGAGTTCTTACCATTCGTGAAAATGCTCGTTTACAAGGCTTTCCAGACTACTATAAGCTTGTTGGCCCGATAAAAGAAAGGTAACTGGCACTGCATTTTGTCAGTAATGTTTTATCTTCACTGTAGTGGTTTTCTCCAACCATTTGTACAATTTTCTTTCCTTTTTCATTTATTCTTTTCCTTCTCCAAACACTAGGTACATTCAAGTTGGGAATGCAGTCGCGGTGCCTGTTGCTCGAGCATTAGGGTACTCGTTGGCATTGGCATTGAAAGGATTATCAGGAGATGATCCGTTATTCACCCTTCCAGAGGAATTCCCAAAGATAGCTAATGCTACCTCTCCCGAGGTATATATCTAACCATTATGATTATTTATTGGAGTCAATTGATTATGCCTTGATTCTTTGGCAAACTAAAGTCAGACTGTGTTGTAACTTGTAAAACTACATTGATGTTGTAACTTGTCATTGCCTTTGCAAACGGAGGTAATTTATATCATTGATGTCAGAATTATCAATTGTAACCAAGCAAATGATTGGTAAATTTGTTGATTGTTTGTTATTATAGAATTTTACATTTTGAGAAATTAGTTGTAATTATGCAGCTGAAGTGTGTAATGTTTGTAAAGGTTGTGGACCAATTTACCTACTTAGGTCTTGTTTTATCTACCATAAAGTTAATACTATAAAAAATTACTTGAATTGTGTATAAATTGTGTTATTGAAAATAAGAGATCGTATATTAAAAAATATAAAATAATTATATGTGCAATTGAAAATAATGAGAGAGAAAAAATTTAAATTTTATAGTGGAACGATGGTGGCAAAAACAATGCTGGTTTAGGGCTAATGTGTAAGTTTTCTTTTGGGGGCAAATGAAAAGCAGGTGATTAGGGCTCTGTGGAATAATGGTTGGTGGGGTTTTCAACTCTATATATTTGGTTGTATCCCATTGAACGGACAGGTCAAGATTCTGGGCTGTGGGGTAAGGAAAATAAATTAGAAAATTTTGAGTGGTTGTTTGGTATAAACATTTTGGAGGAAATAATTTTGGAAATGACTTTGACAAGTAAAAGATGTTATGAATTTTATTGTAAGTGTGGCTTTTAAAATGAAAAAATTTATGAAAAAGTAACTTTTGAAATCGTGAGTGTCGTACAAGCACGCAGCGGTTTCAATTTTTATTACTCAATTAATTTTATTATTATTTTTAGAATCTCTTTCTCTGAATAATATAATATATCTTATTTATATGGTAGTGGTTGAGATGGATTTGTCACGTGAGAGTCATTTTTTGTTCATGAATAGTACTAGTGCAAAAGTAATGAGTGTAGTCTTTATACAAGTCAAAAATGACAGTTATTCCTTTACTAGATGAATTTTCAGCCTATTATTTTGTTTAATTTTCGACTTAATTTTCGAAGGTAATTATTCAATTGGACTTTTAGCATTTCCGAGCAGTAACCTAAAGACTAAAAGTCAACATTGTCCACGACCTAGGTGCATGACTCTTTTTGCACATTTTTTTGGACTAATAGTGAACGATGCTCTATGTTACGCGTGCGTGACAATTTTATATTTGAACAATAGCTTATATTTTATTAAATTAAAGGTGACCAATTATTACTCATCAACAGTTCAGCACTACACCATTATCTTATCAACTTATCATAAATAACATTAATCAAATTTGTTTACACTTGATGAAAATAATAGACGTAATGGATATTAACCTAACTCTTCAAATCAAATAATTCAATATAATATTAAATCAACTTGCAGTCTACATATTAGACTTCGATAAGAAAAATGAAATTTTACATATTCAAGACAAATTGATTTAACAATTAAATAAAATTTTCTTTTGAAGGTAACAATCAAATAAATTTTTCTTAAGGATTACATCTAATATGTTAATAAGGTCATTATTCATATTCTCACAAGTCTCCTTCTCCATTCCAAATGTGAATTGGAGATCCTACGTGACAGAGAGGTAATGACATAAAAAAATTACGAGTCCCATATTTTCTTCTTTTTTTTTCTCATCCTCCTTACTTTTTCCCCTTTTTTTTCCCCACTTTTCTTCATAAATTTCCGTACCACTTCTATATTCCCACATTCAATTTCAGATCCTCTTAGAATTATTCCAACTCTATTGAGTATGTCATAATTATAGCACGCTCTATGATTTTCCAGTCATATACGATCTTTATTGGGAAAATCGAGACCATATTTAAAATTAACATGGCGAGGCGAAATTCCAAGAGTTCGGAAATTTTTCCGACAATTTCATTTACTTCAAAAATTTTGACTTTGACAAAAAAAACCTTGGTTTTGAGCAAACAGTGTCGTCAAAAATTTTTTCGAACTACTGGAGTTTGGCCATACTAATTCTAAATCTGGTCTCAATTTTCTCAGCAGAAGTCGTATGTGACAAAAAAAAAACATTGAACGTGCCATAATTATGGCACGCCCAATGGTTGGAACATTGCGGCACATCTTCCACTATTTTATCATTATTTTTAAATTCTTTCTATATTTTTCTTATTTTTTCATTTTTCCCTCTTTTTTTCATTACATATCCTCTATTTTCTTCTCAACTAAAATTTCATGTTCATTACATATCCTCTATTCTCTTTTCAACTAAAATTTCATCTTCTCTCCATCTCTCTCCTCCGTATCATCTCCCCAATTCACATAGGAGATGCTCTTAAACGGGAACTTCGTTGCTTCTGCTTGGACTAGGAAAGGTAAATGCTAGAACAAACTTATAATTAATTTAATATGTAATAGTTGTTATGAATAATAATTGAAGAATAATTATTAGGTGTTATGAATAATTGAGAATAATGTGGTGGTTATGAATTATGAGGAATAATTTGGTGGAGGAATAATTTGGTGGAGGAATAATTTGGTAAAAGATGTAATTATTATATGTGAATGACTATTATACCCTTGATGAAATTATGTAATTACGATTGTGCCATTCGAAGTTTTCCTATAAATAGGGCGATTATTAATGAAATTCATTCACGAGAATTCCTTCAATTCATTCTCTCTAAATTCTCTATTGTTTCTATACTTTTATAACACGTTATCGACGAGTCTCTAGTAATTTGAGTAATATGAAGGAGTATCTTTCTGATTGCATCTTATAGATGATCTTCTATATCGTAAACCAGAATTATTATAAATAACCTAATCCATCTCCAATCAATACTTATCTTTCTTTTCTCTCTTATTTTTTTTTCCCACTTTCTCACGTCTCACTCTCTCTATCTTCCCAATCACTCACAAAAAACATTTATACAGAGACAAAGAGTTGTGGGCAATTCAAGAATTAGCAAATGGAGGAAATACCTGCATGTTCAATTGCTTATGCCTAAGAAAAAGGAAAAGGTATATATATTATATTACTTTATAATATAATAATATATTAAACTATAATATTCGTTTTCTCGAGATATAAGGAGCATACGTTATCAAAATCAAATTTTCTCGACTCCATTATACTCGATTTAACGAGAGCTTCGATTTGACACCAACATTGATAGGGTAATAACTCGTTTTGAAATATGTTATTATCAAACTTTCAAAATTTACAAATCAGTACACTAACTTTTGAAAAAGTTACAAAATAGTCCTTGAATATTTTGATATTGATAAATTGAAGTAGAAAGGAGATAATTTTCCAATCGTAAAACATTGATAAAATATTTTTGACAATTTTACCTTTACGAATTGGAATGGACAATTTTACCTTTAGGGTAAAACCGACCTAATTTTGACGACAGTGAAAATGGATAGAATATTCATGAAGAAATTCTAAATCCATTGATTATATAAAATGGCTTGAAGTCCATTTGAGTTAAAAGATCGAATATTATTTTAACTCCCAAGAGTTCAATTACATAATGTACTTATTCAGAAGGATAAGTGTCTTTCTTGTAGAAGTAATGAATATTTGTTCTAGAAGAACAAATTTGCTCCCGTAGAAGCAGTTCAATATTTAATTCTCGCACTTTATTTCTGCAATTTAATTACCGCAATACCTCCTACTTGATGATGGGTTCAAGTCACTAAGCGGAAGGTTTTATATATTTCTCGCACTTTATATGCTAAGTGATGGGTAATACCTTCTACTAAGCGATCCTACTCTGAAGAAGTAGTTAAATATTATGCAATTTAATTCTTGCTATTTAAATTAGTAAATTTATATTTATTACAATAATTCCCATAAGGTAGGTTCGACCACCTATTGGAGGAAATTTAATTCTGCAATTTAAATTTATGCACTTTATAGTTTGAGTATATTTCAATGTGGTGGGTAATACCACACGATTGGTGTGCATATTTTCAATGTGGTGGGTTATACTACACGATTGGTTATAATCTAATCATACTCCGTAAGAAGTAGTTGATCAAATATTCTAATCCTACTCTCAAGTAGTAGACGATGAGAATAAAATTACTTCTCCATATATCTAGAATATGAATGGAGAAAATTGAGCAAGTGGTACTTGAAGTTACCATTGGATAAATAGACGAAAGTAAAATCTTTGAATAGATCCCATGTTGATAAATCAAAGAAAATATATCGCATGGAGAAATTATATGAAGTAATCTCATCGATGATATGAGATTGTATTAATATGAGAATAAAATGCTCTTGAAGAAGCATAATCACTAGATTGTGTATTTGAATAAAGCCAATATGATATTATTATTACTCAGGAAGAAGTACAAAGCAGTCGAAGTGGAACATATTGAGAATATCAAAAGATGGCATTAAACACTCGAAAATATAGAAATGCAAAAAGAATATACATACTGAATCCATAAATGAGGGATGCGTCTCGAGAGTATAAATACTCCGTAACTCTGCCACCATCAACATTAGGATTCATAATGAAATATTTAAAGGATCCGAATTTCTTTTCGCTGACACCAAGTGGTCTGACCAAGCGGACTGGGCTTCCACAGATTCTTGAACATATGTATGAAATTTGATGAGTAGTTCATCAACAAGATCTTAGCGTAAATAAGTATTTTTCTCGCTGAATGAGAGATAAACTTATTATTTACACCCTAATCTAGAAACGCTAGTAAGCCATCAAAGAAATTATTAATATTCAACAAACCTATTGGTTTGGCATGAAAATTCCACTGTGCCAACGAGGCTATATTGAATATTTCCTCCAGTGTGTTGTAGCCGCCTGGAAGGACAATGAAAGCATCACTATTATTCATCATATACATCATGCGATTGTGGATGGATTGCGCTTGTAGCACCAACCTGCTTGGACCCATGGTAGAAGCGGCTCCAATTCGAGTATTAGATCCAACTAGATGGAAAGGTATTACACTCGAAACTCTTATTCCCCATGATTGTGCGGCCATTATAAGTCTAGCTAAAAGTTTGTTGTTGGTTCCTCCGTATAGTATATTGATTTCTTATCTCCCTAACCCTTTTACGAGTCGGTTTGCCATATCCACATATTAGATATGGCCTAGCAGTTTAGATCCACCAAGAATACATACGGTTTTAATATGGCGAGGTAAAAGCTGACTTGTATGAGATGATTCTAAAATCTCCACATCCATCTCTACTCCTATCTCTCTTTTTGCACTATATTTTCAACATGAGAGATATATGAATCCCTCTATTTAAAGAAAAATTTTAAAACCAATAATTGAGTGCACTATTTACTTTTTGACAAATATGAAAGAGAAAAAAAAATGCAGAAAATTTTTTTAAGTGAAAATGACATATATCTGTCGGTGATTGAAAAATAATATATATATACATATATATATCTTAAAATCGAAAAACAATATTTACAATTACAAGAAAAACATTGATCTTCGTTATTACACCGAGCTTCCTTATATTAATATGAGAAAATTATTATACTAAAATTTTCTACTAAATTTACAAACAGGATCTTCTAAAGTTTTTCAAGACTGTAACGCGTTTGTTGATCTTTGAATTTGGCCCATAAGGCCATTAGCTCACCTTGTACGTGTCCACTAGGATGTGTCTCAAGAGCCTGTTGAATATCATCCAAAGGCTCCTTACTCAATCCATTCTTAATGAATGCTATTTTATCTTCTCGATTTCTGGACAAGTACCCCACAGATTTACATCGAGTGTCACATGTCCACCGAGCACACTTGTAGCATCCTCCTAATCTTTTTGCTCTCCGTTTCTTTGAAAAACTACTTTTACCCATACCAGGCATGTATTTAGAAGGAATTGAAACCTCACGGATAATCGAACCTTTGCTTCAATCAAGTATCGGATATCTTGTGGGATACCCTTATTCATTAGCATCCTTAATCTTTCCAAATTTACATCGATAAATCTTTTTAGGATTTTGATCGGTAGTGATGGATAGTATTTTCGAAGATTTGAGAGCATATGATCCATTATAATGTATAGACCCTTGTTAGGATGAATTTTGCAATAATTTTGATGATTTATTTATAGAATAATACGACGCGTATGAAATAAGACTCAGATTTTAAATAAATAATATGAAGCGTAAGAGCTACGATTTGAATTAAATAATAGCGGATGTGATGCGTATGAGCTGTAACTCAGTGTTTGAGCGATAGTAGACAATAATGTCACCAAAAGATGATGGAATATGCTCGGTGAATTATTTCTATGATAAATCATGTTGAGCACTATACTGAATCTTAGTGAAATAGATATAAGAATTTCTTGAACTAGAAGTTTAATAATACTCGTTTGCAAACCTGATGACCATCGGTTTAAATAATTATTGAAATCAATATTTCAAGTGAAGAATTAAAAGAATTCTCCAATGATTGTTCTCGATAAATGATGAAATCATTACTAGCCAATATTGGGAATAAATCCCAAATATATCTGGAATAAAGGGTGAGAAGTATGGGCCCACTCATCGTCCATGTGGACTACTAGATATTATGATATGGATCCACTAGATAGTCACATGTGTATATGATTCGTAATTTGAAATTTACGAAATATTTGCTCACGGTATAAGCATGATTTCCAAATTTAATGATAAAACTAGTAAATGTATATCCCAATACTTGAATAAATCCCTGAAGGATTGAGTATGCGCATACAAGTGGGATATTATATGGCAAATTATTTAAAGTCCTCAAATAAATTGCCGATATCGAGAATAGAATGCAAACGGTCTAAATTCCCATATTAAGGCTAAATGATGAGAACATATATGATTAAAATCATACCAACTGTATGAGTTTTGGTGTTCTAAATTTTCTCAACATGAGGGGGAGTATTAAAGGTTGAAAATAATATGTGAAATGTATCATGTTATATCCTCGAAATTGAAATACGAACTTGAAGTTCAAAGATGCATGAAAGGCTATGAACAATCACATATATCAAAGAACGATGCTTTGATAAGTTAGACGCTGTAAGCGTTGATATTTCCCCAAACATATATATCAAAGCAAATTATAAAAGATGGTCTTAATAACGGAGGCATATGCTCTTGAAGAGTATATAGACATAACTATATTGTGTAATCCTACAAGAGGATTGATAATGAGATATCTTGATAAGTTATGTCGATATGAGGAAAGAAATGAAATTGAAATGTGTCGACACGATATGAAAATGTAGCGCTACATATGATCAATGATAATGAAAATATTGAGATATATTGAAGATGATAAATGGTGAATGTGAAATCCTTAACTTATGAGATGATGAGATGATGATGACTAGTGCTCAAGTTTAAAGATAAGAATGGTGGTCATTATATGTTGCATGCTCATGAAAGTTAAATTACCGATCGTGTGTGTAGTACCGAAAAGGAAATTAAAGGATCGGATGAGCTAAACCCGTGTTTATGAGTACTTAAAGGGTGAGCTAAGCCTGGGAATGAAATAACCTATTAAGTGAGTATTAAATGTTAAATGATATATTTTAAATGTTAGTTAGTTATGAAAGTTTACTTATATGTTTATATGTTTTTACGATGAATTTATATGCTTTAAATTGTGTGTTTGGAGACATGTGTTCATGGTGAATGTTTTGTAGTTGTGTCACGAAAATTGATGCACTCTAAATGAACAGAAGAAAGTATAAAACTAATGTATATGATACTCATACAAATGTATGAAAGATTTTGAAATCTTTGCAGCGATAATTGTATAAAATACGCGTTGCACTCTTTTTCCCTCGACCGGCGTTTTATCCCATCGGGTTTTCCTAGCAGAGTTTTTAATGAGGCAACTTTAAAGCGTATTCACATGAATAATGTACTTTTTCCTTCATTGGGTTTTTCCTAATAAGGTTTTAACGGCGATATTCACAGATATATTGAAGCGATAGGAGAAATTGATACTGATGTATCTATTGGATCGAGTTATAATGGAGCTAATGCTTTAGATCCAAACGATGATGATATTGAAATCATTTACCGTAAGTAAAGATATCAGATTACCGAATCTAAATCAAGCGGAGCGGTATCTTCTTTCCTTCGATCAAGTTTTTCTCACCCGCTGGGTTTTTCTTGTGAGGTTTTAGCGAAGACGCGTGAATCTTCATATCTGTTGATAGACATCGGGAGCGATGTTTTGATGAAGCGATATATGCTCATTTATCCTTGATCGGTTTGGAAGTTTTTCCTGGGTTTTTCTCCAAAGCAATTGAAGGCGTTTGTATTAATAGTCGATTCAAGTGTTATGAATAATAATTAAAGAATAATTATTAGGTGTTATGAATAATTGAGAATAATGTGGTGGTTATGAATTATGAGGAATAATTTGGTGGAGGAATAATTTGGTAAAAGATGTAATTATTATATGTGAATGGTATTATTGTGATGAAATTATGTAATTACGATTGTCTTGAATTCAGTTTTTCCTATAAATAGGGCTTCAGTTATTAATGAAATTCATTCCTGAGAATTCCTTCGAATTCATTCTCTCTAAATTCTCTCTATTGTTTCTATACTTTTATAACAATAGTAATAATATAAATCAATAGGCGGCTAGTACTGGCGAAATACATGTTTGGCCCCGACTTAAAATTCACTTCTTTATACTCATTATTGTTGCTCCAAAAAAGTGAAAAAAAAGGGGAAAATTCTGGAAATAAGCAGCTTAGGGACTATAATCAACAGCCTTCCTCCAACATAAAATTTTCGCTATGATCAATAATGGAGCACATAAACATTATACTCAACGCAGGCATCACCAGATTTGAGATCAAACGTATGAGTCCTCGCCTGAACATAACCTCGAGCAAATCGGAAAGCTCCACTTCCTCCGATCACCGGCATCTCCCTCACCTTGTTGAGAACCGCATTTCTCCCCATCACCGTAATTGTACTCCCATTATATTTCCCCTCGACAAATACAAAATTCATCGTCATCAAAAGCCCTAATTCTTCCTGCGAAGCCAAAGCGTAAAACCCCTGTGCTCTTCCAACCGTTTTGGAGCTCAATTCAGGACCCATCGTCAACGGATTGTCAATCATACTTACCATTCCGAATCCGCTGGCCCCTGCAATTGCCGGCGGTTTAACGATTTGGATCGATGTCGGCTTTTTACCGCTTAGAATGTCGTGCCAGTAAACTCGGAAATGAGTGAGTTTTTCCTTGCGAAATCCGAGCATCCTAGCGTCGATTTCCGCCGGAAAATCATTGTTGTGAGGCTCGCCGGAGATGGCAGCAGAGAGAAGCGAGATGGTGAAGAGAAATAAAATTGCAGCCATGGAGTAGAAGAAGCAGAAGTAATTGGGTACGTTTTTGGTGAAGGTTCAGTGTTTGATCTTTTCTCCTTCAGCATGTATATATATATAGACAGAGAGATTGCAGTGAGTGAAATTTAGCTAATTTTTATAAATGGAAATGGAAAGCTGCAAAAAAGCCCCTCATACTATTTTTTTGTGAAAACTTAGTCCACTACCTTTTCTTATATATTTGAGGAGCGTTCTTGTCATATATATAGAATAACATGAATTTGTTCACAGGGCACATTTAGCGTGTGTTCGTGTGTGCTTATTTTTGTTTAAAATTTTATTAAAAGTGGAGTGTAGTGGCGGGGACCACGAGATGTGTGGATAATAATGAGTGATGATGTGAAATGTGTGGTTGATATTGATGTTTGACTTTGACTTTTAGTAATAGGTAATTTTTAGGTGAAAATAAGTGGAAACGAACACACGCTTACTCATCGGTTATTCACTTATCTTTACAACTTACCTGTCCATACTTATAAACCAATAATAACATTATTAATCTCGTTGCCTCTTAGCACTCGATCTATTTTTTCGGATTATTGCTGTTCCATCGGAATTGCTATGGTTGTCTAATTGATATATAATTGATCTAGCACCAGTGTTCATATTTTGTAATAGTATTAGCATGCCTATTTTGACAAGAAACCAATGTTAGTTTCTAGAATCTAACATTATATGTATCAAACTCGATGATATATATATGAGTTCTTATTTATTAACAAACGGGTATTGACTGGAAAATCGTGATATAGTATTACCCGATTCAAATCATTCATTACAGTTGTCGTGTAATCGCCGACACTTATAATATATGATATGATTTGATAAATGGTGTATGAATGCAAGAACGATAAAGAGATAGTGCAATGATGCCAAAAGAGTTGGTTAAGCAACAAGGGCATTAAGCTGATTAGTTAATTGTGAAGAATTATTGAGCAAGCCCCACTCGCATTTTTTTGCTTTAGTGCTGTGATCTTTGTGCCCTTTCCGACTTTGAATTGTAAGTGTTAGGTAGATTTCAATTTGTGTGAACGTTATTTTTTTTTAGTTGATGATGATGCTGCCCAAAAAGACCAGACAGAATAATCCACCTGGACCCTCCTAAACTTCTACGCTAGTTTGAAGTTTGAACAAATTATTGAGAAGGACTAAAATAAAAATATCATATACATAAACAAAGATGTTCAAGCATCGTTGATGGTTCCGTATTTACGGAACCATCGATGAGTTTTGAGGGTCCAACCGGTAGCCATTTTGAAATTCGAGATCAAATTTAGGTCCAACACTGCGATGGAGAGCTCCAGAAATTCGAAACGAAATTTTCCGGCGATACCAGTGGCGAGTGTGGCCACCGGTGTCGCCGAACAAGTTTTCGAATTTTTGAAACTCACCATCGCCGTACTGGACCTAGATTTGGTCTCGAATTTCAAAATGGATGTCAGTTGAGCTCTCAAAGCGCATACTTACCGAACCATTGATGGTGCTTGAACGTCACTCATACATAAAATAGTTGCCTAATTTGAACGAATGTGTGGAAAAAACACAATTTTATTAAAAAATACGAGGTTGTTTTTAATTCAACTTTGGATATTACCTACAATAGTATAAGTTACATCAATTCATTTTCAATGTTAGTGATACATAATGTGATTTACTATAACGAAGAAGTAAATTACAATATTATACCTATTAAATTTATCAATCTCTATAGATTTTCTCAAAATAAAAGGAAAAGAAAAAAAATAAAAAGATAAGAAAAACATTCACTCTAATATATTATCCATAAAAAAGGCGAGTCAACCAATTTGCTGCATCACAAAATTCCTAAATGACTCCGGTCAATCTTTTGGTTGGAAAGCAAAAAAAAAAAAAAAATAGCAAGATTGAAGGTCGAGTGTTGAGGACCATAAGTTGTACTATAGATATTAATATTTAGCTTTAACTCAGTGGTAAAATTAAAACTTAAGCTTTAACTAATAAATGGTAAAACTAAAACTTAAGCAGAAGAAAATTAAGATGAGCACAGATTTAAGATATGCTTAGTAGAGATTTTTGAATATATGATTGCAGAGTAAAGAAAACTAATGTGAGAAAATAAAACAGATTGCAAAATCAATTAAACGAGTGGTTAATAATAGTAATTGAAAAAATAATTTTTATTTTAAGTGGTAGCAAACAAATTCTTGATATCTTCCGATTAGGTTCTAGTCATAGTTTATGTATTAGTACATAGCTATACTTGTTAATTTATTCAAGTGTTTTTTGTTTTTTTTTTTTTTGTTTTTTTTGGGAAACTTTTTCTTTTTATTTATTTATTTAGAGTACAAGTTGTACACGTCATGACATAGTACTAAAATACAATGCAGCCAAACCTATTGTGCTAGCGGGAACTAATCGCTCTACTAATGAAAATTATAGCTCCCTTACTGGTGGGATAATTATAACAGCACTATTGGCTATAACTAGCCTCCCTATCAGCGGAGCTAAGATTGTTCTATTGGTGGCAATTAAATCTGATAAACAAGAGATTGGTGGGAATTGAACTTAGGACCTTTATCGGGACCTCAAATTATCCTCAATCGAACTTGGTATGCAAGTTTATTTGTTTTATTTAATTTGCGTCCAACTTGAACTACGCAGGACGGTGACCCCTGCCCGTCCAAAACGAAAAGTAACTTGTTTTTTCCGTACGGATGCGTAAGGACAAAGGTGGAAATCAAGACTTGCATGCTAGCAGCCTACCATGCGTCGACCACAGTGTGTGATGATTCATATGGAACACGCTTTCTAAAGCCTGCTTACACGCTTCTAGGACATTCTTGCCTTTTACTCAAACCGTTCCACAAGGGTGTGCTAGGGGACCATATTGTTAGAATGAGTGGTGAACAAAATTGAGAGTGGGGACCCACATTTTTTTCTTTTTAAAATCACTTTACTCTCAATCACTCCACTTTTTCTCCAAAAATTTTCATGCCATGTCTATTTTTAAACTTCAACTTAGAATTCTTCTATTATTATTTTATTATTATTTTTAAATTTATTTTTATATCTCTTTTTTTTTAATTTTTCCTTTTTTCTTTTATATCTCTTTCTATTCATTTTTAATTTAATTAAACTAATTATTTTCTCTCTATTTCTCTATTCCACATTATTTGCAATTCACACCTCAATTGGGAATGGCCTAATATTCAACCAAGTACAGCTGTCAGTCATTAATTGCCCAATCTCATTTCATTAGCTGCCTTTGGGCTTTGACAAAGATTATCAAAAAATGAAACTTGGATGTGCGACTGTCTGATTGAAAAAATAAATATAAGAAAATTTTAAATAATATAATATAAGTGATCGAAAATGATGTAGCAAAAAAAAAAAAAAAATCGCTTAAAATTTTTTCCCAGTTTTCTTGAATGGAATGAGTATGGTTGCACGTGTCATCACTTTTGAGGTTGTCCAAGTTTGAACTGAAGTGCTGCATGACCAACTGAGTCCTCGAAAAAGATTGTTTGTCCTAACCCTGTGAAAATAATCGCACCATTATTGAGATAGAGACGTATTATATTTCAAAATTCCAAATTATTTTCTTTCATTGAAATTCACTTTAAAACGTATGGCGTTTTTTCAAAAATAATAAATTTTTTCCTAAAAAAAAAACAAATTGTTACCTAAATTATCAATTAATTATCACCATTTTTGAATGTGTTGACCACTTATGTTTTCAGATCTTAATTAAAATCCTAAACGTTCATAGTCGCTGTTGTCACCTCCTTGCGTTCGTTATCTCACATCGTTGGAAAATAACATTTCTCTTCATCTAATAGCACCAAATTTGAAGTGATCAGGTATTGCAGTGGTAACACCTCGGCCGAATCTCAGGGTATACCTGAGTTCGATTCTCACCCCCGCTCCGAAAATGACTTTGAATTTGTGGATTTAGTTCCAACCCCTTACCAAAAAAAAAAAAAGCACCAAATTTGAGATTCTTATTATTTTTTTATTATTTTTAATATGATGGTAAAATCAAATTCGACATTTCAAATATATGGCCGGTTATTCGTCGAAACTTACCTTTCAACTTATTGATTTGATGTCGTTGGGCATATTTTATTTTATTATTACTTATATAAGAGCATTTCTAATTTTTCACAAACCCCACGTAATATGTGTTTTTACTCCTTATAACTATTTGGCATCGTAGGAGATCCCAACATTAGAAATGCTCCAAAGGGGAGATAGGGGAGGGTAGGAAAATCGAGGAGGGTTGGAAAGTCTTTGTTTAATACAAATTTTAGTGGTATTAATTTGTGCTACACTAACCAAAATTTGGGTCTTGATATTATTAACTTTTCAAATTTTCATTTTTGATAAAAGTAGTGGCACTTTGAAAATTCAAGTTTTAGACTTTTTTTTTTATTGATTCTCAAAAAAGAGCACAAGGAGGAGGGCCTTAGGCCAAAACCTCCAATAACCTATCTAAAAACTTAATGAAATCATGGGAAAAAACATGTAAAAGAGAAATCGACATTGCGCATTGTAGATGCTCTGAACATAATCTAAAAATGACTAACCTATTGAATGGAGGCCAACCCTCATTTATCAAGTTCGAGTACGCCTATGCTTTTCTTCTGTAGATCTGCGAGATGCATATAGTTTAAAAGCTTTAACTTCACGTCCGATGGTAGCTAATTGATCTGCTAGCTGTTTTCCTTGGGGCCATACGTGAGAAATTTTGATGTTGAGTGATATGCTCTTCAGTTGAATTCAAATTTCTATTTGACTGGTCATGGACTCATGTTGTTAATCAGACATTGAATGGTCGCCAAAGAGTTAGCTTCAATCCAAATGTTGCCGAGATTTTGTGGAAATGTCTGAACCCTTTGCAATAAACAATGAAACCGGGGTATATCGCGTAGCTAGTTGTTCACTACTTACTAGATCGACAATTGATTTTACTAGGTCAGAATACAAAAAAGATATGTATTCTTTTAAAACTCTTCGTATTCAAGCCACAAAAGCGATGGGCTAGAGGCCAGTTGGCCCACCATTTTGCCCATTTCCATCATGTTTGACAGTACGTCAGTGTTAATTTTAGGTAAATGAAATTAGGGTATTCGTCATATAATTATTTCTGTCTTATTTTATTATTCTGCGTAATTTTCATACATGGAATGACATTAATATAATATTTGTTTTCACTCGTACATAAGCCATAAGTTCACAAAAATGATAGCTTCACTCTCGTATCATCTTATTCCAAATGCTTTCACTCCCATTGGATAAAAAGTAATATGGTATTCAATTTGGCATTTATCTGATAGAGTGCATAATTATGGAATCCACATCCAAGCACTCTATTAGATGCAGGTCAAATTAGACACCATAACATAATTTCTCACCGGATTACTATTTCGAAAGTTTTAGTTATATGCATTTGGAAGGGAATGGTAAAATTTGTGCCCAATTTATGAATGCAATATCGTAAACGAGACAATTATTTAAAAAAAAATAGTTTGTAGCTACTGTCGATGGTGGCGTTGAAGATCTATTCGTCTGTTCGAAAGTCTTAAGGTTAGATATGTGCATTATTTTTTTTCTTTTTTCCTACTTTGAAAGTGATAGTAGATAATTGTAAATCAAATGTGATGTTTTTAACAAAATATGATTTTAATTGTAGTGTATTAATAATGCAATGTATTTACTAATTTGCATGTTGACAATACATTTACCCATTGAAAAATCAAAAATAAATTTTGCAGTACGTACCATTCTGGGATCGGAGCCAATAACTCGCTTGAAACGGCTATCAAAGTTCATCCTTGTATACATTTGTTCCACCTTGTTCTACAGGGATTCAATCTTCTTGTTCATCGTGGGTTTCTGTCCAGCTTTCGAGGATGGCTTTGTAATCACTCAAGATCACAAAGATTTGTAATATGATTCCTCACCTGGTTGAGCTTTTTAGTGTTGGAAACAGAGGTGGAGTTAGGTGGGCACATGAAGGGAGCAATTGCCATTGCAATATTAGCCGTCGCTCTGGTGACTGTCAACATCAAACGGGCTAAAATCCTAACCTAAATATATGTTAAACAATGCATAGTGCAATAATATTATTTGATCATCCAAAGATAATGAATTGGCATATGTAAAATGCTGTCAATGTTATACGTACGTAATGGAGGATGATTCTTCCCGTATACTCTACATTGACCTAATGTTTATTTTCAATTATGACAATCACTAAGATGAGGTTGGGAAATAAAATGGGGATGACTTTTGTCTGAGTGGTGTGGTTGTATATCTCGAAAAGGAGATTGTCGAGATTTTTTTAATAAATTCTTGTTGATTAGTTTAAACAGATGAGGAAATGACCAAACCTACTTAAGATGTCAAGTCCATCTCTATAGAAATATTTTCGTATTTGTGATATCTTCTTCTTTTTTCTTTTCATTGACAATATTGATATAGTTAGAAAGACATTTACGAGTAACTATAGCGTGTAGTTTACTCATTACTTAATATTACAGTTACTTTCTTTTAGTGGCAATTATTATTTTGCCTTCGCAAGACGTAATTATTGACTCCGCCACTCATTGGAAATGACCTCCTCAATGATGGTTTTTCAAAGAATTGTCATCGAAGGATCCATCATCCCTATTTTTATTTTGATTTCTAGATCCATGGTGACTCTGGTTTGTGATTTTGGTGATGTTTAGGGATAGAGATGTGTTGGATTTTGACTGACTCAATTGTACTATTTTAAGAAGAGGAATTTGGCTTTTGGAACCGAGACCTTTTATTTTACCTTGCAAATCTTTATCTTCAACGAGCTTGAACTTTCTTTTCTCAGAAAACAGAAAAAAAAAAAAAGAAAAAGAAAAAGGAAAAAGAAAAAGAAAAAGCAAAAAAAAAAAAAAAAAAAAAAGAGGGAGTTTGAACTTTCTTTCACCATGTCCGAAGCAGGGCAAGTGACCCCGCTTTATTATGCATAAATTGAACTAGCAATTTTCTCAAGTGCTAGTGGATCTTTTCCATAATATACTTAGGGTACGGTTACACACACCCCATTTTTCTCTCAATACACCCACTATTTTTTTTCGTCCGTACAAAATACCCTTTGAAATATGATTGGCCGAACTCCCCAAAGGCCGAACACCCCAAAGCTTGCTCAACCAGTTATGGCTGAGCCAAAAAAAGAAGGAAAAAAAAAAAAAAGAGAAGGCTGCCAGAATTGGCAGCCAGACAATGGCAGCCATCCATGGCTGCCATGGCAGCAACCGGCAAACCGGCAAAAGAAGGTGCAATTTCATGGCCGGTTGAACTTATGGAGATTATTAATCAACCCATTTTCCTTTCATTATTGTGCACTTTAATTCTTTCCATGGCAGCAACAGGCCAAAGAAAGCTGCAATTTTTTTTTTTTTTTAAAGGTTTCCATGGCAACCATGGATGGCTGCCATGGAAAGAAGCTGCAGAAAAATATATAGCAGCGAAAAAGCTGTAATCTTTTCGTCTTTTTTTTTTAAAGGTTTCTATGGCATAGCTGCAAAAGATATATATTTCGATGGATGTTGGCATGGCAGCGAGCTCAGCGAAAAAGCTGCAATTTTTTTTTCAGTTTTTCTTTTGCTCGGCCAGATATGGCCAAGCAGTTCCATGGGTGCTCGGCCAGTTCTGGCCGAGCAACCCTTGGGGGTGTTCGGCCAGGCTTAGCCGAACACCCCTCACCATGTTCGGTTCCAACTGCAAAGGGTATTTTGGTCCGAGGTGTGAGAGTGGGTGTAATGAGAGGAAAATGGGGTGTGTTTAGCCGCACCCTATACTTAACGCTTCATGCTTGAGCATCCTCTTAGCTATAAAGATGAACAATATCAAGTTTCACCCAAATTTCATAAGGATAGGCCAATCTTGACGAATTTGGCCTTAGCTTCCATTGCAAAATTTCCTTTTTTTTTTTTCAATTTCAATAATTATTCTTAATTTTTATAAAAAAAAATCAATAAGCTTATTTAATTGGGCGGAGTGTAGCGGATTTTTATGCATTAAACAATCATAAAAGAAAGAATCTAATCCAACTTTCAAATATTGTCAGAAATATGCTAATGATCCGATGTCCATTTGTGATGTCATATGGACCGATGATTGACATGTGATCTTCACCCACACCAAAGAGTGGCCACGTGTCAATCAGTGCCGATATATGTGAATGAGATCTTAGTCTTTGGTTCATGGAAGGAAAGTTACTGAAAGCTTCGACACTGCGGATGCTGACAACTAATTAACAAGGATCTTAGATTAAGGTTTTGTACTGTTGATAATATTAGATTCACCGCTAAACAAATAATTTGCCTAATCTTAAATTGTGTTTATTATACTCATTGAAGGACTAAAATCACAAGAAAAGAGGAATTCAATTATTGTGATGTTTCTGATTATTATACATACAATGAATGTCGATATAGGGAAGAATTGGGGAAAATTCAAATATAAGTGCAAATTATATTTGAGAAACGTACCTTGATTTTACGTGCAAATACAGTAAAGTTTAACTTATGAAATTAAAACGTGGAGAATGAAGAAATGCATGGAAAATGATTTGGTTGAAGCAAGAGTTCGATTCTTTGTCCTAATGCCCCTCACTGGTGTTAATGGTTTTATGACATTCGCCGCCCAAAGATACAACAACCACGTTCCGCAACAACAACACCCCAAATTACGTAGACCAGCTAACCTTGCTAATGTTTCGAACTCTCTTCGATACGGACCGGCACTAATATACAATAAAATACGAGGCGCAGATGAACTAAATTTGAGGACATCGCTCAGGCTTTGCAGGGAAAACAATCTGCTGAAGGTTGGGCACCTTGAGTAGAACTGTAGAAGAGAAATTTTGTTCTTCATTCATTTTGTTCGCATGCAATCACATATTTATACTTATATGGTAATTAACAAGAAATGTTTGCAACAATTTGGCACTGACAGATGCTATCATCGAATTACATAAATTGGATGAGCTAAATGAAGGAGGTAGGGTGGTCACCTTCACGAGGAAATTAATGTTGGAAGCAGACAAGGTTCATAGACAAGAGATCATATTGGAAGCAGCTTAGGGGGTTAGGGACTACAATCAATAATGAAGCACATAAACATTATACTCAACAGTGACATCACGAGTTTTGGGATCAAACGTATGAGTCCTCGCCTGAACATAGCCGCGAGCAAATCGGAAAAGTCCACTTCCTCCAATCACTGGCATCTCCCTTACCTTATGATAAATGGCATTTCTCCCCATCACCGTAATCGTACTCCCATTATATTTCCCCTCATCGAATACAAAATTCATCGCCATCAAAAGACCGAACTCTTCCTTTGAAGCCAAGGCGTAAAACCCTTGTGCTCTTCCGACCATTTTCGAGCTCAATTCAGGACCGATTGTCAACGGATTGTCAATCATATTTACCATTCCGAATTTGCTGGCTGCTGAAATTGCCGGCGGTTTAACGATTTGGATCGAAGTCGGGTTTTTACCGCTTCGAATGTCGTGCCAGTAAGCTCGGAAATGGGTGAGTTTTTCCTTGCGAAATCCGAGCGTCTTAGGGTCAACTTCCGCCGGAAAATCATTGTGAAGCTCGCCAGAGATGGAAGCGAAGAGGAGTGTGATGGTGAAGAGAAATAAAATTGCAGCCATGGAGTAGAAGAAGTAGAAGTAATTGGGTATGTTTTTCGTGAAGGTTCAGTGTGTGATCTTTCTCCTTCAGCATGCATACATATAGCCTGACATTGTTGGGAACAGCATCTCCCATCCAACAATTTGCACAGTGCACATGTGAAGACAGACGTATAAAAATATCTATATTAATTTTCTCTTTTTTCATCTCTACATTTTTCTATATTTTTGGTTATTTTTTTCTCCATATTGTCAAGTGTAATATCTTGTTATAAAAAGTGTCAAGGATATTATGGGAAAAAATTATCAAAAGTAGAGAAAATGTTGAAAAGAAGACGGAGGAGATTGACATAAAAAATTTTATGTGTCTATTTCTCTCATGTCACATGTGCTCCGTATACATTGTTACATTGAAGATACTTTAAGTGAAATTTAATTTTTATAAATGGAAAAGGAAATTTGCAAAAAAGCCCCTTGTACTATTTTTTGTGGAAACTCAGTCCACAACCTTCTCTCATATATTTCAGCGTCAATTTTTTTTTTGTTCGAAGAACACCGTACATTTATGAATCAAAAACATTTAGAAATAATTTCTTGATTATCAAACTATATTATGTTAATACTGAAAAATCAAAAGTAATTTTCAAATTTCAAGTTTGTCAATATTTTCAAATTGAGAGTCTAAAATACCCTTTTCAATTAAAAAAAAAATCCTAGAACCTAAGATCTATGATGTATTAAGCTGATTAGTTAATAGGTAATTATATAGACATTACACTTTTTATTTTTACATCACACTATATTGACACCCATTAAAAGTTAATTTTTTTTTTTTATAAATAAACACTTTTCATCAGACAAATATAACATTATTCATAACACAATTCACTTTTCTTTGAAAATTTAGTTTGCACACCCTAACTAAAAATAACAAAAAACTCTTTTTAAATTAAAAAATTACAAATTAGATTATAGATTTCATCTTAGAGAAAGAGGCAAGGTTGAGAGGAGGGTCTGGGTATCCAATCCTAGTATCGACCATTTAATCTGGAAATTGTAAGATCATTCATCACCTATTTTAGACCGACCGATATTGATAATAATCTGCTTTTTTCTTTTTTAACAAAAAAAATACATCTACTTTTTTATTTTTCAAACAAGGCACAATTTACCGAGATAATGAAAGATGTACTTCAAAATTCATGCCATGCTTTTACCCTCCACCGGCCAAACAAAATCGAAGAACTGATCTCGATTTTCGTGATGCAATTTGATGCAATACTTTTGCAATTTCTACAATGAAATATGTCGATATCAATTACATATTTCAACTAAGGGTTTAAAGTTTATGATAGTATATATATAAATATTAATTTAGGAGTTATAATTTATTGGGGAGTATGTATGAATGTCAACAAATAATCTAGGGTTTATTGTGGTATATAGAAATATTTTAGAGCATTTTCATTGCAAATGTCTATTGCATATCCTATGTGAAGGAGATATAGTGATACAAAAAAATGTAGATCCCACATTTTCTTCTTTTTTTCTTACTCTTCTCACTTTTTTCCTACTTTTCCTTCATTGCTTCCCGTGTCAATTTTATATTGTTACATTATTCACTATTATTTTATCATTATTTTTGAATTTATTTATACATCTCTTATTTCTCTTTTTTCCTGCACTTCTTTCTGTTTATTTCTAATTAAAATAATCATCTTCTCTGTATAGTGGATGAAGAAACTTTTGTCGTGTATATATAATTATCCATAGTTAATTCTGAGAAATTATTGGCCAAGCCCTACTCCCACTTAAATTGCTTGGTAGGATTGAAATTTTTATCCATTTTTATTCACTCTTTCTAAAATTGAATTTGATTAAACTAATCATATTCATATATATCGGAGGATCTATATGTACTATACAAATCTCCATCATTCAACTCTATTTATTCTCTCTCATATTTCACATAAAAATACATTAAAAATTCAATCCTAACATGGGCTATGTGGTGATCTTCGTTTCCTTTCCGACTTATGAATTGTAAGTGTTAGGTAGATTTCAATTTTTGTTCACGTTATTTTTGTTAGCTGATGCGGACCCAAATGACCAGACAAAAGGATCCACATGGACCCTCCTGAACTTCTACACTTAGTTTGAACAAATTACTGAAGAGGACTAACATAAAAATATCATAGATGTAAAATAGTGGCCTAATTTGAAAGAACGTGATGAAAAAACACAATTTTTTTTATTACGAAATGCGAGGTGGTTTTTTATTCAGCTTTCGATTACCTATCACAATAGTATCAATTACATCAATTCATTTCTTAATGTTAGCGATACACAACGTGATTTACTGTACTACTAGTATAACGAAAATTCGGGTATGTTTGATTCATAATAAATTTTCAGTTAGTTTTATTTACTCGAATTACGTGTAAATTGTGTGGTTGAAAATGTGAAATAGTATATTAAAAAATATAAAGTAATTGTGTGTATTGTTGAAAAAGAGTGGAGAATTTTTTTTTTTTGAAATTTGTTGTGAATCAAACATACCCGAAGTAAACTATAATATCATATCTATTAAATTTGTCAATCTCTATATATTTTCTCCAAATAAAAAGAAAAGAAAAACGCAAGAAAAGAAAAAGCTCAATCTAACATATTACTAGTATCTAATTTGATGTATCTCAAAATTCCTAATCCTCAATCTGTGCCCGTCTTAATTTTCTTTAAGCTTAATTTTCTTATGCTTAAATTTTAGTTTGCTGCTTAGCTAAAGCTAAATAATAATATCTACCATACACTTATGGTCCTCAATGCTCAACTTTCAATCTTATTATTTGTTTTTTGTTTCCTACTAAAAGATCGACGGAAGTCATGTAGGAATTGGGTGAAGGACAAACATATAAAAATACAATTTTTCAAACCCCACATATATCAACTCACTCTTTAAATACCCAATCATAGCAATAATTTTAAGTTAACTTTCCAAATATACCCTTCATTGCCACAACATGAAGTCTGGAATGTTTTCCGGCCCCCATTTTTCCGGGTCAGGCCATCTTCTCCGGCAAGCTCCGATCACCTTTTCCAACCACTCCATTTCCGATGATTTTTTCTATTTTCAGGGGCCACCCACCCCCGCGCAAGCCTATCCCCCATCCCAATTGCAAATTGAGGCTATGGTTTTCTAGTTTGGCGGCATTGAAAATCCTTATAGATACGTTCACATCAAGAAAGTGTGCTATAATTTCCTTACAAACCTGAAAACACCATCCTGACCTGTTGGAAGAGATGAACAGCCACCGGAGGGCTTGATGAGTATGGTGGTCGTTGGAGTTTTTTTTACTGAAACTGTAGGAAATGATTATACTCTATATTATAGAATATAGATTTGGTGACTATTTATCTTCTCCATCAACTGGTGCTTCTTCTTTGCCACTGTCGGCCTCTACTTGATTTAAATATTTACAACTAAATTCGAATCCTCTTCTCTCGATTTATGGTGAGTTTTTTCTTTCAAAAATGAAACTAATTCAATAGCTAGATTGAAATATGATTTTGTCAAAAAGACCACATCATTGAAAGAATTCCAGAGCCAGAAAAACCATATTCGCAGAAGTTCGAGGGTCGGGGTGGGGAGGGAAAAAGCTGCAAAGAGAGAAAGAATAGATCTAAGCGTGGGGTGGTTGGGGGTAGGGTTTAGCTAGATATGGTTCTTGTCCATGGTTTTCTCCGGTGGTTGGGGATTGGGTTAGGGGTGGGGAGGGATGGGGGAGGGTGGCCGGAGGGAGGAGAAGTTGGGAGAAATGAGGAGATGAGAATGAGGAGGAGATGCAGATTGATGGTTGGGAGTTGGTGGTAGGGTGTTGGAGGGGTGTGGGTAGGAAGAAGGGGGAGAAGTTTTTGGTCCCAGTGGAAGAAATATTATTGCTAAATTTGTCTTTGTCTTTTTACAAAGCAAATGTTAAATTTGAGATTTCATTTATAAAGGTTGACATATTTGATATTTTCTTTATATTTAATAGAGATTTTTGAATGTGTAATTGTAGAATAAGGAAAACGAATGTAAAAAACTAAGAGGATTATAAAATCAATCAATAGAGTGATTAAAAATAATAATTGGGAAAATGATTTTTATTTAAATCGCAGCGGATAATTTCTTAATGAATAATGCTAGAGGGACTCCATAATTGACGCCTCTCTTAACACCCATAATCATTTGATCAATTAAAAAAAAAAAATCAAAAATTACAAAATTTTCAAAAATCGGTCAAAAGCTACACAGATCCCCTTTATTCCCATTTCTTTCCATCAGAAAATTACGCTTCCTTTTCTTCCCAATCGCAAAGTTGAAATCCCTAGAATTTCTATCGAGAATCCATAATCGATCTTTATTCTTCGAATCGAGAAACCACACAACCCAGACCTGAGAATTCATAATCGCGATTTCTGCGTTCGACTGGTGTGATTTTGTCGTCCAAAACGTTGGGATGTGATTTCTTTTTCCGCACGAATGTAATTTCCGATTGATAATCCAAAACCCAGGTATGTGCTCTGCTTCGCCTTTTATGTAATTTCCGGTATGTTTCATTGCATTTTTATTTTAACGGTATAGACTTATACCACATAAATAATATAAAGTGGAAGATGGAAGCAGAGCACATACTTGGGTTTTAGATTATCAATCGGAAATTACATTCGTGCGGAAAAAGAAATCACATCCCAACGTTTTGGACGACAAAATCACACCAGTCGAACGGAGAAATCGCGATTATGAATTCTCATATCTGGGTTGTGTGGTTTCTCGATTCGAAGAATAAAGTGCAATTATGGATTCTCGATTGAAATTCTAGGGATTTCAACTTCGCGATTGGGAGGGAAAAAAGGAAGCGTAATTTTATGATGGAAAGAAAGGGGATCCGTGTAGCTTTTGAATGACTTTTTAAAATTTTGTAATTTTTCATTTTTTTAATTGGTCAAATGGTCAAGGGTGTCAAAAGGGGTGTCAGCTATGGAGTCCCTCTAGCATTATTCTTTCTTGATATCTTCCGATTATGTTGTAGTCGTAGTTTATGTACATAGTTGTATTTGTTAATTTGTTCAAGATTGTATTTTATTTTTTATTTTTATTTTTTTTGGGGGATTGACAGGTTGTTCAAGGAATCATGCGGATCTGTTTATCTAATTTGTGTCCCACCTGGCCTACATGGGACGGTGACCCCGGTCCAGTCCAAAACGAAAGGTAGCCTGTTTTCTCTGTTCAGATGCTTAGGGGGCGTTCTGTTTGTTTTGTATTTTCTGTTTTCGTTTTCGAAAATATTTTGGTGTATTCTGTTTTCAATTGCTGTTTTCAGAAAATTAAAAATGCGTTTGGTTTGTTGTTTTGAAAAAATTATTTTTGAGAAGAGAAAATAGAAAATGTGCTTGGTTTATAATTGTTTAAAATGTAATAAATATAAAATTTAAAATCCGAAAATGCGTTTTCCTTATTTTCAACATTTAACACAGAAAACGCCGAAAACGTTAAAAAGACGTTTTCGTATTTTCTATATAAATCTTGAAAACGATTTCGAAAACTTATTTTCGAAAACAATAAATAGAACGCGTTTTCAACATTTTCGAAAATAGAAAATAGAAAATGGGCTGAAAATGGCAAACAGAACGCACCCTAAGGACTAAGGTGGAAGTCAGCACTTGCATGCTAGCATGCGTCGATCACAAAGAGTGATGATACATATGGAACACGCTTTCTAAAGGCTGCTTACACGCTTTTAGGACATTCTCGCCGCCCACTCAAACCACTCCACAACTGTATGCTAACACTAGAGACTAGAGTATAATATTCAACCAAGTTTAGAGGCGTCAGTCATTAATTACCTGCTCTTGTTTCATCCGGAATTGTTGATAGAGATTATTGAAAAAATAAATTTCATGTGCGCGGTTCAGAAGTTAAAAAATAAAAAAGATCGTTAAATAATGTAATAGGTGGTTAAAATCGATGAGAGAAAAAAAAATCACTTAAAGTTGTATTAAATAAGCCTGAACTCCCTGAAGGCAAATGGTGTACACACTTTCGAGGTTGTCCAAGTTTCAACCGAAGTATACTGCATGACCAAATGAGTCCTTGAAAATAATTGCACAATTGCGATAGAGACGTATTCTATTTCAAAATTTTAAATTATTTTCCTTAATTGAAATTCATTTTAAAACATATATGGCGGTTTTTCAAAATAATAATAATTTTTTTTCTAAAAAATAGCAATTTGTTTCATAAACTATCAATTTATCACCATTTCTAAAATCCTAAAGGTCTTCACAGAACCGGTTGTCATCTCCTCGTGTTCGTTACCTCACGTCATTGGAAAATAACATTTCTCTTCATCTAATAGCATCAAATTTGAGAGATTTTTTTTTCCTCGATATGTGATGGCAAAATCAAATTCGATATTGCAAATTTGTGGGATGTCTATTGAAACGTACCTTTCAACTTATAGATTTGATGCTGTTGGGCATATTTCATTTTATATCATTATTATTTTTTATATACAACGGGGAGATAGGGGAGGGTGGGAAAATCCTTGTTTAATACAAATTTTAGCGCTATTAATGTGTGCTACACTAGGCAAAATCTAGATGCGGATATGATTAACTTTTTATTTTTTGGTAAAATAGTCGTATTTCTAAAATTCAACTTTGAGAGTTTTTTTATTGATTTCCAAAATCGACATTGTGCATTGGAGATGCCCTTGGCACGATCTAAAATGACTAACCTACCTAACTCTAATGGAGGGCAACCCTCATTTATCAAGTTTGAGCATACCTATGGTTTCTTTTGTAGATCTGCGAGCCTTATAGTTTTGAAAGCTCTAACTTCATGTCCCAGCTGATTTCCTTCGCGCCATATGTGTGTAATTTTGATGTTGAGTGATGTGCTCTTGAGTTGAATGCGATCATTGATGTACTTGACTGGCCATGGACTTATGTTGTTAATCAGACATGAATGATAACCCCAGAGTCAACTTCAATCCAAATTTTGCGAGGTTTTGTAGAATGCAGCTGTCTAAACCTTATTCAATAGCCAATGAAATCGGGGTATTTCGTGTAGCGAATTGTTCACTACCTACTGGATCGAGAATTGATTTTACTAGGTTACAAAATAGAAAAAATATCGGGCGTGTTTGATTGGAAGAAAAAAAATTCCATTGAAAATGTTTTGCCATGAAAAATATTTTCTCACCTACACCATGAGAAAATATTTTCCATGTTTTCAAGGAAAACCCATATTTTTTATCTTGGAAGAAAAATGATTTCCATGGAAAATGTTACAATCAAACACCACTAAGGAAAAATTTAGATGCATGGAAAATATTTTCCATTCTCAATCAAGCACCCCCTACATTCTTTTAAAACTCGTCTTATTCAGGACACAAAAGGGGTGGGTCAGGCCGGTCCTAGTTGTCCCACCCCTTTGCTCATTTCCATCATGCTTGATAGTTTGTCAATGTTAACTTTAGTTCAACGAAACTTGGGTATTTATCGTATAATTGTTTCTATCTTGTTTTATTACTCTGCACAATTTCCACATGTAGAATAACATTAAATCCACAGTATTTAATTTATATAATATTTTGTCTTCCCCGTACATACACCGTAAGTTCACGAAAATGATAGATGCCCTCTCATACTGTATTCCAAAAGCTTTCACTCCCACTGGAACAAAAATGATATGGTGTCCAATTGGGCATGTACCAAATAAATAAAATGCATAATAATGGAGTTCACATTGAGCACTAGCTGTATTAGATACATCATACATTTTCAATTAGACACTATAACATAATTAATTTCCCACACTATAACATAATTAATTTCCCACTGGATTATTATTTTGAAAACTTCAGTTACGTGAATTTGAGAGGGAATGGTCACATTTGTGCCCAATTCATCATGAATTCAATGTCATAAACGAGACAATCATCAATTACAAAATGGATTAACAAATCAAGTTGACATAGTGCACGAATTGTTGTTGAAAGTGGAGCCAAACGTGGCCTTGTTTTTTTTGGTCAATTATTGTGGCTATAAGTTGGTGAAATGTGGAGACAACAAGTGGGAGACAAGATGGTTGGTGGCTAGGAAGATTTGGAAAGATTTCTTGGTTGTTAGCACACGGATAGGGAGATGGAAGTCAATGCATGCAGTTGGAAATGTTGACAATTGGCACCATCTTCTCCTATAAATTGAGGCCCTTCTTCAGTATACAACCACACCACAACACAACACAATTGAGTGCATTCTCAAAGAGTGAGAGATAAAGAGAGTAGTGAGAGGTTAGAGAGAAAATTGTGAGTTTTTCCTAATACTTGTTGTATCTCCTTTATCTAGTGGATGTGTGATTTCTCTTATTATAAGAGAGAGGTTATCGTCAATTGTACTCTCCTTATATCAGAGAGAAGTTGTTGTAATCCTTTTGTCGATAGTGAAATCCTTCTACCGTTTGCCCATGGTTTTTACCCTGAATTAATTTGGAGGTTTTCCACGTAAAATTTGGTGTTTCTTGTTTTTCTCATTTCTACTTCAGTTGTAATTGTGTGCCCAATTCCACAACCGATCCTAACAATTGTGTCGTTACAATATAATTCTCAATTCTAGATCACTTGCCGAATATCTCTTATGTCACTAGTTCATTAACTAATGTGGTGCAGCTATTTTTCTGGGAATAAGAAATAAATTTTCCAACAACTATTTATTTATTTATTATTTATTTATTGATTTAGTATGAATAATAGAGTGAAATGAAAAATAAATCGGACAACTGAAGAGATTGTGAGCTACCATCATGGGTAGATACCGTCGGTGCTGGCGTTGAAAATGAGTGGAATTGTTCATCCACTCGAAAGTATTTAGGTTAGATATGCCCACTATTATTATTATTATTATTATTATTATTATTATTCAACCTTTTCCTACTTTGAAAGTGATTAGTGATAGTATATAATTGTAAATCAATTGTAATGTTTTCAACCAAACATGATTTTAATTGTAGTGTGTTAATAATGATACGTGTTTACTAATTGTATATGGACAATATATACATTTACCCATTATAAAATTCAAAAGTATATGTTTCCGTACCATTCTGGGCTCGGGGCCAATATGTTGCTTGAAACAGCTATGAGGAGCAATGATCCGATCCCCACAGTGGGGATCATAAGATCCCCTAAGGTAGGGATCTGAACAAAACCACAGCTATGAAAGTGTTCATCCTCCGATCCTCGTATACATTTGTTCCACCTTCTTCTTCACGGACTCAATCTTCTTGTTCATCGTCAAAAGCTTCTTTATCGGACAAAAAAGCAATCCTTTAATTTAAGCTTCTTTTTCTTTTTTTTTTTGTTGGGTTCCCTCAGCAACAAAGTCTAAAAAAATAAGGCACTTGTGCCCTTTTGAATTGTTTCACCAAGCTTACGTTCCTTGAATATATTGGGTTTCTGTCCATCTTCCGAAGATGGCTTTGCAATCACACCAGATCACAAAGATTTGAAATATGATCCCTCACGTAGTTGAGCATTTTAGTGTTGGAAACAGAGGTGGAGTCAGGTAGGGACATGATGGGAGCAACCATTCCTGCAACATTTGCCGCTGCTCTAGTGATCGCTCATACCACTAGTATAATATGGGGAAAGGGTGGCGATTGTAAATGGGAACAGGTCGCAATTCTTGGAACGTCACCCGAAATGGTGATACCTAATATCGCAACAATGGGTGGGGGTTCCATAAACGCCACCCCAAATGACAAAGCATGGCGATTGTTAATCCGAGAACCGCCACCCGTTGTAATTCAATTAAGAAAAAAAAAACTATGTGTGGCAGTTTTAGTGTAAAGAATCGCCACCTAAACTTCACTTTCAAAATAAAAGAAAAAATTCAGATGAACATACACAAACCAGTAAATCGGCTCTAGATACAAAACAAACAAACAATTAAATAAAAAATTACGCAAAGTGGGTTTGCTTCGTTCTCAATTATCTGTTTCTTCTTCAGCATTTGCAAGAATCATATATGCCAAAACAACTACAAAAAGCCATCAATTACACATTTGAATCAAATCTCTTCTACAATCAAATCCAAACCTAAACACCCCCAATTCGCAAATTCTCAAATAAATTAGCACAATCAGAAAAAAACAAACAAACAAAAAACAAAAAAAAACTGAGAAAATACAAACCTAGTGGAAATTTAGGCCAACTAGGTCAGTTTACTTATTCTTCAATTTGTTCATGAAGATTTAAGCAATATATAAGAATTATGGATCTGGGGGATTACATGAAAATTTCATGAAAGTTTGCTTCGTTTTTCTTCAAATTGCTTCTTCTTCGATGCTTATTCGAACGCAATAATTTCCGACATCTATTTACGGGACGTTTCTTCCACTTGCTGGATCTGGGCCCACTTCCACTTTTTGTTGTTGACGAAGGCTAGTTCTTGAGTTATTGGATTTGCGGGTTTTCCTGTGACGCCCCGTTCGTTTTCCCTAAGAATTTGCCATGATGATGATGTGATGTTGATGTTGAGTATGTGTTCAATGTGGTCGGATGTGTCTATAAGTATTCTATGAGGTTATTGAAAGGGTTATGGCCATTTAGTGTAAACCGGGAGGAAAATGCAGGAAATTTGGGTTTACGGCCGTAAGGTTATGAGTTACGGTCGTAATTGTGGTTTTACGGCTGTAAGGGTTCTTTTTACGGCCGTAATTGTATAATAGTGAAATATGCCAAAAGATGCAGAGAGTTTATGACGACCGTATACTGTCGAGGTACGGTCGTAATTATGAGATTTACGGCTGTAATATTAGTGAGAAGATATACTGGATTTACATAATCTTCTTTACGGCCGTATGCATGCTGGGATACGGCCGTATAATATCGATTACGGTAGTAAATGTTATGGTTACAGCCGTAATTTGGGATTTACGGCCATAAATGTTATGGTTACGGCCGTAAATCCCAAATTACGGCCGTAAGTGTATTAGTTACGGCCGTAATTTTAAGTCGGCAGAATGATGTATTTAGTCAGTTTTGGCCATTTTCTTGATATTTTTCTACACCATTCGACCCCTAGACCCTCCCAATCTCATCCTAAGCCATTTGATCACTTATTCAAGGTAATCAAGTTAGTTGGATCATCAAATTTCAACCTAAGGTGTTTCAAGCTAAGGATTGGCTCAAAAGGAGTTGAGTAAAGCTTGATGTGGTTGTCTACTCTTAGATAAGGTGTGTAATGGATACATGAGTTTGTGACATGTGGTAAGCATATTTATGTATATCTCTATGTCTATGTCAAGGCTTATGGTGTATCTCTTGATTTATATGTGAGTAGCCTTATCTATGTGCTAAAGCCTTAGGGTTTAGGTTATGAGTTATGACCTATATGTTGATGTTACATATGTTGATGTTATATCTATGTTAAATGTTGTATGAATGTTCTTGTGAAGGATAGATAGAAGGACAGCTAGTTATTGGCACATTTATTGCATGATCATAGGATAAGAGCATATGAATGTGAAGTTGCCTATCATGTGAATACACCCTTGAAAAGTATATATATGATCTCACGGGAAAATGCCCCGCAAGAGGATTGAGACCTTTGGCCGTCTCAAGGGCGAAGCCCGCAAGAGGATTGAGACTTTTGGCCGAACACGTTATGTGATGTTACGCTCTGGCGTCGATGTATACACATGATAAGCAACTGGGCCCAAAGAATGAATGTGAACATGCATTGCACATGTCCATAGTCCCACTGAGTCTTTATGACTCATCTGGTTTTTGGTTGCATGATTGTAGGTATTTCAGGACAGGATCTTGGCACGGGAGATGGCGGGGAGTCCTCCCAAACTTGATGTGTGGGAGCTCGTGTGGGGAAAAAGAAGGAAAGCTGTGCATCCTGTTTCTATGTTTGCTTTATTGTACTTAAATTGGCACGGGGTCTTTTGAATATGTTACGTTCTCATATTGTACAGAATGTTTTGAGAAATGAAAATATAAAACCCATGGTAACTTTTGTAAACGTATGTATGACGTCTAGTCTAGTTCCGCAGCTCTAACTCAGGGTAGGTTCGTGTTGGCGTTAGATTGGGCGTTACATTTCCGTTTTTCCATTGAATTTATCTAAAGAAAATAGAGAGATAAGGACAACGAGAGAGGGAAGAGAATGCGGTTGTTCTAAGAGCATCTCCATTGCATAACTTCTCCACATCCTCTATTTTTATCTACGTTGCGGAGAGATCGAGATACACAAAAAAATTACGGGTCTCACTTTTTTTCTCTTTTTCTCACTTTCCATACTTTTCCCCACTTTTTCTTACTTTTTCACTATAAATTCCCTTGTCACCTCTATATCTAGAAGCTCAACTTCACATCCTCCACTATTATTTTATTATTATTATTGAATTTGTTTCTACATCTCTCCTACTTTCTCACATTTCCCTATCTTTTACACTACACATCCTCTATTTTCTTTTCAATTCACCTAATCATCTTCTCTCTATCTCTCTCCTCCATATCATCCCTTAATATCACTACCCATTGAAGATGCTCTAAGGAGATGATGAGATATGCCACATCTAGATCTAGACCTGGTTTTTTAATTAGGATCTTGGGTGGCGATTGTTCAATAAGAACTGCCACCCAAACAAAAGAAAACATTATTTTTAATTAAAAAAAATATTTTTAATAATAGGTGGCGGTTCTTATCAAGAACCGTCACTTATTGTCAAAAATAAGTTCTTTTTTTTAAATGCATTTTAGGTGGCAAATTTTTCTTAAAACGGCTACCCATTGTTCGAAATAATATTACCATATTGCCACTAACAGTTTTGGGTGGCGTTTTTCTATAAAAACGCTACCCAATGGGCGACACCCAATGTCTATTGTGTACTAGTGTACAACATTAAACGGGCCAAAATCCTAACCTAAATATATGATAAACAATGTATAAAGTCCAATGATGTTGTTTGAAACTCTGAAAGTAATGTCTAATATATGTAAAATCCTATCAATGCTGTAATAATGGAGGGTGATTCTTCTCATCCTCTACTATGAAAAAGTGTGTATGTTCAGCTATAACTATCATTAAGACAAGGTTGCCAAATAAAATGGAGATGACTTTTGGTTTGAGTGCTGTTGTTGCATATATCAAGGAGGTGTTTGTTGAGACTTTTTCAATAGATTCTCTTATTGATGAGTTTAAACATGTGAGAACATGGCTATATCTATTTAAGATGTCTAATTCATCTCTATTTTGAGACACATATAGATTGAGAAATATTTACATATTCGTGATATCCAATTTTTTTAATTGAATTGAATTGAATTTATTTATTTATTTTGTCATCATCTTGTATTGACAATATTGATATATAAAGAATCGTCATAGAAAAATCCATTAAGCCAATTTTAATTTTGTTTTCTCAATCCATGGTGACCGTGGTTTGTGATTTTGGCGATGTTTAAGGATGGAGATGTGTTGGATTTGAGTGAATTGTAACATTTTAAGAAGACAAATTTGGCTTTTGGAATCGAGATCTGTGATTTTACCTTGCAAATCTTTATCTTCAACGATTTGAACTTTTGTTCACCGTGTCCTACGTAGGCCAAGTGATTGGCCACAATATTTGCTTCCTTTATTTATGTGTAAATTGAACTCGCAATTTTCTCGAGTGCTAGTGGATCTTTTTCATAATATACTGAATGCCCCATGCTTGAGCATTCTCTTAATTAATTAAGGTTTCAAAAAGCGTAACACGTGAAAAAATGTCAAGGTCAAGCATTGAATCTAGGCGTGCTTAAGATCAGCAATGCGTGATAAAAGCACAATCAATACATGATAAATCGTAAGACGTGACAAACTGTAATACTCAAGCTTCAAGCATAAACGTCGCCTATGTGAGCTTTTTAGAACACTGTTCTTAATTACACAGTTTAACAATATCAAGTTGAGCGGTGAACAAAATAACTTGATCCGAAGCGGAACCACACCGAAGCGTTGGATTTGGTTCAGTTTTTGGCAAAAAAAATTAACCGTTTGGGCATAAAATTCTATAATAGGACGGTCCGGTCCAGTTCTCGGTTATTATCCCAAAACCATAAAAAAATCCAAGACCCAATTCTAATGCTTATTCAACTGCTTTTGTCTATTGTGTTTTGTATATATTCACTTTTATTTTGCTTGTATTATTATAATAACAATCTTAGCAAATAACAATAGCTGTGCAAGTGGTATAGATATTCCCTATCTAACTCATTTTATTTCAATTTAAATGCTACTGATCTTAGCAAGTGCCAAGTATGCAGTATTTAGTTAGCATCAAATTAAACTAGATATACTAATTACTAGGTACTAACAACATTAATTTAACTTTCGCAAATGACATTATTCAATCGTATTTGATTCGTGAAAAAAGGAATTCTTTTACTTATTAATTATTTAACTGTGTTTTACAACAATGAAGAATCGAAACAAGAATCGAGTTAAAACTAGAACCAAACTGTAACCGAATCCATTTGGTTTTTAAAATGAATGGAACCAGATTGAACCGAACCAAAAGTTTTGGTTTGGTTTGGTTTGATTCTGGTCCTTTCAATACTAGAACCAAACTGATGTTTATCCACCTCTAATCAAGTTCCACCTAAAATTTATAAGAGGCATTCGCAAGTTTGTGCAAATTTTTATTTGTAATAGCATGAAAGTCAAAAAAAATTCCAAATTGCAAGACTAACAAGTCAACTTTTATCATGCCCAATTTAACCTTACCCATATGCAAGAGGCGCCTACCAGGTTGGCATGGATGAGTACCAATCTTTAATGCATGTCCAATCCCACCCATGTATGCATTAAATGGAGTACTCATGACCAAGAAACCCAATTTTTCCCTCCATGTAATAAGTGGTGCCAAACACAGCCTAATATATCTCTCTTTTTCTTCAAAGCCTTGGCCGAACTTTAGTGTGCAATTAATCTCCATTAATGCTCCAAATAGTTCCATAAATGAAAGACATTTACTATGGTGGTATTGTCTAGAGCAAGAAAATTCGTGGCATTCAATGTCTAAGTATTGCAATTAGTTTTCTTGAGCATTAAATTATGGGATTGTTTTTAGATAATTGTCATCTTAGTGGCATGATACCCTAAATCGGCAATCGAGATTTTACTTCAATATGTATACTTGAAATTGGGTATTTGCATGTTTTATTTGGTGTTGTATATTATATTTTTGTGTTTTAATGCTTGTACAAAATTGAACGATTCGTCGAACAATCGAAGCAAATTTTAGAGTGAAATCCACATAGGCGATGATCCATTGAATAATAGTATGAATGATGCATTGTTAGAAAGACCTATAGCGAAATGAAAATGAACAAATTATATTTAACATTTTGAAGGTAATCGCGATCATCTCTCGAGGAAAGTCATTTGAACATCCATTTATAGGAAAGTAGCGTGACTGAGCCTTTTTCCAGTTACTGGGTAGTTAAGGAAACCATAACTCGTTGCCGTTAAAAATTCGGTCTCGTATAACATACCATATGTTGCCTCGTTAATGATATAGTCGACGTTTCGCAATCTTTTGTTTGAAACGAATTACATGGTGACAACATTATGACAATATCATGAATGACACTCTTTTGTGAAAGGGTACAGCCAAATGATACAAGTGGCGGATTAGGATCTTTAAAAATTTAGCTAGCGTGTGCAGAACGACTATGACGATGTCAGAATTGGGGAACTTCGATGTACATTGGTATATACTCTAAGGTATAGAGTACTAAGCATGTTACCATGACAATGCATGGATGAGTAGGCAGTGCTAAGAACTGATACTATGAAACAAATGCTTAGAGTTTACTTTGTTTTGCATATGCATCTTTTATGCTGCATCTTGTTTCTTCGTTCCAACTGTAGTAATTGACTAGCGGTTAGATTTACCGATTTTATGTATTTCCTCTTTTACAGCGACAAGCTTGCATCGTTATATCATATCCTTGGTCCTACCCCTCGTGGAATGCAATGGCCTCCAAGAATTGAAAAAAGCATCGGTGAACTCACAATCCCTAACTCCTATGGTAGATCTAAATAGCTCACGAGCTTTTTGCATCCCGATTGCGCAAAGTCCACATTGCCAAATTCATATCCTGAGTTTTAATTTGCATCTAATAAAATAGTGTGCGTACTGACGCAGTCCATTTCGTCTTCCCTCCATCAATGTCTTTCACCATTTTAAGCGAAACGGAATTAGGGCCAACGACAAACAAATAGCTGTCCAATAAGACGTTCATTAGCAGTCAAGGATTGTTGCAAATGAACATTCCAATATAATTCCCCCTTATTTATGGCTATGCAAAATGAAATTTTCCTTCATCCAAGTCAACATCCAATCCACAAATACTTTGTAACCTATGTTCATTACAAACGACCTATATAACTACTTCACTCTGAAATCTTGCTATGCTAAGATATTAAACACCCCTCATGAAAACGTGGAAAGTTTCTCTTGTAGGTAGTGATTGTAGCTCATCCATACCACATCATTTAGGATATAACAAATATAGCACAAGCAATTCGAACCACAACAATGCACTTTAAATATAACACATTGCAGTTTCACTACTTCACCAATTCAATACTCTATAACGTAGAGTATAGAACACCTGCATTTTTGCCAATTACAGCAGGGAACCAAGTCCTTTCCACTAAAACAATTAGAGCATGCACATCCAAACAAACAATCAACGTATAACAATAAGTAAGAGAGCAGCCAACATACTAAGTCTACGGAATATTGACTGTGAAATAGATGAGCAAACATATAAGGCCACGCTAAGGAACCAGCTCAAAAAATTCGAAAATTTTTTCATTAAAAACAATTAACTACTACAGCATCAAAAAATATTCATTTCCAACTGCAACTAATTCTCTTATAGGGTCCCCTTCTGCAAGAAATAGAATTTCTCACCAATTACAAACCATCCCACACGGAAACGAAGTCTAACAACGTAGCCTAATCACAAAAATCTGAAACAAATTTTGTACTCTATGACATAGAGTATGGGACACCTGCATATGAAGCAATTAAGCAGGAAAACCAAGTCCCCGCCACGAAAACCATGCGTGGATAGTTATTCGAAGCTTTTGTTGAATATTCCTGCCATAGCTGGGGGATGGATTCATATACCCATATCTGCCATTTCAATTAAACCAACAATTACTATGGGCATAAACTACTACGTAAAACAAAGGAACAAAAATGTTATCATAACACCCAAAGTAACGAACAAAGCAGTCGATATTATTATATAAACTTTAAATGATAAAAGCATATTAATGTTTTCATGGTAACAGAGAGGAAAATCGAATTTTTGGCGCAAACTTACATGGTTGTCGTTGCAAACGGATTTTTTTGGCCCGAAATTGTTTGGCGTAACTGATTGAGTCGAAGCATACAACTCTCTCTTTAGGTAATACACACTTTTCTCATTGGAAATCAACCCCAGGCCGCTGGAGATAACAATTTTCCCTTGAATTGTTGGTCCAATTTTCAGAGGGAGAGAGGGAGAACTTTTGGGGTTTCACTTTTGCAGACACAGGGAGATGGGTTGTGCAAATGGACAACACAATTCAAAGTCAAATGTGAACCCGTCTTGTCAAATCAATAAGTATTCAGGCGATGGGGCTTTCCTTGGGGGTGTTTTGGTCATTCAAAAATAATACCTGTTAGTATTACAAATATAAATATTAGTTGTTAATCTAGTATTTATATAGTTAAATGCTGACAATGTTGCTAATATTTCAATTTATAATGATAGGCCAATGTCGACTATTCCGAGCTTAGCCTCCATTGCAGAACACCCACCATAGTAATCACGAAGTCTCTAATATTATATGTGTCTCGCCATCTCAGAGATGTCCTCCGTTAGTGACATGAATATCCGCTTTTTGTTCTCCATCTATATTGAATTTCAGCCAATCCATTTTAGGTATTTTGAATTTGACAACTGTAGGAAATTTTTTGGTTTTCGTAAGACTAGTAGATTTTAGACACAATTTTCTTATTAAATGCATATTCAATTTCTTCATTCATTAATGCACGAAAATGATACATTCTTAGCTCTGGAACTTTGTTAAAATTTTAGCGCTTGACGTGGTGACTGTCCATTATAACCATGTGATAGTAGGGTTCACTTACCAACCTCCTACTGCTGTATGACAACATTATGACTCTTCACATCAATGCTGGAATTTTAATAAAATCATACTCCGTCCCTCCCAAATATTTGGTCAATTTTATTTTTTTATACTGATTAATAATAGCATTGAAAATGATCATTATTCAATTAAATATCCTAAAATACTATTAATTAAATTAGTTGTATGTATTAAAAATGGCATTAGAAAAGATAATATAAGGATATAATTATAAATAAATATTAAAATAAATCAAATAAATGGGATCATTTAAAAAGGGGTAGTGAACCGTATATTGGGACCAACCGAGTAGAAGAAAGAATCTAATCTATAGCTTCCAATTGTGAAAAATACTTCATTTGAATTTCCGTCATATAAATACGCACACAATTCACGAAAGGGCAGTTACTGAAGGTCCTGACATTGCTTATGGTGACAACTGACAAGGGTCTCACATTAGGGTTTTATACTGTTCATAATACCGGATTCACCTCTAAACAAACAATTTGCGTAATCTTGAATTGTGTTTATTATACCCATTGAAGTACTAAAATCACAGGGAAAGGAAGGGATTCAATTATTGTGATGTTTCGGATTATTATTCATACAGTGATTGTCGATACAGGGAAGAAGGTGGTTTTAATTTGGGCGTAAATGGAATCATCACCAGAAGAGCCACAACAGAAGCGTCCGCACCTCAATAACAACCAAGACAACTCGTCAATGGCTCGTAACTCTATGTCTTCATCCGATGATAATAAACCAGTAAAAATCCTTATTTCGTTCTTTGTTTCTGTATGTTTATGTTTATATGCTCATCTGTAATGCTGTGTCGATATGCATTTTTTTTTCTCATCAAATAGATTACTCTGTAAAATCATTTTGTGCATGGTACCAATTGAATTTAGAGCTGCCCTGGCGTTTTATGACTGATTGTAGTTACTTGTTTTTATTAATAGATTTGGTATTTTTATTGAAAATGGAGCAAATTTAGGCAATAGAAGTGTGTTGATCCTGTTCTATAAGTATTGTGGAAAAACAAAAAAAGGTTCTGAAGTTGTTCGGGGTTCTTTTCCTTCTTACACGTGGTTTCTGGTGATATCAGTTAAGTAAAGAAATGTGCACATCTTCAATTGAGGGTGGTGACGCTTGCATTTTAAATGCAATGGCATTATTGTCATCATGTCGGACCTGCTTAGTTATTACCATGATCAAATAAGAAAGTCGTGATTTTATTTTCATTGATAGTCAATGTTGACAAGGGGCGAGCTTTATGTTTGTGCACTGGACTGGTGTTTGTCGACAGCAATAGGCAGATAAAGAAGCTTAAATTACCAAGTTTTGAAATGCCAATATGTTTCTCACTTCCATGGAATTGCTTAGTTTGGAAAGGTTCCTTTTGGATCAACATAAAATACTCTGTTATCGACATGTTATTTATGGAAATGCAGCATAGGGTCAACCAATCATCTTCTCATATCGTACATGTGTCATCAGTCGTCTGTTATTCTGAGATATCTCATGCCCCATTTTCCCAATATTCCTTCAGGAAAGTGTCAATTTTATTTCTGAACTTGCAATGTAGTTACAAGAGTGTCTGTTGAACTTCAAACAGCTTCTTCAGTTTTGGACTTTTTGTGCAGGCATCTTTGTCTTGAATGTTGTCAAAGGTTGAAAATATGTGTTCTTATTGACAACCACTGATTCATTTGAATTTGTTTTGGGATTATGACAATTTTTTCTTACTAAAATTATGGTAATTTGCAGTGACACGGTGGAAATATGGTTACTCCGTTTCGGACAGTAAATATTTGTGCTTATGTGCTTTTTCCTTCCTCTCTTTCTCTGTCATCCTTATTTCTTTTTCCTGACCGTTTCACAAACTACTAACTAAGATAGCAACATCTTTATCGTTGTTACGTGAAAATCATTTATAATTTCTGCCTATTGTAAGAGTCCCCTCACATCAAAACTAAAGCACAATTACACATAAATCAACATTTACTCACAGTTGATTGTCTGGTTTCCTAGGATTAATCCCCAAAAATTGAGTTTTTGAACTGAGAATAAGTAGAAATAAGGGAAGTTGAATGCTAGGACTAAATAGGAGATTTTACTTGAAAAGTGGTGGGAAAAGTCTCAAAACGAGTAGATTTAAGATTTGGAATCCGTTGTGAACATTAAATACTTTTACTTATTTGCTTTTGTTTTGTTGTTTTTTCTGACCGTTCCACAAACTACTGACCAAAATCGTAATTCTTTTTATTTTATTTTATTTTCTCATTTGCTACCCTAAAACCATTCATAATTTCTGCCTATTGTAACAGGTCATGTGGTTATTAATATTTGGATCACATTTTCACTGATTAATGGTCCAGTATTTTGGAAATTTGTTGACATCATAAGGGATTTGAATTTCATACCCTGCTCCTGACCATTATGGACTTAAGGAAGTGCTTTAAATTACTTGATTTTGGCTGTCCTTTCTCTTCTTCACCCAATTTTTGGATTGTGAGAAACCCGCAGGCCATAATCCTCAAGCTTATGATCTGGTCTCTTTCCATCGTCTCAATCTCCCTCTCATTCCCTTACGTTATCTTTCTATGGCATACACATAATACATTTTTCACCTTATGCGAAAACTTCATTCTGGTTGGAAGCAAGGAGCCTGCCAGCGTTCAGTAATCCCTTGATTGTTATTGATTGTATATATGAGCGCTCTGCAAAATGAGGTGGATGAGCTAAAAACCAACCCTTCTAGAACTTGATATTTGCTACTGGCTAGAAATTCCAAAGTTTATAAGTTACAAAATGAGGCAGATGGGGTTTTTCTAGAACTTGATATTTGCTAGAAATTCCGAAGTTTATACGTTTTTATATTCTGATCTTGGCATGTTTGCTCGGTTATCATGTTTTTTATTTTCCCTGTAGATTATATTTACTCTAACTTAGGGAGAGATTTGGGTTTCGCAAAAAGTCCTTTTCTTACCCAATAGATCTTGCAAATCTAGAAATTGTAGATCATTTAATCTTCAATCCTTAGATCTGGATCATTTTCCCGATTTAGGTTCCCCCATCAAACTGGATGCTAGTAAATTTTTTAAATTTTGTTAAATAAGTTTCGTATGCCATCAGTCGTAGTGAAGCAATATTAATGTCTCTTGTCAGAAATAAGTTGCATTTAGCATTCATTTTTTGCCATCTATATACTTTTTACAGCTGGGCATGTTATTAAGTATGGCACTATTGAGAAACCATTAAACATTTATTGACTTTTGGTTGACTTTATATTTTATCTGCTCATATTTGCGATTTGAAGGCACCTACCAGAGAACATGTTTATTAATCATGCTTGCCAGTCTTTATCTTTGTAGGCATCTTTACGTCTATGACGACTTAATATTTTATCAGCATATGTTGTTTAATTTGATGATGTTGATCTGTTAATTGTTGAGAGCAATCAAGGTTTCTGGGAGCACAATATATAATCTACTTTTTCATGCTTGTTAAGAATATGGCTGTGATTGATGGAAGTATAAGCGTATGTCTGTCTAATTGTTTCTTTCAAGAAATATGGGTTTATAAACCCCTTAAATTTCTTCATAGTACCTTTTATTTGAAAATAAAATAAAATTGCAAACCACCTCTCCACCACTCATGTACGCCAAGATTCTCTAAGTCTAAGCATAACTATAATGTATTTTCCCTCCACCCTACAGAAAGCACATTCCTCATCACAAGAGGACCATTTCTTTCTTATCTTTATCTTTTGTTCATTTTATAACCTTCTGTATCTCCTGGTCTTGTATTTTTGACCTATCAAATAAAACAAGGCAAAAGGCATAAATTTTCTCGGTTGAATTCTTTTTGGTAAGGTCTGGTACATTGACTTGTGTAGGTACAGTGCATTGACCTGGTAATGCTTGCTGCGTTGACCTAGTGCACGATTTACATATTTACATAAGTATCAGTTGTTAGGTAAGAAAGGAGAGTAGGACGGTTAGCATATTGTAAAATTCGCTCCTTGACAGGTTGATGCCGCTGTACTTCAACACCAGAACCAGAAACTTGTTCAGCAGTTGGAGGCACAGAAGCAAGAGTTACATGATCTTGAAGCAAAAATAATGAAATTAAAAGACAAACAAGGATCATATGACAATATGTTAATTAAAGTGAATCAACTGTGGAATCAGGTAACTGACTCGTTGGCCCTCTTATGTAATATCTCTCTGATTGACTATAGTTGTGTTTTGTTATAGGATCTTTATTCTATAGTGGCTTATGTAATAACTTTCACGTAGTTGGTTGAAGATTTAGTTTTGCTTGGAGTGCGAGCTGGGATGGGCCAAAGTGTTCTACAGCACTTAGATCGCATTGATTCTTCTCGAGGTAGTGTGTGTGCTTATTACGATTCTTCAGTTCAGTTTTTGAAGTAACGAGCAGGATCAAACTATTCATGTTACATATTAAAGATACTGACTCTATCCATAGGTTCAATTCCATCTTGTCGTCCGGAGGATATATTCCTTTGTAGGCTACTCCAAACAGATTCTATTCAGAGGGGTGGAGCTGATGGACCAATTGATTATATTAAAGACGCTCTTGCATCCCGTCAGGCTTCTACAATGGAATTAATGAAGTTACTGGAAGATAGTATTGAGGTGCAGAGAGCTAAATTTGAGGACATTGCTCAGGCTTTGCAGGGAAACCAATCTGCTGAAGGTTGGGCACCTTGAGTAGAAGGCAACTTTTGTTCTTCATTCCTTTTGTGCCCATGCAATCACATATTTATACTTATATGGTAATTTACAAGAAAATGTTTCCAACAATTTGAATTGATAGATGCTATCATTGAATTACACAAGTTGGATGAGTTAATGAAGGAGGAGGCTGGTCATCTTCATGAGGCAATTGATGTTCTTCATGTAAAGCATAAACAATATGTTCATGAAATCCAGAATTGCATAAATAACCATTCAGCGGATCAATCTGAGATAAAGCGTACTGCAGGTATTTCTTCCATAATCCTGTCCCAAATTGGTAGACAAGGTTTATTGAAACCATATGATGTTGGAAGTAGATTCTAGTCCGAAATGAAGGATAACTGATATCTGCATCATGATTCTGTTGTTGGTTTACACTTTTGTAAATGAATATATTTATGATAGGTTCTGACTTGTAATTTTATCCATTCCAAAGGTGAACTGGAAGAAAGCATGGCAGAGCTTGAAGAAAGCAGAAGAAAATTGATTAATCTGAAAATGCAGAAAGATGGGGCATCCGGGATACATGTTCCCATTCCAGTTCCTGTTTTAGGTGTAGTAAATGGAACTACTATTTCTCCTGAGAAGCCTTCAGAGAGGGCAAAGCGTTTAAAGGAAGCAAAAGAGTCTATCGAGGAAGTAAAGGTGTTTTTCGTATGACTGGCTCTTCATAACTTCTTTGTTCACTCTGTCTCTCCATGACATTTATAATGTAGATGGTTGCACATGGGAATTATTAAAGTTAAACCTAATGTAGGTGCTGGCTGAGGATCGCCTCTCTGAGCTTCAAGAGGCACAGGATGACAATAAAATGTTGTTAAAACAACTGCAGGATCTTCAGGTTGATAGTTTATTAGATTTGTAAATCTAACTCTTTTAATTCTCTTTTCTCAAATTCTGTTATTTGACTTGTAGAATGAACTGAAGGATGACAAATATGTACACTCATCTCGTCCTTACACCTTAGTGAGCGATCAGCTCCAGCACTGGAACGCTGAGGCAGAACATTATAAAGTGGCGACAGAGTCTCTGCTGGTTAGCTACATTATATCTCATCTTCCCATGAATTTTCCTAGACTCTGATGTTTCTACTAAAAGTGAACTTTCAGGCTGATAGGCCTTTCATCGTGCGAAGGGAAAAAGAATTGAATGCAAAAGTAGAGTCCATAGATGCTGCACGGGACAAACTTAATAAGTCTCAGACTAAGATCGAAGAACTAGGGCATAAATTGCAGAAGTGTGTTATTGAGAAAAACGAAATGGAGATAAAAATGGAAGAAGCTGTGCAAGATTCAGGTCTATATGGCTGTGATGTAGACTTGTTTATCAATAAATTGTTTAATGTGCTTCATCATGGTTTACTTTCTAAATTATTGTCTCTTCAGGGAGAAAAGACATTAAAGAGGAGTTCAAGGTTATGGGATCAGCTTTACTGAAGGAAGTGAAAATGATGGAAAGCCGGGTGAATAGGTGGAAGGGGACAGCTGAAGAGGCAAATTCCTTGCGCGAGAAAGCTCAGACATTGAATTCTTTATTGGAGAGCAAGGTTTGTACTCATATATTATAACCAAAGCAGCATAATTTTCTTTACTGCATCTTGTGAAATAACTGCTATTAACTTTTCATCCCTTTTAATATTGAGTTTGGACATAGCTTTCTGCGAGAGAGAGAGAGAGAGAGAGAGAGAGAGAGAGAGAGAGAGAGAGAGAGAGAGAGAGAGAGAGAGAGAGAGAGAGAGAGATGTCACGTCCTGGGGACACAGCACCATATTATTAAACACCATGTAATTGATTTTCGCATCTTTAATTCCTTATTGCCATCAATAATATGTCTACTGTCAGCATCGCATTAACCACGTGCCGCCAAAGAAATAGTGATGCAAAAGAGATCTTTAAAGGAAATCACTTTACTGTGTGTTTGTCAAAACTTGTCTAAGTTGTTCTGGAACTGGTTCCAACAAGTGGTTACCATCGCATACTTGTCAAGTAGTTATTGAGTGTTGATTTACCTGCGATTCCAATGCCTCTTAATTCCATTAGTAAATTTTTTGAACTAATTGTTTTCTCCCAATTATGTTATTTTTGTCGGTTTCTTGTCTTGTCCGCACGCTTTAACCCCAAACTTTGTCCAAGGTTGATGTATTGAAACCTTTCTCAGTATAGTTGAAATCTCTGTGAATATATGCCATTTTGCTCTTTTTTTGGTTTTTTTTTTTTTGGGGGGTGGGGGTGCTTTTATACACTATTTATTTACATTGATTACCTATGTTTTCAAGTTTGCTTTTAAGTTAATGGTCTTTCCTGTTGAACATTGTTGTATGATTTGTAAGTTTTGTGCTGACAGACTACTGAGCTGAAGGCCTTGGCTGGTAAATGTGCTCAACAGATGGGAGAGATCAAGTCCTTAAATGAAATTGTACTTTTTGCTGCCTACCCATGATTTTTGTTATTCTTCGATATAATGTCAGAAATACTCTAAATCATATTGCTTCAAGTACTTGAGGATTATATGACGGAGGAAATCATGTTTGTAATTGTGATAGTTCAACTTCTGCAGATAGAGAAAATGCAGAAGGAAAAGCAAGAGCTTGAAATTTTCTTGGACATGCTAGGCCAACAAATATATGATAGCAGGTAAGCTATTTATTCCTTCCATTAAGTTTATTGATAATTTTAGCAGTTAAATTTAATGATAATCTGAAAGAAGGCCGTCTTATTCATCTCATTTTAGAATGTACAAAAATTGGATGGAGATAATATCACAGCTGAAAATGTACTTTTGTATTCACACGCATATGCATGTATGTCTACAATCATGTATATTCATATGCAATTAATATATATATAAATATATATATATATATATAGATAGATATATATAGTGATTAGTGAGTACGCGGCGATGCTGCATGTGTGTGGGCGAGAGAGAGTTATTTATCTCACCACAATATGTTTCAAACTTTTTGCGAGGAAGAAATGTGATGGAAATTAGAGAATCGGAACAAAGAGCTCAATCTCAAGCTAAAGCTTTGAGAAATGCACTAGATGAACATGGTCTAGAATTGAGAGTGAGAGCAGCTTATGAAGCTGAGGCTGCATACCAGCAGAGGCTTTCTGTTGCCGAAGCAGAAATAGCTGAATTAAGGGCCGAATTAGAAGCTTCTGACAGGTACCTTTCTATACCCCCACTTTGCTTATTTACTCATGCTTTGGTCATTCACTACTTACCTGAATCACGTATTAGTTTTGTCAACATTATTCTAATCACATTCATCTTTCGATTAAAAAGCTCGTATAGGCTTGAACCGCTGCCTTGTTGCCTATCAGTTCTTTACTATTTTAATACTTGAGCTTCTTTCATGGAGTTTCTTGTGTAGAAAAGTGATTCTTTGGGTGAATGTGTCGGTAAAAAGTAAGGAAGACTATCAAAAAATGTGAACATAATATTTTTGAAATGCTTGAAAATGGGTATACGAGGAAGTTATGTTCAGTATAGTTTCATCAAACAAGGACTTGGACTTCGCATAAACTACAATGTAGGTCGTAAAAGCTTGCTTCTTGTCCTTGCTGGTTGGTGCCTAGCCATGCTTTATGCGTTCTACGGAACTAGCATTACACATTCTATTTGAGACTCCTACCTTATCAGTAATGCAAGTTAAATGTCTAAAATGATTATTCCTTGGAACAATTAATGCTAAAGTAATGCTCTGAGAATGGTGCAAGTCATTATAGATCCGTATGGTGCAACACATTATAGATCCGTGCTCTAAGTTTCCCATCTAGCTGCTCTGCACTATCACTCTGGAGAATTTCTGCTTCTAATTTTTGTACTTAAAATTGTTTCCCAATCTTTAACATGCAGAGATGTTTTGGAGCTGAGGGAAGCCATCAATATCAAAGAAGGGGAGTCAGCATTGTATATTTCTGAAATTGAGGTGTCCATTATTGGAAGTTTTGACAACATTTCTGTACTATTCTGATCAATCTGGGGAATATTTCTACTCCATCCTCTCTCTTTCCCTTTCCTTTCCTTTCTTCAGTTACTTATCTTTTGTTCATGAAATACAGACAATTGGTCAAGCTTATGAAGATATGCAGACGCAGAACCAGCACCTGTTGCAGCAAGTTACTGAAAGAGATGAATATAATATAAAGGTTTTTGTGTGATGGCTTCCGTGCTCAATTTTCGTGATTTCTTGGTTTCCAATCCATTTTCTTTTTACTAAGTGGCACAATTTATTCATTTATTTTTTATTATTATTTTTTTCAGCTGGTTTCTGAGAGCGTGAAAGCAAAACAGTCACAGAACTTATTACTCGCTGAGAAGCAGGCTTTAGAAAAGCAACTTGAACATGGCAATGAATTGCTTGAATCTTTGAGGTTGAGGATTGCTCAAAGTGAAGAACATGTGAGTTCCCTTCCTGATATATAACAATCAAAGTAGTTGTTGGTATGCTATTTCACTCAGGATATATGGCCTTGTAGATGAAACGTTACCAGGTGGAAGCATCAAGTACCATCCAGGAAGACAGGCACCTTGCTGTAAAGCTAGAAAATGCAAAATGGGAATTAGGAGATGCTGAAAAGGAATATAAGATGCTGAAATCTGCTGTCTCTTCATCAGATAAGGAATATGAACAGATCCAGAGGAAAATGAAAGATATTCAAGAAGAACTGGACAGTGAAAGGTGAACTTCTAATTGGAACTTTATGCCTTGAAATTTAGCTAACTATGCTTGCCGTCTACCTTCCCAACATTGCCTAACTAAAAATCTCTTTCCAAAGGCACCCCAGTCCAATGGTTCTAATGTATCTTTTAAGATAACCAGTAGAGATGCAAAAAGTGGTCCTGGTTTAGTGGTTACCCAAGGAGTTAGGTATTGAAGCATAAATACCATCCGCCCTCTTTTATTTGATCTGGAATATTTTATTGCTGGGTAAAATATTGATTAGTTACTCTGAGACCTCGAGCACAGGGCTGGGAATAACCCCCTGTCCAAGGGGCTGCATCCTTGGCAGTAGTACCTCCTTTCACTTTGGTTCTGGCATGATTGCACCCTCGAAGTTGAACTTTAATTGATCCTCCCCTCCTCTGTAATAAGATACAATCTTCACTTGAGTAAATATCCTAAAGGTTAAGCCTCCGTTTGTGCTAACTTTTTTCTGCCTAAAAATCATTTACTTCTACAAGTCAAAGACAAACACCAATATCAATCACACATCTCACATCATCATTCATTATTATCCACACATCTCATGCTCCCCACCACTATCCATCTAAAAATTTAGCTTTTAGGTAGAAAAAGTTTACCCAAACACACTCTAAGCATTTGAAGATGGAGGGAGTTCATTCTTGAGTGGCTCTTATTACTAATGTCTAAATTTTTGACGTAGTGGAGTTTGTGTTGTTGAAGAAACTCATGTATAAATGACATAAATTTATAACAGAAATGAAAGGAAGAAGCTCGATGAAGAACTCGAGGAGTTGAATAAAACTGTTGATGAGATTATTTCAGAAAGTGGGGAGGCTGCAATACAGAAACTTCAAGATGAAATAAAGAATTGCAAAGCCATTCTCAAGTGTGGGGTGTGTTTCGATCGACCAAAGGAGGTAAATCTATACGGATCAGTTCACTCTTTTTCTGGGCATCTAATCTTTCACTGGCAAATGTAGGTACTCTGTTAGTTTCCATCGTAGTTAAATGCTTAAGTAGTGCAATTGCTACCTATATTCTATGCAAAAGTTCATGTGTTTCTGTCAAAACAACAGTGATCTCTCTTCTGATTACTAAATCAGACTGTTATCTATCCATATTCATTAAGTTTTCTGAAGAGATACAGAGCAACTGGTTTCTGTCTTGGCTGTGCTATTTTTGTTTTTAATTTTTTCTTTTCAAGTAATGCGTTTTAACAGTTTTTGTTACTATTGTGGCAGGTTGTAATTGTGAAGTGCTACCATCTTTTTTGCTCTCAATGCATCCAAAGAAATTTAGAAATTCGCCATCGCAAGTGCCCGGGTTGTGGAACTGCATTTGGGCAAAATGATGTTCGATTCGTAAAAATTTAAGTGAACTTTTACCACACAAATTTTAGTATAGCTTTGTAGTTAAGCGTGATAATGTATCCATGTCAAACATGGCAAGCTTGCAAAGACCACCTCGTTTCACAAGATTCTAGCACCTCATATATATATGTGCAAAGGAAGGCGAAAGAATGAGTGTACCTGTGACATTTTTCTAAAACCTGTTGTATCTGTAGTAATGTTTGTAATTCTTCATGAGTATTTAATGAGTGAAAAATTGCATGTATGAGGGAGTGGCAGCGCAGAAGATCATCTCCAGCCCTAGAAGAGTCCAAACGGGTTACAAATTACTGAAGTGGATAATCTCAAGTTTTGGTGAAGGACGGATGTCGGTATACAATAATCTAGTGTCAACCTTATCCGGGCTATGTTAGAGAAATATGTTTATTTAAAGATACTTGTTTAGTGAGTATCCTCGTAGCACTCACAGCCCACCCTCTACCTCCGTGAATGTGGGGGGTGGGGGCTGCGAGTTGCCGGAAGGATAACAAGCCCAGCCAGATGATTATTAGGATAATTATTCTATATTCAACGATTTTTGAAAATATTTATCTCTTTGGAATGAATTTGTTTGTAAGTGTTTGTTAGAATTTGATTTCGATTAAATTAAACAGTAAATAAGATTTTTTTTTTTTTTTGAAAAAAGGTTTAAGAGATGTATTTTACTCTAGCACACCAAAGAAAGCCATGGTAGAAGAAAGCCTTGTAGCCCTTTGTCATTATTTTTCGCAGTTGGAGTTGGTTGACATAAGAATTAATGGAATTTTATAGGGCTAATTAAACAAAAAAAGCAAGTCTACTCCTCGAGAGAGTAGTTTTTTTATTTATTGTGTGAACTTTTATCAACCTCATTTGAAAAATTTCACCACCAATTTCGACTGCGTGTTGCATTGATTTAATCACAATTATAGGGAGTTTTTATGTGAATCAAAATGTAAGATATATATTCGTTTTCAATAAAATTTAGAGCCAAAAAATTCCTCTACAATCTGCGAAAACCTTTCAAATTCTCCCCAAACTGTTCTCCAGTTACAATGAAGTTTTACGGTCAAATCTCCTCGAAAGCAGAGTATATTACTAATTATTTGATGCTTTTATAAATTTTGTCCTCATTTCTTAAGCATAAAAAGAAATTCTTATTTTCATCATCATGTCATTCATGTGAGTGAGAAGATCAAAATCCACGCCTTGACAGCGAGGGAAATGCGGAGAATGGTTTGTTGCCTTTCAGTCATGCTAGAAACGACACCGTAGTAGTGCTATTCTACAGTTGTAAATAAAGCTGGAAATGAAAACTTTTGTGGATTTTTTTGTTCAAATCAACCGTTTCATCCTCTACCTCTGAGCAATGCTTCTACAAACCACGACCATCTTTTCATCAATGATCAAAACCAACAACAATAACTGCTACTGTTCTTCCAAAAATCCGACTCACAATTCTTCTTTTTCTTTACCTAAATCCCTCTTCCTGCCAAGTGTTGAATCCCTTGGTTGGAGGTCCAGTACAGCACGAAAGAGTTCACTCAGAAATGTTACGTTCACTAAAGCCACTTTGCTGGAGAGCCCAGTTTTGTGGGCTGGTAGGATGTGCGTTTTCTATGCTCTGTTGAAGGCTGGCCTCGCTGGATCTCCTTCTAATCCACTTGTTTCAGGTGTTTAATCTGGGCCCAATATGTCGAAGCCGAACTCAAAGCCTAGATTTCTTCTGATTTTATGCTTATGTGAGTTAATTGTTTGCTTCCTGTTTTGTTTTTTCCTCTTTTTTGGTAGATTTGGAGAATGGAGCTGGTGAATTTAATTTCTCAAAGTGGATTCAGGAGATGCAGAGCGGACCCGGTTCGTATTCTTTTGTTGAGATCTGTATCATTTTTTTCTCCCCAGCTTGTTTTGATACTATATGAGTATCGATGTTATATGTTAATTCTATTTTCCTGAAAGTTTTGTATGGTTGGAGATGGCTATGGGGCGTGGAAGTATTTGAAGAAGGAGGGATTGTTCATTGATGTGTCTAATCATCTGAAACACTGCATGATAACATAAATGGCCTTCGGAATATCAAAATCACGAATCTGAGAAAGATGGATGCTTATGTCTTCAAATTATGCTCAATTTTTCTGCTTCAAAAAATTTTTAGAATGTGGCATGTGGTATTGCTGCCCCATGCCTCCTCCTGCTTCTACCTCTGATGCAGACTTGCAGTCAAGGTGGAATGTTATGTGTTCTTTCTAAACATATGCTTGACAGGACTTGAGACATGCACCATTTGCGAACTTTGCTGGTCTTATGCTTTATGAGCACATCAATGTTCTTCATACAAGAATATAGTTGAATCTCCCCTGATTGTTTCGTTTGCACATGGTAGATAATTGCATTCTGGGAGTAGGTGATAAATGTATATATAAACAACTCTTTAATGCGTCAGTTATTGTGCTATATAAATTGAAACATGACCTAGGAAATCCATGGCATTCTGGAACTCTAAGCTTCTCTAGACGACCAGAAACGTGCATGTTGAGTGTTTTAATAATGACTTGTCGCACAAAATGGTTATTCTTTTGCCCCCAGACTCAACCTAAAGCCATATATCCAAAGCCTCAAGAATAAAAATTACTCTGTTCTTGCACAATTTGAAGTGAACTTCTCAGTTAGGGTTAACTTGAAGAAAGTAGGCAACGGAGAATTTCCTCTGCTAGATGAGATCAAGTTGTATGCATGCACAAGTCATGACAATTAGAAATATTACCAGGGTCAATATTTGTTCATTGTTGTGTGTTGAAATGTCTCATCTACAACACTGGTGAGAAATGCCACTATCATGCACATGCTGGTAGATCATATATGTGTAGATTAGTTTAAAGCAAGGCTCCTCTCTAATTGTTTAAGATTTTCATGTTTAATATCATACATTTTAAAAACAGAAAAGGAGGCTGCTGAAAGAAGAAAATTGGTGAGCAAATGGCATCCAACAACCAAAGGTAACCTTAGGCGCAACTACAGGGTCCGGTCCAAGTCCGAAGGGAAGCGTCTTCTTAAGTCTATTGCTTCTTTACTCTCAGATGATGATCACTTCAGAGATGCCACATCCCACAAGGTAATACTAGGATTGTTTTTCACTCTTCCTTTTTATCATTCTCTGCTGTAGAATAATTTGAAAACCATTTTGTAGCTCATACTTGTACCAACTTCACACTCTTTATCTAGGGCTGTCAAATTAGGAGAGAAAGTGCTCATGGAGAAAGTGTGTGTTGTAACAACGTTAGAGCTTTGTTCGACGAGCTCCCTACACCTCACTTGGTCGTCGAAATAACACCTTTTCCTGCGGGTCCTCTTACTCAGAGTGATTATGCAAAGGCTGAGAAACTTGAGAGGGTGCTCAGATCCAGTCCTTCTGTTTAAGTTTCTTATGAGTGGCCACTGTAGCCACTATGCAAAAGTTCCGTTCATGTTTGATTTGTAAACTACTAAACTACTGTATGTACCCCATGACATGTACATAGTAACACAACTAATTGAACTCTGCTGCCACAAAACTCAGTTTTCGATATCAAATTGAATTTATAAGAGCCCAGCGCTGGTACCACACAAAAACAAGGACCTCGGTAGACACAGGATATAACTGTACGAAATGTATTCAACTACATCATGTGTATATCGCAACCTATACATGCTGAGTCGAACACTTCATTACACAGGTGTAGTATGTCATTCCCTCTACAGACTGAATTTTAGCATACATTCAATAATTAGCAGAAAAAGAAAAAACTGATATATTATCTCAAATGGTACATCAAAAGGAGGCAAAAGAATCTTTCACTGTAAACAGAATATTTTACTACCAAATCCTCCAGTTCGAACGGAACTGCTCATGTTTGTAAATCACTTAACTCCTACTGAAGCCATCAGGTCCTCGTATTCTGGATCGCTCTCCTGTTGTGTTTTCGCCGTACCACCCCTATGAGGATTGAAAGAAGCTGAAGTTGGTGAAAAGGGGTCATATCTTTGCTGTACTGCAGAGGCACTAAAAGGCGGCCGACCAGGATTATTACCAAAATGTTGAGGCGGAGCCATTAATCTTTGAGATTGAGTTGCTCCAGATGGATAGTTTTGCTGAGGGTGCACCGCGTTTCCTCTTGGAGGAAATGGACCAAACGAACTCGGGCTAGCAGGACCGAAATTTCTGGGTGCTTGATGGATTGTAGAAGGTGACATAGCACCAGGAGAAGGAAATGTTGGGTGTCTAAGTGGGACTGGAGTGGCAGTTGGACTTCCAGCAAAGTTCATTGGTGTTTGCGGTCTTTGTTGGCTCATTGGATGGCTAACCTGAGGTGGTCTATGGAAACCCTGGACAGGATGATTCAAGTTATGCACTAATGGCCTGATGGATGGAGACTGAGGTGGTAAAGGGGCCCGCATTGTGTCATTTGGGGGTGCCATAATATGGTGTGCAGGTTGAGTAATTGGCCAAGAAGCCATACTTTGGGGGGCCCGCGGCTGAAAAGTGAAGTCACTGGAATTGGGTTGTTGTGGCCTTGGTATAGCTAGAGAAGGGGGTTTCATTGCCTCAAAATGTGGGGCATGTCCACTAGAATTTGCATGCCCATGTTGCAAAAGCGGTGGCGTTGAAGCCACAGGTTGTCTTTGGAAGGGACCAGACAATGGACCCATTGACAACATGTTTTGGGCTTGAGATGCCGTACTGCTCAAAGGTGACTGAGGCAATGGGGAAATTGCTGGTCTCACCATTTGGGGTGGCCCAGTTGACATGGGAGGATTTCTTGGAATGCCAAACGGACCAGAAGGGTGTGACTGATGCATGTACGGTGGCTGTAGAACATCGGGTAGTTGTGATCTTGAAGGAGCGAGAGGGGCATTTTGAGGTACCTGACTAAAACTTGATGCCAAAATTGGTTGAGGACTGAAAGGTGATGGCATATTTGAGAGATTAGAAGGTGAAGACGATATTTGGGCAATGTTATTTTGTACAGGTGCTGAAGATACTGTGGGCCGGGGATGTAATGGAATCTGAGTAGGGCCTGCAGGAAACCATGGCTGTGGATATTGCGGAAAGTGACCTTGCACAGGAGTTGGTGTAGATCCTACCACTCCCTGATTCATCGGTGCAGGTTGCATGGAGGAACCAGGCGTGCCTTCAATTGGTGGACCAGATCGATTGTCATTATCGCTGGGAGTTGTTGCCAATGTTTCTGAAGCAGGTGCCACATTCATCTGAAATGAAGAAAGGATGGTTAAATTAGGTAGCAGCAAAATGAAGAGGAGAGATTGATTAACACGAGAAAACTTCAGTATGTCTATGATGTTTTTAGAATTTCAACATACTGAAACTGGGTTGACTAACAGTTCAATCAAAGATACTGCAGCATCAACTTTCTCGTATGTGTCTGCTGATACATGAATATACAATTCCTCATAACCACCGTGTATTTCCTTCCCATCGCTAGAAGTAACTTCAACCTGAAATTGACGTGATGTGATAAAATAAGATCATGTCTGGTGTTACATGCTAGAAATAGCATGCATTTTCTGAACCAAAAGAATAGCAGATGTTGAATTAAGTGCAAGACATCTCAATGCCGCCTAAATAGTACTGCAGACAAGGTTTTCTCCTATAAATTTTTCCTAGATTTTGCAGCCTAAGCACAAAAAGAAAGCTCTTTACTACCTAATGAAGCAAAGACCAAAAAGGTAGACCTAGTGGCTGAGGTATCAAACCACTTACAAGTTGTCATGTCTAGTGTCGAGGAAGTTTGGAAATGAGATGCTACTCAGAGCTTTGGCCAATTGGACCAAGAAAAGAAAAAAAAAATCCACAACAAGGCTGTGAAAAATATTATTATTGCAAGCTGCATTACCTTCCCTCCCGCATCAGCTTTGGTGCCATATACCCGTATCTTTGCGCCTGTTTCCTGATTTTTAGGTTCATATTATTGCACCCCACCAACTGATTAATGTTATAAATTCAAGATTTGGAAACCTTGTGATGAAGGCATATACCTTTTCCAGTCGCTTCTGAGTATCATTAGCAGAGCCAAATATTAAACTGATAAAATTGTAGCCGGGATATTGTTTAATCTGCAAAAATGGAATCATAGAGGCTCTTCAGATGAATAATACTGTGACAAGAAATTCAAGCTTGTTGATGTTAATGAAATAAGAATGAGGCTCAAATTGTCCAAACATTTTAAAGGAAGTGTAGGAGAAAATTTTTGACTCTTTTGTTGTCTCTACAAAACCAAAACAAAAGTATTACGAGCAGAACTCCAAGCCATAATACCCTCTCTAAAACATCAGGCTGTTCTTTTGGCCTTCCTCATCGTTAAATCAGCTTCATATGAGATAGAGTGACCATGTCTTTTCCAGGAAAACTGTATCCATTTTCCCATTTATTACATGTATTTCTGTGTTTCTTACATTAACATCATCTTAACTCATACCAAACTGGGGGTAAGACAGTGAGAAAATGGTGGTTATGTAGCTGCATAGAAATAATTATAGAAAGAGCTCCTATTTCATTCTGGCACTTAATACTGTAAAATAAAGTCATGATTTTCTGTAAACAACCTAAAATTTTGTGGACAGCGTGAAGAGATCCTAACAACTACGGGAACTTTACTATAATTATAATGTCACATAATAGAGAGCAAAGGGAAAAATGTTAAATGCCAGTTAATATGTTTCAGTTTCACTCACAGGGATTGGAACATTTGCCTCTTTCAGCAAAGGTTTGTAATCTCCAGGAGGCTTAAAGCTTGGGTTTAACTTCAGTATTTCACCTAAAAATGATAAAAGAGGGGAAAATCAAATAAAAGTGAACTACGATGCCATAAAGGAAAGAGAGCACAAAAATCCAAGGAATATCAGCAATGTACATACCAATAGCTTCGCGCCTTTCAAGTTCCAATAATTCTGATTTCTAAATCCCATATCAGAAAGTAAGTTCTTTGAATGTCAAAGACGGATAAAATCATAAAAAGCCCAAGTCGAAGTGACTTAAAGGCAACTCACCTCATTATTGAGCTGACGAGTAGAGGACTTCCTGTCCTGAAACTGTGAAGCAGATAATGAGTCCTCGTTGTCTTCAGTCTCCAATATCCCCAAACTCAGCTGTTGTGTTATTTGACCAACCCGAGTCTGCCCAAAATTTATAATACCACAACGGCAGTAATATCATTACTTAATGGCCCCTTGGCTCCTATTTTGATGCAGACCAGTAAATATAATATGCTGACATTTTTGTATCCAACATGAAAGAGAAAAACTTCAATTGCCACCAAGCAAGAAATTATTCCTCCCACATATTGGGTGAGCTGGCATTTAACATATTTTTATGTACTTGAACTCCTAAAGTCCTAGTTAAGACATCATCAAACTAAAGAAACACTTTGAAGGAATATAACAACATAAACAAAAATTACCCAAATATTCCGACTTTCGAATGGGAAAGGGGAGAATCTGAGACAAATACTGATTCGAAGAATACTATTATTAAATCCAAGTACCTGATATGCCAATGCTCTTCCTTTCCTAACAGAAGTATCCATGGTTAGATCAGGACCCCATTTGGTCTTCCTTTGAACTGGTTTAGTGCCTTCTGCATTTACATTATCACCGTCCCCTTTTTTACCACCTCGGAAAACAGGAACCAGTGAACCTGACAACTTGTTTTTTGGTATAACAAATCCAGATTTTCTTGAAAACATAGAAATCTTTGGGCTACTGGTTGATGCTGAAGATGGAGTTACTGTCGACTGAATACGGCTAGTTGCCTGCTCAACCTCTGTGCCCATCTTCCTCCTAGCACGTTTTGCAGATGACTCAATTTCGTAAAAGATTACTGGAATTTACAACCAGCATTTATTTTTATTACATGCTTACAGTTATCTAAATAGCAAAAAAAAAAAAAAAAAATTGGATGAAGGATCGGAGAGTTAAAAGCAGAAGAAGCTACCTAATAATTCTCAATTTCAGATTACATAAACAATTTGAGTGCTGTAAAAACAACTCAAAGCTCTAATGTTAATAACAACATGAGCAGTCAATCTTAACACGAACAAGTTTCACCATGACAAAGTGATCGCCGAGTATAAAAGCTATAAGTATATCAATTGTTATATCCAGGAAGTAGAATGATGGAGTGACAGAGCCAAAACCAAAAATCAAATGAAAATTAACAATAAAAATTGTAGGAATGAAGAGCTTCAAGTAAAACAATTCAAGTAAAACATCATATCAACAGTAAATCAATGTTCATTCGCTGCCAAAAGTAAGAAAATTGACATACAAAGTAGCAAAATGCTTAACACTCCAAATTCTCTATACACCCATCCACACCCAAACATTACTTCCGTTCCCCATTTAGGAATTCACCGAGAGAAACAAAGTAAATGTTACCCGTTTCCACGCACACAAAGTACCTGAAGGAGATGAGTTGAGGCCTGCGGATGCGAATATATGTATCCAAATGGAGTATGTACAACAGTCGAGCGAAAAATGAAAGCGATCGTAAAAATTGAAGACAGAGAATGGGGGAGAAGGGTTTTATTTTGGGTACTACTGAGCAGGAAAGGTACAAGCCCCTCGAAGCAGGGCTCCTTTTTCGAGAAGAGAAATTTTTTCTTTAAAAAGTTAAAAATATTGTAGATAATTTTCGCCACGAAAATGAGATTAACCATTCATGACCGAAATTTGCTACGTGTTTCAACTAACTCGTTCGTGTTTGAATTATTTCTCATAGCTCCTTGTACTTTGAAAATTGTTATTAACCAATCTGTCTAGGGTCTACTCACTCCATCCCATGATCCCAATTTCCAATTGTATAGGTCTGTTTGTTTTTTTACATTGATTAAGAATATTATTAGAAAAATAAATTATATAAATAAATTTCTTCATTTTTTTTGTTTTTTGAATACAAAATAGATTTCTTCATTTATTTAATGAGTTTAAATAATTATTGAAAGTATGGAATGAATTTAAAAATATACAAATAAATAATATAGTAGTGAACGAACAAAATAAATACTGAGAAATATACAAACGAGCTTATATAATTAAGATAAATAAAAAAATGAAATATAGCATATATAATTGGGACAGAGGGAGCATATGAAACAATAAAATAGGTGCTGCAAAAGTAAAGTCTCACGTTACACTCTCAAATTTCTAATTGAAAAATATCTAGAGATTTAACGTAGATCCGTAGTAGAAAGTTAAAAACTTCATTTAGATGAAAAGGACGATTTGAGGTTGAGGTATTCAAAAAAAAAAAAAAAAAAAGATTTGAGGTTGAGGATAAATAGGATAGCACCTTTGGAGGACTAGGAGGTTGGCTGTTGTTGAATTAAGGGCATTCACCCATCCCAAAATATGACCCACTCTATTTATATCGATTTTATTTTTTTATTTTTATTATTATACACTTATTTAATATACATTGATATCAATGAAAATACATTATCATCATTTAATGTAATGAAATATTTGAAAAAATATAACTAAACTTTACTTTTCCAATGATGCTAATTACATTTTTCGCAATCCTTATGAAAATCAAATTGGATCTATCTTTATAAGAAGGAGGGAGTAATAATTTACACAGTTTGCTTTAATTTTCTAAAGCAATAAACCTTTCGAGCTGGTCGGTATTTATCTTTTTCCATCTCACTATTTGAAAATGTTGAATCAACTTCTATTCAATGGATTTCAAGATCATGCAATTCACAATTACAATAAAGAATCAAAGATTATCATGTAGTAATCCTTGTACCAAAATTCATTACCACGTTACAATAAGCGTCTATGATATCACAAATTTATTACTTGATAATCTAGTTCAATGGCCATCAATAATTAAAGTACCTAACAGATAAAGAAGCACTCATGAGTAACACACTCATTACATCGTTTCTTTCAAACTTATTGCATGTTATGAAATGAACCTTCCAAATCAAAAATAGTATTGAGATATCACTTCAAGGTTAGGAGAGTAATTGCGCTTCACCCGTGGTTGACTCATACCCATCAACGCTATGTGCATTCCAACCTATGCAGTGTTAGGCATGACAAGGCCCTAAAATATGCATAAGTTTCAACTCACGTCTAACGCCTCCCCAATGGGCAAATGCGACTGGGGAAACATTCCATCACTCCTTGAAGCTTCCAAAGCTGGCACGTCTTCTGTTACAACAATGAGCTCTCAACTTGTGAGGAAGATACTCAAGTGAAAGGATAGAAGTTTGAGAAGAGCAAGCTGCCTAGGAAGATGTAAGCCACGCAATATGTCCATATGAAATGTCCCCATCTCTTCCCACTGCCAGAAGATCCAATGATATGGGAGGCGAACCAGAAGAGTGGAGGACTAGCAGATAAAAACCGTGTCGCCACCTGTGAATCACGATATTACACAACGAGTTATTGTGGCCCGCATGTAAAAGTTGCATTCAAACATCTCAACGAAACAAACACGAAGAGGGAGTCAAAATATCGAAAAGGACGGGGGGAGTTGATGACCCGAGATCCTCAAGAATGATTCTAACCTCCACATGCATGACAAAGAATGCCGTTGCAACCATGAAGCTCAAGTGTAGAACGAATGGAAGGATAGCAACAGGCACACACTTTAGCCTATCCACAGCTTCACTTTTTGACTCAAGTGCAACAGATTTCTCTCCATCAATAGAAGCTTGTTTCCTCTGCCTAAGAGTAGAATCATCTGCAATAGACAAATAGTCTCCTTGAGACCCATAGCCTTCGTCATAGGTGTTCTTAAAATTCATCTCCAGCACATTTCTCATGGAGGGCAACGAGAGCAATGAAACAAGATGTGCATCAACCTAAATCCTCGTAATTAACACATGCCCAATTATGTGGTTCATACCGTATTGAACAGGGGATCATTAATGTAACCAACCCAACCAAAGCCTAACTGGTGGAACTAGTTGAACACATGACAATGTAATAGATATAGTACATTAGAGAGAAAAATCTTTAACTCGCAAGCTGATTCATACACAAAGTTCGTACCTTTCCATATATTAGAAGTTCCTTTCTCTGATATACCAGTTGTTCTAGGTCCCGTATCTTTCACCAGAAAATTGGGGGAACCAAATGATTCTTTATCTAAAGAAGGAACTCTAAAACCAAGTGAGAGAAAAACCTCAGGCCACTGCTTCACATAGTACATGATAGAGCAAAGTGCAAGAGACAATATTGGGGATGCAAGAAGAAAATTAGGCAACTGTTTCACTTGGAAATATCTTAGGAAGCCCACTCCCCTGACACAAAAGAATAGTAATCATCAGCGACAAACAGCACCATGTAGACTATAGTTTCGATAATGCAGATCATGGCAGGAAAAGTTTTATCAACTACAGCACTCCATTTTTGGCAATGATGAAACAAAATCACAAATCAAAGAAATGGCATATGTGAACCCAAACCAGGCGGACGAGCACGCCTTTTAAGAAAATATATTATGTATACAATTCTGATCTTCCCACATGATGTAAGCGAATAAAAAAGTGAGCAATATAATACCATTATCACCATCTATCCATATCCCACATCCTACTTCAATAGCACACGTAGTTCGCATGAGTAAAAATAAATCAAAAACAAGATATAGATCCACAAATAGCATATGACGTGAGAGCCGATGCTCTTCAATGCAGACATTATGATTGTTGCAAACTAATATAGCACCCTGAAAATATTTTCATGACGGAGAAGTAAAGTGTTTCTCAATATACTCATTGTTGGAAAGCATTTTAGGATTTATTTTATACCTTGTTTATTTACTTTCCTTGTTTATTTAGTTTCCTAGTTTAGATAGTTTCCTAATTTAGATAGGTTTCTTCTCCATATAAAGGAGTGATTGTAACCTAATTTTATATACCAATATATTATTAATTTCGCTTCCGCATTATATTTCAACATGGTATCAGAGCCAAATCTGGTCTTGGAGTAAATCTCAACTAGATCCCGGCCGCCGCTCGTCCGGCCACCATTATTTTATCTAATTCTCGTTCTCGTTCATTTTTCTGTGTTGATTAGATCTTCCCAATAGCATGAAAAACCCTAGCTCTAGTTACTGTAGCACATGTCTTGCGATAATCCAGAGGGCTTCCAGCGATGTTTCCGACCAGCCCAGGCGACGGCAACCACTTGCTGACCTTCCCCAAGCTCCGGCGACCTCTCCAGTGGTGGCGCAACCCCTAGGCGACATCACCAGTCTGTTTCGCAGCCTCGCAGCCCTTTGTCTTTCGGTTTTTCCAGCACCGGTGTTGGTGGCTGCGGCTGCGGCTGCGGCTGCGCTGATTTGTTTTGGTCGACAGATTTTAGGGTTTGAGTTGTGGTGTTGGGCTATATAGTCATTTGGGCTTTTGTGGGATTGTGAAATGGTTTGGGTTGCTGGTTTTACGTTTGGGCTGCAGATTGGGTTGTGTCTTATAGGCTGCAGATATTAGGATAGTATATTTGTCTTTGGGTTAATCTCCTGTTGTGGCCTTTTCTTGGACTGGTTTGTGGTCTCTTTTGTTGGCCTATAATGGGGCTTTGTAGTTACCGATGGGATGAATTAATTAAACCGGGAGAAGATGGTCAAAATCAGATTTGTCCGGGAGAGCTTTGAGTTATTTGCAGATTTGGTCCTTGGAGGTTTGAGCTTCTTTATGTTGGCCATCTAAATTTCTGAAATCTACAAGATGATCCCTCAACTTTTAAACTTTTGAATATTCAGTACTGACCTCTTTCAAATTTATATTTGAGTCCTCTATCTTTTAGAAATTACATTTCAACCCTGAATTTGTCTTTCTTTGCTCTATTTGATCCCTAAACTTCCAGCTTCTGTTGTCGTTGTTGAGTCTTGTCTTGGAGTTTGGTTGTTTCAGTCTTTGTTCGTAAATTCAGTATTTGTCGACTTTGGTGATGAGGCGATTCTTGTACCTATTGGGTTTGCGGTATTTGGTATTCACTGAACGTTTGTGTCCAGCGAAAGGATTTTGTTGACCATGTATGGTCATTTGGGGTTGTGGATTAAATATCCATTTGTCCTTGGTCGAGGACATTTTCCAAGAAGACTTTTGGAAGTGGAAGAAAGGGGGAGCACTTGGCGACCTACTTGGAATTACGATTCAAGGGTTTCTTTGTATCATTTCCAAGTTGATGCTGTGTGGATGCATCAACTTGAGGGGGAGTGTTTGAAAGTATTCTAGGATTTATTTTATGCCTTGTTTATTTACTTTCCTTGTTTATTTAGTTTCCTAGTTTAGATAGTTTCCTAGTTTAGATAGGTTTCTTCTCCTATATAAAGGAGTGATTGTAACCTAGTTTTATATACCAATATATTATTAATTTCGCTTCCGCATTATATTTCAACACTCATAAACGACAAAATTGTTTCATTCAAAATAAATCTTCAGATAAAAGAATTTCTGAGTTAATAAATGATGGAGATCCTAGTGAGCTGACATTCTCCCGACCCAAAACAGTACAAAGTTTATCCATAAAGAATGCATACTGGTAGACATCTCTGACCATGGTAGACACTGACAGTGATATAAGTAATAATAGAGAAAATTCTGAAAAGGAGAATGCTATACATACCAGTAGTGGCTTTGAATATAACTGTACAGGAAAGGAAGTCTTGCCTTGCACCACGGCCTCATTTCATAGGGGGAGAGTCCCATGCAGAGATTTATGTATCCATAAACTTGAAAAGAGATAAAAGGGCCAATGATGCAAAGACTCCGTAACGCTCCAACAAGAACAACCAGCAGTGCTCTCTGTAAGGTGAAAAAGATGGCAAAAAAAAGACATTATAGACATCACAGTGCATCATGCAACTGAAAAGTCAACTTTTAGGACATGAACTTAGTGAAATGTTAAGAGCTCGTTTCACAGAGCTTTTTGGGGATGAAAAGTGATTTTCTGGGAGATTGTGCAATTAAAAAGTAAGAAAGCTCAAAGAAACGTGAAACAATAACTTGTTAATGTGTGTGGCTGAAAATGAGGATAAGGAAAGACATTGTTAAGAAAGTTCTCGGAAAGAAATTTTGATTTTCTTGAGCATATGTCATATGCAGTAACAAAAGACTGAAGAAACGTGAAAATAAAGTTTTTTTAACACAAAGAAAAGCAGAGACCCAACCTTCCAAAATAGGTACCACTCGTCCAGAATTACACATTCCGTTCAAACATTTGTCAAAATGTATTTACATTATTTAATAATTCAACAAATTTTTAGTCAATCAACACTTATCATAAAATTTCATTTTAAAAAAAATAAAAAAAAAAGCTCATGTCTTGTCTAGCAGTTTAAATTTTAGTATGGAAATTGTAGTCACGTCCCTAAATTCAGCGAATTTCAAAGAGAACTCCATTTTGCATGGTTTACCCCATTTTTGGATCTTTGTCAAACAAGCTCCAAAAGAAAATTTGTTCTTGCTACTAGGGCTCTAGATTCTTGTCTACAAGCTAAGAAACACTCATGCATGACCATAATAACGAAAGAAAATAGTACATATTAAACACCTTTTTAGGTGAATTTACAAATACACGCATGCACAAGGTACGTATATGAAGGTATGTGTGATGGCAAAATAGAATTCTTTCCCTCATCTTGGAGCATTCCACTAGTCGGTGTCCAACCCACCAATGCCACAGACCCATGCAAAAAATAGCAAGTCTGTTTGGGTGGCTAGGTTTCCCTAATCTACCAGTTGAAAGCACAAGAAAAAGAAATGTATATATACAGAACTCGCTTCCAGAAAGATTAATTAAAATATGCTATATATAATAAGATTGATAGGAAAATGAAATGTTTGAGTTTTGTAACAATGATCCATATGCATATTTGCAGGCGTGAAGTGACAGGAAAATTACTTGGAAATCCCAACTTAAATACTGCTGTCTTGACAGGCAGAGTTTTGCAGTAAAAGAAGACTAGGAACTGAAAACACCGAGGGATGAACTTACGATAGGTTTTCTAAGAAAAAGGGCATCATAGGCCTGCCGCATTGACCGAAAACAAATGTAGCCAGCAGTAAGCACCCCATTTGACCTTGCAGAACCAGAGAGTGCAAGCAAGAATGTAGCACAATTGTCAGCGCCATTCATGAATTGGTACAATCCTCCAATTGATAACAAAGCATAAAAGCTCTCCGAGTATCTTCAAACAACAGAGACAGGCTATTATTAGTCTGAAACTTCTTCATTGTGGCACAATCAGAAGGGCATGAGAAAATACATTGATGAGTAGAATATGGAAGCCGGATTGAAGCAAAATAAAATTGATGCTCTGAAAGCTACCTCTGTATCCTTCAAAATAGCAAGCGAAAGCCTGTAGGAAATGAGCAAGAACAACAATCACACAATAGTCCAAATCTAGATAAGCAGATATTGCCTGCCGAAAGATGAACTGTGAATGAAAATTCAAAGGAAAAAGAAAAGCAAAGAGTGAAGCATCAAAACTTTGATTCCCTTGAATTGCACAAAAATGTTGCAAGAATCCTATCAATTTTGAATCAAAGCAAATATGTATTTACATGGAATGAAAAACTCATTAGCTATACATAAAGGGCACCCCACAAGACAACTTCTATCAACTTTGGAAAATCATGACATATTTGCTTGTCTTGTGTTGCCCAATGTCCACCAACTTCCAACCCTTAGCCTCGTGATATTCAATTCCAATATTTTGGGCAATCTATTACACATTGAGCTCTGGGTCCAAAATCAGGAGTTTGATTACCAACAAGAGAGAGAGAGCCCCAACCACTGTTGCATTTCCCTTCCTCTATGTTTCAAATTCATATCCAATTATCCGGCCACCACTACATTGAAAACTAGCTAGTAATTCCACAATCCTAGTTTGCATTGTACTTCTAAAATTGGTTTCTTGGGAAAATTGCTTGTTAGAACACCATGAACTGAATTATTCTGATTTCATTTCCTTATCTAGGAAGTGTTAAAATACAGTAAGTTTGCAATTATTAAGTCACAAATACTTGTAAGAATTAAACCCTTTGACATAGTTTCATGTAAGCCATTTCACAATTTTGACCGACATCTAGTCTAGTAGGTACTAATTGCAACCTTCTTTGACAAAAATTTTCAATCAACTTTGTCAATCATTGCAAGGTTGTTTACATTACATGGAAATCTTAAACAAGCTTTTATTACGATTCTTGAATGCTGATTTACAATCTATCTAACCTTGAGCTGTACTACAATCTTGTATGAGCACAAGATTTGACCTTTCCATTAAACAATCAACGATCACATGAGCTTGGTACAGCCCCCAGTCAGTCCATATTACAACACTGTTTTGCAGAAAATATAATAATGTATCAATTAAACTGACCGGTAAAGATATAATGCCGCGAAAACAAACGCAATGTTGTTAAGCACGTAGCCTGATAATCCTAGCACGGCTCTGTATCCAATTATGGGTACCAAAGGTGCAAAAACTGCATTAACCACACAATAATAAAAGGGGTTACAGTGAAAATTGATATTGAGAATGAAAGAATTAAATTACGAAATAAGAAGAAATTTCTCAGATACTTTATAAAACGCACTTGTTCTGGAAATAAGGGAAATGCAAAGTGGCAGCAAAGGCAAGAAAGCGTAGGACTGTTCATACTCATATCCACATTCTGCTATGCGAACAAAATACACACTGTCCCATACAATGCTGGTCTCAATTGCAGAACCAAAGCTAGGAAGGAGAATTAGGGGCGCGTTCGGGTCTGAAATCGAGGAATTGGAAGAGAAGGATGAGAGACATGGGGGGTTTATTGAAGCGGAGGTGTCATATGGGCTGATAATCGATCGCCAGACAATAATTAGGATCAGAACTAACAGTCTGGACACGACAGCGTACCGAAGGAGGCGCTTGTGGTGGTTCGTTGTCATAGTGGTTGATTCAGGAGCCATATTTGTCTCTTGTTGTGGTTAAAACACCGCTTCAATATAGTGGAACCATCTGTTGAACACCACAATTAATACAATAGAAGCACTATCCCAAGAGTCAATGGCGTAGCCAAGATTTTTTCCGTCAATACAGTAAAAAATTCTTGGATAGAGAGAATGAAATACACTTTAATAATAAAAACAAATACAAATATCGTACCTTACAACCATTCTTTACAAGTTTTATACTCTAAAACCGTTTTACAACAACTTTGTTATCAATTTCAGACAATATCTCTCTCTACATAAACAACTAGGCTATCATTCATAGATTCATCACCGATTCGATTGCGCAATTTATCATTCACAAAGCTCATTGCAAAAAAAAACATTCTTTCCATTGTAGCATTAGCAACCGGGTGAATCAACACCAAAGTTAAAAGCTTATAGACTCGATTTTTCCTTGCCTAGATTAACTTCTTTGCAAGATAACCATGGTCTTTCAACCCTTTACATGCAATGTTAGAGCGCATATCAAACATCATACATGATACGCTAACACTTCACTGCAACATCCTAATCAAACATACCCAGGTTGCCCAATATTACCAAAATTGAAATTTGAAAAGTTAAACCATCGCCATTTCATTTCAGATTCAGAATTAGGCAATTAAAAACAAGAAATGAGAAGCATTTCACAATAGACATGGCTGACCCATTGTCCATTACGGCATTACCTAGGCCAAATTGACAAATTCCAAAATTGTAATTCGAAAATACACCCATTAAATACCCAAAATAAAGCCCTAATCGAACATAACCATTATATTTCAATTCTCATTTCTCAAATGTACAATTGCTCATTTACCCTAAATCCTAATTACATATCAAACAAAAATTAGAGCTTTACTTACATACCTAAAATTCAAGCATAATACACATAAAATGAAAATTAAATAGAGTTTAGAGGTCTGAAACTAACTTGGAATTTCGAAATGAAGCTGCCAAACTTGAAACGAGAGTGAGCGAGTGGAGGATCACCGAGCACTGGAGCTGTGGGGCAGGTTGGTCTGGTCGTCGGAGGCTCGGAGCAGTTAGCAGCAGTCGACTCGCGGGACCGGCGACACCGTGAATTCAGAACTGGATCAGACGACTGAGAAGCTAGCTAAATGACTAGTTCAGGGTTCAATTTCGGTTTTAAAGAATTTTGGGCTTCAAATTTTTTCAAGGGAAATTTATGTGTAACTTGTGAAAGGGACGCAATCCACACCGTTTTTTCGTTACTTAGCACACCCCAAAAATGCCACTTTTTTCCCATAATGCCCTCACATCTACTTAAAAAATTAAGGGTGAGGCTAAATGCACCCAACCCAATTCCTAAACACACCCATTTTCCCCCTTTTTCCCCATTTTACCCTTCCCCAACCCGAGAGAGAAAAAAAAAAAAAACACAGTTTCAGCCTTCAAGCTGCCATTGTTGTACAACCGTCAAAGAAGAGAAACGCCATTGTTGTACAGCTTCCCCTTCAAGCTCGGTTGATAATTAAAATTTCAACAACAACTTGTTCGCACCTACAACTGAAGCAGCAAAATATCAAGCATTTGGATGTTCATTACAATCTAAAAATTGATGAAGGTAAACAAAAAAGCTCAGAAACATCAAATTAACCCAAAACTTAGACGATGATGACGAAAAACCTGAGACAATAACGATGAGGAAAGGGATTCGTCCCCACAAGGATGAACCCCTTACTGGGGCGAACCCCCCTTGTGGTGTTCGTCCCCTTCGGGACGAACATTCAGTTGAAGGTTCGTCCCGAAGGGGATGAACAGTTGAGCAGCCAAAATTTTTGTTTGTTTTTTTAGATTTTACGGTTCATATGGATAATTTTGTCATTTTGCCTCAAAATATGGGTGCACTCAGTAATTGTAGTGGGTGCATTTAGCCTCACCCAAAAATTAAAAGAAGTAAAAAATTCAATTATGTTCGGCCATGTCAAAGCTCCTCGGCCAGCCATGGCTCAACAGCTATGTCAAAAAAAAAAAAAAAAAAAATCGATCATCTTCTCTAATCTCCAGCCATCATTTCTTCCACCAATCACCACCAGTGCCAGAGAGCTCATTCTTCTTCTTCTTCCTCTTCCTCTCTTTCTCTTTTTTTTATATGTTCTTTATCATCTGCTGCCAGGTGGAGAACTAGAAATAGTTCTCCATCGTGGAGAACCAGAAGATGTTGGGATGGGGTGGGGAAGGGGAGCGGGGTGGGTGAAAGTGGCAGTGGCAATTTTTTTTTCATGAAAATGAGAGTATTTTAGGATTTTTTGGTGTGCTAAATAACTAAATGGTATGAATAAACAAAAATAATTGGCATCTTTTCAACAATTTAATGATCAACTTAGGAAGAAGAAGAAAGCGACTATCCGAAAAAATAATTGTCTCATATATACTTGTAAAAAAAAATAAATTGTATTAGAAATTGTTTGGATAAAAAAATTCATGATACAAATGTAAAAAAATTCTAATAGTTTGAAGAAAATAAAATCAATCCATGAATTTTCCCTCTAAATTAATCATAGGCAAAAAATGAGGAAAACAGTTGAAGGCGAAATTTTTTATTTTAAAGAAAGAGCAATTATTTCAACAATTTATCATAGACAATTCGTTGAATTCTTTCAAGTCATATTTTAATTTACCATCTTTAATTGTTAACAAAAATAATTGCATTGGAGATTAGTCAGGTAACAAATGAAAAACATAATTATAATTAAATTAAAAAGAATATTAATCCTGAATATAATGATGGTCTATATAATAAAAAGAATATCATTAAAAAGGATAACGTCTATTTAAGGCAAAGATAATGTCTATTTTAGGAAAAGTATATTGGGAGGAAAAATATAATGATGTGAAATTAAAAATTAATTAAAAATTAATGTTTTGGAGGGAAAAAATGCTGATATATATATATATATATATATATATATATGTAAAAATTTAATGAATTATCATTTTTCATCACACGAAAATTAAACCTTGGCGAAATTGCTAATTTTAATTAATTTTCGTTTCTTAGCTAATTATTTATAAAAATGATTGATTGTTTCTAGAATTAATTAATGGGTCCAACTTAATTTTAATTTTTTTTTTGTACAAATTAGGAATCGTAGTGGTGGGGTGATATCTCGAACTCGAGCCAACTACAGGTAAATTTCTTGTTATTTTTGTGTAAAACTTTAATGAATCATAATTTTGTGTCGCACAGAAATTGAATCTTAGCGGGATTGTTAATTTTACTTAATTTTTGTTTCTCAGCTAGTTATTTATAAAATAATTACTTATTTTTAAAATTAAGCAACGGGTTCAATCTTATTTTTTGATTTTATTGTTACACGTTTATTTGAATTTTTGTGTAAAAATTTAATCAATGATAATTTTGTATGGCATCAAAATTAAATATTAGTGAAAATTATTAATTTTAAATAATTTTATTTTTTAAATACGAAAATTATGAAAAAAAAGGATTAGTCAAACATTCATTCTAATTATTGGAACACCCTTATATTGCTCAATACATAAATCTATAAATTGAAGATTAAAAGGCAAAAAAAAATGAAATTTACGGATTCAAAATAAAATTGAAGTTCATAGCAAATATATAATAATTTGTCCAGGTTAACTAAATTACAACTGATACCGACCTAAGCTAATGAGGTAAGAAATTAAATTTATAATTTGTTATTGATGTTTGTATGTAAAAGTACAAATATAATGAGATTTATTTTATGTACAAGTTGTTACAATATAATGAGATTTATTTCATGTATAAGTCGTTTTAGTTTAATTGGGTGTATTCTGTGTTTGATTTACCTTAAGAATAAATAAAATGAAAATTTTCGCTTTAAAAATTTATTTCTATATAAATTGAATTTACTTTTTATAATTACACGAGAGTTTTGATTTAAGTACCATACTAATATATCTCATCTTCTTCTTTATTCTTTATAATTATTCGTATAAATTTATAAGAATTTGAGTCTATTTTGTGTAATCACATGAGAACTTTTACTTAAGTACCATATCAATATATAAATTGTTATTTTTGTAAATTAAATATTTATTAGGAAAAAACTCATTCAGTTTTAAATATAAACTAAAACTAGCTTTAACATATATTTGTGAGATAAAAAATTCAAGCATTATTTTTCATTTAATTTATTGTGAGGCAAATCAAATACGGAATAGAATTAAAAGCTAAAACAATTTTTACATCTCATTATATTTGAATTTTAAGCATAAAAATCAATTAAGTGTCCTAACAAATTATTAATTTTTTTAATCTCATTACGTCAGTAGTCATTAATCTATATTAATATCAATTTATATTTTAGTTGGACACTAATTTATATATTTGCTGTAAATTTTAATTTTTTAAAAAATAAAAATTTATATATTAATAGTATATTTGTTTTAAAGCTCTCATCGAGTCGAACAAAATAGAATCACAAATTTTTTTTTATTTATAGGTAGAAAATGAAAGGAAAAAAAGAGAGAGAGAAAATGATAGAGAGTGAGAGAATATTTAGATATTATGAGATTGGGTAAAGTAGGGTAGAGATAATCAAATAAAATATATATACATTAATATTAATATGTTAGGAAAGAAAAAATAAAAGAGAGTTGGATATAGATTAGTAAAGAAAAAAAATAAAAAAATTGTTTTAAATGAGAAAATGGATTTAAGGTAATAAAAAAATTTCATATATGGATAGAAGATTATATTAGGTAAATTCAATAGCCGGAAAAATGAGAGGATGTATTAGGAGGGAAACCATGGTGAGGTGGAATTAAAAATTAATTAAAAAATAAAAAAAAATTGGAGGGATGTTTTAGAGGGAAAAAAAGACTCTTTTTATTTATATATAGATATAGATTTGAGGTGGTTTTTTTTAGCATTTTCATAAATCATGTTTTTTTTTAATGGTTGATCCAATATGACTTTCTCTCTCTCTAGAAAATAGAGAGATTGACTTTCTCTCTAATGGTTCTCCATTAGGTTGGACTCTCTTAGTTTTTTTCAAGTTTTGACCGCAGTTTCTCTTTGGAAATTTGATTGTTTGATGGAGATGGAATCGGTTGAAGAGATGTGGAAAAGCTTGTCCTTACATCACGAAGAGAATGAAGTTTTAGAGCTCCATGACGATAAGATCTCGAAACATCAATGGGAAGCGAAACGTGCCTTGATCGGTAAGATCCTCACACGTACCTCATATCACCGGGAGGCATTTAAGGCTACTATGAGATCGGTCTGCAAGCCATCAGGGGAGATGAGTATCAAGTTCCTTGATGATGATTTTTTTTGGTGGAGTTCGGCGAACGTAATTATGGGAATCGGATCCTACATGCCTAACATTGGAATTTCAATCGAGCACTGCTGGTTTTCACACCGATTGAAGAGGCAGTCTAGACCCCCAAGCTACGTTTTGTACCTTTTTGGGTGCAAGTATATAACCTGCCTTTGATTCATATGCGATCCGACACGGCAACGGTCACGGTCATTGGCAATCACCTTGGTAAATTCTTGGACATGGATAGTGCTAAAGATGGATCCTGCTTGGGCTGCTTTCTTAGGGTTCGAGTTGACATGGACATCACCAAGCCTCTAAGACACTTTATTAAATTGCGGCTTGGTTCATCGGATTCTTTGACGCAACTAGACTTACGTTATGAAATGCTCCCCGATTTTTGTACCTTTTGCAGGACGATGGATCACACCTTCGGGGATTGCGGGGTGGAGGCCCCTAGTTTGTTGTGCAGAGTAGAGAATCACTGGTATGGGAATGGTGTTAAGGCTCCTTTGGGAAGTAGAGAGAGAGAGCACACCAAGGCCGATCCTTTGACCGTAAGCGAGATGACCCTGGCTCATATTAGACTAGCGCCGAGTCTGATTCCATTCAATCTACTAGGTCATCACCGGTGAAACCTAAATCTGTATTGGCTACGGATGAAAGAAAGATCATGCAGAAGCCTGAGAAGCAAACCGGGTCTTGCATGGGGGTAGAGACTCCAGCTGGAACTTTGAGTGTCGACAATACTGTGGTGGAACCACATGTTTATGTTGAGGAGAATAAGGGAAAGGAGGCTGTGGTGCATGTTACTGGTATAGCTATACAGGGGCCCCGCCAGTGGCCCCCTCATACACGTGGCAGCCCCCATACACGTGGCACGGTGCGGCCGTGCAAGGACCCACGGGTGGCCCCCAGACACGTGGCGTCGTTATGAGCCAGGCCGCCCCATAAACCCTTGCCAAGGCGGGCCGTGTTCGGCAAGGGCGCCTCGCCTCGATAGTCAACATCAACCACGTGCGCAGGTATGGCAGTCTGCAATTGACGTGACGCGAAACTACTCACAAAATCTTCAAATTACACACCAACAGTACTTTATCAAATCCGACCATCCTTGTGATGGGACCTAAGCCAATAGCTGGTGAACACGTGGCTGGCCATCATTACAATCCCACCTGCTACCCCCACATGAGGTAGTATAAATAGAAGGTGGGAAGAAGGAAGAGGAGATCGAAAATTCTGATAGGCAAATAACCCATCCTCCATTAATTCACTCACCAAGAGCTCTTCAACTCTTTCGAGTGGATCTCCATTCCACCTCCATTCAGGCTTCATAGTTTCGCCCACGCCAAAACCTCGTTGATATAGCACAGGAGACTGACGCGGTTGCCGGAAGTTGTGCCGCTGTTGTCGTTTTCTTAGCTCAGACGGTGGTCATCGACGGTCAACGCTTCCGGCGATTGGTCCTAGCGTGCAGGCGAACGAAGGAAGACAACAGAGGTGTGGAGTAACTGTGGGCCCCATTTCTAGAGGTCAACAGTGCATGTACCAACAATTATGGCTAGCTTGTTTGGGGTTCGTAATCTTTCTCGTTGGAAACGCCATCCCCGTGTGCGTCTCGATCATGGCGAGGTGGGGGTTCTGATGGATGGTGATGGTAATGTGGAGGCTGCATCTGGCGAACGGGGGTACTCTCCTTTGGTGGGGCAGGTTTTCACCCACCTTAAGAGAGGTCTTGACGGCACTGGGGATGGCGATGAGCATGTGGATGGGAAGAAACACCGTGTGGACGTTGACGGAGTGGATTTACTCACTAATGAACTGGCGAACCTCACTGAGCGGGGTCGCCGGACGCCATGAGTTGTTTGTTTTGGAATGTTCAGGGGGTGGGGAACCCTGTAATATTCGATGCCTTGAGGGATCATATCCACACTTATTCCTTGGACCTTGTCTTTTTTGCTGAGACAAAGATGTTTGGGTTCGAAGCTCGTAAATCAGCTGGGTATTGTAGAAAGTTTTGTTGTGAATTGTGTCGGGATGAGTGGGGGCCTCATGCTTTTATGGTCTGATAATATCTCAGTGACTCTTCAATCTTTCTCCAAGGGCCATATTGATGTTCATGTCAAGGATAAGGATGATTTCATGTGGTGGTGTACCGGATTCTATGGTAACCCAAAACGCACACTTCAAAGGCTCTCATGGGATTTGCTACATAAACTCCGTTCCTGTACTTCTCTCCCATGGATTTGTGGTGGCGACTTTAATGAGATACTATCCCTTACAGAGAAGGGGGATGGCGCTAGGGGGTGCCCAAGCTCGATCCAAGAATTTAGTGAGACTCTTGTGGACTGCTCGTTGGTGGAAATTCCGTGGCCAGGGCCTCGACTCACTTGGACCAATAAACGATTTGGGGATCAGTTTATACAAGAGCGGTTGGATCGGGTAGTGTTTGATGAGGATGATAGACAAATATTTCCCAATGCGAGGGTTGTTCACTTGGAGTTCCTAGGGAGTGACAACAGGCCTCTACTTCTGATCTTGTCCCCAACAACAATCTGAGAAAACCACAAATAGGAAAGAGGCCATTCCGTTTCGAGCCTTTTTGGATTCATAAGGAGGATTATTCTGATGTTTTTGGGCATATGTGGAAGCAGGTTATGGTGAGCAATGGCTCACCCTGCACTCTTACTGATGTCCAGAAGGCTTTCTCATTATGTGGGAAGGAACTTAGCCTATGGAGTGATAAAAAGTTTGGTGACTGGCAGGAATTGCTTGTGGATCTCAAGGAGTTGAAAGATATCTATGACAGCGACAACCCCAACTTTAGAGGCGAGGACATCGAAAAGCTCGAGGCACAGGTCTTGACGTTGGAGGAGAGGAATGAGATATTTTGGCGTCAACGGTCTCAGGCTGAGTGGCTGAAAAAGGGAGACCGTAATACATCTTACTTCCACTCGAAGGCTTCGAACCGTCGATGAAAGAATACTACACATAAAATTTGTGACGCATATGGATCCAACATGGTTGAGGAATCTGAAATTGTTGGGTTGTTCACTAAATATTTTGAGGAGCTATTCATCTTGGGCAAGCCTCCTACTGATCAAATCAATGAAGGGATAGTCGGGATGTCATCGAGGCTGTCGGCATCCCAAGCTTTGGATATAGATCGTGAGTACTTTACTAAGGAAAAAGTGGAGGATGCCATCAAAGCTATAGGGCCTCATAAATTAAAGCACCTGGTCCGGATGGAGTGCATGCAATTTTCTATCAAAATCGTTGGGATATTGTTGGGCAGTCTATGGTTAATGCATGTCTCCGAGTCTTGAACCATGGTAAACCTTTAGATGAGATAAATCATACACATATCGTGTTGATCGCCAAGAAGAAAGAGGCCAAGGTTGTGACTGATTTCAGGCCGATTAGTCTTACTAATGTCCTGTACAAAATTGTGACTAAAATTTTGGCGAATAGACTCAAAGAAATCCTTCCATCTCTTATACATGAGACTCAAAGTGTTTTTATCAAGGGACGTTATATCACGGATAATGAGATGATTGCTTTTGAGTGTATGCATTCGATGAGTCGCAAGACTAATGGTTCAAAGGGTTCTTTAGCTCTCAACCTGGATATGAGTAAGGCGTACGATCGGGTTGAGTGGAAGTTCATCGATGCCATGTTAGATAAAATGGGGTTTAGCTTGAAGTGGAGGAACCTGGTTCTCAACTGTGTATCCACCGCTAGTTTTGCTGTCATGGTGAACGGTCGGGCGTATGGGAGGTTCCGAGCATCTAAAGGGCTTCGACAAGGCTGCCCTCTCTCACCTTATCTTTTCTTGATTGTAGCCGAGGGCTTGTCGGGACTGATCCGTAAAGGAGAGTGTGATTGAGCAATCATGGGATTCCAATGCAATCAACAGTTTCCTCGCATCAGTCACTTGTTGTTCGCCGATGACACGATCGTCCTCATGAGGGCAAACGCTTCCGACCCAACTTATTTGTTATCTTTGCTGCGCACTTATGGACTAGGCTCGAGCCAATAAATCAATCTCGACAAATCTGCAGTGCATTTCAGTCCAAATGTGAGCCAGGAAAATAAAGAGAATATTAGGCAGTTACTCTCGGTTGGAAATGACGGCATTAACAGTTTATATCTTGGCTTTCCTATCTTGTTGGGTCACCATAAGAATCGCCTTATAGGAGCCATTCTAGATAAAATTCATGCACGGCTATCCCGTTGGGGTCATTCTTTCTTTTCAGCTGGGGACATGAGGTGCTTATTAAAGCAGTGATCCAAGCTATGCTGACCTATTATATAAGTTTGTTTTGCCTCCCAAATGCGGTGGTTCAGGGCATTAGAGCTGCAATATGCTCCTTTTGGTGGAGAGGCACGGAAAAGACACGGAAAATTCATTGGGTTAAGTGGAAAACACTAACTTCAGCCAAGGACTCTGGTGGACTGGGTTTCCGTCAACTGGAAATGTTTAATCAGGCGATGACGATGAAACAAGCTTGGAAAATGTTACAACAGCCCCAAAGTCTTGCTTACCAGGTTGTGCGTGGTAAATACTTTGCTAATTGCTCGTTCATGAATGCTACGCGAAGGAGTGGTGACTCATATTTGTGGCAAAGTACGTATATTATGGGGATGGCTCCCCCGGGCTGCTAAATTCAAGCCTATAGTGAGAACCTATCAACAAAACATCAAGGTGGCTGGTCTCTTCACTATTTATGGCTCGTGGGATGAGGGAAAAGTTGCTAGTCTCTTTAGTCGGATTGACAGCGAGTTGATTCTAGCTCTCCTAGGGAGGAATGGTGCTCTGGCGGATAAAATTATTTGGCACTTCGATTCTCATGGTGAGTACTCAATTAGAAGTGGTTATAGCTGCCTCCGAAATGTCGAATCTAGCTAGTGCACCAAGCTACAACCAAGGTATCCCATGGTGGCGGAAATTATGGAACCTTAGAATCCAGACCAAGGTACGTATTTTTTGGTGGAAAGTATACCATAGTGCATTGCCTTGTTATAGTCGTCTCTTATCGAGGGGTCTTGAGGTCGGGGTTGTATGTGTTCATTGTGGTAAGGAGGAGATAATTGTGCACGTACTCTTTGAGTGTCATGTGGTGAAAGATGTATGGATGGCTTGGGGTATGTTGTGGGATGTCAAACGCTACTGTGGTTGCTCGTCCCCTCAAGTTTTGGTGGATGATCTTATGCAACGCGTTAGCGAGGAAGAGCTTATTATTATTATCATAACGATATGGACTTTGTGGTTGGAAAGGAACTGTGTTGTGCATGGGGCAGTACGGTGAACCTCTGACATCATAGTGGCTGCTATTGTGGATTTTGTGAATGTACAGCGCCGTTACCTTTCACCTTTGGTAGGTATTTTGTCTCCAAAGAGGTGACAAAAACGTTGGCCTAAACCGTCGGAGGGGTAGTGGATGCTGCTGTTCGGGCAGATCGTGACAAATATGGGGTGGGTGCAGTGATAAAAGATGATGATGGGATGGTGATCGGCTGCCTTGCTAACCGAATGCCGGGACGACCTACTGTTGAACTTCCTGAGGCAATGGCTATCCTCGAAGGCCTTCTTTGTGAAAGATCATAGCCTAAGCGTGTGTTCGTTTCCATTTATTTTCACCTAAAAATTACCTATTACTAAAAGTCAAAGTCAAACATCAACATCAACCACACATTTCACATCATCATTCATTATTATCCACACATCTCGTGGTCCCCACCACTACACTCTACTTTTAGCAAAATTTTAGGCAAAAATAAGTACACACGAACACACGCTAAGTGTTGGCGTGGTGGAGTCAGATTGTATGCGAATTATTAACGGATTGCATATGTGTTTTGATTATCATCCGTTATGCTCGGTTTTTATGGCCATCACAGAGGTCACGGCCGTTGTGGGTAATGGTTCTTGCTACCATATCAACCGCGAGGCGAATAATGAATATGGTGGCCCATTCCCTTGCCAAGAATGCGCTAAACTTCCACTTTACTTGTAATTCGGTGTTGTGGGCTCCTAGTTTTATTAGCGCTTTTGCGTCCCATGAAATAAAATGATTTTGTTTTCTCGTCAAAAATAAAGAAATAAATAAATCAGGTTTTTTATCTTTTTTTTTCAACAATTACGAAATTTCAGTGTGACCTTACATCTTTTTAAAATTGGTAACTGAAATTTTATTGTCTTAAATGAAATTCCTGAATATGTTAATATTAGGGGTATGACAAGACTAATTTAATTAGTACTTCATAAATAAATATAATAATACGTGTGACAGACAAGGTGAAATAAATTAAATCTCATTTGATTTTGTGATTATTTTGTCTTATTATTATTATTATTATTATTATTATTATTATTATTATTATTATTAATATAAGTCGCAATTATTTTTAAGATTTCAAAATTGCGAGAAATGGGTAGTCACAGACATCCGAAACCAATATTCCAAAGGTGACAAGTTTTTTTATTTCTTTATTGTTTTGCCAATTAGAAATAGTCACAAGTAACAGTCAGTCTTAAATGGTCAAAAAGTCATAGCAAGTCGTAGGAGAATATGTATTGCAAATTTGGCTTTACCAAGCTCCAAAGTTCACTATTACTTGGAGGTAAGGTAGTTTTTATTTTGGAAGGCACTAAGCAGACTATTTGCATCCCAAAATAGTTTAAATACACTCCATATTTTTTTATAACAATAACCTCAAGTAAAATTATTAAACTATCATTTTTTTTGCTTTAAAGCTACTCGATCAGAGCTGGTCGAACGACACACGAAAAAAGTTCCAAATCGATTTCCTCGGCGAAAATTGCACTAATTTTTTAATATAATATCAACCCACCCATATATAATTCTTAATTTCAAAAAATAACTCTAAAATATGCACGAAAATTAGCAAACACACAACCAAAATCAAATCGAACGATTCCACTACATTTCCATAAAATGTGCGGTGTTTGTTCGTGTTCGCACTTGAGAAGGACGTTCGACCAAGCTCTTATCTATTCTTTTTTTTTTGGGGGAGGGTTTGAAAGGGTAAATGTGGTATTTAGTGGAGTGTATTAAATAATTTTTGTGTGAAAAGAAAAAGGTATGTGAATGTATTGAGTAAATTGGGTGTATTTAGAAAGTTTTTGGGTGCAAATAGCCCCATCCTTTTGTTTTTCATCTTACAAAGAATTTAATTTATTTTCTATCTTTTGTAATCAAGCACACTCATAGGATACTTGTAGTCTTTCCTTTATTAAAAATAGCAATTTTGATCTCCTCCCCATATGGGGAGGCTCCCCACGCCATATGTCCCTTTTAATTGGAGGGACCTCAAGTGGGATCCATTTTAAAAAAACATTAACATGTGGCATGGGGAGGGAATTATGCTCTCCTTCTTGTAGAAAAGTTGTTGTAATCCTTCTGTTCACTTAGAATTTTGATTTTCTACAACTTGCACGTAATTTTTACTCCGATTTAATTTGCGGTTTCTTTGGCAAAATCCTTGTATTTGCTGGAAAATATTTTAGTATTCTTGAAGTACCAAACACTCAGTATCTAGAGCCAATGAGAACTGTCCACCTACACGCGGCTTTGTTCTCATGCTCCCAGGAGCGCCGTAACTTCCTGAGAACTACGGTGCTCTTAAGGTATTTTCTAATTACATACGACCTTCATTTTGAAATTTGAGACCAGATTTAGGCCTAAAACCCCAAAGAAGAGCTCCGGCAATTAGAAAAAATTTCTGGCAAAAAAGTGACTGCTGGTCAAAGTTTTGCCATTATTTAATTTCAAAATAAATATCGTATACGATTGAAAAATACCCCGAAAGCGTTTCCAATAGTATGAGAACAAAGCCACCAACTACACAGAGGGGTCACATTATTTATTAAATTATAGCCCTCTTTGTGTAGGTAGGCAGTTCTCATTGATCTGAAATACTAAATTGAGTACTCCAAGAATATTAGAATTTTTTCCATGTTTGTCATCTTTCTTATTTCTATTGTAGTTATAGCCATGTGCCCAATTCCACGACTTTACGAAAAAAAATGTATTTTAAGAAAATCACAAATGGCCATTACATAAATAACTCCCATTTTTCTTTGATGATCCCTAAATAAACCCACGGAAAATGCAGTAGTAATGAATGTTATTTATAAACTCACGACGATTGTTACAGATATGTCAAAAATATTTTATAGAATCACTATAACCATCCATTCTAAGCGATTGTTTTACAAATAAATTAGTCATCGCACCGGTGCGTTGCACGGAAAAAAATCAATGCATAAACACATTTTTTTCATTAATACGAACCAATTTCATGTTGAATCATTACCATCATATAAAAGAAACAAAGTTTCACCCATACTTTATTACAAAAAATTTACAACTTTTGGAGTACTACTTTATATACAAAGTTTGAAGTTATGTTCATTAGATTCCCATCTTTATCATATATTAACTTTCTTAATTCTTTCCGACTCGTAACTCTTGAAACTGCAACATATAATTGCCCATGACTAAATACCGACTTTTTCAAGAAAGCCAACATGAGACAATGATTGATCTTGACTTTTGTTAATTATCATACCATATGAAATCATCAATAGGAAATGTCTCATTTGAAATCTAAAAGGCAATCTTGCATTTGAAGTGGTCAATATCAACCTTGGGATTAACACTCTTGACCCGAATTTTTTCCTATCAAAATTTGTTCTTCAATGGAAAGAGAACCCAATTTTGTTCTCATCAATATCGTCCCATTACACAATACAGTCGTACGATCAATATTTCTCAATAATATAATCAAAACTCAACTTTTGATTATTAGCTCCATTGGAACACTTTATACCATTCAGGAATTCCATGGAATAAGTTCTTCAAAAAAATCCAGCACTTATCTATCTCTTTTATGTATTGAGTTTGAGCTCAAATAAGTTTTTCCGTATAAATTGTTCATAGATATCACGTATTCATTGATCGCATTAATGCTTTTAATTTGTTATAATAACAAAGTTTAGATGAAATTAATAGCATTAAAGGAAAATAATGTAATAATATTATTTTTTATTATAAAAATATCACAAATTTCAAAGCATTTTTTATGTACAACAGTCGTAGTTATATTTATTAGGTTCTTATTCTTATCACATATCTATATTTTCAATGTGTCGCGATTGGTGAATCCTGATACTATGGCATTGAATTCAAACTTCAAATAATAATTCAACATTTGTAAATAACAACTGTATCAATTTACAACCAAATAAAATCAAGATTATAGTTTATTTAATACATATTTAAAAATATATATAAATAAAAATAGTACTTTGCTACAAATTGGGAAAATACATTAAGCTACCACCCAATATTAAAAATAATGCAATATTTAATAAAAAGTTATCATGATAAATATCGTTAGTCAAAGATTTTCCAATTTCTGAATATTAAGTTTATAAATTTATTTAAAAATTAAATATTCAAAAAAAACACCACAATTGCAATTTTTTCCCAAAAATTTATTTTTAAAAAATGGCCAATGCTACTTCAACGAAGCAATTTTTTAGACTGTGACAAAATTGGCTATATCTATAATTAACTGAAATTACCACAAAAATTTATTTTAGTGAACGTACGATTAAATCATTATAAATGAAGAATATACAGTCACCTACTTAAATAAGAACTACAATTAAGATCAAATAGTGGACATCAAATTAAAAAAAAAATATTTTGGTACGGCATTTTAAGTCAAATATTTTATTCTTTTAAAATTTGATAAGCTTCTTATCTACTACTTAAGAAAAGATTAATCCAATTTAATTTCTAGAGTATTTTTTTAATCTATAAAATGAAACTAAATTTAAATCATTGTTAGGAAATAAGACTATAAGAGCTTATATTTACAAATATATGTAATATGTGGTTTTATTTTCAAAATAAAATAAAATATAAAATATACAGTATAACTATTTTTTGGGGGGTCAAAGTATAACTATTAATTTAATTTTAGTAAAATAAAAAATAATTCAGAAATAAAAAATAATATTTAAATAATTTCAGTTACATTATCAGCGATACCTACCTACAAACAGTGTTCTAAAAAGCGTCATAAAATGCACATTAAGCGGCTTAAGGGCGCATTAAGCTTGAGCGTGGAGTAAAAAACTTCCACGAAAAGCATACAAAAGCGTGAAAAAGTGTGACAAAGTGGGAAAAAGTGTGATTAAGTGCAAAAAAAAGAGTGAACCGTGGGTTCCCGCTTTATCACATTTTACACTTTTTAGAACTTTGCCCATAAAAGTCTGCATGAATAGCTACATTGTTTAAAAAATTATTAAAATATACTTCAATTATTTATCTTTGAATTTATTAAATATACTATTTTGGCTAAACATGCAACATTTAATCAATTATAGTTCAGTTAATTAATTAATTACGGACTTATATAGCAGTATAAATTATAGTTTTTTTTATTTGAAACTTTAATCTAAATCGAGGAAATTGAAAATGAAAGAATAAAAAAATAATTTGAAAAAACTTTAGAGGGGGTGGTAGATGAGAAATACGCATGAAGTAGGAAAGTTGAAAACCCCACGTTCGTAATCAACCACAATTACTATTCCAATAACATCACGTACTTCCAATTCCAAATTTTAGTACAATAAATTTTATGTTTTAAATGAGCAAGTTGATAATTTTCAGACAAACTGTACAAATAATTAAAAATTGAGATTAAGATTTAACTTGGAACATAAAATAACATTTAAAAGAATTTTCATAAACCATAATCCTAATATTGTAATGAACATATTGTAATTCTCGATTATTGAATAAAACCTCATTCAAATTCATTTAATACATATTAAAATAATAAATATTTTTATATGATTTTTTATTTTTTAATATTTTTAATTTTATATATATATATATATATATATATATATATATATCTCTGTGTGTGTTTAGATACAAAAAGAATGAACAAATATCTTATAATAGTATTAATGTGAAATAAAATATCAATTAGATAATCGCGAAAAAATTATATTTGGACATTTAAAAAAATATAATTCAACAGAAATTCAAAAAGATAATATTTTTATAATCGTGTTTATTATGAAAATTATGGTAACTTATAATCTCTTAGTTAATTTACAGTATTTCTTACATAAATAAATATATAGTTTTTGACTATATATCATTTATTTAAAAAATTAATGCTAATATTAATTAAAATATTTGAGTTGCTAATAAATATGCAAAGAATTTACGATTTTAAAAAAAATTAGTTTTAATTAGAAAATATTCGAATGCAAAAAAAAAAAAATTGAAATTATAATTGTAATTATAATAATAATAATTTAGTACATGATATAAATTTATTAAAGGTAATACAAAAAATATAAGTTAAAATCTTAAAAATGAAATATGAATGTAAGTAAAAAAAAAAAATTGATTTGAATAAAGAAAATAAAAAAAAATCTTTTGCACATTGTGCAATGCACAATGTTGGACATTGCAATGCACACGGCATTGCTTTTCTCAATGCAATGCCGCGTGTTACTTTAGAATTTTTATTAAAAAAAAAAATCTACATCATAAATGCACTTTTGGAGGGAAAAACATATTTGTTGTGTTTTAGTATATTTATGATTATTTATCAATTTCAAACCACAAAGATTCAATTGATAGTCAATGTCCGCATTTAATTATATCACTTCGTAACCTAATAAATGTGACACCAAAGGCCAGCCAGGTTAGAGAAAACAAGATTTTAGTATAGTAAGTTGTACTAATGATCCAATGCTCACATATGGATCGATGATTGATATGTACCCCCCATTAGGAGATGGCCACGCGTTAATTATTAGCCCATATATAGGCATTGGACCTTTTGTGTAGCAAGTTGATCCTAAATGGAGAGTACAAGACTTCGAAAAAAGAAAAAAGCAAAACATGGTTCGTAGTTAGGCCCGTAAGTCTAGGTCGTCAAGGCAAGTGTATCAATGCAGATCGCCACTCTTGACATATCTAGATTAGATACAAGATTAGAAAATTTCACTACAAAAACACGACAAGCGTTCATGTAAATTTCTAATGTGAATAAAGGTTTCTTCTATGGATACAAGAACAATATCAATACGAATGCGTGCAAATTGCTTTAATTTCCTCTTCTCTTAAAAAGCAAGGTCTACCTAAGTTTAATATTTGATTAAAAAAAACTATATTTTTAGTGTATCACTTTCTTTGCCAGTTTTTATTTTTACTTTTTTCAGTAAACAGATGATATTATATTCAATTAATTTTTTTAGAAATATATATATAATAAGGATTTTGATTGTGATGACTAGCAATGTGCAAAGTAATAATCTTTATGTCCTAGTTTTAATTTTTAAATTTAAACAAGGTATCATTGAAGCATTTACTCGAGTCATAGCGATGAAAATCTAATAGAAAGAGGTTGAGGGTGTTAGCGGATGAGTTTTAATGTATTTTTATGAGTAGGAAGAGAGAGAATAAGTGGAGTTGAATGGTGGAGATTTAATGAGGAAAAAGATATATGGATGTGATTTGTTTGACCAAATTTGGAAATTTGAAAAAATGCATTAAAACTCATTTTGATGAGTAATGCTAACATGGTCAACATCACACAATGCATGCATGGATCCACATCCTGCAAAGGGTCTGCCATGACAAACTTATCCACAAGTGATCCCCCCTCTATATGGGAGACACCACGTGGCGTCTCACTGGTGGAGAGTGCAGTAGGGATTAGGGCCTCCAAACCGAGGGGGGAATATATAGTGTGGGGAGTCTCCCCACATGGAAAGGGAATCAATCCTCTAGGCTTATCATGCAAATAATATATCTAAAAATGTAAGATGGACATTTATATTGGAGATGCTCTAATAGAATGTTGAAATTAGAAGTACTCAAATGCGGTAGAGTGAGAATATCTCGTACGTGTTATACTCCTTTTAAAGTGTAGATATATCGGGAATGTTATGTTAAGAGCGCTGGGAAACGCTGGGAGAAAAAATGTGAGAGAGATGTGGAGTGCTTTTGTACACCGCATTCGAGGCTCAGTGGGTTGTGAGTAGTTGGGAGAAATGCTGGGAGAATAACGCTGGGAATATAACATTTTCGGTAGATATATATATATATATATATATATATATATATATATGTATATGTATATGTATGTATATATGGGCCTCCTCTTAATTTGTACAATGTTCTCAAAGGGGTGTTTTTAGTAGATCCGCGAATTCTGCTGCGGCACAGTTCCCTTTAAGTATGGCACAGCAAGTATAATTTAATTAGGTAGGTTCAAATAATTTAACACGTGAAAAAATGGGTAGATCTACTGCACATCAATAGTTAATACTTGTCATTATATTTTTACCAATATAATAATTCCTGTTCGGTGTAATATTTTAGAGGTGAAATTTGATTTTAGCACATACTAAATTGGAGGGATTCTTTTTGAAAATAATTTTGGAAGGTACAGTTAAAAAGTTTTAAAAAATTTTAAAAGGTAAGAAAAATTGATAACATCAATAAGTTTGATGGTTGGAAATTTAGCAGTGATGTTTGAGAAAATTAATTTTTGAAAGAATCATTGTAATTATGCTTTGTCAATATCAACTACACGATAATAAGCAAAGTTTTGGAAAATGTAATGTATGAAAAGAGATCGAGGCCAAGTATTGAGTTTAAACATATCTAATGACAGAGCAAGGTATAAACGAACTATGCGACCATCCTATGGCACAACAACATATAAACATAAAGAAAGAAAGTCCTTTTTACTTATATATAACAATTATTACGGACGACTAATGCTAGTTTCTACACTACAATGTGTACTAAGAGAGAGAAAGACACATTTTTTCTTATGGGTCCCATATTTTTTTATTTTTAATTTTTTTGAATTACTTTTCTCTCAATTATCCCACTTTTTCTTCATCACTTCTCGTGCGCTTTCTAAAATCACACATTCATCTACCCATTTTCTACTATTATTTTATTATTATTTTTAAATTTATTTCTATCTCTCTCCTCATTTTCACTTTTCTCTCTCATTTTTTGTTATCCCCGATTGCACTCAATTTCTATTAAAATAATCATCTATCTTTTTTCCATATCATTTTAAAAACCCACCTTAGCATTGCAGATGCTCTGACACCAGTGCAATGGAACCGGCCATATTTAATGGAGCCTGTAAAACCTTAATTAATGAATCACCATTGGTTGCCATGTGTATTATATATAAATACATACGTGCACCGTATTTTCCAGGCTAAATGTGCTGACTTGATGTAAACGTTACATGGCAACTATATTAGAGAGCTTGTATCTCCTACTCGCGGGGATTGGAACCGCACAGGATTAACTCACTGGCCCCCTTGGGCCCCACTGTATTCGCGGGGGTTATGAGGTGGGATGGGATGGGATGCGGGTCTCATACCCGTGCGGGTGAGAGAAAATCCTCGCTATATTAGATCATCTCTAATAGTTTGTCGATGTTGAAACACGATTCTACATAACACAAAAAATAAAAAATTCTTATACAATATGATGGTTTTTAAAAGTAAATAATTTCACTTATAGTGTCTTTCATGCTCTGTTCTAAAAGTGCACTTTAGTGCTCGTTTAAGCACACTTAAATTTGAAGCTTGTCTATGCACTTCACCACACCTCACGCTTTATTGCACTTTGACGACGCTTTTATCACGCATCATTCACTTTTATCACACTGTTTTCATGTCACTTCGTAATTTATATAATGCTTTAATTAGAAAATTAGAAAATATATTAATTTAAATTAGTGGCGGAACTAAAAACTTTGTCTAGGTAAATTTTTTAATGCTGGTCTTGAGAATGGTTAAAATGTTGTGGCCTCCAAGTGAAAGTTAATATCCAAATCCTTTTTTCTTTCTACAAGTTTGATTTTTGTGGCTCTAGCTGTATTAACAAAAAAATAAATAAACTGGGGTCCTAAGCGGCCTCGTTAATCTGAGGTAATAATATTGTATATAACAAGGAAATCAAAATACTAACTTACTAATTGAATGCTTCATGTCGATTTCACATTATTCGTATATACTATTTCTTTTTGGCGGATATGATGTATTAGGAATTGAAAATGATGAATATTCTTTTTCGCAGAATGAAATTATACTAACTATAGATTGTATGCTCATGAATAATACAAATTTTATTGATCGTTGCCCCAGAAAAAATATATTTATAATCTGACTAGTTGTAATCAAACTGAAATTTTATATTCACAAATATTTTGTAACGTATAAATATTATTGATCCAAAATTCCAATATATATATATAGAGAGAGAAGATTAATAATTGGATAAATGTTAAAAAAAAAAAAAAAGGACAAGATGAGGGGGAAAAAGTAATAACAATGGTTCCATTTGGGTGCCGGGGGTGGGTTTGTAGCACCATGGAAGCCCCTACCTTCGTTATGAATTAACTCTCATTATCACTTATACCAAGTTAATAATTAATTTACACGCACACCTTTACCTTTATTTACATCACAATGGGGTTTTTCCTTCAACTTGGTAGTATTTGTTATAAAAGTATGAAAACAATAGAGAGAATTTAGAGAGAATGAATTCGAATGAATTCTCAGGAATGAATTTCATTAATAACTGAAGCCCTATTTATAGGAAAACTTCGAATGGCACAATCGTAATTACATAATTTCATCAAGGGTATAATAGTCATTCACATATAATAATTATATCTTTTACCAAATTATTCCTCCACCAAATTATTCCTCCACCAAATTATTCCTCATAGTTCATAACCACCACATTATTCTCAATTATTCATAACACCTAATAATTATTCTTCAATTATTATTCATAACACTCCCCCTTGAATGACTATTAATACAAATGTCTTACGACCGTTTGGAGAAAAACCGGTGGGAAAAAAACTTCCAAACCGATTGCGGGATAGCTTGGAGTGGTTATATCGCTTCATCAAAACATTGCTCCCTCGATGTCTATCAACATATGAGTATTCACGTCTTTGCCTCGTTAAAACCTTGTCAAGAAAATCCATGGGAAAAACTTGATCGAAGGAAAAAGAGTACAATTCTCAGTTTGATTTCATATCTTGAGAACTGATATCTTTACTTACGGTAAATGATTTCAATATCATCATCGTTTGGATCTAAAGCATTAGCTCCATTATAACTTGATCCAATAGATACATCTGTATCAATTTCTCCTATCGTTCTCAATATACCATGAATATGCCTCGTTAAAACCTTATTAGGAAAAACCAGTGGGAAAAACCTAATGAAGGAAAAAGAGTACATTATTCATGTGAATACGCTTTTAAAGTTGCCTCATTAAAAACCTTGCTAGGAAAACCCAATGGGATAAAACCTCGGTCGAGGAAAAGAGTGCAACGCGTATTCTATACAAGTAAGTATCCAAGCATTTCAAAATCTTTCATACATTTGTATGAGTATCATATACATTGGTTTTATACTCTTCTGTTCATTTAGAGTGCATCAATTTTCTTACACAACTACAAAACATTCACCATGAACACATGTCTCCAAACACACAATTTAAAGCATATAAATTCATAGTAAAAACATGTAAACATATAAGTAAACCTTCATAACTAAATAACACTTAAAATATATCATTTAACATTTAATACTCACTTAATAGGTTATTTCATTCTCAGGGGCTTAGCTCACCCTTTAGGGTACTCATAAACAGGGGTTTAGCTCATCCGATCATTTAATTTCCTTTTCGGTACTACACACACGATCGGTAATTTAACTTTCATGAGCATGCAACATATAATGACCACCATGCTTATCTTTAAACTTGAGCATTAGTCATCATCATCTCATCATCTCATAAGTTAAGGATTTCACATTCACCATTTATCATCTTCAATATATCTCAATATTTTCATTATCATTGATCATATGTAGCGCTACATTTTCATATCGTGTCGACACTTTTCAATTTCATTTCTTTCCCCATATCGACATAACTTATCGAGATATCTCATTATCAATCCTCTTGTAGGATTACACAATATAGTTATGTCTATATACTCTTCAAGAGCATATGCCTCCGTTATTAAGACCATCTTTTATAATTTGCTTTGATATATATGATTGAGGAAATATCAACGCTTACAGCGTATAACTTATCAAAGCATCGTAGCTGTTATATGTGATTGTTCATAGCCTTTCATGCATCTTTGAACTTCAAGTTCGTATTTCAATTTCGAGGATATAACATGATGCATTTATTTTCAACTTTTAATACTCCCCCTCATGCTGAGAAAATTTAGAACACCAAAACTCATACAGTTGGTATGATTTTAATCATATATGTTCTCATCATTCAAATTAATATGGAATTTAGACCGTTTGCATTCTATTCTCGATATCGACAATTTATTTGAGGACTTTAAATAATTTGCAATATAATATCCCACTTGTATACGCATACTCAAATCCTTGAGTGATTTATTCAAGTATTGGGATATACATTTACTAAACTTTATCATTAAATCTGGAAATCATGCTCATCAGTGAGCAAATATTTAAATAAATTTCAAATTACGAATCATATACACATGTGACTATCTAGTGGATCCATATCATAATATCTAGTAGTCCACATGTAGGATGAGTGGCCCATACTTCTCATCCTTTATTCCAAATATATTTGGAATTTATTCCCAATATTGGCTAGTAATGATTTCATCATTTATCGAAAACAATCATTGAAGAATTCCTTTAATTCTTCACTTGAAATATTGATTTCAATAATTATTTAAACCGGATGGTCATCAGGTTTTGCAACGAGTATTATTGAACTTCTAGTTCAAGAAATTCTTATATCGATTTCACTAGTATCTCAGATAGTGCTCAATATGATTTATCATAGAAACAATTCACCGACATATTCCATCATCTTTTGGTGACATTATTGTCTACTCTTGTTCAAACACTGAGTTACAAATTTCATACGCATCACATCCTGGCTATTATTTAATTCAAATCGTAGCTCTTACGCTTCATATTATTTATTTAAAATCGAGTCTTATTTCATACGCCGTATTATTCTATAAATAAATCATCAAAATTATTGCAAAATTCATCCTAATAAGGGTTTATACATTATAATGGATCATATGCTCTCAAATCTTGAAAATACTATCCATTACTACTGATTAAAATCCTAAAAAGGATTTATCGAGGTAATGGAAAGATTAAGGATGCTAATGAATAAGGGTATCCCACAAGATATCCGATGCTTGATTGAAGCAAAGGTTCGATTATCTGGTGAGGTTTCAATTCCTTCTAAATACATGCCTGGTATGGGTAAAAGTAGTTTTTCAAAGAAACGGAGAGCAAAAAGATTAGGAGGATGCTACAAGTGTGCTCGGTGGACATGTGACACTCGATGTAAATCATGGGGTACTTGTCCGTAAATCGAGAAGATAAAATAGCATTCATTAAGGATGGATTGAGTAAAGAGCCTTTGGATGATATTCAACATGCTCTTGAGACACATCCTAGTGGACACGTACAAGGTGAGCTAATGGCCTTATGGGCCAAATTCAAAGATCAACAAACGCGTTACAGCCTTGAAAAACTTACTTTAGAAGATCCTGTTTGTAAATTTAGTAGAAAATTTTAGTATAATAATTTTCTCATATTAATATAAGGAAGCTCGGTGTAATAACGAAGATCAATGTTTTTCTTGTAATTGTAAATATTGTTTTTCGATTTTAAGATATATATATATATGTATATATATATTATTTTTCAATCACCGACAGATATATGTCATTTTCACTTAAAAAATTTTCTCAGATTTTTTTCTCTTTCATATTTGTCAAAAAGTAAATAGTGCACTCAATTATTGGTTTGAAAATTTTTCTTTAAATAGAGGGTTTCATATATCTCTCATGTTCATACATTAAAAGTATAGTGTAAAAAGAGAGATAGGAGTAGAGATGGATATGGAGATTTTAGAATCATCTCATACAAGTCAGCCTTTACCTCGCCAGATTAAAACCGTATGTATTCTTGGTGGATCTAAACTGGTAGGCCATATCCAATATGTGGATATGGCAAACCGACTCGTAAAAGAGTTAGGGAGACAAGAAATCAATATACTATACGGAGGAACCAACAACAAACTTTTAGCTAGACTTATAATGGCCGCACAATCATGGGGAATAAGAGTTTCGAGTGTAATACCTTTCCATCTAATTGGATCTAATACTGAATTAGAGCCGCTTCTACCATGGGTCCAGCAGGTTGGTGCTAAAGCGCAATCCATCCACAACCGCATGATGTATATGATGAATAATAGTGATGCTTTCATTGTCCTTCCAGCGCTACAACACACCTGGAGGAAATATTCAATATAGCCTCGCTGGCACAATGGAATTTTCATGTCAAACCAATAGGTTTGTTGAATATTAATAATTTCTTTGATGGCTTACTAGCGTTTCTAGATCGAGTGTAAATAATAAGTTTATCTCTCATTCAATTGAGAAAAATACTTATTTACTCGCTAAGATTGTTGATGAACTACTCATCAAATTTCATGCATATGTTCAAGAATCTGTGGAAGCCCAGTCCGTCGGTCACGCATCAACGGTGTCAAGCTTAAAAGAAATTAGGATCCTTTAAATATTTCATTATGAATCCTAATGTTGATGGTGGCGAGTTACTGAGTATTTATACTCGAGACGCATCCCTCATTTATGGATTCAAGATGTATATTCTTTTGCATTTCTATATTTTCGAGTGTTTAATGCCATCTTTTGATATTCTCAATATGTTCCACTTCTACTGCTTTGTACTTCTTCCTGAGTAATAATAATATCATATTGGCTTTATTCAAATACAGAAATCTAGTGATTATGCTTCTTCAAGAGCATTTTATTCTCATATTAATACAATCTCATATCATCGATGAGATTACTTCATATAAGCTTTCCATGCGATATATTTTCTTTGATTTATCAACATGGGATCTATTCAGCATTTTACTTTCGTCTATTTATCCAATGGTAACTTCAAGTACCACTTACTCAATTTTCTCCATTAATATTCGGTATATATGGGGAAGTAATTTTATTCTCATCGTCTACCACTTCGAGAGTATGATTAGAATATTTGATCAACTACTTCTTCTGGAGTAGGATTCGTTATAACCAATCGTGTAGTATAATCCACCACATTGGAAATATGCACACTAATCGTGTGGTATTACCCACCACATTGGAAATATACTCAAACTATAAAGTGCATAAATTTAAATTGCCGAAATTAAATTTCCTCCAATAGGTGGTCGAACCTACCTTATGGGAATTATTGCAATAAATATAAATCTACGGAATTTAAATAGCAAGAATTAAATTGCATAATATTTAACTACTTCTTCAGGAGTAGGATCTGCTTAGTAGAAAGTATTACCCATCACTTAGCATATAAAGTGCAGAAATATATAAAACCTTCCGTTTAGTGACGGTTTGAACCCATCATCAAGTAGGAGGTATTGCAAAGAATTAAATTGCAGTAAATAAAGTCACGAGAATTAAATATTGAATCGCTTACGGAGCAAATTTGTTCTTCAGAACAAATACTCATTACTTCTACAAAGAGACACTTATCCTTCAGAATAAAGTACATTATGTAATTGAACTCTTCGAGTTACATTAATATTTCGATCTTTTAACTCAAATGGACTTCAAGCCATTTTATATAATCAATGGATTTAGAATTTCTTCATGAATATTCTATCCATTTTTCACTTGTCGTCAAAATTAGGTCGGTTTTACCCTAAGGGTAAAATTGTCCATTCCACCGCAAAGGTAAAATTGTCAAAAATATTTTATCAATGTTTTACGATTGGAAAATTATCTCCTTTCTACTTCAATTTATCAATATCAAAATATTCATGAATATTTTGTAACTTTTTCAAAAGTACAGATCTTGATTTGTAAATTTTGAAAGTTTGATAATAACATATTTCAAAACGAGTTATTACCCTATCAATGTTGGTGTCAAATCGAAACTCTCGTTAAATCGAGTATAATGGAGTCTAGAAAATTTGATTTTGATAATGTATGCTTCTTATATCTCGAGAAACGAATATTATAGTTTAATATATTATTATATTATAAAGTAATATAATATATATACCTTTTCCTTTTTCTTGGGAGAAGCGATTGAATCAATGCACGTATTTCCTCCATTAATTCTTGAATTGCCCACAACTCTTTGTCTCTGCATAAATGTTTTCTCGTGAGTGATTGGGAAGATAGAAAGAGTGAGACGTGAGAAAGTGGGAAAAAGATAAGAGAAAAGAAAGATAAGTATTGATTGGAGATGGATTAGGTTATTTATAATAATTGGTTTCGATCATGTAAGATCATCTATAAGATGCAATCTGTAGAAAGATACTCCCTTCATATTACTCAAACTAGAGACTCGTCTGATAACGTGTTATAAAAGTATTTAAAACAATAGAGAATTTAGAGAGAATGAATTGAATGAACTCTCGTGAATGAATTTCATTAATAATCAAGCCTCTATTTATGTGAAAGCTTGAATTCAAGACAATCGTAATTACATAATTTCATCAAGGGTATAATAGTCATTCACATATAATAATTATATCTTTTACCAAATTATTCCTCCACCAAATTATTCCTCCACCAAATTATTCCTCATAATTCATAACCACCACATTATTCTCAATTATTCATAACACCTAATAATTATTCTTCAATTATTATTCATAACAGTATTATATTTATCACATCAATAATAATTCATATTATACGACAAAAGATGCTCTTAAGCATAGGGAACATTGTTGTATTGGATTTTTTTTTTAATTAGTAATTGGGAGAGGAATTACTAAATTAATTATACAAGGTGTTAAAGACAATGGGTGGAGGTAGAGATTGTTTTGGACACCTTCTATCATTAATTATATAACATAAGCACTTTTTTCAGTACTATTTGTTAAGAAATTTACTAAACGTTATACTTTGATATTGTTGCACGTATAAAAGATGCTCGAAAACCATTAGAAATGGAGCCAATAGATTCTGACTTTCGTGATAATTAAGTAGTACTTAGACGAACGTCTGTTCTATAGTGCCTCATAATATTCATTATTATTTGGAGTATTCATAAACATAACAGTGTCAATCATACTTTGATTAAGTGCATAATTATGGTCCAACAAATGATCCCAAACCACAAAACAAGAATTTACTTGTATAAAACAAAACAGCACACATTAAGAGGGTGTCTCTATCTGTCAACAAAAATGGATTGTGGGAAATAATTGTAGAGGTTTCAGTCATTGAATGTGAGTTGTTGGGATCATTAAATTGGATTTGCCCATATTGGACCATCTAGAGAAGACGTGTTTATCTTCTCAATCACAAAATCTGCGTACGGATGCTAATGTAGATGACTTGATGTAGACTTATCAATGCATGCTATATTTATATTTATATTTATATTTATATTTATATATTAATAAAATGAGATCAGTTTTCCACTCAATTTTATAATTTTCAGAATTAAAAAATAATATTTTATTTAAAATTTTCATTTAAACATAAATACCTAATTTTCAACCATGCATAATCTCCCGTTATTATCACAATTGATCTTTTGATAGAATCACTCCTTATCATTCCAATCCGTATTATTATCGTGTGTGATCTTTTTAAATCTCTCATCCATATCTCTGCCATTAAATCACGCAAAATCAAGGAAAAATTTATAACCAAACGGGGACGAACTAATGTGATTTTATACTTTTTTGACTGAATGTGCTTTTATATAGTTTTGACATTTCCCTTAAAGATGTTATATCACACATTATTTCTGATCCAGTTCTTGATTTTATTATTTTATTTTTATACTATTTACCATAAAAAAAAGAAAAATATATTATTATAATTTTTATTTTACACATATTTTAAATTATAACTTGGCCATAAATCTCCCCGTGCAACGCACGGGAGAAAATACTAGTTTGTATGTAAATTGTAATGGGCAAACAACGTGATTGTTTGAACTCCTTTTTTGGGGGTGGGGAATAGATAATAATTAATTTCTTAGAAAAATTCATAGTTAGAAAGTTAATTTTTTTTAAAGAAAATGACATAAAAGGTAATATCATAAGAAAAAAAATAATTGTTGAATTTTTTTTTTTTAACAAGCATTGTGCCAAATGTCACTTAATTCGCCGCGAAAAGCCAAAAAAAAAAAAAAAAAAAAAAAAGGAAAAGTCACCTAATTAGTTGCAAATTTACTTCATCAAGTAGTTTCCAGTTTGTTTCACTTTAATCCTTCGACTCTCGGTATCCGTTTGTTCCGTCTATTTGCGCGATGGTAACAAAAACAAATGGCTAACAAAAATGCACGCGTTAGCGGCTTTTTGTGGTTCCAGTGCATTTGTATTTTGTTAACAAATAATTTTTTGGTTTTAAGAATGGTGGAGACCACATTTTCCATATTTTCCAAAATCAGATCGTTATTCATAAAAATCTTTTCGTCTTAGTTACCCTAAATTAACTTAATTTTTTGACATCCAATTGATCAAGTTATGAAATTGGTTTGTCGAAGAAAGAATAATTCCTAGTAGTATTTTTTACAAGAAGACAGAAATTTCATTGTAAATTTGTAATCCAAATGTTTTGCAACTAATCTTGCTTTATATTTATATCTAATAAGATTAGAACTTTACTTTTTTAAACTGGAAAATTATTGATAAACTCAATTGTATTATGTCGCCAGCATTTTTGGCTCCCAGCATTTCCCAGTTGAGACCCCCACCCCCCGGGGCCCCCACATTCAGGGGGCTGTCTCTATGCTGGAAAATGCTGGCTCTACAATATTTTTGTGCGTAAACTAGCCTTTTTTTTTTTTTTTTGGAATAAGGCATAAACTAGCTTCTTATCTTTAAGTTATAACACAATTCCCTTGTTTTATTCTTCATTAACGACCATTTCTTGTTGCATAGCTTCCATCTATTTATGCGATTCTTTGCGTCTATTGAAATCTTTATAAGAATAAAACTCAGACTCAACAAAATCCTAAATAGTAAAGTAAAAGTGTGATATTCATCGTTTTTATCCTTTGTCAAGAAATAATCAACACTGAATGATTCATCTTCTTCTACATCGATCCTCTCTAGATTAGTCTCAACTTCTGGATTGTTCCCATGATTATTGCCATCATAATGGAGTCGAAAGTATCCTCGGTAAGCTCATAGTGAATCTAAGCGATAGCCATCTCATTATATTAGTAGTTAGTAGTTGGTACATCTATCTATCTATCTTGATTATCAATTAAATTTCTAGACTTAAAAGGAGGGGGGTATTTCATTTTCATCATATATAATATAATTTCTCCATTTACAATTATATCATACCCACTTATTCTAAAAACCTATTGTATTCTTGAACATTTTCATCGCACCCTAATAGTAAGCACTTAAGCGACCTTCGGGCTACGGTTCCAATACACTGAGAACTAATTTCAAGTTACAAATAAAATATATGGTAGTTACTAACAAGTCTGCAAATGCCTAGCATTTTATCTTAATTTCACAATACTCACTACACACATTTGACTACCTAGTGTGCCGAAGTTTCAAAATGCATAACTTTTTTTATTGTTGAGGGCATTTGATTGTTAACTTCACAAAAATTTTCAGTATTGATTATGTACTTGTTACATTGTATGCAGTATTCTAGATTAATTAGTACCCATTATTCACACATAATGCTCCCGTTCCAGTATTAACATGTTGGCACCGTAAGGTGCCAATATGCCACGTGGAGAGTGAGTATTAGTCCAATATGGGTGTGGGTCCCCTTTCATCCAGGGAGATGATGACACGTGAAAAAATTGGTACCGTAAGATGCCAACTAGTTGGTAAGAAATCACTGATGTCACACATAAAAGATCACTTATTTAATCAATCATAACATTTTATATATGTGTAGTCATTATTTAATAATCAGAAATTTTTAGTACTCAATAACAATAGAGTATTATAAATTTTCCCATCAACTTCAACATGACTTTACACACAAGGCGTTTTACAAAACAACATTTAAAACCCTATCACGTTAACATCTGTATTTACATATGTTAACTGTAACGACAGCGACACAAATTTAATTATAGATAAGGCCCCAACCTCACACTCCCTTCTTCTTAGACTCACCCCCTAAAAAGTGTCACAAGCAAATCATATCAGCCATTGCTCACTCTACTCCCAATTCTATATATCTATCCATTCCATCTTCTCTCTCTGTTTAAATCATATATATATATATATATAATATTGGATTCAAAACACTCATCACAGCCAATGGGATTCCTCCAATGCATTTTGATCTTCCTCTTGTGTGGTTATGCAAGAGCAGATTTGGCCAAGGACAGAGCTGAATGTGGCAATCAAGTAGTTGGGCTTGCCACGTGTCTTCCATTCGTTAGCGGGCAGTCGAAAGCTCCGACTAGCGACTGTTGCAGTGGATTTAAAGATGTTCTTCAAAAGAGCCCACAATGCATATGTATCTTGATCAAGGATAGAAATGAACCAAGTCTTGGCCTTAAAATCAATGCTACATTAGCTTTAAGCCTTCCTACTCTATGTCATGCACCCGGCAACATCTCCGACTGTCCCGGTAAGTAATTACCAGACAGTACAGTGAACAAGACTTTAACTTTTTATCTTTCTCCATGCTAATTGCATCAAGAAATATGTCAATGTGACATAATTATTACCTCTGCTCTAAAAATTAAAGATCGTTTCGATCTTCGATCTCAGGTAAGTGACGCCTAAAGGCTTTTTACGGTTTTACCATAAGGAAGTTTATGTTTTTACCTGCTTAATCTCGTAAAAGTTCAAAACCTGATATGGTCGTTTAGTCGCATTTTACGTTTTTTAAAATACTGATTTTTAATGTTAATATTGATCCAGCTATCCTGCATTTGGCACCAAACTCACCAGAAGCAAAGGTATTTCAAGAATTTGCAAACAGTGGCAAGAATGGTAACAACAGCACTGCCGCTGCAGCTACCGTGGGTAAGAACTGAACAAAACTTGATAAACTATATCATATTTTTAAGATCTGATTTTTTTATTTTTGTTTATTTTTGATTATTTTACTTAAAAAGGGAATCCAAGTAGCAGAGGAACAAGTGCTAACCTGCAGAGTGACGGAGGAAGGAGAAATCGATGGCTAGGAATTGAAATGGCTTCCGTACTTCTCTTTCTTTTCCTCATATATTAATCGTCCTTGGACCTTTGAATAGGTCTTTTTCTTTTTATTTTTTCCCCCTTTTTAAAAGTATTTATTTTAGTCGATAGGTGATGCATTCGTGTGCAGTATTTTCTCTCCTTTTACCTCCCTCGAAATAGACCCCTGTTTAAGGTTAGGGGTTTATTTGAGCAGTTCACTGAGTCGAGATTTGTTATCTCATATCGTTTCATTAAAAATATTATCAAAATATTATATTTGTCTAATAATATGTAGCTGAAGAATATTCAAATGAGACAACCAAGGAGGTTGCATAACTTTTCCACCCAAGTTTCTTCATTTAGTCCACATAATTTCTTAGTAATAATGATATATAAAGAGTGCTTATATATATATATTAAAGAATACACACAACACATCCAAATAAGATACAAAAGTCCAGCACGACAGTACTCATAAGATACAGTATAATAGTATATACTATAAAGTATATCTATGGACGTATGTTGACTTTTTTTTTTTTCTATTTTTCTTCTTTTCCTAGCTTAATTTTTTAGCAATAACTATCACTTGGATTAGTAGTGGAGTCGAAAAATCCATTTAAGGGAAGGAGAAAAATATTGTAATGAAAAATTATGTGTATATGTATTAACAAAATTTCAAAATTTATATATAAAATTAAAGAATTTTAATATGTGACAAGGCTATGGACACCTCATACCTCATAACTAATGGATTGTAATTTACCTGATATGTAAAGAAATGCATTTCCATTCCATATTGATTGAACAGAAGTATGGTTAAAAATTGTTCTCCAATGATTTTCTTCTATTACTTATTAATATTGATTTCTCGATATTTAATTTATAGTACATACTATGTACTCATATCGAATAAATAAATAAATAAATAAATCATAATCTAACATGGGTTGGATTATCATAATCATAATCATAATTTAATGCACTTGGTTTCTTTCATGGATTCACGTGTTCAGTGTTGTAAGTGGAACATGCAAAAGGAGATATGCTATACTCTACTTGACACCAGAATCAATGAATACTAAACAAATACTATTTTCTTTCCCATAATCTTTTTTCATGGTTTCTTTCTTCCTTTGACCTCGAGGTTGTAGATAAAGATTTTCTAAACAAATACTATTTTCGTTGTACCTCGATGGTCATATAGAAAGAAACTACTATATATATTAATGTCAACTGTATACATTATAAAGTCTTATAAACACTTCATCGCCAGTCCATAACATTAGAAATCAAATTCTTGTGCTCTTGAACCAAAGTTTTCCTATATAGCACCAGTGGCGGAGCCACATGGGGGCCTGTGGGTCCCTGCTTTTTTTTTTTTTTTTTGCTTTTTTCCTTTTTTTTTTTTTGTTCTTTTTTTCTTTTCATTCTCTTTCTTTCATGTAAAACTTCGACAGCTAATTCTGCTCACTTTATGGGGGTTCTCTGAAATTCTTTGGTGGGGGGTTTTTTCTTATCTTTAGTTATTTTCGATGGTTTTCTATCTGTGCGAGATGGATTTAGCCAATTTGAGTCAATATGGAGATGGGTTTGGAAAATCTCACTATTTCAACAAGTGAAGAGGATGAGTTGGTGTTGTAAGTTGCAGTCATATATATTTGTTGTATATAATTTATTTTTTTCTCTTCGTTAGATATTTAGATTTGCTTAATTTTAAATAGACATATTTGAAATTTGTAATCCTATTAAAATTAAACTAATATAAACTTTTTTATTTCAATAATATTAGATAAAGAATTCCCCGAATTCCGAAAAGCGGGGCAATCCCCCTTCCAACATTTCAAGCTAGAATTTTTTGGCCCCCAGTCCAATTAATTCCTGGCTCCGCCACTGTATAGCACACCAATTCACTTGTATAGTATTTTGACAACTCGAGAAATATCAAATCAAGAAACGGCATTGGATGAAGATCACGAAGACATTTTCCACGGCTCCATATAATCTTTTCAATTTTCACAATAGTACAACATTTTACTTCTAATACTCACCGTATTTTAGCGCTACACATATATATTACAAATAATCTATAATATTTAATTTTTTTTCATAATTAAATTGCCCAACACTTATCGTATCAAATTATTAAGATTTATAAATAATTACCAAAAAAAAACTGAATCCAAAGTCACAATCATTAATCCTAATGCTAAAATCTTAACGTGAATGACAATAGACACACAAACAAAAGTATGTATGATGCATGTTGGTTCTATGGTCTTACTCAACCAAATCTCCCTTTAGTCTAATTATCAAAAACTTGTGTCTTCCACGTGGGGAAATCCTATATGATTTGGGGTATTGGGACCATGAACCCTAAAAGGCCTATACTGACCTCTATTTATTCGACCCATATTAATCTGCGTATATGAGCTTACCAAATTAGATCACTTAAATTTAACTCATTTAATTGAATAACTGATATATTTTATTTTATATGTTTCCCATAAATTAACATTGGAAGCGAAAATTTCCAACAATCTCCAAATTGGGCTACTTATTTTTCCTGAAACAATTATACCACAAAATTCCTTAAGTGTGCATCCCTATGCTATTCATTTTTAGTAGCAATGTTCAAGCACCACCGGTACCTGGTGTCATAGTTATGGCACCACCTGATGTTTTTTGGTCACATATAACCTCCATTGGAAATACTGAAATTAGACCCATAATCAGCACAGCGAGACGAAACTCCAGAAGTTCGAAAAATTTTCCAACGATGTCATTTGCTCAAAGTCAACATTTTTGAGCAAAAACTTTGATTTTGAACAAACAGCGTTTCCAGAAAATTTTTTAAACTATTGGAGGTTCACCTTTGCATGCTGGTCCTAAATATAGTATTAGTTTTCCCAACGGATATTGTACATAAGTAGAAAACACTCAATAGTGCCATAACAATGGCACTATCGATGGTGCTTGATCATTGTTGTCATACTTAGGCTACTCCTTGAAACTATAGTCCATCCCAATCCCATACACTAAATAATTGAACTGTTGCAACTTTTGTTACAATATTGCTATGACAAAACCACGTACAACAATCCCGATACTATCATATTCGATGACATAGATCTAATATGCATAAGCATAGCATGGAAATTACATGCAATATGATTTTGTACTTGCCTATTTTCAACTTCCCCGGCTTTATTTATTGGTGAGATCGTAATAAACCTTGACAATCTTAATATTAAACCACTAATAGAAAGATTGGATTTCAGAAATTAACAATAAAACCATCAACTTTATTCTGTAAAAGATAATAATAATAAAAGTGTATTTCTCACCAAAGAATACCAAATGCAAACTTACAAATGGAAATGCAATATGGAATTTGAGTTCGTATGCTCTATTATTCTAAATATGAAAATGTTTCTTAAATAAGTGAGCATAGTCATTTTGTTCTCTACAACAATAGCCTGCAAACAAAAACTATAAATACGTAGGTTGCACGGAAACGAACACGGGACCGAAACGAAAACGGAAAAACATGATTTTTGAAAAATCTAGAATATGAAACGTTATGGAAACGTTATGTGGTAATTATTTATTTTTCTATATAATTTCAAAATTTAACCTCCAAAAACTATTTAATATGAAGTAGCTAATTAAGATATCAGAATCAAACAAATTTAATTAAAATTTGAAATTTTAATGACAATTTCGTGATCCAAATTTCACTTTGTATTTTAGGTTAATTAATAATTAGAGTTAGTTGCCAAGAAGAATTCTATTTAGTTAAGTTTTTCAGGTTAATAACGTAATTAACATTTTTTGTGAACTATAATTAATTTTTCTTTTTTTAAAAAAAATCTGAATTTTTGTCGCAAAGTTTCCTAAAAGTTTCTTAAAAGTTTCCGTAGAATGTCCACAAAATTTCCATAAAGTTTTGGAATTTATTAAAAAATAGGAAATTTTTTTAGAGTTTCTGAAACATTTCTGGAGAGTTTCCGGCGAGTTTAGGTTTTCGAAACATTTCCGACACGAAACGCTTACCTTGTAGGAGTTTTTGTGCATCATAGATAACTACTGTACGTGAAATCCTTGTGGTTTCACCGACTGCAGAAGGCTGTTTGATAAATATCGTGCCATTCTTGGTGCATATTCCCGGGCCCTAGCTCCCACAAGTCACTCATGCCTCTATATTTCCAGCGCCACAATTTGCAGGTTTAAATTTTGCCCTACCCTAATGGTGACCCTAGAGATGAGAATCTGACTCTTCTACAAAGGGCTATTTCAGCAAATTTAGTTGCATGCTTGGAGTTGTTAATCTAGGTAAACTAGTTTCCTTTCTATTCCTTATTAATGATTGAAACCATTCCCCGAAAAGGGAGGGGCAGGAATTATAAATTTGGATGGCATTGTCTATTAAGCTAGCGTTCAGTACCTTGTTTGTCTTTTCGGATGCTGATGTATACCCAATATCAACCACACATTTAGAATTTTTCACACCAACCAAGACGAAAAAATACTACCTGTAATGTGTATTAAACTAGCATTCAATACATGCTCTTTCTTTGCTTCATAGCTAGTGAAAATGCATAGTTAGTGTAGGTAAACTTAATTTAGCTAAACATTAACATTTTTGGTCGAATAGTGGTGGGGATCACGAGATGACTGGATAATAATAATCAATAATGATCTGAGATGTGAGGTTGATTTCGATGTTTGACTGCTTATTGCACAATTTAGTTACACGTTTTCTTCTTTCATGCAGGCAGATGCTAATGTGAATCTTGCTATTGGTGGAGCAAACTCTGTGCACACTGCTACTTATAATGGCCGCCCAGAAATCATAAACTGCTTATTGCAAGCTGGAGCAAATCCTATTTGCACAACTAATTTAAGATTTCCATATTATATTATATTAATACGAAAAATGCTATGCTTGGCTCATATATACGTGCAAAAATACCGCAAGTGCACTGGCCGTTCAAGTAATAAAGTGGATTATAAGAGTTCGGATATCAATCCCACAGGCCACAAGGATTGATATTTGTATTGAGTTACCTGTTCTAGCGAGAAGGAAAAAAAAACAAGTAAAATCCACATAGTCAAATGGCGGAGGCGAGCTATACTAAACTAAACTAAGAAAGCACATAAAAGAAAGACATGAAATGGGCATGAATGGGAATGTACTCGGATTTAAGGGTAATTGGGATTCATGAATCACTTAACCGTAGTTCAATTAAATCATCGTCTAAACATAACATATGCTCATATTTTATGTTAGACTCGACTTCCTTAAATACATAGTTCCTCTTTCAAATGTCAAACTACCCATAATCAATTGATCCAACCTACTATATCTCTATGTCAATTGTTTATCAATCAATTGCATTGCACATTGTGAAAGTGGCTCAAAGGGCCACCTACGGTTTAGATGTATATCTCTATCCTCTAGAAGAACCTAGAGTGGTTGCTTTCACGGTCCAAAATATGCCTCTTCTCTCGAATAATGACACAATTGCAAATATATATATAAATTCGGTGATCAATCGAATCATGGAAATAGCTTAAAAACAACCAAACATGAGATAGAGCAAACAAATTCAAACCCATAAATATTTCATCGAAAAGTTAGGTCGAGTTCATCAATCATCCCAACATATATAATATTTATCTCATAATGGAGGAATCACAAGACATAAATAATAGAAATTCAAGTAAAAGATATAAGGAAACACAAGATTTAGGTATTAGATTCCCCCTTTTGAAGAATCCTCCATCTTGATTTTTCCACATTTTTTCACCTTCTCTTCTTGATTCCTCCTTTTGCTACTCCAGGCTAAGATCCCCAATCAAAGCCCTAAACTAGAAAATGAAAAGAAAAGAAGAAGAAATAAAAGAAAAGAGAAGGAAAAGAAAGGAGAAGGGGAGAAGAGAAAAGAGGAAAAGAATCCTAAGCTAATATGAGGAATGAAATGACTAATTATGAATTGGGGGTGAAATGGTGGTGTAAAAGAGCCCCAATCCATGTCTCTTTGTTACCCAAAAAACCCTTCGAGAGTGGTGAAAGAGAGGGAGAAATTTGCGAGAAAAAAGGGTAAACTGTGCCAATACTGGTTTGGCGGGGTTACGGGCGTAACCCCTAGGTTACACCCGTAAACTAGGCTTTGAAAGAGGTCTCTGGCACTTTTTTCCAGGGTTACAGCTGTAACATCCTTAGTTACGGCCGTCACCTTTTTTTTTTCCCAAAATCGGCGGCCGAACTTCAATTGGCCATAACTTTTGCTCCCGATATCCGATTGAGCTGATTCAAATTGTGTTGGAAACTAAACTCGATGATCTACAACTCTCTGGTTGATTGTGTCCTCCAACTCAACTTATATCTTTATCAAGAATGCTTCTAAACTTCGGATATCTTGCATTTTGGTCCATTATTTTCGTTTGGCCATATCTTTTGATTCGTAACTCGGAATTGAGATCTGTAAAAAGCTACGGACCTTACTTTCTGTGTTCTTCCATGCAAGCACAAGAAATGAAGCCAAGAAAATCTTTACAAATATTGCACCCAAAGTCCTCCAACTTTGGAATTGATGCGTTTTGGTCCATTTTCTCCCTTTTGTGATGTTCTTGTCCCAATTGAGGCTATATGCCTACAAACACAATAAAAACATAAAAATAAGTAGATATATGCTCGGTCTAATGATAAATTAATCATTTAGAGATATAAATAAGTGTGTAAAATGCACACTTATCATGCTACTGTGTTGAAAATTTTTTATAAAAACTATTTAATCAATATCAAATTAATTTAATAAAATTAATTGCAGACCAAATAAACATCCATAGAAAAAATAAAATATACAATTTTACAATTTAACTAAATCTGGGACTAAAATATACATTTTCCAAACTTTGGGACTTGATTGTAATAATGCCCAATAGTTAAGACAATGTTGCTCTTAAAAAATCACACATGAGGTGCACATGAGTGACTTAACGGTGGCAAACTGACGAAGGCCTTGATTGCACGACAAATTTTGAGTTTGGGGACTAAAATGCCAGAAAACAAAGTATCGATCCTTAGTGCGTAGCGAGTTAAAAAGTTAGGTCCTTATTGCGCTAATTAGCCAAAAAATTTTGATAATATTTTGATCTTATTTTATTTTTACTTTTTTTTTTTTTTGGTTTCTTCAAGCTGTTTTTTTCTTTAATTATGTTTTAAATAGTTCATTGAGTGTGATATGAATCTCACATCAAAACTTGATAAAGAAGATAAAATATTTTGGCTTATAAAAGATGGAGGTTTGTTTATTCATCTGGAGTAATCATTGGGCCTTAGCAATTGAATTTATATTCATGTAGAGTAATTATTGGGCGTTAGCAATTTGGTTTTGTGATCATTTGTAATAAGATGGTAAGATTAAATTACTTTTATTTCATGACTTTTATATTTTATATTTTAATTCATTTTTTTATAATTAAACAAATATGTCTTTAAGCAGTAGAAGATTCTTATGCATCGCATGGATGAAAGACTAATCTCTTCAATGAGATTAAAAACTAGCATCATACGTCTCATATCGCAGATATCGGGTACAATAAGAATGAAAATTGATATATTAGTGTGAAATAATTTTTTTTGTTTTTAGCATTGAGAAATTTTTTATTTTTTATTTTTTGAGTCCAATATGTTTTCATATTGTTAATCACAATTAAACGTTTTTGAAGAGAACAAAAACTTATTAGTAATGCCAAAACATTGTTATACTATTAATTAAAAAAAAAAAGATATTTTTTTCGTGGTACAGTAATAGGATACGATAGTTCAGCGGCAGGAATTTGTGCATGTATTGACCCCCAATGAAAGCGAACCTTCACCGCCCATGTCAAGAAAACGACGCATTTCTGCTTCTATCCAAAGAATTTCAAGCAATCAAAATTTGACAAATTCCAAGAAAATTAATTGTCACATTTCTCATTTCTCAACAAGACTCCAATAATCCCTCAATATGACATCATATCCATTGCCTTCTCCGTCAGCAACCATTAATTTTTAATTTAATTCTTTCACATTCTATCCCTTGTGCCGACTCATAGTACACAACATAGCTTGCCTAGTTGTTTGTGATCCATTTGGTAACCTAAAATTTAAAATAGTAACATAGGGATTATAGTTTTCTCTCTACAAGTTTAAAAAATTGTTTCCATAACTGTATAGTGCGCTATACTTTTAAATAAACTATATCCACGGAAAATCAATTGCATCAATTAACACTTATCAAGACTATATAAAGAAACAGTAATGTTCCAATACCATAGTTTCGTAATCATGGTACAAGTTTTTCGATCACATACGATTTTCGTTGGAAAAATCGAAATCAGATCTAAAATCAGTACGACATGGCGAAACTCTAGTAGTTTAAAAAATTTTCCACTAATACCGCCTGCTGAAAATCAAAATTTTTTACCAAATTATAATTACGCAAATTTTGTGGTATCCGCGTAGGGTACATACCCTATAGATTTTTGGGGGAGGGGGGGAAGGGTTCCTTATCTCTCTTAGGTTTGTACTCGAGACGGGTACTAGAACCAGGCCCTTATAATTATTTGTTGCATTTTCAAAAAATTATCATTTTTCCCGTTTTAATTTAGTTACGGGTAAATTTAATAAATGGTCATTGAACTTTCAAGATGTAACTAATTACTCACTAAATTTTGAAATGTAACTAAATACTCACTCAACTTTACTTAACGTCATTTATCGATCACTCATTAACTTAATATTTATTCTATCAGCGTATTTCACCAATTTGAATGACGATATCATACCGACGACCAACTATATCAACTACTCGTATAAAAAACTCACTCAAATAGGATGAAAAGCTATATAAATAATAAAAAACGCGACACATGTATTGTTTCAGACAGTGGCATTTCTAATAATTTATTTAGTTTTTCTTTGATGTAAATTCCAGTAAATGAATTAATTTTGTCAATAATTAGTCTAACTGCCTCTACGAAGAATATTATTAGTCATATACACATAATTCTTACTACCTCCGTCCCACAAAGATAGGCTTGGTTTGACTTTCACATAATTTAAGAAATTACAATTAATATTTTTGAAAAAGTAAATTTTAGTCGTATTTTTTCAAATATACCATTGCATTAAATAATGCTAACTAATAACAATATATATTAAATAAGAGTATAATTGAAAAATAGAAGAAATTAAATACAAATAAAATAGAAAGTGATATATATTTTGGAATGGATAAAAATGGAATACAAGTCTATTTTTGTGGGACGGGGGTAGTAAATATATTTAAATATTGAGTTAAAGAATGATTATTAATTGACATTAAGTAAAGTTCAGTGAGTATTTAATTATATTTTAAAATTTAGTGAGTAATTAGTGATATCTTAAAAATTTGGTGACCATTCATTAAATTTACCCATTTAGTTACATTCGCAGAAATTTGATGAGTTTAATAATCAAATCATTTAATGGTTTTAATTTAATTACATGGGCTTGACCGAGTGTAATGATACTATTACTTTTCATTCTCAAAATTATTGGAAAAAATAATAAGATATTAAAAAAAAAATTATTTTTATATTTTTCTGTCCCTTTTGTCAAACAATCACTAAAATAAATTAAAATTCTTATTGGTGAGAATTGAGTGATCTCCCTATATAAATCTGAACCATCCATCGGTCATAGAACGCAACAATGGCCTCAAATCTCTCCGGGAAACTGTTATTACTGTTCTTCTCTCTCTCCGCAGCGTCTCCACTTCTCTCTACTGATACTGAAACCCAACCGACTGTATACGAAATCCTCACACAATACGGCCTCCCGATTGGGCTCTTGCCGGATTCAGTGACCTCCTACACACTCGCAGACGATGGCAAATTTGAAGTCCACCTGGAGAAACCTTGCTACATACAGTTCGATTATTTGGTTTATTACGAGAATAAGATTACTGGGAAGCTGAAAATCGGATCAATCTCTAAGCTGAAGGGTATTCAGGTCAAGCGATTCCTTTTTTGGTTTAATGTTGACGAGATCAAGGTTGATTTGCCCCCTTCGGATAGTATTTACTTCACCGTTGGGTTTATTAACAAGGAACTTGATGTGGGCCAGTTCTCGACTGTTCGTTCTTGTAAGGATAAGGCTCTCTCCGCCGGCGTCGGTTGTGGTGGTGGCCGCCGATCTTTCAAGAAGATTTTCCAGGTATGATATGTTAAATAATTTTAATCGCAATCTTGTTGATGATTTTGAGATGGTTTCTGTTCGTATACAAATCGTAGTTTTGTTCAAGAAGATGAGATTTCACCTCCAGATGTACTAGTTGACTTTGAAAATTGAATCAGGTTTTAGTGTGTTAACATGACTAATGTCACATAACCGGATTTGACCATTTCATAGCAGTTGAGTTGATTTGTGAAAAACATATAATCTGTAAAAACTAAAAAGTAAAATCACAGATTTTTTTTGCCACATATCTTGTTTATAAACCCGTTTGTATGTGTAATTGACACATATCTTGTTTATTTTCTTGAAATTACAGCTTCCAACTCCGGTTGATGATATCCCAATGCTAGTCACCGAGTAGTCGACAAACTCACCGAGTCAAATCGCCGTCCGAGTTGGAGGAATCAGGATTTGTCACTTGTAAGCCTGACAGAATACTTGGAAGCCAATGTACTAGTAGTAGTAAGTAGAGTAATTGTAGATACCAAGATGAGTAATAAGCCACAAGATGTGGAATTTTACTCTTGATGTACTAGTATACTACGATAAACATATATGAAATCGACTGCGTTTAGTGTATTCTGTGAAGTAGAATCATGCAACAGCATCAAATGTTATACGATAAAAGAGTGACTAATGGGGATTTGCAGAAGGAATTTACAACAAAAATGAACCTGGAAGAATGAAAAAGAGATATATAAAGGGAGAGAAGTAGTAGAACAAGACACTGCAAATCCTAACAGGTTAGTAGTAGTCACATCTCTCTAAACACCTGCCAACATCAAACATCTCAATTCTCACTCAGCTCCCCATATCAACCCCGTAACCCCCTCCGTTGGGGGTGGGTGTGAAAGTAGATTTTGAAGAAAACATAAGCAAACTAGCTTCATCTAAGAACAATAGTTAAGCTAAGATAAGATGAACATAAAACTGTATGTCGTAATAGCCAGACGGAGAGCAAAAATTAAGGGCAGTTAGTCCCACGCACTAGTGACACCAGGGCCATAGGCTCCACCATACCCACCACCAGCAGCGTAATTAGTGCCCATATTGCCACCACCGGAGTAGTAGTCATTATTACCTCGATTGAAGGAGTTCTCTCTTCGGAAGTCACGAGCACCAAATCGACCACCTCCACGTCGGTTTCTGCCATAGGTAGATCTGGCTGCAAATCGGGTTAGCCATGCAGGTACTTCTTGGTTGGCTTCTTGCATTAGTTCTGCTAATGATCTTGCCAAAGAGGAATTGTTTTCGTTGAAGAAGGCAGTAGCCAACCCAGTTTTTCCGGCACGGCCAGTTCGGCCAATACGGTGGACATAGTCATCAATGTCGTTTGGAAGATCAAAGTTGACCACATGTGCAACATGAGGGATATCGAGACCACGTGCTGCTACGTCTGTTGCTACTAAGATTGGAGTCATGCCACTTTTAAACGACCTCAAAGCTTGTTCACGTTCCTGCAGCCAGCGAAGATTAAAAAAAAACCATTGTGTATTAAATATCACTAGCAAGACATACAAATCAAAAACGTTATATAAACATTTATTGCATATAATAAACCATGTAAAACCGCTGCTTCGAGGAGATCAGAAGTTAATCTCACATCTTTTGAAACTTTTGAACAGAGCCAGCAAACAACTATTGATTTGACTTTTAAGACCAGATCCAAATGCGAAACAATTTTCATGCGAAGCAAAAGTTCGTTAACTTTTCGGGCTTCACAAGAAAGTTCTTATCTACAGGAAGACTTATCGCTAAAAGAATAATCCATAACAATCCAACCTGTGGGCAGAAAAGGAAACAAACCTTGTGCTTTCTGTAATCTAGTTTTGATGCTCACCATGCCATTTCATCTAAAATGCAAAATAACTTTCAACATTTTAAAGTACCTAGTCTTTTAGTCTTCCAGGTCTCACTGGTGGCTGGAGACAGGTTTCATCACGGTACATCATTGCAGTCCATTTCATAATTATTCCAAATTACTCAGTTACTCTTCGAATCATAGTCGACCGATTCCTACTACTTTTTTCTTCTTTCAGGTTTGTATACGAATTAAAAATACCAACAGGTACTAAACCTCCAACATGCTGTCACATAACTCATTATGTTTCTAAGTTAAATACAAAGCCCTTCTGTATTGTATGTTAGTTTGATAAACAGAAAAGTTGATGTGGCAGTCTAGTTGACAACCCAGATGTCGAATCATTAGCCTGTTCATGCCCCCTTTTCCACTATAGATATGGACAGGCTGACCATTACGAGATAAGTACCGTGACTAACTTAAACAAAATTTAGTATCAATCGAAAAGTATCTATTATAAGATTGGTGACCTCCTATTCTCATCCATAAGATACTCTGGAGATGCAAATTTCAAGTGAATTTGAAGAAACCTTGCCAGCCTATTTATCAACGAGCCATGGTTGGAATGTTAAAAGTTTTATATCATGCTCTATTATAGGGTCAGCCCTGTCCCACACCTGATCAATCTTCGATCTTGAAGCCCATGAAGTACATGTTTGAACTTTTATATTTGAGGCAGGCTGCAGGCACCTCTTCACACATCACAGTGTGCACCTCATGTTTTATATGAGATCCTGATTTTACTTTTACGGTGTAATGGTGAATTTAAATTATAAGTAGGCTCTTTTGGATATTCTACAAATATGAAAGGTATTTATTCTTTCTTGACCTTTTTTCTCCCCTCAGCTCCTCACACTTATTTTCTATCTTTTTGTTCCCCTGAAATTGAACTCGCACAAGATAGATGGTTCTTTAGACCACGCAGATAACTAGATTTTTCACCATTTAAGCTTTCTTTAATGCAAATGGAGTAAAGCAATTTAATATTTGCTTATTTTAGCATTAATTCTCTGAAGTCTTTTAGATTGGTAATTTATGGTTTGTTATGGGTCTAGCAAGGTGCTTTTGAACACAGAGTGGCCAAAACACGTTCTTAATTTCTGGCAAGGTGCAATCATATTATAATTCAGCTTGTCGTGAGGTTAGATCGCTTCAATACATATTTCTGCTCTTTTAAGCATTGCGAGAGAGAGAGAGAGAGAGAACTACAAATTCTCTAAACCTTGGGAACCATAAATAGGAGCAGCATAAGTAAAGATCTTTACAGAGAGGAGAGAGTAAATTCAGATATATGTTTGTTTTAATAGGAACCAAAACTAATAGAGGGATCCAGGAACTAAAAGAAAGATGCAGCAAGGATCGGAGGAGGATGACAGAAGTTAACATTAGGGGCTTTAGAGAACCCCCAACTCAGAATATACATAATATAAGCAACAAACTAACCTGTTGCGTTCTGTCACCGTGAATAGCAGTGGCAGGAAAGCCATTAATACAAAGCCAATGTTCGAGTGAATCGGCTCCCTTCTTTGTCTCCACAAAAACCAATGTAAGAGATTGCTGCAAACAGGAAGCACAAAAAACAAAAAACATTAAACTAGACAGAGAAGATAAATGGAAAACACTATTTTGAATATAAATAAAAAAGGTAGGCATCCTCCAAAATAAATTAAGAAACGAAGCAATTAGACATAATTTCACTCCAAATGCATCTCCCGAAAGCATTTTCCAAAGGGTGATTACTGAAAACGTCCCTATCTTTCAACCGTATTGTGCAAATCATGCTAACCTTTAAAATCTTTTGCATTTTCATCCTCGAGTGTACAAACATTTTGCGCTAAACATCCTTTACATTAGTTTCCTTTTCAAAAATCCTTGTGAAATGACAATTTTGCCCTTATCTTTTAGAGGACATGAATAAAGTAAATATTTTTTTTAAAGACATTACATTAACACAAAAACTAGTTTTAAGTCCCCAATATGCCTTTAATTTTCTAAAAACTGGATTCATTTGTGTTTTAAATAATATTTGATATTCTTGCTACAATATATTTTGTGTTTATTTTTATTTACTTCATTCATTTTATTTTTTCTTATTAAAAAAAGGGTTAAATTTGTCATTTTACAAGGCTTCACAAGAGAAAAATGATGTAAAGGGTGTTTAGTGCAAAGAAATGTAAACTCAAGGTTGAAAATGCAATGATTTTGAAGGTATGGATGATTTGCAGAGCATGAGTGAAACCTGGGGACATTTTGCGTCAACCGCCCTTATTCAAATTTACTCCTGTTCCAAGCTGAAAACCTCCCTTTACTCTCTTGCTCCACATGCAACTACATGTATACACAATTCTAATAATAGTCCTTCCTGAATTAATTAATTATCCCTCCCCCAACCACAAACCCTCTCCATCCCCTGGATTATACTGTTTCACACAATATTTGCTTTCATGCTTTATTAGCATACCCCGGGTACCTAAAAGAAAACCGAATGACTGCAAAATACTAAAAGTCAAGAAGAGAATTGGCAAAGAAACATGCAAATCATTATATGGAAACACCCTAACTTAACACAAACTTACCTTCCCATGGACACCATTAGCCTTCTGTGCATGAAGAAGGTCCATTAAATGACTTCTTTTATCAGTCTCAAGAACATATTCAACTCTTTGAACAATCAAATCAGTACTAGAACCAACTCTGCCAACAGCCAAAAAGATGTAACCTGACAGAAAATCTGCTGCCAGTCTCTGTGTGTCAACCAAAAGTGGCAGAAGATCAGAAAACTGTTATGACTAAAGGAATGAGCATGCATAAGTCCAAATCTAAGCATGTCTTCAAGCAAACTTTTATTTTAGTAATACTAATTTTTTGGTCAAATAGTGGTGGAGACCACGAGACGTCTGGTTAATAGTGACTAGTCATTTGAGATTTAATATTGAAACTTCACTAGTAGACATTAAGTTTTAGGTAGAAAAAAGTTACACCGAGCACAACTGAGTTGGAAAGAAACTAAAAATTCTGTCTCTGATTTGAAAAGCAGAAACTAAATCATATAGTCAACCTACAAGTGTCAACAATGTAAAAATGTGTATCTGGTCAATATTGAAATGCAAAACAACAGCTCAATTCCTAGCATGCTGCACCGTGCTACACCTAATACACTCGTGCACAAAGGAATGGCTTATTCAGATGAGCTTTAATACTTGAGTTTGCATGATCGGCTGCTGAAGCACAAAGTCCACCAGTACCATGAAAAAATTGAAATATCAGGTTTTAATTGTCTAGTATATAAAAGCTTTTTTGAGACACATTATTTCAAAAATAATTATTCTATAACGATGTTTCAACCACCCATTTCATTGATGAATGATGAGACAACGTTTTCATATCTTTCAATAATTTTCCTTTACTTTTCAACAACACATTAAAAAATCATTTTCTAAAAAATCACTACCGAACATACACCAAATCTGGTTCATACTTTCAGTGACTATATCACCTGTACACAAACGAAAATCCATTCCCACGAGATCTAGTAGAAAGATTGAACCAATAGATTTTAACAATCTTAGTGTTGATTCCTTGAAAGGCAGAAAACAGACCTGTATCTCTTTTGGAAAAGTGGCACTAAACAGCATTGTCTGTCTCATACCGGGAGGAGGCATGTCCATTTGTTGCACAATTTTCCTTATCTGAGGTTCAAAACCCATGTCTAGCATTCTGTCTGCTTCATCTAGGGCTAAATATCTAATCATCTGCAATGAGACTCTTGCTCTTTCCAACAAATCAACGAGGCGGCCAGGAGTTGCAACAAGAATATCCACACCTCTCTCAAGATCTCTAAGCTGCCAAGACCATTGTATAAGTAATAATTACGAGCAAGTTGATGAAAAAGCACAGAACAACACTTACCAAGAATGAGATCCCAGTAAAACTAAGTGGTAGCCACAGAGTCAAATCTATCGAACTCAAAACTAAGCATGAAATTAACCATTTCCTCAGATGAGGCATACTTAGCACATGTCACATCTAACATGGAGTACAAAAGTTGAAATCCCATAGAAAAATTATGGTCTGCGATGTCTAGTCTAGGAAGTGTGACATGATGCAAAATCAGAAAATTTACAAGAAAATCCCCATTTCTTACAAGCAGTTTAAATTATTGATATTTGATAAAGCTACATAGAGATACTGAATCAACTATTGTAGAAAATAGAGAACTCACTGAAGAACATAAATCCCCTCGAGGATTGAAGTTCGGATTGAACTTGATAGTTGATACAAAATGCATGAAGAACACATAAAGGTGTGCCATAAATGTGGAATCAGCAAAGAAATAACAAGGAGTGATAAATCCCAGTTCACATATAGGTCAAGATGTTATGTATTAACCAAATATTAAATGTTTCGAATCATTGATTCAAACATGAACGGGGCAAAAATATATAAAAAGAAGGAAAATAACAAGACCTGTTGATTAATGGGTGCACCACCATATGCGACGACCACCCTGACACCAGTTTGATATGCAAATTTCTTAGCTTCGTCGTGAATCTGCATGTTCAAAAGCAAATTTGAAATCCAAGTAAAGCCAGATTAAGCCAAAAACAGAGTATTCATCATACGGTTAGAGACAATAGATCTTATAAACTCACTTGGCATGAAAGCTCCCTCGTTGGAGAAAGAATGAGAGCCGAAGGAAATGCCATACGTGGCACGCGAGGCGGTCTCTGAGCAGACTGATTACTCCTCATAATTCCGCTAATTATAGGAAAGCAAAACGCAGCTGTCTTCCCAGAACCAGTTTGAGCACAAGCCATCAGATCACGACCCGCAATTGAGATTGGTATTGCATGCCGCTGAACAGGCGTTGGTTTCACATACTTGCATCTCCTAATATTCTGGTTCAATGCTTCACCTAAATCAATATCTGCAAATGTATTCACAGGAGGAGGGACATTTTCCCCACTAGTTTCCACCGGAATGTCCTCATAAGCATCAAAATTGATCCCCGCGTTCTCTTGGTCACCAAATGCCTGTTCAGAATCGTCATCATCTCCAAAAGGATTCACCTCCCTTTCCCTCCCGCGATCCCAACCACCACTTCTATTGTTCCAACCACCGCCAGTGCGGCCACCACCACCACCCCTAGGACCAGTGGGCCGACTTCCCCCTGCAGATAGACTACCATATCCGAAACGGTCGTTGCCAGTAGCAGCAGTGCCATAAGAAGGGGGAGCTGTTGGTGGGTCTGATGAGGGTGGCCTATTTCTAAGATGAGGGGGAACATAAGCTGATCGACCTCCACGAGACTGGATGGATGTTGTCCCTACACCACCACTAGCTGCTGCATTTTCAACTGAATCAGCCCAAGACGTCGGCATAATCGAGAAGTCCGAAATCAGCACTGTTCTCTTTTATGTCAAAAATACCACAATTCTTTCCTGTCCGGGAAAAATAATCCACCTCAAAATCCTCAGTTTCTTGTCTTATTTAATTATAATTCTCTTTCAGCACCGGAATTCAATAATTAAAATTTTCGTCACCATAAACCTTTAAATAATCCCAATTATATTTCTGCAGATCCTCACGTCGCAAAAACCCTGATCAAACATATCAAAATGTAGTAAAGAAAAACGATTAGCAAAGATAGAAACATAAAAAGCCAACTCTGATCTACACTTTTACATACACACATATCTACATACATACACAGACACACAAATACAGCAAAAAACCAATAACAACGTCATAATTACTCAGAATGTAGAATGTAATCTTTTCCGAGACCCCATCTCATATGAACAAACAAACAAACAAAAAAAAAACCACAATTCGGTAACATATACAAACTCTTACACAAATCTACATGAACATTACAAGAAGGTAGATCAAAGAGATACATACAAATAAATTCAGAGGACAGAAACCCTAATTTTGAGAAGAAGACGCGTCTGAGCGCGATCGGAGGAGGCGTTGCGTAGACAAAAATATCTTTTGTTGTTCGGTGTCTTCGTTTTTTTTCTCTCTCTAAAAAAGTCCAAAGCTTTTCTCTCGGCGAATATATATATACTGCATTAATGTGTAGATATCTCTCTCCGTATGTTTATTTTGCGTCTCTGCTTAATAAACGATATTGGGGTCTCCGTACGTCTTACGCATTGCAGCTGGTTGGTGTTTCATTTGCCTACCCAAATTCTATTATTAGAGATTGTCCAATACATTCTAATTTCGATGAGTACGTGAGCTTAATATTACTACTATATAAAGTTTTAAAAAGCATAAATCGTAAAAGTGTCGAAGTTAAGCATTGTCTAAGTGTACTACTACAACATAAAATCATGAAAAATGCGTGCAAGGTGTGTCGAAGTGTGACACTCAAGATTCGAATATAAGCACCGTCTAAATGGACTTTTTAAAACACTGCTAGTATATTGTCTTTTTATAGTAAAACTTAATTGTTAGAATAATTTTTTAATGAAATCAGGTAGATTAAAGATTTTTTTGTTTAATCAAGAAAGAAAAATATAATTTTTTAAAGAAGTGAAAACATACAATCATTTTACTTTTTGCTTCCGTGGAAAATCTCCCATGGGTTAATAATTAAATTAGGTGAATTAAATGAAATAGATAATAAACAACAGAAATTAATAGAATTGAGTTAAATTAAAATGGGAAAATAATTGAGATTTAATTGAATTGTTTTAAAGAAGGATATTAATTATTTAATTTTAATTTGTAAATATGACATAAAATTGAATCAAGTAAAATTTAAAGGTCTAAATAAACTAAAAAGTCATAAGTATAATTTAAATTCAATTGAATGAAGTGTGAGATTGGGTATGTAAAAAGTAAATTAGACTTTTTCACATCATCTAATAATAATAATAATAATAATAACTTTTAAAATAATAATCTCCTTTCCTATTGGAAAGAATAATATATACTATCAACTAATGTGGCACTGCTAACTTAACCGGGATCGTCATCCCTGACTGAATGTCACATCGGTAAAGGGTATGTCTTATCCTCCCCATAGGGAAAGGAGGCCATGGTTATAATTAGCGAGATGTTTGGATTGTGGCAAAGAACAACCAAAAAACTCTCTCTAAACATGTCATTCCTATGACTTTTGAAGGAACTCTCATCTTTCTTCTTGATCGTGCTAATTTTGGCCTCTCTAGTTAGGTTTTGCTCTTTACAAATTAAGTTTGGTTTACTCGAGTTTGTAATTGAGAATTAAAAAATCACTATTATATAAAATGTGGGATTTGTGTAAAACATTCATATTCCCATCCTACCCTCGCATATTTATAGGGTGTTAGGATGTGTGTTTTTATGTGATTTGATGTGATATAGGAGAGAGAATGAGTGGAATTGAATTGTGGAGATTTATGTAGTACAGGTAGGTTCCACGAGATTTGTGTGTAAAAATATGTTAAAACTTGTAGTAAAACACGGGCATAAAGTATTGGCCATTTTGCCTTTTTGTCATTTAATTTTATATTTAATTATATATTGCAATTAAACCATTTTATGCACAATGGGAATTTTGATAACCATATTTATTATTCACTTTCCACTTTAATGCACTTTTTTTTATTGTAATTGTAATCCCATGCTTTCAAGCTATAAACTATTTGAAAAAGTGTCACATGTCCATTTCATAAAATTCTCTCACAATGTTATTTATGCATACGTATAATAGATATTTAAACCGTTTTATACAATTTTCTTTTCAATTAAACATTGTTTTGGAGAAAAGAGATTTAATTAAACTTAAATGACCAATTTTAAATTTAATTTAAACCATTCCATGCGCAGTGTAAATATCAATAATCATCAATAATCAATAATGTATAAAATATGGGATATGTGTAAAATATTTGGTTTTCAATTTTTCCCTTTCTTTTTTCTATTAATTCCCAATTTTCTCTTTTATTAAATGCCCCTATTTTGAAACTAATACAATTGGAACCCCTATCTCACTAATTACAACTCTCCACATATATTTTGTAATTAACAATTGTAACTGTCATTCCATTAATTATGTTGAATTAGTGTTGTATGCATTGATAATCGTATTTCTTAACTGTCATTTGTGTGAAACTCAATTATTTAGTATAATAATCTTATGCTACATAATAATTTCACATGCATTTGCTCCAAATTTCCACACGACTGCGGTTTGAGTAGAGAAATACTTTTGTAATAATCTATATATATATATTAAAGAAGAGGTGAATACCGCACGGTTTTTATATAGTGGTTTTAGGACCCAATTAGTAGTTTTAGGACATAATTAGTTATTGAAATGGTGGTTTTTAATGAGGTATATTTATTAAAAATTGATGTAGTTTTGAGATTCAAACCTATGACCTATAGGTCAGAGTAATGATATCCTTACCATTTGAACCAACATAACTTTTTTGTTTTAATTTAATTGAAGCATGAATTTAAACTATTATAACTACCATTTGATTGATTGCTCTAACAATAATTTTGTATTTAACCAAATAATAAAATAATTGTTGGTTACAAAATAAGTCTTATTTCATAATTTAAATTGAATTTGATATTCAATAACATCTTTAATAAATTTATATCATTTACCAATTCTATCAATTAATTTTTAAATCTTATAATTTTAATTTATATTAATATTTTTGTGTGTTAGAATACTTTCAAAATATTACTAACCATTTTTGTTTAAAAATCTCTATTTCTATCTGCAAATTTCTCTATGTTTATACATTCACCATTTCTCTCTGCAAACATCTTTGTTTCTATTTCTTTCTTGAAATATTTCAAATTTAGGCTAGAATTTTTAATAGATTGTATAAAACATATATCTATAGTACTACCTCCGTCACACAAAGATAGGCTTGGTTTGACTTTCACATAGTTTAAGAAATAATAATTAATATTATTGGAAAAGTAAATTTTAGTTGTATTTTTTCAAATATACCATTGCATTAAATAATGCTAACTAATAACAATGTATATTAAATAAGGGTATAATTGGAAAATAGAAGAAATTAAATGCAAACAAAATAGAAAGTGACATATATTTTGAGACCGACAAAAATTGAATCTAAGCCTATCTTTGTGGGACGAAGGTAGTATATGTAAAATAGATATGATTCTACTTTTGATATAAAATAGTAGTTTTATATGTATAATATTATGAATGCACATAGGTCGCGGTGAAACAAGAAAATGATAGAGGCGGTAGCGCAATTGCTGATTTTTTCAATGATTGCACATAGGCCTGCCGAGGCTTAGCCAAATTTTGAAGTAGTCTTGAAAATTATTTAGTAGTTAATTTCAGGGGAAAAAAAGGTTTTTAGTAAGGTTAGACTAAATTGGTGCTATTACTTAATTTTTATTGTTTGTTTAATAAGTGAATGATGAGTAGAGGAATGGAAACAAACTGTATAGCTGGTACTTCCTTTTTAAAAATTTTTGGCGTAATAGATTTTGAGACTTTTGATTTTTCCCTTTTGCAGTGCTTATATCTTTGATTATTTTAAAAAAGAAATATCGAACTGTATATTAATAATCGATATTTGACACTGTCAATTTTTATATTTCGTTCTGAAAGATTTTCCTAAATTTTTTAAAGTTGGGTTGCAACGAAATGCAATATATTTTTGAGGATTTATTTCATTTTATACAAAAATTACATTGAGTTACTTTTAAAAAATATTTCAAGACTTATATTAAAATGTATAAAAAATTATTTTTCATACCACAAAAATCAATCTACACAATTTTTTTTTTAGATTTCACGCAAACTTACACGGTTTTACTCCCGTGCAACGCACGGGAGTGAAAACTAGTATTTTCTAATAAGAATTATATATCCAATACATTTATCATATGATATAACGTGCAATGCCCGTTTGAATTACTAGTATGTATTAAAAATTATAAACAAATTATTAAATCAATGTTTAGGTGGTTGAAAAAGATGAGAGAAAAAAAATTGGATTTGAATTTATGAAATTTAATGTGTATAGAACAAGTTCTTAGATTTCAATCTTAGAGCAGCTGCAATGGGATGTGAATTGGGGAAATGATATGGATGAGAGATATAGAGAGAAAATAATTATTTTAATAGAAAATGAATGGCTGGTTGTGTAGAAAAAAAGGGAGAAATAAAAAATATGGGAGAGGTAAAAAGAAATTTAAAAATAATATTAAAATAATAGTGAAATATGTGAAGTTGGATGTTGATTTTGCCTATTGCACGTGAACCATGAAGAAAAAGTGGGACAAAAGTGAAAAAATATAGATTCATAAATAGAAAATGGCGGGACCGAATTTTTGTTATATGTATCTTTCTTTTCATTGTCACGGGCCACGTCAGCACCAATCTATGTAAAGCATTGGAGATGCTCTTATAGGAGATTATTATCTCCGTGACTGAGGCATTTTCAAGACATGTTGAGATGGTGCAAGAGTAAATAGAAGACAAAACCTAATAAGCTAAAAATATTCGAAGTTGTAATCAAATATGGTAGATCGGACCTGGCTGCTATTCGTGAAGTTACAAGCTTTCGGAAATGAAATTTTATTTCAATTTCACAGGCGAAGATCCACAAATTGGCATCAACCTTGAAGTTCACATTAGTCAGGAAATTCTTTCACATCAGATTTCCGTTGAAGGATATTCTTCAAGGATTAAACTGCCCGTATTTCAAATGCAAATTTAAGGGTTGTTCTATTCACATTAAATTTCATCAAATTAAGTTTTTTTCTCTATCATTCTTTTCAACCACTTATACATTTATTTAATAGTTTGTATATATTTTTTAACATCTCTTCCAATTCCAATTTACACATCCAAAAAGTAAATTTAATTTTATCAAATTTAAAGTGAATAGAATAAGCCATTATTGTTGGTGCTTTGAATTTTACAAGCATGTTATCATCTGGTTTAACAATGGAGGAGATTATAACATATTGGTTTAAAAGAAAATTTAGTTTATTAGAGGATTTCATATGAGAATATTGAAAACACTTAGACCATCTCCAATAGGCATCTTCAATTGCAATCAGTGGTAGTAGAGAGAGATAGGAAAGGGGAAAATAGGGGGGCCCACTATTTTTTATTTTTTAATCACTTTTATCTTAGTTATCTAACTTTTTCTCCACTTTTTCTTCACATATACCCGTGTCACGTTTATTTCTAGACGCCCGTCTAGAATTCTTCTACCATTATTTGATTATTATTTTTGAATTTGTTTATATCCCTCTTATCTTTTTCACTTGTCCCTCTATTTTTTTAACATCTCTTTCCATTCATTTACAATTAAAATAATTATTTTCTCTCTGTCTCTCTCTATTCCACATCATCTGTAATTCACATCTTCATTGGAGATGGCATTATGATGTTGGCCTCTTCAAGGAAAATGGATTGATGGAGTTGATTTTCTCATATCTTCAAACTTTGTTCCTATCCTCCAACTGTGACATACTCTTTTTTTTTTTTTTCATTCTCGATCAAATTAAGGCACGAATTACCTATGAACATAATGAAATGCTGCTAGCCCTATACATTGAGAAGAAAAGGCTTTCTTGAGTATAGATTTGGATAAATCTCCCCGCGTTGACGATATATATGGATCCAACGTACGTTGAACATTTTTTGAGACATTACCGGTAATGATATAATGTTGGTTTTTTATTACTTGAAAAGTACAAGAAAAAAATAAAAATTTTGATTCCAACATAATATAACAACAAAAAAAGCAACAACAGCAGCAACGTTACTGCCAAAAGGCAGCAGCAGCAAGCTGCTGCTGTTGCTGCCCAACAAGCTGCTGCTGCTGCTGGCAAGCAGCTGCAAGGCAGCAAAGCAGCAACAACTGCTTAGAAGATGAGGAATTCAAATTTATATGAAATTAATATGCTATAAAAATCAAAATCATAAATATGGGTTGGATAATGTAATCAGAATATAATTACTTTTTTTAATTAGATTTTTTTGGCACTTTTAGCAAATTATCTTATCTTAGTGAGTTATTCGGTCATCAATTCTGGGTATTGTATGTAAATGTTATATAAAATTTATTTCTTCTACTTATTTTCTATAAAAAGTTTTAAGCGAGTGTTAATGTATGTAAAAAAATAGATTTTTATGGATTTTAATGCGACATAGGAGAAAGAATTAGTAGAGTTGAATTGTGGAAATTTATGCAGTATAAATAGGTCTCACGAGATATGTGAATGTGAAATATGAGAGAAAATATGTGGAGTTGAAAAGAAGGTATAAAAGTGTGTAAAAATAAGTAGGAACATGACTTTCTTACACAAGATTTCTATCAAAAATATTAGCAATTAATATCAAAACTAAATTAAGAAGACATTTTATTTTTTAAAACAAATTAAGGTATTATGTTAACTAAATTTTAATATATATTAATTAATTTATATGAATAAAAAATTAATTTATATTTGTATATAAAAATATTTTAGAAATTCAATATCCTTATTTTATTGGTTAAGCAATAGAATAAGTTTTTCTGCTTTGTTTTTGTTTTTTTTAAAGCATAAACTATAAAGTATGTTTACACATGAAACATATATGTACGTCTTAATGTATTATTTTTTATAGAAATTTCAACCCTTAAGATTCCCCGCAAATGCGAACCAAACGGGCACGAATGAGGTTAGTATTTCAACCCCTGAGATTCCTCACATTCTTTGCTTTGATAATCAAGTACTAATTAGACAAATAAAAAAATCAATCATAAAAAGAGTTATTTTGTAATAAATTCTATAAATTGTAAAAAGATGGAAATGATGAAAAAGCGTACATTTACTTTTCAATTTGCTAAAATCAGTGCTTTATTTAGAATTTTAAAAAAAACACGTTTTCCAAAATGATTTTAAAAATATAACTACAATTTATTATTATTATTATTATTATTATTATTTGAATAAATAATTTGTTATTTATATACATATATTTAATATTTTTCTAAAAAACCATCAATCGAATGTTAACTAAAACCATCAAACGACTTGAAAAAATAAAAACTTCAATGGAAAAAAATTAGCTATGCATCACATAAAGTATACCTAAAATAAAAACTTAGACTTATATTCTGAAATAATATGTCGACTCAACCCAATGATATTTAAAATATCATAATAAAAAATTTATCAATGCAGAAAAGTAAATGTGTTTATTGACCATAAGCGATTCAAACGAATGTAAATTATCTTCCCTGCTGTATGAGAATATCTCATTAGATGGAGATGCTAACAATGTGTTCAATGCATGGGAATTATTTGGCTATTGAGGAAAGAAAATAAAATCAATCTACAAAGTTACCTTCGCAATTTATATATATATGTGTGTGTGTGTGTGTGTGTTCGTGCGTGTAGTCAGTTTAGTGGTATAAAAAGTTAATGATAGCAACGAAAAAAAAAGAAGAGGAACAAAAAAATTTATTGGTGAGAGGGAACAATTATTTCAACAATTTATGGCAGCCAATCCATCGAATTATTTGGATTCATACTTTAATTTATTTCATATGATTGTAAACAAAAATAATTGGCCTCTTTTCAACCTAATGATCAACTTAGGAAGAAGAAGAAAATGATTATTCTAAAAAATAATTGTATTATATATAATTGTAAAAATAAAAATACTAATAATAAATTGTATTAGAAATTGTTTGGATAAAAAAATTGATGACATAAATGCAAAAAATACTAATAGTTTGAAGAAAGTAAAATCAATCCACGAATTTGCCTTATAAATTAATCATAGGCAAAAAAATGAGGAACAAAGACAAAGAAGAAATTTTTTAGTGTAAAGAAAGAAAAATTATTTCAACAATTTATCATAGACAATTCGTTGAATTCTTTCAAATCATATTTTAATTTATATCTATAATTGTTGGCACAAATAACTGCATTGGAGATTAGATTAGGTAACAAATAAAAAAATATAATTAAAATTAAAAGGAACATTAATTTTGAGTATAATGATGGTCTATATAATAATAATAATAATAATAATAAAAGGAATATCATTAAAAAGGATAATGTCTATTTAAGGCACAGATAATGCCTATTTTAGAAAAAATGCATTGGAAGGAAAAATATAATGATATGGAATTAAAAAATTCAGAAAAATTAATGATGTTTTGGAGGGAAAAAAAGTTGTTTATATATATATATATAGATATAGATTTTTATGCATTTTTACGTAAAGTATGAGATAAAATGAGTGAAATTAAACAATGAAAATTTGTATAATAATGATTGATTTAAAAAAATTTAAATTGAATTGAGAATATTAAAATGCATAAAAGTTTCAATATGCGCTTATTAAATATTAAAAGGGTGGGACTATTAACATCCAAACACACCCCAAAAAATCTACCTTCTCCAAGATACCCCCAATATACTTTAAAACAAATATTATTGTTCGGCCGAACAGCCATAGTTGGCCGAACAAGGCGAAGGAGGAAAAAAAAAGGGTTGGGGCTCCTCAGGGCATCTCCAATGGGAGGTGTCTAATGGAGATGTATGTTTAAGAGAGAGATAGAGAGAAAAGTATTATTTTAATTGTACAGGAATTGAAAGATATGTAGATAAAAAAGGGAAAAGTGTAAAAGAGGAGAAATGTATAAAGATATTCAAAAATAATAATAAAATAGTAGTGGAAGATATGAAGTTGGATGTTTAAATTTGAATATCACACGGGAAACAAGAAAGAAAAAGTGGAGAAAAAGTGAGTAAAATGAGAGAAAAGTAATTAAGAAAAATTTAAAATTAAAAAATTATGGGATCCACTCAAAATTTATGTGAGTGTATGTCTTTAAAAATTAGGTTTTGGGAAGAGATATAGCATTAGAGATGCTCTCATTTGCAACATTTCCGGCAGGCTGCAGCACCGTGGGCTTTTTATTGTTTCAGTTTTTTTTCTTTTTTTTTTTTAGTTTAAAAAATTGGGAGGGGTATTTCGGAGAAGGTGAATATTTTTGGGTGCATTTAGTTTGGGGTGTTAGAGCATCTCCAACAAACTCTTTAAACATAAGTTTCTTTATAATTTAAAGAGTTAAGTCCTAGAATTTTATTCCAACAAGCTCTTTAAATTAACAATTTAATTTAGAGAGTGACTTTGACTCTCCAAATTTAGAGGGCCAAACTTATTCTTTATAATTAAATAATTACAAATTTTAAGGTTCTACTTCTTGAATAATGTAATCCATAATTAATTTTATTGGTCATTAATATTTAAAAATATTATTACTAATTAAAATTGAGATAAAATAATAATTTTTTTTTAAAAGAGTAAAATAAAGAGTTAAAATTAAAGAGTTTGTTGAAGCATTTAAAAATTTTTATATTTTAAATTTTAAAATCTCCTTATTTAATGAAATATACTATTTAAAAATAAAGAGACGGTTGGAGGTTCTCCTCCATCCATTTTAAAAATCTCGGTTTTATGGTTGTGCCAGTTGGCCGTTTTCGGAATAAAGGCCAGACACGAGGGTGTTTCGGTCAATTTGATACGCTGTTTGGTTTACCTCCTCCACTCCCTCTTCCTACACGCCCTCTCGAGTTCACTCTCCTCCACCAGTCTCTTCAGCGAATCCGACGTCGTAGAACGAAGCCAATAAGCAAAGAATCCCAAATTCCAGGGTTTCGTGTAGAGGGAGAGATAAAGATCCATATCTGATGGATGTACCGGTGGCATCGAGTGCTCATGGGAACATCGACGAGGAAATCGCTCAGCTCATGGATTGCAAACCCTTATCCGAGCAAGATGTGATTATTTTTCTAATTCTTTTGAAATTTATTATTTGTTGATGAATTATCGAATTTTGTGATCTGATTTGTGGTATTTTGATTCACAAGGGTAATTTAAAATTCGTGAGAAAAATGGAGTTTTTGGTTCACAGAGTGCGTGAGTCGAATTGATATACTGTTCTTTCTGATAATTTATTCTTGTACTTTTTGAGATTACTTCTACGGCTGAATGTCGTCTAGGAACGAGAGGAGCGATGTAAACACTGGAACGTGCCTGCCTTAATTATGTTTCCTCATTCTTATTTATTTAATCTCATGTAAACCATTCAAACCGGAAACCTGTAACAGGTTTCTTTATTTTTTACGGCAATCTTGGATTCTAGCTGGACACTACTATGTAATATTGAATTTTCATGGCCGATTGACAAATTATCTTCTTCCACTTCCTCATTGTACCTCAAAATGGCTTTTGTCAACAGCTTTGTTCATGTGCAGGTGAGGTTGGTGTGTGAGAAGGCCAAGGAAATCCTAATGCAAGAGAGCAATGTGCAGGTGTGCCAAATTTGAATATTCTCATCACTCCTGTCTCCAACAGAATTAAACTATCGCATACTCATGTTTCTTTTTGTCAATACTATAATTTTCTCTTTATAAAAAATTACTACTTAGGATACTAAGAAACTTGTCATCGCAATCTTCCTGCCCATGCATAATTGGAATCTTTTGTTTCTTTTGGGCAGTGCCATCTTGATTAGTGGTTTGGGTTTTGTTGACCATTATGTGCCTGACTCTGGATGTTACTCAGATGTCAAGTGCTTAACAATTCCTATGCTTCATCCTTCTATCAATGCAAGATCCTTTTACTTTGAAGAAGATGACAGCAATGATATTATCTCTTTATTTTTCTTTTGATCACGTTTGCTTAATTGGAACTTTAGTCACTTCCAGCAACAATTTCTACCTTATGGATGTTGGATAGTAAAGTTCTCTGAACAGCCAATGATATATGTTTGTAGCTGCTAGATGAGGTTCTGTAGCTTCTTCATTACTAGTGCGATTGCATGCTCTGTGTTTAGCACATCAACTAGAACTCTTGTTTAAGCAACTACTATGCTTGCATGAAAATTAGTTGAAGTAGTTTTGAATTGAAACTACAGTAATCAACTAATCGTTTCTGCTTGGTGTCTTTTGATGTTTGTTCTTCTGTCTGCCTTTGTCCGGTTGTTAGTACCTTGATTTTTTGAAAATCTCAACTGGTTTCCCATTTCCTTACTGCAGCCTGTCAAAAGCCCCGTCACGATATGTGGTGATATTCATGGGCAATTCCATGATCTTGCAGAACTTTTTCGGATTGGTGGGAAGGTATTTGCTTATTTGTCGTTCTCTTGAAAAGGAAATGTTATGCTGATGTTTGTCCAAAAAATCCCATCCCCAACTATGTTAGATTGAATTTATATGTTTATAATGGTCTACTATCCTGGGTTGACAGTGTCCAGACACAAATTATTTGTTCATGGGAGATTATGTTGATCGGGGATACTATTCAGTTGAAACTGTAACGGTGAGTGTCAAAGTTTCTTATCTTGATTATTGTTGATGATAGTAATTAAATAATCTAAATTGAAACCGATCTATATGTTTAAGCCCTTAAATTAGATGGTTCCACAACTTTAACATGGTATCAGAGCAGGCAGGAGTCCTGAGTTCGAATCTCATTATCACTCATTTAAAAAAAATTGTGCACGTGTTAGGCTTCGTTTGGGAAAAAAATCCCTCCTACATGTGAGGGGGCGTATTGATGATAGTAATTAAAGAATCTAAATTGGAGCCGATATATGAGTTTAAACTTTTAGATCAGATGGTTTCACAACTTGAATGGTTACAAGCTTGCTTCTCATTGAAGATGTCCTATGTGACATGTTAGACTCTAGACTATATGATTATCATAACTATTTGAACATTCTTTGTTTGGCTGTTGAATGGAAATGGCTTATAATATAGGATGCTGGGTGTGGAAAATGTCTCTTATGAGTTAATTTCACAAAAGAAAAGTAATTATCAATGCCACGAGGTGCACCAAATACAAAGCTTATGATCCTGACAAAGGCGATCCAGAAGCTAAGCGCGGAAGTTCAGAAGACAAACTTTTATCTTTGTATATGCTATAGTTATGATGTGGTAACTTGCACTCATCTCCCATTTCATATGAATAACAAGAAATCAAGATTTACTATCATTTCTACTTCCATTTCTATGTGCACAGTTATAGATTGTGAATATTGTGTGCAGGGCAACTCAGGCACACCTATTCTGCATGTTTTTGCATTTACCAACATCAATAAATTGCCCAAGATCAAACTATCATAATATAGCTAGACAGTGGAATGACTTTATGCTTGTTGAAAGTTCATATAGAAAATATGGTTATCATGGTAGAAGTTGGAGAGGTATGACTGCACTTGTGGAAGACCTTACAAAACTCCCAAGTTTATCTTAGCTTGTGTGATCTATACTGCAATAGATGTTTTCTTTTTCTTTTGTTTGGATATCATCCTGCAATACTTCTTTGATTATTTTCGTGCAATGTCCTTTTCAGCTCCTGGTGGCTCTCAAAGTGCGATACCCTCAAAGGATTACTATTCTACGTGGAAATCATGAAAGCCGTCAGGTGAACTTCTATGGATGCATTATTTCAACTTTTTTCTCCCTTCTACTAGGCCCAAATGTGCGCCCGCTTGTTTTCCATGGGATGTTCTTTATTGTCTTGAAATCGGAATGTAATATTATGATTGCATCTATAATTATTTGCCACCGTAAGTCTCTTTTCTTGGTCTGAAGTATGGGTGTTTGTTACAACTTACAAGTAGATGCCCTAGAAGTTGGACACCTCTTTTCTTTTTTCTTTTTTATTCTTTTTTAACCTAAAATGCTTGAAATGGGAATACAACCAGATAGGATCCAATACTAGACAATTTAAATGTGGATAAAACAATTTGAATTAATTAATTTATTTTTCTATCGAAAGTTTTCTGATCCGTTTTTTAGTGCTGTGGATATTAATATGTATGACTATAAATGTATAACAAATTAAGATCCTGTTTTGACCAGAGTTTTTTTAAAAAATTTTTTTAATGTTCTTTTACTCATTTTTAACAGTATGTTATCTCAAAAGTACGCCTTTCATGTTTCTTTGTAACATTTCCTTCTATTTATATATTTTCCAAAAAATCACTTTCCTCCTAAAAAGACTCCATCAAACGAGCTCTAAATTGAGAATTGTAGAACCTCAATTGGCTTTTATTCTACCACTCTACTATAAGTTTCTGAATTTCACATTAAGTTGATGCTTAGAACTGAAACTTCATTTTTCTCGTCTTGCAGATTACTCAAGTTTACGGGTTTTATGATGAATGCCTCAGAAAGTGAGTTTGTTTTATCTTTATATTTCTCCAGATTTCCAATGTCGGAAAGGTTTTATATAGATCATTGCAATTTTGATTTCATTCTACCCTTGAAGATTCTTAAATATTTTGAGAGTTTAGAGATTGTTTGGTTGAGTTTACAAAAATATATTTCTCCACAATTATTTGCAACCATCCATTTGATTCACGTGACAAATTTTTCATACTCTCCAAGAACCGTTCTTTTACTTTTTAATCTCACGATCAGAAATCATTTGCCCAAAAGTATTTTCCAGACAAACACTTACACGTCAGGTTCTCTGTTCTAAGAAGAATGAAAAGTAAAGATGAAAAATGAAGAAGATAAATTGTACATATGAGATATTAAATCACCCCGTGTTTTATCCTAAAAGGATGAAAAGTACTTGCCGAGAGTTGTGCTTGGAGGCATATTTAAATGTTGGTTTAACAATCAGAGTAACTTTTTGTATTTTTTTTATTTCTTTATACTTTGTGATGCATGTAATCAGCGTGGTTAAGCTGTAATGATCACCTAAAAATTCAGCACCACCATATGGTTTTACTATTTTTTTTATAATCTAATTCTTAAAACTTTACACGTATCATGCATCTTCGTGGTACAATGCATCTGATGTTGGGGGCATGATTGTGCAATGTAGTTTCCGACTGTGATGTTTGGAAAACTGTTACTTAGCTTCATCACGCTTCTTACGTGTAAGGCACATGCATGATTTTGCAGGTTCCTTAGTTTTGAGTGCGTGTCGATATTAGTAGGAAATATGAAGTTGTTTACAATTAACTAGCCAATGCATTATGCCTTTCCGCTTTCACATATTTTAACTGGGTCTTAACTTGTTGTCTTGTTTCCTTTCCCCTTTCCCTTTCCTTCATGAGTGTGCGCACCCCCTGGGCATTTTCTTGTGGAATATGACTTCTGTGTTGATATTGTTCTTACCTTGTGCAGGTATGGTAATGCCAATGTGTGGAAGATCTTCACAGACTTGTTTGATTATTTCCCTCTAACTGCATTGGTTAGTATAATCCTGTATTGATTTCAAAATATTTACGGATATTGTGTAATGTGTTTTATCTGTTTAAAATGTTGTCTTCATCACCACTCTTAAGGACTTTTGTGACCTCTATGCGGAAAAGGAAAATACGCTGTAGGTACTCGTTTGTGTTTTGAATGTTGCTACACTTACATAACGGACAGAAAATGATATCTTCCTGTAAACGTTCTTTAGGATGCACAAATGTTTATTTCAAAGTACAATTATTGAAGTGAAACTATTAACTGCCTTTAAGTTCAAAGCATGCTATCACTTGTTCATGTTACGTTGAGCCCTCTTAATCTGTAATCTCAAAACACCTTTTTATACATGGGTAAGGTATTTCTCATGCTTTCATCCTTCTTGGTCTCTTAGCCATGAAATTCTTTTATTGACTTAGTATGTCTTGTTTCAAAATCTCCAGGTTGAATCAGAAATTTTCTGTCTCCATGGTGGACTGTCACCATCTATTGAAACTCTTGATAATATACGCAATTTTGACCGTGTGCAAGAAGTTCCTCATGAGGGACCCATGTGCGACCTTTTATGGTCCGACCCTGATGATCGATGTGGCTGGGGCATCTCGCCAAGGGGCGCAGGATATACATTTGGCCAAGTATTTTCAATAGCTTTTAATATTTTGCTCATCTTTTATATTTGAAGTGTTTCTGTGTTTGGTTGAGAGAGTTTTGAAAATGCGATTATAGAAGTAGTCTTGCGTTTTAAAATGTATAAGAGAAATTGTTATGTCACTTGATATGTATGGTTGAAAATGATTTCGGAGAAGAATGATTTTGAAAAAATTTGAACCAAATAAGCTCTAAGTAGTGCTCTTTGAATTTGAATTCGAATTCGACAGGACATATCGGAACAGTTTAACCATACAAACAATCTGAAGCTTATTGCCAGAGCACATCAGCTGGTTATGGAGGGATTCAATTGGGGCCATGTAATTTGTTCTCTAAATAACCTATTATTATACGTTGCACTTTCGGTTCCCCATGCTAAAGGTTTCTGACAAATATGCATGTTGCTACTCTTGCTCCAGGACCAGAAGGTTGTTACCATATTTAGTGCCCCTAATTATTGTTACCGGTGTGGGAACATGGCATCTATTTTGGAAGTTGATGACTGCCAAGGGCACACATTCATTCAGGTCTCTGTCTCGCTCTCTCTCTCTCTCTCACACACACACACACACACACACATATTGCTCTGTAGTTATTGAGTTTAGTTGTTTTTTTACTGCAGTTTGAGCCAGCCCCTAGGAGGGGTGAGCCGGATGTAACTCGAAGGACCCCAGATTACTTTCTTTAATTCGACTGTGGTGTGATGCTCAATTCCAATGGTAATGTGCCTTCTAGCTCCATTAAAATTTGAAGATTATTTTTTCCTTTGATGACTGGACTACAGAAAGTGTGGGGAGAGGAAGGTTGTGCTCTCTTCAATCCAGTTCTTGTCTGGGAACTTGGGGAGTTGACCTCAAAAGAGGGCCGTGGGTTCAATTATATTACCGACTGCAAAGAACGGTCATTACATTTTTCCTGTCATATTTGTTCCTTGTAGGACAATATATCAAGTTTTGTACTTGTTTACATAGTTTCACCCCATTGTTTTAGGGCACATGGCATGAATTGGGGTTTTGTAGAGAGAATACTATCGTGTTCACTATTTCCTGTGGGTTGCTTTATAATATTTCCATTTCGCCGTTCTGGAACCGGCTTATCTTTTATCTTCATGCTGGTATATCTAGAATTGTGATTGGTTAAGATGTTAATTATATGTTAGTTTTCATTATGAGACCGGACCTAGTCAATTGTGGTCATTTTCGAAGCAAATTTGGTTTCTCGTTGGAAATGACCGTGCATGGCTTGTAGTTCTTGAAAGTTGGGAAAAAGCTTCCTCTTTTTTAGGTTGTGTTTGATTGCTTACATGTACCTTAGAAAATGTCATGAAGTAATAAAGTTTTTCCAATTCCATTGTTTGATTGGAAAAATTTCCATGGAAATTATTTTTTTGTACAAGTGTTTAAAACACAATTTGGACGGTGTTTCGTGGAAACCTGATTCCATGGGTAGTGATGATTTTTCTTTTACACGGAGAAAACCGTTTTCTTTTCCATTTTAACAATCACGATCGGTCAGTTTTTGGTATGCTTGAAGGGCTTACGTTGATTTCTCTTTTTCACATGGGGTGAAAACCATTCTCTCTCTCCACATTTGAACTTGAACACGATTGGGGTTGACGAAAATGGAGATCATTTTTATTTTTCCCTTTTGTCACTGAAATTTTTTGTTTACGTGACAAATCATGAAAGCAACCCATAGTTGTATTTGACAATGAATGTCATAAAAACTTCAAATGCTATACACTTGGCAGCATTTTATTTTTTACTTATTACATTACTTTTAAATTGTTAGTCATCACATGCCGACATGGACTGTGAATCCATGTGTTAATTATTATTTTCAATTAGGGTGTGTTTGATAGGATTCTAGGAAAGAGAATTCCATGAAAACGAATTCTGGGAAAACGGATTCCCATCTCTTTCTTGGATTGAGTTTTTCAGGAAAACTATTATTTTTTTGCTTTAAGCACTTGTACCTGGAAATCATTTTCCAGGAAAACATTTGCCATCAAACACCAAAGTTGGAAAATGATTTCCTTAATTTGACATTTTCCTGTAAAATATTTACCAATCAAACACACCCTTAGCATTTTTCCGTTTAGCCTACGTGTGTCCGTTGTCTAATTCTTAAGTGCAATGTAGACATTTTAGTATCACATAACCTTACATTTTTGAACCCTGCGGAACTTTTAACAAGAAAAGTTATGTTCATTTCGTAATGTTCGAATTAACTCTATATATACACCTAATATGCGCAAGAAATGCTATTGTGCATGTTATAACATGATTGATGTAAAGCATTCTCGATTTAATCTTTTGCAGTATGTTAATCAATGCTTTACGGTATACAAATACAGTAGTGGAGGAAAGAATAACCAGAGCTTCATACATATTTGGCATTGAAATTAAACCAAAACGAGTGTCGTATAGCTCTGGTGTAAGCTACTGGTAATGTGAGTAGTTTCTCAGTCCTCCCAACATAGGCTCTCTTTGTCAAGTTGTTGTAGTCGTTCTTCTCGATCGCATCCAGGATCATTCGGTACAACATTAACGATGACCACACCTGCAAATTATTACCATTACTTAGTTATCCAATTCATCTGTCGAAACCCTGTAGAGTAAGATAATATCTGATTATCTGAATGTAAAATGGTTGATAAAAGATTTACCGGCCATCGACTAGCCTTGTCAAGCTGAGAAGCTCCCTCTTCAGCCTGGTGGAAGTAGAACCTTGCCCTATTGATCTGCTCTTTCATGAACTCTCTCCAACCATCTGTCACCTTTCTTGAGAATACATCCTTGTCACTCAATCCATATTTCGCGAGCTCGTCTTGTGGAAGATATACTCTACCCCGCAAAGCACTACGACACAAAACACAACATAAGATTAACTAATACAAAGTCGACGAGTAATGTTCTCCTCCCTCTGGGCATTGGATAGAGCATGCCCATTGCTAACGTGACATGCAATGTCTACATCATCACCTATGGCTGACGTGGTATTACCACATCAGTAGTGGACATATATTATCCTCCCTCCATGGGAGAAATAAAACATTAGTACATAATCGATTGCACTGATCATTTCTGCACAGATAGATACTCATACTCACTCTTCTCCAACATCTCTAAGAATGTTTGTTAGTTGATTGCCAATGCCTAGACTGAGTGCTGCATTATAAATGCTCTGAGTGGAAAGAGACGACTCCGGTGAAATTCCCATTACGGGTACACTCATTAGGCCAACTGTTCCAGCCACATAGTAGCAGTACTGATAGAGTTCGTCAAAATTCGCGTATCTATTTTTCCGCATGTCCATTCTCATGCCCTCAATCATGTCCTTAAAAGGCTGTTAACAAAATCATTGTCAATTAGTACCTCTAGAAAAACGAGGTCGAATAATTAATCAATCAATCTCATTTTATTGAAAAAATTTTAGTACCCTGATGTCTAGAGGAAACTTGTTTAAGGTATCTGTGAGTGTAGCATCGAGCATGTCATAGGGCTGTCCCTCAAATATGTCATCAAGCCTCTCATCCCACCTATCGAGAACAGAGGAACTCATGTAGTTGGCGTTTGGGCCATCCACCAATTCGTCGGTCCTCCTACACCAAACTGCAGAGAAGCAATTCTATTGAGACGTATCCAAGAATAAATTGAGCAAAAAGAAAGTAACAAGTAAGACTGCGTTCTCTTTATTGTTTTCAGATGCTGAACTGAAAATATTTTCAAATCTCGAAACTGAAAATTGAAACACGAAGACCATGTAGCCTAAATAATTTGCTTACCATAAATGGCCCATATTGCCTTTCTTCTCTCTTCTGTCATCAAAAGCGTTCCTGTATCATAATTCATAATCCATAAGCAACTTATAAGTAATTAATGATATCAAACTACTTATAAGTAAAATTAAACAAGAGAAGGGATTTTGAAGATGGACCTAAATAGAAAGTTTTTGCATATTCTTCACATATGTTCTTGCATTGATCATATGCATATTCAAGAAACATAGGATGGAAATGTGGTTTCTTACAAACATGATGTATAGATTGTGATTGTCTTTCGACAATTTCGTGTATGATTTTATCGGTACGTTGAACCAAAAACTCATTTTTCCTCGTAGGATTCGCTATAGTTGCCACTTCAGCTCTTACACTTGTTCTTTTATTTCTGTAGATCAAGAATTTTCTATCACCAGATTTGAAACACGGCTTAGATGCACATGAAAATGCTGCACACATTTTTGCAACTAAATAATTTGGAAATTTGTGTTTAGTGTTGATGTGAGAGAGGTGTATTGAAGATAACCTCTCTCTCTCTCTTTCTCTCTCTCTCTGCAAGTTAGTTTTACAATATATACGAGATTTTTTTATATTGCTTAATTGTCAAATAGTTCTCAGTTAAAATTGTACAAATAACATAACTCTTATATATATCATTTTTTTTATAATGGATTACGAGTGAATAAATAAACGAACATTGAGTTGGTGCAACTTTCTGGTTGAAGAAAAAAATTATTAATAAAGATAGTTTGTCAGATAATGATGTGGTTATTTTTTATCTGATGTTTTTTCGAGTGATTTGATGTACGAAAAACATATTCATGCTATTTATGTGGTTGATAACCTTGTTTTTACCTTTGTTCTTACAAATGAATACGAGGGCGACATGTGTATATATTTTTGTTTTTCACTGAGTTTAAGTTAGGGTGTAGCCTTTTAAAAATTTTTTACCATTTTTTATCACTTTTTTATCCATTCTTTATTTACCCTAAATCAATCATATCCACATATCACATCACATCTATAAATCTCCATAATTCAACTCCACTCATTCTCTCTCATCCTTTACATTAAAAATCTTTAAAAATCATTAAAAATTAGCCCCTATCACCCTTAATCATTATTATTGCTCTTTCAATCGAGATTAGGCAATCCTAAATTAGCTAACCCTTATAGCAACACAACCAACAAATTTAAGCATCTAACCATCATAGTAAATTAACCAATAGTATTAGTAAATAATCACAATCTAAGGACTACATATTCTTTGTTCAATTTCGAATCCATTCTCTTGAAAAAGTTCGTTGATAAAAATCAATTTCCATTCAATTATTTTCGATCAAATATTTTATTTTGTGTACAAGTACTTGGTCAAATATATCATTGGCAAATCTCACCAGACAATGAGCTCTCCGCCTCTGCGTCTGTAAAGATTTAAAAGAGATTAAGTACTAATTGATTTATCGTTATGGCCCTTAATTTGAATCTAAAGACTAATCATTAAACGATTGGTGGCAATTGAGGATTAAAGCATAACTTTTCAACTCTTTAATCATACTAGTATTTTTTTTTTCTATTATTTGTGAAACAAATAATTTTCACACTCAAAAATCTACTGCTGACAAGTGCTTAATTTATCAGTGGATGCTTGCGTATGAAATACATGTTGAGAAAAATAAATTAATACATGGAATCAATTGTAGAGCATTACAATCACGAAGATGCTTACCTTGTCTTATCTATCAAACTTATCTAAAACATTGGTGGCTTGTTATGCAACTGAACTAAGGATCTATCACATTTGATACCTTCTTAAAATAACTTTGATTTTCACGGTTTGTCCTCTAATTAGTGGTATCTTGTATTTAGAGATGGATGTTAATACCAAGAATAAGTCAATAAAAGACAACAAAAGAGTTTTAAGGGTGATGTTTGTTCCATAGGGATTATTACAAAAATAATTATTAAATGTACAGTTGAGAATTAAAGAAAATATATGAACAAATATAAAAAAAAAATTGTCAAACTAATGTAATTAACAGTTGAAAATAATAAGCGAGAAAAATATTTAGTTTTAAGTTGTATCAAGCAAGGCCGAAATGTGTGTTCTTTTGAAAAAGTCTATGTATATTTAAAAATTTTTCTACCTAAAAAATTAATTTTACTAGTTTTCACACCCACGCGTTGCACGGGAGTATTGTGTGAATTGAATGAAAAATAAAATATTTTACATATAATTTGCAATTATTTTTAATTAGTGGACGATTTATATTGAAAATGTATTATACATATCTTGTAATTGAGTGTAAATTAATCAATAATATGTCAACTATTTTGCTGTATCAAAAATTTATTTTCAATCCGCATTACATTTGAATGAAGTGATTAATTATTTTACAAACACATTTATAAGTAGAACTAATAAAATTGAAATATAATACAATGTGAAAAAATATACACTCTACATGCAATTTGAAAATATTTAGAACAATTAAAAACAATAACAACAGCAGCGACAGCAACAGCAACAACAACAACAACGACAACAATAACAACAGCAATAATAATAATAGTAGTAGTTCAATGACAATACTTGCATAACAAAAACAAAATTACATGTTTTCTTTGAAAGAAAAGCATATTTTAATTGATTTTATTTATTTTCGGTAGATGTTATCCCATCATGATTTCCACCAATGGCAGAATCTTATCTTTCTATATAGAATAAATAATTCATTAGAGAAAAGATGCATTAAATGAATTAAATTATTCGACAAATAAAAATGATCACAAACAAACGCAATGTACAACCGAAAATTAATTATTTTAAAAACGATATGAAAGCAATGTTGAATTGTTGAATTTAAAAATAAATGTAATTCAAAACAATCACATAAAGTATCCTAACGATAACAATGTTAAAAAAAAAAAAGAAGAAATGAGTCTTTCTTTTTCATGGATCGAGTAATTAGGGTGCAGTCTACATTCCATCCTTGGACAAATTAGAAAACACATGTAACGTTGAAAATATATTAAATACAGAGTAAAAAAAAAAGAAAGTTTATATATTGAAATGCTTACTTAATCTTCTCAAAATGTTCGCACTTCTAGTATATCAATGTCAATTACAATTTCGTTGCATTACCATCTATTATTAATTATTACAAACTTGCAAATAGGTAATACGTAATGTATTACATTTAAAAATTCTCCATAAATGGAAAACTAATAATTGAAAAAAATGTAATAAATTGTTTGTATGTACTATTTAAACGATGAATTTGATAAATAAATAATATAAGGAATTGGCCGATTCAAAATTGTTTGATAATAGTTATTAATCGAAAAGCATGGTGTTATGTTATAAGGCATTTCATTTTAGTATATCATTGAAAACAAATTAAAATTATACAAAAATGACATAATATATATAGTGAACCTATCTATTAAACGCTAATTTAAAAAGAATAAAAAGATTAGAGGATTAATGGCATATTTTTCATCTCGAAGATATAGTTTCACATTAATCAAAAACTCTATTTTATTATAAATATTTATTCTTCCGAATATATACATTATGAGTATACTCTTATTATAATTTTGTAAGATCTTTAGTTAATATAATAAATTTTATTCTTTCAAATATTTTAAAGTAGATTTCATAATTCTTGAGGAGAAATGCTTGGACCAGGATTTTGTTGAAGACGATAGTATACCTAATTCGAGCGTCCTATTCAAAAGCTATGTTTTCATCTCAAATCTACCCACTGTTCATATACATTCAATTATTGTCAACAACAAACGCGCCCTAAGACAAGTGTCCATTTACATATGTGAATTTTGTTAACCTTTAAGTTTGTATAAATTTATATTTCTTTATTTTTGTTAAGTTTCATCTTCTGCAGTAGTTCATCTTTAATCATTTTCACTAATTGTTTTACCTATTACCTAGTTATCGTTAACCATTAATCTTTTATTTGCTTATTTGCATAATTCTATCATGAAATAATTACCTAATTCCAATCAAATTATGATAATAATGTATTTGCAGTTTTATTTTTTTATATAGTTATCATTTTCTTTAAGTGATAAGTACTAATATAAATTATTTTTAGTTTTATAAATAAAATTTAACAGCCGTGACCCATGTCATCTAGTGGCATTTGGGTTGGTCTCGCGTCCCTCAGGTCAAGGGTTCAATTCCCCCTCCCTAAATCTTCTAATTCCAAATAAAATAAAATAAAATAAAAATAACTATCAAACAATATATATACAAACAAAATTTTCAATTATTTTCAATTGAAATCATTTGCTATCTATCTTTTAACTACTCTCAGTAGAAAAATAATTTTAAATAAGTAGATAATTATAACAATTTCACAATATACCAATTATTACATATATAAATTTAAAAAATTTACCTTTGCTAAAAATAAATTATAATTCTCCTTCAAAAAAAAATATTTTAAATGAATGTTTTTCACTATTAATTAAAAAACTATTTCATTGATAAAAATCATATTTTCCAGTTGAACCACACATAACTTAATAAAGCATCTATAATAATTTTAAATAAATAATTTATACAATGATTAGCTTTTTCAATTAATACCATAATAGTTTGTACACATCAAAACATATAAAAGTACTTTAAATGAGTTGCTAAATTTATAAATTTTCATTAATAGCAACATGGTTAATTGTTTTAAATATTATTAGTGAGGGAATTCAAAAATCAAGAGCAACATTTTTAATTTATTTTATTTAAATGGCGTAATCATCTTTAATATAATTTCTTTTTAAAATAATTTTTTGGTTTAACTTCTATAATATAAATGATGATATTGTCCCTATTATATTGATGCTTTTAATAAAATTATAAAATGTTAAAAGTGTGTGTCTACATATTTAATTGAACTAACATAAGTACTATAACAATATTTAGTAATCATATAATTTTTCTTTGAAACATTCAATAACCTTATAATTAATTAAGTTGTATGAGATATTATGAAATTATTTTATTGGTTAATCCACATTTCATTGAAATAATTTAAGCATCATAATAATTTAGATTTATATTACTTTATTAAAACTATTTAAGTAATATAATAATGTTAACCATGTAATGATTAATATAGATTAGTTAAATATCATAATTATTTTCTATTGATCAAAATCATGTATAACTACTTTAAATAAGTTATAGCAAGCAATTTAAAAAATAAGTATTATAACAATGTAATGTATAAATTCTAGCTAATTGCGCATAATGACAAATAATTGATAAAACTTAAATAACAAAACAATAAAGCCAAACAAAAATAGTAATGGCGTGGCAAACATTTCAATTTTGACCATGTTCTTGAATGTGTTGGTCAGCAAAATTGGAACAATTACATAGAAAATAAAATTAAAATGAGACCCCTATTAAAAAAAAAGTAAGATGAGATCGATTTTGTTCACTTTCCTAAAAGAATGGCGAACATTACCCTCCTTTACGAAAGTCAATTTGGAGTGTTAAAAATTTAAATAACTAATTTCTTTCATATTATTTTATTCATTGAGAGCTTTAATATGAATACAATATTGATATACAATTTTTACTATTTTAAAAATTACTTATTTACCTATAAAATAGTAACTTATTACTAAAAATAAGTAACTTTTAAAATAGTAAAAAATATATATGAATATTGTACTCATATTAAAGCTCTCGATGAATAAAATAATATGGAACATGAAATTTTCAAGAATTTCACTTCTTTAACACTGAAATCGACCCTAACACTGAAATCGACCCTCCAAAAGGAGGGTAATGTTAACCCTCATTTTTAGGAGGGTGAACAAAATTGTTTTTAATTAAACATGGTTTCACGTGCACAAATAATTGTAACCAACTTGGTGATAAGAAAAGCTGTTAACATACGCACACGTGGCACTATTTAAATGGTTTAGTAAAGTATAACAGATTTTTTATCCATTAACTGTTTTTCAATTGTAACTGTTTTATTAAAATCTAAAATTATATAATATATAGATTATTTAATCAAAATCAAATATCAACTACACATCTTACATTACTACTTATAGTTATTATCTCTTACATATCTTGTGAACTTCCTTATTTTCAGCACTAACTTTTAGCAAAATAAAAGTTCGCAAAATGCACAAGTTAAGCTTTTATTTCTATGATTGATTCACTTAGGGATTGGAGGATGTGGCATTGAAAATTGTAATATCATAATTAATGCCAATTGTCCAAACAAGCGTTTGTAGTCCAACGGTTAGGATAATTGCCTTCCAAGCAATAGACCCGGGTTCGACTCCCGGCAAACGCAGTTTCCCACTCGGTAGTCAGTACAACTTTAAAATTTTAGTGTAGAACTAGTGTCACATTTTACACTCTCACGAGAATTCCATTTATCTTCTTTCATTTTTAGAAATGTAATGATTGGGTTTTTATTTCAATAAACCGAAATCATTAGCCATATATTTAAGATTGATACTTGATGGTGTGAATTTCTTAACCCAGCTTTGAGTATTTTCTGATCTTCTAAAAATGATAGTATTGAAGATGATATGAACATATAATTGGGTGTTTTGAAACCTGGATATAGAAAAATGCCAAGTGAGTACAATAGACAACATAAAGATATAATAAACATTAATCTAAAGGTGATGTGATGCGTAAGATGAAAAAAAAAATTGTAGTGGTACTTCATATGAAACTTTATATCATATTTTGTTTTTGAAGCATAATAACGGAAAGTTTTATGACAACAAAAGACTTGTAATGAATTTACTATTTGCTAGCATAAAAGAAAGTTCATCATGACATTACTTCAACACCGTTGCTTCAATTTATACTACAATGAAACAACACACAGGATATCACTACTATATAATATATTGAGAAGCAAAAGCAAGAGCAAAATCGTCTCATCACTGCTCTTCTTTTTTGCTTAGATCTTGCAAAGTAAATCTATTTTGGTCTTCTTTGTTGTTTTCTACCTCAATAACATTGTTTACATATAGATACAGAGAAATATATATTATACTAATAGATAGTGTTCTAAAAGGCAATACAAGGCATCGCTCAGGCATGAGGCATTTACAACTTGCATAGTACGAAGGCGGGAAAAAGGCAGTCAACTCTAAGTTGACCGTCTAAGGCACACCTAGGTGGGAAAAGGTGCTCACTTTGTTGTTGAGTTTACTGGCTAAGGTTTGCCTAGGCAGGAAAAGGTACGGCTGGGGGAGAAAAGGCGGGCATTTTTTTGTTAGATGAGTTGTTATTTTTTAAATTGGTCAAAAAAACAAAAAAATATAAATCAAGATAAAATTCCTTTTTTCTTTTTTTTTTTAGAAGATGAAACCTCATATTCTATTAATGAGCTTCCAACATATGATGAATTAAATTATGTCTTATAAAGTTCCAATAAATGTAAAGTGAAATTTGAAAAGAGACAACTAAGTTTTACTTTTATTGTAGTGTAATCGATGGATCATGAACTCCATTCTTTTTTATGGTAGTACAGTTGCTTTTTACGAGACTCCGACTAAACAACTATTACACCTATAGTTAGGTTTTACTTAAACACAATTATCGAATTGTGTTCGTTTGTAATCTAATCGTAAGACTTGACTAATTTTTTTTCCCTATTTTACAAAGTATTTTAAGTTTTCAATATTTAAAAGCTATATTTTAGTTGGAAAACTGTAAAATATGTTGAAATTTGAATAAAAATTTCAAAATATGAATTTTTTAAAACACTTATTTATTACTCTGGAATAATTAAAGCAACAAAAAAAAAACCTTTTTATGCTTAAACTTCACCTAGGCGCGCATAAGCTTTCAAAGCTTGAGGCTTGGCCTCACCGCCTTATTATACCCCACGCCTTTTTGAACCTTGCTTATACACATAGAAAGAGGGAAAATGATGTGAGCACGCAGCTAGAGCATCAATTGAAAATGGTGAATTGAGAAATAGCAAGATGTGCTCCATCATGGTGTTAATTTACGGTGAAAAGTATTCAAACTCAAATTGCCCAATAAAATCAATCTTCTAATATAGAACAATATGCAAAATATGGGTTGATGGATGACATGTGTTCACATATGGGTTTCCTAATGGTGGGGGACAGATGTCGTCCACCCGCCCATATGTGGGCAATATATCATGAGTGTAGAACAATAACTATTTCAAAGTAGGATGACACCACTTATTGCAAGATATTTTCTCATTCTTTTTCTGTTAAATTTTAGTTTTCTTTAATATTTCCATCTCTTTTGTGTGATAAGGGATCTTTGTCATTATATATTTGTTTTTATTTTTATTTTTGTTTATGGTTCTTGTTTAAGCAGAGGCAATATATGGAATTGTAATAAGTGTCTTAATTGTACAGTTAAAGTTGAAAATTGGTCCTCAAAAGTTAAGACATTAAAAATTGAGCCATTATTGTGCTAATTACTATTATGTGTGTCCAAGCACGGATATACTATATTCTAAAATCTTGCTTCGACCTTGTTTGATGAGTAATGCTTAACACCAAAGATATCAATTCCCAAAGTCCATTAACTCACCAGGTCACACTTTTTAATTTTCAATTTTTTTTCCCAACATTTATCCTAAGTAGGTGTAAATTTTTATTTTGTTGAGAATTGGATTTTTAGGTTAAATAGTGATGAGAACAGCAAAAACGTGGGTGAATAACTAAAGTGATGTTATTTGTATAATTGATGTTAATATTTGACTTTAATTAGATAATAAGTTAATTTTTAGTTTAAAAAATTAGACAAACATACATAGGCTTGAATATTATTCGTTTATTTGGATTTGAAAAAAGAAAAAAGAAAAAAAATTAATCGTTTATTTGGTCGTTGCATTTTCAATTTAGATATTATTTTCTTCGAGTTAAATTGTTTTTCTTTATTCAACTTTAGCTTTTTTACGTGTTCAGCCAATTTGAGTTTTTTCAATAACGGAAAAATATTTGAAAATCAAAACGTCGTTGGTTTCAGCAATTTAAGATAACCAAACAAAATAGAAGCTATTGTTTCGACTCAATTACATATTCTTCACGATATATTTGATAAAAAATATTTAAAAAATAATTTTTAGATGTGCGGTTAAAAAGTAAAACCGGATGCATTATTAGTATTACATGAATTAAAATACTACGTAAGTGAGAATAGTATTCCCTTTAATATGGATAGTATAATATAGTAGATTTACTTCAATATTTCATTATTTCATAGTGTTTGCTGCACCATCCAGGCGTTTGTAGTCCAACGGTTAGGATAATTGCCTTCCAAGCAATAGACCCGGGTTCGACTCCCGGCAAACGCATCTCTATATATATTTTTGATACATATATACAACAGAAATTGTGGTCTAAACATCATTGGGGATAGAAAATTTTCAATGATTGTGCAGATAAATTAACAAAATTTAATAACTGTTTGCTGCCAAGATAAATGATCAATAACTCTTTGGGTAGAGAGACATTCAGGGAATGGTTTAGGTAAAGCATGGCTTATGACCATTTTTCCCTCAATTCAAAACTTTCGGGAAATAAGTGGCGGACCAAATAAAACAAGCCAGAGTCGGATCCCTTTTCTTCAACACAGCTCCAAATCCCTAAATTTGCCGACCCACCACCACGCAACTCACTCCTCTCCGTCGTGCCCATCGCCGGCGACCCCACATCGGTGTGCCGCCACCCCTGACGTACACTGCAACCGTGTTTTCCAGTTCTCACGACACCAATTCTCCGTTGTAATTGTTGTATCTTGCCGAAAAAACAAATGAGTGAACAACCCGAGGCTGAGTATTTTGAAGTGGTCGAAGCCGAGGAACATGTTGAAGAAGTTGGATGTCAGTTCGACCAAGGTATTATCGCCTACCCATCGATAGATTATCATTTTTTTTTAACTTGCAAACATTTGATCTTAACTATGGTAAATCTATATGGAGATATACAGCTAAATCTATATGTAAGTGAAACTTGTTGATTGAGATATACATCTAAATAAGTAGTTAAACACTTACCAGAAAAGAACGGGCTGATTATATGGAGATATTTCCACATTTGATAAAATATTGCCAATTTGATTGAGAACTTGACTAACTTGGTATTACTAGTTAAATCCATATGTTGAGTTAGATGGGAAGATCTACACAAAGTAGCATGGATCTAAGAAAGAAATAAAATAAGACTTATGTGTTTGTTACAAACATCTCTTTAAGGTCTTAAACAAACAACAAGACAAGGTAATAGAGTAATTGTGGTCCTTAATCCCTTTTGTCTGTTATTTTGATGTTTATGATACATTACCAAGAAAGCGATAGAGTGATTGATATTAATTGAAAAACATTGAGAGCATAGAGCTTGCAAGAAAAATTCTCGATGCATTTATTCAAAAAGATTAATGAAAGATGGGGATTTTGAGTTATTTCCTTTTTTAAATAATTACTTCTTGTATTTATAGCTAGTTATTCACAGTGGTATTTAAGAATGTTTTGCTTTTGCAAAGAAATTGGAGGAACTAATAAAAATGGGGATGATGTGCCAGAAACTAGCACTCCCAAGGAAGCATTGTGTGATACAATTGTTCCCAACGTAGATGGGAATGATGTGCAACTTGTTCCACAAGTTTTAATGAAGTTTGCGACGACAGAAGCACTTTATGAGTTTTATAGGCAATATGCACATTGTGAAGGTTTTCCGATAAGAGTAGGGAACACAAAGAAGGGTGCTGATGGGAAACTTCACTATTACTATCTTGAGTGTAGTAGAGCGGGCACGCGAAAAAGTAAGTCGACAAATCCTCTTAACCCTGGTCCGACTGGGCAAACAGATTGTAAATCAATGATTCGTGCAGTCTTAGATGTATTAGGGGTATGGCGTATAAGTAAGGTGAAGATTGAGCACAATCACATCACATCGCCTACAAAGTCTAGGTTATATGCATGCAATTTCCGATTAGACCCACTTACCAAGAAGGAACTCGATATGAATGATAGGGCTGGGATTCGAGTGAGCAAGACCTTTGAGGCAGCTGCTATTGATGCTGGAGGTTATGAGAATGTTACATATCTTGAGAAAGATTGCATCAACTACGTTGCAAAGTCTCGGCAGCTTAGACTAGGGGAAGACGATGCTACTGCTCTTTTGGCCTATTTTAGACGAATGCAGAAATAGTGTCCTGGGTTCTATTTTGACATTGAATTAGATACGGAGGGACGGCTACAGAATGTCTTCTGGGCTGATAACAGGTCTCGAGAAGCGTACAAGGAATTTGGAGATGTAGTCTCATTTGACACAACCTATTTGGTGAAGAAGTACGAAATGCCTTTTGCTCCATGTGTTGGTGTAAACCACCACGGGCATTCTACATTATTGGGATGTGGTCTCTTAGCAGCCGAAGATGCCGTGTCATTTGTTTGGCTATTTTATGCGTGGCTGGAATACATGGGAGGGAAAACACCTAGTGGTATAATTACCGGTCAAGATTTGGCAATGAAGGCTGCGATACCCCAAGTGTTCCCTAACACTAAACATAGATGGTGTGCATGACATGTAATGAAAAAATTGCCGGAGAAATTTGGAGGTCTTGCAAACAAAGATGATGTTATTGGTGCCATTAAGACAACAGTTTATAACAGTCAATTCGAAGATGAGTTCGAGGAAGCTTGGGAAGAGTTGCTTGAGAAGTATCAGCTTGGAGATAATAGGTGGTGTGTAGATATGTACCTGGAGAGAGCTCGTTGGGTGCCATGTTATTTTAAAACTAGTTTCTGGGCCGGAATGTCTATTACACAGCGAAGTGAAAGTATAAATGCCTTTTTTGATGGTTATGTAAATTCGAACACGTCTCTAAAACAGTTTGTTGAGCAATATGACCGAGCGGTAAGGAGTAAGATAGAGAATGAAGTTTAGGCCGATCATAAGTTATCTAGTAAAGTAATCCGGTGTGCTACTCATTTTGGGATTGAAAAACAGTTTCAGCAAGCATATACTAACAAGAAATTTCAAGAATTTTGAAAGGAGCTCGCCTCTATTTCTTATTGTAGGATTGATAGGAGTCAGTATGATCATCGAGGCTTCGTATACTTCATTTCTGAGCAGGTTGCATTGGGGGACGATCTTTGGAAGCGTAAGGAGTTTGTGGTATCCTTTGTTAAGGAAGATCTCCTCGTGTCATGTAGTTGTAACCTATTTGAATTTAGGGGTATTGTTTGCAGACACGCTCTAAAGGTTATGATTGATTTAGATGTTCATCAAGTTCATGAGCCCTATATTCTAAGGCATTGGAAGAAGGATGTATACAGGGTGCATTCCAAGATTATAGTTGGGGATAATGGTTGGACGCGTACTACGGAAAAGGAAAGGCAAGACAAGTTGTTGTGTATCGCAGCTAAAATGTCTGAGTTGATTTCTGTCGATAAAGAATATAGCGAAAATGTGATGGAGTTAATGGAACAAAAAATGCGGGAATTCTTAATGGCTCACCCATCTGTTGTTGGTGGACGACATTGTGTCTACACGGTAGGACAATCCATCCCAGCCGCTGGTTATGCAGCTATTAGTTCTGGCATTCGTGATCCACCGTTAGTAGCCCGTAAGGGGGCCCCGAAGAAGAATCGATTAAAAGGAGCACTTGAGAAGATGCCGAAGAAGAGAAGGGTATGCTAATAATATGCTTTCCCATTTTATTATATCTATTAATATGCTTCAATAAATGCTTCTTCATGTAGGTGTCGTCTAAGAAAAATGTCACCGGTACTCCGCAAACAACTCAACTAGGGGAGCAACCTTCCAACGTACTTCCTATGACTATCCTGCCATGTCCACCGATGACATCCCCCAATGTAATTGTATTTTCTTAGCACTAGAAAGACTTCATTATTGATTTAGTATGCTTTCTTTGGTGAAAATTAAAATTTTATGCCGAAAACTTAGTTATTTTCCTTGTTTGAACAGGTTCAAGCACCGGTCTTCTCTCCATCCATCTTTGAAATGCATTCATATGATCGGCTTTCCACTTCCCTTCAACGAGCTACGCAAGATGATCCAAATCAAATAACATAGTTTTGGCATGTTAATGATATAGTTTGGAATGGTTTAAAAGCATCTAATTACTTACTTTTGGCATGTAATGATATAGTTTTGGCATGTATTTTTACATCAAATTGTTTCAACATCGGGATTGATTTTTCCATTTCTTGTAAAGGCGAGATAATTGCAATTACTAACTTTCTAACTGCCATTGTCTATGTATATAATAGTTTAGAGACAATCTTTTTGTTTTAGCTTTGGCTATGAAATAGTTGGATTGATGAGTGGTGAAATGCTTGGATTTCATCCTGGAGTTTTTTTTTTATTTTTTATTTTTATATCTTGGCATCCGTCTGATTCTTTCATAAAAGGTAAGTTAGGATTATAACACGATTAGGTGGCGATACTTTTACCACATTTACATGAAGTTCCATGCACTCCAATAATAAGTGCATGAATGGATGCCAATATTTTGAGTGCTAAATGGATGTCAATTGCCCAAGCTCATTTCCTTCATTTGTTTGAAAAAAAAATCCTTTATTATAACCCTTTTTGCACTACTAGTATCACGTGTTCCTGTTAAGTATTTGCGCATAACTAATGGCTGATTATGGTCTTTGATGTTCGATTTGTATATGTAGATAATGGAGTTGATGACTGAGGAAGATTAACTTTGCCTCAGCGACTATGTTATATATTTGGATCTAATTGCGAAAGTTAAGGGCATAGCCAAAGCAGAAAACTATTTTAGTGGCCTATTGCCAGCTGCAAAGAAATACTAGTCATGTAAAATAGACATACGAAAGTTCGATCATGATACATACACCTAAACACCAACATAGAGATATACAACAAACAACATTATCAAATTAAAATGGTCAATTACAATATTGAGCAACACAATGGTAGCTTGTCCAGCCTGTCCAACCGATCAAGATTGTCGAGCTTATCCAGTTTATCCAACTTCTCAACGATGCGTGCAAGCAAATCTGGATCTTCATTGCAAGTAGTACCCGCTGCCGTGTTCGGATTATGAGTGTTTGGGGCAAACTTATGCTCAATAGCTCGAGCGTTACCCGTTACTTCATCAACCCAAGCGAATCCCCTACAGGCCATCCCATTCTAGACAAAAACAAATATATAAACACGTTAAAATTGCATGACATTAAGGATTATTTCAACGAAATACACTATCCAAAACGGGCATATAACATGACTAAACTCAATATTTATACACAACGTCATCAAATGAATAATTACCTTTGTGTTGACACATCTCCAAAATTCACGATTGGGATTACGCTCGGTGTGTGAAATCCTCAAAACCATCGGTGCACCGCATTCACATGTTAGTGACGGATGCACGTTATTAGAACTAGACGAAGCCATCAATTGAGAACCTACATGGGATGGTGTTAACTTAAAACTATTAACAAAGGATTGTCTCTTAGAAGGAGCAAGTGATATGTGAATCAAACGGGGCTCAAATATTCACATGTGATTTCAATCTTGACATAAATATCATCAATATCATTGCTATAATAAGTTTAGCGACCAAAAAGCGGCGGGAATAACGGCCAACTAAAAACAAAACAACGGCAATAACGAAGAACTAAAAACAACAAAGAAGAAAGAAATAAAAACGAAAGAACCTGGACATTCTAATTTAAGCACAAACAACCATACTTGACATTTTGGTTTCACTAACACGCAGAACAAAACTAGCACAAAGAAAGTATACTTTGAAAACCTGACAAAATAATGGCCATTACGGTGTTGATGTCACCTAAACTAATGGTTATTACGGTTATTGACCCCAAATTGAAGACGAACAAATAACCATACTGAAATTGGTTTAGCTTATCACAAATTCACGAAACCAACACAGAAAAGCATCATTTGACAACTATCATCAATAATTTCAATGTTCATCGAACAAACCGAGATGAGAAGAACAAAGAAAACAATTCCAATTAGTTTTCATTACAAACTACTAAAATACAATAGCCCAAGAATTGTATAAATTAGTTGCTACGTCAATTAATTATAGTTAGTTATTTACTTGTTTATATATTGTTAGAACGGGCTGATTCATATCCTCTGCACAGAAAAAGTTTTAAAAGATTGTTTCAGAAACTAGAAAAATTACCACGCAATCGACGAGAACTACAACAATTGCAACGGAGAATTGGTGTCGGGAGAATTGGAAAACACGGTTGCAGTGTACGTCGAGGGTCGTTGGGGGTGGCGGCACGCCGATCTGAGGTCGCCGGCGATGGGCACGACGGAGAGAAGTGAGCTGCGTGGTTTAGGCAAAGCATGGCTTATGACCATTTTGCCCTCAATTCAAAACTTTTGGGAAATAAGTGGCGGACCAAATAAAACAAGCCAGAGTCGGATCCCTTTTCTTCAACACAGCTCCAAATCCCTAAATTGGCCGACCCACCACCACGCAGCTCACTCCTCTCCGTCGTGCCCATCGCCGGCGACCTCAGATCGGCGTGCCGCCACCCCCGACGACCCTCGACGTACACTGCAACCGTGTTTTCCAGTTCTCCCGACACCAATTCTCCGTTGCAATTGTTGTAGTTCTCGTCGATTGCGTGGTAATTTTTCTAGTTTCTGAAACAATCTTTTAAAACTTTTTCTGTGCAGAGGATATGAATCAGCCCGTTCTAACAATATATAAACAAGTAAATAACTAACTATAATTAATTGACGTAGCAACTAATTTATACAATTCTTGGGCTATTGTATTTTAGTAGTTTGTAATGAAAACTAATTGGAATTGTTTTCTTTGTTCTTCTCATCTCGGTTTGTTCGATGAACATTGAAATTATTGATGATAGTTGTCAAATGATGCTTTTCTGTGCTGGTTTCGTGAATTTGTGATAGCTTAAACCAATTTCCAGTATGGTTATTTGTTCGTCTTCGAATTTGGGGTCAATAACCAGAATAACCATTAGTTTAGGTGACATCAACACCAGAATGGCCATTATTTTGCTGGTTTTCAAAGTATACTTTGCTGTGCTAGTTTTGTTCTGCTGTGTTAGCTGAAACCAAAATGTCAAGTATGGTTGTTTGTGCTTAAATTAGAATGTCCAGGTTGCTGCTGTTTTTTATTTGCTGCTGCTGTTGTTTTTTAGTTGCTGCTGTTATTGCCGTTGTTTTGTTTTTAGTTGGCCGTTATTCCTGCTGTTTTTTGGCTGCTAAACTTATTATAGCAATGATATTGATGATATTTATGTCAAGATTGAAATCACATGTGAATATTTGAGCCCCGTTTGATTCACATATCACTTGCTCCTTCTAAGAGACAATCCTTTGTTAATAGTTTTAAGTTAACACCATCCCATGTAGGTTCTCAATTGATGGCTTCGTCTAGTTCTAATAACGTGCATCCGTCACTAACATGTGAATGCGGTGCACCGATGGTTTTGAGGATTTCACACACCGAGCGTAATCCCAATCGTGAATTTTGGAGATGTGTCAACACAAAGGTAATTATTCATTTGATGACGTTGTGTATAAATATTGAGTTTAGTCATGTTATATGCCCGTTTTGGATAGTGTATTTCGTTGAAATAATCCTTAATGTCATGCAATTTTAACGTGTTTATATATTTGTTTTTGTCTAGAATGGGATGGCCTGTAGGGGATTCGCTTGGGTTGATGAAGTAACGGGTAACGCTCGAGCTATTGAGCATAAGTTTGCCCCAAACACTCATAATCCGAACACGGCAGCGGGTACTACTTGCAATGAAGATCCAGATTTGCTTGCACGCATCGTTGAGAAGTTGGATAAACTGGATAAGCTCGACAATCTTGATCGGTTGGACAGGCTGGACAAGCTACCATTGTGTTGCTCAATATTGTAATTGACCATTTTAATTTGATAATGTTGTTTGTTGTATATCTCTATGTTGGTGTTTAGGTGTATGTATCATGATCGAACTTTCGTATGTCTATTTTACATGACTAGTATTTCTTTGCAGCAGGCAATAGGCCACTAAAATAGTTTTCTGCTTTGGCTATGCCCTTAACTTTCGCAATTAGATCCAAATATATAACATAGTCGCTTGAGGCAAAGTTAATCTTCCTCACTGTCATCAACTCCATTATCTACATATACAAATCAGAACATCAAAGACCATAATCAGCCATTAGTTATGCGCAAATACTTAACAGGAACACGTGATACTAGTAGTGCAAAAAGGGTTATAATAAAGGATTTTTTTTTCAAACAAATGAAGGAAATGAGCTTGGGCAATTGACATCCATTTAGCACTCAAAATATTGGCATCCATTCATGCACTTATTATTGGAGTGCATGGAACTTCATGTAAATGTGGTAAAAGTATCGCTCACCTAACTGTGTTATAATCCTAACTTACCTTTTATGAAAGAATCAGACGGATGCCAAGATATAAAAATAAAAAATAAAAAAAAAACTCCAGGATGAAATCCAAGCATTTCACCACTCATCAATCCAACTATTTCATAGCCAAAGCTAAAACAAAAAGATTGTCTCTAAACTATTATATACATAGACAATGGCAGTTAGAAAGTTAGTAATTGCAATTATCTGCCTTACAAGAAATGGAAAAAAAATCAATCCCGATGTTGAAACAATTTGACAGAAAATACATGCCAAAACTATATCATTACATGCCAAAAGTAAGTAATTAGATGCTTTTAAACCATTCCAAACTATATCATTAACATGCCAAAACTATGTTATTTGATTTGGATCATCTTGCGTAGCTCGTTGAAGGGAAGTGGAAAGCCGATCATATGAATGCATTTCAAAGATGGATGGAGAGAAGACCGGTGCTTGAACCTGTTCAAACAAGGAAAATAACTAAGTTTTCGGCATAAAATTTTAATTTTCACCAAAGAAAGCATACTAAATCAATAATGAAGTCTTTCTAGTGCTAAGAAAATACAATTACATTGGGGGATGTCATCGGTGGACATGGCAGGATAGTCATAGGAAGTACGTTGGAAGGTTGCTCCCCTAGTTGAGTTGTTTGCGGAGTACCGGTGACATTTTTCTTAGACGACACCTACATGAAGAAGCATTTATTGAAGCATATTAATAGATATAATAAAATGGGAAAGCATATTATTAGCATACCCTTCTCTTCTTCGGCATCTTCTCAAGTGCTCCTTTTAATCGATTCTTCTTCGGGGCCCCCTTACGGGCTACTAACGGTGGATCACGAATGCCAGAACTAATAGCTGCATAACTAGCGGTCGGGATGGATTGTCCTACCGTGTAGACACAATGTCGTCCACCAACAACAGATGAGTGAGCCATTAAGAATTCCCGTATTTTTTGTTCCATTAACTCCATCACACTTTCGTTATATTCTTTATCGACAGAAATCAACTCAGGCATTTTAGCTGCGATACTCAACAACTTGTCTTGCCTTTCCTTTTCCGGAGTACGCGTCCAACCACTATCCCCAACTATAATTTTGGAATGCACCCTGTATACATCCTTCCTCCAATGCCTTAGAATATAGCGCTCATGAACTTGATGAACATCTAAATCAATCATAACCTTTAGAGCATGTCTGCAAACGATATCCCTAAATTCAAATAGGTTACAACTACATGACACGAGGAGATCTTCCTTAACAAAGGATACCACAAACTCCTTACGCTTCCAAAGATCGTCCCCCAATGCAACCTTCTCAGAAACGAAGTATACGAAGCCTGGATGATCATACTGACTCCTATCCATCCTACAATAAGAAATAGCGGCGAGCTCCTTTCGAAATTCTTGAAATTTCTTATTAGTATATGCTTGCTGAAACTGTTTTTCAATCCCAAAATGAGTAGCACACCGTATTACTTTACTAGATGACTTATGATCGGCCTAAACTTCATTCTCTATCTTACTCCTTATCGCTCGGTCATATTGCTCAACAAACTGTTTTAGAGATGTGTTCGAATTTACATAACCATCAAAAAAGGCATTTATACTTTCACTTCGCTGTGTAGTAGACATTCCGGCCCAGAAACTAGTTTTAAAATAACATGGCACCCAACGAGCTCTCTCCAGGTACATATCTACACACCACCTATTATCTCCAAGCTGATACTTCTCAAGCAACTCTTCCCGAGCTTCCTCGAACTCATCTTCCAATTGACTGTTATAAACTGCTGCCTTAATAGCACCAATAACATCATCTTTGTTTGCACGACCTCCAAATTTCTCCGGCAATTTTTCATTGCGTGCCATGCACACCATCTATGTTTAGTGTTAGGGAACACTTGGGGTATCGCAGCCTTCATTCTCAAATCTTGATCGGTAATCATACCACTAGGTGTTTTCCCTCCCATGCATTCCAGCCACGCAGAAAATAGCCAAACAAATGACACGGCATCCTCGGCTGCTAAGAGACCATATCCCAATAATGTAGAATGCCCGTGGTGGTTTACACCAACACATGGAGCAAAAGGCATTTCGTACTTCTTCACCAAATAGGTTGTGTCAAATGAGACTACATCTCCAAATTCCTTGTACGCTTCTCGAGACCTGTTATCAGCCCAGAAGACATTCTGTAGCCGTCCCTCCGTATCTAATTCAATGTCAAAATAGAACCCAGGACACTATTTCTGCATTCGTCTAAAATAGGCCAAAAGAGCAGTAGCATCGCCTTCCCCTAGTCTAAGCTGCCGAGACTTTGCAACGTAGTTGATGCAATCTTTCTCAAGATATGTAACATTCTCATAACCTCCAGCATCAATAGTAGCTGCGTAACGCCCCGCTAAAATCTCGTCACGATTTTATATGATTTCGTATGTTTATCGTTTGTGTTTTTGAGAATGGATCGTGATGATGTGAATATGTCGGGAGATGGTGTTGATGGGTATGACATGTTTAGGATGTGTTTTGGGTTGCCCCATGTATGTTGGAACTAAGTACGGTCACCAAGAATGAGCCGGAGGAGAAATGCAGAAAACTGGGATTTACGGCCGTAATTTTGGTATTTACGGCCGTAAATGTGGTAGTTACGGCCGTAAGTCCTATGGTTACGGCCGTAAGGCAAGAATGAAGGTTAAAGGGCTGATTCTCTGCTGGTCGTGTGACCGGAAGCGCGGTCGCGTGTGTGCCTAGTTACGGCCGTAATTTAATTAGTTACGGCCGTAATTTTGGAATTTACGGCCGTAACAGGGAGATTTACGGCCGTAATTTTAAGTCGGCAGATATGGATTTTTGGTCAAAAAGTCACTTTTCTTGATGGTTAACCCCATTTTCGAGCCAAGCATACATCTAAGACATTTTGAAGGTCCTCCATCTCTAGAAATCCATCCACATATCATACTTGGATCAAGTGTTGGTATAGAAGATCAATCAAGTCCTTAAGAAGCAAGGTGAAGAAGCAAGCAAGTCCACCCTCTACCTAGTTTTCCTTGGTGGTCCTATCTTTCTAAGGTGGGTAGTAGAGCACTTAAAGTGTTTTGAGGTAAGATCATGCCCTAATATTGGTTGGTTTGCAATAAATAGGTAAAGAGGCAAGTGGTAAGTTAGGATTAATGATGTTGATGCTTTGGTTGAGTAGATATGACTATAGGGTTGGTATAGCATATAGATACTCAATTTGGGGGTTTGTAGGACCTTGATGTTTATGGACCCATTTTATGTTAATATGCATATGATATTACATGTGTTTATTTATGTGTATACATTGAAGCATGATCATGCATGAAAAAAAAAACGAGGAATAGGGTTGCCAACCAAATGTTTATATAATGTTCGTCTCACAAAGGTCTGAGACAATTGGCCCAAATGGAGGTCCCACAAAGGATTGGGGTCTGGCCAATTAAAGTATGAATGCATGCTGGCGCCAATATAAACATATGGTTCGCAACGGGCCCATGGTTACGAATATGTCACGCATTGCATATGATTGTGCTCCCCACTGGGCCCTCGTGGCTCACGATGTGTTATGTCATGTGATAGGTGACCAGAGTCGAGACCGTGGACTTGGGGACGGAGGGGAATCCTCGAGAACGTGACGTGGAGGGGAAACCAAAGGAAGCTCCTGATCCGTATAGGCGCTTGCATGTGTCCAATGGCCATGATTTAATGTATTTTGCTTACGTTTTGATGTAAATGTGTAAATAAGTACTCATGAGCTTGGACAAAGGAAAGGTTTTGTATTTGTTTAGCTTAGTTGCTTATCCTTATGGTTATATACGTATGTTTTAAGAGCGGGCGTTACAGGATGGTATCAGAGCAGGCTTCCTTTTCGTTTCCCCACACATTTGAGGACTCCCTTCGCCTCTCCAGGTTATGGTTGGTAATGTGTTTTATGTGTGCATACTTTATTGGTATGATATGCTATGTTATGATGCTCTGTGTACTATACGAAGGAGATGAGTAGGGTGATGTGAGTTGAGATGTTTCCTTGTTGTGATGGATAGATGGCTGATGATCAGGCACCAGTTATTGAAAGGTTGACTCGGTTGGTAGAACAACAGTCCCAAATGATGCAGCAGATGATGACGAACGCGAGTGGGAATCATAATGCTAATGGAAGCAATTTCGTGAGTGCTCCGGGTGTTGAGAAGACCCGAGAAGATAGGGATAAAGAGTTTTCATCCGATCGGTTCCGTCGTCTAAATCCGCCTATCTTTGAGGATGCGAAAGATCCGATTGACGCCGAGAATTGGCTTCAGATGATAGAGCGGATGTTTGAGTATGCCCACATTCCCGAGTCAGAGCAGGTGAATTGTGCGACCTTTATGCTCCGAGGCTCGGCGGGTTTTTGGTGGGATACCGTGAGACAAGAAGAGGAAGTTGCGGTTACGGCATGGACGGATTTTTGTACTAGGTTTCGGACCAAGTATTTCTCGGATGCGGCTCAAAATGAGAAGTTGAATGAGTTCATCCAAATTCAGCAGGGTGCTATGTCGGTGAGTGAGTATAGTAAGAAGTTTGATGAGCTCGCCCGATTTGCTACGCATATGGTGAATACCCCGGCTCACAAAGTTGCTCGGTTTATTATGGGCTTGAAGCCAGAGTTAGCTCGAGATGTACAGTTGGCCAGTATGGCGACTACGAGCTACACTGAGGTGATAGAGCGGGCATATGTCGCGGAACGAGCCGAAGCGAGAATTGCTCAAGCTCGTCAAGCCGCTAGCCAATCGGTTCCATGTTCGCAACCGGCTCAAGGACAATCCTTTTCTTCCCAAGGTTCATCTACGAGCGGCCGAGGACGAGGTTCTAATTATAGGGGTCGTGGGAGGAATAATAAGAGGCCGGTGGGTAACGCTCCCCCCTCCCGACCACCGGCCAAGAAGGGAACAAGTTCTTCTCCCACGCCGACGTGCCAAACATGTGGAAAGCCTCATGGGGGACCGTGCTACTACGGCACCAATCGATGTTATAATTGTGGTAAAGAGGGACACATGAGTAGAGCTTGTCCGGAGGCGAGGAATCAAGCGCCTCAACAACTCCCTCCACCGAGACAATCCGGACGCGTGTTTGCGTTGGTACAACCCGATGTGCCTGAGAAGGTTGATGTTATTGCAGGTATTGTTTATGTTTATGCATTACCTGCTTATGCCTTGTTTGACTCCGGAGCTACACACTCTTTTATATCATTATCCTATGCCCTACGAATGGATATGGTCCCGAAGCCATTGTGGTGTACTTTTGATGTTATTTTACCATCGGGACGGAACCAGTGCGTCGTGAGTTATTTCCCTAATGTTCCTATACGGGTTCAGGAGAATGAGACATCCATTGATTTACTAGCTTTGGAACTTCGAGATTTTGATGTGATTCTCGGGATGGATTGGTTAGTTCAACATAGGGTTATGTTAGATTGCCCTAACCGTGCCTTGAGGTTTCCGGATGGTGAACCAATTATGTTTCCAAAGCTAGAGCGCTCCAAACGAGTTATGATTTTGGCTATGAGGGCCGAGAGATTGATTAGTCAAGGATGCCAAGCTTACATAGTCACTTTGTATAGTGCAAAGATGGGGATACCCGTGTCGCCAGCTTCAGTCCCGGTTGTATGTGAATTCTTAGATGTGTTTCCGGAAGATTTATCGGGTTTGCCTCCGCCCCGGGAGATTGAATTTGTTATTGAGGTTGTTAAGATGCACGCCCATTTCTAAAGCTCCCTACCGTATGGCTCCCTCGGAACTTAAAGAGCTTAGAATCCAATTGAATGAGTTGTTGGAAAAGGGCTTCATTCGACCAAGTACTTCGCCATGGGGTGCGACGGTGTTATTTGTGAAGAAGAAAGATGGATCTATGAGGCTATGTATTGATTATCGAGAGCTTAATAAGGCCACGGTAAAGAATAAGTATCCATTATCCCGCATTGATGAATTACTAGATCAACTCCGAGGCTCGGCAATTTATTCGAAGATTGACCTTCGTTCCGGATATCATCAGTTAAGAATTAATGATGAAGATGTGATGAAGTCGGCCTTTAGTACCCGGTATGGCCACTTCGAATTTTTGGTTATGCATTTCGGACTTACGAATGCTCCAGCCGCTTTCATGGACTTGATGAATCGAGTTTTCAAGCCCTATCTCGACAAGTTCGTTATTGTTTTTATTGACGATATTCTTATCTACTCTAAATCCCGGGAGGAACACGAGAATCATCTCCGCATTGTCTTGCAAATTCTTCGAGATGAGAAGTTGTATGCGAAGTTCTCGAAATGCGAGTTTTGGACGAAACAAGTGGTGTTTCTAGGACATGTGGTGACGGAGGATGGTATTTCCGTTGATCCTAGTAAAGTGGAGGCCGTCTTGAAGTGGTCTCAACCGGCGGCTACGAATCACAGTTTTGTAGGTTTGGCTGGGTATTATCGGCGTTTTGTCAAGGATTTTGCCAAGCTTGCTTCTCCATTGACACGGTTGGCGAGGAAGCGTGCCTTTCCGATGGACGGACGAGTGTGAGCGGAGTTTTCAAGAGTTGAAGACTCGCCTCACCACAGCTCCTATTTTGGCAATCCCGGACGACTCAAGTGTTTTCGCTATTTATAGTGATGCATCTCAACAAGGACTTAGGTGTGTTTTGATGCAAAATGATAGAGTTATAGCCTATGCCTCCCGTCAATTGAAGAGTTATGAGGAGAAGTATCCAACACATGATTTGGAGCTAGCCGCGATAGTATTTGCTTTGAAAATTTGGCGCCACTACCTTTACGGGGTTCGATGTGAAATTTTTACGGATCACAAAAGTTTAAAGTATTTCTTCACCCAGAAGGAGCTCAACATGAGACAAAGACGATGGTTGGAGCTCGTGAAGGATTATGATTGTTCGATCCATTATCACCCCGGTAAAGCAAACGTAGTAGCGGATGCTTTAAGTAGGAAGTCGCCGAAACAAAGATCCCGTAAGTTGCAACTTGAAATGGAGAAATTGGATCTTGAGGTGTTAGACCCGGACGAAGCCCGACTCATGGCCATGTCAATCCGGTCGACGCTTATAGATCGTATCAAGGAGGCGCAAGAAGGCGATGGTGGGCTACTAAGGCGAAGAAGAAGCTTGGGGAGAAGCCAAGTGGGACTTTCAAGTTCAACAAGGGATTCTTAAGTATAAGAACAGATACTACGTTCCGGCTACAGAAGAGTTGAGGCAAGAGATTTGTCTCGAGGCTCATATGACCCCCTATACTCTCCATCCAGGCTCGACTAAGATGTATCGGGACATTAAGGTATTGTATTGGTGGCCAGGCATGAAACGGAGTGTAGCGGAGTTTGTAGCGAGATGCTTGGTCTGTCAACAAGTCAAAGCAGAACACCAGAGGCCGGCTGGACTATTACAACCACTCCCGATTCCAGAGTGGAAATGGGATGATGTTACTATGGATTTTGTAAGCGGGTTACCAAGAACGAGTAAGGGATCCGATGCTATTTGGGTGGTAGTCGACCGACTCACCAAGTCTGCCCATTTTCTCCCAATCAAGACGACATATCGAATGGAGCAATTGGCTCAACTGTATATTCAGGAGATTGTTCGATTACATGGGGTCCCGGTTACAATCACCTCGGATCGAGATCCAAGATATCTATCACATTTCTGGAAGGAATTACATATAGCCTTGGGAACGAAACTTCAATTCAGTACGGCGTTTCATCCTCAAACAGATGGACAAACCGAACGAACAATCCAAACGCTCAAAGATATGTTGAGAGCTTGTGTTTTGGAGTTTCCCCAAAGTTGGGACCGTTACCTACCGTTAGTTGGGTTCGCCTATAACAATAGCTATCATTCCTCGGTTGGAATGCCTCCCTACGAAGCTCTTTACGGTAGAAGGTGTAGATCCCCTCTTCATTGGGATGATATGGGAGAAATGAGGTTGATGCGAACGGAAATGCTACAAGACATCTTTGTCGTGATTGAAAAGATTAAGCAACGGATGAGAATAGCTCAAGATCGACAGAAAAGTTATGCTGATAATCGACGTCGGCCACTAGAGTTCGAGATTGGCGACAAAGTGTTCGTTCGTATCTCGCCAATTAAGAGACTCTTTCGGTTTGGAAAGCGTGGCAAGTTGACCCCAAGGTATATTGGTCCCTATGAGATCCTTGAACGAATTGGAGAAGTAGCGTATATGTTGAAGTTGCCAACTCATTTGGATCGAATGCACAACGTATTTCATGTCTCCATGTTGAGGAAGTATGTGGCATCCCTCCCATGTATTACGGACCCTCCATTAGATCTTCAACCGGACCTGTCTTATGAAGAGAAACCCGTGCAAATCGTTGATCGAAGCGTCAAGCAATTACGAGGAAAACAAGTGCCTCTTGTACGTGTTTTGTGGCGAAGTGCGACCATTGAAGAGGAAACATGGGAGAGAGAGGAAGCAATGAGACAACACTACCCCAAACTATTTTCAGGTAAATTTCGAGGACGAAATTCTTTTAAGGGGATATTGTCGCCGCTAAAATCTAAATCACGATTTTATATGATTTCGTATGTTTATCGTTTGTGTTTTTGAGAATGGGTCGTGATGATGTGAATATGTCGGGAGATGGTGTTGATGGGTATGACATGTTTAGGATGTGTTTTGGGTTGCCCCATGTATGTTGAAACTAGGTACGGTCACCAAGAATGAGCCGGAGGAGAAATGCAGAAAACTGGGATTTACGGCCGTAATTTTGGTATTTACGGCCGTAAATGTGGTAGTTACGGCCGTAAGTCTTATGGTTACGGCCGTAAGGCAAGAATGAAGGTTAAAGGGCTGATTCTCTGTTGGTCGCGTGACCGGAAGCGCGGTCGCGTGTGTGCCTAGTTACGGCCGTAATTTTGGAATTTACGGCCGTAACAGGGAGATTTACGGTCGTAATTTTAAGTCGGCAGATATGGATTTTTGGTCAAAAAGTCACTTTTCTTGATGGTTAACCCCATTTTCGAGCCAAGCATACATCTAAGACATTTTGAAGGTCCTCCATCTCTAGAAATCCATCCACATATCATACTTGGATCAAGTGTTGGTATAGAAGATCAATCAAGTCCTTAAGGAGCAAGGTGAAGAAGCAAGCAAGTCCACCCTCTACCTAGTTTTCCTTGGTGGTCCATTCTTTCTAAGGTGGGTAGTAGAGCACTTAAAGTGTTTTGAGGTAAGATCATGCCCTAATATTGGTTGGTTTGCAATAAATAGGTAAAGAGGCAAGTGGTAAGTTAGGATTAATGATGTTGATGCTTTGGTTGAGTAGATATGACTATAGGGTTGGTATAGCATATAGATACTCAATTTGGGGGTTTGTAGGACCTTGATGTTTATGGACCCATTTTATGTTAATATGCATATGATATTACATGTGTTTATTTATGTGTATACATTGAAGCATGATCATGCATGAAAAAACGAGGAATAGGGTTGCCAACCAAATGTTTATATAATGTTCGTCTCACAAAGGTCTGAGACAATTGGCCCAAATGGAGGTCCCACAAAGGATTGGGGTCTGGCCAATTAAAGTATGAATGTACGTGTGGCGCCAATATAAACATATGGTTCTCAACGGGCCCATGGTTACGAATATGTCACGCATTGCATATGATTGTGCTCCCCACTGGGCCCTCGTGGCTCACGATGTGTTATGTCATGTGATAGGTGACCAGGGTCGAGACCGTGGACTTGGGGACGGAGGGGAATCCTCGAGAACGTGACGTGGAGGGGAAACCAAAGGAAGCTCCTGATCCTGTATAGGCCGCTTTTGCATGTGTCCAATGGCCATGATTTAATGTATTTTGCTTACGTTTTGATGTAAATGTGTAAATAAGTACTCATGAGCTTGGACAAAGGAAAGGTTTTGTAACGCTGTTTAGCTTCCGTTGCTTATCGTTATGGTTATATATGTATGTTTTAAGAGCGGGCGTTACAAGCTACCTCAAAGTTCTTGCTCACTCGAATCCCAGCCCTATCATTCATATCGAGTTGCTTCTTAGTAAGTGGGTCTAATCGGCAATTGCATACATATAACCGAGACTTTGTAGGCGATGTGATGTGATTGTGCTCAATCTTCACCTTACTTATATGCCATACCCCTAATACATCTGAGACTGCACGAATCATTGCTTTACAATCTGTTTGCCCAGTCGGACCAGGGTTAAGAGGATTTGTCGACTTACTTTTTCGCGTGCCCGCTCTGCTACACTCAAGATAGTAATAGTGAAGTTTCCCATTAGCACCCTTCTTTGTGCTCCCTACTCTTATCGGAAAACCTTCACAATGTGCATATTGCCTATAAAACTCATAAAGTGCTTCTGTCGTCACAAACTTCATTCCCACTTGTGGAACAAGTGGCACATCATTCCCATCTACATTTGGAACAATTGTATCACACAATGCTTCCTTGGGAGAGCTAGTTTCTGGCACATCATCCCCATTTTTATTAGTTCCTCCAATTTCTGTGCAAAAGCAAAACATTCTTAAGTACCACTGTGAATAACTAGCTATAAATACAAGAAGTAATTATTTAAAAAAGGAAATAACTCAAAATCCCCATCTTTCATTAATCTTTTTGAATAAATGCATCGAGAATTTTTCTTGCAAGCTCTATGCTCTCAATGTTTTTTAATTAATATCAATCACTCTATCGCTTTCTTGGTAATGTATCATAAACATCAAAATAACAGACAAAAGGGATTAAGGACCACAATTACTCTATTACCTTGTCTTGTTGTTTGTTTAAGACCTTAAAGAGATGTTTGTAACAAACACATAAGTCTTATTTTATTTCTTTCTAAGATCCATGCTACTTTGTGTAGATCTTCCCATCTAACTCAACATATAGATTTAACTAGTAATACCAAGTTAGTCAAGTTCTCAATCAAGTTTGCAATATTTTATCAAATGTGGAAATATCTCCATATAATCAGCCCGTTCTTTTCTAGTAAGTGTTTAACTACTTATTTAGATGTATATCTCAATCAACAAGTTTCACTTACATATAGATTTAGGTGTATATCTCCATATAGATTTACCATAGTTAAAATCAAATGTTTGCAAGTTAAAAAAAATGATAATCTATAGATGGGTAGGCGATAATACCTTGGTCCAACTGACATCCAACTTCTTCAACATGTTCCTCGGCTTCGACCACTTCAAAATACTCAGCCTCGGGTTGTTCACTCATTTGTTTTTTCGGCAAGATACAACAATTACAACGGAGAATTGGTGTCGTGAGAGCTGGAAAACACGGTTGCAGTGTACATCAGGGGTGGCGGCACGCCGATGTGGGGTCGCAGGCGATGGGCACGACGGAGAGGAGTGAGTTGCGTGGTGGTGGGTCGGCCAATTTAGGGATTCAGAGCTGTGTTGAAGAAAAGGGATCCGACTCTGGCTTGTTTTATTTGGTCCGCCACATATTTCCCAAAAGTTTTGAATTGAGGGAAAAATGGTCATAAGCTATGCTTTACCTAAACCATTCCCTGAATGTCTCTCTACCCAAAGAGTTATTGTTGCCTCTTGACATTATGGATTTATATTACTCCTTGTGTCCTAATTTCATAGATTTTTTTTCTTTTTAGTTTGTCCTAAATTGTAGGTAAGTTTCCATATTGAAAATTTATTTTATGTTTGATTTGACTTAAATACTCTTATTTATTAAGTAGGTGAATAGTGTATTTACTTTATAGAAAGGTATCTTAGGAAGATTTTAGAAAAATTTTGCATTTCCAAACTAATAATGGTGTCTTCTTAATTTGTGTGGAAAAATAAACAAGTCTGTCAATTTGGGACTGAGAGAGTAGACAAAAAAAAATTTAATAAATAAAACCCATAGGCATAAATGTATATATGGCTGCCGTAAAATTGCCTTGAAGTAATTACGAATTAATGATCATCAATGTGAAATTTAAAATTCTTTCTTTTTTCTCCACTGAATCTCACATATATAGTGTTCGTTTTTTTATTTTTTATTTTTGGGGAAACATATATGTAGCTCATGTTAGGCTTCAACTTTTTCCACTTTTTAAAATTTTTTTATTCATTTTTATCCATTCTTTCTTTACTTTAAATTGATCACATCCATATATCTTGTGGGACCCATGTATACTACATAAATCTGCACCATTTAACTCAATTCATTCACTTTTCTCTTTTACATTAAAATTCGTAAAAAAACCATAAAAAATCAAATCTTATCACCCCCATAGTGTTTTATTGATAAAGGAAGTGAACTTGCAGATTCAAAAAGGAGGAGAAAATCTTCTTTGGTTATATAGATAAATTTGTTATGAATAATAATTGAAGAATAATTATTAGGTGTTATGAATAATTGAGAATAATGTGGTGGTTATGAATTATGAGGAATAATTTGGTGGAGGAATAATTTGGTGGAGGAATAATTTGGTAAAAGATGTAATTATTATATGTGAATGACTATTATACCCTTGATGAAATTATGTAATTACGATTGTGTCATTCGAAGTTTTCCTATAAATAGGGCTTCAGTTATTAATGAAATTCATTCCTGAGAATTCCTTAGAATTCATTCTCTCTAAATTCTCTCTATTGTTTCTATACTTTTATAACACGTTATCAGTACGAGTCTCTAGCCCTTTGAGTAATATGAAAGAAGTATGCTCTCAGTTGCATCTTATAGATGATCTTCATGTCGAAGCTGGATTATTACCAATGAATTAATTCATCCTCATCAATCCTAAATAACTCTCTCTTTGCAAATACATCATTGAAAATTCCCTTTTGTTCATATTCTTCTCCCACAATTCCTCATTCTACACAACCTGCTTGGAGATGTCTGAAATTCCAAAATTGGAAGAATGGAGTCCAAAGAATTTTCCGATCACGTAAATGGATTGCAAGTAAATCTCATCCATGGAATAATTAGAGAAAGGAAAAAAGGTAAATCATATGATTTTATAATATAATAATATATTAAACTATAACATTCGTTTTATCGAGATATAAGGAGTATACATTATCAAAATCAAATTTTCTCGACTCCATTATACTCGATTTAACGAGAGCTTCGATTTGACACCAATATTGACAGGGTAATAACTCGTTTTGAAATATGTTATTATCAAACTTTCAAAATTTACAAATCAGTACACTAACTTTTGAAAAAGTTACAAAATAGTCTTTGAATATTTTGATATTGATAAATTGAAGTAGAAAGGAGATAATTTTCAATCGTAAAACATTGATAAAATATTTTTGACAATTTTACCTTTGCGAATTGGAATGGACAATTTTACCCTTAGGATAAAACCGACCTAATTTTGACGACAGTGAAAAATGGATAGAATATTCATGAAGAAATTCTAAATCCATTAATTACGACCTGAAGTCCATTTGAGTTAATAGATCAAAATATTAATGTAACTCTTTCAATTACATAATGTACTTATTCTAGAAGGAAGTGTGCTCTTGTAGAAGTAATGAGTATTTGTTCTAGAAGAACAAATTTGCTCCCGTAGAAGCAGTTCAATATTTAATTCTCGCACTTTATTTACTGCAATTTAATTCTTGCAATACCTCCTACTTGATGATGGGTTCAAACCGTCACTAAACGGAAGGTTTTATATATTTCTGCACTTTATATGCTAAGTGATGGGTAATACCTTCTACTAAGCAGATCCTACTCCTGAAGAAGTAGTTAAATATTATGCAATTTAATTCTCGCAATTTAAATTCCGTAAATTTATATTTATTGCAATAATTCCCATAAGGTAGGTTCGACCACCTATTGGAGGAAATTTAATTTCTGCAATTTAAATTTATGCACTTTATAGTTTGAGTATATTTCCAATGTGGTGGGTAATACCACACGATTGGTGTGCATATTTCCAATGTGGTGGGTTATACTACACGATTGGTTATAACGAATCCTACTCCAGAAGAAGTAGTTGATCAAATATTCTAATCATACTCTCGAAGAAGTAGACGATGAGAATAAAATTACTTCTTCATATATACGAATATGAATGGAGAAAATTGAGCAAGTGGTACTTGAAGTTACCATTGGATAAATAGGCGAAAGTAAAATGCTGAATAGATCCCATGTTGATAAATCAAAGAAAATATATCGCATGGAAAGCTTATATGAAGTAATCTTATCGATGATATGAGATTGTATTAATATGAGAATAAAATGCTCTTGAAGAAGCAAAATCACTAGATATCTGTATTTGAATAAAGCCAATATGATATTATTATTATTACTCCAGAAGAAGTACAAAACAGTCGAAGTGGAACACATTGAGAATATCAAAAGATGACAATAAACACTCGAAAATATAGAAATACTAAAAGAAAATATATATTGAATCCATAAATGAGGGATGCGTCTCGAGAGTATAAATACTCCGTAACTCTGCCACCATCAACATTAGGATTCATAATGAAATATTTAAAGGATCAATTTCTTTTTAAGCTTGACACGATGATGCGTGGCCAAGCGGACTGGGCTTCCATAGATTCTTGAACATATGCATGAAATTTGATGAGTAGTTCATCAACAGTACTAGCAGAAATAAGTATTTTTCTCGCTGTATGAGAGATAAACTTATTATTTACACCGTGATCTAGAAATGCTAGTAAGCCATCAAAGAAATTATTAATATTCAACAAACCTATTGGTTTGACATGAAAATTCCTTTGTACAACGAGGCTATATTGAATATTTCCTCCGATTGTGTTGTAGCCGCTTTGGAAGGACAATGAAAGCATCACTATTATTCATCATATACATCATGCAGTTGTGGATGGATTGCGCTTGTAGTCCCAACCCTGCTGGACCCATGGTAGAACTAGCTCCAATTCGAGTATTAGATCCAACTAGATGGAAAGGTATTACACTCGAAACTCTTATTCCCCATGATTGTGCGGCCATTATAAGTCTAGCTAAAAGTTTGTTGTTGGTTCCTCCGTATAGTATATTGATTTCTTGTCTCCCTAACTCTTTTACGAGTTGGTTTGCCATATCCACATATTGGATATGGCCTACCAGTTTAGATCCACCAAGAATACATACGGTTTTAATATGGCGAGGTAAAAGTTGACTTGTATGAGATGATTCTAAAATCTCCACATCCATCTCTACTCCTATCTCTCTTTTTGCACTATATTTTCAACATGAGAGATATATGAATCCCTCTATTTAAAGAAAAATTTTAAAACCAATAATTGAGTGCACTATTTACTTTTTGACAAATATGAAAGAGAAAAATGCAGAAAATTTTTCTAAGTGAAAATGACATATATCTGTCGGTGATTGAAAAATAATATATATATATACATATATATATATATCTTAAAATCGAAAAACAATATTTACAATTACAAGAAAAACATTGATCTTCGTTATTACACCGAGCTTCCTTATATTAATATGAGAAAATTATTATACTAAAATTTTCTACTAAATTTACAAACAGGATCTTCTAAAGTAAGTTTTTCAAAGTATGTGCGTTTGTTGATCTTTGAATTTGGCCCATAAGGCCATTAGCTCACCTATGTACGTGTCCACTAGGATGTGTCTCAAGAGCCTGTTGAATATCATCCAAAGGCTCCTTACTCAATCCATCCTTAATGAATGCTATTTTATCTTCTCGATTTCTGGACAAGTACCCCACAGATTTACATCGAGTGTCACATGTCCACCGAGCACACTTGTAGCATCCTCCTAATCTTTTTGCTCTCCGTTTCTAATACTCGTTTGCAAAACCGGACTGACCATCCCGGTTTAAATAATTATTGAAATCAATATTTCAAGTGAAGAATTAAAAGAATTCTTCAATGATTGTTCTCGATAAATGATGAAATCATTACTAGCCAATATTGGGAATAAATCCCAAATATATCTGGAATAAAGGATGAGAAATATGGGCCCACTCATCCTCCATGTGGACTACTAGATATTATGATATGGATCCACTAGATAGTCACATGTGTATATGATTCGAAATTCTGAAATATTTGCTCACGGTATGAGCATGATTTTGATTTAATGATAAAGCTAGTAAATGTATATCCCAATACTTGAATAAATCCTGAAGGATTTGAGTATGCGCATACAAGTGGGATATTATATGGCAAATTATTTAAAGTCCTCAAATAAATTGCCGATATCGAGAATAGAATGCAAGCGGTCTAAATTCCCATATTAAAATTTGAATGATGAGAACATATATGATTAAAATCATACCAAGCTGTATGAGTTTTGGTGTTCTAAATTTTCTCAGCATGAGGGGAGTATTAAAGGTTGAAAATGATATGTGAAATGCATCATGTTATATCCTCACAATTAAAATATGAACTTGAAGTTCAAAGATGCATAAAAGATGCTATGAACAATCACATATATCGATTAAGATGCTTTGATAAGTTAGCACTTGAAGCGTTGATATTATGAGATTTCCCCAAACATATATATCAAAGCAAATTATAAAAGATGGTCTTAATAACGGAGGCATATGCTCTTGAAGAGTATATAGACATAACTATATTGTGTAATCCTACAAGAGGATTGATAATGAGATATCTCGATAAGTTATGTCGATATGGGGAAAGAAATGAAATTGAAAAGTGTCGACACGATATGAAAATGTAGCGCTACATATGATCAATGATAATGAAAATATTGAGATATATTGAAGATGATAAATGGTGAATGTGAAATCCTTAACTTATGAGATGATGAGATGATGATGACTAATGCTCAAGTTTAAAGATAAGCATGGTGGTCATTATATGTTGCATGCTCATGAAAGTTAAATTACCGATCGTGTGTGAAGTGCCGAAAAGGAAATTAAAGGATCGGATGAGCTAAACCCGTGTTTATGAGTACCCTAAAGGGTGAACTAAGCCCCTGGGAATGAAATAACCTATTAAGTGAGTATTAAATATTAAATGATATATTTTAAATGTTAGTTAGTTATGAAGGTTTACTTATATGTTTACATGTTTTTACGATGAATTTATATGCTTTAAATTGTGTGTTTGGAGACATGTGTTCATGGTGAATGTTTTGTAGTTGTGTAAGAAAATTGATGCACTCTAAATGAACGAAGAGTATAAAACCAATGTATATGATACTCATACAAATGTATGAAAGATTTTGAAATGCTTGCGACATACTTGTATAAAATCTGCGTTGCACTCTTTTTCCCTTGGTGAGGTTTTATCCCATTGGGTTTTCCTAGCAAGGTTTTTAATGAGGAAACTTTAAAGGCGTATTCACATGAATAATGTACTCTTTTTCCTTCATTAGGGTTTTTCCCTTTGGGTTTTTCCTAATAAGGTTTTAATGAGGCATATTCATGGTATATTGAGAACGATAGGAGAAATTGATCACAGTGTATCTATTGGATCAAGTTATAATGGAGCTAATGCTTTAGATCCAAGCGATGATGATATTACCGTAAGTAAAGATATCAGTTCTCAAGATATGAAATCGAGCGGAGCGGTGTACTCTTTTTCCTTCGATCAAGTTTTTTCCCTTTGGGTTTTCTTGTGAGGTTTTAACGAGGCGACGCGTGAATACTCATATGCTTGATAGACATCGGGAGCAATGTTTTGATGAAGCGATATATAACCACTCCAAGCTATCACGCAATCGGTTTGGAAGTTTTTTCCCACCGGGTTTTTCTCCAAATGCGCCCGTAAGACATTTGTATTAATAGTCGTTCGAGGGGGAGTGTTATGAATAATAATTGAAAAATAATTATTAGGTGTTATGAATAATTGAGAATAATGTGGTGGTTATGAATTATGAGGAATAATTTGGTGGAGGAATAATTTGGTAAAAGATGTAATTATTATATGTGAATGACTATTATACCCTTGATGAAATTATGTAATTACGATTGTGTCATTCGAAGTTTTCCTATAAATAGGGCTTCAGTTATTAATGAAATTCATTCCTGAGAATTCCTTAGAATTCATTCTCTCTAAATTCTCTCTATTGTTTCTATACTTTTATAACAAAATTAAGATTGTTGGATATAGTTTTGTTGAAAAGATAAATTATCTTCTTTAAACATGTGATAAGAAATCACATTTGTTGTAAATTATGTGGTAATTATTGACGATCGGTATTTTTATCAGAATATTTAAATTAATACTATTTCACATTCGTATATACTTGTAACTCTAATCTAAATGCACAATTTGAGCGGGCAACCTGCAGGTCAATGCGAGGATCGAGCACACCCAAGAACAAAAATCACCATACCTAGCTCACGAGCCAACCTTGGTATTGTGGCTTCTTGATCTTGTTTGAGTCTCGTCTCCAGGACTCTGAAAACATTATAGTTAATTATTCAGACATGTAACTATCGATTGTACTTGTAAAGTATGAGGCAGATGGGACAACTTTGCATTTTCATAGGGCTGGAAGCCTCAAATATAAGTCACTTCAAGCCCCAAGCCACTAAAAATAGAAAGGGATGGGTCCATTGAGGAGATCCAACGGTTTAGCTATTGGAAGTTTTTATTAAAAAGACATCCAAAACCATCCCATTGGATATGTTCTAAAATCTGAGAACACGGCAGCAAATGTCATTTCACATTTGCTGTTTACCAAGGCATGTGTTGTAATACAAACATATAAAGAAGTACTCACTCTGTCTCACAAATATAGGATTATTTTCCTTTTTGAGATGTCCCAAATATATAATTTTATTTCTATATTAATAAATATTTTTTGTTTATTTACCAAAATAACCTTATTTAATTTGCATAGTTATAACCATTATCTTTTAATATTGTTCACAAAATGATGATAAATTAAGAAACTAGTTATAAAATTTACTTTTCCAATAACTTTTCTTAATCTTTATAAAAAAGTCAATAAGTATATATAATTGGGATCTTGGGACCGAGGGAATATCATGTTTCTTTTATTTCTTCTCCCTCAGCGAACCTTGCGTTTTTTAAACTTTCCACCCTACTTCAACTTCCAATTTTTCAATTGAAGTTGAATTTTCTTTCCATCCATGCAAAACAGCAAAAGTTATTGGGTTATATTGTAATCCCATGCACAGCATTTGAATTGTTTGTTACTTTTTTATTTTTGATTTTTTTCTGGCCAGCTTCTTAGTGGATCATGCAACCTACGGCATGGATATCATGTTCTTGTATAATTTTAAACCCCCAAAATTCATAGCTACTAGGGGGAAAATCCAAAAATCATATCTTATTTCAGGCCGTCCACAATGGATGTGTTAAAGTTACACGTTAAGGTTATAAATTAAGTAAATATTGAATTTATATCTACAATGGATGTATTAACATAAATACGAAGAGAATGTTTTTGCTCACATGTTAACTTTTTTTTATTAAATTTAACTAACACTTTAACATATGATATGACATGTTTCATCCAATAAAAAGTCTTTCTTTGTTGTTACTTTTATTGCTAACTTTTTTATCTAATAAAATATCAATACAACAACAACAACAACAAATTTAGTCTTATTTCCTACAAGTAGGGGTCGGCTGTGTGGAGCCATACGAGAAAATCACATCGGATCGTCAATATGAATTTTGATACGCCATGCATTCCTACCTAATGCTATTCGCTTATCTACCTGCATAACACATATATCCTTACGAATAACTTGCATCCACTTTATTAATGGTATTCTTCTACCTCTCCTTACACTACCTACCCTAATACTTTCACTTTTCTAAACGGGTACATCCTCAGGCCTCCGCAGTATATGTCCAAACCATCTTAGTCGAGCCTCTCTCATCTTATCCTCAATGGGGGCCACTCCTAATCTACCACGAATCTCTTCATTTATAATTTTATCTTTCCTAGTCTTGCCACACATCCACCTCAGCAATAGCATTTCTGTCACACTTAATTTTTGTTCATCTATCTTCTTTATTGCCCAAAATTTGTAAGTCTATGGGTAAGGTGACTTTTTTTACAGTAAAAGTCAAATTGTTATTTATTAGAATCCAATTTTAATCTCTTGAAAGTTTATATTATCATTATCATAATTTTGAAAATTTTTATTTAGTAAAACTTTGTATTTGAAATTCGTGTATATAGTTTTTTTGAGAAAAAAATTTATTTGTTAAGAGCCTCTAACAAGATTTCGTTTAAGGGCCTCCAAATCTCAGGACCGGCTCTGCCAACACTCGCTACCATATAATAAGGCTGGTCGTACAACTGTCCGATAAATTTTTCGTTTTAATCTCAAAGGCATATTACAGTCACATAAAACCCCTGAAGCACCTCTCAACTTCATCCATCCAGCATTAATTCTGTGATTTACATCACCCTTTATGTCAGCATTGGTTTGAACCGCTGATCTTAAATAACGAAAACTATCACTCTTTGGAACCACCGCACCACCTAACTCAACCACAAGAGGATCCCTCCTGCTCCTACCATTGAATAAACACTCCATTTATTCTGTTTTTTTATCTACTTAACTTAAAACCGCAGGTCTCTAAAATATGCCTCCAAAGTTCTAACTTATCATTTACACCTACTGTAGTTTCATCAACTAAAATTATATCATCTACAAATAACATGCACCATGGTACCTAATAAAATATCAACACGTGACATATAATTAGGGATGGATAAAAAAAAGCCAAACCACCAAAACCGATTGAACCGACCGACTCGATTCAGTTTTTTTTTTTTTTTTTATAATGGTGGGTTGATTTTTGGTTTGTTTTCTACCAAACCAATGGGTTGTTAAAAAAAACAAAAAAAAAAAAAACAAAAAAGTAGCCAAAAACCTCGAAAACAGACTGAACCGATTCAGTTTTGGTCCAACCAAAAGATCGACTCGGCTTGCTTTAGTTTGGAAAATTCACAACGCATTAAAGGTTTTTTGGTTTCAATTCGGGTGAAAAAACTAAACCAACTAACCGACACCCACCCCTACTTATAATGATTAAATTTAATATGTTTATTATAAATGTCAAACACTAATTAAATTTAATATATTAATGTGCCAATCAACATCTTTTTTGTTTTTGTCTATGCGGTTAGTTAAACTTAACATATTCATTGCGATTGCTCTTCAAAGTATCTCATGCTACTTCTATCTATACTAGTATTTCCCCCGTGTGATATATGAGAGGATTAAGATGGTTTATTTATATAAAATAATATTAATACAAAACAAAAATAACAAAGTATATATAATATTAATGGTTTACAAATTTTGATACAAACCATTATCTTGTAAAAAAAATCATATCAATTGTCGTAATTAATGATTTTGGGCAATAACTTAATATTTATGATTAAAATTTAGGCAATACTTATTTGAACAAAAAGAAATATTTCTATTAAAATTTTTGCCAAAATTTTTATCGTCAACTTCATTAAGCAACTAAGCCATGGAAATATTTTGTAACACGGATTTTTAAATATTAAGTTTTGGAGAATTTATGCTATGTTGATTGTGTATTGAATGAAATGATAAGATCACTACACAAAGTATTTATAGGCGGAACTCTATATATTGATTTTTCGATAACAAAATTTTGTGCAGAATAAATTGAGGAAAAAAATACTAATGCTTGCAATAGTAAATAGAAAAAATAAAAAAAATAAGTTTTGATACTTTTAATTTTTTTACAACAAATGAAGAGATGATTAAATGATAATTTTAATAATTATTTTTTTAAGTGGCTTGCGAAATGATGAAATGGGATATGAAAGTTATCGTTTTCTATTTCATTTCTAATTTTTTAGCAAAATATTTTTAATTATTCATTATAAATTTAATTATTTAATTACTCACTATTTATCTTTAAACAACTACCCACTATTTGAATAACTCAATTCACATTATCCATGAAAATTATCTAAAACTACCTTTTATCGTGGTAAAAAAAAAGATTTTTTTTAATTTTTTAAATATGTAAAATGATTTTTTCTAAAACAAAAAACCACTGCGTACGTGGTAATGTGCCTAGTTGGCACTTTAATTTTTGTTAATAAGAAGAATATATATATACATTTTAACATGTATATATATATATAATAAAATGTATATAGAAATTGTGGAATTAATTTAATAGACCAATATTGTAAGTTGTAATTTTGATTTCTTATTATATTTTCATCAATGTGTTCAGCAATAAATATAAAAGCATTAAAAAAAATTATATAAAAAAACACCTAAATATACTTCTTTTTTTTAGAGTACATATATATTGTTTTTTGTTTGTTATAATTCTTTGTTTCTTTTCTAGAAAATCCCCTTCTAAAAGGGGATAAAACTTAAAAAATATTTTTTACATAGAATGCCCTCTTAATTTCTACATAATTACATACTCTACTGTTGAGAAAAATAACTCTCACACAATTAATTTCATTAAAAAAGATTAAGCAATAATGGCCACCGCCCCAACATATATTCAAAAATCAAAACACAAAACTTATTGTGGACATGATTCTCCCCAGACCCCTACACATTCCACCCTCTCCCGACCTAGATATCCTTTCATTTTTAAATTTTTTAAGAGTACAAATGTATTGTTTCTTGTTTATTATAATTCTTTATTTCTTTTATAGAAAATAGAAAAAAAAACGTTTGCATTTATTTTGTGTAATGACTCAAGATTTCAATTTAAGTACCATATTAATATATGAATGGCTAGTTTTTCAAATAAAATATTTATTAAAAAATTCATTTACTCACTTTCAAGCAAAATTAGCACACACTAATGAGATAAAAAAAATTATGCATAAATCTCCATTTCATTTATTTACTTTATAAATACCAAACACATGGACATAACTCTCCCCGCACCCCTACACATTCCACCCTCTTCCTACCTAGATATACTTTCATTTTTTTTTTCCATTTTTTAAAATTTCTTTTAGAGTGCATATATATTGTTTCTTGTTTATTGTAATTCTTTGTTTTCTTTTATAGAAAATAAAAAAAATGAGTTTATTTTGTGCAATGACTCAAGAGTTTCAATTTAAATACCATATTAATATATGAATGATTATTTTTTTCAAATCAAAATTAGCAAAGCTTAATGAGAAAAAAAATTACACATAAATCTGCATTTCATTTATTTTACAAATATCAAACACCAAAAAAAGTTACATGAAATAGATTATTAAAAGATCCACGAGGATTTTTTTTTCATGGAGTGCAAGTTTGCTATTCTATTTCTTATTTTGTCAATTGGTCCATTTAAAAAAAAAATAGTCCACACAATAAATACATTAGATTATGTCAGTGGATTATTTTGATTGAATAAAATAGTTAAGAAATAAAAAAATGAGACAATAATTTTGACTCTTTTAAGTGATATGCATAAAATGTATATATTGTATAATTATGTTTTTCGCTATTGTTGTAGTCCACACAGAAAAAAAAAAAAGAAAAAACAAAGAGTAAAAATTCTTGGTACTATTTCATGTGTGCAAAATGAGAACTATTTTATACAACTTGTTTTAGTTTACTTGGTATTACTTAGGTGTTTGATTATTATCTCTAAAATAAATGAAATGAAAATTTATTTTTTATTTTTATTTAAATCTCAGTAATCTATGTTCGCCTTAAATTTAATTTATGTTTGGAAGTAAGTAAATTAATTATATACTAAATATTTTATTTTTAGAAATAATAATTTAAAAATAACAATTTATATATTAATATTAATATTTAAATTGAAATTTTCGTCGCACTACTATCTAAATATTTTGCCTAGGGTGTTCTTTTATTTTGATATATAGATTGCACGAAGTCTGAGAGAGTAGAGAAGCTTCTTTACTCCAAGCTGATGAGTGATGAATGTAACAAATCAGTCATGCTTAAGAGGTAAATGTAGACGTTGGACGACTAAAATTACAGTCTGACTTGGCAGATTGTTGAGGGGTTGTTGCACCTATTAAGTAGGCATCTTCAATGCACTCGAAGTTGAATGTATATTTTATGGCTGTGGCTAAACATACCCCCAAAAATACTCCTCACAAGTCACACCTACCTTCTAAACACACACTGCACTTTTTTTTTTTTTTTTTTAAAGTCAATTCTAACGTATTCTCCACACTCTATCTCTTTCTAATTTTACCCCCTTCCCATTTAAAAAAACACACCCACACCCACCCTATTTCTCCTATGTCAAACAACACACCTTCCACCATTCTCCTACGTTGGCCGAACAAACGGAGAAGCTCAAACTCCAACTGCAAAGCTCCATCTGCGAGAGTAAGGTCCAAAATCAAGTTTTTTTCTTTTTCCAACACAAACAACGAGAATCCAATTGACAAATATAAGTTGACGTTATTTTTTCTATCAAATTTAATGCAATCTTCGTTTGATGCCATTCTTGGGCAACATATTTTAGAGTTTTTCTTGAAATTTAAGACTAGTATGTGGATGGATTGAAGTTATAGTACAAAAATAGAGTATTTTCTTATGAAAAAAATGCATCAATAAATTTTCTGTGCATTGATTTGCCGAATACACAAAAAGACGTTCGGTCAGAGATGAGCGAACACCCAAAAAGATATTTGGCGAAAGAATGCCGAACGCCCATGCGTGGGATTGAGCCAAACATAGCCGAACCCACGCATGGGGTTTGGCAAAACATGGCCGAAGCCCGCTGATGGGGTTCGGCCATGTTTACTTAATTGCTTTTATTTATTTATTTATTTTTAAGTATTGCTATTAATAATAAAAATTATTTATATTTAGTGATAATCATATATTACTCTTATTAATTAATTATTTATGATAATAATTATTTATATTTAATAGTAATAATTATTTATAATAGTTATTTATCCATATTAATAAATTTTATATTTATATACTTAATGTAAAAATAATAATTATAACTCTAAAAATTATCATAATTAATATTAATTAAATATAATAATTTTCATATAAGTTTTGATTTAATTATTAGTTATGTAATTGATTGGCTACTATTTTATATTGCAATGTTGATTTATTCACGACGAAAATTCTAAATAATTATTACTATTAAATATAAATGATTATTATCATAAATAAATAATTAATATTATTAACATGTGATTATTTTTAAATATAAATAAATTTTATTATGAAAAAAAATAAATATTTAAATTTAAAAAAATTTTAAAAAAAAACAGAAAGAAAAGAAGGGAAAGAAAGATTTGGGATGTTTGGCCATGTTTGGCCGAAAGTCCAATTGAACGTTCACCGACCCACGGTCGAACCTCTTCCACGTATATCGCTTCAAAACAAAGGTAGGATGGTAATTATACATAAAGTATTTTTTAGAGAAAATATGGGTGGGTGTGAAGAGTATTTTTTTGGGGTGTGTTTAGCCGCATATCCTTCTTGCGTCAATTAAAGCATTTGTACTGAACTTTTGCGGATTATTGGAGTTTCGTTTCGCTTCGCCACGCTAATTCTAAATCTGATCTCGATTTTCCCAACGAAAGACATGTGACCAAAATCAACAGTCAAAGATGGCCATATAGGACGCTATAATGGCACTAGCAATAACACTTGAACAATCTTGGTAGGATAATACCATAATGACATAGCCTTTGACAAGATTGATGACATAATATTAATAAAATTCCTATGTTGTCATTAATGAATCATTACATTAATAATTGATATAAAAGGTATTAAAGTTATTTTATTCCATTATGACATTCTTTATAGCATTTGATATATCACTATAGCGTGAAATGCCCGGACAACAAAGTACATACTGTATAAGGTCATATTTGTCATTTTACGAACCCAATCACCAACCCCACACACCCATTGCAGCAGTTTACATACAAGCTTAACTGGAACTGAAGAAGGCATGAAAATTGCAAGCAACATAATTAACAAATAAACAGATTACATTCTCAAGGACAAGAGTACGTATATATAGCCCCTTCATGGCACCCAAAATAGACCACCACAAAATCTATCTACTTCAAATTCAGATATCTCTTACACTAAGAACAATCAGTTATGGCTCCAGCAATCTCAACAATTCTATCAGATTCGAGGGACATAAAAAGTTTCGTGGTGGACGAAGGACATGGAGTCAAGGGTCTTTCTGATATAGGCCTTCCAACATTACCCAAGCAATACATTCAACCCCCTAAAGAACAAATCTCAACCAGCAAAATACTAGCCGAGGAGTCAATTCCTGTCATCGACATGTCAATTTCGAATGAACAAACGTTAGCAGATATGATATGCAATGCAGGAGAGAAATGGGGTTTCTTCCAAATCATCAATCATGGGATACCAATGCAAGTGTTGGGCAATGTCAAGAATGCAACTCACAAGTTCTATGGATTACCAGCTGAGGAGAAGAAGAAGTATTCAAAAGAGGAATCACCTACAACCAATGTACGCTATGGGACGAGCTTTTCTCCTCAAGCTGAGAAGGCCCTCGAGTGGAAAGATTGGCTTAGCCTCTTCTATGTTTCTGACGAAGAGGCCGCTGCATTTTGGCCTTCCATTTGCAGGTTAAAACTATCAACTTTTACTGAATTAATTTCATCACAATAACAGTAGCAAAGTAAGGTTTATAACCAAATTTCATCTGCAGGGATGAAGCACTGGAATATAAGAAGAAATCTGAACATGTTATCAAGAAACTGTTGGAGATCTTAATGAAAAGATTTAACATAACCAGTATTGACGAAACCAAGAAATCTCTTCTTATGGGTTCAACAAGGATTAACCTTAATTACTATCCTAAATGTCCAAATCCTGACCTAACAATTGGTGTAGGGCGTCACTCAGACGTTTCAACACTGACCATTCTCCTGCAAGATGAGATTGGAGGGCTTTACGTCAGAAAGCTAGACACTGATTTTTGGATCCATGTCCCACCAATTGATGGATCACTCGTTATCAATGTTGGTGATGCACTTCAAATTCTGAGCAATGGTCGATACAAGAGCGTTGAGCACCGTGTGATTGCTAATGGGAATAATAATAGGGTTTCAGTGCCAATCTTTGTGAACCCTAAACCTAGCGACATCATTGGTCCTCTGCCAGAAGTTCTACGAAATGGGGAAAAACCAATATACAAGCAGCTTCTGTACTCAGAGTACGTCAGGCATTTTTTCAAGAAACCCCATGATGGAAAGGAAACCATTGATTTTGCAAAAATGCAATAAAGTCAACATGATGCGTTAAATCTTTCGCAACAATAAGAATAATGAATAATAAAGGAGAACCAAACTGAGTAAAACAGGTCATTGGCTTCTTGTTAAGCCAACCAAGAAGTCAGCTCCAGATTCACCTGATGCCAATGTTATGCGGCTTTTGGGTTTTGTGTTCGATGTTTCTCTTTTAAAGAATATAATAAGACAGTCGCGTTTCTCATATAGAGATTAGGTGGTAGTAAGCTCTGTGTGTGTGTATTGTTCCTTCTTTTATCATGTCTTCCACCGCCCCCTCCTCCGTTTCCTTTGTGGGGTGCGGGGGCAGTTCCACATCTCTGTAGCAAACCATATTATGCTATCTTGCAGTAAATAAAATTTAAAAAAAAAAAAATTTGTGTGCAAATCCAAACGTGGGACAAGTGACACCTAACATGTAAAGAAAGTCAGATGTTGGGCTGAGCAACAAGATGGATAAAATCATAGTGCTTTGATTACTTTTGATATCAAAGTAACATCATAATACAGTAATTTAAATTAATCCAGAAATTACAAATTACAATCATAAACACAATAAGTTTATTATGAAGAAGTGAGGTTACAATTGATTTGCCACCTACTGCGTAATGGATATCCTCAATCAACAGCATGTCATCTACTTGGCAAATCGTAGCGTCCACTCTGCTGCTATTTCATCATGCTTCACTCTGTCCACCAAGTACAAGTGTGCAATACCCGAAATGGGGGGTTTATCTGCAGGAGCTAAAAACTACAAATTAATGAAAGATTCATAAAAATACATTGGTGTCACTTATTAAAGTTGGGAGTTAACGGTGTAAAACTGCCTTCAAGGCCCACTTCTTTGCAAAGTGTACCGCATCCAAGTAAAAGTCATCAGGTCAGTGAGACATCTAGGCCTCTTTTGGATGGCACTATTCAAGATAAGATCAAAAAGTTCATATGAGAAATGAGAAAACTATCCCATACCAAGTCATCTATATTGAAGCTTGAGTCAATGTCACATTTTTAAATGTACAGGTCCTTTCGGACTAAGGGTGCTAAGACGGTGAAGGTAGGGTCGTTCAGACTAAATGCTCCATTTTGTTAGATGAGATCCAATCTGTTAAGAAACAGCCAATATTGGGACAAAAAGTGAGTCACCAAACTGGAAAAGCAGTATTGTTCCTTTTATAAGAAGCCAGTGATGTCGTAGACGGCACTGTTGAAATTCAAATTAGGCTGCCATACATGTACATGTTGCAAAAGTACAGAAAGAAAGGTCCCAAAAACTGCATAAACACAAGAGGAGAAAAGGGGGAACAACTTTATTGTATTTTTCTTCATCCCAAACAGAAAGGGGATCTCTTAAAAGTACTTACAAGGAGCAGGGTTGGTAAACATCGATCTGAGGGCAAGTAGCACCTTTGAAATCGTCAGAGCTGGACTCCAACCTTCTTTCAGGATATCCAAACTAACTTTGCCGGCTGAATCAACGTTGCAATGGTAGATGCGGGTTTTAAATACTACCTGCAAGCCTGAAGTTAAAGGTCAAAATTAAAAGGAGGGAGAACAGTGAACAACATAGTATAAATTAGAGGAGCGAAAGAAGAGGTATTTATGGACATTCATGGTGACTCTTGAACTTCTAGAAGCCGTTCCAGTATGATAACTTCAATAAACTCACTTGTTATTGTACCCACACATAATATGCTGAGGCTAATGGAAACACACTGAAGCAATTAAGCAACTGGCATGAAAATCTCTGTGCAGTGCTGAAACATTTTGTGCATCATTTTTGGTCCCAAAACTTGAATGAATTTGTCTATCACAAACATACATTGCATACTGGCATACTGCTATGCAACCATTAGAAAGTATTACAATGCAAGTATATAGAATTCAAACCGAACACTGTCATTCAGAATTTCCACATTGACATTGAACTAGATTGCCATTCATTTTATAAAGGTACTTTACAGAGAACCTTTCTATATGCTAAAAGCTCAAGGCTCTCCACATACCAATTCAGCTAGCTTCTGAAAAGCCAAAAGTAGCTTTTGAAGTGCATGTTTGGAATTATTTTCTGAAGTCTAAAAGCACTTCTTAAAGACAAAAATGCTTTTAGTTAAATAAACTTTTTTTTTTAAACTTAAAATTCACTTTAAACAGTTGTTTTGGAGAAACCCAAAATTTGATCTTCTCCAAAATGCTCTAGTCAAGCTTTTAGAGGAAGTTGTCATTAACCATTAATGAAACTTAAAAAATAACAAAACAACCATTAATCATGTATCAAAAGCATTTGTTAGAGTTACATCTGGACCGTCAACAACTTTTAAATAAAAACTCTATTGTTAAAAGCTCTACTCGCAATAGTTGTGCCAAACAGACCCTAAAAGTGCTTTGACGACTATTTGGACAAACTTCGTTATCTGCTTAGCAAGATTCCGCGGGATGATGGGAAGCTAGCCTAGGACGAAGCACTTCTACAAAAAGCTAAAGCAGAAGAAAAATTAATCATAATACCCAGTTTACCAACCATTAACACTTGAACAATAAACTTAAAACTTACTGAATGTAATATTAAGAATATTTAACTGCGCAAAAGGGCTGTCAACCAATTGTTGCATATAGATAATATATGCCCCAAAATAATAATTAAGATATGAATGGTAACGTGTTTGTAAACATGCTTACAAATAAACTGTTTATAATAAGAGTAAATGAATGACGGAAAAGATATTTAAGGAAATGTACATGGGCAAGAAGTGGTTTAGGGAATGTAGTGGCATCTATAAACATGTATACTTTAAAAGAAATGCTTTGCCATATATATGCTTAGAATGATTGAGCAAATCCTGCTGCTTGAGAACAAATGTCAAGTTAGACTAATTGGTGTTTGTTAACAGTCGAAATGGTATGCAGCATTACCTTTGGTGGTTTGAAGGGATAGTCACTTGGAAATGTTATATCAAGAAAAAATATGCCTCCTTGGTATGGTGTCCCTGCAAAATAGACAGAAACATGGTCAGTTCCATAATGCTTGCTGATCAAACTGCTGATTCTTGGAGGTTTTTGCATTCATATCAAGGTCAGCAAGGAGAATTAACAGTAAAAGCAACAAAACCGGTTATGCTTTTGATAGAACGCATGCAAATTTTATAAAATTTTATTTCTAGCTGCCATTTGGAGCTTAGAGAATTGAAGGAGATATGGTTGGGGGTGTGGAATCTTTTTGTTCTGTATATATCACAAAATGTGGTGCAGAAAGCAAAAGAAATGTGTTAAACTGAAAAACACTTAATTGCTGAAGCACTACTTGAATCACAAGTAATTTAGTATGCAAAATTCTGTAGCAAACACCATTCGCGTGATTGATCACGATTGTGAAAATTAAATTGAGATTCTAATTTTATTTCCAACTCGTGCACAGGTCATAAGATCAACTGTTTACAACCCAAAAATACAGAGCATAAATGAAAGCAAAGAGAAGCCTAATCCCCAATAACATAAGATGACTTGTGATTTTATTCAATAGCACAGCAGATATACATAGAGATACAGTTAACGCACATAAAGATATGCGAGGGGTGGGAACCTGGGGGTCCGAAGATGGTGGCGACCCAGTGGTATAGATTGTCGCCCTTCGGCCCGGCGGAGCAGTCGGGAGGAGGGTCTATGTTCAGCTCAGTCATTTCCTTCTGTATTCTCTTGCCCGATGCCGACACCGAAGTCGTCGACGGCCAAGACCTCCCTCCTCCTGCGCTTCCTCTTCCGCCACCTCCACTGCCACCTCCTGACCCGATAGTAAGCATACTGTTACTCATCTTGGATCCCAAACTTACAGGAATTGTGTAAATGATTTTATATTCTGGGACTCGGAAAGTATGGGCTTGTTCTCTGCAGTGTGTCAACACTGATAATCGTTGCGATTTCCAGAATGGCTCGGAAAATTATGGGCCGGGCACATATCACTTATTCGTCTATTGTGATATTGTAATAACGGTATCTACTGATGGTAACAAAATATTAACCTTCTTCTATATATTATTAATTTTTATTATGAGTGTAGCGATTTTTTCTCCTCCATTGAACCGAAAAAGAAAAATGATTGTCTGATATATCGATCATTCCGTCTTCAAAACTCTCCCCCTCTCGCTCTCTGCCTTGCTCTCGCTCCGTCACTCTCAGCCCTCTTTGGTTCTCTTCCTCTTCCTCTCTTCCACCCTCCCTCAACCTCCCTCCTCCTCCTCCACCACTGCCGCCACCGCCTTCGCTCTATCAACTTCAAAGATATACTAGTTAATTTTTTCTTTATTATTATTTTTAACCACATATCTTTCGGGGTGATAAATTTGAATTTTTTTATAAATTTTTATATAAAAAGAATAGATAATTAGTAGAGTTGCATGATAGAAATTTACGGCTTGTTCGGTTCATTGGTAGGAAATGGTAGGAAAAAAATTATTTTCTCTCTCATTTTTTCAATCACACACACATTCTCCAATACAATATTAACCACACATTTTTACGAAAATTCGTTCATGGCTTTCCTATCAATGAACCGAACAAGCTCTTATATGGTATATCTAAATCCCACGGGATTTGTGAATGTAATTATTTTGACCAAACGAAATAATAAATAAAAAAGTGAAAAAATCTTACCTATCAGTATATCACCATTTATCTTTATAATAATATTATTATAAAATATTATAAAATAAAAGCTAAACCTTTAGTGTGTATTTTTACACACAGTTTCCCAGTATTTTTCCTTTTTGCTTAGTCAACAGTGACTAAGCACTTAACTTTTAGCGGTGTGGTTATATATGAAAGCACATTTTTATCCATGTGTGGTAAAGGATGAACACTTAATGGAATCAATTAATTATGGAATCGTATTTATACATATATGGTAATTGGTAAGAATGAAGAAATAGAATGAACAATTGAAGCTTTATTTATACAGCTGTAATTTCATTAACCCCTAAAAAAATAAAAACGCACTTATAAACATTTTTATGGTTGTAATGCAGAATAAAAATATTATGTCATAGGCTAAAAATTTGGTAGGAAAATACTAAAGTTGGGTCCATTTTGGTGTTGGTGATCAATCAAATATAAATTAAATACTAAAGTACGTAGAATCTAATTTTGCTTTCAAACAAAAATTTGGTGAAATTTTTATTTATTTTTTTCAATAATATATTTATTAGTGATTTGTTTTATAGTAAAAGTTGTAGAATAAAATTTAAAAATTTGCATTAATAAAAAGTCACACTTAATTAAAAAATAAAAAATAAAAATAATCACACGTAAATATTAATTACATATAAACACAATTATGAAACAGGTCATATTTAGCTTAAAAAGTTATATGTAAAAAACGAAGGATATTAAATTATGTACTATTTCAAACAAAATTGGGAAATCTTTACTTCATTTTCATTTTAAATTCAAATTTGAAAGAAACTGGATGAAATTTTCAATGGTAACATGGGCTCAATTTCAATAAAAAATTTGGTGAAATTTTTATTTACTTTTTTTAATAATATATTTATTACTAACTTTTTTGTAATAAAAGTCATAGATTAAAAATTAAAAAATTGCATTAATAAAAATTCACTCTTGATTAAAAAGTTAAAAATAAAAATAATCACCCGTAGATATTCATTACACATAAAATGAGTCATATTTGGGTTAAAACGTAAAATGTAAAAAATGAAGCATATTAAATCATGTACTATTTGAAACAAAATTTGGGAAATCATTACCTTTTTCATTTTAAATTTAATTTTGTAAGAGAATGAATTAAAATATATAAAAACCCCTATCTTGACACGGAAGGTGTTTGCATAAAAATTTTAATATATTTTTATGAATATGAAGAGAGAGAGAAATGGAATTATATGATGGAGATTTAATAATACAAGTGGACCATACGAGATACGTGGATATGATTTATTTGAGAAAATTTGAATTTTAAAATATATGAGAAAATATAAATTAAAAAGAGGATGAAAATATGCTTTTCAAATAAAATTTTGGTGAAACTTTTATTTACTTTCTTTAATAACACATTTATAAATTATTTTTTTAAAGTAAAAATTGTAGATCAAAAATTAAACAATTACATTAATAAAAAGTCACATTTGTGAATTGTATGATGATGAAAAGGTAAAAGATAAATAGAGATAATTATTTTAATTAGAGAGAAATATATAGGAAAAGAGAGAGAGAGAGAGAGAGAAGTGAAAAAAGGCGAGAGATGTAAAAATAAAATAAAAAAATAATAGTGAAAGAATTTTAGGCCGGTAATCCCAAATTTGTACTAAAAAAAAGCCTCCTAGCCTACAAATTTTTATATATTTTTTTCAATTCCACAAATTCTCTTTCATATTTTACATCTATATATTTCGTGGGGCTCATTTGTATTATAAAAATTTTTATTATTCAATTCTACTTATTTTCTCTCTATATATCGTATCAAAATTAATAAAAATTTATTTTTACACCTGCACTGACACGTGCTGTATGGCGTACTCAAATTTTTGTGTGTTTCTCAATTGACCAAGTGGGAATGGCCATTGCACGGGAGATGCCCTGAATCGGTGTTCCAATTACAAGGGCCTGCGCTCCGTTTGATAACACTAGCTGTTGCCCTAAGAGCAATACTCATTCTACTCTGTTCTCTCGTCGCCCTTGGTGCCTTTGCAAGAGTGTCTCCAGGTAATTCGCACGTACCGATAACTCGTTCCACACATATTCACTGCAATGATACGCCTCAGGTTGTCATATGGCGTTGACCAGCGGTTAGGGTTTCTCCCCCGGGTTGTTATTTGTTAATCATTCATTCGGATCTGAATCTTCTTATAGTAATAATCCAATTTCTTCAATTGTTTCGTTCCAACATCTTTATTGTTTCTAATTGGTTTATTCAAGTGCTTGTAATTTTATGATAATTTAGGGTTATTGCTATGTACTCATACAGTTCCATTTGCGTAAATATATGCGAAGGCTGTGCTCGATGCTGATCATTTATTGATAAATTATTTAGTTCCTTCTGCGACGCTTTTTAATGGTTTTTGCATTTGTGTACTCAATGTTCGTGGGTTTTGAGGAATGAGATGACGATGTTAAAATGTTTTGGTACCCGAAATGATAGCTTATCTGTAATGTGTCAGTTTAATTTATTTTTCTATTTTTTACCTTGTTGTGAAACCCTAATTTTTTTCCCTTGAACTTTCAATTCACTGAAAGAGCTAGTTTTTGGTAAATGCAATTACCGTTACTATCGTAGTATTGTAGTCATGTGGTCCTGTGTTTGTCATGATATTGTTGTTCTAAATCAATGCGAACTCATTGTTGACCATTTATTAATAAATTATTTGCGGCTTTTTAATCTAAGCGGTTCAATGTTTTTCTTATTTAAGTATTCACTGGTTTGGGTAATGAAGAATGAGATGACGATCGTTTATATGTTCTGATAACCAAAATGATAGCATCTTTTTAATGTATTAGCTCTAGCTGATCAGAATCTTTACTACCCACAAGCTTTATGCTTTATTTTTTCATTTAATTTAATTTTTTTTTTGAGATGTCGTTTTATTACAAAGCATTAAATTAATTTCCTTATTCTTCTGGTAGAAATGCGTTAAATTTTTTATGCGAGGCACTATAGCATTCCTTTAGCAGGTGGTAAATGAGTATTTTTCCTTTTCAGTCAGGGCGGGATGATGCTCACTTTGAATAATTGATTGCTGATATGATGGCAATTCAAATTGTATTAGCTCTATCTGACCGTTCTATTCATTTCTCTAATGTTTTTCCCATATATTAGGTTATGTTTGACAGATTTTTAAATTTAAAACAATTTTTAGATGTGTTTGAAAAGTAAAGAGTGTGTATTTAAAAGTAGAATAAATAGTTAAAACAATGTAATGAGTGGTTGAAAATGATGAGGGAGAAAAATTAAATTCGATTAAATTTGTGTCATGCAAGTCTTTAATTTCGAAGTTGCTTTATTCTCTCCATTTTCTTTTATTTTTGTCCACTATTTATTTTTTAAGCTTTTTTTGTTTCTTAAAGTTTTAACTTTTAATGCTTGTCATGTTTTTAGTGCTATTACAGCTTTCTCATGCTTTTCATATTGATGCTATAGGACGTCTCTGGCAAGCTAATGACACGTTCTATTTCTTTATATTCTTTAAATTTTCAATTCTCAAGGGATACTTAAGAGTGAATTCTTTGGAAGCATGTTAGGTATTGTCTTGTACAAGATGTATCTATGCAAAGGTTTAATATATAAATGTAAAATTTTTGAAGAATTGAATAGTTGAATCCTCAAGGTGAGCTCTCTTGAGTTTTGTCCATGTTGATTGTCATAATCGGTTATTCTTAAGTTTGTCATTCAGTCTCAGTGCATTTCCTAATAATTTTGTTCTTTGACTATCTACCTTGATAGGATTTCGTAGGTTTGCCAAAATGAGGGGAAGGAGTTACAGTCCGTCGCCTCCAAGAGGTTATGGTAGAAGAGGAAGAAGCCCTAGCCCTAGAGGACGCTATGGTGGTCGTGGTAGTAGAGGTGATGCTCCTACCAGTCTATTAGTTCGTAATCTCCGCAAAGAATGTCGGTAAGCTGTAGCTGGTCCAGTTGTCTCTTCTTGCTTGTTTATTTGTGAGATTATTTTATGCCGGCTACTGTACTCTTTTATCGTAGTAAAATTTTAGCTGAGCAAATTACTTCACCACTGATTGTAGTAGTTACTGCTGCTTCTTAGGTTTGGGAATCTATTGCATTTTGGATTGATTCTCTTGGAGCTATCTTGTTGTTCTTGTTGTGTCTGTCATCGTCATCTTGCTCATTTCTGGAATTGCTATATTAATGGCATCAGTTTTAGCAAATAGTCGAGTTTATTCATTTTGAATCAGCAGAATAACCAGTTTTACTGGCATATTTGCATTACCTAGTTGTTGATGGCGACAGATTGGTTTCCTGTACTGGGCCTTTCCAGTATTTTGAGTAACTTTCCTGCCATTCCTCCTTTTGCTCTGATTGAGTTTCTGTTTAATTATATTTAAATTTCCTTTAAGCAGGGCAGATGATTTAAAGAGGCCTTTTGGACAATTTGGCCCAATAAAGGACATCTATCTGCCAAGGGATTATTACACTGGGTAAGCTTGTGTGGCACTGCTTTTACCTCCCTAATTTGAACCTTTTTACTCAAATTTCTTTTACATGTGTAATTATATTATTTTATTTTTAGTAGTTAAGGATTGCCTTCCACTCTCTTGGAGTTTTTTTATTAAGATTTTTGAGATTTAGCAGTGAATTAAGAGTTATGGAGACTTCAATCAAGTAGTAAGAGGTCTGTTGACACAATCAAGTAATAAGAGTTCTGTTGACCTCAATCAAGTAGTAAGAGTTCGAGGTGATTTTAACGGTAGTGATGTGAAGATATCAAGGTTTCAAGTTTTGAAGAGTTTCAAGTCATCTTAAATTATATCATTCACAAGGTCAGCTGACATGTGTTTGATTATTTTTTCATCTTCCATGTTCATGGAATTATATCGTGTTGCTAATTTGGAAAGAGGCTTTTTGTAAATTATGGATGCGTTAAGGTGGATTGGGCTGCCATGGCTCTTTTTAACTGGTTAACCAAACTCTAAAGACTAGATGTGAAAACGAATTTTCACTGTGACACCCTTCAGGGTGAAGATCTAGAACATGTTAGGGAAAATACTCAATAGTTTTTTTAAATTATAAATATACAAATGAGTGGTGGCTGAGTGGGTATTGTATTCCTTAACTGCTATGACGTAACTGAAAGTGTTCATATAGATTTTACTTGATCTGACCGCCATTCTTACTTGGATTTTGGCTCTTAAAATAGTCACCGACATGCAATTTCTATCTAGCAGATTACTTATGTGCTAAATACTAGGCTGACTATATCTTCCGGTTTCATTCCCTCTGTATTCAGTGAACAACGTGGCTTTGGGTTTGTCCAGTATGTAGACCCCGCTGATGCTGTGGAGGCTAAATATCAGATGGATGGTCAGGTTCTGCAAGGTCGGCAGCTCACAGTTGTTTTTGCCGAGGAGAATAGAAAGAAGCCAACAGAAATGAGAGCTAGAGAACGAGGAGGAGGGTAAATTTTCTTCTACAAATTAATATACTTTAATTGCTTTTCATTGGATTAAGTAATTTAGTATTGTGTATCATGGTTTTGGATTCAAGTAAATCTGTATACATCCCAAGAGGAGGTGCTGAGTTTTATGAAGTTACCTGTATCTATGGCATTGCCATCAATGTCATTAGATGCTAATATTCTTTCTGATTACGTTTGCAGCAGAAGTCGTGCTTATGATCGTAGACGGTCTCCTCCACGGTATTCTCGATCCCCTCCGCGCTATGGCAGGTCTGGGTCTCATAGCCGCGATTACTACTCACCTCCCCCAAAGAGGAGATATTCAAGGTATGGTACAAAGATTATTATTTTATCATTTTAAATTTCATTTTACTTTGCTTTAACATTTGATCCAAAATATGGACAGGTCTGTTTCCCCGCAAGACAAGCGGTATGCTAGAGAGAGATCAATCTCACAATCCCCGTTGAGGGGACCTTCTCCATCTTACAATGGTTTGAGGAGCCGTAGTCGAACTCCAGTTAGGTTGGAGCGTTCACCATATGGCGGCAGGAGAAGCCTTAGCCGAAGTTCAGGTAGAGACCGTCGTTCTCCTGCTAGGGTTCGTAGCAGGAAGAGCCCAAGTCGTAGCAGAAGTCCTTACGAAATGGATTATCCCAGGGAGCCCATTAGGGATGTGTCTCCAGGCCGCTAGTTCTGTCGAAAGCTGTAGCGGTATCTGTCTATCTAGAAATGTTATATTGGTTGCTTTTTGCAAGTGAAAAATTGTTGCTCGTGTATGGATTGATTGTTGGATCCTCGTTCTGTTTGTGTTTTGGCTGACGTTGTTGGTGTTCTCAAAAGTTTAAACAAGAAAGCCTGAAATTTGTAACCATGTTTTTGGATTGAATTATTAATTAATAATATGCCGTATCGTGTAACCTTCGTGAAGACGAGCTGAAAATCACTCTACTCGTAGGCTAGAAGTTGCCTCTTTTTCCTGCCCCCTCGCCTGCTGACCCGCCCCTTACAGATGGTTAATCATTTGCTACCCCCGTCCCCCGTAAATATATTCCATTTTTATTTTCGCAAAAATTAAGAAAAATACAATTAATAATATTAAAAAAATAAAATTTAAGATTATTTTCTTAATATGTCATTTTATTTATTAGATGTTTTATTTCAACTACTCTATTTTGATGATAATAATATACATTAAATGAGGGCATAAAAGACAAGCAATATTTTGATTATATCTTTAAAAGGAATGTGGTATATATTTTAGGACAGATGAAAAACGAATAGTGAATTATATTTTTGGGATAGAGGCAGTATTTAATTTGTTCACAATCTTACTCCCTCCGTTCCACTAAGATAGATTTGTATTCCATTTTCGTTTATTTCAAATTATAGTCAATTTTCCTCATTGAGAATATGATTTATTTTTTAGTTGACTAAAACACCCCTATTTAATGTTATTGGAATACTAAAAATCAAATGGTCATTCCATCGCCCAAAGATATTAACAATATTCACACTACTTTTTTGTCAATTAATACAAAGGTTAAATAAGAACAACATAAAAGCATTTTGTGATTCCAACAATATTTAAGATATATCTTTAATATGTGTGAAAAATAATAGGATGTCTATTTTAATGTGACGGAGGAAGTATAATTTTCCGATGTGGGAAGGCTTTCGCTTCCATCCCTTTATTTCTCAAAATGGGAAAAAGCTATTTATAGCTCTCCTCAGGCTTTACATCCTACCCTAGACCACCACATCTACCCTCGATTGCCCAAGACCCCATGTGACGATTGAAGATAAAAAAAAAAAAAAAAAAAAATGTTGAAATTGAAGAAAGTTGAAGAACAATCAAAATATATTCTCTTGAACTATGTCAATACCAATGAAAAGTTACAAATTTGTAGAATGTAAGATGTGCACCACTGTTTGGAGATGCATATAGCCATATAGGCAACACAACTTGTCATATAGAAAAAAAAAAAAAGAAAAAAGAAATTCTAAATCTAGATCCAACAATATCTAACAACTTTATTTTAGAAATCCTAATAATAGTAAGGATTTAACAATAAGATATCTCCCCTATCAAGTATCAAAAAATAAAAAATAAAAATAAAAAAACCGTCAACACCCGACCCCCTACCAGCCAACCTCCGCAGTCAATCTTCTTCGCCAGTCATAAAGTGCTTAGAAAATGCCAAAATGGACAAAGGTCAACAGATCATAGTTGACTAATTGCCCGCTGACATTAGTTAAACCGCGTTGTTCTTCATAGAAGACGCACAGAATCACTGCAAGATCGGTACGGTATTATTGCATATATAAATAAATAAATAAAAAGCGTGTTTGGATAGGATACAGAAAAGGCTGTCACTCATTAACGACTCTCTCGTGCTATCCAGCTGCACACCTGCCGGTGCCTTTCAAAAATGCTGAAATTCATGGTAGTCTTTGACTATTGGTGCAATTGTACAAAATTGAACTTTTCATGTGATAATTTATTTAACAATAACGTTATTTACACATTAATGACATGCAAATTAATTTATTTATTATTTTAAATTATTAGTACTACATCACCACTTATATATGAATGAAAATAAGATATTCTCCGTATTGAAATTTGTTAAAGTTCCAGCGCTTAATATATCGACTATTCCTTATTGCTATGTGATAATATGGTCCACTTACCGGCTCTCTACTACGGCATGGCAGCGTCAGGAGCTGCTACGCCAGCATTAGAATTTTAACAAAGTTCTACACTTATGAAATATGATTCTTTATTTAAACTTATGAAATATATGTCTCTTCACTTCTGGACAAGCTAGACCTAACCACTGCGAGTTTTAGCTTGTGATATGATTGAATTTTTTCAAAATTTTATTATTTTTTTTGTTCATTTTTATCCATTATTTCTTTTGATCAAACCAATCACATTCACATATCTCGTGGAATCTATATATATTATATAAATTTCCATCATTCAATCCTCTCATTCTCTCTCCTCTCTTACATAAAAATCCTTAAAAAAACTATAAAAAAAAGTAAATCCTATCACCCCCTTAGCGTATGTTTGTCTTAACATTTTTCTATTAAAATTAGTTTTCTTTTTTATTTTTAGTCAAAATCACACTTAGTATTAACTATACATTTTAAATCACTATTTATTATTATTGAAATAGCCCGTGATCTTACCATCCTTTAACCAAGAAAGTTTTTTTTTCCAAATACTTTAACCTAAAAAGTTGATTTTTTAAAAAATAAATATTTGCCTAAAATATTATCTTATTGCACAGTTAAACAATTTTCTTTCACAATTATATATTTTTTCTGCACTCGCGTTTTAACACAACACAACAAATATTTGCCAACCAAAAAAAAAAAAAAGACACCAAACAATTTTAACTTTCACATTTATCACTTTTTAATCACAAACTCTCTTCAATCACTTTTGTTCTGAAACCCTTTTTATCAATCAAACTCTTAATTTTACTGTTTGTTTGGTATTTTCTTTTCCCGGCCCCCAGAAAAAAAAAATATAATTTACAAGCAGAGAGGTTCTATTCTCAGCCCTGGGAGACGCTGGGAGGAAATTACACTCACAAATTGGGGATGCAGGCCCCACAACATTCAGGGGCTAGGGTGGGCTGTGAATATACTGAAAGCTTGCTGGAAGAGAAATTGTTGGGAAGAGAACATTTTCGAACTTAAAAGAAGTCAAGAAGGGGAAGAAGTGTCATAGAATACTATTCATAAAAATTTAGCCTAGTTTCCAAACCTAGTTAAAGGAGGCAAAGTTAGAAATTGTAAAACTGGAATTGATTTTACGTTTGTGGAAACTATATTGTAAAAAATTGCTCAAAATTGCTAATTGTGCACATATAAATGACAACATTCACAGCAAATAATTCAATATATACATACCAATTATGATCCAGTGCCCAAGTGGGCACGGATTTAATGTGCACAATTAACACATCATCTCAGCATTGGATAATGTCTAGATGATTATATCACACATCCAATTCTGAGATGACATGTGTTAAGTGGGCACAATAAATTTATACCCAATTGGGCACTAGATCATAATTGATATATATACACCATCAACTAATTAACTTACAGATATATATGTATTAAAAAAAAAAACTTACAGATATATATAGACCCATGTCCGTTAACCTAATTTCTAACCCCTAGCATAGATGAATGTGTATGTCACACTATATGTTTGCATATTATCTTAAAACTCATATCAACCTTTATTTTTAGGCAGACTTTGTAAAAATTCAACTTATATAAGTAAATACAAATAAAAAAAAATCCAAATTCAAGGAACATAAAACTGATAAAAGTATCATGGAGAGCAAATTACAGGTGTCTAAAGCTATATACTCACCTAGTAACCTATATCCAAATCTATAACCGAAACACAAGAATGACCCAAAGGTTAAACAAAAGATTTAACAAATATTACAGATATAATTATATCTAATATAACTTATAATAAAATGGAAAACGACTGAAATTGAATTTTTTAATAAATGTGATATACTAATGAATGGTTGGTGAATATTTAATTTCTGGGTTGTTTGATAAATTTCGAAAATAAAATACTTTTTTTTTTACATTTATTCCAAATTAACAATGGCCTCCTAAAACCTGTATAGCAAGCAAAGAAAATACAAAATAGACATATGATATCAAACTGGAAATAACACTTCGTTCTGTTTCCCATATAGAGAGATTTTACTCTCTTCATTAATGATATAAACTAATAATGTCGCTTGTGTAGAGAGATTTTATTCTCTCCAAATCAATATTAAATTTTATTTTGTCAAAACATAATGTTTTTAAATATAAATTCTATAGAGACCAAAAAAAAACAAAATAATAAGTGGTTTTTCAAAATATATAGTTATTATTAAAATTTTACTTTGACAGAACAACATGAATTAATTTTTAGACATAAAAAACTTAAATTGAATACATGTTTAATTTTTTAACAATTAAAACCAATACATGCCAAATTTTGTGTTATTACAATTTTTCTTTCGGTGCTTTCAAATAAAGCCTTGTCTTTGGAGCTAGATAGATCTAAATCCAATGTAGCAATGCATCAAAATTGTGGATTTGACTTATTTTATTCTTTGTTTGCTTCCTTTCATCGAATACACTCTACTATATACACTCTTATTTGCTTCCTTTTATATATATAGAGAGATTTTATTCTTTGTATTGTTGATGCAAACTAATTTGCATAGAGAGATTTTATTCTCTCTAAATTAATATTGAAGTACCATCTCAATAATGCAGAGAATAAGATTTTTTTTTTCAAATAAAATAGAGAACATAAATACTTATTGAAAACAAATGTAATACTGTTTTATCTTGTTCAATAATCATGGCAACATAATACTAACATCATTTATTTGTCAGAAAATTTTAGTCCAATAGTTCTATTGATGAGAGACTGAGGGGGCATATATTATTGGTGTTGCTATATTTTATTTTATTTTTTTTTAAAAAAAAGTACTGCATTTAAAATATATTACTTACCAATGGAAGACAGAAGGAAATCCAGTAGGCATACATAATTGTGTTTTAGGCATGTTTATGTCACATAATATGGGACACGTATACGTGGCCTAAAAGTTTGAACACACGTCACTTATCTTTATAAATTGTAGTTTAAGAAAAGATAAGGTTGTCCGTTACAACTATTCGTAAGTCTGCAAGAAGGAAATTTGGGGTTACTTTTTGTTTTTTTCTCTGTACGTAGTGATTACTAATTGGGATAAAGTACTACTTCTTTTTTTTTCTTTTTAATTATAGGAAACAGATGAGTTATTTACTGTTTGACTTCAAATTTCGTGGTATTATTATATTTTTAGTCAAAAAAAGAAACCTCTTTCGTTAAATGTTTAAGATTGAAAAAAAAAATAGATCGTTTTTACCAAAAATAAAAAGAAAAATAGAAAGAAAATCATTTTTGGAAGTAAATATTTTACGGTGATTAATTTCTCTGAAAGTAAATAATTTAATATCCAAAACCAGTGACAAGTCTATGAGTGGTATAATTAATTAAAAGATTTTAGTTTCAAGTTTTATGTTCTCCATCTTCTCATCATATTCTAAGCAGTAGCCTTCAAAGAATATGAAAATTGGTTCACCGGTACTTGCCAACTTTCAACATTCAATGAAAGGTCAATGATATTTATTAAAATAATAATATCAGGCTATGAATAAGATGAGTTTTCTTAATATTTATTGCTTTATAATTTAATTGCATTTACTCGATATTAATAGAGCTTCAACGAAAGTAGTACAATTATTTTATTTCAATCTCCTAATTAATTTGATGAGAGTTGACCTGCTGATTTGACCAATGGATTATTTTGGTTGAACCAACTAACAACCCAATTACCCATTGTTAACTTTTATGTTTTAATAAAAGTTTATTTTGTTGGCATTTTTATTTTTCCACATTTATAATTAAATTAATTGAATATTTTATTTGGTTGATTTGATTATAATTGGATTTTTCATGGACTTATTATCACATTATAATTTTAGTTTATCTTTGTTTAAATTAGCACATGTGATAATTCCTTATTTTAATTAAATAAGTGAGAGTCCAAGTGGGACACGAACCCTAGCACACGTCTAGGATGGCTTCCGTGTCCACGTTCGACGTATCATATGATTTGGTAAGATATTTTCCATATTATATTGATACATGATAAGGTAAGATCTTTTTTTCCATATTTGATTATTACCTTATTTGATTTATCCTACAATTAATGGTAATCTTATTCCTTGTAGGATTTGGTGGTTTATGGTAACTTGGAGACTTGGCCAACAAGTAAGACAAGTTGTATTAAAACACCAACAATTGAAGGAACACGTGAACACGTTTGGAGCATTGAAATTCGTCCCCTACCTTTCTCAAGAAACGTGTCTCCTTCTCCCATCCCGTGCATGGCTTTTTCGATCATCAATTGATCAATCCCATGCACACCAACCTTGATTATTAATTGATCTTGGTTCAAATCTCCGGGAGGGAGTCCACCAACCAATAGATCTGCCTAATAACTTGAAGAAATCAACACGGAGGTGTAGATTCGCTATGGAACGCTTTACAAGGAATCACTGAAGAGAGACGGGATGTCTGCTCGCATTACATGCTAAGGAAGATCGAACAGGGAGTTCTTTCATTTATTTCTTAGATGTTGCAATTAATTATGCGTAATTATTGCTTTTGATTTCCTTTGTAAAGTTTTAAACTGATTGGACGTGGTTGGTAGGTTTTGCTCGTAGGCGACGAGCACGTGGTTTTCACCCAATTGGGTTTCCACGTTAAAATTCTGTGTTTTTACTGTTTCTGTACTGCTTACTGTTTATTTCCGTATTTACGACCCAGACGCATCTGGCTTACGTAGACGCATCTAGGTTTCAGCAATTTGCAGACACAGTTGATATTAAACAGTAAACTGTTACGAGTTGAATCTGAGTAACAGAACACAGCACAGACTCATCTGGTCACTAAAATCAGATCATTTAGACAACTACAAACTTTCATTTTGGTATCAGAGCGGGTTCACTTTTATAAAGTGAGATCTAGTTGTCTAAATGGAGTCGTCTAATACTCTTAGACCCCCTATTCTCAATGGATCTAACTATCCCTATTGGAAAATTAGGATGGAAATTTTTATTCAATCTATTGATGAGCGTTGTTGGACTACCACCCTTGATGGATACATTGCGCCCACTGTTACTGTTAATGGTGTTGTGTCTGCTAAACCTAGAAGTACTTTTACTAATCCACAACGTATTGCTGCTTCTTATAATTCTAAAGCCCTAAATGCTATTGTTTCACATGTGGATGCAGATCAATTCAAGTTGATTTCCTCGTTAAGAACGGCTAAAGAAGTTTGGGATGCCCTAAAGATTGCGAATGAAGGTACCACTGCTGTCAAATCATCTAGATTGCAGATGATTACACATGAATTTGAAGTTCTCATCATGGATGAGAAAGAGGACTTTAGAAGCTTTTATGCAAGGCTAAGTGACCTCACAAATTCAGCAGAATCCCTCGGTCAAGGATTCATTGAGGAACAGATCGTGAAGAAAATACTCCGATCTCTACCGGACCGCTTCGAAGCAAAGGTAACCGCAATTGAAGAAAGTAAGGATCTCTCATCTATGAGAGTTGATGAACTTGTAGGTAACCTTATGACCTTTGAGATGTATCTGGGCCGACGCAAGAATAATAAGAAATGTGGAATTGCGTTTAAGGCAAACTGTGTGGATCCAGATGAATCTGATGGCCCAAAGTGAAGATGCATTTAATCAAAATATCAGTAGATGATGAGACAATGATTGACCTTATAAAGAAGTTCAAAAAGTACCTCAAAAACAACTCAAACTCTTCCAAAAGAAAGAACAAAAAACATATAAAGTGCGAGGAGTGTGAAGGATATGGGCACAATGCACTTGAATGTGGAAACACGCTGAAAAAGCCCAAAAATATTACTTGGCGCGATGAAGAGGCAGGATGCATCGACTCGGACTCAGACAAAGCGGAGATCTGAAAATCAGGTAATTACTTTCCTTTGCTCGAGAATCATCCGTGTCAGATTCTTTAAATTTGCCTTCTGCAGGTGTTAACGCAGATGCATCTGACCCGAGATCTGAGGAGCTGAAAGAAAAGCTTCAAAATGCGGAGGAACAGATAGATCTATTGGAGACCATGCTTGAGTTTAATAGACAATCATTTGCTCAATCTCAAAAAGAAAAAGATGATGAGATTGCCAAACTGAGAGACGAGCTAACCAAAACTCAAGAGAAGAACAAGGAATCTCAAATTGAGAAGAATTGCGATATTGCCAAACTCAGAGATGAGCTTGCTAAAGCTCATGAAAAGATCAAACAACTTGTTCTTGGCACAGCCAGATTAGATGAAATTCTCAGCTATGGAAGACCATCCGATGATAAATCAGGTCTTGGCTACGAAGGAAAAGGAAAAGGCACCGCAAGTGATCATGTTGTCTTTGTGAAACAAAGTGGTAAAGGAGATGATAACCAAACGGCAACAAGAGATAGCGGTGAAGCTATTTTGCCTCCAGTTACATCTGCAGCATCCAGTAGCAGCCAGGATGCATCTAACCCCTCCTGTAGTAAACTTACTACGTCTGCACCACTTGGGATCAGATACATCCGCATCAAACGAATAAGGCGGTGCTTATGCCCAAACAAACTCAAATCAAGGAAGGATCAAATCGACTCATGCTATCAGAGATAACACCGAGTTGTCCATTACACCCAGGTGCTACCTAACAAAATCAGATTCAAGACATGTCTACAGGAACCTACTCCCGATACATCCGCACATCAAGAGTCGAGCAGATACATCCGAGCGGATCAGGATCCGTAATCAAAAGCGAGGACCATCTATCAATTCTCAGAAACCGAGAGGTCCTATTGGAATGAAGAAGAAGTTTACTTAAACTCGAATGAGAGCCGAAGCTCCAGGTAAGTACTCTTCTTCTCATGCATGCCTTCACTATGGTAAATTTAATCATGATAAATTTGTTACTTCACATTCTTTGAGCATGACTAAGTCTTATCATGATAGGTATAATCCCCATGAACCTACACCTAGTTCTAGGTCCTTTACATCTAGTAATAATGCAAGATCATTCAAACTGAAGGGTAAAGGTAAAAATGGAAATGGTGATCAAAATTGTGGGGTTAGAGGACATAAGAAGCCATGTTGTCCTAAATTTTCCAAAAGCATACCAAACAAGTGTTCTAATAGAAAAAATTCCACCTCTACAACCAACTTGAAAGGGAAACAAGTATGGATTAGGAAAGTTGATTTGAAAGCTTATGAAAATAAGTTTGTTCCTTTTGAGCTTGTTTATCCCATTGATCCCACTTCTTTCACAAAATGAGATCCTCTTTATCATTTACTTTTTGTGTGCTTTAATTGTATTTTTTAAAAAAAAAAAAAAAAGATTTGCTTTTGTTTTGCAATTTTCTTTCTGCAATTGTTTTTCATTTAATACATGCATATAGGAAGAGTCTCATTCTTGTGGGTTGTAGATCGTTTGGCTACTGCAGAATGAATTTGAGTGCTGGAAGCTGACATTGAGGCAGATGTATCTGGCATACGACAGTTAATATGCCTCCAGATTAATCTGACAACACTTCAGTCGGACAATCCAATGGAATAAGTCACTACCGTCAATGCTATAAGGTTTTGTTTCTGATTGAGGCTCTATATCTGAGTGTAGACCTACGTTTAAAATTTTGCTTTTGGCATTGCACGCGATTCGATTGTCCAAGGGCAGGGTCAGTGGAAAAGAAGGCGCTAATCCAAGCCAAATCCATACCCCTCTTCAAACATAAAAATTAAAAAAAATGAGCGTAAATTGAAAGAAAAAGGGGGAAAAGTGCAAAAGATGATTTCTGGGGATTTAGCGTAGCTATTTCCACCTCCAAAAGACAATGCCATTTTATTGAAAAAGTCGGCAAGCCGGACTTGAGAATTCGCACTTTTACAGATTTTGAACAGTCCGCTTGTACGCCATGCTGAAAAGCCAATAAGTCAGGGCAACCATAAGGTATTTGATGGTGATGCATGATTGACCAAAGGGTGTTTGATTCACACACACACACATCGTAATTGACTTATATTAATGCGTCGTGAACTGTACACTGCCCAGATGCATCTGTCGCTGTGGAAGCCGACAGTACGCAGATACGTCTAAAAGTACTAGATGCATCTCGCTCTTAAATCTCGGGAAAATTTTAAATTTCTCATGCATTTTTGTTTACGACAGTACACACCAGTTTTGCCTTCCCTATTTTACCAACAAGGGGGAGTAGTAGGGTAGGGTATGTCATCCCTCTTTCGTCCGCTTTTGGGAAGCAAATCATTTTTACGTATGAAATTTGGTGTTAATTCGTTGATTTGCTTATGTGTTATTTCTCTTAATTCATTATCTAGTTTCGTGCTTAAATTGAGGGGGAGGATAACACACTTAGGGGGAGAAAACCTTGTGTCTATGAACTTTAATTCTATATTTATCGATGACAAGTGTTTTGGAAAAATAGAAAAAGCCAAAGGGGGAGATTGTTAACTTTTATGTTTTAATAAAAGTTTATTTTGTTGGCATTTTTATTTTTCCACATTTATAATTAAATTAATTGAATATTTTATTTGGTTGATTTGATTATAATTGGATTTTTCATGGACTTATTATCACATTATAATTTTAGTTTATCTTTGTTTAAATTAGCACATGTGATAATTCCTTATTTTAATTAAATAAGTGAGAGTCCAAGTGGGACACGAACCCTAAAGACACGTCTAGGATGGCTTCCGTGTCCACGTTCGACGTATCATATGATTTGGTAAGATATTTTCCATATTATATTGATACATGATAAGGTAAGATCTTTTTTCCATATTTGATTATTACCTTATTTGATTTATCCTACAATTAATGGTAATCTTATTCCTTGTGGGATTTGGTGGTTTATGGTAACTTGGAGACTTGGCCAACAAGTAAGACAAGTTGTATTAAAACACCAACAATTGAAGGAACACGTGAACACGTTTGGAGCATTGAAATTCGTCCCCTACCTTTCTCAAGAAACGTGTCTCCTTCTCCCATCCCGTGCATGGCTTTTTTCGATCATCAATTGATCAATCCCATGCACACCAACCTTGATTATTAATTGATCTTGGTTCAAATCTCCGGGAGGGAGTCCACCAACCAATAGATCTGCCCACAACTTGAAGAAATCAACACGGAGGTGTAGATTCGCTATGGAACGCCGTTACAAGGAATCATCAAGAGAGACGGATGTCTGGCCGCATTACATGCTAAGGAAGATCGAACAGGAGTTCTTTCATTTATTTCTTAGATGTTGCAATTAATTATGCGTAATTATTGCTTTTGATTTCCTTTGTAAAGTTTTAAACTGATTGGACGTGGTTGGTAGGTTTTGCTCGTAGGCGACGAGCACGTGGTTTTCACCCAATTGGGTTTCCACGTTAAAATTCTGTGTTTTTACTGCTTCGCATCGCCATCGCTTATTTCAGTATTCACGACCCAGACGCATCCGCTTACGAGACGCATCTAGGTTTCAAAGAATTTGCACATTAGTTGATATTAAACAAGAACTCGTTACGAGTTGAAATAAAAGAATGTAACACAAAGATTGACTATCCTGGTCACTAAAATCAGATCATTTAGACAACTACAAACTTTCACCCATTTTTCTATCCTTGTTGATCTCCTGATCGAATTTAACAACCATCGTACAATAAATAAATAAATAAAATACTCGCGTATTTTCGTTTAGATGCTTTTCATTGGAAAAAAAATATTTTCTTCTATTTTCAATTTTCTTATTCTTTGCGAATATATATTATAGATTAAGGTTTGTGTCTTTAAAAGTTAATATTATCTATTACTCATCGACTTTTAATCCTTATATGGGTGCATACATGGAGTATTGATTAATTTTAAAAGAAAATGTTTTTTTTTTTTTTTTTTGCTCTCTCTTTTCCATTTTAAATTATGTACCCGAACAGACTTGTATGTATAAAAACACCTTGATTTTTATCAAACTCAACTAGTCGGTCAACCTTGATCAATTCGGGGAAGTTTCAAGACAGCTTTTACCTATCAATTTTTGAATAATAAAAAATAAAAAAAATGTTTATATAAAATATGTTAACCAACCACGTACACCTCCTACGTACAAATCACTTTTGACTAACTATGACAGCTTGGAATATATGCTAAGTTGTAGACTTGTATTTATTGGAGGTGCTATTTGTGTTGTGTACTTGGTGGTGGCACTTTTGACCAAAAGCACCAAAAGTGTATTTTGGTTTTAACCATTGACGTCATAGAAGGAGATGAGATAGTTAATGCATTAATAATAATAATAATAATAACAATAATAATGATGATGATGGTGATGATGTTTAAAATATGATTTAATTATTAGGAAAAATTCATCGAATTGTGCTGCATAAACTAATGATTTTCATTGTGGACGCTTGACGTGATCTTGTTATTTTAATCATCACGTGAATTTTAGACCAATGACTATTATTTATATCATTTAATATTATGTCAATTGTTAATACTATTATTTATTAGAGTGAACTGATATTTTTCATATTCATTACTTAGTCTAATATATTTCATAATTGTCAATGAATATCATTTAATTAGAATGTTTTTAATTGCTTCTTTTTGTATGAATTGTGATATTGGAATTCATATTGTAAATCATTAATAAAGTAGTATCTTCAGATTCATTAATGTTAACATAATAAAATAACTCATAAAAACGAGTGGTCTTATACTACTCTATATATATATATATATGTTATAAAAGTATAGAAACAATAGAGAGAATTTAGAGAGAATGAATTCTAAGGAATTCTCAGGAATGAATTTCATTAATAACTGAAGCCCTATTTATAAGAAAACTTCGAATGGCACAATCGTAATTACATAATTTCATCAAGGGTATAATAGTCATTCACATATAATAATTACATCTTTTACCAAATTATTCATCCACCAAATTATTTCTCCACCAAATTATTCCTCATAATTCATAACCACCAAATTATTCTCAATTATTCATAACACTCCCCCTTGAATGACTATTAATACAAATGTCTTCTAGACCTGTTTGGAGAAAAACCCCGTGGGAAAAAACTTCCAAACCGATTGTAGGATAGCTTGGAGTGGTTATATACTGCTTCATCAAAACATTGCTCCTCCTGATGTCTAGCAGCGGTATAGGAGTATTCATGTGCTGCCTCGTTAAAACCTTGTCAAGAAAACCCAGTGGGAAAAAACTTGATCGAAGGAAAAAGAGTACAGCTGCTCCGTTTGATTTCATATCTTGAGAACTGATATCTTTACTTCTGGTAAATGATTTCAATATCATCATCGTTAGGATCTAAAGCATTAGCTCCATTATAACTTGATCCAATAGATACACTGTATCAATTTCTCCTATCGTTCTCAATATACCATGAATATGCCTCGTTAAAACCTTATTAGGAAAAACCCAGTGGGAAAAACCCTAATGAAGGAAAAAGAGTACATTATTCATGTGAATACGCCTTTAAAGTTGCCTCATTAAAAACCTTGTTAGGAAAACCCAATGGGATAAAACCTCAATCAAGGGAAAAAGAGTGCAACGCGTATTTTATACAAGTATGCTGCAAGCATTTCAAAATCTTTCATACATTTGTATGAGTATCATATACATTGGTTTTATACTCTTCGTTCATTTAGAGTGCATCAATTTTCTTACAAAACATTCACCATGAACACATGTCTCCAAACACACAATTTAAAGCATATAAATTCATTGTAAAAACATGTAAACATATAAGTAAACCTTCATAACTAACTAACACTTAAAATATATCATTTAATATTTAATACTCACTTAATAGGTTATTTCATTCCCAGGGTCTTAGCTCACCCTTTAGGGTACTCATAAACACGGGCTTAGCTCACCCGATCCTTTAATTTCCTTTTCGGTACTACACACACGATCGGTAATTTAACTTTCATGAGCATGCAACATATAATGACTACCATGCTTATCTTTAAACTTGAGCACTAGTCATCATCATCTCATCATCTCATAAGTTAAGGATTTCACATTCACCATTTATCATCTTCAATATATCTCAATATTTTCATTATCATTGCTCATATGTAGCGCTACATTTTCATACCGTGTCGACACTTTTCAATTTCATTTCTTTCCCCATATCGACATAACTTATCGAGATATCTCTTTATCAATCCTCTTTTAGGATTACACAATATAGTTATGTCTATATACTCTTCAAGAGTATATGTCTTCGTTATTAAGACCATCTTTTATATTTTGCTTTGATATAGATGATTGGGGAAATATCATCGCTTCTGGCGTGCTAACTTATCAAAGCATCCTAACTGATATATGTGATTGTTCATAGCCTTTCATGCATATTTGAACTTCAAGTTCGTATTTCAATTGCGAGGATATAACATGATGCATTTCACATATTATTTTCATTGCGAGGATATAACATGATGCATTTCACATATTATTTTCAACCTTTAATACTCCCTCATGCCGAGAAAATTTAGAACACCAAAGCGTCAGCTTGGTATGATTTTAATCATATATGTTCTCATCATTCAGCCTTAATATGGGAATTTAGACCGTTTGCATTCTATTCTCGATATCGGCAATTTATTTGAGGACTTTAAATAATTTGCCACATAATATCCCACTTGTATGCGCATACTCAAATCCTTCAGGGATTTATTCAAATCATTGAGATATATATATTTACTAGCTTTATCATTAAATCTGGAAATCATGCTCATACCGTGAGCAAATATTTCATAAATTTCAAATTACGAATCATATACACATGTGACTATCTAGTGGATCCATATAATAATATCTAGTAGTCCACATGGAGGATGAGTGGACCCATATTTCTCATCCTTTATTCCAGATATATTTGGGATTTATTTCCAATATTGGCTAGTAATGATTTCATCATTTATCGAGAACAATCATTGAAGAATTCTTTTAATTCTTCACTCGAAATATTGATTTCAATAATTATTTAAACCGGGATGGTCAAATCCGCTTTGCAAACGAGTATTATTGAACTTCTAGTTCAAGAAATTCTTATATCGATTTCACTAGTATCTGTATAGTACTCAACATGATTTATCATAGAAATAATTCACCGACATATTCCATCATCTTTTGGTGACATTATTGTCTACTACTATTCAAACACGGAGTTACAGCTCATACGCATCACATCTGGCTACTGATCAACTACGGAGTCTTAGCTCTTACGCTTCATATTATTTATTTAAAATCGGAGTCTTATTTCATACGCGTCGTATTATTCTATAAATCATCAAAATTATTGCAAAATTCATCCTAACAAGGGTCTATACATTATAATGGATCATATGCTCTCAAATCTTCGAAAATACTATCCATCACTACCGATCAAAATCCTAAAAAGGATTTATTGATGTAGGTTGGAAAGATTAAGGATGCTAATGAATAAGGGTATCCCACAAGATATCCGATGCTTGATTGAAGCAAAGGTTCGATTATCTGGTGAGGTTTCAATTCCCTCTAAATACATGCCTGGTATGGGTAAAAGTAGTTTTTCAAAGAAACGGAGAGCAAAAAGATTAGGAGGATGCTACAAATGTGCTCGGTGGACATGTGACACTCGATGTAAATCTGTGGGGTACTTGTCCTCAAACCGAGAAGATAAAATAGCATTCATTAAAGATGGATTGAGTAAGGAGCCTTTGGATGATATTCAACGGGCTCTTGAGACACATCCTAGTGGACACGTACAAGGTGAGCTAATGGCCTTACGGGCCAAATTCAAAGATCAACAAACGCGTTGTAGTCTTGAAAAACTTACTTTAGAAGATCCTGTTTGTAAATTTAGTAGAAAATTTTAGTATAATAATTTTCTGATATTAATATAAGGAAGCTCGGTGTAATAACGAAGATCAATGTTTTTCTTGTAATTGTAAATATTGTTTTTCGATTTTAAGATATATATATGTATATATATATTATTTTTTAATCACCGACAGGTATATGTCATTTCGCTAAAATTTTTCTACCATTTTCTCTTTCATATTTGTCAAAAAGTAAATAGTACAATCAATTATCGGTTTGAAAATTTATCTTTAAATAGAGGGATTCTTGTCTCTCATGTTGAAAGTATAGTGCAAAAAGAGAGATAGGAATAGAGATGGATGTGGAGATTTTAGAATCATCTCATACAAGTCAGCTTTTAGCTCGCCATATTAAAACCGTATGTATTCTTGGTGGATCTAAACTGGTAGGCCATATCCAATATATGGATATGGCAAACCGACTCGTAAAAGAGTTAGGGAGACAGGAAATCAATATACTATATGGAGGAACCAACAACAAACTTTTAGCTAGACTTATAATGGCCGCACCATCATGGGGAATAAGAGTTTCGAGTGTAATACATTTCCATCTAGTTGGATCTAATACTCGAATTGGAGCCAGTTCTACCATGGGTCCAGCAGGGTTGGTGCTACAAGCGCAATTCATCCACAACTGCATGATGTATATGATGAATAATAGTGATGCTTTCATTGTCCTTCTAGGCGGCTACAACACACTGGAGGAAATATTCAATATAGCCTCGTTGGCACAGTGGAACTTTCATGTCAAACCAATAGGTTTGTTGAATATTAACAATTTCTTTGATGGCTTACTGGCGTTTCTAGATCAGGTGTAAATAATAAGTTTATCTCTCATTCAATGAAAAATACTTATTTCGCTAGCATCGCTTGATGAACTACTCATCAAATTTCATGCATATGTTCAAGAATTGTGGAAGCCCAGTCCGCTTGGCCATGCATCATCGGGTGTCAAGCAAAAAGAAATTCGGATCCTTTAAATATCTCATTATGAATCCTAATGTTGATGGTGGCAGAGTTACTGAGTATTTATACTCTCGACGCATCCCTCATTTATGGATTCAAGATGTATTTTCTTTTTGCATTTCTATATTTTCGAGTGTTTAATGCCATCTTTTGATATTCTCAATATGTTCCAATTCGGCTGTTTTGTACTTCTTCTGGAGTAATAATAATAATATCATATTGGCTTTATTCAAATACAGAAATCTAGTGATTATGCTTCTTCAATAGCATTTTATTCTCATATTAATACAATCTCATATCATCGATGAGATTACTTCATATAATCTCTCCATGCGATATATTTTCTTTGATTTATCAACATGGGATCTATTGAGCATTTTACTTTCATCTATTTATCCAATGGTAACCTCAGGTACCACTTACTCAATTTTTTCTCCATTAATATTCGGTAAATATGGAGAATAAATTTTATTCTTATTATCTACTTCTTCAAGAGTAGGATTAGAATGTTTGATCAACTACTTCTTCTGGAGTAGGATTCGTTATAACAAATCGTGTAGTATAACCCACCACATTGAAAATATGCACACCAATCGTGTGGTATTACCCACCACATTGGAAATATATGCGAAATCTAAAGTGCGTAAATTTAAATTGTAGAAATTAAATTTCCTCCAATAGGTGGTCGAACCTACCTTATGAGAATTATTGCAATAAATATAAATTTACAGAATTTAAATTACGAGAATTAAAATGCATAATGATTAACTACTTCTTCAGGAGTAGGATCTGCTTAGTAGAAGGTATTACTCATCACTTAGCATATAAAGTGCAAAAATATATAAAACCTTCCGTTTAGTGATGGTTGAACCCATCATCAAGTAGGAGGTGTTGCAGTAATTAAATTACAGTAAATAAAGTGCGAGAATTAAATATTGAACTGCTTCTACGGGAGCAAATTTGTTCTTCTAGAACAAATACTCATTACTTCTACAAGAGCACACTTATCCTTCTAGAATAAGTACATTATGTAATCGAATTCTTCGGGAGTTAAAATAATATTCCGATCTTGTAACTCAAATGGACTTCAAGCCATTTTATATAATCAATGGATTTAGAATTTCTTCATGAATATTCTATCCATTTTTCACTGTCGTCAAAATTAGGTCGGTTTTACCCTAAAGGTAAAATTGTCCATTCCAATCCGCAAAGGTAAAATTGTCAAAAATATTTTATCAATGTTTTACGATTGGAAAATTATCTCCTTTCTACTTCAATTTATCAATATCAAAATGTTCAAGGACTATTTTGTAACTTTTTCAAAAGTTGGGGTACTGTTTTGCAAATTTTTGAAAGTCTACCTTATCAATATTGGTGTCAAATCGAAGCTCTCGTTAAATCGAGTATAATGGAATCGAGAAAATTTGATTTTGATAACGTATGCTCCTTATATCTCGAGAAAACGAATATTATAGTTTAATATATTATTATATTATAAAATCATATGATTTACCTTTTTCCCTTTCTCCAATTATTCCATGGATGAGATTTACTTGCAATCCATTTACGTGATCGGAAAATTCTTTGGACTCTATTCTTCCAATTTTGGGATTTCAGACATCTCTAAGCAGGTTGTGTAGAAGGAGGAATTGTGTGAGAGGAATATGAACAAAAGGAAATTTTCAATGATGTATTTGCAAAGAGAGAGTTATTTAGGATTGATGAGGATGAATTAATTCATTGGTAATAATCAAGTTTCTGATACAGAAAATCATATATAAGATTTAATCAGAGTAACATACTCTTCATATTACTCAAAGGGTTAGAGACTGTACGATAACGCTGTTATAAAAGATGTAAACAATAGAGAGAATTTAGAGAGAATGAATTCTAAGGAATTCTCAAGAATGAATTTCATTAATAACTGAAACCCTATTTATAGGAAAACTTCGAATGGCACAATCGTAATTACATAATTTCATCAAGGGTATAATAGTCATTCACATATAATAATTACATCTTTTATCAAATTATTCCTCCACCAAATTATTCCTCATAATTCATGACCACCAAATTATTCTCAATTATTCATAACAATATATATATATATAATATTATGAATATATATATATATATAATTAAAACGTCAATTTGGTATGATCTTTACCACACATATTAATGACAATATTTTTGTAATTTGAATAATTAAATGGTGCAAATATACATACGTACAACATGGTGATTGGTGACTTGTGAGTACTCAAAACTCAAAAGAAGTCAATCGTCCACTAGAGTTGGGTTGAATAAAATAAATAAAATTTAAAATAGTAGAATGCAGTTTGACTTCATCAACGGGGATAAAAGAATGTCTCAGTCAAAGTTCTCCATCATTTTTACCATTCTTGTTCCTCGTATATACTGATACTACGCGTATAGTGCGATAGACTCCAGAGTTAGAAAATCCAACAATAAAATTATTTTTTCATTAGCCCCAACCCCCCCCTTTCCCCCCCCCCTTTTTTTTAATTATTGTTTGTATAATTCATCCGTTGGCTTAATTTAATCACCGGTAATGAGTTGTATTTATAAATCTCAAGGATGTTCCGGTCCGCCCGGGCGGACCGTAGCTTATAGTCTGTCCGGGCTATTTTCTCCATCGTCTGAACTCCATTTTGAAATTCGAAAATTTTGTTGGATTCATCACGACGAGACGGAGCTCCAGCAATTTGGAAAAAAAATTTTGGACACTGTGGCGGCCTGTGGTGACCGATCAACGATCAGTCAAAGTTTTTGGCCAATTTCAACAAAATTTTCGGATTTCAAAACGGAGTCCGGACGAGGGAGAAAATCGCCCGGGCGGACCGTAAGCTACGGTCCGCCCGGGCAGACTGGAATATTATGCAAATCTTGGTGCTAACATATACTCTCCCTGTCCCAAATATATAGATCTTTATTAAAATTATTATTATTGGAAAAAAAGTGAATAGTTCAAATAATTAACTTATTTTATAAGTCTATAAAATTATTGGAATTATCAATAGATTTTAAAGCATATGAAATTAAATTACGGTATAATATAAATAGAAAAAAAATATTATTATTCAATATAGAGAGAAACTTACATAATTGAAACAAAAAAGAAAAGAAAAAAAAAAAGAAGAGTCTACATAATTGAGATGAAAGAAGTATTTTGTATATAATTAATGTAATTGTTGTGCAAGCTAGGCAACAAGTCTTGCATTACCGTGCAAGACTCGAGAGTAGACCCAAAGTTTGGGCAACTTTCAAGAAATTGAATTGATCAAAGTGAAGTACTTTCCAAAAGGAAACAGAGTCAAGGAAGAAAAATGGAAATTAAGTAAATATAGGATTATATGTGACTTCTAAAGTGAAATTGTTTGAAACTTTCCCGAGGGCCCAACCTTGACGTCCCAAACTTCATCAGAAAGAATGTAGAAATATTTTCCAATAAGGAGACAAGTATGTACCTCTCAAATTTCAATAATATTATTTATACCAATACCACTATCGAAAGAGTATACATACAAGTAATTTGATGACATTTTGTTAGTACTGTTTTACATCTATATATAATAACAGCAAAGGATAAAAATTGTTGAAAGCATAAACAAAAATTTTCGTTCATCAATTATGTGTAAGTTTTTCGATAATATTTGTGCAAATATCACTATTTTTCAAATTGATAAATGATTTTAACATAGAACATTTTGTTTAAAGCAATGCAAATTGCAAGAAAGTCATTAATAAGGATATTAGAAATGCAAATTGCATTAAAGTCATTTAGGCGAAGACTTGGTTGAAGACTTGGTTGACTCTAGTGTCATGTAGAGAAACTAGTAATTGCACCCGTGCGCTGTGTGGGAAAAAATCAATGCATAAATACAATTTCTTCTTCATTAATACAAATTAATTTCATATTGAATCATTACCACCATATAAAATAAAAACAGTTTCTCTAATACTTCATTGGAAAATTTTCACAAATTTTAATTGGAATACTTCTTTAGAAGTTCTATTCGTTCGATTCCTGTCTTTGTAATATATCAACTTTATTAATCCTTTCTGGCTCATCACTCTTGAAATGGCAACATATAATTGTGCATGACTAAATACCAACATCTTCAAGAAAAACTAACATGAGACAATAATTGACCTTGCCTCATTGGGATTAATATTCTTTGACCCGAATTTTTCCTGTCAAAATTTGTGCTTAAATGACATGAGAACCCAATTTCGTAATTATCAATCTCACATTAACATCCAGACACACGATGAATATTTGTCAATAACATGATCAGATCACCTACTTTGAAACACAAATTGTGATTAGGTAAGCCAAAACACTTTATATCATTCAGGAATTCCATGGAATATAGTCCTTCAAAAAATCCAGCACTTCTATCTCCTTTACGTATTCAGTCTAAGCTCAAATAAGTTTTTCCAATTAAAATCATTCATAGACACCATGTATACATTGATCGCATCAATGCTTTTGTTAATAGTAACAAAGTTTAAATGGAATTAATATCATTAAAGAAAAAATATAATATCATTAATTTTTATTATAAAAATATCGCAAATTTAAAAATAATTTTTTACGTATAACAATCATATTTGTATTTGTTAGGTTCTTATTATTATCAGATATTAATATTTTCAAACCATTGCAATACATAACTCCTGATACTGCAACATACAACTTATGAGTTATGACATTGAATTCGAATTTCAAATAATAACTAAACATTTGTAACTAACAACTATATCAATTTACAACTAAATAAAATCAAGATTATAGTACATTTAATAAATAATTAAAATATATATAAATAAAAATAGTGATTTGTTACAAACTGGGAAAATGCATTAAACTACCACTCAATGTTAAAAATAATGCAACACTTAATAAAAAGTTATCATGATAAAAATCGTTAGTCAAATATTTTCCAATTTCTAAATTTTAAGTTTATAAATTTATTTAAAAATTAAATATTTGAAAAAAAAACACTATAATTGCAAATTTTCCCAAATTTTTTTTAATAAAAAGGCTAATGTTGTTTTAACCAAGCAATTTTTTTAGACTGTTACATAAATAACTATATCTATAATTGATGAAATTAAAAAAAAAAATATTTTAGCGAACATACGATTAAATCATTATAAATTAAAAATATACAGTCATCTACTTAAATAAGAACTACAATGCAGGGCAAATTTTGTACATCAAATAACAAAAGGTACAACATTTTAAGTCAAATATTTTTTTTAATATTTTATTCTTTCAAATAGATAGGAAGCTTATATGGCACTTAGTAAAAAGTTAATCCAATTTACTCTCTATAATGATTTTTTTAATCTACAAAATGAAAATAATTTTAAATCATTGTTAGTTAATAGGACTATAAGAGCTTATATTTACAAATATATGAAATATATGATTTTATTTTTTTAAAAAAATAAAATATACAGTATAAATGTTAATTTAATTTTAGTAAACCAAAAAATAATTTAGAAATAAAAAATAATTTATAAAATAATTTCAGTTACATTATATGTGGTACCCACCCATAATAAAGGTAGAAAAGAATAGTTACATTGTTTAAAATATTATTAAAATATACATTAAATCATTCATCTTTTAGTTAATAAATATACTGTTTTACCTAATCATGTAATAGTTAATCAATTATAGTTCAATTAATTAATTAATTATGGACGTACATAGCTTTATAAAATATAGTTTTATTATTTAAAACTTTAATCTAAACCAAGGAAATTGAAAAGGAAAGAATAAAAAAATAATTTGAAGAAATTTTAGAGAGAGTGGTAAATGAGAAATATGTATGAAATACGAAAGTTGAAAATCCCATATTAGTAACCAACCATAATCACTATTCTAGTAACATCACATGTCCAATTCAAAATTTCAGTTAAATAAAAGTTTTTTAAAATAAGTAAGTTGGTAATTCTCAAACAACCTATAAGAATAATTAAAATTTAACATTCTAATTCAACTTTTGCCATAAAATAGCATTTAAAAGAATTTCCAAAAAATCATAATGATCACGTTGTTATACAAATATTATAATTCTCGATTTGTGAATAAAATACTCATTCAAATTCAATTAATTCCTACTAAAATAATGAATATTTTTATATGAGTTTTTTATGTTTTAATATTTTTTATATTGTGTGTGTATATATATATGTATAAAGAATAAATAAATATTTTGTAATAGCATTAATGTAAAACAAATATTTTGTAATAGCATTAATGTAAAACAAATATTTTGTAATAGCATTAATGTAAAACAAAATGTCAATAAGGCAATAGTGACAAAATTATATTTGGACATTCGAAAAAATATAATTCAGTAAAAGATATTATAAAAGGACAACACTTTCACAATGGTATTTATTATGAAAATTGTGTTAACTTATAATCTCTCAGTTAATTTAGATAATGACTCAAAAATTATACTTGGACATTCAAAAAAAATAATTGAATAGAAAATATTACAAAACGATAACATTTTCACAATCGTGTTTATTATAAAAATTATGTTAACTTATAATCTCTAAGTTGATTTAGAGTATTTCTTACATAAATAAATGTATAGTTTATGACTATGCATCACTTATTTACAAAATTAATTTTAATATTAATGTATTATATTTTAAAACTAATAAAATATTTGAGTTGCTAAGAAACACTCTCTCTGTCCCATATATATACATCTCTTTAACTTTTCACACAGATTAAGGCTTGCATTAGAAATATTAATAATGTAAATAACTTTCCTGCTTTACCCTTGTTAAAAAGTTTAAAAAGTTATTGAAATTATCAAAACATTTAAAGGTGTATAAATTAAACAGGGGTATAAAAATAAATGGATTGAAAAGAGCCTACATAATTCGGACAACCAAAAAATGAATAAGAGCCTATATATTTGGGACGGAGAGAGCATGCAAAGAATTTACGATTTTCAAAAAATTAGTATTATTTAGAAAATATTTAAGTAAAAAAATATAAATTGAAATTATAATTATAATAATAAAAAATTAGTAAATAACATAAATTTATTAAATGTGATACGACAAATACAACTCAAAATGTTGAAAAAGAAACACCAATATAAATCAAAATTATATTTGGACATTCAAAAAAATATAATTCAATAGGAAATATTACAAATCGATAACATTTTCACAATCGTGTTTATTATGAAAATTATGTTAACTTATAATCTCTTAGTTAATTTAGAGTATTTCTTAACATAGCACATTTTTGTTTAAAGCAATGCAAATTGCAAGAAAGTCATTAATAAGGATATTAGAAATTAATGCAAATTGCATTAAAGTCATTTAGGCGAAGACTTGGTTGACTCTAGTGTCATGTAGAGAAATTATAAACAAGGAACAAATATAATTCACCATAATGCATGAATTCAATTATTATTATTATTATTATTATTATTATTATTATGGACTGTCTTGTCTAAAGACATTGGATTATGAGTTTTAGAGATATATAACCAAAAAAATTACTTTTAAATATTCATCTTCTAGCACTTGTTCAGACCAAAGTAGAGTTTTTCCAGAAAAGATTTTAAAAAGTACTTAAAGTGACAAGGTAAATTTAAAAAATATGTGTAGATAAGTGATTTAAACAATCTTCTAAAATGTATTAAAAAAAAAAAACTTAAAAAACCAAGTTACAAATATACTTTGGACGAAACCGACAGCACCACCCCCCCTCCTACAACTCTCAATCAATTTTTAATTGTACATCATCTCTGTCTCACTATGGACTATCCTTGAGAATCGGTTTTATAATTATTCTTTACTCGTCAATGTGGTGGATACAACCTTCTCCGACAAAGTCCTAGAAGTAATTCTTTTTTTTTTTTTTCCTTTCTTTTCTTTTTTTTTTAATGAAATTCTTTTTATTCTTAATGATGTGTCATCATTACAAAACAAATAAAACTTAAAAGTAAAAATGTGATTAAAGAGATGCAATCTTGTTCGAATGCTTAATACTAAACACTCGTCAGAAATTGTGAAAAAAAAAAGAAGAAAACACTCATTGATTTTAATGTCATGTTGATCAAATTAAATTTATTTTTGGATGCCTGTTTGAAAATTACGAAATGGATATTAAAAGATATTAAAGAATTATCAAATCAAGATATGAGTGATTAATAAGAATGAGTGAGTAAAAGTAAATTTAATTTCATGAAATTTAATGTGAATCAGACAAGCCTAATTAAATCACCGGTTTGCAAATCTATAAATAAGTATATAAGTACGAGATATGCTTTCTTTGAACGTTTCCAAAAAGAAAAATGTTATTAGTATAATTAGATGTACAATAAGGTGTGCAATACACTCATGCATGAGTTGATAATCGTTTGATTTTAAAATGATATTATGTGTAAAAACATAAATTCTTACCAAATCCATATATTGTATAAGGTTTTGATCAAGTGTTTGCATATGGGTATGTTACAGTGCACACATGTGAGCAGTTCACCGACATGTATCCCCCTGATGGTTAGGGGAATTGTGGCACCCATCCGATCATATGTGGACACCATATTGTGCAAATATGTGGGTATCAGATTGGGACCGACTTTAACTTCTTGTATTTGTAGCAAGGTTTATAAAATGATAATAATAATAATAATAATAATTTTGACTTTTTTTTTTAATACTTATTACTGTAACAACCGTTCACTTGATATACGTACCGATCCTTAAAAGTCTAGGCCACGTGTTCTCCGCTGTCTCGCGCACCCCACCCCACCCCACCCCACCCCGCTCAAACCCGTCTTCTCGTTCCCATATATATGGGTGTGAAATGCTTTGCTCCTGTAAAGTGTAAACTCCGAATACCGAATTAGCCCTACAAAATCTAACCCATTATGGCATTATCCCACTTCTATTAAATCACCCACTGGTATACTCTCATATGCATTCTATCGATTCCGATTCTCTATCTATTCTTTACACGCCAGAGATTTCTTTGTTCGTTTAGTTTCTCTCATTAAGGTGAGTTTTAATCACTCTATTGTATAATTTACATCTTTTCCGTTATGCTTTTGATCTTCTTTCTTTTTCGTCATTGTGAATAATGGGTTTCGTTCATCACAATTGCGACTGTCATTTCGTCGAACAGATTCTCGTAGATCTTTTGTTTGTTTTAATCGAAGGAATGATAGTATATTTTGGTTTCTTCGTACTATATCGTACTGTCAAATCCATTGTCGCTGTGAAATTTCAAACTCTGTCGGCTTCGTTAGGTGCCATTATGATTGGATTTGCATTTTGTTTGTTGGGGTTTAGGAATTTATTGTTTTTAAGTCATTGAACAGCTCATTGCTCTGTTGTCTTGTTTGCAATAATTGAGTTGCATTTATTTCATGTGATTTTGTATGAATTTGAGACACCTAATTCATATATAAATCCAAGGATGTTATATATATACTAAGTGAAGTGATTATTACTACTTTACAGGAATCAAACATTCATAAGTTGTTTCAAATCCATTTCGAAATTGCATGGGGATTTCTTGTTCCTGCCCGCTTGCTTCTTGTACTGATCTAGAAAATGGCTTTCAATCACTAATCAACTATGGAGAATATGATCTCAAAACACCTGTTCGATCCCTTGCCTATGAGGAAAATGACTCGGAGAAGGCAAAATTGATGATTGAAGAATCTGTCAGTTTTAAAGCAGAGGAAACTCAAATGATGAAAGAAATCCCACGAATGCGGGTTTTGGATATTGAAAGCCCGAAACACGAGGCCGCTATAAAGTTGCAAAAGGTGTATAAGAGCTTTAGAACGAGGCGAAGGCTAGCAGATTGTGCGGTTCTGATCGAGCAGAGCTGGTGGAAGCTGTTAGATTTTGCAGAACTCAAGCGTAGTTCAATCTCGTTCTTTGATCTTGAGAAACACGAGTCCGCGATTTCGCGTTGGTCGAGGGCTAGAACCCGAGCTGCCAAGGTATATTTCAAGTTTCAACACATCTTTATGTGTTTTAGCGAATCTATTTTCGATCATTAATCTTGGTTATTTCTTTGCTTATGTAGGTTGGGAAAGGTTTATCAAAGAATTGCAAAGCCCAGAAACTTGCTTTACAACATTGGCTTGAAGCAGTAAGTAGTTCTTAATTTGCATCTTTTTTTTTTATTTTTATCCCATGTATGGAGCCTAATTATACCTGACCAGATCAAGAATTGCTGTTAAAATAAATTTTCTCTTTTCATTTTGAATGGAGTAGATTGACCCGCGACATCGTTATGGTCACAATTTGCATTTTTATTACATCAAATGGTTGAATTCTCAAAGCAAAGAACCCTTCTTCTATTGGTAAGTCTTCGATAGAATTAATTATTACATAAACAACGGTTATCTTTTTGAAGAACGAAATTATTTGACATGAAAGTTGGGGCACTATATTAATTACACTATTCCAACAACACAGGCTGGACATAGGAGAAGGGAAGGAGGTTAATCTGGTCGAGAAATGTCCTCGGTTGAAACTTCAGCAGCAGTGTATAAAGTACCTTGGTCCTGTACGTCTTTTCATCCATGAAAGCTTGTTCATTCGCTTTTGGTTGAAGTAAATTTAAATTTTTCTACTGATAATTTTGTTCTGTTCTGCAACAGATGGAAAGAGAGGCTTATGAAGTGTCAGTCGAAGATGGGAAGCTATATTACAAGCGAACGGGGAAGATCCTCGATACCACTCGAGAACCGAAGGGCGTTAAGTGTATTTTTGTGCTCAGTGCCTCTCGGACGTTATATGTCGGCAAGAAAAAGAAAGGCATGTTTCAGCACTCTAGTTTCTTGGCCGGAGGAGCCACTTTGGCTGCTGGGAGGATGGTTGTCGATAATGGCACCTTAAAGGCAGTTTGGCCCCACAGTGGCCATTATCGCCCGACCCCTGAAAATTTTGAGGACTTCAAATCGTTTCTGAGGGAGAACAACGTGGATCTTTCCGATGTTAAGGTAAGAGAAACTTATGCAACCGATGTTGTTTTTATGTTTTTAAAACTAGTAAACATTGTAATATCAAGGTAATCTTAATCTCAATCATGTGCAGCTCGATTCAGTCGATGAAGAAGAAGAAGAAGAGGAATCTGTCAGAAAGAAGAGCAGATTACACTTGAGGACTACTTCGTCTGAAGACGACCTGGAGACGGAAGAAAACAGTATTGATAATTCCACTTTTGATAATGTTGATTCAAGAGAAGACGAGAATGGAACGCAGATGTCGAGGTCGAGCTTCAGTCGAAAACTGACTAATCTTCAAATACCAAGCAACGAAGATTTATTAGAGCAATTCGACTGTGACAATCAAACCGAACCCATTGATGCATATAAAAAGGACGAAACCATTCCCAAAGAAGCGATTTTGCAGAGGATAAATTCGCATAAAGAAACGAAGTCGTATCAATTGGGGAAGCAACTATCTTGCAAATGGAGTACGGGAGCTGGACCTCGAATTGGATGTGTGAGAGACTATCCTTCGGGGCTACAATCGCACGCTTTAGAGCAAGTGAACTTGTCGCCAGTTAGTGATCGACGACTAAGATTGGACTCCCCATCTAGTGCATCTACACCAGACGCATGCAGCATCAGCCATTCTAGAATGCAAACTTCGCCGTTGTGTAGAGGGCCATAGCGACTCTATAGCGAAATTATCGAAGTTTATTCTTTGATTAACTTATTCACTTTTTTGGGGGGGGTGTAGGCGCCTTTGAAATCTGTTTCAGGGGACGGGGTGAGAATCGAACCCGAGCTTGCTTCGAGGTTCGGTCATGTTGTTACCACTACAATAACCGATCACTTCTCAACTTATTCATTTTTAGTTGGCCGAAAAAATTAAAGGGATATAGGGAATTCTTTGACACTATTTTTTCTCTTGGAGTTTTCCGACAATTTTATTTATTTAGTTGTATTTAAACATGTATACAGCCATTGTTTTTTATGTTTTATGTTTTATTTTTGATAGCAACCAAATTATTCATTAGTTGCATCTGAAAGCAATGCATCAAGGATCATAGACGGACATGACCCTAAGTCCCTAACCATTCAAAAGAGCTCTAGACAAGGAAATAGCCGATGTAGCAAGCCGGGGAGCGGCATGATTAACGGATCTACGGACAAAAGAAAAATGGACATTACGATAATCGTTACAAAGGAAAAGATAATCCTCAATGACACCGAGTCAGGCATTAAATTTAGACCTTTGTATTTGTAACTTTTCAATTTAGTCATTTATTTAATTCGATTTTCTTTCTTTTGAAAACTAAAATTAAATAATTTATATCCATACACAAAAAAATAGTTTTCTTTTGAAAACTAATTATTTTTTTTTTTTGGTGGAAATTATTTTTATATTTCAATTTTTAATTATTATTTATTCTACTATATTACATATTTTTAAGTTATAAATCTTACCTATAAGCATATCATGTAAAATAAAGATGATAAACTTTAGTAAACTTTTTCAATTTTTACTTCCTTTTTTTTGGGGGAGAGGAATCCTGAAAATCGAAAGTATAGCTCATGGTAAGGTTTTTTTTTATAAATAGATTTTTATGTATTTAATGTAAAATAGGCGAGAAAATAAATGTTATTACATAATAATAGAGATTTGTGTTATATCGGATTTGTTCAAGTACCCACTGTGGGTACCGTATGGTACCCACAGTGGGCACGTGGCGCCACCAGGTGGCGCCACGTCATCACACCGAAAAAATTTTTATTTTTTATTTTTTTTTTGAATTTTTTTTTGGTATCTACGTTAAATTAGACGAATAATACATCGCTTCTTTTTGATGGTGGGAGTCTCACCCGAACCTATGATTTTTTCCCGATTGTGGAGTGCAGTAAGGTACCCACAGTGAAATACAGATTAGGACTGTGTGTTATATATATAAGTCCCACAATATGTGAATATAATTAATTTGATCAAATTTAAATTTAAAAAGAGTGAAAAAAATATATAAAGATGAATAAAAAATCTAGCCCTATCATGGGCATAAAGGCAATAACTTCTCATCATGTTATCGTGTTTCAAGAACTATTTTATTATAAAATATTATACCCACAGTGAATACATGTTCTCCCCTGATTGATGGGGGGCTGATGGGGCGACTCCTCCCACTAATCAATGGGTGATATCTACCCATTGTGGGTAGGATATCCTACCCACAGTGGGTAGGAGATCATTACTCATATAAGTAAATTATATTGGACTAGACACTATTTAATAATCAATTTGAGAGATTAACAATGATTGCAAATTAATAAGCTCAAGATTATAATCAATTCGATCTACATACTTCTTTTGGAGTACAGCAATCAATCTCGCCACAAATTCAAATTCTTTAACATTTTGGTAATGATAGATCACAAAATGTTCAAAATCACTTAGCAGTGTTCTCCTATATGTTTTTACATATTTTTACACACTTTTTTCAACTCCACTTATTCTCTCTCTTATTTCACATTCACATATTTCGTAGGACTTACCTGTACTACACAAATCTCCACCATTCAATTCCACTCATTCTCTCTCCTATATCACATAAAAATTTATTTTTATACGCGTCCTATGAGTTTATAAATACTCTTATTTGGATTTAACAATCTAAGCTCTGGTCATTATGGCTACAAATAAATAACCGTTAAAATTAATCTTTGTAACTTCAATCAAATATAAAACATCCTAATACAAGCCTTTTACTTTTCCATGCATCTATCATATCATCTACATACTTTTCCATGCAAAATCTTGGTGTTGTAAAAGCATTTCTATTTGGGGGTGGGGGAAGTTGGTGGGGAGGGCAAAAAACCCAAATATGGATTTTTCTGCCACCTCCTCCACAAAGCCAAATAGCATGAGGAGGTAAAAACCCATTTTTATTGGATTTGAAGGGGAAAAAAGATATTCCACCCTCTCTTTTTCCCTACATTTTTCCTCCATCGTATTAGAATTGCTCTAAAATACCTACTATATACTTCATGCAAAATCCTTTTTCACTGGGTTACAAAGCTCACGGTTTTCAAGTTCTAGAGAGACTAAAACCATGACTAAATTTGACATTACTCACAAGAGCTGTGCCGAACAGACCCTTCCAAGTAAATAAGTAAATTTTTTAGGTCATCGACTTAAAAATATCGGACAATAGTTAAGATGGGTGAAGAATGAAGATACAGAAGAAGAAACCAGGCAGGAATAAGAATTTCAATATGTAGTTTCTTATACTTGCATAGTCTGCAGTCTTATATGCTTATACTTCTGCTCTGTGTTGAAGCATCTCGCGCTCTCTGTCAAACCTTTGGTCAAAACTTGTTTCAACCCTTCAACACCCTCATGCAGAGCAGCATCAATCTTGACAACCGAAAAGCGACAAATATAACTTTTCCCATTATAATGGGACAAAGGTGCAATGGTTTTTCACCATATATATACTTATGTAGATGCATAAGAGAACTTAGAACCATGTGATGTTGCGAAAAGTTAATACAATCTATGGTCAAATAGTCGATGAAAGTTGTGGGTCGATTGAATTTGTGGTTAAAAACGAGTTTGACAAGCTTTTCAGCAAACAAAAGCTTTGCCAAACAAGTACTTGCGAGAGACCAGTAACAAAGAAACTTTAATGTATCATGATTTAGAAACAACACACAATTCCAAAGATTTGTCAGAGGACGTGCTGTCTGAGTATTTTGACATCTAGAAATGACAAGAATGAAATAGACATACCCGTTGTTGAGCTGTTGCATTGAACTTTTGGAGTAAGAAGGCTTTCGGATCCATTTGACCAGGAGGCCTCCCTATGCCTAGTGAAGTAATCATTTTTCATTTGGTCATCTATAAAAGGATTCAAGAGGACAAAAAACTGCAAATATTAAACTTGAGAATTTAAACTGACCAATTCTTAACCGAGGAAACTCCCTATTCCCACGGAAATGATAGATCACACTCTTCATCCTAGAAAATTAAGAAACATTGAGATCAGGGTGAATCAGACTCCATTCTGGAGAAAGCGAAATCCATCAAAAACAAATGTCGTATTTCTCGATGAGGGGATAGCATATTAGAGTTAGACAGATATCCACAATATAGAAGGAACATTGCTATATCAAGTTCAAAAAGATAATAATAATAATAATAATAATAATAATAATAATAATAATAATAATAGTAATAATAATAATAATAATCATAATAATAATAATAATTACATAAAATTTTAGATTAAAACCAGTTCAACGGGTAAAAAGAATCATTCACAAATCGCTGCTGGAATCTTCAATATTCAGAAAATGTGGCAACAATTTTAACAAAATATTCAAAAAACAAGCCGCATGCAATCAGTGATAATGAATGCTTGATCAAAGCCTATGAAGTAGCAAAGATGAATAGAGGTTACACATAAAGTACACAAAAGATCAAGAAAAGTCTTGATCTTTTGCGTTTATATCCAACAGGACGGAATGGAGAGTTTATAGGAGACTGTTTATATCCTTAGAGAGTATTCTCTGCCAACTTCATATGGTAAAAGGTTAACCGGGAAGGGTAAGAAGCATGATATGCTTATTCAGTTATTTGTTGAAAGATTAAAGATGAGTTGACAGAGAGAGAAAATTAAGAAAATTGTCCGTGCCTTATAAATAAACGCTTCTATGCAAGGTTCTATAAAAACAACCCAAGGACTAGACCAGCAGTTGGTGATGGTAAACACCGATTTAAGTATGCAGAAAACATCTTTCATGATCTTCCATATTTAAAGATTAAACAATACTTTTCAAGTAATTTAAAGAAATAATGTTTCTGTATTCTTACCCATTGTGACGTCCATGATTACCCTTTGGGTGAAGACGAAGTACACCACAAGGCAAATCCATGTCATCGTGAAACTACAAAAGAACAGCATCAACTGTCAAAGTATATAACTTAGAAAAACTGAATAAAGGACAACCTATGCCATTAAACAGTACCACGAGCACTCGATTGAGAGGAAGCTTATAATAAGCTGCAAGTGGACCACTCTGCAAAGAAAACAAGAGTTAATGCAGCTCACAAAGAGATAGAAAGAGAGAACTCGTGCAACCCTTTTTGCATCTAGATTGAGGTTTCGTTTAAGAGTGGACATTTTTCTGGGACAGCCTGAGTTGGACCATCAGAATGATTCCGGTTAAAAATTGGGGGTTCTAAATTCTATCTACAAGGCCAATTTTTAATTTGAATCAAATTCGAAGTTTTTATCTTGTTATTAAATAATATCCTAATGAAATCATAAATAGGTACTTTAATACGGCATCAGAATAGTTTATAATTTTGTCAGCTACACAAAAATTTACAATTTATTTTGAAGCATAAAAGTACTAAACATGATCCCTTTTTACAATTCTTAATGAGAACCTGTTTGGTGAATTCTCAAGAACCTCTAATAAGTGCCAAGCCTAGTTTCATTTGTCAATGGTGCTATAATGTTGATATAAGAGCTAGGTCTTCGATAGGCATGTGGAAAAATCATTGACAACCGAGAGTATAAGGAATAAAACGTGACGACAAATCTCACAGAAAAGTTGAGATATATCCACCATTTAACAACAGACAGCCTGTGTTAGGGTGTAAATTTTTATAGATTTTTATGGATTTTGATGTGAAATAGAAGAAAGAATGGGTGGAGTTGAATGGTGGAGATTTGCCTACTACATGTAGGTCCTACGAGATATATGAATGTGATTGGTTTGACCAAAATTGAGAATAAATTAAAATGTGTAAAAATTTGTTAAACTTTATAAACTAACACACGCACAATGAATTTCATACAGTGCTAAAACTCTTGTAGGAGTAAGAAGTCCCAAGTTTGATTGCATCGGGTAATGACACAAACTCCACCTAATTTCTTTCAAAACCAAGAATTGTCACGTCTCATAATAAAATTTGATTTTACAGATTTCAATAGTTGATTATATGAATGAGAAAATGTTTTGAAGGAGTCGACCTAGTTCAGCAGTAGAATCATCCTTTAGTGCTATTTGAAAAATTAAAACTTTTGGAAGTAGCTATAAGTTTTGACTCTATCAAACATGCAGCTAAATCGAACAGCATTGTAACAAACGAAATCCACTTTGCCATCATTGAAGTAGTTCAAAACAAAATTGTACATCTATCTTTACAACCAAGATGCAGTTTCAAGAAAGAAGGTTTTTGTTCACATAGGGTCATCAACGTTTTAGATTTGGCTCTGAAACATCAAAAGCACGCGGCATATGCAAAATCAGTCTAAATGTTGGCTGAAACCAATTACGCTGCTTAGTGTTGAGTCCTTCTGCTTGTTATTTCCTCTGAAGGTCTAATCATCGGCAAATATTAGCAAAAGAAAGAAACATTACAATCACCCTATATTCGTCTAAACCTTTTATATCCGAAAATTTACATAGGCTGCATCGTCAAAGTTAAACTTCAATTTCACATTCAAAACTATTCAAATAAAAAATTTAACTTTTTTTAACAAATTGAAAGTTTAGCAGCACACAAGTTTAACATTTACAGTACCAGCTTCTAAACCTTTTGAATATATAACACTCAAAACCAAATACAAATTCTAGGAGACAAACACTTCTGGTCAAGAACAGACCAACTAGTCACAACGCACAATCCAGATTTCAAGGTAACAACTCAAAGCTTTACTTCCTACACACAGACGTTCTTTGTGAGAGAGGGAGGGAGGGGGATTTTTGGGGGAGGGGGAGGGGGAAGCTAATTGCTTACCGATTCACCGCTCAAGTTCATGTAAGTCTGAGGCTTTGCCAAGAAAACTGGAACCCCATTGACAAAACCTGAAAAGAAAAAACTTTAAAACATAGTATTTCTCAACTCGGACTAAAGCTACAAATAAGCAAAACACACAGAGACGTGTAGATTCAAATCAAGTTTTACTAGCCTTTTCCAAAGATGGCCTTGAAGAAGACGGAGTCCATGGGGATCCCCTGTGACGCTGCAAATGCATCAATCATTTCAAATCCCACATTATGTCTGGTGCCCTTGTACTTATCTCCTGGATTTCCCAAGCCAACGAAAAGCCATGGCCGTGGATCAGTAGCAGTGCAGAAACAGCGGTGTGAAACTCTTCTGAGAAGCATTTCTACTCATTTTATGCAATTGCCAATTGATTTCGATGGAGTCTATGGGACGCAGACCAATTCCTCGGTGGGTTTTGTTGGGTTTAAGAAATATGCAACTTTGAGATGTGGAATCCGATGACCCGATTGCTTTCTGCAGGGTCTTACCTCAACACTCACAAAATTGACACTGCAAGGGTTTATCTCAACAGTTAGAAAATTGATATCCTCATTTGCAAGTGGTTTTCACGCCAATCTTCTAATGCCCGGGCATTGGAGCATTACTATTGGTTCCTAGGATGCTGTTCTAAACTATTATTATTGTTTTTTTTTAGTAATTCAAAGCTATTAATAGTTTTAAATAGTATACGGCGGTTTCTTGCAGTGGATTCGATTGTTAGTAGGTAGAGGAGGAGAATGGCCGGCGATGGCAGTTGGAGAAGGAGGCGGCAGCGTTGAAGAGAGTAGGGAGAGGAGAGCGAGGTTGAGGAGGAGAAGGAGGTTGAACACAAAATGACGGAAATAGAACGAATGTCTCATTTTTTTCGTGAGTGAGGGAGAAAACAGACCTCCGCACCGGATTAGTTTTTAGAATATAAAATAGTCAGTACTTGTATATTATTTATTTGTAATAAAATTTGGAGTAATGATCTCCTATCCACAGTGGGTAAGATATCCTACACCCACAGTGGGTAGGTGTCATCCACTGATTGGTAGGGAGAGTGGCCCCACCAACCCCTCCACCAATCAGCAGGGGACACCTACCCACTGTGGATAGGATATCGAAATAATTTTTCTAATCGAATTAAGAAGATTAGGAAGTTTCTTCGTAGATCAAGAAATATAAAGAATCTCTTGCAGAAAATAAACACGAACCATCATTTCACTTTTTCCTCCACATGGAAAAAAGATCCATAACGATCAGTCAAAATACTTTTTCATCATGTAGTCAACAAATTTTTTTACAGGAAATTGACAAAAAACTTATGTGAGAACAAATTAACAACCGGAGCGTGCAGAGAGAGGATAAATCAAAGTCCAACAGTGAAATTATATGGCAAAAATAAGAGAAAAAAGTTGATGTGAGATTGACGAGTAAGAATTTGATAATTATTGTGGGAAAAAGAACGGAGGTAATGATTGATGATATTTTTGTGAAAGCTAGGGGCAGACACACGTGCATTTTTCTCTTTCGGTAGAGAAAACCGAGGTACATTGAGAGATTTAAGAGAAAAAATATAACAGCTAGATTTTTTAATTGTGATATATATTACTTTTAGAGTATCTACATTCAAGGAGATCTTCCGTGCTTGAGCCAAAATGTCGAAGTACTTATAATTCATCACCTATAGGTAGTGTTCTAAATAGCATGTTTAGACGCCACCTAGGCTTAAAGCGTTTTTTTCACGCGCCGCCTAGGCCAAAAGTGTGAAAAAAAAAATTAATATAAATTGTTGACCGTCTAAGTGTGATTAAGCGGCGCTATGTGCGACAAAGCTCCGTGCACTTTTTAAAAACTCGGGTTATTATTACCATTTTTCTAATATACCAACATTTTTAAGTTTAACCTCAATTGAAAGCAAGAAATAAATAAATTAAATTGAATAACAAAAATAAAAACAAAGACAATACATCTCATGTCACAAATATACAATAGGAAACCCCAATACAATTTCAAAATCTTAAACATCTTGGATTCTCAATCTGATCATATAAGCACTGTGGCAATAGTAAGTATATAATGCCCAGAAATCTATTAAGTAGGAATTGTCCATCTTTTGACCTTTGCCATTTGAAAAAAATTAAAATTATATTATAAATTTCTTGAAATTATAAAGTAGGTATAATATTTATGAATTTAGATGTATTTTCTAATTTAGTATACATATTTTAATTATTTAATAGTTTACATTGATAAAAAAATCATAAAATAAAAAATAAAAAATTGAAAAATGCTTTTTAACATTTAGGAGCCGCCTAAGCGCGCTTAAACTTATAATACTCAAAGCTTTGGATCCCTCCTTTTCTACACTTTACACTTTTAAGAACGCTGTCTACAGGTCATAAAAGGTTGCGAAGATAACATATTTGGTTGAACATATTTTCATTATAGACTGTGTTACTCAAGCACTACTTGGGCTAGTATTTTGACTTTAGAGCCACATAATGGAAACTTGATCCTCATAAACTTCAATGTGTACTACAAAATAACTGAGCGAGTTAAAACTCTTAGGGGTTACACTAAGTTACCGCCCTTTACAAGTCTGAGCACTTCTTCTACTGTTCATTTTGGTCTTCTAATCACTGACCAAAATGGTTTCTCCCATTCTGACCCAAAAAATACCGATATATGTCTGCATGCCAATTATTTTGTCTTCATTCCTGCTTCTTTTTCTCTTCTTCTTCTGTATTCCCTTGCATATGCTCTTCAAAATCTTCATAAACCATGATTGGAGCCACTGCTATAGGAGTATACTAATTTAATTGTTGGGTTGGTTGCTTATCTTTAAATTATTTCAATTTAGTCCTCACACTTTCCAACTTCAACAAGGTTGAAACTCAATTCAGTTAGTTTTGCTTATTGCATTTGAGTCCCAACCACAACTTCCAAACATTATCTTAGTCTGTTCAGCTTCAATTTGCTTGCAATTGAGTCTCTGTCTATAACAAACACACAAACAAGGAGAAAGTTAAGACACAGTTGATAAATACAAACCAATTATTCTGGTTTACATGACCTAATTAAATAGATGCATGAAGTTCACCTATTAGACACCCTAAACTAAAACATTTGTTCGTCTTTAAACAACAAACTATAGCACTCAACCAAAAACGTAAATCTAAAAATAAAAAACAAACACACAACAAATGAAACATGCAAGCTTACACTGAATAAATTTGCTCTCCACTTACCTCAGGTTCGAATTCAACCAATCTCCAATGGAAGAATTGCAAAGTTCTGTTGGTTCTGTGAAGCCAAATGTCCACAAAGTCAAAGAAAGAGGCTGCATGTGCTCAAAAGTAAAAAATTATGGCTCAATGTTTGTGGGCTGCACGAGTTCACAATTGCAGAGGAAGGAATTGCGTGCAAAATTACAGCCACAATTTTTGACAAAAGGCAGTCGTAGTTGTTGACATTTGCGTAGGATTAAGTGCATGGATCGCCTATAAGTAGAGACTCCATTCTTCGTTGTAAAGGCACCGCACCATACCACAACACTATCTGAATACACCAACACAATAGCCATTGTGTAGAGAGAGTGTGAGAGCTTCAGTGTAGAAGCTCAGTGTGAGAGCTTCAGTGTAGAAGCTCAGTGTGAGAGCTTCAGTGTAGAAGCTATACACGAGAGATAAAAGTGAGTGGAGTGATAAAGCCTTTGCGTAGGCAGAGAAAATACAGTGTAGTATTTTTGTACTCCTCCTTTTGAGATAGTGAAATATATTGGTGTGGGTTCGTGGACGTAGGCAGTTTGGCCGAACCACGTTAAATCTCGATGTTCCATATTTGTGCTTATTTTAGTGTCCATTATTTTCTCGAGATATTATTTTGTGTCCCACGATCTTGGGCGGAATTAGCGCGCTAGTTCCCCAACAAGCTGAGTATCGAGCTTTGTTTGTGATATCTCTTGAAATTCTTAGTATGCTCTGTGGTGCTGACATAGGTGATCTTCCACATCAGAAACGATTTCTCGAAAAATCACATTTTGTTCGAGTGGGAGTAATGGCGACAGACGAGAGAATTTCCAAAATTGAGAAATTTGATGGCAAAAATTTTGGATATTGGAAAATGCAAATGGAGGACTATTTGTATCAGAAGGACCTATATAAGCCGTTGAAAGAAAAGCCAGAAAGCGAGAAAGACGACGAGTGGGAAGTGCTTGATCGAAAAGCACTCGGCGCAATTAGGTTGAGATCCATTTGTCTTCAAGTGGGAGATTGTTGGTCTGTGAAGCCAAATGTCCACAAAGTCAAAGAAAGAGGCTGCATGTGCTCAAAAGTCAAAAATTATGGCTCAATGTTTGTGGGCTGCACGAGTTCACAATTGCAGAGGAAGGAATTGCGTGCAGAATTACAGCCGCAATTTTTGACAAAAGGCAGCCGTAGTTGTTGACATTTGCGTAGGATTAAGTGCATGGATCGCCTATAAGTAGAGACTCCATTCTTCGTTGTAAAGGCACCGCACCATACCACAACACTATCTGAATACACCAACACAATAGCCATTGTGTAGAGAGAGTGTGAGAGCTTCAGTGTAGAAGCTCAGTGTGAGAGCTTGATGTAGAAGCTCGGTGTGAGAGCTTCGGTTTAGAAGTATAGAAGATAAAAGTGAGTGGAGTGATAAAGCCTTTGCGTAGGCAGAGAAAATACAGTGTAGTATTTTTGTACTCCTCCTTTTGAGATAGTGAAATATATTGGTGTGGGTTCGTGGACGTAGGCAGTTTGGCCGAACCACGTTAAATCTCAGTGTTCCATATTTGTGCTTATTTTAGTGTCCATTATTTTCTCAGTCGCATATTATTTTTGTGTCGCGATCTTGGCCCGAATTAGCGGCTGGATTACGGCAGTTCACTTTACGATTGCTTGACTCCGATCCACTGGATGCACATGCATGTCCACCTTTCACCCACACTTATGACAAGGAATAACTCGGATGGTTGTTGACTTGTTTGTAGCCTAAACATCCTTTGGTCAATTTTCTTAATATCTCTCTTGTAGAGCTTCTACATACTTTTTCTTTCACCTCTACATGTGGTAGTGTAAGGATTAGGTATATATATACTTGACAAATTAATTTAAGCATTTTTTTCACACATAGGTGATGTGAGACTGTGAGTCAATCAAGTACCCCTTTAGAATAATTTAAGTTAAGTAGTTTCTAAATTCTCGTCTCCAGTCGAGAATATTTCCGGTAGAAAAATGCATCGAACACTTCAAACCCCCTGATCATCAGTTTAAGTATATTGTTGTTTTGTAGTCATATGTATATATTCTGCATAATGTTGTGTAGTCTTATAATCTTATGTGTAAATTTTTTTTCTTTAAGCTTTTGTATATGATTCATGTAACAAACTCTAGGCACATGACTCCCCAATCATATGGTGCACTGATTGGTCCGACACTCCGACTATTAAGAGAATCCTACAAGTTTAATCACTCGGAGTCATAAAAGGCTGCAGAGAAAAGCTTGAGATGTATCTTCCAATCTTTCCAATCTTCTCCTTATCTTTCTTATTATAATATCGGAAACATTGAGCTTGAGCTTTTGTTGCATTCTTTGTGGAGTTCTCAGTCGACCACCATATATATATATTGTTCGGATAATGCATGTTTGCCATTTATCACATTTTGATATACATGTCAAATATATATAAGTTGGGGATTTAATTTTAAATGCCATTGTTTTTAGAATTGTTCATATTTTTCATAATTATATTTCTTTAGCTATTCTTTGGTCTTGACACTTGTTTGAATTCAAATTTGGTGGATATATTTTATATTCTTGTAATGGTGGAATTTCTGAAGGAGCGAGAGTATCTATTTTAACCTTTCAGGTTTTTTTTTTTTTTTTTTTTTTTTTTTTTTTATGAGCTAGGTGGTGTATATTTTCTGGTTGTGTATTCCAATTTACCGAGGAAAACCTATAAAAAATTTATAAAATCAATTCGGTTCAAAAAGTTTTATAGTTTCACGTCAAATTTTAGATTGCCTAGGTGGTGGATCCAATGTTAGGCTAGCATCCATTATTGTTGCACACCACCTTTCAAGTTGTTAGAGATAATTTGGGCCCGAGCATGTCACACTAAGTTTAATAAGCCCCACATCAACTGCATATTGCTTAAGTAGTCCCTGCACGACTACTAGATATTTTCACTTTTACTTAATGCAATTTAATTATTAATTGATTTGATTCCCCTGTTTGTATCGAGTTTTGTTCTATAGCCCATATGTGAACACTTTAGGGTGTTCACACATGGGTGGATAGACGCCATCTACCCCTTAACACCAGGGGGGACACGTGTATTTGTGGGCACCTCATGTGAGCAATGGAACATTTGCCCACCTCCATCTTAGTTATCCAATTTTGGGTCAATAAATTTTTGTTTTATTTACTGTCAGAACTACTCAAGCATGCTGCATGCATGATGCACGCGATGACCTAACTAGAGTTACAAGAAATTTCCATGCACCACATTGTTGGTAAGGTTGAGTTTTCTTGTCTCATTTCTGGCACGACGGCTTATATAAATTCAAGTTTGATTTTGGATGATGAGCTTAAGTTTGATTTTTATGCAATTTCAATATAACAAAAGAAAAGATCATAATATAATTTAATTTCGAACTCAATTTAAGTTCAAACTGCAAGTTCACACGCCTAAAATTTGGTTTTGAAATATTAAACTATAAATGATATGTCGATTATAAAACTCTTTATTATTTTAAGGAGTTATTCTATACCAATATTTGAAATTAATATTTTTAAATGAAACGATTGATATGACTCTTGAATTATCATTCAACGAATAAGCAACGCATCAAAATGTCTTTTTCGCCCCATTTTTGAGAACCATCCCAACTTCAAAATTGAAACATAAGATATAATCTTATTAAAATTTCAAAATGTTTAGAAGGGAGGGAGACTCAAAAGGCAAAACCTCTTAACAAAGTTATAACTTACAAGCAGATCTGCTCCCCTGCCCACTAAGTGGGCATATAACATGCCCACACATGGTAAATTTGGAGGGAAAAAAACTATGGGGCCTACATGAGCCCCCCGTCATCAGGGGTGTTGTTATGTATTATTCATCTTACTTAACGTAGATTCCAAAAAAAAAAAAAATTTTTTGGGCGACGTGGCACCCCCACGGCGCGCCACGTCACCATGTGGGCATGCTCCCTGCCCACTAAGTAGGCAGGGGAGCACTAGCGAACTTACAAGACCTCTTAAAAAGGTTACAACTTACAAGAGTATTTTAAACCAACCTAACCTAAACAATGAAATTTGACATATAACTCTAATATTTTCTATTTAATTTCTATCACGTCCAGTTTGACCATATGATATAAGTAATAATCCCTTTCAAATCTTTACCAACAAAGTAAAATTCCTATCTAAATGGCTATAACCTGCAAACCATGCGGTTGAATTTCCTTCCCTAAGAATGTGAGTTAGCTTCTTATTAATTCTTTCCTTCGATCACGCTATAGTGACATATTAAATACCATAAAGAATACTATAATGAAATAAAATGATTTCAATACATTTTATATTAATATCAATACAACATTCATAAATGGCAAAATAAGAATTTTACTATTATTATATCACTAACCATGTCAATGGTTATGACATTTTATCATTATCCTTCTTCCTAACACTTTTTTGCAAGATCTAGTACAGAAACGGTATTGGGTGGCGGTTGTTTTGCACTTTGGGTGGTGATTCTTTGACCGCTACCCAAACTGCCGACACCCAAAGTCGAAGAAAGGGTGGCGGTTCAAAAAAAGGCCACCCAAATGTTTAATTTATATATATTTTTTATTTTAGAAAACAACGGGTGGCGGTTGTTAACCAAAGAACCGCCACCCATTCCAATTAAAAAAAAAAAAACCCCTTCGGGTGGCGGTTCTACTGCTAACAACCGCCACCTAAAACCAATTTTTTTTTTTAAAAAAAAGAAGAACCAGTCGGATCTAACTACTGCAAATAACATAAAACCAAAAGAGTAAGATGAAGGCAAAAGAGTAAGATCTCTATATTAAACTTGCAGATTTATACATAAAAAATCAAGATCTATACATTAAACTTACATATCTGTACATTAAATAAGGAAAAGAATTAGTGAAAAGTATAAAAAAAATAAACTAGTACCTAATTGGATGGATCATTGTTCTTTTTGCTTCTATACACCTGTGACGATAAACAAAACAAAAATAGACATGAGAGATATCTACTTTGCCCTTTTTAATTTACTTATATTGGTGCATTTATACTTTTTTAAGTTTTGTAAATAGTTCAGAATTATACCTGCAAATGGCTCTTCACATGACGATAAAGATCTGACCCCCAAGCCTTTCAACAGCATTAACAAAGCGGAGATGAAGATTTGGCATCCACCGGAGCCGAGGCATCTTGGATCGGACATAAGGCCTTATCGATGACTTCTTCTCGCTCTCTTCAACTATACTGTTTCTTGAGCTTCGACTGTCTTTGCCCTTGAATAATTCATTTTCTCTTCACTTTCATCCTTGATTCTTTTCCTTGATCTATCTAAAAAAGCCACTCCCTTTCACATTTGAAAACCAAACATAATTTCAGCAAAAAGAGTGATAGGGTTTTGGGCAAAAAAAGTATCAGAGAGAGAGTTGTCGGGATGAGCTTTTGGGCAAAGGGGAGAAAAGAAGTTAAAGGGTACCGTGTTTTCTACAATCTAATTATGTGGAGTCTGAAATTAGGAATTGGGTGGCGGTTATGAGGTAAGAACCGCCACCCGAAAATAATAGGTGGAGTTTGAAATTAGGATATTGGGTGGCGGTTGTGAGGTAAGAATCGCCACCCGAAAATAATAGGTGGCGGTTCTGTCCAAAAACCGCCACCTATTATTAAAGATCAATTTTTTTTTTTTGTTTTAATGCATTTTGGGTGGCGGATTTTTCTAACAACCGCCACCCGTTATTCTTGAGTGGCGTTTTCACATATAACTGTCATTTAATGGGCGACACCCAAAATCAATTGTGTACTAGATATCGAACATGCCAAGGTTCCTTCTCTTCTTATCCATATGATATCGAAATGTCATTAAAAAGTATTAATTTAAAATATCTTTATATTATAAAAAGAGGAGTGCCACGTTGGCAGCAGTGCCAACGTGACACTCATTAATATTTTTAAAAAATACATAAAAATCAATTTTGCAGTTAAAAAAAGAAAATTCTATTTTTGGAAATGAACCAATATTAATTGGTAGTTTTAAATAGGGAAAATTTTTTAAATATAATTTTTTTAATGAAACATAAATTTATCATTAAATGTGATAAATAAAATTTAATAAGAAAAAAAAAAGTTTTGGAAAAACTTCAAATGTAATTTCATTTTTCAAATTTCTAACTAAAAACATTAAATAATAAGTATTTTATTTTCACCGTGTTAAAAAATGTTATAATTTTAAATAGTTTTGATTGGTAATGTACATTAAATTATTCAAATAGTGGATAATTCTTAAATAAAATAGTGAGTGCTAAAATTATAATTGAATTTGCACTGAATAATTTATTTATTTATAAATAAAGAGTAATTTATTAATCTTTATCTTTATATTTTGAATTGTTATATTATCATACCATTAATCTTTATATTATAATTTCTGACGTGCCACGTAGACGAAGATGCAAATGTGGCACACATTAAATATTTTAAGAAAATTATAAAATTAGTTTTGGAAATAAACCAACACTAATTAGTAGTAATTAAAAATATAATTGAAAATAAACCAATATCTAAAACAAACATCTAATGAGAAAAAAATTATTTTGGAAAGACTTTATATATAACTTCATTTTTTAAAGTTCTAATTTAAAATATTAAATAATATATATTTTTTATTTTTTATTCAATTTTATTGTGATAAAATTGTAGGTTTTCATAGTTTTGCTTAATTACGTGAATTGGTCTATTTAAAAATAGTGAGAATTTTTTACTTTTTTCTTTTTTAAAATCAAATAGTGAGTCGTTAAAATTATAATTGAATTTATGTTGAATAATTTATTTATTTTTAAGTAAAATAGTATTTTATTAATCCTTATATTATTATAATTGAAGGGTCACGCTTGACGAATGCCCTATTGGCAGTGCCAACATGATACACTGTTTCTAATTAAAAAAATTAAATGATATTTTTTGGTTTTAATACGGTTGACGTGATTTGCTCACTAATTGAATTTTACATTGCATATTTTTGCCTTTTCTAAGTATATAAAATTATAAATAAAATTTTTTCATTTTACAATTAATATGCAGTCTACGTAAATAAAAAGAAATCAGATGAATTATGTAAATGAGAAAAATTATCGGTGTTACTACAAATTTAAGTTATATAAAATTAAGCATAATACATCTTATACAATAGAGCTAAAATTAAGTAATAATTACAGCTACTTACTAAAAGAATTTCTAAAATCATAAAATTAAGAGTGCATAATGTCCATTTCAGAAAGAAAAAAGGTGTTTAATATAAATTTGATATGTACCAACGAGAAAGACACGTTTTGATAATCAAAGAATTTTTATATATTCATTCCCAATTGTTCGTTTACAATTAATTAATCTCCACGAGTATTGTTGTGCAATGCTAGGCACGGTAATTAGAATTAAAGTTACATATTTTGATAAACTTCTTAATTATGTGATGTACGAGAATTTTTATAATTTACAATTGTGAATTTACTCTGTAATTTTTGTATTGACTATAATATACAATATTATAGATTTTAATAATTTTTTATAATTATGCAATCTCATATGCATAAATTGCATCAATTATGTAATTCAATATTTATATTTATAATTTTATATCAATTATTTATCGTAGATAAATTTAATTGTTCCCGTGCATCGCACGGGCGTGATACTAGTCCTATAATTATTACTTCTTCCATCCCACAAATATAGGCGAAAATTTTATGGTTCGATCATATTTCCTTCGGCCACATTTCCTAAGACACAAGGCCCCCTCAGGGAATGCAGGCGGCAGGGGGGCCCATGGCTACAGTGAGAGAGGCCAATGGTTTGTTAATCTTTGGCCTCTGGAACCATAAAATCCCTCTAAATATAGGCTTATTTTCCTTTTTGGGATGTCCCAAATATATAGTCTTATTTTTATATTAATAAATATTTTTTTGTTTATTTATTAAAATAATCTTATTTAATTTGTCTAGTTATAACCATTATTTTTAGTATTATTTATTAAATGAGAGTAGATTATGAGGAAACTAGTTATAAAATTTACTTTTCCAATAGTTTTCTTAATTTTTATGAAAAAATCAACAAATTTATATAATTGGGACGGAGGGAGTATTATTCGAATAAAATATCAGTCAAAGTTGTTACCAACTTTTCCTTTTAATAAAATGAAATTTGTTATGTGTGACAGTGAAAAGATGGCTACACTTGACACCATATTTACAGCTAATCACCCTTATTAGGCCCCCACCATTAACTTTAATCATAATTGGTCTGCATTACTTTTATATTTTCCCCCCAAAACAAATACGATAGCACAAATGCCATTATGTACCTCATCAAAATTGCACCCCGATTCCACATTCATTACTCTTTTCTTTTTCTCTTGATCCTCATCAAACTTGTGACTACACACAGATCCTCATTTGAGGAATAACGCCTCACCTTCCATCAAATAAGGACTTCTTTTACATGAATTATCTTTGAAGAACAATTGGTTAATCTAGTCAAATTGAACACTCAAAGTAATGTATATTACGTCTCTCTCTACAATTCGTCTTATATTGAAGTTGACATATAGTTGAAATCGTCTTTAGTACAAACTTTGTATCTATCGTATGTGAGATGGTTCATTTAAAAAAGACTTAATCAAATACATATATATATATATATATATATATATATTTATCTCTCATTATTTACAACCAATCATTTATTGATTGCCTATTTTTTATATTTTTAATACACTTTCTTTAATTTCCAATTATTATACAACTAAAAATATCATTTATTTATTTATTTATTTTTTAAGTAACCTCTATCAAAATACCCTAAAGATTTATTGTCCAACTCCTGATAATGTGACCAATTACTCTACTTTGGTTAACTTCATGCGTGGAGAAAATAGATATTTGATGGTAAGGGAACTAATGTAGACAATCGTTGCGAAGGGAAAAAAAAATAAAACATAAAAAATTCAAGAGGATTTGTGAGAAAAAAGAAGAAGAAGATATTTTAAAAAAATAATATTCTTTTTTATAGTATCATGTGGTTGAAAGTGTAAAAGAAATGACTTTCATGCTAAATTAATTAAATAAACACTCTTTTTTTTTTCTATTCAAAAATTATTTTTTTATTCAGTGAAAGTCGATCTTAAATTATTAATTATATATAATTATCTATACACTATTTAATTAAAAAAATTAATTTTAACAAGTAAAAATTCACTCGACAACAAGCAAAAATGTGTTTAAAAAAAAAAAAAGAGAGAGAGAGAGAGAGAGAGAGAAGTTAGGTATCGTGTAATTCTGTCCCCATCGGCCTATCCTATGTAGTACAAAGAAGCCCATCGTGTGGCAGAGACTCCAAACACTGGGAGGGAGAAAGAGCGCCACTTCCAAAATCCTAAAACACGCACGCATATCAAAAACCCTAGTAACTGGCCAGCGCCGACTCAGATGGATGCCGAGTCGACTCAGTTCCAGCAAGCGCAGCTTGCGGCGATTCTGGGGCCGGACTCGGCGCCCTTCGAGACACTAATCTCGCATTTGATGTCCTCCTCCAACGAGCAGCGGTCCCAGGCCGAGTCAATTTTCAACTTGCTTAAGCAGAATGATCCTAACTCGCTCGCTCTCAAACTCGTTCACCTGCTTTCCTCATCGCCGCACCATGAGGCTCGTGCTATGTCCACAATCCTGCTGCGAAAGCAGCTGACTCAGGATGACTCGTTCATCTGGCCCCAACTCTCCGAGTCAACTCGCTCTGCAGTGAAGAACATATTGTTGTCCTCTGTCCAGCGGGAGGAATCCAAATCCATCATTAAGAAGCTGTGTGATACTGTAGCTGAGCTCGCCTCTTCTCTACTGCCCGAAAATCAGTGGCCGGAAATATTGCCTTTCATGTTCCAATGCGTAACATCAAATTCACCAAAATTGCAGGAATCCGCCTTCTTAATTTTATCTCTATTTGCACAGTACATCGGCGACACGCTAATTCCCTACACAACGGATTTGCACAGTGTTTTTCTAAATGTGTTGAATAATTCTCCCAATGGTGATGTGAAAATTGCGGCTCTTAGTGCGGTTATCAATTTCATTCAGTGCTTGTCCAATTCAAATGATCGCGACAGGTTTCAGGATTTGCTGCCATCAATGATGACGACACTGACTGAGGCCTTGAACCGCGGGCAGGAAGCGACGGCCCAGGAGGCGTTGGAGTTGTTTATAGAGTTGGCTGGGACAGAGCCGAGGTTTTTGCGCAGGCAGATTGTTGATGTAGTGGGGTCCATGTTGCAGATAGCTGAGGCTGATAACTTGGAAGAAGGTACTCGTCATCTAGCCATTGAGTTTGTGATCACTTTAGCTGAGGCTCGTGATAGGGCTCCTGGGATGATGCGTAAGTTGCCGCAATTCATTAGTAGGCTTTTTGCAATTTCGATGAAGATGCTTTTGGATTTGGAGGATGATCCTACGTGGCACAGTGCGGACACTGAGAACGAGGATGCAGGTGAGACAAGCAATTATAGCATCGGCCAGGAATGTTTGGATAGATTAGCAAATGCACTTGGTGGGAATACAGTTGTCCCTGTGGCCTCCGAGCAGTTGGTAGCTTATTTAGCCGCTCCAGAGTGGCAGAAACATCACGCAGCTCTCATTGCGCTGGCACAAATTGCGGAAGGTTGTTCAAAGGTATAAAAAGTGTACTTTTCTTTACATATTACTAGTTGGGATTGCTACTTTGATGGCAAAGATTAATCATTAAGTGCTTGTTTGACAAAGCTTTTCAAATTCCTAATCTAGCCATAGATCATATTTTTCACGTTCCTCGCCCATTAACCGCTTTCTCTCACAAAAAGAATCACTGTTCGGACATTCTCCCCCAAAAAAGATCACCTTTCTTCCGAAAACTTTGTCAAACGATGTCTAAGTGACTTTTCCATGCGCGAATAAATGTTTGGCAGAAATGTATTCTTTTATGCTTATCATTCTCATAAGCTTGTTTCTGCACCATTAGCCAACTTATGCAAAGGCTTTTGTCAATCTGAGTATCTGACCAGGGTATAAGTCAAATTTGAAAGATCGTCTAGAAGGTTTCAGCTAATCTGCAATCTGTGATAAATGATTTGCTGTCAATTTATTGTTTATGGGTGTGGGTTTGAACTTTGAAATTACTTCATTATCATAGTTGAATGTTCCATTTGTTGATGCTTGTGAACAGATGGATGTACACTTGGTGCTGAAAGAGGATCCAATTTTTGTGCAATATTGATATTCATTTGACCAAATTATTGTATGTTCTAATACGGTTGTCTGTTCTAATATGGCTGTAATACTTTGTAAGTACTGTTATCTTGCACTAAAACACTTCATGGTGATAACTATTTATATTGCATATGTCAGGTAGACCTTTTTTTGCTTTGTGTTTTGATGTTCATTGTCCTCTACGAATTCATTCTAATTCTTTTTTCCTTGTAGTAAATATGTATGGCTCCTTTGTTGATTTGTGAACCCCCTCAATTTTCTTTGTTGCAGGTGATGACTAAAAATTTGGAGCAAGTAGTGAATATGATATTGAATTCTTTCCAAGATTCTCATCCACGTGTCAGATGGGCAGCTATTAATGCTGTTGGCCAGCTCTCGACTGATTTGGGCCCTGACTTGCAAGTCCAGTACCATCAACATGTGCTGCCAGCACTAGCTTCAGCCATGGATGATTTCCAAAATCCTAGAGTGCAGGTTTGTTCATCTTGTTGTGCTGTCTGCTCTTTACTGAAGCTTTTTATTTATAACTAGAGTCTGTCATTATATTTTTGGATGTACACTTATTGTTGTGTTTCCGGTTGTTCTTGCTTTTCATCTACTCTTCTTTCAATTGTGCAATCACACTTGCTCTTCCAATCCCTTGGCAAAATATCCAGTTAAAGTTCAAAATTACTACACCTCAGTATGTTTTCCTTATTTTGTTTTCTATTACCTCTAGGGATGACATAATCCACTATGCGTTCGCCATTTAAAGGATGATTGGCTGAGCTTAAAAGCTTAGGAACATGCTCTTAGTTTAGATTATAATAATTTCTTTGCTAAAGGGGATTTCTGGGAAGGCAAAGACTACTTTGCTCCTGTTGAGTGTACGTGGAATTACTTACATCTGTCTCTCCTTCGCTGTCTGTTACATAAAGAAAAATTGCTTCCTGATGCATGGCGCTTGCATTCTGACAGTTGGTTTGCCATTGGTTTCATCTGCTGTTTGAACTTGTTTCTGCAGGCACATGCAGCGTCAGCTGTGCTTAACTTCAGCGAGAACTGCACGTCGGAAATTTTGGCACCTTACTTAGATGGGATAGTTAGCAAGTTGCTTGTTCTTTTGCAGGTAATGAAAATGATTAATGAAAAATCACAAACAACATCTAGACTGAGCAAGAAAATCATATTCATTATTTTTTACAACTGTTCTGACTGATGTGTGAATTTCAGAACTCTAAACAAATGGTGCAAGAGGGGGCCTTAACTGCTTTGGCTTCAGTTGCTGATTCATCTCAGGTATACAATTTGATAATTGTTTTCTTCTCTTTTTGTCATTGCTTTGCTGAAAAATGACTATTAACTAATGAATCAACAGGAGCTCTTCCAGAAGTACTATGATGTCGTTATGCCTTACCTGAAAGCCATCTTGATGAATGCAACTGACAAGTCTAACCGTATGCTTCGTGCCAAGGCCATGGAATGCATTAGCTTAGTTGGGATGGCGGTTGGAAAGGAAAAATTCAAGGCGGATGCAAAGCAGGTATATCACAATTTATTATAACAGATGTTTGGCAAACGCGACCCCGTTTATACTTAAAATCATGTTTATGAACACTTGCATATTTTCGCTTTTACCCATGCACTTATTTTACCTTGTTTATAAACACCATTTTTACAAATGCTTCTATTGGCGCCTTGCAGACATGCCCATAATTTCACGTCTTGCATGTTTGTCTGAGTTCAATTTCTTTTGGTGCTAGGTGATGGAAGTGCTTATGTCATTGCAAGGATCTCAAATGGAGACGGATGATCCGACTACGAGTTACATGCTACAAGTATGCCAGCATTCTGGAGCTGGGGAGTTAATTGTTCTTTTTTACATTCGCATATCCAATCACTTCCTAACAGTATTTTACTCTTCCAGGCTTGGGCAAGACTTTGCAAGTGCTTGGGACAAGACTTTCTTCCTTACATGAGTGTTGTCATGCCTCCTTTGCTTCAGTCTGCTCAGCTGAAACCTGATGTGATCATAACGTCTGCGGATTCGGACAATGAAATTGATGAATCGGATGATGAAAGGTCTCTTTGTTCTTCTTGTCAATATAGTCCCTATTTCCCTTACCGCTTATAAGAACTTGCATGGTTTTTTCCCTAAAGCCATAGCTCTTTTATTAGCTGTACTGTATATCATATCTTGTAGTAGTATGTGTCATCATCCAAAGAATCTTCTCTAATGCAGCATAGAGACCATCACTCTGGGGGATAAAAGAATAGGGATAAAGACCAGTGTCCTAGAGGAGAAGGCCACTGCTTGCAATATGCTATGCTGTTATGCTGATGAGTTGAAGGAAGGTTTCTACCCTTGGATTGATCAGGTTCATACACTTGCCTTGAATTTTCCTTGACATAAGGATGGACTGCCATTATGGGTTGAGTGAAGCTATTAATATGTGCAGGTTGCTCCCATTTTGGTCCCACTTTTGAAATTTTATTTCCATGAAGAAGTGAGAAAAGCAGCTGTCTCAGGTTAAATGCGCTTCCCTTTTGATGATTTTTCTAGATTTTGTTACATAATTTATATTTTCTCGAAAACAAAACTGCTTGTGTGTTTGTAGCCATGCCTGAGCTATTGCGTTCTGCAAAATTGGCGGTAGAAAAAGGGGTTTCTATGGGCCGCAACGAAACATATGTTAAACAGTTGTCTGACTATATAATTCCTGCTTTAGTGGAAGCTCTACACAAGGTGATGCTTACCTGTAGTTAATATATGTTTTCATAAAATTTTAATCTTTGATGATCATGGTGCTTGTTATATGGACAATGACAATATTGAATTTGATGCTTCTGCTTCAGCACTTTATTTTTGATATTCCTTCCTATTTCTCATTCAATGAATGATACTTTTCTTGCAGGAACCTGATACAGAAATATGTGCAAATATGTTGGATTCATTAAATGAATGCCTCCAGGTGGGTTTGCTTTATCTTATACTGAAATATATAATCTGCAATTGACCATGCGAAGACGAAGAAGATGGTCTTGGATATTCAAAGATGCTGACGAATAATATGATTTCCGACTTATGTTGATACCACCATGTTGATGTGTCAAATCCTATTCTTCTTCGTGTTAGACAAAAATGTTATGTGACATGCGAGATACCAACTTTTCTTCTGTACATAGTTGGTCCCGAAATTGAAATATGTTTCAGATGCTAAAATAGATGTCCTGCATTCACGTTTGTGAAGTTTCAGTTCGGTAATTTCAGCCCTTCCAGATGCCATTTAGGATTCTGCTCTCAAAGGGATCTTGACGATAGTATCTTATAACTTGGATGACATCCAGTCTGACACTATCATGCTCATCTTGCGAGTTCTTGGAATGGTGTTGTGGCTGTGACTGTGACACTATAAGCTTTTTCCAGTTGGTCTAGAAACTTAGACGGCGCTTCACTGTGACTGTGTGTTCGTTTTAACTCTGTATTTTTTCCCCCTAAGAATTTAATTTCATTATTCAATCAAAGTCCTCAAAACTCTAATGTTAATTGCACATCTTATATCACTACTCGTTAATACCCATACATCTTGTGTCTCCACCACTATCTTAACCTAAAAGTTCAATTATTAGCAAAAGGAAAATTAATCCAAACACTTGCTTTGTCAGTTTTCTTGTGAGGAAGTGGCTGGCAACCTTTTTCTATCTGTATTGGCTAGGCCTCCTATCCGGTTGCGCACCTTGAGTTGGCTTATGTTCAGCTCCTCCTGAGCTTTTTCTTTATTGGTTTGATAGACAAATTAACCAGGCTGGAATAGCTTTTTGTCTGGCGCATGAAGCTTCTGAACTGTAGTTGAGCTATGTGAGTTCGTATTTTTGTCCTATGAACTGAGAAATGGTTTGGCCTAGGTTGTTAAACAGATGATGCCTTACATTTACCTGCTGTTTCAAGTTGTGAAGGCATTTGAAACTCAATCAAATGGTCTGTGAATTGATATTGGATGTTCAAGGGCAATATCCTGGCTTGCTTATGTTCACCAATACTCAACAAATTAAAGTTGGCATGTGTTATGTGCTTTGAGTATTTAGACCTTATTGAAAAGTGTGGTGTCATGCACAGGAAGCTGTGACTGCTTATGTCCGTAGAAGTCCAGCTTTCTGGAAGAACACTATGCAGCACGCATGGCTCCCCCCCCCCCCGGGGCGCCCCCGTGCCCGGGTGGCCCAAACAGTTTCTTTTTTTGAAAAAGAAACACTCTTTATTAATAACGAAAAGGGAAATTACAAAGTCATGCAAGCTTCAATTACAGACGAGAATGGTTATGAAAGGAACTCTACTACTATCTAGTATCCTGTTACAAAAAGGAAGTCCATTCTCTACTAAGTTCAAGAAAAGATAGTCCCTCAAATCCTTTGGTCTTGTAAACCCAGGTCGCGACCCAAAACTTGATCTTCTCCCATATCTTATCTGTTGTTTCTTCTCTTTCTTCAAAGATTTTTCTATTCCTTTCGAGCCACACAGCCCAAAACACTGCTAGAACCGTTGCCGTCCATATCTTATACTTTCTTTTATCACCAATAATCTTGCAAACGAGTAGCTGTTTGCAATTTTGAGGCATACACCATTGAATTCCAAATTCACAAAGCATCTTAGACCCCAAGTTCTGAACCATGGAACATTCCAAAAATAGAGTTTCAATCATTAGGCTTTTAATTAATTTATATAAATGTTCTTCTTGACTTACAGTCTTCTGTTGGCATGAACCTCATCACCTCTGAACTTTGCTTTCAGATATCTGGACCACTTTTAGATGAAACCCAGGTCCGAAGTATTGTGGATGAGATAAAGCAGGTGATTACAGCCAGCTCTAGTAGAAAAGGGGAGAGAGCTGAGAGGGCAAAAGCTGAAGATTTTGATGCAGAGGATGGAGAAATGCTTAAAGAGGAAAATGAGCAAGAAGAAGAAATTTTTAATCAAGTTAGTATCCGCAAATCTAACCTGCCGAACACTAATTTACAGCATGCCTTTTGCCCAAAAAAAAAAAAAAAAAAGGAAAAGCTGAGTGTATATCTTGTCATGGTTACCTTACTTTTAAATGTGGTTCAGGTTGGCGAGATCTTGGGAACTTTGATCAAGACATTCAAAGCCGCCTTCTTGCCATTCTGTGATGAACTGTCATCATATCTGATGCCCATGTGGGTGAGTTTTACCTTTCAACCACCTCTGCAAAGACTATCAATTTCTGTTTGGCTTCACATCTGAGGATTCAGAATAAAAATTTCCTTTGGATGTTGAACATTTTATGAGGAGAATTTGTCCACCATTATTCCTCTTATATTCTGGGCTTGCTCTTATAGGGCAAAGATAAAACAGCTGAAGAAAGAAGGATTGCAATCTGCATTTTTGATGATGTAGCTGAGCACTGTCGTGAAGCTGCTTTACGGTACCCGCTTTGCATAACATAATTTTAAATTTGGTTATGCTTCTGGATTTTAATAAAATTTTCCTTGTTGTCAAACCAGATATTATGATACATATCTTCCGTTTCTCTTCGAAGCATGCAATGATGAGAATCCAGATGTTTGTCAGGTTTGGACAAAGATTATATGAAAACCTCATATTGTCCTCGTGTTGTTCATGTTACCCTTCCCGTCTAAACTTCATTTTTTCCAAATTGCAGGCTGCCGTGTACGGTCTTGGTGTCTGTGCTGAATTTGGTGGATCTGTAATTAAGCCACTAATTGGGGGTACAGCAATCTTGCCTATTTGTGTACTGTTTCTGCTTTATTTTCTTCTATTTACTCCATTTACTCCTTTATAACAGAGGCTCTATCGAGGCTCAATGTGGTTATTGGACACCCCAACTCTTTGCGGCCTGATAATGTAATGGCACGTGATAATGCTGTTTCTGCTCTGGGAAAAATATGCCAGCATCATCGTGACAGCATTGATACAGCGCAGGTAGTTTATTTTGCTATTTATATTCATTATTTCCAAAAAAAAAGGAAAAAAAGGGGGAAATTTACACCTTTTTCTTTGAACTGGGGGTTGGGGCCCTTTTTTTTTTTTTTTTTTTTTTGGGGGTGGGTGTTCTTGCTACAAAATTTCAAGCTCGGATACCCCATTGCTAAAGAAATTGAATGGTGCCTCAAGTTATCTTTCCTAAACAGATTAGGGTCGAGCACCCTTTAGCCAAAGAAGTTGAATGGTATCTCATCTGCATGTTTATTACTAAATTCAGTAAGAATACAGACCACTGGCAATGATCTGCTAATGGTAATATACCTATACAATCAGAATGTATGCACGAAATTTCGGGGCCTTTGCTGAGAAGATTCGGAACTAAGAGGTTCTTGATCTTGATGAGCATGCAAATGATGGATTTGAATCCCTCACAACCTCATCTGAAAGCTTGCCGCTTAATTTTTGTTTGCCCTGAGCCCATTTTCACGTGGCTTGTGTAGATTCTCCCTCAATCTCGCACACATTCAGTTGGTGAAAAAATTATTAAAAAACATATCATCGTTTACCATTATTTCATGTAAAAGGTTATGTGATGTTTGACTCTTCTACGAATTCTCAGAACTTGTAATTCTTCTAGCAGGTTGTACCTGCCTGGTTGAGTTGCTTGCCCATAAAAGGTGATCTTATCGAAGCAAAAGTTGTTCATGACCAGCTTTGCTCAATGGTTGAGAGGTATGGGTTGTGGTCTTGCAGTAGTCTGGATGCTCTGCTCTTTTTCACTTCCACTGCTGCTGATCGTCACCTTACATTATGTAAATTAAGAATCTTCTGTTTCCCACTCATCTTTTGGCTGCAGGTCCGATAGAGAACTTTTGGGTCCAAACAATCAAAATCTTCCTAAAATTGTTTCTGTGTTTGCCGAGGTTAGTTCTTGGAGAGAAGAATTGTGCTCATAGCATAATTTGATTGTAACGTTATTACAGACCTAGAATTATATCATCGCAGTCTTATAATCTTTTTTTCTACCTCTGTATTTTGCTTTTGATTGGACTGTGACAGTAAGAAAAATAGCCACATCTGTAATTTTCATTAGCCACATCTGTAATTTTCATTTTCCCTTCCAATTTGTATATACACCTTGTTAGTGTATGTGTATTTATGAGTTTTGATGTGAAATAGGAGAGAGAATGAGTGGGATTGAGTGGTGGAGATTTATGTAGTACAGTGGGTCCCAGAAAATATGCGGATGTAATTGGTTTGACTTTTGATGTGAATGTGTTAAAATGCGTAAAAATTTGTTAAAAGTTGTAGAAGAACGGGGGCATAGAGGCAAGTAGTACTTGCTGCCCATTATTTCTTCTCTCTCTTATTAATGACGACTGATTTGGTTTGTGCTGCCTTAGGTTCTGTGTGCTGGGAAAGACCTTGCGACTGAACAAACAGCTAGTAGGATGATTAATCTGTTGAGACAGCTTCAACAAACACTACCACCTTCTACCCTTGCTTCTACGTGGTCATCCTTGCAGCCTCAGCAGCAGATCGCACTGCAGTCAATTCTCTCATCATAAACATCAATACAGGGTTTGCCGGTTCGTGTATTTTTGTCACTACACATCCGTTACATGATTCTTTGTTTGTTAATAGACACCTGCAGCATTCATCTGAATGGCGTCTATGCGTCATTGTCGTCTTGAGTGTTTGGATCGAGTGTGAGCTGTGAGCGCCATTTTGTGATGGGCTGACCGAGTTGTGTGGTATGCATAACTAAAGCAGTTTTGTCTTGCCCTTTTTGTTTTTCCTTTTTTCTTTTCTTCCCCTAGAGTCAATGCGTGAGTCGAGGATTGTCACGGAGCAATCATCGTTGCAGTTTTGGTCGTGTCATGTTGGTATGTTGTGGATTTTAGTCCAAGAACGCAGTTATACATGGTATTCTTTTTGTATCTACTGGAACTTATATATAGATGACGGATGTGAAGGCACATGTTACGGTAATTTTGATATATATATTACATGGATTTCAATGATCGTCTCTCACATGTTCATCACTGGAGAACTCATGCCTATGCCCATTGAGAAGTGTTTGGAGTACACACGTATTTATGTGTGGTAAATGTCACATACTAATGAGGGTCTGGGCCCCCGGGGGGGGGGGGTGGTTATTATAGTCATTTTTCATTTAGGCTATTAGAGTGTGGTGAGTGTGTGGTAGGTAATTGTGTGTACTTTTAGATTTTTCCATGCCCATTTACTATTTCTCCTGATAATGAGGCGGTGGGTATATGTGATTTAAAATTAAGCCTCAATTTATTTTGGTGTTTTTGTTTTTCCCCTGCAAATTAGTTTCTAGTATTCATTAAAAGTCAAATGTCAATGATAATCACATATCTCAAATGTCTGACTATTATGTAGTGCTCGACTAGTTTTTAAGTAATCACGATCTAAGGAGCATGCAATTTATTTGCTGGTGGTCCACAAAATTAAGGGTATTCTAATTTTGTTGGTCCACAAACTGTGGAGCGTGCATTGTGGTTCGATGCAACAACCTCAAAGCTCCACAATTGCCCCTTTGAACACTGAGAAATGGGTGAATGAACATGTTCAAAACCAATGCTAGTTTTGTATAATACAAAACCAGCACGCCTATTCTGAATGGGTGAAACATACTAGAATAGGAGTTTGCAGCTAAGTCCCCGAGCCAAGACGAATTGTCCTTAGGGCTGGCAGAAACAATGCTAGAAAAACATAGTTGAACGCGTAGCTGTTACTTGCTGACAATATATTTGTCATAGTCTCCTAGAGGCTAGATTGGCCTAAGTTCACATAGTCCATAATAACATTTGACTGCCATGCCACACCTGCATCAATGTTCTTCCATTGCAGCCATGAAGAGGGAAAAAAGTGGAAAATCTTACCGCTCAGAAACATACTTCTTATTCAAGAAGCAACGAACTTAATTTGTATGAAATTTTCCATAACAAAGTGGAGTACGTACGTTTTGGGGGAAAAACGACGCGGCCTTTATATTCCTAGAATACTCGTAGCATTTCATCGGGCATAGACATCACATTTATTTTAGTGACTAAATATACGAAAAAGAAGTGTGTCCAATTCATCCAAAAAAGATGATTCAGAGTTCTGACAATATTTAATCAAATCTAAATGTTGGAGACATATGTTGTAAACTAGTCGAATTCATCAGAAAAGATGATTCAGATAGTATTGTGTGAAATCTAGTTGGGGACATATGCTGTCTATTATTCCAACAAAATATTATTCATGTATTTTCTTAATAATTTTTGTAGATCCGTAGTCGATATCATCTATTTTGTTTACACCACGTGTATACCGCAAACGTCTAACATTAGTGTTTCAAAAAAGGAGCTAACGAATCAATTAGTATTATTATTATTATATTTTTTTTAACACAGACGGAAGAACATTTCTATTATAGAAGCTCATTCCAAACGGAGGACGAGATGAACAAGGGAATACAATTAGTTCAAACCAAATTACAATAAGAAAAAATAGCGTAACTAGCAAGATTGTGGGCTATCCTATTTCGAAAGCAAGAAATATAACAGCAAGAACCACATTCATATTCACAAAGGAGATCACGCACATCCTCATGCAAAGGCCCAATTGGACACAGAGACTCTTAGGGTGTGTTTGATTGGGTAATATTTTCCAGGAAAAAACCACTTTTTCACCTTTTTTCGGGTTGTGGTGTGTTTGATTGCATTTTCTTTTCCTGGAAAAGGTTTTCCAACTTTTCTCGAAATCCGTTTTTTTCCTTGTTTTGGAGGAAAACGTTTTCCTTGGGGGGAGGTGGTTTTTGTTTCCGAGAAAAGTTTGACATTTTTTTCTCTTTTTTTAATCGACAATTTACTTTAACCATAAAGATAAGGAAAATGATCAAATTTCATTAAAAAAACTCAAAATTAAGGAAAATAACATTATTTTCCAACTTTCAAATTAACCCAATCAAACACCTACAACTACCATTTCCCTGGAAAACATTTTCTGGGAATTCATTTACTTGGAAAACGTTTTCCTTCAAACCATTTTTCTGTTTTACAATCAAACACACCCTTAATGTAACCAAGGCCTTGTACAACTCGCAAAGCATCGCACACTTTACTCGACAAATTTTGAAACCGTGCGTCAATGCAACCTGAATGCCTTCACGAATTGCCAAAATTTCAGCGGTCTCTAGATCAATTAGTACTATTCATTTTGGTTTAAGAGAAGGAAAAATATAAACCCTTTGGTACCATAAATTTGACTCACAGGAGTGCATAGATTTGACTTGAGTTCGTTTTTCTAAATTTAGATGCTTGTGCAACTTGAAAGTGTGCCAACATGATTGTTTTCCACGCCAAGCTTGAATATTATAAACTGGAAATACGACTCTGGCATTTTCAATTTAACAAATCCACAAGCCATCAGCAGCCAACAATTGCTTTATACATACTCTCAAGTCTCAACAAAAAGAAATTGAAAAAAAAATGAAAAAAAAAATGAAAACAAAAGAAAACAAAAGAAAAGACACATAAGAGAAGAAAACATATACAATTCAATTGTTTACAGTGGAAATGATTGAAAATGATGAGAGAGAAAAAGTTAGTGAAAATTAATAAAAATTTATTGTGGGAAGAACAAGCCCATAAAAACTGAACAAAGTTCAATTAATAACTAGATAAGTGATAATAAGAATTATAAGTGTAAATATTGATTTTAAATAAACAAGAATATAAATATTGAAATCTAAAAATGAAAATAAAGGGTAGCATTACTATATATATTGTCAGATTATGAATAATAAAATTTTGGTTTAATCTAAATGTAAAAAATAAAAAATTATTACAATAAATGATTAAATTCATGCATTTGAATATGAGATTTCAAATTAAAATTCAACTCGTCCCATTTTATTATTAAATTAAATAAATAAACAGAATACACACAAGATATAAATTGAAAATAAATATAAATGGAGAGAAAATATTTAAAGAGACTTGGATAATGGAATCAAGATTCATGACTCAAGAAGCAGCAAAAATATAGGAACATTGTGGTCCAATCAAAAGAAAAAGAATCACAAATAAAAAACATCCTGCGACATATAATCCACAAGCAAGTGTTTTGCTGCTACACAAAAACAACAACTTGGCAAAAATAGAAAAGGAAAAAAAGAGAGAAAAAATAAATAAAGGGTGCGGCTGGATACACCCCAAAATCCTCTCTTCACACCCACCCACTTTTAAATTTTAATTAAATTGACCAAAATATCCCCAATAATAAAAAAAAAAAAAAAAAATTGCATCGGCCAAACGCAGCCGAATGCGATGAAGGGAGTTCGGCCATAGATGGCCGAACTCCCTTTCAGATGTTCGGCCACCCCTATGGCCGAACACTGAACCAGTAAAAAAAAAAAATTTTTTTAACCGGATTCATCAGAATTTCAATTTGAAGTATCAAAATATGCTGCAATCTCTATAATTATTACTTTTTTTGAAAACCTAAAATAATTCTAACAATACTAGAGTAGAAAAAATTCAAAGTATAGTCTCCTAAAAACAAAGTTTTTCTCTGTCAATTTTGAGCTTGTGTGGAAGAAAAGTTCAACAAAAGAGAACTGATGAAGAAGAGATGAGCAAGATGTAAGAATTTCTCTCTTCTAAGCTGGCCGAACACCAATCTGAGTGTTCGGCTAATATTGGCCGAACACCCCTTCGTGTGTTCGGAAAAATTGGGATAAAGGGTAGTATTGTCCGATTAAAAGTGGGTGGGTGTAAAGGGAGGATTTTGGGGTGTATCCAGCCGCACCCATAAATAAAGGGAAAAACTCGTAGTGAGGGTTTGGTGCGAACTGCGTTAATAATAATAAATACCCTTGTTAGCTGCTCTTGTGGATCTTCTCTTCCCATTTGCAGAGTCGGAGAGCCCTCGTTTTTTTCATCAGCAGTTCTTTTTCTTCCCCTGTTTCGAAATCTAGAGTGAGAAGAAAAGGAAGAGAAGGAGAAGAAAGAATGGGAGAGCAGAAGCCAAAATCTGCTGGAGTGTGGCCCGCTGTGAAGCCCTTTGTCAATGGTGGCGCTTCTGGTATGCTCGCTACCTGTGTCATCCAACCCATTGATATGATCAAGGTAAAAACCCTCAACTTGGTCTCTATTGTCGTGTATGTTTATGAACTGTTTAATTCAACTTAGATTCTTAGTATGGTTTTTAGATCTTAAATGAATTGTTTAAAATAATTTGAAAGTTTAGATTGTTGATGAGTTTCAGATCTCAGTTGAGTGGGGGTTGTTTAACCTGGATTTGCTTCAATGGAATCTTGTTTAATTGTCTGAACATTGAATCTTGAAGGGTTTGTTTAGATCTAGTTATTTGACGGGTTTGAATTAAATCTAGGATTTGTTTATTTTGGAATGAAAAAAAAGAAAAAAATGAAGAAGAAGAAGAAGAAGAGGAGGAGGTTTTGATTTGTTGATGGTTATTGAGGTTAATCTGTGAGGCTCTACTTTCTCTTGCAGGTGAGAATTCAATTGGGTCAGGGATCGGCTGCTACGGTGACGAAGAACATGCTGGCAAATGAGGGTGTTGGTGCCTTTTACAAGGTTCGATTTTCACTAATATTGTTGAGAATTTCATGCTATATAGTATCGTGGTGCTAGATATGTGCTATAGCCTATAAGATGAATTTTAAGTTGATTTTGGTCAAGAAGCTGTCATCAGCATTTGTGATTGCATAGTCAGTTTCTTCACGACGTTTGGTCACTTGAAGGCCTGAATAATTGTTCTTTTCTTCTTTCATCCTGTGTTGACTCTTTTAAGGTTTACAGCTGGTCTTTTAAGGCCAAAGTAGTACCTTCTTGTGAAAATATTGTTGTTGTTTGTTTCTCCAGGGTTTGTCAGCTGGGCTTCTTAGACAAGCTACGTATACAACTGCCCGTCTGGGTTCATTCAGGTGAGTAATTACTTATGAACGCGGCCAAATAGATGGAGGATTGTTTTTTATCTAGAAAGTTTTTTCAGGGGTTTGCTGGTGGTCGATTAGTCAAATATCATTTTCAACCATGCATACTAAAACGATTAAAAAGAATCAAATTTCACTTATCCAAGTATCTTTTTCCTACTTATTTATCACACATTCTTCTAAGAAATCTACAAGAAATTATTTCGCAAATAATTCCTGTTAAAATAGAACTGGATCCATAATTAGAGTGTTTGTTTGATCGAAAGAATTGAAAAGACTATTGTTAGACGTGGTTGTAAACTACAGAAGATGTTTAAGAGTTTGTTTAGTAGGGATTACTCAAATAATCATTTTTTTTTCCCTACTGTCATTTTCAATCACTCATTGCTACTTCTTTGACAATGTTTTTATACATATAAACCAGTTTCTTTACTTCTCAACTAATGAGTGGCTGAAAATGAGGGCGGAGAAAAAGGGTTTTTTTTAATAAGGTGCATCAAACAAGCTCTAAGATGAGGTATCTTATGTAATTTCAATTTGAAAGATCTTGCACCATAGAGTAAGTTAGACACTGATGTAACATAAATAATCTATTTGTTGCTGTGTAATCTTCCAATTCAACAGGATATTGACGAACAAGGCAATTGAGGCCAATGATGGGAAGCCCTTACCGCTATATCAGAAGGCTCTGTGTGGGTTGACTGCGGGAGCCATAGGGGCGTGTGTGGGCAGTCCTGCTGATTTGGCACTTATCCGCATGCAGGCTGATGCTACACTGCCCGTCGCTCAACGCCGAAATTACACAAATGCATTCCATGCTCTCTTTCGAATTGTTGCAGACGAAGGAGTTTTGGCCCTCTGGAAAGGTGCAGGCCCCACTGTGGTGAGGGCTATGGCACTTAACATGGGAATGCTTGCTTCTTATGATCAGAGTGTTGAGTTCTTCAGGGACAATCTTGGTTTGGGAGAGGCTTCTACGGTCGTAGGTGAATACTCTTTGTTTGCCTAAACTCAAAACATAAAGCAAAATATACATAGTACAAATCTATCTGCTGTTTTGAATCCTGTTCCATTGGCTATCCCATCCAATGAAAATGTACCACATAACATGTTTTCATTGGATGACACAAGATTCGGGATAGCTGATCTTTAGCAAAAGATGTAAGTAACTTTTAAATAGATCTTAATAATTGGTTCTTGTTTGTTTTCAGGGGCTAGTACTGTATCGGGCTTCTTTGCAGCTGCTTGCAGTTTACCATTCGATTATGTGAAAACCCAAATTCAGAAAATGCAGCCAGACGCTGAAGGGAAATTCCCGTACACTGGTTCTTTAGATTGTGCCATGAAAACCCTGAAAGCAGGAGGCCCTCTTAAGTTCTACACAGGGTTTCCCGTTTACTGTGTTCGAATTGCCCCTCACGTCATGGTAATCTCTCGCTCACTCTCTTCTACAATGTTACACACATGTGTGTGTTTATGGAGCCTCGTTTGTTGAACGAATGTGTGTTTGTTATGTGTTGCAGATGACGTGGATTTTCTTGAACCAAATTCAGAAGTTGGAGAAGAAGGCTGGATTATAATCCGAGATATCTTGGTTGGAGTTCTAATTACAAATAATATTTTGGTTGTGTTGTGATTCACACCTTGAAGGTTTTAAGGGATTCTTGATAAAGTTTATACTGATCTGAAAGTAGACTAGGGATTTGGAGTTTCCAAATTGTTTCTTATTGAAATTCAGGTTCAGATGATCTCTCTGACAGACACTTTTTTGTTTGTGCGTCAATTTTGATAATAATAATCTGCTTTTGGAGCTTGTTTACACAGCATATTGCCACCAATTTATATACGCATATATTGAGTTTTCAGCTTTCTTACATGTTCCGCAGAAAATGGGAATGTTTTCAACATTGATTTATGCGAGTAAATTCCGTACCAAAAATTTTTGACACCACATAAATAATAATAATTTTCAAAATTTTCAATTAATTATGGAGCACCAACCAATTCCTTTTTTAATCCCATCCCTTTTCTTCGTTTTTGAAAGAATAATAATTAATTAATTTCTCATTTATATTCTTAACTGGATTCCATTTCAATTCCTGTTTCCTCCCAAACTCTCTCTTAAAATCTCACTTTCTCTCTCTTTCCAGCTCAATTTCTAATGCAATGGCGGATTCTTCATCTCTAACAATGCTGCCGACGACAAAATTACCAGAAAGGGCACCGAGAAGGTCCATATTTTCGTCTTCTCCCCGTCCGCCGTTAGCATTTGCTTTCATTTTCTTTTCTGTTGGATTCACCATTTTCTTCATTTCCACCAATTCTTCCGTCAATCATTCCTTGAAGAACATATTGAGAAACCGGTCCCACTTTTCGTCAGTGTCCCACTATTTCTTCTTCGGTCCACACAACCCGGAAGACCCTAATGGGTCGGACCCTGCTTCGAGAAATGAGACATTGATGAAGAATGGTGAGGAATTGGGGACTGAGGTTGATGATCATCATGTGAAAAGAGCTGAAGAGGAGAATGTGAGATTGAATGTTAAAGATTTTGAATCAAGAGTAGAGATAAATGAAACTTGGGTTGAAATGATGAGTAAATGTGATATTTTTGATGGGAAATGGGTTAGGGATGATTCAAATCCTTTGTATGAACCGGGTTCATGCCCTCATATTGATGAGCCTTTCAATTGCTATCTCAATGGAAGGCTTGATCATGATTTTGAGAAGTACACATGGAAGCCTAATCATTGCACCATCCCAAGGCAAGTCGAAAAAAAGGGTTATGTGCTACAATTCTGTAAAATGACGGTATATGATGATAGTTATATGTCATTCCAGATGATTGTGACACATAACCTCGATATCAACCACTGTCTCCAAATTTCTTGGAGAGGAGTTATGTTATTAGTAAATATGTAAGATTTGTTAAATAATTTTTGCAGATTGAATGGTAGAAACATGTTGGAATTATTGAGAGGGAAGCGTTTGGTCTATGTGGGTGATTCATTGAATAGGAATATGTGGGAATCTATGGTTTGTCTTCTATGGAATTCAGTAGGGGATAAAAGCAAAGTCTTTGAAGCCTCTGGTAAATATGAATTCAAGAAAGAAGGCGCTTATTCCTTCTTATTCCCAGTGAGTTCTTGATCATCATCTTCATTTAAAGCATCATCATCTTCATTTAGTTATTGAATTTATTGCGTAGGATTACAATTGCTCAGTGGAGTTTGTTCGATCGCCATTTTTGGTTCAAGAATGGGAAATGCCAGACAACAATGGAACAAAGAAGGAAACCCTTAGGCTTGATCTTGTTGAGAGATCATGTGACAAGTACAAAGATGCAGACATTCTTGTCTTTAACACGGGACACTGGTGGACGCACGAGAAAACATCCGAAGGGTATTTTCGTCTCTCACTAACCGTGTGTCTCTGAGTGATGAAAATGAGATAATCTATAAAATTGATCCAAAATCTTTCAGAAAAGGATACTATCAAGAAGGAAGCCATGTATATGGACAATTGGACGTAACTGAAGCATTTCGTAAGGCGATGACAACGTGGGCTAGATGGATCGAATCCACCATAGATCATACGAAGACGCAAGTTTTCTTTAGAGGGTACTCAGTCTCTCATTTCAGGTGAATCAAATCTGTCCTCATTTCAAACTAACTGAACTAAAAAGTAAAAACTGTGATTTTTAATATTTTACTTTTTCTTGATCATTTTTACAGTGGCGGAGAATGGTATTCGGGTGGAAAATGTGATAGTGACAGAGAGCCATTTACGAACGAAGAAGAGCTAACTCCCGTATTCCCTCCAATTCCCGATACCTTGGAGACTGTCCTCAAGGGGATGAAACAGCCCGTGTTTTATTTGAACATTACAAGAATGACCGATTTTCGACGGGATGCACACCCTTCAATTTACAGGTACTGTGTGATATAAAAGCTTAATCTGTTATAAAACTCATATATTGATTTAAATTATATTATATCTTCTTCTATAACAGGAAGGCAAACATGACGGACGAGGAGAAGAAAAACTTCGTCCGACACCAAGATTGTAGCCACTGGTGTCTTCCTGGTGTCCCAGATACATGGAATGAGATCATGTTTTCTCAGTTACTTTTGAGACAACAAAAAGAACAACTGCAGCAGAAAGTACAGACCAAAACAGCTTCAGTTGCAGACTAACAACATAGATTCAGACATGATTGTGTGTCTTCCAACAATGTTGTTGCACAAATGCACCCTCTGTAATTCCACTCTCTCTTAATGGGAAAGCCAATTTTTTTCTTTAGTTCTTTTTGGGATTAATATTACTCTTGTAGGCTAAGGGTTTGAAATTGCCCCTGAAAAAAAAAATCGAATTTTAACTCAAACTATAGTATCATAACTCATAACATCATCATCATTAACATTCTATGTTACTAAACATCTGAACTGTTTTCATCTGCATACATTATACATATTTTACTGATTTACGACTCTGCAGTTCTTTCGAATCTGTCCGTTGGATCCAGTCAATGGACTTATGTTTCCCATCTTGATCATCGAATTGACGAAATCACCGAAGAATAGAGCACGATTATTGCTGTAGAGTTGCACTAGACTTCTAGTTGATCCATTACTGGAAAATAAAGTCTGATCAGATTCAAGGAGGCCTCTTCCAATGAGCAAGTTTGAGTAATAATGGTTATCAAACAAATCTCTTGAGTTCCTATCAAGAGGAGCTGTGTTGTTTCCATCACTGTTTGTAGGACACGTGGCCTGTAGTTCAGAGATTAGCCTGCTGTCGAGTGTGCTGTCTGGAGCGCCCGTCCCGGAGAAATTCGACAATCTGTCGCTGAAAAATACGCATCTTGATAGCCCGATTGTGTGAGCACCTATACCGAAGATTGTATGTTAATATTGGTAGTATCTGAAGCCCGGCCGACCCACTAGGCCCATACTGGTCGAGTCCACGTGGGCTACGAGTCGCTGAGTCAGCCCAATTAGGCCCACATGATCTATGAAAGTTTGAAGTGGGAGTACCTGATAAGGAAACAACATCTGTGACATTGAGGCCTACAGCTATGAATTTGGCAGTGATTGCCTCAAGAGATTCAAATGGAGAAGGCAAATTGTTGGCCTCTGTTCGGTTTGGCACCAATCCATCTCTTCTCCCAAGCATAACTCTCCACATCGGCCCTCCGCTCTGCAAAATTATAAGTTACATTCTTGAAAGATAAACGAACCTATCTAATCTACGTGGATACAATTTTTTATGCTGACAGTGACAGACATATGTCACCTCGACATTGAATGCTGTAGAGGTGATCTCTTGGCATGATGTCATTACATCCAATGCCGAAGACACATGTGTCCTGAGAGCATAATAAACTTGTGCTCACGTGAACATTAGATCACTGAACAGTGTCAGAATTGTAGAATTAAACCGAGAGATGATAGTACTAACGAGGAGCACTGAGTCTCGGGCGGCTATGGCCAGTATATCAGCACATGAAACAACTCCACTGCATGCACTTTCAACTGCATTCTTTATATTGTCTACTACTTCAAATCCTCTTGCTGAATTCAAGTTGGGGGCTGCAAATTTCTCACCATCACTTCCATCCAATAGAAGTGATGCATCACACCCCTATAAAGCAAAAACCAAAACCAATGAAATTATAAACAATTATTATAAGTGATTGAAGATCAAAAAATAATCTCAACGCTATCAATATGACACGACAAGGTTAGAGTTACTGACATTGACGAAACAATCGTGGAAGTGAAGACGAAGCAAAGAAGCAGCCATTCTCATCTCGAACTTGATTGCGTTTAGAACCTCTCTACGAACGATACCAAACAGGTTTGGACATGTTTGCGCGTAGAAATCCTCCGAAAGTTGAGACCTTGCTGCTCCTAACAACGTTAAACATGTTAGAACGAAATAAACATCGCTAAATTTGTAAGATTTCTGCATGTTGCCAAAATGTCGTCTCAAATATCGACTTCCAAAGGCCGTAAACTTGTATGTATGTTCTTGATTAGCAAGGACCTTGAAGTATAATTTATAGACATGATTTTGAAGTGATTAACGAATATGTTAGAATTAATTAAGATTGTTTCAGATACATTGGATGTAGGTTATTTAAGTGGTGTGATCACTTGCTATGGCGGCTGCGATGTATCTTGGTGTTCAGAATTTTAATATTACCGGTGAGCAATACAAAATAGAGATTAGTGCCTTTAGTGACTTATCAGTGCTCATTAATGGCATTAGTGCTTGTAGAGTTTGAAGCTTTGCACTAACAATACAGGCAAATGGAAACTGTTAAACAAGCAAATTGATAATAAACATTATTGAAAATAAGGTTTCTCTCAACCTTATCAGGTATCAATAACAGCACTGCGTGTAACCTTGGCATCGTGTGAACTGTATCTAAAAATATGGATAGATACCAATGCACGCACGTTCATATAAATTTACGAATAATTTATACACTTATAGTATTAATTTATTTTATTTACCTGAAGTTTGCTATGGGATCACCATCATGAGTTCTTTTATAGTTCGAAGATGCATAGGTTGTAACATAGGATTACTTTTAGGATCAAGGGATTAACCAGTGGTTAAGGATTCAATTCGGGTTCAAATTTCCAACATCCCCTATCCTTCATCTCCACGATAAAACCAAAAAAAAAAAAAAAAAAAGAAAAGTTCATCTAGGTAGTGAGATGTGTTTTTCATCACTTTCGATCACCGTTGATAAAATTGCAAGAATTTTTAACCGTCGTTAGTTAAAATTCATACTATCTAGATAGTTTCTTTTTAATTTCAATTGACTTTTCGGATTTAACTTTTTCCAGATTTGGCAAATAGTGATGATACCAATTGTGTTCACGTACTTTTAATTAAATTTTTTGAATTTATTTTTCTCCTGGGTCTGGTAAATTAAGTGATGATACATTTTTTTTTTTTTTGAATGAGAATTAAGTGATGATACTTGTATAGTTATGTTCACGTAATGTAACAATGAATAAGCCATAAACAAATTCCAATAACTAACTTCTACACCACATCCTCTATTCAACCAACTCGAAAAATATAAATTTCGCTGCATTAGAGATGCCGTAGCTTATTTCAGGTTTTGGTAGTATCTTAATGCTACATGGATGATGAATAATACAAAGACATCTGACAAGACACACACACACAGAGCACATTTGATAGCCAGTGATTTCAAAGTAATATAATGTGAAGAAATATGATGTGCCAAGTGTATTTATTACACAATTACTCGTATAATTTTTTGGTACATGTAACATAATTCATCGTTTAGTACAGAGAAGTGAGACGGCAATGCATACGCATTAACGGACTCGAGAAATTTGCTTTGGCACATAAAATCACCCGTGACCTTCCAATACCGGACTCAAGAAGTTTGCTTTGGCGCAAAAAATTGCCTCTGAACCTTCATTACAATTACGCAAACCATTTAATTTCGGTTCATTGTGAAACTGTTGCATAATTACTAGTCCTTGATTTTCAATTCATCAAGAAAATTTGAAATGTAAGAACAATAGCAGAAAACTCTACATTAAAATGTCAAATGTACAATTAAAAAATCTACTTCCAAGGTCGTCTCAGCATTCTGAATAGGACAAACCTCTCTCCCTGTTAGAGCATGGCTGCACTTGAGCAGCGATGGAAACCATCCAGTGTCATGAGTTGTGTTGTCGGGCAAGCAAATACAAAATGATGGGCCCTGCAACCATGTTAGCAAAGCTAGCTAGCGTACGGCACGTTCAACCCAACTTCAAATTTCTATTACTAAACATCGATGAGTTCAACTGATTCAACTACAACTAGATGAACAATAAAGTTGACAACAAGCATAAATAGTACTTTTGTTATTTCACTCGATGCACGGTAAACATAAGATCGAATGGTACACAATAAACAACTATTCATAGAATGTAGCACAATAACCAACCAAACATCAGTCTTCCTAGTCTCTCAATTTTCAATCCACTTACACAATGTGCCTACAAAAATGCCTAATGTATATCTGAAACAAACTTATAGTACCATTCACCAAATTGAAGTATTTGACTCATCCATCCCATATGTTACTCCATTTTGAAAGAAAAATCCCGAAGAAATTAAAGCCAATGCAGTATGAAAGGCAATTCATAAAATTATAAGGTGGAAAACAAAAAGAATAAAGGAACACTTATCATTGTGTCTCTGGCTTGAGACAAACAAGTCTCCATCGTCGCCTTTCACTTCAGCAATTGTGGGCTTCAGACAAACAACACGAAGCAGTAAAAACAAACCCAGTTCAAGAAAAAGACTAGGCAGCATTATAGAGTTTCTGCATCCTAAGATGCTGAAACAATCTACATAGCAGAAAGCATAGACGGCACTATTTTATCATAGCATGAGTACTAGGGCACCTCAGCACTAGTAAAAGATGAACACTCACCAAATACTTCTAATAGAACTTCTGAAGTAAATAATGCAGCCAGACTAACTATTCATCAATAATGAGAATGAGAATGTAACTAATACAAGGTTGCATGAAAGAGACTAAAAATTATTGTAGCACACAAACTAAAAATTAACTTAGATTACAGATTGAACAATATCAGAATATGAAAGATTTACGACAACCATTAGACAAACATCCACACTTTCAAATTCATCTTAATAAAGGAAAAAATTATACATTTATATTCATTTCCTGAACGGATTGAAAACCATTAACACCTACCTATAGCAAACTAAAGATTTTACATGTGAATATTTCCCTCCCACACCCACTCCCCCAATGCCACCCCCCCACCCAAAAGGAAAAGAAAAGAAAAGAAAAAAGAAAATGAAGTCCATTGAAATAAGATTCTTCATATTAAGTTCTAAAGCAAGTCAGGTTCAACATGTGACTTATCCTTCCCCCTGATCCTTGTTAGACCAGAAAACATAAGTGGCCAATGATTTCCCTTAGCAGGAAACCATATGAAATGAATTGTTCAGAGAAGAGTCTTACATGAAGATAATGATAGGTCACCATTGTCAATGCTCTTCTGGGAACATTCATTTCCTTCTGCCAATGCATCAGCCCTCTGCGACCTAACTACTTCCACAAAATCATCTCCGCCTGCCATCACCACAGGTTTAGATGTCTCGTCACTAATTCTCTCTTATGTCTTTATCTCCTGCTTGCCCAATTAATTCCATACCAATATCGCCCCCTGCTGCTGGAGGCTCAGATGCCTCAGCATTAACAATGCTATCTGTCCCCAATCAAACAAGATTCTGCTTGTTCACATCAATTTGCGTCTCTTCTTTATCATCAACGCCCTTGCAATTCTCTGCATCCTTATTAGGCTCAACAAACTGGTTATTTGTTTGCTTTTTCTCGACATCAGCTATGCTCGGTACATTCTTATCAGATTCAACAAACTCATATTTTCTGTTATCGTCCTTTACTTCAATATCTGAAATGTTTTCCTCACTCTTATCTATTTCCATTTTCACTTCAACATCTACTAAAACATCTTGTACAGGCTTTTTTGCTGCTTCCACACGTTCATTACTGTTATTAGACTCATCATTCCCTTTGAAACTCCCATCTTCCTCGAAATTGTCTTCGCCCATATAATCATCATTCTCCTCCATGGAATTTGTCTCCTCCCCCTGACTATCACTCTCGTTTTCAAACACATTGTCCAACAACTCATCATTCTCCCCCTCGACTTTGTCTCCTCGTCTCTCGAGAAACTGCAACCGCCTCCTCAAATCCCCCAACTCCCTCTCCATCAAGAACAGCCTATCCTTCAAAATCAAATTTTCTTCTTCCAACTGCGCAATGTGAGCATCCTGATCATCCACTCTATTCTCTAGCACATTGTGGTACTCCAATGCACCAACATTGTTTGGATTAGAAATCATCTCAAAGCGGCTCAAATCATGATCTAATCTTCTCTCAACCTCAACATGCTCCTCAACGTCACTCTCACTTGACCCTCCCTCATCTTCCTCCTCATCTTCATTTGCCTCGATTTCATGACCTGGTGATCTCAATCGAATCAATCCCTTCATTGAGCCATAACCATCAAGACCCCACTCTTCCTTTGCCATATCCACCAAAAACTCCCGCGAAGGAGAGAAAATTGGAGTTGGCAAGACCGCGGGGGTTACCGGGTATGGAGAAACCAATGGTGCAATCCCACCGCTCTTCTTAGCCCTTATTAGAAAAGAAGTTGTGTTCCTCGGAGCAAATGGAGCAAACCTTCTTCTCTTGCTACCCCTAATCAAATTCATGTTGTTGTTCTTATTGAAATTCTTTTGGGGGAAGAATTTACGAGCTTTCAACCTATTCTGATTCTGCAAATCGTTCAAATTTGGAGGGTTATAATTATAATTCATATTCCCACTGCCACTGCTAATATTAACACCACTAAGAGGAGCACTGGTACTAGAGCTGGACACTGGATCATTTCGCCTCTTGTCATTTGGCTTACCTACCTTCTTTCCCTTCCAATTGCTCCTTGCACCCAATCCAAATTGCTTAGCCGACTTACCGAAATTAACAGAGGGTGGTGGTTTCCTACCTACGGGGTTCATGTTAGGGTTAAGGTTCGGGAATTGTTGTTGTGGAAAAGGTGGGGCCCATGTGCCGTAGCTCCTATGCATCCCCATCTGTGGATGAGAGAGAGAATTCACATAAGACGAATTTGAAATCATCGGATGCGGAAAGTATTGTTTTCGATTTCTGATAATTACCTGTTGTTGCTGGGGTTGTGTATTCATTTGGCTCATGCTCATCATCTGACTCTGATTCATGACCAATATTTGTTGTTGATTATGCGATTGTGGTTTTGGATTCACCATCGTCGAATTTTGTTCATTCATTTCGATATATAGCAATCAAATTCGAAAGCAAATCCAAAACTTGCAAATCTACCTTTGGAAATATAAAATATAAAATCGAATCTAAAATATCCCAGAAAACAGAAAAGTTTTAATGTTTCGAATACCAGAAAATCAGAACCCGAAACGTTAAAACAACACCGAGAAATTACAGAGATTTATATTACACGTACAAAAGTATTAAATTCCAGATCAATAAAGCGAAAATAATACAAAATTCAGATGATTCACTTTCAGAATTAATCTAGAGCGTTTCGATTCAATTACGAGCAGTTTTTCAGATTTATTTTATTTATCGGAGAAAACACCATTCGTTCTGACATGAAGAGGATCAGGCCATTATATAGCTCTTGGGTTTAGAGATCGTACGGCTGAAAATAATGAGGTGGAGGATAGACGACTCAGATTATAGACGCGTGCCAAAATAATGTGATGGTAAATCGAGTTGGGTTAGGATTAGGTTTTGTGTTACCTGAACTGACAATAATGTCCTTGTATTTTCTTATAATCACAATTACCGCCATTGAATAGTGGGCGTAACGACGGCCTCTTGGACCATTCGGTTCCTTTTTTATCACGAATATTTCGTGGGCACGTCAATATGGACGATTGGACGGTGCTCCTCCATTACAATAATGGGAAGAGAGCATTTAACTTGACTGCTAATTTAAGCGATTGTTTGGTGTGTTAAATTTTTCTAATTTTTTTTTAGAATAAATTTGGGATCACGGTGGTAGAATATCGTATTTCAAACTCGAGATATAGCGGTATCGGGGTATCTTACCACTAGACCAACTCTTTAATGTTTTGTGTGTTATTTTAATATACTATATTATCTTTGAAAATTATTATTAACCTAAAGTTTTAAAATATTTGTAGTTTGTTAAATACATTTTTTTTAACAATGTTTTTAATTACACTGTTCTTATGATTCAATTCTTATAGCATGTAGTAATAATAACTGGCTCAAATGATTTAGTGTTCACATATAGACATCTTAAGGTGTCCATATATGGCTAGATGATCAATGCATGTTCCCCCAGATGGTGGGCGAATATTTACGCATCATCCAACCACATGTGGATACCAAATCATGCAGGCAAATTCTCAAGAGAATTAAAGATGCCCCCCCTGCTCCACCCGCCATCGGGGGGCGGGGGGCGGCTTGTGTCTGCGCTGGCAATGAAAATTTTTCCCCAAATCATGAGCCTAACAACTAAATCAAACATATTCTAATCTACAAGTATAGGAGCGGGATTGCTTCAACATAAATGAGCAAATTAACAACTTCTTATTTACAATTTGTCTAGCAAATATCACATCATCTATGACTTGAATGTCCAAAAATTGGAAACAACGAGTCGTGTGAAGTATGAATGCTTTTTGGTCTTGAGACTCATCACCAAAATTTTAACATCAATAAATAAGTCACTCATGTTACGATATAGAGAAATGTAATTTAGAAATGTTGTGCTATAAAATGAAAGGAATGAATACTGTAAATGACAGTCATGCTCTGTTAAATTATTTTTTCTTTGGTAAACTACTACTTGATTTATATGGTTAGGTGACCATACACTGAGACAGGGACGGATCCAGCACCCGTCGAGCACGCGCGGACGCGCGTGCTGGATCCGCCGGAAGAGCCGCCGAGTTGCCGTCGTTGGAACTTGGAAGAACCCTTTTCTGCGCAGGAGCCCGGCAAAACGAGGAAGAAGAACAGTGGACAGCCTGGTATTTGCTACGAATCGGCTATTGGGCTATATACATTTGGACTTTGTTTTTTACTAATGTGTTTTGGGCCTAAGTCCAATTGTCTAACGGTCCAAATGTCCAAAGAACCCTCCCATTACCCAACGGTCCAAAGTCCAATTGTCCAAACCCAATTACTAGTATTAGGATGAATCTGATTCGTGAAATTGAAAATCAGAAATTAGAAAATCTCGAGCGACGACGCCTCTGGTCTTCTGCGGCTCTGCTCTGACTGCTCATCGTCATCGGCTCATCGCCTCATCGGACGTCAGCTGGTAGTCCATCGCCGCCGTGTGCACTAGTTGATTCACCGTGGCACCGCCCAATTGATGAATTATTTTCATCTTGGGTTTGGTACTCTACTCTTTACTCATTTAATTCTTTTAATCTTTTAACTAGTTTAGTAGTGTTAAATTTGAAATAGAACAAATTATGATTATTTGTTGATCAATATTTAATTTAGAGTTGAATCTATTAACTTAGTTAGTTAGTTTACTATTAAACTCATTTAATTCTTTTAATCTTTTAACTAGTTTAGTAGTGTTAAATTTGAAATAGAACAAATTATGATTATTTGTTGATCAATATTTAATTTAGGGTTGAATCTATTAGCTTAGTTAGTTAGTTTACTATTAATTTGATTATTTGTTCATTTGTTGGTTAATTTATGAATTCTCCATTTTTTAATGGTGAGATTTTAATATATATCAAATTTTCAATGCTTGTGTAGTTATCTATATTAATATAATAATATTGCTTACGAATGCAATTATCTAAGCTTACGAATTGAAATTGTACGAAGTACTTATTATTTTGAGTTGTATTGAACGATATTGCTAATATTTTATGCTTTATCTATATTTTGGTGTGTTTAAATACATATTTATAATCTTTAATATTATTTAACTATAAAATGTCATGATTCTTGGTGAATGGTTAGCTTTTGTCGATAATCGGCGGTTGTTGTGTCAATGATCAACCTTTGTCGCGGTCAGCGATGTAAGCCATTCTAAATTTGGGCTTGAAAATTTAGATCCGTCCCTGCACTGAGAATTGATTGATGTATATCATTTAAAATCTACATTTAAAGCATTGAAAGCTTTACAAGTATACAACTCTCATTGAATACAAAATTTGAATTTATCGTGTGTTCAAGTAATTTTTTTTTTTTTCTTGAAATTTTGAGTTAAGGTTGCATTATTTTTGTGGTTTTTTGTTTTTGAAATAGTGGAATATATTTTCTTTCATATTTTCGAAAATTTATTTCTAAAAACAGTGAAAAAAATTTATAATAGAAACCCAAAACGACTTTTTTCCTTTAGGTATTTTCTGCGTTATAAGTTAAAAGCATGGGGAATGTATTTTTAGATTAGGAATTTTACATTAATTACATTAAAGTCTCAACTTTTATTTCTATCTTATTTTAGTTTTCGACCACCATCCACAGCAATTGTCACAAGGATGTCATCATTTCTCAACCACTTAAGTCCTCGTTGGCGCAAGAGATGAGGTCCAATATTTCTGTCTTGCCCGGAATAGGGAAGGGTAGGTGGTGGGGGGTGAGGTTGTGGGTGGAGGTGGAGGTTTTGTTGGAGGTTGAAAATGAGTATAAATAAATTGTACAATCGAAAAAATTAAGACTTCTATGTAATTTTTATTATATGAATTTAAAAATTTTGAAAAATTTCACATCAAAACCCTTTTTTCAATTTTTCTATTTTCAACAGTAGTTTTTCAAAATGACAAAACCACATGCGTTTTTAATTTTTAATTTTTAATTTTTTCGAAATAAAAAATTAAATATATAACAAAATCTCAAAATTAAAAAATTGGAACACAAAAAACACATAACCTAAAGTTTTAAGTTGAATATTGGTGGGTTCATAAAATGTGTGATCAAATAATGAGAAGTTGTTAGATGTTTTAGAACAAACATCACATAACGCATGCAAAGACGCTTTGGAACATCACACAAAACATGAATATTGAATACCACACAACATCCTAAAGAAATGTAACATGCAAAGCATGTCAACTTCGATACACAAGTTTCCCTCTTTCTTTTGCATTGATGCTTGATGGTAGATACGTCGAACACATTTATAAACTACAATACACGACATGCTTGGTTAACTCCGTTATAATCACGTATCTATATTCAAAAAATGATTCTCAACCATCTTTAATGCAAGAGTCCATTGTGAAATCTACTGAAAGAGAAAGAAAGACATTTTTTTTTCATGGATCCCATTATTTCTCAACTCCCGTACAATGTCCACAAATAAACCCCTTCTAAACTTTTTCTATTAATATTTTACTATTATTTTTAAATTTATTTCTACATTTCTCATTTTATTCACTTTTCTCTCTCTTTTTTCCCTATATTTCTTTTCATTATTTTTCAATTAAAATAATAATCATCTCTTGGTCTCTCTCTCTTCCAATCCACTTCCCCATTAAAGATGCAAAACGTGCATCCATGTAAAAAAGATAGGATAAGATACCAATAACGTCTAGGTAAATTTCACCACCACCGATAAATTTCAGTAGTAGATAAACAATAGAAAACAATGTTAGCAGCCACCAAAAAATTACCAGGGAATAAAGTGCATTTTAAGCAACAAAACCCAGACTTCCTTTCCAAGAAAAGGAAAAAAGCAAAAAGCAAATTTCAACGAAATATTTGTGCTTGATTTTAAGATGCAATAAAGAAAAGAAGAAGCGGGTAGTTGGGGGCGTCATACATATTCAGCAAAATTCGCTCACGTAAACATTCTATATATTTCCCTTGTCTGTTCATCTTTCGTGAGGACAAGAACTACTGCAATCATAATTCTTGTAAATTAACCTATTCAGGCTCGATTTACCCTTTTCCTCTTCTTTGATCTCTTATCTTGAAACTTCCTTTTCCTTTTTGATGCATCTACGGCTGATTTTTTCCATTTGGCGTGCACCTTTCGGGTTGTTTTCTCTGACTCACTATCTTCACCATCTGTGGGGTCACTCAATGAACCGCCTTTATCATTGTCTTCATCATCATTGTCTTCATCGGAACTCAGAAAAAAGTCCTCCACAACATCTTCATCGACAGCTGTCTGTTCTTGCGGCTGTTTCAGTGTCTTCTTTTTCTTTGTTTTTTCCTTTTTCTCAACCTCATTAAGTTTATTCCTTAAGCATGAAACAACTCAGTGAAAACCAAGCATATGCAATGAAAAATCGTGAGATAGAATAAGCCAGGCATAAATATACACGGGCAGAGAGAGAGAGTGTGTGTACTTTGAATCCCGTCCCGGAAGCCATGAAGAATTAAAGACACGTGCTCCTTTGCCTTGTCTACCATCATCATCATCCTCATCACCATCATGATCCATCTTATTCCCAAAGATGGACGACTTCTCACCAATGACCACACTGAAAGCACATACCAAGTATTTTAGATGCATAATAGATGTTTTTAAGTGAGCATTTATCAAGTTATATGCAACGCTAGGATAACCTTGATTCCATCATTGTGTCATTTCTTTGCTGTGCTCTCCGGCGTAGAGTGGCAGCATACTGTGACAGGGGGCTAGCCTCTGATTTTCTTTCATCCTAATATGCAGCAAACTTCATTTAATTAGCTTTTCAACATTAATCAACTTGAAAATAGAGTAAATTAAGAAACTATATAAAGGCAAATGGAATATGTATAGTCTCAATTGCAACATTTGTCAAACCAACAAGGAAAATTAACATCAGCGTGCAAACCTCAAGAAAAGATGCCGCTTCAGGGTCATTTGGCAAGAATGAAACTGTAGCCCGTTTCTTATTTGTAAATTCAGAATTGGCGTTGATCTATAGCATTGAATAATATTCCCATTAGATAATATAGCAGTTCTCATGTATATAAACATAAAAACTTTATGTAAACAGACAACTAAGGGTAATACCTCATGAATAAGTTTCCTCATCTCTCGACGAAACCTCTCAACTTTCATTGATTTACAGAAGTTGCGCAATCTAACGGCAGGAACAAAAGACAATTCAAAGAAAGCAGCAGAATGGCTCCATTGAGCTAGATGTTCTGTAAGCTCTTCAACCACGGAGAAAACACATGCTTCCTGAAATGCTCTGGTCTTTAAGGTAGTTTTGCTCACCTAATCTCAAAAATGGATTCACATTAAGAACAAAAATCCCGCGCGAAATAAAATGGTACAAGAAAACCAAAATGGAAATACCTTCAGCAGGGAGCGCAAATCTACAGCTTTTCCAACTCCTCCTGTGGGAGGTTTATGCAATTCTTTCATCTCCAGCATGTCTAGGAGGAGGATAGATACTGGGATGAAGGTACCAGTGGAGGCAGCAATACGGTTGAGCATCCTCACGCAACGCAGTCTGAGGGGAAAATAGCGAGCAGTGGGAACTAAACGACCTACGCCAGAGATAATCTGAGACAATGGATAGGCAAGGGGCCTCAAATCGCCTTCAGAGCTATATGCACATATAGCTCCAGTCCAAAGCTCCAGACAGTTTATATACTTCCACTGATAAACCTTCCTAAATACTTCCTGCATAAGGGTTGGACAAAATTGTGTGAAAACTGAGGATTTAAAGTAGGAAAGGATCATCTCTGGTAATTAAAATTAAATAATTTTAACTAAATCATGGAAAAAAGAAATAATACATCCATGCATACATCACAATTTTTGACCACGTGTTTGAAAGGAAAAAGTGATCTTCTGATAGCAACAACAAGATTAAAGTTGCTACAGGATACAGACAAGTATTTATATAAGAAATGTTGGACCACAAGAAGCCATCAGTTTTGAGGTTCCGATAGCACTGATATTTTTGTAATAACAAACTAAAAACATGATGCATAAGTAATCAACAATAGTCATGCAAAAATATACCTTCTTTTTGGTAGATTCTGAAAGTGCTTCCTTTAGTATCATTGCTAACTGCCGGATGTAAGTGAAGGCATGTTGGTAAGAAGATGGATGGTCCACCCCAAGAAGTTCAATAAAACAATTACCAAGAAACTGAATGTGCTGCAGCTTCGTCGCATTAACAAGCTGGCAGTTCAAAACGTAGGCTTTATACATTCCTCTGATGCAATCATCTTGGCAATCAGAACCAACTCGTATGCACAGGTCCCTCAAAAATAAAAAGGAGACAATTGGTAGAGCACCACTTCCTGTGCCCCAGAAATGAAGAGCAACCTAAAAAACGAAACAGTATTTCCATAGTACTCATTATGAGAACCACTAAAGCTACAATTTATTCCATAACAGTCAACAAATGAAACATATGGAGAGTTGCTTGTTGCTCATGTCTTGCTAAAATATTGGACAATTGTCATCAAAATCAAAAGCTTGAGATCATTTAAACATCTACTTCTCTCATAGCAGCAAGAACGAACTAAACATACATGCTTTAAGAGTCTGATATCAAAAGCGAGCTACAGAAGGGGAAACTAATAACCAATCATAACAAAGACAGACAATGGAGAGAATGACGAAATAGTACCTTAACATACTTCCTTAACAGTACAGGAAATGCTGCCAAGAATAGAGACGAGCTTCTTAGTTTCCGTAATGTGAATGAGATCATTTCACCGTCAGTCATTTGATTCAAAACATGCAGAGCATTTCCAAGATATGACTTCACTAAGTTATTGTAGTTCTTCCATGGTCTCGTAGTCATCAAATCCATAATGGTCTCCTTCTTTCCCCCTGAGGGTGGTAATCTTAGTAATGCCCGTAGGATTCCATCCATTTCAGTTAAAACAAACAACATTATCTTATTGAAGATGCTGCTCGACATAACATTAAACTTTGCTGTATTGTCATCACCACCATCGTCACCATAATGGCATGCAGTGCGGAAGGCTCTCATAAGAGAGCGAACAGCACCTAAATTCGCATTTCCTTGAATTGCACTGCACCAAGTATCTACCATGGCAGTAGTTATGGTATTTCTAGAAGGCTCTTCTTTCTTTTCAGCTGCACGTGTATGGTGCTTAAGAACATGTGCATCAGCTTCTTCCTCTTCATTTTCTTCATCCTCTTCATCAATTTCAACATCATCCTAAAATAAATTCAAAAGGCATTCTAATAACCACATCAAGTTGTATATCAAGTTAACAACTGAAAGCATACATATAAAGTGAACTCACATCACTGGCCTCATTAAATTCCAAAAGCTCTTGATCGTGTTCTTTCAAGAATTCATAGAACTCCGGGTCCTGCAAAATAACATTGTCAAACTAGAAAAATTTTCTCTAAAACATGGCAAAATATCAGCATTAACATTTGAAACTATCACTAAACAACAAATTTTGAATCTACTCAGTTACAAGATCATTGGTATACAGTATACTGCTTCAAGAATTATGTCCCTGGATATATGTAGTTGGAGGAGAAACAGAAATCAGAGAGACAGTGAGAGCTTGTGCAAAAGACAACCATTTATTAATCACTTGCATATTTCTTTTTCACAATTACATGGAAACCTCAATAGATTTTCCCTCAACATCTTGTTTGTACATTTCTTTATTCCTCAAATTAATAAATAAATTGCAACCAACCCTCAACCCAATAAACAAAAATGACTAAGAAAAAGAAGAACAATAAGGAGAGCACCTTCTCCGAAAGCCGCTGCAATTGCGCTATGTGTTCCTTAGCTTTTGGTTCACCCATCGACTCAGTGTTCTTCGATTTATTTCCCATACTGGATTTTGGTCTGGATATTTCACCGATTACACTTGACACACAAGTAAAACCAGAACCAGAAAACCAAATTGTTGTTGCTCTATTTCAGTGGAGTAACCAGGATTCGAACTCAGCGTGGTCCGAAAATTCTATTTGTGCTTCGCACGTGCTCTTGGGCGGCTACTTTTTTAAAACATTTCTCCACAACCTTAAATGTCCAACAAAAATAACTTATCATATTCAACAATTTTTGAATAATTTACCCAACTTAAGAAAGCAATTAATCATACTCAAGTATAAATAATCTTAAAATCAAACCAAATTAACCAATAAACCAAATTCATTCCCAACTTCAACCACAATTGCATTGCCATTTCATACACCTTTTCAGTTATCAAACAAAATTAGGGCTTTTCCACGTTGGAACTTAGAACAAAATTAGGACTTTTCTCATGAATTAGCTATTTAACTAGTTATTTCAATTCATCAATGGGATATCTAATTTTCAAACAATTACAAATGGACATGCAAAAAATTATAAATAGACATAGGATGATAGTAAATACACCAAATTAACAAAAATTAGGACTAAATAGAATTTCACTTACAGAGCAAAAATAGGCAATAGAAGCAATACCCAAGGCAGCCGTCGGCCGTGAGTGCACTAGAGTCGAATGAGGTCGCCGGTGAGAACCAAGGTAGACGGTCAGGGTCCGGTGAGATGGAGAAGCCGATTAGCCGAGAACGAGAGACGAGAGTCGAGAGCGAGAGAAGTCAAGATTCAGAACGAGACGAGAGGGAGAGAACCAGAGAAGTCGACAAACATGCGAATAACTGGACCTGCTCTCATCTCTGAAATGGGTTAAATTTTTATTTTTACGTTTTTTTTTTAAAGTTTTTGGGCCATAGACTTAAGGCCCAAAATTTTTTCACCAAGATCCGGTGCGATACATGGCCCAAACATGCCTCCGCCACTGTTACATTTAGGGTGTGTTTGATTGGAAGAAACTTTTCCTGGAAAGTGAGTTTTTTAGCCTTTTTTCCAACTTAGCCCCTGATTGGGAATAATTTTTTCCAAAATTTTCTACTTTTTACCACTTTTTTATGTATTCTTTTTTTACTCTAAATCAATCATATCCACACATCTCGTCACATCCACAAATCACCACCATTAAATTCCACTCATGCTCTCTCTTCCTTTACATTAAAAATTATTAAAAACCATTAAAAACCAACCCCTATCACCCATTTAGAGTGTTTGATTGCCACAACTTTCCCATAAAAGACTTTCCTACTTTTGGCAATTTTCCTTGTTTTGAAGGAAAATGCTTTCCCACCTCATGGCCGGATTGAACTTTCCAGGAAAAGTTTTGATCTTTTTTTTTTAAAATAATAATTTGCTTTAACCATAAAGATAAAGATAAGGAAAATGATCAAATTTCATGAAAAACACAAAAATAAGGAAAACAACATCATTTTTCAACTTTCAAATTAATTCAATTAAACATCTACAACTACAATTTTCCCCGAAAAATATTTTTCCGGAAAACATTTTCCTTCCAATCATTTTTCGGTTTTACAATCAAACACACCCTTAAAGATTACTGAAACACTTGATAGACTAGTCCATAAGGACATGCGTTGCACGTCTTATTTAAGGATGAATAAGGTGGATAATATTTTTTAAGTAATAATATTATTTAATGGGCCCATTAAATTATGTTTTTTTTTTGGTTCAATGGTTATGCCTATAATATAATATATTTCCAAATCTATATAATTTGTTAATGAATTGATGTTCTGATATTCACATAAATTCAAAATGATTATCATTATTGGCACAATTTCATGGATATTAGAACATTAAAAATTTGTGAACAATCAATTTAAAAATCCAAATCTTTAATCGGCCAATTGGTGTGAAGGGCACATAAAATACTTTGTAATCTAATTAATTAGATGCTATTTACAAAATTTAATTAATAGTTAAAGAATGCATTTAAATGGTCTCCCAATTCCAATAATGCGTGACATCTAGTTAGATGGTAAAATTTACGTCCACAATTAAAAAAAGTACATATTTATTATAAAAAGTCTAAAAAATTTTCCTCTTTCTCCTTAATTTTATTTTATTTTTTTAACAGGTCTTGATTTAAATTGATACCATGTATGCATAATTAATGTTGTTCTAATAAAACAAATGTATACATAGGTTAATGAAGGGCAAGATAGGCAAAACAACAATAAATGTAGTGGCAAAATCGAAAATCAAAAGATTTTCACTTATTCACACTTTTTTTTTAACAAAAAATCATAAATCAAAAAATTTTCACTTTTTTTTTTGAACAAAAAATTTTCACTTATTTACACTTTTTATATAGTTTGTATTAGTATTAGTGAGTAAAATAAATAAGTGGCCGCTGAACTTTACAATATGTTAGTACTAACTCACTAAATTACAAAATGCTACACGTTCATCACTCATCTTTGTGCCATGTTACCCATCCATCATTGAGAAAAATTCCATTCACCAGCTTGCAAATGTGGTGATGTTGTAACCTGTAAATAATTAAATAAGCAACATAGACAAAAGTCTTAACAAAACATGCCCTAAATAATTTAAAAAATAAAAAACAAATTCAAAGTTTAAAAAAAAAAAAAGGGGGAAAAACCACCTAGCCCATTAAACGACAGAGCAAGTTAGCGGGACTCCTTCAAATTTCGAAAGCAACGTAAAATCCCTAGTGCAAGCGAAGAATCCTGGCTGGCAAATTGGAATTATGAACTGAAAATCACATGAATTTCCCCAGTTTGATTCCTTGAATTGCAATTATTTGGAGATGGAGAACCCGTGCTCGTTGATTTTTGGTAACTCAATGGAGTCCTACTATTTGTGGCTTCTATTGTGAGATATAAGGTGTTTTGCTGATATGCCGTTTGTGTTTGAGTATTAATTGTCAAGTTGGGCTTCCGTAGCCACGTGAGATATAGTGTTTTGCCAAGTTGGACTTTAGTGAGATATGGTGGATGGGTAACATGGTACAAAAATGAGTGATGAACGGGGCAATATTTTGTCGTACAATAAATTAGCAGTAACATAAAATAAAGTTTAGTGGCCATTAATTTATTTTATTCGTTGGTTTTAATATGAGTACAGGAGGGATGAAGATGCTTCCCTTTCCCCTCTCCTTCACGCACACTACCTTCCAAGTTTGGGGATGAAGAAAAATGTCGAGTAAAAATCACAGCAACATTTGATTGAACTGTTTGTGTGAAGCGGGTGATGCATGCGCCTCCCCTCTTCCCTCTAGACTTTCCCAATTCCAGCCCTCCTGCTTTCAACTTTCAGTGAGGCTTCAAAGTGGGCCGTGGTCCGTGGTCATGTGCGTGACATTTAAGAAGGGCCGGATTGTAATCCGTTTCCTATAGATGGGCCTACGCAGTCAAGCCCCAAAAATCAGGCCATTTTTAGGCAAAGTTCTAAAAAGCATAAAGCGCATCAAAGCGTCACCGGGATGCTTCGCGCTTTTTTTCCGCTTAAGCGCACTTTTTAACGTCTTTTCACGCTTTTGTGCGCTTTTGGACATGGCTTCTTACTCGCACTTCACGCTTTTTCACGCTTAAGCGCACTTTATGCGCTTTTCTACGCTTTTTAGAACACTATTTTTAGGCCCCTCTCTCGGCCCCTCCCTCTCCCACCCCCCAACTCCCCGTCCCTCCCCCACTTTCAGGAAATTAGGCTAAACTAGGATTTAAAGATTGGTATTTGCAAAAATCAAGTCAAATTAAGTTGGGTGTCACCTCATTTCACACAAATCAAGTTTGACCCAAATTTGGATGATGCACATATTTCAATTGGGCAACCGCTTAATTTAAGGAGTGAGTTCAAAATTTTTGATTAAGAAATTTGGAATTATCCTTGTATGAGTTAAAAGGGTGATCGGGTGCAGTTTATAAAATTTTTTAAAGGTTTTTAATGTAAATAAGGAGAGAGAATGAGTGAAGGTGAGTGGTTGAGATTTATAGATGTGATGAGATATGTGGATGTGATTGATTTAGGGTAAAGAAAGAATGGATAAAAAAGTGATAAAAAATGTTTAAAACATTTAAAATGGGTTCCTAACAGACTATTAATTAAGAAATTTGGATTAAGGTACCTTAAAAAAAGTTCGGTTAAAAAACTTAGGCCGTGCTAAAAGAATGTTACTTCACAAGCAGCGCGTCCTTTCTACGTGTGAGCACTCTGCAAGGTTGCATTAGTACGCTCTTCCACATTTGGACGTCAACGTAAAGTAACTTGAGACTCTTCATTTGAAGTTCATTCCACCGGAAGCTATGTTCATATATGTTCATAATCGATTCAAAATAGCTTTGAAATATGGATCTTCCAAATATCTTATACCCCCGGATGACAAGATATATTAATCGAATTCTCAAATAGGCTGCTTAATTAGTTAATAGCAGAGTTTTAAAAAGCGCGCCTAGGCTAAATGATTGAAAAAAACGATCAATACAAATTGTTGACCGCCTAAGCGTGCTTAATATTGCCTTGGACTATCACTTGCGCGTTTTTTTTCCATACCCACATTTCTAAACCTAAGCTCATTTCAAAACAAGAAAAATACTAAATTAAACAAAAATAAGAATAAATACAATGCATCTCACACAACAAATACACAAAAGAAAATACCAATTCAATTTCAAAATCTTAAACATTTTGGATTTTCTGTCTGACGACTGAGCGAGCATCGCAACAAGAACATGCATGTAATCTTTATAAATCTGTTTATCTTTTGACTTTTTCCATTTGAGAATATTAAAATTATATTGTAAATTTGTTGAAGTTATAAAATAAATATAATGTTTATGGATTTAAATATATTTTCTAATTTATTTTAATTATTTAATAGCTTATACTAATTAAAAAATTATAAAAAATTAAAAAATTTGAAAAACGCTTTTACGTCCTAGAGATCGCCTAAACACGCTTAAACTTGTAATGCTCAATGGTTTAGGTCCACGCTTTTTCACGCATCACGCTTTTTGCGTTTATGCACACAATTTACAGTTACCTTACAACACTGAAAAATTTAAGTAGGGTGGGCATAACGACAATGATCAGACATGAAAAGAAACAAATAAAATGGCATACGAGAACTAAAAGCATTTTATTTCCAAAAAAAAAAAAAGAGAACTAAAAGCATTTTAATATCTCAGAGCACTAAGACCTACAAATTTCTAATCTAACAATCTTATACATCCATTCTTCAACAAAATTTAAAAACCAACACCAAGACCACAGCAGGATCAAATTACATGTTTAAAATGAGCAAACAAAAAGGGAAATACAATTTCTCATACAGGGGGATAAGGATTACGCAATTCTTCTGCACCATGTGCAAAGTGGCACCTTTCTCCAAAGGTACACAACCCTTTAGCAAAGTTCTCGCAGAGTTTTGTCTTGCGGTTGTTAGCAGCAGATGGCCCAGACATCACAGGGTTCTTCATTGGTGGTCGAGAAGCAGAACTAACATTCACTATAAGTTCCCTCACCATTTGACTGGCTTGTCCGATCTGATCAAAAGTGCCCTCTAATTCAATGTTCCTCAAGTTAGGATCACTATCATGGTCTCTTATTGATAACTTGGCTCCTGTCATGCGGTAGATTTGCTTAGAGTTGACGCCACTTTTGCCAATTATGGCTCCGGTGAGAGAAGCATCCACACTGATTTTAGCTGTGGCTGAGGCCCCAAAGCTGGCGGATGGTGGGTTTGGTTCCATACGGCCACCACCACCACCATATCTTCCCTGCATAGCACGAGGATCCTCATGGGATGGAACTGTTGGCTTGCCAAGCTCCCACTCACCATGGGCAAAACGGCACTTGTCGCCAAACTTGCAACCTTCGGCAGTGTTGTATTTGTTACACAATCGAGTTTTCACGGCCGGAGGAGATGATCCATCTGGAAAAGATGGTGGAACTACTGGGTTTCGGGCAGCAGCTGGTGGAAGGGCTGGGTTGCTGCCCAGCATCTGAGTGACAGCTTTAATGCCACCAGGAACATAATGCAAGAAATGGCATCCTTCACCAAATTGACACCCAGAAGGACTGCATACAATGAAATCAGATTACTAGGGGGAAGAGAATCTTGGACACAAAAACACATACTGGATATGCCACAGATAACCACACGTTAAATGGCAAAGGCCCAGATACTCATATCCTATACTTTTCATAAAAATTATCTTCCAGGTACTTTGACATCATAATTATGCTGTTTCCTAGTAACTTGCTCGGAAGTAATTGTCGTACACAGATTATATTTTAAGACCAAACTGTAAAACTGTAAGATATTCTAAAAGCATGTTTGGAAATAACACTTTCAAAATCACCTTTTTTACATTCATTTTCACATTATTTTCAATAACCTTCTTCACTTTTTCTAGCCAGTCTCTCAAAAAATCAATGTTTTTCTCAAGCTAGATTGTCAAGCATTAAAACTCCACAAATGTTCTATTGGCTGCATCATGGAAAAGCTAAGCCATCTAAAATACAGCTTAAGTACAAGATATTAGGAACTTTTTACAGTGTAATAGTCATCATCCAAGAAATGTATACAGATAGTAAATGGAAAATAGTTACATATATTGATTGAAGTTACGCTTGATTCTGATTGGGTATGACAGAACCTATAAGCTATTTTTTTTGGTTACCAACGAAACAATACTTCACACCCTGATAACAATATGTAGACACTAAGGATCACTACTTTTTTGGTTACTAACAAGACCATACTTTTGCACCCTGCTAACAATATGTAGAGACTAAGGGTCACTGAGTCAGCTGGCCAGTCCTGCGGTCATCCAGTTTCTAATATTCTACTCATCTCTGAGCTGTATTGTAAACCAGCCGTTACAAGCAAATTCATTATGACGTCACGGTACAGCTTTACTTCACACGCGCGCTAACAAGATACCAAGGGTAGATAAAAATACCCCCTAGTATATAAGGTTTTAGTGTAGCTAATAAGTAGCAAGTTAGAACTCCATAACTACATCAAAAGAGCAGACTGGGAGACTACAATGACTACCAAAAAAATTTGGTTTACGGATGATCATTATGGTGTGCTAGACTGCCAGAGTAGTGTTTTCAGATAAAAATGGTGGTGATACACTAATGGTACAGTACAGATTGCACACCATGTTAAAAGATTTATAGCATAGAGTTTCTAGAAACTATAGAATGACCATATCGCACTAGAAACTTATATAGCTTCAAATTCAGAATGAATTCCCATGCCATCCAGGTCGATTTCCTGTTCATAAGTTTATTATCATAGTCAACTAGAAATCTGAGAAAGCAGGATACCTTAAGTGTTGTCCATCAATCAAACCACAAGGAAGAAGGTAACCAACAACAGGCAAGAAGGAAAAAATGGAAATCCGATTCCAATCAAAGAAGGGAAAAAATGGTTACAGAAGCTTCCTACTGTCCTAAGAATTTAATGCATAAAAATGTGTAAATTTCAAGTAGATAACTGGATTGATATTGATCAAGAGCTAGAGCATGTCTTGGATAAGCTTAGAAGGTTCATATACAGTTATACTAAATACAGTGCAAGTCGTGTATGAACCAGGAGAGATGCAAATAGATCACCCAAGAAAATTGACACTATACTAAATATTTTTGGCATCAAAGTATATTTAAAATTCTCCATTTATTGAAACAACAACAGCTAGCTACCGTGTATTAGCAGGAATCAATATTAAAATCTAAGGCAGATACAGCGATAAGTAATTTCCAGTCAAGAAACCTGAATTAATCTCTTAGTAATTTTACGAAAGGGGTGAAGTAACGATAATCTTAGGCCTTGTTCTATGTAGAATAAAATTTGCTTACTCGAAATTCGTGTAGATTGGGTGATTAAAATTTGGAGAAAATGTATTAAAAAATGTAAAGTAACTAAATGGGTGGTTGAAAATGATGAGAGAGAAAAAGTTAGTGGAAGCTAGTAGATTTATAGTGTAAAGAACAAGCCCAGTCTTTAAAAACCTTGAAACCTTGTGTCTTTCATAAGTTACAAAGTATATTGTCAAGAGATGACATACTTCACAACAGATCATTACGCCTATCATTCACCACGAATGCAACAAAAAACTTGCACATAATCCATGGTGGCTGATGCACATTGAATCACTACAATAGCATCCTCAGAGGAAATCTTTTGAATTGCATCATACAAGTGGATATATAGATGCTTTCAGCCTTTCACACATCATACAATTTCCATTCAATAGGTTGGTTATGATTGTCCAAGGAAATTAAATCAACCAAACTCTCGTGTCCGCATTCCATTAAATACCCATCATTAGAAATTAGATGTAGAGTAAGACCTGTATCAAAATTATAGATTTTCAATTCATTAGTCCACATCATGCTAATGTTTACAATAAATAAAATGAGATGAATCTTCCAGGGATTTTATACTCATTACGAAAATGTAGAAATTGCTCTTATAGAATTACTTTTGCGTAGGTTAAGATTAGAACCTGAAAAACTTTGTGCATGGCTTCGATTTGCTTCCTATACCAGTTGTAAAGGACTCCCCTTCTGTTGCAGAACATTAATCGTTTTCTTCAGTTAAAATTTATGACTAGTTAAGTTTTGAACAACAGCTACACGACATTTTAGTGTCATCCAAGATATTAGTAATTAATCAGTATATAATAAATAAAAAGGCGACAACTCCCAATTATAGACTGGGTAAAAGAGAAAATGAAAATGACTCAGACTTCATATGAGTTGGAAAATTTTATTGCCGAAGAGTTTCATTTTAGCATCACTCAAATACTTCAGTGGCTTAGGTCCAAAAGAATCCTTCTACACCCAGAAAAGGTAGCAAACTAACTAGAACCAAATAATACTTGATATCAAAATTAACAAGGTTTTGATTTATGAAGGCGTCTTATGGCCATTAAAGACATAACCCAGAAAAGCAGCACTGAATGCCGATAACACCTCTGAAAGAATTCCCACAGGCACAGAAACACATTATTATCAAAGGGATAATTCCAACTCGGAAGGAACCTGTAGGACTAACAAAGAAAAAAAGAAAAAGAAAAAGAAAAAGAAAAAGAAAGGGAAAAAAAGAACTACTGAGTCACTGACTACATTGAGTGTGCAAAAATATAAAATCAAAACTCGATAAATACTCTAATCCAAGGAAAGTGGGAAACCCATATATTGTTACAGAAGATGTAATGAAGAAATAGCAAATCTAATTATTAATAAATAATTACGAAAATGTGTAAATAGAGAAACCTGATTTCGATTTCTTAAAACCGCCATTGCCATTAAGCGTAGCGTCTGTTCTGCCTCTCTTTTGCGCACTTCCGAATTCCATTACAAAATTGATTCTTCTATATCGAAAAATCCAAGAGTAGAATTAGATACTTCCAGAGAGAACTCAGAGAAGGTCAAAAATGATATGTAATGAAGAAAATATAATAATAGAAAATGAAATGTCAGAGCGAGTGAGCGACACAAACTACAAAACCCTAGAGGGAATACTTACGGGAAAGTAAGCAACAAATTGATTGGCGCGGATCGGAAAGGCTGGATTCAAATGCTGTTTATGAATATATATCCAAGGGACCGCTCGGGGATGGATGACTGGCGCTGTACGGCAAAGATAAAAGGATACAAGATTTTCTTTTCTTTTCTTTTTTTTTTTTAAAAAGATTTTTCTTAATGGACAATTATTTTTTTTGTCATTTTTACTAATATACCACTTTTTCGTGGTCGAATTCGACTAGAGAGGCGCTAGCAGGAGTAGGGGTATATTTGGTAAACTAAATAAATTAGCTTATAATTTATTCAAGAACTTATAAGTTCCTACTAATTAAATAAGCTACGTTTGATTGGAGGAGCTTATTTGAAAAACTTGAATTTATTTGAAAATATTTTTTTACTAGCTTTTCAAATAAGATCATGAGTTTTTTGCTTTTTATTTCATTTTTTACTCTATAAATTTCTAGAAATATATTTTAAACATATCATTTTATATAATTTTCTATTTATGAGCCAGCTTATCAGTTATTTTGCCAAATGTTTTTATTTATATCAACTAACTTATCAACTATAAGTTAATTTATCAGCTAATTCTACCAAACAAACCCTAAGTGGATTGATTTTTGTTGGAAACAATGATCTTTAAAAATCCTCCCACAATGATAATTCATTATCATTATATTATTTATTATTTATATTTCTAATTAATTATTTATCTTTACTTTTCAATCACACATTTGAATAATAAGACTTGTGCCAATGTTTTTTTCATTTTTTTTTAGTTTTCTAAAACAGTAAAAAATCAACCAAAATTTTTGTAAAGAAAACTGGAAGTAACGTAAATGTTGTTTATGAAGTATTCTAAATTAAAAGTTAAAAACAATCAAAATGCCTTTTCGAATTGGGTGCGGCTAAACACACCCCAAAAATTACTCAATACACCCACACAGATTTGGTCAAAAATACCCCACATAAAATATCTAAAATACCCTGCATGCTAAATACACCCCAATTTTGTGTTTGACCAAACATCATAGTTGATGTTCGGCTAAATGATGTTGGGCCAAACATGGCCAGACATCAACAATGATGTTCGGCCACGTTTGGCCGAACATCATTGTTGACATGGCTGAACATCATTGTTGATGTTCGGCCATGTTTGGCCCAACATCAAGTAGTTTTTTTTCTCACTAATTTTTTATTAACTAACTATTTATTAATTAATCATTTTAATTAATTATTTATAATAATAATTATTTATAATAGTTCTTTATTCATATTAATAAATTTTATATTTATACTTACTATAAAATAATAATTGTAATTCTAAAAATTATTGTAATTAATATTAATTAAATATAATAAATTTCATATAATTTTTAGCCTCAATTCAAGGTTATGTAAATAATTGGCTATTATTTTACATTTGCAGTTTTGACTTACTCAATCGGAAGACTAACAGCTTCCGAAACAACATGCCATAGATGATTGAAGTTCATTTCCATTATACATTGAGACAACTAAATATAAAATTTTGTAATATATGCGAATTGGTCCTAAGTATTTTTTAAAAAATTTTATTTCAGACAATTGCCAATTAATTACGTAATTAGGAATTGAACCAAAAATTAATTATTATACTTAATTAATATTATTATTATAATTTTCAGAGTAACAGTTATTATTTTATAGTAAATATATAAATATAAAATTTATTAATATGAATAAATAAAATAATTATTACCATAAATAAATAAATAATATGAGTAATATGCGATTATTATTAAATATAAATAAATTTTTTTATTAATAGCCATTATTTATAAATATAAAAAAAAAAACTAACTAAAAGTAATTTAGTAGCCAAACATGGCTTTCCCCATGAGTGGGATTTGGCTAACATTGGCTGAACCCCACTCATGGGATTCGGCCATGCTTGGCCGAACTCCCACAATGTCGGCTGAGCCCCGAGACTTCGGCAGACTTTGGCCGAACGGCCTTTTGCGTATTCGGCAAACCATTGGGGGAGTAGCACTCATTGACGGCCGCAATGTGTCATCGAGATTTTAGATTCTCGTCCACCAAAGTAGACAAGCAAAATCTATACGTCGAGATGTCGAAAGCGCGACAAAACTATTTTTAACATGTAATGCACTTGGAAAATTATATATGTCCAAGCTTAGTCAACCACTTTCAACAAAAAACACACTGTTTGAACTCAAAATTGGAGATCTTCAACATTGTTATGGAATAACAGATTTGATGGGATGATATAAAATTTATGAAGATAGAGGAAGTAAGATGAATATTTAGAGAGGAGAATGAGAGAAATTTATTGTGTTAAGTGGGGGAAAGAACACCCCTATTTATAGAGTTACAAAATGGCAAATGTGTAAATTACAATACACTTAGGGGGTAAAATAGGCATTCACATAGTAGATATTATATATATATATATATATATATATAGTATCCAAAGTATATTTACAACACTCCCCCTTGAATGACTATTTTATTAAGTGAAAAACAGTAATACTAAAATTTTAGAACGCTGCCTCGTTAAAACCTTGCCAGTAAAACCCAGTGGGATAAAACCTGGATGAAGGAAAAAAGAGTACAGCTCAAATTTCTCCCCCTCAATATAATATCACTTGATATCTTTAATTCTGCGCATCCCGATTTTGCGTATCAATCCTTCAAATGTTGCAGTCGGTAGTGCCTTCGTCAACAGGTCTGCAAGATTATCACTAGAACGGATCTGTTGTACATCAATTTCGTTACTCCTATCAAGTTCATGAGTGAAGAAGAACTTTGGTGAAATGTGTTTCGTCCGGTCGCCTTTAATGAATCCATCCTTTAGTTGGGTTATGCAAGCAGTATTGTCCTCATACAATATAATTGGATTGGTTGTAGTAGAGGATAAACCACACTCTTTTCGAATATGTTGTATCATCGTCTTCAACCATACGCATTCTCGACTTGCTTCATATATTGCTATCGCTCGCATGGTTTGAAGATGTGGTGTGAGTGTACATTTGATCGACCGCCAAGATATTGCCGTTCCACCGCATGTAAATAGATAACCTGTCTGGGATTTTGCTTTATGTGGGTCAGATAAATATCCTGCATCAGCATAACCAACTAATTCAGGTTTAGTTTTATTTGAGTAAAATAGGCCCATATCTACTGTTCCTCGAAGGTAGCGAAACACATGTTTGATTCCATTCCAGTGTCTTTGTGTAGGAGCAGAACTATATCTTGCTAATAGATTTACTGCAAAGGCTATATCCGGTCTTGTATTATTAGCAAGATATAATAGTGCACCGATTGCACTAAGATATGGTACTTCGGGTCCAAGGACCACTTCATCATCTTCTCGGGGTCTAAAAGGATCCTTTTTCACATCAAGTGACCGAACACTCATTGGGGTACTTAGTGGGTAAGCTTTATCCATATAAAATCGCTTAAGGACCTTTTCTGTATATGTGGACTGGTGTAAGAATATCCCATCTTTGAAATGTTCAATTTGTAAGCCAAGACAAAACTTAGTTCTCCCAAGATCTTTCATCTCAAATTCTGCTTTTAAATAATTAACTGTTTTTGGAATATCTTCAGCAGTTCCGATAATATTTAGATCATCTACATATACAGCAATAATAACAAATCTGAAGGTGACCTTTTTATAAAGACGCATGGGCATATAAGATTATTTTTATACCCTTCTTTCAGAAGATATTCGCTTAGACGATTATACCACATGCGTCCAGATTGTTTCAACCCATATAATGATCTCTAAGTTTTATCGAATAAATTTCACGATCATTCGAATTGTATACTTGTGCAACTTCAATCCTTCAGGATTTTCATATAGATATCATTGTCAATTATACCATATAAATATGCAGTAACCACATCCATTAGTCTCATATTGAGCTTCTCATGTGCAGTTAAGCTGACAAGATATCGAAAAGTGATTGCATCCATTACAGGGGAGTATGTTGCTTCATAATCAATGCCGGGCCTTTGCGAAAATCCCTCGTGCCACCAGTCGTGCTTTATATCTCACCACTTCATTTTTCTCATTTCGTTTCATACGAACACCCATTTGTACCCTCTTTGGTTTAACCTCTTTTGGTGTTCGCATTATAGGTCCGAAAACATTTCGTTTTTCTAACGAGTCTAGCTCTGCTTGAATGGCATCTTTCCATTTCAACCAATCATCTCTTCGTCGGCATTCATCAATAGATTTTGGTTCAACATCTTCAACTTCATTGATTATATCAAGTGCAACATTATATGCAAATGCATTATTGATAATTGTTTCTTTTCTATTCCATTTCTTCTTTGTGAAAGCATAGTTTATAGAGATCTCTTTAATTTCATCGCTTTCAATACTGAACTTTCTCGGGGGTTCTTGCTTGATTTCATCTACTGATTTATTAAGACCTTTTGTTTCTTTAATGCGATTATTTTGCATTTGCTCCCTTCTTTTTCGAGGATTTTTGTCTTTTGATCCAATAGGTCTACCACGTTTTTGTTGTATTCTCGATTCATTTGCAATTTTAGTTTGTTTTGGAATCTCAATTCTCATAGGGGCATTCTCAGCTGGAATATGTGACTTAGTTATCCCTTTGGCATCTGTAAAAGCTTCTGGTAATCGATCTGCTGTTCCTTGTAAGTAAATTATCTTTTGAACTTCTTGCTCGCATTGCCCAAAGGCTGAGGATCTAGGTTGGATAATGTTGTAGTATTCCATATCACTTCCTTTTCCAACCTTTGCGTGTCACATCATTTTCCAACTTTTTATCTTCTCCCCTAAAGGTGGGAATAATGTTTCATCAAATTGGCAATCGGCAAACGCGTGCATTGAAGATATTGCCTGTTTGGGGTTCAAGATATCTAATTATAGACGGAGATTCAAACCAATATATATTCCCAACCTTCTTTGAGGCCCCATCTTAGTACGTTGTGGAGGAGTAATGGGTACATATACTGCACAACCAAATATCCTCAAATGAGAAATATTAGGCTCATTTTTCGAGACTAATTGTAATGGGGAGAATTTATTGTTGGATGTTGGCCTTAACCTTACAAGTTCATTGCATGTAAAATAGCATATCCCCATGCGAAAGTGGGAGTTTTGTTCTCATGAGTAGTGGCCTGGCAATCAATTGGAGGCTTTTAATAAATGATTCACTAGGCCATTTTGAGTATGAACATAAGGAACTGGATGTTCAACTTTTATTCCAAATCTGATATACAATAATCATTAAAAGCCTTGTGATGTAAATTCACTAGCATTATCTAGTCGGATCGCTTTTGATTGGATAATCTGGAAAATGTGCTCGTAATTTTATAATTTGTGCTAGCAATCTCGCAAATGCCATGTTTCGAGTGGATAATAAGCATACGTGGGACCATCTTGTAGATGCATCTATTAAAACCATAAAATATCTGAATGGTCCACATGATGGGTGAATGGGCCCACATATATCACCTTGTATCCGTTCTAGAAATATTGGAGATTCATTTCCGACCTTAGCTAGTGATGGTCTCGCTATCAATTTTCCTTGAGAACATGCAGCACATGAAAATTCGTTAGATTGAAGAATCTTCTGACTTTTCAGAGAATGCCCACTTGAATTTTCAATTATTCTTCTCATCATTGTCGAACCAGGATGACCTAAACGGTCATGCCAAATATTGAAATCTTTTGGATTTTCAATCTTCCGGCTAGATGTAATATGTACTTCAATTGTATTAATATTGGTATAGTATAAACCGGAAGCGTATGCGGGCAACTTTTCCAACACATGTTTCCTTTCGGAAATCATAGAAGTTATATATAGATATTCCGCATTATTTTCTTTCGCTGTCTCAATATGGTACCCATTACTCCGTATGTCTTTAAAACTCAATAGATTTCTTTTTGATTTTGGGGCAAACAAAGCATTATTGATAATGATTCGTGTTCCCCCTTTCAATATGATATTTGCTCTTCCGGAGCCTTCAATAATTGCTGCCGAACCTGATACTGTTATTACATCATTCTTTATCATAGTCAAACTTGAAAAATACTTTTTGTTTCTTAATATAGAATGTGTCGAAGCACTATCCGCTAAACAAATTTCTTCATCCATGACCTTGGAGTCAATCAATAGGCGATCAATATTCTTTCTCCTTCAAAAGAAATGATGAATTTTAGAATATAATATTTTATTTATATATAAAACCAGAATATAATGCTTACACACATACATACTCAGATACACACATATTATACATCATTATTTATTATACAGACACACATAAGTAGGTTTCATACATATATAGATACCATAGTAAACATCAATTCTCATTATGTTCGTAAAAATCTGCAATCTCAAGATGTGTCGCTTTTGATGGCTCCAAGAGTGGAGTGTCTTCTTTATATGAGAAGTTTATCTCAATGTTATTTACTTTCTCCCTTTTAGATGCTTGATATAAATCAACAAGATGTTTAGCAGTTCGACAGACTTTTGCTCAGTGTCCTTTCATGCCGCATCTATGGCATGAATTATCTGGCTCTCTTATCGATTCCTTCACATTTCTTTTATAGAGATTTCCCCTTCTTTCACCATGATTATTTACTTTCTTAAATTTGAAGCTGTCATGACTATTTCGATGCCATGAAAAATTTCGCCCACGGCCACGCCTCGACCCGCTTCGATTAATGCCAAAGCTGTATCCTCGCTCGTTGTATCCTCGTCCCACGACTTGTAGATGCTATATTGTTCACTTGAGGCATTGGTAAAGATCCCGTTGGACGAGATTCATGATTTTTCATTAACACTCGTTATTTTGTTCCGCTACAAGTAGACAAGATATCAACTCAATATTTTTAAAGCCTCGCTCCTATATTGTTGTTGCAGGACAACATTTGAGGCATGAAAAGTGGAGAATGTTTTCTCTAACATATCATTCTCCGTAATTGTTTCTCCGCATAATTTTAGTGTCAAGTAATTTTGAACATAGCGGAGTTATATTCATTTCTTGATTTAAAATCTTGTAGCCTTAAATGTAACCAATCGAAACGAGCTTTGGGGAGGATTCTTTGTTTCGATGATCATATCTTTCCTTTAAATTGTTCCAAAGTTCGAAGGATCTTCAAGCCGTAAGATATTCATTTTTTAGTGCTTCGTCGAGATGATGACGAAGAAAAAATCATAGCATTGGCTTGGTCCTTTCTCGATGTTTCATTTTTTTCTTTAATTGTATCTCCGAGGCCTTTTGCATTTAAATGCATTTTGGCATCAAGAATCCATGATAGATAATTCTTTCCAAAGTAATATCGAGAGCCATGAACTCTAATTTTGTGATATTTGATGCCATACTATAAAATAACAAAAAAACAAGTTAGAACATTAATTAACTAGACAAAATTATTACTTTTACATCAACTAACTAGACAAGATAATTGCCATTATATATTTAATTATTGTTAAATTTATAAGAAAAGTAGGTTGATATGATGTTGTTTGGTGATAATTAAAGCAAGTGTAAAAATATAAAAGTTGGGTGAATTAATAGTGGGTTGATATGATGTTGTTTGGTAATAATTAAAGCAAGTGTAAAAAATAAAAGTTGGGTGAATTAATAGTGGGTTTTGAAGGAGAAATATTCTCTTGAGAAAATTTTTAAGTATAATTAATTCTTTATCAATCATGTGGTAGGATACCAAAAAAAAAAAAAAAATGTAATGCAAATAGTATAGTATAGATTAGCTTTCAATAAATTTAGCTAATATAAATCCAGTATAACTAAGAAAACCTCCACTAGGTGGCAGTGCCTCCTTTGAGTGTGGTAACTAGGAGTACAAAAAAAAATGTAGGGAATTTAACTAATATAAATCAGATAACTAGTTAAACCTCCACTGAGTGGCAGTCTCCTTTGAGTGTGGTAACTAGAGTACACAAAAAATGTAGGAATTAGTGTATCCTCCCAATTTGTGATAGTTGTACTCATCACGAAAATGGGTATTTTGATTTGAATTGTAAAATAATTAGACTATTTGGTGGCTTGGTATACCATTTAATAATTCATAAATCAATATAAAAAAATCTCCTAAACCATCCAACATGGCGGTCATCAATAAAGAATCTTTAAACCATCCCTAAACCATCCAACATGGTGGTCATCAATAAAGAATTTCCTAAACCATCCAACACGGTAGAAACTATTTATCTAATATACAGAGTGTGTGTTCTTCATTTGGTGTTTCATCCCACAACTTGAATTAAATTACAAGGATGTTCTACATACCTTTGTTCAAAATAAGTTGTTATATTACCCTTTAGTTGGATGTATATTAGAGGCGGAAGCGATCGTCTTGATAACGTGTTATGGAATAACAGATTTGATGGGATGATATAAAATTTATGAAGATAGAGGAAGTAAGATGAATATTTAGAGAGGAGAATGAGAGAAATTTATTGTGTTAAGTGGGGGAAAGAACACCCCTATTTATGTAGCTACAAAATTCTGAAATGCAGAAATTACAATACACTTAGGGGGTAAAATAGGCATTCACATAGTAGATATTATATATATATATATATATATATATATATATAGTATCCAAAGTATATTTACAACAAACATGAAATTTTTTTGTTTTCTCATCAAATCAACCCAAAAAGTCGAAACAAGCTGAGAGACATGCGACTTCGCCTCCAAGTTTTCATGTCAACTGTCAAGGGTGTCAAGCTCCCTTGACACTTCTCGTGCTTCCGTTGGTCAAGTATGGGCTTTGTCTCTAGATACACCTAACTACCTAAGGCCTTAAGGGTTGCTAGATGGGCTTGAACATGAAACCCCATGCGTAGGGTCTAGATTGTAATGCTTTAAAATGTTGGACTAATTTGTAAATTTGTGTAAGATGGAAGAATCGCTCAAATTGCTATTGATATCGAAATAGTGGTGTAGGAAAATTGGATGGGCCTAGTCAGTAGCTAATATTGAAATCAAGTACTAAATTGTGAGAGAACTTAACTTTGGGGACTAAGTTGCAATTTTAAAAATAAAGAGGGCAAATTAAGCATGTGATAGCCAACCCCCTTTTTTAACATTTTTTTCCACATTTTTATCCATTATTATCAATTCTTTCTCTTAGTCAAACTAATTACATTCATATATTTCGTGGGACATAAATCTCCATTATTTAATTTCAGACATTTTCTCTCATCTTTTACATAAAAATCCATAAAAAAAAACATCCATAAAAAATCCAATCCTATCACCCCCTAAGTGGCAAAACGTACCTAAGTGAATAGGAAGCAATTCTTAATAAGCCTCGAAATCAATTTAAGGATCGAAATGTTCAAAATTAAAATTTTAGGGACCAATATGAAATTTTAGGGTACCAAATGGCCAAGGAAAGTAATGGAAGATTACAAAAGTCACGGGAGCATCTAAAAGGTTGGCCTTGGTTTCCTAAACTTTAGTGATTAAATTAAAAAATCACAAAACATGAAGGACTAAAGTGATGGTTAAGATATCTAAGGATCAAAGTATCTAATTAAGGGGTTGTTTGATTGGGGATAAAAGTTATCCGCGCAGTATTCCGTGTAAAATGTGTGGTTAATATTGTATTGAAAAACGTGTATGTGGTTGAAAAGAGGAAAAAGAAGAGTGTGAGATAAAAATTATTCCGGATAGAACGAGGAAATGAGTTTGTCTTTAGAAACGCTTATATCCAAAGCTAAGGACTAGACTAAAAAGTTTAGAAAGTTTAAGGACTTGTTTGCAATTAGCATGTTTATGTGTAGGTGCATGTTATCAAGTGCATTTCATAACTCACAAATTACAAATCAAAATATTTTAATATTATAAATTACCAAGTATGTCTTTAGCACCTCGTTAAGGGCAAAGGCTTGAAGGTGTTATTAGTATCCAGTTTAGGAGCGATAGACTCGGAGATACTCGGTAGGGACGGTTCTGTGGTTCAAGAGGCCTAAGTCGAATTTATAAAAAAAGACCCCTAAATCGCAAGATCGAGGGGGTTTTCAGGCGTGGGCAGCGCCCCAAATATATATATATATATATATATATATATATATATATATTTGTCAAACGCACGGTTTTAAGCATAAATTCAAAAATTCAATTTTTAGGACACAAAAATTGGGTATAAAGTAAAAAACTCATCAAATTAAGCAATAAGCACAAACTCACAAACTCATGTTACTCATCATTATCAAATTAAGCACAAACTCAATTTTTAGGGGAAAAAATTGGGTGAACTTACTCTTACAAATATACAATCATAACCCATAAGTCATAGGATAAGATTTTTAAACTTTGAAATTGAAATTTGAAGTTAACCCTTAACCTTTTACTGCTTTACACAGGCCACAGCTGGCTTTGGTGCCCTACGGCTTTGGCGCTTGGTGGCTGCAGCCTCGCAGGTGGCAATGGGCCGGTGGCCGGTGAGCGAGGAGGCTAGACGGTGGGGGTTTGGCGGTAGGCTAGTCCAGGGACCGGGGGAGTAGGGTCACCGACTGGCTGGCTTCTCTTTCTCTTTGTTTTCTATGATCTCTTTTTCCCTTTTTTATTTTATGCCAGATGGAAGCTTAGTTCTCTGGTTTTTTTTCTTTTTTTTTTTTTTGAAAGTCTCAATAACTCACTTTCTCTTCAATTAGTCAACTCTAGTTTAAGGCTACGGCTAAATGCACCCGTTCAATTACTGTATACACCCATTTTTTTGAATATTCCAAATTTGCCCTCGTTATCGTATAGCCTAAAAAAAGAAAAAAAAAAAGCATTCGCCGTCATACGAGACAAACACCCGTAAGGGTGTTCGCCCAATTGGGGGGGAACACCCAAATGGGTGTTCGCCCCCCAAAGGGCAAACTCCAACTGTGGAGTTCGCCCCTTTGGGGGCGAACACCCATTTGGGTGTTCCCCCCAATTGGGGCGAACACAATGTAATTAAAAAAAAAAAAGAAATGAAAAATTATTGATAAAAAATTTTTAGTATTATTTTTTGTTGAAATTTTTTTAATCACTCAAAGTTTTTTAATAATTGTATTTAATACTAATCTGATAAAGTTAATTATTGTATTGTCAAACAAATTTTGAAATTCATAGTTAAAGTGGTTGCAAAAAATTTTAAAAATTTTCGAAATTAATCGCCAAAGTATTGTATTATCAAACAAATTTTGAAATTCATAGTTAAAGTGGTTGCAAAAAATTTTAAAAATTTTCGAAATTAGTTGCCAAAGTGGTAGCAACAAAATTGAATTTTTTAGTAATTGTATTCAACACTAACCAGATAAAGCCAATTATTTCATCATAAAAAAATTTCGGAATTCATTGTTAAAGTGGCTGCAAAAAGCTTTGGAAATTACTAGCCAAAGTGGTTGCAAAAAAATTTCGAAATTTATTGTGAAAGTGGTTGCAAAAAATTTAGAAAAAAAATTATAACAAAAATTACATCCACAAACGAAAAATCGGATAAAAATTACTCTTTTTTCTATTTTTAATTTTTTTTTGTGTTCGCTGCATTCACAGCGAACAAGCAAAAACTTGTTCGCTACATTTACGGCAAAACAATATTTTACTTGTTCGATGTGCATATAGCGAACAAGCAAAACCTTGTTCGCTGTGAACTCACAGCGAATATTAAAAAAAAAAAAAGGGAGAGAGAAGGATAGGGAGGGGTATATTAGTTATTTTCCTTTTGCTTTTTCTTTTGATTTTTGAAAATGGGTGCACCCAGCAAAAGACTGGGTGCATTTAGACTCACCCTTAAGCAAAATGAGTATATAATGTCTAGTTCAAGCAAAATGGGCCTATAAGAAATAAACAAACATTTACAAAAAATGGGGCGAAATTCCTTTTTAAGTTAAAAAAAGGCCCATAAATTTGAGTTCAATACTTACATTTATCAATTATTTTACTTTAAAATAGGCCTACAAATCTATAAGGAATTTAAATTTGGCCTTTTTAATTAAAAAAAATTGGACATCAGGTACAACGAACCAAAATGGGCCCCCCGAAGGGTCGGGCCTAAGGCGGTCGACTCACCCACCTCTAAACAAATTAAAACCGTCCCTGATACTCGGTACGTAGTTTAAGAGTCGCAAGGCTCAAAGTGGCGCAAGACTAAAATGTACCACGTCGAATGTACGTGTACTAGTGCAAACGAGAAAAGGTCACAGGGATCATCGATCACAGTTTAGTTGTAGTGCATTGTGTATGATTTAGTATGCTGAACAACAATAATTAATAACTAGACCCCAGTAAAAGTATTTTCTAGCATTTACCATGATTTATATATGTTTATATATTCTTATTGGGATATTATACTGATCATTATATGGTCTTTCACGCTTTTAAGATGATTCGTCGCGAGGGTTTGAGATTACTGGGCTATGGGAGATGATAGAAGATGGACAGAATTGATAAGTGTTTCATCATCGATAAGAATATCTGGCTACGTTATCTGGAGCACCTAGGGCTCCAGATCTACTTGGACAAAATCACCTATATATACTAGTATAGTGTCCAACAGGGCCATTACATTACGTCAACCATGCAGCATCGTGATTTATGTATATGTATTAGTGGGTCTATATGCCTGTGTATTTTTAATTTATATCTTTTGTATCTGAAACATGTTATTTTGTGACGTAAATATATAGTATAAATATTTGAAAAATGTCTGTCGAGTAGGTCAATGAGAATAGCAGAATAACATTTTGTTTTAATTTTGTATGCAACGCTAGTATTCATAAATATACGTGAAATTTTATTTTATTATTGAGCTGTTTATGCTACAAGCAAGTCATTTTATAACTTCGTTTGATTAATCAACCGATCAAGCATTTTGTCATTTCAAAAGTCACTCGTCTCCAAATCATATACCACGATACCTACGTTTGTAGAACAGTTTCCTTCATACGCCAATTCGTTTTAGTCGAAATTGGTCAATGTGCCATATCATTTTCAAACTCAAAATTTTAGGGTGTGTTTGATAGCATGGAAAATTTTCTAGGCAAATGTTTCCCTTTTCCAAGCAAAACTTTCCCACCTCTTTGATTGGTGCAATTTTCCTAGAATTTGAGCTGAAATGTGCAATGAATGCTTGTACTTAGAAAACATTTACATGGATTTTTTTTTCTTTTGAAGTGGGAATGATGTTTACTGCATATCACGAAGCACAAAGGTGCTTAAAAAAAAAAAAAAAGGTATCCAATCCACCATGTTACAACGAAAATTGACAGCACGTGCCTCGATGGCAAGGGCATGGGCAACTATATTTGCCTCTCGGCAAATATAGTTATAAGGACCAATACCCAACCTATCCAACAATGTACAAATATCACATAATATCGAATAAAAAGGATTAGTATCCATGAAAGAGTGTAGAATTTGGACCAATGAAAAACAATCTAATTCCACGCGTACGCTACAAATAGGTATCCCATGTTGCATGGTAAACCGAAGTCCCTCAAGGAAGGCAAGGCCCTCTGCCAGTTCCATCGATGGGCATCCTTCAATTCGACAAGCAACGCATCCAATTACAAATTCCTAGATTCTATGGAAAATGTTTTGAATCAAACACAAAATTTGGAAAATAAATTCCTAGATTCCATCTTTTGCTTGACAAATGTTTGCAATCAAACAGACCCTTATAGATATTTATATGTCTGGAATCTAAAATACGTGCATGTTTACATTTCAATGTTTAATTTTTAAATTTCACTTATGGGGTTCGGGGTGCTACAATTGTCATCGCCAATGCTAGTGAAGACCAAAAACTAGTTAGCCGGCGAACCACACATATTTTGACTCACACAAACAAAACTTGGTTCTTTTTTTTGGGAACCAAGAACTTATTTGCCAACCGACCAGAACATTCACCCGCAAACCAAGCAAAATAGAGAGAAAAGGGAAAATGGCGGGTGGTGAAGGATGAATGATCTGGGATTTGGTGGTAGGTTAAATGATGGCTAAATTACACAATTTTAAAAGTTTGGAATCTCTGTGCAATTTTTTATTGTATTAATTTGTCATTTTTAAAAGATTTCAAATCAAACGAGTTTTTTAGTTTTATTTTCGTGAAAATAGTTTTTCAAAATGACAAATTAAGTAAAGTCACTTTCAAATTTCAAAAAAAAACTCAAAAAGTGAAATATGAAACAAATTAAAACTCAAAATTGAAAACTGAAACACAAATAACACGACTTTAAATTTTGTAGTTATTAATAAAAACAATCACCCAATATAAAAAATCTAATTACAAATTATTCTATTGTTTAATGTAAATTTTTTAATCAATATTTTATCATCTTATATTGACTTAAGAGAAAAAATTTATAAGAAATTTCATTTATAATTTAAAAAGAAAAAAAGAAGACACCTTAAATGAGAATATATAATATAAAAAGAGAACAATAATGGGTTGTTTGATTTGGGATAAAAGTTATCCGCGTGGTATTTCGTGTAAAATGTGTGATTAATATTATATTGAAAAGTGTATATATGGTTGAAAAAAGGAGAGAGAAGAGTGTGGGATAAAATTTATTCTGGATAGCACAAGGCCTAAAAGTAATAACATGATAAGACATGGCTTTCTTTCTTTTTTTCTTTCTTTTTAATAGGCCTTTACCCAATTAAGGATGCCCTTCTAGAAATTCTCGATGGCCGAGCCGAAGAAGGGGTTTGGAAATAGTTTTCAACCAGCAATAGACATGCCTCGGTTAGAACCTCAGTAGCCGCGTCATTGCCCCAAGCAAAAAGATACATGATTTTCTTTCTTATATATACACACACATGTACGACAATCCTTTTTTCTCACACTACACATCATCTTCAGAATCAATAATTACTATTTACTACTACATCATTGCATCATTTGTTTGTCAACCTATTTATCATATTGTTAGTTTAATAATTGTCATTTTCCTTTCATTGTTTTTTTTTTTTTTTTTATCATAATTAACTCTAAAGTGTTTTATAAAATTTTTGAATAGAGATTTTTTATAATTTTAAAGTGGGAAGAAAAAATTGAAATCGAATGAATTAATGAAAAACATATTTTCTCTAGTTTTTACTTGTTTGTGAAAGTCTTAAAATTTTTAATAGTGAAAAAATTAGTGTATTTTAATAAACTTTGTGCTGAGAACAATATATCATTTGAGTATTATCCGAAATCGTGCAGGTGGGTCCTTTAATAAGCATAGTATATATATATACATAATAGCAGTTTGATGAATATTTTTGAGCTCCAACATATATAAACTGTATAAAACATATATAATTCTTAATTTTGTAGAGACATAAACAGTACTTGCTAAATTAGTTAAGAAAATCATCATCATTCATCAACATCTTGTTTATTGTTGTTTTTGCTTAACACACTCTTTGGTCGTTATAATTAGTCACGATAACATGAATTTTCTCAAACTACATTAAGCATTTCTTCCTCTCGTTGTGCAACAGAATTGTTTTCTGGGACGTCGAGATTGATGCATTTGTACCATCTAGCGCACAATACAAACACGAAGAAATCAGCTGCAGTTAAGGCTGCAATGAGGAAGTAAAATCTGTCCATATGCCCATTGTTAAGGTTCTGCGGGATCCACCCCGGTCGACTTCCTTTCGCCGTAATCAGCATCACCGTGTTCACAAGCATGCTACTAACGTAATTCCCTAGTGATATCGAAGCCATACAAAGAGAGCTTCCAAAACTCTTTATCCCATCGGGCGCTTGCCCGTTAAAGAACTCGAGTTGTCCTACGTACATGAAAACCTCAGACGCACCGACAAGCACGTATTGAGGAATTTGCCAAAATATGCTTAACGAGCTCGAATGTTGATTGGGGACGACCCTTTTGAGTCTCTCGATCTCGGTTACACCGGCTGCGATCATGGCTAGCATTCCAATGATTAGGCCAATGCCCATTCGTTGAAGTTCGGTTAGGCCTTTGGGGTTTCTGCTTAGTCTACCGGCTAGAGGTACTAAGACTTGGCGATAGATTCCCGTGCAAACGAGGACGCTGCATATGTCGAAAGCAGACATGCTAGCGGCCGGAAGGTGGAATTTTCCGATGTGGGAGTTCATCACGTCGCCTTGCTCCACGAAGAGTGACGCCATCTGAGTGAAAACGACCGAGTAGATTATCGTACACAGCCAAATGGGTAGCATTCTTATGATGCATTTTGATTCCTCAACTTGAGTGACGGTGCAAAGTCTCCATGGATTTATTTCGCCATGTAGATCTTCGCCAGTTCTTGTTGCTGCCTTGTCGAGACACCTAAAAATTTAATAAAATGCTCGAAAACTCGATCATCACACCTAAACATATATAAGATAATAATGAAACAGAGAAAAATGATATTTGTACAAATCTGATTGTCAACTAAGTGGTGTGAGAAAATCCCATAGAATAATGGTACATTGATAGTGACATGTAAATTTAGTTTACTGGAGTTGTACAAGTAGCATTATTTTAAAAATGAAATAAAGAACTCACCTGAATTCGTCAGTGTGAACAATTTTTCGACTTCCTTTAATAGCTGATAAGGCTCCTTCGACCTCGTATAGCTCCTCTACCGGAGCGGGTTTGACTTTTCTTTTTCGGGTGGCAGCGACGAAGACTTGAGCGACCCGTGGCAAGGGGTTGCCATGAGGCTTTAGGTACCGATACCCACGAGAACCGAGCAAATAGGACACTAATGCTATAATAGCCGAGCCTGCGGACACCCAAAACCCGAGTGTCCATTCACCGTTGTCCTCAAAGTAAACCAATATAGTGTTGGAAAACAAGGAGCCAACATTAAGTGCAAAATAGAAGTAGGCGAAGAAAGCAGTTCTCGAAACCTTTTGCTTCTCGTCCGTTTCGTCGAATTGGTCAGAGCCAAGGGTTGCTAAAGTAGGTTGGTGTCCACCATATCCTAAGGCTATCAAATATATAGCCAAATAGAACAAGGTTGAACCGAAGGACGACGTCGGGACACACACTTGTCTCCCATTGCCGCACCCCTTCGGCTTGAGCAAGAATAGCCAAGACGACAAGGACAAAAGCACCAAACCCTGTAATTGTTTGATCAGAAATGAATTACACAATCCAAATCTACTATCAAAATTTCTGTCACACTGACTGTCTCATCTAATCAAAACAGTCAATAAAACAGAACTTGAGTACGTACGTCTGGACTCTGAATCAGATAGGGGATGTTATATACTTACAACGACAAAAATGAGTTGAAAAATTGCGCAAGTGAGATAAGCGCCCCAGTAGGAATCACTAAGGAATGCTCCTATAAATGAGCATAAGTACACGGTCCCTGTCCATATGCTGACGCTATTCGCCGCCGTTGCGTTGTCTTGTCCAAGAACTCGAGTTAAGTACAATACCAAGTTCACCGCGGCGCCAAAGAAACCTAGCGTTGCAAGTGATTGATTTGCTAGTAGAAGGAACGCTGAAGCCCAGCCTCCCGAGTTCTTTCTCCATATAGTCTGCTCATTGCCAGTCTCAGCAACGTTTGTACTTGCAGACGCACTAGTGCCTTCATCATTACTTAATGGTACCTAAAACAATAACACCAATGAATAAATACAAACATTTACATTTTAGGACAAAATAATTAAACATTTAAACCATGATGTTGGTCCACCAAATAGCATCCAAAGGTTGTTAATTAGTTGTTACAACAATTGCTACCTATTAGTATATTTTATTTAATTATTGCGTGAAAATAATTAAGGCGAGAAAGAGAAAATCTATACTATTAATTTCCAAACCTTTTGTGCAGTCTCCATAAGCAGGTTCAGCGAGACAATTGCAATGAATCAAAACTTCCCCTGTAACATAATAACAACAACGTAGAATTTTACATTAAATACCCATAAAATATATGTACACCACAGTAGACATAAGGAGGTGAAATAACTATTTTGCCCTTCTCTTATGATGAGGAGATAGTACACGCCATTTTATATCAAACGAATTTATAAGATTGTTCAAAGGATAACGCTAAATATACATAGTGCTTGCCATAATAGGTGACACATTAGAGGTGAAAGTCTTATAATACCCTTAATGATTGTATAATATTCTATAAAAAAGAGTAAGGGTAATATAATTATTTTACCTAATTATATTACTCTTTATATAATTCTCTATATCCCTATAGCATGATCGTTGTTCAGATTATATATAGCTCAACAATTCATGAAGAAGTTGGGGATTGGATATTAGTGAAAGTGACAAAGTAATAAATAAAATCTTTATTGTTTATATGGCAACAAATATATGTCGACATGCCATGCATGTACGTGTAAAGAAAATATGGGAACTAGTTACTATTTCCAGCTGGATGACTACAAATTATACATACACACTAGCTAGCTTGTGGATGTAATATAATAAAATAGACCCATCATACACATGCTGCTTAATCATAACAACAACCTCTACCACAAAATTTATATACACTCTTTTCCTTGTTACATGTGTTGTAAACCTACATGTCAATTTACATGTAGAAACTCTCAAATCTACAACTTTTTTCTCATAAAAAAAGCTACTTCTTATTTTTAACATCAGTGATGATTACAAAATATATGCTTAAAAATAAATTTCAACATTTGGCTGATTAATAAAAATTCACTCTTAATAAAATTAGCTTCAATAATACTTGATTGTAATATCCGACGTCGATCGATGACCATGATTATGGGATCTCATTGATGTAAGCAAAAATTCAATCAGAGTAAAACAAATTAATAAACGTTGAGATAAATTGTAACCTTTTACGGAATTTGACCAGTGAAAGATGAAGAAGCTTCGGAATGGTGCCAGATTCTGATGAAGGGCCAAAAATCACTTGATTCGCCACGAAGATATCAAGGCACGAGAAACCAATTGTCATTTATGATTACAGCGTAAATAAAAAATGAATTTCGCAACGAATCAAATCACAGAATATACTACGAAATATTTGAATTTCCCAATAAATTAAATCACAAATACTTTACAAGGATATTGAAGAACCTTAGGTAGATGGCCAACATATATTTATCTGTGTGTATTGTAACAGACAACCCCTATTATTGCTCCAATTATTTCTCTTGTTTGACAAAACGTTAGACCAATTCAAAGTTTCATATCAGACTCTCCCATCCATTGCTGAAAATTAATTAGTAGTAGTATCATCATGATTACACTAGGATAGGGTTCCCTTGATGAAATTCGACCATTGATTTTTGTAAAGTTAAAAGAGAAAATTGATGAGTTGTTTCTTACTTAGAATAGAATGAAAACTTTTTGAAATATCCGACCCAATTAGCCCTCATCAGTGTTCTAAAAAATTCGTCTAAGTGACGCTGAGGTGGTGCTTATGTTTGAAGGTTTTGCATCACGCTTTACACTTTATCACTCGCATTTATTGTATTTTTATCACACATTGGTATGTTTAGATACACCTAAATTCAATACTTGATCTCGATACTTTTTCAGGCATTAACCTTGCGCACATGTGATCACCACACTTGCCGTGCCATTACACTATTAATCATTTGTATACTATTTTTGTGTCACTAAATTAATAACGTTAGCATAATTATAATTAAGACCAAAATCAAAACTTTTGTGCCACTAGGATTATTGGTTTAAATTTCCAATTAAAACATAATGTTTTAAGAATACTTATGATCTTTCTAAGAAGTCTGGCTCAACCTGGGTACGTTGGCCAATGTATATTTACACTTGGTTAACTATAGACACTAATTAATAATTTCTCAGTTCAATATTTTTTGTGTTCCGATCTCCCACACGCTGAAACGCCATGAGAGGATGTTGTATTATAGTGTTAGAGATGCTCTTAATTAGGCAGAAGTGGTTTTCATGGCGCTACCTGGTGGCACCACGTCATCGAGCAAAAAAAATTTTATTTTTTATTTTTTATTTTTTTAGTATCTACGTTAAGTTAGATAAATAATACATAACTGGCCCCTAATGGTGGGGGCCTCACCAGACCCCATGATTTTTTTTCTTCCGATCGTGGATACCCGATTGTTACTATTTCAATCAAATTTCTTCAAAAATTTTCTCAAACGGAGTGTGTGAAAATGCTTGTAACCACAAATAATATATTTATTTTATTCAGACTAACGTGCAACTTCAAGTTGTGGGACTTACGTGGGAATAGGATGAATGTCATGCATGCGTGCACTCCACACCTGCCTCGATGTTCTATAACTAAAACAGAGATTAATTAAAAGGATGATCGATGCCTTAAAATGCAGCAATATAAATAGGACAAAAGGATCCGGATTTCAAATGTTCCAAAAGCCAAAGCACTATCAGCCTACTAGTCTATTTTTTTGACTTTACTGAAGAAAATTTACTCAAGTAACAGCTCACTTATGACCAACTTGGTACCAAAAGCTTACTTCTGACCAACTTGTGTTGTACGATCTTAGTGAATGTGTTTGATTGCATTGGTGGAAAATATATTTTTTTATTTAAATTATTTACAAAATATTTTTTTATCTTTTATTTGAATTAGATTTTTCATCAAAAGTGGTTTATTTGTGTATAATTGTACATGAAAAATATTTTCCTTAAAAAATTTTTCTATCAAACAACAAAATAGGAAAACACTTTCCTCGATTTGACATTTTCCTGAAAAAATTTGCCCAATCAATTAATTATATATATTTTTTTCTCCCCCCTTCTTTGTTGACTTGAGAACATCTTCAAACAATAGTGATTCATGTTCATGTTTTTCATTGTTTACATTAAGGATAATTCGAGTCAGCTGGAATAGATTAGGATTGGGTCCAATCAAGTTGTTATCAATTGCAAAACAAGGATTGTTGTCAGCTAGGATATATATAGAGTGCAATTGAAGATTTTTTTCGATGAAAAGTGTGACTTTGGTGACCCTCTTTAATGGGGGTTAAGATAATCGTGGTTAAAGAAGGTTAAATATCATTATAATGGATCCTAGTTTTATAAAAATGACCCAATTAAATCAAATTACCTATGCGTACCGCCATCCCCATCCCATTTGTCTCTCTCTTACTCACACGGAAGCATGAACAAGTAAACATAACTTTTTTTTGGTTGAGTGCATCTCTCATAAACTTATTCTCTATTCTTTATTTTTTTATTTAATTTTTTTTAAAAATAAGCTAATCTGTTTTATATGATTACACGAGGCCCTCAGTTTAAGTACCATATCGATATATAAATTATTATTTTTCAAAAATAACTATTTATGAAAATGTTAAATTACTCACTTTTAAACCTAGAGTTTTTTAATCCATTTTTTTTTTCAATTACAAAATTAACAGGAGTGTAGGGCAGGGGACAAAACTTATAATCCAATGTATTCAAGTTTTTTAATCCATTTTTAATCATAAAATAAAACTAGCTCTATTATAGATAAACAAGATAAAAAAGTTTAAACACAAATTCTCATTTCATTTATTGTATTTGAGTAGAACCTATAAGCTAAAACAACTTGCATGAAATAGATCTCATTTTATATCTTTGAACTTTTACCAAAAATAGCTATTAATTTTTCATCTCATTAGTTTATGTTAATGTTAGTTGCAATATTAATCTATGTTACTATTAAATGTAATTTTTTATATTTAAAAAATACTAAAATAAGAATTTTTTTGAAGCTTAATCAATGTTTGTGTAAAAGTTCAGAAATATTATTAAAATGAGTTTAAAAAATTCTTTTTTTTTAGTTTATGGGTTCTATTCCAATAGAATAAATGAAATCTATCTATAAAAACAATAAATTTTTTTAATAAATACTTAATTTCGAAAAATAATAATTTATTTATGGATATGGTACTTAAATTGAAGGCCTCGTGTAGTTATACAAAATAGATCAGTTTTTTAACAAAAAAAAATAAATAAATAACAAAGAAGAAGAAATATTTAAATAAATGCTTAATTAGAAAAAAAAAAAATTCATGTATTGATAGGGTACCTAAATTGAAGATCTACCAAAAAGATGGAAATCACAGCCATCCCCCCATTCCCTCCCATCTCATCTCAATTAAAGACAAAAAAGGTTGGAGTGATTTTATATTTTTTCCATAAATAAGAAATTTTTAAAAGACAAAATTCATATATTGATACTATACTCATTTTAAAACTCTCGTTAAATTGAATAAAATGGAGTTGGCCCTTTTTTATGTTGCTAAAAAAAGAAGACACAGAATACTATATAGGTGTAAGGTTTTGGGGGGAGGGGGGTTTGGGTGTTTGAGCCCATTGTGCTCTGGCTCGTGTCTTCAATGTTTTCCATCCCCAATTAATGGGGGTTATCTTAACCCCGGCTAAGTGGGGGTGATAAAAGTTAAACTCGGTTTGCTACCACTTTAATGTTTAAATAATAAAAATTCATTTTTCTTTCATCTCATTTTCAACTATACATTTAGCACATTGTTTTGATAATATTTTTTAGAGATTTTTTTGATGGATTTGATTATTTATTAACCATATATTTGAAAATCGTTTTTTCAATAATGTTCTTGATTAAACATACCAGACCACCCATGCCAATCCTGAGCAATAACTAACTGTTAAAGCTTGATGGGATAAAGATTGAATTGGTTTAGAAACATGCAATTGGGTTAGAGCATCCCTTTAAAAAAAAATAAATTTAGGGCATCCCAAATAGGCTCTAACATAAGATTCTCTAATTCAAAGAGTTAAGTCTTTAAAATTTCACTCCAATAGCCTAATACCAATTTAGTTTAGAAAGTGAGTTTAGAGCATCTTCAATAGTCGTTCTACTTTTAAAACTATATTACATCAAATAGAGAGTATCTTTAAATTTAAATAGTGGAATTTTTTAAAAAATTCAACAAGCTCTCTATATTTCCCTCTTTATTTCACTTTTTTTTTGGAAAAAATTTATTGTTTTATTTCATTTTTAATTAATAATAATATTTTTAATATTAATAAAAAATAAAATTAATTCTAAATTGTGTGGTTAAAGAAGTAGAATTTTGAAATTTGTAGTCATTAAATTACAGAGAGTGAATTTGACTCTCCAAATTAAAGTAAATTATTAATTTAAGGAGTTTGTTGGAGTGAGATTTGAAGACTTGACTATTTTAAATTGGAGAGCATTTTATATTTAAAGAGTTTAACAGGGATGCTCTTTAAATTTGGAGAGTTAAAAATCACTCACTCACTATATGTTAAGAATATTGTCATTGGAATATTTGTGTATGAAAATCAAATATATTGTGAGTTGTAATTTCAGTTTACCTTGCTTGTTTAGTTTTTGGGTAGTTTAGAGTTTGAGTTTGAGATCATATGAAGATAAACGCACAGGAATAACTGAAGAACCACTCAAGACCTGCTCAAGCAGTTGAAACAAGGCTGGATCACTCGAGAACTGCTCGAGCGGCACACTAGAGAGCGTGGCAGCTTGAGCAGCCCACTAGGCCCTTGATGGACCAATATATCCGGCCCGATGTGCATCGAGTTTTTGTGACCTATTTCTCTTTTTACAACATAGCAGTTTGTACTAGTTTTTGATATCCATGATTTGCAAAGTAGAAACGCCATAGAAACCATCTCAAAACACTATATCAACATCAAATTGCAATTACTCTTTGTTGGGTCATCGTTAGATTTGCAATCACCCATTCAAAAACACCAACTCTGAATCCTCTACCAAATAGACTTCAGAGTTTTGAAGATTGACAAGATAGATAGAGTTCCAACGTGGTTGAAGATCCACTAGTGAGGAAAGAGAAGTCGGAGTTTCGGAGGGTACTATACACATAACACGATGAGATTCATCGGGGTTTACAGGTTGGGGATCAGGTTAGGTTAGTATTGATCGTCTGTAAGTTAATCTATTTCTGGTGGATTTTCAATATCAAAATTACCCGGAGGTTTTTACCGTTTGAATAGTTTTTCAATGGATTTTCCTCCATCATCATATCTGGTGTTATTTTCTGCTTTGATTATTAATTCTATCGCTTGATTGAATGTCTTTAATTGATAAATTAGTTAGTTAATTGTTGATCATCGTTAATTGTTGATTGGGTCACTGCTGCATTCGATTTTCCACTATAATTTAATGCGTACAAATTTTAATGTTCTATTTTTTGAACCAAACAACTTAGAATTAATTCTATTAGTCATTAATATTTTAAAATATTATTATTAATTAAATGAGAGAGAACAATAATTTTTTCTTTTTATTTTTTGAAAAAAATGAAATAAAGAATTAAAAAAAAAAGAGAGCATGTTGGACAATTTTGCACCCAAAAATGTTCAATGGTTCGGAGACTACTCTCAACTCTTACCTCCATTGTTGAGCCTCCACAATCGTGGATTAAGGACTCGACTCCACTAAGAAAAACGAAATTACAAGGTTTTATAGGCGGACTTAAACTTCCTCTCAAAATTCCCTAAAAATCACTTTGACTGAGAAAGACAACTCACATATCTTCTTCACTATAAGATTCCTACCCAAAATCACCCAAGAAATCTGAAAGAGGTTTCAAGATGAGGAATTACAGAGATAACACTGTAGAGAATAGAGAGAACCAAATACCCCAAATCGAGGGAAGAAGAGTCCAGAACAAGAGATGCATCAGTCCAATTGACTATATAAATGACCCACAAGGATCAACATTTGGGATGAGGCCACGTGTCTCAAACATATGAATCCAACAACTAAAAAAGCATGTAAATAAAAGAGTGAGTATAAGTCTAGAAAATCGCATATGAGGCGGCCAATCTTTCCAATCTCCACCTTACTAGATATGCAAGTTCTTCAATAGTAAAATCAAGCCTTTAGCCATTTATTCTTCATTGGCTCTAATAGGAATGTACCTGCAAAAAGAACACAGACAAACTTGGAAAGCACAGTGTTAGATTGAAAGGGAAAAAAAAGCCAAAATGTACTTAGAAGCTCGTGTTGTAGAAAGTGCCGCTAATTTCTACAGTTGCGATTTCTAACTTATGCAACAATCACAAAAGGTTAATACATAGGAGGACGTACACCGCATTTTTGTCAAAATCCCCTGCAAAATTTGAGTCACAGTACCCTTTTAGACTTATTGGACCCATGGTCTTTTGAAACTTTACTCTTAAAATTGGAACTCTCTTTCAGACATCTAAACAATTATTTCATTGCCATCCAGTGAGACTCTCTTGGATTGGCTATGAAGCTGCTAACAAGACTAATAGCATGCCTAAGATCTGGCCTTGGGCATACGGTATGTTTAGTCTTCTTATCAAGTTCATCTTGTCTCCTACGGGAATTTAAAGTGGTTTGTAATAGGTAAAGTGACAAGTTTGCAATCAAGCGTGGAGTATTTTTCCAACACAAACATTCGTCACATTTTCTTTCCTTTCTAGTCTTCGGTTTCATGTATAAATATTAGTCTGTACTGTATACAAATGAATACCGAAATACAAATTTGTTTTCTATCTATCGTATAGATTGCTTTTGATGTAGATACCTTAATGCATCCACAATATTTATTTTTACATGAAACCAATTGCGGTTTTACACATTGGGAGCATGCTAACATACCTACGTGGACAAGTTAACATACCTATGTGGACTCGTGATCAAATGACATATAATAAATATATAATATACGATTTCGTATATCCCGATATTTTAAGTCTGAGAAAGTCCTTTTAAATTTTTTTTCAAGGCTAATTTTAAGAAAAATTATTTTCCACACATATTCTGATATTCATTACCGTCCTTATTTTTCACATCGTGTTTGAAAATCACTTATTCCTTGTAAGCTCCAAAATTAGGAAGAATTTTCTAAAAAATGTGATTAGTTTTGAAATTTTTGTGAGACAAGCTTTCGAGTTACTTGAACAACCAAATTAGAGTGGTCATTTCGCCAAGCCATGGTCTTATAGCCTGTACAAATTGCGTCTTCCGGGTTGCAATCTCAATTTCGAAATCGCCCCAAATCTGAAGTCTACACGGTGGTTGCTGTTTATAGTGTTACCAGCTTTCAACATTAGCGCTATCAGTCGCACTAAGGTCTTTATCTCACACATATTCGCCTTCTTGATTCAATTCTAGGGATAATTACTCGCCTATATATATCATTTGCTCATTTGTTAATTAAAGGAATGTAATAAGGTCTAGACGTTCTGCTGCAGAGAATTGAGTAAAATGCAGAATTTGGAAGCGAAAAAACTCATTTGCTATTTAAAAGGTTTCATATCTGTGGATTGATTAAACTACAGTACTTCGAAGGATTCTTAACACCATGTTATAGGCGGCATTGGTGTGAATTAGTTTAGTTTGTTGGATTTATGATTAAATACCCCACTTCAGTGAAAACCCATTTGTTATTTGAAGGGTTTTAGACTTTTTGCAGTTGAGAATGTCTAAGATATAGTACTTTGATGCCTTCTTAATTACTGGTATACACAGAATTACTCTGATTTAGTGCTTGTTTGAGTGGTATTACAATGATATTGTAATGAAAAGGAATAAAGCGTGCAACCAAAAATGTTGTAGAGTTAGTCAACAGTAGTTGTGAGCGTTCTATTGAAATTAATATTGGACTTATGGCTACAGATTATGATTTGATTATGATGCTTTAGAAAAAATCACTTAGTTTAATTTGTCAGATTTACGAGTAACTATTCCAATTTATCAAAACCGACGTGCCACTTTACGATTTATATTTAAATTTCTTGCGGGTGAGAATTAAATCATTTTTATGCTGTTGGTATACACAATTACTGTGAACTAGTTTAACTTCTCAAATTTCTGAGTAAAGATTACTCCCTGTAAAGCACCATCATTTTGAACACTGTTCAACTCTGTGAACACGATGTATCAATTTTGGCGAGATTACCTACCTTGGCATTTCTGTTATGCATATAGGTTATTTGAAAGTGTACTAGGTCCTTCATTTTGGCTTCTATAAGTGAATTAAGATCAAACATCCAACATTTCAGTCAAGAGAATAAGGCTATAGGGAGGTTTTTAAGTATTAGCTTGCTTCAAGATTGTTAAGGGGAGAGAGACAAAAAAAAAAAAAAGAAAAGAAAAGAAAGAAATGCGAAAACAAGTTGAAGGATTAACAAATATGCAGATTGTTTTGTCTCTTAATTGGTTCCATTCGTCTTTTAGTATATATTTTCCCATCTGGGATGTCTTAGGTGTTAGACCACGCATACGTTATATTGTTTTAAGTCTCAAATGAACAACCTCAATATCATATTGACCAATGGTGCTTTGATTAAGCTAAAGCTCTCTGGGGCAACCAATAGTTTATAGGAGACGAGCTCTGCCATAGTTATTCTCTATAAGTTCATCCTCATCAAATCGGTTGGTTAGTTCTTCCAGTTGAATATAGACTTTATACACTAGTTAGAATTGTTAGGGACTAAATTGTACACTAGTCATAGTTGTTACTTGTATGTTGTATGTATATTCCTTTTTACATTGAATGAAAAAACTTTTCCCAAATAATAACTTGGTATCAGAGCTGAGGGAAAAAACACGCTAACCCTCGTTATTGTAGCGCCTGTGTTCAGCGACTACTTCCAGCAACTACCCACTCAATTTCGGCAACATCTCCGGCAATTCTAGGCACTGGTGACCTCGCGTCGATGACCTACCACCGTCAACAACCTCGCGTCAACCCCTAGACGCCGGAAATACTCGAGATGACAGTTCGGTAGCTCTAAACTTCCAGGCTCTTTCGTTTTTTTTTCTGCCACAAATCTGAACGATTATACTTAGGCTTGGTAACACTCGTTTCTACCCTTTTTCCTCTTGCTTCAGTGACTCTCCTGCCTCTGAGGTATTCAGCTCCGGTGACTGTTTTGATGGAGAGGTGTAAAACACGTTTCACCTATATTTGGAGTCCAGGTGAGTCTACTTCTTGGTCTTTAGGCTTCTAGGATCAACGTTTGGGTTTTGTTCTTTGGGTGTCTGCTGATTTTGTGCTATGGAAGGAGTCTTTGGTGTTCTAAAATAAAGGTTGTGGTGAATGCATAATGGGTGAAAAAATTCAGGGCGTTGTTCCAGTGACTATTCAAGAATCTACTTCCCTCCCCCGTATTAAATTGGATGACAATAATTATCGTATTTGGTCCAAAATGTTGGAGATGTATATCGCATGAAGGGAAAAGAAAGGCTATATCACAGGACGGAAAGTGGCTCCGGTAGAAGATGATCCCCTTTTTGAAAAATGGGAGGCTGAAGATGCTATGGTGAAGTCTTGGCTCATTAACTCTATGACAGATAATTTGGTTCCTCACTTTGTACAATGTGGTACAGCTAAAGAGGTGTGGGATGCTGTGAAATGGAGTTATTTTGATGTGTCAGATTCATCTCAAGTGTATGAGCTTATGAAGATGTCATTCCATTTATGCCAATGAGGGCGACCACTCGTTGAGTACTATAATGAGATGAATTCTATTTTTAAGGAGCTTGACTATCGATGGCCTAATGATATGGAATCTACTAATGATGTAGAGAGGCTAAATAAATGTACAGCTGAAGATAGGGTGTATATCTTTCTCATGGGCCTTGATCAAGCTTTGGATCAAATGAGAGGTAGGGTTTTGTCAACTTCACCTCTTCCAAGCTTTGAGGAGGCTTTTGCGATGGTTCGACGTGAAGAGCAAAGGCAGATAACAATTGGGGGGGGGGGAAACCTAATCTGAACCTTCTGCTCTAGCTGTTAATAAGCCTAGCACCCTTAGTTCCCGACCAGTGGCGTGCACTTTTTTCCATGGCACCAAGCATATTGAAGATAAGTGTTGGAAAAAGTATGGCTATCCCGAGTGGTTCAAACTCAAGTAGGCCGAAAAAAGAAATAAGAAGTAGGCCCAGATTGTTGTTGCGGAGTCTGCCCCTTCTTCTGCCTCTCATGTAACTCGGGTATCTTCTCATGAAGGTATTTTTGGCCAAGCATTTACCTCCATTGCATTTAAAACTTGGGTGATTGACTCTGGAACTACTGACTATTTTACTTGTACTTCTTCCACACTTGACTCACTCACCACCCCACATATTAAATCTATTCAGGTTGCTAACGGGACACATGTGCATATCACTAGGGCTGGGGCTGTCTCTTTTCCCCCCACTCTATCCATGTCTTTTGTTTTACTTGCTCCTACACTTTCTAATAATCTTTTCTCTATCAGTAAAATCACAAAACAACTTGACTGTTCAGTAACTTTTTCACTTTTTGGTTGTATCTTTTAGGACAATCAAACGAAGATGACGATTTGCACTGGTAGAGAAAGAAGAGGCCTTTATTTTTTGGAGGGGGCTCGAAAGTTGCAAACAAAGATTAGTCACGGTTTTCACGTCAATAGTAAAGCAGTTTCTATAGATAGAATACTTTTGTGGCATTGTCGGTTAGGTCACCCCTCTTTTGCTTACTTAGAACGTATGTTTCCCAAGTTGTTTGAGAACATACCTAGTTTCAATATACGACGTGAACAATGTATTTTTGCCAAAAATCATCGTGTACCTTTCAAAGTCAGTTCTAATAAAAGTTCAGTACCTTTTGCTTGTGTTTATGCTGATGTTTGGGGTCCTTTCTCTACTCCATCTACTGTGGGTCACAAATATTTTCTCTCTTTTATTGATGATTGTACTCGAGTTTGTTGGATATACTTGTTAAAATCCAAGAGTGATGTTGTGATAGTTATTCCCCAATTCTCACAGATAATTGTCACTCAATTTCATACACAAGTTCAAGTCTTCCACTCCGACAATGGTCGTGAGTTTGTGAATCAATCACTTTCTAGTTTTTTCAACTCTCATGGCATCCTTCACCAAACAACTTGTCCTTACACCCCACAACAGAATGGCATAGCTGAGCGCAAAAACCATCATCTTTTGGAAGTGGCTTAAGTTTTATGCTTAACTATGCATGATCCAAAACGTTTTTGGGCTGAAGCTGTTACCACTGCTACTTTTCTCATTAACAGAATGCCGACCCATATCATTGGCTATCAAACCCCGTTACGGGTGTTGTCACAATTCCACCCCATTCCTTTAGCCTTAAATCTCTAGCCTAAGATCTTTGGTTGTGTTTGCTATGTTTATGTACACTCCCACCTTGGGGATAAAATGGATCCCCGTGCCCTCAAATGTGTCTTTCTTGGTTATTCTAATTCTCAAAAGGGTTATAAATGTTTTCATCCCCCCACTGGGAAGTACTATGTGTGTTCATAGATGTTCAGTTCTATGAGTCCAGTCTTTCTTTTCTTGGGAATGTACAGTTAGTTTCTCTTCAATGGGGATTCACAGTAAGGAAGAGGAACAAGTATGGTTAGGAGAGAAGAGGTTTTGAATTTCTGGGGTTCGAAAGGAGATAAAAGTAGAAGATGTAGGTCAAAAGGAGAGTGAAGTTGAGGATCAACATGATAGATTACCTCGATTGTTCCAAAAGGTCTATGCGAGAAGAACTGCATGTTCTATCCCCTTGGGTGCTAATGACTCGAACATTCCTTGTGATGACTCTACTATGCCATCGAATGATTCTTCTGAGATTGACGATGAGGTACGAAATTCTTCCCTTGACTCTTTTGATAATGCAACCTTGAATCCTCATACTGAGGTTCAAGTTAGGAGATATCCCCTTCATGATTGTAGGGAACCAGATAGACTAGGTTTCTCAAAGGCTACTTCAAATATTGTTTATCCTATGCCCACTTTCTCAAAGGCTACTGCATGTATCTTATCATCGTTTATCAAAGGCCCACTTCTCATTTACTCTTCAATTGTCTTCTATATCCATTCCTAACAATTTTCAGGAAGCTCTCGAAGATCCCAAGTGGAAGCATGCAATGGCAGAAGAAATGAATGCCTTTCAAAAGAATCTTACTTGGGAAATGGTTGATTTACCTGAGGGAAAGAAGACGATGGGGTGTAAATGGGTATTCTCTGTGAAATATAAGTCGAATGGGATAGTTGAGAAGTATAAGGCTAGATTGGTTGCTAAAGGCTATACACAAACTTACGGGATTGATTATCAGGAGACCTTTGCTCCCGTGGCCAAGATGAATACAATCAGGGTCATTATGTCCTTGGCAGTAAATCTTGATTGGCCATTAAGACAATTTGATGTTAAAAACGCCTTTCTTCACGGTGATTTAACAGAGGAAGTGTATATGGATCCTCACCCAGGATTTACCACCACAGGAAGTAAGGTGTGTAAGCTGAAGAAGGCTCTGTACGGTTTGAAGAAGTCGCCAAGGGCGTGGTTTGGTAGGTTAAGTTGTTCTATGAAACGGTATGGTTTCAAGCAAGCCTTGCCAGATCACACTCTGTTTTGTAAGAAGGATGGTATGGATATTACATTGCTTATTGTATATATTGATGACATGATTGTTACAGGGAATAACATAAGCGAGATTGAAAAGCTTACAGAATATCTAGCCCAAGAGTTTGAGATGAAAGACTTGGGTGCTTTGAAATACTTCTTGGGCATTGAGGTATGTCGATCTAAGCAAGGGATTTTCCTTGCCCAATGGAAATACATTCTGGATCTCCTAGCTAAAACTGGTCACTCAACAAGTGCACCGGTAGACACCCCTATTGAGGTGAGTCATGGTTTATCCATCTACCCTAATCAAATACCTACGAACAAAGAGAGATATCAAAGGCTAGTTGGGAAGTTGATCTATTTGACTCATACCCGTCTAGACTTATCATATGCTATGAGTGTTGTGAGCCAATTTATGCATAACCCCAGTGACCAACGCATGCATGCAGTAAACCGTATCTTAGCCTATCTGAAATCGTCTCCTAGTAAAGGTCTCTTATTCTCCAAACAAGGACGGACTCTAACTTTGCAGGAGCAAGACTGGATAGGAAATCCACAACTGGATATGTATCATTTGTTGGCTGTAATCTGGTAACTTGGAGGAGTAAGAAGCAAAGTGTGGTATCACTATCAAGTGCTGAAGCTGAGTATCGTGCCTTGCATCATGCTATTACCGAACTTACATGGTTGAAGATTCTCCTTTGTGAGCTTGGATTTGGACCAAACAAACCAATGGTAATTTATTGTGATAATAAAGCCGCTATTGAAATAGCGAATAATCCGGTACAACACGATCGAACCAAGCATGTTGAAGTAGATAGGAATTACATCAAGGATAATCTTGAGTCGGGCAACATTGAAATTCCATATATCAAGAGTGCAGATCAACTAGCAGATATGATGACGCATGCTGTCGCTAGTAGTCCATTCCACACATCACTATCCAAGTTGGGCATGTGTGATATCTATGCACCAACTTGGGGGGGAAGAGTTAAATATAGACTTTATACACTAGTTAGAATTGTTAGGGACTAAATTGTACACTAGTCATAGTTGTTACTTGTATGTTGTATATATACTCCTTTTTACATTGAATATGAAAAAAACTTTGAGTGGCACTAAACACACCCGCCATTTTAATCCCTACACCCACAATTTTTTGGACGGACGAATTTGCCATCTTCAAAGTAATAGTCGACTGCGAACGGCCGAAAATGAAGATGGATACTCGACCGGGTGTAATCGATAATCCAGTTGGATACTCGGCCATGGATGGCCGAGTACCCAATTGGATGGTCAACCAAGGATGGCCGATAATCCAGTTGGATACTCGGCCATGGATGGCCGAGTATCCAATTGTGATATTCGGCCAAACATGGCCATTTGCCAAGGCCATGTTTGGTTTCAAACTTTTTCTTTTTTTAAAAAATTAAATTCTTTATACAATTAATTTATATTTAATAATAATTACCTGTTAATAACATTAATTATTTATTTATCATAATAATCATTTATATTTAATAATAATAATTATTTATTATTTAAATAAATAATTACCCACATTTTTTTGAATACCGAATATGCCCTTTTTTCCAGGAATGACCGGGCACACAAAAGGGAACGCGGCCAAGGATGGCCAACCATCCTTGTTGAATGCTGAGCCGTGCTTGGCCTTTCTTTTAATTTTTTTTAAATTGATAATGTAATTAGTTTATATTTAATAATAATGTGTTAATAATATTAATTATTTGTTTATGATAATAATTATTTATATTTAGTAGTAATAATTATTTATATTTAGTAGTAATAATTATTTATTCATATTAATAAATTTTATATTTATTGTTCTATAAAAATAATAATTGTAACTCTAAAAGTTATTGTAATTAATATTAATTAAATATAATTTTTCATTTTTTTGCTTCAATTATTGGTTGTATAATTAATTGGCTATTATTTCGTATTGCAATGTTGATTTATTCACATGCAAAACTAATAGCTTCTGAAAAAATGCGCCGTAAACGAGATTCCAATTAATAACAAAGACATCAGGGAGATTTTAATAAAAATAAAAATATCTGACTACGATGATTTATGATATTTTAAAAATTATTGTGTTTCATAATAATTAAATATAAAAATTGTATAAAAATAATTATATTTAATTAATATTAATTACAATAAATTTTAGAATTATAGTTTATTAATATGGATAAATAATTATGACATTTAAATATAAATGATTATCTTAATGATGATGATGCTGATGATTATTATTATTATTATTATTATTATTTGGAGAAGGAACATGTGTGAGAATAAAAGCCGGACAGTGCCCGTAGTCCGATTGAAAGATACCAATGCACTTACCCAAGTAATTTCAAATAACTCATATTATTAACATGTGATTATTGTTAAATATAAATTAATTATATTATGAATTATTAAAATTATAAATTTAAAAAAATAAAAAAAAGGAAGAAAAGAGGAGCAGCCAAATATGGCCTTGTGAGAAGGCCATGTTTTGGCCGAGAATCACAATGGACTCTCGGCCAAGGATGGCCGATTGTTCGGACAATCGGCCATCCTTGGCCGAGAGCCGAAGGTGCACACTCGGCCAAAGGCCGCCGAGTGTCCATGTGGATACTCGGCCACCCTTGGCCGAGTGTCTATCACAGACTATCGGTCATTTTTGGACGACGATGCACTTACTTTCGCGTTTACGCGTAGTCCATTAGTTGGGGTATTTCTATCTTCTGACTTAAAATGTGGATGTAAACATTAAAAATGTGGGTGAGAGCCGCATGACCCAAAAACTTTTCCCAAATAATAACTCTTCCATATCTCAACTTGAAGGCCAGACAAGAAAACCTTGAGAAATTATCTTTATTTGGGACTAACACGTACATTTTTCTGAATCCTTACTTGTAGAAATAGTAGCGGAGTAGTTCTAATTTGGGCATATTTTGCAGGTTTCGACCTTTTTCTGCAAGATTATATACACTGAAAATGGCAGCAGCTTCAGCTAGCTTGCAGATTGGAGCATTTAAACCCTCTCTTTTCTCATCCGGAAGAATCATTAGAGCAGGTTTGGCAAATGTTGGCATCTATCACCACGGTGCATCACGGTCTAATCTTTCCAGGGCTTGTCAGATATCATGCGGACAACCCTTTCACCGTGCCTTCACATCATTTCCCTCAAAATTTAATAAAGTTGTCACAAAGGCAATGTCTGAAGCTGGTGAAAGCAAGCCTGCACCTGGATTGCCAATCAATTTGAAAGGTCTTTCTCATTTTGGCCCTGACCAGATCCTAAACAATCATTGTTGAGTGTGAAATATCAGTTGGAAAGTCTCTATATTTTATTTGAAAGATAAATAAATCTGACCTTTCCTAGAACTTTCTGCTTCATTTTCACGAAGGAAATATGGTAAAAATTGGCAGGGCTACAATTGCATATGAGATGAAAACAAAACAAAAGCTAATCAAGTTATATATAGAATAATGGAAAAGCTAATTTAAGAATCCTCTTAATTTTGAAAGAAAATGATCATGTCATTGGGGATATATATATGTCTGTTCTTCTATTTAGTCAGTAGAGGTGCAGGCCTGTCAAGGTAATTTGGATCTTTAATAGTTACTGGATGTGGATTGATTTATGGTCTAAAGATCAATGTTTGTTGTGTTACTAGTTTGTTGTTCTTGTTTGTCACGAATAATATCGATAAAAACTTTTCTTTAAGCTAATGCAAGAATTGTGCAACTCAAACTTCTTTCTGTTTCCCCTTTATGTGTTGATACCACAGAATAATTGATGTATTTGTGTAACTGTTTCTAGGGAAAAGAGCATTTATAGCAGGTGTTGCTGATGATAACGGATATGGTTGGGCTATTGCAAAATCGCTTGCTGCAGCAGGAGCTGAAATTCTTATTGGCACATGGGTGCCAGTAAGTAAAATCACTGAAATCCCCTATCTCCACATATTTTCTTTCACTTTGTATGTTTTGCCTTTGATAGATTACTGAATTACTTCGCGTAGGCCTTAAACATTTTTGAAACGAGCCTGAGAAGGGGGAAATTTGATGAATCACGAGTGTAAGCTTCTAAGTCCTAAGATATTCGTTTAGTTTTTTAACCCGACAAAGAGAATGCGTGGGACTCTTTTTCGGTGACAAAAAATTTGTTGTCAGGTTGCCAGATGGTTCTTTGATGGAAATCACTAAAGTTTATCCCTTAGATGCGGTTTTTGACAATCCTGAAGACGTTCCAGAAGATGTAATGTCAACTTATGATTCTTCTGTTGGTACAATAATTTTCAATATACTTTAGGGGAGATCATTGAATATCTAATTTTACGTTGTCTCGTGTAGATAAAAGCAAATAAGCGCTATGCTGGATCCAGTAATTGGACTGTCCAGGTACCTGTTATTTTATTTCACTTGATAAAAGGGTGATTCGGGTTGATTTTTAATTGTTTTTAAAAGTTTTTAATGTAAAGGAGGAGAGAGAATGAGTGGAGTTGAATGGTGGAGATTTATTGATGTGATGTGATATGTGGGTATGATTGATTTAGGATAAAGAAAGAATGTATAAAAAAGTGGAAAAAAGTGGTAAAATTTTGAAAAAGTAGTTGTGAATCAGGCTTTAAATTTTGTCATTACTGTATGGAACCATCACCTGAAGAAAACAAATTGGTTCTAGATTCTTTACAGTTCGTAAAATTTTCTTGTTTGCCCTGTGTTTATCGGGCTCATTTTGATTGACATCATCCAACATTGATGATCAAGATAATCCATTAAGGTTTGCGAAAAGTTCTATATCAGGCATTTTCTTGGGTTTTCAAACTTCATGATGTATGTTAGTCAGTTTAATAGTTACTTTTCATCTCAACCATGCTTGATCTGACATGTTTTCGAAATAATATTGCAGGAAGTAGCAGAATGTGTGAAACAGGATTTTGGCAACATCGACATTCTTGTACATTCGCTCGCTAATGGTCCAGAGGTACAATACCTTCTTTTATACTGTGCAGATATAAATCTCTTGATCCTGACAAAACCAATGTGACTAGGTAACTAAACCCCTGTTGGAGACCTCGCGAAAGGGATATCTTGCAGCAATATCCGCGTCAAGTTATTCTTATGTCTCCTTGCTGAAACATTTCCTACCAATTATGAACCCAGGCATGTCTTGTCACTAGTACTATCGGTCCCTTCCTTTCATCTCTCACTGTTGTTTGTCAGAGTTTAGCATTATTCAAAGGCACGTTCGACTAAGCTTAGAAATGTAAACTTAAATTTCTTGACAGTAAGTAAAGATGTGTGTGGAAAGTAAAAATATCTTTTACCGAAAGTTCAGATACTTCCTGAAAAACTGCAAACAGGCAGAAAAAGATACTTGAAGCAAATTTAAAGATAGCTAAACATGCCCGTATCATGTAAACCCAATTAGTTGGATTTAAAGGTGTGCTGTTTCTGCAGGTGGTTCTTCAATTTCTCTCACGTACATTGCTTCCGAGAGGATCATTCCAGGGTATTTGAGTTTGTAGCATCCTTTTTACTATCTTCTTGTGTTAACTATCTCAGAAGAAAAGATAATAGCGCTAAATATTAACAGATATGGAGGGGGCATGAGTTCAGCAAAAGCAGCACTTGAGAGTGACACTAGGGCAAGTTGATCAATGATTCTTGTAGCTTTTTGCCCCATCTTTCTCACAACTTAGTCACAGGAGCTAATTTGTTAGTATGTTGCAGGTTCTTGCTTTTGAAGCAGGAAGAAAACATAAAGTCAGGGTCAACACTATATCTGCTGGTAATAATGTCCTTACCGTTAGCCTTTTCATCGGTTCTACTTTTCGGAGTGTGCAAGATGTTTGCAGAAGTATCTCTTCTGAATGTTGCATAGTTATTGAAATTTGAAATTTCGGCGTCTCTTTTACTCCATCCAACACCGCCGCCCCACCAAACCCCACCTCCTCTTTTTCTCTTTCCATTTTTCATTTTTCATTTTTTCTTCTTTACCTTGGGAAGCTTTTGGAAAGAGTGGTTGTTTGGTTGAGTGTAGGATTCGTCCATTTGTTAAGCTTTGAAATAACACTTTTAACTTTGCAGATTACTTATTATGAGTAAGTGAGTTCTGGAAATATTTTTCATTTATCGACTAAAGTTGGAATTAAGTAAGCTACTTATTCTGAAAGTAAATCCTGGCTTTCTATCCTTACTCTCCCGTCATAATTGTGATTTATGGTTATTGGTGATACATTTTCTAGAGCTGATTATTCGCAGCAGATGGTATTATTCTTTCTGATTATTTTGCTCTAAAAATTACTTGTCCAATAAATTTCATGTCAAAATCTTTAGTGATACTACTTACTTTTCCTTCCAACTGGAATGCACAATGTATTCAGGCCCGTTAAGGAGTCGTGCTGCTAAAGCCATCGGATTCATTGATATGATGATTGATTACTCCCTAGCCAATGCACCTCTTCAGAAAGAATTATCTGCAGGTAAATTCTTAAATACCTTCCGGCCACTGGTCCTTGACCTATTGCCTGGTTAGTAAGTTCACACCCAATTTTAAAAAGGCAAAAGTGCTGTTTGGTCCAGCTTTTTTCCAAGAGAAATAATTGATTTCTTGGGAGAGTTTATGGTTGTAAACATTGAAAAAGTTGTGGGGCCCATAAATTGTGGTTAAAAATGTATAAGTGGATCGTGACAGTAGCTAGACTAGACAAGCTTACAATCAGTCCAAATGAAGAAACAGCCTAAACCTCTCTTGTGTTGCTATGAGGTCCTCGTGGAGTTGTAAAACGTCACCTAGCATAAAAAGGTTAAAAATGTGAGGTTTTGCGAGTTTCTTCCTCTGGGAACTGATTGTTTAGCTATGCTAGAAGATTGAGGGCTAACTTCCTAGTGAGGGTGAGGCAATGTGTTAGGGGCCAATAACGCAATTTTCCCGTATTTAAACTTTTTTTTCCAAATGAAACAGAGGAGGTGGGAAACACAGCCGCATTTCTTGCATCCCCACTGGCTTCTGCAATTACGGGTGCTCTGATATATGTTGACAATGGCCTGAATGCTATGGGAGTCGGAGTCGATAGCCCCATATTCAAAGACCTTGACATACCAAAGGCCAAGTAATGTAGGCCCCAAGGTTGTAGGCAATTGTAGCATAGAGAATCTCATGGCCATAACCAAGAATGGACTCAGGCTAGCGGCGACCGCGAATTTTGTAGGGATTGAATTTGTTGCATGCTGTGAGTGTAGGGATTGAATTGTTACCTGTTATAAGTTATTGAGACACGAATAGATTTCCTTGTGGAGTTTATTTATGGGCTGTTGTCCTCTGCCCAGCCTCATCTTGTTTTGAACCCAAGTTTCTTGTTTTGCACTAATTTCATTTGTGAATTTGTTTTCTACTTCTCCTTGATAGCGTTTTAGAGAATGTTTTGCTGATCCTAAAATGGGTACACCATTTGCCTCCCAAAAGTTACTGACCTTTTTAGCCAAATATTTTTGGATTCTCTTTGGAAGTACCTTTCGCGAATTTTAATTTTAATACAAAATATACTTGTGTAAAAGTGTTTGCTTTACCTTCTTGAACTTGGAAAGCATGTTCCGAGTGACTGAGCGGTAATGATTACAGAAGATCGACAATGTTCCCCTCCCATTGGGAGGAGTTATTGTGCTCGTATATTATTTGTCAACAATTGAACATTTTTTTAAAAATAAAAATTGGATCCCACTAATGTAGTGTAAGTTTAATTTGTTGACACATCAGCATGTAGGAATAATAATTCCTCATTACACGGGGAGGAGAATATTACTCTACAAAAGATAATAATTTTCACGAGTAATTTCTATGTGTACACCGCTCGTCCACATATACCCCCTAATAAATCGGCGAGACTTACTCATAGGGAAATGGTAAAAATGAGAATTTTCCTCACCTCCGATTAGAGGGCATACCCAGTGTATAGATAGAATAGTTCAATTTTCAAACATTTGATCTCCAATCTTTCAATTTTGTAATAATTTTTTTTTAAACTTTTTTTTATTGTGAGGTTGTCTCAAGAGTCTTTCAATAATTAACAAATTCCTGGGATGTTCGATAGAGATTCTTAGAAAAATGATTTTAGATATGTGGTTAAATAGTAGAGAAAATGTATTGATTTTTTTAATCTAAAAAATTTATCAAATTAATGTAATGAATTGATAGTTGTTGATGTCGAAATCGGTAAGGACCAATTAATTATCAACTGGGGTGGATATTAGGACCTGGATAGTAGTAACTGAAGAAATAAAGCGTAAGTGTATTAATGTCCGAGCTAGTTCTTGCTTACAGAGTTTTTTCGTCGCTGCCAATGGCCACTAAGTGTTCTATTTATAGCGCAATGAAGGAATAGGCCGAGGTAGGTCATCATGAGACCACGGTACGAGCGCCAGAGTAGGTGTGATCATTGCACCTGCAGCGCCTGCAAGCCGTCGCTCATTTAATGCGTTGACCTTGGAACTTGTGGACTGCCGCCGTTGCATTAATGACGGAGAAGATGCTCGCTGGTTGCAGATGGTGTCGAGTGTCGCGACACGTGGATTGTCCTCGCTTGTTTGCCATCAGTAGCGAGAGGGGTGACCCGTCATGGACGAGCTGAACTCAGACCATGTGTCAGAAACGAACGATGGGAAGAGTTCTCCACGCGTCGGCCGACCTCAGCCCCTGGCATCAGGACCTGGTTATGACCGAGCTGAACTGAGACCTCCCACCAATTCTCCAGCGGGGTACATTCCATTGTTGATCCGACCTGGAACGCTGGACACGTCACCAGCCGGCCTGGTACCCGTGACACGTCAGCGGGGGTCAATGTTGCGAGGACCTGGTTTGATTGAGTGCCACGTCACCGGGGTGCCAACAATAGTGATGAGAAAAATAATTAATTTTTTTCTTTAAACTATATAAAAAAAAAGTCCGAAATTTTTATGAAAGGTTTCAATTTATTGTGATGATTAAAGTCTTGCAAAATGACATATTTCTCATGCAATGATGCATAGTAATTTCATAGTTACTCGACCGAAGAAAGGATTTTCTTTTCTTTCTCTGTTGGAACCAGAAAATCAAATATGTATATGTCATCTCAAACCAAATATTCTATCAAAATTTTTTAATCTCTTTAATTTCTTTGTGAAATCATTAATTCGACCCCAAATTTTTTACGGCCACCAAATAATTTTCTCCTACAATTGGATTCCACCGCTGAAAAATGGTATACTAATTGGGCACTCAGTCCAACAAAAGCCTTAATAAAATGTCTTGCCAAATTGGCAGCAATTGTTGACACAAAATTGTTAACGCAAACTAGTTTGGCTACTAAACATAACAGAGTCACATAGACCCGTACACGCCTACATCGAGAGAGAATAGAAGTCAAAGCAAATACTAGTATTCGTCTCTTTGTTGAGATGCTTTCTCAAATTTCAGTTTCACTTTCACACCCATCTTGCTCGTCTTCTTTCACCGCCACGACCCTCACTGCCGCCCTCCTCCGCCCCTCTATTTCCATATCTAAGTTCCATTTCTGTCCTTTATATACCTTCAAATCGCATAAACGCCACTCATCTCTCACCATTTCAATGGACAATAGTTCTTCTGTCTCCGTCGATTCTATTTCTCATGATTTAAAAAATCAGAAGTTAGAAAATAATACGAATATTAGCAATAATAATGTTGATGGTGGAAATGATGGTATTACCAATCGGGTTAAACTGAAGCTGGAAGAATTGAGGTGGGATCACTCTTTCGTTCGAGAGCTTCCGGGTGACCCCGAGACCGATTTAGTTCCACGAGAGGTTTGTTTTTCCTATTCAATTTAATTCCATCACGATTTTTATTTTATGTTGTTTCATCTGTAATATCCGCACTAAATTAGCAATCCTCTGTGTCTTGTTGGATGACGTTATTTTGTTATCTAATCACTGAAAATTAGGGCAATGATAGTGATAATTTTGGGATAATTCACAAAAAATAAATGGAAGTGAGGTTCTTTTGATACTAATACTGTTCTGTTGATAGAATATACAATGGTTTTTTTTGAAAAAAAAAAGGAAAAGAATTACATTTTCTATTATTGTTCACGGTGATGTGGACTCTAATTCCATTGCGACATTTCAGAAGCCATGTTTTTTTGTTTTGCATTCATGGCATTTTGTGATGCCTCTAGATATTTCGAGTTTCTTAAACTCACTGTGCTTTTCCATTAGGAGCTTGGATTTATGGCAGTTTTATGGTGCCTCTCTCTGTGTATTAAGTTTCCTGAATGTAATTCTATGGAGGATGTCAAGAATATAGGTGGGGTTTTGCCTTCTATCTGTATGAGAGTTGCGAGCCTGGCGTAATTTGATAAAATAATTAATACAAACTGTGCTTAAATATACCGAATTCTACGTAGAGAGCTTCTCAAAATTGCAAGTCCATTTTGCAACTAGAAATGTAAAATGGATAAAAGGAATGGTAAATAAATAAATAACAAAATCAGTGATATGGAATCACATAATAAGAAGCCGTTTCTCATTTTTTATTTTGACGGAGCTTTTCCAATAATATTTTCTCTTAAGCTCATTTCAATGGCACAGTATTTCCAGACATTCTCCAAAAAGTCACTTCTCTTCGCCCAGCAGCCTGGGGGCGGGGGCGAAGAATTTGTCAAAAGAACTCTAAAACAGCTTCGTTATGAAGGACTTGCACAAGAAATAGAAGTTATCAAGAAATGTCTCTATTCCACTAGTGAATATAATTAGTTTTAGATCTTTCATGCCTTACCTGTAATCTGATTGTCTGCTATTGAGTTTACAGGGAAGGAGGGTAGAACTTTAGGATCCTTTTTTTTTTATGCTAAAGGGTTTTATGCCATTTAAAATAGGCCGTTATACATTTATGCTCTTATAACTTTTGGATGTCAGTAGAAAAATCTACAGAAAAATGCAGACTGTTATGAACCACTAAAATTAGATACACACACACCACACATCCCTACATTTATACTCTTATTACTTTCGGATGTCAGTAGAAAATCCTACAGAAAAATGCAGACTGTTATGAACCACTGAAATTAGACACATTCACACAACACATCCCTCAGCTGCACATCTCAGTAAGCGAGGTGTAAGCGGACCAAAGAGTTAAGGACACACAAAGCACAAGCTTTTAGGCCCCCTGGTGAACACCTCAATACAAGTTGCGGTGAACACCTCAATACAAGTTGCATGCCTTAGGCTCTCTGTGAACACTGCTTTTATGTTTTAGATTCATGATTTTTTTTAAAAATTTATTATTATTATTATTATGATTTATTTTTTTAATTATTATTATTATTATTTTTTACTGCTAATGCTGTAAGCCTATAACTAATGGCATCCCATGTTGAATGCATCTTCACCAAATATTTTGTAGGTATTGCATGCTTGCTATACAAGAGTATCTCCTTCTGTTAAAGTGGATGATCCTCAGCTTGTTGCGTGGTCGCTTTCAGTTGCTGAGTTACTTGATTTAAATTCTAAAGAGTGAGTTGTCATTCTTTTCTATTAGACCAAAATGTGATCAGTTTTAATAGTTAGTAAGCAATCATTTGCTTTTGTGCATTAGCTTCTTTATCAGTGGTATTATGTTCATACTGTTACCTTCTAATATTTCAGATTCGAAAGACCTGATTTTCCACTCATTTTCTCTGGCGCATCACCATTGGTCGGAGCGTAAGTGTCATTGCTTATTTCATTTCTCTCTTTGATCAGTTCTCCCAATTCTTTGTTCATTTTTGTGATTTGTTTTGTATAGGATGCCTTATGCGCAATGCTATGGTGGACATCAGTTTGGGATGTGGGCTGGTCAGTTAGGTGATGGTAGAGCAATAACTATTGGAGAGGTTTTGAATTCAAAATCTGAAAGGTGGGAATTGCAGCTCAAGGGTGCTGGAAAGACTCCATACAGCCGGTTTGCTGATGGTCTTGCAGTTCTGCGCAGTAGTATCCGGGAATTCCTTTGCAGTGAGGCAATGCATAGTCTAGGAATCCCAACTACCCGCGCACTTTGTCTGGTGACAACTGGGAAATATGTCACTCGAGATATGTTTTATGAGTAAGTCTTATAAATCTTCTTATCATATCTGTTTGTCAACTTGATACTTCCTTCAGTTAAATATGACGTTCTTGAGGTTTTAAAACTGTTCTAACTTTTAAAGTTCGAAGTTTGTGGGCTAGATCTATTCTGAGGATATAGTATTTGATTCAGTCGAAGACCAATATGGTAATAAATGGTGACATATAAATATAATGTGGTCTCTAGAGTAGCTGTATTTAAGTGACTCAAATAAGATTCCTTGGTCCAATGTCCTAAGATTTTGGATGAACTTATTAGGTTCAAATTTTTGTATTTTACAAACTTTGGTTGTTCACTTGCAGTGGCAACCCGAAGGATGAGCCTGGTGCAATTGTTTGCAGAGTTGCTCAGTCCTTTCTCCGATTCGGTTCGTACCAAATACATGCATCTAGAGGGAAGGAGGATCTTGACATTGTTCGCATTTTGGCTGACTACACCATTCACTATCATTTTCCTCATTTGGAAAACGTTAGTAAGAGTGACAGTCTATCTTTCAACACTGGTGAAGGGGAAGATTCAGTTGTTGATTTAACTTCAAACAAATATGCAGGTAAATTTGTTATTTAAAGAACTTAATGCAACACAAGAAAATATTAAATTTTGAACTGAAAATAATAATAATAATAATAATAAGAAAAAATAAATAAATAATAATAATAATAATAATAAATGAATTGCTACATGTATTGTTGACGTTGTTGTATATCAGTGTATCATATCAGCTCTTCATGTTAATATATTTTCACTACTCTCCGTAGCACTTTGGAACTCCAGAACAACCTAGAATATTATCTTAATCTGTTTGTTTTAAATCCATTATCTCACCATCATTATTTATGTTGTTTAACTGGTTTCTGCTGCTAGCTATTAATAGGTTAGTTCAGAAGAATGAGAAGAATGATTGATACGTTTTATCATCTACTTATGGAGAAAAATTCCATGCTTTAGTCAGTATATTTGTTGGGTCTATGTAGATGCATCTAATTGTTGATTACACTGTAACAACTCTTGATAGAGTTAATTGTTCCTTCTCCTCCTCTCTCTCTCTCTCTCTCGCTTCTTTTTTTTTCTTTATTTTATTTTATTTAAAGGAGTGTAGGTTTTTTATTTTGAAGAAGTTTGCAAGTCCTTTTCCTGTGGTTAGGGGAGAATTGAGCTATTTCCCAAATGTTCTGTTACGATTACCTGTGAAAAAGTGTTACCACGGAGTAGGGTTGGTAAAATTTCATGCACTTTTTGATAATGCTCATCACATCATCACATTATCCTCATCACTCTAATTTTTTTTTGTTAAACAAATGCCATGGATAACTGACGTAATATAAGTATGAATACTAATATGTTGTTGCATGTCCAGTGGCTTAATTCTTTTGTTCTTTTCTCATTTCTCTCCGTCTTACCACATTGATTTATCTGTTTCTGGCATGTGCGTGGAAAATTCAGCTTGGGCAGTAGAAGTTGCTGAGCGTACAGCTTCTTTAGTGGCACACTGGCAGGGTGTTGGCTTCACACATGGAGTGCTGAACACTGATAATATGAGTGTTTTGGGACTCACCATAGATTACGGTCCTTTTGGTTTCTTGGATGCTTTTGATCCAAGTTACACTCCTAATACTACTGATCTTCCTGGAAGGAGGTACTGCTTCGCAAATCAACCCGATATTGGGTTATGGAACATTGCACAGTTCACCACAACTCTTTCTGCCGCTAAACTGATAAATGAAAAGGAGGCTAACTATGCCATGGAGAGGTTCTTTCATGGCTTAATCCTTTCTACTAATTTCTTGTCAAGTTGTTAGGTTTGTCTTGATGGCTCTCTTTCTCGATTTTTAGGTATGGCAACAAATTTATGGATGAGTATCAAGGCATAATGACCAGAAAACTTGGTTTGCAAAAGTATAGCAAGCAGTTGATCAGTGAACTGCTTAAAAATATGGCCGTTGATAAAGTTGACTACACAAATTTCTTTCGTTTGCTTTCCAATATCAAAGCTGATCCTACCATTCCAGAAGATGAACTACTGATCCCGCTAAAGGCTGTTCTATTGGATATTGGTAAGGAGCGCAAAGATGCATGGACCAGCTGGGTGCGGTCCTACATACAGGAGGTATTATAATCTGTTTTGTGATTTTGCATTGATAAATCTTTTACAATGCCTAGTATTCTGAGAATGGATGTATGCTCATTAAAGAGAATGTCCTGTCCAGGACATTGTTGATTTGAAAATGGAGGTTTTATTTTTAATATCCCGTCTCTCAGAGACAAAAGAGAAGCAAGCACACAGATGCAAGCTCATTGAAACAAAATGATGATTAATTTGATGAGCCAAAAACAGAATACTTGGACAGGCGAATGTTAAAAGCCCAAGTACTCATTGAACCTCTCTTAAAGATTAAGTTTTATGCCAAAGACTGGAATATTTGTTACTTGCCATTTTCCAGCTGTTAATATAATCACATATTTGAAATAATTAGTCATCCGGTTATTTTATGATTTTTTATTTGATCTTTCACTGTACCTTAAAGCAAAACTTTTAGAGCACTCACATTTAATCAGTAATGTTTTGGAAAATATGGTCATTAACGATCCTGCAGTTTGTGGAATTACATTAGCAGTCCCTTTCCCTTTCATGCTCCGGAATGCATTTAAATTTTGCAAAGTCGAGTCGATATGGGAGCTAGAGAAGAAACCATATGCAGGAACATGAATTTATGCTAACTTTTGTATTATTTAGTGTGTCTAGCTTCTTTAGCATGGTTGCATCACTATCCATATGTTGCTCAACAGTAAATTCAATGGCTTCCTTTGCCGAATTATTTTTCGTGGTTCATGACTTGTTAATCTTCATAAGAAATTCTTGCATGCAACTTCTTTTCTTTTTGGTCAGTGCTTTCCTTTCTTTTTTTTTTCTTTGTTAATATCCATCAAATCATCTAAAACCAACAGAATTGGCGGAAACAGTTTTTTCTAGGAGTCCAATGAACTGCATGACACGCAGACAAATATTTAGGATTGTTATATGATAGCAGGAATAATGAAAATTGTCTTCTTATCACTTAGTTTTCTAGAAGTCTTTCTTCTTTGACTGAAACCTGCTCCATGGAAAATGAAGGCCTCAACAATCTAAGAATAGATTATGTTGTGGGCTTGTGACCATGGATAGAATACTGATTTACGGTTGAAAGAGTTTTGCAGGCTTAGATTTTCAGTTTACTTAGTGACTTATTTGAGCAGTACTTTAATGCACACTATATTATTATTTATTCGTTTTCGCAATGTTGAATTAGTTTAAGAATGTGGTCACCATTTCTTGAATTGATTTTATCATGATCGACGAGTCACGATGAACTTGATTACCTGAGTGCGCGTCATGGACTTCATTTTCATTATGAACTCCTAGAGTTTAAAACCTATTATTCTGTTTGGTTTGTGTCTGAAGGGTTAATTTGGGCTTCTTCTGCAGCTTTCTGCCGGTGACATTTCAGACGAGGAGCGGAAGATCTCAATGAACTCAGTAAATCCCAAATACATCCTTAGAAACTATTTATGTCAAAGTGCCATTGATGCAGCTGAGCAAGGTGATTTTGAAGAGGTTCGTAGGCTGCTGAAAGTTATGGAAAGTCCATATGATGAGCAACCGGGAATGGAGAAATATGCACGGTTACCCCCTGCATGGGCTTATCGTCCAGGTGTGTGCATGCTCTCTTGTTCTTCTTGAGTTGCACAAATATATATTTGAAACAGGAGGAGGAGGATGTAGTTTGTATATAAACAGCCTGTAATCTGGTTTTATCGTTGTCATTCAAAATTTTTGTGTTCACATTCCACCTTTTTTGGCCCATGGGCTTATAGAATGTAATGTACTATAATTTTGTTACACTGCTGGCTATATGCATATACATACGCTCTAATTTGTTATTCCATCAGAATCAGTGTTCAGTATATTCAAGTTTTATCCATCAAGACTATGCCGGTAACCATAATTATGGATTGAGATCTGGGTTATCTTTGGTTTCTGTTTGAAGTGCTGAATTATGTATATAAACAAGTCATAGCATCCTTAAGAAGAAGAATTAGATGATATTGTACTGTAAGAAGTATCTCTTAATGAATGTACATTCATATGGGGTCATAGTTTGAATATACCTATTAAAATAATCGCTCAATTTGATAATTGTTTGTAAACAGAATAATTTGGGCAGTCATATCGGGATTATTCCATTACTGTGTTTATAGTGTAATTATTCCATTACAGTGTTTGTTGTGTAATGGATTGTAAATAATACATTACAATGCAATCGTAATGCACTACAGCTAAACTTTACAATTGTAAAGAAATTAATTACATGCGTCATGACCACCACCACCTTCTGCCACTGCCATCATTTTCCCCACAACAATCCATAACCATCAGAACTGAAAGTGAAGTCAGAGGTGGCTGCTGAGGAGAGCTTGGTGGCCGGTAGGGGGTTTTCCTTGTGATGATAAAGAGAGAGAACGGGGAAAAGAGAGGGGAAAGAGGGGGAAGGCAGTGAGATTCGTGCTCAAAAGAAAAGGGGGGAAAAATGGTCGGGATAAGGGTTGCTGCTAACGAGTATTTGTCATTTTGTGTGGATATGATGGTGATAGCAATGACACAGTCATCGAATAGAAGCACAATGATGGTCGTGTCCTGGTCAATAGATGGAAGTACGGGCGATTAATGGTGGCGGATATGTAAGGTGGCAATCACAGGAGGGGATTAATGGTGGCGGATATATAAGGTGGCAATCAACGGAGGGGGACGGTAGTAAGAGAGGAGGAAGAACGAGTCTCGGGCGTTGTTGAATTTAACTTGCACGATTTCAGCAATTAACCTTGGAACCAAGTTTTTGAATTTTCAAACTAAAAAGGTCATAATTTGCTCAATTTTGTTCTTTTTATGTTATAGATTATTAGATTCGGATCTTTAACGAATTTCAAAGGTAGGACATTAAATCTATGTTCTATTAATTTTATTCGATTTGGACCAAATTCCGACCAAAATTCACTCTATTGACAAGACTAAATGCGTAACACAAGTCATGAAGACTCTTAACCATGTCAATAGTCATTCACTTAATTGCTGTGATCTATTTCTGCATTAGAAGTGCTATTTATTCAACAAAATCTATATCTTAATTGAAGTTCAAGTCCCATCCCATTAACAATATTAGAGATTTGGGGCTCTAGATACCATAAGGGAAAGCATGACCCGAATTTTTTTTTAAAAATAATAATAAGAACAATAAATAAAAGGGAAAAATCCAGCAATGTTCAAGTGCCATCGGTGATACTTTAGTTATGGTGCCACCGATGGCATTTTGGGGTCCGATTCGATGTCCGATTTGAAATTCGGGATTAGATCTGGAATCAGCACGGCGAGGGGGAGCTCCAGCAATTTTGAAAATTTTCCGGCGAGACCGTGGCGGGCCCGTGGTGGCCGGTCAAAGTTTTGGTCAAATTTTGGCCTAAAATCTGACCAAAACTTTGATCGGCCACTACGGGCCGCCACAGTGTCGTTGGAAAATTTTCAAAATTGCTGGAGCTCCCCCTCATCATACTGATTCTAGATCTGATCCCGAATTTCAAAACGGATATCGGATCGGTTCCGAAAATACCAACGATGGCACTATAACTAAGGTGCCGTCGTTGGCACCTTATCATTCCTCTACCAAACACGAGAGTATTTGCACAACAGTACTAAATACTTGATAAAATTGGAGTAATGATAACTTGCGCAAGACAGAAAAATGTAACCTAATGATAATAATCAAAGATTATGGTACACATCCCAATAAAACTTACCCAGCTAAACCTAGCTGTAGATGTTCCATGTTGCAATTATTAAAAGAGATCTAAAGTACTAGTACTAGTATAAAATGAGGACAATCTCACAAGCAAACTGAAGAAGGTGGCTTGTTACTTATTTCATAAAAGTCACATGACACATGTTCTTAATTCTTAATCTTTATGGATTGTTTCAATTTCAAGATCGATTTACTCAAATGATCAGCATCACATGTTATGCTCCTTCCAAGTTCCCACCCATTAAAGGACAAAGAGGAAGGAATTTTCAGATCTAGTGTGTATATATTGCTCTGTGCACATTAGCTAATCTTCAACAATATTTACACTAAAATAAATTATAAGGTAAGATTCTGTATAATTCATGTGCCAAACATCCACAGATATGTAGTAAGTTTTGAGCGCCCCATCTGAGTATTGTTCTTGCTATCGACAATAGAGATGTTTCATTCACGGGTCAGAGAAAATAAGATATATATATACGTATGTTATAAAAAACAGAAGCTTTCCAAAATTTTACCAAATTCTTCTGATTTCTCAGCCAAATTAAATCTTCGTCTTATTTCTTTCCTCTAATTACAATCGACCGTTAGATAAACTTTCTTCTGCGGTCGGATTCCACCAGTATACTGGTTTATCTTCGATGTGGTGTAACATTTAGTACTTGTTCATGTTTTATTACTTGAATAACGTAACATATGTTTTATAATGACAAACATAGGCCAAAAATTAAAAAATAAAAATAAAAATTTCGTCCAGCTCATGCTGATAGGGGTGTGGGTCCCGCTCCAATCTCCTACCTGCGTCGGGCAGGAGAACAACTTTGAATAATTAATTTATCTAGTCGAATGGACTATATATGTCACCAGATTTTCAACCTGCAGATTGAGTGCCAAGTTTGACAATGTTGAATGCAATCTTGGCCCGCATGTTTCCCTTCAACTAGAGTTTCTAAAACTTGATATATTTACGCAAAACACGTGTCTTGTCTGTCTAAAGCACGAGGTACAACCAACAAGCAACAAGCAACATATATCTTTGATAATCAAAGATACCATATAAACATTTTGAAGCACTTCATCTTCTACCATCAATCAATCTCCATTTCATAAGTTTCTTTTTGAGTCAGCATGAGAAACGATCATACAACACTATTTCTTCTTTTTGGGTTTCTTTTTCTGCACTTTCACCTTTCGTCGTCATCATCGTGGGGCGTTAATGGCAATGTTCAAAGTCTGCCAAGAAAATCGTCAACTTCTTCTGCTGTTTCTTCACTTTTTATTAATGGAGACTCAGACCAGAGGGGAGCATTGAATGGACCTGCAAGAAAAGTTGAAATGAATGGCCTGAGAAAATTCCCACCGAGTTCTCCAAATCCTACACAGAATAAGCAGTGGCCTTTCACGAACACTAAAGCAAAAAGAGGGATCAAATCTGGTTTTGGTTCCACAAATTTTGCAGCAAGCATACCTTGATATTAGTTCTTTCTGCGGGTTTATTAGTCCCTTTCTTTAATTCTTGTAAGAATGATCTCTATTTCTTTATTATTATTTTTTTTATCCGGTTTTATTAAATATGCAGAATTATTAACTAGCTAGGTGTTGTGATTGAAGAAGATAGTGTAGATTAGAATATCAATGATGAAGCGAGTATCATTCGCATTCCGATTTTGAAGATATTTTACTATGTTGATTCATTGGTAGGATTCAAAATTCTTGTATAGCAATCACTGGATTGTGCTGATCTAGCTCACTCAATCTTTGTTTGGTGCATCGATTTACAGTGAAAATAGACTTTTCGTCTAGTCAAAAGAGCTAATGAATGATGCATAGATTACAGATGTATGTAATTAGTTATTTTGATTGGATGAGACAGTGGAGACAGAAAATATGACAACAGATTTGGAATCGACGTCGAACAATGTTGTTTATCCTGTTCTTACAACGCAGTACTAGAGTCAAGCAGACAATGTTAAAATGTAAAAGGCCAAAATATAATATTGCTGCCACAATTAAAATTGACGTGGTCTTGATAGCTTTAGAGATAGAATGGTCCAAAATTAAGGTGAAAAATAGCTTCATTAAGAGATCTCTATTTTGGACTGAGAGATCCTCAGTTCCATGCGTTGAGCTGTTGGTCTTTGCCTTGGAGGCATCTCCTCTAAAGCGCGTAACCAACTAATACAGTCAAAAAGGTGAAATGAATGACAAATTCAAATTAATTTCTTGATTCATCAAAATATCGAATTGAATAACATAAAATTTAAGATAAAACTCTATATCATAAAAATTTATTTATCAATCAACCAACTCAATAGTAAATTCAGAACATTCATAAATAAACATCACAAATAACTAACTCCTATACTAACATGGATAACTTTTTCTCTTTTTTTCGAATTCAAGGTGTGGATTGTATGGATACTTTTTCCACTAGGCCAACCCGTTGGACTGGATAACTACCTTTAAGCTTACAAGGGGTTTGGTTTAGTGGTAAGGTACCCTTTACCGGTTTGTCCCGGATTCAAAATTTTATACCTCACTCATATGATCCCCAATTTGTAACAAAAAATGGTAATTAAGATACATATTATCCCATTTATCTCCATCAGGTAGTTACCAACTTACCATCCACATATATTAGAATCAATGGAAAAAGGAATACCTTCTCCTACTGTTTTATTTTCCTTTTATTCTTTTGTTCTTGTTATCTTGATATGTTCTTCCAATTAATAAGAGGAATATTTAGTGAAGGAGTCTTGCGTCGTAGGGAGAATAATGCCTTTTCATTAGGTTCTTTACAAATGTAGTTAATTTGCAAAGTGGGGCTATTCACACCTCATTCTTTACTTAGCACACCCCTCTTTTTAGCAGCAAAACACGCCCTTATTATTATTATTATTATTATTATTATTATTATTATTATTATTATTTTCGTTTTTGTTCGGCCAACCATGCCGAACATCTTGCAAGCTGTTCAGCCATGCAGTGGCGAAGCCAGCAAGTGAGTCTAGTGGGGGCACATATTAACTATCAAAAAGATTTTTCTAGAAAATAATATATAATTATATCAAATTATCGCCAAATTTTATAAGAATCAGGGAAGGATGAAGAGGAAATGACAAAATAAAGAGGCAAAATACTAAACCAAAGTATAATATATGTTTGAGTTGCATTTTATAGAATTACAAAGCTAAATACACAACGAAAAAGTAAATTGTGGTATGTGAGCAATTAATTTTTAATTAATAGAAAGAAAGAAAGAAAAAAAAAAGGAAAATGGTTGAGCAACATAAAAACTAGGGGGGTGGCAAGTAAGTGGGGTCTCTGTGCCCCCACAAGACCCCACCTAACTCTGCCAATGCGGCCATGAATGGTTGAACAATTTTTTATTTTTTTAATTGAAATTGGGGGGGTACTTTTGGAAAAGTAGGTATTTTTTGGGTCTGTTAAGTAAAGAATGGGGTGTGAATAGTCCCACTCTAATTTGCATGTAATTGATCAACCTTTTCTTGTGTCCATTTCCTTGTACTGAAGCTTCAGTATCACAGTATGTGTTTTAGATTTTTTTAGGTATTAAGATATCTTTTATTTTAAATAGGATTGAAGACTGAAGACCACAAAATATATTGATAATATAAGTTATTTTATCTGACATGTAATTTTGATTTTATATATGTAAACATGAATAAATCTTTAATTAGAAAAGGCTGAAGCAAACACAAGTCAATGTTGTTAGTTCATCTCAGAGAATACCAATAAGATGTAAGAAAGGAAGTTCACAACTAAGAACTTAATTCCTTCCAGACAAATAAAGAAGTAGAAGTTAACGAGCATGCCGATCCATTAACTTTCTACCTTGTTCCAACAAGTGACAACTTAAATAGTAACATTGTTTTAAGCATACATTCCAACACAAAATATGTTTTCTTATTAACTGTTGATATGTTATCTTGTCAACGTAAGACATGAGTTAGTGAGGTCCACTGTGGATCCCACAACCATTCCATCCCTTGCATTAATAAAATATCGTGTCACCTGTCACTAGTTGATAAAATAGCATGTCTAATGGCAATAATACTATATATCAATCGATATATAATCTGACGTATCAAACATGACACGGGAGTCACACTAGACCTAGAAAACTTGACAACGACAAAGCACTCTTTTTTAGATGTGAAAGAGGAATCACATTCTCCATAAAGTTTGCAGAATAATAATGCAAACAAAAGCCTATTCCGATTCCACTTCAGGTGATGTAAATCTAAGACAAATCCTGCTATAGCACTCAAGGAATAGAATAACAACACATTACACAGCTCTATTTAAAGGAGCCATCTCTTCTCTGTTATCCACAAGTACTTTTGAGATTGGTAATTAATTTTGAGAGAAATATCAAGTGATCTTCTGCATCATGGTTGTTTGTGGTGCAATGGGAGATGCCGAGATGTTGTAATTAATTTCAAGGATCACCTCTTGTTGGTCGATTTAATACAACCCGGCGTCGCCATTGCACCACTGACAATCATATGTTGCCATTAGGGAGGGAGTGTTGGGCACAAAGTCTTTTGCAACATAGTTGTCTGTGGTGCAATGGGAGACGCCGAGATGCCTGCAATTTCAACGATCACCCCTCACTAATGGATCAGCTGCAACTCGGCGTCATCATTGCACCACTGATAATCCTATGTTGCCGTTATTGGAGATGATTTTGTCACCGTCTTGGCTCTTTTAAGCTTTGTGTGCAATCAAGAATGAATTTTGGTAGGACAAGCGAACCATAACCATTTTTTATAGTTCAACCATCCAACTAAAAAAATGTCACTTCTATGGATGACACCACCATTTACCGAAGTGATGACACCTTATTGGATGGTGGTAGAAGTGATGACACCTTAAGTGTCATCACTTTATTGGATGGTGGTAGAATACTTCGGAAAGTGACACAACGTAGTTTGTATTCTTTGCAAGGCAAATTGGTGACAATAGTATAGTGGGTGATAGTCTACAACTTTTATCAAATTTTACCATTTTTTATCGATTTTTATCCCTTCTTTCTTTTGATTAAACCAATCACATTCATATCTCTCATGGGACCTACACATACTACACAAATCTCCACCATTCAACTCCACTCATTCCCTCTCTCCTTTTACATTAAAATCCATTAAAAAACCATAAAAAATTTATCCTATCACCCTTATAATTAGAGTTATGATTTGTTAAAGCAAAATAATTAACACATTCTTGATTTTGCATTTGTTACAAATTAGAGCATGAACTTTGTGAAAGCCTTGGGGTCTAATATAGCTCATTTAAAATATGAAAAACCTGAATCCACCCAATTAATTGCATGTTTTGAAAAGTTATTTTCAAAATCAATTTTTATGAGGCTTATTTTCTAAGAACATTTACAAAATATATAAGAGGGTGTGTTTTTTCAATATTGAAACTATAATTTTTGAATTGTAGTGTATTTTGTAAATTTCGCAGATTTTATAATTATCATTTATATTTCCGTCTCTTCATAACCTTCTCCACTTTTAACTAAATATTCTTATATATTCTTGTACTTTTCTATTACTCTTTTTTTTTTTTTTATAACAAGCATTTCTTGATGTTGTGTAACAAAATATAGTGTAAATAAATATTACAAAGTGTAATCAATTAATCAGGTCAACAAATTATCTCAAATATAGAAAAAACCCTATTCCCTCGCTTCGGCTTGAGATTGATTATGTTCAATATAGGCAGAGTTAAAATTGTACTCAAATTACAAAAATATAATTTTGATTGCTATTTCAAAAAGTGCTATTTCAAAAAGTGAGTTGATTGAACGGACAAGTTGAAGCCATGCCACTACTAATTTAAAGACCGTCTCATGACCTGTTTTAATTGAACCGAGTTTGAAACTATTAAACCGAGGCCTTACTAACATGCCTACACTTTTCCTACCACATCAAACAATATTTCTTCTATTTGGAGAAAATTACCGCACAGTAAAATAAATAAGTTATTAGAAGAAGGTTGTTTTTTTAATTTTATAACTTTATTAAATTGCACATTCTAAAGCTCCGGAATATATGGATTGGGTTAAAATAGATGGTAATCCACGCTGGGCTCACTACACTACACAATCTGCAAAACCAATCAACAAACTCATCCCTTCAGTCTTCTCGTCGCACCTCTTATTTCTCCGCTGTAATATCTCTCTGGAGCCCTTAATTTTTTTTGAATCACACTGGTCTGGTCGGCTTCTCAAATTTGTTGATCTGGATTCTCTCAAAGATCACTTGTCCTTAGTTATTTCCAGCTCGTTAAGTCAATTTCTCGATTGAAAATTCATCTGAGCCGTGTGGTTGTTTTGACAGATTCGTTGTCTTACGAGTTTGTTGGTGAGTTATCTATATTCATTCTTTTGTCCTATCACTCAATTTATTTTGCGGATTTCAGAAGTGTTAATTAATTACCAAAAGTGAGATGAATAGTGTGGTTGAATTTAATTTCGTGACCGTATGGATTGAATGACTTTAAATTTGTTTTTACATGGTTATATTTTGGAAAAGAATTGTTCTATCTGAATTCTGATTTGTTTGTCCCCCGAAACAGTTGTTCTATGTATATCATGTAATGTTCTCGATCAAATGGTAGAATTCTATGTTCTATTTTGTTAAGTGTTAAACTCTTTTCGTTTTTTCAAATTATTTGTTCTTACACAGTTTCCACAATTTCACTAATGTCTCCATATTTGATTGCTTTTACCTGTGTATGTGTATCTGTATGTATTATGAAGTGGAATTAACTGTTTCAACGACTCCAATTCTTAATGGATTATTTTCTCCCACATTTAGATTGCAAAAAAACCATGCTGCCTTTTTTTTTTTAATCGAGAGTAATTATTGTTTTCGGATTAATTTCAAATTGTGCACACATGTTCATACACGAGTCAAAAAAAATTTTCTATGTGATAAGAAATAAGCATTGTTCGTGATAATTTGAGCTCTGCATTATGAATCATTATCACCATTTTGTTTGGTTGATTGCTAGATTTATTGCAAGATTCAGAATTACTTGATAGCACATACATAGAAGGGTGAAATGTATATTGGCCTACTTCCATGGTATGGTACAAGTTCATATGTGAAAGATATTGTATTTGCAGTGAGTTTTTGTGTTTTTCATCCACTATTCCAAGAAGTGCTTCAGAGCATAAATTTGGTCTTGCCATTTAGCCATGCTTTAAGCTTTTATTTGTACATTTGCTTCATCTAGGCCAATGATCAATTTACGTGTTCTGATTTTCTCAAAAGATAAAAGAAATTGCTTGTTCATGTAATAAGTTATAGTGATTCTACTGTCTTCCCTAAATTGTCACAATAATGTTAGGTACTGTCTGATTTCTTGTTTGGCAGAAACATCTGTTTGCGTGAGATTGTTTGTTGTTTAAGATAATGGGCCGAGGTAGATTGAAGGGAAGGAAACTGTCGCCTACTGACCATGATGATATTGGTGAGGAAGAAAAAGTGCCCTTACAAAAGAAAAGGGGAAGACCGCTGAAATCACCTAAAAACAAGATAGACGAAGAAGAACAAGATGAAGATAGTGAGAACAACAGTATTGTTGCATTAGGCGAAGAAGCAAAAAGTTTGGCTGCAGCAAAGAATGGGAAAAGAATCAAAGGCGACGCTGGAGGGGAAGAGAAAGCTGACCCCGTGAAAGAGGAAAATGGAAATGGAAATGGAAATGGAAATGGAATTATATTATGCATTGATGAGTCGAGTAAGTTGAAAAGTTTACGTCCTAATGGGCATAGGCGAAAAAGTAAACCTCGTCGAGCTGCAGAAGCATGTGTTGAGTGCATTTGATCTGACGACAGTAGAATTTCTTGCTGCATTCTTTTTTACCAGGAGGAGGAATAAGTCATATCTACTTGTGTTCTTTGTTCATTTGTTCCTCAATTTTGGTACCACTTGATTTTGGATTTTGTTATGATTTTTGTGAGATCTCAATCTGATTAAATTTCTCAGAGATTTCAATTTAGCATATTCTTCAACTTAGGATTCTTCTAGGTAAGCATTACATTACTTGCTCAGTTTTTTGTCAACTCTGGGAGGTCTATTTTGTGGAGTTTTAACCACATTCAACTATTTCCAATCTAGACGCAGGCTCAATTTTGGCACTTCGTGTCAAAATAGAGTGCCAAGCTCCTCCAATCTCACACCAAATGGGACATCATTGTAATACAGTAAACTATACTTACCATAAATTTGCCGAAACACTGTTACGAAGTGTGAGTTGTAATAGTACAAAATTTGGTGTTAATGGCATAAAAGTTGCACCAGTTTGATACAAAAGTAGCATCTTTACAATGACTAACTTGTATTCATTTTCGTTATAAGTTAATTTTGAAGGTGAGTTCTACTTGACATGCTTGTACTATGGCGTGTAGCAAGTTTTCAAATTATCCAATGCTTTCTTGACAATTAAAATGCATTTCAAGAAAATGCACTATGAGAGAAATAATCACCTTTTCTTTTTGTTGTTTTGATAGTTACAGGAAGAATTATGTTTGTCGCAGTAATTCATCAGTTTTAGCTGCTAAAATAATACAAAAAATGAGTGACGTATTTTGTTCAAACCTTCAGAAAATTTTCTTACAAGAAATTACAATAAACACTGCTCAAGGCATAAGCATCCCCTGTTTCTGCATCAATATCAAGTTTCCCTACTATCTTTTCCAGAATGGCTCAATTTGTAATCTAAACCAGCCCCATATTTCCAGGCATCAAGCCGACGCTTCCATTCATACTTTAGTCTGGCTGGAAACGTATTTAACAATGGCCTAAAACAATGTGTAAAAAGTCTTGATATTAACCGTAAAACAGTTCACTGTTGAAGGTTGTACACTTTCTGTCATTCCTTGAAAGAGAAGATTAAATGTGTGGGGAGAAATATTAGTACCTTATCGCAGGGTCAAAGAAGGTGGAAAGAAAAGTATAATATCCCAGCATGAAAAAATGTCCTGACCAGTTGAGAAGCACGGGAATACCAACCTGCACAAACCAGGAAAATAAAGTCCTCCTAACTGTAGTTATGATATGCAAACATGACACAAGATTTCTCCTGGTTAGTTAAAGAAATCACACACATTTTAAAAGCAACTAATTGTGTATAGTACCTGCTTGAATATTGATGGTAATATCTGAGGCTTATTTAGCATTACCAGTCCCAGTGTCTTCACAAGAGGTCCAAATTGTATGACATCCTGTATTGAAACAGAGTCATGCAATAAAAATATCATATTGAGAAGACAAATAAGATAGAAAAGAAAGTTGGATTAACCTGGAGAAATGGTCTCAGCACGGGATCTCCCAATTTCTGGTAAATTTTGATGACCATAAGAACATAGGAAAGATAAAAGACTGACAGAGATGGAAATTTTAAGTGAACTTAGCTTCAGAGAATAAGAATACCTGCATGCTTTCAAAATTTGCATAGAGAAGCTCATTGATGAAATCTGGTGAAACATTTGACTCTTTTTGAGCTGACATGGCTCTTTGAAACAGCCAGGATGCACTTAAGTTAGGCTGCATATCGTATTTAATCAAATACAACAGCAGCAGATACTTTGTGGTATTTTACAAAGGAAGGAAACTCACCATGTATGGATTCAACAGGGATAAACTCTCAGCATCCAGAAAATTGCCGTCGATTGCTTCATATATGCCTTGTACATTTAGGAAAAAAAAAAAAAAAAGGAGAGAGAGACACAAATCAGTAGTCTTTTGGTCTCCTAACCATATACATTGAGTAAAATTTTTGTTAGAATTTTATTAAGTTACATGCAAATATTTTGACACATCAATATATGAAAATTACGTGGAGATTTCTGTGCATACACATGCCAGCATTATAAATCAAGAGAACATGTGAATCTTCCGAAAGGAGATAAGTAATACACTTTCTAAGCACATATTACTGCCAAAGTTGGAAATAAGTAGCATCCTAATTTTGAATATACCTTCTACCAAACTACCTAAAATTCATTTTGCTGAGGTTAGGTTACAAATTAGTAAAACATTCTCTTAATACACGCAAGTAAGTTTAAGTGACAAATATGCTCAAAGGTAAATTTGAAACATTTGAATGAACACAATACAGATTGGAATTCCCATAAGAGGAATATGAGAATGGTGCAATTCTTTGTATTGTCTCTTTTAAGTTTTTTAAGGCTATTTTCACATGATGTAGGTATGAACAGGTACATAAAATTCCTTCTTTGAGGCTTCATTGTGCTGACAATTTTGCCTCAAGGATACCAATTTAGGGGCTTGTTTCATAAGTGCTTATACACATATAAAAATGTCAAACCTGTAGATAAAAAGTGGTTTGACGTACAAGTGTTTTAAAATGTTCATATTTAGGGCTTGTTTGATAAAATTTAAATCGAAAATCATTTTCCTCACTCATCATTTTCAACAATTCATTAGATTGATTAGCCGACTTTTCTATCTTTTCTAAAAACATTTTCTTTAGTTCTCAACTACACATCCAAAAATCATTTCTTCAGTAATCTCTATCAAACATACCCTTAATGTGCTATGGATGCAAGAAAATGTTGATGGGCACAGAGGTAATAATTTGCGATCCCGTGAAATAGAAACATGTGGTAACATTTAAGAAAAGTGTCTGTTCATAATTATAACATGCAGAATTTCACCCTAAAGATGGTGTTTGATATGATCTATTGATCTTTTGTGTAGATTTATCTTACATTTTAACATATCTGTCAATTTCATGAGATTGCAAGTTATTACTATTAAAAGAAAGTTATCTTTTCCCCAAGGCCCTCCATTGTATTTTTCCCTTACAATACATATATCACGTGCATTGCAGATCATGGAAGAACAAAAGGAGTTTTCGCCCTCGATAAATTGGTATTACATGCCTCCAAGATAATGAAGAGATGCAAAAGGTGATAAAATAATAGTATACCTGTTGTTAATCTGCCAATATGCCTAGTCAAGCTCCCAAAACCACCAAAAGAAACAGGTGATTGTATTCCGCTAGCATCACCAAACTGCGGACATTGCACCAGTCAGTACTCAACAGACAAAAGAAATGTCATATGTCATGGCTTTTCACGAGGTTGTTAAACACCTGTAGAACACGATCAAATGCTGCTGGCAGTGGACTGCAATCAGTAAAAAACGACAACAAAGGTTAAGTCAGAAAAAACAAGCTAACTGCTCAAGAATTACTCACAGAAGAATTCTAGCTTCATTATATAGAATTGCAACAGCTAAGTACTAGTAAATATATTTTGGGGATAAAATGCTGAAAAAGATGAATGATTTAGAGTTACTCAAGACGTTATAAAAGTTATCTGTACAATCTGATTGGATATTTGAAATAGTTGTTATATCAGACGGCAACAATCATCTCAATGTAAGTTCATTATTTAACCCCTGTACCTGTCACGGTATGTAGGAAAAATAGCATATATAACTCTCAAGAAGTCCAGATTGTCAAGACACGTGCCCTGTGGAAATTGCTATCTACAACTCAGTGTTCATCAACTTCACAAACATATTACTTTTAGGAACTTTTTTTATGTACTGAAGGGTTATGTACATAATTGAGGTTCATAACCTGATATTTTGGCATCAAGTCCCAATAATCTTCGAGCAACTCTTCCAATTTCGGACATCCAGGTTGAGGATCAACATAGGTGAACATATATGTAGTTCGATCGAGAGCACCCGATCCAGCAGGAAATGCCTGCCAAACATTGGATTAGGTAGTCTATTTAAAATGATTTAACTCATTGGAAAAAAAAAAAGAAAAAAAGAGAACACTTGAGATTTAAATACCTCCCAGAAATATTGCGCTTGTGACATTCCAACACTCTTCACAGAAGCACTACTATATATGACATCACTGGTAGTATTATCCTTAAAACCACGACTACAAGAACCAACAACTAGGCAAACCCCATCAGGTTTTCTTCCCTGTCTAATCTGTTGAATATGAATGCATTAGAAGTAGTTCAATCTGTGCATTCAGTAGTGACTATTAGCACATACATGCTATTATGGAGAAGGAAAAATGAACATAAGACTTCAAATTAAAAGGACAATTAACACGGTTACAAAGATTAATATCATGCCCCAGGTAGATCAAACGCAAGTCTGGACCTGTTTTACCACGGGTGAAAAGTTCCCCATTGCATCAATGACAAGACGTGATGATAAAATCTTCCCATCTGCTAATTGTAACACCTGCAAGAACAATGATGCCGGTTGAAGGATGCAGCAAGATTTCCCACTTCTCAGTCATCAAAATTCATCTGTTATATTGAGCATCTGTCAATTCTAGCGACATGCATTTCTCACATTACATTACTAATTTTTCTATATTTTACTTCGAAGCCTGATAGTTATTCACTTCAATGCTATTTTAGAGAAATTATTGGCATTCTTACAGCTGCATCATCATATATGCATATGTGAGATAAACTGCAATCCTCAAAGATGATACCACCAAGGGAACTGAAACGCTCTCTCATGATCTCTATAAGCTTCACAGGACTGTAGTACATAGGAAATGAGAAATGAGATTTTTGAACTGCGCATAAAAATGACAGCCATAAAATTGGTGGAATCACAAGATTGAATCAAATACAGATGACTACAGTATCATGGCAGAATTAATAACTTACGAAACACCTAGATTAAGGATGTCTTCGACCCAAATCGCTCCCCTCCCTTCAAATCCACATCTATTCTGCGAAGTTCATTCAAAATCATTCGAAATAAAACGTTACTTATAATGTCATAAACTTGCTTCTTTGTGTTAAGTTTTGAATGGGCAGGGGGCCAGAAATGCTTCAACTGATTCAACTGTGTTGATTACAGTGACAAATTTTGGCGCAACAAATTATCTGAAAAGTCTGTCAATTCAAGAACGTACAGGATTAAAACTAGAAGTAGTAACACGATCGATATCATCTTCTTCTAGAATGCCAGCTTCAACAAGCTCAGAAAGTTCTTTCCTCGATATGTTCCATTCTTGTTCTCTCTGACGATTAACAATAGCGAGATTATATATGAAACATTTATCTCCTCATAAACTACTAAATGTCAAAATCTACAATACCAGATGATACCCCTTTTAGTATAGCCCTTTCTACAACTCCAACTCGAAGACCTTTAGAACTCAATGCAGTGGCAATGAAGATTCCCAAAGTACCTCCACAAACTACAATGTCAAACTTATCCACACATTTGTCAGCCTGTTCAGAATCCTGAAATAATCGGGAAGCTCTTGAAACTACTTGTTGGGGCTCTGAGATATCTACAAATCAAATCTATATATTAAACTTCATGTAATGCTATTTGCAACCAGTGATGATTGACAAGCTGTAACATGCCAATAATTGATTTGCCATTTTAAATCCTACATTTCAAATAGCATTTCGGATCACAAATCAATTAGTGCCAACTCATTGCTAGTTCATTATTCATTAAATTATTTTCCAAATCAAATCCAAATTCGATGCAGCCTGAGATATTTATAAACGCGTATTGTACAATACACTTACAGGTCGAAGCAATACACTTACAGGTCGAAGCAGAGCAAATGCTAGACCAAACCTGGTCGAGCCTTTTCAGAGCAGTATACGAGTAAGCACCACCAGCACCACCAACTTCCCCACTCACTGCTATATTCTCCATTATCCTCTGAAATTTTGTTGCAATGGTATATAATAACTAAAAATTTATGATAGAGATTAAAAAACAAGTGAAGCATTTGGGGCAGAGAGTGAAAGAAAAACAGAAATCGCTACTTGGGTTCTCGAAGGAGTGGTGGCTTGTGCAACGAGGTAACTTCTCCTTTTTCTCTGTACAGATGGAGCTCCAAATGGGCTACCGGAAATGACGTCATTCTTTAAGGGTCTTTGATGTTGATAATTCTGCAGCACAATCGCCATCGTGCTTCTTTCTGTTTCTGTGCAGTATTTCGGAATTCCTCGACTGTTGGGTTATCATGTAGAAACTGAAACTATCACAAGAACATGCGAACACACATTGCACACGCGTTACGATCTTTTACCCGTTCAGCTTTTTTCTTTTCTTTTTTTTTTTTCCTTCTTTCTCATGGATAAAAATGTAGTTAGGAACCAGGATTGTTACAGTGCGGGTGTCTGTATAACACCGGGTGGTTTTAATCGCATCAAGCCTCAGATTGAAATCAGATCTGGGTCATCACGATGAGGCAGGCTCAGATAATTTTGAAAATTTTTGCGACTTTGTTGGAATCAGTGGGGTCACGGCCAAACTTTTTGGCCAAATTTTAGGCTAAAATTTGCCAAAAGTTTGACCACTGATCCAAGCTGAAAATACGGATCTCCTTCTCATCGTGATGAATCAAATCGTGATTTCAAATCTGAGGTCAGATAATCAGAGTGTCTTGTAATTCTGACACCCGGTCTTAACAATTTCCGTTAGGAACAACTACCACTAGTGAGTAGTAGTGATACATTATATTTGTGTTTTTTCTCTCGATATTTTTTATTGTCTCCAAAATGATTTTTGATTCTAACAATATTTTTATTTTAAAATTTTGTTTTTTATTAAAAATATTATGTAAAATGTTCTTTTTGATATATAAGCAAAAATTTGAAGGATCGTATTTAAAATATGTTTGGTAAGTATAATAAATTAGCTTATAGAGTATTTGGAGAGTTTATAACCTCCTCATATTCAAATAAGTTATGTTTGGTTGAAAGAGCTTATTTGAAAAGTTAGAGCCTATTTGGAAAAAAAAAAATTTACCAGCTTTTCAAATAAGTTCGTGAGTTTTTCATTTTTTATGTCATTTTTATGATTTTATTTTTATAAATAAAGAAATGTTATTATTTTAGATATATTATTTTCCATTATTTTGTATTTATGACTTTGCTTTTTAGCTAATTTTGTTAAACATTAATATTTAAATTAGCTAGCTTTTCAACTATCAGCTATAAAATTAGTTTATCAGTTATAAACTATTTATTGGCTTGTTCTACCAAATATACCCTTAATGTTGTGGTTAGAATATTAAAATATTGTTATTTTAGAAAAATTCACAGGCTATTAATCGTGTGTACCAAATTAAATTTTTAATTAATTAACCCATGGACCAAAATAAAAATAGAAGAAAAGTTAAAGTTAAAATAAAAGTTTTTAGAAAAATTGAGGATTAATCTGTATCTAGGAAAAAGTTTTATATTCAATTGAACTGTTGAAAATTTTGTTTGAGTTAGAAGAAAGACATTATTATTATTATTATTATTATTATTATTATTATTATTTAACCCTCAAATATCCTTATTGTACACTAAAATTTGAAAATAAATCTTTAAATCCAAATAAAAAAAGGGCAAAATTGATGATGCGTGTTTAAATCCCAAATTTTATTTTTTTTCTAGAAAATATAAAAATAAAATAGATCCTCAAAATAATGGAAAAAATTTTAATATGCTTAAAATATCAAACACTCGATACTCGAAACCGACAAAAATTATCATTGGTCTACAATATTGAATTGAATACTCAAAAAATACTAGGAACAAAGTTTTTCCCTGAAACAACCCTAAAGATTGGATACCGTGCCACTATGTGCAACGCTGAGAGCCTGAGAGGAGGCCCATACTAAATTCACCCAATCGAAAATGATTAGTTGCGACGCAGCCGATCGTACCTCCAATATTGACCATTGGCGAAACTTTTAGCCGCCTCCTCTCTCTCTCACTCTCGCTCTACCCCGGTTCTCTCATCGCCCTGCATTCGAAGCTATATGAACTAATTGCAATAATTTCACCAGTTCTCCGCTTAAATGATTCGCATCCCAAAGAGTCTCTTTCACGGACACAGAGAGAGATTCACGCACATATATGTCTCTGAGTGAAAATTAATATTTCCCTCTTTTTTTTGTCATTATTTTGTTTGTTAGATTGTTCTTTCTATCTCTTCAGGGAAGAAAATCGGCTGCCCAGAGAATCGACATACGGGATGGCTGTAATGGAAGATGTTGGAGCTGATATCGGGTCAGATTTTTTTTTACATTTCTGTAAACCCTAAAAAAACTGCAATTTTAATCTGTCAACCTTTTGAATTTCCCGTCTCTGATGGAAAAGATTGTCGATTTCATTGTGGATTTGGATCTGCTATATTCCTCGATACGAATTGTTATTTTCATGAATTATTTTGGTGTGTTGATTTTTATTTTTTTATGGAGTTTAATGGGATTATTAAATTGTTGCATGCCTATATGTTATTTCTTGCCTAGAAATCACTAGAATTTTGTAAGTTCACATTAGGCTGAAGCTTACGCTTTTAAATCCAAAAACTGAAATTTCTGGCGAATCTGCATTTTACCCCCCCCCCCCCCCCCCCCCTCCTTGTTTTTCTAGAAAATTCTTATTTCAATTTTATCTTAATAATCGTTATTCGATATTTCAAGTAAAAAAATTAATCTTTTGTTATTTCTTCTTGTTCTTTGCCCCGTTCGGTTTTCGCTTGAAATTCCAAACATATTTGTTCTCTCACCATGAACATTTATGATCAAACTTAAAAGTAAAAATGTTCAACTATCAACAGCAAAATTAAGAACAGGAACCGAACATTAGTTGCTGATATTAGTTTAATTAGGTAGGGATTTTTCATTTTCTTTATTCTCCTCATTGGTAACGATTGTTTTTCCCTTTTAATGACTGCCTGCTGGTAAATTTATTATGCTGGTATCAGTATTGGCCCTTTGGTTGAAATACAGAATGATGTTAGCTTTAATTTAGCTTGGGCTTTCGCTTATCTTTTTAATTCTATTTCTTTTGACATGGACCTTATGGTTGATGTTAATAAAATGTGTTTGTGACAGGTCTGATTTTGAAGTTGATGCCACTAGAAATGATGAGAATATAGAAGAAAATGATGTTAGCGATGAAGAAATTGAACCAGAAGAGTTGGAGAGACGAATGTGGAAGGACCGCGTGAAACTCAAGAGGATCAAGGAAAGGCAAAAGCTTGCAGCCCAACGAGCTGCCGAGAAGCAGAAGGCAGGCCCAACAGACCAGGCCCAGCGCAAGAAAATGGCACGAGCCCAAGATGGGATTCTAAAATACATGTTGAAGTTGATGGAGGTGTGTAATGCTAGGGGATTTGTATACGGGATCATTCCCGAGAAGGGTAAACCAGTTAGTGGTGCATCAGATAACATAAGAGCTTGGTGGAAAGAGAAGGTGAAATTTGACAAAAACGGCCCTGCTGCCATAGCCAAGTATGAGGCGGAGTGCCTAGCCAAGGGAGATGGGGCTATGGATCAAAATGGAAATTCACGGAGTATGCTTCTAGACTTGCAAGATGCAACTCTGGGTTCACTATTATCTTCTTTGATGCAACACTGCAATCCACCCCAAAGGAAGTATCCCCTGGAGAAGGGGATTCCACCACCTTGGTGGCCAACCGGGAATGAAGAATGGTGGACTGGTTTAGGATTGACAAATGGTCATTCTCCTCCTTATAAGAAGCCACATGATTTGAAGAAGATGTGGAAAGTTGGGGTGCTAACTGCTGTTATAAGGCATATGTCACCAGATTTTGCTAAAATCAGGAAACTTGTTAGACAGTCGAAGTGTTTACAGGATAAGATGACTGCCAAAGAGAGCTTGATTTGGTTGGGTGTTTTGAGCCGGGAGGAATCAACCACCCTTCATCCAAGTAGTGAGAATGGTTCATCCAGTTTAAGTGAGGCACCTTCAAGAACCCGTGGTGAGAAGAAGAAACCATCTGTTAGCAGTGATAGTGACTATGATGTTGATGGTGCTGAGAATGGCATGGGATCTGTTTCTTCTATAGATGATCAGAGAAATCAATCAGGCGAAGTGCAGTCTGTTACAGCTCGACGGGTCAAAGACAAGGAACGGATGAAAGAACCACCTAGAAAAAGAAAACGTGGAAAGTCAAACCGTGTTGACCAAGTGGGACCATCTATCAGTCAACATCAACTCAATGGTCCTAAAGAGTCACTGCTCGATATGAACCACTCTGATGTACATTTTACTAACGCAAGCTGGCCAGAAAATAATGAGACAGCAAACTTAACACCTCCAGAGAACAATTTTGACACTCATCCTTCTGCAAATGCTATCACCACAGACAACGTGACAATGGGTGGTGGACCTTTAGTTTACCCCGTGGCTCAAAGTTCCAACATTGTAGATTACAGTTCTCAGTTGCTACATGAACCACGAGATCCCAGTTTGCACAACAAGCCTCAACTAACTCATTTGCAAGAACCGGGGTTACTGTTTGCTCAGGGAACTGAAAGTTGTGCTTTGCGTGAAAATGCCACAAATAATTTCTATAATCCGTCAGCAATAAACGAGGTACAACCTGGAATACAGAGGAATGGGAATGGTGTGAATGGTGAAGAATTTTCTCAGTTTGGGAAAGATGCGTTCTTGCGGGAGGCAGATAGACCAATTGAGACGAGGTTTCCATCTCCACTGAATAGCTTGTCACCTGATTATTCAGGTTACGGTTTATTTAATCTTGGAATGGATGGTACAAGTACGTTTAATGCGGATGACTTCAACTTCATGGTTGATGATGATTTCGATGAAATGATCGAGTACTTTGGAGCGTAAGTCGATATATTTAAGCTGCAAATACAAAAGGGTCTTTTAGGCTGAGAGTCTTGTAAATCACAGTAGACGTAGCTTTACAAGAGATGGATCATGCTGGAAATGCAGTATTTAATGATCTCAAACTAATTTGGAAGAAGACGTCCCTCATCTGTTTTCTATTCTAACGGCACTTCTGCAGAGACATGCGTATTCACAGCATGCACCATGATTCCATTGTTTAATAATTTTACTTTGTTACCGTCTTTGATTGGGTTTGGTTTCTCAGTTTTTACAAAGACGTTAGTAAAACAGTATTACTATCCTCCATTTATAAGACCCACTTGCGGATTCATGCAGAGAATTCATTTGGTAGCTACCCAAAAACATAAAACAAAAAAAAAATGCTGTGGTCAACAATATTAGACGAAGTAATTTGAATAATAAATAAATAAAAATTATATCCATTATTCTGATACCAACCTTCCTCTCAAATAATTAAGAGCAATGCACAATTGCTTCCACCTTCTTCAAGAAGACAAAAAATGGTCCCTCTTTTTGTCCTTTTTACCCATAATTGAACAATATATCGCGTCTAAACATTTGCCTTCTCCTTCCTCAATGATGCAGCAATAAACAATTCCTCCATGGCTTTCACAGATGATCCTTTGTAACTTTCATCATCTCTTGTAGCATCTTTAATCATTTCTTTAATCTTCAAAGCTTTTCTTCTGATCTCCTCTGACCTCTCAGTATCTCCCATTACCATCTCTATTTTCTCCTTTATTTCTTCTTGTCTTACCTCAAAATTTGTCCCTCTTGCAACCTCTACACAAACCCCAACCTCTACCACCAAATATTTTGCATTGTAATATTGCTCAGCAGCCATTGGCCAACCAATTAAAGGGACCCCATTTTTAAGTGATTCAATAACAGAATTCCATCCACAGTTACTTAAGAATGCTGCTGTTGATTTATGGGACAATATCTCCATCTGGGGTGCCCATTTTTCAACAATCAATCCCAATTCTTGATCCTTAATGTCTTCTACAAATCCTTCTGGTAGCCAATCTTGAGGGTAAAACTCTGCATTTATGACATATCCTAATGGTGGTCTAACAAACCATATGAAATTTGTTCGACTCGAATTCAAGGCCTTTGCCAATTGCATCATTTGTGATGCTGATATCGTGTTTTGCGATCCAAATGAGATGTATAGAACTGAGTTGGGTTGTTTCTTGTTGAGCCATTCAATGCATAATGATGGACTAATTGCTGGTTTTCTGCCAGTTCTTGATCTATCTTGTTCTGATAATAGTATTGGTCCAATGCTCCACACAGGTATACCTAGTTTTCTCCCGAAGTACATCAATCCTTTCTTGTCCAGCTCTGCAAACGTGTTGAACAGTATTGCGTCAGATTTCGACCAATTGGGAAGATTTTTCTTCTGGAAAGTTGTAAAAGGGTCATCTTCTTGTGCTAGTAACAGAGCAGGTGAGAGTAGAGTGACATGAAATTTTCCAGCTTCAGGAAAATCTGGAAGCATAAATTCAAATTTTCTGTGTGCTTATGGGGTAGGTTAAGCCACATGGAATAGTAACACGCCATCCCGAACCCACCAGTGCAACAAAAGATTGCATGGAACAATCCGAATTCATGAGCCACATGACTTGTCCATTCAAAAATAAAGTCCGCTATAACACAGACAGGCTTGTTTGTGCCCTGTTTTTCATCAATTAGATGGAATAGTAATTTTCTAAAAGGTTGCTCAAGACAAGAACTCGCTTCGAGGAGGCGGAGGACGAGGTTGTAAGGAAGTGAGTCTGAATTCTCGGCCTCTGGGGGAAGGCCGTGATCGGTGGCGTCGAATGGGATTTCGAGGAGGCTAATGGAGGAGTTTGAAGGGAGGAAGTTTTGCAGTTTCTTGATATTGAGAGAGGTGTTTAGAAAACTTATGGTATAGCCCTTTTGTTGTATTTGTTGGGCTAAGGCTAAGAAGGGTATGATGTGAGATTGGGCCATAAATGGGAAAAGCACAACATTTTCTCTTCCTTTCTCCATACTTTTCACTTGAAGAAGGAAAAGGAAGAGGAGGAATAGCAGAAAAATGGGAGGGGAATGAAATGGTTCTTTCGTTTTGATTAGTTGGAAATTTTCGGGGGATTCAAATTGGGAAAATTTCAGTTTCAGTCCTCAAAATTTTGTTGTGTCAGCAGCAATGCTTTGCAATATTTAAAAATGAGCAAATCGATCCTTAATTATGTTTGATATTCATGGGCCTAGCCATGTGGTTGAGGTGAGGCCACAAGCGGAAATAACTGCTCGCTTTACCCAATTTGTGATCAACTAAATAGTTCACACATTTATTAATCTAGAATTATCGATCTTTTGCAGGGAGAGAAAAAGCCATGCAAATATTTAATTACGTATCGAGGTCCTGTAAATTCTGCGCCTCATTCCAAGACTGACTGTGACCAAGTTGCTTGTTTTCGAAGGTTAGGAACCAAATTTTATCGGAATAGTAGATTGGGGACAACAGCGCAAGTCTTCATCCCAATTATGAATCACCTCCTGCCTGATTAGCTGGAATATTATTATTCAATTCAGTGTGCTGTTTCTAGAGTCCACATCAGGATTGAGTTAGTATACCCTCACATCTATAATGTGAAATGTGACTCAATTATCAATTATTGGACTGATGCAGACGTACATTATTTCCTACACAAGTATCTGCACGAAAAATAAATACATTAAGGATGTGTTTGATACACCATTTTTTTAGGAAAAGTTGGTTTTCCACCATTTTTTTCAACTTTTATAGTGTTTGATAGGTATTTTTTTCCTGGAATGTGTTTTCCATCTTAGAAGTCACGTGACCTTGTTTTCCCTCAAAAGCTGGAAAATGGATTCCCATCTACAACCCGGATTGTCTTTTCCAGGAAAAAGAAAATGCCATTCATCATCCCATTTCATATCCGATCCGCTCGACCTATGTCTCTCTCTCTCTCGTCCCTCTTTTCAATCATCTGCAAGCAAACCCCAAAATTACGTCACCGTCTCTCTGTAAATCAATCGCCGACCCCCTCTCTACAGCTGAACGGCCGATCCCTCTTTCTGTGTCGAACTTAAGTGCCGAAATTAGAGCTTGGATGGAGCGCTTTTTGCTGAACATTGAGAGTGCTTTTTGCTGAATCTTTGTGGTCGAAAAATCATTCCATTCGACAGAGACGAATGTAGAAACAGAGGTATTCTTCTCAACCCTAAATCGTCAATCTATACGTATCTGTTTACAAAATAAATGAACTTTCTTCCCCAGTTCCACTTCTCCCATCTCTTGAATGAGAGAGTAATTTAATCTGACGTTTCCAATGCTTAAATACTTATTTATATTCCAGCAAGTTGGGTTTCTTTCGCTGTTGAAGGAAGTTCAATCTCTCGGAGAGTTCAGTTGCTGAGTTCCATTTCGGCTCTGCCATTCGAGGTATGTAGCCGTAGATTTTCAATTGTGAATTTTTCGTTAGTGCTCTGTTTTTTTCGCTACTGTATTTTCTCCCAAAGCGGTGCGTGCGTATGTACCCAGATCTTTAGTTAAAGCACGGCCATATTCATAGAGTAAAAGAAAACGTGGACAAGTGCTTCAGTTGATTAATAATATTAAAAATTCATTGCATTGGAACATTTGCATTTGAAAGATATAACCAATTGATCAAATAGGGAAAAAAATATAAGCAACAATTCCAAAATCGTAAGCTTGTTTGGTAAATTTCTTTATAGCCTTCTTTAGTTTTATTTCAAGAAGATAAAAGTGTTAAATATAAATTCCTATTTCAACTATTTTACGGGTAATCAAAAACCGGAGCAAAACAAAAAAAAAAAAAATTAAAACAACTGACTTGAAATATACAAAGTTGGTTTAAAGTTATGTTTGATAGAGATTATAGAGAAATAAATATTTGTCTAGGTGTAATTGAAGACTTAAAAGGAAAGTATTTTAAAACCTTGTAAATTCAATGTAATGAATAGTTGAGAATAACATTGGAAAAAATAATTTCCCACTCTTCGTTTATGTTCTTGTGGCCAGGGTTTAGGTTTTTGGAGGTAATTTTTTTTTTTTTTGGGACTTTTTCTATGGAAATGATGAATTCAAAATTTTCATTCCAACTCTTATATGTGGTCTACGTAGGAATTGATCTAATTCTTATTGAAGTTGGATTATAGTTTAACTTAATGCTACATGTGTTTTTGGGATTTGATATTTGTGGTTTCATTCCTTTTGTTGCCTTGAAAAGAATGACAGCCTCTTGAAGTGTTACTTGTTTGTATAATAAGGCTTATGTAGTGTTAGTTGTTTGTATTCAATTGTGGGGAAGTTCACTTTGGGATGCTTGGAAGTTCAATTGCATTGCAGAGCTTGCTGCAGGCAGCTACTGCCTGCAGCTTGCAACAACAGCCTGCTTGCTGCAGCTGCCTGCAGCAGGCAACTTGCTGCTGCCTGCAGCAAGCTGCTTGCAGCAGCCAGCTGCTGTTGCTTGCAGCAGCAACTTATGGCTACAAATCGAAGTTATATTGTTTTTTTTTTTGCGCGCAACTTGCAACTAAAAGCAGGAATAGGTAAATACTTGCATGATTTCTATATTTTTCAGCGCATAAAAATTAAATATTGGCTGAAAATTGATATAGAACCTCCGTTTCAGAAGAGGCGCAAAGAGGTCGATAGCAAGAGGGGAGAGAGAGTCGAAGGGCTCAATTCAAGCGGGTGACGTTATTTCTATTTTCTTCACAGTTTGCAGGTAAGTTTGACTCTTCTCATATTCTCATATTCTCAAGCCACCGTGGACACTCTAAACCATGTTAATTGGCAATTGATTCTACAAAAATTGCGCGGAATGGGTTTTAACAATGTTGATGCTGTGCAAATGATAAAAAAGTTCCAAAATGACAAAGGTCTAGCTTTGATGTTCATGGGCTCCACTGATGAGGATTTCAACCGTACGTTTGTGTTTATGGAGCTAGGTCGAGATCCTTCACAACTGTGATATGTGACTTCATGTTTTATGTATTTTGTACATGCAAAAATTGTCCCCCTAATTTTGTATGTATTTATTTTTGTATCACATTCCTATTATTTTGACCTACTTCAATTATAGAAAACATGTACTAAAACATGAAGGAAATTGATGTAGACAGATTGGAATGTACTCCATGAAAATATTATTTTGATCTTTGTTTCGTATCATGTGAATATGTTGTTGTCAATGAGTTCAAATGTTGTAGTTCTTTTATGTTCTTTTGTTTTGGAAGAACCGAGTGATTAGATTATATTTATGAATTGGCTTTGTTTATTTAAAAAATTTATAGAAAAAATCGAAAATTAAAAAAAAAATTGATCCAATCAATTTTTCTTTTTTTTTTTGGGGGGGACAAGGGGATAATACATGTATTAGAGCTTAAAGTCAACAAAAAAATTAACCAAAAAAAAAAGTGATATGATCACTTGTTTCTCAATTTCACAATAAACTTTGTAATGCAATATTCGGTTCGTTTCTAGAATTGTTTTATTTTAAATGGCAATGATAAAATTAACAAAAAATTACATAGATTTTCTTGAAAGATTAAAAAAAAATTTGGTTTGTAAATTGTTACAACTTTTCCATGGAAAATGATACATTTTCCCCGAAAAAAAAAGGTCAATCAAACAACAATTAGTAAGAAAATATACTTTTTTCCAGGAAAATATTGCCAATCAAACACCAAAAGTAAAAAAATAACACACTTTTCCAGGTTAGAAATTTGTGCAATCAAACGCCTATAATTACTAATGCCTGGAAAATGGATTCCCTATAAATCATTTACCCGGAAAAGGTTTTCCAGGAAAAAATTTTCCGGCTTTACAATCAAACACACCCTAATAATAATTAGCCTCGGGGCATAGCTAAGTCGGTTCAAGGCATCATGCTATGATGAAGCACTTTCAACCTTGCCAGGACCACAGGATGGGATTTCTGCTGGCGGGGGCCCGTGGGGTGGGGGTTCAATTCCTACCTGTGAGAATTGAATCACTTGTGTGCTGACATAACATACCAGCAAATTTTGGATCTTGATCCACTGGGGCACATCCTGCGATTTATCTCCTCCACCTCAAGAGCGGGGGCAATGGGGGTTCCACCTTTTAATAAATGCATTAATAAGTATAAAATAAATCATGCATGATGGTAGCAAAGTGTGCACAAAATCACTAAATCAAATTATACGGTCGAATAAAATTAAAATCATCGGAAGCTACAAAATGGCCCCTTTATAAAAGGATATTGGCTAAATGGTTTAGCAATTTATCCGTGTACAAGTATAAGAAGGCAGAAAGGGATGAAATTGAATCAACAGTGTCAGGGTCCTCCCTGTGTTGAATTTCCCGAGGTGTCGCTCCACCAAAAGCTGACTGAAAAACTTGTAGTGAGAGAGCGCACATAGTGCCACCATTTGGGAGGGATGTAAAGCATTTCGCCTTCCTCTAATATGCAGTCGAAAAAATCCAAATCCAACACTTTGGGAAATTCTTTCTCGTCTATGTTATCTAGGTCAACCTTCAAACAAAATTCAATCTTTAAAAAAAAAAGGAAGCAAAGATACCAATAAACTAAAGAAACGGCCATAGTTGATTAAAGCTAATTGAGTTGGTGAAAATGCATACTTACAATACTGTATAAAAAAGTACATCTCAATAGCTCTGCATTACCGAAACAAAAAGAGGTGGAAATACATGAAAATTACCTGGCTGGAGTTGCTAAGCATGGATTCTGAGTGTGGGTAAAGCTCTTCTGATAACGAAGCAGGGTAAAGCCTAATATACTTTTTGCCGACAACCTGAAGATATAAAAGCAAACCATCTTTTACACACATTTGGAGAAGCATAACAGGAAGTCGACAATGCTTGGAGGGCAGCACTCTAGTTACCTTCCCCATGCTGCCTCATAATAAATTGGAACTTAAAAACCTATTTTGGTGTATATGGATAATTAATCTTTGCATCCTACAAAAACGACATAGTATTACCTGTCCTACTATACTCTCTGTCAATCAACAACACCCATTTGGACTATTTAGCTTATTTGTGCCAATTATCGTTTTTTATCTTTTCCCTTTCTTTTAAAATCTAAAAGACTGGTCTAAGGCCCAAGTTTAACCTTGTAGATTCAATTGTTCTTCCTCATCCATTTTTCAGTCAAGAAGACAAAGGAATTGCCTCCCTAAAAGACCAAGCAATAAAGAACAATTATCATCCGTCCAAGCTTAAAGATAGATACTTTCGTGTCAATACTTCTCAATATCCATTAAAAGCTAATGCATTGAACACTTCAGAGATAACTGAACAAGACCAGACATGTCTTAGGAATCAATCGTTCCAATTATTCTTTTTAAATTCCAAAAGAATAATTGACATTTTTTTAGTGTCTCTTAGATGTGATTTACCCAAAGCCTTTTCCTTGGATATATTTTAAAGGAATGACGTTACATGAAAAAATAGCAATATGATACTCCCTTTTACCTTGATGAAAAGTTTTCAATTCATTTATCAAACATGCTAAATGGGTTTATATGCCAACTACAAAAATTTATCAATGAAACGTATCCTTGCAACAAGTTTATCAAATTATTTATATTTCTCTACATTTCCACAAAGTACTTTTTCACCACTAATTTTTTTTCACTTCTTAAGAACACCTAAACTAAGTCTAACACCTTGCTGGACCAGCCCTAGTTGTGCAATTACAACAGTTTGGGTTAACTGAAACAGGTGAGTATCTAACTAAACAAAACTCAGGTAGGAAGAAGTTAGCTTCTCATGATAATTTTAATCAGTTTCGAGGCCTCGTACAAATTAATTACAAACTTAGGTCCCCCACTTCGAGCATGTTTGCGGGGATTCTCCCAGATCAATTTTTTGTCAAACTCATTTTCAACAACAAATTCAACATGACCCATTACTTTTCTCACTTTTCAACTACTTTTAAAAAATACATTCTCCAAGAAGCCAATATCAAACAAGCACAAAACTGAAATAAGCAGAACAGTTCAGTGATACCCAAAACCCCAAAAGAAAGAAAGAAAAAGAAATAGGGGAAAGAGCTTCCACAACTGGAGATAAACAGGTCTCCTCATAAAGAATAACTTGACCTGGAAAGGCAATAAAGATTTACAAAGCATGACAAAAGATAAGGATGACCTGATAAAGGAACAGCCTCAGTTATATCCAAGCAGAGTCCTTTATTCATCAACTTCAATTTTTTCCAGGAATCTTTGCAGCATTAAGAATTACATCATCCATACCTGGGCAAGTATATTATGATGTGGATCATTATGCAACGGTGTAACCGTCCCAGCTGGACCAAACCAAGCATTAATGGACCTGATTTCCCCATTCCCAGTAAAACAGTAGTCAGGTATAAGAATATCCTGCCTTAGTTCTTGTATCTGCAACAACAGAGAAGCTGTAAGAATGTCAAAATGTTACTGCTAGCATTCTAAAAGAAGATTTTAGTTTAAATGGATAAGTGCATGCTTGATCAAACAGTTGGTGCTGAGCTAAATATGTAGTTTCCTCGGAAGAGCACTCATTCAAAGAAATTCTCTCAAGAAACTCAGAAAAAGTAATCAACTCTTGCTTCCACTCCGAGCATAGATAATTTTTGCCAACCTGCGGAATGGGGAGTTATTAGAAGACTACTTTTGTGGAAATCCTCAGATACTTCAGATATTATTTCCTTTACCTTAGAAAAATGTTAAATAAAAAAAATAGATCATACAATGGATGCCATAATGCTAAGTGGAGCATCGAATGGCTATTGATTTGGTAATGTGATGTATAAAAAACGATCATGTCAAGTGTCTACTACGTCAATCACTATGTGATCCATTATATCCATGCAGCATAATTGTCTTCCTTATATAACTGTATTCGGTTGTCCATGCGAACTAAACTTGGTAAGAAATCGAATGGAATTTGATAAAATGGACACTCAGAACATAAACATTTTTTTGTGCAACGTCAATCTATTTGAGTTTCCCTGCAAGCAAAAGGAAAATAATAAGAAGAAACCAACTACAGAAGATCAATCACCTCAACTGGTACTGTGCGAAAACCTGCAATTCTTTTAAGATAATTCATATCAGACCATTTATTCTTCGCAGGCCAATGCACCATGCAATCATCAATTATCACTGGAGAACCACAGAGAAAATGGCCTCGCAAGAATCCTTCCAATGATAGACCAGACTTTCTCTCAATTTTCTTAGAAGATAATGACTTCAAAGGTAATAATTTCATCACCTGAAAGGGCAAATCAAGATACACAAAAATAATCACTTATTATCAGTACATTTGGGAATATGCAACATTTATAAATGCAGACATCACAATGTTTGTGATATAAAAACATAATGCACGATTACCAGCATAGTTTTGAAGGAAAATAAGGACGAGAAGAGAATTCAACAAGCAGCTAAACACTCTTAGTAAGCAAAAACATGGTGCATCAACATCTATTATAAGTGCATTCACTGTATCCTTAGCTTCAATAAACTTCTATGTAGGCATCAAACCATATCTGCAATAAATTCAGTAAGCATCAAACTTCGCTAAATCACAGCCTACTTTTAACAAAAATTAAAAATAAAAAACAAGGGCAATGCCAAGATCGGATTATTAGTAGTGGATTTACCATACAGATGGATACCCATACGCATGCTCCATATTAATTTTCATATGTCTTGCATTTAATCAAACAAAGACATAAAATGATGTATTTCATGCTTTGGTAGTAGATCAATGAAATGGAATCCTTTACATTCATTTACTAGATTCACTAAAAGGAGGGGTCGTCGCTAAATCTTTGTACATCGTGCCATAATAGCTGTGATCTCATTATCTCAGGATTAAGGGGGGAAAACACCAATTTCTAAATGAAAGGGCCAAAAAAAAAAAAAAAAAAAAAAAAAAAAAGGAAGGAAATGTTTAATGAGATGGAGACAGAGAAAGAGATAGGGACGGACCTCACCTCTGGCAAGTTGAATTGTTGGCGGGAAACAATTTCATGATCTCCAAATATCTCTCTCTTCTCGTGCCCTTCTTCAGTGCTGTTGTTATTGTTATTGCTGGAATTCAAGTCCTTTTCTCTAAGAGCACTGCTAACTTTCTTAATACACGAATTCAAATCATCTCTTAAAGTGAACCCACCCATGATGAGCCCCATATCGAGTGCTCTGAGAGCGAGCTTAAATTCGCCGGATGAGAAATGATTTCTGGCCAAGTGGAGGCACGCCATAGCATAGGCGTCGCGCCAGATGGGGCCAACAGAGTGCCATGGACCGGAATGAAGCTGCTCCCACGCCATCTCCTTGGCGACCTCCGCCGCACGAGTATCGCCTCCGGCTGCCAGAGTGGCCATGGACGCGAAGGCGTATCCACCTTCCTCCGCTATGCTCTGCAAGAGAGTGGAATATGAAGAGTCCATTATTGGGGTCTCGAGTGTGTTGAATGCCGCGGTTGTGGCTGGCCTGGAGGTGGACATTTGCGGCGCCGGAGGTTGTTGTGTCTAGAAAGTTCGGTCCTGTAGAGGGAGAATTTAGAGATATTTTGGTTGCTTTTTCTGTGCTTTTTATGCTAGATAGACTGTACACAAATATCTCAGGGACAAATCAAAGGGTCTAGGATATTTTCATTCTTTTTTTTTTTTTTTTTTTGAGAATGGGATATTTACATTCATCCTCATGATGCAGTCCCATCAAGTTTAAATGGAATGCGTGGGTAAACACTCGCCATGAGTTTGACTTGTATATCACTACTATACATACAAATGATCCCCTCCTCATGTGGAAAGGCTTTCCATGTCACATGACTCTCCCTAATTCGAGGGAGTCCCACTTGAGGCCCTCCTCCAATCAATGTGGCATGGGGAGGAGGGATCAATGCTCCTAGTATGCAATGGAATCTAATCAGAGCGTAAAATGAATTGCAGAGTAAAGAATTGATTTACTCTGTATAAATTGTAGATGAAATGGCTTGACAAATGGTTGAGTTTGGTGAAGTTTAGGGAGAATTCCAAGGAGTGTTGGAAAAATTCTATGAAGACTGGTGCAAGTTTGTTTTTCTCAGATTAACGAATGAAATCGCCCCCCGATGGGTGATTAGATTGCAGGAAGATTTATAATACGTTTGGATCATAATAATGAATAATTTATTTTTGAATTCAAGTCTGTTTTTCTTTTCGAATCTAAATGAAAACTTGACATTATAGAATCGAATAGATATGATCACCTACTTGAGTCGAGCGGAAAACCAACATGAAATACGAAATGCAACTACTGAAAAAATATTTGTGGTTTGAAATTGGGTTCCGCCACCACTTACTTGAATAGACATAGAAAAGTAACTATTGTTTGGCTCCCAAACAGATGGTTCAACTAGTTTCAATCTGATCACGTGGATTTACTCGCGGGAGTGATTCCACGAGTGGATGGTTTTATGTTTAGCTAGCGGTGATTGAGATGTCGTTATGCTTTGTAAAGCCTCCCTATTTTACGACATTTGTACTAAACTATCTCCAAGACTCCAATCAAGGTACAAGTCGTATACTAGAAAAACACTCTTTTCATATGTAATAAAGGTATATAATGCACGTAAGAGTAGGCTAATTTCTAATTAAAGCCAATTTGGTTGTGTCACGTATTCTATCTATGATTTTATAGAGTGGTGGCAGTAGAAATTAAATGTTATATTATTCACATTATATGTGAAATCTCCCTATTTTACGACGCTGATATAAAACTATCTCTAAGACTCCAATCAAGGCACAAGTCATATACTAGAAATACACTCATGTTAGGTGCAATAAAGTTATATAATGCACGCAATAATAGGCTAATTTCTAATTTAAGCCAGTTTGGTTCTGTTACATATTTTGTAGTATATGGTTTCATAGAGTGGTGGCAATAGAAAATATATATTGTTGTTATTGCACATTAGAATGCACTCACTAATACCGAGGTGATTTAAGAAACTTTAAAGAAGAATTTCACTTAGACTTTGATGGTGTTTTTTTCGTTGTGGACGCGTGTGCCATACTATAAATAGGGTTTGTTCAGTAGACGTAGGATTTGTGACAAATTCCATCCGATTAGATTTATTATTTATTGATTTATTAATTTATGTAAAATGAAATTTATTTAGATGCCACTTTAGAAAAAATTTACTATGAACTTGAAGACTGGTGTCATTTTCTATGCATAGAGATAGAAGGCAATAATCAAATTAGGATACAGAAACACATCTGCAAAGAACCTTGCATTTGAGTACTCTATCATGCAAATAAAAACCAGGCATTACCATGATCTTTACCGTCCTCGTACCCTCCCAATTTCGTCCCTCTGTCAATACATCCTCCATGTAATGAGGATCAAAAGGTCCATTTTCGTCGACCCGTAGAATCTCCAGCGACGGATTGAACGAAAATGCAAGCGAATGAAGCAACCAAATGCTTTTAGCAGCATCAAAGAATGCTTGAAGAAGCTGCTCTGGCCACGGTTTTGTCCATCCAAGTTTTGCTATAATGCCACTCATCTTCTGATCACAGAATCTGCTCAACTCTTCACTGTAACACCTTGTCCCTTTTCTCAAAACATCACTCCAGCTTAGATTTTTTAGCGCGATAAACGATTGAATTCGTGCTTGGCGATCTTGTTGAGGGTCCAAGATTTGTGGGGCCCCATTTCTCTGGAAAACCCGGTTCTCGAAATCTTGATAGAATGATTGGTTTATGATTGCTTCCAAATGGCATTGAACTAAACTTGTGTACTTTGAATCAAGGGACAGTTTGTACGGTCGAAGAACAGAGTTCAAATTATCGACTATGTTGTTGGAGTCATTTACTTGGGACAGGAGAGTCTTGCAGAATTGTGTGACTGATGATCTTGATTGTAACACAATCTGCAAAAAGCCTTCAATTTTGATCAACTTATCTTCATCGCCATGATCCATTGATTTTCTTATGCGTAGATTAGCAATATTTTCAGCAGTGTGTGAATTCTTCAGTTCTTGACAATAAGCCTCCAAGTCCTCCAACTTCTGGCTTAATTCTCTCAACGATTTCTTCGTCTCCTCGACTTGCACCAAGGCGACTTCTTTACTCTCATTTGCTTCATCTAACTCTTTCCTCAATGCCTCAATCGAAATGTCTTTAAATTCGTTAGCAACTTCATTGTTTGGTGTTCGACTGAGTGATGGACTTCGGTTTTCATTCTTCTTCTTCTTTCGCCTAGGAAACAACCTACGCAAATGCAGCAGCCCTTTGTTCCTCTGCTGTGAAGTTGTTAATGTCACAACGGTTTTCGAAATCTTGCCATGCTTGGAAGCTGCTTCAGTCTCTATGCTTATTAAGGCAGGTTTGCACTTATTGCATGATGATGTATTAAGATCTCCCATACTTTTTGTCCTGGTCTTGCAGTAACTGGTTACCGGAGATGCTTGAAGAACATTAACGTTGTTAGCAGAGGAACCTCGGACGGAAATTTGGTCTTCAGCTGGACATATGTGTTGGTCCAAATCGGTCGATCTGGCCAACAAATCGTTGCTCAAAGATTCTTTCGTCATTCTCATGTCATCGGACGAAATTGTTTCATCAAGATTTGCACTGAGATTCGAGGCGTACTCGACCCAACTTTGGGCATAATTCGGTTGTTCTAGTCGAATTTGTTGATAAGCTGGTAGTGGCTCGTCTTTATACGTCTAATAGTAATTCAGGTTGTCACTAGTCGACTCAAAGTTATCATGAACAACTCTAACTTTATAGATCTAGAAAATAGTGACTCAAGGATGAAATCAAGATTTGTTGTCTCAATTTTCTGTCTTTTAGGTTGTCTCGTCCAAATCAAAATAGCTCACATATACAAATAAATATACTAATTCAGTGACGTGAATTGTTTTGATTGGACAAAATAAGTTAAGTCATAGGATTTGAGACATCAGATCTTGAGCCAGATGGAATGCACTTAATTAATATAATTGAGACCAAAAGCCTTCATTTACAAGCAACAATACTATAAAATTGCAATTTTGAATTGACTGTGCGTAAATTGTGGATTACAAATCAATTATTATTTGACTGACTTTATTACGTAGTTATAAATACTGTTTATAAATAACATTATAAGCGAGAAAAGTCATACTCACAGGGGTGAAGACAGGGTAATCTTGGCCTGCCGGACGAGGTACAGCCGGCGAAGTGGCCGGAGGCAGCCGGAATTTGACAGGACTGCTACCAGCCTGCATCAGAGCAGCATGAAGTGCTCTAAGCTCCACTGTTTTGGCTAAGGCAACCTGAATTTCTTGCCGACTTATTACACCATTGCTGCTGTCATCATCATTTCCGCTGTTGATATATTCTTGAAAAATATTTGGTGGGCTAACTGAAGCCATAAATGCTGAGATTTATGTGCAGAATTTATTGTATATATTCAAATGGAGAAGAAAGAAACTGACAAAAAATGGGGATAACACTCTGAAAATCCGACGGTTGGATTTGTTTTTCGGTGGATGGGTAGATGAAATCATATCCAGTGAACCAATCTGCAAAGCCAAGAAAATAGATAGAGATGGTGTGCAGTTTTGTCTTTGTCGTAAAAGGATTAATGGAGTGGCTGCATGTGCAAGATACCCTCCCCCACCCCCACCCCCACCACCCCCGGAGGTGGGGTGGGTGGGGTAGTGTAGATTTTACTCCATGCAGGTAAATTGAAAGTGGTGAACTACATATTGACCATTTATTGGGGTGGGTATGTATAACAATTACTAAAAGGGAAATTGGTTGTAATGATTTTACTCTTTATTGATTGGGGTAATAAGTATAATTGTTATTGTTGGAAGTGTTTATAGTTAAATTATTTTGGAACACCAATTTGAATTTCAATTTGCCCCCTCAATTTGCCACCTCATTAATAAAGAATATATATTAATGAAAGAAATCCATGAAAGTGTATGCAGAATTCAGAAACAATTACTTTGACCCATAAGATTTTGAATTTTGAAGAAAGGTTGGAGGATGGGGGGAAGGAGGGTTTGAAAAACAAAGAAAGAAACAAATTAGAAATATACCATTTTCATTTTTCAAAGTGGAATTAATAATCACAATAATGATGTCCTTAGAAGAATGATGATGGTGGTTTATAGTTGACGTTGTAGCTAAAAAATGGCACCACAATCAAGTACTCGTGTCACATTAGGTCAAGTGACACTCATTTGTGGGGAACCTCAATTATTATTAACAAAGCATGGTAACAATAGTATGGTTAAAATTGGATAATTTTATTTAATGGTTATTGAGAATTTTCAATGGATTGTAAAATAATTGCTGAAGTTTAGTGTTCTTTTTGTTCTTTTTGAAAATTTTATTTCTGGTAACTAAAATTTATTTATGTTTTATCAATAGTGGTTCTATTGTATTTTTCAGAGATTTATATTTGTATCGCCATTAGTTTCATGTGTGCAATGAATTTGATGAATTTAATTCATCTGGACTCCAAATTCAAATAAAGTCATTCTTCATTTAGTGCCCATATTGCGTTGCAAATAAAATTAGACCTTAATTTTAAAGCTTCAATTCATATTCAAATAAAAATTATTGGGGTGATAGGATTGGATTTTTTTTTTTTTTTTTGGATTTTCATGTGATAAAGGAGAAATAATGAATAGAGTTGAATAATAGAGATTTGTATAGTACATTTAGGTTTCACGAGATATGTAGATGTGATTGATTTGATTAAAAGAAAGAATAAATAAAAATAAAAAAATTGAAAAAAATAGTAAAAAAACACTCCTACCACCCTTCTTATTTGGGTTTATATAAAATAGTTTTTTAGATCCACTGACATAAGTTCATCACAATCGATGCATACATGTTCAATTTAGGCCATGTTCGTTTAGATAATTTACAAATCTGAAGAAGTATTATTACTGTTTTTCGGCCCCACTTCTGAGCTTAGGTACACTTTCACCAACAAAAAGTCAAAAATAATTTTCAGCATGCAAAATTTACCCTTAGTTTGGATCAAGAATTTGCTTCGATTTTTACAAAAAAATTAGTGGGCAATATTGTAATTTGGGCATCTTCAACCTTAGCTATTCAAATATTACGGCTGGATCCATTGACTTTTTAGCACAAATTCAAATATTGCGGCTCCAAAATTTAGAAGATATTGGAACGAACATGCCCTTAAGGTGGCTAATGCCAAATTACCAAGACTCGAGCATATATTTTGAGATTGTTGTACTTTGAGAAACTATTTGGAAAATTGATTCATTTTTGGTCCTTGTGTTAATATATATTTTTTCTAGCACAAGCAAGATTCTTGACTCTTGGTCCAAGGACTTTAGCCCAACGGTAGAGGCATCCCCTTTTCGGTAGTTGGTTCGGGTTTGAGACACAACCTCATCCATACGATCCGCAATTTGTACTTAAAAAAATAAAAAGGGTCTTCACTCTCGAGGGACAAATGATGAAATTACCTTTATCTTCAATAAGTAACAATGACTATTGAATATTAATATATATTTAAAAAAAACAAAAAAACAAAAAACGGCGACTATTGAATCAAAAATTTTCAAACTTGCACAAATTAATCCAAACTTTTTCTTAAATTGTACAATTTCAAATTTTCAAGTCGATTTCAACTTCAAATGTCAATAATTATATATATATTTTTTCTATTATGGAGATTGTGTGTATAAGTTTTTATCGTGTTTAGAATCATTTTTGGCAATTTAGCACAAAAACAACCTCTCTTTTTGGATGAATGCAGTTTAATGACCCACATTTCCACTTTTTTTTAGTGAAATTGGGACTTTTTGGCAACAAAAATACATTTTATAATTTCAAATAATTTACATCAAACTTGAATAATACTTTTTAATATGCATATATTGGTCCCAAGTTTAATTTCTTAAATATGATAATTTTAACTTTAACATTTTATTAGTTTTATTTTGTTCTGCAATTTAAATAAATTAGCAATCTGGTCCCATTAAATAATCCATCGAGAAATTCTTAAAATGACCCTCTTTTATTTTAAAAATAACAAAAATGCTAGATGTAAGACTTAGATGAATGAAACCTCGAAATCGAGTTGAATAGATTGTTATATAAGTGCACAAGTGTATAAATATTTATTTATTTATTTTCTATCAAATGTCAAGATAACTAAATTGGAAAATATATGAATGATGATCTCAACATTTTGATTTTGGGCATTTAGTAAACATCATAACATTCAAGTGAACATTATGATAAGACATGAAGACTATGAAGTGCCCCCAAAAAAAAAAATTTATAAGATATCAACTCCAAATATAATAGGTAAAATATGCTTTGAGGGTAAAAGAGTCCACTAATAATTTTAGAATAAGATACAATAATTGTTCTTTTTGAAATTATAATTTGGCTGATTCAGCTGATGTTTGGGCTGGTGCTCAAGCATCTATTTCTTTTGATTGTGTGAGAGTGAAAGAGATTATTAATATGATAGGGAATTAATTTTTAAACTTTTTACCATTTTTTTATTTATTATTTCTTTATCCTAAATTAATTATATCCACATATCACATCACATCCACAAATCTCCATAATTCAAGTCCACTCATTTTCTCTCCTATTTTACATTAAAAATCAATCTATATCACCCATTATAGAGAGAGATATAAGAAATCAGCTGTATAATAATATTTGTTTCTTAACATTAATTTTTGTTATTTGTGTGATTAATTAGATTTTTTTGGTATTTTTCAATATATCACTATTTACTTTATGCTATTTGTGCAATTTTTTCTTTTTTTTTTTTTTACTCTTTAATTTAAAAATGCGTATAAAAAAATGTTTTTTAATAAATCGGATAGTCGATGGGATTCATAAATCAAATCCAATCACGAAGTTCAAACACATGAGATATGAATGACTGACCAAGATCCGCGTCAGTCCAATTGGATGAATCGTATCCGTCCATTAATTCAATCTACGGTTCTCGAACTTTCTCCACAAAGTCACCCAGATTGAGATTTTCGTCGAGAATCTGCAATTAATCCGACGGTTCGAAATCTCCCACGGTCCCACCCTCCAAAAACCTCGAAAATTTCAAATCCCCCGGCTCTCACACTTTCACCCAAAAACCCAATCGACAACCTATAAATCCACATCCAGTTCCGCTGAAATTGTCCCACTGAAATACAAATTCGACATTTTCTCATAGAATTCATCATCAAGCATCCGCATCAATGGCCCGGACAAAGCAAACAGCCAGGAAATCGACCGGTGGCAAGGCACCAAGGAAGCAGCTGGCAACCAAGGCGGCGCGGAAGTCAGCTCCGGCCACAGGAGGAGTGAAAAAGCCTCACCGTTTCCGCCCTGGTACGGTGGCTCTGAGGGAAATCAGGAAGTACCAGAAGAGTACCGAGCTGTTGATAAGGAAATTGCCATTCCAGAGGCTTGTCAGGGAGATTGCTCAGGATTTCAAGACCGATCTTCGATTCCAAAGCTCTGCGGTGGCTGCTTTGCAAGAAGCTGCCGAAGCTTACTTGGTTGGACTTTTTGAGGATACGAATCTGTGTGCTATTCATGCTAAGAGGGTCACTATTATGCCCAAGGATATCCAGTTGGCTAGGAGGATTAGGGGTGAAAGGGCTTAGAGGTAGTAAGATCTATTAATGATGTATAATTTGGTGCTTTTGTATTGAATCGGCCTTTTTGGATTTGGTTATTCGCTTATCTAGTTGTTCTCTGTCTTTTGAGATGTAAAATATTTGGTAAACTGGTAATGCAATGAATTAATGAATTTTCCAAATCCTCCTTTTTGCTTGGTTATATGTTTTCCCCTTCTAATTGAAGATTTTGAAGTTATTGGTGGTGTTGCATCAAGAATAATTTCTGCAATCTATTAAAATTCCTGTATTCCTATCACTGGGGAAAAAAAAAATGGTTCTTCACCAATACTGGAGCTGCACATTTCCGAGCTGTTATTGTATAGACAATTAGGCATGGTGAAAATCTCAGCGTTCAAGGACTGATTTCATGGGAATTGTGCATATAAGTGAGAAATGGAGTTTTTTTTGTCAGGTATTAGTTGTCAAGAACATTCATTCAAAAAACAATTTAAAAATTGTCAAGAAAATATTCTTGGCAAAAATTTTAGTAATCATGGAGTATTTAATTCGGTATTTCAAATAAATAAGAATTGTCCATCTACATATAGAGAGTTATAATTTAATAAATAATGTGGCTTTTTATGTGTTTGGTGCTCGAAGAGTATTGAAATTTTTTCTTAAAATTTTAAGGAGATTGCTAATGGATCTCTTGTTTTGTCAAATAATATGTTGACGTCGAAATCAGTAAGGACTGATTACTTATCAACTGGGGTAGGTGTCAGGACCTGGATAGTAGTACTGAAGAAGAAGTAAAATGTATAAATGTATATCGTCCGAACTGGGCCAGGTGTGTTTCTGAGAGAGTTTTTTTCGTCCCCTAAATACATGCTAAGTGTTCTATTTATAGTGTGAAATCGGGTAGGGAGCTGTAGATCATCATTGCGTCCGAAGACCTAGGCCCTGGGTAGGTGTAATGATGTCTCTGCGGCACCTGCAAGTCAAGCATTTAAAGCGTTGACCTCGGAATGCAGTACGGCCGATGCATTAATGGAGCGAGATTCTCTGTCGGTTGCAGGTGGTGTCGAGGTGTCGGATGACACGTGGATTGTCCTTGTTGTCCATTTCTGATGGCAAGTGGGGTGAGCACGAGCGTGGCCGGTGACCTCGGCCCGTCAGGTGGTAATTTGTGAGGGAAGAGTTCTCAGTGGGTTTGAGCACAGGCCCTAGGGCGTCGGCAATGGGCTTAGCCGGTGGTGAGCCTCTCCGCCACATCACAATTGGGGTAAAGTCTGCGATTAATCCGACCTGGGACCGCGTGACACGTCATGGCCGACCTGGCTCTCTGTGCGTGAGCGAGGGGTCCACGTGGGGCGCGGCCTGGCGCGCACTCGTGCCACGTCACCAGGGTGCGAACAATTGTCCCGGCGTTAATGCGGCCCTAGGTCGGGGTTGGCGCTTAACCGGCTGGTGCGCAGCGGCGTGCGATGGGCGCGGTGGACCCGCGTGTCCGTCGGCGATTGGATGAGGTCACGGCTTTTCATCTCCCACCGCCATCGTCTATATATACCCCTCATTTCTTGATTTCCACTTCTCCGTTCTCAACACTTGTCAAATATTCTCTCTCGATCTCAAGCTAAGCTAGGAACCGTCATCGACCACGAGCTCCTTCCGAGCCTAGCTTTAAGGTAGATTTCGAACTCCATACTTAGCAAATTTTACAAAATGTCGTCGGGTTCGAGAAGAGGTATACGACTACGGCGAGGAAACCGATCTCTGGGCCCTCCCCTCTCGCAGAGACAACTCCCCGGCGTGGAGGAAGTCCTGGAGGGCGTGCTGCCTGGCCGTCCGAGCTACGGTTGAGTCCGCCGAGCTTGCCTCCGGCGTGGGCATGTCGTTCCGTCCGAGCCGGTCTCCCCACAACCGACCTTTCTCAAGAGGAGGAAGAAGAAGCGACCAAGCGCCAGCGCGGTCGAGGCCGTGGGGATGTTCCAGTTCCGTCGGCGGCGGCAGGAGAGTCTTGAGCTCATGCCGCCGATGCACTGGTCTCACCTCGGGTGCGGTTCGTGGTGCCGGAGGCGGGCGAAGCGGTGATTACCCCTCCGCGAGCGCGTGGCGGTGAGCCAGGCCCCTTTCGGCCGGGTGAGGCTCACCGTTTCGAGGCGGTGAAGCACTTTCTCGGTGCTTGGGGGTGGCGCCTACTCGGCTCACCTAACACGTGGAGGACCGTCCTCGGAATGATGGTTTTGTGGCGCAGCCGGGCTTAGGCCCAGCGGTGTGGGAGTTTAACCAGCTGGTACACCTTCAAGTCGGACGGACGGACTTTCGGTGGTACTATTGCTCGATCCGGCCGAACTCGGGGAGCTTTCGTCACGGACTCGGTAAAGGCCTGGAAGCGGCCAGTTACGGGCGGAGGGTGCACAGTCGATCCGGACGGCCGGGAGGGGAGTCGCCATTCTGTGAACTACCACGAGCTCGGTAACTATTCTTCCGATCTCGACCTTATCTTATTTCGGCGAGCCAACTCTCTTTCTTTGCGAGACTTCAAGGCGAGACCGTTAGAAAATTTGGGTGGCGTCTTTGCGATCGCGAGATTGATCTCGGTCGGGATTGGCGCACATTCTTGGCGAGGAGAACCTATTCGGCCTTCGACTTTCACGAGCTCGTCCTCAAAGATCTTCTTCCTCGAGGTAGCAATTTGGTCCGTCTTATTCCATTTATTTCAGGCACAGGTGCCTTTTACGCCTTACTAATCGTTCCCGACCTCAGCCCAATCATCCTCCCAACCGACCATGAGGGCGTCGACCCTCCCGGCCCCAGCGAAGAAGGCCTGGCGAGGCCTCGCCGAGCCTCGAAATCAACGGCCAAAGGCCGGGAGTCGCCGGCCGGGGGCTTCAGCCGGCTGCAGGCGGCAAAGGGCCTCATGATTGCGCCAGGGCGCCGGAGGCCCGACTCGGCGTCGGCGCCGCCGGCGGAACTACCCTACTTGGGCACCACGCCCGGGAAGGAGGAGGCGTGCGCCTGCGTCTGAAGTCGACCCCAAGGTGCTCGGGGACTTCTTAGGGCTAAGTCCCCACCGGTGGAGGAGATCGGCCCGGTCGGTTGCCGGCCTCGGTGGGCTGCCGCTGCAAGTGGCCTGTCGGTCGTGGACCCCGACCAGAACGCTACCTGGGCATGCTCGGCCAGGAAGACAACATGCTCACCGCCATGGCGCCGCTGCGGTCGGGCCATGGTGCACATGATCCAGGTGGCGAGCAATCCAGGCGGCCGCTCTGGGTGAAGTCGGCTTGGCGAGTCCGACTCCGCCCTTGCCGCTTCAAGTCCGGTCTTGCGAGGCCCAGGCCAAGATGAAAGAGGCGGAAGAGGGCTAGACAAGGCCGGAGGCTGGAGGATCGAAGAAGGCCCACAAGGCGAGGTGGACTCCCTGCGGTGGAGGCTCGGCGGCCAGTCGATGAGCCCGGTCCGTCGCGAAGCAGATGATTGAGGAGTTCAAGGCCGGAGGAGTATGCCTACGGTGAACTCAACTTTTGTTTTTGGCGGAGGGCGTCATGGCCGACATCTCAGAAGCGGCCGGACTGGGATATCGGGTTCCTGGCCGAGGAGGTGAAGAAGCTCAGGGCGCAGTACGGGATGCCCGAGGCTGAGGGCGGCCAGTGATAGGGCCTTGTACTCTGTTGTCTTCTCTTTTTTTTTTTTATTTACTTCTGTAATGTACTTCACCAGGTCGGCCATACCGATCTGGATTTTGTAACCTTTTTCGGATTAATTATAATGAAGTTTTGAGTTCAGCTCTCTTTGTTCTTGTTCGGCCTTTTCAATTTCTTGTTTAAGTTCTGCGCAATCATACATAACTGTCTCGACGTCGACTCATCTAACTAGGTCGGCCCCGCGCTGGGGTCATAGGAATAACTTAATAATCCAATGATTTTAAACAAGTGTTGGTTCCTCCGGGGTGGGTTCGTATCCAGTCTGCGCCTCGTAGGGCGGCATTAGCTGGTTACGAGCCCTCCGGCGTGAGCCCTGGTGACCGATCTGGTGACTTGTTTCGTTCATGTAACGGGTGAGTTCAGTTCGGTGTACCCCTTTCCTTCAACTAAGTAATCAGATCGGTCGAGCTCATATGGTCGGGTCGGTCGCAAGGGATCTGTCCCCAGGCCGGTCCGATGAGGCCGGCCGTGTCAAGGAGTGGGTCGCCGTAGCGGACCTAGTCTGTTTTTGGTTGGACGCCACCTTGGTGGGTCTGTCCCCAGACCGGACCAGCGAGGTCGGTCCTTTCAGGGAGTGGGTCGCCGTAGCGGGCCTGGTGGGTCGCCGTAGCGGATCTAGTTTGTTTTTTGGTTGGACGCTACCTTGGTGGGTCTGTTCCCAGACTGGACCAGCGAGGTCGGCCCTTTCAGGGAGTGGGTCGCCGTAGCGGACCTGGTTTGTTTTTTGGTTGGACGCCACCTTGGTGGAGTCGTCCCGAGCCGGACGGCGAGGTCGGCCCTTTCAGGGAGTGGGTCGCCGTAGCGGACCTGGTTTGTTTTTTGGTTGGACGCCACCTTGGTGGGTCTGTCCCCAGACCGGACCAGCGAGGTCGGCTCTTTCGGGGAGTGGGTCAGCAGACCTGGGTCATTAAGCCTTGGTGGGTCTGCCCCGCGGCGAACTGGGGCACGATTGCTATGTATTGAACTCCGAATTCAAACAATTCAAAAACTTCCATTCATTACTAGTGAAAATATTACAGCTGACTTGCCATCATTTACAATTTTGAGATATTTTACGACTCTATAGCTATTGGAAGTACTTCTTCAGGTGCTCGATGTTCCAGGGGTGGGGGAGCTCAGCCCCTTCCGCCGTCCCGAGGCAGTAAGATCCGTTGTAGAGGGCTCTGAGGACTACGAAGGGTCCTTCCCATTTCTCGGCCAGGGCTCCTGCGGCCTGGTCTCGGGTAGCGAATAAGACCTTCCTGAGTACCAGGTCTCCGACCTGGAAGCCGCTTCTTTACTCTGGTTGAAGTACCTAGCAACTGCGGCGTTTGTATGGCTCGGTCTGGCGGTCGGCGTCCATCGCTTTTCCTCGACAAGTCGACCTCGAGCATAAGTCCTGGCTATTTGTTTGCTCGGAGAAGTGCCGAGTTCGGTATGAGGCGGCTCGACTTGGCGGTACTATAGCATCCACCCCATAGGCCGGTAGCGAAGGGGTCTCTCCGTCTTTGGTCCTACATGTAGTTCGGTAGGACCACGGGGACGGCGGGAGCTCGTCGCCCACCCTCCTTTCAAGTCCTCGGTCGGGTCTTGAGTGTGTGCTTGATGATCTTGTTCCACGGCCTCCACCTGACCGTTGGGTGGGGTGGTTCGGCGTAGAGTAGTGCTTCTTGATCCCCGGATCCTCGCAGAAGGACCTCAATCGGCGGTTGTCGAATTGCCGGCCATTGTCCGTTATGATGGACTCGGGTATGCCGAATCGGCATATAATTGACCTCAGGATGAAGTCGGTCGTCTTACGCTGCGTGATCCGAGCTAGGGCCTCACCACCCCCACTTGGTGAAGTAGTCCACGGCCACTATCGCATTTCACTCCGACCGGTTGGCATGGGTCCTATGAGGTCGATTCCCACTTGCAAAGGGCCAGGGCGAGCACATGAGTGAGCTCGGCGAGGAGCCGCCAACCTGGGCGTGACGCCGGCACTTGTCGCGGCGCTGGCGTAGGCAATGGCATCCTTCTTGAGGGTGGGCGAAATATCCTTGCCTCAGGACCTTATGCGCGCCAGGGCACGACCACGGAATGGTTACCACACGTCCGGAGTGGACCTCGCCGAGTACAAAGGTCGCCTCCTTCTCAGTCAAGCACCGTAACAGAGGGCCTGAGAAGCTGCGCTTGTAGAGAATGTTGTCGATGATGGTGTAGCGGCAGCCACGATGCGTGAATCGCAGCCGACTGGGGTCCTGCGGGGCCCTACCATCCTTCAAAAGGACAAGATTTCGTCCGTCCATGAAGTGGGGCCAGGTCAGTCAATCGTCGTGACAAGGGAGGGTGAGCTATGGCCGACCTCGTCAATCGGTTGATTGGTACAAACTCCAGTTCCTCTATCCCCTCACTGGTGGCGAGCCGAGCAGGGCGTCAGCCAAGTTGTTCTGAGTTCGGGGGATCTGCCGAAGGACGACCTCATCGAAATTTTTCATTTCGGCTGCAGCTAGGTCGGAATAACTGGTCATCCGCTCGTCCTTAGCAAGGTAGGTGCCGTTGAGCTGGTTGACGACGAGCTGGGAGTCACTTCGGACCTGGAGGTGAGAGACACCCATCGCCTGGGCGTATCTAAGGCCTGCAATCAAGGCCTCGTACTCAGCTTCATTATTGGACGCCGAAAATGAAAATCGCAGGGTGGCGAAAGACTCAATGAGGGGCTCAGGAGCACGAGCCCAGCTCCAGAGTGTATGTCCGTCGACGAGCCGTCCACAAAGAGCGTCCAGGGCTCGACCTCGGCACTGGGACTCGGTGGTGGCGGGCTGAACTCGGCTACGAAATCGGCCAGGGCCTGGCCCTTGACCGCGAGCCTAGGTCGGTATGAGATGTCGAACTGTCCGAGTTCTACCGCCCATTTGGCGAGCCGTCCTGAAGAGTCCGGCCGGAGCACTGCCGCGGGGTAGTTCGTCACCACCTCGATGGAGTGCTCGAGGAAGTAAGGCGAAGCTTTCGAAGGCGGTGACGAGCGCGAGGCTAGTTTCTCCATCGGGATGTAGCGCTTGCGGATCGATGAAGGACTGGCTCGTGTAGTATACCGGGTCTTTGGACATCCCCTCAATGCGAGTAAGGATCGAGCTCTTGCATGCTCGGAGACGGCGAGGTAGAGCGAGAGGCGTCCTCGGCCTGGGCTTCGGCAGAGGAGGTCGGGCCAAGTGTTTCTTGAGCTCCTCAAAAGCTTCACGGCACTCGGGAGTCCATCCAAGTCCTTCCCTTTCTTGAGGCCTCGAGGAAAGGGCGGCACTGTCGATGGCCTTGGACACGACCTGCTCAGGGTCGCTTATCCAGGCGGTGAGACTACGGACCTCTTTAACCTTGGTGGGAGGTCTCGAGGTTCAAAGACGGCACTAATCTTCTCGGGTTGGCCTCAATGCCTCTCGAGCTCACTACATAGCCGAGGAATTTTCCGGACTCAACCCCAAATGCACACTTTGCCGGGTTCAGCTTCATCCTACATTCCCTCAGGACCTGGAACATGTTACCCAGGTGCCGGACGTGGTCAGCTGCTCTGACACTCTTCACCAACATGTCATCGACGTATACCTCCATAGTAGTTCCGATCTGGGACGAGAACATCTTATTGACCAGGCGCTGGTACGTCGCCCCGGCGTTCTTCACCGAACGGCATGACCTGGTAACAGTAAAGACCTCGGTCCGTCACGAAGGCCGTGTGCTCTGATCCGGGGATACATGGGGATGCGGTTATAGCGAGTACGCATCCATCATACTGAGGAGCTCGTGCCCCGCCGTGGCGTCGACCATCTGGTCTATCCGAGGTAGGGGGAATGAGTCCTTGGGGCTGGCCTTATTAAGGTCGGTGAAATCTATGCAGACCCTCCAGCTACCGTTGTTCTTCTTGACAAGGACCGGGTTCGCGACCCAGGTCGGATACTTGGCTTCCCTGATAAAACCGATTTCAAGTAACTTATCCACTTCCTTTGTCAAGGCCTCATAGCGCTCCTGGTTCAGCGGACGTCGTCGCTGCTGCCGAGGTCTTACCGCGGGGTCGATGTTCAGCCGGTGACAAGCCACTGACGCAGGTATGCCTGCCATGTGCGAGGGCTCCCACGCGAAGACGTCGACACTACCGCGGAGGAATTCAATAAGGGCAGAGCGCGTGGACTCAGCCAGTCCCTTTCCGATCTTCAGAACCCTGTCCGGTTGCCCTGGCTCGACCTCGATGGTTTCTAGCTCTTCCATAGGCTGTGCGCTCCGGTCCTCAGGTCGGCCACGTGGGTCGACGAGCTCGGCCGTGGCGACGGTTGGTCCCCCGGGCCGACCTCGGACTGAGGGTTGGGTGACGTCGCATCGGCGGGCTGCGGCCTGATCTCCCCGGACTGTCGCTATCCCCGCTGGGGTGGGGAACTTCATGGCATAATGGTAGATGGAGGTCAAGGCCCTGAGCTCGTACAGGAGGGGCCGACCTAGGAGGGCATTGTAATTGCCTGGGAGGTCTACCACGATGAAGGTTGCCATGACGGCCCGTAGACATGGCTTTTCCCCGAGCTCTACCAAAGATCGATATCCGCCGACCCGGCTCGATGGCGTGACCGGTGACTCCAACCCGCAGGGCCAGGGGGCACGGGCTCAGGTGCCGCTCATTGAGGCCCATGTGGAGTAAGGTCCTGAGGTATAGCAAGTTGACCCCGCTCCCGTTGTCGATCAGTGTCCGGTGTACGTGGGTACCATTGAGGACCATACTGATGACAAGGGCGTCCTGGTGGGGGTGGCGGACGTGAGCCGTCGGCCTCGCAAAGCCGATCTCCTGGTGCTCTGACGGGTCGAGCTAGTCCTTATCCTCTGCGGCGAATCTTGGTAGTCGTTGCGAGGCCTCTCTCGCCAATCTCTTGCGGGTTCCTTGACCCGACGAAGTGTTGGTTACCCATGACCAATGTATGGACCTCGCGTGGCCGCAGCGGAGGCCGTGGGGTCCTCGGCCGAGGTCGGCCGTGATCGGGCCGTGGGGCGACGAACTCGCGCAGCTGCCCTCGCCGAATCAAGCCCTCAACCTCATTCCTCAGGTCCCTACAATCATCGGTGTCGTGCCCACCGATGCGGGTAACGGCAGATATCTCTCTGGTTACGGCTCGAGGAGGGTCCTCATCGCGGGGGTAGGACCCCGATCCTTCACATGCATTAGTACGCCTTCGGTGGTGTTGAGGACGATGGAAGGACTGGAACCTCGAGGGCTGGTCGAAACGACCTCGCGACATGGGGGCTGATCTTTGAAATCACGTGGCGCTGGGCCGAGCTGGTGTCCTTCTCCTTGCCTTTCTCCGGCCGGGGTCTGGGCTTCGTCTCGGTCCCTGACGCCTCCTCCCGATATGGCACTCGGCTCTGTGAGAACTCATGATATGTCTACGGATTCTCGTGGGTGACCACGGACCTGGACTGCACTGAGGCCGCGCACGCCGCCACCAGGGTGTTTCATCCGACACGCTCCGATTTCAATGTATCGATTGTTGAACCGCTCCACATAATTCTTGAGGCCTCGCCCTTCCTCGCTTAACGTCCACTAGTCTCTGCTTAGGGGTCGACCTCAGGCGAGACCCCATAAAAGCTGCTTGGAACCTGGTCGCGAGGTCTCCCCACGTCTTTATGGAATGCGGGGGGAGCTTCTTGAACCACTTCATGGCCTTATCCCCTAGCGTCAGAGGGAAGGCCTTGCACATGAGCCCATCGCTCACTCCCTGTAGCTCCATGAAGGCAGTGTACCTGTCGACGTGACTCGTCGGGTCGCTGACTCCGTCGTAGTTCCCTTGCTGGGGCAACTTTAGTTTGGCTGGCATGAGCTCGGCCTGGATCTTAAGGCTCAGCGGGGAGGCCTTCCCTACCCCGGCCGGGGGGCTGGGGGCCTTCTCCCGGGCCTCTAGCTCGGCGACCCTCTTCGCAGGAGCTCGAGCTCGACCGCGGAGGTGGGGTGCCGCGAGTGGGGGGGCCTTGCGTTTAGCCCTGTCCCTCGTCCGTTCCTTCCGGCTTATGGTGGGGGCCGAGAAGCGTCGAAGACGGGGGTCTTCCGGATGATCTGGTTCCAGAGTGCCCGGGGTGTTGATGGGGCGGTGGTCGGTCGGTCTTGGAGATCGGCCCGAACACGAGACGGCGCTGGCGCGGCGGCCGAGCCGAGCGCCTGGTGGGTGATATGACGCCGCCTCGGCTTGTCACCGACTGGCCAGAGGTCGGCCACAACTGGTGAGGTCGCCCGTACCGCCAGACCTGGGCCGGAGTGACCTCACCGGTTGCGCGATGCGACCTCCGATCGGGTCGCCTATTCGAATGAGGGCGTATTCCGTCTTTGGGGTCGGAAGTCTTTGTCACTCACCCAAGTCTTGGACGGTCATTTGTGACTCATAGTGTGCTTTGGTAGAGCCGGGATGTGTTGCTGAAATACAAAGGGGGAGCCCTCCTTCTAGCGCCAATTGTTGACGTCGAAATCAGTAAGGACTGATTACTTATCAACTGGGGTAGGTGTCAGGACCTGGATAGTAGTACTGAAGAAGAAGTAAAATGTATAAATGTATATCGTCCGAATCGGGCCGTGTGTTACAGAGAGTTTTTTCTCGCCCCCTAAATACATGCTAAGTGTTCTATTTATAGTGTGAAATCGGGTAGGGAGCTGTAGATCATCATTGCGTCCGAAGACCTAGGCCCTGGGTAGGTGTAATGATGTCTCTGCGGCACCTGCAAACCGTCAAGCATTTAAGGCGTTGACCTCGGAATCTGGGTACACCAGATGCATTAATGGAGACGAGATTCTCTGTCGGTTGCGCAGTGGTGTCGTGGGTGTCGGATGACACGTGGATTGTCCTTGTTGCCCGCCATGCAAGTGGGGATCGGCACGAACGTGGCCGAAGCCGACCTCGGCCCGGGTGGTCATTTGTGAGGGGAAGAGTTCTCCGTGGGTTTGCCGACCTGGGCCCTAGGGCGTCGGCAATGGGCTTAGCCGAGCTGAGCTGGGCCTCTCCGCCACATCACAATTGGGGTAAATTCTGCGATTAATCCGACCTGGGACACGTGACACGTCATGGCCGACCTGGCTCTCCTGTACGTAGACGAGGGGTCCACGTGGGGGCGCAGGCCTGGGCGCACTCGTGCCACGTCACCAGGGTGCCAACATAATATATTTTTGAGTACAAAGATTTTGTTACTTATTTCTATCGTTCTATGGCATAACATATTCATTACACAATTGCAAAAATAAATTGACTTCTTTTTCACTCACAGAAATCAAGCATTTATTTGGTTAACATATATATATATATATATATATATATATATATAATAGCAAGCTTTTTTCCCGCCTTTGCACATAATTTTTTAAATTTTTTAATTCATTTTTTATTCCAACTCATCAAATTTTCCCTCCAATGCACTTAATTGATTTTTTAATTCATTATTATTTAATTACCTTATTTTATCATTATCATTAAATAACCATTATTATCCTACAATAATTAATAATAATTATCTTCATGTTAAGAATAATTGATTATTATTTATTTATTATCATTCACGTCCCAATGTGAGACCGGATTTTTTTGGTTATATCCCAATAATTTGTCCCATCACCATCTTCCAATTGAATTAAATTCAATATTAATAACTAATTAATTAATTAATTGTATTTTTTGAGTAAATTAATTAATTGCATTTAGAACAATCATGAGGACTTTTTTAATGAGAACTTTTTTTTTGCATTTTCATGAGGACGTTTTTATTTAATTTTTTTTTTAATCTAATTTTGTTCCTAAATTGATATACATACATCCTAAGAATTTGTCAATCAATCTTGCACACAATTTTTTTAGTTTTTTAATTCATTTTTTATTCTAACTCATCAAGTTTCCCTCCAATGCACTCAATTAATTTTTTAATTAATTAATTAATTAATTAATTACCTTATTTTATCATCTATATATATACATCTTCCAATTGAATTAAATCCAATATTAATAATTAATTCATTAATTGTATTTTTTAATAAATTAATTAATTGTATATTTTAGAACAATCACGATGACGTTTTTTAATGAGGACTTTTTTTTGTACTTCATGAGGATGTTTTTATTTAATTATTTTTAATCTAATTTTGTTCCTAAATTGATATATCCCCCAAGAATTTGTCAATCAATCTTTTACACAATTTTTAAAATTTTTTAGTTCATTTTTTTATTCCAACTCATCAAATTGGAATTAAAAAATGAACATAATTGATGTACACGGGAGCAATTAAATTTATGTACAATTTAGGGGTAGGATTGGACTATAGTTCATTTTTTAGTTCATCCGCTGTTTTTTAGTTCATTTTTTTATTCCAACTCATCAAGTTTCCCTCTGATGCACTTAATTAACTGATTTTTAATTACCTTATTTTATCATATCTTTATATATAATACTTTCATTTTTAATTGTTTTCCCGCTCAAACTTAGTACAATTGTTTTTTTTTTTTTGGTTCTTTTTTCTTTCCTTTCTTTGTTTGTGTCTTACATTGAACGCGCCTTTGGTATACTGAGAATCCCTCACACATTAGTAAAGGAAAAAAAATCACGCGCTTTCTTTACCCTTGCATTTCTCGGTCGATTGCATCCGAGATTCCCTCTCATCCAGATCTCTTTTGGCTCAAACCTGTCGAGTGATTGAACCGAATTGATAATCATCAATCACTAATATTCGATTCTTTGCAATCAAAACCCTATCCTAATTGTGGGCATACCTAAATCTTGCAGTGATATACTCGTGATTTCTTCTTGCGATTATCTGTCTTGACATAGCATCTGATTATCGTTCAAGATGGAGATCGGAGCCAAAAGAATCAGGATGCCTAACTACATTCAGGACGATATTAACAGGATTCTCAGCCCTAAAACCTCCTACATCTCCTGCTTGTCGGTGCTTTGGATTCTGGTTTCGAAGAAGAAGTACACCTACACAACCATGACTATTTCGTAACTTTTCTACCCCAAAATCTTCCTCTTTCTATCTGTTTATTTGATTAATTTCTTTTGGTTGATTGAGTCTGATTTGTGAATCCTAAAACTTTTATGCCTATTTCCTTAACATTTCGAAGGTCGAGTGAGTTTAAATTTTGAAAGTTTTGGATTTTGCTTCCTTTTGATGCTAAATTTTTGGAGGAAAATTCATGATTTGCTTAATTTTTTATTTATAGTATTTGAAGAAGCAAAATCGGAAGCACCTTCTTGAAGGGTTACGGAAAGTTAATGAAGGTACTTTTTCATCTTCGACTTTATCACTATGAGCATGTGTAAATCTGGGTTTTGAGTGTCAATTTTTATGTGGGTTTTATATAAAAAGTAATTTTGCTTTTGAAGGATATTCCTCTCCTTCTCCATCAGGTATAATCTTCGTCCTTTCATTCTTTAAATTCTTAGTTTATTGCTCTATCAATAATATGATGATTTACCTGAATTAGCATAATTCTTTGGACTCATAATTTTGCCAGCAACATGAGGCTTTTTTTTTCCCTATTTCTCAAATCCGAGCAGTCTCCTTTATATATTATCCAAGACTTTGCGACAACAATTAGATGTTTGTCTATCTTTGATTTGCAGGCTTTATCTCTAGATTTGATATTAGTAGTCCAAATGGTTTTTACATTATATTAAGAGTAAATTAGGCCTCAAGAGAATGCACCTAAAAAGTTATTGTGCACGCAACAATGATGGCTTATTCAAGAGTTAATTAGCGCTCTGAGAAGTTACAATGATATTAATCTTAAAGTAAAAAAATAAAAAAAAAGAAGATCTTTAAATTTGACACATGATTTTATTGTATTTTGTAGGCTCCTTTTATGTTAATATGATTGTTATGGTTTAATTTATTATCGGGCCATGGCCAAATACATGGAAGATAGTGTGGCTATAATATTATGAGGGCGGTAGGAGTGGGGTTTTTAGTCATTTGCCTGCTTTTTGCAAGAAATTTGACCGAGAAACGTGATGGTAAGAAAGCATTTCACTACTGCCAGATCTTTTTTGGATTTTTTTATTTTATTTCTCGCCTACCTTAATCTATCTACTACTACTGGTTTTGAAGATTACTGAAATGGAACAAATGAATTTTGTAAAGGACCAAACGTCGTTCTTATAGTGGAGGCTTCCTTCATTGAAATGCCACAGAATCTATGAAAAGATTGTAAGCTTTCAATTTCAAGTAATGTGAAAAGAAAAGTAAAAAGGAGTAGTTTTTCTTAGCTTGTGTAGCATTTTCAATTCAAAAAATTTTGTTTTTTCCTATGCAAAGACTAGAAAATTTTGTGGGATTACTGATTAGTGAGAGTTTAGGTATGAAAAAATCTTTTCATTAGCAAGATATGTTTGCGTGTTATTCTCACTGTGTTTTAGTTCAGACTTTGTTAATATGGCTATCTATATGATTAAATACATCAAGCTAAATGGTCTTTACAAAGACAGCTTTCTTAGAGGATGAGTGCAACCACATCAAAAGTTCTTTACTGTGATATTTTTTATTGAGAAGTTCATGAATCACGAGAAATCTTCACCGGTAAGATTCCTGTTTGTTGCTTCAACTATTTATGAATGGTTATCCGGTTTTTAACATTGGGTTGAGTTGAAGTGAAACAGCAAATGGAATGCGTTATTGGTTGCGACTAAGTAAAGGCTCTCACTGCTATGAAAAGATATCTATGATGTGGAATAATCATATGGTATGCTTTATATCAATGAAGAAAATCATAGAGTTGGAGGTCGTTGAAAGGTAAGATACATGTTGATTATGCAGCGAATATTTCAATTGTAGCTTTCTTTGAAGTGCTCTATTGTTACTTAAAATGATTGTTGGATAAAGACAATACAAATGGAGCGATTGGCATTCTATGTTTTTTTGGTGATTGTATTATTACAAGAGCAAAACTTCGAGCTACTGAAACTTACCTTCAACAAAGAATTAGTCCGTAGAAGTACCATTAATCAACACTACTTGCAGAGGAATGCTCGTGATACTTATGGTCATACTTGCATTAGTTGTAGACTATGGTCTTAAGAATATCCATCTTGCTGAGAGAGGTATATTCAGAGATTCTTGTGGCTGTGTTCTTGCACTCTGTGTAAGCTACAGATAATTTTACTGCTGAGATTAAAGCCTTCCGCTTGCACCTCTAATATGATCTTTATAGCAGCACAACTTACATCTAACGGAAACGAGGTAGATTAATTAGCTAATCGAAACTAACATATTTTGGCATTTTGAAGCCGGATCAATCCCAAGTACTTCATATTTGGTTAGGACACTAGATATAATGATCTCTTGTAATAGGTGATTGCTGATTCTCCTTGTAATGGGTCTTACTACAATTTCTTTGATTTTATTTTAATGCTTAGGTCCTCTATACAGTATCAAATGCTTTTTTGCCAGCAATTTTATATGAAGTTGGATGTGGGGAAGTGCTTTCAATTTTGTCGATGTATGCTTGCAACTTTGACAGTGGTGTTGAAAGTGCACGGGTTAATTATGTTCATTTCTGAGTTTATTACATTCGGATGTGTTGATGATATATATATATATATATATATATATATATATATATAAACTTTGTGTTTTCCTCCTTCAATAATCTCTTGTGTGTTGGATCATGAATGAAGTTTGTTAATTATCATGTATGGGGTCGAGAAAAGCTGTGGAAGCTCCTTCAATAAACTACCTGTATCGACGTATTGTTTGGAATGTGAATTGTTTATGCATCAATTAAATCAAGAAAAACAGAGAAGATCCATAGAGAACTATTTCAGTTGAGTTCACTTCTAAGAATACAATATAGTTATGAGTAGGGTGTGTTTGGGTAAATTTTCAATTTTTCTAAAAATAATTTTTAGGTTGAAGAGTAGTGTATGGAATCACAAGAAAATATAGAAAATATATACGTACCTATATTTTTCTTTTTGGCAACACCAGAATTATATATATATATATATATATATATATATAATTTAATTATTTCTTGAAAGGAAAGGGTTTCCAATAATGCAGATCTTGGTTAATCACCACGCACAAAAAATGCGGCAAATAATCAATCCAAGCACAATCACATGTTAAACAAGATAAGATAAGAACATTTTGTTCATTGTATTGTACTGTATAATTCTTTGTTCACACTTGGGATTGTGGTTGGATCAAACTGGACGTGATTTTCAGTTTACTGGGTAATAATATGCTCTTTTTATGATTTAACAATAATTAGTGATATACTACTTCTATGAAACAATGTATTAATTTATAGCTTCTATTATAAAATAAGACATTTATGGTCTATCAAAAAATTGATTTTAAATTAAGGTGTTATTATATCTGGTGGTCACCATTTAAAAGTTTGCTAAGCAAAATTTCCTTTTTTGCTTTTTTTTGGCGCACGGTGTGGCATCTCGAATTCGGGGCAATCCAATAAGGAAATATCTTACCACTAGACCAAACTCCTTGGACAAGTAAATTTCTTATAGCCTTTTTGTTTTCTTAAAAGCGTATTAGCAAAACTAAGAAATTATTAAGTAAATGGCTTAATCATCAAATTATTTTCCCATTTAGATTATTAAGAAATTCATAAGAGAGTTTTGACCTTTGATGTGCTACCATTATATGTTCAACATGGATGCTTAAAGTGTGCCGAACTTAAAACTATTTTAAAAGATAAGTAAATGGTTTAATTCCATCTGGTATGCTACTATCTCTCAGAAGTATTATATTTTATAAATTGAAAATTTTAGTGTCTCTGTACCCATGATTGTAATTGTCTCGCATTTGCATTCATAATGATTTTATGCCTTTTGTTTTCTAATAAAGCTTTTCCTTTTATGTAGAATGGCCTTGTGGGAGACGAGATCGAAGGTGAGGGAACCAATGAAGGTTTTCGAAGATAGAATAGTTAATGGATGATAGATGTGAGGCGTAGATGAATTGGATTGCTTCTTTAGATGTTTTAATGATGTTAACAAAAATGATTTTATTTATGCATTTTTGGTGTTGTGGAAAGCAATGCACATAGTTGTATTAGTTGTGTTGGTGGTATTGGTAGGGTTGTCGGTAATATATATTGATGTTATGATGAAAATTTTGAGACTCTTGATATAAGTACTAATGGGGTGGATTTTTCCAAAATACAGAGGAAACTCTGTTGAATTTGTTAAAGAATCGTACGGATTTTGTTTAACCCTTTTTTAAAAAGCAATGTAATTATTTGATGAATGTGTCTTCCCGTGCAACCCACGGGTGAAAACGCTAGTATATATAATGTAAGGGTGGGGCTAAATGCACCCACCACTTTACTAAGTGCACCCATTGAATTAAAAAACAAAAAAAAAAAAAAATAGCTTGTCCAAACTACCCATACAAAGTGTACCCATATTCTTTTTTTCTTTTCTTTTCTTTTTCCTGTTCGCTGGATTCACAGCGAATAAGTTTTGTTCGTTGTGAATGCAGTGAACAAGACTAAAAAAGAAAATTGAAGAAGAAATGAGAATTTTTATCTGATTTTTCGTTGGAAGATATATTTTTACTATAATTTTTTGCAATTATTTTGACAAGTAATTTGAAATGTCTTTTAAATTTTTTGCAACTACTTTGCCAATGAATTTCAAATTTTTTTTATGATACAGTAATTTTATCCGGTTAATGTAATTTTTTACAATCACTTTGATCATAAATTTCGAAATTTTTTTGATGATACAGTAATTAATTTTATTCGATTAGTATTGAATACAATTATTAAAAAAAACTTTGAATAATTACAAAAAATTTGAACAAAAAATGATAACAAAATTTTTTATTGGTAATTCTTTCTTTTTTTTAATTATTTTTTTAAAATTATGTGGTGTTCACTTTCGAGCGCGTGAACTTTTTTTATTTTTATTTTAATTACACGAGAAGGTGGGGGTAGAGTTGAAATATTAGATAAAATGAGTGTATAAAATAAAGTGATGGGTATATTTAGCCCCACCCATAATGTAATAACGTGTTGAAAAACTTCTGGTATTAAAAATTACACATAGAGTACAAAACTTGCACCTCTAATCCGGTTAAAAGGTTTATAATCAGATTCTGGGGAAGTCGCAATGATGATTTAAATAATGCAGAGAATTTTAGGTCTTTATTTTATTCTTTTCGTTAATATGAATGAGGTAAAACTTATATTATATTAAAATTTCATATATATATATATATATATATATATATATATATATATATATATATATATATATATGCTAAATGGCATCGTTTGAGAAATAAAATGGTTGAATGGTGGATCGATCCAATGATCCGGGTAAAACGAATATGGTCCAATACTATACTTTTGCAATTGATCTGCATTAGTTCCAGATTTGGTTTTTGTTGATACTTGAGAGTTACTACCTTTTCCTTATTGCGAAAAGTTTCAAGACGAATTTTTGCCACACAGCCCCACCCCTGAATGCAATGGCCCCCCGAGGGGGTTGCAGTGAAGAAATCTGTCCCCACGCCTCCCCCCATGGACCTGAAACTTGCTGTTCCTTACTAAGGGCATCTCCAATGCAATGTTTATGTCTAAAATATAAAATTTAAAAGACAGATAGAGATATGATGATTATTTTAATTGGAGTAAAATGGAGGTGAGTGTAGAGGAAAAAGTGAAAAAAGATGAGAGATATGGAAACAAATTCAAAAATAATAATAAAATAGTAGTGAAAGATGTATAAGTTGATGTTTGATTTTGGACATTGTTCAAGAAACGAGGTAGAAAAAGTGAGAAAAAGTGGGATAAATGAGATAAAAGTGATGAAAGAAAATGAAAAATAGAAAAATACGGGACCCATTCAATTTTTTGTGTCTACATCTCTCCCTTTTGGACATTCCAATGAGACTCAATGCATTAGAGATGCTCTAAGCCATTATATTAGACCATCTCCATTGCAATTATTAATTGGCAATCCCATATAGCGGGAGAGATAGAGCTACAGAATATATATATATATATATATATATATATATATATATATATTTTTTTATCGGTCTTACATTTTCTTCTATTTTTCTCAATTTTCTCACTTTTTCTCACCTTTTCTCTATAAATTCCCCTGTTACTTTTACATTCCCACATCCACATTCACATCCTTCACTATTATTTTATAATTATTTTTAAATTTATTTTTACATTTCTTCTACTTTTTCACATTTCCTTCTCTTTTTCACTACTCCTCTATTTTCTTTTCAATTAAAATAATCACATTCTCTCTATTTCTCTCCTTCACACCATTCCCCCAATTCACATCCCTAATGGAGATGCTCTTGTGACGTTGGATGAGTGTCGTCTAGATTGTTGGTTGCATTTACGAATCAATGATGAGGTCAACCCCAAAGGAAGGATTGGTCCGTGTGAGATAAGGAAAGGCCAAGTCTCTCAAAAACTTATTAACATGTTTAATAATCACATCGGTGATGTGGGGCATCTCTACATGATGTCGCCCTAGTGGTTGTTCCTTGAACTTGCTTTTCGTTGTCAGTTCATGAGATGTGCGAGAAAGAAATGACTTTTTTTTTTTAATTCTTTTTTTGAATACAAATTGAGGATCATATGGGTGGGTTGTAATATCTCGAACTCGGGACAAACCGGTAAGGGGCCACCTTACCACTAAGTCAAATCCCTTGAACGCAAGAAACCAATGACTTCTTGGCCCATGTCAAAAAGTTGTAGATCAACACCAATGAAGGTACCTTTGATTGCGAAGGAGTTAATCAGGCAATCCAAATCGAAAGAGTGAAAAGAAAGGAAAATTAAAGGATCACAATTCCGACCAAAAGTTCAAACTATCAACTCAAGGACGGCAATGTTCTATTTATACCAAAAAAAAAAATGTTTAACCTCATTAAGAAATATCATAGTGCTTTCACATTCTCAACACTAACCCTAAGAGCATTATGCTAATTAAAGAAAAAGACATATCATAAAAGCTATTTTGCTCTAAGCTAAGTTGTCAAACCTGATTTAAGAGTAGTGTTGGCACCACATATCACTAGAACATTATACCTACGAGTTAGGGACCTCAAAAGTGAAATTGAAGGGCTCATTTGTAAAGGTCATTTGAAGGAATTCTAGGAAAGTTTAGTCGGCACTTTGACACGAACATACGCAATAGTGTCCTCGTTGGGGTGAATTATGCAATAGTGTCCCCTCTACTAGACATGAATAAAGGACAATTGTCGCAAATTGGTCTCTATTTTACGCATGTTATCCAAAATCACCATCACCTTTAAAATTATGGCAGTCTCATCTCTAATGAACCATTTTTTTAATCCTTTGGACCAATTTTCCGTTGTAAACTGCTTATAATAAGATGAGAAACTTTGATCTTAATTTTTAAAAGAGAAAATAGAATGAATAGAGTAAAAAATAATAATAATAAAAATGTAGTGTAGCAAGAACTTCAAATAATATTATAAGTGCAAACGAATCATATTTTTTATTGGTGGAGCTAGAAATTTTGATTTGCTAGGGTCAAAAAATATTCAACATTGAGAAACATCAAAGAATAAATTTTTTTGGGTGGCAATTTTGTGGGGGTGACAAATGGAACGCAGCGTGATGTCGGGAGGGCGACCGCCACCCCTAGCCTTTGTCCACCGATGATGTTTTTTTAAGAATATTAAAATATATATTTCGGGCTCAATTTTTTTTTTTTTTTATGTTTATGTTTTTGAAGATTTTTCTTTACTTTATTTATTATATTTTTAAAGGAAAATAGTGATAAAAATTTTTACAAGTTACTAGGTGCATGTTTAGTCAAGATTTCTTGCCAACAGTATTGGCAGAATACAGTGGCAACACCTCCATTTTTTTGGAAAAAAAATTGTGGGGCCCACACGAGCCTTCCATCGTCAAAAGGCAGTTATGTATTATTCATATCACTTAACGTAGATACTAATTTTCTTTTTTAAAGGACAGTGCATGTTCTCGTTGGCAGGAGAACATCCGTGGGTGCACGTTGGCGAACAAATTTTTATGCATTTTTCCTCATTTTCTTTTAAATTTAAATCTGATCAAACCAACACACTAAATATCTCATGGGACTTACATGTACCTTACAAATCTCTACCATTCAACTTGACTCATTCGATCTCCTATTTCACATCAAAATCCATTAAGAAATATAAAAATTTAATCCCTAAGTAGGTGTTGGGAAACTCCTAAAAATGTACTTTTAGGTGTAAAAAAATAGCGAGAATAAGTGAAATTAAGTTGTGGAGATTTATTAATACAGTGAATCCCACCGAAATATCTGGATGTAATTTATTTGATCAAATTTAAATGTTCAAAAGTAGAAGAAAGTATGCAGAAAAATTGTTTTGCAAACACATGCTAATAAAGTTTTTTTCCTTTATTTTTTTGAAAAAAGAGTGTTCCAATTTATTCTTCATTTGTTTTCTTTTGATCTAGATACCAATTATCATAATAATGTTGCAAACAGTTGGTTAAAATCATGGACCACATTAACTCTGTTAAAAAAATTATATTAATTGTATAATTTTTAACCAAAAACAAAAAAAAAATGAAATAAGAAGAAAATGCCAAAATTTACATCAACAACTATTATTATTATTATTATTATTATTATTATTATTATTATTATTATTATTATTTAATGTAAACATCCCGCATTCAAACAAGGGAAAAAATGTAGTGGAGGGGCCTTCTACTATATTTTTTCCCTTCATTATATTCCGCTTTTCCTGTATTTTCCCGACATTATTCCTTGTTGATGGGTGAAAAGACCAAAACTTGGCTTTTTTAACCCAATATTGGAAATGCTTTTAGGTCTTCGTAGAAGATGAAATTGATCTAAGGGCATCCCCAACCCAAAACTCTATTTTACAGTTTCAAAAACTTTAAAATAGAGTTTTGCAAATTCTAAAAGGAATCATTTTGCAACACCCGCCCCAGTACGTCCAGCGGCATCGTACTAGGAAGGGCGTTACCTGCGTGACGTCACCGAGCTAACACATGTACACACATTTTATGAAAGCCCAAAACGATAATTTACATATATATATAATGTGCTAGCCACAAAAGTTCTATTACAAAATAGTTGAAGTTGACAAAAGAGTGTTCTTATGCACACGTGACCCCAAAATCTTTTCCCTTCCCATTTCGACACGCCGACAAGCTCACGTACGAGAGGACCCTGCGCCACCTCCAGCCTGCCTCCTACTCGCAGCATCATCTAAACATAGAAAAGAACACACGTGAGTCATAATGACTCAGTAGGAAGAGACACAATGCATATGAACATCACATATTGCCTTCGGGCCCATTGCGAATCATGTGTTAGCATTGGCGCCTTTATAAACATTTGGCCGGCCTCGTAACATCATTGGGGCGTAGGTCCCCCATGAGGCCATACTATCGGTTATTGGGGTGTAGGTCCCCCATTCGACCGATGTATCATTCATTGGGGCGTAGGTCCCCCATATTTGGCCGAAAACATAACATTAATGCAACACATGATAGGCAAACCAATCCAAACACGCGTGACATATGAATGCACATGGACGAGACATACATATTATAGCATTTGGCAACATGAGCATATCATAGACCAAGGCTAGAAGGCACCTAACCTTAAAGAATCACCATATCATGCAAACCATGTCATACGTTGCCAAAATTATGCAATTAGCCAAGGAAACTTGCATATATAGCTATCTAAGGATCATTCATGTATTTACTTACCTCCTACATGGGTGATTTATCTCAATCCTACCTCAAAAGACAAGAATTCAAGCTAGAAGATTGGTTGGAGAGCTCCCTCTTCTTCCTTCCCTCTTCTCTTCCTTTCTTCCTCTTGATTCCAAGGTAGTAACTAGAAATGGTGAATGATCTACAAGCCAAATACCATGCCAAAGTCTTGAAATCACACTTGGACTTGTTCTCTAGGGTTTTGGGGAGTTAGGGGTCGAAAATGGTGGAAAAAGACCAAGCCAACGTGTTAAAACTCAATCCAACAGTTTCTGCCGACTTAAAATTACGGCCGTAAGTAACTAATACATTTACGGCCGTAACTTCCAAATTTACGGCCGTAACCCATAAACCTTACGGCCGTAACCTTATGATACGGCCGTACCCGAACTTCCATACGACCGTAATTAGGCTTCTGTAAATCCATGCATCTCACCCTTCAAGAATTACGGCCGTAACCCATGCTCCTTACGGCCGTAACCCATAAATACGGCCGTATCTCCAAATCGTACGGCCGTAATTCCCTCTCTGTAAATTTTGGCACATTTTCTCATTCCACAAATTACGGCCGTAACTCTTTCACTTACGGCCGTAACTCGATAATTACGGCCGTAACCCTTGAACTTACGGCCGTAAATTTCGATTCTGCAGAATTTTACAGCAGCCTCGTTACATGCTCGGGAGGCCGTTTCGACACTTAACACCGTACATAGCATCACAACGAAGTCATCAAGGGTCCAAACACATATTCATCACCTCATGAGCATACATAACATCATAAATCACATGCAGAAACGGACGGGGTATTACACATTTTCTCCAACCACAAACTCTATATTAGACTCTACACCTAATAAAATATGTTATCTATTATATTTTATATTTTATAAATATCCTAATATTTTATATATTCTCAAACATTAATTATTTATATATTTAGTCGTATTACATTAATTAATTATATAATCTCGTAAAAAATTACGTTAATAATTTTTTAAAAAGGAACTTCACATTCGAGTTTTAATTACCATGTTGTGTTTTTTTCTTACCAAAATTAATCTATAGATAGGTAAAAATAAATAAATGAACTATGTTAAAAAAAATCTATTGCTGTTGAAAAAAAATCAATTTCAACTAATTAATTAATCATACATAATTAAATATGATACGGGACACAAACAAAATAATTCAGATATGAAATTGACACATTAAATTATATCAAAAATAAAAGAAAAGCAATAAAATAAAATAAAATAAAATAAAATAGAGATGTAGTTTGGACTGCATCTCTACAGTTGAACTGCAAAAATACAGTTCCATTGGCTGGGATTTCATTTCACTGGATTGCATTTCCAAGTGAAATGCAGTCCCATGATGCAGTTGGGTTGGAACCCAGCCGGACTGCATTTTCCCCAAAATGCAGTCCGGTTGGGGATGCCCTAACGGATAATTAGAGCAAGGATGGAAGTGAATTGCACGATATATGTGATTGAAAGGAATGAACATTTTGTGCATAATAATGGGAAAAATTTCTAATACTCAAGAAGTATAAAACACTTAATACTCTCGATCAATGAAAAATAATTGGTTCCCCGTGTCTACTTATCAGTGTTCTATTGGCTAAAAGCACTGAACTCGGTGTACTGCAATATTAAAAATACTTTCCTAATAATATTATTTATTTTGAGAAAGAAATTATTATTGTGCTTGATTAGGGTGATAGCCTAACTTCTTTACCCTTTTTTATTTTTTAAATTTATTAATGTTTTTGGTTGAACTAATCACATCTATATATATCGTAGGATCTATATATACTATACAAATCTCCACAATTGAATTCCATTTATTCTCTTTCTTCTTTTACATAAAAATTCATAAAAAAACATAAAAAAAAATTCAATCCTATCATCCCCAAATTTTTTTTTTTTTTGGCGCTTAATAATCATTATTATACTGAAAGAAAGGCATCGATCCGCATCAGTCCTCTCCAATGAATCCTATCCGTGCATAACAATTGAATCTACGGTTTGTGTGGTTTCTTGACACAGCATACTCAATTTGGGATCCTCGTCAATCAATCTCCTTCCAGATCCTACGGTGAAACGGCACTTAATCCAACGATTCGAAATCTGTCCCCTCATTCTTCCAAAACCCTCGAAAATTTTCAAATCCTCCCGCTTCTCACAATTTCACCCATACCCCAATTCACAAATCCTATAAATCCACATCCATTTTCACAACCAACAATCCCTCAAACCCTAATTTCATATATTTTTATCAGCATTCAGCGCCGGTAAACCTCATCGATGGCGCGTACAAAGCAGACAGCAAGGAAATCAACCGGAGGCAAGGCACCCAGGAAGCAGCTGGCGACAAAGGCGGCTCGAAAGTCGGCTCCGGCCACCGGAGGAGTGAAAAAGCCTCACCGTTTCCGTCCTGGTACGGTGGCTCTGAGGGAAATCAGGAAGTACCAGAAGAGCACTGAGCTATTGATAAGGAAATTGCCATTCCAGAGGCTCGTTAGGGAGATTGCTCAGGATTTCAAGACTGATCTTCGGTTCCAAAGCTCTGCCGTGGCAGCTCTGCAAGAGGCTGCTGAAGCGTACTTAGTTGGACTGTTTGAGGATACCAATCTGTGTGCTATTCATGCCAAGAGGGTCACTATTATGCCCAAGGATATCCAGCTGGCTAGGAGAATTAGGGGAGAAAGGGCTTAGAGGTACTGGATTTTGTGTTGATCCAGCTTTGTTGAATTTGATTCCTTGTTTATCTAGTTGATCTATGGATTTTGGATGTAAAAATTTGTGACGATTCAATGAATGTTGACTTTTTCAATCTCATTGTTTGCTCAAACATCTCTCTTTTCCGTTTGATTGAAGTTCTGATTTGGAGCTTCACCGAAATCTTCTACATCAGCCGTTGTTAGGTAGTAATTTATAACAAATAATACTATAACAGATCCATACACTGAACGATACTTAATCAAATCGATTAAGTTTTGATACTGTGAACAGAGTAAAGCAGAGGAAACTTGACCTTAACGGAAAGCAGATTGTGAAGCTCAACATATACAAAGCTAAAACCAATAAAAAAAAAAAAGAACCAACAAATCCAGCAAATTATGAGGATAAACATGTCAATATTACAATATAGGTGATGATATTTTGCAAATCGTTAGCATGCTATCTTATTTCATCATGAGACCATCCCAGGGACGGTTCTCCTTTGAGTCAGGTGAGTCGGCCGCTTCAGGCCCAATCCTCCCGGGGACCCATTTTAGTCCGTTATACCTTGGGGTTCAACTGTGTATTATGTTTTTTTCAATTCAAGGATCCAAATTTAAATTTATTGCAAGCTTGTAGGCAGAGACGGAGGTAGTGTATGGCTGCAGTCTACGGTCCAAATTTTTTTTTCCCATGAGTGTCCATATATTTGTCTAGCACAGTAGACGCACAGAGCAGCCAGTGAAGAAGATGACGTTACAGTGCTGAATTTGGGGAATCGGGTTGGGGCCTTTGCATGCTTTTAACTTTCAACTTTTGGGTCAATATTAAATACCCAAATCCAAACTTATAACCCAATTGTTATTATTATTATTATTATTATTATTATTATACAATACACTCGATCCAAACTCATTTTCTTCCGGCTTCCTAACTTGTGTTTCGTGTTTTAGTATTGTATATTTATTTATTTATGTGTTCATTAATATTTTACTTTGTAATTGAATTGAATTTTGAAATAAATGAAATTTATTTAGTTCAATTTAAATCTAGCTTTGAATTTATTTTTTTTAAAAAAATTTTGATTTAGCCATTTAAGCATAAGGGTAGTTAGAATTTTGTTAATTAATTAATTTTAGACAAAGAAGTCTTAAGTTTAAATGGAATTTGTATTAAGTATTTTTTCTTATTAACTCTTGTTGTATTGGATTATATTTTAATATTATATAATTTCTCTATATTTTGGTGTATTTATGTATATTTTAATCAAATTTTAACATTATTTAAGTAAATATTGTCGGTCAATGGTCAACATTAGTTGATCAATGGTCAATAGTCAATGATCGTTCTAACAAAATTAATTTTCTGGATTCGTCCCTAATTTGCCATATATGTAGGATTTTTTTTCTACCATTTGAAGCATTTTTCGTATTTTTCCTAATTGTTATGTTCTACATTTAGTTTGTGATCTTTTTTTCTTTTGTGGAAGTTGAAAGGGTAGAAGTTGGACCACGTCCACCTATAAAAATAAATTAGACCCATCTCCCCATTTTCACATTATACAATCTCAACTTACTGTTGAAGAATCTGAACATATAGTTAATGAAAATGTGGTAAATGGTATTAATTTACTATTTTGTTATGAAAAATATTAATCTCTTGCTTATTCTTTATACTTTCTTTTTTTTTTTGGCTAAAAATTTTACTGTGACAAATGGCGTACAGTCCCCCCAACTCGAAATCCTAGCTCCGTCCCTGCTTGTAGGCCTATTTTTTAGTAAAACAATGAATAAATTCAAGTATTGAATCTAAATTTATAGGCTCTTTTTAAAAAAAGAAATTTAGGCCCATTTTTTTGTCAATATTTATTTATTTATTTTTAAGATCTATGGGTTATTTATGTTGGCCCCGACAGAGTTTTTTTCTTTTTACTTTGCGTTGAAGTGTTGACTAAACTTTTTATATTTTTTGTTACCTTATTATTATGCATTTGACTAATTTTTACTGTGGCTGTAATTGAGTCTCCTGTATAGCTCTTTATATTATTTTTACGGAAAAAATAAATAAAAGGTGCCCATTTTTTGAAATTCTTGAAAGTTCGACTCAAGCCCAGCGAATTACAGGACCGTCCCTAACCCATCCTATCCCTTGCTTTGGCTCTTGCATGACAATAGGTCTCGTTAATCGTAAAGCTTGTTGGACATTAGCGTGCAACAAATTAATTTTTTTATGCCTAATTATATTAATTTGTTAATATATATATATATATATATATATATATATATATTCACTTCTAAACTACACCTAAAAATCATCTCTTTCAAATATAACCAAACAACATTTCTAATGTATGGCTATAAAACCCCAAATTTGGGAGTGCAAATTTAGCTTTTTCCATCTTGGTTGGAATGACCTCATCAGTGGAAAATACCGTTTTCCCATGTACAAAATATATATATCCAAACGTTTCCTTTTAAAGCAAAACCAATGTTGAGGGAAAAGAGCTCAAATTTGGGTTTTTCTGTCCATGCACACAAGCTCAATAATATGGGAGTGTAAAAACCTACCTTTGGTTGCTTTTTGGGGTGGGGAAGGTAAAGAAGACAGGAAGTGGCCAAATTTTGCCCATCATTTACCTTTCTCCCCTTTCACTTTTGTGACCTGACATTAGTCTTGCTCTTATACATTATTTGACAATAGGTTTTGTCCCCCTTATTTTTTCTTTTTAGATTTTTTCCCTCCAATTGTTTTGCTTTAACATTAGAAATGCTAAAAGTCTATGTTTCATAGGGATTTAAAAATATATATATATATATATATATACATATATTACAGATGTTTAGTAGAAAAATAAAGAAACTGTTGTGAACGAGAGAAATTTTTCATTCAATTCTCGTTATTGAATTCATTACAAGTGACCCCTATTTATAGAAAAATATTGGGGCACATCGTATTACAAATATTGATCTAGTATACAATAGTCATACACACAATAAAAACATAATCATTACATTTTATCATTACTTTTTCTTTTTCTTTTGCTTTTCCCCTTTCGGTGGCTTTTACCTTATGTTTTACAACACTCCCCCTTGAATGGCTATTGGTGCATCTGTCTTTAAACTTGTTTAGAGAAAACTCAATGGGAGAAAAACTTCCAAACTTGAATGATCATATACTGCTTCAAGAAAGCTTCGTAGAATAAAACTTGAAGAAAAAAAATAAGTTGCTCCCCCTGATAACGATCATTCTTATAGGAGTTCATATACTGCCTCGTTAAAACCTTATCAAGAAAACCCAATGGGGAAAAACTTGATCAAAGGAAAAAGAGTACAGCTACTCCATTTGGTTCCGTATCTTGGAGCTGATATATTCACTTTGGTGAAGGATTTCAATATCATCATTTGATCCCAAGTAATCTCTTCGTTATCAGCTGATCCAATAGGTACATTTCGTTACTTTCGTTAGTAGTTCATGAATATGCCTCGTTAAAACCTTATTAGGAAAAACCCAGTGGGAAAAATCCTAATGAAGGAAAAAGAGTACATTATTCATGTAAATACGCCATGAATGTTACCTCGTTAAAAAAAAACTTTGCTAGGAAAAACCCAGTGGGACAAAACCTTAGCCAATGAAAAAGAGTGTAACACATATTTTACACAAGTATACTTCAAGCGTATCAAAATCCTTTAGGTAAGTATCATATTTATCACTGTATCATATTCAGTGCTCATTTGTAAACAATAATCTCAATATCATATTCTCACTATATCGACATATATATAAACTAAAATTTCCTTTTGACATTTTCTATTAGTTGTGATTAGGCTGCCTCATTAAAAACCTTATTTAGGAAAAATCATTTGGGATAAAAACCTCAAATAAGGAAAAGAGTACAGCGTATAACAATATCAATGCTTTACGCTATTACAAGCAATGTCATTCATTTAATGGTTCTATATTTATTTTCTCAATCAAGCCCGTATATATTTTAAGAGTGTATATTTCAATATTCTTCGATATATCTCAATATCCTCATTATCGTTAATCGTATGTAGCGCTACATTTTCATACTGTGTCGACACTTTCCAATTTCATTTCTTTCCCCATAATGATATAATTTATTGAGATATCTCATTATCAATCCTCTTTTAGGATTGCACAATATACTTGAGTCTATATTCTCTTCAAAATGTATGCTTCCTTTATCAAAATCATCTTCTATCATTTGCTTTGATATACATATTTGGGGAACTTTTATTTAAATAATATCAATACTTCGGGCTTGCTAATTTGTCAAAACATATATAATTGATATATGAGATCGTTATTCATATTTGAATTTCAAATTGATTATGCATTTCATATATTATTTTCAACTATTAATACTCCCCCTCATGCTAGCAACCAAACTCAGTACAATTTGTATATATCCTCAATATTTAGCTTTAATGGGGGAATTTATTTAGTCTGTATTTTGTTCTCGATATTGGCAAATCGATTGGAGGACTTTAAATATTTTGCCAATTATATCCCACTCGTATGCGCATATCATTTGTTTACGGCCTTATTCAAATTATTGGGATATATATTTACTAATTTTATCGTTTGATCTGGAACTCATGCTCATATCGTGTGCTAATAATCTCATAAATTTCCTGGTGCACATATGACTACGTAGTAAATCCACATCATATTATATAGTAGTCAACATAAAAGGGTGAGTGGGCCCATATATCTCATCCCTTATATATGTTCCAGATATATTTGGGATTTATTTCCAATCATTAGCTAGCAATCATTTATCGAGAACAATCATTGGAAATTTCTTCCGGTTCTTGATTTCAATAAATTATTTACATCAATCGAACCGGAATCTATATAGTACTCAACATGATTTATTACCGTCATCACATGCATAGCCAACCGACATATCACGTCATTCTTTGGGTGGCATTATTACGATTACTATTGAAACGTGGAATCTTATCTCATACGTTTCCTGTTACACCACCGTTAAACGCGAGTCTTACCTCATACGCGTTTATAAATCATCCGAGCACTTACAATATTCACCTAACAAGGGTCCAGATATTATAATGGATCATGTGCTGAATCTTCGTAAATACTATCCCTCACTGCCGATCAAAATTCTAAAGAGAATTTATCTATGTAGACTTGAAAGATTAAGGATACTAATGAATAAGGGCATTCCACAAGATATTCGATGGTTGATTGAAGCAAAGGTCCTAAGTATCTGGTGAGGTTTCGATTCCTTCTAAATACATGCCTGGAATGGGTAAAAGTAGTTTTTCAAGAAACGCAGAGCAAAAGGTTAGGAGGATGCTATAAATGTGCTCGGTGGACTTGTGACACTCGATGTAAATCATGGGGTACTTGTCCAAAACCGAGAGGATAAAATAGCATTCATTAAGGATGGATTGAGTAAGGAGTCTTTGGATGATATTCAATGCTCTTGAGACACATCCTAGTGGACACGTACAAGGTGAGCTTATGGCCTTATGGGCTAAATTTAAAGATGAACAAGAACGGTATAGTCTTGAAAATCTTACTTTAAAAGATCCTGTTTGTAAATTTAGTAGAAAAATTTAGTATTATGATTTTCTCAAAGCAAATTGGCGTAGATCGATGTATTTCGCGTAATTGTAAATATCGTATTTTTTTTTTCGAAATATATATATGTATGTAAATAAATAAATAAATATATTTATATATAGATTTCAGTCACCGAAAGTGTATGTCATTTCATTGATATTTTTCTACTTTGTTTTCTTTTTCATATTGTCAAAAGGTAAATAGTAAAATCACTTATTGGTTTGAAAATTTATCTTTAAATAGAGGGTTCATGTATCTCTTATTTATGCGTTGAAACTTTAGTGTAAAGAGAGGAGATGGAGATGGAGATGGCGATGGGAATTTTAGAATCATCTCATGCAAATCAATCTTCACCTCACCTGATTAAGACTGTATGTGTTCTTGGTGGATCTAGACTTATAGGTGATATCCAATATATAGATATGGCAAACCAACTTATAAATGAGTTAGGGAAACAAAACATCAATATACTGTATGGAGGGACCAATACCAAGCTTTTAAAGAGTCTTACAATGGCCGCACAATTATGGGGGATAAGAGTGTCAAGCGTATTACCTTTTCATCAAGTTGGAGCTAGCAATCGTATTGGATCCAAAGATAATCATGGGTTCAAATTTGGTGATGCTAAAAACGCATGATCTATTCATGCTGCATGATGTACATGATGAACAATAGTGATGCTTTTATTGTCCTTCCAGGCGGCTATAACACACTGGAGGAAATATTCAATATAGCATCATGGGCACAGTGGAATTTTCATACCAAACCCATAGGTTTGTTGAATATTAATTATTTCTTTGATGGTTTGTTAGCATTTCTAGATCGAGTGTAGATTATAAATTTATTTCTCGTCAATGAGAAATATACTTGTTTCGCTAATACGGTTCTTTGATCTACTCATCAAGATTCAATCATATGTTCAAGAATCTGTGGAAGCTGAAACCCGTCGATTACAGACCATTGGTGTCAAGCGGAAAAGAGATCCTTTGGATCTTTCATTATGAACCTGAATGTTAGGGATGGCAGAGTTACGGAGTATTTATACTCTCGAGACGCATCCCTCATTTACGGGTTCAATACGTATTTCCTTTTTGTATTTTTATATATTTTTGAGTGTTTATTTCCACCCTTTGATATTCTCAATATGTTCCGTTTTGTGCATCTTCTAGAGCAATAATAATATCATATTTTGTTCGAATATAAATGTCTATTGTACCATTAGCATATTATATGCTTCTTCAGTATCGTTTTCTTCTCATATCAATACAATCTCATATCATCAATAGGATTATTTCAAATGATCCCACCATATGATTCATTTCATTTGATTTGTCAATTGGGATCTATTGAGCATTTCTCTTTTATATATTTATTCAACGGTAACTTTTGGTACCTCTTACTCAAATGTTCTCCATCAATATTTAATAAACGTGGAGAATGAATATTCCTTCATTAAATGTTTCTTTGAGAGTATTTCTCGTCATTGTATCAATGTATCACAATATATTAATCTCATAATGAGATTTTCACCATGGTATATTTTCTTTCTCTTTTATCACCATGGAATTCTTTGAGCAATTTATCAACACATATATCATCATTTGCTCAAATCTCTTTGTTAATATCAATATAACATTCTTGTCAACTATATGTAAATCGGTTACTATTATTTAGTACCAATCGTGGGGTTTAATCCAACCACATTGGTAATATATATTCTAACTGTGTGGTATAACCCACCACATTTGAAGTATAAAAACATCAATTATAGAGATTAAATTCTCCCCAATAGGTGGTAGAACCTACCGTATGGGAATTATCGCAATAAATATAAATTTAAATTTCAATAGGCGGTATAACCGACCATATGGAAATTATAGTAATAAATGTAAATTTAGATTCCAATAGGTGGTAGAACCTACCATATGGAAATTGTCCATTCCAGTCCACAGTGGTAAAATTATCTACTCCAATCCGCAAAGGTAAAATTTTTCATTCCAATATGCAAGGATAAAATCGTCCGTAACATTTATTTCCCGAATCATAATTATCATGTTTCTCCTATCTATATCAATTGCACAATTTACTGAACAATTATTAACCTTAATTTATTATTAATTATTAATTGGTTTTTTTTTTAATTATACAAACTATTGGGGATTATATTATGCATGTATTATTGTTCCAGTATTTAGTAATTAAAGTAATAAAACAATTAATTCAACTTAGAGAAGAGATTTACCTGACATGTGATCCGTGGCTACTTATCCAATTATCCTCATCCGCGCCTCCACCTCAAAGCTGGACCCATGTATTTCAATAATATTATTTGGCTTTAATAATCCTTTATTTGCTTCACATGCTGTTGACTTTATGGAAAAGAATGCTAATGCTTTTCAGCTTTATGGACATAATATTATAAGCAAAAATATCTTCACACGCTTTTGGCCTTATGGAAAAGAATGCTAATGCTTTATGGAAAAGAATGCTAATGCTTTTCAGTAAGCAAAAATATCCAATCTATATCCGTCTCCCCATTTCTTTATAAACATTCAAATCTTTGCTTGAACTTTTGTCTTTCAAATATGCCCGCAGTTGAAGTGGCGTCATACATGCCGTATTCATTGGTTCTCTCCAAATTTCTCGTTGTCTGCAAGTATAGTTAGCTATATCTGAAGAAGGTTGGTGATGATGGTGGATATAGAGTATGCAAATGTCTGACGAATTAGGTAATGCAACCATTAAAATTAATAATATATATATATTAATTATATTTGTATACGATGATTGATAGTGATGATATGTATATATGTGTGTGTATATAGTGGAGAGAGAGTTGTGTGAGTATGTGTGTGTGTGTAAGCTCATACATCAGCTCTTCCGAAGAGATCGAACAATTGTGTGAGAGTTGGGGATGCTGGAAAAAATGGAAGAAGCAGAACAAAGTAGTAGCAACGGATTTTTATAGGCGCAGAAGAGGAGTTGAATATGTTATGCAGAAGATGAAAGCTTGTCATATAAAATGAGGATTTCCAATATTGAAGTCGGATGGAGTTTGATTTTAATTGAATCATGAAGAATAATTGAATCTACTATAGTAAAAATTGGTTAGAGAATTCGTGCTGATAACGTGTTGTGAACGAGAGAAATTTTTCATTCAATTCTCGTTATTGAATTCATTACAAGTGACCCCTATTTATAGAAAAATATTGGGGCACATCGTATTACAAATATTGATCTAGTATACAATAGTCATTCACACAATAAAAACATAATCATTACATTTTATCATTACTTTTTCTTTTTCTTTTGCTTTTCCCCTTTCGGTGGCTTTTACCTTATGTTTTACAACAGAAACGTAATATTAAAATTATAAAATTAGCAAAAAGTAGTATAAATTTGGGCATTGTCTAACTTTTGTATTGGACAATCACCCAATACAAGACTAGGCGATTGCTCACTGAAAAAGGGGCAAATGGGGCAATGGCCTTTTTTTAAAATCAAAAATTGCCTCATGCATTACAATACCATCACAATCTACAGGCTCTGTGTTTTAATACCCAAAAATCGAATAATTTTAATTTACAAATCAGTCCCACTCATTTTCTCTAATAAATTACTAGTTATTGAAACATTTTCATAATGGGTTAATTACTGATATGTCAGTGAAGTTTCCATAAACTTTCAAATATGCTATTGAAGTTTAAAAATTACACAACATACCACTAAAGTTTTAAAGGTTACACCACATGCCCCTCTATTGACTTGTTGGAGGGAAATCGATGACTTGGCCGTTAAATGAATTACTTTAAGGATGTTACAATATGATCCAAAGATCAAAATGAGCTCCGTTACATGCTATAAGAACCCAAATTAAGATAGAAATATAATTAAATAAATATTAGTTAATTAATTAAAATTTAAACGCCATCAATAAAATTTTCAGCCAGAATCCATTGCCACATTTAAGCATTAGCAAAGTGGTATTTTTTTCACGAACAAAAAAAAGAAAACTAAAATCGAAATGGAACTGAAACGTATTCTTAGAGAATTGAGATTGAAGACGCAAAAGTTTCAACTCAATTCCGATTCCCCTATACATAAAATAGCAATAACGTCCTTACGTGAACATGATCTGTTCTATAGACTCTTACCTTTGTATCTTTGAGTTCTAAAAAAATGATAATAATAATAATAATAATAATAATAATAATAATAATAATAGTAAAGTGAAAAAACCCAAAATTCTACCCAAGTGAATCGATAAACGTCGACTGAGAGGGGTCATATTTCATTCCATAGCCTAATGCTATAGGGAAGTCTGGTCCCAAAATATTTCCGAACTTCCATCGTATGAAATTCGAGAATACATCGAGAAGAGTCAGCGTTCCCTTTGCTATTTCCGTCTTGCTATAATTTCTTCTGAATTGTTTGAGCAGTGTGATCTTAGTGGAAATACTAGAAAGACGATGCTAGAGAAAATCGGATTGCCCCCAAAACCATCACTTCGGGGGAATAATTGGGTGGCCGATGCTTCACATTGCCAAGGATGTTCTTCGCAGTTCACTTTCATCAATCGCAAGGTTAGGTGCTTGTATTCTTAATTTGTTTCTAATTTTCTTGATTCTTCGAAGTTGTATTTTTACGAGGTTCTAATTGATTCGTGCGATTTTGGTGCGTGGAAATATGATTTCCTAATTATGATTTTGCAATCCTCTTTGATTCGCATGTAATAAATCGGTTTTCTGGCTATAAATCAGGATCTTGAATTTCCTATGAATTTTCAGTTATTGTTTAACATGGCAGAAAAATGGTGTCGGGGTCAGCAAACCTCCTCGCCGCACTTGCCCACTCTTCATTCTAAAACCCTTCCTTCTGGTGTCTTTCCTCTTTCTTCTCCCCGATTTCTGAACTCTCTTCTTCCCTTAATCTATTCTGCTGCCCAGCCTCTACTATCCTTCTCTTCTCAGTCTCTATATCTATTTTCTTGTTTTATATGTACCTTTCCAGTTCCCTGTAGTGAAAGCATTTCGAAAATCAGAATTTAGTTCATGTAATAGCATTTATAGTTGATGAAAATTTCATTTATGTTGCCTTTCTTCATTTCTTATGTTCAATATCACCATTAGTTGGTTGGTCGAGTGTTAATTTGACTTGGGGCGTTGATTAATGTTGAGCTTTGCAAAAAAATGGAGCATCAAACATAACGAAAGCGTAACCATGAGCTTTACTACTGTTACCGTCTTTGTATGTTTGAAGAAGTGTGGTCCTTGGCAATAAGTGATCATTTCAATAATTGATCTTGGTAATACAAAAATGTTGAATATTTACTATTTAGGCATTCCTTTTGATATGCTTCATCAACTGAATTCCTATTTTGTTGTACTTGTTAGGATTTGGTACCTCCATTTGGTTTAGTTTGGAGTTTCGTCTTTAACTTCTTGATTAGTCATTAGATTTTTTTGCTTTGAAGATTGTTGCCAAAGAGAAAAAAGAGAGAAGGTAGTGGTCCCGACGTAAATTTCTCGTGCTGTAATTTATCTTCTTTGAGAAATTAGAAAAAACCAAATCCACTGAAGCAGTGGTACGAGGTTTAATGAACATCATCTAATTGACTAATTTATTGACTAGAGTTTGAACCATCCAATTGTTGGAGTGCATAGTTGGCTATTCAGTGCATTCACGGCCCCTAGCCTCTAGCAACATTTGGAGATGTAATCTTTAGGGCTATGTTATTTCAATTCTCTTTACAGATATGAAATACTGGAAAAGGTTCAAAAGACATATGAATGTTGTCTCTATGAACAGCATGTCCAAAGGAGTTGAAGAGGGTGAGAGGAAAAGGTGATAAAATGTTCCATCAATGAAGTTAGGACTTTCTGGACCTTCCGCACTTTTCAGTTAATAATTCATAATCCTCACTCCTAAGGCAAAGTCAAAAACAAAGAAAATAGGCTGTACAAGCCGACATTGAAATGTGATAAATATAATATCTGAACCAGCTTCTGTGATAGTGCAAATGATATGAGTTTTTCTTGTAAACATAAAAAAAGGTAAATCTTGTAGATCCGTGAAACTGCTGTTAGGCTGGAAGATGAGGAAATATCCAAAGGTGACTATGGTGATTAAGGAAAGGACTAGGTTTGAAGGAGAGAGAGATGAGGAAAAAGGATTGTAATCAAGCCATGTGTCCACAAACATGTTCTATTAGGAGCCACTTAACCTAACGGCCTGATAGTTTAAGATATCGCACTATAAAATACAATGAAGTATTGCAAAGGTAGTTGGTGGTTAATTTTTAATAAAACATTTGTTGGGCGTGTGCGCAAAGCACACAGATCAATGTACTAAATTTCCAACCAGTTCAGTCCAAAACTTGAAGAAAACTCAAAAGTTTATGTAAATATAACTCGGTCCACTTATGAAAATTTTTGACACAATTTTTTACTCATGGCATCGTTTTCTTTATTTGTCTAATTTTATGGTCCTCGTGATGTTTTGATGTTCTGGATGGATCTTAATTTTATGGCCCTTGTGATGTTTGGATGTTCTGGATGGACCTTCAGCACCATTGCAGAAGGTGTGGAGGTTTATTCTGTAATAGTTGTACCCAGCTAAGGATGGTGTTGCGTGGACAAGGTGACTCACCAGTGCGTATTTGTGAACCCTGCAAAAAGTTAGAAGAGGCTGCACGATTTGAAATGCGGCATGGGCATAAAAATAAATCTGGAAGAGGTATGTTTTTTTAGATTTACTGCTGTTTTTTTAAATATCCTTCCATGTTTGCTGTGCCATTAGCATCTAGCTCACAGCCATTCATATTCTTTGACATGGTGTGCTTGTTGACAATCTTTTTCTGCTACTCAATCACACTGCAAAAGTATTATTTTTCACGTTTCTCTGCGAACTTCTTTACTTTGCACATTCTTCAGAAAAATTTCTTTTCTTCCTCTACAAGCTTAGGCAAACCTCAATGTCCCCTTTTATAAGTGGAGGTTGAAATCTTTTTGAGAAGGTTCATGTCACAGAAATTCTTGGGTTTTTGTCTCCTTTATTCCTTGCTAAGTTACCATTTGTTTACAAATTTATAAATTGTTTGAAAAATTCGATTTTCGACATTAATACTAACCACACATTAGTACCTACTACTCATTGTTAACCCACTACTAGTCATCATGCTATTCTTATTTATAAACCATTTATAAATTTTCCAAATAGGGGCTAACCGGGCGCTCTTTTTTACTTTATCATTGTGCGTATGTGAATCAGAAAGGAGTCGACCAAACATATTGATGTATTTTGGTCTGCAAGGGTGTGCATGAAATGATAATCTTTTTGTGATTTAAATTGAGTTTCTGGTGGCCTGGTTGCATTCCTGCTCTCACTGAAGTTACAAGCTTGTTAATATTTTATCTAAAAAATTAGCACTGTAATCCATGACCTGAAATTTTCAGTTTCCATACCTTGTTATTGCTTAAAAACGATGGTTTGAACAAGGACCATCTCTCAAAATGAATTTCTTGATCTCTAAATGAACAGACAATAATTTACAAAGATGGATTTGGCTTGTTCAATATGTTTGGTGTATGTTTTATTGCAGTTGTAAAAGACTAAATTAAAGATTACGTATGTTATATATTCCCATTATATGTGCCTGTTAGCCATTACATTTTTATTACACATTGTTACATATTCTTTTTGAAATTTGAACTAATCACATCCACATATCTATGGGACATACCTACATACTACACAAATTTCCACCATTCTACTTTATCTCTCCTATATTATATCAAAATCCATTAAAATTCATTTTTACACATATACTAACACGCGCTATATTTGAATGCTTAAGTATCATTGTCTCTTTTGATTGTATTGTACTTGATAAAGCCAAAAAGGTAAAAATGAAGGCTCTTGGCTATCTTGAGTATGTTTAGAATGTGCTGATATTACTGTTTCATATTTTGTCAATTATCATTGATTGCCTGAATATAAGATGTCAGTCTATCACAGCATGGAAGTACAAAAAGTCAATTGTTAATTCCTGCCGCAATCTGTAGTTTTGGAATATATTGTTAGCTTCAAAAACACAGGCAAATCCATAGAGGAGTGTTTTGAAAACTCAGATTGGCACATTCCAAAATGCTCTGTGATTCAAACTGTATGGGACATCCATACCGTTTTTGTATAATATGATTTCCACCTTATAGCTTAGCTTCTTACAGGTGGTTCCAAACTTGCATCCAAGAAAGAGGATGAGATTTTGAATCAGATTCTGGGTAAGGAAGATGTGCTTTCTGGTCCCCAACTGACTAGCGCATCATGTTCGAATGTTAAGGAAACATCCAGTGAGAGTGAAGGAGATATGAGTAGAAGCATGTCTTTTGATCAACCTCCTCAAGCTTTATCAGAAGTAGGATCTGCTACTCCTGAAGACTTGCGTCAACAATCCCTTCTTGAAAAGCAGAAATACAAAACTTTGAAAGCAGAAGGAAAATCTGAAGAAGCCTTAAGAGCCTTTAAATGGGGAAAGGAGCTTGAAAGACAAGCAGGAGCTTTGGAGTTATATCTGAGAAAAAGACGAAGAATGGCTTCCTCTTCCAGTAGTATGAATGACATTCAGCAAATTAAAGATGATTCTACATCTTCTGGTGAGAATAATAAACTCCATATTCAAAAGAGCAAAGAAAAGGATGATCTTGCTTCTGAACTCAAAGAACTGGGATGGTCAGATGTTGACCTTCTTTATAGTGAAAAAAAGCCTGCAGTGGTGAGTTTGGAGGGTGAGTTTTCTTCGCTTCTCGGAGAAATCTCCCAAAAACCTAAAAAACAGAAGGGAGTTGTTGGCAGTGATAAGTCTCAGGTCATTGCTCATAAGAAGAAGGCTCTTGAGCTGAAGCGCGAAGGGAAACTTGCTGAAGCCAAGGAAGAATTAAAGATGGCAAAAATTCTTGAAAGGAAAATTGAGGAAGAGGAATTATTGGGTGGGGGAGATGAATCTGACGATGAACTTTCTGAGTTGATACGTAGTATGGATGCTGATAAGAACGATAATTTGTCAGCACAGTACAATGTTAATTTTGATTTTGATAAGTTACTAGGTAATGCCGATGATGTTGGTTTAGATGGGATAGTTGAGGTGACAGATGAAGACCTGGGTGATCCAGAGATTGCTTCGACCTTGGAATCATTAGGCTGGACTGAGGACCCTTCTTATTCAGAAGAGACTGGTAATTATGTTGACCCTATTAACAGGGAATCATTGTTAGCCGAGGTCCAAACCCTGAAAAGAGAAGCTCTGAATCAGAAAAAGGCAGGTAATACTAAGGAGGCATTGTCACTGTTAAAGAAGGCAAAAGAACTTGAAATGGAACTTCAGAATTCTGATTCTCACGGAACTGAAAATGTCGGTACTGAAAATGCAAATGACCTGAAAGACACAATCCAAAAATATGCTCCAAAGAGTAAAATGGTGATTCAGAAAGAGCTTATTGCCCTCAAGAAGAAGGTTCTTTCGTTGAAAAGGCAAGGGAGATTAGATGAGGCAGAAGAAGAAATGAAGAATGCCAAGATTCTCGAGGAGCAGCTTGAAGATCTGAATAAAGCTCCAACCGTCAAGCACGTAAGCATTAGCAATAAGCAGACTCCCAAAACTACGACAATTGATCTCGCAAATGAAGCAGAAGAAGAGGCAGATGTCACTGATCATGACATGAATGATCCTACTTATCTTTCACTTTTGAAGAACTTGGGGTGGGACGAAGAAGATAACAAAAATGTTACATCCACCCCTTCAAAAGAAAGTAAAAACACTTCTAAATACACCGGTGACGACTCTGTCATGCAGTCCACTGCCAGCTTTCAGACTGGTACATCTAGAAAAGGCAAGGGAGAAATTCAGAGAGAACTTCTAGGGCTAAAAAGAAAAGCTCTTGCACTGAGACGCCAAGGAGAGGTTGAGGAGGCAGATGAAGTTCTGCAAATGGCCAAATCATTGGAGGTGCAGCTGCAGGAGTTTGAAGCACCAGTACAAAAAGAAATTATTGCCGAAAATAACGAAGGAAAAGAGTCCATGGATGTTTCACAAAATGACCTCTCTCTTCCTCAGGTGGATGACTCCAATGGCTTCACTGGAGATTTAGGAAGCAAAAATAAGATCACAGTGGAGAAACCACCAGTAGGTGGTGAATCAGTGCAGTCAACTTCTACTCAGGCAACTATGTCTCAACATGAGTCAAAGTCCCATGAACAAGAAATCTTGGTGCATAAGAGGAAGGCTGTAGCCTTAAAGAGAGAAGGTAAATTGATTGAAGCCAAGGAGGAGCTTCGACTGGCAAAACTTTTAGAGAAGCAGGTGGAGGAGGATAGATCTTCATCTCTTCCTAACACCACCACATCAAGTGATACATCATCCTCTGATGTGTCTTCTGCAGAAAAGAAAGAGGCTAGTCCACAGTCAGTCTCCAAGCCGAAATCTGGACGTGATCGGTTTAAACTGCAGCAGGAGTCTCTTAGTCACAAACGGCAAGCGCTTAAGTTAAGAAGGGAAGGTAGAACAGAAGAAGCTGATGCCGAATTTGAATTGGCAAAAGCCCTCGAGTCCCAATTGGAGGAGTTAGATGCACAAAAAACAGGGACTTCTGCCGAGTCAGCAGATGATGTTAGTGTTGAGGATTTTCTTGATCCTCAACTTCTCTCTGCTTTGAATTCAATTGGGATTGAAGATACCAGAACTAAGTCCCAAAGCGTTCAAAGACCTGAGGCAAGTAAAGCTGCAACTGTCAGTGTTGGCAATGGTGACGAGGAGAAAGAGTTAGCAGAACGGATTAAGGCAGAGAAAGTGAAGGCAGTGAACTTGAAACGTGCTGGAAAGCAAGCCGAGGCCATGGATGCTCTTCGGAGGGCCAAACTTTATGAGAAGAAGCTGCAGTCTTTAAATTCCAAGTGATGAACAACTTATCATTCTTTAAAGATTGTATGCTATATATTGATTGATATATTATACGTACTGTGGAAGTCGATCTGGATGCATGAGGTTGGTGGTAAAGATGAATTGAATAAACGGCTGCTTGTTTTTCTGGCTTCTATGTATTGTAAGTGGATATATTTACCACTTGTAACTTGAATTTATTAATTTTAACATTTTGATTGTATGTTGCAATTGAGACAGTCTTCTATTTTTTGGTTGAAAAATTAGTATAGCCATAAGGACCATCACTCTCATTTTGTAGGTCTTTAGGACTTGCTGTTGGCATAGCATGGTGAAGGGAATATTCTCTATTCGTGTGAATTTTATTTTTTATTTTTTAGTTAAAAATCAATTGTTAGTCAAATTTAAACATCAATATCAATCACGAATTTTGTATCATCACATTATTATTATTAACATATCTTACGGTCTCTACCATTATTCATCTAAAAGTTAGGTTATAAGAGAAAAAAGTTCACTCGAACGCAAACACGAAGGAGCAAGAGTGTTTTAACAATCCCATTTAAAGCAGTTTTCTTACACTTATTTTTAACTATATATTTTATATATTAAATTATTCCGTGCAAACATCCGTAACATTTTTTATTTCAATAACGTTCTCATGAAAAATCACTTTTTACACTAAAAACGCTTCATCAAACCGGCGTTAAGTTGAATAAACTTGTCTAAGTTGGATCGCCGAAACTGGAATTGGATATAATTACAGAATGCTTACTATTGACAAAGAAAAAGGAAAATGATAATAAAATGTGGCTACTTTATGCACATTTTGTCAAAATTTATTTAACTTGGTGCTCTAAAGACACGAAATCTTTTAAGTTGCAGCAAATAAGATGATGTTGAACGAGTTAAATAAACAACCATCATTTTGCGGATGAGTGGACTGAAGGCAAAAACACAAAAAAAACAAAAACAAAAAAAGCATGTAGGTGTGTGTGTATAATAGTTTCTTAAATTGATTCGAAAAACAAAAAGAAAATCCTAAATGCTTCGTGTGAAGAGCGTACATTTTAGGAAACGAAGCTTGGTGGGGGGTTGGGGTCGAGTGGGGTCAAGGACGAAAAGAGATCGAAAAAAGAGACCGAGCCATCATTTTGTGAGAGCACAGAAATTTGATATTAAGATATCGTATGTTCAAGTATTCAACGTATTAACATACTAAGCTACTTTCCTCAACAAGACTAATGTTTTAAGATAGAAAATCAACTCTTAATATACGTTAAAAGAGATTACATCGTGGCTATACAGAAAGAAACTCATTCACTCCCTAAATCCCTTCAACATTCTTACTACAATGTTACAGAATAGACTTAAGACGCTTTGTCAAGAGAGATGTAATTCTCCCCATACTCAAATCTCATGAAATTATACAACTGCTTAGCCTTCAGCATACTGTTTATCACCATAAGCTCCCTCTGCATATAGCTTAAGAGTTTCTCTGGAGTCCGGAGGAAACGCTTCTGCACCGCCTCTTCTTCGACAGGCACTGCATTACAGTTATTAGTGTCACCAAAACATCCAAATCAAAATTTAAATTGACTAAAAAGCAATGAAATGATACACAGGGCATCTAATGTGCTTCTAAACAAATAATGAAGAAAATAGAGGAGAGAAAGAAATGCTATACCTTAGAGGATGGAGGAGGCAGAGAAGCCTGGCGAACGGCCTTTCCCGGTTCTGTTAGCTGTCGAATCTCTTGAAGCTGGTTTGCTATATTCTCCAGAAGCTCCATCTGCACTCGATCCCTCTCACGATGTTCAACAGATATGCCAAGTTTCTCTCTTTCCTCCTGCACAGTTCTCAACCTTTCTCGAAGCCTGAAAATTTCACTCTCAATTTTCAACCTTTCAGTATCCAGTGCAGACGTTGAACTCCTTCGCATATCAGAGACCAAAGGCCCATCTCTTGGGCCCATTGGTGGAAGCCCAGTTGTCACATCCGAACAGCTTCTCGTGATGTCCACTTCATTTTCCCTTTCAACTTCTGAAGTATCAGTGACCAAGTTTGACCCATTGCCAACGACATGGACATCAAAAATACTAGGGTCATTATGTGTGTCATGTGGATCGCCTGTCTCGGCTACTTTGCAGTCTTTGCTAGAGGCAAAGTTTTTTTGGCCTACATTGAAGTTCTCATTTTCCTTGTGTTCTTCCCCTACTAAGGGTACAGTCATCTCTGGAAAATTACTTTCTTTAAGGTCCCGTGGCGGTGTGTACATGTTATCATCTACAGATATCATCTCTTTTTCTTGAAGCTCCACAGTGCTATCACTACTGCATACTGGCGTCTGCAAAGTTTGTACAATATCATCTGATCCTTTGTTTTCTACTGTCACTTTCTTATCAATAGAAGCGCTAAGCTCTTGTAGAATTAGGACAGGATCCTCATCAGGATCAATTGTAGAATCGACACGTATATGAGGATCAATGTTATCCCCTACATTGCGAGTTAACTGTTGATCTCCAAGAAGATTCATCTTCCTATACACTTCGACTTCCTTTTCAAGAAAGTGCTTCTCCCTCTCTCTCCTCATGAGGATTTCTTTGAGGATGCTCATTTCTTCAGCATCGTAAGCAGATTTTTCTTCTAATATCCTCTGGTATTGTCGAGCTTCCATTTCTATGGACGCCTTCTCCTCCTGAAGGCGTAGAATCATAGCCATAGCCTCGTCTGCAGCAGTTGCAGCAGCATTTCTTTCCTTTTCAAGCTCGTGGTAGAGAGCCAAACCAGCAGCATGCTCTTCTTCGAGCGCCTGTTTTAATAACCTTATTGTATTTTTCTCGTCTTCATTGTAACCCAGGTCTCCCTCGCCATTTTCTTTTGGATATTCGCCAAACGGGGAATTTTCCTTTGTGTGCATATCTTCAGCGGTGTATTTATTCAGTTCAATGCCGTCAAAAACTCCATGCGTCAATCCCGTGGTTGTGGGAACCTTCTCGTCATCTAAGTTCGTGGAAAACTATCTATCAACACATTATACATTTTCCAGACCACTCAAAGAAATAGATTACGCATAGAAACTCAAATCCTTTTGACATTTTTCATATTATTTCCAAGTTTATTCGTGCAGATATGCAAGAAAATATTCCGAGGCATAGTTAGTCCATCTGTCTTGTTTTACACCTTCAAACAGCCATATAACTTATCGTGCCTAAAACTTACAAACTGGTTTTATTTAAGTTCTGTGCCATATTCAAAATCTTGAAACTCATTCCTCCTGACATTCCAAATGACTAAAGGAGCATCTTTTGAATCAAAAGGCATTCAACTAATCAGATCACAAAAAGTAATGCTATTCATCTTCAGTGGTAATGACTACCAATCTAGGTGGAATTCACCTTTCTGATTCAATGTCCAACAAGAGTCGTGGTGAACAAAAAACCAACGTTACCTCATGCAAAATTACTAATAACGTACAATGTGTTCACTTGTCAATTAACGCGATTATGAAATAAATAGACACGGATTTATTCAGTAAGAAAACCGGCCACAGTAACCATATCCTCTCAAAATTAAAGAAAACAGCTTTAATTAGCAATTAAGCCCTAAATCCAACTACAGAGCAAAAAAAAAAAAAAAAAAAAAAAAGAGAAAAAGAGAAAAGAAAAGAAAAGAAAAGAAACGGAAAGAAGGGGACAAAAGGAAAATCATAGGAGCACACTCAAAAACAAAGACGCAGATGTTTATACTTCAGAGTAGTTTCACCTGTTTCAATATGGAAAAAAACAAGGATTAATGGAACTCAGGGACCAAGAGAACTCACATTCAAAGTTAAGAGCATCATCTCCATTATCCACAGGCAGTGAGATACCTCCACTGAATTCATTCGCTTTCTTGTTGGTGCCAGGAGGAGACACAGGAGCACCACCATCTTGGACCTGTGCAAACAGGGGACGATCATATGATGAAGCCGACGAATAATTTCCTCCATCAACACCGCCCATTCTCCGTCGCCTAAATCCACCCCTTCTTGTATAATTTGCTACCCTTTTCCCCTTTACATCAGACCTATCATTTTTCCAATTCAGCTGCCTCCTCTCTACATTCTCTAACCTCCATGTATCTGAAACAGAACTACACGAAGCTTCACCGTCCATAAGAAACCCCTTAACATTACCATTAATAACTTTACCATTTTGATTATTTGCCCAACTTGAATCACTGAAAGGGAAGTTTTGCTTCACAGTTAATTGAACTTTAGCTGCTGTTTGAGTTGGGAAATCAAGTAACAGCTGTTGAACGCAGTGATCCCTATTTGGGGCAGATAAGAAGAGGCCATTACAGGGGCATGGTAAGCTCAATCCAAAAAAACCCATAAATTTTGATGCTAAATATGCCACAGCAGATGCACACAGCAACAAGTAGGCTATGGTAAGATCAAGAAAAGCTCCAATTAAACCACTTACTGTCCACATCTGAATGGTTCTGCATCCCATTTTGCATTGATGATTAAACTTATTTTCTACGGAAATTTAACTCGTGAAACAAACCATTAAAGGGATGCTTATTTCGTCGATATATTAAAGAAACGAGGTAGAGCAAGGAGAAACAAAATTCAGAACTTGATCAAAAGATTTTCCTTCTCTCTGCCCTTTTTGGCTGGATATAAAGTAGGAAGAAAGTAGTAATCCAAAGGAAGACAAGTCAAGACTCGAGCCGGAAAAATCAAGAACCGCCAGCAGCGATGGGAAGAAAATTGGGTAAATTTCAATTGGGTCTCTCAACTTTATGTAAATATTCAATTGGGTCAGAAAAACTCTGATTTATCTCAGTTGGGTTACAAACTTTTAATTTAGCTTCCATTACTTACATTTTAAGAAATATAGATGATTAAAAAGAATATATTGTTCAAAATAAAGCTTAGAAAAAGTATGGAAAAAAGAAGTTGAATTAAACGAGTAAAGCTTCAAATTTTCCTGCTCTATCAATCATGTAAAATCGTGAAAACGTTACTTAAATTAATTATTATTCCACAATGAATTTTCTGCATAGTAGTTAAGTAGCTTGGTAATTTATCCCTACATTATTCTATCATAATAAAACTATCAAAATAAAATAAAAAATATTATTATATTATATATATTAAGCATAAATTTATTGTGATAACTCTTGTTTAAATATCTTCACATCAAGGTACCACGCAATATATAATGATCGATGAGTTCTACTACAGTCATTAAAATATGCGTTTGAAAACTTATTAATAGTTTTATTTAATTTCATATAGAAATGACGGAATATTTTAATTCATATATACAATTAACTAATCTATAAATTTTATTTACTAATATTTGATCATGTCTATTCATTCATAAACTGAAACATTTACAAAGAATATTAATTTTGTTGAAATGGGGGATAAATAATTTTTATCAATTTGAATGACGGGTGACGAGTGCAGGAGTGAGAGATTTAGAGCTTGTTTAATACAATTTATTGAAATATTATTTTTCTCTAGTATCAATTTCAATTATCTATTATATTGATTTTAACAACTTATATTTCAGAAACATTTTTTTTTTAGTTCTCAAACAAATCACAATCACGCATTCAAAAATCAAAATTTCACTAATCCGCTTTTGGACGAACACTTGAAGTTAGAGTTGAAGTTCAATATTTGGAAGAAATTGAATGACCGCTAATGAAATTTATGCCAAGAGTTTTTTGAAAAAGAAGTGTTGTATATTTGATACTATTTGTTAGAATCTTTATAATAATTGATTAATTTTGTTGTATTTGGAATCTCTCCGTGAATGATGATAACATATCGCCTACAGGATTAGGGGTTGTGTACTTGTGCCACTGTCTCTCTATCCTCAAGATGTTCACATTATACAATATACTATACAATGCGATGTCGTTTTGTGTCACCATTCATATGCTGACATTTTGTTTTGGCCACAATGTTTCTTCCGAGTACCACGTAATAATATCAAGTGTGACACGCGTTTACAATAATTCATTGTTTGTATTTCGTGAAATTCTAACGGTGTATTCTCATATCAGATATCTTTAGATAGCAAAAAGTTAAAAAATAAAAATAAAAAATAAAAAATAATTAAAAAATTTTAGATCTTCCTAATTGAAATAACAGGCGTTTCATGTGGTGTAGTATTTAGATTATTCAGTTGGAAATGGACAAGAGTGTTGGAGAGCCCCTAACTGTAACTAGATTGATCACAATTGTGTTATATTATTTTTATCCAAGTTGCCTACGCCTTATTCTCTATTTGAACCAAATTCATCATTTAAAGTAATGTCCATTTTCAATTCAATAATAATAATAATAATAATAATAATAATAACAACAACAGTAATAATATCGATTTTCTTCGTTAAAAAAAAAAAAAAGAAGTAATGTCCATTTTTCCAAAGTTAAAAAATATGTCCATTTTTCCAAAGTCAAAATTTTTTACCTCTAAATTTCTAGATGAAAGGTCAGGGGATGCAAATTAATTAATGAATTCCTGTATGGTAGATTTGATCATTAAAATTTTCATATTATGTGACATGCCCTAAATTAGACATCGAGGTGGGTTTAAGGTAAGAGATTAAAATAAGGGTAATTTTATTTATAAACTTAATTATACAATTAGCGATATTGATCAGAGAACATTAGTGATATGTCATTCTACAAGATTGTAGCATCTTATTTAATTATACAACTAGTATTATTCTTGAGACAAAAACAAATACTTCATAGACCATATATAATACAACAAGACTATCAGTCAAATTCATTTTATATGTTTGTATATAAGTTGAATTATGATTTTATATGCTTCTACTTTGTTTTAGAGTAATAATTGAGAAAATGTTAACATGGATGCATTTTCACTTGAACTCAATTTTATGCCTTTCAAGTTTAGAAAAAATAGACTTCTCGCTTGTTGCTTTAATGCTTTTGACCCCATATGAATGTTTCGGACTTGCGGAAACCAAATTGGAGAACTAGCCTTGAAGTTTGTAATGTTTGTATGAAAATGGAGTATTGTTGTGGGAGGATATTAATATGTTTTCACTGCTAATGTGACAGTGTTACGTTAATATTAATTAAGTGATGACATGGTATTGCCACTTTATTAATTTTATTAGGTAAATTGTCAGGTCAGTAATAAGAACATCTGACATCCTCTCCATCGGAAATGAGAACAAAACGCTGTGAATATATGAATTTTTTTATTCTATTATTCCGAGGAGTCGTACTTCCTTTGCATTGATCATACATAAATTGAAAGGGGACTTACTCATCTAAGAACAAAATTAGTTGAAAACTTGTAAAACTATGTAGTCCCTTCCACATTTTTATTTTATTTTATTTTTGGGGATCGATGCGCTTCTACGTGTGAATTTTTCAACAACATGCAGAAACTAGAAGTTGTAGTTAGTGAATTAAATACTAAGGGTGTGTTTGATTATAAGCCTGGAAAATGTTTTTCGGGTAAATGAATTCCGAGAAAAGGTTTTTCAGGAAAATAGTAGTTGTAGGTGTTTGATTGGATTAATTTGAAAGTTGAAAAATGATATTATTTTCTTTATTTTTGTATTTTTTTTAATGAAATTTAATCATTTTCCTTATTTTTATGGTTAAAGTAAATTATCCATTAAAAAAAAAGAAAAAAGGCCAAACTTTTCCCAGAAAATAAAAACCACATTTTTCCAAGGAAAACGTTTTCCTTCAAAATAAGGAAAAAACGGAAATCGAGAAAAAGCTGAAAAACCTTTTTCAGGAAAAAAAATACAATCAAATGGCCTAAGGTGGAAAAAAAAACTAAAAAATAAATTTTCCTGAGAAAAAATATGGAATCAAACACACCCTAATAGTTTAGTAGAACAATAAATGAGGTTTAATTATATTGCACAGCATGCGAAACAAAATCAGCATGCATTGAAATAAAACAAGAAATGTCCACACTCTAAAATAGTCCTATTCATACTTATATTTTCGGCTCATGTGATATACAAAGTCTGCATATTCAAGGCGTTAATTTAACAAAAGCCTGCATAAATAAATATATAAACCAACGCCAAAATAGGCTCATTATGCTGATGAAAATTTCGAACATGTCGAGATGCTTTTGTTTTGTTCCCCACGTGGGTACTATCCCCACACCATGTTGCGCCTTGTGGTGGCGCCACGTCATTGATCAAAATTAAATTTTTTTTTTATCTATATTAGGTTAAATGAATAATACATAACTGTCCTCAGATGGTGGAGGGGTTCCACCGACCCCTACAAATTTTGTTTTCCTAGACTGTGGGTACATAAGATACCCACAGTGAATACCAGATCATGGCTCCATTTCCAGAATGCGGCAAACAAATTAAAAACCCAAAGCTTTGTTTCTCTAATAAGCTATTACTGTGTATCTAAAGGTGTGTTATCCGCTTCCAAGCAATATAAACAAAAGCAATTTGTTTTTTTTGTTTAATTGGATCATTCCAATAGTTGGGGGCCCACCTGATTGATTGATTTTGGTCTTCTATTCAAAGCATTACCCTCATTACACAGGGCACAAATCTTTGTTAATTTCTTGGTTAAGAAATAATACAAGGAAATAAAGTCTTCTCACCTAGAAAAACAAAATAGTGCAAAATAAACGTAAATCCTAATTAATATAATTATTTTTTTGAAATTGAATAAACTTTTGAAATGATGCATCACATGACCATGACTTTATTGCTAGTTCACTGTCAACAGTGAGTCTCTTAACTTTTTGTCATCATTCAGAGGATGCTGATTTATCTTGTTCACCGTATTGACACTTTTGGACAGTCATGTGCCTCCGGACCCAGCTCGGAACATGCAAAACGCATGGTATCGAAATATTAGTTTGTAGTTTAGAGGTCCGGCAAATTTTCATTTAAATTTAAACTTTTGAAATACGCGTTGGAACTGAGTCAGCTATAGTTAATGTAACAATTGTGTGAAAATAATTAAGTACAAGTATTTTGTTATAAAAGTATAGAAATAATAGAGAGAATTTAGAGAGAATGAATTATAAGGAATTCACATGAATGAATTTCATTAATAACTGAAGCCCTATTTATAGGAAAACTTCGAATGGTACAATCGTAATTACATAATTTCATCAGGGGCATAATAGTCATTCACATAAATTAAAATATAATAATTTACTCCCTCGAGGAGCTCATGCACAATATTATAACACTCCCTCGAATATTTATTAATACAAATGTCTTCTAAATTTGTTTGAATAAAAACCCAGGTGGGAAAAAACTTCCAAATCGATCAAGTGATAAATTTGAATGGTTATATCGCTTCATCAAAACATCGCTTCCCGATGCTCCTATCAGCAGATAGAGTATTTACGTGTTGCCTCATTAAAACCTTGTCAAGAAAAACCAAGTGGGAAAAACTTGATCGAAGGAAAAGAAGACAATTTACTCTATCTGATTTCATATCTTGAGAAGCGGATATCCTTACTTACGGTAAAGGATTTTAATATCATCATTATTTGGATCTAAATCATTGTCTCTATTATAACGATCCAATAGATACATTGTGTCGATTTTTCTTGTCGTCCTCAATATACCATGAATATGCTCGTTAAAACCTTATTAGGAAAAACCCAGGTGGGAAAAATCACAATGAAGGAAAAAGAGTACATTATTCATGTGAATACACCTTTAATGTTGCCTCATTAAAAACGCTAGGAAAACCCAACGATAAAACCTCACCAAGAGAAAAAGAAAGAGAACGCGTATTTTATACAAGTATGCCAAGCATTTCAAAATATTTCATAGATTTGTATGAGTATCATATACATTGGTTCATACTCTTCATTCATTTCCACGTGAATGAAATTTTAGATGTTATACAATATCATGTTATATTTAGTGTATATATGCAATCAACAGTTTCGATCTCATTTTCTCACTATGTCGAGATATATACCTAAATCTCTTCCGGAGATTTCATAGTAGTTGAGATTGGTACGCTTCATTAAAAACCTTGTTTGAGAAAAACCCCGCTTTGGGACAAAAACATCAATCAAGGAAAGAGTCTGAGATATGAATTTCTCAACAATATCAATGTAGATATTTTGAGTTGCATCTGTGATACAATAATACATTTGAAACCTCTTCAAGAGTTTCATTCTCATTTCTCATTAAACCCGTGCATGAATACTTTAATCATAAGGGCATATATTTCAGCATCTGCATTTTCGATGGATTTTAATATCCTCACTATTATTGATAGTATGTAGCGCTATCTTTTCATAGTGTGTCGACACTTTCAATTTTATTTCTTTCCCCATATCGACATAACTTATCGAGATATCTCATTATCAATCCTCTTGTAGGATTACACAATATAGTTATGTCTATATACTCTTCAAGAGTATATGCCTCGTTATTAAGACCATCTTTAATAATTTGCTTCGATATATATGATTGGGAAATCTCATAATATCAACGCTTACAGCGTCAACTTATCAAAGCATCTTAACTGATATATGTGATTGTTCATAGCATCTTTTATACATCTTTGAACTTCAAGTTCATATTTTAATTGTGAGGATATAGTATGATGCATTTCACATATCATTTTCAGCCTTTAATACTCCCCCTCATGCTAAGAAAATTTAAAACACTAAAACTCATATATGTTCTCATCATTCAACCTTAATATGAGAATTTATATAGTTTGCATTCTATTCTCGATATTGGCAATTTATTGGAGGACTTTAAATAATTTGCCACATAATATCCCACTTGTATGCGTATACTCAATCCTTCGTGATTTATTCAAGTATTGGGATATACATTTACTAGCTTTATCATTAAATCTGAAATCATGCTCATACTAGTGAGCAAATATTTAAATAAATTTCAAATTACGAATCATATACACATGTGACTATCTAGTGGATCCATATCATAATATCTAGTAGTCCACATAGAGGATGAGTGGACCCATATTTCTCATCCTTTATTCCAGATATATTTGGAATTTATTTCCAATATTGGCTAGTAATGATTTCATCATTTATCGAGAACAATCATTGAAGAATTCTTTTAATTCTTCACTTGAAATATTGATTTCAATAATTATTTAAACCGGGATGGTCGATGCAGTTACGCAAGCGAGTATTATTGAACTTTTAGTTCAAGAAATTCTTATATCGATTTCACTAGTATTCAGATAGTGCTCAACATGATTTATTACTTTCATCATATGTATCGCTCACCGACATATTCCATCATGTTTTAGCATTATTACACATCACTGTTCAAGCGTGGAATCTTAGCACATACGCTTCATGTTTCAATCTTCGTTCCAACGCTGAGCCTTACCTCATCTGGCGTTTATAAATTATCCGGCACTTACAAGATTCACCATAATAATGGTCCATATATAATAATGGATAATTTGCTCTCAAATCTTCGAAAATACTATCCATCACTATCGATCAAAATCCTAAAAAGGATTTATCAAGTAGGTTTGAAAGGTTGAGGATGCTAATGAATAAGGGCATCCCAGAGATGTTCGATGTTTAATTGAAGTAAAGGTTCGATTATCCGTGAGGTTTCGATTCCTTCTAAATACATGCCTGGTATGGGTAAAAGTAGTTTTTCAAAGAAACGGAGAGCAAAAGATTAGGAGGGTGCTACAAATGTGCTCGGTGGACATGTGACACTCGATGTAAATCAGGGAATGCGTGTCTAGTAACCGCAGAAGATAAGATAGCATTCATTAAGGATGGATTGAGTAAGGAGCCTTTGGATGATATTCAGCGGGCTCTTGAGACACATCCTAGTGGACACGTACAAGGTGAGCTGATGGCCTTATGGGCCAAATTCAAAGATGAACAATCACGTTATAGTCTTGAAAAACTTACTTTAGAAGATCCTGTTTGTAAATTTAGTAGAAAAATTTAGTATAATAATTTTCTCATATTAATGTAAGGAAGTTCGGTGTAATAACGAAGATCAATATTTTTCTTTTAATTGTAAATATTGTTTTTCAATTTTTTAAGATATATATATGTATATATATATTATTTTTCAATCACCGATAGGTATATGTCATTTCACTAAAATTTTTCTGCCTTTTTCTCTTTCATATTTGTCAAAAAGTAAATAGTACAATCAATTATTGGTTTGAAAATTTTTCTTTAAATAGAGGGATTCATATATCTCTCATATTCATACATTAAAAGTATAGTGCAAAAAGAGAGATAGGAGTAGAGATGGATATGGAGATTGTAGAATCATCTCATACAAGTCAGCCTTTACCTCGTCAGATTAAAACCGTATGTATTCTTGGTGGATCTAAATTGGTAGGTCATATCCAATACGTGGATATGGCAAACCGACTCGTAAAAGAGTTAGGGAGACAAGAAATCAATATACTATATGGAGGAACCAACAACAAACTTTTAGCTAGACTTATAATGGCCGATCATCATGGGGAATAAGAGTTTGAGTGTAATACCTTTCCATTTAGTTGGATCTAATACTCAATTGGAGCCGCTTCTACCATGGGTCCAAAGCAGGTTGGTGCTACAAGCGCAATCCATCCACAACCGCATGATGTATATGATGAATAATAGTGATACTTTCATTGTCCTTCCGCGCTACAACACACCTGGAGGAAATATTCAATATAGCCTCGTTGGCACAGTGGAACTTTCATGTCAAACCAATAGGTTTGTTGAATATTAACCATTTCTTTGATGGCTTACTAGCGTTCCTAGATCAGAGTGTAGATAATAAGTTTATCTCTCATTCAGCGAGAAAAATACTTATTTCTGCTAGTACTGTTGATGAACTACTCATCAAATTTCATGCATATGTTCAAGAATCTGTGGAAGCCCAGATCCGCTTGGCCACATCACTCGTGTCAAGTTTAAAAAGAAATTCGGATCCTTTAAATATCTCATTATGAACCCTGATGTTGAGGGTGGCAGAATTACGGAGTATTTATACTCTCGAAACGCACCCTTCATTTATGGGTTCAATATGTATTTTCTTTTCGCATTTTTATATTTTCGAGTGTCTATTGCCATCTTTGATATTCTCAATATGTTCCACTTCGGCTGTTTTGTACTTCTTCTGGAGTAATAATAATAATATCATATTGGCTTTATTCAAATACAGAAATCTAGTGATTATGCTTCTTCAAGAGCATTTTATTCTCATATTAATACAATCTCATATCATCGATGAGATTACTTCATATAATCTCTCCATGCGATATATTTTCTTTGATATATCAACATGGGATCTATTGAGCATTTTATTTATCCAATGGTAACTTCAGATACCACTTACTCAATTTTCTCCATCAATATTCAATAGACGTGGAAAGTGAACATTCCTTTATTAAATGCTTCTTTAAGAGCATTTCTCATCATATTACAATATACTACTCTCATAATGAGATTTTTCACCACGGTATATTTTCTTTCTCTTTTATTACAATGGGATTCTTTGAGCAATTTCATTTCATCAATACATACAACGGTAAATTCTGGCATCACTTGCTCAAATCCCTTCTTTAATATCAATAGAATATTCATATCGAACATATATAAATCAGTTATCCAATTGTGGGGTTTAATCCAACCACATTTGTAATAAGTATTCTAAACGTGTGGTATATCCCACCACATTGAAAATATTCATACCAATCGTGTGATATAACTCACCACATTGGAAATATATGCGGAATTTAAAGTGCGTAAATTTAAATTGCAGAAATTAAATTTCCTCCAATAGGTGGTCGAACCTACCTTATGGGAATTATTGCAATAAATATAAATTTACGGAATTTAAATCGCGAGAATTAAATTGCATAACATTTAACTACTTCTTCAGGAGTAGAGTCTGCTTAGTAGAAGGTATTACTCTTCACTTAGCATATAAAGTGCATAAATATATAAAATCTTCCGCTTAGTGATGGTTGAACCCATCATCGTGAGGAGGTATTGCAGATTTAAATTGCAATAAATAAAGTAGACTTAAATATCTATAGAATCAAATTTGTTCTAACTATTTCTTCAAAATATAATTATTGTCAAAGTAACACAGAATCGAATATCTGCCGCCAACCGCTACGCTACCGATGGCGGTCTTACTGGCAATGCGTGGCGCTACACATATTTCTTTATAAAACATTAATACATACTCGGATGTCGCTAACCGCTACGATTCTTGTGGCGGTGCGCCTGGCAAGTGCGTGTATTGCACATATCTCTTTATAAAGTTTTGACATTATAAGCATTAATACGTAAATATTCACAAGTCTAAGGACCCTTTTGTAACTTTTTCAAAAGTTGGGAGTCTTGATTTGTAAATTTTTGAAAGTTTACCTTATCAATATTGATGTCAAATCGAAGATCTCGTTAAATCGAGTATAATGGAGTCGATAAAATTTGATTTTGATAATGTATGCTCCTTATATCTCGAGAAAACGAATGTTATAGTTTAATATATTATTATATTATAAAATAATAATATAATATATATAATATATACCTCTCCGTCCTTTTGCTTCCATTTTGTCACTTAATTTTTGAAACCCGTATTCATCGTGTTTGGCTTGGAAAGTCCCACTAATTGACATTGGTATTGTGACTGCTCTGTAGGAATAGGTATTTTATAACGGAGGCTGTGGTGTGCTTGTCTGCTTTAGAGAGAGTGTGGGACAGAGAGAGATTTTATAGAAAATTAAGTATTTCAAATTGTAATAATCCAGTTTCTGATACAGAAGATCATCTATAAGATGCAACTGTAGAGCATACTTCTTTCATATTACTCAAAGGGTTAGAGACTCGTGCTGATAACGTGTTATAAAAGTATAGAAATAATAGAGAGAATTTAGAGAGAATGAATTATAAGGAATTCACAGGAATGAATTTCATTAATAACTGAAGCCCTATTTATAGGAAAACTTCGAATGGTACAATCGTAATTACATAATTTCATCAGGGGCATAATAGTCATTCACATAAATTAAAATATAATAATTTACTCCCTCGAGGAGCTCATGCACAATATTATAACATATTTCTCATAATTAACTATTAATTTAAAAGCGATTCAAAGCTATTAGCGACGATTCAAAATTGGTTCGTGCAAAATAACTTATGAACTTCGACATTTGAAAACACTTGTCTTTCTGAAGATTTTCTTTAGTAGCGTTGCATTCCTTTATAACTATGTAAATTAAAATATAGAGATTGAAGGAAACATCTAAATATATTACTATTTGGTTCCTCGTACAAAATGTGGTTAGTATTACATTGGACAAAAAATTCTAATATGACTTTTGTAGCAGAATATCATTAAAAATAAATTAAAACATACATAAATAATATGAAAAATAAATAAAATATAAAAATAGCCTCCCACCTTCAAAAAAAAAAAAAAAGGAAAACTTCTTTTTTGTTGATGCAAAAGGGCCCAAAAATTTCAAATTAAAAGAAAAAACTCAATATTCCTATGCCCTCAAATATCATGTTTTGCCTAGGACCCTGAACATCTCAGGGCTAACCTCTACTAAAATAATCGACCATAACCTAGGCCTCAATTTGTTGTTATAGGCAATCGGCATTGATGATTAGGACAGAGCATCCACGTCTCTCGTGCGATGAACAATCCATCTTCTGACAATGTAACTCCCAATCCTAGTATATGATATCAAATTATTTCTGCCCAATTATCTAAAATGTAGAGTATGCAAGATGAATATGAGCCCAGCAAGATGTACAGAATAATATTCTCCTCCCTATATGGGGAGGAGTTATTCTCCCAGCTACTAATATATCAGTAAATGTGGACTAATACATCGACAGTAAGACACAACTTGATTAATTCATCTGCTGATACATCAGCAGGTGGAGATAATAACTCCCCCCAATATGGGAATGAGATCATTTGTGGAGATGTACATTAACATATATCTAAAAAACTATTTCTAAGGAATTTACAATATTTTATTGTGCCCTAACTATAAATTATTAGTATTTGACCCACAAAATTGTAAATTGTGAAAAGCGCACATAGCTAATGTCTGATACCACCCTCGACATTTCGTTCACAATTAGTGCACAAATAGTATTAAGGGATCATAAATTACAAGTCTTCGATTACAATTCATATTAAAACAACATATTTATCTACTTGTCGCAATAATAAATTTTTACTTCTCTATTGATTGACACCAACCAAATACTAATTCATTGCCTAACATAAAAAATTCGATTCAACCCGACCAAAGGCTACATATTTATCAAACATAATTATTTAACACAATTTTTTAACGAATTATTTAACACAATAGCAAAAGAAAGAGGAGAGGAGGGGGGAATCCCAAACATCTTCCAAACAAGTTTCAAAAATACCATTTCCAATTGATCTATTTTTCACTGTCACTGTTTTGAAATTGGGTCCGATCCAATTGGTTGGATCGGACCCGGCTAAAAAATCATGCTGGTTGACACTGAATACCCATATTGGTCAAATCCGGTCAAAGACTCCTAAGATCCGGAACCGATTTTTGCTCAAGTTTTTGAATTTTCCTCTATTTTTTATATTTTATTTATTTTTCATATTATTTAAATCATCAAGTCGACTTTGAGTCGACCCTGTGACCCTTGACTCTATCCCTCGATCAAGTCAATGGTAGAGGTGGGTTTAAAAACATTGCTATTTCTCTCACGCATCAAACTTGGCTGGTTAAAATTTTGATGTATTACCGAGCAACACAAATCCTCCATAACCATCATTCTTTCACCCACAATCCGCACTCAACAAGAAGGCATACAAGGCACCGGTAGCCGAGTCAATGAGTCAGGCCAACCCACAAAGTTCAAACTTCCTTAGCAAAAAGCTCAGATTTAGCTCGTGGCTCAGTCTAAGCTGTGCCTTGGAAATGCCAACCGAATTGCAAACCTAGTCGCTACCCAAGTCGAACCTTGAGAATGCCATCCAAATCGAGCCCAACTTAACTTGTTGGCTCGATGAGCCAAATATTGGTTGGCTTATTGTTTGTATGGCTAGATTTGAATGATGCGCCATAGCCAATTAATTATTTTTTAAAATTTTAAAGTTCTACATTTATTTATTTATTTATTTGAAATTGTAAAACTAATCTTTTGTTTTTGATGATTAGAAGCAGCCTTTGTTAACATTCGGTACTCCTGATCAATAAAAATTGCTCATTAGTCACTTACACATTGAATGTCACATTATTTATTGAATTATAACTCCCTATGAATTAATGGACAAGTTCGCATTGGTCTGGAATATAGAGTTAGTACTGCCGGAGTGGCGGGAAATTTTCCCAGACTTGGACAAAGAAGAATGATCTTTTAAAGTAAGAGGGCCTGGGCTGAGGTCTCACCATCTAAGTCCACCGTCAACATCAATCCAAGACGAACCCAGCCGAGTCCAGCCCAGTAGTTTTGCTTGCGAGTCGGCTCCCCCGTGGGCCGTGGCTAGTCCCCCATTGACCTCCGCTACCACCTGATTCTTCCACCAATAGGACCTCCCCGCTTCCTGTTCTCTCACGCACACAAGGCACCAGTAACGTACCAAAAGCCCTCATTTTCACTTGCAGAAGCTGAGAAAAATGGCCCCAAAAGCGAAAGAGAAAGGGAAGCCGGCCGCTGCCGCCCCAGCGGTGGCCATAGAGGACCTCTTCGCATCCCTCAATCGCCACATCGAACGGGCAGAATACGAGCAAGCTGTCAAAATTTCGGATCAAGGTATTCATAAATCAACCCGTGGTTTTGGATTTTTTTTTTGTATGCTGAATAATATATGTTACTTGTTGGTGGTGATTTAGTTCTCTCCATTGTGCCTGGGGACGAGGACGCTATTAGATGTAAGATTGTGGCTTTGATTAAGAACGATGATGTCGACAAAGCTTTATTGGCGATTGAACGTTATTCCAACAAATCTTCGACCGATTTCATTTTCTTCAAGGTAAATTTGATTTATCGTTAAAATGTATGTTCGTCTCCATGTATCATTGTTTCCAATTTCTTCTGTCCAGCCCTGTACGGGTCAAGGACCTAGCAATTCAGCTTTGATTTGAACTTTAAGAGATTCTACTTGGAACTCCTGGAGTTCTGTAATTCTGTACAATTTTGGGCGAAATTCAGTTACCTGACTAATGGGTGTATTATTACATCCTTCTGATGGTCTCAGCAAATCATCTAATACTATTTGGAGCATATTTGTTGCATTAAGCGTTGACAGAAGAGTAAAATTTGTAACCAATAAAAGATTAGCTTATTGTAGTCATCGGAAGTTTCAACCTACTATGGGCATTTCTTAATCTAATATCCTAATTTGTATAATTAAATCCTATTTAGTATTTATTATTTCGGATGATGGTTAGTTCAAACTATCATATATAAATTATAAAAACATAAATATATTTGGACAGGATGTATGTGAATCAAGCTCTGTGTTTTATTTCCTTTCTATCTACACAAACTTGAGAAAAGAAATGCTTCTGTTGTGCCACAGTACTCTGTGGTACCAATTTTGCTGATGAAGAATTGCTACCATTGAATCAATAAATTGAGGAAGCAAGAAATCCAGTTTGGAGAGATCAAGAGTGCTCACTTGGTAAGAAGAAGAAAAAGAAGAGAAAGAAGCATAGAGACTTATCTTGGTCCATGACATTTGATTTGAAGAATCAAATAGAATAGGTTGAGCAATTACTAAAGCACTAATGAAGCTGTCAGTTATATAAGTCATTGATAGTGACCATGTTGAAGATTTCTCTTGGTTTTTTCGATCTTATTTCTCGACAGAATAGTTAGTGAGTGACACCTTGTGATGAACTTGTGTCTGTTCTAGCTCTATCAAGTGTTCTCTTTTTCTTCATGTTGTTTTCTTCCACTTTGTTTTTGTTTTCCCCTCTTGATGATAAATTAGTCTGCAAAGGATGCTTTCAGTTCGCTTGGTTAGAAATGGATCTTCCCTCTCGATCAAAAATAGTTTTCAAGACAAAAGATACCTTCAGTTTGCTTGGTTAAATATGAATTAGAAGCATCTATAAATTTTGCTGACTGGGACTTTTCCCTCTTCTCAACATTTGGTCCATGTTTCGCTGTGCTTATGCTTAAACCGATCTATGGCTAAAAGATGAGCATAATAAGCCAATGGAACACGCTTTTTCTTTACCTGTGCTCAATGTAATCAAACCAATCAAAGCTTTCTTTTAGTATTGTCAATTTGTGCTACTTTTTCCCCCTCCCATCAAATATTTGCAGTATGGTCTGTAATTTTTTGTCTTCTGTTGTTTGTGAGTAGGCATACTGCTTATATCGGCAAAATAAATTGAATGAAGCTTTGGAATCCTTGAAAGGACAAGAAAAGAACTCTGCAATGATGCTCCTAGAGTCGCAAATACATTTTCGTTTAGGGAAAATGGATGCTTCTGTAGATATTTATCAAGAGCTGCAGAAGTCCAAGACAGAGTCGTTAGAAATAAATGTCGTTGCTAGTTTGGTTTCTGCTGGGAGGGCTTCTGACGTGCAAGGAGCCATGGATTCTCTCAGGGTTAAGCCAACTAGCAGTTTTGAACTGGCGTATAATACTGCTTGCTCATTGATAGAAAGAAACAAGTACAAGGACGCGGACCAGTTATTGTTATCAGCTCGAAGGTGATCTCCATTCTCTAGAAACTAAAAGATTTTCTGCTTCGCGCGATTATGGAGAACTTGCTTCAGATGATATTAGTTCATTTTTGAAATTACCATCCATAGGATGATAGGACCATCACATTCTACTTTAGAATTTGCATGGGTTTTGGGTGGTTAGTTAATAATTCTCATATGTTTCTACGTTAACAAGTCTGTTACTGTCCAAAACGATTCTAAACTCATGTGATACTTAATATATTGGTTAGCATAATTATATTCAGATATGCTATGAGGACAAATTCTCTTGGTTGCATGCTCAGGCATGTCATTCTTTTGTAGCATGTCCATTGAATTTCTTCACAAACTTCCTTTGTTTAATGTCTATATTCATTGAATAGATCAATGCATCTTTGGAAAAGCTTTTCCAGAAGCTGGCTGACATTTAGTTTTGCAGAATCGGACAGGAATCATTGATGGAAGAAAATCTGGCTAATGATGACATAGAAATAGAATTGGCCCCTATAGCTGTTCAGTTGGCATATGTTCAACAGGCAAGACAGTGATGATATATTGGGATTTCCTTTTATTTTCTCCACCAGATGCGTTAAAGCACTCATTTTTCTTTTTTCCTTCATTCTATTTGCTCCAGATCTTAGGTAACACCCAAGAAGCTTCTGAATCTTATACCAGTCTTATCAAGAGCAATCTGGCAGATGAATCATCACTGGCTGTGGCAACAAACAACCTTATTGCTCTAAAAGGCCCAAAGGATGTGGCTGACGGGTTAAGAAAACTTGATAAACTGATAGAGAAAGGTGAAGGAACAGAAACTTTCCAGCTTGCTCATGGTCTTGACCTAAAGCTTTCACATAAGCAAAGAGAAGCAATTTTTGTCAATCGTTTGCTGTTGCTACTCCATTCCAATAAGCTCGATCAGGTAGTAAATTTGTCTCCATTCTTACAATTTTATCAACCATCTCATATTTCGTTCGACTGCTTGTCTAAACAATGAAACATTATAGGCTCGAGAACTTGCTTCTGCTCTGCCAAGCATGTTTCCTGATAGTGTAATGCCCGTGCTTCTTCAAGCTGCAGTACATGTAAGAGAGAATAAAGCAAACAAAGCAGAGGAGATATTGGGACAATACGCCGATAAATTCCCTGACAAGTCACAGATCTTTCTGCTTGCAAGAGCACAAGTTGCTGCTTCCGCGGGCCATCCTCAAATAGCGGCTGAGTCACTCCTGAAAATACCTGATATTCAACACCAGCCAGCAACTGTTGCCACCATTGTCGCTCTTAAAGAGCGTGCTGGAGATATCGATGGCGCTGATGCTGTATTTGATGCTGCAATTCAATGGTGGTCTAATTCCATGGCCGAAGACAATAAACTTGATATCATCATGGAAGAGGCTGCTTCTTTTAAGCTGAGGCATGGAAGGAAGGACAAAGCTGCACAATTATATGAGCAGCTGGTGAAAAGCCATGGCAGCACTGGAGCTCTGGTTGGTCTTATCCAGACAACTGCTCATACAGATATTGAGAAAGCTGAAACTTATGCAAAGCAGCTGAAATCACTACCCGGTTTGAAAGCGGTTGACGTGGGGAGTCTGGAAAAAACTTCTGGTGCAAAGCACGTTGAAAGTGTTTCAACTGCAAGCATTACTGAAGCATATGAATCGAAGGGTAAGGAGAAAGCGAAGAAGAAAAGGAAGAGAAAGCTGAAGTACCCGAAGGGCTTTGATCCGGCAAATCCTGGCCCTCCACCAGATCCTGAGAGGTGGTTGCCAAAGAGAGAGAGATCTAGTTATAGACCAAAGAGAAAGGATAAAAGAGCAGCTCAAGTTAGGGGTTCTCAGGGTGCAGTTGCTAAAGAGGCTACTACTAGTGTTAACCCAAAATCAACTCAAACTACTACCAACTCTAAAGGTTCTTCACAGAATGCTAGTGCAGAGCAGGCGAAGAAGCCTTCTTCCAAGTCCAGGAAAAAATCGAAAAAGTAAGAGGGACAAATCAAAGTTTATGATCTCATCTTGTTGCAGCCGCAGATTTTTCACTCCATTGTCATTTGATTTTGATAACATCCAAAAGGGACGTTCAAATACAATGTCCAAAATTTGTGAGTCAGTGGACTGGATTGTAATTTTTGTGGTAAGTTAAGAACCTCCAGACATTTATGCTACCTATTTATAGTTTCTAATTCTACTCTCTACTCTACTTGAAACTGGATCGGAGCTTTGCATTTATTATAGTTCTTGGGTTTTGTTTCGGTGGTGCAAAATAGAACGAGATGAACAGAAACAGGGCCCGAGAAGGGCTTTCGAGAGCAACGTTGTTGTGATTGAGGAAGAAGGGAGCATCCGTCTGATGGCGATGTTAAAGCGTCGAATTTCTACTCGTCGAGATATCTACAATCTCCCATTGCCAATCTTGACATTTTCCCTCACCAAACAAAAATACATCATACTGCACATATGTCTATTGAATATTGATAGAAATTTAACGTTAAGAATATTAGCACATCTTTATAATTTATAAAAAAATTAGTATTTCCCTGTACGATGCACGTGATGTTATAAGATGATTTTATGTACATAAAATAATGTTAATGAGAAACAAAAATAATAAAGCATATATAATATTATAAGTTTTAATAACGGTTTACAAATTTTGATTCGGACCATTATTTTGTAAGAAAAAATATCATATCAGTTGTTGTAATTGATGATTTTAGGCAATAACAAAATAGTTGGGATCAAATTTTAAACAATATTTTTTTGAACAAAAAGAAATGCTCCCATTAAAATTTTTGCCGAACTTTTATAATCAACGTCATTTAAGTCGCTAAGCCATGACGACATTTTTTAACATGGATTTTTTGATATTAAGTTTTGAAGAATTTATGTGATGTGAATTGTGTATTGCGAAATAATAAGATATTTATACAAAGTATTTATAGGTGAAACTTTGCATATTGATTGTTCGGTAACAAAAATTTGTGCAGAACAATTGCCGGAAAAAATTTAAAAAATACTAATGCATGCAATACTAAATAAACAATAATAATTTTTGATACTCGTAATTTTTTTTTAGAAAGTTGAAGAGATGATTAAATGATAATTTTAAAAGTTATTTTTTTAATTGGCTTTTGAAATGATGAAATGTGACATGAAATTTATCGTTTTCTAAATTAATTATTCACTTTTTGATCTTCAAAAACTAGCATTTCCCCCGTGCGATACATGAGACGATTAAGATGGTTTATTTACATAAAAAAAATATTAATACAAAACAAAATTAAAAAATGTATATAATATTATAGATTTCAATAATAATTTACAAATTTTGATTCAAACCATTATCTTGTAAGAAAAAAATATAATATCAGTGTTATAATTGATAATTTTAGGTAATAACAAAATGTTTAAGATCAAAATTTAGATAATACTTATTTGAGTAAAAAGAAATGCTCCTATTAAAATTTTTGCCAAAATTTTATCATCAACGTCACTCAAGTAGTTAAGTCACGATAATATTTTTGAACTCGGAATCTTAAATATAAGGTTTTCAAGAATTTATGCGATGTGGATTGTATATTGTATGAAATGATAAGATCTCTATATAAAATATTTAAGAGTAAAACTTTGCACATTGATTTTTCAGTTACAAAAATTTTGCAAAATAATTGAGAAAAAATTTAAAACATCACTAATGTATGCAATACTAAATATAAAAAAAAATTAATTTTTGATACTCGTAATTTTTTTTTTTATAAAAAATGAAGAGACAATTATATGATAATTTTAACAATTATTTTTTTAAGTGGCTTGCGACATGATGAAATGAGACATGAAAGTTATTATTTTCTATTTATTTTCTAATTAATTAATTATTCATTATAAATTTAATTATTTAACTACTCACTATTTGATTTAAAAAAAAAAAAATTCCTACTACTTGAACCGCTCAATGCACATTACTTATGAAAACTATCTAAAATTACCCTTTTAAACATTGTACACATAAAATAGGATTTTTATATAATTTTTTGAATATGTAAAAGTATTTTTTTTCTAAAATAGAAAATCACTGTCTGTGTGGTACTGTACCAAGCTGCCACTTCAATTTTTATTTATAAAAAGAATATATATATATATCTTCTTTTTATAAACAAAAATTGAAAATGTAATTAAAATGTAATATCCAAAAATTCAAATGCATATAAAAAAATGTTAATTCTCATTTTCTGAATTAATTTAATAGATACTATAAGTTATAACTTTAATATCTTATCACAGTTTCATTTATGCAAGCAACATTAAATATAAACAAATTTAAAAAATTATATAAATTAACTCAAATAAAGAAAACAACACCAAATAACTAAAGTAGAATAAATTAATTAACAAAAATAATTAATTCTTAAAAACCATGCCAAACATGGCACAACCACCTATGCACCTAGGCACTTTGCCTAGGTAGCTCTTCTAATTTTCTATATAGTTAGATTATTAACTATTTGAATCGCTTAATGCACATTATCTATGAAAACTATCTAAAACTACATTTTTAAAATGGTAAAAATAAAAAAGAGATTTTTTAAAACTAATGTTTTAAATATGTAAAAAGGTTTTTTTTTCTAGAACAGAAAATCTTATCATGTTTTTATTAATACATGCAATACTAAATATAAAAATTTTAAAAATATAAATTAATTCAAAAATTAGAATTAAAGTACATATAAATAAAATATAATTCGTATAAAAAAATAAAATAAGGAAAACAATACTAAATAAGAAAAGCAGAATAAATTAAATAATGAAAATAATTAATCAATAAAACATAATGGAGCCAAACGTGGTACTTTCACCTAGGCACTTTGTCTAAGTGGCTCTTTTGTTTCTATATATAGTTAGATAAATAATTTGTAAATTCGTATGGATTGAAGTCACATGCATTGTATAGTGGTGAAACATGATAACGAAGGTATTTCCATTCAATTTGTGACAAAAAACGTAAATATAAAATGGCATAAGGACTTGACAATTTACAAGTAGTGGATCTTATTAAGACTTTCCAAATTTTTGTAGAAACTAGAAAAAAAGCAAATAATGTTTAAATGTGTACAGTGGATTCGCCTGCACTATATGATGGTCGGATAATGCTAAACATATATAATGCTTACCATAATAGGTGACATATTAGAGGTAAAAGTTTTATTTTACTCTTAATGATTGTGTAATAATATTCTATAAAGAAGGATAAGGGTGATATAATCATTTTATCTAATTATATGTTACTCTTTATATAACTCTCTACATCCCTGTAGTATGATCTTATGATGGTCAAACACGACAAGCTTATTCCCGTTCAATTTGTAACAAAATTAAATATAAGGGTGATTGTGAATGGATTATAATGATTTTTAAAAGTTTTTAATGTAAAAGAGGAGAGAGAATGAGTGGAATTGAGTGGTTGAGATTTGTGGATGTGATGAGATATGTGGATGTGATTGATTTAGGAGAAAGAAAAAAGTTGAAAAAAGTGGAAAAATTAGAAAAAATTACATCCCAATCAGGCTTCTTATCGAAATGAAGTGAAGTTACATACATTGTTAATGCTAGTTAACAGAGAAGTGTTAAGAAAACATTAAAAATGTTAAGAAAAGACAACACATACATTAATTTTGTAGAAAAAATGTACACGCGGTTTTAACAATATAATGTAGAAAGATGGTGAAAAAGGACGCTAAAAATTATTGAGTGAAAAAGGACGCTAAAAATTACTGAGAAAGGCAATAAAACAATTTTTGCAGAAAAAGAAATTAAGAATATTTTGTCCAATCGATACACCATAGATCCCCCAGGAAAATATTTTCAAAATATGGTGAAAAATCACATGCGTGACAAGTCTCGTCTTTTAAGCAAGAGAGACGTTCCCCTCGGGCACCCATCTAAACGAAGTGAGTTTTTACCAATTAAATATCTAATCAAATAAATTTTTTTTTTTAATGTTATGGGATGGAGTCAATGTAAAGACAATAAAAGTAACTCGAAAGTCAAAATTATTGTACATGCATGTTAATACATGCAATATGGGATCATACTATTTAGTTGATAGTATATACCCAAGCTGGATTAACTATTGTGCAAACAATATCTATGATCCTTAATGTCCAAATTTCTTGCATTACATAATGACATCATCTGAGATCATCCACAACGTGACTCTGGAGGACGAAGGAGAAATTGCAGGTATGCCAGTCGGCCCCTCGGTGGATGCGTTGACTCTAGCAGTTGAGGTCACCGTGGATGAGAATCAACACTTTCAAGAGTTTCTTGCTCGACCCAAAGAAATTAAGGGTACAAAGGCTCACGTCGTGCTAAGAGACGAACTGATCGAACACTTGCAGGAGGAATATAGCAATTCTAAAGACTAATAAATTATGTATCTTATTTGTAGTATGTAAGGTATTTTGAAGTTACGTGTTAGTTTTTTTTTTTTAGCTAATTAAAAGATCATCTTAGTCAATTATTTAATTATTTAAAATTTTGCATGTTAATGTTAATTAGTTATCAATGTTGATTTAAGTAAAACGTATTTCTTCGGTTAGATTAATATATTTAATTAAATCGTACTTTTGCGAAATTCGAAAATAAGGAAATAATGAATAATGTGTTTTTGCAGTAAGATTTTGTTGGTTGATTGGAGTTCAGATAGGGAAATAGTGTAACATTTACATTGGTTTAGCACAAATGTGATACCAAAAAAGTGAAATGGGTTAGAGATGGTTTTAAGGCATGTTTGATAGAGATTTGTGGGGAAAAAAAATTAAAGTATGGTTGAAAAGAAAAGAAAAATATTATGAAAAATGAAAAACTTGTAAATGAATAGTAAAAAAATGATAGTTGAAAAAATTGCCATCAATTTTTTTTTTTTTAATTTTGTAACAAACAAGCTAGCTCTTAATATTTCTTGAGAATTTTGTTAGTATTAGCATTCACGGATTCTTGTCCCAAGGGGTTGGCCTAGCAGAAAATGCACTCTTTTATCAGGTGATTGATTCAAATTCGAGACACAATCCTATCTCTATAATCCCCACCTTGTATTCAACAAAAAAAAAAAAAAAAAATGCATTCACGGTTCCTGATAATTCGAATATATAGTTCAAACTTAGAAGGGTAAACTGACACAAACATGACTTATCGTTTCAGATTGCTTCATCTTGAGGAATCGTTTTAATTAAAAGCTGTGGCATTTTGTTATTTTCTTCGCACACTAAAAACTTCATAAAAATTCTTTAAATACCTACATGTCAATGTGAGATACTTACTACACACTTAAATTCTTAAATTAAATTCATTGTTGATTTGGTGATTTGATCATTTGACATGAAAATAATGGATCGAATAAAAAATTTAAGTGCATTTGGCAAGTGGAAAAATTTCTAGTACTCTAGGAGTATTGAAAATTCAGTACTCCTGGCCAATGCGAAATGAGATAATGGAATATGAGGGTTCTAATTAATCAATTAAGTTGCCCCCTTGAGCACTAGAAATGCTTTCGTAGCAAGTATATATTTGACATTGACTTGTATATATGTACTTATAGCATTTCCCAAGACTTATTGTGTATGGAATTGGGTGGAAAAGAAAAATAGCTTTTATGAAAATTTTCTCACTTTGTGTTTTATGTAAAAATGGAAATGAAATTTATTTTCCATGTTACAAGAAGTTTTTTTTTTTTTTTTTTTTTGAAAGATAGCACCAATCGATCTTTATGTTGTTTTTACCCCTCCACTCCAGTTGAGAGATGGGGGTTTGGATTTCCGTACTCTTTTATTAATATCCATGATACAAGTTAAAACGGGGGCCGGGATATGATAGAATTTTTTATGGGTTTTTATGTAAAAGAGGAGAGAGAATGAATAGAAGAGATTTGTGTAGTACATGTAAGTTTCACGACGTATATGGACGTGATTGGTTTGATCAAAAGAAAAATTGATAAAAATTGATAATAAGTGGGGGAAAAAAAGGTATCCTATTACTTTAAAAGTTACATTTTATTCAATTCTGTGGAAAATGAATTCTTATGGAGGGAGGTGGATTTTGTTTTCCATCGTACATTTAATTCAAATTCTTTTTCAACATTTGCAATTAAACACACCCTTATTGCTCAAACAAAAAGTTTGATTACAACTGAAGACAAAGCTCTTAAATATGCACATATCAGTCCTAATTTTTCGTACATTTTATGAATTCAACTTTGACTTGTGATACATTTTTATTTTTACTCAAAATTAAATAACTTTTGCTGATAGTCAAATAATACACTCTCAAACTGTGGGGGCTGGAATAATGAAGAACAAATGTCCAGGGACTAAAAGTTATAGGAATATAAATATAAGGACTCATGATACAATTTGACTTTGCCTAGTGGTAAAGAAAGGTTCACAAGATATTTGGGGGATCCCATTGCAATTTTCCCCTTTCTTCATGACTAAGGCAAACAATTGTGTGTGTGTATATATATATATATATATATAGTGATTGTTATAAAAGTATAGAAATAATAGAGAGAGTTTAGAGAGAATGAATTCTAAGGAATTCACAGGAATCAATTTCATTAATAACTGAATCCCTATTTATAGGAAAACTTCGAATGGCACAATCGTAATTATATAATTTCATCAAGGGTATAATAGTCATTCACATAAATAAAATATAATAATTTATTTCCCTCACTTCCCTCATTAATTATATTATATTAATATTATTATTATATTCATAACACTCTCGAACGACTATTAATACAAATGCCTTCTAAACTCGTTTAAAAAAGCCTGGGAAAAAACTTTCAAACCGATGCGAGGATAGGGAGTGGTTATATATCATCGCTTCACAAAACATTCTTCTCCCGATATCTATAGGAGATTCACGTCTTTGCGCTCGTTAAAACCTCACAAGAAAACCCGGTGGGAAAAACTCGATCGAAGGAAAAGAGACAATACTCCATCCGATTTCATATATTGAGGACGGATATCCTTACTTACGGTAAAGGATTTCAACATCATCATTGTTTGGATCTAAAGATTATCTCTATTATAACTCGATCCAATAGATACACTGTCGATTTCTTTTCTTGTCCTCAATATACCGCTTAATACGCCTCATTAAAACCTTATTAAAAACCCAAATTTAAAAATCCTAATGAAGAAAAAAGAGACATTATTCATGTGAATACGCCTTTAATATTGCCTCATTAAAAACTCACAGAAACCCAACGATAAAAAACCTCACGAGGGAAAAAGAAAGTACAACGCTGTATTTTATACAAAGATGTCAAAGATTTCAAAATCTTTCATAGATTTGTATGAGTATCATATACATTGGTTCATACTCTTCATTCATTTCCACGTGAATGAAATTTTAGATGTTATACAATATCATGTTATATTTAGTGCATATATGCAATCAACAGCTTCGATCTCATTTTTTCACTATATCGAGATATATACCTAAATCTCTTCTGGAGATTTTATATTAGTTGAGATTGGGCTGCATCATTAAAAACCTTGTTTGAGAAAAACCCTTTTGGGACAAAAACATCAATCAAGGAAAATAGTACAGCATATGAATTTCTCAACAATATCAATGTAGATATTTTGAGCCGTTGCATGCAATAATACATTTGAAACCTCTTCAAGAGTTTCATTCTCATTTCTCATTAAACCCGTGCATGAATACATTAATCATAAGGGCATATATTTTAGCATCGGCATTTTTCGATGGATTTCAATATCCTCATTATCATTGATATTATGTAGCGCTATCTTTTCATAGTGTGTCGACACTTTCAATTTTATTTCTTTCCCCATATCGACATAACTTATCGAGATATCTCATTATCAATCCTCTTGTAGGATTACACAATATAGTTATGTCTATATACTCTTCAAGAGTATATGCCTCCGTTATTAAGACCATCTTTTATAATTTGTTTTGATATATATGATTGGGGAAATCTCATAATATCAACGCTTCTAGCAATATTAACTTATCAAAGCATCATAGCTGATATATGTGATTGTTCATAGTCTTTCATGCATCCTTGAATTTCAAGTTCATATTTCAATTGTGAGGATATAGTATGATGCATTTCACATATCATTTTCAGCCTTTAATACTCCCCCTCACGCTAAGAAAATTTAGAACACTAAAACTCATATATGTTCTCATCATTCAGCCTTAATATGAGAATTTATATAGTTTGCATTCTATTCTGGATATTGACAATTTATTGGAGGACTTTAAATAATTTGCAACATAATATCCCACTTGTATGCGCATACTCAATCCTTCAGGGATTTATTCAAGTATTGGGATATACATTTACTAGCTTTATCATTAAATCTGGAAATCATGCTCATACTGGTGAGCAAATATTTCAGAAATTTCAAATTACGAATCATATACACATGTGACTATCTAGTGGATCCATATCATAATATCTAGTAGTCCACATGGAGGATGAGTGGGCCCATATTTCTCATCCTTTATATATTCCAGATATATTTGGAATTTATTCCCAATATTGGCTAGTAATTATTTCATCATTTATCGAGAACGACCATTAAAGAATTCTTTTAATTCTTCACTTGAAATATTGATTTCAATAATTCTTTAAAACGGGATGGTCAGTCCGGTTCTGCAAACGAGTATTATTGAACTTTTAGTTCAGTAAATTCTTATATCGATTTCACTAGTATCTGTATAGTGCTCAACATGATTTATTACTTTCATCATATGTGTAGCTCACCGACATATTCCATCATGTTTCGGTAGCATTATTACACATCACTGTTCAAGCGTGGAATCTTAGCACATATGCTTCATGTTTCGATACTGTTCCAACGCGGAGCCTTTCCTCATACGCGTTTATAAATTATCCGGGCACTTACAGTATTCATCATAATAATGGTCCATATATAATAATGGATAATTTGCTTTCAAATCTTCGAAAATACTATCCATCACTACCGATCAAAATCCTAAAAAGGATTTATCGAAGTAGGCTTGAAAGGTTGAGGATGCTAATGAATAAGGGTATCCCACAAGATATCCGATGGTTGATTGAAGCAAAGATTCGATTATCTGGTGAGGTTTCGATTCCTTCTAAATACATGCCTGGTATGGGTAAAAATAAGGATGACAACGGTTCGGTTCGGGGACGGTTCGGCCCGAACCGCAAACCGAACCGGCGGGTAAAAACCATATCCATAACCGAACCGAACCATCAGTGTTTCGGTTCGGTTCGGTTCGGTTCAAGTTTCGGTTCGGTTCGGGTCGGGGTTCCGAACCGTTTTCAAAACCGTTTTTTTTTTTTTTTTTTTTTTTTTTTTTTTGGGTTAAAGCCATGTTGGCCTATATTTTTTAACCAAAACTTACCTAATCACACTTAAAATACTAAAATAGCAACCGTGTAAAAATCATTCACACAAACTCAAGATAGCAACCGTGTAACAAACCCATCTTAGCAAAATTCTCGCAACATGTATTATTTATTAAAATACTTTGTCGAGTGAAACTAATAAAATGGAAACCTTATTTTGAATTAAAAGATATCAATTGAAAGATTATATTTGATCTTTCTTTGTTGTGAGTGTACTTTAAAGGAAAACATAGCTTTCATATTAATTAAAAACACACTGCATTTTATAAGCATGACATTCAAAAGGACACTAAATTAGCCAGAATTTGTAACAAGCACTAAGTAATTCTAATAATTAATAAATTTTAGATATGCAAGTCGAAAAATGATAATGGCCAACCTTGAAATCATGATAACACCCACATTTGACATTTCTACCGACCCTCGGCTCCACATTTTAAATTTTTTTAGGAAAAAAATATCGGTTATTCGGTTCGGGTTCGGTTATGACGTTACTAACCATATCCGAACCATATCCGTCTCGGGTTTTACTATCAAAAATCATATCCGATCCACCGATCCATCGGTTCGGGTTTTTTCGACCCGTTCGGTTCAGATAACTGCGGTTCTCTGGTTTCTCGACCCGTTTTGCCATCCCTGGGTAAAAGTAGTTTTTCAAAGAAACGGAGAGCAAAAAGATTAGGAGGATGCTACAAGTGTGCTCGGTGGACATGTGACACTCGATGTAAATCTGTGGGGTACTTGCCCAGAAACCGAGAAGATAAAATAGCATTCATTAAGGATGGATTGAGTAAGGAGCCTTTGGATGATATTCAACAGGCTCTTGAGACACATCCTAGTGGGCATGTACAAGGTGAACTGATGGCCTTATGGGCCAAATTCAAAGTTGAACAATCACGTTATAGTCTTGAAAAATTTACTTTATAAGATCCTGTTTGTAAATTTAATAGAAAAACTTAGTATAATAAGTTTCTCATATTAATATAAGGAAGTTCGGTGTAATAATGAAGATCAATATTTGTAATTGTAAGTATTGTTTTTCAATTTTTAAGATATATATATGTATATATATATATTATTTTTCAATCACCAACAGGTATATGTCATTTTACTAAAATTTTTCTACCTTTTTTCTCTTTCATATTTGTCAAAAAGTAAATAGTACAATCAATTATTGGTTTGAAAATTTATCTTTAAATAGAAGGATTCGTGTATCTCATGTTCATACGTTGAAAGTATAGTGTAAAAAGATATATAGGAGTAGAGATGGATATGGAGATTGTAGAATCATCTCATACAAATCAGCCTTTACCTCACCAGATTAAAACCGTATGTATTCTTGGTGGATCTAAACTGGTAGGCCATATCCAATATGTGGATATGGCAAACCAACTCGTAAAAGAGTTAGGGAGACAAAAAATCAATATACTATATGGAGGAACCAACAACAAACTTTTAACTAGACTTATAATGGACGTACCATCATGGGGAATAAGAGTTTCGAGTGTAATACCTTTCCATCTAGTTGGATCTAATACTCGAATTGGAGCCAGTTCTACTATGGGTCCAGCAGGGTTGATGCTACAAGCGCAATCCATCCACAACTGCATGATGTATATGATGAACAATAGTGATGCTTTCATTGGCCTTCCAGCCGGCTACAACACACTGGAGGAAATATTCAATATAACATCATGGGTACAGTGGAACTTTCATACCAAACCAATAGGTTTGTTGAATATCAATTGTTTCTTTGATGGCTTACTAGCGTTTCTAGATCAGGGTGTAAATAATAAATTTATCTCTCATTCAGTAAGAAAAATACTTATTTCTGCTAGTACTGTTGATGAACTACTCATCAAATTTCATGCATATGTTCAAGAATATGTGGAAGCCCAGGTCCGTCGATCACAGACCACTGATGTCAAGCGAAAAAGAAATTCGGATCCTTTAAATATCTCATTATGAATCCTGATGTTGGGGGTGGCAGAGTTACGGAGTATTTATACTCTCGAGACGCACCCTTCCTTTATGAGTTCAATATGTATTTTCTTTTCGCATTTCTATATTTTCGAGTGTTTAGTGCCATCTTTGATATTCTCAATATGTTCCACTTCGGCTGTTTTGTACTTCTTCTGGAGTAATAATAATAATATCATATTGGCTTTATTCAAATACAGAAATCTAGTGATTATGCTTCTTCAAGAGCATTTTATTCTTATATCAATATAGTCTCATATCATTAATGAGATTATTTCGAATGATCTCGTCATATCAATGAGATTACTTCATATAATCACTCCATATGATATGTTTTCTTTATCAATATGGGATCTATTGAGCATTTTACTTTCATATATTTATCCAATGGTAACTTCAAGTACCACTTGCTTAATTTTCTCCATTAATATTCGGTATATATGGAGAAGTAATTTTATTCTCATCGTCTACTTCTTCGAGAGTAGGATTAGAATATTTGATCAACTACTTCTTCTGGAGTAGGATTAGTTATAACCAATCGTGTAGTATTACCCACCACATTGGAAATATGCACACCAATCGTGTGGTATTACCCACCACATTGGAAAGATACTCAAACTATAAAGTGCATAAATTTAAATTGTAGAAATTAAATTCTCCCCAATAGGTGGTTGAACCTACCACATGGAAATTATCGCAATAAATATAAATTTATGGAATTTAAATTGCGAGAATTAAAATGCATAATGATTAACTACTTCTTCAGGAGTAGGATCTATTTTAGTAGAAGGTATCACCCATCACTTAGCATATAAATTGCATAAATATATAAAACCTTCTGTTTAGTCATGGTTGAACCCATCATCAGGTAGGAGGTATTGCAATATTTAAATTGCAGTAAATAAAGAACGAGAATTAAATATTGAACTGCTTCTACGGGAGCAGATTTGTTCTTCTAGAACAAATTCTCATTACTTCTACAAGAGCTCACTTATCCTTTTAGAATAAGTATATTATGTATTTAAACTCTTCGGGAGTTAAAATAATATTCCGATCTTTTAACTCAAATGGACTTCAGGTCGTAATTAATGGATTTAGAATTTCTTCGGGAATATTCTATCCATTTTTGTTTACTGTCGTCAAAGTAAACGGCCGGAGGTCGAACGATCGTCTGCTGCCAACCGCTACCAGTTGCCGGCGGCAGTGCCGCCTGGAAGGTGCGTGGCGCTACACATATTTCTTTATAAAACATTAATACATACTCGGCTGCTGCCAACCGCTACCAGTTGCCGGCGGCAGTGCCGCCTGGCAAGTGCGTGGCGCTACACATATTTCTTTATAAAGTTTTGACATTATAAGCATTAATACGTAAATATTCACAAGTCCAAGGACCCTTTTGTAACTTTTTCAAAAGTTGGGGTACTGATTTGTAAATTTTTGAAAGTTTACCTTATCAATATTGGTGTCAAATCGAAGATCTCGTTGAATCGAGTATAATGGAGTCGAGAAAATTTGATTTTGATAATGTATGCTCCTTATATCTCTCCGTCCTTTTGCTTCCATTTTGTCACTTAATTTTTTGAAACCAGTATTCGTCGTGTTTGGCTTGGAAAATTCCACTAATTGACATTGGTATTGTAACTGCTCTGTAGGAGTATGTATTTTATAACGGAGGCTGTGGTGTCTTTATGCCTTTAGAGAGAGAATGGGACAGAGAGAGATTTTATAGAAAATTGAGTATTTCAAATTGTAATAATCCAATTTCTGATACAGAAGATCATCTATAAGATGCAACTGTAGAGCATACTTCTTTCATATTACTCAAAAGGCTAAAGACTCGTGCTGATAACGTGTTATAAAAATATAGAAATAATAGAGAGAGTTTAGAGAGAATGAATTCTAAGGAATTCACAGGAATCAATTGCATTAATAACTGAAGCCCTATTTATAGGAAAACTTCGAATGGCACAATCGTAATTACATAATTTCATTAAGGGTATAATAGTCATTACATAAATAAATTATAATAATTTATTTCCCTCACTTCCCTCATTAATTATATTATATTAATATTATTATTATATTCATAACAATGATTTACTTAGTTGTCAAATTTAAACATATTAGGTATCATTAAGTCAGCTATTAATTTGAATCATAAGAATGACAATATTTTCAAATTGAGTGGACTATTATACCCTGAAAAAAAAATCCTATAATAGTAACGTAGAGGGTGTTAGCATGACATCAAAAATACATTTTAATGCATCTTTTTCAAATTTTAAATTTGGTCAAACAAATCACATCCATATATCTCACCGCTAATTAAATCTCCACCATTCAACTCCACTCATTCTCTCTCTTCCTACTCATAAAAATACATTAAAACTCATCCGCTAACACCCTCGTAGAATATAGGATGTAGGATAACATATTAAACAAGTATGTTCTCCGGTAAAACCATTGATCTCCTCTGGTAACACTTCATCTTCTCCGGTGAACACTCTGTTCCAACTTTGGTCACCATCTTCTCTCAATTTTCCGGTCACCAAACTCCACTTCCGCTCTTCTCCCCTTCTCGTCTTCCAACTTGCATTTCTTGTGTTTGGAAGGTTTATAACTGGAATTGGAGTTGGATATGCTCTGATGATTGCACCGATGTCCGGTGCTGAGGTTTCTTAGGCATCTTCTAGCTGGTTCCACACTTCATTCCCTGATAGTAATGTTCCGTTACCAATAAGTTAGCAACGTAACATGCCAACACCCCTCATTTTTGGGGAAAAAATCGTAGGGTCCACATGAGTCCCTCACAAGTAGGGAACAGTTACTTTAAAAAAAGAAATAAACAGTAATTTTTGAGCAAAAATAAAAAAATTTACAGGAAAAAATATAATAAAATAAAAAAATAATACTATTATCACTTGCAAGCTTAGCATGTTCGTGAACTTTAACTTTGTGACTTTTTTGGGTACTGACTTGAAATCTATGCACAAGCAAACGTTTGAGATGTTCGTGTTTTTTCGCTTTAGCTCCAAATAATAGCTAAGAAAGTCATTTGTGTGTAATTTTCATTAGACTACATTTCTTCACCTGTTCACCGTATAGTGTATTCCAAGTGATTCTTTTGCAGCATTTGATCTCATTACTGAAAATATCATGCCTTGATGCGCAACCGATTGGGACGATAATTCCAACCATGCACGTTGAGTCAATACAATAGTTATTTTTCTCTCTTTTTTCTATCATGATAGATGAAAAAACTGCATTCATTGATCTACTAATGAATAATTATATAAGATACATTTTTTACTATTATAAACATGTGATAAATACAATAATGAAATATACGATAGATTATCCCTTAATTTAACATATGAAAGTCTATAAATTTAAGAGAAAGGGAGCCCTTCAAATAGTGAATGTTTTTTTTAGAAAAGCGACAAATAGCTTCAAAGAGTAAAAGCACCATTTTAATAATGCCTTGATTTAGTATGCTCAACGGCTAGAAATTGATGCTATGTAATGGCAAAATTGAAGTCTACATTTCCATTCTTGTTCCCTCAGTGATCAAATTATGGCACTGCATTCAGTTCGATTGCAACAAGATAATATTTCTAATTATTGTAGCTTAGGAATCAAACACTCATAATATTATGGTAATGACAAAACGGGTTTTCCAATTTCTGTCTAACTTTTTATTGTCAAATTTGTGCATTACATATTGTTTTAGATATGGTTTTTTTTTTTTTAACAATTATATATGTTTGTTTTCCACTCAAAATTTATTTAACACCTTTATTTTTTACTAATAACCGGTGAGTGGTTGAAAAATAAAAAATATATACTTTAAGAAATTATAAAAACTTGTCAAATAATTGGAGAAAACGACACTGGTGAAATTGATTGTTTGACCAGCATCCACTGAAATTTGGCGATCCGAGTCACACTTCTGCAATAAATCCTATCCGTGCATATCCATTGAATCTACGGTTTGTGTACTTCCTGGCTTTGCTCACTCAATTTGAATCCTACGGCGAAACTGCATTTAATCCAACGATTTAAAACCTCCCATCGACTTTCTCCCAAAAACCTCGAAAATTTTCGATTCCTCCCGCTCGTCCCAATTCACAAATCCTATAAAGTCACATCCACCCCCACTATCAGTCTTCAATCTTCTTCATCCAAACCCTAATTTGATATCTTTCGATTAGCAATTTGCATCAACACTCTTTATCAATGGCGCGTACAAAGCAGACAGCCAGGAAATCAACCGGGGGCAAGGCACCCAGGAAGCAGCTAGCGACAAAGGCTGCCCGAAAGTCGGCTCCGGCTACCGGAGGAGTGAAGAAGCCTCACCGTTTCCGGCCTGGTACGGTGGCTCTAAGGGAAATCAGAAAGTACCAGAAGAGCACTGAGCTGTTGATAAGGAAACTGCCATTCCAGAGGCTAGTTAGGGAGATTGCTCAGGATTTCAAGACCGATCTTCGTTTTCAGAGTTCTGCTGTGGCTGCTCTTCAAGAGGCTGCGGAAGCTTACTTGGTCGGGCTTTTTGAGGACACCAATCTGTGTGCTATTCACGCTAAGAGAGTTACCATTATGCCCAAAGATATCCAGTTGGCAAGAAGGATTAGGGGTGAAAGGGCTTAGAGGTACAAGATCTAGTAACGTAGTATAGTATGGTGCTTTTGTGTTGATCTAGTAACGTAGTATAGTATGGTACTTTTGTGTTGATTTAGCCTATGTGGTTTTGTTTCTTTCCGTCTCCAGTTGATCTATGGCTTTTGAGTTGTAAAAACCTGTTATAATTCAATGAATCGATGGAATTTTCTAATGCTCATGCTTTGCTAAAGTTATGTACTCTATTTTTTTTTTTTTTTTTTCTGTTTTAATTCAAGTTCTGATGCATGAATTAAGTGTTGCATCAAGCATGAACATTACTGTACCTCTTTTTATGGTATGCATTTGAGAGCTATTGTATAGCGTGCCTTATGAATAAGCCAATAGTAGGTTACTGGGTTCTCAGTCTGGATCTTCATACTAAGCTAAATTTTCTCAAAATGATTTCAGATTTGTAAGTGTAACTCTTTTGCATGTTGTCGATTCTATGGCACATTGTATATAAGGTTAACTCTGGATTCATATGCCGTGTCTTGGTCTAACTCTGCAAATTTCAAAGCTTGGGAAATTAACATTTGTCCATGTTATATATGTCCTTGTATTGACAATTCCATCATTCCCCTGTACCAGCTAAGTAGTATCCTTCCTGTTGGTTTTGGAGTGTGAATAATGGATTGATCTTCTTGATTGTTTGCTTGTGCTGCCGACTCCGTGCTAATCACTCTTGAAACTACATTTTCATAGACATTTTAAAGAAGGGATTGTGGGAGTTTCAGATTCTGTTGTGGAGTTGGTTGAATCTTGAAGAGTACATCTATCCCTGTCGAAAGTAGCAGTGCGATGTTGCAGTCCCGTGAGGCATCCTGTCTCTAAAAGGGGCAACTTTGGAGCGGTGGTCAAGATGGAGGCTGGGATGAAGGGTTGTTATGTGCCTTGTGGCAAAAAAAAGTTTGTTAAAAGAGGATGCAATCAACAAAGAGATAAGGATGAGAACGATGACAATTCGGATCACTTGGGTGTTGAAGTGTTTTTATCTGCAGTCATGTAAAAATTTTCAAAACCATTTTAGTTTTGTGCGAGTATCCTTGTATAAGTTCAATATCTTACAGTGGCAACAAGTTTGTCTTTGGTGATGGCTAAGTTGTCCTTGTATGGTTTAAACTTGAAAGAGGGCTATTGAATCAGGGTGCACTATTGTTGCTTTGGACGACAACCTACACTGGTGAGTCGACCCTATAACCAGAGTGTCAATGCTACAGCTATGAGCTCGTAGGGCCAACATTGTTGCCCCTGAAGATGCCTCAAAGAGTGATTATTGTCCATTCAAGAGTGTGAGTGACGATGTTTCCCCTACTAGTTATCATGGTTGAGATTTATATGTATGGAAAGTGAATAATGGTAACTTTTTTCTGTGGCGAAAATAATGAATTTTGGTGAACTGACAAGCACTTTCAAAACTTGTATAGTTGTATTATTGTGCAAATCGCAAAAATAATTGGAAAGCATAAAATAGTAATTTCTCTTAATAAAACCTAAGAAACATGAAACGATAAAAACATGAAGCAAAATCATATTTAATGTTTTCAAGCAGCATCACTACGAGCAAAATCAAGGCAACTCTTTCCTTCATGAGCACTTTCGACAAAATTTTTCTGGTAGTCTTGAAATAGTACTTCCTTATATCGAGCAATCCCTTCACGCTCTACAATCTGAGGCAGTGGACCAATCTTTTCTGTTGGTTTTGGGAGTGGGAATGAGGGGATCGACACTCTTGATTCTTTGCTCATCGTGCGCACTCTGTGTTCTGCACTTCTGAACCTGTCATTGCTCAAAATCTGAAACCAACCCACAAAAATATGAAAACAAACACCAAAGAATTTACTTCAAAATCTGATTATAGTGCAAATTCTCATCTCACCTGTAGTGAATCTCCTACATTGATGACCAAAGCACCAGGAATGGGTGGAATCTCAACCCACTCTTCTTTCTGTAGGTTTTCTTCCACCTTTACATACAACCCTCCAATATCATCTTGCAGTAACACTGTCAATAATCCAATATCCGAGTGGCGCCCAACTCCAACGGTCAGCTCTGGATTCGGGCAGACCGGGTAGTAATTCATGCTCACCATTCTATTCCCAGTTAGTGCCTCAAGCCTTGAGTCATCTAGTGTCACTCCAAGTTGGCGGGCGCAGCTGCCTGGAAAGCTGGATGCCTGGAAGGAGTTATCTATTGAAGAGTTGTCGAGACTTTCATTAAGCTTTCGAGTGAGCTCTTCCAGAGGCCTTAAGAATACAGCCATAACCCTTCTATAAGCCTCGCCAGACTCTTCAAAGAATGCCGCTCGGCGCCACGTATCAACATTACTTTCACATACCATACATAGATCAAGATACGCGAGATACTGCAAAAGAGACTTTGGTGTGCTCTCTTCGAGTGTGTCAAGAAGTGGTTCACTTGGATTTGTTTCTGAAGCTGCTGAGCCTTTTTGGGGTGCAAACACAAACCTCTTCGTGTGTAGCACCTAATTAGTCACAGAGATATTAAGTATTCAAGTAAAAGAGTAAAAAAGAAAGAAAACCAAGTAATTACCCGAATTCATATTTCTCAAGGGGAAAAATTTAATAAAACAAGGTGGTTAAAAAAACCTGATGCAAATGGTGGCTTAATTCCCAACAGAGAATTAATACAAAGCTTCCAGTATAGAAGCTAAGCTGCTCGCAGATGAACTTCCCCATTGTGGCTTGACTTGTATACCCATTAAGTAGGAAAAAAGCTAACACGCCTAATAACAGGTAACCAGCAGCTGAAAACTCAAAGCTTGTCCAACTGCTGAGGGAAGACCGATCTTCAAGCTGAAGAACGGAGGAAGCTGTTGATTGTACATATGAAGCAAGAAATATGTTATTATTAGAAGTGACTGATATCGAGTGAAACTGCAATTTCTTGCTGATTCCACAGGACAACAGTAATAATGAATCTATCTTTGAAGCATAACATATGAAAATTGAGCAGCATTTGCCTTTTCGATCTCTAAGTTTTTCATGTTTTGCTGTACAAAACAGACAAATTCTAGCCACAGCAATATGATCATAAAATCAAATAAGTTCATGGAGCGCTTTTTGAAATATTCACATAACATTGAAAGCCCAACAAAATTGCAGACTCTAAATGCTGCTTTGATCCTAGACTCTCATAGAGGCCATACGTTCGAAAATACACAATTTACAGAATCTAAAACAGGCACCATTGATACATCCTACGCAAAGCATTTATGCAACCGATTCTATATAATTATGCACTCTCAGTTCTGTGGAATGAAACACCAGTTTCATATAAGGGAGCGGCTAAATACACCCATCGTTTTACTGTATACACCCACTTAAAAATAAAATAAAAAATGAAAAGACAAATATACCCCCGTTAACATCCGATAATAATAAAAAAAAAAATGTTCGCCGGGACGAGAACGAATCCGGTCCGGGCGAACACCAATTTAATTAAAAAAAAAAAAATTTATGGATAATTAATTTTGATTATTATTTTTTATTTGAAAAAGAAAAATTATGAATAAAAAATTAGTCGTACAATTTTATCCGGTTAGTATTGAATTCAATTATTAACAAATTAAAATTTTTTGAAATCACTTTAATCACTATTTTAGAAATTTTTTAAGTTTTTTGCACTCAGTTTAAATATGAATTTCGAAAACTTTTTTGTCAAAATGATTGCAAAAAAATTGTACAAAACATATTGACCACTAATTTCAAAATTTTTAAAAAATTTTTGCACTCAATTTGATAATGAATTTCGAAATTTTTTTTATCAAAGTAGTGGTAAAAAATTTGTACAAAAAATGATAACAAAATTTTTTTATCCATCATTCTTCCCTTTTTTTACAACTAATTTGACGATAAATTTTAAATTTTTTTTGATGATATAGTAATTGGTTTTGTTGTCTAATATAATTATTAAAAAAATCAAATGTTTTATAACTATTTTATTGAGTAATTTTAATTTTTTTTTACTTTTTTTTGCAACCACTTTAGAGATAAATTTCAAAATTTATTTGATAAATTTTATCGGATTAATGTTGAATATAAGTATTAAAAAAATCTTTAAAAAATAATAATACAATTTTTTTTTTTTTTGGCTTGTTCGCCCCAGTTGGGGCGAACAGCCTCAAAGGCTGTTCGCCCGATTGGAGGCGAACAGCTAGAGTGGCTGTTCGCCCCATTGGCTGTTTGCCCCCAATGGGGCGAACATATGAAAATTAAAAAAAAAAAAAAAAAGAAGGAAAATGAGGGAAAGGGTGCAAGGGTAGAATGGGAAAGAAAGCTCAAAATGGGTGTGTAAAGTAAAGGGGTGGGTGCATTTAGCCCCACCCTTCATATAAATATCCCAGCAAATTTTATCTTGGTTGGCAACTATGATTCGTGCAGACGTCTATTTCAATTGTATAGAGATAAAATTCCATATTATTTATCATTTTGTCTTCACAAGTTTATCTCAGTAGAACACCTTAATTTCATTTAACCTCATGCATCCACAAAGTAGCAGTCTGCTATACTTCAGATCAAGTGTTGTCCCCCTAAATAAGAATTGAAATTACCTGGATAATAGGAAATTGCAAAAGCCACCGTTGCTTATACACATAGTGCAACCCATAAAACAACCCCACTACAAAACCCCTAAACCCCAACTTCCCACAAACGCCATACCATCCAGACTTCGATTCTACTTGATAAACGTCACAACCCCAGCAAATGCAAATTAACGAAACTGCCCCTGCCACAGCGCACAAGCTCACGAACAGAACATAGCTTAACGATACCCCAATTTTTTTCCTAAGTTCCGGGTCAGCCGAGCGCCTGGAGATAAAAAGAATCCGAGCCAAGCCGAGGAAGAAGTCGAGCGGAGAGGCGGAGGGAAGTGGGTTCGGAGAGGAGAGGAAGAAGAGGGAAACTGCGAAGAGGAGGAGGCAAAAGTGGAAGGAGACGAAATAGAAGAGGGAATTGAAACTGGGAGTATATGGGGATTGAGTGAAGGGGAAAAGGAAGAAGGTTTTGGAGAGAAAGAGTAACAGAGTGGAATGAAAGGATTGCCAGATTAAGAAGCTCAAGAAGCGGTGTTTGATGACTGTGTAATTGGCTGCTCCGCCATTTTTGTCTTTGAAGAGTGTTCGCCCTAAGGCGGCGGATACTGACATCTTGCTGGGTGAGTTTCAGGGATTCACGGCGGCGGGTTTGGGTTTAGGGCATCGGCAAAGTTTTATGTTCCCCGAGTTAGAGGTCGTGGCGGAGGTGGCGGTGCAGGTGGTGGGTATGAACTATGAAGGATCAACAAGGTTTGTTAGAGTTGCTTCGTGAAGTGAATTTCAATTTTAATTTGCTCAAAATTTAATTTTAGATGCGTTCGTGAACGCGACGTGAATTTCAATTTTAATTTGCTCAAAATTTAATTTTAGATGCGTAACTGAAAATTGGGGGGAAAAAACCTTACTAAAAAATTAAACAAATATAATTGTCAAATTTATATATTATATAATTTTAGGTTTTATTGGAAGTAGTAATTGGAAAATAATTATTTGAACATCAATTTAGTAATGGTACTTTTGTGCATGTGTCTGATTTTTACTTTTACATGTGGCGGGTTGTTGGTTTAGCCGAATAAATTTTTAATGGCCGCATCCACTTTCCCACGTTGTTAATTAGAAATTTTATTTGTTCTTTTCAGGTTTGATCTAGCACAAGCGAGTGTTCCATAATTATGGAACACTCGCGTCATTTTGAAGCCTTGTCCGACCTCCGTTTTGAAATCCGGGATCAGATCTGGAATCAGCACGGCGAGGGGGAGCTCCGGTAATTTTTTCAAAATTTTTGCGACAATGTGCGATGCCGTGGGACCGGTCAAACTTTTTGGTCAAATTTATAGTATAAAATTGACCAAAAAGTTTGACCGGCCCCACGGCATCGCACATTGTCGCAAAAATTTTAAAAAAATTACCGGAGCTCCCCCTCGCCGTGCTGATTTCAGATCTGGTCCCGGATTTCAAAACGGAGGTCGGACAAGGCTTCAAAATGACGCGAGTGTTCCATAACTATGGAACACTGGCCTGTGCTTGAACATTTTCCTTGTTCTTTTTCTTTTACTTTTTTAATCGCCAATACTTGACATTATGATTTTTTATTTTGTGCCATATACTTAACTCTAAGAATTAATTGTGCCATATTTCTCCGTCTACGTATTTTTCCTTTTTGATTTGGTTTGTGCTATTTTAATTATTACACTAATGCACTCAATTATTATAGATTATTTGCAACAGATACATAAAATTACAAATTTGATAAAAGCTTGATTTGTATATGATTTCGGATCTTGTGCAAATGAAATTGGGATTTATTTGAAATTGGGATTTATTTTTCTTTGTTTCCGACAAAAGCAACCTTTGATCTTTGTATCATAGATTTTTAGGTCTAATTTGTGCTACCATTATTAGTGTGAATGTTGAAATACGCAGTGTCATATGATAATTTTATTAGCGAAACGAAACAATAAAATGCTCGTATTTTGAGAATTTCAAGAAATAGTCATTTGATCACTCTTTTTTATGGTTTTTTCCCGCACAATTTTGAAAATATAATGCTATTTTTTTTTATAGTGTTTGATTGTTGAAATGGTCAAATTAAAGTTATACTATCTCCGTTTCACAAAGATAGCCTTGTATTCTATTTTTGTTCCTCCCAAAATATAAGTCACTTTCTACTTTGTTTGCATTTAATTTCTTTTATTTTTCAATTGTACTCTTATTTAATATATATTATTATTAATTAACATTATTTAATATAATAGTATATTTGAAAAAATGTAACTAAAATTTATTTTTCTAATAATATTAATTGTAATTTCTTAAATTACGTGAAAGTCAAATCAAGTTTATCTTTGTGGGACGGAGATAGTATATAGAGTCTATGGGGGTGATAGGATGTAGATTTTAATGGTTTTTATGGATTTTAATGTAAAAGGGGAGGGAGAATGAGTGAAATTGAATTGTGGAGATTTGTGGATGTGATGGGATGAGATATGTGAATATGATTGATTTATGATAGAGAAAGAATGGATAAAAAAGTGGTAAAAAATAATAAATTTTTTTTTTAAAAGGTTGCCTAACACGAGCTATGCACTTCATTTTTTATTTACTTTGAATTAAGAAACATAAAAGTTGATATTTAATGTGTATATATATTAAGTTTATTGAAATAAAATAAATGCAAGAATCGGAATAGTTACTTTTATATGTATTACATGTTGCATCATTTGTGTTCAACTAGCTTATGTTATGTAAATCTTGATCTTAAAATATTGATATTATATATCTAATTGGCCATAGTTTTGCTGTCATTTTTTTCCTTCAATGTTATGTAATTATGAATGGTGCATGCACATGCTACTACTTCCGTATTTTATGTTAGCCAATAAGCATGGTTATGTATTAATATTAAGAAATATGATTCATTCTCATTTGGTTATTATTGTCATTATTATATTAATTTTTTTTGTAATAGCAATAAATATGGTTCATTCTCATCCAACTATTAATTTTGTTATCTTCTATTTTTTAATTCTTATTCTTATTTATTATTATTATTTTTTTGTGTTGGAACCAAACGTTACAAAAGAGTAAGCGGATCGGTTTGTCATAAGTTTTGGGCTATCTTTTTATTTTTAGTTTTTCTAATAAAATATAATTATTGTCCTACTTATTGATCGATCAAGTGACAGCAATTGTGCAATATGTAAAAGAACTATTAGTTATTTAATATTTAATAAATTTATTCTTCACAATGATTTACATTATTTTTTATTAATGTTGTTTTAATTTTTTATCCTTTCATATAAAGTTGATGAATGGCAGATTTTTTTTAACAATTATAATTTAATTAAATTGCTTTTCATCTAAAAAAAATATTGAGATGACTCCAACTTTATTTAATAAAAATAAAATAATCACAAAAGTGTCGCATTCAATAAATTTATACAATTAATTTTTTTTTTTTTTGTAATTGCATTTTTTTTCTTTTGGTATCTTGCCAACATGTGTCACGTGGTGCCCTCATCACCGGGCCAATTTTTTTTTAATCTACGTTACATAACTGCCCCCTAATAGTGAGAAACCTCTTGTGAACCCCATATTTTTCCCTTCAAAAATAGGGGTGTGGTCACGTTCCGTTGCCAACAAATTTGCAACAGAACGTGACTATATATATGTTGTCTTACAATTTGGCACTCGCATGTCTCTTACATAAATTTAGATACATGTAATTGATGTCAAATGTTGCGGTCAAATAAGCTTTCCAAATTTTATATTAATTTGTTTAGTAAATAAATTTTCAACTTATTTGTAATAATATAAACGCCATTATATTTCATTTTTACTTAGCATCTTTTTTCATTTATATTAATATATTCATTTAATTTGATATTAATTAAATAATTATTAAACTTTTCTTCCGTGTAATGCAAAGGGTGAATACTAATCAAGAAAAATAGTAAATATAATTTGATGATATTTATTTACAGCCATGATCCGGTACCCACAGTCGGAGAAAAAAAATAATAGGGATCGGGTGAGACCCCCATCATCAGGGAGCAGTTATGTATTATTCGTATAACTTAACGTAGATATCAAAAAAAAAAAAATTCAAAAAAATAAAATAAAATAAAATAAATTTTGGTGCGATGACGTGACACCACGTGGTGGCGCCACGTACCCACCACGTGGCGCCACGTACCCACTGTGGGTACCCTGATCAAAATCGTATTTATTTAATACAAACAGAAGAAGCCCCAAAAAACACACAAACTATCTGAAATTTAATGCAAATAGAACAAGCTTTAAACAACACACAAATAGTATTAAAGCTCACATATACCAAATCGGAGGTGTCAGTGCACTGAGAGATTTGCCCGCAAAGGCCAATTCAATTTTTCCATCTTCCATAAAAAAAATTCCTGTGTCACGACCACCTCCGCCAGGTGCAATACAGTAGAACTCAACATCATCATCAGTAAAGTATATGCAATTTCCTTTAATACTATTTGAAGAAGCCTTTGATGTAGATACATTTCTACCCAAAAACAACGCTCGATCTCCTAAAGTACGTACCTCCGTGAATTTAAAAAGATAGTCACAACCTTCATCATGAGATTCATCTAACCTCCAAACATAGAAGCTATTAGTAGGGTATACAACTTTGGGAATCTCGCCATCTCCGTACTGAAAGTAATAATCTACCTCCTCATCATCACTTTCGTGAGATGTATGACCTCTATCGCGGGCGACTAGCAAAAGATCTCCAGATGACTCCACTAGATATTTACGGCATGTATCTTGGATTATATCACGAGCGTTCAACGGAAAATGGGCCACCACCGTTGCTTTAGGGCACTTGTCATCAATGTCACAAACAATTACAGTGCTATGAATATCAGTAGCATAAAACTTCCCTCTATGGTAGATGACATCTGTGTAAACACGAGAAGGAGTTTGAATATTGGTCCAGACACTATCCCCTGGTTTTGCAAAAGCCAATATCCCGAATTCTCCATAAATAGCAACTATAACACACTCTTTATTTAAACTATTCCCCTTTAGAGGACTTGCCGACATTGCTACCTTCCACACAAACACATCCAAAACCATTTGTGGTGTGAATTCAGGATCATAACCATATTGATCGGGAAATGCTAGCATTGGTGGTAGAGAAATTTGTTGTCTAGAGAAGGGGTGCAATAAATTGATTTGCAAATCAAAACCAAGTGTAAACAACCACCCATAATGTGCTCCTACACAATACCTGCCTTTAGCTTCTGGCAACTCAACTCCAACTGTTTTCGAGGTTAATAAGTTCACAAAGCCGCGAACTGAAGTATTTTTATTTTCAGCAAGCATGAGGCGAGGATATCGAGGGGCCAATGAAGGTTTATTCTTCAAGCTTGCAATTACCGACTGACAATCTTTAGATACAACACTAAAGGAAAGAAAATCTTCTAAGACCGTGATATATTGTGCTATAATGTATAAAATGTGCAGCGGAAGATCATTCCAAACTGCCATGCCTAGTGATAACCTACAACCACAAATTTCGTCAAGTGAGATAAGTAAAAAAGTTGATTAAATATTTAAGTTAATAATATTCAGATCATTCCAAAGGGAGCAATAACACGCAACCATAAATTTCATCAAATCAAATAAGTAAAAAAAGTAAATTAAATATATAAGTTAATTATATTCACACTACAAAAAATTATTAACCATACATGTTTAAGTATATAAGTACACACTAATTAAAGCACAATATATATAATTAAACCACAATTATTTTGCCAATGTGACTTTTAGAATTTAAAATTAAAAAAAAAATCGAAAAGGTTACGGAAATACATAGAATTTTCAAATTTTTCAGAAATAAGACATGAGACTTGCTTCAAAAATCACAATAATTTATTTAAATTTTTGTTTTTACTTTCGCGGCCACCCAACCTACGCATCCAAAGATCCAATATTTCCCTTTCTTCCAAACAAAAATCTTGTTTTCCTTTATTTTTTCGAAATCTGATTATGTCAATAATCCACCATTTTGGATCTAGAAATTTTTCTGCAAAATCAAATGTAATCAACACCTGTACTTTTCTCTTGATATTAATCGAGAAACTTAAAATAGTGAATTGGACATTTCACCGATATAGGGTGATCCTAGGTTGCACAGAAACGGAAGACGGGAGACAAAACGGGGAAGGGAAACGAAATTTTCAAAAATGCCGGAAACGTGGGAACGTTTTCTTCTTTTTTTTTTTTTTTTAAACTATGTTTGGAACGTGGAAATGTTATATAGTAATTATTAGTTTTAATATATAATTTCCTCGTTTTCGAAACACTTCCGACACGAAACATAAGTCTTTCTTTTTAGAAGTTTCCGTGGGTGATGTAACATGGGCGTGATGTAACATGGGCTTTAAGTAAAACAGCCCGATTTCTCAGCGGTACTCGCCTTTGCTTTAGCTTCTCCTACTTAGATCCCATCCCAAGTAGAGAAGAGAGAATTTTGTTTGGTCTCTTGTTTGGATCGAGATATCATGTTCTCCTTAATCCCCTTTTTCTGATATATTGAGTTCGAAATTTTTTGATTGTCTGTAAATTCGAATCGAATCCACACCCATAACATATGCTATGGGAACAAGACCAAACACACTTCTCGCTTGCTCGGGGTAGGAGAAGCTAAAGCAAAGAAAAGTTGAGCTAACAAATTGAACTATTACTTAAAGCCGATATTACAAGAAAAAAGGAGAGTAAAAAATCACTGCAACAATCTATAGATCTATAGTGATGCCAAGGAGCGATGATGGATTAATGGTATTGTTCCCAATTTTATCCCTATATATACAATTTTTTGTTCTATTTTTTAGAATCAAATCGCGATTGCTCTAGAAAGATTGATTACCGCCTCGAAACAACTCTGGAAAATAAATAAATAAAGTAATCAGTATGATTACCTTAAAATTTCGAAGAAGGACTAGCCGGAGTAAAAATCGCTGCAATAATTGATAGATCTATATTGACGCCAACCGGTGATGTAGATGCCGCCTCAAACAGGAATAGGAACTATGGTGTTGGAATTATGGTATTGATCTCAATTGCATCCCAATATTACAATATATAGAACAAAAACCCAAGGCTTATAGCAGGCCTGGGTCATAGTCGAATGGGCGTGGCCTAATGGGCTTTCCGGATATGTGAAAGTTTGAGTAGTAGGAGTCAACTCTTTTCTTTTCGCATGTGACATCATCTGTTTTCCGTTTGACAAAACATGGCTTGCATTGGAAAATAATTCATGTTATCCTTATATACTTATTACTTATCACTACTACTTTAAAAGCCTGAATATCTTCGGATACTATTCATACAACGAAATCAAAACGACGCTGTTTTCACGCTTGTACTGCAAAAAGGATGCCGTTTCAAACCGGTTGGACCACGCGGACTATGCCCGACCCGAAATTGATTTTATACCCATCTACCTTCATCAATCTCTCTCTCTGTTTCTCTATCATTTTTTGCTCCTGAGAAAAAACTTACTGCACGAATCGTTCGCCGTCGGAGATGGGAGCTTCTTCGGCCTAGATCCATGTTCTTCCGACCATGGGGGATCTTAAATCTTGCGCCGTACAAATTTAAGATTGGTTGAGCTGTTACTTTTTGCTGCACACGAAGAGATTTACGCTTTGCTTTTCCAGTCGGCGATGGGAGCTTCTTAAGCCTAGATCCATGTTCTTCCGACCATTTCCAGCCTGTAATTAGTTGATTTTAGGTATTATTTTGCTGTAGACGAAAAGATTAACGGATTGCTTCTTAGGTTCAAATTTCCTTGTTTGATTTTGTTCTTTCAATATACTTTTCAGTATTTGCAGTCGAGTTTTCTTGTTTTAATCATCTTTCTTTCTCCACTTTAAAATGATGACACTACGGGTCAACTTGTTCCTATTTTTCAGGTGCGTCATTCATGGTTCTGTTCCTAAAAAGATTTTGCGCTATGGCACAACGTTTTGGATCTGAATTGGAGGCAAGGTTATCTCTTGCTAAGAATTTAACGTGAAGACGAAATAGAATAATTTCAACAATTGAAAACAAAATTTTCCACTGCACTTCCTTTTACATTTAAGTTCTGTGTTAACGGTGTATCTTTGAGTTGAGCAAATTCATTCTTAGTGGATGTTAAGTCATTGTTAAACTTATTTGAATCACTTAAAATAATTATTTGTTCTCACACATCTGCTTTTGTAGGACGCAATTAAGAGGTTATGGATCGGAACTAAGCAAGATAATTAATTTTCTTTTACACAAGAAGGTAGATAAAGTATTATGTCATTGGGTACTCAACTTACAACAACTTCTGATATTTTCCAATTTCCAATATCATATGCAGTATAGTCCATCCATTCAAGTCATCTCCATTATTTTCTTATGCTTAATTGGTGAGCTTGATAATTATGATTTTTCCTTTGCATTTGGTAATCATATTCGGCTTAACGTTCCATTCTATTGAAGTAAATTTTAACTTTGAAAATTCATTGTGCATTTAGATAAAATTTTATTGTGCTAAAAAAAAATTTTATTTTTATATTTATTTATCGATTATTATTATTTTGGATTATTTTCACAAAAGAATCCCAAAGTATCAATTTTGTAACAATTCCAACCCGATTTTTTTTTTCGTCTAGCTACTCCCCCAACCTACGAGAAATTATCGTGGCAAGTTCCCGGTATCATTTTTCATCCAAATAGTGTGTTAACTTGGCCTTTTTTTTCTTTTCGTATAAGGGCAAAATTGTCACTGAAAGATTGGGAGGTTTTGTGAAATTTACCCAATTATTCCCAAAGTTTGAAATATGTATAAATTAGTCCAATATTATTTTGAATAAATTAGTCTCAAATTTTATTAAATTACATAATTTCACTTTTTACCGCCCGTTCTTTTACAACTTTTAACAAATTTTTACACATTTTAACACATTCACATCAAAAGTCAATCCAATTACATCCACATTTTTTGGGACCCACTGTACTACATAAATCTCCACCACTCAATCCCACTCATTCTCTCTCCTATTTCACATCAAAACTCATAAATACTCATAAATACACGTACACTGACGGGGTTTTATTTTGTTAGATATGTTTAACATCTTCGTGGGCATATTAACCTTGTTGCTGACTTGCTGGTTAATATGATACTATCATATTAACCATGTAGTTTCTGTCTTCAAGAAAAACCATTGTCCACTGGTGCTTACCTGTATTTAGTTTACTAATTTCTTGTTAATCTTCATAACTTCAGATGAGTAATAAACAACAAGATTTAGCAAAAGATGCTGCAACAAGAAACGTAGAGAACAATATATTGTCACAAAAGATGCTGGCAATGTCAAACGACGCCGACTGTATAATGAAAAGAAGACAACGAAGCAAACAAATTCTGAACCGATCACATATAGGCGTAGTCGAATTATGTCAATGGAAGGTCTATTTCAATACCTCTCTATAATTGTTCCAATATATTGTATTTGTTGCTGCTTTTTTTTTCATACTTTCTCACTGCTTCTAATATTGTTCTCATAAGTTGCTCTTTTTGTTAGCTTCCTCGTCGAACAATGCTCGAAGCCAAACTTCTACTGCTGCACATTGTTTTGAAACAAATATTTCAGGTACGCTTGTGCTCTCAAGTTTAAATTGTCGGGTCATGCAGCTGCATGATATGCTTAGTTTAATTATAAACATATTTGTATATGTCAGACAATGGTATTATCAATCTGGGTGCTAGAATTGGTATACCGCAAAGCTTGCCTTTTGGTGAACTAAATACCCTTTTTAATGAACACGAAGATAACTCTCGCTTTAGTCGTATTAAAAAGGTCCCATTTGAATCATTTATATTGCCTACTGGAACTACATGTCAACACTGTGGTGCCAAAACATTTTGGAAAGAAACAAAAAAATTTTGTTGTATGGATGGTCAAGTTAAATTATGCCAAAATCAAATGCCAAATGAACTTACACAATTGTTTATTACAAACACAGTTGAAGCATTGGAATTTCGGAGAATCTGTAGATCTTATAACAACCATTTTGCTTTTACATCTTTTGGTGTTAAATATGATAAAGATTTATATCGAATGAACAAAGGTGTATATACTTTTAGAGTACAAGGTCAGGTCTATCATTATGTTAATACTTTGTTACCATCTAATGTACAACCCTCATATTTGCAACTTTATTTTTATGACACGGAGCATGAAATTGATAATAGACTTAGCTTATCAGAAAAATTCAATGCTGTTGTTATCAAAAGATTAATTCAAATTCTAGAAGTCAACCCATATTCACAAATATTTCGTTCGCTTTCTCAATATGAGTCATTAGAATCAATTAACATCACACTTCGGGCTAAGCCAAACCTTGACCAAAGGGTTTTTAATAAGCTTTCTGCATCTCAAGTAGCCGCAATTTGGGTTGAGGATGACCCTTCTATAGAATTCACTGTTCGTGACATATGTGTAAAAAGTCATTCGAATGAAACACATCGGGTTAACTATTTTTATGGGTGCTATGATCCTCTACAATATCCTCTTTTATTCCCCCTGTGGTGAACTAGGATGGCATGAAGGTATAAAAAGAATAACTAAATCTCGTCTTACAAAAAACCAACAAACATCCCATTCTTTATCTCATATGAATATCTTAGCAGCTGACTTCGTTGCACAACAACAAACAGGTTATTTTTGAAATAGTTTTTGGCTTTTTACTACTAATTGGTTTTTTAATTTATGATGTGTCATTTTCATTGGATCAATTTTCATTTTTCTTCAACCATCGTTGTTCATTATTTCTTGTTATATTTTAGTTATACAGGAAAATCATGCACGGTGACAAATTTCGCTCAGAGAATACTATTGTTACAAGTTGCAAATTCGCCAATGTGGTATGTCTATTATTCTTCACACTGGTAGGCTATTACAACAATATGTTGTTGACATGTATGTTAAAATTGAGACTGCTAGATTAGACTTCTTTCGCAACAACCAAAAATAAATTAGAGCCGACCTTTACCAAGGTGTAGTTGATAGTGTTAATATTGGCGAAACAAAAGGTGCAAATGTAGGCAAGAGCATAGTTTTACCATCAACTTTTGTTGGTGGCCCTAGAGATAATTCTAGGCGATACATGGATGCGATGGCATTAGTCCAACGGTTTGGTAAACCTGATTTGTTTATTACAATGACATGCAACCCAAATTGGCATGAAATTAAACAAGAATTATTGTACAATGATGAACCACATAATCGTCTAGATTTAATTTCTCGAGTCTTTAAGGCAAAGTTGGAGGAATTCAAAAACAATATTCTTAAAAAAGAAATTTTTCGCCAAGTTACCGCATACATATACGTTGTTGAATTTCAAAAAAGTGGGTTGCCGCATGCGCATTTCCTCATTATTTTGATACATAATTTTAAAATCACAACCCCTTGCGATATTGATAATATTGTCTCTTGTGAGATTCCAAGTGAGACTGAACATGAATTTTTATGTGGCCGTGTTATTAAACATATGATCCATAGACCATGTGGATCTTTAAACCCCAAAAATGTTTGTATGGAGAACAATGGAGAATGCAAAAATAAATATCCAAAAGATTTTGTGGCTTGCACTTTTATTGGAAACAATTCTTATTCAACATATAAACGACGTGATGATGTGAAAAAGTTAAGATTCGAGGTCATTATTTAGACAATAGATGGGTGATCCCATGTAATCCATATCTATTAGCAAAATTTGATTGCCACATTAATGTAGAAGTTTGCTTTACTGTTAAGGCAGTAAAATATATGTACAAATATGTATACAAAGGTCACGATCGAATAAGTTTTTCTTTTGGTGCTAGAGAACCAGAGGAATTTGTTGATGAGATTAGTAGATTCCAAAATGCTCGTTGGATATCTGCTCCTGAGGCTATTTGGAGAATTTTTGGATTTACCTTATTTGAGAATGGTCCTGCAGTGATTAATTTACAATTGCATCTACCCAATAAGCAAACAGTAACATTTAAAGATACTGATAATTTAACCCACATTCTTAACAATGATTTTTTACAGTGTATTATGTTAACCGAATTCCACTAGTACAAAAGAGAGATTAGGTGTGGCACATTGGGTGGCGGTTGTTTAAGAAAACGCCACCCAAAGACAACGGGTGGCGGTTGTAACAAAAAACCGCCACCCAAAAGTAAATATAAATTAAAAAAAAAAACAAAGGGTGGCGGTTGCAGAAAGGAACCGCCACCCAATGTCAAAAACGGGTGGCGGTTGTACACTAAAACCGCCACCTAAAATTTGAAAAAAAAATACCCATAAAATTCGAAAAGAAAGGGTGGCGGTTGTACTGTACAACCGCCACCCAAAATGTGAAAAAAATTTGAAATTTGAAATTCACTTTGGGTGGCGGTTGTTATTTAACAATCGTCACCCGTTATTGTACCAGTCATTAAATACCAGAAACACGATCTACATCATTATTTTTGCTTTCTTCCTCATTTTTCTTCCTCTCAAGTGCAATTGATGCAAGGTAAACTTTTTCTACCTATTACTTTCAAATTTGTGTACTTTTTAAAGTTAGATTTTAAACAAAATAGTTAATATATTACAGATTTGAAAAGTGTTTTGAAATATGGAAATTACAGATTTGTTGAAAGCTTCTTTAATTTTTCTTTTAGGTTGAAATAAAAGAGCATTGAAATCGATTTGTTATGAATATCAGATATTATTTTGACAAAAGACTTTTAAAATTGAGATGGTATACTCCGAGGATTTTAAGGTGCCAACGATGGCATCATAGTTACAGTGCCATCGTTGGCATTTTCAGACCCGATCCGATATCTGTTTTTAAATTCAGGAGAATCAGCACGACGGGGAGGTGCTCCAACAATATTAAAAATTACCTTAACATCCCTAGATGGTACTCGAAAATATTAATCAAATAATCATAATTAATGTCCGTATCATCTACCGGGTCAAAGTATTGCTCTAGACATCACGGCAAGCGAAATTTGGGCAAAATCCCCATTTGAGCCTCAAGAATATCTCCAAGCGCTATCGATTTCTAAAGATTTGCAATTAAATAAGCTCAAACAAAAGAGCTTATTTAAATCTTTTTGTAATCTGTAACTTTTGAAAAATAAAAATAGAAAATATTATATCATCTCATTTTTCATCGGTTCATCAATTATTCCGCTTTCTCGTGCGCGCCGTTCTTTGTCCGTATGAATATGGATCCCAATAAAATTCTTGTGAAAGGCTGAAAGTTAATAGTAAATACGTCAACCATTAAAAGACTTTATTTATTATATACCGTTTAGGTTTCTATAGTTGATTCAATTAGTGTTGACAATGGTTCGGTTCGGGGACGGTTCGGCCCGAACCATGAATCGAACCGGCGATTAAAATCAGTAACCATAATCGAACCATTAGTGGTTCGGTTCGATTCAATTTTCGGTTCGGAATGTTTTTGTTTTTCATTTTTTTTTACTAAAAAAACTATATATAAACAAACCAATTGCGTGGAGAAGGATTCAAACCCGAGCCTTTTGGTTCCAAGACATCGTGGCTAACCAACTCAATTATGTGCACAATTAAGTAATTAAGTAATTATTATTACCTAGAGCTTCATCCACCCTAGCGGGTAAACGGTTCGGTTGGGTTTGTTTTTCCAAACCATGACCGAACGGAGCCGAACCGGGTAAGGAAAATAGAAAATCATAATTGCCCCATCGACCCATCGGTTAGGTTTTTTTTACCCCGTTCGATTCGGGTAACCACAGTTTTCGATTTTCACGATTTTTTTTGCCGTCCCTAGATTCAATTAGTGCTTACGTGCGCATCGTGATGTTACACTTTGGTATTTTGAATTTGAAATGTTTGTGTTCTAGAAAATATGCGGATGAGCTCAAGTTGAAGCTATGAAATTCGAGTTATTGGGGTACCTAGATGTCTGTGTAATAAAACGCATGGTTATGTTTTTTATTTTGTCACAAAATGTCTTGCATTTTAGGGTTTTTTTTTTTCCTTCAAAGTGTTTATTTTGTAATTGGTAATTATCTAAACAAAAATCAAGACATTTGAGTCAATTGAAGTAACTGAGCAGGTATTCGGCACAATGGGATCGCTTTATGACAAACAAGAAAAAATCGCCACAAACGCAGTCGAAAATTGCTCAACAAGTATTCGGCACAATGTTTTTTTTTTTTTTTTTTAGTGGAGGTATTATTCTAGGAATAGTGTTCAAACACTAGCGGTAGCGCCGTAACTACGGCGCTACCGGGGCCGTTTCTAACTCCGTCCGACCTCCGATTTCAAATCCGGGACCGGATCTAGATTCATCATGCCAAGACGGATCTCCGGTAATTTTTTCAAAATTTTTGCGACACTGTTGGATGCCGTGGGGCCGGTCAAATTTTTTAGCTAATTTTTAGCCTAAAAATTGGCCAAAAAGTTTGACCGGCCCACGGCATCCAACAGTGTCGCAAAAATTTTGAAAAAATTACTGGAGATCCGTCTTGGCATGATGAATCTAGATCCGGTCCCGGATTTGAAATCGGAGGTCGGACAGAGTTAGAAACGGCCCCGGTAGCGCCGTAGTTACGGCGCTACCGCTAGTGTTTGAACACTTCTGATTATTCTAGTAGCATACTCCATGGACAAGAATAACAAACTTACGTGACATAAATTTCTGAATTTTTGAATGTAACTTCCGTGTTTTTTTTTTTTTTTTTTTTTGTTTTTTTGAGTTGGAAATTTGGCGTTTTTGTCAAACAGGTTGAGAGCAATGAAAAGTTGATATAACAATATTTTGAATTGAAAAAAAAAATTCTATGTAAACATTGATATATTTTTCAGAAATAATAAATTCCAAACAACGAAAACGGAAGATGAGATGAACGAAGAGAAGACGATGTCAACCGCAGGTTTTCGAATCATCAAATAATGATGAGATGAACGAAGAGAAGACAAACGAAAACGGAAGATGAGATGAACGAAGAGAAGACGAAATCAACCGCAGGTTTTCGAATCATCAAATAATTATGCAGATGAGATGAACGAAGAGAAGACAAAATCAACCGCAGGTTTTCGAATCATCAAATAATTTTGCAGCAACCCAAATAGACAATTTATTAATTAAATTAATCATCTGAAATCAATTTACTGAATGTCTTTTATTACTGCTAGTATGTTTATACGTTTACCGGTAACTTTTGTTGGAAATCTCAACAGGAAAATGAAATCAAGTTGCAAGCCAACAACAAAAAAAAAATGAAATCAAGTTAATTGCAAGCCACAGAAGAGGTTAAGAGTAGACCCCAGTGAACAGTAAAAGTAAAAGAGTTCTAGAAGTCTGAAAAGTAACAGAGTATAAAATCTGAATAGAATATTGAAGTGTTCTTATAAAGTGCTCTCTACTCAGCCTTGGGCCTCTGGAGCTACATCTTGATTGCCAGTTGGAGCACTTGCAGCATTGGGAGCACCTACAGCTGGACCTTCATCTGAATCCTCATTAGTAGCATTGGGAGCACCTGCAGCTGGACCTTCATCTTCAGTTGAATCCTCGTTAGCAGCATTGGGAGCACCTGCAGCTGGACCTTCATCTTCAGTTGAATCCTTGTTAGCAGCATTGGGAGCACCTGCAGCTAGACCTTCATCTTCATCTGAATCCTCATTAGCGGCATGTTGATTCGGGATGTGGAGGATCAAATGCTCGTCTCTATCAGCGATTGTTGAAAAGCACTCAGACACACTCCACAATGGTAGTGAGGTCTCCTGACAATTTTTTTGTGCCGCGAACTGTTATGCAGTTCTGTGCCATGTCTGGACGGAAAGGAGGAAGGACAGTGCACACAATGGAAACCTTGATTGCCTTGATTCTCCATATCCTGTTAACAATTAGAAAAGTTCAAGTAAAATGGTAACTTTTTTTGAAAACAAAATGAAACAACAAACACAAAGAAACCCTGACTAAAACAAATCTAAGCATTCTAACCAGGTAACCGGTCCACTTGAAGGACCAAAACCCATCTGATCCCCAAAAAGCACAAAGAAAATAGGGCATGTATTTAAAACAATATAATAATAACAAAAAGATCATTAAACTAGAAAGGAATCTTGGAGGAGAACGGTGAAGAGCTCTTGTTTAAATTTCAGATCCTGATTGGAATGCCTTTCAGCCAGTAATTTGGGATACCGTGTTTCGATATTCTACTTTCCCCAGCTAGATTCGATCAACTATTTACCTCCAATTCTCATCAGGCATTTTTTTTTTTGATAACCGAGGATATCGGGGGCCCCACCCCTAAAACCGAAATAACCTAGTAAACCTTGTCTTGTCTGTTCATCTCTCAAACAAAGTAACAATGGATGCACTAACTTCTGACAATGTCGAGAAAACTCTACTCTCACGTCTTCTTTGTGACTTCTCCATCTCATCTAGTGGAGAAGAACAGTGAAAAGCTACTGTTTAAATTTCAGATCCTCATTGGAATGCCTTTCAGCCAGTAATTCGGTATATTGTGTTTCGACATTCTACTTTCGCAAGCTAGATTCAATCAAGTACTTTCCTCCAGTTTTCAACAGGCATTTTCACTAGCTAATTTTTTCAATCCAACTCCAAAACTTATTCATCCTGAGATCAAGCCAATAATTCATAGCAAACCCGCTTTACAATTTTCTTCCCGGAGCCCTAAAACCCAAATAACCTAGTAAAGCTCATCATGCCCGTTCATCTCTCAAACAAAATAACAATGGATTCACTCATTCATTCACTAGCTTCTGACAATATAGAGAAAACAGATCTTTAAATCTAATAACACCTGAAATCAGTCCCTGGACAATAAATGTAATAGCTAACTAAAACTCATTTACAAACTCATTTAACTCAGACACGTAACAGACATCCCAAATGTTGGTTTATCCCGCGGCAATCTTGAATTTCAAAGAATCAAAATGAAAGTATCAACGTATGAAAAATAGGTCAGTAGAATGTTGTGAACTGCGGAAACTGTTTGGTTGATAGCGTTGATAATTTAATATAAGTTTAATTTTTGATTGATAACTTTTAAGAGTGAATACCATATTTTGATTGCGAATGGAAAGGATTGGCGAGAAGAATGTAGTGTTGTTGAATTTATGTTCTGATTAAGTCTTGGTTCATAACTTCTGTTGTAGAATTAAAAATGGAGAGGAAAAGAAAGAATTTGTTTTCTTTCTATCACAGTCCATAGATTGATTTTATGTTACGAGAATTTGGTGACCAATTTTGATACGATGTTTCTATTATAACTTTTGATTATTATTATTTTTTGGATTTCTATCTGCACCCCTGATTTTATTGTTGATATTATAACAAGCCTAAAACCACCCAAGTTTTCGAAGTCTTAGTATGAGATTACAATTCCTGGCGAGAGAATACAAGGCTGGGGCTCGTGTAATAGGGTTGGCCCGCAGATGGATGAGCACCACAGTGGTGATGAGTTTTGGGGATGGGTCACATGGAGCATTGGGTCTGCCTATTTCCCAAAATGATGCTTATGAGCCGACTCCAGTCCCAGGTCTTCCACCTGATGTCTCCTCCATAGCTGCCGGCCACTATCACTCCCTTGCAATCACTTCTAAGGGCCACATCTGGGCCTGGGGCCATAACAATGAGGCCCAGCTTGGCCGTGGCCTACTTTCTCCAAGGTGGTTCTCTTCATCTCCTACTGCTGTGTATGAAAATAATTCTTGTGTAGTTGATTGATTCTTATTAGAATGTTAGGTTAGGACATTTATATTGCCGTTATAATTGGTTTTTTGGTTCTTTATTTATTTAATTACCTTTTATTGTAACTTCGTTTCAGGGTTAACTGGATTGCCTTTTTCTAATTGCTAACCGCCTGCTAAAATTTTATAATCTGATGTACATATCCTTGTTGTTGTTTGAGAATGGAAAATTGGAAATGTGTTGACCAGATTGATAACCTCTATGAAATTGCATTTGATGGATTAGTTTGAAATCATATTCAGACTATGGAACTTCTAAGAACACACCTTAACCTTCCATGACTTTGTAGTTCATGTTAAGACGGAAAAGCTTACTTGCTAATTTGTGATGAAATTTCACAAAGTAGGGAAAGGCCTTAAATCATCATCTAGTGTATCAAACCCACAACATTAAGCACTTGAATTTTGGAAGGTGAGCCATTTCCATTGTTGTTAAGTTTAGGGTGTTGGTGTCATCTAAAATGAAAAATTCAAGAAGTGGATTCAACCTAAAAGCTCTTGGAGATTATCAATTTCAAATAAGAATTTCCAACGAAACTAATTTGTTGGATGTTTTAATTTTTTTTACTGTTTGATATGTGCTTTTCGTCTCTTCAATAAATAATCATCGTTTCTTTTACTATGTCCACTTTGTTGAAAGAAGCTGCTTGCTTGTTTAGGTGTACTGCTCTTTGTTTTTAAGCTGCATCTAACATTTTTCCCCCCAAAACTTGACCAACTCCATGATATATTGGGATTTCCTTTTATTTTCTCCACCAGATGCGTTAAAGCACTCATTTTTCTTTTTTCCTTCATTCTATTTGCTCCAGATCTTAGGTAACACCCAAGAAGCTTCTGAATCTTATACCAGTCTTATCAAGAGCAATCTGGCAGATGAATCATCACTGGCTGTGGCAACAAACAACCTTATTGCTCTAAAAGGCCCAAAGGATGTGGCTGACGGGTTAAGAAAACTTGATAAACTGATAGAGAAAGGTGAAGGAACAGAAACTTTCCAGCTTGCTCATGGTCTTGACCTAAAGCTTTCACATAAGCAAAGAGAAGCAATTTTTGTCAACCGTTTGCTGTTGCTACTCCATTCCAATAAGCTCGATCAGGTAGTAAATTTGTCTCCATTCTTACAATTTTATCAACCATCTCATATTTCGTTCGACTGCTTGTCTAAACAATGAAACATTATAGGCTCGAGAACTTGCTTCTGCTCTGCCAAGCATGTTTCCTGATAGTGTAATGCCCGTGCTTCTTCAAGCTGCAGTACATGTGAGAGAGAATAAAGCAAACAAAGCAGAGGAGATATTGGGACAATACGCCGATAAATTCCCTGACAAGTCACAGATCTTTCTGCTTGCAAGAGCACAAGTTGCTGCTTCCGCGGGCCATCCTCAAATAGCGGCTGAGTCACTCCTGAAAATACCTGATATTCAACACCAGCCAGCAACTGTTGCCACCATTGTCGCTCTTAAAGAGCGTGCTGGAGATATCGATGGCGCTGATGCTGTATTTGATGCTGCAATTCAATGGTGGTCTAATTCCATGGCCGAAGACAATAAACTTGATATCATCATGGAAGAGGCTGCTTCTTTTAAGCTGAGGCATGGAAGGAAGGACAAAGCTGCACAATTATATGAGCAGCTGGTGAAAAGCCATGGCAGCACTGGAGCTCTGGTTGGTCTTATCCAGACAACTGCTCATACAGATATTGAGAAAGCTGAAACTTATGCAAAGCAGCTGAAATCACTACCCGGTTTGAAAGCGGTTGACGTGGGGAGTCTGGAAAAAACTTCTGGTGCAAAGCACGTTGAAAGTGTTTCAACTGCAAGCATTACTGAAGCATATGAATCGAAGGGTAAGGAGAAAGCGAAGAAGAAAAGGAAGAGAAAGCCGAAGTACCCGAAGGGCTTTGATCCGGCAAATCCTGGCCCTCCACCAGATCCTGAGAGGTGGTTGCCAAAGAGAGAGAGATCTAGTTATAGACCAAAGAGAAAGGATAAAAGAGCAGCTCAAGTTAGGGGTTCTCAGGGTGCAGTTGCTAAAGAGGCTACTACTAGTGTTAACCCAAAATCAACTCAAACTACTACCAACTCTAAAGGTTCTTCACAGAATGCTAGTGCAGAGCAGGCGAAGAAGCCTTCTTCCAAGTCAAGGAAAAAATCGAAAAAGTAAGAGGGACAAATCAAAGTTTATGATCTCATCTTGTAGCAGCCGCAGATTTTTTTCTCTCCATTGTCATTTGATTTTGATAACATGATTAACATCCAAAAGGGACGTTCAAATACAATGTCCAAAATTTGTGAGTCAGTGGACTGGATTGTAATTTTTGTGGTAAGTTAAGAACCTCCAGACATTTATGCTACCTATTTATAGTTTCTAATTCTACTCTCTACTCTACTTGAAACTGGATCGGAGCTTTGCATTTATTATAGTTCTTGGGTTTTGTTTCGGTGGTGCAAAATAGAACGAGATGAACAGAAACAGGGCCCGAGAAGGGCTTTAGAGAGCAACGTTTTTGTGATTGAGGAAGAAAGGAGCATCCGTCTGATGGCGATGTTAAAGCTTCGAATTTCTACTCGTCGAGATATCTACAACCTCCCATTGCCAATCTTGACATTTTCCTCATCAAACAAAAATACATCATACTGCACATGTCTATTGAATGTTGATAGAAATTTAACGTTAAGAATATTAGCACATCTTTATAATTTATAAAAAAATTAGTATTTCCCTGGGCGATGCACGTGATGTTTTAAGATGATTTTATGTACATAAAATAATGTTAATGCACAACAAAAATAATAAAGCATATATAACATTATAAAGTTTAATAACGGTTTACAAATTTTGATTCGAACCATTATTTTGTAAGAAAAAATATCATATCAGTTGTTGTAATTGATGATTTTAGCCAATAACAAAATAGTTGGGATGGAATTTTAAACAATATTTTTTTGAACAAAAAGAAATGCTCCTATTAAAATTTTTGCCGAACTTTTATAGTCAACGTCATTTAAGTGGCTAAGCCATAACAACATTTTTTAACGCGGATTTTTGAATATTAAGTTTTGAAAAATTTATGTAATGTGGATTGTGTATTGCGAAATAATAAGATATTTATACAAAGTATTTATAGGTAAAACTCTGTATATTGATTGTTCGTTAACAAAAATTTGTGCAGAATAATTGAGCTAAAAATTTAAAAAATACTAATGCATGCAATACCAAATATTAAAAAAAAAGGAATTTTTGATACTTGTGATTTTTTTGAGAAAAATGAAGAGATGATTAAATGATAATTTTAACAATTATTTTTTTAACTGGCTTTTGAAATGATGAAATGTGACATGAAATTTATCGTTTTCTAAATTAATTTTTCACTATTTGATCTTCAAAAACTAGCATTTTCCCCGTGCGATACATGAGATGATTAAGATGGTTTATTTACATAAAAAAATATTAATACAAAACAAAAATAAAAAAACGTATATAACATTATAGATTTCAATAATGATTTACAAATTTTGATTCAAACCATTATCTTGTAAGAAAAATATAATATCATTGTTACAATTGATAATTTTAGGTAATAACAAAATATTTGGGATCAAAAGTTAGACAATACTTATTTGCGCAAAATGAAATGCTCCTATTAAAATTTTTGCCAAAATTTTATCATCAACGTCATTCAAGTAGTTAAGTCACGATAATATTTTTGAACCCGGATTCTTGAATATAAGGTTTTCGAGAATTTATGCAATGTGGATTGTATATTGTATGAAATAATAAGATCTTTATACAAAATATTTAAGAGTAAAACTTTGCACATTGATTTTTCAGTTACAAAAATTTGTGCAAAATAATTGATAAAAAATTTAAAACATCACTAATGTATGTAATACTAAATATGAAAAAAAAAAATTTAATTTTTGATACTTGTAACTTTTTTTTTTACAAAAAATGAAGAGATAATTATATGACAATTTTAAAAATTATTTTTTAAGTGGCGTACGACATGATGAAATGAGACATGAACGTTATTATTTTCTATTTATTTTCTAATTAATTAATTATTCATTATAAATTTAATTATTTAATTACTCACTATTTGATCTTAAAAAAAATTTCCTATTACTTGAATCGTTCAATGCACATTACTTATAAAAACTATCTAAAACTACCCTTTTAAACATTGTACACATAAAATAGGCTTTTTATATAATTTTTTGAATATGTAAAAGAATTTTTTTTTCTAAAATAGAAAATCATTGTCTGTGTGGTACTTTACCAAGTTGGCACTTCAGTTTTTATTTATAAAAAGAATATATATATATATATATATATATATCTCTTCTTTTTATTAACGAAAATTGAAAATGTAATTAAAATGTAATATCCAAAAATTCAAATGTATATAAAAATTGTTAATTTTCATTTTCTGAATTAATTTAATGGATACTATAAGTTATAACTTTAATATCTTATCACAATTTCATTTATGCAAGCAACATTAAATATAAACAAATTCAAAAAATTATATAAATTAATTCAAAAATTAGAATACATATAAAAAAATAAAATGCATATAAAAAAGTAAAATAAAGAAAACAACACCAAATAACTAAAATAGAATAAATTAATTAACAAAAATAATTAATTCTTAGAAACCATGCCAAACATGGTACAGCCACCTAGGCACCTAGGCACTTTGCCTAGGTGGTTCTTCTAATTTTATATATAGTTAGATTATTGATTATTTGAATCGCTTAATGCACATTGTCTATGAACAGAGATTTTTTTAAACTAATGTTTTAAATATGTAAAAAGGTTTTTTTCTAAAATAGAAAATTTTGCCATGTTTTTATTAATGCATGCAACATTAAATATAAAAATTTTAAAAATATAAATTAATTCAAAAATTAGAATTAAAGTACATATAAATAAAATATAATTCGAATAAAAACATAAAATAAGGAAAATAATACCAAATAAGAAAAGCAGAATAAATTAAATAATGAAAATAATTAATCAATAAAACAAAATGGAGCCAAACGTGGTACTTCCACCTAGGCACTTTGTCTAGGCGACTCTTTTGTTTCTATATATAGTTAGATAAATAATTTGTAAATTAGTATGGATTGAAGTCACATGCATTGTATAGTGGTGAAACATGATAAAGAAGGTATTTCCATTCAATTTGTAACAAAAAACCTAAATATAAAATGGCATAAGGACTTGACAATTTACAAGTAGTGGATCTTATTAAGACATTCCAAATTTTTGTAGAAACTAGAAAAAAAGCAAATAATGTTTAAATTCATACAGTGGATTCGCTTGCACTGTATGATGGTCGGATAATGCTAAACATATATAATGCTTACCATAATAGGTGACATATTAGAGGTGAAAGTTTTATTTTACCATTAATGATTGTGTAATATTCTATAAAGAAAGGTAATTGTAATATAATCATTTTATTTTATCTAATTATGTTACTTTATGTAATTCTCTATATCCCTCTGTAGTATGATCTTATGATGGTCTAACACGACAAGCTTATTCCCCGTTCAATTTGTAACAAAATTAAATAATGTCTTATCGAAATGAAGCGAAGTTACATACATTGTTAATGCTGGTTAACAGAGAAGTGTTAAGAAAACATTAAAAATGTTAAGAAAAGACAACACATAAATTAATTTTGTAGAAAAAATGTACACGCAGTTTTAACAATATAATGTAGAAAGATAGTGAAAAGGACGCTAAAAATTATTGAGTGAAAAAGGACGCTAAAAATTACTGTGAAAGGCAATAAAACAATTTTTGCAGAAAAAGAAATTAAGAATATTTTGTCCAATCGATACACGATAGATCCCCAGGAAAATATTTACAAAATATGGTGAAAAATCACATGCGTGACAAGTCTCGTCTTTTAAGCAAGAGAGACATTTCCCTCGGGCACCCATCTAAAGGAAGTGATTTTTTACCTGTTAAATATCTAATCAAATAAAATTTTTTATCATTAGAGTTGTTTTTTAATGTTATGGGATGGAGTCAATGTAAAGACAATAAAAATAACTCAAAAGTCAAAATTATTGTACATACATGTTAATTATTGTTACTGGTATAGCCATGCAAGGACCACAAGCGGCCCCCCCACACACGTGGCATCATTACGGACAGGGGCACCCTCAGAACCCCCCTCCAAGGCGGGCCTGTTCCCAGTGGGCGCCCCGCCCGGGCTGTCAGAATCACCCACGTGTATGGGGATGAGTATCTGCGGCTGGTGTGACACAAAACCATTCACAAAATCTCCATGGTACATAATGGCAGCGCCCTGTCACATCCAACCATCCCCATGATGGAACTCGAAACCAGTGGCCATTGGACACGTGGCAGGTCATCATTAGAATTCCAATTGACACCCTTGTTTGAAGTAGTATAAATAGAAGCTAAGGGAGAAAAGGAAGGGGACTTTTTGAGGTCTGAAATTCACTCTCCATTAATTCACTCATTAAGAGAATCCAACTCTTCCGAGTGGATCTCCGTTACACCTCGATTCCGGCTTCACAGTTCCACCCACGTTAAGTATCGCCTACGGGTAGCAAGATGGCTGACTTGATCGCCGGAGAATGAGCGGCTGCCATTGTTTCCCCCGTTTAGGAGGTGGTTGTCGAGTGTCAAAGCTCCCGACGATCGGTCTTAGCGTGTAGGTGGACGGAGGAAGAAGACAGAGGTGTGGAGCAACTGTGGGCCCCATTTCCGGAGGTCAACAATTATCTCATTTTGTTTTTTTCAAAATGATTTTCCTACATGCAGGACGGGTCACTGCGCATGAAAGCTTAATATAGATATTGTGACAAGCACTGAAAATCACAGGACCGACACTAGACACATGACAAAAACATAGCAAAGCTGCTATATATTGGCCAACAACGTGGATTTTCAGGAATGTTATCTTGACAACCCGGATCAAGAATTGTTCCACAGCTTGAACATGACAATATATAATTATATATGCATGCAGGTCGTAGTGGATATCTCTGATAATAATTTTTGAAGTGGTTGATGGTTACAAGATCAACTTGTTGGAATCCTCCCATCTATTTTCCAACCTCGCGCATAGGTGTAGCTCCTCCAACATTATATCATACAAGGAAAAAAATATATGCAATATGGGATACTATTTAGTTGATAGTATATACCCAAACTGGGGATTAACTATTGTGCAAACAATCTATGATCCTTAATGTCCAAATTTCTTGCGTTGCATAATGACATCATGTGAGATCATGCACAACGTGACTCTGGAGGACGAAGGAGATCTTGGTATGCCAATTGGCGCCTGGGTGCATGGAAGCGTCAACTCTAATAGTTGAGGTCACCGTGGATGAGAATCAACACTTTCAAGAGTTTCTTGCTCAACACAAAGAAATTAGGGGTACAAAGGCTCACATTGTGCTAAGAGATGAATTGATGGAACACTTGCAGGAGGAGTATGTATCTTATTAGTAGTATGTTAGGTATTTTGAAGTAACGTGTTAGTTTTTTTTTTTATTTTTTAGCTAATTAAAAGATAATCTTAGTCAATTGTTTAATTAATTAAAATTTTGCATGTTACAGTTAATTAATTATTAATGTTGATTTAAGTAAAACGTATTTCTTCGGTTAAATTAATATATTTAATTAAATCGTACTTTTCTAAAATTCGAAAATAAGGAAATAATGAATAATGTGTTTTTGCATTAAGATTTTGTTGGTTGATTGGAGTTGGGATTGGGAAATAGTGTTACATTTACATTGGTTCAGTACAAATGTGATACCAAAAAAGTGAAATGGGTTAGAGATGGTTTTTGGGCATGTTTGATAGAGATTTTTGCCCCCAAAAAAGGTATGGATGAAAAGAAAATAAAAAATATTATGAAAAATGAAAAATTTGTAAATGAATAGTAAAATAAAATGATACTTGAAAAAATTATCATCATTATTGACACCGGTTCGAGAATTCACCCTATCTCTGCAATCCCCACCTTGTATTTAAAAAAAAAAAAAAGGCATTTGCGGGTTCCTAATAATTGGGATTATATAATTCAAACTTAGAACAGTAAACTGGCACAAACGTGACTTATCGTTTCAGATTGATTCATCATGAGGACTCGTTTTAAAAGTTGTGGCCGGCATTTTGTTATTTTCTTCGCACACTAAAAAGTAAAATCTTTATAAAAATTCTTTAAATGGATACAAGTCAACGTCAGATACTTATTATAAACACTTAAATTCCTAAATTAAATTCATTCTTAATTTGGTGATTTGATCATTTGACGTGAAATAATGGATAAAATTAAAAAATTAAGTGGGTGTGGCAAGTATATATGTGGCATTGATTTGTATGTACTATAACATTTCTCAAGACTTATTGTGCATGGAATTTGGTGGAAAAGAAAAATATTTTTCATGAAAATTTTCTCACTTTGTGTTTGATTTAAAAATGGAAATAAAATTTATTTTCTATGGTACAACAAGTTTTGTTTTTTTCTAAAGAAAGAACCAATCAACCTTTATGTGGTTTTTATGCCTCCACTCCGATTGAGAGGTGAGGGTTTGGATTCCACTACTCTTTTATTGATATCCATGGTACATCCAGTTAAAGTTATAATTTCTCCAATTCTATGGAAAATGAATTCCCATGGAGGGAGAGGGATTTTGTTTTCCACTGTACATGGAATTCTTTTTCAACTTTTGCAATCAAACACACCCCTATCGCTCAAATTAAAAGTTTGATTACAATTGAAGACAAAGCTCTTAAATATGCATATATTAGTCCTAAATCCTATTTTTTCGTACATTTTACTAATTCAACTTTAACTTGTGATATATTTTTATTTTTACTCAAAATTAAATAACCTTTGTTGATAGTCAAATAATACACTATCAAATTTTGGGGGCTTGAACAAGAAAGAATAAATGTCTAGGGACTACAAGTTATCGGAATATAAACATAAGGACTCATGATACAATTTGACTTTGCTTAGTGGTAAAGAAAGGTTCACAAGATATTTGGGGGATCTCAGTGCAATTTCCCCTTTCTTCATGACTAAGGAAGGCAATTGTATTTATGAATATGAGGATTTATATACCTCAGCAAGAGCATCTCCAACAGTCTCTCTATTTTTAAAGAGTATATTCTATTAAATAAAGAGCATCTTTAAAATTAAGGTGTGAAAATTTTTAAATGCTCAAACAAATTCTCTAATTTTAACTCTTTATTTTACTTTTTTTTTAAAAAAAATTATTATTTTATCTCAATTTTAATTATTAATAATATTTTTTAAGTGTTAATGACCAATAGAATTAATTGTGGATTACATTGTTTAAAAAGTAGGACATTGAAACTTGTAGTCATTCAATTATAAAGAATGGATTTGGCTCTCCAAATTGGGAGAGTCAAACTGACTCTCTAAATTAAATTGTTAGTTTAAAGAACTTGTTGGAGTAAAATTTTAGGATTTAACTTTTTAAATTATAAAGAATCTTATATTTGAAGTGTTTGTTGGAGATGTTCTAAGCGCAATTCCAAGTAAAGGGAACAGGAGAGTACAGTGAAAATTGCTCTCTCTTTCTTTTCATGTACATTTTCATACAAATATATACAATACAACAAAAACATTAAGGTTGGACCATGCGTCCGGCCGCACCGCTTCTCAGAATTTCTTTATTTTATTGTACTTTTATGTCAAGTTTACTATAATTTTTGGCATCAACAACTTTCATAACAAATTTCAAAATATTAGTGCGTGTTCTTGATAATATGTTGGTTAAAACCGTCGCCTATTCACCGTACTTCTTGCGACTCCCTCATAATTGACGCTCGGTGAACCGTCGCATATTGGCTTAAATAATCTTGGCCTATTCACCGATCGGTACTAGTTAATCCTACAATTAGTTTTTCAAAAAATTTCTAATATTGAAAATATTCAAATTTTAATTTTAATCAACAATTAAATTTAATGTTAATATTATATATATCTATAAATTTGCAGTCCAATACAATGCTAGAAATAGACAGTAATTTTTGAGAAAAAAAAAATTAGCGGGAAAAAATATAATAAAATAAAAAATAATACTATTATCATTTGGAAGCTTAGCACGTTCATGAACTTTAACTTTTTGTTTTTTTTTTTGGTACTCACTTGACATCTGTGCCCAAGCAAAAGTTTGAAATGTTCGTGTTTTTTCCCTTTAGCTCCAAATGATAGCTAAGAAAGTTGTGGTGTGTAATTTTCATTAGACTAAATTTCTTCACCTGTTCACCATGTAGCGTATTCCAAGTGATGCTTTTACCCCATTTGATCTTATTACTCAAAATATCATGCCTTGATGTGCAATCGATTGGGACGATAATTCCAACCACGTTGAATCAATACAATAGTTATTTTTCTCTCTATTTTCTATCATGATAGATGAAAAAATTGCATTCATTTATACTAATGAATAATTATATGCAGCTCTTTTCAAGTGCTCGCGGGAGCACCGCAATTATGGACACATACGATCTCCGTTTTGAAATTCGATAGCTAAAAATATGTAAAAAAAACTTTAACTGGCCGCCACCGGTAGACAATGTGTCGCCAGAAAATTTTTCGAATTGTTGGAACTCCGCCCATCGCTTGAATCTAAATTTAGTCTCGAATTTCAAAACGGAGGTCGTATGTGTCCATAAATTACGGCACTCCCGGGAGTAATAGAACATTACAGTAATTACATGAGATACGTACATTTGTTACCAAAAATATAGTAAAAAACTTTGACTAGCGGCCATAATGTCGCCGGAAAATTTCCCGAATTGCTGGAGTTTCGCCTCGTCGTGCTGAATCTGAGTCTGGTCTCGAATTTCACAACGGAGGTCGTATGTATCCGTAAATCACCCCGAAAGTGTCGTAATTACGGCGCTATGGAGCTCCCAGGAGCAATAGAACATTACTACAATTATATGAGATACTTACATTTGTTACTATTATAAACATGTGATAATACAATAATGAAATATACAACATATTATCCCTATTGTAACATATGAAGGTCCAGAATTAAGAGAGAGAGCACTTTTCAAATAGTGAATTTTTTTCAGAAAAGTGACAAATAGCTTATGAGTTTTGCACAATTTTAATAATAATGCCTCAAATTTAGGGGTTGTTTGATTGGGTATAAAGTTAATGTGCGCGGTAGTCCGTGTAAAAATGTGTGGTTAATATTACTAGTATTTTTTACCCGTGAGTTGCACGGGGTGATATGTTTAAAATATTAGTAAATCCTACTGATATTAATATTATAAAATCAAAAGATTAATATTTTTTACCGTGCTCTTACACAGCATTTACACCCGTGCATTTTATGTAATTAGTTTTTCAACAAATAATAATTTTGATAAATATTAATGGAATAATTAATTTATGATTAGTTATCAATTTGTACCGTACTCTTACCTAGCATTTACACCTGTGCATTATATGAGATGATAATTAGTGATAGAGATTATGTTAATATATCACATTTTACTTATGGTAAAATTAAATCTATTAAATATGTATAAACATAAAATTAAATTAATAAAATTAAATACTATAGTTATCAAAATAAATATAATAAAAAAACTCTATCAATTTTCTTAAAGCCTATGGTTTTTTTTTTTAAAAAATGATTCTATATTCTATTATATACAACTCCAAATTTCGAGAGATATTAATTACATACTCGTGTGATGTACGGTATTGACAATGAATATATGAATAATAAAATTTTGGAATTTAATTATGAAATATAACCAATATATATTTATATTATAGAAATGATAATATAGTGGGTACTGGCCCCAACATCCTATTTCTACCACCGTTAGGAAACACTTATTATCGCCCCCACCCACTTTCATTTAATCGAATCTGAGCGAGGATATTATAAGAATTGCAACATGATGAAGACTCTCATTCCCCGTCCCCATTCTGCCTAAAAATGCTCATCCCCGTCCATGTCCTATCATGATCGTTTAATCAAAGATTTTTATTTATATTGTTTAAACGTGTATTAATGACATCTATTTCAATAAATACCTTCTAAACATAGTAAACATGTATATTAATATATTCGACATAAACTCACCACTTTAATCTATTCCGCATATTAATATCATTTTTTTAAACTCATCAATTTAGATGTTTATTTAAATAATTTAAATTATATAGGTTTCTTAATGTGGTCGATAAAAAAAATCATTGATATTTAATCATATTTTTTTACCATATTTAATGCTATAATCAAATTTAAATTAATTTGAATGAGATAAATAAATTTGAATGAGACAAATGACTTGAAATATATATTATTCATAATTAAAAAAGAAGAGTTAATCAATGATCTTTAAAAATTGAATAAAATCTAAACAGATAAAACTCGTTATAAAATGAATAATTTGAAGTAGTTGGGATTCTTAATATTTATTTAAAAAATAGAATCCTAAATAGACATTTAATATAGTCGAAAGACAATTAAGAAATTTCAATTGAATCACATAATTTTAATCTTTGATTGGGTCGATAGCCAATTATTTATTAAATACGTAATTTATAAAATAAGCAATTTAGGTATTTATTTACGTATCAACTTATTTAATCTTTATTCATTAAATGTGTAATTGAAATATTTATTTACTTATCACTAAAATTAGAACATTAAATTAAAATTTCTAACATTCGTCAATTTAATTAATACAACTCAATTAATGTAAGTATGATGTGCACAATTAATTGTAATAATAGAGTCAAGAATAAATAAAAATATTGCAATTATAATGTCTCATGGCATTCATGAAAACAAATATTTCACACCAATATGCTTGATAGAATCATTGCACTTAATTGAGTAATAAAGAAAAAATATATTTTTTCATCAAAGTATGATTTTCCATCATACTTGACTAACTATTTGTTTACTTTCACAAAAAAAAAAAGAAATAAAATGTTTGTTCCCGATTCTTATAATACTACTAGGAGAGGCGATAAATCAATCCCGTTAAAAATTATTCAAATGTATAACATTACAGAAATATTAATTTATTTTTAACGTTTCATAAATAATTTTTATTCAATGAATAAGAAAATGTCAAGTATTATAGTACACGATATTTCGTAATATTTTGCAACTCATTTTTTTTCCTTTTTTAATTTTTTAATTTACATATTTATCTCTTTAAAAAGGAAAACCTCAAAATTAAGTGAAATTATTTCTTATGAAAATTTCAATTGATTGTAATAGCGGTGGTAGAACTGATCACAACAATGAGGAAGACGATTCCTTATTTTCAATTTACTTATCATATTCTATATATAATATATAGTTAACTTGAAAAAATGTTTTAGAATAAAAGTAAGAAAAAAATATTTTTCATAAAATAAGTTTTAATTAATATTTTGAAGAATAATGATATGTAAAGTGTTACATACTAAAATATACGTGGTGTAATTTGTCAGTCTCGAAAAGGGGTAATTTCATTTTAGTAAGTAATTTTTTTCCAATTTTTGTTCAACATAAGATATGTTTTGTTAAGACTTAATGAAATGCACTGTGTAAATATAATAATATCTTAAAACATGTTAGGTAAATTGTAAATACACTAAAACACAAGGTGTATTTAATAAATGTTCCTTAAATAAAAATACTTCGTTGGCTCTTATTGATTATCATGATATAAGATACTATCAAGAAAAATTATCTTCTTTGGAACTAAAAAATAATATCTGAGTATTGTAATAATTTGAACCTTATTATAATTGATATACAATCTTATAATAATTAAGTACGATTAATCAAGTCGTGTGTAAGTAGTATAATTATGTTATATAATCTAAGATAAAAAAAATTGCTGAATAACTCGAATAAGACTAATTCTATTCACGCTATAAAATATATTGAGTACACCATAATTTAATTGTTTGAAAAAGTCTTAATTTTGTTTATGATAACAATTATGTCCTCAAAATGCATGACTAATAATTTTTAGTAATTAACTTACTTTGTACGTAAATATTAATTTATATTTTGACATTTTATTAGAGATATTTAAATTAAAAGAAATATTCACATTTTACGTCCATTATATTTCACAATATTTAAAAGTATGATGAATAAATAAGTAATTTGACGTTTAAATAAATAAATTTTTTTGATAAAAACGATCTTGATAGGAAAAAAGTTATAATTAGTTAAAGATTAAAAATAATCAATATTGATTGGAAAGTTTTTAGACAAAAACGATCATTATAGCTCAAATTTATAATTAGCTAAAGATTAAAAATAATCAGTATTGATGGGAAAAAAATTAAGGTTGTAATTACATTAAGATGTAAACATTGGGAATATTTAAAATAAATATAATGTAAATTATCAATAAAAATATGTTGTGGCAATATAATTACCCATCGGATTATTTACAAATTTCAAAAAAACTATTTTATAAAATCAAACGATTAAATTTTCATACATTAATGTGAAGTTCCAATTGTCAAGTCTTGAATGTTTGTTGGAAATTTTATTTTAATGATCAATATAAATTCAAATATTTACATAATTGTAATATTGATAACTATCTAAAATAGGCAAATATGAAGAATATTAATTATATCTCATTGTATTAGAAATGCTAATTATATGGACTAAAGTGATAGTATATTAAGGGGAAAAAAAATTATAAAGGACATGGGTGGAAACTATAATTAACTGATTAAATAACTAATTTAAAAAATAAATTAATTATTAAATATATATATATATATATATATATATATAAATAATATTAGGTCAAATTCATAGGGGAAAAATGACCTGGAATAAAAAAGTGAGTAAAAGTTAGAGAAAATAATGTGTTTAAGTGGAAAAAAAGACTGCATATATATATATATATATATATATAATATAGATTTTCAAAATTTTTTTATCTTATTAATCTATGTTAATATCAATTTATATTTATATAGGAAACTAATTTTATATATTTGCGTTAAATTTTAAATTTTTAAAAACAAAAATTTATATATTAATACTATACTCGTTTTAAAGCTCTTTTTAAGTCAAATAAAATAAAGTAATAATTTTTATTTTTTAATTTAAATTTATTGTTAGAAAATGGAAAAAAAGAGAGGGAGAGAGAGAATATTTAGATATAATGGGATTGGTAAAACAAGTTGTAGAAATCCCATTAAATATGGAAACTCTATTATTTTAGGAGATTTTCATGTGTAAAATTTTAGAAGATTTAGAATTTTGTTTTGGTAATAATAATATTAAAAAAGAAAAAAGAAAAAGACCAAAAAAGCCTTGATTTTAGGCGGGAAAATATTAAAAAATGAATTAAAAAATAGGGTGAAATACTCTAGTATTATATATATATATATATATATATATATATTTTTTGGGAAATGTGTGTATAGTTGAAAATAAGTATGAGGTATACGGAATTGCGTGCGGAGAAGTTACATACCATATAGAACAAGACCTTAGTATGCTCAGTGTATGTTCAACGGTCAGAAATTGATGATTTGTAATGGCAGAATTGAAGTCTCCATTTCCATTCTAGTTCCCTTGGTGATCGAATTATGGCACTGTATTCAGTTCGACTGCAACACGACAACAATTCTAGTTATTGTACCTTAGAAAACAAACACTTCCGATATTATGGTAATGACAAAATTTGCTTTAGGTGTTTAACACAAGCAATGACAAAATGGGTTTTCCAATTTCCGTCTGATTTTTTATTGTCAAATTTGTGTATTACATATTGTTATATATGTTTGTTTTCCACTCAAAATTTATTTAAAACCTTTATTTTTACTAACAAATGTGCGGTTGCAAAATAAAAAATAAATCCTTTAAGAAATTATAAAAAAACTTGTCAAATAATCGGAGAAAACGATTTTTTGAAAAAGGCTTTTCACAAAAGCTCTGCTCTATCACTGGTGATTGGTGAAATCGAGTGTTTGATGCGATCCGCGTCACACCTCTGCAATCAATCCTATCCGTGCATATCCATTGAATCTACGGTTTGTGTACTTCCTGGCTTTGCTTACTCAATTTGAATCCTACGGTGAAACTGCATTTTAATCCAACGATTCAAAACCTCCCACCGACTTTCTCCCAAAAACCTCAAAAATTTTCCATTCCTCCCACTCGTCCCAATTCACAAATGAGTTGTGCTATTCACACCCACCCTTTTAATCCCTACACCCACCTTTTTTTAAAAATTTTTTCAATTCCAATTTTACCCTCACGTAATAAATAAGGTGTGTGCGCGGAGTGATTTTAAATGCTCGGCCGAGGATGGCCGAGCGTCCAAAAAGGAGCTCGGCCATCCTTGGCCAAGCTCCCCATGAGGAGGGAGCTCGGCCAAGGCTGGCCGAGCTCCATTTGCCGACCTTGGTGAGCTCCTCATGGAGCTCGGCCAAGGATGGCAGCTCCTTTGACGCTTCGCCATCCTCTTTGAGCAACAAATATTTTTTTTAAAAAAAAAAAATTTAAATTGATAATGTTTTTGATAATATTTTTTTTGATATTATTTTTGGATTTGGAGAAGGAACATGCGATCTATGAGTGAGATTGAATGGGACGAAACCACAATTTGGAGATTTAGTGTTCGAACTCTGTTTTGGACAAATAATATACCGATTTGGAGTAGCTCGACGCCCTGAGTCGAACTCATTCCTTTGGAATGATATACGATGGATTTTGGCCATCCGAAAGCGTTTAGGCAGCGAAATCAACATTTTTCTATTTTTTGACTAATTTAATTTTATTCATTTATTTGTTTTTAATTTTATTTTATCACCATAAATAAAATAAGTGCATTTTTAAAAAATAAAATGAAAATGATGATAAAATAAGTCTTCTGCAAATCAGATATTATTTGTCAAAACTAATTAAACACTAAATCTCCAAATTACGGTTTCGTCCCATTCGATCTCACTCATAGATCGCGTGTTCCTTCTCCAAATTCAAAAATAATATAAAAAAAAATATTATAAAAAATATTATCAATTTAAATTTTTTTTTTTAAAAAAATATTTTTGAATGCTCGGCCAAGGCTGGCCGAGCTCCATCAATGGAGCTCGGCCATGGATGGCCGAGCTCCTTTTTGGACGCTCGGCCATCCTCGGCCGAGCATTTAAAATCACTCCGTGCACCCACCGTTGTTTATTACGCGAGGGTAAAATTGGAATTGAAAAAAAATTTAAAAAAAGGTGGGTGTAGGGATTAAAAGGGTGGGTGTGAATAGCACAACTCTTCACAAATCCTATAAATCCACATCCACCCCCACTATCACTCTTCATTCTTCATCCAAACCCTAATTAATTTGATATCTTTCGATTAGCAATTTGCATCAACACTCTTTATCAATGGCGCGTACAAAGCAGACAGCCAGGAAATCAACCGGGGGCAAGGCACCCAGGAAGCAACTAGCGACAAAGGCTGCCCGGAAGTCGGCTCCGGCTACCGGAGGAGTGAAGAAGCCTCATCGTTTCCGCCCCGGTACGGTGGCTCTAAGGGAGATCAGAAAGTACCAGAAGAGCACTGAGCTGTTGATAAGGAAACTGCCATTCCAGAGGCTAGTTAGGGAGATTGCTCAGGATTTCAAGACCGATCTTCGTTTTCAGAGTTCTGCTGTGGCTGCTCTTCAAGAGGGTGCCGAAGCTTACTTGGTCGGGCTTTTTGAGGACACCAATCTGTGTGCTATTCACGCTAAGAGGGTTACCATTATGCCCAAAGATATCCAGTTGGCAAGGAGGATTAGGGGTGAAAGGGCTTAGAGGTACTAGATCTAGTAACGTAGCATAGTATGGTGCTTTTGTGTTGATCTAGTAACGTAGTATAGTATGGTACTTTTGTGTTGATTTAGCCTATCTGGTTTTGTTTATTTCCGTGTCCAGTTGATCTATGGCTTTTGAGTTGTAAAAATCTGTTATAATTCAAAAGATCGATGGAATTTTCTAATGCTCATGCTTCGCTAAAGTTATGTACTCTAATTTTTTCTGTTTTAATTCAAGTTCGGACTCATGAATTAAGTGTTGCATCAAGCATGAACATTACTGTACCTCTTTTTATGGTATGCATTTAAGAGTTATTGTATAGCGTACCTTCTGAATAAGCCAATAGTGGGTCACTGGGTTCTCAGTCTGGATCTTCATACTAAGCTAAATTTTCTCCTCAAAATGATTTCAGATTTGTGAGTGTAACTCTTTTGCTTTGTGCAAGTTGTCGATTCTATGGTACATTGTATATAAGGTTAAGGCTATCTCACAACACAAATGTTGTCAAGAGTTGGATGATTGGTGTGAGATATATTGGTGATATCTGAATGTCTGAAATTGGAGACAACTATAAAGATTCTTGTTGTGGTAATTACTAATTAGTCTGCCCAAGAATCCATATGCCGTGTCTTGGTCTAACTCTGCAAACTTCAAAGCTTGGGAAATTAACGTTTGTCCATGATATATATGTCCTTGTATTGTCAATTCCATCATTCCCCTGTACCAGCTAAGTAGTATCCTTATTGTTGGTTTTGGAGTGTGAATAATGGATTGATCTTCTTGATTGTTTGCTTGTGCTGCCTACTTCGTGCTAATCACTGTTGAAACTACATTTTCATAGACATGTTAAAGAAGGGATTGTGGGAGTTTCAGATTCTGTTGTGGAGTTGGTTGAATCTTGAAGAGTACATCTATCCCTGTCGAAAGCAGCAGTGCGATGTTGCAGTCCCATGAGGCATCCTGTCTCTAAAAGGGGCAACTTTGGAGCGGTGGTCAAGATGGAGGCTGGGATGAAGGGTTGTTATGTGCCTTGTGGCCAAAAAAAAGTTTGTTAAAAGAGGATGCAATCAACAAAGAGATAAGGCTGAGAACGATGACAATGCGGATCACGTCGGTGTTGAAGTGTTTTATCTGTAGTCGTGAAAAAACTGTCAAAACCATTTTAGTTTTGTGGGAGTATCCTTGTATAAGTTCAATATCTTACAGTGGCAACAAATTTGTCTTTGGTGATGGCTAAGTTGTCCTTGTATGGTTTAAACTTGAAAGAGGGCTATTGAATTAGGGTGCACTATTGTTGCTTTAGACGACAACCTACACCGGCGAGTCGACCTTATATCCCTAGTGTCAATGCTACAGTTATGAGCTCATAGGGCCAACATTGTTGCCCCTAAAGATGCCTCAAAGAGAGATTATTGTCCATTCAAGAGTGTGAGTGATGATGTCTCCCCTACTAGTTAACATGGTTGAGATTTATATGTATGGGAAGTGAATAGTGGTAACTTTTCCTGTGGCGAAAATAGTGAATTTTGGTGAACTGACAAGCACTTTCAAAACTTGTATTATTGTACAAATGGCATACATAATTCGAAAGCATAAAATAGTAAGTTCTCTTAATAAAACATTAAAACCTCAGAAACATGAAATGATAAAAACATGAAGTAAAATCATATTTAATGTTTTCAAGCAGCATCACTACGAGCAAAATCAAGGCAACTCTTTCCTTCATGAGCACTTTCGACAAATTTTTTCTGGTAGTCTTGAAATAGTACTTCCTTATATCGAGCAATCCCATCACGCTCTACAATCTGAGGCAGTGGACCAATCTTTTCTGTTGGTTTTGGGAGTGGGAATGAGGGGATCGACACTCTTGATTCTTTGCTCGTCGTGCGCACCCTGTGTTCTGCACTTCTGAACCTGTCATTGCTCAAAATCTGAAACCAAAAACCCACAAAATATGAAAACAAACACCAAAGAATTTACTTCAAAATCTGATTATAGTGCAAATTCTCATCTCACCTGTAGTGAATCTCCTACATTGATGACCAAAGCACCAGGAATGGGTGGAATCTCAACCCACTCTTCTTTCTCTAGGTTTTCTTCCACCCTTACATACAACCCTCCAATATCATCTTGCAGTAACACTGTCAATAATCCAATATCCGAGTGGCGCCCAACTCCAACGGTCAGCTCTGGATTTGGGCAGACCGGGTAGTAATTCATGCTCACCATTCTATTCCCAGTTAGTGCCTCAAGCCTCGAGTCATCTAGTGTCACTCCAAGTTGTCCCAACAAAACTTCCAACAGCCTTCTCACCAATTTGGTCGACAATTTAAGGTATTCAAGTGCAACTTCCCTGTAAATCAAAGGATAAAAGATCATAAACGAAATGAAAAATGATTGATTCATATCTGTAACCCAACTCTACTTGGTATGATATTGTCTGCTTTAGTTGGGCCTAGCCAGCACAATTTTACTACTCGGTTTTATCCAAAAAAGCCTCACACCAATTGAAATGGTCCTACAACTTGTCAACTATTCCTAATTTTTGACGCAGGTGATGTGGGATGAAAGCTATTACAATTCTTACTTGCAGATATTAGGCCAATGTTGTAGGGCATCAGCATCGTTGTTATACATCATAATGATGTAATCTTTCCATTCCAAAGTCTTCTCTTTCTCCGGTGCAAAGCTGGTTCCATACTTCACGAGCGGGCTCGGGCTAACTCCTTTGAGATACACTGCCTTCTTTTCTGGTGGTTGACCGAAGAATTTATGTGCTGCGTTTTTAAGGGAGTCGAGCAATTCCAGCGGCACACCATGGTTCACCACCTGGAAGAACCCTAGTGACTCTGCAGCTCTAGCAATTGCCTCAGCCACTTGATCATGCTCAGGTCCATTGAGCTTCGATAAGTCGATGGGAGAGACGTCTAGAGAGGTGGTATTGAGTTTATCTATACGCTCGTGTTCTGGTTGGATGTATCTTTCGGGCACCTTTGCTATGCCTGAATCCACCAGACCTTTAACGCCATTGCCATTCTTTACGACAAAATCGAACAAAGAATTTCCATTATCAAAACTTAGTGCCATTTTTCAGTTTGTGCTGTTCTGATGATGTTCACTTAGAGAATGTATTAAAGTGTGTAATGCAGTTTTGTGTAGCCAGTTGAACTCAATTTATAGTGTGTGATTGTGCTACATGTTTTTTACCACTAATGATCTGATACCCACACGTGAGCCGATTATTGACTATGCGCACCCCCCAGCCCCCTTCTCCTCACCTTGTGGGGGCAGAAGTTTTTCTACAAGTCAGTTATGAAAACTTATTAGTAAATAAAGTTTTTCTAAGTTCGAAATGTTTCAAATAAAAGCACATTCAGATAAAATCAACTCAGGCTCTCCAACTTGGAACAAATCTAAGGGCCGGCCCTTGAGCTAAATTTCGGGTTTATGCTATTATTTATATTGATATAGTAGCGGCTGTGATCTAGTATTCGCTGTGGGTACCTTATGGGTCAGGTGAGACCCCTCACTATTAGAGGGTAGTTATGTATTATTCATCTAACTTAATGTAGATACAAAAAAAAATTTTTTTAAAAATTTTGGTCTAGCGATGTGGCGTAACCAGACTTTCCCACGTGGGTGTGGGTACGTGTCCACGTGGGGAACTAAATAATTCCGGATATAGTAGTACTACACGAGTAGGAGAAAATCTTGTCCTGCCCCTTGGGAGAGGAGAATAAAACTCGTGGAGTGAAAGTTAAAGTGAGAACCTTTTAGAGGCATGAATGTACTACCACAAAGTCGAAGCCCGATGCATTCTGGTTTCGTTGTATCATTAGAAAATTTGAGGAAAAACATGACAGTCAAAAGCTCCATTTATTTGCAACCGTCAAAGTCAAAGCCCTTAAATTCAGGTTGGCTTAGTCAACTCCCGTAATATTTTTATTACGACGACTTTAAAACATGACAGTGACATTGTGCAAAGTCAAAAGCTCCATTTATTTGTGGCCTCGAATGTCACAGCCCTTAAATTCAGGTTGGCGTTTGGCTTAGTCAACTCCCGTAAAAAACATTTAAAAAACCGAATTGGTCAGCGAACCAGAGAAGATAACGATTCAAGGGTCGAAAGGTCGACATGTTGAACAGGGTCGAATGGTGGTCGAACCTTTTTTAATTAAAAAATAAAAAAAATTAAAACCAATAAAATTAAAAAAAAAAAGAAAAAAGAAAAAAACCGGTTGAACCGCTACCGGATCACCAATTGAATAGGTCGATCGGCCAATTTTTGACTGATTTTCTAGTAGTCTGGTTTTAAGTTATAACCGGCCCGGATTTTTGACCGGTTCACGGTTGAACTGGCTGGTCCGATCCGATTTTCTAAACATTAGTAAAAAATATGATGCTGACAGCGTATGTATTATTTTGATTAACTTATGCATTATGACCAAAGGTGAAGCTAGGGGGTTGTATAGGGTGCCGACCGCCCATGAAATATCTTTAATTTTTTTCTTCTATTTTATATGTAAAATTTTAAATTTTGCTTAAATTATGTAAATGTACATGTAACTTGCCTCCGGTTCCTTTCCAAAACCATCGATTACGGCACCATCGATGTCATTTTGGGGGTCGATTCGACCCCCGTTTTGAAATTCGGGATCAGATTTAGAATCAACACGGTGAGATGGAGTTCCAGAAATTTTCCGAATTTTTTCCGGCGACTCCGTTAGCCGCTGTGACTGCCGATCAAAGTTTTGACACTATTTTTGAGGATGGTGCCGTAATTACGGCACCATCGATGATTTTGGAAAGGAACTGAGCTTCCCTCTGCAATATTTTGTTTGTCCCTGCAAATTAACATTTTTTTGGCTCTACCACTATTTATGACGGATTAAAGCAAAAGTCAAGAGCTTTGATCCTTCCATTGTACTAAGGCCTTGTTCTATGGGTGATAAATTTTATTTTTTCGATTTACGTGTTGAATGTGGTTGAAATTTGAAGAAAAAATATATTCAATAATTGAATGAGTGGTTAGAAATGAAGAGAGAGAAAAAGTTGATAATTTTTATGTTGGATAGAACAAGGTAGATGAATGAATCATTCTGTTTTAGTGAATTCATGTTGTCCCGTTAAAATTGAGCTTGAATCTGCCGCAAGCTCGTTTCATCTGGACCTGGACTGAACTTGACCCGGACTGAACTTGACCCGGCCCGTGTCGGTTTTGAGGACTCAGAATGGGCCGTGGCTCCTGAACCTTCACAAGCAGGTCCAAACCCCTTTTTATTTATATTTATTTTTAATTTTTTAATTAGTAAAGACCAATTTCGAAAATTATAAGGACAAGTCGCGGCTCAAAGAAGATTTAAAAGCAAAGAAAAATTATTGGCTAGATTATCATTTTCAAAAAAAAAAAAAAAAATTATTGGCTCTTATTATTTTATAAGGGCTTATACCATCCATGACTGTCCCATTGACCTTGGGTTAGTATACAGCCTTGTCCACGAATATCATGCATTGAATTGGAATTGTCAAATGGCCATTTTTCTGACTCAATTCAAATCCAAATTTGTGTTTACACGAATTATGGTGGAGTTGAATCGAGTCGAATACACAAATCCACACATTGTCCAGTCGGATTGGCATTCCTAGCACTCGGTGGTTTCGCTTCACCTCTCCCGTTATATTATTAGACAATTATTGCTTTGTCCTATCGTTTATTTTAACCTTCCTTGTCTTATATGTTATAGCATAAAATTAAATTAGGCTTGTTTTAACTTCGTCTCTCCAAGACTCCGACCAACAAGCTTTTGATCAATTTTCCCTTTTTTCAGTATTATAAAGCCGGTGACTTGGTATTTCAATTCAATAAATATTAGTGAAGTATAAAAAGATTGCTGTTAAGTAAATAACATAGCATTCTACACGTAAGGTGTAACTACGAACTACATGAAAATTCTCATGACTACAACGGGCTGATTATAATTATATGCCTGAAATGCATGAAAATTCTGCTTGTCCTATGTAGACGAAGACAAATCAGATTAATGAAATATACAACATTGATGAAATAGAAATTGTTTTTCACATCCAATGACTTTTAAATCCCAAGTCATTGAATCTGAAGGAGCACTCTCCTGCAGACTCCATTCCAATTTGAGTCCAACTGATGAATGAAGCCCATCTGCCAGTTAATAGTCCAAATAAGAAATAGTCCAATTGTCTGAGTTAGGCGAGAATCCCCAAATTCAGTCCCAAATCGATTTCTTTCGTGCTCCAATTTCCAGTTGGACCAGTTCTCCAGCCGGCAGTTGCCCTTCTCGGCCGGCCGCAGCAGAGTCGCTCCAATCTTCGGGTATATTGTTCTTGTTTCATTTCTCCTTTCAACCCGAAACGATTATTAATTATTTGTTTCTATTTAAGCATAATGGCCTACTCTAAACAAATTGTTTCTTTTCTGATTGAGCGAGGCTGGAAAATCAATTCTGCTCCAAAATGACTCATTTAAGATTTATCAATTGGAAGTTTTAACTTCTGATTAGAGACATTTGTTATTTCAAGAATTATATGTTCATGATATAGTGGATTTTGGGAATTTGGATTTTCATTTTTCTTTTAATTTTTTTGCAGTTATTCGTCATTTAGTTGGTTTAATGCTGTTAAATGTTGGTCTATGCTGCTGCAATTTTGAATTTCAAAGAATCAAAATAAAAGTATCAACGTATGAAAAATAGGTCAGTAGAATGTTGTGAACTGCGGAAACTGTTTGGTTGATAGCGTTGATAATTTAATATAAGTTTAATTTTTGATTCATAACTTTTAAGAGTGAATACCATATTTTGATTGCGAATGGAAAGGATTGGCGAGAAGAATGTAGTGTTGTTGAATTTATGTTCTGATTAAGTCTTGGTTCATAACTTCTGTTGTAGAATTAAAAATGGAGAGGAAAAGAAAGAATTTGTTTTCTTTCTATCACAGTCCATAGATTGATTTTATGTTACGAGAAATTGGTGGCCAATTATGATACGATGTTTCTATTATAACTTTTGATTATTATTATTTTTTGGATTTCTATCTGCACCCCTGATTTTATTGTTGATATTATAACAAGCCTAAAACCACCCAAGTTTTCGAAGTCTTAGTATGAGATTACAATTCCTGGCGAGAGAATACAAGGCTGGGACTCTTGTAATCGGGTTGGCCCGCAGATGGATGAGCACCACAGTGGTGCTGAGTTTTGGGGATGGGTCACATGGAGCATTGGGTCTGCCTATCTCCCAAAATGATGCTTATGAGCCGACTCCAGTCCCAGGTCTTCCACCCGATGTCTCCTCCATAGCTGCCGGCCACTATCACTCCCTTGCAATCACTTCTAAGGGACACATCTGGGCCTGGGGCCGTAACAATGAGGCCCAGCTTGGCCGTGGCCTACTTTCTCCAAGGTGGTTCTCTTCATCTCCTACTGCTATGTATGAAAATAATTTTTGTGTAGTTGATTGATTGTTGTTAGAATGTTAGGTTAGGACATTTATATTGCCGTTATAATTGTTGTTTTGGTTCTTTATTTATTTAATTATATTTTATTGTAATTTCGTTTCAGGGATAACTGGATTGCCTTTTTCTAATTGCTAACCGCCTGCTAAAATTTTATAATCTGATGTACATATCTTTGTTGTTGTTTGAGAATGGAAAATTGGAAATGTGTTGACCAGATTGATAACCTCTATGAAAATGCATTTGATGGATTAGTTTGAAATCATATTCAGACTGTGGAACTTCTAAGAACACACCTTAACCTTCCATGACTTTGTTGTTCATGTTAAGACGGAAAAGCTTACTTGCGAATTCGTGATGAAATTTCACAAAGTAGGGAAAGGCCTTAAATCATCATCTAGTGTATCAAACCCACAACACTAAGCACTTGAATTTTGGAAGGTGAGCCATTTCCATTGTTGTTAAGTTTAGGGTGTTGGTGTCATCTAAAATGAAAAATTCAAGAAGTGGATTCAACCTAAAAGCTCTTGGAGATTATCAATTTCAAATAAGAATTTCCAACGAAACTAATTTGTTGGATGTTTTAATTTTTTTTACTGTTTGATATGTGCTTTTCGTCTCTTCAATAAATAATCATCGTTTCTTTTACTATGTCCACTTTGTTGAAAGAAGCTGCTTGCTTGTTTAGGTGTACTGCTCTTTGTTTTTAAGCTGCATCTAACATTTTTCCCCCCAAAACTTGACCAACTCCATGGTTGGTCAGTGACTATGCTTGACCGCCTTGAGTCCTTGACCAGTAAATATAAAGATGACTGCATCTCGCCTTCAACAGTTCGGTTGAATCGTCTTCGAACGAAAACAGTAGAGATAGGCCTTCACAATCTTTACCAAAAATTAAGTTTCCATATGACTGGTAGAAGTTCTTTATAATAAACTGTATCACAGTTTTTATTTTACAATCAAAAGAAAGTAAATTATGAATTTGAAACTAGAAATGTCGGTTCTCTGTAGATATTAATATACCCTGCCAATTTTATCTGCGGTTTTCATAGGCTTCGTATTGGAATAGCATTATGCTTGAAAAGCTTATTTCTATCAAATGAAAATTAATAATTTAATATGATTTCTCTAAATAAGGGAACAAGATGAGGCTGAAAGCACATGTCCCAATTCCATGACGCTACTACCAAAACATATTGGGTACATATGGCAAGTGTTCCTATTATTATTATTATTATTATTATTATTATTATTATTATTATTATTATTATTTAAAAAGTAACTTCTACTACTTAGTCAAAGTCATGCTTCAACATTAATTACATATCTCAAAGCACTGCTCGTTCTTACCTGTATATCATGGTCCCCACCATTGTTCAACCTAAATGTTAGGTTTTGCCAAAATAAAGTTTACCAACACTGACACACCATAGTTATAGTAGAGCGCAATCTATCCTTTTGGATTTAGCATCAGGGATTGGGTGGAATTATGCCTTAGGCCAGTTGATTGGAATATGAATTTTTAGACTTTAGCCTCTGGAGTGGAAGGCAGTGTGCCTGACGTCATTTTGATCCATAAATATCAACGTCTAACTTGTGTAATTCTTGATGATATATGGCATTCATATAATTCAGAGAGACATGGAACGAGCCACAAAAAGTACAAGGTTTGAGTCAAGTGAAAGTACAAGCTGCATCTGCATCCGGTGTCATATCTGCGGCAATTGGAGATGATGGTTCTTTATGGGTATGGGGAAAGTCAAAACGAGGGCAACTGGGGCTCGGAAAAGACATCGCAGAGGCTGTATTACCTTCTAGAGTTGAAGCCCTCATCGGACAAGATATAGCCAAGGTTGTCTCCATTTCATATTTAAGGTAGAAAGATTATGGTTGTTGAAGTATTTAATGTTCTCATTTCTCTTCGCAATTTAATATAGATTATGTGTGTTGGCAGGTTTCACTAGGATGGGGACATGCTCTTGCACTGACTAAAGATGGGAAGTTGTTTGGATGGGGTTACTATGCAGATGGTAGATTAGGGAAGATTAAGGATTCTTTTGAACCTTCTCCTCTGGATTCACTTGCTTCTAAAGTAAAGTGCATTGGAAAAAATTCCGATCCAATTGGGGAGGAATTGGTGTCGGAAGCAATTGAGAAGGAAAATAACATGCCAATCGTATGGGAACCTACTTTAATTAAAGAAGTAGGTGATGTTGAAGTTGTAGATATAGCATGTGGGCTTGATCATACATTAATTCTCGATTGTAAGTCATGGTTATAAGTATTGGTACAAATACACTACCGGAGACAATCTATGGGGGTGGGCTATTGTCTCGATAGCCTTGTACATGTATAGCAACAACAGCGACATTTAGAGCTATAGCAGTGGCATTACAAAATGTCGCTGTTGTAACAAGAGGTCTTCCCTGTAGGCTTAAGTTTTCTAAGCTAACAGTATAGGCATGAGTTAACTGAACCTCCATTTTTCTATTTGTAGGTAATGGCACTCTTTTAAGCGGAGGGAGCAATGTTTATGGTCAGTTAGGTAGGGAAAGACAAGATTTGGGGTTGCTTCGTGTGGATATGAGGTTTGTACCTGTCAGCATAGCATCGGGATTAGGGCATTCTTTGGCAATTTGCAAAGGTACGTCCTCAGACGAATTAATTGTGGTTACATGGGGATGGAATTGCAATTATCAACTTGGGAGGAGAGGTTCTGAGGGTGTCCCCCAGGTGGTGGAGTTGTTTGGTCATATCCCTGTTTCAGTATCGGGGGGACGTGTGCATTCATTAGCTGTCACCAGTGAGAAAGAAATTTTTAGTTGGGGCTGTGGGAGAAATGGCAGACTCGGATTGGGAAGCTCTATTGATGAAGTTGAACCAGTGTTAGTGGAATGTTTAGAAGGATCTAAAGTTCTGCAAGCTGTCGCAGGCTTTGACCATAATCTTGTTCTTGTTGAAGAATGATGTAAGCTGTAAATCCTTGTTATTGTTACCGTTTTAGTGAATTAAAACAATAACAATGTTTTTTTTTTTTTTGCTCCGATGGTAACAATCTTGTTATTGTTACCGTTTTAGTTTGGCAACTGGCTGACAACTAACAACGCTTCAAAATCTTACAAAGTGAGAGGATGATAATTTTAACATGTAACTTGATTGGCCATGAGATCTGAGCCATGAACTCTTCGTTGGCCGTTGGATCTAGGGATTCCTGATGTCTCTTTTGTAGCCAGCTACCTTTCGTTCTGTGTCTTATTCCGGTAGTTCTTATGCTCATCTATTCTCTCTCTCTGACTGATCTCCTTCGTTCAAAATTAAGGATTATACTATGTACAAAAATTTGAGCTTGAACTTTGACCTATTGTGTATTTCCATTTTAGAGAAAATTGTAGGAGCTAACCTTGGGTTGTCCATCTGGGAAGAGGCTTCTTGTTTGATCTGAGCATTAACGGTGTAATCTGGATAACCTTGTAATCATTATGGCAACCTGGTGGATCTTGATCTATTTCTGTTGTGAATGTTCAACCGGGCGATGTACCTTTCGAAAACTTTCGGGTCTCTTTGAGAGAGAAGCAATTCTCTATGTTGTTGAGTTCTTTACGATTACAAATTTGGTACAATTTCTTTGATTGAATCATAACTCTGATCAATAATTAAGTCAATAACATGTCCTACAGTAAGTACTAAGTGTTAACTACCTGAAAATTTTGAATCTTAGATACAAGAGAATTCTACTTGTTCCATGTACGCACTTAAAGACAAATCAGAAATCAGATGAATGAAATACACAAAACTGATTCAGTAGAAATTGTTTCTTTTTTCACACTGCCCGATCCATCGCTCTCATTGGAATAAATATAATCAGGCAATACTGGAAGCACTTGATTTTCATTTCCAGGTGATGATAGTAGAGGATTGGTGGAAATGTCTGGGTGTAGTGGACCGGTCACATAGGAACAAATGCATGAGAATAGGCACCTTGGTCTGCCTGTGTAAAGGCAACTTTTGACTGACTGATACAGTGCCGTAACACCGGATTGATCCTGCCGGTGATACCATCCACGGTAGAGCTTTTTGATTTGATATTCTTGACATAACTAGAATTCTTGATGACCCCAGTGATTGATGGTATAGATTTCTCAGTCGGGATCGGGTCGAAGGTGCATCATCTTCCCCTTGGATGACCGACAATATGTAAATGAACCCCTGCTTATTCATGGATTTGAGTCATATGTTAGAACCAATTTTCACCTGACATTAAGACACTTATAAACAGGATTGTTTTAAGTTCAACATAATATCAGAGCAGGGGCGGAGGGAGATGGGGGCTGTAGTGGGCTGAAGCCCACTAGTTAAAAAAAAAAAATTGGAAAGTTTTGAAGTTTAGCCCTCTAGCCCACTAGCAAAGTTCCAAATCTCATTCAAGAGGTCCAACCAAATAATACAATTATGGTATTAATTTCTTATTTTTATTCATGGTTTTAGGTAAAATGATTCATGACTAGTTCCTAGTTAGGGTTTTTGCTTTTTATTCAGAACTAAGTCATTTGCGATTTGAGAATTTCTATATCATATTTGGATTGAAAATTTGAAATCAAAATTGAAATGATTTAGTTAACTGATAGGTCATAAGTTTAATGTTCAATGCTTTCCCTAATTAATTTAGTTGTAAAGGGTTAGGGGTTATTATTTGATAGTTAGAATTAGATGATATATTTCCTAGTTGATTAAACTGATATGATTTATTAATTTAGTTCTCTAATTTGGAACTGAAATTTCAGTGGAATCAATATAGATTTTGTTGTTGACAAATTTTAGCGTATAGGGAGTAGGAGAGCAATGGTTGAATGATTAGTTAGTCGTGTATATAGAAAATGATATATCGAATGAAATTGAAAATGATACTATTATACGACGTTTTCAATGTATCAGAACTCGTAGGGAACAATTGTAATCAAATATATTGTATTTTGAAATTTCTTTCATAATTTTGCGTCGCTTCAATTTGAAAGTCTTCTACTATATAGTACATTAGTAGATGTTTTCTAATATGAAATTCATGTTAAAAATATTTCATTAAAAAAAAAAATTCGGGGGCGCCGCCCCCGAACCCCCAATAAAGGGGCTGCCGCCCCCTTCAACCCCCGCAGTTTTTAATCCAATCTCGCCCCCGCTAAACAATTAATATAAGTCAGCCCACTAGTGAAAAAATTCCTACCTCCGCCCCTGTATCAGAGCAAGCATTAGTTTGTGTTTCAAGTATAGATTCATAAGTATCGATTTTTTTTCTTCTTTTATTTTTATTTTTTATTCTTCAAGAAGTCAGATAATATATGCACCTCTTTTGTTTTGCTAATGGCAAAATCAAGCTTCGTATCAGTGTCTTTAATATTGATCTCTATTGGAAACTCTCTAGCAAGTGCCGAAAACCATAGGCGAGCAGCTCGTACAATGCCAATGTCAATCCCATGGTAACTTCAAAACCATATAAACTAGTGTTTGTAATGTCTGATAAATAGAGAAAGTGATACAGCGCTTACAGTTGAAGTGGCCGTCTCTTTTGGAAAAAATATTACATTTTCTAGTACAATTTTTAACTACTCACCTTATCAATGTGAAAATTATTCTTTATTTTTTTTAAAAAAAATATTTTATCTAGTTTTCAATCACATGCACATCCAGATTTTTTTTTCCTCAAAAATTTCTAAAACAACAAAATGTTCTTGAAAGATCAAAGAAAAGTCAATCGTATCTGGAAAATGGAAACCCATGTCAGAATGACTTTATTGGATGATAGTCAATTGATGTTGTAAAATCTTGTAAAGTGATGGTATAATGACTAATAATATGTAACTTTGCAGAATTTCACACGAGAAATTATTAACTAAAATTGTACCGGTAGAAAATACCTTGCAATTGGAGGGCGGAGGCACTCCAATTCGGTCCTGTAAGAATTAAGATGATAAGAGATGATAAGAGATCTAATGGCATACTTAATTAAGCTTCTTGCAGCTATATATATACGTGTTTGTGTGTGGAGGGATGAATCTTAAATGATGCGCGACAGAAAAAGGAGAGAAATTAAGAGCGCCTGGAATAGCACTCATTGTGCTTGTTCTTTACATTATCTTCCATTAACTTTTTCTCTCTCATCATTTTCAACCACTCATACAATTATTTTATATTTTTTAATATATATTTTTTTTCAATTTTCAACAACACATTTAATATGTCGTTTGTGTAAATCAACATAAATCAATAATATTTTCTATCGAACAAAGGCTAAATTGTCTAAATTAAAGAATAACTTGCCAAGAGAGGGAAATTTTGGCAAAGAATAAGTAGTAGATACACGAGTCATCATATATATTATTAACACGACTTTTCAACATGAACATATATGTTCGGCATTGTATGATAAACAGTGCTATATACCGTTATTTTATCTTTAGTGATGGCAATGAGTCGGTTTTACGAATCAATTGGATCTATTACGTGAATCAATAAATAAATTTGCAATTTGTATCCGACCTGAATTGTAGGTATTTCGAGTAAAAACGATAATATTGAATTTGGGTTGTGAAGATAATACAAATTCCCAAAATATTAAAAAGTTGGAAATGAATATTTAAAAGATAGACATGATTTCATGTTCTTAAAATTACAAGATCGATTTAGATAGCTTTATCAACGCAGGCCTATGTCATTTTTGACTAGTGGGTGTTCGGAAATTCGTAAAAATACATTTTTAGAAGTAAGAAGATAGAGATGCAAACGATTCGGATGATCGACACGTATCCCTCAAGATGGTAAGGGACATTTGCCCATCATCTGACCATATATGACATGTGGACACCGGATTGGCAGTGAGATCGCAAACGATCAGGAGCTCATGTGTGGGCACCTTATGGTACCCAGATGTGATCGCATGATTACCATGTGTTCCACCTAATGGTGGGGGACACTTTCCCATGGACATATCAAATAAGCTCGGCCAACCGGCTCAGCTCGCTTAAGACTTGTTCGAGCTCGGCTCGAGCTCGTTTACTGTACGAGACCGAGTCGAGCTTGGCTCGTTCTTTAGGCGAGCCGCTTGCGGCTCACTTGTAATGGTGTTCGAGCTCGAGCAGAGCTCGCCGGCTTTTCCTGCTCGCGAGCTTTTTGACACGTCTATTTGCCCATCATCCGACAACATATGGGTATTATAAGGTGCCCATATGTGCACACAGGATCTGGAGCAAGATCGCAAACAATCAGGTTCTCACATGTGGGCACCTTATGGTACCCACATGTAGTTGGATGATCGAGGCGAGAACAAATGGAGTTGAATGGTGGAAATTTATGAGCACAAGTGATTTATTTGATCAAATTTAAATTTAAAAAAGTATGAAAAAGTAAGAAGAAAAAATATTTTGAAAACATCCTCTATTCTTTTGGAATGAGTTGAAGATGAGATGCTGAAATAGCTGGTCCTCCCATGATGCAACAGACGTTTGGGCTGCTGTTGTCGAAATAATGGTGCTGCATTTTGGAATAATGTACCCAATACCATAATTACATTCTCAAACTGAAGTTTACTGTCAATTCTATAAAAAAAAAAATACAAAAAAAAGAAGAAGAAAAACACTACCATTTCCCAAGTATCACAGTATGATACTTTGAACCACTAAGTCGTCACCACGGTCATTGCCGCACGACCGTCCACTTGCACTGCTTGCCGGGATGTGGTGGTGTCGGCAGTGAGTGACGGTGGTGAATGATACTTTGCATTATATAAAGTATCACATTATAATATTTTGAAAATATTGTGAATTTCAGTTTTTAAAAATTTTATAGTAAAAATCATTTTTAATATGTCATGCAGCGTATTTGTGCATTTAGTCCCTGAATTTTTGAACTAACCCAAAAAGCTCACAGTTATTACTAAAACTGTTGCTTGCACGCATGACCCGATGGGGAATCCAGACTATGCACGAAATTTGCTGACCTGATCCTTTACTACAGTCCCAATTCAATGGGGGCAGCAGCCATGCGGATCTTGAGAAGCGGTTTGACCATAGAGGCCTTTCTAGACGATCTTGACCCGACCTGACTTTTCGGTCGAAGAGCTCAGGTCTTATTATAGTAATTCGGACATGTGACTACTTAGTACGTACAGATGTAAAAACCAATTGTGACAATTTTGAATCAAAACATGTCGAATCAGGCTGCAAATAATCAAGTGCCTACTAGCTAATTTGTCCGCATCTAGATTAAAGTTGAAATGGTCCATAGTTTCAACTTTGACCCAAATACTAACACGTCATCTTGTAGGCACTTGATCATGAACTTGAATGAGGATAGCAGTCAACATCTATTTAGATACGATATTGTAATAAATCAAGTGATCTCTCCACCTATAAATGGAGGTGGATAGGTCCAAGAATCCTTACATAGAACAAGAGCATATTTACTACTAACTGAACATCCGTGACTATCGGATCTTACAACGACTATCCCATCCCACACGACTAGGAGTTCATACCTGATATCCACAGTAGTCTCATTGTAACTAAGATCTACAAAATCAAAAGTCAACATAAACCAAAAAGTAAAATTTCATCGGTAGTGGGGGCAAGCCCAATCAGTTGAGATTTCAAGAAGGATGAGATTAGTTAAATTCCAACAGGGGACACAGAGGCTGACATTCAATCATTACATTGTTCACTACTAAATGGAACTAAATAACAATCATGCATTACAACGAAAATATTGGATTATTTGGATACATATGTGCATTTAGCTTTATAAGATGTGCGGGACATCAATTAATGGCCCTTAATAATTCCTATCCTTTTTCCAAACAGAAGCAAAGTTTCCTCCATCCATTACCTTTGATGATTTGATCTGCTTGTGTTGAGAAACATGGCCTACCTTCGGGGCCTTTCGATCTATGTCCTTTCTCCACCTGAGCACGTACACCTCGCTTGAATATCTGAAAGCCTCTGAAAAGTTCGAATGACAAATCATGAGTTACAAAATCACCAGAGGTCGAAAAGTTTGATAACATAAAATTGTAATTTAAATCTCCTAGGATGTACCTGTACTTGCACTTGAAGGTCTTTAATGTAATCAACAGCCAAATCCAGCATGTCTGATGTGCTTGTTTGCTGCATATTAAAGTACAACCTTAACTTCTCAAAAAAAACAAACAAGGGGGAAAGAATTAATCAGGAAAGGAAAAAATAATCAACTTTTAAGCAATTATGTCTATACAGTGTCCATATTTGGAACAAGTTCTTGTAGTTTCCTCATTCGCTCACTTATTTTAGTCCGCCTCACCTGAAATAATTTCAATATATCATCGAATCGAAATTCATGACGATCAAAATTTAATGACAAGCGAAGTAGATGATCGGTTTTTTCGGTGTTTTTACCCTTTCAGCAATGCTACGGGGATGAGTAGCAAAACCGCGTTTTGCTCTAGTCCTGCACGGTACTGCATCTGGCGACAACATTTCATATAATACTGTCGAATCTTTAGGCAAACTTAGGTGACGAGACAATGGAATTGGTCGACGATTTTGATTATCGGTATTCTGATCAAGAAATCAAAATTACTTATAATCAGACCAAAATAAGCAGAGAAGTTACTGAAAAAAAGTCCATAATCAAAATAGCACCTGATTATGACCACCATTTTTATTGCACTCTTCCTCCAATTGTCGACCCATTTTACTTCCTATCTCATCAATGGGTTTCATCGTCTTAGACGAAGAAGAAGGGTGCGCCGATGAGAAATTCATTGGATTATTAAACGACAACATTGATGCTTCTCCATTAGTACTAATTCCAGCTCCGAAATTTCCCACGCCTCTCATTGCATCAATCTCTGCAAATCACTAAAATTGTTAGCATGATTCTCAAGATTTTGTAACGATTCAAATTACGTTTAAGAAAAACAAGATCATGATTACCATTTTCAAAGTTAGCAAAAAATCCAGCAGGTGAACTGCTATGTCGAATAAGATTATTAATCCTACCGTTGAACTTCATCTGATCTCCGCGATCCACATTCAACGAACTCGAAGTTGCAGCTTCAGAAATATAGGCCTGTTGAGGTTTTCTTTGGTACATCATATGACAAACCGAAGAAAAATCATTACTTTCGTGTCTCTGTAGCTGCTGATTACTGACACTGTCCATAGATCTTGGAAAATTTTCATCTGTTTGAGGAGTTGAAGCTCGGGTGTTGAAAAGGTTGTCGAAATCATTTCCTCCAAATCCATCATCACTGCTAAAAATGGTAGCAAAATAGGAACTTGGCGCTGATTTATACCGCGTAAGGCCGAAGCTCGCCTGTTCTTGCTGCTGCTGCTGCTGCTGATGATTCATTACAGTTCATGAAACAGAGGATAATTTCTATATGCAATGACTGTGTATGAAATTAAAAATGTTCTAAGGATGTTCTGTGACCGTAGTAGAGAGGAAAGTGGAAAAGGTTGACAGAAGAGGAGTGGATGAGATTATGGAGAATCAAAAGAAGCAGTGGAGGAAAGAATATGTAGCAGAATTGACAACATTGTTATTAGGAAAATGATACGCGGAGGGAGTGGGTCAGGGAATGGTTCAGGGAATGTGTGTATTTTTATTAATGGGAAAAAGGCATACAATCTTTAGCGATAGGAATTTCCTTCTCTCTGTTTCTCCTTTCTTGGTATGCTCTCTCAGAAGGGTTCCAATATTGAGCAATAAGTTGAAAAGAAGAAGAAAAATGGAGTCTCTGGTGGGAGGATGTTGAGGACAGTAATTAAATAATATAAATTAGAATCGATCTATCAACTTAAATTTTTAAATCAGATGGTTCCACAACTCTAATAGAGGAGGGGACAGATATTGGAATTTTTCAGCAAAAAGTCAAGATTGATTATTGACCATTTTCGCATTACCAAAAGCCGAAAAATGAAACATATTACTGAAGTGACCTGTTTAGATTATATAGGAATAATGCTAAATGTAACGCCCCGAGTTCCAATGACTCGAAATGCCACGTCACTTTTCAAACGAACTTTTGAAAATTTAAGCAACGGTAATATATAGAATTTAATTGTGCGGAATATTATTTAAACTTTAAAATCAAACAATCACAATTGTTTAAACATGATATTTTGGAATAATAAGATAAAAATTGAGTCTCAACTAAATAATTTAAATAAAATCAGGTAAGGGTCCATTGCCATTCGCCACGCCAGCAACCCTCAGTCTGCAAATATTTGGTCAAAAGGAAATATGAGTATTTCATAGAAATACTCAGTAGATCTCGCGCAAAGATAACAATTCAATATTACATATAATATACATGCTTATGTAATCCAAGTAAATCTCATGAACAAGTAATAAATACAAGTTCAAGTCTAATCTCATGCATTAAAGCAAGAAAATTCTCATAATTGATTGCATTTAAGCAATAATAATCTCATGTCTGGGCTTGATCAAGCAAATTCTCTTATGCTAATAAATAGCACATAATCTCATGGAAATACGCACCACATATAAACATGTAATAAGAATAAATTATCTATGCGCATTTGAAAGTAAAAATATTTGAAGATAGAGATCTACCTTAATTCGTGAGTTAGAGCCTTAGTTCTGCAAATTGCTAGGTTGTCGGGAAGAAGGACCCACAGGAAATGAATGGGAGGATCGAAAGGTTAGAAGAAGAAGGGATTTTTTAGTTAGACGCATGGAATTGGCTAAGCATTTTATTCGAACAAATATAGAACCAGAATGGATGGTTTTGTGTTTATTACCAGTTCTTCCTCCTAGTCCTAAAAATAATAAAATGAACTCTATTAAGTCTCTTGGGTAAACGGTGTCTCAAAAGTAAAAAGGATTTCTTAAAAGTAGGGTTGAAATCGAATAAATAAAAAGTTTAGGGATTGAAATCGCTAAATTTGAAATGTTGGGAACTAATTTGTAAAATCGGAGAATTTGAGGGACTAATTTGAAGGTCAAATAAAAATTAGAGGGTCAAATTTGCAATTGACCGAATTTGAAAACTATTGGACTAAATCGAAAATAATTTAAAACTTCAGGACTTGTGGAATAAATAAAATACAGGGACTAAGTCGTAAGTCAACTGAAAGCCATGGGTCTTGACTGCAATTGACCAGACTTTAAAATTGAAGGACTAAATTGAAGGAATTGAAAACCTTTGGGCTAAGTACATAAATAAAGTAATGGACTAATTAAAATAGACTAAGAAAGCTCGGGGACCAGGGTGCAAATAACGAAATAAAACCAGGCTTCGTCTTCTTCCCTCATTCTCGTGATACAATCGAGTTTCACCGGGAAGGAAAAGAAAACTGGAGACTGAGACGTCTCGGCCGACCCTCGCCTCGGTTCTCCGTAGGAAACCACGCTTCGGGAAGCCATCGTGTGCCACCATTCTTTGGCGGCGTGTTCAAAGGCGAGAGAGAGACAGAGAAAGAGATCGAGAGCTCGAGAGAGAAAAAAACAACTCGAGTAAGAAATTTTACCGTGAATTTGCTGTGAATGATTTGTGTGTAAAGAGGTGTTTATATAGGAGTTTTAGGGTCGTAAATTAGGAAGGTAAGATAATTTAATTTAGGAAGATAAATCATTTTAATTTTGGAAAGTCTTGGGAGGCAAGAATTAGGGTTCGTGTTCTTCTCGAATTTGGGGGCTGAAATTCGGAATTAGGGTTTAGGAATTGGGGGAAAATAGGTTAAAATTAGGGTTGTTAATTTTAGGGCTAGACGAGATTTGGGGAAAAATTCGTTAAAAACGGAAATTTAAAAATTTTTTTTTTTTTTTTTTGAATCGCTACAACCTCTCCTACTTAAAATAATTTCGTCCTCGAAATTTAACTTACATGATTAATGAGGTCTGGGTACTTCTCTAGAATATCTCTTTCTTTTTCCCAGGTGGCCTCCTCTGAACTGTGTTTACCCCACTGGACCTTAACTAACGGAACTTCTTTATTCCTGAGCATTTGGACTTTTCTCTCCAAAATGCGCACAGGCGCCTCCTCATATGTCAAGTCTGGTCGAACGTCAACTGACTGAACGTTCACCACATGGCTAGGATCATGTACATACTTTCTTAGTAAGGAAACATGGAATACATTATGTCTTCTTGAGAGTTCTGGAGGTAGGGCCAGACGATAAGCCACGTTCCCAACTCTTTCTAATATCTCGAATGGGCCAATGAATCTAGGCCTCAATTTTCCCTTCTTTCCAAAACGAAAAACTCCTCTCATTGGTGCGATCTTAAGAAATACTTTTTCGCCAGGCTGAAACTCTAAATCCTTTCTTCTTCTATCAGCATAGCTTTTCTGTCTGTCTTGAGCAGCTTTGATCTTAGATCTGATCCGTTCAATAGCTTCTACTGTCCTTTCAAGGAGTTCTGGTCCCAACATCTTTCTTTCTCCGACTTCATCCCAATAGACGGGCGAACGACATCGACGCATCAGATAGTGCTTCATAAGGAGCCATACCAATAGTAGCTTGAAAGTCGTTATTGTATGCGAACTCCACCAATGGCGTATAGGTTTCCCAATTGCCACTGAGTCAAGCACGCATGCTCTCAACATATCCTCTAAAGTCTGAATAGTTCGCCAGCATCGTCCCGCTTTGGCCTGAGGATGATAGGTCAGTACAAACGCCAACTTAGTACCCATCGCCGTCAAGGCTCTTCCAAAATCTTGATGTATATCTTGGATCTCTGTCGGTTACATTATAGTCACCGGTACTTCGTGAAGTCGAACGATCTCTCGATATATACTTGTGCGGTGATCCATACTACAAGTCGTATTTAATGGGCGTAAAATGTGCGGATTTCGTGAGTCGATCAATGATGACCCAAATAGCATCATGCCCCTTACTCGTCTTTGGAAGACTTACGACGAAGTCCATAGCTATCTTCTCCCATTTCCATTCGGGTATCTCTAGCGGATTCAAAAGCCACGATGGCCTCGATGTTACGCTTTCACCGCGGAGACCATACACCTAGCGACAACCAGGGCGATACCTCCTTTCATATTTCTCCACCAAAACGCATTACACGCAAATCTCAGACATCTTGGTCCCACCAGGATGAGCCGCATAAGTGAATGAGCTTGATCATTATCTCGTCTCGATCTGGTCATCCTTCTAAGACACGAGGCGACCTCGAACATAAGTGCCTCGCTCGTCGAAACTTCAAAACCAATTCTCTTCCCAAGATCGACTTCCGACCGATCTTCTCGAAGCGGATCATTCTTCCGCGGCAAAGAATAATCCGATTTCTCAGATCTGGCTTAACAGTCAGAGTTGCTAGTCTAGCCGGCATTTGAGTCGACGGAGCAATAACTTCAATCCTCAAATTCTCAAAATCTCGTACCAGCTGGTCTGGTAAAGAGCCTAATGCTGACCACTGCCCCTTGCTCTTTCGCTCAAAGCATACGCAGCTACATTAGCTTTACCGGGATGGTAAAGTATAGTGCAGTCGTAATCCTTTACCAGCTCTAACCACCGTCGTTGCCTCATGTTCAGCTCCTTCTGGGTGAAGAAGTATTTGAGGCTCTTGTGGTCGGTGTAGATCTCACACTTACTTCCGTATAGATAGTGACGCCAAATCTTTAGAGCATGCACTAATCGCCGCGAGCTCCAAATCATGGGTCGGGTAATTTTGCTCGTCGCTTCAATCGCCTGGAAGCATAAGCCACGACTTTTCCCTTCGCATGAGTACACAACCCAATCCGTGTTTCGATGCATCACAATAAATGACAAACCCCTACGAACCGTCAGGATGATGGAACCGAGGCGAATACTAGCCTTTGTTCTTCAATTCCCCGGAAGCTCTGCTCACACTTATCCGCCCAATTGAATTTCACGCCTTCCTGGTTAATTGGGTTAAAGGTCCCGCTATCTTTGAGAAATCTTCTATGAATCGCGGTAGTATCCAACCAATCCTAGAAAACTCCTTACCTCACCAACATCGTGAGCCTAGTCCAATTAGCCACGCCTCAACTTTGGAAGAGTCTACTGATTCCCTTGGCGGTCACAATGTGGCCTAGGAAACCAACTCGTTCAAGCCAAAATTCACACTTCTTGAATTTGGCATAAAGCTTCTCCTTCCTCAATGTACTCGATGCGGTCCTCAAATGTTCTTCGTGTTGTCGTGGGTCTCTCGAATAGATTAGTATATCATCAATAAAGACGATGACAAACTTATCCAAGAACTCATGAAAGACCCTATTCATCAAGTCCATGAATACCTTTGGGGCATTGGTTAAGCGAAGGGCATCACCGTGAATTCATAATGCCCATAGCGTGTAGGAATGCCGTCCTCGGTATATCATCGGACTTAATCTTCAACTGGTGATAGCTCGACCTCAAGTCGATCTTTGAGAAAATAGCTCCCTTCAATCGATCGAATAGATCCTCAATCCTCGGAGAGGATACTTGTTCTTTATCGCCAACTTGTTCGATTCACGATAATCTATACACATCCTCATGCTCCCGTCTTTCTTCTTAACAAATAATCTGGGCTCCCCACGGAGATACACTTGGTCGAATAAAACCCATCTCAAGAAGCTCCTCCAATTGGACTTTCAATTCTTGTAACTCTTTGGGTGCCATCCGGTATGGGGCCTTGGAGGCGAGGTGGCCCCAGGCACCAAGTCAATGCCAAATTCCACTTGCCTCTCTGGTGGAATTCCTGGTAAGTCTTCCGGGAACACGTCAAGATATTCTTGTACAACAGCACAAGGTCCGGTTAGTCCCTCCGTCAGTTGCCCTTGGAGATTGACCAAGAATCCTTGGTAACCTTCCTTGGATAACAACTTCTGCCTCGATGGCCGAGAGATGAGGCAGGGAATCACCCTAATCTTAGACCCATAGAATTTGAACTCTTCCTCTCCATTTCGCGAAAAATGACCTCCTTCTCATGGCACACGATGGTTGCATGATTACTACTCAACCAATCCATTCCTAATATAATATCAAAGTCTTTCATCTTAATCACATGCAAGTCCGCTCCCAAAATTAACCCGTCAAAATCTATCCAGCATGACTCTAACTATCGGTTAGTATCAATCGTTCCTCCCGATGGTAAACTAACCTCAAGTGTGCTCTTAGTTTTCTCTCCTACTAGTTCGGCCTAGTCAAGCAGGCAATAGACATAAAGGAATGCGTAGCTCTAGAATTGATTAAAACATATACAGGAATGCCGGAGATTGATAGCATACCTGTAATCACGTCATTGTCCTGGCTAGCATCCTCACGGGTGATCGCAAACACCCTAGCTTTTCCTTTCTTGGCACCTTTCGGTGGCTTGGTGGCGTGTTGCTCTGGTCGGCGTAGAACGGCATTCGATATCATATGGCCCGGTTGGTCGCACTGTAACACTCCCTTGCCCCAGAGACATTCCCCACGATGTGGCTTTCCACACTTAGAGGCAGGTGGGGTGGTTCCCCGAACCGATCCTCCAGTTGATCCACCACTGGGCTTCTTGTTGGGAGCATTATTCTTATTCTGTTTGTTGTCTTGCCACTTTCTCTTCCCTTGATCCTTTGGGTAACTTTTCTCCTCAGGCTCGTCATCCGCAAAGCATATAGCTTGAGCCTTCTTCACCACCTCCCGATAGGTGGGTAACTCATGGCCCGTCACAATTCTACGAATGTCCTTTCGCAGACCGCATTCAAAACGTCGGGCTTTCTTGTTTTCTCAGATCCACCAGGTGTGGGGCATCTTGTGAAAGTTCTTCAAACTTCCGCTCATAGGCAACAATCTCCATGTCACCCTGGACAAGACGCAAGAATTCCGCCTCCTTCTTATCTCGTAACCCTTGGGGAAAGAATGTTTCCCTGATCTGTTCCTTGAAATCAGCCCAAGTTACGGCTGCCCGTTGAACTTCAGTTTTTGATTGCATGGCTGAAGCCCACCATCATCTTTGCAGACCAAGCAAAGATAAACTTAGCGACGCCACTTTCTTATTCTCTGGGCATTCGATGTGCTCGAAGATGTTCTCTATCCGACGCAACCATTCCTCAATCAAGGCGAGTGGATCCTTGCCGCCGTTGAATGTAGGAGGGTTGTACCTACGAAATTGCTCAACGGTCGACACAACTGGTGCAGGTGGTGCTTGCCTTAGCGCTTGCACCGTTGCCAAAAGCTCTCTGATAATATCTGATTGTCGTGCCATGACCTTGACAAGACAAAAAGTTGGTTTATTGCGTTTGAATAATAAGTGTTCAATACAGAGGTAGAGGAAGTCATCTCAATTAGGAAACAGAGAATAGCATTGATGAATCAAAATAGATAACTTTATTGAAATCTCAAATTCACGATAAGGTACATAAATGAAGTTGCAAAATAAATAATGAATCATCTACTGACAAAGTTTTTCTACTAGCCCATCTATCTAATCATCATCAGTGATACTGGACTCTGCTTCTGAGACCTCCCCTGGTTCTTCCTCTTCATTCTCTTCTTGTTCTTCTTCAAGCTCTACCTCAACATCCTCTTCTTGAGGTTCTGCCTGTAGTTCCTCTTGAGGTTCTTCCTCAGCTTCCTCTTGAGGTTCCTCAGGTTCCTCTTGAGGCTCGTACTCAGGCTCTTCCTGAGGTTCATACTCCGGCTCCTCTTCAGGATCCTCCTCCGGGTCCTCTTCTGGCACTTGCTGGGGTCCAGGTTGGGGCTGAACTACTCCTTGATTTCGGTACACTGGCCAGAAGTGCACCAATGCCTCACAGAATGCGTCGTAATTAACGGCTCCATTCGTGGCACGCCATGTCTCGTAGAGGATCTTATTAGCCACCTCTCGATTATGAGGGCTTAGGGTGTCAATCAAGTGGTTAATGGATTGTACATCATTTGTCTCCAATCCCCACCTAATGGCGCATTGGCGAAACTCGCGCACACGCTCCACCCAGTCCTGAGTATCCCCATACCAATATAGTGGGGCCCTAAGGTTCTGATAGTCCAAGATAGCATTTCGGGCATAGTCAGCAATGGTCCTATTATTCCAAGCCATCTCCTAGTCCAATTACACAAGGTCCAGTTAGTCGGGGTTATAATGTTTCTCTTAGCTAAATTCGAGGACGTAAGGAAAAATATTTATTAAAATTTATGCTCAACTCGTTTTCTTCTAATCGGATACAAAATCTTCTCAAAGTTCTCATAAAATTTCTAAGTCTGAGTATCCGAAAAATAAGTAAATAAATAACTGTGAATCTTTTCTGTTACCTTGGAATTGGCGGAGCGGCGATGGCGTGTGGAACCTCTTTAAAATGTCGCTAAAACCCTTTTTTTTTTTTTTTTTTTCAAAAATTTTACAAGTCTACAGAAACATAAACCTGCTCTGATACCAAACTGTAACGCCCCGAGTTCCAATGACTCGAAATGCCACGTCACTTTTCAAACGAACTTTTGAAAATTTAAGCAACGGTAATATATAGAATTTAATTGTGCGGAATATTATTTAAACTTTAAAATCAAACAATCACAATTGTTTAAACATGATATTTTGGAATAATAAGATAAAAATTGAGTCTCAACTAAATAATTTAAATAAAATCAGGTAAGGGTCCATTGCCATTCGCCACGCCAGCAACCCTCAGTCTGCAAATATTTGGTCAAAAGGAAATATGAGTATTTCATAGAAATACTCAGTAGATCTCGCGCAAAGATAACAATTCAATATTACATATAATATACATGCTTATGTAATCCAAGTAAATCTCATGAACAAGTAATAAATACAAGTTCAAGTCTAATCTCATGCATTAAAGCAAGAAAATTCTCATAATTGATTGCATTTAAGCAATAATAATCTCATGTCTGGGCTTGATCAAGCAAATTCTCTTATGCTAATAAATAGCACATAATCTCATGGAAATACGCACCACATATAAACATGTAATAAGAATAAATTATCTATGCGCATTTGAAAGTAAAAATATTTGAAGATAGAGATCTACCTTAATTCGTGAGTTAGAGCCTTAGTTCTGCAAATTGCTAGGTTGTCGCGCCTCGTCTAGTCCTAAAAATAATAAAATGAACTCTATTAAGTCTCTTGGGTAAACGGTGTCTCAAAAGTAAAAAGGATTTCTTAAAAGTAGGGTTGAAATCGAATAAATAAAAAGTTTAGGGATTGAAATCGCTAAATTTGAAAAGTTGGGAACTAATTTGTAAAATCGGAGAATTTGAGGGACTAATTTGAAGGTCAAATAAAAATTAGAGGGTCAAATTTGCAATTGACCGAATTTGAAAACTATTGGACTAAATCGAAAATAATTTAAAACTTTAGGACTTGTGGAATAAATAAAATACAGGGACTAAGTCGTAAGTCAACCTAAAGCCATGGGTCTTGACTGCAATTGACCAGACTTTAAAATTGAAGGACTAAATTGAAGGAATTGAAAACCTTTGGGCTAAGTACATAAATAAAGTAATGGACTAATTAAAATAGACTAAGAAAGCTCAGGGACCAGGGGTGCAAATAACGAAATAAAACCCAGGCTTCGTCTTCTTCCCTCATTCTCGTATACACCGAGTTTCACTGGGAAGGGAAAAGAAAAAGCTGGAGACGGAGACGTCTCGGCCGACCCTCGCCTCGGTTCTCGTAGGAAACCACGTCGGCGATCGCCATCGTGGTGCCACCATTCTTTGGCGGCGTGTTCCCGAAGAGAGAGACAGAGAAAGAGATCGAGAGCTCGAGAGAGAAAACAACTCGAGTAAGAAATTTTACCGTGAATTTGCTGTGAATGATTTGTGTGTAAAGAGGTGTTTATATAGGAGTTTTAGGGTCGTAAATTAGGAAGGTAAGATAATTTAATTTAGGAAGATAAATCATTTTAATTTTGGAAAGTCTTGGGAGGCAAGAATTAGGGTTCGTGTTCTTCTCGAATTTGGGGGCTGAAATTCGGAATTAGGGTTTAGGAATTTGGGGAAAATAGGTTAAAATTAGGGTTGTTAATTTTAGGGCTAGACGAGATTTGGGGAAAAATTCGTTAAAAACGGAAATTTAAAATTTTTTTTTTTTTTTTGAATCGCTACACTAAAAGTACAACACACTGTATAAGAGTATCGCCAATGAACATGTGGACTGGAGATGATGTGTAGAAAAGAAATAGAGAAGCTGGATATTTTAATTGAAGATGAAGAAGCATAGGGAAAAAAATGGCCAGAAAATTGAAACACATGCGAGGGATAGAAACATATTAAAAAATAATGATAAAATAGGAGTAAAAAATGTTTTGGATGGATGTGACAATACATGCATGACATGTGAAGCAATAAACAAAAAAGTGGGGTAAGGATTCGAAAGCGATTAAAAACTAAAAGAAAATTAATAAAAGCATGAGACTCATATAATTTTTGCGTCTCTCTTTCATTCACATACATGGTCTACAAACTTGTGCGTTAGAGATGCTCTAATAGTTGGATATGTCGCAATACATGATTGTAATGCATCATTGCACTATTATATTTACTAGGGTAATGTTCATGTGTTATTATACTTTTATGAAAATGTTGTCTTTTAAGTGAAATTACTTTTTTAAAAGTTTACGCTGAAGTGTAAATAACATTTGGTAATTGTGAAAAATTGTTATAAAAGTACCTTAAGGCTTAAGGGGCCGTTCTGTTTGTTTTGTATTTTCTGTTTTCATTTTCGAAAATATTTTGGTATTTTCTGTTTTCAATTTTTGTTTTAAGAAAATTGAAAATGCGTTTGGTTTGTTGTTTTGAAAAATTATTTTTGAGAAGGGAAAATAGAAAATGTGTTTGGTTTATACTTTTAGAAAAATACAATTTCGTATAATAAAATTTATAAAAGGGTCCTTAAACTTTTCCAAAATTTCAAACAAGCCCTCATCTTCACCTACCCTACCCCCACCCCACCCCCTGCAACCCCACCGCCGGAAACCACCGGCGGTGGTTCTCCAAGGTGGAGAACCACCTTCGCTGGTGGTTCTCAGGTGGTTCTCCACCTCGCAGGTGGTTCTCCACCTGCGCGCGGTGGTTCTCCACCTGAGAACCACCGCGATGGTGGTTCTCAGGCGGAGAACCACCAGATCTGGTGGTTTGACCATCAGATATGGTGGTTTGACTTTTCCGGCTGTGGTCGGCGGTGATCGGGGATTGAAATGTACGAAAAATAAAATTTGGGACTGAAATATAATAAATGTAAAGTTTAAAATCTGAAAACGTGTTTTCCTTATTTTCAACATTTAACACTGAAAACACCGAAAATGTTAAAAAGACGTTTTCGTGTTTCCTATACAAATGTTGAAAACGTTTTCGAAAATGGATTTTCGAAAACAATGAATAGAATGCGTTTTCAACATTTTCGAAAACAGAAAACAGAAAACGGGTTGAATTACGTACATTGTTTACGAGTAATAACATTAAAATGCGTCTTGCGTCAGGAACGAACAAGTGGTGGAGCGGTAAAGCCAGTGCCGGGTTCAATTCCTACCCCCGCCCCTATGCTCCCCCCTTCCCCGATTTCCCCTTTACCAAAAAAAAAAAAAAAAATGCGTCTTGCGTCAAGATAAACAGCACTCGTCCCGAGAGTTTTGGATAAATGTTGAGACTTTGGATTTCCATCCACCGAATAAAATAAATTTTAATGACAGTGCACTGAAGCGATACATTATACATTCTTTATACAAATGGTGCGATGCAACATATAAAGGTGCTAAAATGATCTCTTATCTATCCACAATCATATGTCAATTAAAAAAAAAAAAAAAAAAAACTCAACAGCCAAGTGATATCGAAAAATCGGGTGTAACAAAAAATTTATTTTATTTTTTAATTAATTTTTTAATCAACAAAATGAAAAAATTATGAACTATTTGATTGTATAAGTACTCGTTGTTGAACATTACAATCGAGGCCCACTTCGTGGAGATCAACTATCACTTATCACCTGGGCAGGAAATGTATTAAATTGTGATTTCTAAATTCGACTGCAAGTAAATATTTAGTAATAAGAACTAGCAAGTACCTCAACTTTGCAAAGATATATATATATTTTTATTATTAGTATACACTGACCTAACTTATAATTAGTTGTAAACCACAAAAGATTACTCAAATCTCGACAATCTCTTTTTAAAGCGTCGTTTTTTGTAATGTTATCAAGATTTTAATCTAAAATATTAGCTTGTCACATTACTAGTTGTCACAAAACATCTCACAAAAGTTGTAAGTGCCAATCGAACATAATAAACTATAATTCAACGTTCGTAGCCAATCAAAGTTTCGGAATTTCTGGGGTTTGCTGGATTACTACTGTACTTTCAAAGATTGTTAAATAATTATTAAACTACATGATGTTTCTTAATTAGAGATTAAACACAACTATTAATGATTAGGATATTAAAGAGATAACATAGTGTGAGGATTAGGACCACTAATGACAAGATCTTCATTTATTTTATTTGTCTAATCAGGTTTTTATGTCATGTAATAAATTACAAAATGGAGCTTTAATTTCTTGTGCCACCTTTTGCGCTAGGCATTGGGGTAACCATTGTTACCTATTATTAATTATATGCATAACATAAGTGAAAAATAAAATATGAATTCATTTGTGGATCATGACGCTGGAGTTTTTGTCTTCTTAGCAAAGAGTATACGATGACGTCTTTGCAACATCCTGAACTCCCCGTTCTTCTATATGTTTTTATCCATTTTTATACATTCTTTTCAATCCCATTAATTCTCTCTCCTATTTCACATCCACATATCTCGTGGGACCTACCTGTATTACACAAAACTCCACCATTCAACTCCATTCATTCTCTCTCCTATATCACATAAAAATACATAAAAATCCATTTTTACACACATCCTAACACCTAAATTTGATTAATTTCTATAATATATGATAAACTTTAATTTTGTATTAAAAAAATTAAAACGAATCCAGACGTTGTAACTAATACCACATTAATTGAGAGGTTGGACTTTGGTAAGCAATTATATGACTATGTTCCAAATGACAAATTAAGCAATTCCAAACCGTTCATTCCTTAATTACTGGAACACTTTCTACCGACCAAATTATCGACCAAGAATTATTAATGGCGCCGTTGATTGCCATGAACGTTAGGGCATTCATTCTTTTGTTGTTTTATGGAATTTGGATCAGTGTGGCCCTAAAGTGTCTCCTTTGCCGCAGACGTACGATGCTATCAAACCAATCTCGATCATCTACTTTTACACTTCTTTAAAAATAGAAAATGCAGGTTTTTTTTGCATGTTGCATTACACTAGTCTTGTTCCATTATCCATGTGTGGGTACCGTAGCGTGCCCATATGTGGGCGGTAGATCAAAACAGTTCATTACACACCGAGATTTGAATACCTATGTTTCTTTTTTTAGAGCTAGTCTGTTTGGCCCTTTCCAAGAATAATAAAGATATACTTTTCACATCAAACATGAACTGGAAGATAATTTGGTTAAGGTTGACAAAATTCCTACCTAGTTTAATTCATCAAATATTTGTATGGGAACCAAAGGTTTACCTCTCAACAAATTCGAAGTCTCCATCAATTTACCTAAAATGTCCTTGGCTTAAGTGCTTCAACTTCAGGTGTGTTCAGATAAATTTTATTTTAATTAAAAATTAATTTTTTAAGTTGAATAATAGTGAGATCCACGAAATGCGTGAATAATAATAGGCGATAATATAAAATATATAATTGATATTAATATTTGACTTTAAGTTAATTTTTAGATTAAAAAAAAATAGCCTCATCAACTAAAGGTCAAAAATTAAATCATATTCAAAAAAAATAAAAAAACAACTTCATGGTACAGTCAGGTGTTCGGGTTATGGTAGTAAGGTAGAGGATATTGATGTTAATGGCCCATACTCTAAGCCCAAAAATGACACTTGAGCCACTTACCGAAGGCCCACGCTGATGTTTTAAAGTCTTGGACGTTGATCACTTGATCTGTGCCGAGTCCTTTAAATTATGGGTTATGACCTGCCAGTAGATGACCCATAAAAAATACCACATAGACAATTATTAGAACACCAGTGGAATATCTCTTATGCACGGTTGTGAATTCGATCCTCTGTCTTGAGGATGTCATAATATCTTATGCAATATTGATTGCTATACTTAGACGAGTATTTGATGAGACTCTAGTCGTGACGTATCAAGAAGATACCGTACATGTATAGTATTGCATGAAGATTATAGTTTTAAATATGAAGATTCATTACTCCATGATAATAGGATATTATAACCTGCTTTGCGTCCACTTTGGTTGATATACATGTTAGGAATTGATCCATAAAACATGCACATCGGAAATAGATTGATCAATTCCAACACCGGATCCTTTCGACTCTTAGATGAGAATTGTGATTAAGAGATTACCAATAAAAATGGATTTTTCGGCGCAATTCTCTTTTGATCTTTCGCCTCGACAACCGTCCAAACGTACACCCTCCAACGTTGATCCACACGTCAAGACTCGTCCCGAACAACGAACAACTTCGCAGTAGGATGATTTCTCTAAATCTTAGTGCTAGCTAATTTAGAGAGAGTTTAGAGACAATGTATGAATGATAACTTGTGTATAATGGGACTAAAATGAGTTATTTATAGGTTTACAATAATCCTATTGGGCTTGGGGTTTCTTTAGCTACAAGATAACTCAACATGTTCCAACTATTGGGCCTTGTACACACCATAACTAATATTTTCCCACTTGGACAAGGTCCAATTCAAGATACGAGTACTTGACTTTGTGTGTGACCCATTGGGCTCCCACTCACGAAGGCAGACGTCATGGTATCGATCACTATCCGATCTTATCAGGATATGATAAAGTAAAATCTCCATTTCAGTTTATCATCGATTCACCCAAATCGATTGACCCATGTCGCCGTCCATGATTGACATCTAGCAATGTGTCATGGCAATCCATGTGACGGGATAAGTCATGTGGAAATGACGAAACCTTTACATGTACGGTTACCGTGGAACTATAATCCCTTCATCAATGTAAACCTGATTGGTTCAGAGATATGGATTTACGTCAATCTCATTCAACCAACCATATCGTTCGCTGTCAACTCAACGTTGATTAAATCAGTGATTGTGATTGAAAGCTCTATTCAATCCTACAATCCCACCTTGGCCAAGGAATTTGTATCAACTTGATTGGGCGAAATGCAGGTTATAATCTCTTGTTATCTAAGAGTGATGAATTCTCTATTGAATACTCACAATCTTCATGCATATCTTACCATACCCGTACGGCATTTCCAGTCAACCCCAGTTAGAGTATCCTTTAATGTCCGCCAAAGTAAAGCGATCCGTGCATAAGATTCTATGGTATTCTCAAGTCTAAGGACCAATTCCACCACCGCACATTAGAGATCAGCTGCTGACGTAAGGATAACTATCTATGCAGTATCTCTAAGCGGGTCATCCAGATACTTGTTCCACCAACAAAGCATCCATGTGTTCATCTGAATGTCTCCACATTCTAACTTGTGAGATCAGTTACTTCTTCTTTAAGAAGGAGATGCAACACATGCCAGTCTATCTGCAATAATAATGTCCGTGTTTTGTCATTACTATGACCAGGGAAAATTTAAGAATAAATGCTAAAAACTTTTATCTCACTATCACAACACCTTGTGATTAACAAGTTTTTCCACTTTTATTCTACGGACTCTATTATTTCAATTGTTATGATTGAACAACAAATATAGATCTGCCATAATAAAGCGCATATAAATAATCAATCATACTCAAAATGTCTTACATGAGAGTACTGACATCCAAACTAAATTCATTCACTCATGTATCTTATACTAATGGACAGGACATGACTATCATGCTTATTCTGCGATAGCACTTTGGTCAAAGGATCAGCCACGTTATCATCAGTATGGACTCACTCTATCTTTATATCATTCCTTTGAACTATCTCTCTGATGAGATGGTATCGCTTCAATATATGTTTGGATCGTTGATGAGACCTCAGTTCCTTCGCTTGCGTAATGGATCCATTATTGTCACAATACAATGGTATCGGATCAACAATGTTAGGAACAACTCCAAGTTCGGGACAAACTTCTTGATCTAGACCGCTTCTTTTGCTGCTTCCGAAGCAGCTATGTATTCGGCTTCCGTCGTTGAATCGGCTGTAGTTTCTTGTTTGGAACTTTTCCAACTTACGGCACCCCCATTGAGGGTAAAGACGTAGCCAGATTGGGATTTGCAGTCGTCTTTATCTGACTGAAAACTAGCATCTGTGTATCCCTGAGCTGTTAGTTCATTTCCTCCATATACTAAGAACATGTCCTTAGTTCTTCTCAAGTACTTAAGGATGTTCTTAACAGCAATCCAATATTTTTCTCCAGGGTTCACTTGGAACCTGCTCGTGACACTCAGAGCATATGAGACATCCGATCTCATACATAGCATCGCATACATGATGGATTCTATCGTCGATGCATAAGGTATCCTATCCTTGCGTTCTCTCTCAACTTGTGTCTGTGGACACATATCTTTTGAGAGATTAATCCCATGCCTTATGGGACAGAGTCATCTCTTTGACTCTTGCATGTTAAATCTTCTCAAGATTTTATCTATGTACATTGATTGGGATAGGCCAAGCAATCTTTTAGATCTATCTCTATAGATCTTAATCCCAAGTACATATGCTTTTCTCTCTAAATCCTTCATGGAGAAATTTGTGGACAACCAGAATTTCATTGATTTCAACATTGGAATATCGTTTCCCAATATTAGTATGTCATCCACATAGAGGATTAAGAAAACGATCTTACTCCCACTACCCTTTTGGTATACACACGGTTCGTCCTCATTTTGAATGAAATCAAACCTTTTGATTGTCTCATCAAAGCGAAGATTCCAACTTTGAGACGCTTGCTTAAGTCCATATATGGATCTTTGTAGTTTGCATACCTTATGTGGCTCACTTGATTCAAAACCTCTTGGTTGTGTCATGTACACATCCTCATTGAGATTCCCATTTAGGAATGCGATTTTGACATCCATTTGCCAAATCTCATAGTCATAGTATGCTACAATCGCAAGCAGAATCCGAATTGATTTAGTCATCGCTAAAGGTGAAAATGTCTCGTCAAAGTCAACGCCTTGTCTTTGATTATAGCCTTTAGCTACTAGCCTTGCCTTATAAGTTTGAACTTTACTATCCACGTCAATCTTTTTCTTATAAACCCATTTACAACCTATTGGTTTTACCCTTTAGGCCAGATCTACCAAGGTCCACACTTTGTTCTCATACATGGAATTCATTTCGGATTCCATGGCTTCTTGTCATTTCTTCGAGTCAACACTTGACTTCGTTTCTTCATAAGTGGTAGGCTCGTCTTCCTCTATTAGTAATGTGTCACTAGTAATCATGAGATCTAATCTCTGAGGAGGACGTATTATTCTACCATACTTACGAGGAACTGGCGTGTCCTTGGGAGCTGTTATCTCCCTTTCAGTAGTTTCAACTTCATCCAATGGTGTCTCAACTACTGTTTCATCTAATCAGTTGTCGAGTTCCATTGTTTCTTGAATCTCTTTAAGATCTATTTTACTCCCACTGTTCTCCTTTTGAATAAACTCTTTTTCCAAGAAAACAGCGTGTCTTGACACGATGACTTTCAAGTCATTGGGATTGTAGAAGTAATATCCAACTGTTTCTGCTGGACATCCTACAAAGTAGCATTTATCGGACTTAACATCTAATTTATCCGAGCTTGTGCACTTCACATAAGCTTCATAACCCCAAACCTTCATGTATGAAAGATTTGGTCTCTTACCAGTCCATAACTCGTACGGTGTTTTATCAACCGATTTAGATGGGGCACGATTTAGTGTGTAACAGGCAGTTTTAATTGCATGTCCCCAGAATGACTTTGGAAGGTTTGTTTGACTCATCATTGAGCACACCGTATCCAATAGGGTGCGGTTTCTCCTTTCAGATACACCATTGTGTTGTGGTGTATATGGCGGAGTCCACTGCGACAGAATCCCATTCTTTTTTAGGTAATTCATAAACTCGCCCTTAAGATATTCTCCACATCGATCAGATCTTAGTGTTAGAATACTCTTTCCAGTTTGTTTTTCCACTTCTTGCTTGAATTCCTTAAACTTTTCAAGTGCTTCATGCTTGAACTTCATCAAGTATACAAACCCATATCTAGTATGGTCATCTGTAAATGTGATAAAGTAGGAAAAACCTCCTCTGACTTCTGTTGTCATTGGTCTACATACATCAGTATGTACAAGTTCCAATTTTTCTGTAGCTCTTTCTCCCTTTCTACTAAAGGGGAATTTGGCCATCTTGCCTAAAAGGCACGATTCGCATCTTTCAAAGGATTTGTAATCTCATTCCCCAAAGTATCCATCCTTATGTAACTTGTTGATGCTTTTTTCGTTGATGTACCCGAGCCTGCAGTGCCACAGGTACGAGTTGTTGATGCTATTATCAACTTTTCGCCTCTTATTTTCTATACTCATTATAGAATGTTCGAGATTTAGAATATAGATGCCATTATCTAGGTTCGCATAACCATAAAACACATTATATAATTAAGAAAATACAGTATTCATCTATAGTTTGCTAGGTCATCATGAATTTCTCTCCGAAAAACAACCATGGTCCCACTGGCCTTGGTGATGAAAAACTCCATAGCCCCACTGGTTATGGATATAATCTTAACAAATATTGGAGCTTTAGGACTAGATTTAAGGTGTTCATGATCACGTTATCGAAAGGTGGAGGTGCAGTTAGGATAGCAGAAAGATTAAGAACATGGGGTTATGAGATTTCAGTGGCAGTGGATGCAGCAATCTGGTTATATGAATTAATTGGACAGCTCTGTGGAACGGATATACGTGAAAAATGCAAACGGCAATTCAGAAACAGAAGCATGAGCTTATGGGTGGAATGTTACCAGAACAGCAGAGGTGAGTTCATGAAAATCTCCACACTCAGGAACAATACGGTGAGAAGCATTATTGTCCCATCGGAGGAAGCACTCATAAGGTGGAGGAATTTGGAACAATGTCTAAAGAAAGTACTTGGGAGGGAGAACAAACAGCTAAGGCAGAAACCTTAGGAAAAGCAAAGAAAGGCAACAGAAACATTACCAAAGAGATCATGGGTAGAAGTAGTAAAAAATGGCAGCACTAAGGAACGGGAAGGACAGAAGAATCAGAATAATTTCAGACATGAGGTAGGCGGAACCTCAAAGAAATGGTCAGACGGAGTGTTGATGTTCAGAGAGAGTAGCCACATCCCTTGGGAGGCCATTCAGCATGGACTGAAAAGTACGATGAAAAAGAACTACGAAGTCAAGTGAATCCATGATGATAGAGCTCTAGTATGCTGCAAGAACATGGAAGAGCAACAGGAATTAATCTATATATTAATAAAGAGATGCATATTTTTTGAATTTGGTTGGAGCCAATTTTTCCCGCTCATAAAATTTCACTTATATTGGCTATTTTGAATTTTTTGGAGACTACTTTCCCACTCATAAAATAATACAAATATCCTTATTTTATTATTATCCTTAAATAATTATGATTATCCTACCATACCATAATAATTATCTACATTCTATAATTCTATATTGTATATCTATATCTATAAAAAAAATTATTCACATTCACCTTTTTTGTTTATTCTTAATCTATATCTATATATATATTAATAAATAGAGGCCGATTTTAGAGAAAATTTTTCTACTCATATTTTAGTTTTCCCGCTCACAACACATTAATTATATTTTACAATAGATATATAGAATATATATTAACATATATATTATTAATTATTAACCATATATATTAGAAGTTTGATTCTTTCCTTCTTCTCTTTTTTATCTGATATTAAGATAGACTATATATTAGGAATTCGATATCCGTCTTATTATTTTTAGCTTCTCATAATGTATGTATTGAAATATTTTATATATAAATAAAGTAAGCATAAATTATAAATAGACATAGACATAATTTTTTAACAAAAGTTAGACATAATGCAATTTATTAGATATTTCGGCAAATTCTTTCCTCCTTTCTTGCTAAAATTACTTTTAGAAATAATTAACTATTTTTAGAAATAATTAATTTTTTGTATAAAAAGCTAAGAACTGAAAAATAATTCTATACATAATAAAATTAATTAAAATTAATAGTTTTGTTAAGATTTAATTTTTTTGGGATGCAAAATTACCATTCATTAAATTTTGACACAATTTTTTTTTTTAAAATGTAACATTAAAATTTAAAAATTACACTAGGCACATTAATTTATTTTAGAAATAAATAATTATTTTTAAAAATAATAAGCTACAAAATGAAATTTAATTATTATTAGCAATTTTGCCAAAATTTAATTTGTGAAGATACAAAATTATAATTCATTGAATTCTTACATGATAATCAAAAGAAACGTGCAATATGAAAATTAAAAAATAAGATAGAACCTTTTAATTAGTTTCATAAATAATTAATTTTTTAAAAAATAGAAATAGTTAAAAAAATTTAACATTAATTAAAATGAGCAATTTTAAGATTTAATTTTAGCGTCATAAAAAAATATGTAACATCAATTTTTCTAATTATTGGAATATATATATATATATCTTTTATATTGGAAGATATCTTTAAAGTTAGATTCCTATAATTCTTAAAATTGCGGTTATTAAGCTATTTTTTTGGAAATAATTAATTCTTTTTCGAAATAATTAGTTTAAAAATGGAAATTAATTAAAATTATTTATATTGCACTTAATTATTATTAATTATATTACAAACATTTAATTGGACATCGTTTTAATGGACAAAGAATAGTCAAAATTAATTATATTTTTCAAAGGGGTGAAATATAATTAATTTGAAAAATAATAATTAAAATTCATGAGATTGCTACAGTTAGCACTATTTTTCCTAAAATTAAAATAATTTTTTACATTGTAAGATATCTTTTAAATGACAAAATATCTTTAAAATTAGATTTAGATAATTCTTAGAATTGTAGATTTAAAGCTAATTATTTTAGAAATAATTAAATCTTTTTTGAGATAGTTAGATAGAAATTAAAATTAATTCTATGATGATTTAATTGGTTTCAGTTTCACTAGATGGAAATTCACACAATTTTTTTGGATGAAAACTAATGAAAATTAATTATATTGCTAAAATGGGAATAATAGTATTATGTAAAAAAATAATTACAAATTAATTATATTACAATCTATTGGCAAGATTTCTCCTAAAAAAGAAAAATATCTCTTAATATCGTTAAAATTAAATTCATATAATTCTCAAAGCTGCGGTTATTAAACTAATTACTTTAGATGTAATTAATTTATTTTAGGAATAGTTAGCTTAAGAATGAAAATTAGCTAAAATAAATTATACTACAGTTAATTAATTCATTCAAATGACACAATCATGATGTGGCATGGATGGGAATGAGAATTTTCTGGCAGAGGCAGTGGACGAAGAATGGGAAGTTCCCTCTTATTTAATTTTCACTCGACTTCAATTAAATGAAAATATGGCCGAGACAAAGATAAGGACAAGACCGGTGCATTAGGTCTACCAAGTTGTACTTACTACATTGTCATTTCTATAATATATTTATGTGTTGATTATATTTCATAACAAAATTTTAGAAAATATTATTCATATATTGATTGTCAATATCATGTATCACACGGGTGTATAGTTAATATTCCCGAACCTGTATTCGAATATAATAGAATGCAAAATAATTTTAAAAAAAAACTATAAGCTCAGCAAAAGTTAACGGAGTTTTTTTTGGGTTATTTTAATAATTATTGCATTTAATTTAATTCTATTTTATTTTGCATTTATACTACGACAATGTCTATCACAAATTATTATTCCATTTAATACAAGAGAAATTTTATCAAAATTTTTATAGAATTACTTCACTATTATATTAATTAAGTTTAGTGCTCTAACCAATATTCAATTTATATTTTTTTTGTTCTATTTTTATGCTATTAATTAATATTTATCAAAACCTTTATTTTTTATAAATTAAGTTTTGTGTTTTTTGTAAATTTCCGCATTTGATGTTTGCATGATGGATTAGTATGAAATACAAGTGAAATTCTGTCAAAATTTTTATAAAATTATTTTATTGGCTATATTAACTAAGTTTATTATTGTGGCTTATTATTTACTTTATTATCATCGAAGTCTTATAGATTGCTTACTTTATTATTCGCCTTTGATCTTACTTGTGCTATTGTACGTTACCATGTGTATCGATCATCTATCCATTCCTTACGCATTGTGTGACAAGAAAGCCATGAAGGAAAGACTACAACATGTTGGCCATTGCGCATTCAAGATTGATTTTTTGTATGAATTTTATAGTATGTTTGGTATTATTGTCCAATCTAATTTTGTGGATAGTTAACCAATATTATTATTGTTGGATACGAATGTAAAATTATGTTGTTCATGGAGATTTTCGACATGTTGATCGTTATAAGTTGTACCAATATTCATAGGTTGGAATTGATCGACATATAAACAAAACTCTATTGAATGTTTTTTTATTTTTTAAAAGTGAATATGCTTTAATTAAATCGTGTGATGTTTTAGATTGTAGTATTATTTTTTGTAATCATTTTCAATACTGATAATTTATATGTATTAATAGGATTAACGTATCATTGTATCCTGCTCCCCGTGCAGCGCACGGGTGTTACTGCTAGTTAGGATAAAAGGATTGAAACTTCCAGCAGTTGCAACAGTGTCCTTTGTCCCGTGGATTTGGAAGAATCAGTCTGAAGATATTAAAATTGATTGCGGCTACAGTTGGATTGGAGTTGAAGGTATACCGTTGAATTTATGGAACATACACGTGTTTAAAGTGATTGGATCTTTGTGTGGAGGCTTGGTGGATATAGATAAAGACACTTTGGAACTGAATTTTTTAAATCACGCCAGATTGAGATTAAGAGGAAATAAACAAGGTTTCATCCAAGAATCGATGGCTCTGCCTTATGGTGGTTTGAAGATTACAGTAAGATTCTTCAAATTTAATGATCGACAATACAGATTTCATGGTACATGTGGAACACTCTGGACAAAAGACAGGAAAAGAACTTCACGGTAGGTGCAGAGGAAAATCAGTTTTCAGAAACATTGGATGAAGAAGATGATGACATGGCAGAAGTCAGACAGCAAGGACATAACATGGCAAAAACTCCAACTAAGATTGGAACAGATGGCTTCGTTAGCGAAGAAGAGAGAAGAGAACAATTCGCATTTAATACGGAAGGCGGCGGCACACATGATAGGGAAGAACTACAGTTGACAAAAATCTGAAAACCAACACCATGGAGAGAAACCAGCAGTCACTAATTAATATTGACAGGATTTTTCAAAGATTACAAGTCAATCTCACCTTGGGAACTCCACCCTCTGCGTTACAATTTGAATATACAGCAGATACAGCCCAAGCTATGAAGAAGAAGAAGGGTTTCACAACAACCGAGGAATCACGTGACTTTTCTCAGATGGGTAATGTGAATTGGGTTTTATCTCAAGTGGGCCTAAACTTAAGTGAAAGGGGGATAGTAAATGCGCTAAGATTGGAACAAAGCCCAGCAGATTTCTCGGGCAAAGTTTATCAGAGGAAAAGGAATATTGGGCCCAACAAGCCGACTAATTTCTCTAAAGCTTTAGAGGGCTTTAATTTTGGGCCAGTTGTTAACAATGAACTGACGAACTCAGACGCAACACAGTCGGCAAGCCATGGATCAAAATATAGGTTAATCTTCGATGGGTTTCAACAATCGAATCCACATGCCAGAGCTGCGTTCAAGAATCAAGTGAAGGCCTCAATTTTGGTAATCGATAATCAGATATTCATGCGAGGAGAAATTTTCAACAGTGAGGGAAGATGCGCAACTAAGGAAAACATCAAGAAAACAGTCCTATGCTTTGATGATCAAGAAGAAATCGGAACAGAAGAAGAAATGGGAAAGCAGCTGGACAAAAATATGATGCAATGGAAGACGAGGATGGAAGAAATCATTGAGGATAATGCTGCAGAAGAAAATCTTGAGGTAGGGTAGAATGAAGAAGACGAAGAAGTGTTGGAACAGCAGTGGACTTTCTTCGAATGCAGAGATGGTTTTGAGCATAGCGAGAGTGATAATTTTGAAACTGAAACAGAGGCAAAGGACGAACAACTGGATCTTGGGGATATATTCTCAGATGAAACAAAAGAGTCTTATCAAGATAGTGATGATCAAGAAATACCTAAACTACTGACACAACCAGCAATTACACCTACAAGGCACAACTCAAACACAAATACGCCAAAGAATCATTACGAAAAGATTGATTCAGCTTGATAAATTCTCCCACAAAGCCTTGACACCTCATTCAAGTTTCAATCCTCATTTGGTCGGTAAATTAGGTAATATTCTTCCTTATTGCCCTAATTCGGCGAATCCTGATTTTTCTCATTCTCAAGTAATGGCAAAACTTGTGTCTCGACTGAGGAGGGGTTAATGTCATGTGTGTCAACATCTGTTTCGAATGGATATGAGAAGGCCCGTGAATTTGATTCTCTGGAAAAGCCACTATCGTCACTTATTAATGGAGAGGATTCGAAGTTGGAGGAGATCAAGAAATTGGCACCAATTCTAGATAGACTAAATTTAACCCTTATTCCTTTGCAAAATTAAAAGGAAAAAGATTTCACAAAACCTCTGAACAAAGGTGATAATTCAGTCTATTCTAGGAATAGTGCAAAAAAGGGGGCTAGGGAACTTAAGAATCTCTATAGCGACATCAATTATGAGGGGAGAAAATCAAGAGTGATGACTTCTAGGGAGATAGAGAGTATCAAATGAAGATTATTAGTTGGAATGTTAGAGGCTTAGGAGGGAGAGGCAAAAGGAAATTGGTGAAGGAGTTGTTATATAAGGAAAAACCGGATGTAGTCACATTGCAAGAAACTAAGGACAAAATTGAAAAGGATATGATAGGAAGTATGTGGGGCACTAGGTTCAAAGAATGGGCTTACTTACCATCAATTGGAAAGTCAGGGGGCATATTGTTAATCTGGAATTCTAGAGTGTTCGGGGAAAAGCAAGTAATTTTGGGAAATTTTTCAGTAACAATTCTATTAGAAGCAATTGGAGGGGGGAAGATTGGTGGTTCTCCGGAATATATGGACCATGTAGTCCAAAAGAAAGGGATGATTTTTGGGAAGAATTGGCAGGGTTATATGGATTATGTGGCGAGAGATGGTGCGTGGGAGGTGACTTTAACGTGGTCAGATATCCATAGGAGAAACTAAATGGGGGCAGATTCACACAAAGCATGAGGAAATTTGATGTATTTATAAAAGACGCAAACTTGAGGGATATAAGGCTCTTCAACTCAGATGATACATGGTCCAACATGAGAGAGAGATTGGTGTGCTCTAGAATAGATAGATTTCTCTTTACAGAGGGGTGGGAAAATATGGTTGAGGAAGTTAGACAAGAGGCCCTTGTTAGGGCAACGTCTGATCATTGCCCAATTGTGTTGGATACTAATAGGTTTAAGTGGGGACCTACTCCATTCCGATTTGAGAATATGTGGTTAAGGCACAAGGATTTCAAAAGGAATTGGAAACAATGGTGGGATAAGTATGATATTGAGGGGTGGGCAAGATTAAAATTCATGGCAAAATTAAGGATGATAAAGGAAGATTTGAGGAAGTGGAATAAAGAGGAATTTGGAGATGTGAGATTGGAGAAAGGCAGTAATGATGAGAATTACAGAGATCGATAAAGAGGAAGTGAAATATAACATAGGTGACGAAGAAAGAGTTGAAAGAAGGATGTTGAGAAGAAAGTTAGAGGAGTTGATAACTAGGGAAGAAGTATCTTGGAATCAAAAAGCAAGAATCAAAAGAGTCAAAGAATGGGATAATAATACGAGGATGTTCCATATGATTGCAAGCGGAAGAAAAACAAACAATTTGATAAACAAACTTGAAAGTAGAGATGGTATGATATTGTATAGGGAGGAGGAGATAGAAAAGGAAATCATTGACTTCTTTGAGAATTTGTTCAAAAAGCAAGAAAGCAATAATTTTGGGATTGAAGGCTTAGAATGGGAAAGCATTAAGGAGGATTTCAAACTGAAGTTGGAGGCACCGGTTGAAGAAGATGAGATCAAAAAGGCTTTGTTTGAGTGCGATGGAGATAAAGCATCGAGACCGGACGGCTTCTCGATGGAGGCTTTGAAAAAAGGTTGGGAAGTAATCAAAGAGGACTTAATGGAGGTGTTCAAGGAGTTTTATGGAAATGGCATTGTGAATGCAAGGGTGAATGAAACATTTATTTGCCTTATCCCTAAGAAGTTGAGTTCGGTGTCCATTAAGGATTTTCGCCCTATAAGCTTGGTCTCATCTTTGTACAAAATTGTGGCAAAGGTGCTATCGTTGAGTTAAAAGAAGTCCTGGAAGATACAATAGACATGGCTCGAAATGCTTTTGTTAAGGGGAGACAAATCTTGGACTTGGCATTAATTGCAAACGAGATTGTAGAGGAGTATAGAACAAAGAAGAAAGAAGGAGTTGTGTTTAAGATTGATTTTGAGAAAGCGTATGATCATGTGAGTTGGGAATTCTTAGACTTTGTTCTTGAAAAGAAAGGGTCTGGCGAGAAGTGGAGAAAATGGATTTGGGGATGCTTATCATTTGCTAATTTCTCGGTGATGATCAATGGTAAACCGAGGGGTAAATTTCGAGCTTCTAGGGGACTTAGGCAAGGGAATCCTCTCTCGCCGTTTCTATTTATTCTAGTGGGGGATGTTTTGAGTAGATTGATTAATAAAGCGTGTGACAGAGAGCGTATAGAGGGATTCAAGATAGGTAGGAACAAGGTGAGGGTTTCTCATCTTCAATTTGCGGACGATAGTATATTTTTCTTGGACAATAAGGACGAAAGCATAAGAAATCTCATGGGAATCTTGGACATATTCTGTAAAACCACAGGTTTGAAACTTAACATGGCTAAGAGTATAGTCGTAGGCATCAATCTAGAGGGGGAAAGGATCGAAGACATCGCCAGATGGCTAGGATGTGGAAAGGGCATATGGCCTCTTAATTACCTTGGATTACCTTTGGGGGGGAATCCTAATAATTCCTCTTTTTGGGAACTGGTAGTTGAAAGAGTTGTCAGAAGATTGGAAGGATGGCATAGAGGTTGGTTATCAAGAGGAGGGAGAATTGTACTTTTGCAGTCAGTTTTAGGGAGTATCCCAACATATTTCATGTCAATCTTCAATATGCCTATCAAAGTGGTCAAGGCGATTGAGAAAATGATGAGAGATTTCTTCTGGGAAGGTAGAGGGGAAGGTCACAGTGATCATTTGGTCAGATGGGAGATTGTCACACAATCAAAGCAAAATGGTGGTTTGGGGATAGGTAACTTAAAATTGAAGAATTTGGCTCTTCTAGGTAAGTGGCTTTGGCGGTTCCCAATTGAATCGAATTCACTATGGCATTCCATTATCCTTAGTAGGTATGGCTTACACTCCAATGGTTGGGACACAAACATTGACATTAATTCCACTTTTCGGGCACCGTGGAAATCCATTGCAAAAGTCTGGGATAAATTCATTGAGTACACCAAATTAGTGGTTGGAAAGGGAGATAAAATCCGATTTTGGCTAGACAAATGGATGGGTAATCAAACTCTTCAAGAGTTGTTTCCTCGCCTATTTCGGTTATCAACCAATAAAAATTCTTTGATCACTGACATTATCTCTCTCCCATCCACTTCCAATCCAATATGGAATCTTGAATTCTCCAAAAACTTTAATGATAGAGTTTTTGAAGACTTCATTTCCCTCCTAAACATACTTGAAACCACAAAACTTGACCCCCTTGCTCTGGACAAAAGAATTTGGAACAATCATCCTTCGGGTTCTTTCTCGTGCAAATCTTTCTTCAACAGCCTTTGTCAACCTTTGTCTAATTCGTTGTTCCCCGAATTCAAATTCATTTAGAAGGGTGTAGTGCCTTCAAAAGTGAAAGTTTTTGTTTGGTTAGTGTCGTTGGGGAAGGTAAACACTTGTGACTTGCTACAATTGAGAAGACCTTTTTTGTGCATATCCCCATTCTTTTGTATCATGTGTGGAAAGGAAAATGAAACCATTGATCATGTTCTCATCCATTGAGAGACTGCCAAAGGAATTTGGAGTAGAATTATGCAAATATTTGTAGTATCGAGTGCTCTTCCAACGAAATGGACATATTTGATTCTCATTAAATGGTCATTCGGTGGCAATGGAAAGGAAAAAAATGAGCTTTGGAAACTAAGCGTCTTGGTAGCAGCTTGGGTATTTTGGAAGGAGAGAAATAGAAGGATCTTTGATGGCTTGGAAAGATCTTTAGACGACATTTAGGACAGCATATTATTCTTCTTAGGACTTTGGGCAAGAGCAGCTGGAATTTTTAGTGTTTTAGATAATTTTCTGTTTTGTTTGGACCCTTTTAGCTCCTTGTGTACCATTGTAGCGGGTAGCAACTAGAGCGATGTTGGTTCCCTAGCTATTTTTTTGGGATGGATGTCTTGTCCACTGCTGTGTTGTAACCTTTTGACTTTCTTTGGCAATACAAGATTCATTTTCTTATTAAAAAAACCATAAAACACATTATCACGATAAATAGAACAACGTTTATTCTTAATATCAATAATAAAACCATTCATATCCAAATAAGAAATAGAAATAATGTTTTTGGTAACAGTGGGAATATAATAACATTCTTTTAATTCTAAAATAAGGCCCGAAGGCAACGATAAAAAGTAACTTCCTACGGCTAAAGCAGCAACTCTTGCTCCATTTCCAACGCGTAGGTTTTACTTCTCCCTTCTGCAATGGTCTACTGTTCTTTAGTCCCTGCATATTTATACAAATATAAGATCCACATCCGGTATCTAATACCCAAGAGACTAAAGATGCAGTCATATTCAACTCAATGAAGTGTATACCTGAAGTAAAAGTTTTAGAAGACTTCTTTCCCTTCAAGCTAGTAAGGTAGAGCTTGCAATTCCTCTTCTAATGTCCTTTGCCTTTACAATAAAAGCACTCGGCATTAGCTTGAAACTTGTTCTTGTTCGTTTTCTCTGTTTTGGCAACTTTTACTTTTACTTTACCCTTCTTTGACCCTTTCACAATTGATCTTTTTACCTTCCTCTTAGTCCTTTTAGAGGATTCAACGTCCAACACTTGCACATTGGTTTTGGTGATGTTGGGTTCAGTAGTTTTCAACATATTTAACAGTTCCGGGAGTGTCGCCTCAATTTTATTTATGTTGAAATTCATGATAAATTGAGAATAGCTAGCCGGGAGTGACTGTAGAACTAAGTCAACACTTAGCTTGTGGTCCATGGCAAAACCCAATTGCTCCAATTTTTCAATGAAACCAATCATCTGCAGTACGTGAGCACTTACTGAAAATCCTTTTTCCATCACAGCCCTGAAAAGCTTTTCGATATCTCATATCTTTCAGTGCGGGACTGTTCATCATACAACTCCTTGAGATGAGCAATCATTGTATGGGCATTCATATCCTCATGTTGCTTTTGCAACTCGGGAGACATAGCTGCAAGCATCACATATACTACAGTGTTATCATCATCCGCATGTTGATTATATGCCTCCACTACTTCCACCGCTGCATCCGCTGCAGGGGCTTCCGGTAACTGTTCTTCAAGAACATATGAAATTTTCTCGTGTTTGAGAACAATTCTTAGATTGCGGTGCCAGTCATTAAAGTTCGACCCATTAAGTTTGTTAGCATCAAGTATGCCCCTCAAACTCGTGTGACCAGCCATAATTCAATAAACTGTAATGATAAATATAGAGTAATCACTATATGCTAAAGTTAATAAAATATGGACTTTTATAATATTAACTATACTCCCACTGAATCAATGATCCCCAACATTGGAAAAAAAAAACAATTATTTTCAAATTTTTCAGTGGGCCAGGATCCCAATTTGTTCGATCACAGCCTTGAGTCACTCAACAAGCCCTAACCGACATTCAGACAGATATTTCTATCAATCACATCTCTATGTGACTCCCGAATCATCAAGCAGATAACTCATTATCCTATACATCTTATGTATTAACTTGACATGCCTCTAAAATCCTATTTCCTTGAGTTACTCAACAAGAAATAGATTTTAGTTAAATTCGACCCAATGTTCAGAGACATCAAATGTCTCACAGCGAAGAAAACATTCTCTACGGTCGAGTAGTTTTGAGTCACTCAACAAACTTACTACGATTGTGAGAATCCAATTTTCTTCACTATAGCATTGGAAGGCATTGATTAACATTTAATCGCGAATTTAATATCATTTTAAGGGGAATCGGTCTCATCAAACATTATGGAAAATATCATACATAAACCATGCACACATTTAAAGCATAATTAAACGGGTGGATGATTATGGACGTGTTTCTATCCAGTTTTCCCGAACCACCAGGAAAAACTGGTTGGTCCAATCCTAAGGGGCGAAACTTCGTCTTCCATTGGCGACTCCATTGATCTCCATCTCATTCTTCAACTTGTATCTAATACTAGTTGGCACATGCGCCATATCATATGGACTCGCAGGTCCGGAATTAAATAAAAAATCAAATAGCACGCAGGCCCCAAATTATTAACAGGCACGCAGCCCACAACACCAATAAGAATTTAAACCATACATTCATCCACTCACATTGGTCTGGTCCATAATCATCCACAATATCCAATATTGACAAACAATTTAGTTTCTAGATTTATTATGACGACTCGTATTGTTTAAACAATTTAAACAATTGGAAAAACAAAATTCTATGAATTAATCTAATTAATTCCATGTAAAAATAAATAATTAGTCTAATTAATTACTAGTAATAATAAATAATTAATCTAATTAATTAAATATTATTAGAGGCGGGTTAGACGAAATAATACTTTATTTGTCATCTATATTAAAGTCACACTTTAATAAAATTTGTGAAAAAAAGACTGGGGAGAAACAAACTGAAAATATAATTTTCAAAAATTCATTTTTGTTTCGAACAATAATTTTAAATTAAAAATAAATGCTCAAAGTTGAATAATTGCAAGAAAATTGATAAATCTGATTTATCACGAATTTTAGAAAATTTAATTTCAGCCTTAGGACTCATTTTTCACAATAAACTGAAAGTGGGGACTAATTTGTAAGTTTTTGAAACTTACGGACTCAGTCAATCATATTAACCGAGAATGGGAGCTTGGTGTGCAATTTTCAAAATTGCACACCAGCCCCCACCTTCACCCATCTCTGTACTGTTCATCGTGGAACCCTAGCTACTAGGGTTCCACCGGAAACCACCCAAAACAGCAGCGATGACGATCGCCGCTGCAACTAGGGGCAGCGGCGATGTCACATCGCCGCTGCCTTCATTACGAAGCGGCGAAGTCGCCACGGATTTTTTGGCGCAATTCTCTTTTGATCTTTCGCCTCCACAACCGTCCAAACATACAGCCTCCAACGTTGATTCACACGTCAAGACTCGTCCCGAACAACGAACAACTTCGCAGTAGGATGATCTCTCGAAATCTTAGTGCTAGCTAATTTAGAGAGAGTTTAGAGACAATGTCTGAATGATAACTTGTGTATAATGGGGCTATAATGAGTTATTTATAAGTTTACAATAATCCTATTGGGCTTGGGGTTTCTTTAGTTACAAGATAACTCAACCCGGTCCAACTATTGGGTCTTGTACACACCATAACTAACAATACATACCTCAGCTGGGTGAAGTCATGTGTTCAAAATGTTTCATCATAACTTGATTAGGTCAAAAAGAGTTGAGGTAAATAATATAATTGGTTGAAAAAAGACGCATATTTATATCTCTTTACCAATTGGGGGTTACATTGATGAAGTAATTCTATTTCCACGATAATCGTAGATATACATGTCTGGTCATGCCACATGACTTTCCCGTGACATGGATTGTCTTGACGCATTGCTAAATATCAATATTGGATGATGACGTGCATTGACCGATCTGGGTGAATTGATGATGAATTGAAACATAAATTTTAGTTTAACTTATTCTAATTAAATGGGAATAGTAATGACATGGCATTTTGCATCGTGAGGGGAAGCCTAATGGGTGACACACAAGTTGAGAATTAGTGATTTAGAGTTGGATCTTGTCCAAATGGGAGATTGTTGTAATTGATGTACAAGACACAATTGTTGAGTTGAGTCGTATGAGTTGGGCTGAATAGGGCTAAACCGTATATGGGTTTGAAAGTCTAATAAGATTGGAACTGGCAAAACTCCTATTCTATTGGGACTAGGGATTTGGCCAGGCTTAAAACCTATCAATGTAACTCTTAGTCTCATTATGTCGATTGGCTTTTCTTAACCACAAATAACGCAAGACTCCATAATGTCCATCATGGTTTTGCTACCACAAAACACAAGACAAAAATCTAAATATTCTTCCTCAATCTGCTTCAAATTAATGTTTGTGATTGTGGAGTTGTACATCCATTCTTGCCGTGTGAATTACTATTAGAGGTTGGACAATACGACATCTATGGCGATAAGGGTTGCATAATGTTAATATTAGCAAAAGGAAATATTAGGATTTTTGGGTTAACCAAACTTGGAGCCTGATTCTCTGATAATTCTTTGACAAAGAATAACAAATTCTTGATCAAACTCTCAAATCCCTTAAAGGAATAAAACCAGGGTTCAACAAACTTGAATAATAATGTAAACATCAATAAAAGCCTATTTATATCTCTTATATTCCTAGGCTAACTAGGAACAATTGATTAGGAAGAAACAATTCAGAACAAATAAAATAAAGAAAAAAAGGACAACAAAATACTCCCGAATTTGGGCCTAGGCCTGTGGCCCAGCTCGGCAATGGTCTAGCGCTGCCGCGATGTGATTCTTAGGGTATGTTTGATTGGTGATAAAGTTAATTTTCTTGATATAAGTGTTGAATGTGTGGTTGAAGTTTGAGAAAAATATATTAAATAATTGAATGTGTGGCTGTAAATGATGAGAGAGAAAAAGTTGAGAAAATTTGTATTAGTTTATATTGGATAGAACAACCCCTTAATTCTTCATGCTGCCGCATCCAATCAAACAAGTCCAACTCTTTGCTAAAAATTCCTGCCGCAAATCGGATGTTATAATGTTATTCTTCTAATTTCATTTTTTAAATTTTAATTTAATCAAATCAATCACATAGATCACATAAATTTCTTCCATTTCTTCCATTCAATATGAATACCAATGGACGGGTCATGTATCCGGGCTGCCTGCATTGTTCAAGCAAGGCTCCAATCCGAATTTGCAGTTGTAAGGCCCTATGTTTTGTTGTCTCCTTTCGTCTCGGTCCAATACTTGCCAAACTTTGTTTTCTTGATCCTCCAAGTCTTCCATTTGGATCATTTGAGCCTGTCACTTTATGAATCGACCTTCTTCCACCTCTTTTGGACTTTCTTGGTTGAGCTTTGGCTTGCTTTAAACTTTGAAAATTCTTCAATTTAGCCCATGAATTTTGAACTGCATCTAATTCCATTTTCTCACAAAAAAAGTGAACACTTGCCGTTAAATCAAGCAATTAGAATTCCTTTGGGGGATGGGAATTAGACTTCCAAAAAAAAAAAAAAAAAAAAAACTTTCGATTTCTTTTCTACTCTCCAATAAAAAACACCCCTAGGTTATGCTCAATCTATTTTCTGTAATATCATAATTAACTGTTAAATAGATGCAGCTGTTGCTATGTGACACAATGAGGACTAGTTTTTTTTTTTTGGTTTTTTAAGGCTACAATACTCGAGGGCAATGGAGGGTAAAATTTTATATGATTGTGAAAAAAAATCTATACAGCAATAGACAATCACGCAGACAAAATTAAAGGCATAATTCCGCTATAACAAAAAGGGATCACAAAGAAATTAACAGACACAAATTTATTTGAAAACGAAACTATTTTTGTTGTCTTATAAAGACAATGAAAGTAGAGGTGGAGGCGACGACTAATAGATATGGACAAAACTGAACAATAATGAGAATTTTTATTGGGTAATTATATTTACATCACACATTTTTATTTTTACAAAACTTTTTAATTTTATTCATGGTCCTCAATCTTTGTGTAAGATTATAATTAACTCTCCAACTTTTTTGACATTATATTTTCATTAACCTTCGACTAGTTGGTATATATTAATCCTTTAAATTCATTAAAATATCATAAAAACATTTTTTTCACCTTCATAATTGCAGAATAAGTGAAGACAAATAATATACACAAAACTTTAAATGAATATTTATTCTATAATTCAAAACAAGTTAATAGAATATTTGAAAACAAACTCTAATTAAGAATAAATGTGCCAATTAATAAAACATTGAGTTTAAGAATGCAAAGAAAAAAGTTAAAAATATAATTAAAATAATCTGTAAAGATCGAGGAATTTTAGTGCAATTGAAAAGTGGTGTAACATAACTAGCATGTGAGAGTAATATTCATAATGATAGTGAAAAATTGTGTGGACAATGAGCTATTTTAAAAAATATCAAATATTTATAAACATGTAATAATTCATTTATATATTAAAAATATAATAGAGTGGTTGATAGTGTAGAGCATAGCATGTGCACACAGCTTTAAACATGTCGTAGAGACAAAGACTATTGGAATGTTGCTCTTCACTTAATCCATTTTGTTATTCAAAGTACAAACAAAATTAGACCCACATTGCTTACTATTATTGTTGTTCTTTCATTAAGATAAGAAAAATAGCATGAGATGTTCCTATCCTGTCTTTTTAGTTGTCTCTTTAATTATCACGTCTAATTAAAATACTTTACGTCTATGAGATATTGAGGAATTGAGTTCAATAAATATGAAACAATGTGGACTAAGATGCACCTAAAAACCAAAATGAAAAGTAAATTAGAAGTTTAGGATGTGTGCCACTATTTTCCTTCTTTATTACGATAAACAAAATTAATTAGGTACATTTTAAGGTGCACACTATGTATCGTAAAGTAATGTGACACATCAACTGGATTTGGTTGCTACATTTGTCGCGGTGCATATTATTCAAGGTGCACCGAATCAGTTTTGCTACACTAAACTGGCAAATTGAGGCAAAAGAAAAGTGGGGAGGAAAAAAAAAACACCACTAAAGATATGGGGCCTCGTGCAAGAAGAAGCCAAGGTTTTTCGTCTCATTCAAGTGGGCCTTGATGATTTGGTGGAGTGGACTATAGTTCGAAAATCAGATCAAGACAACGGAATCCATTTGGTTTTTAGAAAACTCACGAGAAAAAAGTATCCAACAGCATGGCCCAAATTAAGCCGACAAACGGAACAATCCTATTTCCATGTCTTCTCAATATTGACTCTACAATTTTGTTTCCAAAACGAATAGTGAAACCCGGAAATGTTCCGTTGCCCACCGTGGGCTACCTAAGGCAAAACCTACGCCGATGTGGCGCCATTTTGTGGTGCCACGTCATCGACAAATTTTTTTTAATTAAATTTTTTTTTGTATCTACGTTAAGTTAGATGAATAATATATAATTGCCCCCTAATGGTTTTTGGGGATTGGGGGGGGGGGGACTCACCCAACCCCTATGATTTTTTTCCCCTCACTGTGGGCGACATAACCTACCAACAGTGGGTAGGTGATCATTACTCGAAACCCGGAACTAGTGGAACCTCTACATCTCTTTCTTTGTTACTTTTATTAAGTTAAGTGATTTTTTCATGGCGATCTATATTTTTTCTTCGTGTTCTTCGTAATTTCGTCATCTTGTTATATGTTTGGATTTTCATTGTTTAGTTGCGGTTTCGTTTATTCGTGTGATTCAGATTTGTAAATAAGATTCGATCCATCATTGATTCAATCAATATTTGGGTATCAACGTTGCAGATCCGGATGCATGGATATCCCGATCACTTTGATTTTTTTTTTAATATTTGTGGGCATTTTTCCGTTTTATATTATTAACCTGGGTGTTGTGAGTATGTTCGTATTTTCACCTTTGGTGATTTTAGCGGTATTGAATTTGCGTTGCTATCGATATATTTTGCCAGTTTGATGAATAAATGAATATCTTTATTTGTAAAAAAAAAAAAAAAATAGTCATAGTTAAAATGAAATGAATAACCTACTTTAATATAAATTATTCAGGTCATTAATTTAATTATTTTTTGAATCAAAGGATTCTCAAAGCTAGATAATGTAGAACTTCTTGTCATTGCGAAAGCAGCGGAATACAAGGAAAAGTGAGGTGAATTCAGTGATATATCCATCAATACGAACAATGAAATGATGAGCGAAATTGGAAAGTAGGTCATATTAACGACGTTGATTTAAATCAAACTTTAAAGATTTACAATTCATGTTGTTTCTGTAGTAATTAAAAGGAAGACAAATTTAGAACATAAAGCAACCTCTAGCTTATTTCCTTTCCTGTTATTATTATTGTGGTGTAGGAAATAAGAATTTTGAGGGAGTGAGACTCTTTGTGTGAGTGGAGTGGGGCCAATCATTGTTATTAATTAATTAATTAATTAATTAATTAATTAATTAATTAATTAATTATTAGTATGCTGATCCAGCCGTTGCACGTGTCTTGCATATGACAATTAGATTTGTAACAAAATAAATATATATAGACAATAAGTTACACGAAGCTAATAAATTTAGTCGATGAGACAAATTTCAAAAATATATTTAGCTTACATATATATATATATATATTAATTAGGATTGAATTGATTTAAAATAACATTAAAAAAATGTAGTCAACGAAATTAGTATATGAAAGAAAAAATCTTAGTTAAGCCCCAATTATATTTAAATGGTAATCAAACTGCATCAATGCGTCTTTCACTAACACTTTCGTGGAGCCTCGTGATTGTCGTTCTTTTTTGGCTTCTTTCACCCGCACGAAGCTCATTTTATGGGCTCCTTTCACTCATTCTTACTAATTTGTTCTTGAAATACCACAAGTGTTTTTTTTTTTTTTTTTTTTTACGACACCTTGTTTTTTTGGGCTCTTTTCCTTTTTTATTAAGTTAACCCATAATGTTATCAACCACAATGCACAAAATTGCCGAATTTGGTATGTTGACACAATTGACAGTACCGATTACACTTTAATTTTTAATTCTCTTCTTAATCCCAACTCCCCACGTAAGTATAACAATAAAATATGAATTGTGTGAATATCACTCATAAAAAAAATGCCAAAAACAATTATAATTAAAATAACAACCGCAAAAGATAATAACCTTAATGCTTGCAAAATATGCAACTAAAAAATTTCTTGCTAATCGAATTTTTTTGTCCAACATACTTAATGATAAAACTACATTACAAAGTGTATTCTAAATATGTAAAATAAATGAAATTTCGACAAAATACCATCACAATTTATGCTTAAAATCTAAGAATTCAAAGAGGCAAAACTAAATATATCAAATAAATTGAAACAATAATAATTATTTAATGAAAATATATTAAATGCCAATAGTAGTATTGGTAACCAACATAAAAATTAAAGGCAAAATAGAAAAACAAAATATTTCAATACATTCACACTTTTTATATAGTGTTGATATTAATGTTGATATACGTATCGATAATCGTATCAGCATTTGAAGTAGTGGAATGATATAACAATAAGCATTTGGTGTAGAATGAGTTGCATGGAGCGTTAGTCTATGTTTAAACATATGGTTTGTTGTTAATTATCATGCTATTACCTCTACTATTTTTTTTATAATAAAAAATTACACTATCAATAGTGTGTGTGTATAAATAATTATTAATTTTAAAATTTGACTCAATGCATGAAATTGCTGTCCGCCCTTAATTAAAAATTATACTAGAAATTTCACCCACTCCAAAATAATTTCATTACTCCATACTGATCGTTTTACCCTCGAGGTGGGATCCCATTCTCAAGTTTTGACCAAATTATGTTAAATTTGGTCAAAACTTGAATGTAATCCCGACCTCGAGTTACTAATTCTTCAGGGCTGAATTGGTCAAAAAAGTAGTAAGACTTTTCTTTTCTTTTTTTTAAATTAATAGAAAGTAGTAAGACTTTCGATTGATAATTGAAAGCATTTATTCAAAACCGACTTTTTTTTTTTTTTTTTTTTTAAGTTCACTTGCCCAATTATTCACAATTCAATACTATAGCTAGGCTCTTTTTGTAAGTGATATGTGCTTATTGATAGAATGTTGAGTTTTGATAATCTAGCTAGAAGTATCATAAATCTTTAAATTAGTATTTCTTCTTCTTAATTATGAGACGTCTTGGCAAAGCTCTTAACAAATTTCAAATAGTTTTCACCTTTTTAAGTTGTTATTGACCTAAACATGTTTTATTTATTTATTTATTTTTTTGTCTTTTTTTTCCCTTCTTGTTTGTTTATTTATTTATTCTCCCTTTTCACTTAAGTCATGACTCATGAGAAGTATAGATCATTCCTAGCTACCGTTCAATTTGGAGAAAAGGTTGAGAAAAACTGTCAAAAGTTTGGTTCTTTACACCCACTTTTCTATAAAAGATAAAGTAGAATTGGGTCCCCAAAGGGAATACAACTTTTTAGTAATTGGTTTGGTTTAATTACTACACACGAATGCCCCTTCCCTCTAAAATCATATTCTCCACGATGTGGCCACGGTACAACCAATTGTTTTTGCAAAGATTTCATTCCATCACCAGTACAATAAAGGGATTGGGTGACAATTAAAAAGGAGAACGGGTGGAGGTTTTTGGAACACCACCCGAAATGGCGATGCCCAATGTCGCAAGAATGGGTTGCGGTTTCAATAAACGCCACCCAAAATCATTAATTTATATATTTTTTTATTTAAGAATAGAATGGGTGGCGGCTCTTAATCAAGGAACCGCCACCCTATATACAACGGGTGGCGATTCTAATGTTAAGAATCACCACCTAATACCCATTTAAAAAATAAAAAATAGAAAAAAATGGGTTGTAACAAAATTTGCAGGTCGAAAACCAAAAAATGCATATCAAAACTTCAAAAAACGTAAATTCCAAGAACATAAACTTGAGATCTGTACAAAACTTCAATAAAGGAGAGATAAAATTCAAGAAATAAAAAATGAAGATTACAAAACTTGCAGATCTATACAATTGCAAGACAAAAACTTAATTAAAAAAATACTGATCTATACAACTTCAAAAATTCTGACAACCAACAATAAATATAGATCAAAAAAGGGAAATAAACCTTAAAAATCCCAGATCTATTGATGTAAATGTCAGAAATATAAATTGCGATCGAAGATGTAGAGATTCCCAAAATGTGCATTTTTGGCATTGAATTGCATGCATATTTGAGAGAGAGAGAGAGAGAGAGAGAGTTCAGATTTAGATCTGAAAATATGTATGGTTAAAGCAAATATTTTGGGTGGTTGTTGTACAATAAGAACTGCCACCCGAAATACGTTTAGAAATTTTTTTTTTTATTTTTTTGATTGGGTGAGAGTTCTTGGCTAGAACCGCTACGGCGCTACCCGTTCTTGAAGAAAGGGTGGCGGTTCTTGCCTAGAATTGCCACCCTTTGTTAAAAATAAATTTTTTTAAAACGAATTTTGGATAGCTGTTTTTTTTTTCTAACAATTGCCACCCATTATTTTTCGGCGACAGTTTTATAGGAAACTGCTACCTAATAAGCGACACCCAATATCTTTTTTATATTAGTATATACAGTTCCTTTCTTTTCTTTTACACCAAGCCAACATTGACCGGCTATTGCGACATCATCAAATACTCCGTGGACATCGCGATAAGTCTTCTGTCCTAGCGACTATAGGTGCCGCGACACTTTTACCAAGTCCATCGATGTTTAGATAAATGATTATTCTCACCGGACTTCTGAAGATGTACAATTAAACATTAGTATCTAAGAAGTAAATTTGCTTGGAAGTACAATTTTAATTGACAAAGTTTCCTTGTGAAAATAATATAAATATTGTTTGACTTCAAGAAATAAATTTTAATTTTGTAAACTTGAACATATGAGTCCAAATGAAAATTTTTCATGCAAAGACTTGACAGCTTGTTGAAGTCGTAATTAAGAATAATAAAATATCAATATATTTTTGCCAAGTCAGCAACATAAGCCTTACTTGTAATCATGTTGAGTAACTTTCAATTCTCATGCAGACTTAGGCCATCTCCAATAGAGCTTCAATTGCATTTGTGTGACAGTAGAGAGAAGTTAGGGAGAGATAAAAAGAAGATGATTATTTTATTTAAAAGTAAATGGAAGAAAGTGTAGGGAAAAAAGAGACAGAAAAGTGAAAAAGATGAGAGAGATAGAGATAAATTTAAAAATAATAATAAAATAGTAGTGGAATAATTTTAGACGAGCGTCTATATCTGGACGTGGTACGGGTATCAATAAAGAAAAAGTGGAGAAAAAATGGAATAATTGAGATAAAAGTGATTAAAAAATAAAAATTTAAACAAACGTGGTCCCACTATTTTCCCCCCTTCCGATCTCTCTCTCTCTCTCTCTCTACTGACGCATTCCCGTCGCTGGCTGCAATTGAAGGGCTGCATTGGAGATGGCCTAAGTGTGGCCACATAGATATTAGATATTTCATTTAGGTCGTTTGGATGGACTTTGGTGGGAAAAAAAATTGTTGAAGGGGAGACCAAAGGAATGGCCTAGTTGTTACAAATTAAAAATAAAAGAATGTGCTACTGTGCTTGCGTCTAGTAAAAGTTTAATGGCCTAATTACAAGTACGACTGAACATGAGGGAGCGCAGCTAAATTTGAACGGATTTTGAAGCTATTACGGAAAATTGAAAATCAATTTGATCATTTTTCGATCCAAAACGGCAAAGCCAGCTTGCCACCCTAATAGTAATTCGGTTACTTACCATTTAAAGGTCGCAAGACAGTGGAATCTCAATTGTGTTTTCCGTCTAAGTCTTAATATTTTAAATCTTCTCACCCTCTAATTACGAAAAAATAAAAAATAAAAAAATGGGTTAAATCTCATAGAATAGATTAATTTCAAAAAGTTAAAGATTTCTAAAATAGTGAACATGTGTTCGCTTTTATGTTTCGGAAACAATCAATAAATCTGTAAATAAAACTCAAAATGACTTAAAGTAAAATAAAAGACTTCCTGCTCATTTATCATTTATCATATTTGAAAAAAATTTCTAACTCAAATATAAATGTTACATAGTCATTCTCGTAACCTCGTTTAATTCGCTCCAATTGTTTTCTAGAAACAAGTGGAAACATTGTGTCTTTCTCAAATATATGAAAAATCAAAAGAAAAAACACCGTCGCCATTTTCAAAATGACGCTAATTACATGCAAAAAAATAAAAATAAAAATAAAATAAAATTCTTTTTCAACAACAATAGGGAAGAGTTCTATGAAGAAAGAGAAGAGGAAATTTCATACAGAAGGGAAAGAGAAAAGAAATGGAACCAAAAAAAAAAAAAAAAAAAAGGATTGGAGAATTATTTTAAGCACTGCGGAATAATATAATGGTAAAGTTTTAGTCAAATGTCTAAAACGTTTGCTTGCATAAATGACCTTAAATTCATCGAATAACTCTTTGAGGTCTTAGCTGAAACTTTTATTTCTTTACACTTTTATTTTCTTTGTAAGATAGCACTTTACTCCTACGTTTTCTTTAAAAGGTTTAAAAGGTGTATCTAACCAATTCTTTTCATTTATTATTCACTTCTTCATTCTTCTACCAGTTTTCAAAAACTGCTTAATTTCTGTAAAATGTCATCTTTACTGGATTCCATCTCATCCCTCAATTTCACCTTTAAAACTATATGAAGAAGAGTCACAGATGCAAATACCAAAACTATAATTTTAGTGTGCCACAATTTTTTCTTTTTTCTTTTTTTTTTTCAAGAACCATTTTGCATTCGTTTTTTCATAAAAAAATATATTTTTTCAACTCTAAATTGTTGTAAAACTACCAAAATCATGTCCTACTCCTTTTAAAACAACCATGTTAGTTGAACATAGAATGATCAGGTTGTTCTAAACGACCATAGTCATTGAATGTAGAATCACTTTTCCTAAACGGCTGTGGTTGTTTTGAATGACTATGATCGTTTTCTAATTGAAACAACCATGTTGTTTCGAACAATTAGAGTTGTTTTTCGTGTTTAAAAAAGTTATTAATTTTTAAAAAATTGAAAAGGTCATTTTCAAATGTTTAAAATGAGTGAGAAATTTCTTTATTGAATTAAATTCATTAAGGATAGTTTAGTTAGTCTAGTATATAAAGAAGTCTTGAAAACATTTTGTAAAGAAATGAGGCGTAAAAAATTGTTGAAACTTACAAAGACGGCATTCCAAAAAATCTCCCGCCTTCGATGCGTATTCTACACATCTTAACAAACAATGTGTTAATTTAATTTTATTAGTGGTCGATGAAGTTGTATTTAAATTATAAACCGACCATTAAAGTTCAAAAAGTTTAGCACCGGACTTCGAAATTTACTACTCCCTCCATCCTATTTTGATAGGTATGATTTGAATTTCACACAGTTTTATAATTTGAAATTAATATTTATTAGAAAAGTAAATTTTATTTTTGTATTTTTCAATATACCCCTACATTAAATATGAAAATTTACTTTTATTAATAATCATGTATAATAAATGGGGATAGATTAGGAAATGAATATATTAAATTTATATTAATAAGGAAAGTAATTTATATTTTGAAAGGAATGAAAAAAGAAATAAGCCTATCAAAATGGGACAGAGAGAGTAATGCTTTCATCATTGGTTGCTCTTTTATACTTTTTAAAAAGTTGGATAATTTGTCACAGGTACTGATTACACGTGCGATATGTACTCTGTGTGTCATGGCTGTCATGAGTTTATATAACATATAGGTAAAAATTATTTTAAATAAAATTGGACTTCAATCTTTTAAAAGTTTAGATTCCTGTTTTTATTAAAAAGTAAAATCAAATTTTATTCAACATAGTTTTTAAATTGACTAATTCCTCATAATCTTGATTTGATTTTTTTAATATATTTTCTTTACTTTTAAACTACATATTTAGAAATTATTTTTTTCAGTACTTTTTATCAAAAATTTAGTGTTCATTACTGAATTAACCCTATCAACAATTTCTTGTACAAATTACAATAACACCATGGAATCACACCAAATTCCACTGGCTCTAGTTTACTCTTTTTTTTTTTTTTTTTTTAAGAAGCATTATATGAAATCATTTTTAGTAAGTAGTAACACAAAGAACTCAAATTAAGATTAATCATTTCTTGGTTGCTGCATCTACCATCTATCAACCTATCTTTATTTGCACCCGATTGCGTATAGATTTTGAAATAAAGTCGTGTAATCATCGCTCTCTTTCTTTCCAAGTTAAGAATTTAATGGACAAAATGAATAGATTTTTTACTATTATAGATTCCCATATATAATATCCCTCAGATAATTATTATATCCAAAGGAAAAGAAATATTCTTTGCTTCTAAATAACAAAATCGATTATTCAATGGACAAAAATGTAAATCGAAGCAATCTTAGCCTTCATTTCAAGCAGCTTAATTTAATTCAAGAAAAATTTGATGAGGTCATAAATTAATTAATTAATTAATTGGATACAAACTTGTAATTGTAACTGTATCAACTAACATTATACACGTCATTATTTTATTTACACAAATCTACTAAAAAACTAAGAAAAAAAGAAAAATTAAAATCAACCGTTCAGAACTCCGTTAATGAAACGCTTTGTTCATCCTCTTCAAATGATGGCGACCTTGACGGCGACGGTGGAACCTTCAACTTGTGAAAATATTCCGTGATATCAATTCCGCCCTTTCTAATCTTTTCCGTGATCTCCGTATCATCTCCTGACGGCAAAAATGGCGGCCGTGAAACTTCCGTCAACAAGTCCCACTTCAACCCACGAAAGAATTCATGATCCTTAATCTCAGACGCGCCTCTCCGGTATCCCAAACGGCGGATGGGCTCTTTCTCCAACAATTTTCTGATCAAATCTGTCAACGAATCGGGTTTTCCGGCGAACTCCGGCTGCACAGTTAATATTTTCTGGAAAGTTTCCTTTCGATTCCTCCCCTTAAACGGCGTCTTCCCATACAGCATTTCGTAACAGAGCACTCCAAGAGCCCACCAATCCACCGCAAAATCATGGCCGGCGCCGGTGATGATTTCCGGCGCCATGTATTCTTCGGTGCCGACGAAGGAATTCGACCGCTCGTTGTTTGAAAATTCAATTGGGTTTCTCCGGCTTACCGGCGATACACGTGCACTTTTAGGTTTCTTCAATCCCTTCTTGTTAATACTGAAGCTTTTCCTCTTCACCGGCGGTTCCTCCTCGTGATCGGAAAAGAATTGGACGGAAGAAGATTTTAATTTTCTCGGTGTTAAGATTCGCGATAGGTCGAAGTCCGTGAGTGTCACGTGACCAGATTGCTGTACGAGGATGTTCTCTGGCTTGAGGTCTCTGTAAACAATGCCTTGCCGGTGAAGATGTTCCAAAGCACAAACGATTTCAGCTAAATAGAACCGAATAATCGCCGGCGAGAAGACGTGGTCGGCTTGCCGGTGACGGAGGACGTTGAGGTCACCTCCGGGGCAGAATGGCATTGCCCAACAGATGAAATCGTCGTTCTCGGAGGATCCGAGGAGGGAGGGGAGGAAAGGGTGGGCTTGGAGGCGGCTGAGGATGGAGATTTCGTGGTGGGCGCGGCGGAGGGAGTGGTGGAGGGAGGATTTGTCGACCACCTTGAGGGCGAAGAAGTCGAATAAGTTGTTGTGAGCAAGAAAGACAGTGCCCATGGCACCTTTGCCTAGTAGTTTGATGGCTTGCAGGTTGTCGAGGTCTAACGCCGGCGGTGGTTTTGTAGTGCTATCCATTGTATTTGCAGAATCTATACATACATTAGAATTAGAATGGAGAGAGATATATACAACTCAAGGTAAGCGGGGATGTGGTTGGGTATTTGCGTTGGAATTTAAATAAGCTATGCCTATGCCTATTTTTGTTTGTTTACGCTACTGTCCCTGTAGCAACTATTCCTTTAGAGTGTGATTTATGGAAGGAAACTGATGTATGTACAGTACATATAAATATAGAACCAAATTATATTCTATGACTACCAATCTATGAATCTATGTTTAGGGAATCTTTGAATCTAGGTTTAGGGGACTGACACCCTTCAATTAATAATCCAAAACCAAATTTCAAAGAAATAAAAAATAAAAAAAAATTAATAATAATAATAATAATCCAAAACCATCGATGGTTTCATGACCGAGTTTTTAAAAATCATATACGATCTCCATTGGTGAGGCTAAAACTTTGATTTTGAGCAAACGGCATTGCTCGAAATATTTTCAAAATATTTGAGGTTCCCCTCGTCATGCTAGTTTTGGATTTGTTCTCGATTTTTCCTAATGGAGATTGTGTATAACCGAAAATACCCAATGATACCATAACTGTGGCACAACCAATGGTTCTAGATCATTATTGCTAATATGTATATATTTTATGTACACATTTTGCATATATTTCTAACATCTTTGGATTTATAAATAGAAAAATAATATTCAACTTTCTGTTCCTACAATTCCGATCCAATATTCCTGGGAGCGTTGTAATTATGGTACTCTCGAGGTATTTTCCAGCTACATATGACTTTCATTTTGAAACTCGAGACTAGATCCAAATCCAGCACGGCAAGGAAAGTTTCAGCAATTCGGAAAATTTCCTGACCAAACCATGGCTACCAAAATTTTTTGCTATAATTTGGGTCAAATTGTGGCAAAAAACTTTGATTGTGGCGGCTACAATGTCGCTGAAAAATTTTCAAAATTATTGAGGCTCCCCCTCGTTGTGTTATATTTGGTATCAAATTTCAAAACGAAGATCGTATGTAACAGAAAAATTACAGCTCTCCCGACAACAGTTGAACATCTCCATCTGTTCTTACGAGAGCCTTCTTCAATTAAAATTATTTACATAAAGTGTGTTATATTGATAGTGGATAATTTTAATCAAAGGTGATACTTAATGAGATAGAATTTAATATTATAAGAGTAGAACCTGTCATTTGTACATAAAATATATATAAATTATTTAGTTCACAATACCAATATTTGTTCTTCAAGATTACTTGTGAAGTATTTGAAATGTAGCAATAATCTAATGCACTTAGGTGTGCCATAGTTATTGTACTTTCAAGTATTTTTCAGTCGCATATGACTTCTGTTGGGAAATAAAGTGATTATTTTTTATGTGTGCGGGAAAATAAAGTCTTGAGATGTAAATATTAGTGTTTCTTAATTTTAATTAGTAGGGATTATTAAAAAAATAATAATTTTAAGCTCTAGTAAAAAAAGGTCATAGAGAATGATCAATATGTAGTATTTATTTTTCAAGTGGGGATTAATATGTATTTGTTTATGGGTGATTTACATGACTATCAATTTTTCTAATTTTAATTACTAATACTTAAAGTATACATTAATCGAATTTACAAGACTGTCAACATTTATAAGAGATACCAAATTACCTTTTCAATCCTTGAAATCGTTACATAAAATCTTATTAGTTTACCCTCATCTTCTTTCCTTTACTAGTAAGCTTTACTCTTAAAATTTTATATAACGATTTCAAATATTCTGAGGATATTTATGTCCTCCGTAATTCAAGTACTTGACAAATCCGTAACTCCATAAATATTTCTAATTTTTTGTGTATTGGGTAATAGAAGTTGATAATCATGTAATTTTTTCTTTATATATTTATTATTATTATTTTTAATAAATTTATTACTATTATTATTATTATTAAAGAATGGGAAACGATAATTCAAATTGAAAGTAATTCTTGAGGAAAATGATTTGTTGCAAAGTTAGAATTTATTGATTTGGTGAGTCTCACTACCAGAAATAAGACATTTAGAGGCGATATACTATTATATTGTCCCTAAAGATCTATAAGCACAAGGCTATATGGAAGACATGCCGCCCCTAAAGATTAGTTTATTGTAGTGAGATCTACGTTTATAGTAGTCATATATTAGTAGTAACAATGTGCATTGCACGTTTTATATAAATGATGAAGGATAAGTGCAAAATTTTTTAGTTTTTGACAAGGTCAAATGCTTATAAGTGTATAGATTGGGGCACGTTCGCCCAATCATCAGGGCTGACAAGTGTCTAAAATCTGCCAATTTGGGGGTATTTTGCCATGCCTACACAGAGGCATTGGAGCAAAAGCATTCTTTAATTTATTAGAAAATTAATATAATCGACATTAAAATTTCGAGGTGTTAATGACAAAGGCCCTAGTGTCTGAAGGTGGATGGATTTTATCCCTTTGTTCATCTCATCTGTTGTTTCGGGTGAGTTAACCTATTAATAAGATCCTTAATCTTTAGTATTTTCAAAAAATCAATTTGTACTTAAATTTAACTAAATAAAAGTATAACTTCACCAAAATAAATAATGTTGTTTAAGTTTATCAGTTAAGAATTTATTTGGTGAAATCCGTTGAAATCTAGACAAAATATATACCTCAAACTTTCAATAGAGCTTTAAAATTTTAATTGAATAAATCGAAACTTTTTCACATTCATAAAAATTCTCAAAGAGGTTTAAAAGTTTTTTAAAACTCTCTCAATTCAATATATCATCCGAAGTTTTTATATTTTATGAATAAATTATAGTGGCGTTTGCCTTACGCGCGCGCACACACACAAAGCTAAAGACTTCTTGGTAAGTTTGCTTATGCTTTAACATACGGTGATTCGATTATATTTTTAAATTATTAGGACAAATTTTACAATTAATTGCAATATGTACACATAGATTAAGGAGGCTCATTTTGTCCCCCTCTCCTTGTGTAATATTTTTTTGTTCCATTAATAAAACTATACTTCAAGCGTGGATTTTCGAGTCGATGTATTTCCCCAAAAAAAAAAAATTCATTGTACACATAGATGATGTATATACAGGTACGGTCATTCTATTATATAATTAAACTAATAGAACAAATTTTACAATTAATTGCATGTACACATAGATTAAATTGGAGGGGTAAGGCTCATTTTGTTTCCCTATCATTGTGTAATATTTTTTTCCATTAATAAAACTATACCTCAAGCGTGGATTTCCGAGTCGATGTATTTCCAAAAAAAATAATAAAAATTAATTGTAAACATAGATGATGTGTATACAGATACCATCATAAAGTCACGTGGATTTATAAACCATTTAAAATCAAATTAGGCTTTAATTTCTAAGTGAAATGGGACGTTAAAAGCATCCTGCCTAATTATGTATTATATACTTAAGATTTGCTGTGATTAGCAATTTTAATTTCAATTTGTTGCAAATAAATTATGGACTAAATATTTCTAAATTTAATGTATAGATGTTTACCCACTTTAAAAATCCCCAATTTTCTGTCTTTAGGTGACAAGAAATCTTGATAACATTTTTATGCTGAAATTTTTCAAACATAATAGTCCCACCCTGCTTTTCTTAACCTTAGAAATGTTCTTTTGAAACAAAAATATTTTACTGCACTCGCCATCATTAGACAGGAGAAAATGAAACCTTCCACCTAAGTTCAAAGTGACAGGCAAGAAAAACTATTTGTCTATACATCCACACGTCATATTAGTTGCCAACCTTTGCTCTTTTGGAGATAAAGTTTTTAGCACATTGATGATGTTTGGTCGGCCATGTTCCCCTGTGTGTAAAATCATTCTCAATTTACTGTATCTAATTCCATCAATAATTATCTGTGACGTTTGAAATTCATTTTTTTTATTAACATTTCATTATACTTATTCATTAGATAATGAAGAGATGCATCTGTACTTTATTACTTAATATATTATTCATCATCTGATACACATATATCAAGTCACTTAAAATATCTAATACACGTAAATCAAGTCATTTAAAATATCAAATTCAAATGTTCTTCTGAAATTACTCATTTGAAATTGATTATGTGTTGTAACTTCGCTATAAAAGTTACCCAACATAAAAGTTTACGCGGGAAGAGTTATACTCAAATCAACTTTATATTGCCTATAAATACTATTCACTTGTATAAAAAAATTACATGTCAAGAAATGAGTTAAAGATAATATTTAAATAAATGTCCAAGGGATTTGGCCTAGTGGTAAGATGCACTCTTATTGATTTGTTTCGGATTCGAAACACCATATTCTACCCTTATAATCCCCAATTTATATTTTTTAAAAAATGAATACAATTGTCTCCAAAGAATTCAGTGATAAACATTATATATTAAATTATATTTTTAAGAATAAACTTGAGACATTTGTAATATTTGTTTAACTAATCAAATAATAATCGTTTGTACTTCAAGAAAGTATCTAAAGCTAAAGGGATATTAAGATAGACTTTAAGGGGGCATTTGTTTCTACTTCAAGAATTGTTTATAGATGTTATGTATTATGAGCACTATTTTCTACTTAACTTAATACTTTAGATCATGTTCAAGTAAAATTTAAATAAGAAGAAAAATGATTTTTTGAAGAATGTGTAACTAAAAAATAAGAAATGCATGTCAATCCTTGTAAAATGGGGGGACCTTCCTTTTTTCTTCTTTTTATAATATATAATAATACCAATGATCAAGTGCCCATATGTGGGAACTTTATAATCGGATGATAGATACATACTCCCAATGGTGAGGGGACACATGCCCATTATCAGGTCCCATATGAACACCTTATCGAGAGCATATATAATAATTGGATAAGTACTCTAGTAGTATAGAATTACTTATAACTAGTGATACAACTATATAATGTTTATGTGTAGTAATAATAATAATAATAATAATAATAATAATAATAATAATAATAATAATAATATGGTCCACTATTATTTTCTTATCAAAAAATAAAATCGAACAAAATAAAAAATATGGTCCATTGTTATTTTGGTGTGATGATGACCGCATAAGGCTCCTCAAAGGTGGATATCTTTGCAGAAGGAAAATGGGGATTCTGCACACGCGTGTAGCTTTACTTTTGATCAGTCTTAAATCAACAGAGATATATGATCCACTTAAATGTGCATGTTATCATTTCACCACCCAAAAACTTACAATGTTGCAGTTGTTGCTAGCTCCACCAAAAAGGCCAATTTTCTTTTTTGTCAAATTTACAACTATTTCTACTTCTAATTAATGGAGAATTAAATTTATGTTCGGTTTTGAATCAACTATGCCAAACATCTCTAAATTTTAAATTTGGTTACACTTTTATTCAACTTCTTATCATGTATAATGTCTCAATCTTTAATAAATCTATAGATTCAATACGAGAGTATTCATCAATCACACACTGCTCTTGTTTTCCTCAAATAGAAATACTTTCTTCTCCTCATTCCTGATACGTACCAATAGGGTCTCTCCACATCTCAAATATCACATTGATCGGTAATGTGAAAAATAAGGCTTCTTGCGTAACGAGAAGCACAAAAGTGAATAGTGCACTTATGAACTAAAAGAAATAGAAGATTTTCTCAAGCAATGTTAGAAATTACCATTTGAAAATAAAAGTTAAATTGTGGCCCATTCTCTTACTTTCCTTTTACAAATGGGAACACTGATGACATATCAGAATTCTGTTGTGAAATCATTGAACAAACCACAGTACTTGAGGCAATACCATACGCCACAAAAATGATGAAGCTTTTGTGAGTGCACCTATATGATTTTTGGCTAATTATTTCTTGTAGTGTACACAATTTCCATATTATTTGTGCAATTATTTTCTTGTAATTACTAACAATTAGTGGTACTACTGTGTTACTTATTACTATGCTGATAAGAGTATAATTTATCTTTCACTTTCTTGGATGTCACTAGTTTATAGAAGCAGCAATTTCCAGTTATATTTTAAAATTTCATGAACCTACTAGTTTATTAATATTTTTGCATATGGTGTTGTTACAAACCGAAATAATTTACTTATAGTGTGTGTATATATATATATATATATATATATATATATATTATCTACCGACAACATTACATGCCTAGAAGACTCAATGTGCTTCATGCACCAAAATTATGCAGTCTCGTACCTTATATTTTTTGTGTTTGAGTCGAATTTGACAACATGTCCAAAACATATTGCAGATTAAAAATGGAGATTTCACATCAATGATTTCCAGAACTCAGACGATAAAAAAGTAAACAAGATAAAAATGTTAAGAACATTTCAGAATTAAATAATAAAATTAACAAGTTCAAATAATTTTTCAAATTTTTGTGTCCCTAATTTCTGGGGGCTCTGAGTCGATCGACTCATAAGATTCATATCAAGTACCGCAGTGGCTAGATAGAGGGACCATGCATATTACTCCCCCCGTCCCACAAAGATAGTCCCATTTTCTTTTTTCATCCGTCCCAAAATATAGCCCACTTTCTATTTATGTATTTTTAATTTTTTAATTTTTCCTATTATACCCTTATTAAATATGCATTATTATTAATGAAGATATATTAACATTACTAAATGTAGGGGCATATTTGAAAATACAACAAAATTTTACATTTCTAATAATATTAATTATATTTTTTTTAAATTGTGTGAAAGTCAAAGTTGGACTATCTTTGTAGAACAGAGGGAGTATTTACTTATATCATCACTTACGTGTGTGGATAGAGAAATTTTCTTGACTTGGGGTAACAATATATATACTCTAATAGTACCAAATACCTTTTTCTTTGAGAATAATTGTGGGCCGAAAACTGTCTTAAATGGTACTTCCCTATGAAATTTAAATTAATTAGACAATGAAATGTTAAATCTATTTTTAGTTTTTTTCTAGAATTATTTTGACTCAAAAGTTCAAGCTTCAGATAAAGCTTTTATTAAAAAAAAGAAAATTAAAAGGCGAGAGACAAAAAACCTTAACCTTCGCCCAACAATTACATCAATACACACAAACAACCTCCTAATAATTTTAGAAGTCCACACAATATCATGCTATACATTCACCATACACAAATAGAGCGTGTCATAAAATTACTATTCTACCCCTTGAATTTTGGAAGGGGGCATACCTTTATTAGTGTGTGGTGAATGTGTGACACATGCAATGATATGTGGACTTCTAGCGTTGTTCTATACAAACATAAGCCCAGCTATTTAATTTTCTCTAATTCTAAGAGAAACCATGCCTATTCCATCTAGCTTGAGCAGTCCCTTGGGGCTATGATCTGCATTTAGTCATCTTTAATTTTTCTAAACTTATTCTCTCTATATAGCCTAAAGTGGAGGTGTCAATCCATGTGGGCTGGGTAGGCCTGGCCGGCTTTTGAATGGCCTGCGTGGTTCGATAACCCGCTCGAGCTGGTTTGTGGGCCGGGTTGGATCAGCCCGCATTTTTGGGGTCAAAGCCCGACCCACCCGTCGACCCGCACGGGTCGGCCCATGTGGGCCGACCAGTGTGGGTCGGCGAGCGGGCCTACCCGTGTGGGTCAACGAGTGGGTCGACCCATATGAACTTTATGAGTTATTCGAATTCGGCCCATTTGAATTAAATTCGGCCAACTAAATTAAATTTGGCTCATTTGAATTAAATTTGTATTTTTTTCATTTTTTTCATGAATATATTGTTATATTTGGGGTTTGGGATTTTTTTAATGAATATATTGTTGGGGTTTGGGGTTTAGGATTTATGTTAATTGTAACTTGTAATTGTACAAAGAAAAAAAGATAGAAATTATATTTATAGCAACTAATAAATATTACTAAAGTATTAAAGCAATAAATAATTTATGTTATATTAATATATTTTAATGACAACAACTTAACAAGATAGATAAAAATTAAAATTTATAACAAGAATACAATAAACATTATTATATGTAAATTTAAACATTATTTAACAATTGACATAAATTTATGTTGAGCTTCGAATTTTGAAAATTTCCAATATAAATCCATAAACAAGTAAACTACTATTTATAAAATTGCATCACTATAATTAAACATATCCCAACTAGGTTGGCACACGTTAAACTATCTATCATTTGCAATTTTATAGTTAAAGTAAATCTCAACTAGGTTGGCACCTACCCAACTATTATTTAGTTGTTCTAAAATCTAAATTGCTTTAATTTTTTTTACATTTAAGTTTAACTGTCTAATTATCAGATTCTTCAATTGCAAGATTTTTGAAGTCTTTAGTTATATCGTCAGTAACTATATGTTGCACTCTTTTTTCAGCGAAGAGCCAATCTTTCAAACATATGAGAGCTTCCAAAATATCTTTTCCAAGTCTTGATCTTCTTTCATCGAGCACTCTATTACCTGCACTAAAAGCCGACTCGGATGCCACTGTTGATACTGGTACTGTTAGTAAATCTCGTGCCATTTTCGATAACACAGATCGCTCATTTAATTTCCACCATTGCAAGACATCTAATTTCTCTATCTCATCTTCATTAAGCATGCTACAATGATCAAATTGATAATATCTGTCCAATTCATTCGGTATTGCATTCGTATTTGAACTCATAGATGAACTATAAGTCACATTTAGTTTCTTAATTTTTAGCTATTAAGGATAATAAAAATGATTTATTACCTTTTGAAGTTGTAGTAGAACTCGTGGAAAATTGTGAATTTTCAACATTGCCATATTTTGTAAAATAATAACTATACATTTCGTTAACAAAGCATTCTAATTCGTCATTGCCAACACAAATATTAAAAACTAAAGATTTAGAAAGTTGTTCTAAAGCACATTGAACATCAAATAATTTTATACGAGGATCCATTATAGCTGTGACCGGAAAAATTAGTGGCATGTGTTCATAATATTTCTTAAACTTTTCCTCCATTACATAAATAATATCAAAGAAAAATGGATCGTCTCTACAACTCGCAAATTGATTAGCAATTTCTACTAATTGTGTAATCACAAGATGACTTCTTGCTGTATAAACTGCAGAACTAGCTTTGGTTGCCTTATAAAAAAGCTTTAAAAAGCTCATAATTTTAAAAGCAGTTTCCCAATTGGAATCATCCATATGAAATTGATTTTGTTTTGAATTAACAAATGCATTAATAGCACAAGTATACCCAACACAAGATTTAATCATTAGAAAAGTCGAATTCCATCTACTTGGAATATCGTCAATAAATTTTCGCCTTCGCAAACCAAAATTTTTACAAATGCTGCCAAACTCTTGTTGTCTAGAATTTGAACAAGTAATATAAGAAAGTGCACGTCTAATTTTATCTAATTGTGGTGCTATAAATTTTAAACCATCTTGTACAATTAAATTATATATATGACAAACACACGCATATGGAATAATTTAGAATGAAATAAAGAATTAATTGTTCTTTTAAAAGATCAATGCATATAATATTTGCAGTGGCATTATCAAAATTAATACTAAATATTTTATCGATCACATTAAACTCATTAAAAACTTGTAACAAATAATCACAAATATTTATTCCATTATGTCGATACTCAAGTAAACGAAATGCAATAATTTTCTTATGAAGTGTCCAATTATCATCAATATAATGTGCAGTGATACATGCATAACCGTTGTGATTTCGTCCACTCCAACAATCAGATGTAAAACACACATTTCCTTTAAAATTTTTAAATTCAACTTTTATTTTTTGAGCGTTTGAATGAAATGATTTCATACAATCGGAACGAACAGTATTTCTACTTACAGCACTGTAAGATGGTTGAACACAAGTTTTCATGAAGTTTTCATAAAAGCAATCATCTGCAAATGTAAACGGCTGCTCTTTTGCTGCTAAATATTCCGACGTTCCCATTCTCATTCTTTCCTGCGAATAAACAAAATTTGAGAATGTAACTAAACCACTAGCATTGGTAAAAGAAGTAATTTGAGCTTGTTTAGAATCTATATGTCCTGTTGAATTGAGATGTTTTTCTTTGTGCCTATGTAATGTGCCAGCGCCGGTGCCTTGAACCCATGCATAAGACTTGTTGCAAATTTCGCACACCGCCTTTTTATTCTTCGCATCTACTGTAAAAATTTCCCAAACATCTGATGTTTGGTTTTTTTCATTGGCCTTTGAATTTGAGATGATTCGATTTCTTGATGGTCATTCTCATCACCTAAATTTATTGGAGAACTACTATACTGTGCATTAGGATTTACAGATGAAAATTCTTGCGAGTCCATATTGAAATTTAAGAATTTTTTTGATATTGAGAAGTGTAATAATTGGAGCTCAAAGAGAAAATTTGAATATTAAAAGTTAAAGAGTAGAAGAATTTAGAATGCTTAGTGCTAGAATACTGGAATTGGAATTGGAATTGATTTGCTAGAAAAGTGGAAATGAATTGTAGAAATAACAAAGAATTTGCCTATTCTTATAGAGAAATTACAACGGTAAAAAATTCAAGTGAAATTTTATGCTTTTTTATTTTTTTTTTATTTTACACGTATTTTTTTTGAGTTGAACGGTTGAACTTTGAAGTGACAAATGAGTGGGAAAAAAAAAAGAAAGGAAAGCTGAACCTAATCACTGCAGATTGATAAAATGGCGTAATTTTCAAATTAAGGTTGATCAAGCAGTCAGCCTTTACATTTATTATCTGAATCAACTCCTTGAATTGAATTATTGGCAGAGAGCCAATGGCCCTTTGCCGTTTTAATTTTTTTTTTTAAAGTTTCTTAACTCTCTGGATCTCGGCCTCTCTTTGTCTTCTTCTTCTTCCTTTTTTTTTTTAAATTATTCACGGGATCAGCGGTTAACCACTGGCCTGTGAGACTGGACACGGACCACCCGGGTCCAGTCATGAACGGCCCGCGGGCCGGCCCGTCTGGTTCGCTGGCTGACCCACGATCCGGGTCAACAATGAGTGGGCCGGTTCGGGTCCGACCCGTCCATCCTGACACCTCTAGCCTAAAGATGCAATATGATTAGTAATTTGGTCCCCCTCCCTTAAAATATGAGTCTCCATGCCCTTAGTCTACTGTCTAATGTTTTTAAGCGTGCGTTGTACTCGATCTCCAAGAACCGCCAAACAAGTTATTGAAGAAATATAATGCAATTTTGGTGTCAACCTCAATTCACACCTTCCTTTGGATGATTTCATCAAATAGAAATACAATCATTCTATACTCTCCAAGTAACAACCTCGCTCAAGCGATAATAGCCTATTTCATGGGAAAGGTCCAATTCAGATTGTGGGTTAAATATTGAAGCATTTAAGGGCCCAAACTAGCGACTGTGCTAAACAGGAGTCCATTTATTTCTTGGACTTGCCCTATCTCCCTAAATTGGCTTGCATTGTTTTCCGGGAAATTTAGACATTTCATGTGTGATGAATTGTGAACATTTATAAATTTCGGTTAGTTATGAATAATAATTGAAGTGTTATGAATAATTGAGAATAATTTGGTGGTTATGAATTATGAGAAATAATTTGGTGGAGGAATAATTTGGTGGAGGAATAATTTGGTAAAAGATGTAATTATTATATGTGAATGACTATTATACCCTTGATGAAATTATGTAATTACGATTGTGCCATTCGAAGTTTTCCTATAAATAGGGCTTCAATTATTAATGAAATTCATTCCTGAGAATTCCTTAGAATTCATTCTCTCTAAATTCTCTCTATTGTTTCTATACTTTTATAACACGTTATCAGCACGAGTCTCTAACCCTTTGAGTAATATGAAAGAAGTATGCTCTACAGTTGCATCTTATAGATGATCTTCTGTATCAGAAACTGGATTATTACCAATGAATTAATTCATCCTCATCAATCCTAAATAACTCTCTCTTTGCAAATACATCATTGAAACTTCCCTTTTGTTCATATTCCTCTCCCACAATTCCTCATTCTACACAACCTGCTTGGAGATGTCTGAAATCCCAAAATTGGAAGAATGGAGTCCAAAGAATTTTCCGATCACGTAAATGCATTGCAAGTAAATCTCATCCATGGAATAATTAGAGAAAGGGAAAAAGGTAAATAATATGATTTTATAATATAATAATATATTAAACTATAACATTCGTTTTATCGAGATATAAGGAGCATACATTATCAAAATCAAATTTTCTCGACTCCATTATACTCGATTTAACGAGAGCTTCGATTTGACACCAACATTGATAGGGTAATAACTCGTTTTGAAATATGTTATTATCAAACTTTCAAAATTTACAAATCAGTACACCAACTTTTGAAAAAGTTACAAAATAGTCCTTGAACATTTTGATATTGATAAATTGAAATAGAAAGGAGATAATTTTCCAATCGTAAAAACATTGATAAAATATTTTTGACAATTTTACCTTTACGAATTGGAATGGACAATTTTACCCTTACGGTAAAACCGACCTAATTTTGACGACAATGAAAAATGGATAGAATATTCATGAAGAAATTCTAAATCCATTGATTATATAAAATGGCTTGAAGTTCATTTGAGTTAAAAGATCGAAATATTAATGTAACTCCCGAAGAGTTCAATTACATAATGTACTTATTCTAGAAGGATAAGTGTGCTCTTGTAGAAGCAATGAGTATTTGTTCTAGAAGAACAAATGCTCCGTAGAAGCGATTCAATATTTAATTCTCGCACTTTATTTCTTGTAATTTAATTCTTGCAATACCTCCTACTTGATGATGGGTTCAATTGTCACTAAATAGAAGGTTTTATATATTTACACTTTATATGCTAAGTGATGGGTAATACCTTCTACTAAGCGAGATCCTACTCTGAAGAAGTAGTTAAACATTATGCAATTTAATTCTCATAATTTAAATTAGTAAATTTATATTTATTGCAATAATTCCCATAAGGTAGGTTCGACCACCTATTGGAGGAAATTTAATTTCTGCAATTTAAATTTATGCACTTTATAGTTTGAGTATATTTCCAATGTGGTGGGTAATACCACACGATTGGTGTGCATATTTCCAATGTGGTGGGTTATACTACGATTGGTTATAAGAATCCTACTCGAGAAGAAGTAGTTGATCAAATATTCTAATCATACTCGAAGTTGTAGATGATGAGAATAAAATTACTTCCCCATATATACTAGAATATTAATGGAGAAAATTGAGTAAGTGGTACTTGAAGTCACCATTGGATAAATAGATGAAAATAAAATGCTCAATAGATCCCATGTTGATAAATCAAAGAAAATATATCGCATGGAGAGATTATATGAAGTAATCTCATCGATGATATGAGATTGTATTAATATGAGAATAAAATGCTCTTGAAGAAGCAAAATCACTAGATTTCTGTATTTGAATAAAGCCAATATGATATTATTATTATTACTCCAGAAGAAGTACAAAACAGTCGAAGTGGAACATATTGAGAATATCAAAAGATGGCATTAAACACTCGAAAATATAGAAATGCAAAAAGAAAATACATACTGAATCCATAAATGAGGGATGCGTCTCGAGAGTATAAATACTCAGTAACTCGCCACCATCAACATTAGGATTCATAATGAAATATTTAAAGGATCCAAATTTCTTTTTCGCTTGACACGATGGTGCATGACCGCGGACTGAAGCTTCCTGATTCTTGAACATATGCATGAAATTTGATGAGTAGTTCATCAACGATTACTAGCGAAATAAGTATTTTTCTCATTGAATGAGAGATAAACTTATTATTTACACCCTGATCTAGAAACGCTAGTAAGCCATCAAAGAAATTATTAATATTCAACAAACCTATTGGTTTGACATGAAAGTTCCATTGTGCCAACGAGGCTATATTGAATATTTCCTCCAGTGTGTTGTACCGCCTGGAAGGACAATGAAAGCATCACTATTATTCATCATATACATCATGCAGTTGTGGATGGATTGCGCTTGTAGCACCAACCCTGCTGGACCCATGGTAGAACTGGCTCCAATTCGAGTATTAGATCCAACTAGATGGAAAGGTATTACACTCGAAACTCTTATTCCCCATGATTGTGCGACCATTATAAGTCTAGCTAAAAGTTTGTTGTTGGTTCCTCCATATAGTATATTGATTTCTTGTCTCCCTAACTTTTTTACGAGTCGGTTTGCCATATCCACATATTGGATATGGCCTACCAGTTTAGATCCACCAAGAATACATACGGTTTTAATCTGGCGAGGTAAAGGCTGACTTGTATGAGATGATTCTAAAATCTCCATATCCATCTCTACTCCTATCTCTCTTTTTGCTCTATACTTTTAATGTATGAACATGAGAGATATATGAATCCCTCTATTTAAAGAAAAATTTTCAAACCAATAATTGAGTGCACTATTTACTTTTTGACAAATATGAAAGAAAAAAAAAGGCAGAAAATTTTTTTAGTGATATGACATATAGCTGTCAGAGATTGAAAAATAATATATATATCTTAAAATTGAAAAACGATATTTACAAATAAAAGAAATATATTGATCTTTGTTATTACAGAGCTTTCTTACATAAATATGGGAAAATCATTATGCTAAATTTTTCTACTAAATTTACAAGCGGGATCTTCTAAAGTAAGTTTTCAAGATTGTAACGCAGCGTTTGTTGATCTTTGAATTTGGCCCATAAGGCCATTAGTTCACCTTATGCGTGTCCACTAGGATGTGTCTCAAGAGCTGTTGAATATCATCCAAAGGCTCCTTACTCAATCCATCCTTAATGAATGCTATTTTATCTTCTCGATTTACGGACAAGTACCCCATGATTTACATCGAGTGTCACATGTCCATCGAGCACACTTGTAGCATCCTCCTAATCTTTTTGCTCTCCGTTTCTTTGAAAAACTACTTTTACCCATAACAGGCATGTATTTAGAAGGAATTGAAACCTCACCAGATAATCGAACTTTTGCTTCAATCAAGCATCGGATATCTTGTGGGATACCCTTATTCATTAACATCCTTAATCTTTCCAGCCTACATCGATAAATCCTTTTTAGGATTTTGATCGGTAGTGATGGATAGTATTTTCGAAGATTTGAGAGCATATGATCCATTATAATGTATAGACCCTTGTTAGGATGAATTTTGCAATAATTTTGATGATTTATTTATAGAATAATGCGACGCGTATGAAATAAGACTCAGATTTTAAATAAATAATATGAAGCGTAAGAGCTACGATTTCGGAATTAAATAATAGCCGGATGTGATGCGTATGAGCTGTAACTCCGTGTTTGAACAGTAGTAGACAATAATGTCACCAAAAGATGATGGAATATGTCGGTGAATTATTTCTATGATAAATCATATTGAGCACTATACAGATACTAGTGAAATCGATATAAGAATTTACTGAACTAGAAGTTCAATAATACTCGTTTGCAAAACCGGACTGACCATCCCGGTTTAAATAATTATTGAAATCAATATTTCAAGTGAAGAATTAAAGGAATTCTTCAATGATTGTTCTCGATAAATGATGAAATCATTACTAGCCAATATTGGAAATAAATCCCAAATATATCTGGAATAAAGGATGAGAAATATGGGCCCACTCATCCTCCATGTGGACTACTAGATATTATGATATGGATCCACTAGATAGTCACATGTGTCTATGATTCGAAATTTGAAATTTACGAAATATTTGCTCACGGTATGAGCATGATTTCCAGATTTAATGATAAAGCTAGTAAATATATATATATCCCAATGATTTGAATAAATCCCTGAAGGATTTGAGTATGCGCATACAAGTGGGATATTATATGGCAAATTATTTAAAGTCCTCAAATAAATTGCCGATATCAAGAATAGAATGCAAACGGTCTAAATTCCCATATTAAGGCTGAATGATGAGAACATATGTGATTAAAATCATACAAACTGTATGAGTTTTGGTGTTCTAAATTTTCTCAGTATGAGGGGGAGTATTAAAGATTGAAAATGATATGTGAAATGCATCATGATATATCCTCAAAATTAAAATATGAACTTGAAGTTCAAAGATGCATAAAAGATGCTATGAACAATCACATATATCAGTTAAGATGCTTTGATAAGTTAGCACGCCAGAAGCGTTGATATTATGAGATTTCCCCAAACATATATATCAAAGCAAATTATAAAAGATGGTCTTAATAACGGAGGCATATGCTCTTGAAGAGTATATAGACATAACTATATTGTGTAATCCTACAAGAGGATTGATAATGAGATATCTCGATGAGTTATGTCGATATGGGGAAAGAAATGAAATTGAAATGTGTCGACACGATATGAAAATGTAGCGCTACATATGATCAATGATAATGAAAATATTGAGATATATTGAAGATGATAAATGGTGAATGTGAAATCCTTAACTTATGAGATGATGAGATGATGATGACTAGTGCTCAAGTTTAAAGATAAGCATGGTGGTCATTATATGTTGCATGCTCATGAAAGTTAAATTACCGATTGTGTGTGTAGTACCGAAAAGAAAATTAAAGGATCGGGTGAGTTAAGCCCTTGTTTATGAGTACCCTAAAGGGTGAGCTAAGCCCCTGGGAATGAAATAACCTATTAAGTGAGTATTAAATGTTAAATGATATATTTTAAGTGTTATTTAGTTATGAAGGTTTACTTATATGTTTACATGTTTTTACGATGAATTTATATGCTTTAAATTGTGTATTTGGAGACATGTGTTCATGGTGAATGTTTTGTAGTTGTGTAAGAAAATTGATGCACTCTAAATGAACGAAGAGTATAAAACCAATGTATATGATACTCATACAAATGTATGAAAGATTTTGAAATGCTTAAAGATACTTGTATAAAATACAGCGTTGCACTCTTTTTCCCTTGACTGAGGTTTTATCCCATTGGGTTTTCCTAGTAAGGTTTTTAATGAGGCAACTTTAAAGGCGTATTCACATGAATAATGTACTTTTTCCTTCATTAGGTTTTTCCCACTGGGTTTTTCCTAATAAGGTTTTAACGAGGCATATTCATGGTATATTGAGAACGATAGGAGAAATTGATACGTGTATCTATTGGATCAATTTATAATGGAGCTAATGCTTTAGATCCAAACGATGATGATATTGAAATCATTTACCAGAAGTAAAGATATCAGTTCTCAAGATATGAAATCAAACGGAGCAGCTGTACTCTTTTTCCTTCGATCAAGTTTTTTCCCATGGGTTTTCTTGACAAGGTTTTAACGAGGCAAAGACGTGAATACTCATATGCGATGGCGGACATCGGGGGAGCAATGTTTTGATGAAGCGGTATATAACCACTCCAAGCTATCCTGCAATCGGTTTGGAAGTTTTTTCCCCTGGTTTTTCTCCAAAGCAGTCAGGAAGACATTTGTATTAATAGTCATTCAAGGGGGAGTGTTATGAATAATAATTGAAGTGTTATGAATAATTGAGAATAATTTGGTGGTTATGAATTATGAGGAATAATTTGGTGGAGGAATAATTTGGTAAAAGATGTAATTATTATATGTGAATGACTATTATACCCTTGATGAAATTATATAATTACGATTGTGCCATTCGAAGTTTTCCTATAAATAAGGTTTCAGTTATTAATGAAATTCATTCCTGAGAATTCCTTAGAATTCATTCTCTCTAAATTCTCTCTATTGTTTCTATACTTTTATAACACGGTTCATATTTTAAAATTTTCAAAAATCAGTTTTTTTTTTCAATTTTAAATTTTAGTGCAAAATTACCGAATTTTCCTTGGAAAATATTTTCTCTTGGCTGATTGAAACATTAGGTAGTCTCTATCACTTGTGTCATAAAATGGCATATATTGTCCATACCCAAACAAGATTACCATTTAGTATTATACTCAGGGCTAGCATTGTGTTGCCCTCGTATAATCGCCAAATTTGCAGTGACCCTCACCAAGCTACTGGACGTTATGGTTTCCGATGTTAGGATCGGTTGTGGAACTGGACACACAATTACAACTGAAATATAAATGATAAAAATAAGAAACACCAGATTTTACGTGGAAAACCCCCAAATTAATTCGGGGTAAAAACCACGGGCAAACGGTAGAAGGATTTCACTATCGACAAAAGGATTACAACAACTTCTCTCTAATATAAGGAGAGCACAATTGGCAATAACCTCTCTCTTATAATAGGAGAAAACACACCCTCACAAATAAAGAGAATAACACGAAAAATTTAGGAGAAACTCACTATCTTTTTCTCTCTAATTTTTCTCTCTATTCATCTCTATATGAGATTGCTCTCTCTTTGTGGGATTACATCTCAAGAATGGGATACATTACATGAACAAAGCATGGCCTTTTATAGAGAATTGAAGGCGGTGGATGATAAGGCGGTTTCCAACTTCAAGCCAACAATATTTGACTTTTCCAAGCCTCCATTCTTGATTAAGCCACCTATCAATTACCACAATTCTTGATTTTGTTTTCTTTGGTCAAAGGTGGCTTTCACCTACCACCTTCATTCTCCCACTTGAAAGTCACCTTTTTGTAGCAATCCCTTTACCCTTTCTACGCTTGCCATGCCCATGCTGCTTACGTTTCTGCTAGGCCAATAGAAGATCGACACAATACAAACTTGTCATTGTTGAACGGCTTTGTTAACATATTCGCTAGGTTGTCTTTCGTATGGATTTTCTGAATATCCACACTTCCTTCTTCCACCTTCTCACGAACAAAGTGATATTGAACTCGAATGTGTTTCGTCCTTGAATGAAATGATGGATTCTTTGCCAAATGCAAAGCGCTCTGACTGTCACAAAATAGAGTAATCTTCTCATGTTTGTGCCCAAGCTCTTCCAATAACATTTGCAACCATATTGCCTCTTTGCTGGCTTGTGTAGCTGCCACGTATTCTGCCTCCGACGTTGACGTAGCCACGATAGAAGCTGCGGTTTGAAACCCACTCCTTTGCTTCCTCCAACAAGAGTAAACACATAACCTGTGGTGGACTTGCTTTTATCAAGATCACCTGCGTAATCCGAATCAACATAGGCTCTGACAATAAAGTCTGATCCTCCATAACATAGTGCAGCATCTGAGGTACCCTTGATATATCTCGGGATCCTCTTCACAATATTCCAATGCTCTCTACCAGGATTCGTCATGTACCGACTAACCGCTCTCACTGCTTGTGCAATGTCTGGTCTTGTACAAACCATAGCGAACATTAAACTACCCACTGCTGATGCATACGGCACTCGAGACATCTCCATCCTCTTCGCTTCACTGCTAGGACTCATACTTGAGGATAACTTGAAATTAATAAGAAGAGGGGTAGAGATTGGCTTACAATCTTGCATGTTGAAGCGTCGCAAGATTTTCTTCAAGTAATTCTTCTGAGAAAACCAAATCTTCCTATTATTTCTGTCTCGGTAAATTTGCATCCCTAGAATCTTGTTTGCTGGTCCCAAGTCCTTCATTTCAAACTCCCTAGCCAATTGAGCCTTCAATTCTATAATACGATCTTTGTTGGGGCCTGCTACCAACATGTCGTCAACATACAACAGTAAAATAATGAAATCACCATCACCAAATCTCTTGTTATAGACACAAGGATCTGCATTCAATCTGTTGTATCCAAGACTCGTGATGAAGGAATCAAATCTCTTATACCAACATCTCGGCGCCTGTTTGAGACCGTATAGAGATTTGTTCAACCTACAAACCAAGTTCTCTTTTTCTTTGTCTTCAAAACCTTCTGGTCGGAGCATACAAACCTCTTCATCAAGTTTACCATGAAGAGTAGCAGCTTTCACATCCAACTGCTCTTAATGCAAACCATATGTAGCACACATCACTAGGTCTACTCAAATTGTAGTCTCTAGTTTTTCTTTTGAAGTGCTATCATATCCTTTTTCTTGCATCTTATCATTTGCATATAGTACATCTCTGCTGATTATCACCTTGTGGGCAGTGGGAACCCACAGGTAGTACCCCTTAACACCATCAGCCTCTTCCGAGAATATGCACTTTCTGGATTTCTGATCCAGTTCCAACTTGCACTTTGTAGTCTTTGAAGAGAAAACACATCTGATTTCCTTTTATTAACTGGATACACCCCACATCTCCTGATCGAATACAAAGTATCTTGCACCTCCTAGGGATATAACTGGCGATTTCCAAACATCAGAATGAATCGGCTCCAAACTAGTTTTACTTCTAATAGTAGAAGTACCAAACTTTAACCTGCGTTGCTTACTAGTAAACAATTCTTTTAGCTCAGAAGAAGTTCTGGTTACGAGAGAATCTCCAAGCCTTTTTCGACATGCGTGAAGCTTGCGATGTCACAACATCGTTGATTCTTCTATTGAACTTGCCGATGCGACAGATCCTTCTTCTTCTTTTAACATTGTCTTCTTTAAGCATCCACGGTTAAGAGCCGTCTTTTTCTTCTTTCATTATTACAAGTGCGCCATTAATAATCTTCATGATCCCAAATCTCTTTTGCCGTCTTTTTCTCCGATACACTCGACAATACTCCGTCGGCTAGCGCTAGATGCAAATTAGCAATAGCATTGCCATCCATCTCGCTCCATTTATCATCAGTGATATCGTCGGACCTTTCTCCAATTGCCGCCAAGCAGTTATCTTTTCTCAATACTGCTTTTATTCTCATTTTCCACAATGAGAAATTATTCCCATTGAATTTCTCTATTTCATATTTCGTCGCCATTTTTATAGGTGCCTCTTTTCCACAAACTGGATCTGATCTTAGCACGCACTCGGCTATAGATCTAGTGATTTTCTCAAAAATCGTTTCGATGTGGAAGATCGAGTCTATCTTTGCAACCACAGAGCATACTAAGAATTTAATGAAAAATCACAACCAAAGCTCTGATACCACTTGTTAGGATCGGTTGTGGAACTGGACACACAATTACAACTGAAATATAAATGATAAAAATAAGAAACACCAGATTTTACGTGGAAAACCCCCAAATTAATTCGGGGTAAAAACCACGGGCAAACGGTAGAAGGATTTCACTATCGACAAAAGGATTACAACAACTTCTCTCTAATATAAGGAGAGCACAATTGGCAATAACCTCTCTCTTATAATAGGAGAAAACACACCCTCACAAATAAAGAGAATAACACGAAAAATTTAGGAGAAACTCACTATCTTTTTCTCTCTAATTTTTCTCTCTATTCATCTCTATATGAGATTGCTCTCTCTTTGTGGGATTACATCTCAAGAATGGGATACATTACATGAACAAAGCATGGCCTTTTATAGAGAATTGAAGGCGGTGGATGATAAGGCGGTTTCCAACTTCAAGCCAACAATATTTGACTTTTCCAAGCCTCCATTCTTGATTAAGCCACCTATCAATTACCACAATTCTTGATTTTGTTTTCTTTGGTCAAAGGTGGCTTTCACCTACCACCTTCATCCGATTGCCATCATCGATCCACAATAGAAAACATAAGCATGTGAGCACATAGTAGACAGTAAGTATGATGATCCAATGATGCATGTCCAACCACACACATGGGAGCCCACTTATCGCATTACAAAGTATTGTGTGAGCTCATAACATTATCACGATCTCATCAAGGGCACACGCATCTGTGAACTTGTCATCGTGCTTCAACACTCTGGCCTTGATAGTGTGTATCTAGTCAATATTAGCGGAGGAGGTTAGCCTTCGATTTTAGTCGCCTTAATTGTTCTACACTTCTACTTCATCAATAATAATCACTACTAAAAATCGGGCCTTTAAGGAGGACTTGTCGTCCCTATAACTTCTTCCCTGTAGATAATTAGGGACAACATAAAGACTATTATATTGCTCCTATAGTCTTTATGTCGCCCCTAATGATCTACAGGGGCGAAGTTATAGGAATGACAAATCGCTCCTAAAAATCAAATTTCTTGCAGTGAATATACCCCTATCTATCCAAAACCTTTTTTTTTTTAATTTTATTTTTTAAGAATCCATCCAAAACTTAATCATCAATGACTTTGACATTAATAATCACAACTTAATTTTTTACGTTCAGTCACATAATTTTCAGTTCACAATCGAGACCCAACACAAATATTTATATTTAACATTTGTCAAGTGTTTTATATACGTTTTAGAGACTTGCTTATCTACTTTCTGCCCATTTTTCAACTATTTTACTATGTACGTATGCATGTTCAGAAACATATTTCTATAAGCAAATAATTTGGATTCGATGTCAACCTGAATTGGAAGCGTTACTGAATTTTGCACTAGGAGAAATTCGGAAGTGGCATTGCAAGTCAGTGTCATCCTATTTACGAATAGATTCTTTTTTTTTTTTCTGAAAATTTAAAAAACCCACAAAATTGTTGGAAATTGTAATAATTAAATAATATGAATTGAAACCGATCTACCAACTTAAAATGTTAGATTAGAAGATTAGATAATTCCACAACTCTAAAAAAAATAAATTTAGCAGAAATTGAAATCTCTACTTGCACCAAAGCTTTTTGCAGGAGAAACGTAAATTTTTTAAAGAATGCACGATCAAAGAGTAAGAAAGTTTATAAAATAAAAAATAATAATATATTTTTTAATAAATGTGATTAAATAGATAATTACTTAAAAATGATTTTTTTATAAATGTGATTAAACAGATAATAATTACTTAAAAATGAATTTAAGGATGTATAAATAAAGCAGCAGAAGCTTTCAACCTTCTTGTACATAGGCTAAAAGCACAAACAAGAATAAGTTAAATTAAATAGAAGTGATCTTCTCCGTCTCCACTAAGAAAAATTAAATTACGCATGTAAAAACAGTAAGTAATTAGTTGCTCCTAACATACCTCCCACAAACAGTTAGAAATCTTAATCCCCACGAACAAAAAAATTCTCAATCATTCCACATTGTAAAAACCGATGGATTCGATTCTTGACCCGCAGAATCTCCCGACCATCCAGTGTAAGTAGTTGCAGAAGGCATATCATAGTCAACTTTAACCATTGCAAGTTCTTCAGCTGAACCACCTCCTGCAGAAATCGAATTATTCGAACCCATTTCAATCCCATTTCCAATGTACCCTCCACTGTAACTCCCAGTACTCGATCGTCCATTGTTGTCTATAACCGAAGAAGACGATCCCATGTTCATCAGCCCGTGGAGCAAAACCGGATTATTTTGGAAATAATTGTTGTAGAATTGATTATTTTGGTGCACATTGTAAGAAGTGGATTGCTGGTGGAGTTGGAGTTGTGTTTGGATGTAGCTTTGGTATTGAGATTCTTGATTGTACAAAGATAAATCCGGGTTTTGTAGGGTTAGCAAAGGCTGTGTATTATCGAACGGCTGATTAATGAGAGGGTAGTTAGGGTGTAGCGTCGTGGCTGAGCTTGAGCTTCCGTATTGAATGCTTGAGCCGAGGGTTATCATTTCTTCGCGTTTTCTTGAAGACTCGATTGCTTGAGCTTCTTTGAGACGCTTCGCGGCCCCACCTCCGATTGGAAGAGTGTTGCTCTCCAGAATGGATTTGACGTCGTAACGATTCATATCAAAGTTTGTCACTGCACTGAGGCCTCGAAATTTTATTGCAGCAATGTCGTACGCTTCCGCAGCTTCCTCCTCAGTACCTGAATTAAAAATGACACGTACGGCCGTATGCCACTTTATTCGCCATGCGTAAATTGTAATGAAATTACAGTTTGATTGTAATGCATTAACAAGCATGTAATTAATGGCATGCAATTAATCAAACTGCAACGCTTACTGAATGTTCCCAAGTAAAGATCTTTGTTTCCAGCTACTCTTCCAATTCTTGCTTGCCATCTTCCATGCTGATGATGCCTATAAATATATATAGACACAAAAATAAATAAATAAACAAATGCATATAGAGAGAGAAGATGATAGAGTAGAGAGTGGAGTTCTTTATTTAGTATTAATGGAAGTGATTTATAATATATACCTTGTAACCCCACGATACATTGATGCACCCCTAGAGAATCCACTGCTTTTCCTGGAAGTGATTAAGAAAATAATAATTAGTAATTAATAATTAATAATTAAGTCTGAGATTAACTGACAGATAACTGTAAAATAATAATAATAATAATTTGTTAATTTTCAATGACTGAGATTGAAAACTAGAATATGTAAGAAATGGTCAGTGGAAAGATTGAAAAAGGATCAGCCTGTGACAAAATCTAAGTCTTGTCATTTTATTCAAAAAGCAATATATATATCTATCATTTTTTTTCCAATAATGAATATTAACATATACATGTCGACATTCCTACCTTCGGATAGAGGCTACAAATTCTTGTCTAGTCATATGTTTCATCTCCTCCACTTCTTTCTCATAGTTGCTGATCTGCAATTAATAATATAGCAATTTATAATTAATTTTGTGCTACTTTTTTAACCTTAAATTTACAAGTAAAGTATAAATATTCCATTTCTTGTACTGGAATGGAAAAAAAAAAAAAAAAAAAAAACGGTGGAGCTCACCGGAAAGTTCGTGGTGGTAGATGTTCCCCAGTACTTTAGTGCGGCAAGATCGTAAGCCCTGGCCGCTTTCTCTTCTTTATCATAACCACCTGGTATTATATTTAAAATTTAAATATAAAAAAATTCAGTTTCTAAATAGATCTACTGTATAAGGAAATCAAAACCCTATATATTTATATCTTCTATATTAATTAATTTTTATAACAGGAAGAGAATGATTTTAACTCACCCAAATATACTGCATATAATGAACGTACAGTGGAATCCACCATAAATAACAACAAAAAACAAAAAGAAAAATAAGAAAATAATTAGTGATCAATTGAGATGATTAAGTACGAGTAAAATTAGTATGTCATGTTAGAAATTTTGTAATATAATTACCTTGACGTCCTTTTCTTGATTGACCTTCTCTTCTACAACTATTGTCCCATAAATGGGCTTCGTACCTTCCAGTCCACCTATGCCTTCATCAAACCCCAAAAATAAATAAATATAAGAAAAAATCGCATCTAAAATAGTTTGAACGTACAACTTCAAATTTATTTACTATGCATAATGTAGATTAAGGTTCAATTAGTTCCTACCTTGTTACGCCTCGATAAATGGATGTTCTTTGTCCGAAAGTATCCAAAGTCCTTCTAGGGTTAGCCTCAACAACACTAGTACTACTATTATCAGCAGCGGCAATAGGTACAGGGACAATGGCACTTGTTTCACTTGTCGAAGAACCCTTGGTACCACTACCCATAGAAAGTGTCAAAGATTGCATGTTGTTGGGATTCTCATAGTTGGTTGTCGCATGTTGCACCGGTACAAGATTGTTGCTCGAGAATAAGTACTCTGGATTGCTCGACTGGATATCACCGTATGACACGAGTTCTGATTGGTTACTGGATTTGCCAACGCCGAGAAAATCCGCAACTTTTGGCACATCGTCGTGTCCTTGATTGTTCATCAAATTCCACTCTGCAAGTGGATCGATAAACATTATTGTACATAGTCAGTTGAACTTCGTTTTAAGGGACAAATCCCATATGGAAAACTACAAAATAATAAACCAACATATAAACATTTGGGCTACTGCTCTTAACAGGTTAAACTTGTAAGATAGATTTCCAAACCTCAATATTACGTATGCGACAATACTATTAAAAATAAATAAATAAATAAATCTTGGAAATGGGGGATTGAATTAATGGGGCTCACCTTGGGCTGGAAATGCAGTGTCAATGTTGTCATTGACTAACCCTAGAGAAAAGTGATGAGGCTGAGCAGCAGCTTGAAGGTGAGGTGGTATTGCAGAATGAGTGGGAGAAAGAGGAAAAGAAAGCCAATTATTTGAACCCATTTGCCCTAAAATACTTTAAGTACTGATAATCAATTCCTGCAGATGACAAAGAAACACAGGATATATCAGAAGATCACTACAATGATATACATATAATTATTAATCTTGATATTGAAACAGACATAGATTTACCCTAATGAACAAGTCTGCAATATACTGCACACACACACACGCACGCACACAACAGTGTAATCGCTCTCTTCCCAAAATATTAATGAGCTAGTTAGCTTTAAAAGAAGAATGAAATGGACAAGATTAAAATGGGAGAGGAGAAAAAAAGAGTAAAATGAAAGAGAAATGCTTGTATTTATTCACTAAAGTCCATCTTCTTCTGATCACCAAATTCCAACCCTTGAAATTATAAGACAGGCCATGTAATAATATAATGATTTCGAATAAAATAAGAAATTAAGGGCACGAGTGTGTGTGTGTGTGTGTGTTTATAAATGTACACGCAGAAAGTCCAAAGGCTGTGGTCCAAATTAATTGAGTATTTGTACTAAGGCAAAAATTAACCCACTTGGTTATTGGAACTCTCCTCTTCCTCGTTCTCTGTAAAATATGAACCCCAAAAACCCAGCATTCCCACACTGCAAAAATCATATCTTGGACTCCAATTTGACACCCCATTTCAATTTAAATTTACAACCATACCCCTTTTTAGCTGTACACATATATATAGTTTTCTGACAAAATCAAGAAGATTGAAGAGATTCTAAATTCATAAATCAGAAATGAAATCTTAATTAAACATAGGAGGATTATATGATCACAATTAACCTTAAATGAATGAATGTATATGAGAAAATTAAAATTACTTACTAATTAGCAGTGAGAACTGTGGATCCCAGGGTGACATTGCACGTGTTGAAGATAAAAGCGTACGGACAGGCAATACTAAAATAAGAAATATCCGACATATTGAATAATTAAAGTAGTGGTAAAAGTTGTAAAAATTACTCTAGCTAGCTATAGTTCAAAGTAAGGCCAAGGTTATTCAATAAAATACTATGATGAGATTAATTAAGAAAGATTAAAAGATTTGGTTTTGGGTTTCCCAAGTAGAAATCTGTTGACCGTCTAAATTGGAAATCGCACTCGTCAAAAGCCTTTTTTTTTTTAATTTAATATAATTTTTATTTTACTATATATTTGTTTTTAATTTACAGTTGAGTGCATGTCATCTCTACAAACAAGAAGCCGATGGATGCTGTTTACCAGTAATATAATCGCTCTTTGGTTCTGTGCCTTCTGTCTTCCACTCAAAGCCCCAGTCAAACATACTTCCATATATATACCATACAATATTGAACAAAATTATTTAATTAGCTTCAAAAAGGAAATTAAAAAATACAAAATAAATCACATATTGAAATCCAGTGTGTGTGTAAAAACCCTAGCAACAGAAAAAAATGGACAAGAAATTCTAAAAACCGGCAAACCCACATGTGAAATTGTAAAAATAAATTAAACAAAAATGGAAAAATGAAAATCGAATACAGATAAGAACTTACTATGTATATATAAACCTGAATTTTGTCAGTACTGGAGAAGAATATATATTCTCACTTCTGTCTATATACTCTCTACATAATTTTAGTGCTTTCTCTAAATAGGTACGTAGTTGATATGAAGGAAGATATTGAATAAAGCGAAGAGAGAGATATTGAAAGATGGTGAATGAATGAGGGTGATGGGATTTGGAAACACCAAGTTATTAGGGTTAAATTCGCATTTATTTTTATTTTTTCTCCTTTAAAAAAAAAAAATTCTACCGACCGCCATGCCCGATCGATTCAGGTTTTGTGGCAAGGTTCCAAGGAATGTGACTGACACGTGTCTGTTCATGACGTCGTCTTGAACTTTTGATAGTCTTATTAGTCCGTTGATTATCCGGTCTTCCATGTCTTGAATTCTTGATGCATCCCAAAAATATTGCCACTAAATATATTCACAATTGAGAAAGAATACAAATGAATCCTGATCTTATGAACCGTTCTCTCTCTCTCCCTCCCCCCCCCCCCCCCAAAAAAATCCATTGACTAATTTAAATTGACTACATATGGATTTTAAAAAATAAATTAAATTTAGTATTGATTTTTTAATACAATATGGGGATTGTAGGGTTGGGGTAGTGTTTCCAACCCGAACTAATCACTCGATAAAGGAATGTATTTTCTACTAGGCCAACCCAGCCCCTTGGACGACATAACATACATTCTAAATTGTCTTAACATACATTCTAAGTAAATAAAGTTGTACATAACTATTTTATGGGCTAGCCATGTTTAAAAATTTCATCTATATATATGCTCATAATTAATGCTCTAAATTGTCTTCAGTTTCATATAAATTAAGAAATATTAATTAATACACTTAGGAAAAGATAAATTTTTTTATATTTCTCCAATATACCATTTCTAATTATTTAATGTTATACTCCCTCCATCCCACTAAGATAGGCTTGTATTCCATTTTCGTTTGTCCCAAATTATAGTCCACTTTCCTCACTGAGAATACTATTTATTTTTTAGTTGACTAAAGTACCCATATTTAATGTTATTGGAATACTAAAAATCAACTAGCCATTCCATCTCTCAAAGATATTAACAATGTTCACACTATTTTTTTGTCAATTAATGTAAGGGTAAAATAGAAACAATATAGAAATATTTTGTAATTCCAAAATATTTAATATATTTCCTTAATATGTATGAAAAATGGTGGTGCATATCTTAGTGGGATGGAGAGAGTATAAAAATGTAATAATAGTATCAATCTATTAAATAAGAGTATATTAGAAAATTAAAAGATAAATGCACATTGAATAAAGATAAAGGGCTATAATTTTGGACGGACAAAAAAAGAATACAAGCCTATTTTCACTGGATGGAAGGAGGGAGTGGTAATAAAGCAAAACACATGAATTTATTAAGTGTTTGCTCATTAGAAAGAATAACTCTAATTGTATAATTTGTTCAATTTTTAAATGAAAATGAAAATAGTGATGTGTAATTTCACAAAATTATGAAACGTAGTTTAATTGTACAACTAAAATGAAAATAAAAGTAGCTTATATTTTGAGACGGATGAAAAAGAAAATCAAACCTATAAAAATGGGACGGAGAGAGCATAATTGAAGAATCAATGAATCAATGAGTGGTTTCCAAAAATAGAAAGTTCAAATTTGATAAAAATTGTATCAAATAAGCACTTATATAATATACAAATCAGTTGATGTCAGACCATCTTATTATTGTTTATCGTCACTTATTTATTATATTAACTTTTTAAACTTAAGGTATATATGTTTTACAGAAATTTTAACTTTAAAATGGTTTAAATGTGTAGTTAAAAGCAGAGGAAAGTGGTATACATAAAAAATTAAAATTATTACCAAAACAATAAAATGGTAGATCATTTGCATATCAACCTGTTTAAGCTTAGCCAAAATGCTCATCATCAACATAAAGAAAAAAAATTGTGTTTTGTCTACATCTTTATGTTATTTAGTAGTAATTTCTTTTTTCCATTTTCAAAATATTGAGGCTTATAGTAGTAAATGTGAAGAGTCTGATGCAATCTTGGAATGTTTAAACAGTGTGGAGTAATTGAATGAGTTGATCCAAGAGAACTTCTCTGGATTATCAACACACACATTAATGTGGCAATTAACAGAGTTAGTTAAGAGTTGTTTCATTGAATTTTCTCAACAGAAGTTGCAGTGGCAGCCGCCATTGTCTTAGGTTAATGCACAGCGCTGCGATTACCATGCATCATGTGTTGTGTATGTAATGTAATCAGAGGGTAATTCGGGTAATTTATGGTGGACAAACGAGGGCATTCTTGGAAAAGAAGTACACGATAATCCAGAGAAAAAGTATTGATAGTTTCAAGAGGTGGAGGTGGAGGTGGCGTGGTGGGAGTGAACGCCGGGAAATGGCTGTTGCCGCCTCGATATGGAGCACTTTTTTTTTTTTCTTTTTCTTCAAACCAATAAATTAATGTAGGGTGAGGTTTTAGGGTTCATTAGTGCTGTTTTTCTTAGGGACCGGAAAGTAGTAGGGTTTTGTTTTGAGAGCATTGAATCTTCTTATTCTTGTTGTAGCTGTCCAACAATTCCAAATAAATTGAGAATACATACTACTATATGATATATCAGCATGTTGGGTTGGTATTGACTTCATGGAACATGTTAGTTGTGCAATAAATCATAAGAATATCTCTAATGGGACTTTTTATTCGTTATACCATAGATCGTTTGTCATTGATAGCATTTGAAAAACGCTATAATAAAAATACCAGTCAAACGCAAAAATAAGGAAAATGACAACATTTTTAGATTAAAAATTAATGCAGTCAATATTCAAGGACATTCCTAACCTCCGGTATCTATCTCCTAAAGAGTTGAAAAGGGTGCGCAATCACCTACTAGTCCTAAAAAAATTTCTCCTCATACTTGGCAATAATCATTATCAATGCGCATTGCGCGCTATTTGAAGACTTTCTAAAATTGGCGTAGATACATTATTGCCATCAAGTATTGGAGGACCTTAATTTCTTTACTTTAAGCATATTTGCATCCGCTTCCTCATGCAGAAACTAATAATATGACAAACTTATACCTGCTTATCTTTTTGAAAACAAAAAGGGAAAAGGAGAAAGTAATGAAACATTTTAGGAAAAGAAAGTATAGCTAATGAAACATTTTAGGAAAAGAAAGTATAGCACCAAAAGTCTCAAATTGATCATATGAAAAGCTAAGAAAATACGGCTAATTGGGGAGAAGATGTTCACAATTTGATACTTGAAAAATTGAGTTTGATGTCTTTAACTAATTTAAGATTTGACTCAGTCTCATAGGAAATTAGTGGCAGTTTTTCCGTGTGAATATTCTTTATTTCCAACCACTCATTCAATTTTACAAGGAGCTACTGCATGCCCTTGTTAATCAATTATATGTCTGCAGTTTTAGGCTTTGTTCTATATACCAACACCTTTTATCAATTTTTTCTCTCTCATCATTTCCAACCACTCATTCAATTATTTAATATATTTCCTCCAAATTTTAACCACACAATCAACACGGATAACAAATAACTTCTCTAAAGAATAAGGCCTTAAAGCTCAAATACGTGGTTGACATATCAAGAACATAACAATATAATTAATGTGTTTTATCATTTTTGTTGTTATATTATTGTTATAAGAAATTCAAAACAGAAACTTTTGTTTGCTGAGTTTCAAATCTTTTTTATTATTTGATTATCATCTTTATATTATTATTATTATTATTATTATTATTATTATTATTATTATATATATAAAAGCTCTTCCACCAGTATGTATAAAAACACATAGTTTCCCTCCAAAATCCATAGTTTTTTTTTATTTTTTTTTATTTTTTTTGGATCTATGTATGAAGAAAGAAAAGACTACCATATATATATACATAAGATGCTATATAGATTTCCATCACTGGGGGAGCTATGGGGGCTGGGGGTGGCGGTCATTACCCGATATGACGCGAAACTCTGTTTGTGGCCCCTCGAAATTGTTCTAAAAAATTTTTCTTTTATGTTTTGTGTTGAATTCCCCCCCCCCCCCGACTAAAATTTCTAGCTCTGCCAATGATTTCCATGTATTTTAAAAATAGTAAATAAAAATTGAATCCTAAATTAAATATCATATATATATATATATATATATATATATATATTATGTCATAAGAGATTTTGATATATAATATTACAAAATTTATAATAATATATATTACGGAATTTTTTATATTGCCCCACACAAACACACATATGTGGTATATAATTTATGTGAATCGATAAAGATACATGTGATCGATATAAATTTATGTGAAATAATAATAACATGCAATATTTAAAGTAAAAAAATATTTTGATATTACATCAAACACAATATTCTTCAAGTCACATTCGTATTTTATATTTATTTTCCAAAGTAATATATGCTTAGAAATTTGGTGTTATTGAAATTGGTTGGAATCTATAATTGATAAAAGCAACACGACGTATTGATAGAGAGAAAAACAAAAAATATTCAATTTAACAAAAATATATTGAAATAAATTTTAAGTTTTGGGTAATTTTGAATTATAAAAATAGTTATTTTATGTTTAAACCTTTTACATCAGTGCATATATATATATATATATATATATATATATATATGTATCTATCTATCTATTAATATTTAATTGCAATTTCGTACAAAATATCAATGAAATAAATTTTATTTTTTGGGCAAGTTTGAATTATAAAAATAATTATTTTTTGTTTAAATCTTTTACATAAGTGCATATATATATATATATATATATATGTATATATGTATACCAATTTTTATTGTACAAAATAAGATTGTGGCGAGGGATAGTACTAGAACTCATTCAACACGAGGAGAAAAGACTAAAAAACAAATTAAGAAATTGAAGATCTTGAGTTTCCTGTATCTTTTTATTTGGGCTTTGTTTTACATTTGCGTTTCTACAACCTGTTTCTTTTGTGTTTTATTATAATTTAATTTTTAATTGTGATAAATAAAAACTTTCATTTTAATTTCAAAGAATAAACAAAAATAAAAATTTTCATTTTTGACAGAACTAATGATATTAATTTGTGTAGTAATAGTAATTTAATTTCGTTGTATTGAAAATTATATTATTTATATTAATAACGATAATATTATGTTTATCAAATTTCACAAAGTGTAACCTTTAAGTGTTCTAATTGGTTGAAAGGTGACATGTGCTTTCACAAAGTGTAACCCTTTTAAGTGTTGTAATTTCACAAAGGTTAATTATAAATTTATGCGAAATAATAATAACAATGTTTAAAGTTAAAAAAACAAATAATAATATTATATCAAACAAATTATTCTTCAAGTCACATTCATATTTTATATTCATTTTCCAAAGTAATATATACATGGACATTTCATATTACTGAAATTAGTTGGAATCTATTCCCGACCAAAGCAACACAATATATTAATAAAGAGAAAAACCAAAAATATTCAATTTAGTAAAAATATATTAAAATAAATTTTAATTTTTGAGCAATTTTGAATTACAAAAATAGTTATTTTATGTTTAACTCTTTTACATGAGTGCGTGCACACGCACACACACATATATGTATATATAATATGTGTAGCAATGTTTAATGTTCAACATAAGAATAATTTTTCCAAGAGATGTATATATTATAATCATAGTGTACAAAAATTGTTGAGAGTTTGAATTAATATTCGTGGCGAACTTGAATTTTTATTCTTGTATTAATTACGTAATAGTTTATAATTATTAGATACAAGTTCAATAATATTATTTCATTTCTAATGGAATATGTAATTTATAATATTTTTAATTAAAATTAGTTAATTTTGGTATAACTTTGTTTTCTTGATTTATTTTATTTTATTTTTTGATTTGCGTAATATGGATATCGGGGATCTAAGTTGTAAATGCAATTTTGTGAATATATATTCTGGTCGCAATACAAGTCATAAGGTCTTTATTCCAAAAATATCTTTGTTATGCTTTAAGTTTTAGAGAAAACAATATCCACTAACTGTATCATATACTATAACGATTAATAAAAGTCAAGAACAATTGCTTTCACACATAGGACTTCGATTAAAAATCAACTGGTTTAGATATGATCAATTATACATCATAGTTTTCAGAGATACGAGTGGTGCGAGATTGAAAATGCTGGCATGTGGATAGAGACAACAACACAATTTACTCAATGATGAATATTGTTTTCAAAGAACTGTTTCAAATTTTAGATTGATTATTGTGTTTTCTATTATGTATTTATTTGGTTTAGATGCATTCCCACAATGCCGTTTCTACCTATTCAAATAGATTTGCATCTAATGAGCGTTACGTTATAATTGTTTTAGATTGATTGTTATACAATATTATTTTACTTATCCAAATATATTTATATCTAATGTGTATTACGTCATAAATGCTTTCCACTAATTGTCCAATAGTATTATTTTACCATTTCAATTATATTTGCATATAACGTGTGTTATGCTATAAAATTTTGATTTTTCTATATATAAAACGTGCTATTTAGAATATTATCATCCCGTGCATCGCACGGACGGAATAATAGTATATGTATATAAGTTTAACGCCGGTTTCAATTGTTTTCCATACTTCCGGTACATTATGCTTGTATTATTTTGAAGTGAAAATTAATCCTGTTTTCAAAAATTATAGGCGTAATCGAGACTCGAACATGTTAATTAATATTTTCTAAAAATAGTTCTTTTTTTTTTTTGTTTTGTAGAAAATAAATGTAAATTTGTCATTTTATTAGACTTTACGTACAACAGGAAGGCATAGAGCTTTTAGAGCAACGAATTGAAACATCTATTGACAATGTTAATAAATAAATTTTTGTACTTGTCCTACAGATCAGTCACTAAATTGGGAATTTATGTCTTAATTTTGACATATTTATGACCAATTATCACTACTACAAAATACACTTTAGGAATCCCACTTTAGGAGGCGGTTCCAAACTCAAAAGCTGTCCAAAATCCACCGATGACATTTTCGCAATTAAAATGGGAAAAAGAGGGATATTTTAGGCGGCGGTTTTGGATATTTTAGGCGGCGGTTTTCCAAAACCGCCGCCTAAAACATCTTTAAGCGGCGGTCAATTAAACTGCCGCTTAAAGGGCTTTTATGCGGCGGTTACTGACGCCGCATAAAGCTCTCCATTTAGTCAGCCCCCTTCTTCAACCTAGCTCTTTCTCTGTCCAGTTTCGAATTGAAAACCAGAAGCAAGCTACCGGCCGAGACTTGGCGATTTTGGCATAGTTTACCTCCTCCATTGCCTATTTTCAGCTGCAAATTTCAATTGAAGATGAGTTAGCTTCTATTACCGACCTTCGAACAAGGTATAATTGCATAATTTTCATACTTCTATGTAGTTTTTGGGATTCTAGGGTTGAAATTTGTGGATCTTGCAAATTCTTGTGAGGAATCTTGATTTATGTGTATAAATATATACTCCTGAGCATGAGCATTGTATTGTATACAATTTTAGTATTTAATTTAAGTGTAATGTATTCACCCCAATTCGTATGCCTTTTTCTCATATTTTCGCGCCTTCATTTTTGGCGCGATGTTTTGGTCTCTTTTTTCCCCTTTTTTTTTAAAAAATAAAAATAAAAATATTCATCTTCCATAAGGTTACATATAAATATGTGGGGAAAAATGGAAATAGTGAACCTTAATTATTTTTTAGTATACGATGGATATACAATTTTAATTAGTATATGAATATTAAATTAGTGGATTTAAAAAAAATAGTATAGGAAAGAGGAGAACAAAATTAGAGGAAGAAACTAAACGGATCGGAGAAGAGAAAATGGAAAACTATATGGTATATATTACACATTTTTTTAAAATTTATATATACTTGAAGCATCTAACATAATTGTAGATGTAATGTTATTAGTGTATGAGGCCAAAAAAGAAAAACATGTAGATGTGTGTTAGATTTGACAAATTATTAGTGTATGAGGCAAGTAAGTGGAGAAAAAAAATTAAAAGAGGAGAACAAAATTAGAGGAAAAAACTAAATGGAGACGAAAAAATTGAAAAATTATATGGTATATATTACATTTTTTTTAATTCATATATACTTGAGGCATCCAAAAGAATCATAGATGTAACGTTATATTTATTATTTCTGAAAAAAAAGAAGAAAAACCATAGATGGGGAAAAAAGAAAAGATGATGATAATTAGATGTGACAAACTAAATATTTCGAAAATAATAAAATTAGATGGGGGAAAAATATGGGGGAAAAAAAGAAAAACATTTAGATGCATGTGTCTTAGATTTGACAAATTATTAGTGTATGAGGCAAGTAAGTGGGCCAAAAAAAAAAGAAAAGAGGAGAACAAAATTAGAGGAAAAAACTAAATGGAGACGAAAAAATTGGAAAATTATATGGTATATATTACATTTTTTTAATTCATATATACTTGAGGCATCCAACATAATATTATATGTAATCTTATATTTATTATTTCAAAAAAAAAAAAGAAGAAAAACCATAGATGGGGAAAAAAGAAAAGATGATGATAATTAGATTTGACAAAGTAATTTTATTTTGAAAATAATAAAATTAGATGGGGGAAAAAAAGAAAAACATGTAGATGTGTGTTAGATTTGACAAATTATTAGTGTATGAGGCAAGGATATGGGGAAAAAAAAAGAAAATTGGAGAACAAAATTAGAGGAAAAAACTAAATGGAGACGAAAAAATTGGAAATTTATATGGTATATATCACATATTTTTTTAATTCATATATACTTGGGGCATCCAATTAATCATAGATGTAATGTTACAATTATTATTTCTAAAAAAAAAAAAAGAAGAAGAAAAACCATAGACAGGAAAAAAAGAAAAGATGATGATAATTAGATTTGACAAACTAAATATTTTGAAAATAATAAAATTAGATTTAGTGTGTGTAAATAATTAAAAAGTAAATGGAAAATTAGAGGAAGTAACCGTACTCTTCATATTTCATTAATGGTAATGAAAAACTTGCTACAACATGCTTCATAATTCATTAAATGTAAAGATAAATTATTAAAAAGTTCAAAACGAAATGGATATTAAATATTGCTCCGTAATTTACCTCATTTCCATTTTACAGAGACCTATTCCTCATACGTCAGTAGCGTCGGCCATACCTTATCACCGTCGAAGCGACACATACCATTGTAAGTAGTGTTTAGCTCTTCTATTTATTTTACGATTACATATATGTGTTTTACTACATGTTATTGCACTTTTCACCAAGCTTAGACTACCTGTTCGAAGTTAGGTTGGTAAGTTACACACCTCAAAGTATTTGGGTTGTATGTAATTTACATTCTTAACTTCGAATTGTCCCATTTTTGGACAGTTTGTCATTGACTTGTGAATTAAGTGATGTCGTATCTAATTATATTATGTGCAATGTTGTAACATCCAATGTAAAAGTTTGGTTGCATCTCCACGTCATTCCTCGGGCGTGTGCTACATGTATTGTAGATCACACACTTAGGGGAATAAGGGGAGATGCTGCCAAATTTTACATAGGAGGTTATAACATTGTACGTAACATGATTTGATATGCCACTTCGCCCGATTCACATGTCAATGAAGAATGGGTCAAGACCCTTACCCTTTGGTGTTGGAGTTATAAGGAGATAATAGGACACTTTATGTGAAAACTACATATTTATTTTTTATCTTTAACTACTGCTTACTTAACACTTCCATTGCTTTACTTGGGAATTATATTACGAACTAAACACATCGTCAATTTCAAGAAGAGAAGCAAGCGCTAAAAACTCCCATAACCATCAGGGTACGTGTTGAACTGTGTGATAAATATAAAGTTCGACTAATGGATCGAAGACAATGGATGTACTGTAGTCATACCGCAAGAGAATATTGGGTAGGTGTTGACGAGTTTATTAGGGTAGCAGAGGAAAATATGATGAAAAATAGAGAAAGATCTATTTGGTGTCCTTGTCGTGATTGTAAGAATACAATACTTGCTAGTGGCGTTGATGTGGTTAGGGATCACTTAATTACACTTGGATTCAAGGAGGGTTATACTCAATGGTATTGGCACGGAGAAAGTTTTCAGGAAAGCAGGATCACTACGGTCCCCAATGAAATTGGTCAGCATGAAACTTTTACAAGAACCAGCCCTCAAACAAATGTGGGTATTAATGAGTGTGACGGTGCTGGAGATTGTTTAGAGAAAATGATGCACGATGTAAATGCTGATTTTATTGACAGGCCGCACGTACTTGAGAGCCTTTTTGGGAATTCCAGAACGCCTTTGTATCCTGGTTGTAGTACATTCACGAAGTTGTCTGCCGTGTTCAAGTTGTATAATATAAAAGCAGCGAACGGTTGGAGCCATAAGAGCTTCACTGAGCTATTGTCACTACTAAGTTCAATGCTTCCATAAGATAATGTGCTTCCTATTTCCACTTACTAGGCCAAAAAATTATTATGTCTGATGGGTTTGGAGATCGAGAAAATACATGCATGTCCGAACGACTGTGTCTTGTATCGGCGGGAGTACAAAGACTTGCACATCTGTCCGAAATGTGGTACATCGAGGTATAAGCGTAAGGAAAAAATGGATAGTGAGACTGTTAAGAAAGGGCCGCCGGCAAAGGTTTTGTGGTATCTCGATGTCTGACGATTTATTTAAACGATTATTTGCTAATCCAAAAGATGCAAAAAATGTACGCTGGCACGCAGACGGGCGGAAGAAGGACGGAAAGCTCAGGTACCCGACCGATTCTCCTCAATGGCGAAACATCAATAGGTTGTTTTCGGAATTCGGCGACGATGATAGGAATCTTAGACTGGACTGGTTACCGAACGGAGTGAATCTGCACGGTGATTTGAGTAGTCGACATAGCACATGGCCTGTTCTTTTGGTTATCTACAATCTCCCTCCATGGCTTCGTATGAAACGCAAGCACATTATGCTATCGTTACTAATCTCAGGGCCTAAACAACCAGGCAACGACATTGACGTCTATCTGGCACCACTCGTCGAAGATTTAAAAATGTTATGGAATGACGGTGTTGAAGTGTTTGACGCAAACACCCAAGCTAATTTCACTATGCGGGCCATGATATTTTGTACTGTTAATGATTTCCCAGCGTATGGTAATCTATCGGGGTACGTTAACAAAGGGCCTAAAGCATGTCCGATATGCCTTGATGAGACCGACGATCTGTGGTTGCACAACTGCAAGAAAAATATTTTCATGGGTTATCGGAGGTTTCTCCCTCCAAACCACACATATCGTAGAAACAAAACCGCATTCAACGGCCATCCTGAGCACCGTCCACCACCACAACCACTAACAAGAAAAGAGGTCTATTCTCGGGTTCATGACATTAACGTCGTTTTTGGTAAGATTGCTAAACAACTACCTAAGAGACTTTGGAAAAAGAGGTCCATTTTTTGGGATTTGCCATACTGGGAGCATTTACTAGTAAGACATTGCATAGATGTAATGCACGTTGAGAAGAACGTATGCGGCAGTATAATTGGGACGTTGTTAGACATTCCAGGGAAGACGAAGGATGGCATCAAAGTTAGGAAGGATATGACGAATATGGGAATACGTGAGAAGCTTGCACCGATAGAGGATGGAAAATGTACATATCTACCACCGGCTTGTTATACTATGACACTACAGGAGAAGAAAAGTTTTTGTGAGTGCTTAAAATCAATCAAGGTTCCATCTGGGTATTCGTCTAACATATCCCGGCTCGTGTCGACAAAAGATCTTAAACTAGTCGGTTTGAAGTCTCACGACTGTCATGTGTTAATGCAACATTTACTACCAGTTGCGATTAGAGGGATTTTGGATGATCTTGTAAGGGTGGTGCTGACGAAGCTATGTTTCTTCTTCAACGCAATATGCAGTAAGGTAATTGACCCCGGCTCACTAGACCATCTGCAGGCTGATGTCGTGAATACTCTCTGCTGGTTGGAGATGTATTTCCCGCCATCTTTTTTTGATGTGATGGTGCATTTGATCATACACTTGGTACGGGAGATTAAGGCTTGTGGTCCAGTGTTCTTAAGGTATATGTATCCGTTCGCAAGATACATGAGTATCTTGAAGGGGTACGTAAGAAACCGATATCGACCGGATGGAAGTATAGTTGAAGGTTATTCCGCTGATAGGTAATCGAGTTTTATAATAGATACCTAGATGGTGTCGAAGCTATCGGAATTCCTAAATCTCGGCACGAGGGAAGACTCATAGGTAAGGGGACAATCGGGTTTCGTTCCATCACTCCCGACGTTGATGTTCGACAGAAAGCACACTTCGTTGTGTTGCAACACTTGGAAGAGGTTCTTCCTTATATGGATGATCACATGTCAATTTTACGCCGGCTTAACCCCACGAAGGGTGCCGTGTGGATTACAAAGGAGTATAACCGAACATTTGTGAGATGGTTTAGTGATCGAGTGATGCATGAGATCTCACAACAGTCTAATAATGTTTCAGAAATGGTAAAGTGGTTGGCCTACAGACCTTCTACAGTTATATCTTTGTATGAAGGGTACGACATAAATGGATACACTTTTTACACCAAGCGTCAGGATGATAAAAGCATGATGCAAAATAGTGGGGTAACATTGATTGTATTATCAAGGGATGATGGTGCGTCGTTGTATTACGGTGTCATTGAGGAGATTTGGGAACTTGATTATAAGATGTTAAAGTTTCCACTTTTTCGATGTAAATGGGTTGACAACAACGGGGGTTTGAAAACTAATGCTTTAGGATTCACACTCGTTGATTTGGGCCGGCCGGGCTATGTGGACGAGCCTTTTATACTTGTATCGAAAGCGACACAGGTGCTCTTCGTTACCAATCCGTCAAACTCGACGTGGTCTATTGTCCTTCCAGGCAAGAGACATATTGTTGGTGCCGGGGATGTGGTCGATGAAGAAGAGTACGATCACTTTGACGAGACCCCCCCTTTTTCCATAGGCGTTCAGTCTTCAACAACAGATGTCCAACTAGGGGAATCGCAATACGCCCGACCTGACAACGGGGAAGGATTGTGGATCGACCATAAATCGTGATTAGAAGTGAGTTATCATCTATATTTAATATTGTAGCGCATTTACCAATTTTGGATTTACAATAATTTGATATTATTATTATGATTATGATTATTATTATTATCGTTATTAAATGATTTTTTATTTTCTCCAATATGCATAAGGTGGTTATAATTTTATTTGTGCATGTTATCTATATATTACTAATAAATGTGTGTTTTACAATTTTTTTCAGATGCACTAGTAGATCATGGACCAAACAAGCGGCTCCTCCAACAAAAAGACAAAGAAAACCAGAGGGGCCTCTACTGGGAAGAATATTAACTGGCCATCTCATCCATCACTGGAGCTCGGTGGTATAGAGTTTGATGTTGGACACTCGCCTATTGGGGATTATAGGTCGGCGTTTGTTGACCACATTAATGTGCTATGTCGGCAACGTGTACGGATAACGGTAGATAATTGGAACAACCCGGAGTTACAAGGCGTGAAGGACATGATCTGAAATGATACGAAGGTAATTACTATATTTAGTTAGACGAATAGATAACAAACAATGAAGTGGCCCTCCATAGTGTAGATGTACTTGCATTTGCATTGAAATTCCCGGTTTGGATGTGCAAAATTTTTCTACATTACGAATGATGATGCTAAAGAAGTAGCATTGAATGCTGCCAGGAAGGCGTGGAGGACATGGAAATCCAAACTTAATAGGGAGTACGTCCAACAAGGTAAACTTCCATTTGGGATGTATAATTGGATTACTGCCGAGGATTGGGAGGAATTTAAGAAGAAAAGAGAGACGGACGAATTTAAGGTTTGTTAACTATTCTGTGTAAATTAACATAATTTCTAGTACAATCCAATTATTATAAGAGTTTGCTCGTCATAAATTTGAATTCCTGGTTTGGATTACGTTATCCGTTAGGAGAAGAGTATGAAGGCGTCAGAATATGCCAAGCAAAATATCTTTCCACACCACATGGGAAAGTCAGGGTATGTTGGGAAGCAGGCTGAGTGGCGTCAGAAAGACCCTCTGATCTCTTCCTCGTCACCAGATGAGTCTATTCCGTATGCCGAGAATCGAAGTCTGAACTGGATACGAGAGCATCACAAAAAACGAAGCGGCGGAGATCACTACATCCCCGAGAATTAGACACAGGACATTTATATTAAAATTGTAAGACTTCTAAATTTTTAAAACTATGCTTTGTGTTTGTAAGTACTATATCTCATAGGGCTACAAGATGTAATGTGATTGTTTTGGTTATAGGTACAAGTGGGGAACCAAGTGAAGGAATGAACATTTCTCCCAGATAGACGTCGTAATGTATTGGGGGAGGCAATGGAAAAGAAAGAACACAGTGGTCGGTGGAGGGGGGCCGGAGTACGGGCAACAACCAAGACACTCGATATCGATACAGGCACGACAACAGGGCTCCCTATTGAACAGATGCGTAAGTGGCAGGAAGAGATCACTGAGCAAATCACTAACCAGGTGCGGACGAAGGTCCTCGAGGATGTGCAGACACAACTCAGAACTATAGGGATTGATCTATCTCTTTCCTCTGGTGCCACCAAGCCTGTGATTCCTACTCGGAGTAGTTGTCATTCTGCCGAGCAGCCAGACTCGTTTGATGTTCTTGAGGTACTTAAACTGCAATGCTAGGTATTTTACATTGGATTGTACTGTCATTTGTTTGACCGCTATTCTTTTTTATTTTGTGCATTGTTATACAGGGGGAGACAAGACGTACCCTGTCACTACTGGTTGATGGTGAGTATCAATATGTGGCAAGAGGAGTTGTCATACGGTCCACTTCAATGTGTAGGCCCAGCGATGTAGGTGTTCCGGCCGATGTCTTAGTCACGGTAGACGAGATCCTTTCAGCGGATGCAGAGTCGTATGCCCTACCCGTGCCGGATTAATTCCGAAGCACACTAGGTGATGCCCATCTAGGACAGGTTGAGTGGCCTAGAAATCTAGTGCATATCGGCGAGGTAATAAAAATTACACACTCTTAAGGATCATCAGTTAACGTAGTAAATGCACTTGAGTTGTACAATCCATGTTTTACCACATTTAAATTATCATGACCACAGGTACAGATACCGCAACCCCCCAAGATACGTAAACATGGGAACAGATCTGTGCACAGTTCAACAAGGACTTACACCCTCGGTCATCCATTTGCACGACGCCAATGGAGATATCACGGCTCGTTCTTGAATACATTTCCTGACCAAGAGAACAGCTTCTCATTGACCATAAATCGGCGTGTGTTTCTGGATGACACGAAAATCATATTCATCGAGTTCCAAGACGTAGAGCTATTTCGAAATATGGGGTGGTTGGATATAAGTGTGTTGAAGTTATTCGAAATGTGAGTTAGTTCAATATTTACTTATAATGACTTTGGACATGTCATGGTTCCCGCTATCTCTTCTTTTCTCATCACGTACTTGCATGAGCACTGCGAGAGGATCTCCGTTGACTCGGTTGGGTTTCTATCACCTTACGACATTGCAGAGACAGTCATGTTCAACTCGGCGCATATAGGAAGAGCAGCTGACATGTTAGTTCAGTACCGTGACAAAAGATACGTGATGGCCCCCCATATCTCTCAGTAAGATTACTTAAACTGTGCCATTTTGTGTTGTATACGTTAGGGTTGATTCAATACATAGCATTTCCCAAGGACGTCGTTGAGCTAATTACACTTTTCGAAATAGTACTAGGCAGCATTGGGTACTGCTTGTCTTCTCGCTTGCAGATCACACTATATACATATTAGATACCCTATCAAGCCCTGTCAATTCTGGAAGAAACAAGGGTGACAACAATGGGAAGACCGTCAGTGATCTTAAGTTGGCGATGAGAGCGTATGTATTTATTGAAACCTTTAACATTAAAAACAAAATATCTCCATTTTCGTGTCACTGATTCTCATTTTTGTTGTGCTCAGTTAATAACGTATTGTTTGTCGTTCATATACTAGGGTGTTTAACATGTACCACCAGCGTATAGGCACCAAGACCAAGCTACCATTCACTTGGGTCGAGTTAGAGGTATAACGACCTTAATTATTACAAGTTAGTATTTACGTGCTTGACGTGAGTTCTAGATGTGTCATTAATGATTGTTTTGACTTCAAATTAGTGCCCGCGACAGCCTGGTGGCAACGAATGTGGGTATTATGTGCTGAAATTCATGCGTGACATTGTCCGATACCATGCACATGCAAGTTCACTGACAGAGGTATGTAGATTCTGTTGGAGATCCCTTTTTGGTGCATTGGAGATCTTATTTTTGTGCTTTCTATATTTAGTTTGATAATATAATAATTAATATACTGTCGGATCATTCTTGCAGGTCAATTTTGGTTGGATGGAGTACTCACAAGATGAGTTAGACGAGGTTAGAAATCTTTGGGCACAATACTTGTTAGATGCATATGCTTGAGATTCGTAGGCTTTTGTAATGAATTTGTAATGTTTTTGGCATTAGTGAACGGTTGAAGTTTTATTGTGAAGTTTCTAGCTAGTGACATTAGTGGTTGTTTTGTTTTTGATCAGTTAACGTGGTTGTGAAGTTTTCTTGAAGTTTGTAGTGATATTAGTGAACAGTTGAAGTTTTGTTTTGATTTTATTGCTAATATCTATGGAATTGAGTCAAATTTTCATTATTTAGTGCAATTTATTTCTCTAATTAGTTGTTACAAATAATTAAGTGCGATTGAGTAGATAACAGGTATTTATAGCAAATTAGTATATGCTGGTGAATATTGCGGCCAGTTATAAAACAGGAGAAAAGTGAAAAAAAATTTTAACTTTAGGCGGCGGTCAAGAACCGCCACCCAAAGAAATAAGAATAAAAAAAAAAGAAAATTGGCTATAGGCAGCTGTTAAGAACCGCCACCCAAATGAATAAGAATTAAAAAAAAAAAACAAAAATTTGGCTATAGGCGGCGAGTTAAGACCGCTGCCTATACATCCTTTATGCGGCGGTTGCAATAACCGCCGCATAAAGTACTTTAAGAGGCAGTTAAAAAACTGCCTCCTAAAATCTTAACACTTTTCACTGCTCTCCAATATAAGGCGCGTGAAAACCGCCTCTTAAAGCCACTTTTGAGCGCCTCATAATCCGATTTCTGTACTAGTGTATATGTTAATGTTTTCTCTTATTGTTTTAAGGTTCAGTTCAATTGTGGAAAGAGTTTGGACTAAATTGGAACATTAAGAACTAAGATAAAAGTTGCAAAAATATAAGATCTTAAGCATTTTTAATGTTAGGGTGTATAAATCCAAATTTGGATTTTTACACCCCATAACTACAAATGGTACTGTAGAGTGGGAAAGGGGAATATAATTAAATTTGAGGTGGGAAAATCTAAAAGAATGGCCAAATTTGGCCTCTTTTTAAGATTTTTTCACCTTTGAGGGAATGATCTCATTGGTGGAAAATGGTTTTTTCCCATATACAATATATTTACATCTAAATTTTTTTTCCTATACATTAGATGATAATGGGTTTTTTAATTCCCACTTAGTTTTTCCCTTTTGGTTTTTTTCCTTTGAATTTTTTGCCCTAACATTATAAATGCTCTTAAAGACATGGGTTTTGGAGGGATGAGAAGAATGAGCAAAAGAAGACAAAAAAAAAAAAATTAGAGAAATAGAAATACAAATAAAATCAAGAAGACAAAAAGATGAAGTTTTATACGAACCCTGTGACCTGAAGGTATAAATTCCTTGTGACGCGTAGGGTTTAAAATTCCTTCTTTGTGTTATAAAAGTATAGAAATAATAGAGAGAATTTAGAGAGAATGAATTATAAGGAATTCACAGGAATGAATTTCATTAATAACTGAAGCCCTATTTATAGGAAAACCTCAAATGGCATAATCGTAATTACATAATTTCATCAGGGACATAATAGTCATTCACATCATTAAAATATTATTTTATATCTTCCTCGAGTGCCTCATGTTTCATTAATATATTCATAACACTCCCCCTTGAATGACTATTAATACAAATGTCTTCTATCCTTGTTTGGAGAAAAACCCACTGGGAAAAAAAACTTCCAAACCGATTGCAGGATAACTTGGAGTGGTTATATACTGCTTCATCAAAACATTGCTCCCCCTGATATCTATCAGCGGTATAAGAGTATTCACGTGCTGCCTCATTAAAACCTTGTCAAGAAAACCCAGTGGGAAAAAACTTGATCGAAGGAAAAAGAGTACAGCTATTCATCTGATTTCATATCTTGAGGACGGATATCCTTACTTCTGGTAAAAGATTTCAATATCATCATTATTTGGATCTTAAATCATTATTTCTATTATAACTTGATCCAATAGATATACTGTGTCGATTTCTCTTGTCGTCCTTAATATATTATGAATATGCCTCGTTAAAACCTTATTAGGAAAAACCCAGTGGGAAAAATCCTAATGAAGGAAAAAGAGTACATTATTCATGTGAATACGCCTTTAATGTTGCCTCATTAAAAACCTTGATAGGAAAACCCAATGGGATAAAACCTCAGTCAAGGGAAAAAGAGTGCAACGCGTATTTTACACAAGTATGCTGCAAGCATTTCAAAATCTTTCATAGATTTGTATGAGTATCATATATATTGGTTGATACTCTTCATTCATCTCCACGTGAATGAAATTTTAGATGTTATACAATATCATGTTATATTCAGTGCATATATGCAATCAACAGCTTCGATCTCATTTTCTCAATATATCGAGATATATACCTAAATCTCTTCTGGAGATTTTATATTATTTGAGATTGGGCTGCCTCATTAAAAACCTTGTTTGAGAAAAACCCTTTTAGGACAAAAACATCAATCAAGGAAAAGAGTACAGCATATGAATTTCTCAACAATATCAATGTAGATATTTTGAGCCATTGCATGCACTGATACAATAATACATTTGAAACCTCTTCAAGAGTTTCATTCACATTTCTCATTAAACCCGTGCATGAACACCTTAATCATAAGGGCATATATTTCAGCATTGGCATTTTCGATGGATTTTAATATCCTCATTATCATTGATAGTATATAGCGCTATCTTTTCATAGTGTGTCGACACTTTCAATTTTATTTCTTTCCCCATATCGACATAACTTATCGAGATATCTCATTATCAATCCTCTTGTAGGATTACACAATATAGTTATGTCTATATACTCTTCAAGAGCATATGCCTCCGTTATTAAGACCACCTTTAATAATTTGCTTCGATATATATGATTGGGGAAATCTCATACTATCAACGCTTCTAGCGTGCTAACTTATCAAAGCATCTTAACTGATATATGTGATTGTTCATAGCATCTTTATGCATCTTTGAACTTCAAGTTCATATTTTAATTGTGAGGATATAGTACGATGCATTTCATATATCATTTTCAGCTTTTAATACTCCCCCTCATGCTAAGAAAATTTAGAACACTAAAACTCATATATATTTTTATCATTCAGCCTTAATATGAAAATTTATATAGTTTGCATTCTATTCTCGATATTGGCAATTTATTGGAGGACTTTAAATAATTTGCCACATAATATTCCACTTGTATGCGCATACTCAATCCTTCAGGGATTTATTCAAGTATTGGGATATACATTTACTAGCTTTATCATTAAATCTGGAAATCATGCTCATACCGTGAGCAAATATTTCAGAAATTTCAAATTACTTAATCATATACACATGTGACTATCTAGTGGATCCATATCATAATATCTAGTAGTCCACATGGAGGATGAGTGGGCCCATATTTCTCATCCTTTATATATTCCAGATATATTTGGGATTTATTCCCAATATTAGCTAGTAATGATTTCATTATTTATCGAGAACAATCATTGAAGAATTCTTTTAATTCTTCACTTGAAATATTGATTTCAATAATTATTTAAACCGGGATGGTCAATCCGGTTCTGCAAACGAGTATTATTGAGCTTTTAGTTCAGTAAATTCTTATATCGATTTCACTAGTATCTGTATAGTGCTCAATATGATTTATTACTTTCATCATATGTATAGCTCACCGACATATTCCATCATGTTTGGTAGCATTATTACACATCCCGTTCAAGCGTGGAATCTTAGCACATACGCTTCATGTTTCGACATCGTTCCAACGCGAGCCTTACCTCATCTGGCGTTTATAAATTATCCGGTCACTTACAGTATTCACCATAATAATGGTCCATATATAATAATGGATAATTTGCTCTCAAATCTTCGAAAATACTATCCATCACTACCGATCAAAATCCTAAAAAAGATTTATCGAAGTAGGCTTGAACGGTTGAGGATGCTAATGAATAAGGGTATCCCACAAGATATCCGATGGTTGATTCAAGCAAAAGTTCGATTATCCGGTGAGGTTTCAATTCCTTCTAAATACATGCCTGGTGTGGGTAAAAGTAGTTTTTCAAAGAAACGGAGAGCAAAAGATTAGGAGGGTGCTACAAATGTGCTCGGTGGACATGTGACACTCGATGTAAATCTGTGGGGTACGTGTCTAGTAACCGAGAAGATAAGATAGCATTCATTAAGGATGGATTGAGTAAGGAGCCTTTAGATGATATTCAACAGGCTCTTGAGACACATCCTAGTGGACACGTACAAGGTGAGCTGATGACCTTATGGGCCAAATTCAAGGATGAACAATCACGTTATAGTCTTGAAAAACTTACTTTAGAAGATCCTGTTTGTAAATTTAGTAGAAAAATTTAGTATAATAATTTTCTCATATTAATGTAAGGAAGTTCGGTGTAATAACGAAGATCAATGTTTTTCTTGTAATTGTAAATATTGTTTTTCAATTTTTAAGATATATATATGTATATATATATTATTTTTCAATCACCGATAGGTATATGTCATTTCACTAAAATTTTTCTGCCTTTTTCTCTTTCATATTTGTCAAAAAGTAAATAGTACAATCAATTATTGGTTTGAAAATTTTTCTTTAAATAGAGGGATTCATATATCTCTCATGTTCATACATTAAAAGTATAGTGCGAAAAGAGAGATAGGAGTAGAGATGGATATGGAGATTTTAGAATCATCTCATACAAGTCAGCCTTTACCTCGCCAGATTAAAACCGTATGTATTCTTGGTGGATCTAAATTGGTAGGTCATATCCAATATGTGGATATGGCAAACCGACTCGTAAAAGAGTTAGGGAGACAAGAAATCAATATACTATATGGAGGAACCAACAACAAACTTTTAGCTAAACTTATAATGGCCGCACCATCATGGGAAATAAGAGTTTCGAGTGTAATACCTTTCCATTTAGTTGGATCTAATACTCGAATTGGAGCCAGTTCTACCATGGGTCCAGCAGGGTTGGTGCTACAAGCGCAATCCATCCACAACTGCATGATGTATATGATGAATAATAGTGATGCTTTCATTGTCCTTCCAGCGCTACAACACACCGGAGGAAATATTCAATATAGCCTCGTTGTACAGTTGGAACTTTCATGTCAAACCAATAGGTTTGTTGAATATTAACAATTTCTTTGATGGCTTACTAGCGTTCCTAGATCAGAGTGTAGATAATAAGTTTATCTCTCATTTAGCGAGAAAAATACTTATTTCTGCTAGTACTGTTGATGAACTACTTATCAAATTTCATGCATATGTTCAAGAATCTGTGGAAGCCCAGTCCGCTTGGCCACATCATCGGTGTCAAGCGAAAAAGAAATTCGGATCCTTTAAATATCTCATTATGAACCCTGATGTTGAGGGTGGCAGAATTACGGAGTATTTATACTCTCGAAACGCACCCTTCATTTATGGGTTCAATATGTATTTTCTTTTCGCATTTTTATATTATCGAGTGTTTATTGCCATCTTTGATATTCTCAATATGTTCCACTTCGGCTGTTTTGTACTTCTTCTGGAGTAATAATAATAATATCATATTGGCTTTATTCAAATACAGAAATCTAGTGATTATGCTTCTTCAAGAGCATTTTATTCTCATATTAATACAATCTCATATCATCGATGAGATTACTTCATATAATCTCTCCATGCGATATATTTTCTTTGATTTATCAACATGGGATCTATTGAGCATTTTATTTATCCAATGGTAACTTCAGGTACCACTTACTCAATTTTCTCCATCAATATTCAATAGACGTGGAAAGTGAACATTCCTTTATTAAATGCTTCTTTAAGAGCATTTCTCATCATATCACAATATACTAATCTCATAATGAGATTTTTCACCACAGTATATTTTCTTTCTCTTTTATCACAATGGGATTCTTTGAGCAATTTCATTTCATCAATACATACAACGGTAAATTCTGGCATCACTTGCTCAAATCCCTTCTTTAATATCAATAGAATATTCATATCGAACATATATAAATCAGTTATCCAATTGTGGGGTTTAATCCAACCATATTTGTAATAAGTATTCTAAACGTGTGGTATATCCCACCACATTGAAAATATTCATACCAATCGTGTGATATAACTCACCACATTGGAAATATATGTGAAATTTAAAGTGCGTAAATTTAAATTGCAGAAATTAAATTTCCTCCAATAGGTGGTCGAACCTACCTTATGGGAATTATTGCAATAAATATAAATTTACGGAATTTAAATCGCGAGAATTAAATTGCATAACATTTAACTACTTCTTTAGGAGTAGAGTCTGCTTAGTAGAAGGTATTACTCTTCACTTAGCATATAAAGTGCATAAATATATAAAATCTTAGTTTAGTGATGGTTGAACCCATCATCGGTAGGAGGTATTGCGATATTTAAATTGCAATAAATAAAGTGCAAGAATTAAATATCTATAGAAGAAAATTTGTTCTAACTATTTCTTCAAAATATAATTATCGCCAAAATAAGCGGTCAGTAAATCGAAATATCTGCTCATTGCCAGCTACATTAGCTTGTTTGTGGCAGTCTTGCCTGGCAGGTGCGTGGCGCTACACATATTTCTCTATAAAACATTAATACATACTCGCCGCTAATCAGCTACCGATTCTTGCGTGGCGCCGCTTTGGCAAGTGCGTGTATACGCACATATCTCTTTATAAAGTTTTGACATTATAAGCATTAATACGTAAATATTCACAAGTCCAAGGACCCTTTTGTAACTTTTTCAAAAGTTGGGGTACTGATTTGTAAATTTTTGAAAGTTTACCTTATCAATATTGGTGTCAAATCGAAGATCTCGTTAAATCGAGTATAATGGAGTCGAGAAAATTTGATTTTGATAATGTATGCTCCTTATATCTTGAGAAAACGAATGTTATAGTTTAATATATTATTATATTATAAAATAATATTATATATATATACCTCCGTCCTCACATCCTCAATATCCACTGCAGTTCTCAGCTTGTCTACATCTATGTTTGACTCAAATTGGGGCACTGAATTCATCGATACTGCTGCCGTGTTCAGATTATTTGCAGAAGACGAAGAAAGAGAATTGATGTATAATTGTATAAGATTGATTATAATATAGAATTCAGAGATATTAGGAAGAATTAATTCATTGGTAATAATCCAGTTTCTGATACAGAAGATCATCTATAAGATGCAACTGTAGAGCATACTCCCTTCATATTACTCAGTTGGTTAGAAACTCGTGCTGATAACGTGTTATAAAAGTATAGAAATAATAGAGAGAATTTAGAGAGAATGAATTATAAGGAATTCACAGGAATGAATTTCATTAATAACTGAAGCCCTATTTATAGGAAAACTTCAAATGGCATAATCGTAATTACATAATTTCATCAGGGACATAATAGTCATTCACATCATTAAAATATTATTTTATATCTTCCTCGGGTGCCTCATGTTTCATTAATATATTCATAACACTTTGGACTTTTTTTTTATTCGAACTCTTTTTCATCTTTCTTTTCAAAACTTGAATTTTTACCTCGTCCGAACAAGTTTTTAAATCATTTAGAAGCATGTTTTGACTACAGTTTCAAAATAAGTTTTAAACTTAATTAAGTAATTCTTTATCGGTAAAAATCATTAGAGCTAGCATTTCTGATCCAAAACTTTATTTTGGAGTACTTTTAAAAACTTCAAAATATAGTTTTGGAAGCTCTATATTATATTACAAATCATCTCCAACCATAAATTTTATATTGGACCGCACATCTAATAAAATATATATTATTTCTTATATTTTGTAATATCCAATCATTTCATATATCTCAAAAAATTATTAATTATATATTTATTAGTATTAAAATATTATATAATCTTGGTTAAAAAATAATTATATAGATCAAGATTAGTATCTAGTGATGATATTAAAAATCATTTAAATGAACATCATAAAAACACAAAATAACATAATTTATTGTTAAACACATCAATGCATTTTACTAAAAAAATAATTAAATTCCATCAATTAATCATACATAATTAAATATGATATGAGGGACGCAAAGGAAAATAACCGAACTACAAAATTTACACTTTATGTTAAAAAAAAAAAAAAGAAAAGAAAAGAAAAGGCGACGGTACAGTGAGGTCCACTATTTGAGACTGCAAAATGCAATCTCATTTTACAATCTGATTGGAATCCACCCAGACTGTATAAGGCCCATTAAGCAGTCCGATCAAGGAAGCTTAGGATGTGTATTTTCACGTGTTTTTTATATGATATATGAGAGAGAATAAGTGGAATTGAATTGTGGAGATTTGTGTAGTACATGTACGTCCCACGAAATTTATGTGTAAAAATGTGTTAAAACTTATAGAAGAACACAAGTTAGTCACTTATTTCAATAGTATTTCTAATTGAAGTAAATGTATTTAAGAAAAATATGTGAACATATCTTGAAGAAGCACTTAAGTTCGAAGACATTTTTTGTTTTGCAGATTTCAATTTCAAAATGTCGTGGGACATTGTTGACCCAGTCCAAAGTAATAATAAAGGAGAGGGTCCATTCAAAAAAATGTAAAGGAGAGGGTCTTAAGTTTTTTATGCGACTTATGTAGCAAGTTTTTAACTTTTAGGTAAGGTGATTCCCAAATTATAGACCAAAGGGGATCGGGGTTTGAGATATACTTACAGACTTATTAATTTTGAGTCGAATAGGGCATTACTCTTAGGGTGTGTTTGATTACTATGATGTTCTATGGAAAATATTGTATCTTGGAAATTATTTTCCGTGTTGGTTGTTTGATTATAAAATTTTTCATGGAAATTATTTTCTATGTACAACTACTTAAAGCATGTTTTAGCCTATTTTCCATGGAAAATAATTCTCACCTCTCCCTATAGAAAATATTTTCTATGTAAGATGGAACATATTTTCTTTTCCATCTTTTCCAATCAAACACACCCTAAAATACTTAATTGGGAGAGTTTTTCCTTCCCCAAGTCCGTCACATAAATAGGGGTGTGTATTGGGTCAACGAGGTCCCCGTAACCCCATTCATCCCTACTTGCTTCGAGCATGAGAAAGTCTTCAATATGTACCGTGTCCTTGTGTAAATAAATTTAATTTTTATTTTTCATTCAAAGGAAAACATCAGTATCCATCAAATAACTTATATTACAACTTTACTATTATTCATACATATCATGATTACTTCTACTATATATTCAACTTAAAAATTTAGGACATATTCTCTTTATTGTTTTGACCTGTTTTCTATATTCCAAAATAGTAAAAACACATTTACTTTCAAGTTATTAGGAAAATATATTTAAAAACAATGAAAAAATTTATACAGAAGCTAAAAAGGAAAACTTTTGAGGTTTTACATGTCAATAATTGAAAATTAACACCTAAAAATTGTTTTTCGATTTTAAAGTTTACATTAATTACATTTAAGTCTCAACTTTCTTTCAATCTTCATTTTTAGTCCTTATCTATTGTCTACCATTTCCGTCATGGCAGCGTCTATGAGGACCAAAAATCTAGTATGTCTGTTCAAAGAACAAAAACTAGATCTACCAGATCTGGCAACTGGTTCTTGCTAAGCTCTAGAATCTGGATTGCGAGCAGCAACGAACCAAAGTTTCTAGTTCATCAGTGAAGTGGAGTTGTGGTGGAAGGTTCTATGTTATGTTGAGGATGGATCGAGCAAATAGTACGGTTTGAAAATTTTTAGACTTCTATATAAGGGTGTGTTTGATTGTAATGCATGCAAATAGTTTACATGGAAAGTCAATTGCATCTTTACATGTAATTCATTTTCCCAACTACAAGCCAAGTATTCATTTGCATGTAAAATGGCCAAAAACGTGCTTTAAGGTGTTGTACCTTGCAAAATCAATTTTAATTACAGGTTGCAATCAAACACCAAAGATGTAAAACAGATTGCATGATTTGACATTTACCTGCAAAAGTTTTGACAATCAAACACACCCTAAATTCTATTGAGTCGACTTGTCATTTTTCAAACTTCTAATTCAAACGAGTTTTCAATTTTCTCAAAACAGACACTAAAAAACATGAACCATAAAACAAAATTAAAAATCAAAATTGAAAACTATAACACACACGAAAAAAAAAATTAAAAAAATCAAAATTTACCCCAAGGGGCCCTTGATTTACCATCAATCGTGGAATACATTGCCGTTGAGAGGTCAAAAACAAGAATATTGTTGAGAAATGAGATATTTGATCAATGGGACAGTGACTTGCCAACCATCTACTCAAGTCTAAAAGTACATAGTAATTATATATATCCCCACGAAGGGAATCCGAAAATACAAGCAAAGTTTGCCTCTTTATTATTTATTTATTTTGGTTTTTTCATTCATTTAAATTTAAACAAACATCTTGTATATCTGTCACAACAAACCCTTTGCCTTGTTTAGTACTTTGCTTTTCACTCAAAACTTCCCTCCTTTTTCAATCAAAATTCATATCATTTTGGTTCCCATTCATTCAACGCCACCCCTCCTCAACCCCACCATTTTTCTTAATTGTTACTTGACAAGGCTTGAAATAAAAATAATTAAGTCTTCAATTGCCCCAGTTTTCTTTAAATTTCCCATTTATATATCACCTCCCCTCCACCCCACCACACTATTTTCTTCTTTAATTATTCTTGACTAACAATTTTTTTTCTTAAATTAGTCAATGTTTTGTAGCATTTAATGCCATTTGTTAATGTTTCTTAATTTCTCCATTGTTGGACTAATACCCCAAACCCAGAATTTTCTTGAATTTTAATCGACAGTTGACATATGTTTTCTTGATTTGGTCTTGTCTTTGTTGCACATTCAATGCTGTCCTCTGAATCATCTCTCTTCTATGATTCAAGTATGAATTGAATGCCCTCTAGCTCCATACCTCAATTTATCTGTGATTCCATTTCCTCCATTGTTTCTCAAAGCCCTATAAATTCAATCCAATCCAATTCAATTCAATGGAGATCCCCAGCAAGAAAGCCATATCAAAAATGGAAGAGTACGAAGTGATAGAACAAATAGGAAGAGGCTCCTTTGGAGCTGCATTTCTTGTTCATCATAAGATTGAGAAGAAAAAGTAAGGCTCTCTTTTATTTTTCGACTTATTGAGAATAAGGCATATTTTGTTAAGACATTGATCTTGTTTTGATACCTCGCATTCGAAGGTATGTTTTGAAGAAGATTCGACTTGCTAAGAAGACCGAAAAATTCAAGCATGCAGCACGCCAAGAGGTTATTCTTCTAAAACACAACTCTGTTTGTATCATTTGAAAGCAAAAAAATTCATTCCTTGGCTCGATCTTCGATCAGATGGATTTGATGGCGAAGCTAAACAATCCTTACATCATCGAGTACAAGGACTCGTGGGTTGAGAAGGTAAAGTAGCTGATTATTTTCCTTGCTAAAGTATTACTCATAAGTTGAGGAAAAATTGATTAAAATGTGTAATAATCTGATGGAACAGGAGTGCTGTGTGTGCATTGTGACAAGTTATTGTGAAGGTGGAGACATGTAAGTAGCATCAAGCTTATGTCTTGTTTGGTAACGTGGATTTTTCTGCCTTTATTCAGTCCAGTCCAGTATTACGTACCAAACATGTCTTCAATGTGGGATTGCCAATTCTAGTTATATCGTAATCATCTTTGCTATACAGGGCAGAGATAATCAGAAAATCTAGAGGAACATTTCTCCCTGAAGAGGTAACAAATCCATTTGAACCAATTCGACGTTAAAGCCGTTTAGATAAGCAATTTAATGTACTTGTTCATTTCTCTACAGAAAATCTGCAAATGGATGACTCAGTTACTACTAGCTGTGGATTACCTTCACTCTAATCGCGTCCTTCATCGCGATCTTAAGGTACATATGGTGGATTTTAGGCCGTAAACACGATTCATAGTATACATTTGTTCTTACAACTTCTATGCTCCTCATCCAGTGCTCAAACATTTTCCTTACAAAGGACAACAAAATCAGACTTGGTAAGCAGAGGAACAGAATATGATAACATTCGAGTATGAACATGGGGTGTTTTCTTGTACCTAACGTTAGACTTACAGGCGACTTTGGACTCGCGAAACTACTCAGCAAGGACGATCTTGCTTCATCGGTAATTAAGATCTTTACCTATGTTCATAAATTTCAGTTAACTGTCGATTCATGTCAATCTGACGGTGTTGATTAACGTCGGTTTAGGTTGTGGGGACTCCAAACTACATGTGTCCTGAAATTCTAGCAGATATACCATACGGCTATAAATCAGACATATGGTCCCTAGGTTGTTGTATGTTTGAAATTGCTGCTCATGTACCTCCATTTCGAGCTCTAGTAAGTTTCACATTTATTGTCATCTTCGTTTCATCTGTCGTCTCAAGTTTGAATCGCGGTCGATATGATATGTACAATGTTGATGAAACAGGACATGGCTGGACTTGTGAATAAAATAAACCGATCGACTATTTCTCCTCTCCCGACTGTATATTCCTCGACTCTGTACGTCCGCCTATGAAAATTCTTAAACATTTTATGAGTTTCTTGTAAATCAATAATGACAATAATGAACTTTTTCGACACCGCAGGAAGCAACTGATTAAAAGCATGCTTCGGCGGAGCCCCGAACATAGGCCAACAGTGAGTCAGATACTCTTTTAGTTTGAATAGCAATGGAAACCACGAAACATACGAATAATGATTAGTAGAATTTTTAGTCTAACTAAACTTCGTCTCGTCTCATTTAAGGCTGCAGAACTTTTACGGCATCCACATTTACAACCGTATATTGCACAATGTAGCAATTTATCTCCCGTATTTCTACCGGTGAAAGGTGAAACCGACTCAAAGGACAAGAAAACGCGGGCTCAATTTCTTGAGAAACCTATATCGGATAAAGACAGAAAACCTCGACCAAAACAAACGGCGAAAAGGTCGAAAGATCTTTCAGACACAGAGAGAAAAGCAGGTTTGCCCACATCCTTAGAAGTTCCAAAACATACTGTGAAGAATCAGGTGGTAGACCCCACAAGCTGCTTAAATCAAGTACCTAAAAAAGACGTGACAGTCGAGAAGAAGAGTCTCAACTCATCCGAATCGAGTACACTCACCGATGAGCACGAAGAAACAGAACAAAAAGAATGTAATCAACAATTGGATGACAAAAGTGGAGAAGAAACACTTGTCCATAGAGATGAATTTGAGAGTGTGAGAAATGCTACTACCCCTGATGAAGATAGGGCAGAAGCTATGGAGACATTGCTAGAACTTTGTGCACAATTGCTAAAACGAGAAAGGCTGGACGAACTTGCGGGCGTGTTGAAACCGTTCGGGGAAGAAGAAGCTGTTTCGTCTAAAGAAACTGCAATCTGGTTGACAAAAGGGTTGATGAATATTCAAAGACAAGGAAGTATATGAAATGATCAAGGGAATTTGTTGATCACACAATAATAAAAGTTCATTAGCCAAAGCTTCGAAATACTATTTGCGCCTCGTTACGCCTTGCATATTTTAGAGTTTGATGCTAATTTGAAATCAATTTTCACATGAATTATTATTCTTTAAACATTCGTTTTTAATTACGCATAATGTGAAATTACATTCTACTTTTTAACCGCATATTCTTCTAAGAGAACTCATCTTTCCTCGAAAACTCGACCATTAACGGCCTTAATCTCAAGTGAAGAGTAATATGAATGCAAATTTTCGACTAATATAATGAGATAGATTTCTTTCGTGCCTAGTTTGTCACAAGAGAGCATTCTACATTTCTACTTGTTGTGATAAATTCCCACACCCCAAGTGTATGGGTCACGCAAGTAATAAAGTGAACTTTTTACGGTCCGGATATCGTGCCCATTAGGACCGTATTATTCTCACGCTCAATCGAACGAGCCTTAACCGAAACAAATAAAGTTTAAATAAATAATTTTCTAAAATAACGAGAATTAAACTACTAAATTGAATTGCAAAAATTAAAGCTAAAAACTATGAACTAAATTGGAACAAATTAAAACAGAGATTTTGTAGCATTAAGGTTTCAAATCCACATTTCAATCAATTTTTACCCGGATTGTTAACTTGACTACAACATTCGATTAAAACGATCGAAATTCCAATATTATTAAATAATCTCACTAGTACACAATTGATATTGGGTGACGGTTCTACAGAAAAACGCCACCGAAAAATAAAGAGTAGCGGTTGTTATAAAAAACCGCCACCTACTATCTAGATTTTTTTAAAAAAATTTTGACTTTGGGTGGCGGTTCTGGAAAAGAACCGCCACCCAAAGTTTTTTTTTGAATGCATAACGGGTGGCAATTCCTTATTACAGCTGCCACCCGTTGTCTAGATTTTAAAAAAAAAAAAAAAATTAGGGTGGCAGTTTCTCAAATGAACCGCCACCCATTTTTTTTTATTATTATTAAGAAATACTTTTGGGTGGCGGTTCTTTGCTACAACCGCCACCATTTTCTTTAAATACTACTCCTGTGCGCGAAACAGCCATTGCAGCTTCTGTGTTTTCTTCCTCTTTCGAAAATTTTATGAAAATTCATGAATTTTTATGATTTTAAATCAGATTTAAGTGCAATTTCTTCCCAAATTGGAGCCGGAATTTAAGCAAGGTAAGTTTCCTCTATCTTTTGGTCCCAAATTCGTGTATTTTTTAGGTCACAATTTAACATCCCCAAATTCTAAGATTTCTTGAAATCGGATTTTGTTGCATTTTATTTACAAGTTGGAGCCACAACACATAGCAAGGTCCTCTTCCTCTGTCAATTTGTTTCAAATTTCCCTATTTTTGAGGTTAGTAAATTAACACACCAAAATTAAGTAGGTTTTTTTTTTTGTAAATCTTGATTTTATGGTTTTTGTTTGTTGTAATATGCCTATATATTGTGATTTAATATTTAATGTGTTATATTTTCTTGTATGTAATTTGATTGTAATTTAATTGGAATTATATTTTCTATTGTAAATCTGTAATTTCTTATATTATATGCATATTGTTGAATTAAATCTTGATTTATTTATATGTGTATCGTTGAATTAGAGATATAATTAGAGGTATATTAATTATTAGTTAAATAAGTAATTTTGGAATTATGAATAATTTTTTATGGATTATAAATAATTTAAAAGAGCAATTAAAAAAGTTAATAGTTAATATAATTTTTTGCGAGTTTTGGGCATGCTAACTTTAAACGGCCATAACTTTTGCATACGATGTCAGTTTCCAACCCACTACACCATTCTGAAATCGTCATGACGAGATCTACGACAATCGCTGCTATTGCCGTGACCCCACGTTTCAGACCCATCTAAGGTCGTCCAATGCCTCAAAATGCAGTTTTTAGTTTTTTATTTTATAGTTTCGTATTTCTGTTCTTCGATTGTTCATTTCGTTATTTCATTTCAGAGTATTTTAGGGTTATATTATTTAATAACAAATTTTATTGTAATTAGAGGCGATTGGCTTTGAATAAAAATTATTTCGTTCTTAGTGTTAATCCTAATTCTGTGTTAATCGTTCATTGCTCATCTAAAAAAAAAGAAAAAACAACGGGTGGCGGTTCTGTATTAGAACTGCCACCCTAACTTTTTTTCTTTTTTTAAAGTAGAATGGGTGGCAGTTGTTTAAAAACAACCGCCACCCCTAAGTATTTAAAAAACATAAAAAAAACAACAGGTGGCAATTTTGTATTAGAACTGTCACCCTAACTATTTGTTTTTTTAAAAAAAAGTAGAACAGGTGGCGGTTAATTAAAAAAACAACCGCCACCCTTTCTTTTTTGGGTGGCGTTTTTTGAACCGCCACCTTTTCGGCGACTTTATGTGTCATCGTTTTGGGTGGCGATCAAAAAACTGCCACCCGAAACATAAAACAACCGCCATCCAAACCCCTTTTTGTACTAGTGTTTCTTTCGAATAGAATTTAACATATTCCTACGAACAAGATAACTATATCTCTATAATATTAACGCCGCAAGAATACACTAAAGAACAAGAATTTTATAAAAGAACGCGTAAAGCATAAGGGTATTCCCATCTAGATCTCTCGATTCAAAAATTAGAACACAAACATAATATAATTGCGTGCACTCAACATATGGAGAAAAACAATTCAATATTAAAAACTCAATAATCAAATAATCGTCTTCAAGGCCAGATTAATTAACAATTCAAACATAAAAATCGATGTCCAAGCTTCATCTCAACCCTAATGCTACGAGTAATCTAACCTAACATATTGTAATTAAAAGAACAAAAACTAGAAGAAGAAGCCATAGCCGGATAATAGGTGATGATGTCTTGACTTCGCTCTTCGATTTGCCACAAAAAGCTGCAATCTTTGATATTCTTTTGTGTACAAAGCTTGATGATTTTTCTTCTCCTCTTAACCCCCTTTTATAGGTGTAAATAGGTCACCAAAACATTTCACTTTCATGTGGGAGAAGTAGTCAGTTCAATTAAGAATCCGAGCGCAAAACTAGACAACCTGGCAGCATTTACTATTTCGGTCATAACTTCCTCATCCGATGTCCGATTGACGTGATTCAAATTCCTGTGGAAACTAGACGATAAGATCTACAATTTATTCAGAAATAGCCACATCCAAATTCCACTCTTAGTGGGGTCAAAATTGGTCCTCAATTTTTAGCATCTTCACATTCTTGTTCCCGAATTTGGAAACTTTCCTTTTTTTGATATCTCTTCCTTTCTTTTGATCATCATTTTTCCTTTATTTTTGCCCAAACTCCTTATTCCAAATTTTCTCCTAAAACACAATAAATAATCAAATTAAGTAAGAATTAAATATAAGAACATATAAATATTACGAGTTCAAAGGCCTTAAATAAATGTGCAAAACGTACTTATCACTACTTATCATGTTTATAGTACGAAGGAAGCCACACCAAACACGTCACTCAAGAATCCCACTTCGTTGTATTTCTTAACTTATTGAAGACAATCTCTACTTATTACACAGCTTTTGTCGACAATTAGACAAAAACTAATGTGCAATTTTGTAGGTTTTGGTTTTAGAAATGATGTAACCATGTCAACAGGAAAATAACAAGATTATCTTGTTAACCTAGTGGTACCCATAGCAAAACCATTTATGCAATGTTAACTTTTGAATTTTTAAATTTTGATACGTAAAGTAAAATAATAATAAATCACTAGTAAAGTGACCATTCATTTGAACATTCATCTGGGCTAACGTTCAAATTGTGGGACCACATCTGCAACGTCCAAAATTTTGGAACGTTAGAGCAAATCAAATTCAACCGTTGCAGAAATCCCCCAACTGCTATAAATATTACCCCCCCTCCCTCACTAGTCACCAGTCACTCACTACCTCTCTTACCCTATACAACTCTCAGCTTCTCTCTCTTTTTCACACATACATTAAAATCTCTGCATATTATTTTTCTTCTCAGCGTATCATAAATTCAAATGGCACGTTTCGGAATTTCAAGAGCTGTAGCTGCGATCATCTTCGTCGTGTTATCGTTGGCAGCCTTTGCTGCAAGGGCACAAGATGGCGATTTGGCACCGGCACCATCGCCAGGGCCAGATGCTGGGGCAGGGTTATCGCTGGCAGTCTCGGCCTCCTTTGTTTGCTCTTCTTTGTTCATTTCGGTCATTGGAGTTCTCATGCAGTAGATAGAGAGATATAAACATTGGTGGAAGATTGAGAAGCTGAAAATTATCTTATATTGATTTTTACCATGGCAGTAATAATTATTCTGTTTAGTTTGAATTATTATTGGTACTTATTTAGTGTTTTTCCTAACCTTTGGTTAGGATTTGGCTTGGATGTGAGTGGATTTTGATGAATGAAAAGTTATTGCATTGATTTTTCTGGATTAGTTTCTTTGTCGCCTTTCATGTTCGCTGAAGCTAGTAGAAAAATTAGTCCCGTAGATGAATACTTTTACTGGTGGAAGTAGCATCTTTTTTTCATCATCTTTATGTTAAGGCGAACAAGAAAACACAGTCCGAAAATTATTCAAAAAGAACATACCCCGTAAAAATTATTCGAAAAGAATAATTTTTACGATAATTATTCAAATCAAATTATCGTCGAAGTTTGATAACATCAGTCTTGATACGTTGTTCCCCACATGTAACACCACGGTGCCCACATGAGACGCGGCCCCCTTAATAATAGTGTCGTAGCATCATAAGTGGGCAATGGATCGAAACCGTTGATAGCATCATATGAAGAAACAAGTACACAAAAAGAATTATGCAATTTTTGGCCTGCAGTTTAGAAAATATGATATGAATTGATTATTTTATTAAACACCCAAAAATTTTTTCCCCGAGATATATTTGAGAATCCTCTAATTTCTTCCCGCTGGCTATCCTCATGGGCATTTTTGGAAAAGAAGAATAACATATATATATAACATATATATATATTGGTAACGCTTTTCCACAACTTAATTAACAAGGAATGCACCTGATAATAATCCATTCAAAATTGCTACATATATATATCACCGTGCCCACGTGACAAACTTAAAACTAGAAACTCATTACGCAAAAGAATAATGGAAGAACTACCTCTACTTACGGTGCTAGCCTGCTAGGAGGGATGGAAAGAATTAAGAGGTTGATTTTTAGTTCCGCAGGCCTATGCCAAAGTGAAACCGTCCAGTTCGCTGATCATTGAAAGCATATTCGAGTCTTAAAGGCCCGAGCGGTGAGTCCACACGGATACCGACTCCATATCCATATCCACTTCCAGGCTTGTTTCTTGCTCCAGCTGGATCACCTGTACCGACCAACATGCACATACTTAAACAACCAAACTGATAATAGAAACCAACATTCCCGAGCCATACAAGCAGAAATAGATCTATAGCTAAAAAAAAAAAAAAATTGGTTCTAGTATATAATCAAGAAGTTTACTTGCAATCAAGTTATTTAATATAAAGTAAGATGACGGTTATTTACAAAAGGAGTTGCCTTTTCTCTGTTATAGAAAGAAAAAATAAATAAATAAATAATAAATAACAAACCAAAACATGAGTGCAAACTTTTACTTATTTGTGTCCTCAGCCAAGATGTGTTTGCATCGAGCGAAACAGTAAATATGCAATGCTTAAAAACGTACCTGGAACGGACGAACCTGAACCAAGGTCAGTTCCGTAGTCTGCAAATATAGCCCCTTCTACTGGTCCCCTCTGCATATTAGAATTGGTTGTGACTGAGAAAAGGTTTTCATTAAAGTTATTCTGAGACCAGATAAGAGACGAATATTCTTCCATTGAGGCACCAAAATAACCCAAGAGGAATCCCACATGCCATATTCCATAATATTCTGGTCTAAACTGATTTCCAACATGAAAACTATTACATGGTGTTTTTAATCATCTTCTGAAGCTTTTCATGAGAGAGAGAGAGAGAAAGAGAGAGAGAGGGAGAGAGAGCGAAGTTCGTAAGCACAATTCTAAACACACTTTAACCAAGATCAATCCAGCTTTCAATAGGAGTCGGGAATGTTTTCCATTTCCCTACTCCCGAGCAAATAAGACTCCGAGAAAAATTAAACTATTGCTAAAAGAAATTTTAAACACCTGATACCTAGAAAACACACTCCAAAAATAAATTTAAAATCCTTCACTTACCAGTGGGAATGAGATTTCTGCGCTTCCAACAGCATAAGAGCGGCCTGATCCTACGGCCCCTTCTTCATAACCTCGCACACTGTTGGTTCCACCAATTGCAAATGCTTCATGGGGAGGAAATTTACCCACAACATGACCACCTGAGAAGCTATAAAGAGCAGCTTGGATGGTCAGCAAACAAAAACAAGGTGTTTACAATTCAATATAATCATCCAGAATCAAATACTGTAGGGTAAAATACACTTAAGAGTCAACTTAAAGCGAAGTTTCAAAGTAACCACTGACATTATTGAATTCCAGAGTCATAAGTGAAGTTTGTTCTTTTGTTTTAATATAGTTGCACAGTCAACTCCATTAGTTTGAAAGAATGTTCAGCACAGAAGACCTCTGTTGATTTTGTAGACCGTTATTTATGCTCCCAGTGGAATGATAAGATGAAGGCAAAGAGGGATACCTAAAGAGAAGACATGCAGGTCCAACAACCAAACCCTGCCTGGCCCGAGCATTCACTCTGTTAAAAATTAACCATTCTGGCAGGACAGGGATACCCTGATCCATGTTGAACACTAACTGCAAATTCACAATTTTAGCAGACAAAACAGTCAACAAATTGGTAACACTTGAATTTAACAAAAAGATGAATGTAAACCGTAGACAGCGAACCATTGAAGAACTAGGGTCCCCAGAGCTAGTGTATACTGTCTCAAGTTTGGCAAGTAGCATATCGTCATGATTGTTCCCACTGCAGTAAAATTCAAAATTAAAGCATCAGAAGCTATTGATTTCTTGTATATGAAACATAGTAACCGAGGGTAGTGCATACCTCGCCGTTAGTGGGCTGCCATAGAAATCCCTTATAATAGGATTTCCCTTATCATCACGAGCCCCAGCACGCTGGAATTAAGAATTAATCAATGTAAATGAGCTACTTCTATTTCTATGATGAATAAAAGAGAAGGCAGCCGAATTGGTGGCGATATTTGAGCAAGACAATGAATTAAATATGCTCAAACAGCCAGAAAATTATGCAAGAAAGTATTCATCAAAAACTTGAAGGTCAATGAAATAGTTTCCTCACTAAGGTATGAGGAAAGGAGTAAAAAATGGTAGTAAGTTTAAAGAAGTAGTCCATATTTTCCAAGAAATTGAGTCTATCAAATTGTAAAAATGTGTTTCCATGATTTTGTCCAAAACCAAATGCAGAGGATTATAAAATAACTAATATTAATGCACCTTCTCTGTGTTTTCCAGTCGTACATACACCACCTTAGATCCAACCACATAAGATGAGTTAATCATTTTCAAAACAATGGAGTTCTAAGGGATGTGAATGCAACTCAGAAATAAGGTGCTTTTTTGTTGAAAGAACTATTGTGAGTAGAAGCTTGTAGAGAAAATATAAGATTTACAAAATAATTTAAAATGGTGAAAGGCGACGTCGATGTAATCTAAAGAAGACAACCACTAACAAACTTATCCAAGAAAGGAATATATGACAGGCGCTAAGCTATTAAGGAATCTACTATTAGACGGAAAAGGCTTCTTCCTCATAATGGCCAAGAGTCTTTAACTCTGATGCCAACCACCACATACAATAGTTTTTTCAGAAACCAGGGATATAAAAATAAGAAACGCAATGGTCACAGGGAAAGGCACAAACCAATGTATACAACACCATGAATCATGAAATGTACCTGAAAAATAAGTCCGGCTGTTCCATTCCACTTTGGCCTGAATGGACGGCTGTATTCAATTCCAGCCGTTACACGTCCTATAGTCAGACTTTTATTGCTGGGCTGGTTTCCATGAACAAGTGTGCCAGGGGTTCTTGAGTTCTAATTAGCATATTAAAAAGAGTTAGCATCAGGCATTTAGTTTATATGAAGTGACAGAATATATAAATCACAATTAGAATCTTAACTACCTGGATTGTGATTGATCTTGATGTCCTCTTATCATCTCCTTCAATCCAAGGATCAGTGTAGTTTATCCTGAATATTGAATCGATCTGTCCCCTCTCCAGTGAAAGATTAAGCTTTTGGTTCCTCCCAAATAGGTTTTTATGGTAAATAGCAATGCTGCAATAAAGCACTTACAATGATTTACTTAATTTTGGGAAGGGATAAGAACCTAAGCAATTAACTCATCCATTAACTAGGAATATAAAAGGGTCAATAAATATATAGGAAACATAGCAAAAGCATTGGTACAACATAGCTCCGTCATGAATGTATAAGCAACCTGTACATGCTAAGAAGCAAGGACACGCCGGCAACATCAGTTCCCTCAAAAAATGTTTGATCCCTCTCTCAAGTAAATGTTTAATTTTCAGTAACAGTTCTAAACCTTTTCTAAAGCCTTCATACATGAATAAACCCCACTAATACTCCGAAATCCTATGATTTAGTAACAGAAGACGGAAGGCACTCTTAGTTCTCACACGTTGCAAAATGAGGTTGACCTTGTGTCTCTGTGTGTTTTGTTAAATGTATGTTCCTATATTATAATAGAATTTCAAGAACACAATGTATTAATTGCAAACATTTAGCAACACTGATAACATGTGAACTCCATTTAGAACTGCTAATTCGTGAATATCCGTGATCATGCTTGAATTCAATTCCTAAGGCCAAAAGCACCAAAAACCATCTACTACTACAAATGTGTTCTTTTACTACTTATTATAAGTTATCAGTGCACCGCCTCCAACTTTTCTTCACTACCCATGTTAGTGTGCCCGTGTGATAAGTTATTCCTGCTCTCCTGTGACCAGTATGGATTGAAAGCTGCCACTTGAACTTCTATCGTACACTTCTATGTCAAATTGTCAACTTTGATCAACTAAAAAGGTTTTACAACTTAGTACATATCAATAGTATACAAAAATATCTGCTTGTGCAACTATAGTACCTTCCTATTAGTCCAGCTACAGGTCCATTTGTTATTCTGCAAAGGAACAACAAGGAAGAGTTCATCAGTACAAGAATACTACAAATAAAAATATATGCCTCGATTTTAGAAAACCAAACAACATGGACTGCTAAAAGTCACCTACCCACTTGAAATTCCTCCACCACCAGAGATTCCTCCTCCACTTTTACGCTCAACAACATTCATTGTTAGATCCACCTTGTCGGTTTCTGAAACATGGCAACAATTATTCATCATTCTTAGGTCCCTTAATCACAGATGCGCAATTGCTTGTGTGCATAGCAGCATCTATGCAAACTGTTAACATAACGCAAGTTGACGTTACCTCCAGCTGGCTGAGGAATAATACTAACGTCGTCCATTATACCCATTGCTAATACTGTATCCACATCTCTTTTCCCTTGAATCATACTGTATACCTATGTAAGGAAAAACTACATGTCAACATTTAAATCTAAACAACAGCATCATCGGTGCATCTCAACAAACTCAAGGATATTTACGGTTGGATCTGTGTGCTTCAACGCTAAAGAGGATTTAGCGTTTTTAGCTCAAGGTAGCAACTAGAAATCATAGGATGGAAAAAGCACAAGGTGTAAATCTATTTATGCTCTCCAACTAGAGAACAGATATTCTAATAAGCACTCAAAGAAGTGACTAAAATGAAACGAGGAAAAAGTTATGGATGGTATAAATCTCACATTGTTCTCAAAATCTCAAGTACATAAAAAAATATTCCATGAGCACTTTAAGGGCCGTAGATGAGTACTAGGCATCATTTATAAGCAGATATTCTAATTTACAAAAGCACCTGTCCCTTCTTTGTAGTCAGTTGCCGAACTATTGTTTCTGGCCTTGTTTTCCCAACAGTAGGCTCACCACTAACAAAAGACAAAAAAGAATGGTTATGACATCTCATGGGCATTGGTGTTTGCTGTACATACAACCATCAAGATTGTTACTTACGTCCTGTCAAGGAAACGTATGTTTATATTATTGACTTCTGCTTCTGAAACCTGCAACTTAATAATACCTCCTGAAAGAATCTCCACGCCGGAAACCTGAAATAATCATGTAAATGATGACAATTTGTACCAGAGAAATATTTCCAATGTAAATATTGTCACTATGGCCCAAAGGAGACATGACGTCAGACAAACAAAATAAAAGGATGCGTCAAAAAATTTAATCATAGAGCACTCACCATGCCGAAGAGACCACGTTCCATGTACCAACCATTAATGGAGCTTATTACTTCGTCTAAGCGCCTGATGTTAACCACTTTTCCTGCATAACTTGACAGCCAAATGAGAATAAGAAAGGTCTAATATCACAAAATTCGATAACATGGAAAAGCTAATTGAGTCATCTAAGTTATTCAACAATTGAACCCAACAATGAAAAGTTGGAACTGATGATTTATAACCATAAAAGTACCAGCAAGATTAAAAAAAAAAATTTACCATATCCATCCCTGAAGGCATCCTCAATAAACCTTGATGGGAGGACATTAGCTCCTTCACATACCAATCCTTGGAACTCTTGGTTTGGTTCTACCTTGTACCAAAAGATATTGATATAAGTACATTACAACATCCTTCAAAAGAAGAATTATTCATCCAGAAAGTAGAAAATGCAATTTACTCCACACTGTTTACTTCCTAGTATACCGATGCTGCAAGATATTTTTCCTTTCAAACATGCATGCAATACTATCATTCCAGGAATACCAGTAAATGTACACAATTGACCTTTCATTCATCAAGAAGGCAATACAGAAACGCATATGCAGTGATTTAACAGTAAATACTTCAACAAACGGGACCTTTGTGCTCTATTTCCTATGCAAGACACCATGAATTTAATCCTGTACCTGAAAAACCAAACGAATGCCATCGCGGGTGTCGACAGCTACCGGCATACAAGAAGAAAAGTACCCACTAGAAATAATCCTGTGCACATCTTCCTGGACCTCACGCACAGTGAGCGCTGAATTTGCCCGCGAAGCTTTCAGAGCATTCAGTACCTCGTTCTCCAAATCCTTCCTCTCGAGCTCCTCCCCGTCCTTGTTCCTCACCAGCACTTCGCTAATCAACACCCTTTCTTCTGCCCCCGCTCTGCTACTGCTCACATTCTGCGTCTTCGAATGAGTCATCACCCCCAATTCCTCACTACTTTTCGACGCGAGCCCAGAGTCAGAATCGGTAAGAGACAATGACGCACAGGAAAAAAGGGGGGATTTTGCTGGTATTGAATGGAAAAAATTAAATCCGTTGTCGGGTTTTCCGACATTGCGATCCCAAAACGTGGCTTTCAGGAATTGGGAGAGGGAATTAATAGGATTGAAATGAAATGGTATTTTGGCGAATTTTCTGTGTGAACTGAATAGGAGTGAAGAGAAGAGGGGGTGAGAAGGGTGAGAACGGGGACGAGTGGGGAAGAGAGGGAGTTTGAGAGAGGTGAAAGTGATGCGAACGTCATCGTTACGGGGCATAATTGCTAGGGTTCACTGAAGTAGCAAGAACAGCAGTGGCAGTATACACCAATGGCGTCCAGCGTCCAGTAAACCATAGATAGATACATGGAAACAAGCTAATTCATTACGGCGACGGGATATTCGGGTTCCTTTTGGGCCGTAAAAAGTTGGGCCGATATTCCATCCAAACAGATACCCCTGTCCAGAGAGTAACTAATGGGTCTTTTAGTTGGTGATAGGGAATAGATTATAATGGTTTTTAAATATTTTTAATGTAAATAAAGAGGGAGAATGAGTGGTTGAGATTTGTGGATGTCATGAGATATGTGGATGTGATTAATTTAAAAGAGACAAAAAAATTGAAAAAAATATTTAAAAGAATTTTAAAGAGAAACCTAACGGGCTTTACTCTCATGTCAATTGATTAGAGAGAGGCATACTTCCACTTTTTCAAGAATGCAAAGTTTGAAAACAAGGTGAAATAAATTTACTTACAAAGCCTTAGTTTTTTCGCACACAAAATTTTGTGAATCAGATGTCGTAGTATGTGTTACGTGATTGGCGGTACAAATAAGCGCAATCGCCTAGGCAAGAATTAGGATCGCTCAGTACAAATCTAGACGATGGCCCAATAAAATTTTTTTGAAAAAAAAAATAAAAATGAAAAAATTATCGATAACTAACAAACACAAGCTAAAACAACCAAAAAACCATACTTGCAGCCACAAAGCAATTAGTTGGATCCAACTCGTTGAGAAACGCAAAAAATATATATTAACACGAATATTGGATGCGAATTCTATGCCCAATACTCAAGAAACAGACAAACTAAACTTATAGCTCTGTAATGCATTATACACTATTACGAACTCTCAGTTTTGTTCCAATGCCAACTGTTGGCATGTCTACACTCCCAAAAAAATTCGTGGGGTCCACCACACAGATTCCCCACTATCAGGGGCAGTTATATATTATTCATCTCACATCACGTAGATACCAAAAATGAAAAAAAGTTTAAAAAATTTCCCCTGATCACAGAACGCCACATGGAAGCGTGGGTATGCCCGGGCAAGTGAACAAAGGCGTACGAACTCTATATAATGTATGACACATTATCATGCAGCATTACAACTCTATATAATTCACCTTTTCCTGGTCCTTTTTCGTGTACTTCATCTCCTTTACTTAAAAATAAAAAAGAATAAAAAATAAAACCTAATAATTGCTCTTTTTCGATCTCTCTACAGTGTCCAGAAATTAAACATCCGAATCTCCAGTCAAATTCTTAACCAAGTTGATCCGCCAGTTCGTTAGCTGCCGGGTTCCACAGACACGAAAGTTAAGTACACAAAAACCCAGATCCCAAAATCGAAAAGCCACTGTCACTCCGTCAACTCTTCTTCCCGATGCCTCCGTCAACAATGTCTCGCGAGCGCCATGAGAGTCTTGCTAAGTCAATTGAAGAGAGGAAATCTGCATCCCAATCGAAAAAAGGAACTGGAGGCAAGTTTCGCTTTTTCTCTGCCTTTTCAAGATTTTTATTATTCCGTTTCTTTTGATTTCTTTAACGCGAAATTTGCTGGTCTTGACGTGGCTTGTTGCTCTAGATTTTCGCTTTTCTTTCTCTAATTTCATTCTTTTGCTTGAAATTTTCAGTAAGTAAAGTAGATAGCTCAACTTCAAATCTCTGGTTGGCTCAAGATCCTAGCAAAAGATGGGGTGAATTGTTTTTCCTTCTCTACACTCCCTTTTGGCTCACTCTCTCCCTCGGCATTGTCGTTCCTTACAAGCTCTATGAGGTCTGTTCTATACTCATACAGTCATACCTGATACTTGGCTCTATATGAATTATTAGATATCCTCGCGGATAATTATCCCTTGTAATGTATGATAAAGGCCAAGCTGATCTGATGAGACATTGCAGTGTGTTTGATTTTCTAAAATCATTCACTAGAGGAGTCATTTGATTGTGGCTTTTTTACAAAGCAATTCAACCGCATAAATAATAGTTTAGCTTGAAACATCATGTTTCATACTCTGATGGGCGATTTACCTATCAACCAACTGGAAACTGTATCGAATTGTTGATTTAGAGGTTATGGTAGTACATAGTGGTTTTTAGCTGATACCGTATGTAACAGCATTGTCACTACCAAATTCTCTTTAGATCATTCTATATTCTAGCATTATTCTTGTTGGAGTAAAGAGTAAATCATGCAGTATAATTCTTGTTAGTAGTGCAAATTAGGATTGTCATATATTCAAATCTGCAAATTACTGTAGTTTGTTATCTTCTCACACCATAACAAAATAAATGGCCATTTCTTTCATGAAACGGTTGCATCTCTATCGTTACTATTTTAACTACTTTCTCAATTGTCTTTTTATCTATAAATGAAAATGGTAGTTGAAGTTATCTTCTTGTTTTAATATGTTCCAGCGCCTGTCTACCAGAGTATATTTTAACTTTGAGTTCTTTTGTCAGAGTTTTACAGAATGGGAGTACCTATTTCTGGGACTTGTTTCAGCACTGCCTGCTTTCATTTTACCATTGATTCTGGTTGGGAAGGTCAATCAGCACTTCTAATTTTTTCATATTTTATTTAAAGAAGAAAATCCAAGATATTAACCCTCATTTTAGTCTGAAAATAACAGGATTCTTCATAATGATGCATTGGATATTAAACTATCATTTTTCGTAGTCTATAACCGTTTTTCTCCTTCGCTCAAAATTTGCAGGCTGATAGCAATATTTGTTGGAATGATCGTTATTGGGTGAAGGTAAGTACTCTTAAGTGATCGATCCCCATTGCTAATCTCTGAGGTTGTTATCCCAAAAAGTCGTGCTGACAGTGCTTCCCAACATGCCGGCAGAGATCTAAGCTAAAATGTTGAGCCAATTTTTCTATTAGACTGAACAACATTCTAGAAAGTAGAAACCCAATTCCAAAATATATCTTCAGTCTGCATAATAAATTTGGAAACATGCTTTCAGGTTCTTATGGCAAAAGAAACCAACTTTTTCTTTTTCTTTTTCTTTTTCCCCTTTTACTGAAGTTATGTTACTAACAAACTTTCTCTTGCTCTACATGGACTTGAAACCATTTTGCAAAAGATAAAAAGCCAAAAAAGCCTATGAACGACAAAAAGTGAAAACTTCAATTATTTCAAAGGCGGAACCATTTTGATGTTGCACCAAAATTTATTGTTATGTGCATCATGTAGCTAACTGCTATATACCGAATGAATCATTATTCAACTTTTGGACTACTTAATGGTAGTTGTTGATTTGTTTACATTGAGCGTAACAACGAAATTGCTGTTCTGCCAGGCGAATCTCTGGATCATACTTTTCAGTTATGTTGGAAATTACTTCTGGACCCACTATTTTTTCACTGTCTTGGGCGCTTCTTACACCTTTCCCTCATGGAAGATGAATAATGTAAGCCCACCCCCAAAAAAAAAAAACCAAACTCTATATTTGTATTCATTTCCATTCATTCATGATTTTCTATAATTTGTTTTCCTTTGAATGTCACTACAAAGTTAACTTTTGCAGGTGCCACACACAACTTTCCTGCTCACGCATGTGTGCTTCTTGTTTTACCACGTTTCATCAAATATGACGCTACGTAGGCTTCAACATTCTATCAATCACCTGCCAGAGAAAACACAGTGGCTTTTTAAGGCTGGCTGGATTCTAGCTTTTTCATATTTTATAGCATATCTCGAGACCTTAGCCATTTCCAATGTAAGTGGTAATGGTATTTCTGAGGGGATACAAAAAGAAGAATAAAGAAAGAAGAAAAGAATTCTCCATATGAAATTGCTATTATGTTTATCTTAATAAACTCTTCAAAAATGTAATGAGGTTATTAAGATTTACCCTTTGTCATGGTCTTGTGCAGTTTCCATATTACGAGTTTGTGGATCGGGATTCTATGTACAAAGTTGGCTCCTTGTTCTATGCAATTTATTTTCTGGTCAGCTTCCCAATGTTTTTAAGGTAGGTAAAAAAAATTCAGAGAAAAATTTGAAAGCAAAAAACCCATTCGTGTTTTTTTTTTTTTTTGTTATGATGTTGTGCAATAATGTTTCAAACATAATGCATTGTTATTCTCAATGCACAGGATTGATGAGAAGCCAGACAGGAAATGGAACTTGGGGCGCGTGGCTGTAGATGCTTTAGGTGCTGCAATGGTTGTGACTATTATACTCGATTGGTGGCGCATTTTTCTTGGCCCTATTGTTCCTATTCCGCAGTCTCAGCAATGCCTTCAACCCGGATTGCCATGGTTTGACAGAAATGCGTGAGTTAATTTCAATGGTTTGCACGATCCAGTACAAATGGAAATTTGTCTCTTCTAATGGCATTAATTTTAGACAGATCTTGTTAACTTGTAACTCTAGTCGTTCATGCCCGCATCATATATGTGTCAAATATAGATGTGTACCCTTCTGCATGTTGGGTAGACAATATTGTACAAGACACGGTGGATAGTAAAAATAAGATTTTCATTTTTTTTTTTTTCCTTCCTTCGTCCCCTATGTCCTTCCAAATACACCAAGCATCTCATGGTATGTATTGCCATATGATAATTTTAGCCCTTTCACTAATGCAATGTGCAATTCCTAAAGCAGTATTCAAATATTTGGATTAAAGAGTACAATGCCTTCGAAAGACCCACAGCTTTTTGTATGAGATATTAAACAATAGCGAATAAGAATTTAACTTCCCCCTCCCCTCATACCCCCACCCCAAAAAAAAATGTACTATTTAGCATGAGATGTCTCACGGAACAAATTCTCATATGTTTGTGCTAATTTTATAGTTGGTTAGATACAATTAATTTAAAAAAAAAAAAAATCTTCACCATAATTTTCAACAATTCATTATCTTGATTTGAACTTTTTTATATATTTTTTTAACACATTTCTTCAATCTCAAAATCTATGCTCTGAATGCAAACGAATTTCACATTATAGATGATCTAAAGCAGCCATCTATTTTTGTTTATTAATAAACAGAAACTTTATTGAATTTTAACCAACTCTCAAACGAATCAATGCCCAGAATACGTTCAGAGGTACAATGAAATATGATTCGCCATCAATAATATTCAAAGTCTCTCTCAAAAAAAAAAATCAAGGTCTCTAATAATAAAATACTATAATTTCCAATGAATTTGTAATGCTAAAAGCTCGAAGAACGAAACGAAATTGCTCTCTCACAAGAAAAGTTAATGTCAGTAGAAAAAAGAATGATTAAGTCGTAACTTAAACACTTATGTTAATCGATCGATGTATAAATTATAGATACTTGGCCAGGTAGCTCCTCATTATCTTTGAGCGCAAAGGTAACATCATCACTGTCAGCAAGAAAAATTAAATAACCACAATTAGTACATGATCCTCTATAAATTTTGCAAATACTGCTGTATATGGCTCTCACTACACCAACCTCCAAAAGTTGAGTTGCAATTTTTGCAATTTGTGTTTTGCAGCTGGCTCACACAATAATATCCTACACTCTCAAAGCTTGCATCTGGAGATAAAAATAGAAATGAGATAGTTCATCAGTGCTCCATCTGTAAAAATAATCTATTGAGGGTTTCGAGTAGGTTGTTATCTTCATCATGATGAATCTCACGAGATCGCTGAGAACCAAGTCCATCTGTAGCTCCAGAATTTTGCTCCTAGTAAAAAAGAGACGTATATTAAGGGCACGTATATTAAGTGCTTGTTTACTATAAGAAGGATTACACGTGTGTTTATATAAATAACATATCTAGTGGGAGAAGGCTGTTGTCCAAGTATATCCCTCAAGTCTTGGATGTAAGTATCTAGGATTACCTCTGCTTTCCTAAGCAACGGGACAAACTTTCTCCTGTGTTCTCTCTTAGTCTCCTGATGGGTTGGTAGAAGATTTTTGTGGACTTCAAGCTAATACATTAAAAAAACAACATCGTTTTGATATTAATACATATTAATGTATCAAATAAAGTGATGACTAAAGATCAAATCATGACTTACAAACGGATCGTCCAAAATTGTTTTAACTTCATATTGTTCAAGTACACTCGTACATTTCCAGTTTAGCATTCTCAAGACAGTAGCCTCAGATTTCTTTGTTGCAAATGCATTTGCGACTCCTAGAATAGCCTTGAAATGCCACATTTATATTCATTTTCAAATATATAATAGCAAGCCGTCAAATACATAAGTTTTCTATATTTACCACTAATGCATACGGAAACCCCTCGACACTGCACTGGTACGTTCTCTTGTTCTTTTCTTTGAAGTTAATAGCCAATTTCATCCATTCTCCAGTGAATGTGTATAATGTGTGCTTGTAACACCTTCGCCTCCATAGATATGCATTAAATAAATCAAGATCGTTCGGCATATTTAAAACGAGTATATCAATAGATGTATAAGAATGGAAAAATAACCCGACCCGCCCATAATGGGTAGGAGTTTTTCCTACCAGCGGGTCAGCGGGGCGGGTTTGGGTTTGGTCCCGTGACCTGTGGCGGGTCGCAGGTCGGTGGTGACCCCATCCAAGCCGACCATTTTTTTTTAAGACATCGAGGGTCCCAATTGTTACATTTATTGCATTGTAATAAATTTGCAGAAAGTAGCTATTGGGAGGAGAAATTAAATATTGTTCTTGTAAAATTACCTAATTAGACTCTCGAAATGTTAGTTAGGTTGAAAGATAAATCTTTGGGCACGTCCATGCGTCGAAATCACATTTTAGTTAGGTGGAGGTGTGAATTTTGACAAATTTACAGACATGTTTTATTATTACTTTTTTTATATTGTATTATTTATTTGTATGTACATTTTTATTTTTAATCATACAATATGTGTTTATTGTGTAGGGAGAAGTGTAAAAATAAAATATATATTCGAGTCAACAAGCGGGTCAACAGTCTGACTCGTGTCGACCCGAACCTGGCCCTACCCGAATCCAATTGTTCGCGAGTCGCGGGTTGGGTTTTGGTCTGGAAAATTTAGGCGGGTCGGCCATGGAATCGGCTAACCCAACCCGTTGCCATCTTTATACATGTATTATAGTATTTATATTTCAAAACTATTTCATAAATAGAGATTAAATCGAGTTTATCTTCGTCATCCTCGTCCTTGCAGCAATCAAAAGCATCCTTTCAATGGACTAGTGTAACTGTCGTTGCACCACCAAAATATTCTTCTATCAATCAATACGTATTTTTATTTTTGTCTTTATACAACCCCTTATCTGGTTGATTCAAGCCCGTAATGAGTGTAGACTAGTGATTCAAGTCCGTAATGAGTGTAGACTCGCGAAATAAAAATCGAGTTACCTTATTGTCCCCTAGTCTTAACCATAACTCATTCTTGTTGATAGATATAACTAACCTCATCAACAAACTATGTAAGATTTGACCAGATATTTGCAGCTCCTTTATTTTACGAAGTAACTTTCTTTCTTTGATGGTCTTTTTCTAGTTCCTCATAAACGGTCTTCACGTTGTCAGTGCTTGATATAATCCTGAATGGCCATCTCTTCAGTTCGGCTAGGAGACTCAGGTCTGCCTTGGACCTAACTCCCGAGTGGCCAACTCTTCATTTCAACCGGGAGACGAAACTCTTTAATGGCCGGCTCTTTAATTTGGACCCAAGGCCAACTCTCGGATGGCCAAATCTTCATTTAACTCGAAGACGAAACTCCTTAATGACCGGTTCTTTAATTCGGCCTGGAGACTCAAGTCCATCTTGGGCCCAACAAAATAAATGGTCATTTCTTTTATGAAACGGTTGCATCTCAAGTACACTCGTACATTTCAATGGTTCCATTTTAAGTACACATGTACATTTCCAGTTTAGCATTCTCAGGACAATAGCCTCAGATTTCTTTGTTGCGAATGCATTTGCTGTTAGAGCTTTAAGAGGTTTGTATAGAAATAGACATGTAAAGTGTCCCATATAGGAAATGTAAAGAAAAAGTTGATGGTTTATAAGTGTTGATAATAAACACATATTAAATTTGATTAATAGGACATTTGAGTGGGCTTTGTGAATGGGCATTAGTCCATGGCCATTTTATAACTAAATTTAAATATCAAAGACTGAGCCTTGAGTTCTTGGGGATTCTTAAGATAAGAACCCATTATCCGTTTTATTTAATTTTTTAAATTTGAAAGGATACAAACGAGCAGATGCATCTCTGTGTGAATTGCCGCATCCCTTGGCGAAGAGACAAAGCACCCATTCGTCACTATAATTGGAGGAGAAAACCGAGAATCAAAGCATCCTTTTCCAATAGAGGAAAACACTAAGTAAATCCGCCCGGACCAATAATCGGCATACTAGATTATTTGGCAACAGATTATTGAATCCTGGTAACAGACGTCCGAAGAACTGCAAGCATAAGAGTAAGGGCCAATTTCTGTTATAGGACATAGCGTTTCCACTAGCCTCAATCTACTAATTCATGTCGGCATCGTTGTAATTTTATTCGTGTATTATTTCTCAATTTGATTACAAATTTTACTGTCTTATTTCGTCGTGATTTCTGCAATTTACTGTTTTTTTTTTTTCCTAAAGGGTTCTAACATTTGCAACTCCTAGAATAGCCTCGAGAGGCTACATCTATAAAAATTGTATATTCATTTCCAAATATATAACAAGAAGTCGTCAAAGACATAAGTTTTCTATATTTACCACTAATGCATATGGAAACCCTTCGACACTGTACTGGTACGTTCTCTTGTTCTTTTCTTTGAAGTTAATAGCCAATTTCATCCATTCTCTGGTGAATGTGTATAATGTGTGCTTATAACACCGTCGCATCCATGGATATGCATTAAATAAATCAAGATCGTTCACTATATTGAAAACGAGTATATCAATAGATGTATTATAGTGTTTATATTTCAAAATTGTTTCATAAATATAGATTAAATCGAGTTTATATTCATCATCCTCGTCCTTGCAGCGATCAAAAGCATCTACCTATCTTCGCACCACCAAAATATTCATCTATCAATCTATACATGTTCTTAATTTTGTCCTTGAACAACCCTTTATCTCGTTGATTCAAGTCCATAATGAGTGTAGACTAGCCATTCAAGTCCGTAATGAGTGTAGACTCCCGAAATAAAAATCAAGTTACCTTATTGTTTCCCAGTCTAAATCATAACTTATTCTTGTTGACAAATCTAACTAACCTCATCAATAAACTATGTAAGATTTGGCAAGATATTTGCAGTTCCTTCATTTCCTAAAATTTACGAAAGCAATTGGTAAGTAACTTTCTTTCTCTGATGCTCTTCTTCTAGTTCCTTACAAACCACCTTCACATTCCCAGTGCTTGATATAAACCTGAATGGTCAGCTTTTCAATTCGGCTAGGAGACTCAGGCTTGCCTTGGAGCCAACTCCCAAATGGCCAACTCTTCATTTCAACCCGGAGACAAAACTTCTTTATGGTTGGCTCTTTAATTTGGCCTGGAGACTCATATCCGCCTTGGGCCCTCCCGAATGGCCAACTCTTCATTTCAACCAGACGAAATTCCTTAATGGCCAGCTCTTTAATTGGGCCTGGAGACTTACATTCGTCTTCGGCCGAACAAAATAAATGGCCATTTCTTTCATGAAACAGTTGCATCTTTATCTTTCTTATTTTAACTACTTTCTCAATTGTCTTTTTATTTGTAAATGAAAATGGACGTTGAAATTATCTTCTTGTTTTAATATGTTCCTACGCCTTTGACTTTGAGTTTTTTTGTCAGAGTTTTACAGAATGGGCGTACCTATTTATGGGACTTGTTTCAGCACTGCCTGCTTTCATTTTACCATTGATTCTGGTTGGCAAGGTGAATCAGCACTTCTAATTTATTCATATTTTATTTAGAGAAGAAAATCCAAGATATTAAGCCTCATTTTAGTCTGAAAATAACAGGATTCTCCATAATGATGCATTGGATATTAAACTGTCATTTTTCGTATTCTGTAACCTTTTTTCTCCTTCACTCAATTTGCAGGCTAATAGCAATATTTGTTGGAATGATCGTTATTGGGTAAAGGTAAGTACTCTTAAGTAATCGATCCCCATTGCTAATCTCTGAGGTTGTTATCCCAAGACATACTGATAGTGCTTCCCAGTATGCTGACAAAGATCTAAGCTAAAATGTTGAGCCAATTTCTCTATTAGATTGAACCGCATTCTAATTCTAGAAAGTAGAAACCCCATTCCAAAATATATCTCCCCTTCTGCATAATAAATATGGAAACATGCTTTTAGGTTCATATGGCAAAAGAAACCAACTTTTTCTTTTCTTTTTCCCCTTTTACTGAAGTTATCTTACTAACAAACTTTGTCTTGCTCGCAAAAGATAAAAAGCGAAAGGAGCCTATGAATGACAAAAAGTGAAAACTCCAATTATTTCATAGGTAAAAGCATTTTGATGTTGCACCAAAATTTATTGTTATTTTTATCATGTAGCTAACTGCTACATACTAAATGAATCATTATTCAACTGTTAGACTAATGAAGTTACCGAATGGTAGTTTTTGATTTGTTTACATTGAGCGTTACTACGAAATTGCTATTTTGGCAGGTGAATTTCTGGATCATACTTTTCAGTTATGTTGGAAATTACTTCTGGACCCATTATTTTTTCACTATCTTCGGCTCTTCTTACGCCTTTCCCTCATGGAGGATGAATAGTGTAAGCCCCCTCCTCCCCCAAAAAAAAAAAGAACCAAACTCTATATTTGTATTCATTTCCCTTCATTCATGATTTTCTGTAATTTGTTTTCCTTTGAATGTCACTACAAAGTTAACTTTTGCAGGTGCCACCCACAATTTTCCTACCCACGCATGTGCGCTTCTTGTTTTACCACGTTTCATCAAATATAACACTACGTAGGCTTCAACATTCTATCAATCACTTGCTAGAGAGACTCAGTGGCTTTTTAAGGCTGGCTGGATTATGGCATTTTCATATTTTATAGCATATCTGAAGACCTTAGCTATTTCCAATGTAAGTAGTAATGGTATTTTTGAGGGGAAGCAAAAAGAAGAAAGAAGAAAAGAATTCTCTCTATGAAATTGCTATTATGTTTATCTTAATAAACTCTTGATAAATGTAATGAGGTTACTAAGATTTACCCTTTGTCTTGGTCTTGTGTAGTTTTCATATTACGAGTTTGTAGATCGGGATTTTATGTACAAAGTTGGCTCATTGTTCTATGGAATTTATTTCTGGTCAGTTTCCCAATGTTTTTTAGGTAGGTAAAAAGAAATTTAGGGAAAATTTTGAAAACGAAAAATCTGATTGTGTTTGTGTGTGTTTGTTTTTTTTTTTTTTTTTTTGTTATGATGTTGTGCAATAATGTTTCAAACATAATGCATTGTTATTCTCCACACTGGATTGATGAGAAGCTAGATAGTAACTTGGGCCGAGTGACTGTAGATGCTTTAGGTGCTACAATGGTTGTGACTATTATACTCTATTGGTGGCGTGTTTTGCTTGGCCCTATTGTTCCTATTCCAATATCTAAGCAATGCCTTCAACCCGAATTGCCATGGTTTGACAGAAATGCGTGAGTTGATTTCAATGGTTTGCATGATCCAGTACGAATGGAAATTCGCATCTCTTCTTATAGCATTAATTTCAAACAGATCTTGTTAACTTGTAACTCTGGTCGTTCATTCCCGCGGCATATGTGTATCGCATATAGATGTGTACCCTTGTGCACGTTGGGTAGACAATATTGTACAGGATATGTTGGACAGTAAAAATAAGATTTTCAATTTTTTTTCATTTTTCTCCTATTTCCTTCCAAATATAGTAGACATCTCATGGTATGTATAACATATGATAATTTTAGCCCTTTCACTAATGCAATGTGCAATTCCTAAAGCAGAATCAGGAATGTTCTCATGCACGTAAGTGCGCCATAACTATGGTGCTCTCGGGGTGATTTACGGTCACATACGACTTCTATTTTGAAATCTAAGACTAGATCTAGATCCAGCACGATAAAGCGGCGCTCTAGCAATTCGAAAAATTTTCCAACCGCCACGATGTCGCTATAAAATTTTTTAAATTGTTAGATCTCCGTCTCATCGTATTAAATTTGGATCTGATTTCGGATTTCAAAGCAGAGGTCATATGCGACCATAAATCACCCTGGAAACACTATAGTTACGGCACTCCCATGTGCATAAGAACAAGCCTGAGAATCAGAAATATTCTCATGCACCCGATTGGAGTAAAGAGTACAATGCCTTTCAAAGACCTGCAAACAATAGTGAATAAGAATTTAACTTTTTTTTTCCAACAAGTGTACTATTTAGCTTTAGATGTCTCATGGAACGAATTCTCATATGTTTGTGCTAAGGCCATCTCCAATTTGGAGTCCAGCTCTAGTACCCACTGTGGGTACCTTACGGTACCCACAGTCGGTGAAAAAAAAATTTTGGAGGTCGGGTGAGATCCCCCGCCATCAGGGGGCAGTTATGTATTATTCATCTAACTTAACGTAGATTCCAAAAAAAATTTTAAAAAAAATTTGTAAAAAAAAATTTTTTTTGCGTGCTAACGTGGCGCCACGTCAGCGTGGGGATTGGCTTATGTTCCCCACTGTGGGGAACAGAGCCAATCCGCTCCAATTTGTGTGCCAGTATAGAGAGAGTAAAGAAAGATAGGAAGAAGATGATTATTTTATTTAAAGTGAATGGAAAGATGTGTAGGGAAAAAAGGAGAGAAAAAAAAGAAGACAGAAATAGAAATAAATTCAAAAATAATAATAAAATAGTGTGGAAGAATTCTAGACGGGCGTTTATTTCTAAACGTGGTACGAGAATCTATAAAGAAAAAGTAAGATAGTTAAGATAAAAGTAATTAAAAAATAAAAGTAGGCCCCCACTATCTTTTTTCTTCCCATCTCTCTCTATTGTCCCAGGTGCAATTGAAAGTAGCCATTGGAGATGCCCTAATTTTACAGCTGGTTAGATACAATTAATTTAAAAATTCTTTTTTTTCTACACCATAATTTTCATCTATTCATTATCTTGATTTGAACTTGTTATTTTTTGAAAAGATCTTGATTTGAACTTTATATATATTTTCAACACATTTCTTCACACTTCAAAATCTATGCTCTGGATGCAAAATAATCACTTTTTATATTGCTTAATGTTATAAAAGTATAGAAACAATAGAGAGAATTTAGAGAGAATGAATTCTAAGGAATTCTCAGGAATGAATTTCATTAATAACTGAAGCCCTATTTATAGGAAAACTTCGAATGTCACAATCGTAATTACATAATTTCATCAAGGGTATAATAGTCATTCACATATAATAATTACATCTTTTACCAAATTATTCCTCCATCAAATTATTCCTCCACCAAATTATTCCTCATAATTCATAACCACCACATTATTCTCAATTATTCATAACACCTAATAATTATTGTTCAATTATTATTCATAACACTCCCTTGAATATTATTAATACAAAATGTACGGGACTGTTTGGAGAAAAAACCCGGTGGGAAAAAACTTCCAAACCGATTCTGAGGATAGCTTGGAGTGGTTATATCTCGCTTCATCAAAAACATTGCTCCCGATGTCTATCAACGGCATATGAGTATTCACGTCTTTGCCTCGTTAAAACCTTGTCAAGAAAACCGGTGGGAAAAAACTTGATCGAAGGAAAAAGAACAATTGCTCCGCTCGATTTCATATCTTGAGAACTGATATCTTTACTTCTGGTAAATGATTTCAATATCATCATCGTTTGGATCTAAAGCATTAGCTCCATTATAACTTGATCCAATAGATACACTGTATCAATTTCTCATATCGTTCTCAATATACCATGAATATGCCTCGTTAAAACCTTATTAGGAAAAACCCAGTGGGAAAAACCCTAATGAAGGAAAAAGAGTACATTATTCATGTGAATACGCCTTTAAAGTTGCCTCATTAAAAACCTTGCTAGGAAAACCCAATGGGATAAAACCTCAGTCAAGGGAAAAAGAGTGCAACGCGTATTTTATACAAGTATGCTGCAAGCATTTCAAAATCTTTCATACATTTGTATGAGTATCATATACATTGGTTTTATACTCTTCGTTCATTTCGAGTGCATCAATTTTCTTACACAACTACAAAGCACTCACCATGAACACATGTCTCCAAACACACAATTTAAAGCATATAAATTCATAGTAAAAACATGTAAACATATAAGTAAACCTTCATAACTAACTAACACTTAAAATATATCATTTAACATTTAATACTCACTTAATAGGTTATTTCATTCCCAGGGGCTTAGCTCACCCTTTAGGGTACTCATAAATACGGGTTTAGCTCATCCGATCCTTTAATTTCCTTTTTAAATTTTACTACACACACGATCGGTAATTTAACTTTCATGAGCATGCAACATATAATGACCACCATGCTTATCTTTAAACTTGAGCAATAGTCATCATCATCTCATCATCTCATAAGTTAAGGATTTCACATTCACCATTTATCATCTTCAATATATCTCAATATTTTCATTATCATTGATCATATGTAGCGCTACATTTTCATATCGTGTCGACACATTTCAATTTCATTTCTTTCCCCATATCGACATAACTTATCGAGATATCTCATTATCAATCCTCTTGTAGGATTACACAATATAGTTATGTCTATATACTCTTCAAGAGCATATGCCTCCGTTATTAAGACCATCTTTTGTAATTTGCTTTGATATATATGTTTGGGGAAATATCAACGCTTCAAGGCGCTAACTTATCAAAGCATCGTAGCTGATATATGTGATTGTTCATAGCCTTTCATGCATCTTTGAACTTCAAGTTCGTATTTCAATTTCGAGGATATAACATGATGCATTTCACATATTATTTTCAACCTTTAATACTCCCCCTCATACTGAGAAAATTTAGAACACCAAAACTCATACAGTTGGTATGATTTTAATCATATATGTTCTCATCATTCAGCCTTAATATGGGAATTTAGACCGTTTGCATTCTATTCTCGATATCGGTAATTTATTTGAGGACTTTAAATAATTTGCCATATAATATCCCACTTGTATGCGCATACTCAAATCCTTCAGGGATTTATTCAAATCATTGGGATATATATATATTTACTAGCTTTATCATTAAATCTGGAAATCATGCTCATATAGTGAGCAAATATTTAAATAAATTTCAAATTTCGAATCATAGACACATGTGACTATCTAGTGGATCCATATCATAATATCTAGTAGTCCACATGGAGGATGAGTGGGCCCATATTTCTCATCCTTTATTCCAGATATATTTGGGATTTATTTCCAATATTGGCTAGTAATGATTTCATCATTTATCGAGAACAATCATTGAAGAATTCCTTTAATTCTTCACTTAAAATATTGATTTCAATAATTATTTAAACCAGGATGGTCAGTCCGATTTTGCAAACGAGTATTATTGAACTTCTAGTTCAGTAAATTCTTATATCGATTTCACTAGTATCTGTATAGTGCTCAATATGATTTATCATAGAAACAATTCACCGACATATTTCATCATCTTTTGGTGACATTATTGTCTACTATGCTCAAACACTGAGTTACTGACTCATACGCATCACATCCGGCTATTATTTAATTCCGAAATCGTAGCTCTTACGCTTCATATTATTTATTTAAAATCGGAGTCTTATTTCATACGCATCGTATTATTCTATAAATAAATCATCAAAATTATTGCAAAATTCATCCTAACAAGGGTCTATACATTATAATGGATCATATGCTCTCAAATCTTCGAAAATACTATCCATCACTATCGATCAAAATCCTAAAAAGGATTTATCGATGTAAATTTGGAAAGATTAAGGATGCTAATGAATAAGGGTATCCCACAAGATATCCGATGCTTGATTGAAGCAAAGGTTCGATTATCTGGTGAAGTTTCAATTCCCTCTAAATACATGCCTGGTATGGGTAAAAGTAGTTTTTCAAAGAAACGGAGAGCAAAAAGATTAGGAGGATGCTACAAGTGTGCTCGGTGGACATGTGACACTCGATGTAAATCGTGGGGTACTTGTCCGTAAATCGAGAAGATAAAATAGCATTCATTAAGGATGGATTGAGTAAGGAGCCTTTGGATGATATTCAACAGGCTCTTGAGACACATCCTAGTGGACACGTGCAAGGTGAACTAATGGCCTTATGGGCCAAATTCAAAGATCAACAAGCACTTTATAGTCTTGAAATACTTACTTTAAAAGATCCAGTTTGTAAATTTAGTAGAATAACTTAGTATAATGATTTTCCCATATTTATGTAAGGCAAATTTATGTAATATAGAAGATCAATATTTTTCTTTTATTTGTAAATATCGTTTTTCGATTTTTGATTTTTTTTTATTTTCTATCACCGACAGATATATGTCATTTTCACTTAAATTTTTTTTTTTTGCATTTTTTCTCTTTCATATTTGTCAAAAAGTAAATAGTGCACTCAATTATTGGTTTGAACATTTTTCTTTAAATAGAGGGATTCATATATCTCTCATGTTCATACATTAAAAGTATAGTGTAAAAAGAGAGATAGGAGTAGAGATGGATATGGAGATTTTAGAATCATCTCATACAAGTCAGCCTTTACCTCGCCAGATTAAAACCGTATGTATTCTTGGTGGATCTAAACTGGTAGGCCATATCCAATATGTGGATATGGCAAACCGACTAAATAAAAAGAGTTAGGGAAACAAGAAATCAATATACTATATGGAGGAACCAACAACAAACTTTTAGCTAGACTTATAATGGCCGCACCATCATGGGGAATAAGAGTTTCGAGTGTAATACCTTTTCATCTAGTTGGATCTAATACTCGAATTGGAGCCAGTTCTACCATGGGTCCAGCAGGGTTGGGGCTACAAGCGCAATCCATCCACAACTGCATGATGTATATGATGAATAATAGTGATGCTTTCATTGTCCTTCCAGGCGGCTACAACACACTGGAGGAAATATTCAATATAGCCTCGTTGGCACAGTGGAACTTTCATGTCAAACCAATAGGTTTGTTGAATATTAATAATTTCTTTGATGGCTTACTAGCGTTTCTAGATCAGGGTGTAAATAATAAGTTTATCTCTCATTCAGCGAGAAAAATACTTATCTCTCGCTAGATCTTGTTGATGAACTACTCATCAAATTTCATGCATATGTTCAAGAATCTGGAAGCCCAGGTTAAAGTCGATCCACGAGACCCTTTGGTGTCAGCGAAAAAGAAATTCGGGATCCTTTAAATATTTCATTATGAATCCTAATATTGATGGTGGCAGAGTTACTGAGTATTTATACTCTCGAGACGCATCCCTCATTTATGGATTCAGTATGTATTTTCTTTTTGCATTTCTATATTTTCGAGTGTTTAATGCCATCTTTTGATATTCTCAATATGTTCCACTTCGGCTGTTTTTTACTTCTTCTGGAGTAATAATAATATCATATTGGCTTTATTCAAATACAGAAATCTAGTGATTATGCTTCTTCAAGAGCATTTTATTCTCATATTAATACAATCTCATATCATCGATAAGATTACTTCATATAATTTCTCCATGCGATATATTTTCTTTGATTTATCAACATGGGATCTATTGAGCATTTTATTTTCATCTATTTATCCAATGGTGACTTCAAGTACCACTTGTTCAATTTTCTCCATTAATATTCGATATATATGGGGAAGTAATTTTATTCTCATCGTCTACTACTTCGAGAGTATGATTAGAATATTTGATCAACTACTTCTTCTGGAGTAGGATTCGTTATAACCAATCGTGTAGTATAACCCACCACATTGGAAATATGCACACCAATCGTGTGGTATTACCCACCACATTGGAAATATACTCAAACTATAAAGTGCATAAATTTAAATTGCAAAAATTAAATTTCCTCCAATAGGTGGTCGAACCTACCTTATGGGAATTATTGCAATAAATATAAATCTACGGAATTTAAATAGCAAGAATTAAATTGCATAATATTAACTACTTCTTCAGGAGTAGGATCTGCTTAGTAGAAGGTATTACTCATCACTTAGCATATAAAGTGCAGAAATATATAAAACCTTCCGTTTAGTGACGGTTGAACCCATCATCAAGTAGGAGGTATTGCAAAGAATTAAATTGCAGAAATAAAGTGCGAGAATTAAATATTGAATCGCTTCTACGGAGCAAATTTGTTCTTCTAGAGCAAATACTCATTACTTCTACAAGAGCACACTTATCCTTCTAGAATAAGTACATTGTGTAATTGAACTCTTCGGGAGTTAAAATAATATTCCGATCTTTTAACTCAAATGGATTTCAAGCCATTTTATATAATCAATGGATTTAGAATTTCTTCATGAATATTCTATCCATTTTTCACTGTCGTCAAAATTAGGTCGGTTTTACCCTAAGGGTAAAATTGTCCATTCCAATTCGTAAAGGTAAAATTGTCAAAAATATTTTATCAATATTTTACGATTTGAAAATTATCTCCTTTCTACTTCAATTTATCAATATCAAAATATTCAATGACTATTTTGTAACTTTTTCAAAAGTTGGTGTACTGATTTGTAATTTTTGAAAGTTTGATAATAACATATTTCAAAACGAGTTATTACCCTATCAATATTGGTGTCAAATCGAAGCTCTCGTTAAATCGAGTATAATGGAGTCGAGAAAATTTGATTTTGATAATGTATGCTCCTTATATCTCGAGAAAACGAATATTATAGTTTAATATATTATTATATTATAAAGTAATATAATATATATACCTTTTTCCTTTTTCTTGGGAGAAGAATTGAATACGCACGTATTTCCTCCATTTCAATTCTTGAATTGCCCACAACTCTTTGTCTCGTGATAAATGTTTTGTGAGTGATTGGGAAGATAGAGAGAGTGAGACGTGAGAAAGTGGGAAAAATATAAGAGAGAAAAGAAAGATAAGTATTGATTGGAGATGGATTAGGTTATTTATAATAATTCGGTTTACGATCTGAAGATACATCATCTATAAGATGCATTGTAGAAAGCATACTCCTTCATATTACTCAAATGGCTGAGACTCGATAACGTGTTATAAAAGTATAAACAATAGAGAATTTAGAGAGAATGAATTACAAGGAATTCTGGGAATGAATTTCATTAATAACTGAGCTCTATTTATAGGAAAAGCTTGAATTAAGACAATCGTAATTACATAATTTCATCAAGGGTATAATAGTCATTCACATATAATAATTACATCTTTTACCAAATTATTCCTCCACCAAATTATTCCTCATAATTCATAACCACCACATTATTCTCAATTATTCATAACACCTAATAATTATTGTTCAATTATTATTCATAACACTTAACACATTTCTTCACATTTCAAAATCTATGCTCTGAATATAAAATAATTTCACTTTTTATATTTTTTAACACATTTCTTCGCATCTCAAAATCTATGCTTTGAATGCAAAATAATTTCACATTATGGATCAAATCTTTACAATCAAGTAAATATTTCATCTTTGAGTTTTTATATTTTTAAACACATTTCTTCATCTCAAAATCTATGTTCTAAGTGCAAACTAATTTCACACTATAGATGATCTGAAACAACCATCGATTTTTGTTTATTAATAAACATAAACTCTATCCAATTTTAACCAACTGTCAAACAAATCAATGCCCAGAATATGTTCAGAGGTACGATTAAATATGATTCACCATCAAGAATATTCAAAGTCTCTCAAAAAAAAAAAAAAAAAAGAAAGAAAGAAAAGAAAAGAAAAGAAAAGAAAGGAAAGGAAAGGGAAAGGAAAAGAAAAGAATATTCAAAGTCTCTAATAATAAATTGTAATTTCCAATGAATTTGTAATGCTAAAAGCCCGAAGAGTGAAACGAAATTGTTCTCTCACAGGAAAAGTTAATGTCAAGCAAAAGGAATAATTAAGTCATAAATCAAACACTTCTTTTAATCGGTCGATGTAGAAATTACAAATACTTGGCCAACCAAGGGAGGTCCTCGCTATCTTTGAGCGCAAAAGTAACATCATCACTGTCAACAAGAAAAATTAAATAACCACAATTAGTACATGATCATCTATAAGAAATCTACACCTGCCACGGGTAAGAAATGAACTCAAATTCCAATACCAGAATTCACGTCCTCAAGTCTCATCAACCAAAAAGAGAAAATTTTGCGAATACTGCAATAAATGGCTTACTACACCAACCTTGGAAAGTTGAGTTGCAATTTCTGCAATTTGTGTTTTGCGGCTGGCTCACACAATAATATCCTACACTCTCCAAGCTTGCATCTGGAGATAAAAATAGAAATGAGATAGTTCATAAGTAATCGAACTTCTGAACTATTTGAAGTGGATGACATCTGTGTTTGATTGGAAGCTTCCACGGTTTAAATAGAATCAACACATTAAATTCTCAATCCCGAATAACAACCAGGAAAATCACAAAGCATTTTGAAGACCATATCCACTAAAATCTGAAGCCAATACTTCAATGAGTGCTATCAACACCAAGGAGTGGGGGAGAGCATATAATTCACAGCTGAAATGAGATGGTAATGGATATTCTGAAGTAGCTTACCCAACTTTCAGGAGTATGTCGTATCCTGGAAATTGTTCCCCATTGCTTGAGCAGAAACATGAAACAGTCGTAGCCAACTGCATAAAAGAAGCACCCAAAAAATTTTCAGAGCTCCCAATCATTCAACACCCCCGACCTAACTGGACTAGAAGGTACATGAAAAGCAGATTTTTGTTTCTTTTCTCTCTCGGAGGATGGGCGGGTTCAGAAAGGGGGTCTGTGCAATCAGATTCAATTATATAGGATGTGTATTGCATAACATGAAAACTGGCTTGATCATAACCAAAAGCTGCAAGAAAAGCTATAGCAAGTAAACCTTTTCAAATGTGGTTTCACCCATCCCAGTCTTATAAAGTTCATGAACCATAGCAGCCAAGAAGATTTTACTCAGTTTAGAACCACTCCTGATCACCTGAGAAACAAGAAAGCACACCATTGTAATTATTTATGTGAAGCATCATTGAGGTTTTACATGGATCCAAGCAACCACACAAAATTTCGTCAAATTTAAAAGTATGGTAAAATTTGTCAGGGGAAAATTTCTTGTGTAAAGTAAAAAGTCCAGGATTTGACCATGGAACAGTAAATAAAATTCTTGAACCCACTTGAATATGAGGGGCCTGAAACATCTCTTTTATGGAAGCTTCAACATCCGACATACCAACAAGAACCTTCCCTGAAAAATAAGCAAACTGAAAGACTGTCACCAAGCAGAATCCTCTTCAAAACAAGTTTGGGGAAAGCAAGGGAATGACTGTATTCACGCTTTTGCAATTGCTAAAACAAAATAAATTGGATTGTTAATATTTCTGAATCTCAATACGGATTGGCGAGTTATGAACTCGGTGTCATATATGCAGCTATTAGTTATTACCATGAAGGGAATAAATTATTTTGGGAACCATAGCCTACCAACTCATCCTTTTCCCCACTAAAATGAAAATTTCACCAAGCCTTACTTTGTTATTTACTTTCTAGGATTGTGCAAGATGGGTGAATGGAAATGGCAAAAAAGTATTGGAAGATAACTTTGGTAAAGATGATGAAGGAAGAAGCCCTTTACTGTGCCTGTCCCTGCCATGTTCCGGCGATTAACCAACAGTGTTCAGGGCTCCAGGCTCGTATTTTTGAGTAATAACCTGAGGCTAATATAGTGAATCCAAGAGTTCCCTTATGAGAAGCCTCAAAACTTCCTTTTTAAGTACCAAAATATGCACATGGTACACAAGATAATTTAGTTGAGGAATATAAATATACAAAGTGCTATGCATCTTATAAAGTAAAACATGAAAAATCAAAACTGAAGAGTTGAGGGAAAAAAACAAAGGAGAGATCAAAAAGATCTTTAATTGAAAGTGATTTCACAAGCTGAGGTCTTCACCTGCCTGAAATATCTTCTCTAGAAACACCACTAAAGTCTATAACTATAGAACCATGAAGTCTTACTCAGGAACAATCTCACAGCAGAATAAGTTAGGTTGCTATATTGAACTAATTGCTCTTTCTCACTGGTGGAAAATCAAATTCAGCGCATAAAATAGCAGCACACAAGGTTTCCAATTTTAAAAATCTGGAGTACTAGGAATATCAACGATTTTGTCTCTATGAACCACTGAAAGATATCAAGCAAGGGTTTGTAGGATCAGTTGATACAGATACAATGATAACACACATTGCATCCATCACACTGTTTTCTATGAAATTATAGATGCTTTGATAAAGCAGGATCAATCAGATGTAAACAGGAAATGTCATTCTTGTGATGCAAGATTGGTTGTAAAATTACATTTTGAGTTCTTTTTTGGAAGAAAAGGCAATAATGAGATCATAATGAAGACAGGCAATGGATCCCATGAAAGTGGGTAGTACTTGTGAATGTGTTGTAAAATTAACATATGACTTTGATGTCAAATTATAAGGAGATTATCGGTATTGCCAAAGATGCACTAAATGCTGCGGCTAAAAAGGGTTTGTAATTGGTTTGGTGACATCATCAGAGAAAATGATTATCAAATTTGATTGAACAGTAGATAAAGGTTTTTAAACTGAAAAAGGCACATTGAAAATTGTGGTTTGAAACGATGTTGGAGAACTATGATCTTTTGAAAAATCTTAACCAAACATGCTCTAGCCCCATTGGCAGTCCCAATTCGTCCTGAATTCTACAGTGAATGTTGGAAGTATCAATGCTTAATTATATGATACAGTTATTCTTGAGAACCACTACTTATTCTTTATACCCCAAACTCCCCTCTAAGTTTCTAGAGTAAGCTCTCTTCTCCATTTCAGCTGGTTAAGCCATTGATGAAACTCATCAGAAAGACTAGACAGAAACAAGGTAACATTCGAGTTCAAGAACATGCAGGTTTTCATCTCCAGCGATATGTCAAAGTTAGAAAAACAAAAATCATATTCAATGATTTAAGTTAGAAAATATGAAAGCAAAATGAAACCATAGAGCAGTATAATACATTCTACTGAAGAATTACAGTAAAGGAATAACACAGCCAGACATAGAACGTCTTGCCTGTGGCAGCAGAATTAGATCTTTTATTCCGATAATCTGCAAATTCTGCAGCTCGTCTACATATCTCCAATGCACGTCGAGCATCTCCTGACACAGCTGCGACCTGAATTCAGATGCAAGCAGAATCATGAAAGTTTGTTCTCTTTATCAAGTTTAGTAGTAAAGCAAAAAGAGATGTCAATTTTCTATGAATAAATAGCAATTAGACTTACCTTTCTTGAAGCATATTCAATTGCTTGCTTTTCAAAAACATCAATTCCTCTTAGGCGGCTTAAAATTATTTCTTGAAGCTGCTGGTAGTTATATGGACCGAAGCACAGTCTTTGTATGCCCATACGACTAGAGATACGCGGAAGCAATTTCTCTGGAAGATCCATGGTATTTGCTATTCCTGAATTTATTGCAGGCAAGAAGCTCAATAGAAGCAGGGTCAATAATGAAAACTCGATACCAATCATCTGTGGCATGGGAAAGCTCTTACCTATCACAATCAATTTGGAATTTGGCTTGTTAGGCCAATCAAGAATGTTGTACAGAACCTGTTGAACAATTCAAAAGGAAGAGAAGAACAGTGTTGGTCAAGCCTACATATCAACTCTTTGTAAATGTGATGACTTATGGAAAACAAGTGTATTAACTTACGGATTGACTTCTGGTTACAAGAAGATCAAGTTCATCTATGAGGAGAATACAAGGCTTTATCTCCTCTTTCCTACATCTGGTATCATTTGAAAATCTCTCATTCAAGGAATTGAGGGCCCTTTTCCAACCAACCCTGTGTCCACTTAGTGCTTCGTAAATCACCTGAAGCAAATTAGATGTTAGAGACACAAGTTTGGATGCTTTCAGATACTGCAAATACACAAGGCAACCTTTAATCCCTACAGTGTAAATGTTTTCAGGAGAAGCCAATTTTAGACCATTGATCTCCACAAAGCAGTAAGGCTGAATGCTTCCAGCATCAGCCTCGGACTTCAGGTTCCTCATCACGGAAAGAAAGCTCATTGTCTGCAGCATTAGATTAAAGAATACATTGTTCATATTTCCTATGCAGAAAATACCATATAGACAGATAGCTAGCAAAAGAATGCACTATCTGTACATTACTCATTGTAAAAATTTACCTTGCCAGTGCCAGGAACACCGTGAATGTATAGGCACCTTCCCAAACATTGATCATCACATATGGCCCCTTTAATAAATGCAGTTATTTCATCCATTTCCCTGCATAAAGAACAGCATATTGGATGATTGTTCCGCAAAATAGTGGTACTGTAAGTTTCAACTCATACATACTTATCCCTACAGGGTAGAGACTTGGGCAGTGTTGCCAGTAAAAGCGTAGCTTTTGCCTTCTCCAGATCAGTCTGCTTGTGACAGCGAACATGCTCTGGTATTCTTTTTGCCCCAACTTTTTGAAGTCCAAATATCCGCCCCTTCCGCGAGTTCTGAATAAGTAATTCAAAAGCCAGTCAGTTCTATGTTTCAGTCAACAGGAAAATTAGGCGGCACAGAATTAGTTGGCATACTGCAGCCAATGGATGAGCTGGAGATGGTCCAGTTAACAAACTCCTTTTCTTCTCCTCTTCATATTCCATTGCTTCTTCAGTGTCAGAGTCAGAATCTTCACAAGAATTCCAGTCTTCATCACCGTCAGCTTCTTCACCATCCTACCAGGTGAGCATGAACCAATAAATTTCAATGTAGCGGAAAAGCTATGAGGTTGGAAGCATCACTACTCACCTCCTTATTATTGTCAATCTCTGAAATCCGCTTGAAACTGTGCCAGCGTATGTCATACTCATATTCACATAGAAAGACATCATCCCCTTCACTTATTGCCTTGGCATACTCTTTCGGGTCCATTACATAGCAGTGCCTAATGACAGATTCCATCTACAAAATGAAAAGTCATACATTCGTCTCATTTTCCTCCGCCTGCAGAAAAAAGACGTGCATGCCTATATTTCATGAACTTGAATATGTTATTTTCTTTATACTCCTAAGTGTTTGCACCTTTGCATTATTATGAGACAAAGAAAGAGGATAAAGACGAATAAGATGAGTTCTTCAAGGCTTTCAATGTGATATTACTATCGTAGCTACGAGACAACACTAAACAATTATGAAACAATAAAAATGTTTCAGATAACTTGCTGATGCATAATTTGGCTGTAATAAATGAATCCCTAAACAAAGATTGAAAGAACATGCATGTATAATATTTCAATTAATCAACTTGTAATATGACACCAAACCAATGAATAAATGTCACCTCAGCATCAGCAACATCATTTGTTAAATAGAGTTCCCTTCTTAGATTGTGAGTTTGTCTCCCTGAAGACGTCTCTTCTGGAATGATATACCACCGTGCACGATACCAGTAAGTACCATCCAACTCTTGCCATAAACTACACATTTCCAGTCACATAAATTTGGCCAATGCGTTACCACAATCAAATCAAAAATTGAAAAGTGAAAGTGACTCATAAAATGAAATACACAAAGTGACAAAACAGACCTCTCAATACGGGCGGCCCACAAATCGCTCGAAAGCAACTTCTCCCTAGCAGTCCTAACCCTCTTCTTCCCCTCAGGAGGCTCTGGAAATTCCACCATTTCTCCCAATTTTTTGGCCTCACAGAAATTACATATCCAATCCCCTTCTGGAACCTCCCTAAGTGGTGGCTTCAAACACTTCAAATGAAACCCATTCAAGCAATCATCACACTCAATCATAACCCTCCTTCCAGGTGGCTTAAAACATACCCTACACTCTTCCTCTTCAGGGTCCTCCTCATCTGAGCTCGCATCCTCCCTCCTTTTAACATACACATCGTCTCCTACTGCAAATTCACAACCGTCATATACCACCTTCCTGTAATATATCCTCTTCTTAGTTTTAGAAGTATTGCTTTTAGCACACCTCGATACCTTTTTCTTCTCGAGTCCTGTGTGTTTATTTTCAGTAATTTTTCTCTTTTTCTTGGATTCCATGGGTTCTGGTGAGGTTGGGGAGATGGCAAGGGACGGTGATTCGGGGGCATTTTTGTAATTTCCAGACCGCTTGGAAGTGGAATGTGGCGATTTTTGCAGGGAAGACGGTGACGGCGGCGGCGGGGTGGTGGTGGGGGTGAAGCGCGAGGAGCGGCGAAGGCAGGAGTTAGGGGTTGATGTGTGCGGGGTCAAGGGCACAATAAGATGGTCAGGGAGGGAGCTGGTCTGATTTTGCTTTAGATTTTGATTTTTTAGGGGGGTTCCGCTGACGTTCTTGGATCTCTTCGTCTTCGTGGTATCAGCCATGGTTGCAGGTGTTGGAGGCGAGGGGTGGCGGTGGTTTGTTGTGGCGGGGAGCCGCGAATCAAACCGAGCAAGCGACGGGGATGAGGTGCCTGTAGACTGAAGTGAAATTGGCGGGAAAATTGGCTGCTAGTGGCATCCCTTGGAACCTACAACAACATGGACTACCATGAGAAATGTAAAACCATCATTTGGAAACGAGAAAAGATCAATCCAACTTTAATAAAATAAAATAAAATAATTGAGGGAAAAAAGTCATAGGGGGCGAAAAAGGCTGTTACAAATTTCGAAAAACCTTATTTATAACAAAATGATTTTTTTTTTTTTTTCTGAAAGTGGATTTTTTTTTTTTTTTAAACACCGTGTTTGCGTGCCTTCTTTGTCGCATATTTTTAGTGCCAAGTGGTAAGTGTAAATGCCGAGAATAAAAAAAACATTTAAACCACAGCATAAAGAAAAGCTATAAATCCAACTTCAAGTTTCAACCCAAATTCCCAACATTGTCAAATATACTTTTTCTTTTCACATTACAAAGGCAAAATGAATATTTAGTCCTAAATAAAAAAATAAAAATTTCAAATTCTCAATAAGAATTTCAAGTACAATAAAATGAAGAAATCTAAGTACCAAGTATGAAGACGACTAGATGAGAGTCGAAGGCTCAAAGTGCTGTGTTCAAAGCCTCAACGGCCGCGGCCGTGTCTTTGAATTTTCCAGTTGACATTTTGGCTTTGTCAATTGCCAGTGGTCGGACTGAAGGCTAGCGAGTGGTGATTGAAGATTGTGAAGCCGAAGAATTGAAGGTTGAGAGTTGTATATCAAGCGATTAACGAGAGAGAGCCAGAGAGGAGAAAGCTTGATTTCTAATCAAAATTGAAATAATAGTAGGGTGGGACTATTCATACACCACACATTTTTAAAAACATCACAAAAAAACCTCATTTCCCCAAATACTCTTATTATATATATATATATATATATATATATATATATATATATATATATATATTTATTTAAAAAACTGCCACCAATCCCCGTCCACCTCTCCACTTCTGGTTCTCCCAGAACTAGATTTGGTTCTCCAATGGAGAATCAAATGACGTAAAAAGAAAGTAGGGATGGCAACGGGTCGGTTCGGGGACGGTTCAGGCCGAACCACGAACCGAACCGGTGGTTTTTAATCAGTAACCATAATCAATCAACTGTTGGTGTTTAGTTGATGGTCAGTTTGGGATTCTAACCGCTGAACTGCTTTTTTTTTTTAATTCTATATAATTAAACCAAGTGCATGGAGGAGGGTTCGAACTCGGGCTTCTCGATTGCAAGACGCCGCCACTAACCAACTCGACTAACTATCAACTTGTGAATATGATTGCACGATTTAGTAATTATTATGACCTTACACCTATAGCTTCGTCCATGTTAGCGGGTAAACGGTTCGGTTCGGTTTTTTTCCCCGAACCATAACCGATCCGCCCCGGTTCGGGTCAAGAAAATAGCAAATCATATTTGGCCCATCGACCCATCGGTTCGGTTTTTTTCTCCCCGTCCGGTTCGGGTAACCACGGTTTTCGGTTTTCACAGTTTTTTTTGCCTTCCCTAAAAAAAAGAGAGAGAGAGGGGGAGGAGGAGGAAGAGGAAGAAGAACAAGAACTAGATCTTTGATATTGGTGGTTGTTAGTGGAAAAAATTGTGGCCGGAGTTGGTTGATGGTGATTGCCAGAGGTCGCAGAAGATGAACCAAATTTACTTTTTTTCCCCCTTTATTCGGCCAATACTCCCGTTCTGTTGCTAACACGTTGGCAACATAAGTTGCCAACACCCCCATTTTCGGGAAGAAAAAAAAGATAGAGGTCGGGTGAGACCCCCCACTATCAGGGGGCAGTTATGTATTATTCATCTCACTTGACGTAGATTCCAAAAAAAAATTAAAAAAAATATTTTGGCTGGTGACGTGGCGCCCTGTGAGGGCGCCACGTCACACATATTGGTAACATAAGTTGTCAACATATTGGCATTAGATCATTCACCATTCGGCCAAACATGACTGAATAGTTTTTTTGCTTTGCAAATAAGTATGAGAGTATTTTTGAAGCATACTTAGTAATTGATGAGATGTGACTGTGAGTGGCCTCACGCATAGTAGCAACGGTTAGGCACCAGGAAGGTAGCGAAATATCCAATGGGCAGTGAATTGGGGCTTTTTCAATGGGAATTGGGCTAGGCTACTGTGCATTTAGTTTAATAGCAGTAGTGGGCTAGGAAGCCCAGTCCAATCCCCACCAGCTAAGACCCTGTTCTTCTACTCATTTTTATATATTTTTACACATTTTTACATATTTTTACATAGAAATCTCGTGGAACCTACCTATACTACACAAATCTCCACCATTCAATTCCACTTTTTATCTCTCCTATATCACCTCAAAACACATAAAAACGCATAAAAACATACCCTAACACGCGCTAAGCCATTTCCGCAGAAAAAAGGGGGATTTACTGTTGTCGAAAGGGTGGGGCTAAATGCACCCACCCCTTTACTAAATACACCCATTAAACTAAAAAAAATAATAATAATTTAAAAGACTAAGTTGCCCATGCTAAGTGCACTCATATTCCCTTCTTTTTTGTTTTCTTTTTTCGTTTCCTGTTCGCTGCAAATGCAGCGAACATTCTGAAAGCTTGTTCGCTGCATTCACAGCGAACAAGCAAGCAAAATTTGTTCGCTGTGAATGCAGCGAACAAGACTAAAAAAAAAAATTTGAAGAAAAAAAAAATTATCTAATATTTTATTGGTAGATATATTTTTACTATAATTTTTTATAACTATTTTGACAAGTAATTTTGAAATTTCTTTTAAATTTTTTATAATTACTTTGATAATGATAATAAATTTCGAAATTTTTTAATGATACAATAATACCATCCGGTTAGCATAATTTTTTACAATTAATTATGAATTTCGAATTTTTTGATGATACAGTAATTAATTTTATTCCATTGAATATAATTATTAAAAAATCTTTAAATAATTACAAAAAATAATAATAGATTTTTTTTATCGATAATTTTTTAAATTATTTTTAAAATAACGGGGTGCTCGCCATAAACGGAGCGAACACCCAAATGGGTGTTGGCCCCATGTGGGTGTTCGCCCAATTCGCCCCGTCTGTGGCGAACACCCTTTCGGGTGTTCGTTTTCATGCCGGCGAATCTTTTTTTTTTTTTTTGTAGGTAGATGAGAGGGTGGGATAGATTTGGAATATTAAAAAATATTGGTATATAAAGTAAAGGGTTGAGTGTATTTAGCCTCACCCCTGTTATTTTTAAAATAACGGGGTGTTTGCCATAAACGGGGCGAACACCCAAATGGGTGTTCGCCCCATGTGGGTGTTCGCCCAATTCACCCCGTCTATAGCGAACACCCTTTCGGGTTCGGGTGTTCGTTTTCATGCCGGCAAATCTTTTTTTTTTTTTTAAGGTAGATGAGAGGGCGGGATAGATTTGGAATATTAAAAAATATTGGTGTATAAAGTAAAGGGTTGGGTGTATTTAGCCTCACCCCTGTCCAAATTCGCCTTGAAGAATCTCCATATCGAGAACTGTAATAGTGGATTGCCTGGATGCCAAAATCTCAATGTTCATCAAGAAATGCTAAGAACAGTAATGGTTGCTCTCTCTCACTTGCCTCTCACTCCTCTTCTCCCCAAAACTCCCACCTCAGCAATCAAAACTTTATTTTCCCTCTCTACACTGAAAAACCCACGGCTCTTTTGCACTCTTAGACCACTCTCTCCTCTCCCATCCGACCTCAAATCCATTGACCCAAAATACCTCTCATGCTGCCTGCCTGATAAGAAGCCTCTCAAAGTGGCTGTTCTCGTCAGCGGTGGCGTTGATAGCAGTGTCGCCCTCCGCCTCCTCCACGCCGCTGGACATTCCTGTACTGCTTTTTATCTCAAAATCTGGTTCCAAGTAATAAGTTTCCCCTTTCATAGGTGCCCTGTTAAATTCCATCTATTTGGGCTTGTTGTTTATGTATTTTGCTTTGTTTGGTTTGAATTTTTTCTGGTAATTTTTTAGGCCGTGAATTCATGTTGCCAAAAGAAGCACAAATTTAATTCGTAGCAATGACGTATTAATTTCCAGGGATTAAGTCTCGAGTTGAAGTTTTTTGTTAGTTTTGAACCTGTTAGAATTCCCAGTTTTAAGTTTGGATTGTCCAGACACCGACTTCGGCATAAAATATCTCTTTTACAATCAGTTTTGATTCTGACTGAGCAAAAAATTATCATACATTGCAAAACGATTGAGCTAAGAGTGCAATAAAATCCGGCATCAAATGAATTCTTGAGAGCTTGCAGGTTAGCTACTATATAGTACAAAATTTGTCGAAATGGAGGGACTAGGAGATATATAGTGTTGCATCAAATGTTGTTAAGATTAAAACCTCAACCTATTTAAAAATAACTAAAGGAAAAGCAGCATTTACTTTTGAATCCATGCTTTAACTATGTAGGTTTACTTATTTGTTAACAATTTGAAGCTAATTTTACACTGCAGCACATAATAGAATGTATTTATTATCTGTAAAAAGGGACAACATATATATACTTAGGTGATATTGTTCTCATTTGCGTTAAATGCCTGTTTCACTAAGCCACAATTTATATTTGACAACCATTTTGTCCAAGATGTAGATTCTTTATCTATCTAGTCATGTGTATCCTTTTTCTTCTTCTTGCTTTTTAAGCTGGTCAAATGGCTCTTCAGTGTCACAAGACATAATTTGTCGTTCAAAGTCTAACTGGGAGGTTTGTACGATAGTTTGATTGTTGAATTGTTTGAAATGGCTGATTTTGTAGATGTTTCTAACACCAGTCTGTCTATTTCTACTTATTCCCTTCTTCATCCAATTCCTTTACTGTACAATATGCCATTTATCTGTTTAATTAGTATACGATGATATGAGCTCTAATTAAATTGTGATAACTATGTTACATAGGAAGACTTTGAGAACTTTTGGTCTGAATGCCCGTGGGAAGAAGATATGAGATATGCCAAAGCTGTTTGCAATCAGGTTATGCCTTCTCCAGTTTATATTCTTGATTTTATATTAATCATTTTCTTTACCTCGGGATTATTGAGAATCTGCCTTCGATATGAATTACTTGCAACAATTTTCTCCATAAGAGAGCCAGCTTAGCATCTGTAGAAGATGCTAAAATGGATTCATGATAATATTTGTACTGAGGTCCTCGCGTTTGGACTCATTGCAGCCATAGGCATGATGCAGTGGTTTATGCCTAATGTAATTGAACGAATTCAATATTTGCCATGCATCAAAATTATTTTTGAGGCTAAGCTCTATGTTGTCTATGCACTAGGAAAAGTTATTTTATCATGGCTGAGATGCATCTCAACTAAAAGATATGACATAATTATGATTAACTCTTGACATCGTCCCTATTCAAGTGTTTAGTTAAAGATGCTTTTTATTTCAGGTCGATGTACCTTTAGAAGTTGTGCATTTGACAGATGAATACTGGACTAATGTGGTATGTTGCTTTTTTTCCCTTTCTAATCTTGTCTGTACATCTCCATTTCATTCTATATCATCATATTTTTAGTTCACTAGAATTTTATCCTCCATTTGGCAAACAAATGCATAAGTGGTTCATGAGTTTACTCAAAAAGTTTACTCAAAGTCAGCATTAATTTCAACTTCACATTCATAACTACCATTTCCTCACATGTCATGGTAGCAACTACCATTCCTCTTTGAAAACCAGCTATTAAGTTTACCAAATGGATGCTTACTTTTTCGGAACTTCTTGGGTTGGAATGTTATCTTCTAGATGTGCCATTCTCATTGAATTGTTTACCTAATTTGCGAGTAAATTCTACTCTTTGTTACAATTACATGCAGATTGAATTCTTGGGTTTGAAGTGGTTGGTATGGGGGGTCATTACTATCCATTTCAGAGCTTGTTTGGGGAGATTCTTCTAACATCTTCTGGCAAAATCATTTCTAACCACATTTTATCTTTTCAGCTAAACATTATACGAAAAAATCAAATTTCGTTGAAGCATCAAGCATCTCTCCAAACAGGCTCTTAAGCTTTTGAACCCTTATTTTTGTTCTTATTTTAATAGCATTTGGTTGCCATATAATTTTGGTTTGTGCTTCTCCTTAAAAGATGGCTTATTTATCATTGTATACAGGAGGTCGGAGTATGGTCGCTGCCTACTTAACAATCATATGCACTTCGCTGCCTACTTCACAATCATATGCACTTCTTTAACTAACCATATGCACTTTTGGTCATATTGATTTTTCATTTTCAATAACACCACCCCCATGCTTCCTCATCTCCACTTGAGAGGCTAATGTTGTTTTCTAAGCAGATAGGTGTTATTTGGTTCATGTTTCAGGTGTCCTATATCATCGATGAGTATCGACATGGCCGCACCCCAAATCCAGATGTCCTTTGCAATACAAGAATAAAGTTTGGTATATTATTTAAATAATATGAAACAGCCTCTTTTCAGGTGCATTATTTAAATAATAGATTTTTTCTCTCCCTTGTTTTTCCTTCCACACTAGGTGCATTTGTGGATGCCATAGGTGGTATGAATTTTGACTTCATTGCCTCTGGACATTATGCAAAGGTTGTTCATATGGATGGGGATAAAAAGGAAAAGCCTTCTATTTTGGAATTATCAAAAGATATAGTACGTACGTAATAATAGTACATATCTTTCTGTCTTTGTACCAGCTATGGGATCATTGCTTTGATGTTCTTAATGGTAAAGGCATATTCTTATGTCTGCACTTCTCATTTTTTCAGGTTAAGGATCAAACATACTTCCTTTGTCATCTCTCACAATCCCAACTTAAAAGGCTTATCTTCCCCCTTGGATGCATCCCAAAGGTAAGGTGGGAATATTGATTCACGTGAACTTGTTGCTGTGCTTCTGTTTCTTACTTAGCATTTTTTGTTGAAAATTTCAAATTCTGAGAAAATTGTATCTTTCAGTCTGTGAGACATTACAAATAGGTTGTGTGTACCTCCATCCTCAATATTTTCTCCTTGAAACACACAGGAAGAAGTTCGCAGTTTGGCCCACATATTTGATTTACCAAACCAAGACAGAAAGGATTCTCAAGGAATATGCTTTCTTGGCAAGGTATAATTTTCCATCAGATATATGTGGATGATTGTTTGCCAGATTTGTTGATACAAATTAGAGCACATTTGTCCAAACTACTTTTCAAATTTCATTTTCCTAAACTCATTGGCACGTTCTTCAATAAAGAATCATGTTACATGTTTCTCGAGAGCCTTCTTTCCTTTCTAACTACATTAGTTTTTTCCCCCTGAAAAATGGTCAAACAAGCACATAGCTGGGTCTCCAGTGCAGTTTTCTTAATGTACTTCATAGTTGGTAAGAGGATTAATGCATAACCCCGTGGCTTACTACAACCTTGGATTTCCTATCATAAATAATTGGCTAATTGTAGCTTCAAATTTTGGTCTAACTTTCAGTCATAGGTTCTTAAAAAGTTGCATTTCGGTATACTTGAATATAAATATGGGTTGCAGATAAAGTTTAGCGAGTTTGTTGCAAGACACATCGGGGAGGCAGAGGGTATAATATTGGAAGCTGAGACTGGAGATTTTCTTGGAAAGCATCGAGGATTTTGGTTTTATACAATTGGCCAACGTCAAGGATTACGTCTTCCCGGGGGTCCTTGGTATGACTCTATCATGGTATCTCACTAGCATGTATCACACCTTTAGCACCTCTTATCATCTTCATGTGTTGCCCCCATGGCACTGACGTTTGTTTAACAAGGAAAATAAATGAACTTCTCTAACAACTTTCTGATCCTTTTTCACGTCAAATTATATTATTTGTCATTAAAGTCATATACAGAATCATTTTGGTTCAAAGCTTTAACTCGTAATGTCTTGGTGCTGAAATCTTTTATGTTCAGTTCTGAAAGAATAATGCATATTTATTTTCTGGTGCGTTCACTAACAAAAATGTATTTATGCTGCAGGTATGTCGTAGAGAAAGATGTAAAAAACAATGTAGTATTTGTGTCGAGAAACTACTACTCAGTCGACAAAAGAAGGCGTTTATTCCGTGTTGGATCCTTGAAGTGGCTTAGTGGGTCATCTCCAAGCCAGATAAATCAACTTCAATGCAAGGTATTATGAATTTGAATCCTTGTAACATTCATTTTCTGAATATATTGATTTACAACCGATTGTAATTTATCTTCCACTTGCTTGAATTGTTCAGGTTCGACATGGACCAGGTTTCTATGACTGCAGTTTGGAAGTGGAAGTGGATGCAGATGGCCATGAAATTGCAGTTGTAAAACTATCAAAAGATGATCAGGGTTTAGCAGCTGGGCAGTTTGCTGCTTTCTACCAAGATCGGGTGTGCATTGGATCTGGCGTGATCTTGGAGTCATGGGACGACCAAGGGTTTCCTCTTTGTTCGAGGGCTTTTGAGATCGCGAGAATGGAAGATAAATCAAAGCTCGGGAATCCAGTCAAGATAAAGGTAAAACCAGAAATCAGTCATGAAGAATCTGAGCATAAAGAACTAGTCGAGCTTAATTGATGATAATTGGAGATTAAAAAAAAAAAAATCACTACATTTGATAAACAAGTAATAGTTCCAACCAGGGAAAATGTACAGCCTAGATAGATTGTTACTGGTGGGTTTTTTTATTTATTTTTGGAATGGTAGCTACTTGTGCTGAATACAAGACATCTGGCTGCCCGTCTTGGCCAGGCCGGGGCCGGGCTGGGTTGCGGAGAGGTGGTTGAGGGTACCTGTAATTTATGGTTGGCATAAAGTTTTACCATTGTATTTGTAGTATTGTTTTGCAGTTGCAACTCCAAAAAAAAAAAAAAAAACTCTGAGGATACATCCAGTTTCAACTAATTGACAGGTTTGTTCACAGAGTGATTGTTTACATACTCTGTTCTAAAGTAAAAAGTTGACGGTAAGCAAAACTTGTTTGTAACTATCTTGAGTTGCCTATTTTGTATTTTTTCTTTTTAATTTTCTTGATTGATTGGAGCATTTCCACTTGTAAGAGACTGGCTGGGATTTCTCTGGTGGGAATTGATTCGGGCCTAAGGAAAAGGCACTTTTGCGGGCTCCGGTTAGAAAATGTTCAATGACGCTCTCACCATAAGATTGGCTTTTGTCTTCACATTGACACTTCAACCACTTGCAAGGTTCTCACGTCTTGATGTGTTTGTCTTGTGGCCCTCGTTGAATTGGACGGTTTCCAAGGGTTTTTTCTTTTTTGGGGTTCGGGGCTGGGGCGGGGGGTGGGGGTTTAGATTTACACCATAAGTTTCAACATTTTAATAAAAGATTGTATTATGTTTCTGTTTTAACTTTTATAGCACTCAGTCTTCAATCTTTTTAAAATTGTTCTAGATGACAATGACGAGTTCTATCGCCATGCTAGTGGTCACTAAAAGTTACAGGAACTTCCATTAACATAAAGTTCGGTGAAATTTCGTCCAAAATTGATCATTTTGTCAAACATTTACATGAGACAGAGGTACCACCTTCGATGCTTGCCAATGTTCAATTATTGACACAAATCACACGGAAATTGATGAGATTTAAGGCATGTTCGGATGAATTTTTTTTATACATTTTTATCTATTTTTTCTCAATTTGAATTTGATTAAACCAATCATATCCACATATCTCATGCGACCTATATGTATTACACAAATCTACAAAATTTAAAGTCTTATATAAGTATTTTTAAAGGGGGTGATTCTTGTATGGTATTTTTAGCTCAGGTCTTGAGATTAGTATTTTAAGTAACTCCGACGAACATATCGACCCAAATCGTTGCCGGATTGAATTTTCTGGAATAAAAAATTAATTTCATAATTTAAAATACAATAAAAATCTTTTTATATTTTTTTATTCATTTTCATATCTTAATTATTAATAATAATAATATAATAATAATATAAATAAACAAACAAAACTTAATTATATCTCCACCTTCTCCACCACCACGCCATCGCTTGGCGCCATTTGGTGGTTTCGACCACCAAGAATAGCCGCCACCACCACCGTGGTGGTGGTGGTTTGGGGGTAGGTGGCGTGGGTGGGGTGGGGTGGGCTGGGTCCTTTTTTTTTTTTATTTGATTTGATTAATATGATTAAGATATTAATTAGGGTATTATATTATTATTATTATTATTAATTAAGATATTATTATTATTTTTGAATAAATGATTTTTTTTTTGTATTTTAAATTAGAAAATTAATTTTTTATTACTGAAAATTCATTCCGGCGACGATTTGGGTCTATATGCGCATCGGAGTTACTTAAAATACCAATTTGGCGCCGGAGCTAAAAAAAATACCAATATGGCAATCACCCCCTAAAAAAAATACCCATATGGCACTTTAGCCCAAATCTCTATAATTTAACTCCACTCATTCGCTCTCTTCTTTCACTTAAAAATATATAAAACTTCATACAAAATTCAATCCCAACACAGGCTTATGCTCGTATCTGGTACCGATATGGGGAAAATTTTCTAGTACTCCAAAAGTATTGAAAATTCAGTACTCTTGGCCAATGAGAAATGAAATAATAGAATATGAGAGTCCTAATTAACCAATTAAGTAGCCCTGTGTATCTATTTGTCAATGTCTCATTAGTTAGAAGCACTGGACTCGATGCACCTAGAATACTAGAAATGCTTTCCCGATATGTATAGAGGATATTTTGAATAAATTTGAAATGAATATTGTTACAGAGACGCCAATTAATTTAAAACCAAGGGACCTGATTGGAAAATCCAGAATTTATTTCCAAGACCCAAGGATGATTTGTGGACGCAGATTCAAACATGCCAAGTGGACCAATCTGATGTCGATGTTCAGTAAGCTCACCAACACCAGCGCCACACGAACTCCAATCCACGCAGTCTGTCAGACGGACTTCTCACATATCTATGCCAAACAAACAACCACCTGTCCCTTTCGAGAAGCCGTCTATTCCAATCCCCATCTCCTCCGTCCGATGCCAATCTTACGGTCACAATTAAACATCTGATTGCTATATTGGGAATATATCACATCGTTGTTCCCCAACCTATTTCTCGGATAGCAATTTGGTCCTCGAACTTTATAATAGAGCAGATTAACCGTCAACCACCCAATAAATTAACACAAAAATTTCCACTAGGGAGCGATGTATTTTTATTTTCTCTTTTTTTTTTTTGGTTGAATCTTTGCGTCTTCACGAAATGTCTAACTTTGTACGGTTAGGTGTTAAATACGATTTGGTAAAAAGGACTTGTTTTAGGAATTAGGATTGTGCGAGAATTCAATATTTGTCTGACTATAGATTTTTATAAACAATACTACTATTTGCAAGTATGACAAAACACGTGGAAAAAATGTGTAAATTGTAAATGCATGTTTTTAAGAAAAACATGTACTAAGAAAATAACATGTACTGGAAACATAGACTAATATAAATTTAGACAACTTTGACAATAATAACGGGAGTTCACTAGTTATTTTTGTCGGTGTTATCAAAATTAAAATATAGTGATTGGTCAATTCAGCTAAAAATTATATAAATATATCAATTTATGTTGAAATGGACTTACAGAGCACATATATAGGTCATGATAAAGCATTTTTTTTTTCCATTTTTTTCACTTTTTTATCCATTTTTTTATCAAACCAATTATATCTATTTATCTCGTAAGACCTACACATACTGTACAAATTTCCACCATTCAATTCTACTTATTCTCTCTCATCTTTTACATAGAAATTCATTAAAAAATTATAAAAAAATGCAATCCTATCACCTCCTATAGTCCATTGCCAAACAAACAATACCGAGTGTGTTTCTATCGTTCAGAACACTATTGTTTAGCAGAAATAATTTACGGTCCAACAATATATCATTCTTTAACTAGACCTATTCATGTTAGAATGAAATGTTTCTGGCGCCAATGTCTATATAAGAATTTCTAATTTATTGTTTTTTGCACAGTAGGGTACTACTTGCAACTCAAACTATAGGTATGCTCGATGGAAATTTTTGACAAAGTAATTTTTAAATATTTGGTTGAAAAAGTAAATAAAGGTATGTTTTATATACAATAAATTTTTACTAATTTTTTTCTTTCATTATTTTCAAATACTTATATAATTATTTTATATTTTTTAATGTATTTTTTCTAATTTTCAACTATATATCTAATATGTCGTTTCAATAAATAAAAAATAACGTGTATGGAACAAGTCCTAAACATATTGTTAAAAATTAAAAGGATTTCAAACCACGGAAATTTTAAGGTGCCAACGATGGCACCTTAATTATGGTGTCATCGTTGGGCATTTTGGGGTCCGATTGAAAATTCAGGACCAGATCTGGAATCAGCACGGCGAGGAGGAACTCCAGCAATTTTGAAAATTTTCCGGCCAGGCGGCCCATGGTGGCCGGTCAAAGTTTTGGTCAATTTTTTGCCTAATTTTTATGTCAAAAATTGACCAAAACTTTGACTGGCCACCACGGACAGCCACGGTTTCGCAGGAAAATTTTTAAAATTGTTGGAGCTCCTTCTCACCGTGCTAATTTCAGATCTGATCCCAGATTTCAAATCGGACACCGAATCGGGCCCCAAAATGCCAACGATGGCACCGTAATTAAGGTGTCATCGTTGGCACCGGATCGTTCCTGTTTCAAACCAAATCAAATAACGAAAATGTTCAAAACCCACCGGTGGTTCCTTAATTACGGAACCACCACGCTATTTTGAGGGCCCAACCGACTTTCGTTTTCAAATTTGGGATCAAATTTAGGATCAGTATGGTGAGGGGCTTAAAATTATTGTCAAAACTTTGACCGGCGGTCACAGCCCGTCACGATATCACCGAGAAATTTTCAAAATTATTGAAACTCCCCATCGCCATACTGATTTTAAATCTGATATTGAATTTCAAAACGAAGATCGAATATACCCGCAAAATCCCCGGATGATTTCACCGGTAGTTCCTTAAACTTCCTGTAGTAAAAATGATAATCACAAAATCATTTTTAGGTTTTGAGTTCTAGCCAGGACGCTCTAAAGACGAGCACTGATTTTGCAATTTGCCTTGTAGACAATTTCCATTTCCACGCTCCTCCAACGCCACCACACAGTGACATAGTGAGAAGAAGTAAGATCCCATCGCCAGCGCTCCGCCACCGCTGAACGCCATCTAAAAGATGGCGTCTTTAGTACTCACCTCCTCCCTCAACCTCCGCTTCCGCCCACTCTCCACTCCCAAACCCCGCATCACGACCTCAAAATCCCTCCGCTTGAACTCAAGATCTGTCATAACAAACAGCGTTAGCAATCCTAGCAATCCTCTCCAGCCTCCACAAAACAGAGATTTGAATCCACTAATTTCCCAAAAATCGGCATTCTTAATTCAATCGCCGAAACGGGAGTCAATTATAGTCAATTCAGTTCCTGCAACCGCCACGCCAGCTACTCCACAGCAGCCATGGCAGGGGGCGGCGATGAAGCCATTCATAGCCTCTATAGCTACAGGAATTATTTTATGGCTTATTCCGTCGCCGGAGGGGGTATCACGCAATGCGTGGCAATTATTGTCTATATTTTTGGCTACCATAGTTGGAATCATCACTCAACCACTGCCTTTGGGAGCTGTGGCATTGATGGGCCTCGGCATGTGTGTTCTGACGAAAACCCTAACTTTCGCTGCTGCATTTTCGGCTTTTGGGGATCCAATTCCTTGGTTAATTGCTTTGGCCTTCTTTTTTGCGCGTGGATTTATTAAAACTGGATTAGGAAACAGAATTGCATATCAATTTGTGTCATTATTTGGAAGCTCGTCTCTAGGATTAGGTTACAGCTTGGTTTTCAGCGAAGCCCTTTTGGCTCCAGCGATTCCCTCAGTTTCTGCAAGAGCTGGAGGGATCTTTTTGCCATTGGTGAAATCACTGTGTGTGGCTTGTGGTAGCAATACAGGTGATGGGACTGAACATAAATTGGGGTCATGGCTAATGCTGACATGCTTCCAAACTTCAGTGATTTCATCATCCATGTTTCTGACAGCCATGGCGGCAAATCCACTGGCCGCTAACTTGACTTTGAGTACAATAAATAAGACTCTCGGGTGGATGGATTGGGCAAAGGGTGCAATTGTGCCTGGATTGGTGTCGTTGATTGTGGTCCCATTGATTTTGTATGTAATCTATCCCCCCACAGTGAAGAGTAGTCCTGATGCGCCTAAGCTTGCGAAGGAGAAGTTGGAGAAGATGGGGCCCATGTCCAAGAATGAGCTTATCATGGCTGGAACTCTACTTCTTACGGTATAATTATCAAAAACTTTTGCCAAATTATTATTATTATTATCTTCAATGCCCTGGACTTTTAAAATTATATGCTGCTATGTGAATGTATATGGGTAGACTAGACTAGAGGTGAGCTCTTTGACTTGGCTAATGATCTTGCATGTGCTCTCTTTTATATTATGGGATTGGAAATTCTTTTTATTGGTTGAACTGAAATATGAATTAGACAACTCTTATCATATATGAATCTAGGAAAAGGCTAAATTGTTGTCCTTAAGATGTTTTTTTAGTTTTTATATGCTCATTTATTGGTGACTTTGGAATCGGCTAGTGTAACATGAAGCTTGGAGGGCACCTTTTTACCAGATACAGAATGTAATGATTCTTGAAACTCACCTAAACATCGAGAATGAAATTATGCAACTAAATTTTCAGTTTAGATGTTTGAACGTATTGCTAGAAAGGCAGAATATGTAGAATTGCCAATTGAGAGTTTTAGCATGGATGTGCATATAGTTACCTTTATTTACAAATTTCTGACAGAGAAAAAACACTTTTACATTCATGTGTGCTCATGCATATGCATACATTTTTCTTTTGCTCGAGTTTATACTTTGCATAAACATGCGTATGTTGCTTCACAAGTGTCCAATATCTATTAATTATTATCATGACTTTTGGAGTCCAGGCCGCTGGAATCTGAATAATACGCACAATCTACATATATAGGGTATTATATATATCTAACTTCTAGGCTTATTCATGGGATTATTTTGCTCCTGGCTTTATCTCTCTAGTCGATTTGTTATATCGAGGTTCCATTTTCGTCCCTTCTGCCTGATTATATAATTTATATACACAAAGAACGTCATATAATGAATATGTGGAGCATTGCTGTGATTTTATCCGCTTGGAATGAACCTGTAGATGAAATTGCACTCCGTTCAGAAGGCAGAGAGTGCACTGCATAATTCTGGCTATCCTTCAGCAACACATTGATGAACTATTCTGTTTGTCTGGCTTGTAAAGTCATATTTCTTGATATTTCTCTATGTCTGCTATACCAGGTGGGGCTTTGGGTTTTTGGAGGTACCCTGAACGTCGATGCTGTTACTGCAGCAATTCTTGGATTATCTGTCCTGCTCATTTCTGGGGTTGTCACATGGAAGGAATGCCTAGCTGAATCTGTTGCTTGGGACACACTTACCTGGTTTGCTGCACTCATTGCCATGGCTGGCTATCTAAACAAATATGGTCTTATCTCCTGGTTTAGCCAAACTGTTGTCAAGGTTGGTTTAATCGAATTCTTTAAACCAGTGGAGAATGTGGATTCATTCTATAAAACTTATCTAATTTATATAATCTTATTTGCAGTTTGTTGGCGGATTGGGACTTCCATGGCAGTCATCTTTCGGCATGCTCATTCTTCTCTACTTCTATTCTCACTATTTCTTTGCCAGTGGGGCTGCTCACATCGGTGCCATGTTCACAGCATTCTTATCTGTTGCCGGTGCTTTGGGTACACCATCTTACCTTGCAGCTATGGTCCTCTCTTTTCTATCAAACCTCATGGGTGGCATTACCCATTACGGGATTGGATCAGCACCCGTGTTTTATGGCGCTGGGTACGTTCCACTTGCGAAATGGTGGGGCTATGGATTCTTGATATCGGTCGTCAATCTTGTTATCTGGCTCGGTGTAGGAGGGATTTGGTGGAAGGCCATTGGCTTGTGGTAGATAACCTGCTTATCAGCTCAATACCATAATCTGGTATAGTTTTTGAACGTTTTTGCGAATATGGATTCTGATAGGCTTTGGCAGGACCTGTGGAGGGAGATGTGGTATACGCATGGCTATTTACTATTTATAGCCCAAGTTAGGATTGTACTTAAATTTTGACCTCTCGTACTGCAAACTCCTTCATTTTTGTTTGATGATAATTAATTTACCTCCATTCTTTTGTAATTTTTATGAGAGAGAATGAACGGAATTGAATAGTGGAGATTTATATAGTATATATAGGTCTTACAAAATACGGGGTGGGTGCAATTGGTTTGATCAAATTCAGATATCGAAAGAATGGATAAAAATGCATAAAAATTCTAATCCTAACATGCCTATGATTCTTTTTCTTAATTGTGTATTGCCACTAAAAGCATCGAAACCACCCTCAAGGCATCTTATTCGAGAATTTCGATTGAATAAAAATTTTGAACAAATGTGTAGATAAAAATTGAAATGTAAGCATGCCCTCTCGCTCTCGTTCTTCCACACAGATATTTGATTTCATTTTTTGACTTTTTCGAGAAAAATGAAATTTGTATTTTATTGTATTTAAATAAATGAGAAACAATTACAATTGCTTTCAAAACCTGTCGATGTGTATTGATGTTCACAATGTTACTGTGTTTTAAAATATTGTACTCCCTGTGTTCTGTTATGTCTCATTTCCAAATTTTATTTTAGGGGAACATATTAAACACCATATAGATTATTAACTACACCACATTTTTGTATTTACTAAAATAATTATAATTTAATTGATCTAAATACCCTTCACCTTAAATTATTCTTCGGGTGGGGCTAAATAGACCCCCAATGTTGCTCAATGTACCCACCCAAACAAACCACCCTTTCTGATTTTACCCCTTTCATCCATAAGGGAAAAAAGAAAAGAAAAGAAAAACATAAGCTAATTGATAGCAGCCAAAACAACCATTAATGGTGGTTTCCGACCACCTCTTAGTGGTCACCACCATTAAGGTTTTGTTCTTTTCAAAATTTCACGCAATTCTGTGTAATTTACACATATTTTAAACTACAAATATTTTTCAATATAATACCAACTACACATTTTACACAAAATGGCGTGAATTCTTCAAAAGAACAAGCTCTAAACCACCATTGATGGTGATTTCGATCACATGCTGATGGTCACAGGCTGTTCGGCCACCCTCGTCGAATACAAAAAAAATCAAACATGATGGGATGTTCTGGGAAGGGAATGTGAAATACAGAGAGCCCAGTTAATTATAGTTACCGTATGTGATTCATTGGAGAAGAAAAGAGGGGTGTGGTTAAATGCACTTACTCCTTTTACTACTGAGTATACCCATTTTCTCCAATTTCTTCATTCTACCCTCATTCCAAAATGCAAAAGAAAACAAAAGAGCACAAGTTGGCTGCCGTTTCCTACAACGCTTGCTGCTAGAAATGGCTACCAAACCGGGTGTTTGGCCAGAGCATAGGAAAGTTGTGAGTGAGCGTATTCAGTAAAATTTGTGGGCGCATTTAACCGCACCCAGAAAAGAGACTGCAACGAGGAAGGGATGGGAAACAAAAATCTATAATAATAATTAATTAAAAAAGTGACATGAGTTGAAAATTATTTTATGGACCATTTTATCCAAGTTATTTATAAAATACCTTAAAAGTACACTATTTCGTTGTGTGCATTAATTGTATAACCTTAATATGAACTTTTATTATTTACTGAGGTGCTTAACGTGCGATGCACGTTAAGTTTAATTGGTTTGTGTTCTCGTTGACGATGGTAAAATTGATAACAAACTTATCTTTGCAAATAAGTATAATGTGTTGGAGTAGAAAATCACAAGTACTATAATGTGCAAGAGTTACATTGGCGCACAAATATTCTTATATTATCCATAGGAACATACTTTAAAGTTATAGTACAACATAATCAGATAGTTGCCAAGTTGGGATTTATACCCACATAAAACATCCTCCATCAATAATTAAAAGCTAGCCATTATATGCTGAATAAGCAGAATCAAATGTTGTTCTTTTTCAGCAATATATGCATAACTTTGATCTCACAAGGGGAGAGCCTCGAAAAATTTGAATGTGATTCTTAATTAAGCGTCTGTTAGTTTATGTGTTTTTACACATTTTTATACATTCTTTTCAACCTCACTCGTTCTCTCGCATATTTCACATCCACATATCTGGTGGGATCTACTTGTACTATACAAATCTCTATGATTCAACTCCACTCATTCTTTCTTCTATTTCACATAAAAATCTATAAAAATTTATTTTTACACATACACTAACACACGCTAATCATATGTCCATCCACAATATGAAAAATACTATACAACGGCGTACATAACTTTGTCATACAATTAGGTAGAACCGAGGTTATTTGCCATATTCTTTGATTTGAAATTCATTCCTTTCTGTTTCTTCTCTTGATAGCAACAGAACAAAAGGTGAACAGGTACATATCTAAAATCTCCGAGAAGAATAAAAGCTAACCATGCATAAAAGTCGTGATCTTTCTAAGATCTATGGTCCGAATGCCCAATACGTGAAGTCCTTTTACAGCCGTTATTAGTACTTCCGCTCCGACTGTATTCCAAAATGGACTAAGAAAATACTATTAGGGTGTGTTTGATTGCAAAGTCGGAAAATAGTTAGAAGGAAAACGTTTTCCGGGTAAATGAATTCCGGGAAAAGGTTTTCCAGGGAAATGGTAATTGTAGGTGTTTGATTGGGTTAATTTGAAAGTTGGAAAATGATGTTATTTTCCTTATTTTTGAGGTTTTTTTAATAAAATTTGATCATTTTTCTTATTTTTATGGTTAAAATAAATTGTCTATTAAAAAAAAAAAAAAAAAACTTCCCTTTTAGGAAAACAAAACCACATGAGAAACGTTTCTCCAAAACAAGGAAAAGAACTGAAATCGAGAAAAAAAGGCTGAAAACGTTTCAGGAAAAAGTCTGAATCAAGCAGTAGGGATGGAAAAAAAAGCCGGAAAATGAGTTTTCCTGGAAAATTTTGGTTGAATCAAACACACCCTTAATTCATTCAAAGGAACCTTAACCAAGCAATTTTCTTCAAAAAAACTATCACTTTTCAAGTTTCTCCATGAGACTTTATAACCACATATTTTGAAGCCAAAATCTCTTCTAGTTTTTTATTTTTTATTTTTAAAACCAAAATCTCTTCTTGTTGACATAAATGCTTTGTCATACAAGCTGTTAGAAAAGGGGAAAAATAATAATTAAAAAAATGAAAATCACTGAAAACTCTACATGCAGCTATTCAAATCATATTACTTTCCAAATGGAAGATTCTTTGACATTTTGAAAAACCGCTAATTTTTTTTTTTTTTAAATCTATGTTGAGTAAGATAAATAATACATAATTATCCCCTAATGGTGGGGGTCTCGTGTGGGCCCCATATTCATATTTTTCCCACCCGAAAATGGGAGTGTTGGCATGATATGTTGCCAACTTTAATTTGTTGACAACAGATCATTTCTGTTAATCGTATAGCCTTAATATGAACTTTTATTATTTACTAAGGTGTTTAACGTGCGATGCACATTATATTTAATTGGTTTGCATTCGCATCGACGATGCTAAAATTGAAAACAAACTTATCTTTGCAAATAAGTACAATGTGCTGGAGTAGAAAATCACAAGTACTACAATGTGCAAGAGTTACATTTGGCACACAAACATTCTTATATTATCCATAGGAACATACTTTAAAGTTATAGTACAACATAATCAGAGAGTTGGCAAGTTGGGATTTATCTCCACAGAAAATATCCTCCATTAATAATTAAAGAGGCATTAGCATATATATATAATATATATATAAGATTAGAGTTGTAATTGCAAGAAAATCAGCAAAAATTTCAATTAGCAAGAATAGCAATAAAAAATGAACATGACTAAAATGCATTTTCCAAGTATTTTCTCTCCTACTACATTCCTTTTCGGGTCATCTTGTCCGACGAAATGGAAACTCCGATCATCTCCACCGGCGAAACTCCGATCATCTTCTCCGGCGAAACTCCAGCTATATTTGTTGAGAAATGATCAAATAAAATAAATAAATAAATGTTCAAGAATGACGTCTAGTTGGTCAAATGGGTGTGGTGGTGGATTGGTCAAAAATGGTGGTGGTGGATTGGTCAAAAATGGTGGCCACCTCCTTTGGCACACCACTTGAAAGCTCTATAAAAGGCAGATGTTAATTGTCGTTTGATATGTACGATCAGAGAGAAAGAACCAATCTCAAGTAGAGAGAATTCTCGTGTTTGAGAAGAGGGATAGAGAGAAAAATGTAGTCTCTTTAGAGTATGGTTTATATCTTCGGTAAAGAGAGCTTTTTCTTGTCTTCGTGGGAATGCTGTCGATATCAGACGTATGCTGTTCTCAGTAAGTAAACTTGTTTACGTGAGTGAAACTGTAAGGTTTATTGAGAAATTTGGATCGAGGATTGGGTGAGAGGAAAAATTACTGAGAGTGTGGTTGTAACAATTTTCCACATAGTGAATTTTTCTTTTGGTTGTCGTTAGACAACGGCCGTGGTTTTTCTCCGGATTTGGAGTTTTCCACGTAAATCCTTGTGTTGTGATTGTGTTATTATTCTTTCATGTTATTTCCGCATTTATTTGATAAATTCTACAACAAAGAAGGATCCTGGAGTTAATCCGAAATACTATTCGGGTTGGTGTTTTCCCAACAATATTCACTATTCATTTCTCGACTTTTAGATTTACCCACACCCGATCTCCACACTGTTCATCATCTCCCTCAAAACTCTAGCAATACAATCCAGCGACACTATTCAATGTTCATCTTTTCCAGCCAAAATTGTTTACTATTAACTCCGTCACTGTTCGGCAAAATTCTACAAGCTTTTTTCAACGGCGGAAAAAAAAAAACCTTGCAAGTAAAATTAGAGGTGATGAAATCATGAAACTAGATCTGACAGAAGCTTCCTCAATTATGAAGAGAACCAGATTTTAGGGAAGCCTTCTTTGGATCTGAAAAGCGTGAAACCAAAACTAAAATAAGCGAACCAGATCTAGTAAAAGCGTTCTCCCGACAAAGAAAATTTGTGAAGTGCTTGAATGGTTTCGAAGAGAAAAGATCCAAAATGAAAATTAGCTTGGGCGGCGAGCAAATGGTGATGAAATGGTACCAATTTTTTGCAGGCAGCCATGGCCGCACTTTGCAGAACTTGGGGATGGGGAATAGGGTTGACCGGGGGGTGGGTTTAGAATGTCAGGGGTGTGGGTATGGGTGTGTGTGTGGGTATGGGTGTGGTCAAGGGGTTGGGGTGGGTCCTAGAGAGAGGGGTATTTTGGCCCATATACAAATTTTTTATTTTTTTCCCAAATAATGTTGCTAGTCTTGCAAATTTAATTTTGGTATGACATTCTAGTATTTATATAATTATTTTATAATTTTCTTGCTAATATATCATAATTAAAAGCTAGCCAATAAGCTGAATAAGCAGAATCAAATGTCGTTCTTTTTCAGCAATATATGCATAACTTTGATCTCACAAGGGGAGGAGCCTCAAAAAATTTGAATGTGATTCACAAATCTCGTGATCTTTCTAAGATCTTTCTAAGGCCATGTTAGCATACTAATACAAATACATTATTTCTTATACTTTTCAAAATTTAAATTTGATCAAACAAATTACATCCACAAATCTCGTATGGTCCATTTGTACTATTAAATCTCCATCATTCAACTCCACTCATTCTCTCTCTTCCCACTCATAAAAATACATTATAATTTATACGCTAACACCATTAAGCACTTATTAGTTTATGTGTTTTTAGACATTTTTATACATTCTTTTTAACCTCACTCATTCTCCCTCATATTTCACATTCACATATCTAGTGAGACCTATATATACTATACAAATCTCCATAATTCAAATCCATTCATTATCTCTCTTATATCACATAAAAATTCATAAAAATTCATTTTTGCACATATACTAACACGCGCTAATCATATATCCATCCACAATAAGAAAAATACTATACAATAGCGTACATAACTTTGTCATACAATTAGGTAGAACCGAGTCATTTGCCATATTCTTTGGTTTGAAATTCATTCCTTTCTATTTCTTCTCTTGATAGCAACAGAACAAAAGGTGAACAGGTACATATCTAAAATCTCCGAGAAGAATAAAAGCTAACCATGCATAAAAGTCGTGATCTTTCTAAGATCTATGGTCCGAATGCCCAATACGTGAAGTCCTTTTACGGCCGTTATTAGTACTTCCGCTCCAACTGTATTCCAAAATGGACTAAGAAAATACTATTAATTCATTCAAAGGAACCTTAACCAATCGCAATTTTCTTCAAAAAAATTATCACTTTTCAAGTTTCTCCATGAGACTTTATAACCACGTATTTTAAAGCCAAAATCTCTTCTAGCTTTTTTTAACCAAAATCTCTTCTTGTTGACATAAATGCTTTGTCATACAAGCTGTTAAAAAGGGGAAAATAATAATTAAAAAAATGAAAACCACTGAAAACTCTACATGCAGCTATTCAAATTATATTATTTTCCAAATAGAAGATTCTTTGACATTTTCAAATTTTTTAACACCGCATTCCTTCAAAAACATTGCTACGCTTATGGGATAGCGCTGGTGCTCTCCTGCACACTAGTGTGTAGGAGAGTGTGCACACTCCATGACTTCATCGGGCGCCACGTCATCATTTTTTTAATTTTTATTTTTTAGAATCTACGATAAATGAGATGAATAATACATAACTGTCCCCTGATGGTGGGGGGCTCATGTGGCTCCCACGAATTTTTGAAGGGTAGTGTGCATGACTTCTCCTACACACTAGTGTATAGGAGAGCAAAACTGTATATGATAGTTGACAATCATAATTTCCACTTGTGAACAAAACCATTAGCTGATTCACAAGTCAAATAATAATTTTGAGTTCAAGAAACAAAGCTGCCTGCTTTTATTTCAATTTCGTTTTTTCTTCTTTTTTGTCACAAAATTATACTCGGTACCAAACTAAGAGAGGGAAAGATATGAAAGTGATGGAACATATATTAGATTATAGCTAGCTCCTCTTTGTCATGGCATATACAACTAATTATTCTCAATGCCTACGCCTATGCCTACTTTGCTAGAGAATGTAGCTGAAAATATTTGATCCATATACAAGCAACTGAGGTGATAATAACGGTGGATATAGAAGCAACCTACAGTGATAATGATGTGAGTGTTGATAATTTAGCACAAATTTTGTTGATATGAATGTCAGTTGCATAGTCTCTGATGGGGTCATGAGTTTCACTCTTGATGCTTCTGAAAAGTTTGATATTCCTGAGCTAAAAGATCCACAATTATCTACAATGGTGGTATGAATAGTGAAAATCCCATTCCTTCTTTTAAGATATGAGTGATTTAATCTGTAGGGTCCATAATTATTTAGTATAAATGGAAAAATAAATAAATAAATAAAATAAAATAATATTTAGTATGTAAGATTTGTGAACGTGTGTCAATATGCATTTACTAAATGAGGTTGCATGCTCTTGAAAATATCTATGGAGTATATAGATGAACATGCATTAATTCATTTCATTCCCTCGAGGCATTATGAAATCTTGTCTATGTACGTGTCTACTAAAATATAGTCGGACACACGTATGGTAAGTAGTTTTATGATGTTAGTGAATTAATAGAGTAAAGAGAGATGCATGAACTTTAATTATTAATCGAGTGTGTATATATATATATATATATATATATATGTATATATATACATATATATAGATATGTATATATATGTATGTATGTATATTATACACACAAATATCCATCAATAATAAAGTTCTCTCATTTTTTCCTTTGCTTCTTGAGACGACAATAGAAAACTTCTTTTGCAAGCTGTTTTTTTTTTTTTTTTTTTTTTTTACAATTTGTGGAATCTAAGGCTTCTAGAGACTTTTGTAGACCTATGAAACCAAGAGTCCGGCTCTCCTCCCCACTGTGGGTACCTTACGGTACCCACAGTCGGGGAAAAAAAATTATGGAGGTCGGGTGAGACCCCCCGCCATCAGGGAGCAGTTATGTATTATTCATCTAACTTAATGTAGATACCAAAAAAAAATTAAAAAAAATTTTAAAAAAAAAAATTTACTTGCCTACGTGGCGCCACCTGGTGGCGCCACGGTAGGCGTGGTATTGGCTTCTCCTACCCACAGTGGGGAGGAGAGCCAAACCGATGAAACCAAAAGGTCCATCAAAGTTCTAGTAATTCGAAAGGAGTCGGAGGAATCTTATTTCAACAATGCCAAGAAGTTTGATGGTGTGAGGTTAATCCGTTAATTTTAACTAACAAAGATGTCATTGATCTACAATGGTGAGTGGTGACTAGATTTTTCATAATTGTAAGTATTTGATGAATAACACAAACTTTATGTTTTTTTTTGTTGAAGCAGCTATATTGAAAATTTTGATATTGTAATTGAATACTAGTCAATGGACAATATACGATGTAATATCAAACTCTTTTGGGCTGTTCAAAGAAGTACCAAATTTTGGTCATGAAGATACTGTAATTGATATAACTTTTTTTTTTGGTCGATGGCATAAAATCCAAGTTATCATAATATTTTGGGAAAGAAACATATATTTTTCATTCCAATAATTTCTGTCTTCAGATATTATAGGGTAAGCATCATGTGAAAAATAAAATAATTCAAAGATAAACTTTTATACGATTACTTACTTCTTTTTTTTTTAAAGGAAACACGAAACATTCCAATAAAACAAACCCCTCGCCAAACAGGAGGCGATCGATGAAATGTGGAATACAGTCAACCCAATTCGTAGTGCCCCCGTGCGTGTAGGCATAAGATGCAAGAGTATGAGCACATATATATATTCCTATCTCAAGTGAAATACAATAAAATTGCATTGATGGGAAGATTTTGGGTGAGACTAAAGGAAACTTTTGATGTGTAAGCAATAAGCTACCATGAAGGTCACATGTTGTGAGTATCTTGGTATTAAAAACCACTATGTACCAACGTGGCTAATGTATGACATGAAAACGGACGAGTATTGAACAGATGGACTGAATGTATCCAGTTCACATGTTAAGGTCATGACATAAAGCTATCAAAAATAAGTGAGCGTGATTATATTCATTCCAAATGATTATGTCTTACAGTAAAACGTTTTTACACACACCACATATCTAACAAAAAAAATTACATGCTGGAGATTCTCATCTAATATATGTTTCATGCTAACATTTATATTTAAGTATCTTTTATTCATGCTTTCATCTACATATATGTCACCCTTTACATAACAACATGTAACACACGTTCATCTGTATCTAGCATTATTAAAACTAAAAAATTAAATCGATTTAGGATATATTTGTCAATAATTGGTGGTGCATTTATAAAAATTATGAATTAAGCATTGTGCATTTAAAATGTGGTGGAGGACATAATTTTGTGGGTGTCAATATAATTACCCTTTATTTTATGTTACTTTACAAATACACTCTTATTGAATGCTATAATTGAAACTATTAACTCAAAAATTAGTCACTAAATAAAGATAAATTAGAAACAAAATTCACTTTTCCAATAATATTTTTAATTCTTGTAAAAAAGAAAAATAAATCAAATAATTGGCACGATGGGAGTTTTTATTTATTTATTTGTTGTTACATTTTTCTATTCGTTTGAATTTTATCTAGTGATGGTTCGGGGTGGGTCATCATACCCTATGATCTGCCTTGTTTAAATTTTACATGCCTTGACATGTCCCGTAACCCATGGGGCGGGGAAGGAGTACCTGACCCACCACATTTGTTGACCCATTTATTTTTATTTTTTCATGTAAAATTTCCAATTTTAATCTTTGTGTTTCCTAATGTCTCTAACTAATCTACAAACGTCAAAGTCGAACAATAATACAAAAATAACGTTCAAGAATTCAAGTAAATTAAATTTTAGTATAAGTTATGAAACCTATATTATATAAAGCATTGAAAAATATTTCCTCTGTCCCACAAAGATAGTCACACTTTAACTTTCACACAGATCAAGAAATTACAATTAATTTTGTTGGAAATACAACATTTACTTATACATTTTCAAATATACTTTTACATTAATGATGATAGTTTATTTTAATTTGTAACATCAGGTATTGTGGGCGATATGGAACAATTTTTAATGGTTTTTTAAATTTATTTTAATGTGAAATATATGAGAGAGAATGATTCGAGTTGAATGGCTGGGATTTGTGTAGTACATGTAGGTCCCACAAGATATATAGATGTGATTGATTTAGAGTAAAGAAAGAATTGATAAAAAAGTTATAAAAATTCTTCCTTATCACCCATATTAAATAGGGGTATAGCGAGAAGTAAAATATTTTAATACACCCTAAAAAAGAAAGTAGACTCTAATTTGACACGGATGAAAAAGAAAAATAGAATTATCTTTGTGAAATAGAGGCAGTAGTTTTTAAATGCGGCGAGTTCGGGTCCGGGCAAGATAGCCCATGCCTGCCCTGTGACAGGGCAGGAAATAAATCCTGAACCTGTCCCACCAACAATCGGATTGCCTTTTTTTGTCCCATTACGGGCAGGGCTCTGTCAGGTTTGGGTTTCTACCGGTTGTTTTGCCATCTCTAATTTTATGTTATCATTCAGTAAGCAAGTAAGATTGGTCCATTCAATAGTTTCTTTTGGAAATTAATCAAAAGATGATGTATTATATCTTAATTTAATATGAGGTGTGCTTGATCAGGAAATGTGGGGAAAATACTGTTTCGCATCTTGTATGGAAAACCTCCAAGTCAAAACAAGTTTTCAAGAGTTGTATCTAGAATTTTTTTAATTATTATTTTAAAAAAAGCTGTACGGAGAATTGAATTTTATGGAAATTTTGTATGTCAAACAATTGACATATAAATGCTGACTTAGAGCATGTTTGATTGGTGATAAAGTTAATTTTCTTGATATACGTGTTAAATGTGTGGTTAAAATTTGAGAAAAATATATTAAATAATTGAATGTGTGATTATAAATTATGAGAAAGAAAAAATTGATAAAATTTGTGTTATTAATGTTGAATAGAATAAGGCCTTATTATATGACTATCGTCCCTTTTTTTTTTAGAAGGGAGAGATAGGGGTGGGGAGGTGTGGTCCGAAATCTCGACAACACTGCTGAAAGTGCGAAACATGATCATCTAAAGATAGGTTTAGATTGATTTTTAAAAGGATTAAGAAATTATTGTAATTAATATTGTTGTAATGTAAATTTTAGCTATATTTTTTTAAAATATACTCTTATATTAAATAATAATGATAATTTATTTTTACTAATAATAATACATATTAAATAATGACATGATAAGAAAAATAAATAAATAAAATTAAGGACACGATAAGAAAAATAAATTAATTAATTAAATTAGATAAACATAATTAGAAAATGTCTTATATTTTGAGACGGATAAAAAAAAAATTATCTTTTTGAGACAGAAGGAGTATCATTGTACATGCAGAATTTCTGGCTTTTATTAACTGTAATTGATTATTTAGGTATCCAGATGGGAGGGGGTGGGGGTGTTGTACATATTCAATTTACCTAATCTATTATAGCGTTACATAATTGTTTATTGACATTTATTGGCACCTATATTGTAATACTCACAATCCCACATCGTTTGAGTATAAGAGGGCAGTTTACTTTATAAGTTAAGAGACTTTTCCAAATAAGCATGAGGTCATTTGGGGCAACCCCAAGAACAAAATTGTGCGGGTTAGGCCCAAAGCAGACAATATTATATCAAAGTGGATCGGGTCGCTAGCCGATCGAACCCAAATCCATATGGCCATCCCCAGGGCACAACAGGCCAAATCCGGGTGGATTATAATCGGGGTCGGATCGTTATATACATACATAAGTAGCATTTACGTATCACATATGCAATATGATTGACACATTTTCTAGGCAATACAATTTAATAGCTCTTATTCCGTTACTTACACGTGGACATCTTATGGTGCTTATACATGGGCGAATGCATGATACGTGTCCCCCTTTACGGGAGTGGCGCTGGATAACGAGCAAATGGAACATCACTCATGATTTAGTAATATTCTTTGTAGATTAAATTTGGTGTAAATTAAAGTTGATATAGGATGTGTGGTTGAAAATTGGAAATAAATTATTAAAAAATATAAAATAATTATCAAATCAATAAAAGAATGATTGAAAATTATGAGAGAAAAAGAGTATATTTAATTTAATGAGATTTAAATTGAATAGAATATACTCTTCATATTGCATATATACGCGAAAGGAATACGTACTCTTTTTAGGCATTTATTGTCATACTTTCCACGCAAATTTAGACAATACAGTTTTTATTGACGTGTAACTGATTGTTTAATATCTTTAAACATTTTTCACACTTAATTTTTAATTTTGTTATTACATATAATTGATTATCTACTTTTTCTAGCACTACACCATATCTCGCTGTTTGTCACGGTTTTAAACCGTCGCAAACAAAAGTTGTCACGGTTCACAACCGTGACGAAAATCACCGTGGCGAACGGATTGTCACGGTTTTAAACCGTGACAAATTTGTCACGGTTTAAAACCGTGACCATTTGTCACGGTTTTAAACCGTGACAAATGGATTGTCACGGTTTTAAACCGTGACAAATTTGTCACGGTTTAAAACCGTGACAAAATAGGATGTGTTTTGCGACAGTCACATGCTTTGTCACGGTTTAAAACCGTGACAAACGGTTGTCAGGCGTGTTTTTAATATATTTGGCAGATTTGTGACTTGGTAAAATACCAAGTCTATTTCTTCAACACCTAGATTGAAAACTGAAAACAACATTCAATATCTAATGACACCACCGGCAAACAAATAAGAAAACACCATTACACAAATTCATTCGAATGTTTTCCATATCCATCATTACAAACCATAAGAAGCATAAGCAATTTTCATGCTACAAGCCTCACCATTCATTTCACCATTTAAAACAACATTCACTAATTAAAAACCATAACCAAACTATGAACCAAAAGAAACATCGCCAAGTGTCAAACAAAGTACTAAAACACAAGCACAACCATTCTACCATAAGTTAACAAACATAATTGATAATCAAAAGCATAGAACTACACCATTTCCTTCAACAAGTATGTCGGCCACGCAATGAACGAACCGTTACCAAAGTCTGCCAAACACTCTGCACCTCCTTGTTTACCAAGATACACAGGCTCATTCTCAAAACCCGGATAAATATATTCGATATTTACCTTTGCTTCAGGGCATTGAAGTTTACGGCCGTGAACAATAGTACCTGGCGTGACCGACTCAACTCTTACCATTGCAATATTGTTTTCATTGCGTAAATCTCTAAGATAATAGTACCCTTTGTGTGCCGGCATTGGAGAATAGTCTGCATTCATAGACTGGCTGGATGAACCTTCTCCAGCTGTGGTGCCTTTTTTGGAAGCACTGTGACCACTACCAGGCGAATGAACATCTGGATCTGAACTGGGTCGGCCCTTAACTAAGGTTTGTAGCAAGGTGCTCTGGTCCTTCATTTGAGAGACGATGGTTTGTAACAATGAACCATGGTCCTTGACTTCACGCCTGAGTTTATCAATCTCAGAAACCACCGCCTGCGTGGGCTTTAAATTTAGTCATCGGCACCTTGGACCCCACTCTACGGGTACGCCCACTCTTGTCTCTCCCGAAAACTTGAGTCAAGGGATCAGTGTCGATATCTGTTGAGCTTGTATCTCCTCCTTGACTGTCTTGTAACTCAGCAATTTTGGCCTGTGAAAGAGTAAATAACATAATGGATCAGATAGTCATAATATTCCAAAATCACATTTATATGCACGTACTCAAATTACAAAATTGAAAAGGGAATGGCTCATTACTTTTTAATTAGATTTTCTAGTCGAGGAATTTATACTTTATAAGTTGACTAACATAGAGAACACGGATGCTACTATATATACTCTTATCTAAGTAGATACTAAATTGTAAACTTATTAGAATTACCACTAAACTTTGAATTGCCGACCAATATGCGGCGAAACTTTTTAAAATCTACTATTACATATACTAATGATGTGAAAAACTTCAGTGACAAAAGCACCATATAATACAAATACTTGTATTATGAAATACTTGATAGATGACAAAAGCACCACATGCAAGCTTTAGTCAAAAACACCGCAAAGCCATTGGCACAATGGCTTCAACAATATTCACCAAACACCGCATGCAAGCTTTACAAAGCATATTAACGTGGAAAAATATTTTTATAGCATTTCTAGAAGCAAACAACTCATTAAAATATTTCCACTTTTCCCCATGATTGACTTGCTTCTTATTCATTCTCTTCAAGGTAGATTGAAGGTACTTTAACCACTAATTTGATTTAACACTGTGGGCTCCGACGCCTAATCTCTATAGCATAAGAATGGAACCAAGAGATCTCTAAAAATCATGACGCTTCATTATCTTAGTGGACAAACCAAAATACAAATTGTCCATCAAACTGTTCTACATATAAAAACTAGTTCTCATGGATTTAATGGAAGTGTTTCTTATAAAAATTCTGGAATTCACATTTAAAGATATATATATCATGAAAGGAGTCAAGCGTCTGCACATTCCCATTTCCATGTAAAAATCATGATTAGCTAGGCCCCTAAAAGAAATCCCATTTCACTTTTTCATACAAACATCTCTTCCTATTTATCCTTTTAGAGGCCAAGAAGAGAAGATAACAGCACAACAGAAAAAAAGACTTACTACCACTGCTCATACTTCAGATATAGATTGTAATTTCAAAGAAATACCACCACCCAACCTATCTCTCGCTGTATCATTACAATGGAACTATTGGTTTTATCTATAGTTACGTAATCAAACAAAAACTGCACTGAACGGGGGAAGTCGCATTTCAAGTTTTATCACCAACAATTAATACCCATATCAAAAATCAAACAGCAAGATTCATTCAATAGAAAAATTATCTTAGTAGCATGTGACAAAAGAGTGAAAATAATCCTATACTTGTGTCAAGAGCATTTAATTTAGTATAATATTTTAAGAATTTAAAATATTTCCTTGAAGTGTGAGTATATAAAATGACTACACAGTTCCCTAAATGAATCAACAATTTGGATTCTACCTCTTTTTTCAAATCAAGATAGTTCTTGTCAACGTTTTATGTATATCCATTCAATCAAACATCTTAAATTCAAATTCCAAATCACTACTTTTATTTTCTAGCTAGCCTTTATTGCGTGTGTGCTTCGGTCTAAAGCAAAAATATTTAGAAATTTACTCACAGCAGTTTCAGCAAAATCCGGGCGATATCCATCCTTTGTTTTTCGAGCATGGAGGTAGAGATTACTGCGAGTGGGAGGCTGACCCTCATCATCAGTACCTTGTAATCGCTCCTACAATTCATCAGTAAAAGTTTTAAATTCAAATTCGAAAATATAACATGACTTTGTTAATATCTACAACATCTTGATGCACAATATTCTTCCAAAGTAAATCAAGCGTGAAATTGGCCTAAAGTACAAATTGGTCAAGTCATAGGCATACCGTCCACTCTGCAGATACCTCGGCGTATGATTTAGAACCAAGGAAATGCACATCAGTCTTCTTAGCCCTGTTTGCTTTGCCTTGAGCCCTTTGTTTCAGTTTCTTCTCAGTAGATTCATTATCGATGAATTGGTTCCATTCAGCTATTGGAACAAACTCATTTTCCGGAGGAAGATTTTTGAATTTCAGGATTTCTTCGGCAGTTGTTGCATTCTCCCCATAGGTACGCTTTCGAAGGTGATTCTTCCAACTCTTATATTGTTCTCCTGCCTATTGGAAGAAACAATAACGTTGCATAAATACATATACGATACATCGATACCTCATTAATAACACCATATGTACTTCAATAAATAAAAAATGAGCTACACAATTTTAGAATTGCCTGACGAAATATACGGTCCTTGTGAGCTGGATTAAGATCAAATTCATTACAAAGAGACATCCATAGCTGATCTTTCACCTCCGGAGGCACGTGCCTCCAATCGTCATAAAGAAGGCCAACGTTACACTTCAACAAAGCTCGAATACGCCTGCTAGCAATGTCTTATTACCAACAGGATTTCCCAACAAGTCAAACTTAATCTCCTTTTTGCGCATAGTAGGTGTTGACGGACTGGCCATTACCTGCACAGCAAATGAAAGAAAAAACTTTCTATTTACAAACATGAAACTAATTGGTGGAGTTAATGAATACAAGTACAAATGGTCGACTGACTACATTGTAACAATCATTCTATTATACATATTTAGAATCTAATATGCAAAATAACAAAACAAGAATTATACAAAATAAGAAAAATATGTACAAAATCGACATGTATAAGAAATACAATATTGTTTATATCAAAGCAAGAACAACATGTCTAGACTTAAGCATCTAGGTAATCTAAAAAGTCACACAAATGAGGATTATCGTCCAAGGTAGATTGGTAATCAGTAGGGGCTTCCAAAGCGTCTACTTGATCAGTTAACCGCTTCGGTGCATAAAGAACAACTGACCATTGACTGTTGTCAATACACTTTGAATAAAACACTTGCTTTATATTTTGAAAAGCACAAACAAATGGCTCATCCTTAACGCTTCCCCTACTCTTCAATTTGGTCAGATCGACCATAACCATCTTTGTGGCAGGGTCTACCATGCAAGCATTTTTGTCCTCCACCCGTACCCAATCACAGTCAAATACCGTCTCTGTAAAGGTTGAATAATCTAGTTCATATATATGTTGAATGACTCCATAATACACCATCTCCACTTGCTTTGGGTTTTTGTCTTTAGCACTGGATACACAAGTTGTAATTGCTTTAATTGCGATGCCACTATTTTGATTCCGCATGCGACGTTGCTCACGGCCATATTCAGAGAATAGAAAACCCTTCACCCGATATCTACCAAACTGTTTAACAACAAAACTAGGGCCTTTAGCAAGTTGGGCGAGCCTGGAGGTAACATCACCCATTCGTAACAGCTGACAGATGGAAATAAGATATTAATATCATGCACTTTAAATTTTTAACACTGCTAGTTTAACATTTCAAGTGTAACTTAAAAAAATTTACCTCATTCGATACCCAAAGCCTGAAGTCCGAATTTGAATTATTTGACACACCTTTTCTTCGTTTGGATTGTGGAAAGGAATTGTACTTCCTACATTTTGGGAGTTGATCAAACATATTAATGTCATGTAATTGTAATACTTTTATTCATTGCTTGAACAAATGGTTTACTGTAAACACTTACTCTCGCCATTCATCTACGTCTTCGTGAGTTTCGAAAACATACCGAGCCACCTGCTCGTATTGAAGATTTGAAAGCTTCACTTTGCTACCTTTCCCTAATGCCTCTTCATCAGCAAACTCGCCAAAATCATCAACGAAACGTTCACGATGTGGATTAAAACTGCCAATATCGGGATTGGGCATATACTCTCTCGCGAACAAAGAAGCTTCGTTTGTAATATGCGCCTCCGCAATTGATCCACCAATGTATCTAGTATTCTTCACGTAATCTTTGAAGCATTTCATAAGTCTCTCGAATGGATACATCCATCGATATCTAACAGGTCCACACATAAGAGCTTCGTCACATAAATGTACCAACATATGGATGCTAATATCAAAAAAGGATGGTGGGAAATACTTCTCCAGCACACATGTTGCTTCAAAAATCGCCGCTTGGTCGCTGACGACATGCTGATTAACAACTTTTGCACACAAAAGATTGAAGCATAGACTTATCTGTATAATAGCTCTTCAAGCTCCTTGTGTTTGGAAAAGCAATGCCTGAACAGTAATGGGACCAGTTGCATAATAATGTGCCAGTCATGCGACTTACATTGTCTCAGATCATGCACACTGAAATTTACAACCCTGCGTAAATTAGAAGAGTAGTCCGTAGGCGCCTTTAGATCATGTAATGTTTTAAGAAACACCTCCCTTTCGTCTTTAGTTAAGGTGAACGCTGCATCGGGCATTACAGTTTTACCGCTTTCAGGATCCTTTTGCAACCATAAGCTCTTCTTAATTTTCATTACCCGAAGATCTTCGCGTGCCTTTTCACCATCCTTACAATGTACTCCCTGCAAGCATGTGCTCACAATGTGCTCTATGATATTCTTTTCTGCATGCATTACATCGATCACGTGTCTTACCGAATGAAATTTCCAATATGGCAAGTCATACATTAGTGACCTTCTAGACCAAGGCTTTACTTTGCTGGGATCCTTCGGATCGAATCTATTTTTGCGTTTCAAGGCCAATACTTTTGGATGTTTACCAGTCAGATTATGAGTAGCAGCTGCAGCCTTCATTTCAATTTGAGACCCCTGCATCCTCTTCGGAGCTGACCTTTCCTCGACACCATCGGGAATAAAATTGGTCTTGTCGCTCCTAAACTTGTGATCCCGCGGCAACCATCTACGATGGCTGTGGTAGCAAATTTTATGACTAACTGGTAACCAATCGGAACCGGTCTCCTCAGCACAGATGGGGCATCCAAAGTAACCATGAACGCGTTGCAACCTGCAGAGTCCCATAAGCTGGCAAGTCGTGAATTGCCCACAACAACATAGCTTTCAGAGTGAAATACTCGTGCTTGTTAGAATCGAACGCTTGCACTCCTTCGAGCCATAACCCATTCAACTCTTCAATCAATGGCGCTAAAAACACATCAATATCATCGCTTGGAGCTTTTGGGCCAGGGATTAATAGTGACAACATAGAAAACTCTTTTCGCATACACAACGAGGGAGGGAGATTATAAGGCACGAGAATCACTGGCCAAACACTTTGATTAGTACTTAAGTTACCAAATGGATTAAACCCATCGGCTAATCCAAGTCGGACATTGCGAGATTCATTAGCAAACTACGGATATGCAACATCGCGACTTTCCAAACAAGAGAGTCAATAGGATGTCTCATGAGATTGCCCCCGCCGCTTCTGCGTGCATGCCAAGTCATAGCTTCGATATCCACGGCACGGTGTAAAGTCGCTTCAACCTCGGCCCTAAAGGAAAGTATTTCAAAACTTTGCGGTTCTTTGTGCATTAAGTAAACCCTTCTTATTTGGATCCTTTTTCACGACAAAGCGTGGTTCATCAGATAATCTTGGACATTTGTCCTCAAATTCGTACTCTTTGCGATACAAAACACAATCGTATTTACAAGCATGAATGGACTTGTAATTCATCCCTAACCCTCGTAAGCTACTCTTCATGGATGGATAACTTGTGGGCAATAAATTATCTGGCAGGAGCAATTCCTTCATCCATCGTAATATCGCAGATCACACTATTTCCAGATAAACCAAATCGGCTTTTCACATTCTCAGAAACCAATCATTGCAAACAAAGTAGTATGCTCTTTGTTGCAATTAGGATACAAAGGTTTCAAGAATCTAGTTTCAAACGAATGTACTTCGATCTTCATGGACATCGGCATACGCTTTCTTGCCCTCTTGTCAAATCCGTACTTTCACGACCTTCAAATTGATGAACACCGAAGGCATCATCAATCAGGTTATCCAACATCGGATGTGCCGTAGGGGACTCGTCCACATTTATATTTTCTCTTGTCGTTGGTGGGTCTGGGACCGAAATAGAACCATTTTCTCCATGGTAGACCCATACCCTATAGCTATCATCCATACCCCACTTGATCAAGTGAAACTCAACATCTTCAACGGGAAATCGTTTATTGTTCAGGCAATTTACGCAAGGACAATGTATAATATCGTCATAGATCTTGTTCTGTGCAAACTTAATAAATTCTCTAACACCTTGTACATAGACACGACTGGTTCTTGGAAGCACGGTCATCCATTCTTTAGAAAGTGGTAAATCCATCGGAAGAGCTTCAGTTTATAATTCACAAGTTAATAAGTCAATTATCATTCACTCATTAATTTGTCAAGTACACTAGATATGATGTTTTCATTTAAAAATACTTGGAGGACATCGCTGTTTGATAATATTATTAGCAATTCTAACAGGCACAATAGAATATCTTTTGTCACAGAGAAACATGTGTATTCAAAATGTCCTAGTACACCTTATCACTCCAATGCTAATTGGTGGGGTCCTAACCCATTCGTCATTGATTTGTGATTTATGTCTCGTATGCTATCAAAATATATTATATAGTCATCTATAATATCACGTGTAAATTTCGACAAAGATCTCCCGTATTCTCCTAAGTGTATGCGATCTTGTGATTTGCTTTGTACACCGGAGAATAACAAGGAGACACTATCAAAACCTTTACACACACGAGATTATCTTGTTGCATAATATATTTTGATAGCAGAGCTCATATAAATCACAAATCAATGACAAATCATCTAATAAAGGGACAATTCAAAGATTAGCATATAAATCTCAAACTTTCCAATCATTAGGAAGTTTGTGAATTATAAACTAATCTTTAAGCAGTAGTCTAAGCTCGATGATAAGTGCAATGACATACAAATAACATAAAATATTCGAAAAATAAATAAATAAAGAGACAAAATAAAATAAAAATTAACTATATCCATTAGTATACATTTGCACAACCAGATAGCATTGGTAAACGATACTATTTTCAAAATTCAAGTCTTACCTTACAAAGGAAATAATAGAGTCTTGATGACGGTGGTAATTCGGATGTGAGTTTTACAATGTATTTGGTGAAGGATAGGGGCTCAAATGTAAGAACGTGAATCTTCAAAAAACTGAACAAATTGAGAAAAAAAATTATTGTTAAGAAGTATAGAGAATTTTATTGTTGGGAAGTCACATGATATTCAACAACCAATGGGACCAAGTATTTGATAGTGACCATTTTTTAACAAATTTTGATTCTTTAAAACTTTTTTCACGCATTCCAAAAATCTCTCTAGAGCAAATAGTAGATAATGACCGGCAACTAGATTGATAGTTTGCATTATATATTGTCATTCATTATCCTTTGCATGCAAAGAGAAAAAGTACAATCTAAGAGCATGTTTGCTACACCTTATTCCCAAAAAAAGTAAAATATGAAAAAAATAAAGATAAAAATTCACAAAAAAAATGCATTTTGTCATACCATTACTTTAAAAAATAAAAATAATAAAGTAAGACATTTTAATTAATTTTGGAAAGACATGTGATAGGCAACTGGGCCAGTTTGCTGAACTAATCATGAGAAAAACCGCACGCGAGGGCGAGCATATGTGGTTCAACTTTTTCTTCTTTGCATCAAATGGCCCATTTCATTAACAACCTATTTTAAGCAAATAACAAATTTCTTTTATGTAAAACAAAGAAAGGAGTGCATAATTCACTTTATGGACAACCTGTTGTTGTGCTTCGAAAGTTGGGTACCTTTATAGGCCCTTTTCCTTTTGGTAGAAATTAGCCAAAAAGCGAAGGACCATTTTGGTTTTTGATTTGTATATTTTTATAAGGAAATTTTGATATAAATAGTTCCTAACTTTTGCCCTTCTTGCGTTTTTGGTTTTAAACTCGTGAAAATTAACACTAAGAAGTTGTCACGAATGGACGAAAATATTCCAAAAAAATTAGTGTTCATCAAGAATGAATAGAACCTTTAGTTTTCTTTAGCTATCAAACAAATAGAATAGAAAGATTAGCTCCAAAATTTGTACGCGAGGGATATTGAAATCAACGGCTTTGTTTCCATTCCTGTATGTGATGAAATCTCTTTCTACTTCCTTTACATATTTAAACACATCAACAACCAATTACACATTCTCAAAACCATTTCTTTCAAATCAATATTGAAATCCCGATTCCTAAATTGCTAAATGGCTAAATAATTTCTACAATCCAAACTATACATTTACACTAAAGACTGAAAATAGTGGCAAAGTCACACAATCCAAATGTATGCCTCATCCGTCTATCAACTAAATCTACTCATTAATCATGGTAATTTGTATATTGAGTAACAAATTCACTTAAAATAGCAAGCCCATTCTAAGAAATCCTAAAATTTGGAGTGAAGAAATGGTAATTATGAAAAATGAATTTAAAAATCACAAAATTGACTAAACATTTAATTCATCCCTAACAAGAGAAAATTGAAAAAATCAACTGAAAAAATTGAAAAAATCAGAAAAAAAAATAGGCTGAAAAAATATCCAAATTGTGTAAGAATAAGCAGGAAACTACCTAATGCCGAGTAGACAACTTGCGACTTCCAAAATACAGGAGAATTGGAGGTTTTCCTGGAGAATTCACGGGTTTAGGTGCCAATCGCCATTTTCGAACCTTGGAGCAATAATACTACTTTCTTGTGGAGCTTCAATGCAATGGAGTCTTCACCTCATGTATATGAGCAGGTGCAACGAAGATGACAAGATTTTTGGGGCAAGGAATTCAGGGATTCACGATGTTGGGGGCGAAATTAGGGTAAGAGTCGGGTTTGGATACTGATAACTTTCGATCTGGTTTTTATTTTTTTTTTTCAGTTCAACGGAGGTCACGGTTCAAAACCGTGACCCCTGAGTTCGCTGATGGTCACGGTTTCAAAACCGTGACCATTTCAAACTTTTTTTTTTTTTTTTTTCAACGATGGTCACGGTTAAAAACCGTGACCATCAGCGCGTCCAGGGGTCACGGTTTTTAACCGTGACCCCCTTGAAATCCCAAGTGTGACAAATCCTTTGTTTTGGTGTAGTGTAGCAACAAGAAAAGGAGGGGGAAATTAGGAACATCATTCACAAATTTTAATTTACTTTTTCAATAATATTTTTAATCCTTGTGGAAAATAAAATGAATCAAATAATTAAAACGGCATGAGTATCTTTTTTGCAAAATAAAAACTTTCTTGAATAGAGGCCAAATATTGTTTATACTAATTAACAAATGCTAAAGATCTAGTGCCTAGTAGTATTTTTTGTACATGAAATCGCATATAGTTTATAGAAAACCACACGAATGGGCACCAAACCATTAGCGAGTTAACAAATTCTTATAACTTATCAATTGTCACAACTCACAAGACATGGGGCCAGGATAAAAGTCGAATATATGCACATTCCCATCAACTAGTTAAATGGAATTCTGAGGAGGACAAGAAAAGATCAAAAGAATCATATCAAATGGTCTTGCAAATTACGATTATGCTCTTTACTTTTCTTGTTTATCATATCTATATCTCTTTGATTAGAAACAAACAACCCTGTTTTCTTTTCATAAACAAAACGACAAGATTATCACATAACATTGGATATATAATAACCAGTGACCTCATTTTGCCATGAATTAACAGCATGACCCATGGCCGTAGTGGAATTCATACTCACGACATGATAGCAAATGTGTTGTGTGCATCTTCCATATTCGATTCATATTATTATCTTTTATACTATTAGTGCTTTAAATCAATTCAATTTGGATGAAATGATTCAATCTGAACTAATTGGACGAAAAATTGGTTTATATTCATGATGTGACAGTAAATGTATCAAGTGCGTTTCTTTCGTATTCTATTCATTCATATAATTATTTTTTTATGTTATTAGTTAAATTGGTTCACTGATTTTTTTTATTTTTTATTTTTTTTAAATGAATTTAAATCGGTTCAGTCTGGATGAACTGATTTAACCCGAACTAATGGGACGAAAAATTATTACATTTTTCCACTAATTGGCCATTCACCAAGATGCTGATTAACCGATTTAAGTAGTCTACAGCCACTATAGGTGGACCCACCCTACCAGCCAATTCTTGTGCGTCACCTTGCTTCGCCCATATTTGGCGCATTGCCTTTTCAAAGAAATGAGCAACTATATGGATTAAAATTAACAGATTTATTATTTCAAAAAAGAAGAAAATTAACAGATTTATAATTTCAAAAATTTCTGTCGCATCTCACACAATTTTGATACTTTCTTTAGTCGGTGTTAGCATACTCATTTTAATGTATTTTAACGAGTAGGAAAATAGAGAATAAATAAAGTTAAATAGTGGAGATTTAATAATATAAATGGACCCTATAAATATCTGGATGTGATTTGTTTGATCAACTTCAAATTTTAAAATATATGAAAAAGTATGAATCTATATATTAATAAAATGAGATCAATTTCCCGCTCAATTTTATAATTTTTAGAATTAAAAAAATCCTATTTTATTTATATTTTCCACTCAAGCACAAATACCTAATTTTCAACTCATGGATAATTTCCCGTTATTATCATCCCTTATCTTTTAATAGAATCACTCCTTATCCATCCAATCCGGGTTATTATCATGTGTGATTTTTTAAAATCTCCCATCCATATCTTTTTACCATGAAAGAAAGGAAAATATGTTATTAGAATTTTTATTTTACACATATTTTAAATTATAACTTGGCCATAAATCTCCCCGTTCAATGCACAGGAGAAAATACTAGTTATAATTTACATGCAAATAGACTCTAAGAGAATAAGGGTAAATTTTGTGTATCAAATAGTAAATATGGAATTGAATTCTCTGATTGTGATATTTTTCAGATAAATAAAAGCCAATCAAAAACACCCTCAGAGAATAAGAAATGTTTTGATTTGACTAGATCCTAAAGAGAATGAGAAATAAGTACGAGTCACGTACGTGCACTCTAAAATCAAACCATGTCATGAAAATCGGGAGTTAGGTGGCTGGAAGTATTATTTTGTTCCTTCCAGTGAGGTGAGTGTGGTTTGATTTTCATAGGAATTAAGAATTTATAATTAATATAATATATTTGTTAGAAAAGTAAATTTTATTTATATTTTTTTAATTTTAACTTTTAAAGATGGTAATTTGCTTATACTAATAATACATGAGTATTAAGATATGGATAAATTAGGAAATAAAAAAATTTAAAATATACTATGAGCATCTCCAAGAATCTCCCTATTTTAAAAGAGAATATCCTATATTTTAAAGAGCATCTTATAACTCTTTATTTTACTTTTTATGAGAAAAATTTATTATAGTTTTCCATTTTAAATGAATATTTAATATTTTTAGATTTTTTTAGAACTATCTCAATCCAAAAATTTAAGTGTGATAGAAATTTTAGTGATAATATGAAAATAAACAGGAGAATGAGGATTTAATACCTTACCTGCAAATTTAATATTATCTCCGTTTCAAAATTATAGCCATTTTCTTATCTCCACATAGATAAAAAAAATGAAATTAATGATATTGGAAAAGTACAATTCAATATTATTTTTCTAATATACCCTCTCATTTATTAGATATTTTATTTCAACTACTCTATCTTAATGATATCAATGTATATTAAATGAGGACATAAAAGACAAGTAATATTTTAACTATATCTTTAAAAAGAATGTGGCCTATATTTTGGGACGGACGAAAAAGAAATAGTGGATTATATTTTTGGGACGGAAGTAGTAACTAATAAAATTAATTCTACGCTTTATTAAATCAAAATATAAGCATTGAAACTTGTAGTCAATTAATTATACCTTGTGGCTTTTGATCCGAAGTTTGCTCTACATTCCGAAAAGTTAATTTAAAGATCTGCATTTTTAAATATTTACTCTAATATAAAGTGTAATGCATTTAAAGAGTTTATTGGAGACGCTTTAATAAAGAAAGTGAGATGGCCGTGGCTTTGTTCTTTTGGTAATAAAGTTGATATACGCTCATTTCTTTATAAAATGTGTGGTTAATATTGTATTGAAAAATATGTGTATGGTTGAAAAAATGAGAGAGAAAAATTTTTTATTATGAAATGAGGAAAAGAACAAGGCACATATATCAATCATTAGTCTAGATATGGGTATCTTAAGATGTCCACGTTTAAGGTACCCATATGTGAATATTGGATATTTGATGTAATAATGTGATATATTTTTATTGGAAGAAAAAGTAATAAAATAAGATTTTAGATAAGAGATCTCATGATTTATTTTATTCAATGAAAAGATATTAGGAATACTATTAAATATATTAATTTAATGATATGTTTTTATGAGGAGAAACAGTTAATAAAATAAGATTTGTGACAACAAATCCAAGCGGGGGGTTGATGCGGACCGAGCGCATCGCAGGGCTGCCGCGATGCATTTCTGGGTACGGAAGTTATGTTGCATGGTTTTGTAGAGTGGACAGATGGTAACCACAAGTTAAGAATGAAGGGGCTTGAATGCACGTGGCTCTCCTTTGGCAAATGTGGGCCCGGTTTCCACTCCCCACCCAACACATTTTTCATTACGGTATCTTCTGGGTTTGCTGTATCTGGTACGAGTCGTCCTGCTTTGAATTTGTTTGAAAAAAATTAAATACGATACAAATCTGTTGGCAAGGTAAAATAACAACTGTACTTTTCAAGCAGAATTTTCTAATGACTTTTCTGCCTTCTTTGAAAAATTCGATCAACTTTTTTTTTTTTTATAGAGATGATTTCTGTTATTGTCTATTATTATAATTTGATTGCTGGTTTCATTGTTGTGTCTTTGGTATTTGATTTTAGTTGTATTGGTATGGATTCTTCCTTCTGAAAACTCTATAATATCAGCAGAGGAGGAATTGGGGATTTAACCATGGCCCAGGGAGACATTTCTTCTTTCCATGGGAGCAACAAAATCCCCGTCTTCATCTTCTTCAAGGATGCAAGGTACTACTGTCAATACTTAAATGTGTGTGTTCTAAAACCTTGCACCATGTTTGGATGTACTTAAAGGTTCACTTATTTTCATAAAAGTAAAGTTGTGGGGTAGAGAAGTGAGTCTGAACACTATAGGCAACTTATGAAACTTACCATTAATCACGATTCTAGAATACTGATCTAACTTTACAGAATGAAATTAAAAACCAACGAATCAATGATACCAAAGTTCACCCAGATCGTGGAAGTTTCATACATCCATTCGGCGATTGCCATGTCCACATACATACACATTTGGAGTCTGATGGAATCACAGGATTGTAAATGATTTGTTGGCTTTCAGATGCAGCATAAATCATAATGATCGTGTCAGTTGCTAGTTTACAGTCTCATAACTTGTTCTAACCTTGGCACTATCATTTGGGCTGATTTTTGAAAATTGTATCGAAGTTTCTGGATTTTATGATAATCATGGTTCAAGTATGAAATGAGCATAAGGTGTGGTACCTTGATTGGAGTGATTTTTGGTTTTATCAACCAATTTGTTAGGCTTGCCAATGCAGATAGTTCTAACTATTTGTGATTTTCTGACTGCTGGAGCAGATCGGTTTTCAAATTGGATGCGCTTGGTCTAGAAATAGCCAGGATTGCGTTCCCTGCTGCTCTGGCTTTGACCGCTGATCCTATTGCCTCTCTGGTCGATACAGCTTTCATCGGACAAATAGGTAAGGATACTTTGTTTAATGGTGAAAAATAGACATCAACTTCAGCCTATGTAGCCTATATCTATGAACATCTACATCCCAAACATAGCTTCAGAGTTTGCCTTGGGTACTTGTATAACTTAATTTCTTATCTTTATTTTATTTTTTTTTTTTCGCGAAATTGAACATGAAGTTGACAACTCGAGAACCCACAAATCTTTTTCTTGCCTTACATATATCAACATCGAACAAATCTCAAGAAAGCCAGTGGTTAGAAAAACGCTAGATAAGAGGATCTTTTCATCTGGGCAAAAAATCCTCTTATCCAGTACTAGTTTTATAGGCTTATAGCTTCTTGAAAATAATCCTAGTATATTCTTAGTATATTCTTATTCATGTCCAGGTGCGGTTGAACTTGCTGCTGTTGGAGTTTCTATTGCCTTGTTCAATCAAGTATCTAGAATAGCTATATTCCCCCTCGTCAGTATCACTACTTCTTTTGTCGCTGAGGAAGATACGGTTACAAAACTGAGTCCAGAGTCGAAAGACATTGAAAGCTGGGAGAGTGGGTCGTCTTTAGAGAGTGAGAGTAAGATGTTGATACCAGAGAAAGGTACTCTACTAATCCATCCAGTTTAACCAGATTCTCATTCTCATATGATTGTCACATAAATTTTGTCCATGTAAATCCATTTTCTCTAACTTTGTATTTGTGTCTATGATTCTTTAGATTCCGACGAGACTGCAAACAAATCAGAGTCGCTTGCTAATAGCTTTGAGATAGTTAAGGTTAAGCACGAAAAGCGATACATTCCGTCAGCATCTTCGGCACTAATTATCGGTGGCATCCTCGGCCTCATCCAAGCTGCATTCTTGATTTCTGCTGCAAAACCTTTGCTAAGCTTCATGGGAGTCAAATCTGTAAGTTCTACTTTTTCCCCTGCTGTTGGCTTCGAGATGGAAGATGGAGTTTGACCTCCTTCAGTTGCGATCATATTTTGGACTACATAGAGCCTAATAATTACTCTGCCCTCATCCTCTTGAGTGCGAACTTTTATCCATTTGCTTAATATTAATCCCAGTTAGGCAGGGGATCAACTTATGTAAACTTTGTTATGTAAATGTACCTCCACTATTATTTGCATTTTTGGAATTTCTGTTTGCTTATTAGGGGTTAGCATTAATCGGTAATATTTATATTTTGAAAATCTTTATGGCTAGTGATGCAACACCTTCTTGTATATAGGGGTCGGAAATGCTGTTGCCTGCACAACAGTACCTGACTCTAAGATCACTTGGCGCTCCTGCTGTTCTTCTCTCCTTGGCTATGCAAGGAGTCTTTCGTGGATTCAAAGATACAAAAACTCCATTATATGCAACAGGTAAGTGATAATGAGATCCAAAATCTCTCTACACAACCAATATATGTTACTATTTTGTACTGAAAACTGACATGTTCGACTATTTCTCACCGTGCTTTTTGCTGTGTCAAATCCAGTGGCAGGAGACCTAACAAACATAATTTTGGACCCTATATTTATGTTCGTTTTTCATTTGGGAGTCAAAGGTGCAGCCATTGCGCATGTTCTCTCTCAGTAAGTTGTTCTCCGATTATTATTCTTACACCTCGCATAAGTTTGCATCTCCTCATTGGTTGTGGCTTAGCAACCCAAATTACGCTTCTGTTAGTTGGTGAAATTTTTGAGAGAATTTCCACACGCCTTTACATGTGAACTGTTATGACAGGTACCTAATTTCAATAATACTATTTTGGAGGTTAGCACAAGAAGTAGATCTTATACCTCCTAGCGCCAAATACCTGCAATTTGGTCGGTTTCTTAGAAACGGTGAGTGGTTCTTCCTTGTTCACGCTCTCTTTCCAGCGAACCATAAAGTTGTAGCAACAAGTTTTGTGTTGAATTGAGGTCCACATGACTTTTGTTTTAAAGTTCAACCTTTTCATTTGAGAAAGCCTATGTCTTGTTTGACTCAGGTTTCATGTTGCTGATGAGGGTGATAGCTGTGACATTTTGTGTAACCCTTGCTGCATCATTGGCTGCACGGTTGGGATCCACAGAGATGGCTGCATTTCAAGTGTGCTTGCAGGTTTGGCTTGCTACGTCTCTTCTGGCCGATGGCTTGGCTGTCGCTGGGCAGGTAACAAATTATTCAATGCAATTGCAAGTGCTGCCTACCAACCACCATCGGCTCGATCAGCAGTCGAGGGGATAAGTCTTTAGTATTATGAGGTTCCATATGGTCCAAGAATGAATAGATCAAATTTAATATACATCTCTTTTCATTTTGTCCAATTTATGTCTTCATGCTGGCATTGCAAATCTTTATATTTATCACGGCATAGAAACAAGAGTTTTAGAAAAATGAATATCCTTAATTTTCTCAGGCAATTCTTGCGAGTGCATTTGCAAGAAAGGACTACAATGGGGCAACTGCAACCGCATCACGTGTGCTACAGGTACTTAACGAATCCCCCGTTGTATCAACATCAGATTCATTTTCAATTTTCAGTGACATGTTTGGCTAAGCTTACAGCTTACCTTTCTGACTCACTTGTAAGTAAAAAACAGTTAATTATTTTCCAAGTAAATTTTATAATTAATTCAAACTTGACTGCAGTTGGGGTTGGTTCTAGGATTGATTCTGGCTGTTTTCCTTGGAGTGGGATTACATTTTGGAGCAACGTTGTTTACAAAAGACACTAATGTCCTCCACCTTATTGGAATCGGAATCCCGGTAACTGATCTGCTCTGCTTAACTATGTTCAAAAAGATGAAACTAATGAAATTCAAACTAACAGATTATTGTGAAATCAGTTTGTTGCAGCGACACAACCTATAAATTCTCTAGCCTTTGTGTTTGACGGTGTGAACTTTGGAGCATCAGACTTTGCATATGCAGCGTACTCTATGGTACGTCTCATTACACACGCATGCTTCAACTTGCTTGTGTCTATTAATGCCGACTGAAATGGGATTGTGGTTCAGGTTACAGTGGCTATTTTCAGCATTCTGTTTTTGTTCATTCTTTCGTCAACTAATGGATATATTGGAATCTGGACTGCACTAACGCTCTATATGAGTCTGAGAGCATTTGCTGGTTTCTGGAGGTAGCCTTTCTGATTTCATTCACAAAAATGTTTAATAAACTAAAATGGTGACATTCTTTCTTTTATGCCATGTAAAACAATAATAAAAACAATAATTGCAGGATAGGGACTGGAACAGGGCCTTGGAACTTTCTCAGGACCTGAGCGCAATTGCGTATAGTTTCAACTTGCAAGAAAAGCCACTTATATGTTCTTGTACTCATTGAGCATGTCGAGAGCACCTTTGATTTGAGGGGTCTGTACATTATGAGATGGAAAATGCTTATGTACACAGCACACAGTACACCTGATACAGAGGGGAGTGTAATGACTATTTTGTCCTCCTCACACACCCTGCGAGAAATGGAGGGTGTAGATATGGCATTACAGACATTAAACATGTCCTTGGTATCATCTTCATGCAAGGTGGCAACGATGTACAATTCTACATTAATGTTTTCAAATGTGACCATTGACCAATTATGTCAGCATTCTGTAGTTCAGTACTACTAGAAAGAAATACATTGAGGACAAAATTTTTTTTCTTTAATTTGTTTCAAATTTTATCGTGAAATAAACTCATCTTATTTAGACATAAAAATCCACAAACCTTTCAATTCGAACCCTTAAATGAGAAACTCTGACCATTGCCACCTTTGTGGTATATCTAGTTTTTGTCTTGGCGTAGTATTTTGGTCTTTAGTTTTGATTTCCTCACTCAATTTTGACAATGATGATCGGCATTTTAGATTTCTAGTTATAACGGTAGCAAGCTTTTGGTTTTATGGTTCATTTTCCCCCCTGGTTGTTGGTAAGAGTTGAAATGTTGAATGGCATCGTTGCATCAACTTGCATCTAAAGAAAGTCGCAACTGTGGTCACTGGACTTGTCGAGAAACACGCCTTGTTAATTAATGTTTTTGTTTGAAAGGGTTTGCTTCGATCTCAGTTAAGTGACGCCTAAATGTGAAATTTGACTTTATCGCTCTGCAGGCTTTATGTTTTTTACTACATTGACTATCACTTAAGCTTGTAAAATTTGAAGCTTTCTTGATAAATAATCAATCAAGAAAACGCAAGTAAACTGACAGCGTGAATGTCTATTCTCTTCGACATTCTTTTGCCGTAAGCTCTTCTTTCTATCTCAAATGCTCACCATTGTAGCAGCTAGGCAAGATACGGTGACAAAGGAATATGAAAATATAGATAGTGGAACTGAACGATGAAATTTTAGTGCATTGAAGTGATTTTCAAAATTTGTGGGCCCAATATATCTGAAATCGAATATGAATTGACTAATGCAGATCATTAATTCCATCAAAGTTTCTAGATTGATTGTGCCATTCGAATACCAATTTTCTTTCAATTGTGACACTTGACGAGCATTGAACGGTATCGTATTCTCTTCAGTGATGTCATGTTGTGTACAGTACATGAAAATCACATTTAGTAGGACATAATTTTGATAAGGATATTTCTACGGTAACTAGTAGAATAGGAAAATATATCACTTCAAATTGTGATATGTTTTATTGACATCATTCAATTAAGCACTATTCTAAGAAGGATTTCCTCATTCGGTTGGGTTTACAATTTGAAATGGTCTATCATTATTTCACAAGCTTACCATCTTATATGATACATCAGGAATGTTATGTTCCCATCGATATGTTCCCATCGATGGGAACATAACATTCGTACTATCGGACCATTTTGATGGTTCATTCGATCTCTGTTTTGAAATTTGGGATCAGATCTGGAATCAGCACGGCGAGAGGGAGTGCCAGGAATTTTCCGAATTTTTTTCGACGACACCGTAGCCGCCGTGACCACCAGTCAAAATTTTGGTAATATTTTTGGCCCAAAAACATTGTGAAAAGTTTGACTGACAGTCACGGCGGCCACGGTGTCACCGGAAAAAATTTGGGAAATTCCTGGAACTCCCTCTCGCCGTGCTAATTCCAGATCTGGTCCCGAATTTCAAAACGGATATCGAATGAGCCATCAAAATGGCTCAAGCGTTCCTTAAATTAAGGAACACTCGAGGGGAACATAACATTTTTTATGATACATCATACTGAAAATTTTGCTTCTACAGGGATAAATAGAGCTACACAATGGTACTAGTGAGTTAAGATCGGGTACCCACTGTGGGTACCGTAAGGTACCCACAGTCGGGGAAAAAAAATATGGGGGTCGGGTGACACCCCCTGCCATTAGGGGACAGTTATGTATTATTCATCTAACTTAATATAGATTCAAAAAAAAAAATTTAAAAAAATAAAAAAAAATAAAAAAAAAATTTGCCTGGTGACATGGCGTCACCAGACGCGCCCACGTGGGCGTCTGATCAAAACCATGGTACTAGTAGGCCAATGGCGATTGCATATTTGCATGCACGTGTTTGCCTTTTCAATGCTTCTGGCCAGTCCTGTCTTTACACAAAAGAAATGTCCCAGGCACCCATTTGAGAGGGATGACTTTTTGTCAACTCAAATTCTATTCAAATAAAAAATTTATTATTAGAGTTATTTTTTTAATGTTATTACATAAAACTGGTGCGAACACAACAGAAGTAAATCAAAAGTTAAAATTATTTTGTATGTTAATTACTTTTTTTCCCTAAATGATTTTCCTATTTGGGGACAAGACACTATCCTTGGATGACTTAATTTAAATATTGTGTTGAGCTCTAAAAGTCGAAGCACCAACACCGGCTTTTCTATATAATATTCATATTTGCTATACATGAAAGTGTAAAAAAGTATATGTTTCTCATCATTCTACATGACAAGTTTACGGGAAGCATGAGTTAGTTTGCTTTTGATGTTTAAACCTTATGTTTATTTTTTACATGAAAAAGATCTAGGTAAGAAAGAAACTTTTTTAATGTTGTGTTTATTTTAACCCTTTTTTGTGTAATTGAACATTTGTTTTATATATCATTTAATTAAAGGGTGGAATTATTCACACCCCAATAATTTCTAAACACACTAAAAAAATACCTACATTCTCCAAAATACCCTCCCCTCTTCTTTTTTTTTTTTTTTAAATGAACAAGAAGTCGTGGCTGGTGCCATTTCCGACAGCAAAAGAAGCTACCGACTGTGGCACCAAACCTGTTGCAATTTTCGGCAGCATTTGCTGCCAGAAATTTTAGCAAAAAGGAGAGGGGAAGGGGGGGTGGGGTGTTTCTCCCCTAGGGTTGGCAACGGGTCGGGTTCGGTTCGGGTCGAGCGTACCCGAACCCGAACCGTGATACCAAACCCAAACCCATAACCGAACCGAACCGTGGGTTATTCGGTTCGGTTCGGTTCGGGTATCCGTTCGGGTCGGCTTTTATACCCGAACGGGTACCCGTTTACCCGTTCTCTTTTTTTTTTTTTTTTTTTTCTTTCTTCCAAACACCCAGCTGCCAGCATACTTACTTTGCCTATGTGCTTGCTTCCACAAAATCACAATGGAATGAGTGGATGCTAATTGCTAAAACTAAAACCAAGAGGTCCAACACTCCAACACCAAAATCACAAATTCACAATGGATACATTCATTAATCACTCCTTGTCATTTGTCAATAAACATCCACAATCACAAAATCACCTTGTAAACTAATAAACTATAAAATTGGATACTAAAACCAAAATAAAAATATGACATAACTTCACTCCTCAATAGTCAATTCAATCAAACACCAAAGTTCATTAATTCAAGCAATCAACTTCTAGCACATTACTTGATTACCATAAACTAATAAGAAACATCCCATGGTCACACACTCATAGTCTCATAGAGTCATACAAAATACTACAAACATCCAAACAAAAACAAGTGTTCTTCACATGATAAAACATGTCTAATGACAATCACGACAAGAAATTAAAGCTCAATGATTTTTTCAAAGTTCAATGATTTTCTCAAAAATCATAAATCTCATCATAAGTTCCATTGCCGCTTAGATCCCGCCATTCATATTCCTACAACATTGAAGATAAATAAAATTATAAATCAAGAGTAATAATTCAAGAATATACTAATTGGAAACAAACAACTAAAAACGTACATCTACATCATCATCTTCATCATGACTTTGATTTGGGCAACTTCTAATAAATGTTGAATTAGCTGAATCAGCTGTACAACATAAAAATAGTTTATAATTAATAATAATTCGATACCATCATGTCTAAAATTCAAAAATCAAATATAAAAACAATAAAGTTTACCATTTATTTCCGTCCATAGCCAATCTCGAGCACACATCAAGGCTTCTAGAGTATTTGGATGAAGTCTATTTCTATGCGGGCTAACAAATCTACCACCTGTGCTAAATGCCGACTCAGACGCCACAGTAGAAATAGGAATGCCTAGTACATCACGAGCAACCTTTTGCAAATTTGGATATTTGACTGAATTAATCCTCCACCAAGTTAACAAATCAAAATTATCCTTCCTCGGAAATACCGGCTCGTCTAAGAAAACATCAAGCTCCGTTTTGACATGATCGGCACTAGTGGTATAAGAATTGAGAAATTGATCAAAATTATTCATACGAGAATTTTTAGAAAAACCGAAAGATGTCTCGGAATGGGTAGATGATGATGAAGAATAAGATGAATTTGTTCTATGGATCGTGGTTCTCATATATTCACTCACCAACTTGTAACAAAGTTTCCTAATCCTCTCAATCTCCTCAAATGCACGATCTCCATAAATGTCGGGAAAGTAAAATTCCACCAACTTCATCTTATGTCTTGGATCTAATATAGTCGCAATTGCCAAAATACCATTCATCTCACCCCAATACTTCTCAAACTTGGGAATCATGTTTCTTGCCATGCATCTCACTTCATCACAAGGAGAATTACTCCAATCCCGGATTGCCAATTTCAAGTCACACACATTCGGAAAATAAAGATTTGCAGTAGTGAACTTAGTGCCCGAAAATAGTTCTGTAATTTCAAAAAACATTTCCAACTTATCTGCAATTGCAATTGCCACTCTCCAATCCTCTTCAGTTGGTACATTTTTGTATTGGGAATGGAGTTGTTTTGCACGAGGAAAAACATCTTTGTAAGGTAAAGCAGATTTAATCATAAGAAAAGTGGAGTTCCACCTAGTCTTACAATCAAGAACTAGTTTATTTTCACAAGGGGTTTTCATTTGTCGTGCAATCGACTCAAATTTCTCAGTTCTCTTTTGTGTTGCTGACCAATATGCAACACTGTCACGGATCCTCTCCACACTTGGGGCTATAGTATCCAAACCTTCCTTAACTATCAAATTCAATATATGCGCACAACAACGCATATGGAAGAATTCACCATTCATTAGCAAAGAATTGGGAGGCAACTTACCCAACATGATATCAATCATGGCGTCATTGGTAGAGCAATTATCGACGGTAAGAGTGCTCAATCTTTGATCAATGTTCCATTCCAACAAGCAATTCATCAACACATTGCAAAGCATCTCCGCCGTATGAGGGCAAGGAACATACACAAATCTATTATAATTTATAAATAACAAAACAAGATTAGTAAAGTCAATAACAAATTGACAATGTACAAAAAAGTAATGAGAATATTGTAAAAGATTAGTATACCTCAAAATTCTACTTTGAAGAGTCCAAGAATTATCCACAAAATGGGCAGTGATAGCCATGAATCCTTTCTTCTGGTTCGATGTCCACATGTCGGTAGTAACGGAAACTCTACTCTTGATCCCATCTAAAATGCCCACTACTTTGCTTTTCTCATAATCGTATATCTTTAAGATATCACTCTTGATTGTATTACGAGAAACAACTTTAAACAATGGTTGAATTGTGTTACAAAATTTCCTAAATCCAATATGTTCAACCATTGAAAGAGGATACTCATGGAGAATGACCATACTTGCAAGATCTTTCCTACCTTGTTCTTGATCAAAAGTGTAGTTATTCACATTAAGCGGAGCGCTAGGTTCTTTAAAAGAAGAAGCATTCAACATCATTTGTTTCAAATCCCTTTGACCTTGATGGGGGCATCTTCTTAAATGAGCATGCAAATGACTTGTTCCATTTTTTGTATCACCACTAAGATGTTTCTTACAACCATTACAAATTGCTTTATACACATCATTGATTTTTTGTCGCTTAAAATGACTCCACACATTCGAAGTTAATCGCTTTCTCTTATTTTCTCCATTATTCTCTCCTTCATCATCTATCTCTATAGGACTTTGAGATTGGTTTCCTTCACCTGCAGATGAAGTAGCGGTGTAGGCCCCTGTAGGAGTAGAAGTGTCTCCATCTACTATTGGAACACTTCCTACTGAAGTGGGATCGGTAGACATCTAAAATTGTAAATATTTATTCTTGTTAATAAATAATAACATGGAACAAAATTTTAAATTGATTTATTAATTGTTGGACGATGAAGATCAGCTATCCAATATCCATTGCTATGAATTAACAAATAAACTCTTTTAACTACCCATAAATTATTAAACTAACAAATAAATCTTAAAATAAATCTAAAATCAAAATATGAAAATAATTCAATTCCAGCAACAAATCTGAAATATAAAATCCCACATCAAAATAATTCAATTATCAACATTGTAAGAGATAAATGCATTGTTATAATACTCATAAATTAACAAATAAGCTATAACTCCCTATAAATCAATACACTAACAAATAAATCTGAAATTTCACATCAAAATAATTCAATTACAATAACAAATCTGAAAAATACTTCAATACCTACAAAAAATAAGACATACCTTTAAAGACCCAAGTTTGATGCTTTGATTACAAGTAGGAACGAAATCTACAAATGAAACTACATAGAAGTAAGAAATTGAAGATAAAACTAATATTTTTGAGCTGAAAATTTGAAGTTTGACTCACCAACAAGACCGATCTCCGGTTATGGGTTGGCCGGCTGCTCCAATTCGGTTGCAACGTTGCGGCGGTCGTTTTTGTGCGTGTGAGAGTGGAGGTGCCGAGTGTGTGTGCGTGTGAGGGTGGACTGGTGGAGGTGCCGAGTGTGTTGTGTGTGCGTTGTTAGCCTTCTCGCATAGACGGCAGAGTGTGTGCGCGTGTGAGAGTGGAGGTGCCGAGTGTGAAGAGTATCCTTTGTGTCGGCTCTGTCTGTGGGAGGAATTAGGGCTAAGAGAGTAAGAGAATTAGAGAAATGAGAGTTAACTAGTTAGAGCGTGTAATATTTTGGGCCGCTTCTTGTTGTTGGGCCTTTTAGAGGGATTTTGAAATTTTAATGTACTAAACTAAATCATAGTAGTCACCATTCACCAACAGCAGGCAGATTGGCTAATTGAGTAATTAGAGAATGGAGATTGGTGAAAATTTTAATTTTGATTTTTAAATTAAAAATTAATTTTAAATTTTTGTAGGAAAAAAAAATATCGGGTATTCGGTTCGGGTTCGGGTACGACGCCACTATCCATATCCGAACCATATCCGTCTCGGGTTTTATTATCAAAAACCATATCCGACCCGTCGACCCATCGGTTCGGTTTTTTTCGACCCATTCAGTTCGGGTAACCGCGGGTTTCGGGTTTTTCGGGTTGTTTTGCCATCCCTATTCTCCCCAACTTTTTTGGCTACCATTTCTGGCAACAATTGTCGGAAATGGTTGCTGCTGGAAATGGCAGCAAAGGGTGCCCAACAAATTTTTTTATTTTTTTCCTTCTATTAGGCCAAGAAGCTATTTAGCTAGCCATGACTGAACAATTTTGAAGTTGTTTGGCTTGAAATGGTCGAAAGAAAGGAATTTTCCTTTTTAAAGAAATTAAAAAGGTATCTTGGAGAAGATATGTATGTTTGGGATGTGAATAGTCCCACCCTTAATTAAGCCCCCGTTCTTCTATAACTTTTAACAAATTTTTACACATTTTAATACATTCACATCAAAAGTCAAACCAATTATATCCACATATTTTCTGGGACCCACTATACTACATAAATCTCCACCCACTATACTGCATAAATACTCATAAATACATATATACTAACAATGTGTAAATTTAAATTTCAACACGATCTATATTTTCTGAGACAACTACTATGCCTTGTGATTCTTTAAATAATATTGGAGAAGTAAATTTTACAACTAATTTCCTATAATGCTCTTATTTAAATGAATATAAGTTATTAAAGATTTTATATTTTAAAGAATATATATGGGGCATAATAGTAAATGAATATAAAAAATGCTAATAAATATAGAAAGTGGATTATATATATCAGACAACACAAAAAGGAAAATTGGACTATATATGTGAGACGGAGGGAGTATATTTTAATGAACAAAATAATGGTAACCTTTTTGAAAAATCTAGACCCAAAGAAAAAAATTCTAACATTGGTATTTTCATTTTGGGAAATTGGGGTATTTGGTTAAAAAAAAAACTTACTTCAGTGCATTTTTTTTTTCCGAAGTAAAAAAATGTAGGTCATTTCATCAAAAAAAAATTTAGTGTGCGTTTGATCCATTTGGATGGAATTCGTCCATTATACCATTAGTTAAAGTCTTTTGAAAAATTTGGTGCTAGTTTGGTTAATTACACAAAAAATCTTAACATTTAGGTATTATTATAATCAAATCCTAATATATAAAAAATATATACTTTAGCATCAAATTTAGTTAAATAAAAAAACCCTCCCCATCCCCAAAAATATCGCTACCACGCTGGTGGTGATACGGTGGTGGTGCAGTGGTGGTTTCGAAGCCACTACCACTGTTGATGGTGGCGAAATCTTGTGGTGGTTTCGCCACTACTATATCTATTGTTGGTGGTGGCTTCGAAGCTACCACCACCACCAGCGTGGTAGTGTTTTTGGGGTGGGTGGGGTGGGGAGTATTTTTAATTTAATTTTTGATTAATTATTTGTATTCGATATTTAAAGTGATATATTCCTAATAAAATTTTATTTAGGTACAATTATTATATTTATTTTTAATTGTTGCTTAACATTAAAATATATGAGTATCTAATGCTAAAGAAAATTTTTGAAAAACCACTAGCGATGGTGGTAGTTTCGAAGGGGTGGGGTGGCGTGTGATGGGGGTGGGGGTGGGGTGGGGAGGGTTTTTTTTTATTTTTTGATTTGATTTGATTACTTCTTTGTATTCGATATATTTTTTTGCAGTATTATATTCCTAATAAAATTTTATATAAATACAGTAATTATATTTATTATTAACTGTTGGTTAAACTCAAAATGTGTGGGTTCCTGATGCTAAAGAAAATTTTAGAAAGTTGTGTTATTATATTAATATAAATAAATGTATTGTATTGAAAATTTTCGATAAAAACTATTTAATCTGTATAAAATTAATTCAATAAAAATAATTATGGACCAAATAAGTATCCATAAAAAATAAAATATAAAATTGTACAATTTAATTAAATTGGAACTAATGTATATATTTTTCAAACTTTAGAATGTGATTGTATAATACCTAAAAGTTAGAACTTTTTGTGTAATTTATTTCAAGTTAAATGAACCAAATACGCACTAAATTTTTTAAAAGTCAATTTTGACTAATGATATATAATACATGAATTCGATTTAGGAGGGTGTTCCTAACATAAAATTTCATGGAATTCAGAAATCCATATAATTCCAAGTGTTCTCAATTTAGAATTCTATGGATTCTATATAAATCCAATGTTCTGAATTTAGAATTCTGTAAATTCTATAAAAATCCAAGATTCTCAATTACTCATAGAATCCGGTGGATTTCATTAAATTGTGGAATTCTATTGATTTTTATGGATTTTTAAGTTAAAAATACACTAACCAAATTCTTCCCAAAATCCTACGTCCTACCCTCAGATTCTTATGGAATTCATGAATTTTCATCTTTTCTCCAAGAATTCTTTTAGACCTAGATAATCAACTAAAATTTATAATCATAAATTGGAAAAATATATTTTCCTTTACCATTATAATTTCAAAATAACTACACCATAATTAGCTTGTGCAAATATATATATATATATATATATATATATATATATATATTTATTTATTGTAACGATAACACATGTTTATTTATTGGTCATTACTATAATTTTTGAAAAATTATATAATATCCAATCTATAAAAAGGAAATTTACTGGACGAGATATAATATGATTAATATTGGTAATTTCATAATTGTTAGTAAATCCAATTATTAGTAAGTCGAAATATCAAAACTTGTGATTTTTCATACGCCGCTCAACTTTTAATGGCATTTTTAACTTTTTCCTTTTTTTTGTTTTATTTTTTTATGATCTAGTAACAACTATCCAAATGAACTTTCCAATCCTTTGATTATTTTATTCTAATAGTAAAAAAATATATAACAAATTCCGCTGAAATCCATAGAAATCTACAAAATTCAGTGACATAGAATTCTATAAGAATGTGAAGGATTTTGTGGAATTCTATTAAAATCCATAAAATCCATGAAAATCTATGAAATAAAAAAAATCCATATAATTCCATGTTGAGAACACCCCTTTAAATAAACCACAGATGGACCAAATTTTTTAGCAAATGGGCTACTTTTATTTTTTTAAGTCGAAAGAAATTTTTTTTAACCAAATGCACCGATTTCCCTTTCATTTTTCTTCAAACATATATAAAGTACAGAGGAAACCACAATCATCCAATCATTCTGAAACCTCAATCATCGACATCTACCCCAAACCCACACCACGCGACCGAACACTGTTTCTGCAGAAGCTCGTCCATTTTCGCATTCCGTGGGCCGCCACGCTTATGAAATCAACCCCATCCGCCACCAACCAACCACCATGCCCACATCAGCACCACCACCGTCAAATTATCCCAGCCGTTCCGAGGACTTGATCGCGCGGCTTAATTCCGTGAACATACCCTGCGAGGCCAAGCTCAAAGCCCTAAGGGAGCTCAAAAACCAAATCATTGGCAATCGGACCAAAAAACTTGCGTTTTTGAAGCTCGGTGCTGTCCCCTCCGTCGTCTCGATCCTCTCCGCCGTCGCCCAGAACGCCGGCACCGCCAATTCGGAGTTCAATGAACCTGTTATAATTCAGTCTGCCGCGACTTTGGGGAGCTTTGCATGTGGACTCGATGATGGAGTTAAGGCCGTTCTGGATGCCGGGGCATTTCATCTTCTGTTTGGTTTAATCTCTCATCCAAACGAGAAGGTAGTTTTATGATTTATTTTTATTTATTTTTATGAATTTCAGTTTTTGTTTTATTCTATTGAAGAATTAGCCAATTAAGAAAATTGAGTCGATTACGTGAGGAAGGTGATACGTATCATCCCTGATGAAAATTGAATACAATCTTAAGCAATTTGGAAATCTAAGATTCTAATGATAACGAATTTATGATAAAGAAGAAGTTGGTTGAATGCAGTATGCATTATTATCCTTTGTTTTTTCCCTGACGAAATGGGAAGTTAGTTTGTTTTGATGTTAGGTAGTTAAATTGTGGTTTCCTTATGATGTAAAAGTTGTCAGTTTGTGTGTGTATTTTCTGTTTGAGGATTGTAATGAAAGATGACCTATAATTTAGTACCATATTCAATTTAAGATAATCGTTATTCTATATCGATATCTAATAGAAGTGTTTGGACCCACACAGTTGTTGAACTAGGGGGTTGCTTAAATGTCACCGAATTTAACTTTGACGGAGTTGTGAATAGGTATATATCAGCTTGTATAATGTTGGTACTTGTGCAATCAAATTTTAGTTGTTCGGAGAATGCATACAAGTAAATTTAGTTGAATTTTTGGAATATGAAGGTGAACTAGTTCTGAATTTGGAGTAATTCAGGGAATGCATTCAATTAGATTTTTTGGTGTGTAATGGCTTGCTTAGGTGGGGGATTCACGTGTATGCATTGTTGAACTATATGTAATTTTAGAGTATTGTGGGACAGTTATGGTGCATAATCATTAAAGGCTTCACTTCATGTTATATGATAAACCTCCGCTGAAATTTTTATATATAGGTTGGATTTCTTGGCGTTTCATTTAGCTCCTTAAACATGGTTACTTACATTTGTCATGATCTGGTAAATGTTGATCTGGTAAATGTGGCAGAGACCAATTCTCTGTGATTTTTTAGATTAAAAAGACTAGAAAGAGAAATAAGAGGGAGTGTAGAATGGAACAAGTGCATAATTAATGCGTTATGTGCCAACTAAAACTTCTACTTGGCGTACGTTTGTTTTTTCTGTCAAATTTGTTAACTCTGATTCTATATTTTAATCCTACTTGCAAATAAATGGGAGCTTCTTCCATTGCTCATAAAATTAAAACCATTCTTCTGCAGGTTGCAGATGCCAGCGCCCGCTCCCTTAAATTGATTTACCAGTCAAAATTGGCGCCCAAGTATGATTTCTTTCTAGAGAAAAATATGGATTTCCTCCTTTCGCTGTTGAAGAGCAAAAACGAGAATGTAACAGGACTTGGTGCAAGTATCATAACCAATTCATGTCGCACAAGTATGGAGCAGGAGAAATTGTGTGAAGCTGGAGTTTTAAAGAAGCTCATAAGTCTTCTTGGAGGTTCTTTAAGTCAGAGGGATGCTAGTTTAGAATCTGTTGGAGCTATAATCAAGGAAAATCCAGGAGTTGTTTCAAAGTTTATGGGGCCTGAAAATGGAAGAGCACTGAATGTTGTGACTGACTTGACCAAGGATAGGTATCCTCGGACGAGATTGCTAGCATGTATGTGCTTGATCCTTATAAGAAATGCTTCAACTTGTTATCTTCAAGATGCAGGAATCAAGACTAAATTGATAACAATATTACTAGAGCTTATTGACGATCCTGGTCAAGTTGGAGAAGAAGCTCCTTTTGTTTTATCTAGTTTAGTTGCAGAACGAGAGGATCTACAGAAATTGGCATTTGACTCAAATGTTGTTGATAAATTATGCAATCACTTAGAGAAAGGTTCATTTCAAGCCAAACGCCTACAGGGGATATTTCTGGCATTGGCCGACTTATGTTCAAAGTTGGAATGCTGCAGGGATAGTCTTCTATCTTTAAAGGTCAGTTATACATGTGAATCGTAGCTGGTAACCTTGTGACTGTTCTTGTCATCTTATATAGTACACATTTTTTTACTTAATGCTTCCGTTTAGTTAGCACTTTGGCATACCATTGTTTGTTGTAGTGTGAATATATGAATTTCCAACCAACATTATTGAGCACATATTGTTGCCTAGTTGCTAAAAGCTGAACAAGCATAGCCAGAACCATTTTATTTGAGATGGAAACCACATACGAAATAACTGTCTACAAACATTTTCATCTCCAAGGCCCCATGACTGTTAATAGTCAATACCACGTTTTTCTGACTGTTAATAGTCAATACCACGTTTTTCTGAATAGGTAGTAAATTTGAGTCCTTACTAGATTCTTTTGATTATAGTGAGCGATAATTCATGCAAGATAGGATTTTCCAGTTCTGTTATATTCCATATGCATCTAATTGATTGTGAGGGCTCATGCACAAACTCACTGCAAACTCTTATTAGCTTGCTTTATTCAGACGTTCCAAGAATCCTGTTGTTTTGTGGAAAAACATGAGCGAATCCTTACAATGAAAAAACAAGGCTACACTTATGTGGGCTTAAAGGAAACAAATTAACTCCTATGATCGCCCTTGTAAGTAAACTTTATGTTTTGTTGATTATAGCACAACTGTAAAATTAGCTACTAAAATCGTACTAATTTCCAATATACAATTAGCTATAACATTGTGCTAGCTATAGCTAATTTCCATTTATTTTATTGTTACCTCCTTTACCATATAATCATTGCCTCATTGTGTCTCCGAAGGGGAAGCAAGGGTGAACTATTGTTGCAACTTGCAAGGGTTATGGGTAAAAAGAGTACAGTTGAACAGTGATGCAGCAGAACGAAATGAAGAGCAAGGGCTGATGATTGGATTGTTGATTTCTCATGAATACTTAAAGAAAAGTTTGAATGAGCTTCAACTAATTATTTTATTCATTCAGAGTTAACTGCCTTAAACTGTCTACTAATTTTTTTCTATAGGATTAAAGAATGAGTTAATGCACAGGGCATTTTTCTCATCCCAAATAATTGTTTAACTAATTAAGTTAACTAAAATGGCCACAATTGGGGAAGAAGGTGCTAGTGTTTTTGAGGACTCAGCTCTTTTACACAAGTGTTTTTTGGATTTTTGTCATTTCTTTCTGATATTGCTTCTTTCTCCTCTTCACTGGTAAAATTGCCAAGCTTTCTTCCTTATAATTAATAAATATGCTATCTAAATTATCGCTAGCAATTTATGGTAATTCTTTAGCGTTGGTGAGTGGTGTGCTTTTCATGCGATTTGCTTTGGAAATCCCCTCAAAAGATGAGTCTTGTGCCTTATCTTTCCGGGGCCAATACTTGAGGACATCTACATTGGGCTTCTCATGAAAGATTGGAGGGCCATTGTAGTCGGTATCATCCACATCCGACAGTCTTCTACCGCTTAGAGAAAAATTGGTTCACTATAGAATTTGAGGATTTCTAACTGCACCCCCCTTTCCATCATTGTTCTCCATCCAATTTGACACTTCCTGTGTAATTGAGTGAGCGAGATGAGTGACTTCTCATCCCTCATACAATTCACTTGCTTCCATCCACAGTTTTTCTGTGCAGCTAGATAACTGTGACCTGCACTGTCAACACCTCAACTTGGGGACACATGTTGGCGTTCTTTTCCCCACAACATTCCTACATTTTGGATCTCAGGAGCAACCAATTGCCTCTATGCCGGCATTTTGATTGGAAAATGCTGCTCTCCAGTTCCAATGATGGTGCAGCGGGCTTTTATTGAAATAAGAAAGAGGGTTCATGACTGTTGAGCCTGTTGATTTCATATGAAGTACAAAAAAAAGATCGAGAAGTTTGAAGAAGCTTCAAAGTAATTTTTATTCATTCAAGGACAATTGTGTTAAATTGATTATTATATTGAGTTTTATAGGTTTAAAAGGTGAGTTCATGCATAAGGCAGTAATATTCATCCCCAGTAATCAGCTGACTAGTAAAGCTAAATGTTAAAATTCAACAAAACAAGAAGGATTAAATGGGTTAACCAGAACAGCCACAAACTATCAAGTAGCTAGCATACGATGATGGGTTTGTTGTCCAACAATTGTTAGTTATTTCCAACTATGCTAGGCATGCAACTTTTGGACGATTGTGTTCCATAGGTTGCATGGACATTTCAATTATATCAGTGGGCCTCAGGGAAAAGGGGCTCTCCAGATTATTTATGTATAATTTGCTCTGTAGCCGCTATTTTGAAGATTCGACTTATTTATTAATATGGAGAATTGTCTTTAATATGTTGTTGGTTATATGTTGAATAGGCTTTTGAGTGCGACTTGTATTTCTGAATGCAGGCATTCAATGTTCTAACAGATATGCTGACTCATGAAAGTCCTGACGTGCGTGTTGCAGCTTGCACTTGCTTGAAAAATGTTTCACGTTCTGTCAAGGTTCGTAACATGATGATGAAATAAAAGATTTCTGAGCACTTTTGCACTTGGATTATGTCTGCTAATGAAAGACGATTCAGAATTTGAGTGCAGGTCATTTTATGAATGAAGCTGTCATCATTCCCTTGGTTCAGCTTTTGCAGGACGCTTGTACTTCTGTCCAGGTATTATTTGCTCTAATTTTTCTTGACTTTCCTGTATCTATATTCGTAGTTTTGCTCTTCTGCATGGCTATTTTTAGTTCTTGCTTGCACTTTCACCAAATTTATATGTTCCAGCTGGTTTTTCACGATCTAATGGGATGAAATCATGATATCTTTTAAGATACACATTAAGCGTGTGTTCGTGTGTACTTATTTTTGTCTAAAATTTTACTAAAAGTGGAGTGTAGTGGTGGGGACCACGAGATATGTGGATAATAATGAGCGATGATGTGAAATGTGTGGTTGATGTTGATGTTTGACTTTGACTTTTAGTAGTAGGTAATTTTTAAGTGAAAATAAGTGGAAACGAACACACGCTAAGTTGAATAATTCATCATGTGGGTTGGTTTAAAGAACTTCTTAATCTTGTTGTCGTGACCTGTTGTTCTCAATATGTTGGTGAACTCAGTGCAAATGCTTCATTGTTTCTGAAGGATCATAAGATGGGAATATCAATGTTTGCAATGTGGTGGATCATTGGGTAAAGTGTGAGGGTTCTATGATCTTGAAGTGCTCAAGATCCGGTCTGGCAACAGCTTCCAAATGACCATATAATTATTATATCTCTGAAAACGATATTAAATGAGTCTGTGGGTACAATTTTCACCAACACAAATCTCATTCTATATCAGAATCAATAGGATCAATAATTGTGAAAAATATCCTTGATATGTTTGTATTATATAGCTACTATCATTGATTTGCTGATTGCCGTCCCACCCATAGCTTTCCTGATTTATCAGCACAAAGAAATTATTAACTATAGAACTGAGTGGTCCAGTATCGTTCATTAAGAATATTGACAATGTTACTGATGCCAATACTTTTAGTATTTTGCTATACAAATGTTTCTTCAAATCCCCCCCACAATTTTAAAAGAAAAATGTTTCCCTTTTTCCATGCTTCAAACTATTATATCATGTAATTGCCTTGGAAGGCTAATCATATAGAAGCTTTGCTGACTTCTTGCTTTACAAATACAGATGAAAAGTACCGCTCAGGCATTCTTTGTATTTCAGTACGCCAACCGCCCATATTATGAAATGTTTCTTTGAGCTTTAATTTGAAGGTTTTTCAGTTGTAAATAAAATGCATATGAGATTTTCTTTAATTGCATTGCTTCAAGTATTTGTTGAGCTTCATTAAATTTGGTATTTTACAATGCTCAAGGAGAAACGTGTGCATTTTAGTAACATTCTTCCACTCACTTTGCTCCTAAATTTTGTTTTTGGTACTGAATTTTCTTAATTTTACCCATACTTTTCAGATTGCGGCCTTGGGTGCTATCAGCAACATTGTGATTGATTTTACCGTGCACAAGTCGACATTCATTCGGTGTGGAGGCCTGAAACAGCTTGTTCAGCTTGCAAAGTCGATGGATTCAACCATCAGGTTCCATGCAGTTTGGGCTTTAAAGAACCTGATGTTTCTTGTACACCCAACATGTAAAGAAGAAATTCTCACAGAAATATCGCCATCTATGTTAATAAGCCTCATCTGCGGTAATTGTTATGCATAATGTTATAGCAGAAGTGCAACATAGCACTCATTTGATACTCTGTTTACCGTCTGCAACTTCATTTGTATTGTAGACCCTGAAGCATCTGTCCAAGAGCAAGCTTTGGCTCTTGTTCGCAATCTCGTTGATGGTCCCATAAGTTGTGTTGAGTATGCCTTTGCTGAGGAGGGTCTTTTATTAAATGCTGTTGGACGACAACTGCAGAGTGCGTCAAAAGTTGAAGTTCTGATTCAGGTAATTCTTCTCATGTTCAGACTTTGGTCTTTGCATGAAAAAATAAAATTTATAATTTCACATCGTATCTACTTTATGGTTGATAGATTTAGGCATTTCAAACAACTTACCACTAGCACGTTTTCTAGGGAATGTACGTCCTCAGCAATGTTGCTTCTGGAAATGAGCTCCACAAGGAGGCTGTGATGAACCAACTGTTCCCACCGGGAGGATGTGATGCATCAACCGTTCTGTCCATATTTTTGCAAAGTACTGATTACCGATTAAGGACAGCATCTGTTTGGACTCTAGTAAATCTCACATTGACAAGCAGTCCAGGTGCAAATGGTCGGATTATGAAACTGCAGGGTACTGGCATAGTTTCTCTACTAAAGAATGTGGTCAACGATTCTTGCTTGGATGTAAAGGTGGTTACAAATATATCCCATTTTTGGTATTTAATCTAAAATGATTATTATCTGAATAATTTTCGTCTCTTGCAGCTTCGAGCAAGAACAGCTCTCGGACAATTACTAATGTCTGGTGATAGTAGTTCTAGCTCTCGGACAATTACTGATATCTGGTGATAGTAGTTCAACGTGATAATTGGTTTTAACATGTTGATGACGGAGATTTTTATTTAAGATAGTGCTTGCAATTTTCCACTAGAGAGCTATCAGAAGACAGGATGCCTCCATCAAGGTTTAGGGGAGACTTCAACGCAGCTCAATTGCCAGATAAGATTTTATTTTCTTTGTTCTCTCAGAATGACAACTTTTGCAAATTCAGATATGCGATTTTCTGTAAATAATCGCATGGTGTATGTTCTATAATAGTTGCTCCATTTTAAGAATGAAGGTTAGTGGAGCAAATTTTTCAAAATGACGATACTCCCTGTCGTTTTAGAAGTCGTGTAATCTATGTTGTGGAAACCAGTGACTTGAACCATAATCTGCACACTGTATTTTGGTAATTTTCCTTTTCTATACTTGTGGAAAGCAATTCACCTTTCCCAGAGCTTTTAAGAAGACAACTCGACTTAGCCTGTTCTGTTGTTCATTTAGGTGTAATTGTATTGGATAGTGAATTTTTCTTTGTTTGGTGTCCATGTTTCTCTATTCCATTAGTGAAGAGTATGATGTTTTTTATTTGTCTCATTTAACCTATTCTCTTTCAAATCTTAACTTGATCAAATCAATTCCGTCCACAGATCTTGTGGTATTTGCATGTATGACATGGAACATATATGTTCAATACATGTGCGGTTGTTGGAATATGTAAAAACAAGTTTTTATGTGACATAGGAGAGAAAATGAGTAGACGTGAATGGTGGAGATTTGTGTAGTACAGGTAGGTCCCACAAGATATGTGGATGTGAAATAAGAGAGAGAATGAGTGGGGTTGAAGAAAATGCGAAAATGTGTAGAATAACACCCGCACAAATCTCCACCATTCAGTCTTACTCATTCTCTGTCTGATTTCGCACAAAAATGTGAAGGCTAATGGATGCAAATGTTGAGGCTGCGTGATATTGTTGTGTCGTTTGGGTTCTCATAGACTTTGATTGTATGACGTGCATTTATAACATGTTTTAGTGTTGTATTGGATTTTCTGTGTCCCGTAATTTGGGTGCGCCTGCTCGCTCTTCCTTAATTTGGTCTCAGATCTTTTCGTGGGTCTCAGCATGGGCCATTTTAACATGAAAGTATGAAGAGAAAATTCATCGAGAGTGATCGACGACGTATTTTAGAACTCAAAGAAAGACGTACTATGAATGCAAAATTCTTGTGGTTGTACGAGGACATGCACGTCACAATTCGATTATTTTACTAATTAGACCAAAGCTGGATTGGAGAATATAAAATCACTGATAGCGAAAGGAGGTTCTATTAGAAATAAATAGGCGATTTGCGAACTTTGACCCGTGGATAGCGGCATTGTAGGAAAAATTTTCAGGCTATTAGAGTTTCGTCTCGCCATGTTGATTTTGGATCTGATCTTGATTTTTCCTAATGGAGGGTCTATGTCACCGGAATTGACGGTCAAAGGTAATGCTAATGCTATATAATGGCATTAACAGAAGCACTTGATCATTTTTGCAATAGAGTATGCAAAATGCTACAACATTTAGATTCAATTTCGCTTTCATTCTCAATCTTTTTTTTTTTTTTTTTTGGATAATTGAGTTCCCAACCTTTGAAAATTAGGCATTATCGATTCAATGGATGATTTTTATCAATTCTCGAGATGACAAATCTATTTTTAAGAACATTTTTTTCTAACACTTATTTTCAACTGCACACGATAAAAATATTCATATTTTTCTATAAACTTCTTTACATTTCCACTGGACATTCTCCTCAAATCAATTTTTTCTCCAAAATAGCTTTGTTAAATAAGCACCGGGATGTTAACATGATTATTATCTTATTTTACACAATTTTGACGCTTCATGTGACTGATAAGTAACCTGTTTCTTTTTATATAACTAATAGTAAGTGTGTGATGCACACCTTACGTAAATGATGAAAGTAATCAATGTAACACGATTGTTAAAAGAAATTGACATTCGTAAAAGCATATTATTATGTAAATTAAAAAAAAAGGGGTTTATCACCAACTGTAGGAAAGTTTTCTCTTATGTAATCACAAAAAATAGTATATTCCATTTGTACTTCCATCATTCCATCTTCATCTTCTCTAGTTAATTTTTCTCAGGCCCTTCATCTTCTCCCATTGATTTTTCTTCGACTGCAAAAAGTGGTATACTAGTAAATTATAAATAAATTGTGAAGATGTTTAATAAATTAAAATGTAATATTCCAATAACATATATTTTTAAATTGGTGATAACAATTGTCTTCTTGCAATATTTCAATTCAATCTCTTTTCTAAAAAGCGCAAAATATGATGGAGCGGTAATATCTTGCACGAAGTAAATAGCATAAATGTCAATTTTTTGACCGAGAGACATAGAAACGGGAATGGAATTCGAATCCAAAACGTTTGCAGGAGGGTTTGGGGGCCTTGTTCTCGTTCCCGAGACGGGAACAAACCCGATAGAGAGAGGGGTGTGTTGGCCCCACCCCCCACCTTGCATTCGAGGGGGTGGGGGGTGGGGGAAGGGCGCTCCTCTCTATCGGGAACATTCCCGATGTGGGAATGAGAACAAAAGGGGAGGGTTTGGCCCTTAAGCACTTGGCCAACTCCTGTTGATCCCTATAGATGCCAAATTTCGAATTGTCATTAAAATGAATATTGATGTGAAGCATCGCGCTCGGCACTCCTCAGGAGAGTGTGCACACTCCGGTTTCAAAAATTCGTTGGAGTTCCACCGGCCCCCTATCAAGAGACAGTTATGTATTATTCATCTCACTTAACGTAAATTCCAAAAAATAAAAAATAAAAAAAAATTGGATGATGAGAACGCGGCGTCATCACTGTGCGAGGAGAGCACTGACGCTCGTTATTGAACGACAAGGTGACCGGCTCCGCATAAATATATGAGTCGCATTGTCAAGAGAGAACAGGAAAAATAATATAGCGAATTGGGGGAGTAGACAACAGGGGAGAGGGTTGCATGTTCAGGAAGGAAAAAGCGTCTGCAAAATAGCTTCTCGACTCTTTCTTTCTTCTCATGTTGTCCTTCCTCTAAAAATATCTCATCTTCATATTGTTCTTCATTCAATTGCACCAATTCTCCCCCCATGTTCACCCATACATCACAGGTAAACTAAAGTTTCTTTTCAAACATTTTATCAAACGCTTTCTACGTCCTTTTTTTGATTATTGTTAAAATGGCATAAAATCTTCCCGAGTTCCTGGAGATTCCCAACGTCCCATAAGAATTTTCATTTTTCTTTTTTTAATATGATTTTGAAATTATAATTCCTTTCATCATCTGGGCTCTTGATACGATTGTGGCTATAATTTGATGACATTTCAGGGCATATTCTGTAAGGAAAATATCAACATTAGACCATTTCTGAATAATGGGAAATTGCTGTGTGACCCCTGCTATTTTTTCCTCCGACAAGAAGAGAAGGAAGAATAAACCAAACCCATTTTCAACAGATTACAGTACAAATCATGGATCAAACAAGCTTATTGTGTTGGCAAATCCCACGGGTCGAAACATTAATGAGAGATTTAATCTCGGTCAGGAGCTGGGGAGAGGTGAATTTGGGGTTACAAGTTTGTGTACTGATGTAAAATCCGGTGAGAAATTTGCCTGCAAAACGATATCTAAGAAGAAACTGAAGACTGCAGTGGATATTGAGGATGTGAGGAGAGAGGTTGAGATCATGAAGCATTTGCCTAAACACCCTAATATTGTTGGTTTGAAGGATACTTATGAGGATGACAATGCAGTTCACATTGTGATGGAACTATGTGAAGGTGGTGAATTGTTCGACCGGATTGTGGCAAAGGGACATTATACCGAGAGAGCAGCTGCAGTTGTTACCAAAACCATTGTTGAAGTTGTTCAGGTAAAAAGACTATTGAAATATAAACAAAATTGTGCTAGTTCTGTTTAGGGTAATAATGTCTAGTTTGTTGTAGATGTGCCACAGCCAAGGAGTGATGCATCGTGATCTCAAACCAGAAAATTTTCTTCTTGCAAATAAGAAAGAAACAGCACCGCTAAAAGCAATCGATTTTGGGCTGTCGTGTTTCTTTAAACCTGGTATGGAATTTTTGCAATGAAATGTTTGTTTTATTGATCTCTTCCTTTAGCTGTGTGATTTGGGATTGTGTAAAAGAGCTTGTTTGACAAAGCTTTTTCTTGGAGAAGAGAAGTGCTTGTTTTTCATTTTTTTATTTTTTTCTGGTTAATGTTAGGCGATCGCTTTGATGATATTGTGGGAAGTCCATATTACATGGCTCCGGAAGTTCTAAAACGTGACTACGGTCCAGAGGTTGACGTGTGGAGTGCCGGCGTGATCCTTTATATCCTTCTTTGTGGAGTTCCACCTTTCTGGGCAGGTACTGATAGTTTTATTTTGACTGAGTGATAGAAATTAATTTTTAGACAGAAAAAGGTTAAAATGATCACAGCCTTAGTTTTTTTTGTTTGAGGTATGGTTCGTTTTTTCAAGAAACACGTGTTTACAAATGCTTACATGTTCCACAAACTATTTTTTATCCACACACATTTATGCAAACGTCCTTCTAATCATACAGAAACTGAGCAAGGAGTAGCACAAACAATTATTAAATCTGTTGTGGATTTTAAGAGAGATCCATGGCCTAAAGTATCTGAAGATGCAAAAGATCTTGTGAGGAAAATGCTCGAGCCAGATCCAAGTCGGCGTCTCACAACTCAGCAAGTGCTTGGTAATGTTTGCTTGTGTCATAGTTGTTCTTGTGAATTTCTGCTTGATTTTAAGGAATGAAGAGAGGGAAACTAGACGATGTTTGAATGTGTTGTTGGCATATCCAAATACAGAGCATCCATGGTTGCAAAATGTGAAGACGACTCCAAATGTCTCACTTGGTGAAAGTGTGAAAGCAAGGCTCAAACAATTTTCTGGGATGAACAAATTCAAAAAAAGAGCTCTAAGGGTATTTGTATGACTCCTAAGGGACAAAAAAATAAAAATAAAAAAAAAATAAAAAAGAAAAAAAGAAAAAATGGGGAAAGAATGGGAAAATTGCAGTGTTGGTCCTTAACCTCATGTCTGAGCAGCAAGGATGTTTGTTTGGGCGGTTTGGCCACTAATCTTTCATTACAGTTTCACTTGAGTCCCCATTGATGAAAACCATTCCACTCTCCATTAAAACCTCACGCGGCCCTTGCAAAAACATGTGTTACACGAAGATTTGGACGTTTTCCATCCTTGAGGACTAATTTTTCAACTGCATAATGAAAGGTTGGCTCCTTTTCAAAAGGTTGAAGACCAATGTCGTAATTTTTCCAAAAAGAATTGGAAATTAGGAAGAAAAGCAGATTGATTAGATCTCTTTGAACCTTCTAATGTTGCATCATGTGCAGGTTGTGGCTGAGCATTTGTCTGTTGAGGAAGTGGATGGAATAAAGGAAACATTTCGCATAATGGACACTGAGAATCGGGGTAAAATAAACCTTGAACAACTCAAAACTAGTGTGCAAACACTCAGTCATCAGATACCCAATTCAGATCTTCAGATTCTCATAGAAGCTGTAAGCAAAAAAGATTCTTCATCCATCGTTTTACTCAATCTTTTAAACTCTGTTGTCCTTATTGTCTTTGTAATGGTATTACAGGCTGATATTGATGGAGATGGAACTTTGAATTGCGATGAGTTTGTGGCTGTTTTAGTTCATATTCGAAAAATGGCCAATGATGAACATTTACACCGAGCTTTCGCCTTCTTTGATCACAATGGGAGTGGATATATAGAGATTAACGAGCTGTGGGATGCTTTGAGTGATGAAGATGAGGAAGTTATTGAAGCTATAATGCACGAGGTTGACACAGATAAGGTCTATTTTTGAGTCTTATTTGACACATTTTAGTGCAAAACATAAACATTTTTGTAACGGGTTTCTGTTTCTTTATGTTGACACGTAGGATGGGAGAATAAGTTACGAAGAATTTGCTGCAATGATGAAGGTGGGGACAGATTGGCGAAAAGCATATCCAGACAATATTCCAGACAACATTTGAACAACATAACCTTAAAGTTAAAGAGGGACAACTCTCTGCAGTTATGCAATGACGACAAATGACCAAATTATATGTAAATGCGATTCATTGGTTTTTTTGGTGAGTTGACAAAAAACAAAAAAAAAAAAAATCTTGTTCCATTCTTTAATTCTTTTCTTCATCCTGTTGTCACGGTGGGGGGTTTTTCAGGGTTCGGCTGAGGCAATAGTATTTCTTGAAGAGTTATGTGGAAGGGGGTTTTTTTTTTCTTCAGTCTACAGAGGAATGTTGATCTGGTTTTTGTCTTGTAAACAATCCCAAATAGGGTTGGATATTGATAGTAAAAATTCTTGGAACACTGCTCAAAACAATGGAAAAATCTCACCACAAAAATCGGCTCTCTTTTGATAAAGACTTTTCCAAAATGCAGCCATTGGATCTTGATCTTAAAAATTTAGATCTAATGAACAATGAAATGTGAAGATGATGTCCAAATTTCATGTTGGTTCGATCACGGGACACAGACTGTACATAATATCTGCGTTTTGGAAGTAATGCTCGGCTCACGGAGTTTTTCCACCAATTGAACCACAACTGAATTTTTTTTTATCGGTAAAAGTAAATATTATAGATCAAAATTGCTATACAAATACTCTGGGCATCCCCAGGGAAATACAAAAGCAAGCATGCAAAAGTGCACACTCGTATACAAAAGACTCAAGCCACTAGACTACAACTAAATTAAAACATGAGGATACAAAGAGTAGATGACTCTGTATACATGTGTTTTAATCTTAGTTACAATGCATCTAGTGTCAAGCTCAAGTTGCTCAAATATGCGTCGGTTGCGTGCGATCCAAATGAAGTAGATCGTCGATGCAAGAGCAATTCTCTTTGCCTTGCTTTGCATCGAAGTTCCACGAGCTTCCTTCTTGATCCATTTCAATGCGCTAGCGATTGAAGTCATGGCTCTTCTTATGCCCAACCAATCTCTAATTTGTCTCCAAATGATAGAAGTAATTGGGCATTGGAAGAAGAGGCGGCTAGAAGATTCCTCCAACGAATGACAAAACGGGCATGTAGCATCAATGTCCAAATATGCAACAAGTTTATCCCTTGTTAGTAGCCTATCTTTGGTTGCTAACCAAAGGATAAAGGAGTGTTTCGGAGTAACAAAACCTTTCCAAACATCGGTGGCCCATGGACGGATTGTGCCTCTCGGTCGGAAAAATTCATACAAAACAGCCCGGTCATGAAAACTGTCCAAGTTCCAGCTTGAAAGCATGTTTTCGGCTGCAACAAGTGATCCTTGACATGCACGGATGATGTCCCTAACTTGTAGCAAATTCTTGATGAGTGGTGAATCAATTTTCTTCAGTGTCCAATCCCATAAAGATTGGTGTCTAAGATACTCATGATTCACCCATCGGACCCATAAAGTATCCTTCTTGTGATGAATATTTCAAAGAGTCTTTGCCATAAGCGATATGTTCCATGCTTTGATGTCCCGAAAGCCAAGTCCACCCTCTTGCTTTGGAAGGCAAAGCTCATTCCATGGAACAAGTGGACGCTTAGAATTCCAAAGAAAATTCCGGCAAAGTCTAATAATACGATCAACCACCATTGCCAGTATCGGAAGGATAGAAAGCCAAAAACACTCAACTCCTTGAAGGACCGATCGAATAAGCTCCGTACGCCCCGCATAGGACAATGAATTAGCCGTCCACCCATTGATGTATGTTGCAATCTTATCCACAAACGGTGCATAATGCATCACTTTCAATCGTTCCGCCGCAAGAGGAATCCCCAAGTATCGAAAAGGCATCATGCCTCTTTCAAATTGTGTTAATGCTTGAATGTCCTCAAGATCTTGTCCCACAATACTGGCGGTATAAATATTGGACTTCAATGCATTAACACTAAGTCCCAAAACGGCCCCAAAGCTAGTAAGGCAATCCATTAAGATCTTAACGGATAACACATCACCCCGAGCCATAAGCATAAGATCATCCGCGAATGCCAAGTGATAGTTCTTTAGATGCTCACACTTCGGATGATAATTAAAGTCGGAAGCCGTGGCAATCTTCAATGAACGAGAGAAATATTCAAGGCAAAGCACAAATAAGAACGGGGAGAGAGGATCCCCTTAGCGGAGGCCTTTCTTCCCTCTAAAGAAGCCATGGAACTTCCCATATAATGAAATGGAATACGATAGTGTAGAGACGCACTCCATCACCCATTTCACAAAAATATCCGGATAGTGAAGGCCCCGAAGCACCGCCTCCAAGAAATCCCAATTAATATAATCATACGCTTTCCTCAAATCAATCTTCATGATGCATCTCGGGGAAGTGCATTTTCTATTATACTTTCTCAAGAGTTCTTGTGCCAAGTGAATGTTTTCAATGATACTCCTCCCCTCCACAAAAGCCGATTGGGCTTTATCGATAATAGAGCCAAGGGTAGTACATAACCGAGTGGCAAGGATTTTATGGATTACCTTGTATAGAACATTGCAACAAGCAATAGGCCGATAATCCCCAACATTAGAAGCATGCGTGGATTTTGGCACAAGAGCAATGGCCGTGTGGTTGATTTGCTTTAGAAGCGAGCCGGCCGAAAAGAATTCCCTCACCGCCTTAGTAAGATGGTCACCCACAATATGCCACGATTTCTTGTAAAAACAAGAAGAATATCCATCGGGGCCCAGTGATTTATCATCACCAATGCTAAAGACGGCATTCTTAACCTCTTGGTCGGTAATAGGGGCAATAAGTTGCTCATGTTGCTCAACGGCAACAATCGGGCCCGAATCAAAGACATTCATGTCAACCGGTGCACATTCACAACTAGTACCGAGTAACTTCTCATAGAAAGCCACAAAAGTTTGGACAACTTCTTGTTGTGAAGTGGTAAGATTGCCATCCTTCTTATAAACCGCGGCAATATGATTTCGGCTAGTATTCCTCTTGACAATAGCATGAAAGAACTTCGTGCATTTGTCCCCATCCTTGACATACAAGCACTTGGCTTGTTGGGAAAGGAAATTACGTTCCGCTTCACATAAGAAAGTGGCTTTCTTCCTCAAATCAACGGCTTTGGCAAGCAAATGTGGATCATTCGGTTGGCATTGGAGTTGCAATTGCACTTCTTTCAATTCTTCATTAGCATTCTTGGCTCTAGTGGGGATGTGAAAAAAGTGTCTCTCATTAAGAGCCTTGAGGGGGACCTTCAAATTCCGCAATTTCTTACACAAAGTAAATTGTTCCGTGCCACTCATATCATGAAGCCATACACTTTGAACCGTGGAAGAGAAATCCGCATGGTTAGTCCACATGTTAAAGAATTTGAATGGCTTTCTAGTAGTATCTCCGCCGCTAAAGAGGAATACGACACATGGGGAGTGATCCGAGAGACACCCCGGAGGCAAGAAATTAGTATGTCCAAGAAAACCGGCAAGTAACCAATCGTTGTTGACAAGCGCCCTATCAAGCTTGGCCAACACGGAGTTCTTGGACCAAGTATAAAAGCAACCACTGGATTGCAAGTCCACAAGTCCCACGGATTGGAAACAATCAAAGATATCCTTAATCTCATACGGAGTAACATTAGCCCCATTACTCTTCTCATTAGGGCTATGAACATTGTTAAAATCTCCAACAATAAGCCAAGGATAAGATAGGCGATTACCAAAATCAACAATGTTATTCCAAAGTGGTCTCCTACTAACAATAGTATGGAATGCATAAACAAAGCTTAAATAAAAAGCAATAGACGAGATCTTACAGGTGGCTTTGCAATGAATATATTGAGGAGAAATGTCGATTGGCTCCAAAACAACCTTAGAGGGATCCCACAAAACAAGAATTCGGCCCGCTCCATGAGTATGGAAGTTATTGAGTTACTTCCAACCAACGAACTGACTCCTCACAATATATTGCAGCTTCGTCTCATCAATCTTGGTTTCAAGAATGCTAATAACGTCAAGATTATGTTGCTTAATGAGGCACCGAACCCCATTGTGTTTTAGGGGCTTGTTAAAGCCCTTAATGCTCCAACAAGCGCACTTCATAATAGGGAGGAGGATAGGGGTGCTTGCCCCTTCTTTGGACCTCTCTTAGAACCCCCGGCTTGTGCATTAGATATGAGTTTCCCCCTAGACAAAATGGGCTGCTACAAGATATTCTTCTTTTTCTTCTTCTTGGTAACCAACTTAAATGGTTCACCATGCTCACTATCTGCAGCACCAGTACCAATTCCAGCAGCATCAGTTGCAATTTAAGCAGTATCAACAGCTTCAGGTGCAATTCCAGTAGCAACAGCAGCATTTCCAGCTGCATCATCAGTGTTGGCTGCAATTCCAGTAGCATCAGCAGCATCGGCAGCACCTCCAGCAGCATTTGCTGCAATTACAGTAGCATCAGCTGCGAATTCAGCAGCAATTCCAGCAGCAACTAAGTCAGGTGCTGCAGCAGAAACTTCAGCAGTAACAGCTGCCTGATCAACAGCAACATCAGTGGACTTTCTGGGAGTGGTCGGGTTCTTAGATTTAGCAGCTTTATGAGGAGTCACTGGTTTGGTAGGCTTTTTAACAGCATCATTACCCTATGCCCCTGTAATTTGGTGTGTTTTACATCCATCTGTAGCATGCCCAAATGCTCGACAAGTAGCACAAAACTTCGGTTCAAACTCGTATACAACTTCTTGAAGTGTCACTTTCCCGGATGGGAGTTTCATTTCAATGGACCGAACTAGTTCTTTAGAAGCATCAACTTCAACAAAAACACGAGCGTACGCATATGAATCCTTTGCATATGTAACTTTGTCCGTAATAACGGGTTTGCCAACACACAGGGACGAAGCTAGTAGTGAGCTAGACTCAACTCTAGCTCGGTGCAGCAAAGTATAAAGTTCATTTATGTTCACTAATTTTCTAAAGGAGCTCCTTGCTCAGCTAGTAACCTGTCTGGATTGCTGAGGTAACAGGTTCGAACCATGCCTCTGTAAATAAGAAGTGAAGAAGTGGCTTTTTTTCCCATTTTTTTCTTTGGCATTTTCATAGCATTTTTACTTTTAAATAATTCTATTTTTAATATAATTGGGCATTTTCAAACGCTTTAGTATCTTTCATTGGCTCATTGCAAAAAAATTTATTTGTATCATAGCATTTTTACTTTTAAATAATTCTATTTTTAATATAATTGGGCATTTTCAAACGCTTTAGCATCTTTCATTGCAAAAATAAAAAATAAAAATTATTTGTATATAATTCTATATTTTCAAAAATCTTAGATGATCCATTCAAAAAAAATCTTAGATGATATTATCTTCGTGTATAAATTGGTTTTAAATCATTTTTATTTGTGATTTAAAACTCAATCAATTTATTATGTTGATGAATAATATGACGTAATGGTATTTTCTATTTCTTATATATAAAATTTATTACTTTATCATTTTTAAAGTTGAACTTGGTTAAGTAGTTAGTCCAATTTTTTCTTAATATCAACTACGAACTATACGAAATAGAACTAATTTTATAAATCAAATCAATTAAAATCATCATTTACTAAAGTAACCAAATCAAATTGTTATTTCATGTAATTTTTTCTTGTAAAAAGAAGTTTGCTTTTATTTTATCAAATGAATTTGATATATCGTGATTTTCAATAACGTCTTGTGAATAAACTATATGGGGAAAAAAATTTCAGGGGCGTTGCCCTCAAACCCCGAACAAAAGGGGCCTCCACCACTCTCATTTTTAAATTCAGCTCGGTGCTATGTGAAATCCTGGCTTCGTCCATGCCAACACATGAAGCAACCTTGCTAATACCACGAGAATGCCAACAACAAAGCGGCAATCTTGGGAAATTCACCCAAACTGAAACAATACTCAATCCATCATCTCCAAAGTTAAAGTCTTGTGGCATAATTTTCAAAAGCAATGGACGTCCAAACACATAATACGGTCCATGGTTGAGAACTAGTTCTCTATCGGCCGAGTTCTCAAATTTGAAGGTCAACCATTCGCTTGAATGAGCATAATACTTGTACTTGACTTTCCAAGAGTCACAAAGTTGCAAGAGAGCTTTCCAACCCGGGAATTTAGCCGCAAAATAACCAACAAGACAATACCCCCAAAGGGATTCAACGTCGGCAACATCCTCCTCTTAAAAAACAAGCATTTATTGCTTGTTTTCAATGTATTCAAGCTTCATGCCTTTGGTGGGATCCCTATTGTCCTTAAACAATTCAGCAAAGGACTTCTTCTTGTCCATATTCTGCTCAATAGCGTCGGTGGCCCCTAAAGAAACTGGTTTTCCAATAGTTTCAGCAGCAACAACCTGTTTGACAGCATTTTCAGTAGCAACAGCCCGTTTGACAGCATTCACAGTGCTAGTAGAGCCATCACAATCAGAATTTTTCTGTTTACTGGATGTGGTGTTGATGCCTTTGATTGATCTATAGCTTTTGGGTTAAGCTAATTCGGCCCAAATGGGCCAAAACACTGGCGTATTTGGAAGGTGGCAGCGGCCCCTTTGGGGTGTGTTGGCGGCCGGGGGGGGAGAACCCCTTGAGAAATATTTAAAAAATTCAAAAAGTATTAAAAAAATATTTTTAATAAGTTTTTAAAAGATTAGAAAGATTGTGTTTTAATTTGATAAGTTATCTCATTGTTTCAATCTAAATTGTGTTTTAATTTGATGAATTAGAATTGTTTATATTTGATAAATTACAAAGTGTGTGATTTTATAATTTGTATTTTATTAGTTTTTTTTTTGAAGAAAGTAAAATTATTCATTAATCAAGTCGGAATGGAGAACATTCGAAAGAAATAACGGCGGAAAGTAGAGCTATTCGGCAATGCCATGAAAAGATCTAGTGGCTTGTGCTAGTGTATGAGCTACTCGGTTGGCCGATCTCCTAATCCAGTTGAACTTGAGGCTCGGGAAGTCTTGTGCGAGGAGTCGACAGTCGTCAATGAGCCCACCAAAGTAGGAGATATCAACTCTATTACTTTGTAAAGCGTTAAAAACAAGAAGAGTATCCATTTCAAGTATCTGGACCTCAAAGGATTGAGATTTGATCCAAGAGAGGGCTTTACGAACCCCCAAAACTTTAGCTAAAAGTGGATCGACAACTCCTACAATCAGGACAATTCTAGCTGCAATAAAGGACCCCAGACCATCACGAATAAAAAGCCCAAGACCAGCTCGTTCCTGGTCCTCAAAGATTGCTGCATCGATGTTGAGTTTAAAGGCGCCCATAAGAGGTGGTGTCCATTTCTGAACCTGCAAAGTGACGGAATTAGCGGTGTCCGATGCAAGATCTTGGTTCGCCACCTTCCATTGTTGGAAAAAATTGGAAGCATTGTTCACCGTCTTCGCCACTGTAAAGGATCGAGCTTCCCACACAATTGCATTTCGGTTCGTCCAGATGGCCCAACAAAGCATCGCGATCCTCTCCTTGTCTAGTGGGTGGTCCTTGAGGATGTTTGAGAGCCATTCTTTAAAGCTATCCGGCGTGGGAACCTGATTAATGATGCCCACTGATTCCCAAACCTGCCACGCAAACTGACAGTGAACAAAAATATGAAGAGTGGATTCCTCACTTGCTCGGCAGACCAGACAAAGGCTCGCCGGCCATGTCGACTCTCTTTTCCCTCAGATGATCCGCTGTTGGAAGGACATTCAGAGCTGTTCTCCAAAGAAGATTTCAGACCTTTGCGGGGATGCTAAGACGCCAAAGGTTGGTCCAAAAACTCTTCAAAGCGGTGTGGGAAGACAAGAAAGAGTCCGTCATCAATTTCCTATTTCCACTTCGCACCGAGTAAAGGCCTTTATTCTCATGATTCCAATAAATCTGGTCGTCCCGCCTAGAGGAAAATAAAGGAATTTTCGTAATTTGTCGACGGTCGCCTTCATTGAACAGGATAGAGATAAGGTTGACATCCCACTTGTTAGTATCTGCAGCGATGAGTTGATCAACGGTACCGTCTTCGTAGCCCGGGATTGGAGCGGAGGATACACGGCCTTGGATTGGACTAGGAAGCCAAGGATCATGCCAAATCCTAATCGAATGACCGTCACCCACACAGACTCTGCAACCATCCCTAAGAAGCGTTTGGGCAGCCAGGATACTGTACCAAATGTAGCTTGGGCGATAGCCCATCTTAGCGTCCAAGAATGTGGTCGAGGGAAAGTAGCAGGCCTTGTAAACTTGTGACACCAAGGAGGAAGGTTGAGAGATAAGCTTCCAACCGAGTTTACCAAGGAGGGCTATGTTCGTTTCATGTAGTTTCTCGAATCCCATGCCGCCTTTGGATTTTGGAAGACAAAGTTTATCCCACGCAGTCCAATTAATACCCCTATTCTTCCCTGGGTTGGATTACCACCAAAATTTATTGAGCATTCTCTCGATCTCGTCACAAATCTGATGGGGAATCAAGAACACACTCATGATGAAATTTGGAACCACCTGAGCCACAGTTTTAATAAGGATTTCTTTGCCGGCTCGAGAGAGACACTTCTCCTTCCACCCTTGCACCCGATTCTATACCCGATCTTTTATGAATGAAAACACCTTGGATTTCTTTCTACCAACAATGGAAGGCAAGCCGAGATATTTCTCGTGACCATGGAATAGGGTTGGCAACGGGTCGGGTTCGGTTCGGGTCGAGCGTACCCGAACCCGAACCGTGATACCAAACCCAAACCCATAACCGAACCGAACCGTGGGTTATTCGGTTCGGTTCGGTTCGGGTATCCGTTCGGGTCGGCTTTTATACCCGAACGGGTACCCGTTTACACGTTCTCTTTTTTTTTTTTTTTCCTTTCTTCCAAACACCCACCGCCAAAGATACTTACTTTGCCTATGTGCTTGCTTCCACAAAATCACAATGGAATGAGTGGATGCTAATTGCTAAAACTAAAACCAAGAGGTCCAACACTCCAACACCAAAATCACAAATTCACAATGGATACATTCATTAATCACTCCTTGTCATTTGTCAATAAACATCCACAATCACAAAATCACCTTGTAAACTAATAAACTATAAAATTGGATACTAAAACCAAAATAAAAATATGACATAACTTCACTCCTCAATAGTCAATTCAATCAAACACCAAAGTTCATTAATTCAAGCAATCAACTTCTAGCACATTACTTGATTACCATAAACTAATAAGAAACATCCCATGGTCACACACTCATAGTCTCATAGAGTCATACAAAATACTACAAACATCCAAACAAAAACAAGTGTTCTTCACATGATAAAACATGTCTAATGACAATCACGACAAGAAATTAAAGCTCAATGATTTTTTCAAAGTTCAATGATTTTCTCAAAAATCATAAATCTCATCATAAGTTCCATTGCTGCTTAGATCCCGCCATTCATATTCCTACAACATTGAAGATAAATAAAATTATAAATCAAGAGTAATAATTCAAGAATATACTAATTGGAAACAAACAACTAAAAACGTACATCTACATCATCATCTTCATCATGACTTTGATTTGGGCAACTTCTAATAAATGTTGAATTAGCTGAATCAGCTGTACAACATAAAAATAGTTTATAATTAATAATAATTCGATACCATCATGTCTAAAATTCAAAAATCAAATATAAAAACAATAAAGTTTACCATTTATTTCCGTCCATAGCCAATCTCGAGCACACACCAAGGCTTCTAGAGTATTTGGATGAAGTCTATTTCTATGCGGGCTAACAAATCTACCACCTGTGCTAAATGCCGACTCAGACGCCACAGTAGAAATAGGAATGCCTAGTACATCACGAGCAACCTTTTGCAAATTTGGATATTTGACTGAATTAATCCTCCACCAAGTTAACAAATCAAAATTATCCTTCCTCGGAAATACCGGCTCGTCTAAGAAAACATCAAGCTCCGTTTTGACATGATCGGCACTAGTGGTATAAGAATTGAGAAATTGATCAAAATTATTCATACGAGAATTTTTAGAAAAAACCGAAAGATGTCTCGGAATGGGTAGATGATGATGAAGAATAAGATGAATTTGTTCTATGGATCGTGGTTCTCATATATTCACTCACCAACTTGTAACAAAGTTTCCTAATCCTCTCAATCTCCTCAAATGCACGATCTCCATAAATGTCGGGAAAGTAAAATTCCACCAACTTCATCTTATGTCTTGGATCTAATATAGTCGCAATTGCCAAAATACCATTCATCTCACCCCAATACTTCTCAAACTTGGGAATCATGTTTCTTGCCATGCATCTCACTTCATCACAAGGAGAATTACTCCAATCCCGGATTGCCAATTTCAAGTCACACACATTCGGAAAATAAAGATTTGCAGTAGTGAACTTAGTGCCCGAAAATAGTTCTGTAATTTCAAAAAACATTTCCAACTTATCTGCAATTGCAATTGCCACTCTCCAATCCTCTTCAGTTGGTACATTTTTGTATTGGGAATGGAGTTGTTTTGCACGAGGAAAAACATCTTTGTAAGGTAAAGCAGATTTAATCATAAGAAAAGTGGAGTTCCACCTAGTCTTACAATCAAGAACTAGTTTATTTTCACAAGGGGTTTTCATTTGTCGTGCAATCGACTCAAATTTCTCAGTTCTCTTTTGTGTTGCTGACCAATATGCAACACTGTCACGGATCCTCTCCACACTTGGGGCTATAGTATCCAAACCTTCCTTAACTATCAAATTCAATATATGCGCACAACAACGCATATGGAAGAATTCACCATTCATTAGCAAAGAATTGGGAGGCAACTTACCCAACATGATATCAATCATGGCGTCATTGGTAGAGCAATTATCGACGGTAAGAGTGCTCAATCTTTGATCAATGTTCCATTCCAACAAGCAATTCATCAACACATTGCAAAGCATCTCCGCCGTATGAGGGCAAGGAACATACACAAATCTATTATAATTTATAAATAACAAAACAAGATTAGTAAAGTCAATAACAAATTGACAATGTACAAAAAAGTAATGAGAATATTGTAAAAGATTAGTATACCTCAAAATTCTACTTTGAAGAGTCCAAGAATTATCCACAAAATGGGCAGTGATAGCCATGAATCCTTTCTTCTGGTTCGATGTCCACATGTCGGTAGTAACGGAAACTCTACTCTTGATCCCATCTAAAATGCCCACTACTTTGCTTTTCTCATAATCGTATATCTTTAAGATATCACTCTTGATTGTATTACGAGAAACAACTTTAAACAATGGTTGAATTGTGTTACAAAATTTCCTAAATCCAATATGTTCAACCATTGAAAGAGGATACTCATGGAGAATGACCATACTTGCAAGATCTTTCCTACCTTGTTCTTGATCAAAAGTGTAGTTATTCACATTAAGCGGAGCGCTAGGTTCTTTAAAAGAAGAAGCATTCAACATCATTTGTTTCAAATCCCTTTGACCTTGATGGGGGCATCTTCTTAAATGAGCATGCAAATGACTTGTTCCATTTTTTGTATCACCACTAAGATGTTTCTTACAACCATTACAAATTGCTTTATACACATCATTGATTTTTTGTCGCTTAAAATGACTCCACACATTCGAAGTTAATCGCTTTCTCTTATTTTCTCCATTATTCTCTCCTTCATCATCTATCTCTATAGGACTTTGAGATTGGTTTCCTTCACCTGGCACCGATGAAGTAGCCGGTGTAGGCCCTGTAGGAGTAGAAGTGTCTCCATCTACTATTGGAACACTTCCTACTGAAGTGGGATCGGTAGACATCTAAAATTGTAAATATTTATTCTTGTTAATAAATAATAACATGGAACAAAATTTTAAATTGATTTATTAATTGTTGGACGATGAAGATCAGCTATCCAATATCCATTGCTATGAATTAACAAATAAACTCTTTTAACTACCCATAAATTATTAAACTAACAAATAAATCTTAAAATAAATCTAAAATCAAAATATGAAAATAATTCAATTCCAGCAACAAATCTGAAATATAAAATCCCACATCAAAATAATTCAATTATCAACATTGTAAGAGATAAATGCATTGTTATAATACTCATAAATTAACAAATAAGCTATAACTCCCTATAAATCAATACACTAACAAATAAATCTGAAATTTCACATCAAAATAATTCAATTACAATAACAAATCTGAAAAATACTTCAATACCTACAAAAAATAAGACATACCTTTAAAGACCCAAGTTTGATGCTTTGATTACAAGTAGGAACGAAATCTACAAATGAAACTACATAGAAGTAAGAAATTGAAGATAAAACTAATATTTTTGAGCTGAAAATTTGAAGTTTGACTCACCAACAAGACCGATCTCCGGTTATGGGTTGGCCGGCTGCTCCAATTCGGTTGCAACGTTGCGGCGGTCGTTTTTGTGCGTGTGAGAGTGGAGGTGCCGAGTGTGTGTGCGTGTGAGGGTGGGCTGGTGGAGGTGCCGAGTGTGTTGTGTGTGCGTTGTTAGCCTTCTCGCATAGACGGCAGAGTGTGTGCGCGTGTGAGAGTGGAGGTGCCGAGTGTGAAGAGTATCCTTTGTGTCGGCTCTGTCTGTGGGAGGAATTAGGGCTAAGAGAGTAAGAGAATTAGAGAAATGAGAGTTAACTAGTTAGAGCGTGTAATATTTTGGGCCGCTTCTTGTTGTTGGGCCTTTTAGAGGGATTTTGAAATTTTAATGTACTAAACTAAATAATAGTAGTCACCATTCACCAACAGCAGGCAGATTGGCTAATTGAGTAATTAGAGAATGGAGATTGGTGAAAATTTTAATTTTGATTTTTAAATTAAAAATTAATTTTAAATTTTTGTAGGAAAAAAAAATATCGGGTATTCGGTTCGGGTTCGGGTACGACGCCACTATCCATATCCGAACCATATCCGTCTCGGGTTTTATTATCAAAAACCATATCCGACCCGTCGACCCATCGGTTTGATTTTTTTCGACCCATTCGGTTCGGGTAACCGCGGGTTTCGGGTTTTTCGGGTTGTTTTGCCATCCCTACCATGGAAAGCTTGAATACCCAAGGCCATCCGAATATGATCCTGCCTCGCGAGATCAACATTGCAGCTGAAAAACAAAGAGGATTTATGGTAGTTGATAGCCTGCCCAGACTCCATTTCAAACATAGAGAGCAGCTCCTTGATTTCCTCACACTCCCTAGAGTTTGCTCGAAAAAATAACAGGCTATCGTCTGCAAAAAAAGAGGTGGGTAAGGGAAGGGGCTTGTCGAGCTATTTTACAGCCATGGATTACTCCTAATTCCTCTTTTGATTGAACAAGTGAAGATAGACTTTCCGAACAAAGAATGAATAAATATGGCGACAAAGGGCAACCTTGGCGCAAGCCCCGCTCTGGAATGATGGGACCAATATCATAGCCCCCTTGAATAACATGAAATCGAACGGTTGACACGCATAGAAGGATCAAATTAATCCAATTTTGAGGAAATCCCATACGGATCATAACATGCTTCAAAAAACCCCATTCCAGATGATCATATGCTTTGCTAATATCAATCTTGAGTGCAGTCACACCATTTTTGCATTGTTTCTTCTTCTTCATATAGTGAAGGGCTTCGAAAGCCAGCATAATATTGTCCTGAATGGACCACCCAGGAACAAAAGCACATTGAGTTTCCGAGATGATATCCGGCAGAATCAACTTTAGGCGGTTGGCAAGAGTTTTGGCCATGATTTTGTATAACACATTGCAAAGGGAAATTGGCCTCAAATCTTGCATGGTTTCGGGGTTGCTTTTCTTAGGAATAAGAACAATAGATGTGTCATTCAAACCAACGGGAAAGGTGCAAGTATCAAGACAATGTAAGCACAAAGAAATAACATCCTCACCGACAACGTCCCAAAAGTGTTGATAGAATGCTGGGTTCATACCATCTAGCCCAGGAGCCTTGTCGGGATGCATGCCGAAGATAGCGGCACGAATCTCCAGACCGGTGAACGGGGCTGCCAATCGTTCAATATGGGAGTCGGAGAGACGAGCACGAACCCCATCTGCAACAGGACCTAGAGTAGCATTATGGGCTGACGATTTGAAAAGGTCTTGAAAATAGTCAAAGATAATACCATGAACAGCCGAGGTCCCCGAGCACCAAACGCCTTCTTTGCTTTTGAGCTGCTGAAAATGATTCCCTTTTCTACGAGATGAAGCGGCTTTATGGAAGTATTTTGTGTTGGAGTCGCATTCTTTGAGCCAAAGCTTCCTAGACCGTTGCTTCCAGTAGATTTCTTTCTGGTGAAGGGATTTAAAGTAATCACTTTGAGCCTTGTAGAACTCACGAATACCAATAGCATCAATTCTTCTTTGCAGCCGGTTCATAGTAGCCATACATCGCGTGATTTTGAAATTCAGATTACGAAGGCTAGAGCCGCCCTATCTAAGAAGATCAGGCCCACAGGTTTTGATGCGTTCAAGAATTGGTTCACCCGAAGTGCTTTCCTAACTGGTGCGTATAGTATCCTGGCAATCCGTTTCCCGCAACCACATGTTTTCAAAGCGAAACTTCCGATGTGTCGGCCGGGGCAATGGGAGCTCTGGCTGTAGAAAAATAGGGGCATGATCGGATGAGAATTGACCCAAGTTACGAACACATACGCTAGGAAAGAGATCCTTCCATGTTGGGGAGGCAAGAGCCCGATCCAATCTTTCTTCGATCCAACCCAAAGCACCCCGACTTTTAAACCACGTAAACTGGTAGCCCTCCATGCCTAAATCACAAAGATGACAATCTTCAATAACTTCCTTGAAACCATTAAGAAGCCACGACGGATGTTCGCGTTGGCCCATCTTTTCGTGCTGAAAAAGAATATCATTGAAATCTCCAAGGCAGGCCCAAGGAAGAGACGAGGAGGAAGCAAGAAGTCTCAATTGATCCCAACTCACACGCCGCATATTGCGATCCGGGTTACTATAATAGCCTGTGAGACGCCATTTTGGTTGACCTACAAGAGTTACCTCAACATAAATATGGAAACGGGATAAGCTGAGAAGAGAAGCCATATTTTGATATTTCCATAGTAAGGCAAGACCACCATTGTGGCCAATGGAATCGATAACAACACAACAATCATAATTTAACTTATTTTTAATAGATAGCATTTTCTTATTACAAGCAAAAGTCTCAATAAGAAAAATAAAATCGGGTTTATTAGAACTAACAAGATCCACAAGGACCTGAACTGCTCGTGGGTTGCCCAGCCCGCGACAGTTCCAACTAAGGATACTCATGTTGACTGGTGGGCCTACGAGGCAGAGCCCACCATAGCTACGTTTTTTGGATCTTCATGCATTGGGTCAGATTCCAAAGCTGGGCCGTCCAAATTAGCCCCGAAAGAAGCATCCAACTGGCTCCTTTTTTGGTCCAACACAGTAAGGCCCAAGTTATCATTGCTGTCATTGCCTACTGAGTCATCCTCCTGGCTTTCCTTAAATAAAGGATTCTCTTGCATGTGAGGCACAAGAATAGGAGTGGTAGCTGGGATTAGATTGGCAGAATTAGAGCCTTGAATCTTTCCCTTTCATGATTTTCGCTAGCTTGCATGGGAGGCTCCTCCTTCTCATTGTAGGATACGCTCTTACTAAACATAGCATTTGGATTGTCCGACAATGACCCCCGGAGCCACCTCTCGCCGGCCGAGCTCGGGTCATTTCGAAGTAGAGCTCGGAGAAATGGACCATATGGACGTTCTATCTCCATACCCTCAGCTTCATAGATTTTCCCACAGTTTATGTCAGAATGTCCAAGCTTCCCGCAGATGAAACAAAACGTCGGAACTCTCTCGTACTTGAAGTTCACCCAAATCCAATCACCTCCAGGTTTCTTAAGCTTCATCCTCTGTTTCAATGGGAGACGAACATCCATTAACACCCTAATGCGAAGGAACGTTTTCCACCCTCCAGAAAAATTTTTTGGATCCGAGGAGAGATAGGCCCCTACAAAATTCCCAATCTGAACAAGAACTCGTTCCGAACGAAACCCTACGGGGACGTCATGAATTTGAATCCAAAAGCTAGTGTCAAATAGGTCGACCTTCGTTGGATTGTCGTCCTCCCGGAGATGTTTCAAAAGGAGAAGATGGTTGTTAAATGTCCAAGGGTCGTTATCAAGGACCTTATTCATGTCGATGACATGAAAAAATTGGAAGATGTAGATTTCGGAGCCCACGTCCTTAATGCAAATCCCTTTCATCTGTCACCAAACTGATGCCATGGTGTTTCTCATCGAAACAAAATGAATATTACGATCTGTGAGGAACCTACCAACCAAGCAATAGCGATACTCATCAATCTCCGGTGGTACATCATCACCAGTCAACTCGACACTTTGATCCTCGTCGTCCACTAATAGTTTTGCATACAAGTCCTCGAGAGCCATAGAAACAGTCGCTAGAGATGAGAGTTAAGAGAATAGTTTCATGCTTGTCAAAAGACAAGAGGGAAAAGCACTCCACGAGGAGAGAATAAATGACTTGCATTTTATTAGTTAAGTATACTTACTTCGTTCTACTTTTGTATTTATGTAAATATGTGATTTTATTTTGAAATTTAATATTTCTTGAAGGTAAATTTTTTATACGATAATTAGCCTCGCCTAAAATTTTTTTGCCCATGCGGGAAGCCATCATAAGTGTCCCCCTAACTCTAAATCTCTAGATCTGCCACTGGACCAAAATAATTGGCTTCTTGATGTCAAAGAAAACGATCAGAATAATCTTGATAATTAGATCTTGATAGATTGTAAGTAAAATCCTCCTTTTATTTTGCACTTACAATATGATCCTCGATTCACCAATGCACTCCAACTCTAATTCAATTATATTAATTTGGTAGACAAGAGTATCAATTTACCATACATATAGACGGATACGAATGAAATTGAATCTATATATTAGGATTATCACCCAAATAATCTCTTTTAACAAGTGAGTTTGGTGAAGAATCAAGAGCAATTGACACTTTCTTTTTCATTTTTTCATTTTTAAGATAGAGCAATTGATACTTTAATCAAGTGTTTGAGTAGAATTTATTTTTTTTAGAAGATGTAAAGATGAAGAATCCAAAGTTTTCTTTCTTGCAAACTCTGATGAAGTTGCTTTGATGTACATAGATAAATACAAAGTTCTAAGTTATCAAAGAATTTCAAAAATAAAAAGAAAAAGAAAAAGAAAAAGTACGATGAAATAATACAAAGTAAAAAGGAGAAAGACAAAAGAAAGACAATCAGAAATGATCTGTTGCTCCTGGGTGCTCCATATTATGGAGCACCAGGACACGTGTCGCAATACCGAGACGCCACACGTGTGCCACAAAATTGAATCAAACTCGATGCCAATTTAAATAGATTTTGAAATATTAGGGACCTTCAAGCAATTTAAACAAATCATCAACCTAGGTATTCAGAAACCAGTGCTCAAAACGATAAGATTGATAAATCAATTGTGGATTAGATCTTGTTACTTGGTGAATCATTACTTGAATTGTTAGTGCAACTGAACGTAGAAGAACTGGAATTTCTCGTACTCGATTACTTTCTAATTTTCTTTGCCTTAATTTTGCCCTAATTATTTGCCCAAATTTGACCCAATCAGACCCATTTTTCCTCTTATTATTAAGGTTAGGTCGGTTGACGACGTCGACGCCGGTTTCCTGCGAGCTCCAGGGGTGGTGGCATTTTTGGTAGTCGGTGGTTGGACCTTCAGCGACGGTGTTTCCCCAATTTGATATAGAAGAGAGTGGGTGTGAAATGGGGTAAAGCTAATTGGAAATTGCATAGGTGCCTTGCCAACATTCCATGCATGTTCGCTGACGTGGCGCTGCCACATTAGTGACACGTGGGCCAGGTGCTCCATAATATGGAGCACCCGAGTGCAACTGATTAGCATCGGAAAAACAATGCATAGTGTTGTTGAAATATTGTAAAAGAATGACTATTTCTACAAAGCTCGAGATAAGAAAATTTGGCCAAGCTGTCCGAACGACAAAATCTTGCATGTTTAAGAAATTATTATCATTTGAAAATCCAATGGTTGGACCTAACCGGCAATCGAATCAACTGAATCACGTTAATCGATCGACCTATTCACATGGTATAAAATTTGGCTTTTTTGTTTTGTCACATTTTGCGTTTTGCTATATTTATACTTTGTCCAATTTACAATTACGCATACTTATTCATAAAAGCTAGATTCTTGACCTTATTTTTGTCACACTTCACATTTTGTGACACATTGTTGTAAATCAATTATCTAACATCCTTTTTGAATTCATAAACACCCATGAAATAAATAAATCTAATAAAGAACAAACACATACTATAATACATATTTTAATCGTCAATTCATCTTTTGCGTTTGAATATTTCAGTGTATGTTAGGGATTAAATTTTTATACATTTTGATGTGAGATATGAGAGAGAATGAATAAAGTTCAATGGTGGATATTTATATAATATATATAGGTCTCACGAAATATGTGAATGTGATTGATTTGACCAAATATAATTTGAAAAAGAACAAATAAAAGTGCATAAAAATTTGTTCCCGAACATATACTTAGGGCTTATTTTATACACAATATTTTGGATTTACTCAAACGACATATTAGATGTATGGTTGAAAATTAGAGAAATATATTAAAAATATAAAACATTATATAATACATATATGTCTCATGAAATATGTGAATGTGATTAATTTGATCAAATATAAATTTGAAAAAGAACAAATAAAAATGCATAAAGATTTGTTCCCGAACATATACTTAGGGATTGTTTTATACACAATATTTTGCATGGTTGAAAATTAGAGAAATATATTAAAAAATATAAAACATTATATAATACATATATGTCTCACAAAATATGTGAATGTGATTAATTTGACCAAATATAAATTTGAAAAAGAACAAATAAAAATGCATAAAAATTTGTTCCCGAACATATACTTATGGCTTATTTTATACACAATATTTTGGATTTACTTGAACGACATATTAGATGTATGGTTGAAAATTAGAAAAATATATTAAAAATATAAAACATTATATAATACATTTATGTCTCGCGAAATATGTGAATGTGATTAATTTGATCAAATATAAATTTGAAAAAGAACAAATAAAAATGCATAAAAATTTGTTCCCCAACATATACTTAGGGCTTATTTTATACACAATATTTTAGATTTATTCGAACGACGTATTAGATGTATGATTGAAAATTAGAGAAATATATTAAAAAATATAAAATATTATATAATATATATGTCTCACGAAATATGTGAATGTGATTAATTTGATCAAATATGAATTTGAAAAAAAAAATAAATAAAAATACATAAAAATTTGTTCCCGAACATTTACTTAAGGCTTATTTTATACACAATATTTTGGATTCATTTAAACGACATATTAAATGTATGATTGGAAATTAGAGAAATAATTAAAAAATATAAAATAATTATATGAATGATTAAAAGTAATAAAAGACAAAAATATTTGTGAAATTTAATGAAATTTAGGCCTTGTTCTATTTGGTGTTAACTAAATCCGCACGCAATTCCGTATACCTCATATTCATTTTCAACCACACACACATTTCCCAAAATAATATTAACCACACATTTTTACACGGAATACCGCGCGGAACAACTAAACCCCCAATCAAACAAGGCCTTACTTGTACTCTATAAAACAAGGGCTTAGTCTCTAATCCCTCAATTCATCTTTTGCGTTTCAAACTTCATTGACGCCGCTGCCCCAAGTTGACCCCAAGTGACATTTCTGTCCGCGTCTAGGTTCAATGTATCAAAACTTTCAAAATACAAAATGCACTTTTGTATCTTCAGCAAGTAATACCACGCTCATCATTTCACGCGCCAATTAATGCATGTCCGTTGAACCTCTCTATATATTTTTACGTATTTTTTTTAATCCTACTCATTTTCTCTCATATTTCACATTCACATATCTCATGAGATTTATATGTACTACGCAAATCTCTATTATTCAATTTCACTCATTCTTTTTCCTATATCATATAAAAATATATAAAAAATTTTTTTACACACATCCTAACATCAGCTACATTGCCTCATTTCCCTTAATTGGTTTTATTTTGGTCTTTGATGGGAAATCTACTTTCAAAAACAGTGGTAAAAAATAATTAAATTCTCATCTAGGAGTATTTATATTGACAAGAACTTTGAAATTCAACATAAATTTTTTGGATTTTGATGATAAATTAATTTGGCATTTTCGGCAAGTTAATAAGATCATTTATGATAAAAATAATATTTATTGATTATATAAATAACATTATTAGATTAGTTAGTATATTGTAGTGTTATGTGTTAATGTCATATTAGTACGACAAAACCAACAAATCTTAATATATTTCATATCATATAACAATATAAATTACTAATAATGACAATGAATCATGGATTACGTAACACGTTTAAGAGCATTTCTAGTGTTGAGGGGTAAAATGTAGTGGAAAAAGGGAAAGAAGAAATTGTGGGTGGAAAAAGCTAAGGGTGCGTTTGATTGGAACTTTTTTTCCTTGGAAAATCAAGATGGCTCCCTAATTTTCTGACTTTTGCATTGTTTGATGAGCTTTTTTTTCCTGACGAGGGTTTTCCTTGAAAGGGGTCACCTGACCTCTTTTTCCCACTAAACAAGGGAAACTTTTTCTTACCTATTTGGTGGATTCTCTTTTCCAAGCAATTGAAAATGAGCAATGTTATCTTATTCCTTTTTCTTTTTTTTTTTTTTACCAGAAGGGCAATGTTATCTTGATTATCTGAAAAAGTAAAAAACATAAAAAAAAACATTAAAAGTCGGAAAATGAACCATTTTCCAAATTGAAAATTTAGTGCAATCAAACACCTACAACAATCATTTTTTTAGAAAATCTTTTCACCAAAATTCATTCATCTGAAAATCTTTTTCTTTCCAACCAAATTCCAATTTTGCAAGCAAACACACCCTAAATGAATTTGGCCACTCCTTCAATTTTTTCCACCCCAAAAAATCAAAATATGGGTTTTTAATCCCTGTGGCTATTTGGTCTTATAGGAGAGGGATAAAAATCCAAATTTGAGTTGTTACCTCCAATACTAGAAATGCTCTAAAATAGTGGGAGTTTAATCTATCCCGCTACTTTGGGAAATTCTAAGCGGGGAGGTCGGGCAAGCAGAGGATGAGACATGTGCTCTATTTACTGACCCATTTAATTAATTTCTCTAATATATTTCCTTTGATTTCATTTTCTTTTCTATTATTGTTATATCTTTTAACCAATGCCTGTTGTTGCTGCAGTTCATGCACAAGGCAGTGATACTGATACACGAGTTTTAGTTTGATTATTATTCAAGAAGTCAAGAAGCTCATGCGAAGGAAACGCCTTCTCCATATGCTTTACTCGAAGACTAGCCGGTGATGTAGCGCTCTCTATATAGCCAAAGCACACATGATAATTATTGTATTTGGCATGAACCTCCTTCATTTATAGGAGCTTTTCTTTGTTAGACTCATTGACGTTGATAAAATTACTATTTTGAAAAAAAAAAGGCCGATTACATATTAGTGATTTTGATTCTTTTTCTATTTTTAATATCTTAGTACCTAGGCATAGTTCAACGAGGTCACATAAGACTCACCCACCTCTCGACATTGGCTAAATGGGTCTTGACTTGTCCTATCATCCAGAATTGACAAGTTTTTGATCTTCTATGATTGGAATCCCATTATATTCAAAGTAGGATGAGTATCTTTCGTAATATGAAATCTTTTTATTTCTTAAGTTACACATTCTTCTGAAAAATTATTATTATTACTATTATTATTATCCCGATCGGAGGGTGGACTCACGTAAAAAAGACTATACACATCTCATTCCATCATTCCGTCTTCAATTTCGCTCAAGCTCTGCTTCTACTCTCCCACCCTGCCATCTTCAACATCGCTAGCCATTTTCTCCACCTACCGACACTCAGATCCACCGCTTTGAAGCAGCGGTATTATTATTATTATTTTTATTATTATTATTATTATTATAAACTTCAATGAATTGAGCGCGTGGAGCATGAAACAATCTAAAAATTAAAAATTAAAAATAATCTCGTGTCAGGCACGTGACAGCCATCTGAAGCATTCTCTCTCTGCCCCCGTCACGGTCTCTCTCCTTCTTCTTCATCGTCACCCAATCCTCAGTTATATCCTCTGCTCACTGTCCCTCTCTAAAAACAGAAAATATCCGTCAATTCAACCAAACAAAACCCTAGCTCTCTCTACTTTTGCTAGGGGGACTATAGATTTTTCAAGATGGCGACGTCGTTTGGAGGTGCTAACACTGCAGTCCCTAAAGACCCAAAGCTGGTTCGAGTTGCGTCGAGCTTCAGTGGCTTGAAAAGTGCTTCCAATTCGCTTTTGCTCGGTAGGCGCCTGCATGTTTTTCATTCTCTCTCCGCTAGCACTGTGGGTTCCGCCTCAATTGTGCGGGCTGTTTCCACGGTAATTTTCTGTAAACTTTGTTCTAATTTCTATTATTTATAATTCTATTTGTTTATATTTTTACTGGGGTTTCAATAGTTATTTTTCCCTTGTTCAATTCTGAATATCACATTTTACTATTTAAGAGTATGTAATTTCTTGAAAATGGGAAAATAATGCAGTTGCCTCTTTTGGCTACACGCAAAAGGTTTTGTTCCTTTTCTTCTGTTCCTTTTCTTCATTCACTCCCCCCTTTTTTCAAATTAGACAAATTTGAGAATTCGCTATAACAACCATCATGACTTGCCTCTCTTGCTAAAAAATTCACGGAGAAATGCTGGCGGAACTGGTGGGTGTGGGAATTCAGCTGACGTTCCTCAATTACAATTACAGTTAAATGATAGATTTTTGAAACGACAGTGTCTAACTGGGACCATTGATAAAATGCTTTATACTAAAATAGATTTCACAGAACACCTGCTATTGGTGATGAATTTTAGCTTTGGTTGGATGAAATGTATCAGCCACGGGTAGTTGTATATCACAATTCAATTTTTATTCATTCTTTGTGATTAATTTAGCAAGTAAAAATACATGAAAAGCAAAGCCAAGCTTGATTGGAGTAGATTATTTGAAAATTTTTCTTCGACATAATTTTGGACCGCATATTTTATTAATGTGCTTTTTTGAAAATTTACTTTACTTTTCAACTATACATTCAAAAAAGGGTGAGTTTTCTTTCAAACAAACACTAAGAGTAAATTGTCTTCAGATAATCCGTTTTATCAACTAAGATTTGGAGGATCTTAACGAAAATAAGAGTATCACTTTATATGGGTGTCCAAGAAAGATGCTTAGGATTGCATGGCAGCTATGAGATGAATTCTAATAGTAGTGCAGCTTCCAAATCATTTCTGTTTGTGTCTTTTACACTTTCGGTCACAACTGGATTAGTAGTTATCTCGCCTTGCCTGGGAGGAGAACATTATCTGCCAAGGTAAAGTGGGCCTTGCCAAATATAGTGCAATAATGTCCTTCATCCACGTTTGTCTTGTGTTATCTTTTTGAGAAAGTTACTTCTCCGTTTGAAATGGATGTTACCCATTTTAAAGAACTCTAGATATCAAAATATTCGCTACGTCTTCTTTTATATTCAAATTGGATTTTGAAGAATTTCTGGGTAAAAACAACTTATAGCCAGAGAAGATTCTCCTTAGGTTTGTTGAAGTTATCTTTCTTGTTGGTGAGATAAACAGAATCAACCATGCTTGTTCATGAGCATGTTGCGAATTGTTAGCAGTCAATATTTAGCATTCAATTAATTTATAATTTTTCAGCATGTCAATGCCATTTATATAAGCTATTGCTTTTCTGGTGATTTTCTTATGGCTACGGGTGACAAAATTTTGTGATGTAAACTACTCTTTAGAACACACGTGCATGTGTTGAATGAGCTATCCACATTGCTGGTCATTTTACTTAAAAGTGGCTGTGGCAGTTCTCTATGTTTCGCGGAGCAAAGTATACTGGAAACTCCTGTTCTCATTCTGAAGTCATCTTGAAGTCCACAGTAGAACTCACACAACGAAGTTCACTGTGGTTTCTTATTTTTGACAGCACCCACATTTGGTGAAGACTTGTCCTTATTGCACCACCTTATTGTCTTGCAAAGTGGCAATACTTTGCATCTTGTTTTTCTTGCTGTGCTTGTTTGGATTTCATTATAAGTTACTAATATTATACGTAACAGAAACAAGGGCGGATAGTTGTTGTGGATCATATGAAATGTGTTGTTAAAATGAGTTTGACTTTGACTTTTAAATTATGAATGCAATTATCGTGAAATTTGAATAAGAATTAAGCAATGCCATCTTTTATTTCCTCTTCTGCGTGTCAGACTTGCATTTATGAAGCGGTGGTCCTCCTATACTTTTTTCCTCTTTCTTCTTCTCAGAGCGGAAAATTTTTCTTAGTTGGATTTCCTAATGGTTATTTCACAACGAGAAGTCTCGCTTTTCTTTTTCGTCTCGTGGGATGATCATGTTTATGTATTGACTCAGTATGATCATATTTGCTTCCAATAGACACATTCTTATTTCTGATAACTTGTACAATTTATTTGCAGCCAGTGAAGCCTGATACTTCTGTGGAGCCTAAACGAAGTAAGGTTGAAATCATTAAAGAGAAGAGTAACTTTATAAGATATCCTCTCAACGAGGAATTATTGACAGAGGCTTCTAATATTAATGAAGCTGCTACACAAATCATAAAGTTCCATGGAAGCTATCAACAGTATAATAGAGATGAGCGTGGTCCGAAGTCTTACTCATTTATGCTGCGTACAAAGAATCCCTGTGGAAAGGTTTCAAATGAACTCTATTTGGTTATGGATGATTTAGCTGATCAGTTTGGGATTGGAACTCTTCGTTTGACGACGAGGCAAACATTTCAACTCCATGGTGTTTTGAAGAAAGACCTGAAGACAGTGATGAGTTCAATCATTAGACGTATGGGTTCAACTCTTGGTGCATGTGGTGATCTCAACAGAAATGTTCTTGCTCCAGCAGCCCCGTATGCACAAAAAGATTATTTGTTTGCACAAAAAACTGCTGAAGACATTGCTGCACTGTTAACCCCTCAATCTGGTTTCTACTATGATATGTGGGTGGATGGAGAAAAAATTATGTCTGCAGAACCTCCTGAAGTAGTGAAGGCCCGTAATGATAATTCTCATGGTACAAATTTTCCTGATTCACCGGAGCCCATATATGGAACTCAGTTTTTGCCAAGAAAGTTCAAAATTGCAGTTACAGTGCCCACAGACAACTCAGTGGATATTTTCACAAATGATATCGGTGTGGTTGTCGTGTCGAATGCTCATGGGGAGCCTCGGGGTTTTAATATATATGTAAATGACCATCTACTTTTATATCAACTATTTTATTTTATTTTATTTTTTGTCCTTTTTCTTGAATCAATAATGTTAAATGATCTATTGCAACAGGTTGGTGGTGGAATGGGAAGGACGCACAGGTTGGAAAGCACATTCCCCCGTCTGGCAGAGCCATTGGGCTATGTTCCAAAAGAGGATATCTTATATGCGGTAAAGGCTATTGTTGTTACACAAAGAGAAAATGGGAGAAGAGATGACCGGAAGTATAGCAGAATGAAATACTTAATCAGCTCCTGGGGGATTGAAAAGTTTAGAACTGTTGTTGAACAATACTATGGAAAGAAGTTTGAACCTTGTCAGGAGTTACCTGAGTGGGAATTTAAAAGCTATTTGGGATGGCATAAACAGGTAAGTTCCGTTGTGGATATGTAGTTAAGTTTTCATAGATTGTACTTGGTGCAGCACCATGGCGTGGAAGATGATTAACACGGCAATGACTTGTTGATACAATTTAATATAGAGGATTCAATGCTAAATACTTAATACTTTTATTTGATTCCCAAACAAATCAAAAGACCAAATAAGCCTGAGTCTGTTGTTGTAAAGAAAACCGTACAGCCCTGAGAATCAGTTTAAGAAGCCCTGTTCTTTTTTCTTTAGTTCTATTGTTTTCAATACGCAGATAGATTTGTGGCTTTTCGTAGGTTTGAGATTTTTAACTCTTCATTTCAACAGTGTTTAGCATTTGACTTTGCTAGCTTTTGCTCCTTACTTTGGCAGGGAGATGGTCGTCTATTCTGTGGTCTCCATGTTGACAGTGGCCGAGTAAAGGGAGAAATGAAAACAACACTGAGGGACATAATCGAGAAATATAAGTTGAATGTGCGAATTACACCAAACCAGAATATTATCTTGTGTGATATCCGGCAATCATGGCGGCGATCCATCACTGCTGCTCTTGCTCAAGGTGGTCTGATGGTAAGATATATGATATTCATATTTTTACAATTATATGAGGTTACTTGTTAATTGCTTAATTATGTAGCTTAGAAGTATGTATGTTTCATAAGGAGGTAGTTTGTCTCGATCCCCTATTGACATTATATGTTGGGTATCCACTGGTTGTAATTTTCTCCTTTTAAATGAAAATATGAGAGAGAAAAGAAGCAAAATCTATAGGAAACTTTCCGAGGTAAAATCTTACATCGAAGAAATGAACATGTGACATCATGAGTGGGGGAGTTGTTTGCGAATAAGATTATTAATAGTTAAAAATATCTGGTAGCTAAATTTTTGGAAGAGACTTTTCTGGAACCTTATACTTGTTGGGATGCAGATTCTAATTCGAGTTTGTCGGCAAAGCTTATGCCAATTGAGAAAAATAAGCTGATATATCATATATATCACCATTGACACAAATCATTTTTATTTAATTCTTCTTTGTTTGCTCTGTTTGCCAAGACTGTAAGTAAAGAATTAGGCAGAAAGTTAATGAATTTTAACTTTCACACAGTTATATCATATCAACTCCATGAGATGTTCATGTGGCTGCTAACTCATAATAAGGTTTCTCTTGTAGGCTTCTTGTATATCTCCTTCTTGTTTTTAATAATTTTTTCTAAGTTTGAATTAGTTAGTTTTCGTTAAATTCCTCTTTGAAAAAATTCCTACTGCAAAAAAAGTTCCTCTTTGAAAAATTTCAATGCCAAGTTTGTGCGTCATAATAATCAATTATTTACATGACCAGCAACCTAGATATGTCGATCCTCTCAACAAGACAGCAATGGCTTGCCCAGCTTTCCCTCTTTGCCCTCTGGCTATTACAGAAGCCGAGCGTGGAATACCTAACATCCTTAAACAAGTTCGAACAATATTTGAGAAGGTACTATTCACCGCATACTATTTCAGTTTCCTAAGATTTATGGATATGCATATAAAATACAATGGCATTACATCAGTAAGGGGAGATATTATGTGGCTTTCTGATATGGATTTTTAATTTTTATGTCAGGTTGGGCTTAAGTACAACGAATCCATAGTAATCCGAGTAACAGGCTGCCCTAATGGCTGTGCTCGACCTTACATGGCTGAACTCGGGTTGGTTGGTGATGGTCCAAACAGTTATCAGGTAGTTCCAAGTACCAATCTTTTTGGACCTTTTTGTTTTGCGTGTGCGTGTTGTGATTTCTGACAAGCCAAAACTGAATGAAGGCATTTGTATTCTTGAATTAGATTTGGCTGGGTGGAAACCCCAACCAAACTTCATTAGCAAAGCAGTTCAAAGATAAGGTCAAACTCCATGATCTTGAGAAAGTTCTAGAGCCTTTGTTCTACCACTGGAGACACGATCGTCTGTCTAAAGAATCATTTGGCGACTTCACAACTCGCATGGTGAGTGATACTACTAATACAGGAACAAAACTATACATGTTCTTGAGAAAGTTTAAACTTTAAACATAGGTTGATTTTATCCTAAAATCTACATAGATCCTTCTTCAAAATGTTAATGAAATTCTGCATCTGGATTTATGGTTTGTTCTTTCAGGGTGCCAAAAAGCTTCATGAGATGGTGGATAAATGGGGAGGAATACCACGGGGAGGAAGACGTCCTAACTTGAGGCTCTTTGCTGACAGGGAGACACATGAAGCCATGGATGCTCTTGCAAGGCTTGAAGATAAGAGTGCCAATCAATTAGCTATGGAAGTAATCCGCAACTATGTTGCGTCCCGGGAAAACACGAAGTGAAAGAGGAACCGTGCGAGTACTAATCAAGTGCGTGTTTCTCTCTGCTGTTACTGGTCGGTAACTGCTGGAACAAGCTGATGATTCAATAACATTTCAGATAAAGCTTGTGAGTGTTCTTGAGACTGGTTTTTATCTTCAATTTTCTTGAATTTAGATGTCGATTTTCCCCTTTCTCGGAAACTGACTCCAGTTGGAAATATCCAAGTTGTTTTTGGCTTTGTTTCTCGATTCCTATCATCTGCAACTAGGAGAATTTTGAATATAATCTTGTATGTTGAAATGTAAAGATTACATGATCACCTTTGTGTTTTATTTCATTTCTTTTCCCTTAATTCTTGAAATTAGGTTCCTTGTGAGGTATTAAGGATCTGTTAAAGATTTTAATAGCTCTATACGAAGGGAAAAAAATACGGGATAAGCTAGTGCACAAAATGCATATCTTTCGCAATGTGCTTATAAATTAGAAACTCGTTTATAGGCACCTTGTATATTACACTAAACTTATTTTTCTTCTACAAAACAAATCTTCCTAAACTATTTATCTGCACTGATTTACTTTAGTTTTCAAACGCTTCCCAAATGAGTTCCAGAATGCTCTTATTAGTTATTAGTGATGCAATTGATTTTTCATCATGGTATCTTAACCTTTGTGAATACAGACAATTTGTGGGAACCGACATGATTGTTACAGTCAAGTGGGCTTGCTTGGGCTTGCATTTAGCCATGGATTGTTCGATCATTCCATTTTCTAGAAAGGAAAACGATATGTAGATACAGAATTATGTCCACTCCAATCCAGTGTGTAATGAAATTAGAAAAATTTACGAAATAATCCGGATTTTAAATTTAAATCACAAGATAATCAACCCTAATTTGTAAATTACAAAAATGTCAAGTTTTTCAGAATGGTATGACAAGAACACCCTCGCAACGACTTCAGGATCGTTGTATTCTGCAGCAAAATTGTTGTACGTAAATCCATAATAATAATTTACAGAAATGTCAAATTTTTTTTGAATGATATGATAAAAATACCGAACTCCACAATGAAATCGTTATAGATAAGAGCATAACGATATAAAAATTGACATTCTTATAAATATTAATTAATATATGATAAATCAGTAATGAGAATCGGGAAAGTTGACAATTAAGTAAATCTCTCATGAAATTATCACCGCTATTTTTAATTGCGGTTCCTATACCCTTATTAGTGTATATATACATCTTGTGTGCGCTTAATTGGAGTTTGTAACGCAGCTCAAGAAGTGCAACGTGGTGCTAGAAAGCAAGTACAGTAAGACCTTGATAAATTGATGTTTGATAAATTAATAACGTCAATTAAATAATAAAAATTTCCGGTCCTAACTCGGACATGTATACTAAATTAATAATCTCCCAAAATTTATAAGATAATAATTTTTTTAGAAATTCTTATAGCCCCAATGAATATATAAATTAATAACTGCTGAAATTCATTAAATTCTAATTGATTTTGAAATTCGAATTGACTTATAATAAATGATTTTGAAATATAATTATTTAAAAAATTTAACATATTGTTAAATATTGGAACCAATATATTTTTATTACGCACGCTGCATTTCAATGGTAAATTATGTATAATAAGCTACAATAAAAACATAAAAATACTCAATACATTAATAAATTATTAATTATTAAATTATTAAATTATTAAATTATTAATTAATTGATAAATTAATAACTTTGCTAAAATAATAATTTTATTTGGTCCCAACAGTATTAATTTATGGAGGTTTTCCTGTACGGTTACTAAGTTTCATCTCCATCATCTCTACCGGTTGATAGGATATTGATGAAAAGATTTGCAAGTAAGAAATGTGAAGAAGAGTAAATTCAAATGAATAAAATCATTTCTTAACAGTTTAAAAACTTGTAGATGGTGATTCTATGGGATAATTATCGGATTCTTAACATTTCTGCATAAGCTGAAAATTATAATTGATCACTCAACAAGCCATGAACATTATGATAAAGATAAATTAGCACGAGAAGAGAGATTTTACATTAATATTCATTATTCAAAGATTAACAAGATTAGACATCAATTGCGACAAATTCGAGCAGTAGGCATAGTAACGCAAATAGGTGCATACTTCTTTTTGGCTTCTGGACTTCCTCGTTTCGGCTCCTCACCAGCCATCGCAACATTTGCCACCGAAAATGCAGCCGCAGCTGCCGCGGCGAACATCAAGTCCCTTCTAGAGCTGTTGCTCTCTTCCGTGGTGGTCATTGCCATCTTTTCTTCCTTGGATGCCTTCACGGCCATGATCACGCCCTGGCGGCGGGTGGTCGTGGTGGTGGTCGGAGGCTGCTTGACGATGGCCGAGCCACCCAAGAATGAGGCTGTCATTGTCATTGAAGCCATTGCTAGCAACTCACTCTATGTGGACTCTTTTTGTTGTGAACAAGCTGGAAGGAATTGGGCAGATTGGTTGTGAGTTAAAAGTGCTTGTGCTACAGAAAATAGTGGATTTTCTTCATACAAGTGTAATCCATTTTCTTATCCAAACAAAGGGGTCTTCTCCAATAGGGTTGTGCCACGTGTTAGATGTTTATCTTACCAGAAAATTCGTGGGTAGTAGATCCTTCTGGTGGGGCCACCAAGTTCCCTGCTTTTTTCTGTGCGTTGGTTTGAGGGCAAATATTTTCAAAAATTATTTTTAAATGCAAATGATAAGTTTAGTAATCAGAAATGTGCAAAGTTGTCAATTTGAAATAACGCTTATGCACGGTTAAAACTCATGTTGGGAAAAGAGAATTTTTCCAAGATAGATACAATAAACACATTAGATTTTTTTTTTTTGAAAAGATAACACATTAGATTTGTTATGATAATTTTAGTCTCTTTCATGAATCTTCATTGGTACTCGTTTAGCGTTATTATTGAACACAATCACACTCGACAAAGGGAATCACAATAACGTTTAATAAATTTCAATAGGAAAAGTACACAGGAGAAACAAAAACTAGTGAAAAGAGAGAAATAAAGACATTATTCAAATTAATCAATAAAATAATACTTGACATTGTCAAAGAAGATGTCGAACTTTCAACATTCTCTACACTATTTGATTATGTGTCACATTTTGTCTCTTTCGGTATTACCTTCGTGTATATTAGCATTGAAGATACTCTTTAACCATAAAATTCATAAGATATTGAAATTTTGCAAGAGTCTAGCTCCAAGTACAATAGAAATGGTGAAAATATCTGAATAGAAGACGAGATGATAATGGAGGAAGATTCAGCTGAGAACGTGTAACAATTTCACAAATAATTTCATAATTTCCTATTCTCTTCCATGTAGTACAAATAAGGACTAACGAGTGTAATATTAAAAAGTGTGAAACTATAGTGCAACTTAAAAAGGAACACCCGATTATAACAGAGAGAATCGACACGGTATGTTTTAACCGTAATGGAGTGATTTTAGTTAATTTAATTTCCTTAATTTGTTTCACTAAAACCTCGTTCTCTAGCCTGTTAATGACCATTGAGTTGAGTGCTAGCCATTGACAAATGTTGCATCTTTCCCTCCTTTTCTTCTTCTCCTGTTGTTCATTTTGCGTCCAGGTACAGAGTTGGTGTGTCATGTATGTCTCAAAAACTGACTCACCCTTTTTTGTTTTCCTCTCCATCCGTGGATGATATGTAGTGCTCATGTGTAGCTTAGTTCCCACTAGAGAGAAACAATTCTTCCCAAAACTTAATGGGAAATACCATGAAATCTAAAGATCCAGACCAAGGGTGATATGTCAAATGGAAAGATCACCCCTGATCATGAGGTCCTGAGCTTGAATCTACGCCCCTCTCTGGAGTTCCTCCAATAATCTGTTCCAAGAATACTCTAGCAACCTCTTAAGCTGAAAATGGATGAGCTAAGATGAGAAAGCGTCCATATTTTGTGAATCTTTCACTACCACCAATATGATATCTTTCCTGTCTGATTTAGAGAACCCCTCTTTGAAGTCCATGGAGATATGGCCAAGAATGCAGATGTACCGGTAACAGGTTGAAGTAGGTCTATGGTCTAGATATGATCCATTTCTCCGTTGAACTCCCAACGAACTTCATAATGCAGTGTCTGTCTTTTGATTTCAGCTGCCATTCTTAGGCCAATAAAACTGCTGTTTAGCTCTGAATGCAGTAGCTTGTATACCTGAGTGACACCCTTCTATAGACTTGCGAATGTGTTACACAATTAGCGTCTGGTCTCATCCCCCTTGCTAATTGTCTTCCAATTGGACGCTGCTGTCACCAAAGCCAACAATCCCTTCTGATAAAATAGAAAATACAAAATTCCTTGGCCCTAAAGCCTTACTGATCTAGGCTAATGCCCTCCTTCCTTGCATAAGTACTGCGCCGACATCTTTGCATAGCCATTGGACCCCAACTGAATTATAAGATATCTGTACAATGACAAGAAAACAGGGACATCTCTAAGGCTAGGTAAAATAGCTAACAACCTAAAGACTAGGCACCAAATTATTCACAAGAAGACCATGTCTTCTGACTTCAAAATAATAAATTCACACTGATTTATACTGGAAAATACACTAATAAATAACAATACAGTACAAGTAAATTATGGTCACAGAGAACCAGTTGACAACCTTCCTCTTACAAGTTACACCTTCCTATTACATCTGTAAACAAGGAAATACAAGTCGGAAATATAGAGAAATCCTCTTAAATTTATGATGAAGCAACCTAATATAATTTTATCACATAATGTTATATTCTATATTCTGAGTAATTGCTTTCACTGGGTTGTTTGCTTTGTATAGCAGCGATACCAGATTGTCTCCGACTGACAATTCACTGCAAGCAGGTGGCACAGGAGTTCCCTTGTATGCCTTGCAGATGTAGCTTGTGAAGTTCTCATAGTCCTGCAATTCAAGAGAAAACACAGTGTAAAACAAATTTATAGTCAATGATAAACATCTGGAAAGCAAGACAGAGACTCTTTTGTCAAAATTAAGCTCCTGAATTGGAAATCCCTGTAACTTCTGAAAAGCTCATACATGTTTGGGAAGCAAATTTACTTCACAAGTAAACTTTACATTTTTCTATCAAACATGCCTTTCATTTATTTGTGACCAAGGATTAAAATCAGGGTTCATTCTCCTCCGTGGGCAGGGTGGTAAGGGGGTTGTGGAGGAGAGATTTGATGTTTAGAACATTGAAGCTTTGCTACAGTAGAAGTGCAAAGAAACATAGAGAAATGAGATTTGATGACAAGAGATTTTCAAAATGTCAAATCTTCACATAGCTGAACTATTGTGATCTTGATCTGAAGAATATAATGTAGTGATTGATTATCTGAGGAGAGTCGCCAATAAGTAACAACCAAAATATTGCAGCTTTAAAGACAAAAAGTAAAGAAAAGCTCACTTCATAAAGAGGCTGGCCATCCACGACGACCCATGGCACGTATTTATGAGGTGGATTAAGTGCATTTGTTTCTGCTGCATATCCCAGTTCAAGCTGCACGGTAGTTATAATTATTATTAACTAAAAGTCAGGGTGTGGTAAAAGCAACACCGTACATAATCTAAAAGTTTGAAAGCTACACATTTAACATCCGCCATTAGATTCATTGCTGAACAAAAATGATGAAAAGCTAACCTCTTTGCCACGTCCACTTTTATAACAATTAGTCACGGGAGTCGGATCCAGACCCAATTTCTCAAAACATGTTTTCCATTGAGTATATGTGTCTTCGTGCACCAGCCTTTCAACACAGTAAATAAATGGAAAGTGCTCATTCTGCATGAGTTTCAATGAAGAACAGTCAAAAAAAGATATAAAAACTCTACACTATCGTGTGCGCTAGAAAGCAGGAAACAGCTTGGATAAAGTCACCACAGCAGAAATTACATTTTCCATTGATAAAATGAAACTACAATGCTAGAACTCTCGATTTCAATCAATTATAGGCATCTCGTTTGGCTCACTTAAACCATCGTCTCGCTAGAAAATAAGTATGTTTTAGATAAAGTAATTCGACAGCCATAAAAATTTAATATATAAGTCCCTTAATTGTTTAAGATAGCCCAAACATGGTTGGCTCTAATGGCAGAATACATACAAAGATGCAGAATACAATATGAACCAGTTAGCTTCCTAATTCCATTCTGTTCCAAGTTGATCTTACATATTGTTCAATGCTAACAAGAGATGAGATTCTTACCACATCGGGCCAGGCATCGATTGCACATGCCTCTATGGTGTTCAGTAAACATTCATATTGGCCGTGCTGTAAAATAAAACCAGAATTACATTACTTTAAGGAAAAGGAAAAAACAAAAAAGAAACACTTACACATAAAGTGCACTATTAAGTAAAGATAAATTCTGGTTTATGGTACCATCCACTTATACACCAAACATGCCCTAAATGATCTGACAAACAAATTTCAGTTTCTATGTACATCTCCGTTCAGTAAAAGAGGGAAGCACGAAAAATTGAAAAATGAAAAAAGAGAGAGAAAAAGAAATGCAGAACTTGGCATATGAAGGTAGTGTGGCCTAGAAGTATGGCGTTGCCCCAAGGGAAAAGTTTGAGATCGACAATATCACTAAGTCCATTAGAGAAAATATTGGCTAAATCACCAATGATGAAATTGGCACTGTAAGGGCAAAGGGTTTCGTAATACAATCCCACTGAAACTTTGGTGCTGCAAGAAATAGGGGCAAATGAAGCGATACATAGTAAGTGAAAAAGCAAATAGGCGTTGATCATCGGAAAACAAGAAGCCATTCGATTGGCAAAAGATCTTGCAAATAAGCAGCGTTTACCAATCTGGGATTTTAGGTAATTCTCCAGATTCAATTCTTTTCCTTTGAGACACCTAGAACTGAAAAGATAAAAGCAGGGCTTTGCTTCGGATTCGTGGCAAAATACTAGGAAGCCACTTCTTTGATAATCATTGGAGGGAGTGTCAGTGTGGGACCAAACATTTTCATTTTCCATCTCAGTTTTCACCATTTGACTGCGTAACGGGAATGTTATGTTAAGAGCGCTGGGAAACGCTGGGAGAAAAAATGTGAGAGATGTGAGTGAGGGCCCCCCGGCCCCACCGCATTCAGGGGGGCCTACAAGTGGGTTGTGAGTAGCTGGGAGAAATGCTGGGAGAATAACGCTGGGAATATAATATTTTCGGACTGCGTAATTTCTCAAAGTTTTGCTTGCGGTAAAAAATAATCAAAACAGAGTTACAGAGCGATCACTTCCAAATCGAATTGAAGTGAAAGTAAAAAAAATTATTGAAATACACAAAGTCAAATTCAGTAAGTTTGAGTGATGTAATTCTAACCTGACAAGTGATTGTGCCGTCAGCATTAATTTTTGCGTTGCCATAAGGTACAAACTTAAGCTGTGTTATCTCGATGAGTCCATTATCAAAAAGCTTGTAGAGATCGTTTACGATGAGACTGGAACAGGAGGGACACAGGGTCTCATAGTATAGCGCAAGCGTTACTTTCTCATTTTCACCACCAGTAATGGAACTGGAACTTCCCGAAGAAGGATTCAGAAGTAAACACGAGATTATTATTAGTATTAACTGAATCCATCGAGAGAGAAATGGGACGAGTTTTCGATGAGATTCCATGGTGATTCGCTGCTGCTTCTGGTGTGGCCCTGGGGAATCTTATTAGAAAGAAAAAAAATAGTCCCGAATTATTAGGGCCATAAAGCCGACTATTTTGACTAATTTGGTTCATCATCAGCCACGTGGAAAATGATGTTTTAAGTAGATCCAAATTCACAATAAAAAGAGGGTAAAATAGTTGTTTCAATTTTTCATTTTTATTTTATTTATTATTATTATTTTTTGCTATAGTGTATTGTATACTTTGTAGTAAATACGAGTATACATATAGTATTTTTCTTTCTCATCATACCTACTAAATTTTTTCATTGTACCCTTGTGTTTTTTTATAAAGAACTCTTCAAAATCTTATCATTTTCTTCTTACAGTTCTTTTGGTTTTCCAATTTATTTCATCACTTTTCATCTTCTGATTCTTCTCCAAATTGATTTTCGCGGAAAGAAAAAATAGTAGATGCGAATGAAAGGAAAAAAGTGATTTTCGCGGTTCCCCCTTCTTTTTTCCCCTTCTATTTGTCCATGGGAAAATTGCTTTCTAATTTTTTCTTGTTAAATTGATATTTTTCTACTCTGAATCATCCTAGAAGAACCACTATTATTTTTTAAACGATTTCAGGAAACTATGTATTTGAGAAATGGTGATAATCATTTTTCATATTTGAAAAGTATTTTCGGTCATTTAACAAAAAAAAAAAAAAAAAATAGAATGTGCAAATTTTCACGTGATAGTGTGTTAATTTGGTCACTGCAAGTATAAACTCCTCAAGTGATTGAAAGGAAAGAGTAAAATGGGGAAATATTCGAGCATGAAGAATTGTACACACACGAAAAAGGCTTACCAATGAATTTCTTTCAAGATGGTGTACAGTAATATTGAGGGTGTAAACTAGGGCTGGGAAAAAAAATCGCCAAACCGACCGAAACCGACCGCATTAGGCCGGTTCGATTCGGTTTTTTTTGGCGGTTGGTCGGTTGGTGGTTCACTTATTGTTGAACCGACAGTGGGTCGGTTCGGTTGGTAGGTTGGGGTGTTGATGGGTCGGTTAACCAACCCGACCAGACCGACGCATAAAAAAAAATTAAAAAGGACACAATTTAACTCTATGAGTATCACAGAAGTTAGATGCCAATTCCCCCAATTTTAAGAAAAGTGAAAACCCTAAGCTTCCTTATTTATTGGTTTCATTTCCCAAGTTTTTTTCTTTTATTGAGATTATTTACGTCATTTGCATGTCATAATTTTACTTCAATCAAAAGCTCATATTCATCACTTGAATATTTACTTGATCGTTGCATAGTCTTCTTGGATATGAGTATATTGAAATTGGATTGAAAGCAACACTTCAAAAGTTTAAAAAGTTAATGAACATTGCATTATTACACAATCATAATAGATTTGAGATTTTGCACAAAAAAATCAAAAAACCGACCCAAACCGAGGTGGTTTGGGTCGGTTCGGTTTGACCGACTAGGTGGTTGGTTTCGGTTTCCGAATCATGCAAACTGACCATCGGTGGTCGATTTTGGTTTGGGTCCAAAACCGACCCAAGCCGACCGACGCCCAGTCCTAGTGTAAACATTTGTGATTGATCAACAGTAGAATAGGCCGACTGTTACTGTGTGCTTTTAAGTAGAGTGATCGATTAAAGAAGGATTAATTATTACTAGACATCCCCGGTTAACAGAATTCATCCATTTTAGCTATTAACTTTTGTGGTTTATCCTTTTGTGCACCCAAGTTGAGGTGTAAAATTGGAAAAAACATAAAATCTTAAGGTTTTTTTTTGGGGGGGGGAGGGGGGGTGGTTTGTGAAAACAACCCTAAATCCTTTTAAACTTCACAATTTTAAATAATGTGCAACTTAGTCCTAAATCTTTTAAACTTCACAATTTTAATTTTAATTTTTTGTAATTGAATCCTAAATCTTTTTTAATATTCATTTCTGGAAATTTGGCAAAATGGTCCATAAAATTACAGTTGTTGCGAAATTGGTATGAAATAAAAAAGCAAGCGCGATTCTAATTTCATCGAATTAATTTGATACTAATTTTATTCGGTCCATAATTAATTTTATCGAATTTATTTAACATCACTTATGTTACTGGTATAGCAAAACGAGGACCCACAAGTGGCCTCCCCACACACGTGGCATTATTACGGACAGGGGCGCCCCAGAACCCCTTTGCCTAGGCGGTCCTGTCCTTCGAAGGCGCCCCGCCCTGATGGTCAAAATCGCCCACGTGCATAGGGATGGCCACCTGCGGCTGACGTGACACGAAACCACTCGCAAGATCTCCAAAGTACATAATGTCAGCGTCCTGTCACATCCGGCCATCCCCTTGATGGAACTCAAAACCAGTAGCTATTGGACACGTGGCAGGCCATCATTAGAATTCCAACTGCCACCCTTGTTTGGAGTAGTATAAATAGAGGCTAAGGGAGAAGAAGAAGGGGGATCGAAAAAAGGTCTGAAACTCATATTCCATTAATTCACTCGCTAGAGGATTCAACTCTCCAGAGTGGATCTCCATAGCACCTCCATTCAAGCTTCACAGTTCCACCCACGTCAAATATCATTCGCGAGATGGTCGACATGACGGCTGGAGAATGAGCGGCCACCGTCTCTTCCCCGGTTGGGAAGTAACTGCCGGCAGTTAACGTTCCCGACGATCGGTCGTAGGATGCAGGTGGGCGGAGGAAGAAGACAGAGGTGTGGAGTAATTATGGGCCCCCATTTCCGGAGATCAACAACTTAAATAATTTAAGTTCAAAATTTTCATCATAATAGCATTAATTTGTTTATATTAGTATTATAACTTTTCGAAATATCATTCAGCATTGGAAAAACGCATCTTTTAATTTTAACCAACAATTCATAATAAATATAATTGTTTTATTTCCATAATATTTTTGTAAGAATATATCATAGTAAAAAAATATACCGAATTTTTTAAAAAATAATAAATAAAATAAAATGACACGGGGTGTATTTATTTATGTGATTGGGAGATGTTTGGATTGGACATCGTCGTTACATAACCCGATGGACGTGATGGCCATGAGAAGTGTATGATTGCTAAATTACAAAGATACATGTCTCCTCATTGACAAATATATATAATCTTCATTATTAAATGTATTGATATTTTTAAGATGCGTGAGGACTGGACTTTCTGGGCCCCCACTTGTTAGTGAGCTAGGTATTGGATGAAAAGATTTTCATTCAAAACTAAAATTTAAATGAATAAATCAGCTTTACAGTTTTAAGACCACCTTGTAGATGGTGACTGTATGTCTGTATCAGATTATTATTAGATAGGTAAGCAAATTCATGAACGATCAAATACAGTGCTGTTACTATCAGAATAGAATAGAATAGAAAGCAGGTGACTTGACTACATTATTTGTATTATATTGGAAGTACTTTCTAAAGTATAGACTGATCACAACTCAACAAGCGCGCCATGAACATTATGATAAAAGAAAAATTAGCACGAGAAGCGAGATTTTACATTAATATTCATAATTCATTATTCAAAGATTAACTTTTGCAACACTTTTTATGAAAAGCATTACTATAACAAATTTGTGAAATCTTATTTTCAGCCTCCGACTCTGGATGTCTTCTGCCCCAACTGGCCATGGCAATTTTTGCAACCGAAAAATGCTGGAGTGGTTGCCGCTGCGGCGAACAGCTTTGAAAGCCATTTCTGACAGTTGCCTAACCTGGGGATCCTTCTTTTTGCTGCAAATTTGCAGCAAAAAAATTTGCAGCAAAAAAGAGTGGGGGTTCTCCCCCCTCAAATGCTGCAATTTCCGGTAGCAACCTTGGGCATCCAGTTTCTTCTTCTTTTTCTTCTTTTTTTTTTTTTTAAAGAAATTGTGAGGGTATTTTGAGAAATATAAGTATTTTTTTGGGTGTGTTTAATAATGGTTGGGGTGTTAAATAGTCACACCGTTTTGAAGATCAAACTTTTGATCACTGAGATTTGAATGAGGCAGTCATTTAGTTAAAAAAATTTGTGAGAAAGTTTCTTTTTATCATTAAGGCTAAATAATAAAACGTGAATCAAGCCAATCTATCTGGATACAATATTTTATGGCAGAATTTTAGCAAATACTAACCTTGCAACACACCAGCACGAAATTGAGGCTGCTTTAAAACCGGAACAACGTTTTTTCTTATAAATAATAAATAATATATTTTAATGGAACGCTTATCATGATCAAACACCTGTCATGTAAAAATGTCCAAGAAAATATAAAAATGAATTTCTGTATTTCTATATTTCTTTTCACCTTTTTTAATAATGAAAGGAATACCCAACTAACATAAAGGAGAAAAAAGGTGTAACCTGCCATTGACTTTAAGATATGTTTTATGCTTAGAAAAAAGGGTAAAAAAAGAAGAAAGAAGATATGTTTTATTTTTCAATTAAAAAAAAAGATACATCTTATTTTTATTTTTTCTTATTCTATTTCTATTAGTGGTAACCTCCGTTCTAGAAAAACACATTCGATCTAATTTAAGAGGCACTTAATCGCAAAGCTTAATTTTGTTACTTTGTAAGTTTTATGCTTTTTTACGTATACTGCGTTGCACCCGTATAAGCTCCCAAAAGCTCGAAATTTTATTTTTCCATTTAGTCATTTTTAACGCTTTGTAGAACACTTGTTATAGCCCCGACAAGTGGTAAGTGTAAGAGTTCAGGAAGAGAAAAATCAAATTTTTATATCTTCATTCTTTTCTTTTGTTACCCCTTTTTTGTGTGCATAAATAAATTAGTGTTTTTTGTTCATTTAAATTTAACATGTAATTTTGTGCGGTTGAGAAATATTAACAAACTTATGATTGAAATCATCCACTTGGATGGATGATACTTATCCTCCTTTTTATAAAAGGGGCTAAGCGGGTAAAATATTTTTAGACGTTTCTACCTTTATAGCCTTTTTATTGTTACCAATAATGTCATTAATTTTTTAATCCAAAAAATAAAATGCCATTAATTATTTCAATAAAATTATTAATTTAATTCATGAAATATAGAAAGTCTAAAAATAAAATTAAACAACAATTTAATTGTACCCATATTAATACCACAACGAATAACTAATTAGTACGTTCTGAACCTTCTCAATTTTGAATAGTAAACAAGGAGAAGTTGAACTACCACTTTCATTTAAAACTACACTATATTATTCACTATTTATATATTGCATTGTTCACTCTTCATTATACCAATAAAACCACTAATTTTTTATCCAAAAAAAAAACAATGCCTTAATTATTTCAATAAGATCATTAATTTAATTCATGGAATATAGAAACTCTAAAAATTAAATTAAACAACAATTTAATTGTACCTATATAAATACCACAACGAATAACTAATTAGTATGTTCTCAACCTTAATTTGAATATTGAAAGAGGACAAGTCAAAATTACTAGCACTTTCACTTAAAATTAGATGATATTATTTACTCTTTACACGTTGCACTATTTAATATTCAAAATACACATTAAATTTCTACCATAATAATACAAAATAATTTATAGTATCATATAAAAATAAATTTGGTTTTATAAATATATTTTTTACATATGAAATAAAATAAAAGTACTAATAAGAGTGTCATGTGGCTACTTTTAATATTATCGCATAAATCAATTATGACTTATGGGTTGTATAGAAATATTAGACTAAACAGTTGATCAGCAAATACTTATCATGTGTAAAGCTCCTTACACTGATATAATTTATGATAAATATGAGTAGTTTCACTTAAATATTTCGTCCAATAAACAAAAATTTAATTTTTAATATGCATTTCTATTAGAATAGAAATATAATTTTGCTAAATCATCTAAAATTATTCAAAATAATATTACAAAATCACGTGCAACGCACATGTTAATAACTAGTTTTCTAGAGGCTGAGGATTAGGGGAAAATTGAAAATGAAAGTACAAATAAACTCAAAGATTGAGAATGTTTTATAAAATCTACCTTAATTATTTCAATAATCACAATGCAAACGATGCAAGAGAACTAAAATAACTAAGTCACATATGCTTTGAATCTTGTCCATAAAATGAGCAGACGTTTGCGGAAGTATGCAGATTATTAGTTTGACATTTCTATGATATATGCTGATTTATTTGATAAAATATCTAACTCGAACCCACTTCTTTAGTTAGTTGAGGACATTGATCTAATAAAATGAGCACATGGAACATGGATGGTAATGGTGAACTACGTCAAACATTTCTATTTCCCATCTTTGAAATTCATTTGCCACTTCCATCTATAATTTGGCCAAATTATGGCCAAAAAATTTAACCCGCGATTAACGGTATCGCCGGAAAATTTTCCGAATTGCTAGAACTCGGCCTTGCCTTACTGAATCTACATCTGGATCTGATCTTCATTTTTAAAACGGAAGTCGTATGTGACCGGAAAACATCTCGATCGGGAGTGCCATAATCACGGCACGCCCGGGGTGCTTGAACATTACCATTAAGAGTACATAGGAGGACATTAGACCAAGACCTCCCACAAGCAAGTATAAAAAGGTTCCTATATCAATTCACAAAGCACGTAGCCATATACCGTTAACTACTACAATCTACTGAGACTTCTACAAATATGTAAAAATAAAACAAGACCAATAAGTTGTACAAATCAGGTAGACAAACTCAAAATAACAGTCTATTACACTTTCGTACTTTCGATTGCGGTCAATCTTATTGTATCCATTTTGAGCAGTCCTCTAACATGTTTTTGAATCTGATAGTTTTAGATAAGATCTAACTTTCTCTTTGGGTATCTTAAGGTCGTAAGAGAGTCTACTACTTGGTTTCCTTTCCTCCATGTGAATCAGAATATGAGCAAAGGAATAATATTTATAACTTCATTAGGGTGTGATTTTAATTGAATAATCCAATTTCTGAAGAGCGTTCTGGGAACTCTATTCCCACTTTCTGAAGAAACAACTTCCAATATTCGTTGCAATATGGCTTTTGACACACACAAGTTCAATAGTTTCCTCTTCTTCACAATACATGCATTTGGAAGCTAGGTTAATCTCCTCCACCCCACCCATTTAACCAGTTTATGTATAAACAACTACCTAATCAAATAAAATCATTTGTTGAGACATGTCCATATACATCGAACAACCACCTTTTACTACGATAGCATATGAGCATCAAAAGGTTCGTTCACCATAACTATCATCACTCGACACCTGAATTCAATTCTTACAGCATAAACTATAAAGCACTGCTTTACAAGGTTGAAAGCACAAACATGCATATTAAGAAATAAATCCTTTGCTCTTCAAACTCTCCACGGAATCCCTGATAATTTGCTCCATTGGAATAAAATCTAGACCCAAGTCTATCAGCTTCTTCGATGCGTTCTTCACCCTCAATAACCCAGGCTGAGTATCTTTGGGCAACCTACAAGAAGTGCAACACATTACTTCACATTACACAGACACTTTGCAATAGCATGAAATCAGAATACCTTACCTAGGAATCTTGTACTCTGGATAAAGTTCAGCCACCTTAGCAGCAAAGTCCCCGTAATGAGATATTGCTTCAATACACAGGTGCCTTCCAGTGGCTGATGTGTTCTCGTATACCAGTATGTGGGCTAGAGCCACATCTTTCACATGGACAGATCCCATAAAGAAATTTTCATATACTTCTGTGCAGCCTAAGACCCAACAGAAACATGAAAAAAGTAAAATTTTAAATAATTTTCAAAGAGTAAATGTTTCAAGTCTTGCCATGAATTAGCGCAAAAATTCCTGCCAGAGTTAAATTCAAGTAAATCAGCATTATCCCTTCTTTTTTTTTTCCACCAGTAAGTTAGCTTCTGGGCAACTTTCTTTCACAGCTTAAAGATTCTAGTCTCAAAACTAGGCATTATAACAGATGAAGCATGAGGAGTTAACAATTAGATATCAGTCCTTGTAATAAATTAGACAATGGTCTATGACCATAAGGCATCTAAAATTTCAATTAGTATTACCCTGACTAAGGCGAAGAATCATCAGCATGCTGGCATTTAATGCTGGAGGGATAATAGGTCCCATCACGGTTCCAGGATTTACCACAACAATATCCAAATCCTTTTCCTTTGCAAATTCCCAAGCAGCTTTTTCAGCTAATGTTTTAGAAAGTGGATACCATACCTAAGATACAGAATAATACATTTTAATCAGCATAAAATACAGAAAGCGATCATTACATGCAGAAAAGTAGTATGCACACAATATCCCCATAAGAGTAGGAATTTGACATAGAAGAATCAAAGGGCCACAAAGAAAGTTTCGGAATCAGAACTACTATGTATTTGTACTCTCAAAGGTCTAACCTCCCACGAAAATTAAAGAAGATAGAAGTTAGGCTATGTTTGCATATAACTAAAAATTCATTCTTTCTCCTACTTTTAAAAATTCAAATTTGGTCAAGCAAATCACATTCACATATCTCGTAGGGTCCACTTGTACTATTAAATCTCTACCATTCAACTCTACTTATTCTCTCTCTTCCTGCTCATAAAAATACATTAAAATTTTTACACTAACACCCTCTTAGTTTCTTTTGTTCATACAATTATCTTACTATGTTATCTGAATTTCAGTCCCAGACTGTCATTCTGCTTCATCTAACTTCTTGATATCTTGACCTAACCAGACGTTATAACTTATAAGGTTTTTTTTTTTTGAAGGAATTGGTTGAGGCACTTTCAATCCATGTCCTTCACACAGCTTCACTTGTACTACCTTATCATCAAGCACAGTCCTTAAACTGAGAATAATTGCAAGAAACAAGTTCTTACTTTTGCTTTACTCCATTTATGTGCTTCATTTTTTGCTACATATATGACAAATTAATCAGTGGTCTATTGCACCTACTGATAATGGCAACCTCTACATTTTCTCTTTAGAACATCCCCCAAGAGTATTTCCTACCTCAAGAAATAGTTATAAGAAAAAATATACAACATAGACTTTTTTTATTTAGATTTGCGAGGTTTCACATACATGCTCCTGGCTGACCAAAGTCCAAAGTTTTGAACTCAAATTACAGTCATTCGTTTGTTTTGGATACCTTGGGATCAGAATTTTGATCCTGACAAAATCTATCTTTTCTTTTTATTTTATTTTATTTTTTGATAGGAAACTACGAATTTTATTAAAGCAAAAATGAAAAGATGTACAACCAAAAAAAGTGGATGAGTCATTAGTTAATTCTTTGGTGACAGGAAGCGAGACAGTACCCCTTTCTGCCTGCAATATTCCTCATCAGCCCAGCACTCCTCATTCTTGACAACATCAGCAGGCCAATTAGGGCTTGGGATGATGGCAGATATGGATGAGGTCACCACAACACGCTTAACACCAAGTTCTTTTGCTGATGTGAGTACATTCATCGTGCCTTTAATTGCAGGTGCCAATAGCTCATTCTTCATCAGACAATCCAAAACAAAAGTTACAGGAAGTCAGCATATAGCAGAGCACTAATAGCATATGCACATGTAGATAGAATCATAGAAACATGAATCTGACAGGGAAAAGTTGGCGTGACCTCAGGATCACGGACTTCATCAACAATGCAGGGAGAAGCAAGGTGGAAGACACCAGTGGTGCCAGTGATGGCAGTTACAATGGAATCATAGTTCAGGAGATCTATTTGGAAAAGCTTGAGACGAGTTTCAGCTCCTTCGAGTTCTTCCAAATGCTTTGTCTCTTTCTCATCGTCTAAGTAGCAGGACAGCATGTGATAGCATGTTTAGCTAAGCAGCTTAAAGTTTAAGCAGGATCACTTATATTTTCTGTTTCTACGTAAAAGAAGTTACTTGTAGAAGATGTTTCGCTAAGTTTAACAAGTATACTTCAGTATGTAACCTTTTTTTTGTAAAATTGCAATTCTTTTAATTGTGAAAGTCGGATGCTTAAATTTGTAATGAGGAAGGCATGCCTGCAGCAGCCCACTGAGATGACAATCGAAGAAAAGTGAGAGGAAGAAAATCAAATTTCGAATGGCTAACTGAATTCATATAATCAGAGGACACTACAGCATCGTTTTGGCTTGGCTAGTTAATTGTGATAAGTTGTATTACGCTTCATCGAAGGAAGATATAACTTTCTCTTTTGTTAATTTTATTTTCTCTTTGGTTAATTTTATTTTGTCAGAAGAGAGAGAGTGAGTTTTGGATTTTGCTGGATAATGTACTGAAAACACTCTCTTCTTCTTCCGTTTCTTTAATTCCGATTCTAGGACCTGAATTCTTCTTCACACCATGTATCTTTTCTGGAATGCATGACCAATGTTGATGAAATTATGGCTGGACAGCTGGTTTATTAAATCCAAGCTGCTGGAGTAAAATTCGATTAGGTGTTAGTTTTGGTTGAAGACAGCCTTCAACCATCACAATATTCACTTTCAATGAAGTAATTTTAAGTGCCCAAAAAAAGAAAAAAAAAAAAAGTCACCTAAAAATGCATGGGGAGAAAAGTTTCCTCTTTTCCCAGCCAAAACCGGTTGTTTGTGACTTCTCTCTTAACAAGTAATGTTTATTTTCAATATTCTCATCAAAACTTATCCATTCAAGAAAGAAAGTAATCACTCATGGAAGAATTTCAGCTCAGCCAAACATGCCCTTAGTCACTAATGGAAATGGATAAAAATGAAAAAATAAAGCAAGCGTATATTACTGATATCTTTGACAGTGGCGTGAACGGTGTATCCACGTTCGAGGAGGAGGCGGACCAGCCATGAACCAATGTAACCGCTGCCTCCTGTTACGCACACCGCTTCTCCTTCTCTCTTAGCCATTTCTCACTCACTCGCTCACACACTTAGCTCCAGTGGTCCAGAAAATCTGCAATTGCTTTTCAACAGCCGATTATCTAATAAATATTAACGAATCTACAATAAATATTTTTTACTTATAGATGATTACAGTGCAACTAAGGAAAGGTACATCTGCAACAGCAATTAATAACACCTGTTTACTTTCATTTTTAGTAACAATATGGAAATATACGGATAAATTTTGAAATTACAAGAAAGAATCAAACGACAGAGAATAACGTTGAGACAGACGAAAGGTTTACCGGCGCAGATTTCCGATGACCAATTCACTTCCAATCGGAGAAGACACCAGGTCTTGGATTACGCTTTCCTCATTGAATAAGTGACCGAACGACGTTCAGCCAGAGTTTATTCCCCTGTTACGGAACTGTTTTTAAAGATAAAGATTTTTTTCCACTTTTTAAAACTTTTCGATACTTTCTTTCTTTTTCCTAAATCAATTATATCCACGGATTCATATATCTCCATCATCGAAAAATTCTAAGACTTTCAATCACCACTGATCTAAAGAAATAAACTGCCCACCTATATATACGGAATTACTTTATTTATTAAATTGTACTTCTATATATATATAGGCGATTCACTGAAAGATTTAATCGTGATCTTTCAAAGATCTTAGAATTTTTTCCCTCCATCACCCAAGTCCACTCATTCTAGCTTCTCTTTTGCATTAAAAACCATTAAAATACTTTATAAATAGTTCCCAACATGGGCTATGGTTGGTGAAGGTATAGCAGCCCGCATCTACCCCGGGCCCTGTAGGCCCACTTATTGTGACAGACTGACGGCCCAATAGTTTCACAGCTGTGACCCGGGTCACTTCAAGAAAAGTTTGTTGGTGGGGAAAAAAAACTTTTGGGATAGATAATAATAGAGACCATAAGATATGTAGATAATAATAAGTGATGATATGATATATATGATTAATATTGATATTTGATTTTAACTTTTAATAATAAATATTTTTTAGATAAAAAAAAAAAAAAGATGACATGAACACACATTAAACTAATAATACTATAATTTCGCCAATACCTATGTGATCTAGTGATATAAAGATCGATTTTCCATCTCCTACGTCAAAGATTTCATTCTCCTCCCCTACACTCCCCTTTAATTTAAAAAAGATTTTAAAAAACTGTAATTTCACCATGTGAAACATTTTTTTTAAAATTTTTTGAATCGATGTGAAACATGATAATTCAAAAATATTATCTTAATAAAATGACGTAACTCATTAAGGGTGTGTTTGATTGACAAACATGAAAAATAAAACCTAAAAAATATTTGACTGTAAAATAAAAATAACCTACCCCCTAAGAAAATATTTTTCTGAAATTGATAAAAAAAATTGTATTTAAAATGATTGTACTTTGTAAAGGAAATCAAATAAAAAAAGATGACAATGAATTCTTTAATTTAATATTTTCCAAGAAAAATTTTACCAATCAAACACAAATATTAAACAAAGTAAGATAAGATGTCAATATACTATAAGATAACAAACTAACAACTAAAAATAACAAAGATCTAGGTCTTTTGATACAAAAATTTTCGCACTTCAAACCTAAGTAATGGAAATCTGATTTCTATTATAGCCTCGATGCTCAAATTGATGGATCGTGATTTCATGCTTTGTGCTTCATGTACGATTTAAAGATTTTGTGCACATTTAGGGACTATGATTATATTTCTTTCCCTTTCTCAATTTAACTAGCCGTTTCGCACGTGTATTGTACGAGTGCATAATTTTTTAGCTAATAACAGTATTAATATATGTTAGTCGAATTAATGTAAGACCTCGAAAAAAGTAAAATAAATAATGAGTCGCAACAATAAACTTAATTAATATAACTAATGAAGTAATTCTTAGAAAATTTTGACAAAGTTTCCCTCTATTTTATATCAATTCATCTTGCAAACAACTGAGGGAAAACTCACCAAAAAATACAAACTTAATTTACAATACTCTTAAAGACATCAACAATTAAAATAATCCAAACATAATATCATTAATAATAGTCAACAACAACACACAAGATAAAAAAAAAAAATAGATTCATTTTTGTATTTTGACAAAAAGGATGAATAAACTCAAATATAAATCACATCCATAATTCTTGCATAGAGTATAAAAATTTGTCTTATTATACAATTGAATTGTACTAAGACAGTAAATAAATTCTTAAATGAACTGAACATCTCGAACATCACTTTAGTATAAGAAACCTGCAAAAATTTGCGAGGTTTTCCTCCATCTTGCTCAAATCTTCCCATTTCCCTGCATTTTTTTGCGATAAAAACCTCCATTTTCCCCCCTTTTGAAGCTTGCATTCGTGATACTACGTCTTGGGATACTATTGTCGACCTCAAACAAGGTATTCCTCCATTTTTTGTTAGCATTTTTTGTTAGCATTTTTATTTGGATCTTATAATGTTACGTGTTTGGGTTACTAAATGTTTTTATTTTTCACATTTTTACCAGATCTGCAATATTACTTTGATGTTTGGGATCTTTTACAAGCTATTGTGTTCTCCTTCCTTCCAGGTATGGGCATATCTTTCAATTTCATTGTCTTTCAATTTCCATTTTTAGGTGAAAATAATATATATATTTTAAAAACTTAGATGTTGAAGAAAAGTTAGTAGTTGAAAAGAAGATCAAATTGTGGTCCAAAAAAAGGTCGATGCTCAGCACTCTGGATACAAAGTGACCACTACGATTTGATTTTTTGGGAAATCCACCATTCTGTTGTTGTTTCCCCAACTTGCTTCATATTTTGCTGGTTGAATTTGGACTATAAGATGAATCTAAGCAATTCTTGTTTGGTGGTGCTTTTGTGCGGCTAAACCCAAATATAATTTTTTTTTTAAATGGTTGTACTAAAGATTCAGGCAGTGGTTTGGGTCGCCACCGCCTGTTCATCGACTTTAAGCGGCTGTCAAAAACCGTTGCCTAATCCGTTGGACTTGTTGCAGCGCCCAATAAGAAACACCTATTTACTTGCCGCCTAAAACCCTTTTTGACCGCCTCATAAGCCCTTTTTTGTACTAATGGATCCCACTTCTTCAAGTAGTCCAGAATTGTTTCTACTTTATTATTATCTCATGACTCATCACAAATCAATTAAAGTCATTCAAGAGCATCTGCTACGCTAATGTAAAGCTTGAACGCAAAGGTGGTAGACATAGAAGAGAGAAATGTGACACATAATAAAGTGTCAAGTATTATTTTATTATTAATTTAAATAATGTGTTTATCTCTCTCTTCTCAATGTCTTTTCCCTCTTTTCCACTAATATGCTGTTACGCAAGAAAAACCATTATGGAAAAAATGTAAATATATCTTCACGGAACAAAGAGAATACAACACGTGGTATAAAGAAGGTGTTATATATATCCATCTATAGGTTTCAAATTTAAATTTCTTCAATTTATAAGAATTTCACATGCTATCAGTTAAATAAAACATAGACTTGACCTTGGCAGGATGGTATCCCACGTAAGAAAGATAAAATCATTGTTTGTTTGATTGCCATCAAAAGTATGAACGAAGTGATTAGTGAATATTCCAAAGACGGGCTTAGTTACAATTTACATGTGCATTCGTTCCCCATAATTATGTATAAAGAACTACCTAATCAAATAAAATCATTTGCTGAGACATGTCGAAATACATCGAACAACAACCTTTTACTACGATAGCATATGAGCATCAAAAGGTTCGTTCACCATAACTATCATTGCTCGACACCTCAATTCAATTCTTACAGCATAAACTATAAAGCACTACTTTACAAGGTTGAAAGCACATACATGCATATTAAGAAATAAATCCTTGGCTCTTCAAACTCTCCACAGAATCCCTGATAATTTGCTCCATCGGAATAAATTCTACACCCAAGTCTATCAGCTTCTTCGACGTGTTCTTTGCCCTCAATAACCAAGGCTGAGTATCTTTGGGCAACCTACCAGAAGTGCAGCACATCATGTCACATTATACAGAGACTTTGCGATAGCATGAAATCAGAATACCTTACCTAGGAATCTTGTACTCTGGATAAAGTTCAGCCACCTTAGCAGCAAAATCCCCGTAATGAGATATTGCTTCAACACACAGGTGCCTTCCAGTGGCTGATGTGTTCTCGTATACCAGTACGTGTGCTAGAGCCACATCTTTCACATGGACAGATCCCATAAAGATATCTTCATATACTTCAGTCCAGCCTAAAAACCCAAGAAAATTAAAATGTAAAAAAATAAACTCAAATTATTCGAAGAATAAATGTTTCCAGTCTTGCCATGAATGAGCGCAATAATTTTTGCAAGATTTAAATTCAAGTAAATTTACAGTGTTATCTCTCTTTCTTTTATCCCTCTGTTCTTTTTTCTTTTTCTTTTACCAGTTTCTGGACGACTGTCTTTCGCAGCATAAGATTCTAATCTTGCAACTAGTCATTATAATGGATGAAGCCAGAGGAGTTAACAATTAATTTTCAATGAGTTCTCGTAATAAATTAGACAACTGTTTATGATCATCAGTCAAGTCATCTCAAATTACAATTAGAATTACCCTGAATAAGGCGAAGAATCATTTGCATGCTGGCATTTAATGCTGGAGGGATAATAGGTCCCAGGGACGGTCCTGTGATTCATGGCGCAGTCGAAGTTTTGAAAAAGCGTGAACTATAGAGCAGGATTTTTCGGGGTTGACGGCAACACAATTTTTAGTCGGCATACGGTATTAAACTAAAAAACTTAGAAAGAGCATCAAACGTAACTCATCTTTTCCTTCCTCTTCATCTTTCCCTCCCAATTCATTTTTATTAGTTCGACATCTTCAACCGTCATTCACATTCACGGTCGCGTAATTGCTTTACACTAAATACCAAGAAAAAGATTAAAAATCGGCATCAAATGAATTAAACAAGTCCTTTTGTCAAACAAATTTCAACAATTATTTCACAAATGCAACGGATCAAATCCACCCAATACTAATACAGTAATACTATTCTAAAGTAAATTAGAAAGCGGTCTCTACTAATTCAAAATTGGCATAAATATTTGAATACACATTGCTAAAAAGTAAAAAATGGAACTAAAAATTTGGATTGAATACTTCAATTGTTCTCTTATTATTCTTAAAATTGGGCCTAAAAATTTGGGTTAGATTCAAAATTGGGCCCTTCAGTAAAAAAAAAAAAAAGGCAATACACAATTGAAACTCAGGTATAATGAATAAAAATGGGCCCCTAAAATGGCGGGCCTGAGGCGGTCGACTCAGTCGCCTCATTACAGGACCGCCTCTGATAGGTCCCATCACGGTTCCAGGATTTACCACAACAATGTCCAAATCCTTTTCCTTTGCAAATTGCCAAGCAGCTTTTTCAGCTAATGTTTTAGAAATGACATACCATACCTAAGACACAGAATAATACATTTGAATCAGCATAAAAAACAGAAACTGAGCATTACAGACAGAAAAATAGCATGCACAGAATATCCCGATAACGTTAGGACTTTGACATAGAAGAATCAAAAGGGCCACTTAGAGAGTTTCTGAATTAACACCATCATGTATTTATTCTCTTAAAAGTTTAACCTCCCACGAAAAGTAAAGAAGATAGAAATATGAGAACTCTTTTCTTTAGTTCGTACAAATATCTTACTCTGTTCTCTGAATTTTAGTCCCAGATCGTCATTCTCCTTCATCTAAGTTCTCGATATCTTGACCTAACCACGAGTTATAATTTTTTTTTTTTTGGCCATGTCCTTCACTTTTACTATATCATCAAGCACAGTCCCCAAACTGAGAATAGTTGCATGAAACATGTTCTTACTTTCGCTTTACTCCATGCATGTGCTTCTTCATTTTGGCTAAACATATGACAAGGAAATCAGTAGTCAATCGCACCTACTGATGATGGAAACCTCTACATTTTCTCTTTTGGAGTCAGAAACTTCAATTGAAACACATATTTAGAATATCTTCCAAGAGTATTTCCTGCCTCCAGAATTAAATATACGAAAAAAATCCAACATAGATTTTTTTAGTTTGGATTCGCGGGTTTTTATATACATGCTCCTAGTTGACTAAAGTTTTGAACTCAAATTATAGTCATTCTTTTGTTTTGGATAACCTTGTGATTAGAATTTCAATGCTTAGAAAATCTATCCTTTTATATAAACATAAATTTCTGTTGTTAGTTAATTCTTTGGTGACAGGAAGCGAGACAGTACCCCCTTCTGCCTGCAATATTCCTCATCAGTCCAGCACTCCTCATTCTTGACAACATCAGCAGGCCAATTAGGGCTTGGGATGATGGCAGATGTGGATGAGGTCACCACAACACGCTTAACCCCAAGTTCTTTTGCTGCTGTGAGTACATTCACAGTGCCTTTAATTGCCGGTGCCAATAGCTCATTCTTCATCAGACAATCCAAAACAAAAGTTACAGGAAGTCAGCATATAGCAGAGCACTGATATCATATGCACATATAGATAGAAACATGAATCTGACAGGGAAAAGTTGGCGTGACCTCAGGATCACGGACTTCATCAACAATGCAGGGAGAAGCAAGGTGGAAGACACCAGTGGTGCCGGTGATGGCGGTTACAATGGAATCATAGTTCAGGAGATCTATTTGGAAAAGCTTGAGACGAGTTTCAGCTCCTTCGAGTTCTTCCAAATGCTTTGTCTCTTTCTCGTCGTCTAAGTAGCAGGACAGCATGTGATCGCATGTTTAGCTAAGCAGCTTAAAGTTTAAGCAGGATCACTTATATTTTCTGTTTCTACGTAAAAGAAGTTACTTGTAGAAGATGTTTCGCTAAGTTTAACAAGTATACTTCAGTATGTAACCTTTTTTTTTGTAAAATTGCAATTCTTTTAATTGTGAAAGTCAGATGCTTAAATTTGTAATGAGGAAGGCATAGCTGCAGCAGCCCACTGAGAAGACAATCCAAGAAAAATGAGAGGAAGAAAATCAAATTTCGAATGGCAAACTGAATTCATATAATCAGAGGACACTACAGCATCGTTTTGTCTTTGCAAGTTAATTGTAATAAGTTGTATTACGCTTTGTCAAAGGAAGATGTGACTTTCTTTTATTTTGTCAGAAGAGACAGAGAGTGAGTTTTGGATTTTGCTGGATAATGTGCTGAAAACACTCTCTTCTTCTTCCTTTTTCTTTAATTCTGATTCTAGGACTTGAATTCTTCTTCAAACCATGTATCTTTTCTGTAATTCATGACCAACATTGATGAAATTATGGCTGGACAGCTGGTTCATTAAATCCAAGCTCCTGAACTAAAATTCGATTAGGTGTGAGTTTTGGTTGAAGACAGCCTTCAACCATCACAATATTCACCTTCAATGAAGTAATTTTAAGTGCCCAAAATTAAAATTAAAAAAAAAAAAATCATCTAAAAATGTATGGGAAGAAAAGTTACCTATTTTCCCAGCCAGGACCGGTTGTTTGTGACTTCTCTCTTAACATACGCCCCCATTCTTCTACATGTTTTTACACATTTTTACACATTCTTTTCAACTACACTAATTCTCTCTCCTATTTTACATCCATATATCTCGTGGGACCTACATGTACTACACAAATTTCTACCATTTAACTCCACTCATTCTCTCTCCTATATGACATAAAAATCCATTTTTACACACATCCTAACACCTTGTAATGTTTATTTTCAATATTTTCATCAAAACTTATCCATTCAAGAAAGAAAGTAATCACTCATGGAAGAATTTCAGCTCAGCCAAACATGCCCTTAGTCGCTAATGGAAATGGATAAAAATGAAAAAATAAAGCAAGCGTATATTACTGATATCTTTGACAGTGGCGTGAACGGTGTATCCACGTTCGAGGAGGAGGCGGACCAGCCATGAACCAATGTAACCGCTGCCTCCTGTTACGCACACCGCTTCTCCTTCTCTCTTAGCCATTTCTCACTCACTCGCTCACACACTTAGCTCCAGTGGTCCAGAAAATCTGAAATTATTTTTCAACAGTCGATTATCCAATAAATATTAACGAATCTACAATAAATATTTCTTACTTATAGATGAATATAGTGTAACTAAGGAAAGGTACATCTGCAAAATCAATTAATAACACGTGTTTACTTTCATTTTTAATAACAATATGGAAATGTACGGAGAAATTTTGAAATTACGAGGTAGAATCAAACGACAGAGAATAACGGTGAGAGACACGAAAGGTTTACCGGCGCAGATTTCCGGTGACCAATTAACTTCTAGTCGGAGAAGACACGGGGACTGGATTATGTTTTCCTCATCGCGCAACCGAACGAGGTTCAGCCAGAGATTCTGGTTGGTAAACTTAGAGTGGTCCGCATCTACGCGGGGCCATGCAGGCCCACTTATTGTGATAGACTCACGGCCCAATAGCTTCATAACTGTGACCCGGGCCACTTCAAGAAAAGTCTGATGGTGAAAAAAAAAAAAACGAACCACCAATTCTGTAATTTCACCAATACCCGTGTGGTCTAGTGATATGCAGATCGATTTTCCATCCCTTAGGCCTTGGTTGAAGGATTCAATTTCCCTCTCCTACACTCGGCTTTAATTGAAAAAATAAAAAAAATATGTAATTTCACCATGTGAGACATGATGTTTCAAAAATATCATCTCGATGAAATAACATATCTCATTTAGGGTGTGTTTGATTGACAAACATAGAAAAGAAAACTTGAACAATATTTTTCTATAAAACAAGAACAACCTACCCCTAAGAAAATATTTTCCTAGAATTGGTCAAAATTGTGCTTGAAATGACTGTACCTTATAAAGTATTTCCTTTTCGAACTTACAATCAAATAGTAAAAGGTAAAATGAATTCCTTAATTTGATGTTTTTTAGGAAAAACTTCACCAATTAAACATACCCTTAACTATTTAACAAATTAAGATAAGACATTAATATTATCTTTGTAAGATTACTCTGGATTACATTGTAAACACGTTGGCACGTAAATGCCAACACCCCATTTTGGGAGGAAAAAAAAAGATAGAGGGGTGAGGCCATCGTCAGGCGATTATGTATTATCATCTCAGCGTAGATTCCAAAAAAATATTTTAAAAAAAAAAAATTTTGGCCGGTGACGTGGCGCCCTGTGAGGGCGCCACGTCACACATGTTGGCAATATAAGTTGCCAACATGTTGGCATTAGATCATTCCACCACTGTAAGATAATATGCTGACAAATAAAGATAACAAAGATTTAGGCGTTTTGATATAAAAATTTTCGTTCGTTAAATCTAAGTAATGGAAATCTGATTTCTATTATAACACCGAAGCTCAAATTGATGGATCGTGATTTCATACTTTGTGCTTCACGTACGATTTAAAGATTTTGTGCACATTTGGGACTAGCTAGGGTTATACTTTCTTTACCTTTCTCAATTTAATTTTTATCTCTAATTTGGATAATTTTTAATTTTTGATTTTGTCGCGATTTTTGGGAAATTTTAAATTTAAATTAAATTCTAATATCTAAACTTTTGAAAAGTATAATTAAGAAAAACTTTCTAAAAAGGATAAACTAAGGATAAACTAAGCGTGTTTATCCTTTCTAAATTTAATCTTAAAAATCTTTGGTGTCTTCACAATAGCGGTCCATGATAGGTCTGAGGCACCTAAATGGATCACACTTAAAAGAAATATTTACGAAACAACCTAAAATGAACAACTACACACATAAAAGGGTGTTTTAAACGAACTATATGAATCAAATTCCTAAAAACCTATCATTTGCAGTGGCAAAAATTGATTGGTTATGTTCGGCTCCTAGCGCATATCCAGAAATATAAAATATTGTCACATCTGAGTTAATTTGTATGTGAATTATGTCCATTTAAAAAAAAAATGTATGATCCCACTTCTTCAAATAGTCCAAGATTGTTTCTACTTTATTGTTATCTCATAACTCATCACAAATCAATTAAAGTCATTTAAGAGCATCTCCTATGCTAATGTAAAGCTCGAACACAAAGGCGACAAACATGGGAGAGAGAAATACGACACATATATAATAAAGTGTCAAGTATTATTTTATTATTAATTAGAATAATGTGTTTATCTCCCTCTTCCCAATTTCTTTTCCCTCTTTTCTCCTAACATGCTGAAATACCGTTAGGGAAAAAATATAAATATATGTTCACAGAAGAAAGAGAATACAACACGAGGTATAATGAAGGTGTTATATCGATATGTTGGTTTCAAATTTAAATTTCTTCACTGTTTTATTTATAAGAATTTCACATGCTATTAGTTAAATAAAACGTAGAGTACTTGATCTTGGCAAGACAGTATCCTAAGAAAGATAACATCATTGTTTGATTGCCATCGAAAGTACGAACGAAGTGATTAGTGAGTATTCCAAAGACGGGCTTCGAGACAATTTAACACAAATTAAGAAATCGATATTTAATGTACTACTTGCAAAATATATTTTCTTATTCCCTTCAAATATGTCACTACAGAGGAATGAATGCGTGGCACAGTGGTAAGACTCTCACGCCGGGGTTTGATTCCCCCGTTTGTCCCTCCACTACAAAAAATAAAAATAAAAAAAAAAATCTATATTTAATGTACTACTTGTAAAATATATTTTCTTATTCTCTTCAAATATGTCACTTCTGAGAGGAATGAATCATTAGCGCAGTGGTAAGACTCTCACTTGAGGTTCGATTCCTCTCCCCCCCTTTGTCCCCACTACAAAAAATAAAAATAAAGAAAAGAAATCTATATTTAATGTACTACTTGTAAAATATATTTTCTTATTCTCTTCAAATATGTCACTACAGAGGAATGAATGCGCAGTGGTAAGACTCTCACGCCGGGGTTCGATTCCCCGTAGCGGTTTTGTCCCCCCACTACAAAAAAAAAAAAAAAAAAATATGTCACTAGTAAATCATGAAAGTGCAATTTGAACAATGAATAGCCACATTTCAACAAATGGATAAGTCAACTGCAGTGTGAACAAGACAGTTGAACTTTAATTTTCATCAAATAGAAAATGAAAAATAATTAAAGTGAGCATGAGGCTGCATATGCAACACACATGTGAAAAAACTAGTGCATAATATTTTGTCACAATATTGTATAAATCGCCATTGAAATAAAACTACCTAAAAGTTTGAAAATCAATAGCTTCGTATATCTATTGATAATTATTAGTTATTGATAAATGTGTTTTGATATGGTAATTATTAAAACCGTGTAAGATGGACGTTTATTTCATCTACCTAGTTCATACTTCGTACTATACTATTTACCCTGACCCTTAGACAATTTGAATTATTTAAATTTGAACAGCTTATATAAGACAATCCAAGTACTTTCTTAATAATTAAACAATATTTGAAATTATGTAATTAATATAAAATTTTAATTACTAAGCAGGACTCGCATATTTGCTAGCTTTTGAAACCAACCTTCCCGGATTGGGTGGTGTAATAGATAATTTAATAATGTTCACATTGATTAATTTGAACGTTAATTGTTAAAGTACGTAGGGTTGATTTCATCTATTCCAGTAAATAAGACAAATCAATCCAAGCTTGTTGATAGGAGTATTTTCAACTGATCTTTTGTAAATTGTAAATATCCTAACTAAAAGTTGTGTAGCCGCCATGTTTAAGGTTGTATCTGATACGGATACATTAGTCGTGCATAATAATGTATATAAATACAAAATAATTGTTTTTCTTTTTCTTTTTCTCTTTCCTTTTTTTTTTGTTTTTAAATATTTGTGGATATTAAAAATTTTAAATACATAAATTCTTTTTGGACTAGGCTAATTTAAATTAACCTACCAAGTATTTCAAATTGGGTTAATTTTAATTAACTCACTAAGTCCATTGGACTAAGTTAATTTTAATAAATTAAGCTTTTTAAAGCTCAAATGTCTATTTAGAACTCAATTTCTAATAGAAAAGGCCTATAGCACATCGTAAAAGCAGAGCTGGAGCAGTTCCAAAACCAAGCCAAAGTCAAGAAGAAAAGAAGAAGAGACTAAAAAATCTCTTCAATTCTTCGGCTTAAGCTCAAGCCAAGAAAGAAACGAAGAAGAAGAGGGTTAAATCCTCTTCAGTTCTTCAAATCCACAGCAAAGCCAATCCCTTCAAGATTAAAGCCAAATCCACATTCAAGTTTAAATTCGAAACCAAATCAAACCAAGGAGATAAAGCTCTTCTCCAAATCCAAATCAAAATCAAGCGCAAATCATCAAGTCAAAACTCCCTCCGGGAAATTAAATCCACACCGTCAGCAATCAAGACTTTTGGAGCGTAGGATCAAGCCACGTTGCTCCTCGTCTCCAGTTTATAGATCATTAATCAGAGGATTAAGTAAGTCAAGGGAATTAAATCCACTACAAATTCTCAAATTCAATTTGTAAAAATTAGTATTGTATTATTTTATTAATACCAGAGAATTGTCGTTACAATATTATTCAAGATGGGAATGGAGGAGTTCAACGATCAGACTACTATATATCTAAAACATAAAAAAAAAAAAAAAATTAATAAAATAAAAATTTATCAAAATACATACTTTGATATATTTTGTTGGCCTAATCGTTAAACTTATCAAATTAGTCACTTGTTTTACTTACGTTTGGCTATCTTGTCTAGCTCTACTTCTACAATGTAATCCTACACTTACAGTTAAGGAAAAGCATAGGTAAGCAATTGATAACCGCCCGGTTCTTGTCAGTGATCAATGATGTGATAATAGTTTATTTGACATTAAATTTTACATTTGACGGAAAATGACAAATAGATATAGGCACGTACACCTCTCATTATAAACAAATCAAGAATCAAAATACGAGTTTGCTACGCGAATCAAGAAGACGTTTGTCTCTTATTCAAAGCTAATTGAGAAAATCAAATGATGAAAACAACGAATAAATAGGAATCCTTGATATGTCTAAGATACCTAAATGAATCGTACTTAAGAAATATCAACCAAAGAATAGAAAATGAACAACTAAAAATATAAAAGTGTGTTTTAAACTAAGTAAATAAAATCAAATACCTGATATCCATCATCTAGAGTGACAGAGCGACTGGTCTTGTCCAATTCACAGAACTAGTATTCAAAACCATATTACAATGTCAATTTTAAGCACGAAATGAATTCATAATCATTTCTTCAAAGACATATGGCGGTGCTTCTACAAGTACGTACCAAATTATTTCTACTTATCCCGAACTCGGTAAAAATCAATTAAACTCGTCCGAGTATCGTGTGCATCACTGCTTATAGAACCAAATTGAGTCAATTTTAAAAGTTAAAATCGCACCAAATCTAATAAATTGGAGATTGTGGTGTTCAAAGAAAAAGGGTAATCATTGGCGTACTAAATTTAACTAAATAAAAACCCTAGATTTCTAATTATAAAAACATAGTTCTTAACAATTAGGATTCGAAATCTGAAAATTAGTTGCTAACTTTTGACTGCAAGCTTCCGCGATTAGGTGACCTTATTTTGGATGCTAAAGTAGCGGACATTTCATAGAGTTAAGTGCATGAGACAAATCAGATCTTTATTATCATCCAATATATTGTAATTTAATCCCCCCCCCCCCCCCCCCAAAAGTTTGCTGTTATTATTTTTTAAATAAAAGGCACCCCCTTACTGATATTTAATTTGAGTTCAAAAAAGTATGCTCTATTCTGATGATCCCCAATATGCACTAAAAAAAAAAAAGAAAATTTGTTTGATAAAATTGAAATAAAAATTATTATAGTTTCTCACACGTTCAATAACATGTCATTTAAAAAAATATATATTTTCTATATCTTTTCATACTGTTGTTTTTTTCTGGCTACAGATTATCTGAAAAATTATTTTTCTCAAATAAAAAATGTATAACTATACAAGTTCTGAACAAGTAAGAACCACACAAGTTCCTAATTAACTGCTCCTACTGTCTGTAAATTATTAATAAATACACCCTATTCACCTAAAATATGTTGCAACTTACATTTTTTATATGTCGATGGAATTGAAAGCAACCACAAAAGTAAGACAAGGAGCGGCGTATATTCAAAACGTTATATGGTTTGTTTGGTACTACTTCACACGAAACGGGGAAAAATTATAGCACTCCTAGAGCATCAAACACTCGGTACTCCATACCAATGAGAACTATCCACCTACACATATGATGCAACCTGGAGTACCGAGTTGGGTGCTCAATGAGTATTAGAATTTTTTCTCACGAAGCATGTCATTTCAAAAAATAAAAATAAAATAAAATCAAAATCAAAATTTTGAGTGAGGTACAATTTCTTCAAACGGTCATTAAGAATAATTTACCTATATTAGTTTGGCTTTCAATAAGATGAACGCCTTGGAAATTGAAGCTGTTCACTGGAACATTAATTTATTATTATTCAGAAATTAGGGTGTGTTTGATTGCAAAGCCGGAAAATGGTTAGAAGGAAAACGTTTTCCGGGTAAATGAATTCCGGGAAAAGGTTTTCCAGGGAAATGGTAATTGTAGGTGTTTGATTGGGTTAATTTGAAAGTTGGAAAATGATGTTATTTTCCTTATTTTTGAGGTTTTTTTAAATAAAATTTGATCATTTTCCTTATCTTTATGGTTAAAATAAATTGTCTATTAAAAAAAAAAGAAAAAAAAGTGCCAAACTTTTCCCGGAAAACAAAAACCACCTCCACCCCAAGGAAAACGTTTTCCTCCAAAACAAGGAAAAGAACGGAAATCGAGAAAAAGTTGGAAAATGTTTTCCAGGAAAAAAAGTGCAATCAAACGACCAAGGATGGAAAAAAAAGCCGGAAAACGAGTTTTCCTGGAAAAAATTGGTTGAATCAAACACACCCTAATTGTTAAAGTATATGAATTTACTCTATAGTCAACCCAATAATATTTTGAGGTTCAAATATTTATCAATCCCATACTCAATAATTCTGAATTTTAATTAAATCGCTAATATTCGTTTCGTTTTAAGGATATTTATTATCACTTTTATTAAAAATTTCAACAATATGATTATAGATATATTCAGACAGAATTATGATTTGTGGGTTAGTTTAGTTAATAACAAAATACTTTGAGAAAGAGAGAGAGGAGAGAGAGAGGGCCGAAAACAATCTATATATAACAAGTAGACTATTATTCAATAGGATGTGTTTACTTGTAAAAGTATCCCAGGCCGTACAATTTAAATTTTATTTTCATCTTTGTGTCAAACATAAAATAGGAAAATCTTCTTGGAAATTATTTTTCATTTTCCACCTAATCGACATTTTATCCAATAAAACATACCATTAGGCAAAAAAATATAAATATACCTTCATGGATGACGGAACAAAGAGATTATAAACGAAGGAGTTATTGATTTCGAATTTAAACTTCACGGTTTTGCTCTGTTCCCAACATGAGCACGGTACCTATGCCACGTGGTGCCCTCATAGGGCGCCACATCACGATTTTTAAAAAATATCTATATTAGGTTAAATGAATAATATATAATTTTCCTTTGATGGTGGGAGCCGGTGGAGCCCGCACAAATTTTTTTCTACTGTGGATACGTACCCACAGTGGAAAACATAGCATAATCCTTAAACTTCATCACGTATTATCTATTAGAATTACACATATTATTTGTTAACTGAAACATAAACTTGACCTTCACAAGATAGCATGTTAAATTAAATAAAATCATTATTTCCTTGTAATAAAATTACATTAAAAAAAAGGTGATTATTGAGTATTTTGTAGACATGCTTGCATAAATTTTTACACAAATTAAGAAATTTATATGTTTTCTTATTTTTCACGTGTAGGTCTACAAATATAGAGAACAATGAATAGTAGCATGCCAATATTTTTCACATGTTTTCTTATTTTTCACGTGTAGGTCTTCAAATATAGAGAATAATAATGATAGTTCAATTTCAACAATGAATAGTAGCATGCCAATATATGGATAAATCAATTGATGCTGAACAAGACAATAAAACTCTAATATGAAACAGAAAATGAAAAAGAAATTATATATAATTACAGCCCATTTCTAGTCTCAAGCACGCTCTGGCGTTGTTACACAGCAGCAGGGGACTCATAAGTGTGGTTAAATAGTCATGTGATAGTAGGGTATAGAGTCACGTCAAGTGTTGGGGCTATAATAATATTTCAGTATTGGGATTGGATCAAATTTATATATCATTATTTATTCAAGAAGAGAAGAGATCAAAAATTATGGTAGACCTTTCAAAAAAAAAAAAAAGTTTATGATATACACAAAGTTTATTCGAACTCAACGCTACAATAATGCTCGGAAAAAATATATTAATTAAATAAAAGATGAAAATGAAATACTCCATCAAGTTGCTTCTATTTCAACGAGTGGTACAATCTTTTTTCATTAAAAATACATAAATAAATTGACAAATGTACATATATTTTCATATAATTGGCTCAACAATTAATACGTACGAGACAGAAGGGAGTGAAACCCAAGAGAATCAAAGACAGAATGCGGAGGGAGTAAATAAGGCCGACGAGAATGAAGCTTTACCGGTTTCAAATTAGTAAATGCGTAGCGACAAACAACGTTCAATACATACTATACTAATAACAAAGTTATTTATTTATTTTATTTACATAGTACCTTAAACGGCACGCACAAATTGTAGTATAATTATTAAATTATTAAAATTTGAATTGAAACACAATATATATCTCGTACTCTGTGTTTTTTCTCTGTGTCTGTCTTTCTTGGACTTGGGACACTTTTTTGTTTTTCCAATAAATAATCTTCACAGAGCATCAATGTCTTACTATATTTTTCAAGGTTCTAAAAAGCGTAAACTACAACGAAGCGGCGAATTCGAACTTCAAGCTTTTTTTGCGGTTAAGCGCTTGCCATGTTTTTTTGCGCTGTTGCACGCTTTTCGTCGAAATTTTTTATTCCACGCTCACGCTTAAGCACGCTTTATGAGCGTTGTATGATACTTTTTTAAACACTGATATTTTTTAAATTTCGTATCATCAACTCCAGTCTGATCTGGAAAAACTTCACTTGTTGGTTAAATAAAAATTTTCTCGTATAGTTTTGGAACCACCCAACACTTGTTACTGTTGGATGAAACTACATTTTTGAGACAACTAAGCATACCCTCAAAGTACTAGAAATGTTCTTGTTGGTTTAAACTACTTTTTACCTAAAATTTAAGGTTGTATTTGAATAGATCTTTTCCCCGTACGATTAAGTCAAAATCAAGCATATTCATTTGCATAACTTACACTATTAGTCTCATTACTATTAGTCTCATTTCATGTTTCTTAGACTATCTCCTCCAATTAAAATAGTTTATATCTTGCTAATTCTCATGTGTCAAATCGTATAATATGATGATTTGGGTTATTTTAATTGAAGGAATGACGAAGAGCATTTCCAATGCCTTGTGGGTTCTTTGAATTCGGTGTCACGTGTCAATAAAATACTTATATAACACTTTTAAAAATAGACAATATATTAGACAGGCTAATGAATAGTGTCGATTTAAGACTTTGCACCAATTATTTTATTTCTCTCTCTACTCTCTCTTAATTTCCACTTCATTTGCAACATTATTGACAATCCAATATTTGTCACATTGAAGTCTGGAGAGGCTCTAAAATTACATCAAATGAGGATTGAAGATCTGGATTTTTCTTTTTTCATTTTTTTTGGGGGGGGGGGGGGGGGGGGGTTGTTTAAACAAATATTTTCCTCATTAAAAGCGATGAGAGAAAATAATTTTTTCCTACTTTTGAATTCTTTTCTTTTTTGGGCTAACATATAGCAATTGACTTTTTCCGCATATGCATATCAAGTGTACATAAATTTCAACCGTTAAATTCAAATTCCTCCAGAACACATCCGCAGTGAACAGAGAGAGAGAGTCAGAAGATGTCAACAACAACAACGACCGCGAGAAGAACCAAGTGGCACCCAACGCCAGCGCCACCACCAAGCCCCAAAATCCTCAACCTCCCACGGAGCCGGCGAACCCGCCGGAAACAGCCCAAAACCAGAACCACCACCAACCACCACCATCTTTTAGAATTACGCCAAAAATACTGCACTTACAAAGGAAAACTCGAATCCCTGTTTGACCAAGAAAATAATTCTGAGCCCGCAATAGAGTTACCAAACTCCTATTTAAAGTCCACGCAATTATCAGGCGGCGATAGAAGAGAGAGAGTCGAAGAAAAAGAAGAGTGTGATGGAGGTCGAGGGTTTGAGGAAGAGAAATGGAGGTTTCAAGCAGAAATTTTAAGGGCTGAGTGCAATTTTCTGAGGATGGAAAGGGAATTTTCTTTCAAGAAACTGGAAAGAAACAGAGTAAAAATGGAGAGGACTCTCAGATCAGCTGTTCAAACCCTTATTTCTGTTAGTTTCTTTACTCTCTGCTTCTCTATTTTCTTCCCTTCATCTCAATACTCAATGGTGCTAATTTGTGATTTAAACTTGTTTAATTTTTAGGGAAGAAATAAGATTTTTGAGGGGAAGAATGGGAGTGAAGTGTTGGAAGAAGAGATAGAAGATTTAGCAGAAAAGCTAATGGAGTTAACAAAAACTTCCAGAGCTAAAGGCAAACAGTTTCGAAAATGCAGTAATTTTGACACGAAAGCGTGTGAATTACAGCGCCGGTTAGAGAAGCTTGGTGGGTTAACGGAGGTCAATTGGTCGCACGGAATGGCTGAGTCGAGTAGGTCCAGTCAGGTAAGCGAAAACAAGTCTCCTAATGTTGTGCATTTATTTCCATTTCCAATTGATGAACGTTGGCGCTTACGATGAATTAGCAGTTACGTGGCATTTCAACATTTATTAATAGTACCAATCAGCACATACCTATTCTTGTCTTGTTTTGAAATTATGTTGTTTATTTTGGTTTTTAAATTGAAAAATGAAGCATGTGGAGGTGGATAAAGTTGATGGAGATGATGAAGATTTTGGATCACTTGTTTCTACTACTGCCAATAGTTCAGTTACCAGCTCTGCTTCCACTTCCAAACGAATAGATCAGGTAATCATCTAATCTAATAATCAATATTAATAAAGAAAAATGAAAAATGCTACATCCACTTTTTGTTTCAATATTCAATTGACTTCAAAGTAATGTGTCAGAATCTCATAGAATGATAATATAATAATAGTGATATATCATTCTATAAAATTGTGACACAATAATTTTAATGTCAATCAGTGATGAGTCACGACGTGTGTGTAGCATTTACTCAAGAAGAATTACCTTCAAATATATTGTGAAAATTTGACCTTTTTCCAACAGGAGCCGAATATACTCGAGAACAAATGCTCTGGACGCTGCAGGGCCATCGTCCGGAAGGTTGTAGAGCAGGTGAGGGCCGAGACGGAACAATGGTCCCAAATGCAGGAAATGCTCAGGCAGGTTAGGGGAGAGATGGAGCAACTGCAGGCATCACGCGACTTGTGGGAAAACCGAGCAAACAATTTGGAATATGAAAATCAGTCGCTAAAACAAGCCGTAAGAGCTACTCTAGTCCCCTCAATTTTAATTCTTCCTTCACGAGTTTAGTTCTATTGTCCCAACTACAAATTCTTATTCTTTAAACTGTCTCATCCAGTCAAAATATATATGAGATAGCCTATTCGAGTAAATTTGAATAGCAGATATTGACTCTATTTCTATCGGATAGGAATTGGAACAACAGAGAGACTCCTTTCTATAATAACCAATAAAATGTTTCATGAGGTGAATGATTGCTTGTGTTTGTTCAGGTCGCAGATTGGAGAGAAAAAGCTGTAAGTTTTGAACAACAGACCAGTAAATTAAAAACCGAAATATCCGTCCTCAAGGAAGAGCTCCAAAAGTCAAAAACAGAAGCAAACTTAAGAGACAATTATAAGGATATGATAAGCTCAGTTCCTTCTCCAGAAGAAAAGAGACATCAGAGGAGAGAGTCGAGAAGAGACGAGTCATTGATACCCAACAAATCACCACAGATTTCTTTGGGCAAACAACTTGCAAAGGAGAAGCGCATGCTTCTACGTCGCTCAAAGGAAAATTACGACAAAGGCAGTAAAGAGGATCTTGACGGAAGAAGAAGAGCTCACTTGCAACCTCCGTTGAGAGAGATTGGGAATATGTCGCCGTTGGCTACGCAATACGGCAATGCAATCTTCCCTTTGCAAAGCCCTCAGAGTTGGACAGTGAAAGAAAGCGTTAGAAAGTGAACCAAACAGTTGCCCATATTTTTGGTACATTAAAGCTTATCAAGTAGACAGTAGCATCTTCCATATACATGATGAAGAATAATGTGCCCGTTTCCAAATGGAAACTCTTTGTTCTGTTTCAAATTAATTATGCAAATTATGAAATTGTGCAATAGATAAAAACAAGTTCTATTTATTTCATTAAATCCAAACGTCAATCTACAGAAATGCCCAAATGCAATTGACACCAAACTCGACAGCACCATCTCCGATCTTCTTCGACGAGAAGCAAAAGCCAATTGCTATTTTTGGAGACATATAATTCACACACATAAAGACATTCCACTGAGGTTATTTCATAGCACCAGGACACAATTCCAATCTCTCATATCATATTAAACATGGACACAAATATCTAAATCTTATACTCAAAAAGTGTTCATAATACCAAGTTTGCACACAGGACAATCACTTGGCGGACGAGCCTCAAAAGAAGTTCTTCTCCTTCAAGCTTTCCACAGTTTCCTTGATGCTTTCTTTAAGAGGGATGTATTCGACGCCCAGGCTTTTCGCCCTCTCTTTCGAGACCTGGTATGTTGGCACAAATGGTTTGTCATCCGCACACCTGCAGAGGAAATTTGACCATGTTTACTAATATGACAAACTTCATTTTCTAATTTCTAGGCAACTTTTCCAACAGAAAATTTAAATTGTTCAAGCCTCATTTGCTTTGCACCTTAGGCTCTTGATCAACTCAAAACTTTGAAAACTCAAGTAGTCTAAGATTAACCCGTAAAATGAGCTGGTTGAACCATCAAGATTTGGGTCAGCTTAGCTCTATTGACAATCTCCATAAATATTTCTATATCCCTTAAAAAAAAAGTTTGATGAATCTGGTTACATGAGTCTGTGCAGGTTGACCACATAAAAATTGCATTATTCAGCTTTGTGCATGGAATCATGTCAGCTATGGTGGAAAGGGAAGTTCACAAATACGAACATCAAGAACTTGGCTCCTACTGCAGATTATAAGGATTAATAAGAGAACAGAAGAGGAACGTTTCCTAGTACGGACAGAATATAGTTAGTAACGGGGAACTTCCTAAGCGCATGTTATTGACCGCCACTTTTGACAAAGAATTATGAGTCAAAGTATCTGAGTGTGTTTTCGAATCAAATGAATTTCTACATTCACGATATGTGGTTCAAGAAACAAGTCTATATGTAAAATGATAATCATGCTTCTTTTGAAGCCTATCTAGTTATGGGGGGACATGAAGCTCCTCCTCGGAGACTAGAGAGTCAACCAAAACACTATATTACAAACCAAGCACCAGGAACTTGCATGGCCAACCACATAGGATTTTATTCTTATTTATTCTTACTATCCTTTTGAAGCAACCCTGTTCTCATTCTGGCAGGCTTCAAGTCATGCACATTAGATCTTTCACAAAATAGTAACCCATTGCTAATATAACCATGAAACAGATATTGAGCCACAAAATAACTTACTTTTCTGGTAGAGGCAGAGTAGGATACAGTTCTCTCAGTATCTGCACAATTTCTGAATAGTGTGCAACAGTCTCAACCAAACAATATCTTCCATTAGCTGAAGACTTTTCAAATGCATAAATATGAGCATTGGCAACATCTTTCACATGAACCCATCCAAAAGCAGCATTTGGGTAAGTTACAGGATCTGCATAAAAATTTACCAATGCATGAGTTATCAGATATTCAAAGAAATAAAAAGGTAATAAAAATGAAACAATGGGAAGAGTTCTAACATCAACACCATAAAACAAATAGTTTCCGAAAGGAACTTACAAATAAAGGTGCTTTTTTCGTATAGATCCTTGGAGATGGAAATCAATATCTCAGGAAATGTGGGGTACTAAAATGGTTGATAATTGAAAAAAGTGGTGGGCACATAGATTATAGAGTCAAAAAGGACTTGGGAGGAAATGGCTTTGGTAAAAATCTGGAGATAACTATCTCTCTAGTCATTGGAAACGTGTGCGTTAGGCTATAGATTTTGATAAATTTTTATACATTTTTACACATTCGTTTCAACTCCACTCATTCTCTCTCCTATTTCACATCCACATATCTCGTGGAACCTACCTATACTACACAAATCTCTACCGTTCAACTCCACTCATTCTCTATCCTATATCACATCAAAATCCATAAAATTCCATTTTTACACATACACTAACACGCGCATGTTTGAAAATAGTCAAACTACTTTATCCAAAAATTACGTGGAACCTACCAGCAATCACTTATGCCACCTCATTTTTAATTTGAAATAAAAACTGTTTAAACACACTTTCAAAACATGCTCTTATTAATGTGAATATCACAGCAGAAGTGATTATGCAGACTGATACTTACCATTGCGGGACTCTCAGCAATAAGTAAAAAATGGCTTTAGTAAATGCAAGCTACAGATCAAAGCTTCTTACTTATATCAAGCAAAAGAAAGAAATGCTTGAATATTGATATTAATGTCCTCGATGGAACTTACTTTTTATCAAGTTCAAAATCGCAGCAGAACTTGTGTTAAGTGTTGGCTGCAACAGTGGACCAATAACCATGGCTGGGTTTATGGTCACCATGTCGATACCTTTCTCTTTCACGAATTTCCAGGCAGCATCCTCGGCCAACGTCTTTGAAAGAACATACCATAGCTAGACGAAACAACATGAAAAGTGGAAGAAAAGAACACTAAACGTTATGAGTATGTGTGGCATGTGTTTATAAAAACTTTGAATGAAGAATGCTTTAGGTCAAGAACACTTTGCAAATCGTAAATTGTTGTTGAATCCTCAGCTCCAATGTTAATGCCTCATTGTTACTTACAGTAAAATTTTGCACCCTCTAAAAATTAATTAAATTGGTTCTCAGGAAATGAAAACATTGTATGGTGAGCAGCAACAAAGAGCCTCATGAATGCTAATAAAGATTATGCCGTCATTTGCAGATGTCATCTCAAAATGGATGCTGAAGAATAGCGATCACCTGCATTTCTTTGCAGATGTCTGGAATAGACCACCAGGTTTCATCAACTACAACTTCTGGTGTACGAGGCTTGCCGTTGTAAGTAACTGCTGCCATAGAAGATGTCAAAACAACTCTTTTGACAGATGGAGTTTTCGCACATGATTCAAGAACATTCAGTGTCCCTTTGAGAGCAGGATCAATTAAGTCCGCCTGAGGAAGAAGAGTGAGTAAAGTTAATATATGCTTCTAACAAATCAAATAAATACCAAGCCAAATTGCCGATTTGCTGAATGGGTACCTAATAATATGTTATCCAGCATCACAGTCAGAAATTTTAGGCTCAGCTACAGCCTCACAACATTTGAACCCTTCCGTACTCCCATCAACAGATTTAGATATTATCAGAGTCTTACCTTAAAAGGAGATTCTTATCACTATTGCGAGTACCCCATCTCCCACCACCCCCCCAAACCCAAAAAAAAAACAAAGGCCCCAAGCAGCAGCACCACCGCACACAAACATTATCTTGATAGTGAACACAACCAAAACACTGGGCAAAAAAAAAAGGACCAAATGAAAATAAAGTAAATAAGGTTAGAACCTGCGGGTCTGTGGTTGCAAGGAAGAAAGGCGATGCTGTATGAAACACGCCTTCACAGCCATTAACCACAGAATCAAAGGATCCTGGTTCCAGAAGGTTGGCTTTCAACAAATGAAGCCTCTCCTTGGCTCCATCAAGTGCAAGCAAGTGCTCGGTCTTCTTTGGATCATCTGCGGGTAAATTCATGATATCCAGCAAATAAATAATTAACAACTGAATCAATAATCTAACAAGTCAACACATACATTATTTAAACATTCATTATTTTGTCATGAGGATGGAAAATTGCTATCGATGAACCAAAAAATACCTACCCTCACTGAATTATAAGTTATAAGTTTTAGTTCATTTTCCTGTCTGGTAAGCTAATCTTATTAATTCTTTCGCAGGCGACAGAGCTTTCCAAGTTTTGCAGCATGTCTGAAGGTCTGGTCGTAAACTTTTATTACTTCAATAACCACTCTATTGTCTCAAGTCACGTTTGAGTCCGAGCCCCTTGTTTTCTTGGTTTCTTTCGACATTATTATTACTACTAATATTTTGTATCTAAAGCTATGTTTTTACAAGAACCTGTCCTTGAACACAACTTTCTCAAAAGTTATCTTTAATATTCCCTCACAAAAATTATTTGTATGTAAAAATATTTCAGGTATCATTATTAAAAAAAGAAAAAGGGGGAAAAATAATAAAACTGAGGATTCGCTCGAATAATTAAAAATAAAAAGTAAAAAAAAAGGGAAAAATTCCTGTAAAGATTAATTCTGATCAAGCTAAGCTGAATGAAGAAAAGAAGCTGAAAACAAGTGATTGTACACATATTGCCTAAGGCCATAAAGTAATCATTTAGGCTTATTACATTCTCTTTTATTTAGTTGCAGAAACACACTTTTATCTCATGTAATAGTTTGGGGGCCATTTGTAATTTCCCTTCAGCCTTACCTCTCTAGGTTCTTCCGTCACCACCATACATGGGAATTATGCACACAGGCACACAGCACACTAGGTTTCCAGATTTAAAGGGATTTTACTGATTACGTGTAAATTAGTTAGGTATTTCTGATTCGTCAGCTCAGTGTACAAGTGAATACAATAAAAGAAGATAACCATACGGGAAATGATCGTACGACACAAGTAAAGGCAGAAAGTGGATATCATGGGGAAAAAATATGGAGGAATAGAACCAAAATCTCTTAATTTGACCGAAAAATTCTTCACAATTCTAAAACACGAAGATCACAATAAAAAACGATAACCTATCGTAAAATGATTGTTCTACACAGCACGAAGAAGAAGGGCAGACAGCTAAATAGAGAGAGAGAGACTAACTAGGGTCTCGAATAGAAGCTTTGACATTGTAACCACGCTGAAGCAATAACTTGACGATCCAAGAAGCTATGTAACCGGATGCTCCGGTGACACACACTGTCTTCCCCGCTGCGCTCATTCTCGCTCGCTCGTGGCGTCTTTCAGTCAGACTTGACGAATTAAATAAAGGAGTGAAGGAGGAATAGAGAAATCGAGTGGAGGACGCGTGCATCATTTTTCCTCTAATAAATACAAATAAAATAAAATCTACACTATGAATATGGGGAAGTTTGCCATATTCGACATGTGTAACAAGTGCTATTTTCTGATATAAAAAAAAAGTGTTATTTAGTTTTTTAAAAAGTCTTATTGGCGCCACAAGGACCTAATATTTCATCTCGCTGCACACTGGAGACCTATAATTTATTTCTTGGTATTTTAGTTCCTCAACATCCGCTGAGTGTTAAGGACCTCTGTTAATATTCCACCGTTAAATGCCTCCATGTGCACACCTCACATGCGATTTTTTAATTGCAAAATGGTCCAAAACTTTTGGCATTGTTACAATCAAGTCCAAATGTTTGAAAAATATATACTTTAGTCTCAAATTTAATTAAATTTAATTTTATTAAATTAATTTGATACTTATTAAATAATTTTTATGAAAAATTTTCAATACAGTAGTATTTATTCGTATTAATATAATATATTACAAATATTCAAAATATTCTTCAACACTAGAGACTCGCACATTTTGATTTTAACTAACAGTTAATAACAAAAACAATTATTGTACATAAATAAAATTTTATTAGAAATATATTATTGTAAAAAAATATGTCGAATGTAAAGAATTAACCAAATCAAATAAAAAATACAAAAAAAGAAAAGAATTCAAAAAAAATTTTTAACATTAAAGACACACACATTTTGAATTTAAATAATAATTAATAATGAATGTGATTATTATACGTACATAACATTTTATTCGGAATATTTTACAGTAAAAAATATACTGAATAAAAAGAATTAATCAAAAAAATTAAAAATTAAAAAACAAAAAACCCACAAAAAATTAATAAAAAAAGTATTAAAAAAAACCCCACCTCACGCCTACCCCCACCACCATCGCACTGGTGGTGGTGGTTCGAAACCACCATCAGATCTGTTGGTTAAATGTGAGAGTTTCCAGTGTTGAAGAAAATTTTGGATATTTATGATATTATCTTAATACGAACAAATACTACTGTGTTGAAAGTTTTTGATAAAAACTATTTTAATCAGTATCAAATTAATTCAATAAATTTAAATTTAACTAAATTGGGGATTAAAGTATATATTTTTCAAACTTTTGGATTTGATTGTAACAATGCCCAAAGTTTTGGACAATTTTATAATTAAAAAATCGCACGTGCAGTGCACATAGAGGCATTTAATAGTGAAATATTAACGGATGTCCTTAACGCATAGTGGATATTGAGTTTAAGGACTAAAATGTTAAAAAATAAACTATAGATCCTTAATGTTCAACGAAATGAAACGTTAGATCCTTATAGTATCAATAAGCCTTTAAAAAAATATTATATTTTTTGAGTGGCATAGATGAGGTTGCCTTTCAACTTAGGCCTTGTTCTATTTGGTATTAACCAAATCCGTACGCAATTCCGTATACCTCATACTCATTTTCAACCACACACATATTTTCCAAAATAATATTAACCACACATTTTTACACGGAATACCGTACGGAACAACTAAACCCCCAATCAAACAAGGCCTTAATCCCACCACCTACAGTGACTCTAGTGGATTGTCCACTACTAATGTACAGGTCATTAAAAAAAAAAAAAAACCTCTATTAACGTCCAGCTTTTATGTGATGGTCCCGGTGGGCTATGGTGATCGGAGAGTGAAACCTAGATTTATTGGATGGAATTGACGATTTAATTGAAAATTAATAGAAAATGATCTCCTACCCACTGTGGGTAGGATATTCTACCCATGATGGATACGTATTCTCACTGGTGGTGAAATTTGGTAAGACCACTCATAAAATATCGATGGGTGATCCTGTCCAATTGTAGGTGGGATATCCTACCCACAGTAGGTAGGAGATCATTACTCGAAAACTAAGAAGGCTTTGAAAATTTTTGGAAAAATTCTTGTATTTAAAGAGCGAACCTGTGGAGGAATATTTTCTTAACATGTATGTTGACAGTAGTAGTGGTGGAGAACTCCAATAATTATACTTCTAACTATATATATTGATTTTTAGACATGTGATTAAAAAAAATACTAAAAATATAAAATACACGTCAAATTAATAGCACAAGTGATAAAATATCGTGAGATAATTGTTAAAAAATGAAACTAAAATAATAATAAAATGAATTGATAAGTGGCACGTGGACCACTTAATAATCACGGTCCTTGGTTTAACATAAGTAAAAGGGCTTGTTCAATTTGTATTTTACAGCCGAATTTGGTGACTAACAGGAAATATATAACTTTATTTAAACGAAAACTATTATCTTTTTCTTTATTATTTTCAATTAGTTATTTAATCAATTTGAAAATTTTTTATGTTTTTATATTTTTATTTTATTTCTTTTACTTCTCAATCCTACACTCATGATGATTAACTCAACTTCCATATCACTGTAAAAAAAAAAAAAGAATCATATATTTAAAATTCTATTTTTCAATAAGCTCTACCAAATATTATATACCTGATATTTGATTTTTTTTTTTGAAGGGGAAAATAATTACTTCATATCAGAAAATGCAACAGCCCCAATAAATCTTGGCAACCGATCCACCGAATTACAAGAAAAGAAACTAGTAATCGCATTTGTGGCCAGGGAGTGGGCTACCATATTTGCCTCACGGCTAACATGATAGCAAGTACCACTTCCTACAATCGCCATAATGTCCCGAATAGCGATAAACATAGGTAACATGATACATGATATTTGATTTGATTAAATAGAAAATTTTCTATGGAAAGAATTTTTAACTTAAATTTCCCACCACTTATGAGAAAATGCTGCCAAAATATGTGCATAATGTGCTTGTACCATAAAAAAATTCTTTAATTTTCATATTGCGATCAAATAATAAAAATAGAAAAATATGTTGCGACGTTCGTCATCGCAAACGTGTAAATCAGGCAAACTTTGCTAAAGTGGCCACAATAAAAGAAAATTAGAAAAAAGACGCAGCCGCATTCACGAGAATTTGAAGAATTCGGATCCAGCCTTTCGGGTCATTCTTTTTCATTGTTTTGTTTTAGTAATTTTGTAAGTTATGGATATTATTTTGGTTCTTAATTTTTTTCCCACTATCATGCATGGTTATTAAGAGATAACTACTGCGCCAGTGCATTCCACGAGAAAATATGTTCAACAAATAGTAATTTTAATAAATATTGACAATATAAGAATAATAATAACAAAAAAATGAATAGAATACTGATCAAAATACTAAACTTAATTAATTTACATAATAAAAAATTTTATAAAAATTTCATTAGGATTTTCTTGTATTTCGAACAAATCTATCCTGTAAATATCTATAGCACAACTCACCAAAATCCACGTAATAAAAATTTAAAATCCTGCTTGAATACCTAAATGGCTTAATCTCAAAGTCAAAAGCAATTTAAAAATTATAACATCCATTATTAGGGAAAAAAAAACTTATACAAATCAAATAATACAAATAACCTCATGTTTTGAAAGAGATAATGAATGGACTGAAAAATAATTCCCAAGGCTAATTTTGAGCACAAATATTAAATTCCAATCAATGGACAAACGAATCATACTAAGACAATAGTAAGCTGAATATATCCAACATCAAATTTAACCAAACCCTCTTGCTTGCATAGCACAAACCTATAGAAATATCACATTAGGGTGCCACGTCAATAGGGTGCCAACACACATACTAAAATTTGCTTGATTATAAGTCCATTACATTATCATTTGTCAAATCAAATATAAAATAAGTAAAATCATCAAAATTATATATTATCATTATTGTAAGTTCGACTTATATTCAAATTCAAAATAGTCAAAACATCATTAATAGTGAAACTATTTTTGAAACAACAAATAAAAAAAAAGACAAATTAAGATAAAAATAAATCATGATCCCATTCCTCACGTCTAGGATATCCCCATTCCATTGTGCTTCCGGCGTTTAAAATAGCAGAAGTCCCACAACCAAAATTCTAAGAGAGGAAAATACAAAATTGGAAATGTGATAGAATTCTTACTATTTTATTTAGAATTTTTGTACAGAAGAGCTTACTAACTAAACATTTGCTTTGAGAGAGACTTTTATTTATTTATTTATTTATTTTGAGTCGTTGAGAGAGACTTTGATTTTAGATATCTCAAAGTGAAGAAAACATTAAAATGTACAAAATAAATTTGGAAAAAAAAACTTAAGTTTTGAAGCAAAAGGGTCAAAGTAAAGGATTCAAAGTTCACAACAAAAACCCATCAAAACCTCCTTTTTGCTTGTAGAAGCTATATATCGAGCAATCCAATTTGCTTTCTACTTGGAAATGTGAATTGCAAATTGGCCACGATTAAGACATTATGGACCACCCGTCAAAAAAAAAAAAAAAGACATTGTGGACCATGAGCATGGGTCGAATAGTCTGATCTCGCTTTGTTGGACCATCTTTGCACTCGCCATGGACCCCAGGCACCAATCCGAGTATCTTCCAAATTCATTCTAGATAAATTTTGGGAATTTTACATTTAAGGATCATATTTGAAAAAATAAAGCCATTTGAGATTAATTGGGACAATAGGAGTGGGCCAAATAATTAGGATGAATGGTGTATATTATAGAACACAAAAGCGAAAAAGTGAGTCCTAAACTCCATGAATCATGATATGTACATGGGCACCGGATACTATGCACTTAGTTGTACATTTTTTAGTACTAACAATACATTGAACTTCACTAATACATAATGGATAAATATTGTATTTTGCTTTATAAAAACATAGATGTATACTTTTTTTGAGTCTAACATTGATGTATACTTAGTAAAATCCTTTATGTACAAATTATTAGTTGAATATTATTCAATGTGTCGGGATATGTTTATAAAAAGAACAAAATTACATCACATAGGCATCTATTTGTGTGATTAAATCTTGAGTGATCGCTAGTGATGCAATAGTTACTCGATAATTATTGATTTGTCATCTGAAATATTATTTTAAATGTAGAATTTAAAGTATCAACCAATTAACATCATACTATTACTTATGAACAACATTGCTCTAAGAGCTTGTTTACCAAAAATTAATCTATTTCATTTTTCTCCACCGTCATTTTTAGCCATTAATTTCATAATTGTATGACAATTTTTTAAAATTTTTACAACTTTTCTTTAGTGCATAGCCATCTATTAAAAAGTTATTTTCTCCAAAATCTCCAAAACATACACCTATTCCGAAGCTTTAGTGATGAATCACGTGTGACATTTAAGTTTTCATTATTCTTTTTCTTAATTAATTGAGACTCTATGGAGTTCGCTTCTTTTCACACTTCTCACAAAAGCCTTCTTTCTTTTTTTTTTGCCAAAATACTCATCAATCATGTCTTTCTTTTAGCAAAACATATTATTACCGTCAAATTTCACTGCAGATGAACGATATCCTAACTTGCATAAATAAAGCCCTAGCTCGACTAATTTTTTTTAGCAATGATCCTTTATTAATCGATCTTTCGTGGTCTAGTCCAACGCGTTCTCAATATCTACCGCACGTGTAGATTTTTGTACCCTACCATACCCGTTAGCACGGATAAGAAAATGGCATACTAGATACCAAGTTATAAATTACCCCACCTCACCAAACCCAAAATAGGATGCCAACAATATAGGTCAGTTCCATGACAAAATGTTTTCAATTTTAGTGTCGAAACCATTTCTGCTGTGCCTCTGCATGCAGAGACCTATCCCACACTGTGCCAGTGCGACTACTATAGTTTAAGTGCTAACTCAATTTATACAGGTTATGAAACTGTGCGATAAACAAAAACAAGTTCTATTTATTTCAGTTAATCAGAATAGCAATCTATAGAAATGCCCAAACACAAATTGACACCGAACTCGACAACACCAACATCGTCGATATTTCTGACACAAAATATATAAACCAACTGCTATTTTGAGAGACATAGTTCACAAACATAAAGACATTCCACTAAGGTTATTCCACACAAGTAAAAGCACTAGGACAAGATCCCAATCTCTCATAACATATTAAACATGGGCACAACCATCCAAATCTTAAACTCAAAAAGGTGTTCATAATACCAAGTTTGCACCAGACAACCCTCAAAAGAAGCTCTTCTCCTTCAAGCTCTCCACTGCTTCTTTGATGCTTTCTTTCAGAGGGGTGAAGTTAATGCCCAGGCTTTTCGCCTTCTCCTTCGAGACTTGGAATTTTGGCACCATTGGATTGTCATCCGCACACCTGCACACGAATTTTGACCATGTCACACTAAATCCTTAAAAAAATGGTAACTCATTGCTAATATAACCATGAATTTATCAGATATTGAGCCAAAAAGTAGCTTACTTTTCAGGTAGAGGAAGATTGGGGTAGAGTTCTCGCAGTATTTGCACAACATCTGAATAATGTGCAACAGTCTCCACCATAAGATATCTTCCATTAGCCGAAGGATTTTCAAATGCCAAAATATGAGCATTGGCAACATCTTTCACATTAACCCATCCAAAACTAGCATTTGGGTAAGCTTCAGCATCTGCATCAAAATTTACCCATGCACGAGTCATTAAATATTCCAAGAATCAAATAAATGACACCTGCTTTAATAAATGTCCTCAATGGAACTTACTTTTTAACAAGCTCAAGACTGCAGCAGAACTTGTGTTGAGTGTTGGCTGCAAGAGTGGACCAACAACCATAGCTGGGCTTATGGTGACCAAATTGAGATCTTTCTCTTTCGCAAGCTTCCAAGCAGCTTCCTCAGCCAATGTCTTTGAAACCACATACCATAGCTACATGGGAAGTCGAAGAAAAGAACAACATGAATACTAAATTAAGATTGTGGCTTCATTTGGAGAAGATGTCAAATGCTGAATCGTATATTGAGACACAAATATCCCACATCGGAAACATACAACCAATTAATAAAGGGCTTGAACTACTCCCCTTAATGGGTTAACCTTTTAAGGTGAAACCCCAAACCTTAACAAGATAGTGATAGTGATCATCACCTGCATTTGTTTGCAGGCCTCTGCATTAGTCCACCAAGTTTCATCAACTACAACATCGGGTGTAAGAGGCGTGCCGTTGTAAGCAACTGCTGCGATAGAAGATGTCAAAACAACTTTTTTCACAGATGGAGTTTTCGCGCATGATTCCAGAACGTTGAGCGTCCCTTTGACAGCAGGATCAACTAATTCTGCCTGTGGGTCTTTGGATTCTAGGAAGAAAGGCGATGCTGTATGAAAAACGGCTTCACAGCCATCAACCACAGAGTCAAAAGATCCTGGTTCCAGTAGGTCTGCTTTCAACAAGTGAAGTCTCTCCTTGGCTCCCTCAAGCGCAAGCAAGTGCTCGATCTTCTTTGGATTATCTACAGGTAAATTCATGATATTCGGTAAATAAAATAATAACAACAATAACAACAACTGAGAATTCATTCGAATAATTTAAAAACAAAATTCCTGTAAAAATTAATTCTGATCGAGCTAAGCTGAATGAAGGAAGAAAAGAAGCCGAAGACAAGTGACTCTACATGTTTTTTATTTTTCCAAAGTTGTCATTTGGGCTTATTACATCCTCCTTGAAGAACACACTTTTATCTCATGTAATCATTTGTGGTGCCATTTGTAATTTCCTGTCGCTCTTTCTTCTTTAGGAACTTCCCTAAATTAGTGATTACGTGTACATCAGTTAAGGATTTTTTTATTTTTCAGCTAAATAGAAGTCAAATGAGTTGAACCAGCATGATCTTGGGTTTTAAAATGGGAAGCGAGCCGGCACGGTTATGGCTCGTACTTTTGCAAGTTCTACTAAAAAACGATCATATTTTATTGTTTAGTTTCAATAATAAGTGCAACTTTGATCTAGTGGTCCCGCCAATATCATAATATAACATTAGCAGGGACACATGGGTCGATGTGGCAGCCACCCTACACTATGGCACTAGCGGGGAGCGCTAGATCAATTCTAACAATGAGAGTACTAAATTATTAATTATATTTAGCAATCGTATAAATTTCATTATTTTCTTTCATTAAGGTAAAACAATGTCATATTTAAAATTTAAACATTAAAGATCAACGGTTAGCCTATAAATGTAGATGTTTTGACTAGGTTTATACATCCCTCAAAATTTCGGAAAAAAAATAAAAGACAAAATTTATTATACTGATTAGTTTTTGTTTCCCAGACGATCTAAATTCTCCACAAAAACAAAAAAAAAAAGGAAGAAAAACTAGCTTGAGTCAACCCCGGCTTGGATCAAGCCAAGTGATGACAATGGATTATGTTCGGATTGGATCGATTTGATCAAAATTCAAATCAACATCCGTCATCCAGATCCAAATCCATCATTTGCCGGATTGGAGCAGATCAAGAAAAAGATTCATATACTCATCTGTATTGGTAAACTTTTTTAAATATTATTTTCCAAAAGAGTGGGTCGGTGGGAGAAGAAGGCTAGACGGCTAACAAGTTGGGAGGTGGAATTGAGTTGGCTAAAGTAGTAATGGCAATGGATCGGGTTTGAATTGGATCGGCCTTATCCAAATCTGAATCCATCATCTAGATCCCGATCCAAATCCAAATCCAAATCCATCATTCCTCGCATCAGGTCGAATCAAATCAAATTTGGATCAAGAAAAAGATCCATATACTGATCCGCACTGGTAAAGCTTTTTTGAATGTTTTTTCCAAATTTTTATTTTGGATATGAAATCAATGTTTCAAATCAACTCTGTAATATGAAATAATTTTTCAATTGATTTTACAAATGGAAGTTTTTCCAATCATTGCTCACGCTCGCAGCCATTTCATGCTTGGGAATGGATGGGATTAGGATTTTGGTCTTTTTAGATGATTTGTATTCTTTACCGTTTTTCATTTTTTTTTTATTTTTGAGTTTTTAATAAATAACGATTGACTTGTTATGTGTTATCTCATATCTTAGCGTTTTAAAAATAAAATCTTTTTAAAAAAAATTCTATAAAGACCGGGCCTAATCTGACCTGAGATCAGGCTTGGAATTGAACGATCTACAAATCGACTGATCGGCAAAAAATCACTCAATTCAGATCAGGCTTGAAGAAACATTTCTAAAGTTGAAGAGTGGGGAATGGGAACCAGATTACACTTTATGGTTTTTGATATGTATGATGTATCCTTTAAAGTCTTTTTTTCTTTTTCTATGTTTCTTTTGACAACATATTCTTTATTCTTTAATGTTTATGTCTGTTATTATAGTTACATATGTTTTTTTTTTTAAAGTAAGAATAATAAAAATAATGTTTTTTACTATGGATCGGACTTGACTTGACCCAAGATTCGGGTATCCATCAGACTCGATTTGGATTGAATTTTTCTGACATCACTGATCAAGCAGGAGACGGAGCTCCGTTATTTGCAAGCTAGCGGAGCTCCACTAAGCTCAGACTCACCAAAAAGCCCCGTTAAAAAGGAGCCTGAGCCTGAAGGTCCGGCTCGCCAGCTGGCTCAGCTTAGGTCATCGACATCTTGTGTATGTATAAGCGAACACACAACTAGATCAGAGGTAAAATTTGAATATCAATATGACCATGGGAAAAAAGTTGTGGAGGAATTGAACCGAGATCCTTTAATTTTGCCGACAGAAACTTCACACTATTAAAACATCAAGATCGCAATAAAAAGCTGCAACTCTTTTGCAAACTGATTGTTCTTCACAGCAAGCAAGAAAAGAAGGCTAAATCGAGATCGAGAGAGAGAGAGAGAGAGAGAGAGAGAGGGACTAACTGGGGTCACGAACAGAAGCTTTAACAGTGTAACCACGCTGAAGCAACAACTTGACGATCCAAGAAGCTATGTAACCAGAGGCTCCAGTAACACACACTGTCTTCCCCGCTCCGCTCATACTCGCTAATTAATTGCACCCTGTTTCTTTCACTCTAACGGATTAATAATTCAGGTATGGAGGGTGCGTGCATTTATATAATACTGGAAAATGACATCGATTTTTTAAATTACATTATTTATGTGACACTTGACAGCATCTTTTTTTTATTAAAAATATAATTTAGAGGTGCACTCAGTCGTCGAGATAATTTTGATTATTAATTTTTTTACCGCGATTCATGCATTATTAAATTAACTGTTAAGATAAATAATGCAGCCATTAGTTTCTGATCCGGAAATCAATCGGCTCACGTGCATGTTAGCTAAGTTTTCTTCTAACCAAAGCGAGGCTTTCGTGTGGTTACTGTGCACCGGCTCTCTTTTGATAACGTTTGACCTTCCAAAACAGGAAAAACGACAAAAAAAAAAAAAAAAAACACACACAAAAAAAGGAGAAGAAGAAAAAAGGAAATTGCTTAGTGATTGTATTGGATAATGAAAAATATTTACCATTATGTTGTTGCATGCAATCTGTGTAATATTAATTAGTCTTGTTTCACTAGGGAAATTAAATAAGATTATTTTGGTAAATAAATAAAAAATACTCTTTAATATATAAATAAGATTATATATTTGGAACATCACAAAAAAAGAATAAGTCTATATATATAGAACGGAGCAAGTAATTGATGATGATTAATCCCGCGAGTCCTTGGTTTTCAATTGATTTAAAGACTTAAGCGTTATTCAAATAATCATCGGATCAATTAAGGTTAATGTTCATATCAACTAGTAAATCTATTATAATATATTTAAGGTACCACTGCATGGTTTATTTTTTATTTTTTTTATAGTATGAAATCCAGAGTGTACTTAAAGAGCGTGTTCGGGTAAATTTTTATTTTGTTAAAAATTATATTTTTAAGTTGATTAGTAGTGAAAATCCCAAAATGTATAGATAATAATAAATAACTATGTGAAATGTATAATTTATATTATAATATTTTATTTTGATGGAATATGAGAAAAAGTTTGCACAAACAAACGCAGACTTGGGGAAGCATCTTAGCGAATCAATTTGGATATGAGAAATTAGAGAGGATTCCAAAGAATTTAGAAACCTATGCTTCTAACGACGAGATAGAATAAAAAAAGTTTTTAAATTTTTTTTTAAAAAAGAGGAAATTTCGAGATGGTGAAATGGCGATCGAACGGTTGGCTTGCCGATACCCGCCCCTAAACTGACGAACTATGAAAACTTCCCAACCCACCCCTAAACCCATGAGTTTTAGAAATTTGGTTGAACCGAAGCGGACCAAGGGGCGGGATGGGGTCAGCTCGCGAGTCGACCAACAAAGTATTTTTTTCCTTTTCAGGTGGATGTTTTCCTTTGCAAATAATGAATGGGGTTATTGTGAGACACTTGATTATAGACTTACAATTTATGGGTTCAAATCTTACTTTTGTAAACATCCAAATATGTTTAGTTATATTGAATTTTTAATTAATTTAATTAAAAATATAAATATATTCTCATGGAATAGAGTAGAGTTTTGGGCGGGTACATGCATGCCCAAACCCGTCCCTAGAAAGTTCGCAAGTCACAATATCTGCCCCCAAATGCACCCCTATTACCCACTGAGTTGATGTGGGTTCGCTCCACTAGGGGCAGGTAACCTTGGATTTCGGGTCTAGTGGGTAAAATTGTCATGTCTTGGTGAAACTTTTATCCCAAAAGACATTCCTCTGTTTTTACACTATTTCTAGAAGCCTTGTGTCACGTGGAATGATGATACAGAACTGAAGTTTCAAATAGGGATGTTAATGAATGAATTGAGCTAGTTCGATAACTTCGGACTTAGTTAAAAAAAAAAATTGGGACTTGATTCGATTCATGGCTCACTTTAAGTGCACTACAAGTAGAGATGGGACTTAAAATGGGAATTGAGTTGGTTTGGGCTTGGTGAGTTTTGACGAGCTGGCTCAAAAAATCGAGCTCAACTTGCACTTATGCGAGCCATATATGATTGAGCCCGTGGTTGTTTAATAATGAAAATAAGATAAAAAGTACAAATTACAATGACAATTGAATTATTTCAAACAATGCAAATTAACTTTTTTTTACATACATTTTAATTATATATATATTCTACTTTTCAAATAGAAGTTGAAGTATCAACTTAGTGCTGTGTCACGCTGGTAGCGATTTTCTATTCTAGAAAAAAAAACATTTTTATTTATTTAAAATAAATAAATAAATAATTTTTATTGATTTTTATCATGTTAAAATGGCAATTTTAGATAGTTTTTACAGATAATATGCATTGGGAGTTCAATGATCGCAAAATGAATTTTGACTTCATTTAGTGTTTCTATTTTGGATCTTGTGCTATCTAAACATATTACTTTATAATATTTTCAACGGCAATAATCTCCTACCAATAAATGATATCTTACGGTGTCAACTATTTTCACGTGTCACTCTCCCCCTAAATGAAGGGGATCTAGCCCAATACCCACACTTCACATAGCATGTTGCCACCTTGTGGTGCTACTATATTGGCATTGGAACGGTAGTGATATTTTCAAATATCAAATTTAGATAACACCTATAATCAATCAATACAAATTCAATGTACATGTAGTCTTGAAAGAAGTTTTTCAATTTTTAAATTATTTAGGTCTGTTTGTAAAGTTTTAATTTTGACATACTTATCTATTTAATTGTTATACATCCTATATTTTCGCTTTTGTCTTGATCATATAATTAAAAAAACTTTTATGAATTCTTATCAAAATCATTTTTATGGATAAAATTATCGTGCAATGCAATTTTGGGGGCAGTACTAGCGAATAATAATAATATAATATAGTTGTCAAAGATGTGAAATGCGATTTATGATTTTGAAACGAATGAAAGATAAGTTGAAGATAAAATGAGTAAAAATTGAGAAAATTGATAAAAGTAGGAAAAATGTGGAACCATCAAATATTTTGTTTCTCTCTCTCTCATCCGTTAGAACTAGTGATGTTAGAGGATCGAGTTTGGATCGGCTTGGCCTGATCTTGATTCAAATCCAAATCCATCGTCCAGCTCCAAATCTGTATCCAAATACATCATTCAACAGGTTAGATCGGAGCGGATCAAGGAAAATATCTATATACCGATCCATATTGGTATAGCCTTTTTGAATTTTTTTCTAATTTTTTATTTTGATATTAATGTTACAATTTACAAATGAGCTGCAATTTGCAAATGAATGACTGTCGAATTGACGACACGAGTACTTAAAGTAAAACTTTGTTGAGATTTTTAATTTTATGTATTTTATGTACTTAAATTAAATTAAATTAAAAGCATTTTTTAACATGGAGCTGATTGGATCGGGTCAACTTTTCGTGATCCGTGGATCAATAGGTCAAAAAAATTTCGCTTCATTTCAATCAAGTATCCATCAAATTTGAATCGAATTAGATTTTTTGCCATCACTGGTTAGAATACCATGAGACAATATAGCATTGTATTCCCACCGTCCCACAAAAAATAATTCACTAGTTATTATTATTTTTTGAATAATAAAGAGGCTTCTTCATTAAGATAAATTGGTAAAATACAACGAAGAACCACAAATCCAATACCGCTAAAAACCAAAAGGATGAAACTGCGAACAAACTCACAGCACCCTGGTTAAAAGTAAGAAACGGCAAAATGCTTACAAATGTGTTAAAAACATAGTGACCGGAATACCCAAGCTTCCGGATATGCAACGTTGACGCCTAAAGATGGATTGGAGCCATGGAGACTCGAAGTTAGCGACCAATTTGTAGCAAGCAAACCAAGAACACCGTACCAAGACGATGAAAAGCCACGCGTCACACTAAGATGACGAAATCGCAAAAGGGTGAAAAAAAGCCCAAATCTATGTGGATAGACCATTTCGTAGAAGAAAATATACACACCAAAAGAGAGAAAGGGGGTGATTTAAGGCTAAAAAGCCAAAAAATCACCCCCAAATTGAGGTCACACAGGGAAACAAAACGAAAAGAGAAAATGGCGTAGAGAGAAGGGAGAGAACTGAGGGGTAGAGAGAGAAAGCAAACACTAGTTATCTTTAGATATATTAAGAAAACGGTTGTTAATTAGGTTGAACATTAAATTTTATATTATTTTTCCATATATGTTCTTAGATATTATTAATTGTTTAAAAATATTTTCAATGCACAACAAATGCCACTATTTCACTATTTAGGCGAAAGTCCACGCACAACTTGCAGTGAAGATGCTCCTCATGTTAAACAAAGTAAGTGGATTATCTTTGTAGGATGAAAGGGAGTAGATTTTTTTATTTTTCAAAAGGATGGGGCTAAATGCACCCACTTCTTTTACTGAAGACACCCCATTTTCCCCAATTTCCCCATTCTCCCCTCATCCCCCAAAAACAAACAAGAAGAATAAGAATCGATGGAAAAAGAAAAGGAGATGAAGAAGCAGGTTTGCTACAACTTCTTTGCTCAAGTTTGTTGCAACTTCTTTGAATTGAAGAACTTCTCAAAAGATGAAGAAACAGACTCCATGTTAATTTGATAAATTGAGGAACTAATTTATTGTTAAAAAAAAGTTGTTCGACCACACTACATCGAACACTTTGCACAGTGTTCGACCCTAGTTGGTCCAACGCTATGCGAAGTGTTTGTGGTCAAACACCTCCATAGCCATTCGACCTCAAGAGATCAAACGCCACTTGACTTGAGGTCGAAGACCACAATTGGTGTTCGAGGTCGAACACCACTAGTGGTAGCCAACCAAAGTGGACTGAACATCTCGAGAAGTGTTTGATCCACTGTAGTCGAACACCTTTTCCTCAAAATGTTGGGGTGTTGGTATGCTTCCTGCCCACTGGATGGGCAGGGGTGCCCACCGCGCGGGCAAGGAAGCAGGGCTGCTATGATACATACATTTGCCTTTTTCTGGTAAAATATGTCCACTCGAATCAGAAAATAAGTTAATTTAATTTTGTTGTTAACGTGGGCTTCTATGGAAATCTGAAATGTGGTACAAGGAAGTCAAGGCGTAAATTATAAATACTCGATAATGGCCTTAAAAAACGCACACGCTCCAAAGTTGATAGAAGCGGGGCCATGTGGATTCTGCCATGTATTATATTATATATTTCGACTAGCACACCTGCCTTTGCTAAAATTTATCGGATCCACCAAAAGACAATTTCTTTTATCCACCGACGATCTTTAATTTGAAACAAAATTAGCGATTTCACCGGTGTGTTATGCGGGTCACACGATGAAATTTATATTTATCAGATTGAAGGAGAAGATAATGATAATAAATCAATTGGAGATGTGATAATCACGATAATTGGAGAAATTTGAAGAATTGGAGATTTAGGCAAATACTACGTTCCCTTATCAAATTGGAAAGGGTGGAAAATGGGATAAAATTAAAGGCGTGTAAATTATGGACTGTATTGAAGATACTAAAAATGATTAAAGATTAAAATAATAATTTTTATATTTACAAAATTGATGAAATTGATGGGAAACTGACATCATTTTATTAATATATATATAGATTTGAATGTAATAATTGCAATTGAAGCCCTTAATTTTTAATTATGAACAGATTTGAGCTTTTAGCTTTCGAAAACTGCAACTTTTTCCCCACGAATTTGTATATACACTGACTAGATGAATCTTGCGCACACGTAGAGATTTTTAGCCCAAAAAAGAAAAAAATGATTTATGTACGTTAAGATAAACTTAACTTATCAATATATTAACTAGATATCAACCAGCCAGAGGAAGATAAGGGCGGTAACTGTCCATTAACATTTTAAAATTTCATTAATTTTAAATATAAAATATAAAATTTCATTCCTAAGTCACCAATGAAACACTAAATAAATTTAATATCATGTAACTAAATGATCAATATTGTCTAATGTTGATTTGACCAATGACAGCATGTTTGGTTTAGGTGGATGAATGACCTTATCAACCTAGTTACTACAAAGTCGATGCTTAGTATAAAGATGTGAAGTGAATCACGTATAAAGCATGAAGTCGAGACACAATGACAACGAAATGAATAAATAGTGAAATCCCTCAACAACAATAACGCAATCATACAGCCAACTAGTAACAAAATCAGCACTTTCTCAACGAGCAACATAAAGCCAAGTTCTCGAGCTTAACGCTTAATACATGGTGGGGTTTTCTACCGCAAGACCTTGGCCCAAAAATTCCATTCAAAGGAAGAAATAAAATGTTGATATGAGATAACCGCCACAAAACCATTCATTGATTCCCTCATAAGATTAAAAATTTAAAATCTTTTCCTTGGGCTCGTGGAACGACAGTCTAGAGGTGATCTAAGTAGAGGGGAAAAAAATATGAACACAATCATGTAAACATAACATTGATCGAATAAAATCAAATAATGTCAGTGCCATGTTAAAGGCACGGCACAATATATATATATATATATATATATATATATATATATATATATATATATACCCATATTAGCATTACCCACGTGCGATGCACGTGACGATTTTAATCGTATATTTACATTAAAAAAAATTATAAAATAAGAAAATAATTTATATGAATATTTAATAAAAATAAGAAGTAGATGTAATGTTATATATTTCAATAATGGTTTACATATTTTGACCCGAAATATTATTTTGTCAGAAAAATACCATATCAATTGTCGAAATTGATGATTTTAGGTAAGAATAGAATATCTGGAAACAAAAATCAGAAATACGACTAAAAATGATCAAACTAATTTCAAATACGATTAAAAATAATCTTATAGTCAGCCAACACATACATATAAATGACCGATGTACATGTGAAGCAACCCCAAATAAAACTCAAAAGGGATCACACAATATGCTAGATTTCGAAAAAATAAATAAGTAAATATAACTCAGCAAATTGGAAAAAATGCTACATCGCTCCACGTTTTCATTATATTTACTATTATGAAAAATTTAGACTATAAAAAAAATTACAATTTTGTTCTCATAGATAAAACACATGATCTAAATAACCAAAGAATAAAACAAAAAGAAAAGAGATTGCCAATTAAAACTAAAACCACTTTTAAATTCAACGGCAATTTAATTCATTTGTTTTATTTCCCTTTACATAAAACACATTTTCATTTTAGAAAGGAAAACAACTCATATTTATTTTTATATACTTAAAAAAGGCAAAATGCGTGCAATGCGAAGTTTAATTATAAAGCAAATTATTTACTATTTTCCTCATTGAGAAAATTCAATAGTATTAAAAAGGAAAACAATAATTAATTTTTTTAATTGAAACCGTGTGCCACATTAGCACTGTCAATAGATCATCTGTCAACGTGACACTTCAATTCTTATAGATGCATTTTAAAAAGATAAGCACTCTTTACTTTTAGAATTAAATTAAAATAATGAAATCAATTGTTTAATAAAAAAATTATTCATATTAAATAATTGAAATTTCTTTTTCAAATAAACGCGTCCCATAAAAATAGAAAAATCTTCCATTTTTCTTTAACTCGCCACAACATGAATTATGTAGAATTTATACCATAACGGTTGTGTGATTTTGGAATTAAGTTACAAAAAAAAATAATGAACAATTAATTTAATTACATTTTTTTGAACGACAATTAATTTAATTATAAATTTGTTTAATTAGTTTTTTTTTAAAGCGTGCGAATTAGGCATTGCTAACCTGGTAAAGTGCATAGTTGGCACTTCAAATTTTACAATATACAGATAGAGATTTGAAAATTGAGATTTATATAAAATAATAACTAAAATGTAATATTCAAAAATTAAAATATATATAGAAATTAATAATTCTCATTCTTCGGAATTAAATTAAAGGTATTGTAAGTTGTAACTTTTATCTCTTTTTACATTTACATAAATATATGTAACACTAAATATAAAAGAAGTAAAATAAAAAAAAATTAGAAATTAATATAAAAAAAAAAATACATATAAAAAGGGTAAAATACATATAAAAAACACTAAATAAGGAAAGCAACATAAATAAATAAGGACAATAATTAATACCTAAAAGTTAATGACATGACACTGTTACCTAAATACTTTACCTAGGTGGCACTCCTCTTATGACAATATTAATATATAGATTCCAAAAGGGTCTAATCATGTTTGGGCGCACTTACAAACAGTTTTAAGTTTAATCGTGAGAAAGCCAGTAATATTTATTTTCCTTTCATATCATATATATATATATAGGCAGCAATTCAGTCTCATCTGTCTCGTTTATAGCCCTTTGATGTGTATGTGTGTGTCATTATTTTGCTTTGGTTGATATGCGTGTGAATTATATTGCAATATCAACCAAAGCAAACAATGACACACACATATACACATCAATCATGTTCAGATCAATCACTGTACATGAATATTATTTTTTGAGTGTGCTACTTGTATTAAAATAACTTTGGGTTAGTACGAATATCATTTAAAAATATTTGTGTTCAATTCAAGGGTTTTGATTTAGTGGGAAGATATGTCCTTACCAATTTATCTTGGGTTCGAGATATCACATCACACCTCTATGATCTCTAATTTATGCTAAAAAAATTAAATTTAGAAATATACTATAAAAAATGATTGAGGATTGGACAAGTGGATAATGCATGTACATCCTAATGAATGTTGAAAAGGTGGGGAGAGAAACAAATTGTTTACAAATACATTTTTACTTGAATAAAACTTAGCAAACAAGCTCTCTATTTGACATATATTATTGCAAAGTGACCTTTGAATGTGTAGTTTAAACTTTAAACTTAGAGGGTAAAGAAAAGCAACAGGAAAGGTGATTGATTCTGGGTTTAGAAACAGGGAAAAGTTTGTTACTTCAATGAGATGGGTAGTTGAAAATTATTTAGGAAAAAAAATTGTTGTTAAAAAAACTGAACAAAAGATTCGCGGGTGTTAGTTTACAAATTTTTACACATCTTAATTCATTTTCAATTTTGGTCAAATCAATCACATTCACATATCTCGTGGAATTTATATGTACTATACACACTTCCACTATTCAATTTCATTCATTCTCTTTTCCATTTTACACAAAAGCCCATAAAAATGTATAAAAATTTACATCCTAACACCCAATGATATCAATCAATTCGAACATTAGGGGAATTAAGGAGTTTAATTAATTGCAGAGCACCAACTTCACTGTACATTTGTACCTAACGAAAGAAGAGGGCTAAAACACTACATAAGCTGCAGAAAGAGAAGGCAAAATTTGGATTGACAGTTGTAAAGTATTCTACTATAGTAACTAAGTAACGAATTTTGCACTATGCTCCACTTCATAAAATGGCTAGTTCTTCACGAACAAAACTAGCTCAGGTCAGGCTTGCACAGTTAGCATTTAGTAGCGTCACGTTTTCGCTGAATTAAATAGGGGCTAGTCTAATATACACTTCTACTCTCCTGCACGCGCTGTGGGCAGGAGGGCATGCCCACACCCAAAAAAAAAAAAAGAAAAAATTCATGTGGCCCCCACCGATCCCTCCATCATCAGGGGACAATTATGTATTATTCATCTTACCTAACATAGATACTAAAAAAAGAAAATCGGATGATGCAATGTCATGTGAAGGCACCACATGGGAGTGTTGGCATGGTTCCTTGCCCATGTTGTGGGTAGGAGAGCAGTGGCAGTCTAATATATCAAGGATATTCAAATCAGTCCTCCAAAAATCTTTATACCAATGTTTAGGACGTGTTTGGTTGGTCTTGATAAATTGGGTCTTTAACAAAGTAAACAATGGATTTTAACAAAGTAAACAATGGATTTTCAAATGTATAATTTTCTTCTAGCCCTGGTGAGAGAAATGAGTAAATGACTTATTTATTTTGGATTTTGGTAACAGCTAATAAGAAATGGACGTTACATGAAATAGCTTTTGTTTTTTTTTTGGGTTGGGGGGGGCGGGGGGGGGGGGGCTTAGCAAAATGTGATCCTTGTTAATTTTGCTACTAAGATTTATATAATCGTTTTGCGTGAAAATTATTTAAGAACAGTTCGGGGTGCCAATGTCGGAAAATCACTGAAGATTCAATGAACAAATTAAATAAAATTGTCATCAGCGTACGATTTTGGCATTTTTCGTGCCATAATGGAATGAAACTGGATTACTATTTGGGATCCAACTTCCAATCTTCTGTCTGAATGGTCACATATACTCAAATATATTGCACGGTGTCAACATCTCAATATCACCAAAATGTTCACCATGTTGAAAGCTCCTCCCTTCCCAAATGCATCATGAAACGGTAATGAATCACAAATGGTACAGTTGTTAGGGATTCCATATGTGACATCTACCTAATATTTAAGTCAGCCTTGTTCAAGTTCCTTCCCGGCCACATATAATATTCGTTTTGAAATTCAAAACCAGATTTAGATCCAACACGAAGAGAAGGAGCTCCAACAATTCGAAAAAATTTTTGGTAATACCCTAACCGCATGTCAAAGTTTTTTGCCATAAATTATGGAAAAAAACTTTAACTGGCGATCGCGGTATCGATATAAAATTTTCTCAATTGCTGGAGCAGTCATTCGTCATGCTGGACCTAAATCTGGTATCGGATTTTAAAACAAATATCGTATGTGATCGAAAAGAACTTTAAAAAAACTATAACTATGACGCTCCCAGAAACATTCGAACAACTCCCATATTTATGGACCAAAATATGGATGCACACATCATCAAATCTATGTAACCGTCCAAGTCAACAAAAGGTGACAAGGCATGCAAAAGGATAAAACGCAACGGAAAAAACACTCCCTCGGTCCCACTTCTTCGGCCTCGGGTGTTTCCCAACACAAACTAGGAAGGCTATTAGAAAAGCTAATCAGGCAAATAATTTTTTCAATTTACCTTTATTTAATGAGTCTATAAAGCTTTGAAGTAGCAAATGAACTTATAGATATAAAAATTGAGTAAGGGTATGATGCTAAATGAATAAAATTGTTACCGATCAATATAGAAGACCGAGGGAATGCAAAACTGCATTCATCAAGCAGAATAAACTATCCAGCAGGTATATCCAGGCCCATAAAACAGGAGACCAAAGCAAAAACAAAAGACCCAAACATGCAGCACAAAATTCATCCAGAGACTTATTCCCTTGATATTAATCATTAGAAGGACAAATGTTAAATTTTTTTTGTACAAGTGCAAGGGGTTCCACCTTAAAAGGTTAAGGTCTAAGGGGAGTAATCCTTGCACTTGTATTTATATTGGTTTTTTTTCTTTATTTCTACCGATGTGGGATTTTCCACTTTTTACTCTTTTCATCACGCCCCGCTCACGTGCAGGCGGGATCTTTCCAAGCCTTTGCACGTGAACCATCTTTTTCGGCTACCATTTTTGGCCGGGGTTGGCGAATCCGAGCATCGGTCCCGGGTCATCGCCCGCTCTGATACCATGTTAAATTTTTTTTTGTACAAGTGCAAGGAGTTCCACCTTAAAAGGTTAACCTCCAAGGGGAGTAATCCTTACACTTGTATTTATATTGGTTTTTTTTTCTTTACTTCTACCGATGTGGGATTTCCCACTTTTTACTCTTTTCATCGATCTATCAGCTTAAGCTTTTAGATCAGATGGTTCCATAACTTTAACATGGTATCAGAGCAGGTAGAGGTTCTGAGTTCGAATCTCACCGCCACCTATTTAAAAATGAATTGTGCATGTATTAGTCTTTGTTTGGGAAAAAATAAATCCCGCCTACACATGAGGGGGCGTGTTGAGGATAATAATTAAATAATCTAAATTGGAACCGATCTATCAGTTTAAGCTTTTAGATCAGATGGTTCCATAACTTTAACAAAAAATAAATTGTATAAACCTATCCGAACAAATAAAAATTCGAAATTTACTAGACGTGCACAGTCCATTTATCCAGTTTTCCCATTGCAAAATTAGGGTATGTTTGATTGGGTATTAAGTTGATATGCGCGGTATTCCGTGTAAAAATGTGTGGTTAATATTATTTTGAGAGATATGTGTGTGGTTGAAAATGAGTATAAGGTTATACAGAATTGCGTGCGATTAAATTTATAGTGGAAAGAACAAGCCCTAATCAACATGTTATGTCAAGCACCATGTAAATGTTGCATGTCTTCATTGAACAATAAAGAAAAAAAATCAAAAATAATAATAATAATAAGTTGCCGACCTTGACGAATCCCGTGCGTCAGTCAAGATTCGGTGCAAATTTTTTTATCTCCACAAATTCACCCTATGCATTTTGTAGATCGTCCTCTTGGGTCTCTTCATGTACTCCAGTAACAATATTAAAAACTCAAGAGGTGAAACATGGAATTGATGTCAATTCAACCATTCAAAACAACAATCAATATGAAACTTTCATCTAACCTCAATATTATAAAACAAATGGCTAATTATGTTCACACCACAAATATGACTTAAGGTACGATATTATAATTATTTCTGCTGGTAGTTTTCGACAACCACCACCACCACTAGCATAGTGGTGGTTTGGGGGAGGGGAGGTGGTGGAGTGGGGGTGGGTTGGATGGTGGGAAGGGTTTTTTAATTTGAAATTTTAATTATTTTATTTTATTTTATTATTTCGTTACATTCAATATATTTTTTACAATAATATATTCCGAATAAAATTGTATGTAGGTACAATAATCACATTTATTATTAACTATTGGTCAAAATCAAAATGTACATATCTCTGATACTAAAGAAAATTTTTGAAAGTTATAATATTAATGCGAACAAATGCTACTGTGTTGAAATTTTTTTATTAAACCTATTTAATTAGTATCAAATTGATCCGATAAAATTAATTATGGGCCAAAATAAATATATATAAAAAGATAAAAGATAAAATTATACAATTTAATTGAAAATTTGAACTAACGTAGCTACCTTTTTTATTTACGATTAAAAACGCACCAAACACACTTTGTTTTGGACCATTTGTGCAAAATTCCATTATTTTTTTATGGGTTTGCCCCTTAGGAAAAGGACAAAATACCAATATTTGAGGGTCATGCTTGCAACTAACGCCAATGATGGATGGAAATCATCTATTTGGACCATTTTCATACCAAAATATCTTTTTTGGGGACCATTTGAACTTTTTTTTTTGGACTAAAATCGCATTCAACCAACTTTTTTGGCCCATTTGCATCAATTTCCCTAAAAAAAAAAAACATAGTTGAATAGGAAAAAATCAATAACAAATATTTTGTTATTGATTAAAATTATCAATTATGACAATTGACAAGATATTTTTCTTACAATATAATGTTTTTGATCAAAATCTATAAACAATTATTGAAATTTATAATATCATATATGCTTCGTTATTTTTATTTTATGTAAATAAACCATCTTAACCATCTTGTGCATCGCATGGCGGCAAGACTAGTTGTAGCAGTAAGCAAAACCATCTTAGCCATCTTGTGAACCATCTTAGCCGTGTTGTGCATTGCATGGTGGCAGGGGCGGTCCTGTAGGTTGCTGGACCTGAGGCGAACATTAAAAAATTGGCCCTTTTATTTATTTATTTCTTTCCGTAAAACTAATATAAAGCAAGACACGAGACTCAACTAGGGTTATAATAAAAATTAGTCAAGTGCACAGTAATAAGCTAACAAAGAATAAAAAAAACGTAGTCAAAGCGCCAACGCCGAGGCCCAAGTACAGAGTCTGCGAGTCGTTGCTCTCTCCTTTTCTAAGTTTGCAATTGTTCCCTTTTTTCTCCTATTTGTTCTTTTATTAAATTTGAAAATAGTCTAAATATTTGAATAGATATTGCTAAAAAATGGGCCCAAATTTGTGAAACAAAAAATAGGCCTAAAAGTTTGGATTGAATATTTGAATTATTTTCTTGTTACTCTTAAAATTGGGCTTTAAAATTTAGTTGAATTCAAAAGTGGACGCTTCAATTAAAAAAAAATATATATAATAAACATCAAGTATAACGGATTAAAATGGGCCCCTCCGAGGAGTTGGGTCTGAGGCGATCGCCTCATCCGCCTCATTACAGGACCATCTCTGCATGGCGGCAATACTAGTTGTAGCAGTAAGCATAGTTAAAACTTTTTCATATAATTAAAATGTAGTATACATAACATAATTTATAGCGTGAATATAATTAGCCAAAATAAATCTACCCTAACCTAATTGGAAAAAACAAAGTAAATAGAAATAGAATATTCCATAACCCGGGTTGAGTCGAGTTCAGAATAGGCCCCTCGTGTCCCTTGTGTCCCTTGCCTTGGTCTAAGCTCAAATTCTCTCTTCCTGGGGTTTGTTCCCCATGATTTTGCACTCGAAGGGTCCATTAAATATGCAATAAATTGGTTTCCAAGCCCAACCAACACTATCAAACATTGTAAGATTCGGGCCAAGCAGATGACCAAGCTGTCTACCAACTGGTCACACAAAAAGTGCTTGTTTTGACCATTTTTCTGTTCCATCTCCGCCTACTCAATTGGGCGATTGCACATTCCTTATTGTATTTTCTTCATTATGGTCCTCGGACTTTGATCGTACCATCCAACAAGGGGTTTAACTTTGAAATTGTTTTCTTTGTGTTTGAACTTTGGTGTGTATGATTGGATTTCAATTGGACTTTTGATTCCAAAGACCCAGACAGCTCTCTTGCTAGGATCTTGGAACATAAAAAGTGGCATGTAATGTAACAACCCCACTTTTCAAATGATGTTTTAAGATGCCAATACAATTTCAATTTTGCAACAAAGGGAATGGATACATGCACAATCGCTTGATACCTTGTAACTGTTGAAATAGATAAATTTGTAATCGTCAGTAGCTACAAAAATTTTACTCGAGATTCTTTCCGATGAATTTGCAATCATTTTAAATGAATTTCATTTGAAAAAAAAGGGGTTCACTTTGTTAATATTCAGTGGTAGAGCCCGACTTTATTACATTGGTATGCATGACATTATTTGCAACAAAAAATTAAAACCACAAAATATTAGATTAAAAAAACTCTAATACCTTATTACAATTGTACCATATGCCGTTTTATATTTCAATAACGTTGTACAATTACATCGTTATCAATGGTATCAAAACATCCTTCTCAATTTACTCAATCAAACTATCATTTAACATTTATCCCTAATTCTATTGTGCCATTTATCCCCAACATCCGACCTTAATAGTGTCGGATGTTGAGACTTTAATGCGCAACAAACTTGCAGCATAACAACATTCATTAAGGCCTTGTTATCCCCATATTAAATTTGAATTACTCGAATTACATATTAGATATATAGTTTAAAATTAGAAAAAAATATAAAATAATTATATGAGTGGTTGAAAATAATAAGAGAAAAAAATTAGTGAAATTTAATATGGGAAGAAAAAAATATTAAAAAACATATAATATAATTTTATGAGTGGTTGAAAATAATAAGAGAAAAAAATTAGTGAAATTTAATATGGGAAGAACAAGGGCTAAGATTGATTTGAATCCCGAAAATCATGCACAACTTATTATGACTTTTCTTTTTTTTAATCTAATTTAATCTTTTTCAGAATTGATTTAAATATTATGAGTTTAAATTTTGAATAATTCTTGATAGACATTGTATATTAAGAATAATTCTAAATAAGCATTGATTTAAATATGATATATTAGATGATTTAAAATATATTTATTTATATGAATGTAATAAAGGTATTATTATTGTAACTGTAAACAAATTCTGATAATTGATTCGATTTATTTTTCTATGAAAATTGTGATTTTCTATATTCTCTAACCTCACGTTTTCTATTATAAAATTTATATTTTGCTTCCTCAAACAATTTGTATTTACATGTACCTACACCAGTCCAAGTATTTTTTTCTCTTTTCAAAAATAATTTTCAAGTAACTCTATCTGCAATTAGTGTTTTCCCCCCTTTTTCTTTCCTTTCCTTTCTTTTTTTTTTTTCTTTTTGAGAACTGAGAATACGTGTTGTTAAATAGTATATAAAATTGTGGATCTTATAAACTTTGCTGTTAAAAATGCAATTTAGGAATGAATAATAAAAATAACTGAACTTCTATTAACAAAAAATAAGTAAATACAAAAAATAAAAATAACTTAACCAAACAAACTCCTATAACTCATTTCATATACTCTTTTGAAAAATTTACTACATAGACAAGGTTTTAAATTTAAATTATAGGATAAACCATCCTAATTATAATTTACAGAAATATCAAAAATTTCAGAATAACATGATAAAAATACCCCCGCAATAATTTCAAAATCAGTATATTGCGCAACGAAATCATTATAAATAAAAGCATAATGGCAACAAAGTCGTCATTTGACCAAGGGTAAATTTCGTCTCCCATTTATAAAAGTTGACATCCTTATAAATATTAATAAATATATGATAAATTAGTAATTACAATTAAAAAAGTTGACAATCAAATAAATCTCTCTAATCTTTTTTGAAAGAAAAGAAATCTTTTATGATAATATATCACTAATGCTCTCCTCCCCATATGGGGAGGAGTTATTCTCCCCAACTGCCATATAGCAACAGATGGAGTAAACACATTATCAGGAACTGGACCCAATTATTGATGTGTTCTCCCCATCTGTTGATACATGATAAATGGGGAGAATCCCCATATGAGAATGAGATCATTAGTGGATAATATATATAAACTTAAAAGATAAAGATTCTTTATGAAGTCACACAGGTTATCGGTCACAAACTATAGGCCACGTAGCTTGTGTCCTGGTAGGACATATATAATTTATTTATTTCTTAATCTATGGATATTTATTAATCAAACAAGTTGAAAGCGCATTAAAAAAAGTAGGTGAAAATGATGTCGAAGAAAATGATTTTAAAAATAAGTTGAAGCAAACATAGGTTTAGTCTTGAATCAAAATAATACATTTTGAATGGAGATTAGACAAATTAGTTTTCAAATATGTGATTAAAAAGTAAAAAAAAAAAAAAAAGTAAATTGCAGCCAAAGTCCCTAGCCTTTGAAGGGTGTTATGATAGGTCCTCAACATTCAAAGTGTCGCATTCACATTCTCAAACCCTTCAAACATTTGCAAGGGAGACCCTTTTGCCAAAACACCCAAAAAAATGATCGTTAATTTTGATATTCAGTTGGTCAAAATATTGTAAAATAACAAAAATGCCCCCTCTAATCAATAAAAAACAATTTCACTTTAATGCATAAATTTTAGGTATGTGCAAATTAGTCATAAATATTTTTAAATTGTACAATTAAATTGTACAATTTTAACTTAAATTTTTTGTATATCTCCATTTCAACTCATAATTAAAATTATCAAATTTATTGAACTAGGTTGATCATGATTACATAATTTTTATCGATAATTTTTCATGCAATAGCACGTATTTCCTTATAACTTTTTCAAAATTTGTTTTGTATTAAGGACGAACTAACAATTAATAATTAATATTATTAATATATCGTTATAAATATATAGCTTAGATATTAACAAAAATACACCAAATGTGACAAAAAATGTAGAAGTAAAATAAAATAAGTTTTTTCAAAAAATGTAAGCAAAAAAGTAGAGATAAAATACAATCGAACTGTATTCAGGAAAGACAAAGAAAAAAAATGAAACACCCGACCCAACCCAACCATCCCCATAATGACGCGTCCCTCCTCCAAATTATTTCTCATAACTTGATATGTAGCGTGCACCAACGATGAATGTCAACTAAGTGCCGGATCCACCGCCAAGGCAAGCTATAACTACCCTATAACTGCGTGATTTTATCTGAACTTAATTAATGAAAAGATTTTGTATGAATTTTGACAGAATTTCCTCTGTATTGCGGACATATCCATCTTGTAAGGATTTATTGCAAGCTCAAATCAATCATCACAAAATAGCACAAATCCTTTTTCAATATCCCAATATCAAAATCAAGACAAATAACATCCACTGTTATCCAACATCGATGTAATTTCCCAAAACTCGAATGAAAATAATGTTTGAAAACAATTAATTGAGTGAACTGGCAAATAAACCCCAAAAGAAAAGCTTTCTCTAAAAATGAATGCAAGGTTCCCACTTTATGCTCATAAATGAATAAATGAATGAACCATACTACCTAAACTGAAAAGTAATGGTGGTGATGGTCAACAGACGATCCAAGCTTACGCTCAACTGCTTCTTAAATAGAAAAATATTAGAAAAATACGTAAATTTTGTAACTCAGTAAGTGGATAAGTTCACAAATATATATAATTTTTCATCTAAGACACCATTGTGAAATTTCTTTATAATTAAATGCATAAATACGATAAATAATTTGGAAATCATTTGAGTTTTCAATAATACTCATAGTTGAATTGCTAAAACTAAATAACTGTGATCATGCTATTGCAAATGGATTCTTCTTTCTGAAACTAAATTCTGCAACTAAAATCGATCTACTAAAAAATAGTACCAAAACTACTAATAAACAACAACACACTTGTGTCTAGTATTCTCGATGCATGCGGTGTGTTACTCAACATCTGATCTGAATCTTTGGTCATACGCTTACAGAGCAAGCCTCAAAGGCTAAGCATCACTGTACACGGCCCAAAGCCTATGTGTGCACAAAAGTGGATCTCAAAGACTTCTGTAATTTTGGTCATGCATCGTGGAACACATCACAATAGTGCAGAGCAGGTAAAACTAACAATGTACTTTCTATTGGTTTTAAAAAAAATAATTACATAATCTTTTCAAAATGCTATTTAATATAGCATATAACTTTTGAAATATTTACTCACAACAAACATATAATTATAAACTTTAGAGAAGCATACTAAAATTTAAAACTTGCTACTTTAAGAAAAATATAGTTTTTCATTCACAGGATTGCGAACTGTTCCTAACCCAACTGGTAGGCCTTTCCAATTGCCACATCACCACCTAAGATAGCAATAAACGATCTAATTAATATTTCCATTTACTAGTTTTAAATATAGAATATACATTCATCTTAGTTTCGACTCTCAAGCAACAAATTCTACTTATTTTCAGCGTCCCGATAGCTGCCCCCTATTTAATTCGACCCCTTCTTACAATTTCCCCCATGATTGAGTCTCATATCTGGCTTTTATTTGCTTATACGCATAAAATTAGAAACATCAGCAATACATTCATGTAGGATCCTATTCATCTTTCCATAATAAGCTTCAATAACTCCAATTCTAATTCAACACAATTACCCCCACACAATCGAGTTTGAATTTCATCCGAACTACCATTTTACTCAACTAATTCCAATAACATCAATCTCCATTCTAAATAACATCATTCCCTTTTGATAATATTCATAACAGGATTTAATTAATCCAAAAAAACAGATGATTTTCGAACTCTTGATGATTTGTAGCAAACCCTAAAATTAATTTTACTAATTACCTCAAATTATAGGGAAAAATTTAAGAAATTAGGCTTACTACCCGAATCCACAAGGACCACAACGGAACCACTCTTCATTCTTCTTTTCTTTTCCCTTTTCTCTTTCCTCATTTTTCCTTCATTCTTGGCGCCACGCTCTGTTCTTAGTTCCTTTTCTACAGAAACATGAAAAGGGTTCGGGGGTTTAAAGGCTTGTTTGGTTGATGTTTAATAACATTTGCAACTAAAGTCCTCATTCGTATTTAAGCAGTTTAAGTTGGTGTTGAAGAACTTATTTTAAGCCACTAACCCATGAACTTCTAATTAAATCAATTAAGTTCATAAACTTTCAATTGGCCTAGTTAAACTCTTTTAAAATTTTGATTTTGACCCGTAATTATCGGCTTTAACCAAGTAGTAGTTAAAATTTAAATACGTGAAAATTTGGATTGTAACACATAACCTTAAACCCCAAATTGATTGACTGGGGAGAGGGTTTTCTTGAATTCTTCCCTGTTAGTAAAGTTGACGATAGCCCCTGGTTGATCAATTTGGAATGGGTCGTAACAACCCACCCTAATAATAATTTTTATTAATTAATCAATGTTAAAAATAAATATAAACTACATAGTACATGAGCATCTCTAATGTGAGAATGTGCATGATGCACATATAGCATTAGTGAAAGAGAAGCTTAAAATTTCATACATTGGCATTCTCTTTCTTCCTTTCCATATTTTGCCTCTTTTTGCTCACTATTTTTCATATTCTATTCAACACTTTCTACAACACACAACCCACCCACTTGAAAATTTCAACTTATTTTTTATTAAATGCTAACATTACATTTTGTTATTTTTTCAAACATCTTACATCGTTTTCTGCATGCTAAAAGTTGAAAATAGCCAAAAGACATTCTCGAATTTCAAATTTATATTAGTACATTCAAATGTCAAAAAAATTTTTTAATCTACGTTAGTCACCATCATCACGGTACTGCCATTTTCTCTGCCACCAGCCCACCACCATTTTAGTGGTGTCACCATCTCGGCTACCATAGTTTTTGTTGGGACCAACAAGGACTAAGTTTAGATTCACTCGCTGGAAAAATGGACGTGGTTTGGCATCAAACAGAACTAGGATGTTTGTCGATCATGAACGAAGTGAACAAGCATGGTTCGCTATTAATGGCAAGCTAGCAAATTGGTTTACCATCAATGGTGAACCAGATTTTGGCTTGTTGGGACAAGATTTGATTCGCGACCAGTGAACTAGTTTTTGCTTCGCCATTAATGGAAGTTTGTTGGTGTCTGTAAAAAAGAAATGATAAAAGTATGGGTGTGGTGTGGGGTGGGTTATTAGCGAAAATGTTCAAAAACCATCGAGTGATTTTTAAGTATGGAACCATCGGACCATACTTCCTGCACATAATAGAGTTTGCTGATCATGTAAATTTCTCATGTTCTATTTGTACTTCGTTTTCTATTTTGAGTTTTTATTTAATTTTTAAATTTTAGTGTTTGTTTTGAAAAAATTGAAAATGTGTTTAGTTGTTTTAAAAATTATTTCTCAAACAAAGAAAATTAGAAAACGCATTTGTCGTGAAATATCTGGAAAATGAAAATTTAATACAATAAAAAATACATAGCAATCCCATTTTAAAGAAAAAGATCACATAATAGTCATAAACTTTTTAAATTGTACAATTTAGTGACTATCATAAACCTACGCCCCCAATTACCCCAGGAAGTTTCCGGCCCCATCAAGCGGTTTTTAAGTATGGAACCATCGAACCATTTTGACGGTCTATTCGACCTCCATTTTGAAATCCGGGACCAGATGCTAAAAATATTGCCAAAATTTTGACCGATGGTCATGGCGGCTACGGTGTTGCCAAAAAAATTCTAAAAATTCCTGGCACTCCCTCTCGCCGTGCTGATTTCAGATCTGGTCTCGGATTTCAAAATGGATGTCAAATGGACCGTCAAAATGGTTCGATGGTTCCAAACTTAATAACTGCTCGATGGTTTTTGAACATTTTCGCTATTATGTGATATACAAAAAATCAAGCATATAATTTAATTACAAATATGTCATTAATTTAAAGTGTCCAAACAAAAAATGCCCTTAAGTAATGGAACAAACCCCACACCAGTCCATCCAAACCAGTGCCCTTAATGCCCCTAAGTTCCTAGTTCGCTATCGAAGAACCAAACTGTCTGGTTTGCGGACAACGATCCATTGGTTGTTGGTTTATAAGTAGCAATTCCAAGCAATAATGGCTGTTGTTTTGCAACCAGCAGCCTGAGTCAATATCGACTCACCTCTATCTGTCTTTCATGCTTTATTTTTTTGGCCTTTGTTAAAGGAAATTGGGACTCATAACTGGTTTTTCATTTTGTTTTTTACCATCTCCTTTCACCGGTGGAGTTGTTTTATTTCGTCGTCACTAGTAATAGTCGGCAGAGAATATAAATCCCACTAGAGAAGATGAATTACGCTCGTAGTGAGGATGCGGGTAAAATGGTCCAACAACTTGAAATTTTGATATTCTTAAAATTTGCAAAAGCAATTGACAAATCGGTAATTTGCACTTGGGAATTTAGAAAATGAAGCCATTTTTCAATATCGTTAATTTGATTTGTAAAAGAAACCACATGTGATTTATAAGAAACCATATAAAACCACAAGTAATTTCTTAAAAAGTATTTGCAGGAGATTGGAAATTTTTCATTGCTAAGGGCATGTTCTTTGCACAACATTTTTTTTACTGAAAATCTGTTTGATTGATTAAAATTTTCTTTAAAAAAATCAAATTAAGAAAAAAGTTTTCCTCCTTTTTTGTTTGAAAGGAAAACTTTTCATGAAAAATATTTTCCATGTACAATAATTTAATACACAAATGAGTCATTTTTCATGGAAAATCTAATCCAAATGGAAGGTAGAAAAATATTCTCTCGAAAATCCAAATGAAAGAAAATATTTTCTAAGAATGCAATCAAACATACCCTAATTTTCACTAATTTTTCTTTCTCATCATTTTTAACAATTCATATAATTATTTTATATTTTTTTCAATTTTCAACTAAGGTAGGCATTAGTTAGTCGGTTCGGTTTTTCTACTTGAATCGAAACCGATTGACCAATAGTCAATTTTTTGGATTTCAAACTGAACTGACCGGTTCGGTAAACCGAAACTGATTTGATCGGTTTTTTGGTTTTTCCCCCTTTTTTTAAATGATCGATTTTTCAGTTTGGTGTAAATCAAACCGAAAACTGAACCGATTGACCAAAAAAAGGGAACCAAACAAACTCAGTGCGGTCGGTTTCGGTCAGTTGGTCGCTTTGCTAGTTTAAATGCCCAGCTAGTGATGGCAGAAAAATCTGATCCAATCTAAATCCGATGGATATCCGATCCGAATGGAGTAATTTTTTGCCGATCCGACGATCCGTGGATCGGCCGATCTGAAACAGATTTGGATTTCGATCGGATCACGCTTGATCCGATCCGATCCAAATTGATTTTTTATTTTTTAGTTTTTATTTTATTTTTATTATTTTTTATTTTTTTATAAAAACCTATACCAATATGGATCGTATTTGAATTCTTTTTCTTGATCCGATCCGATCTTATCCTAATCCAATCCGACGAATTTGGATTTAGATCGGGGTAATTGATTTAGATTTGGATTTGGATTAGACCGATTCGATCCGAACCCGATCCATTGTCAACACTATGCCCAACCCTATTTTCAACTATAGGGCTAACACGTGGTTCGAAAGAATCTGTATTTTCACTAAGGACGTGTTTGATTGCAAAACTAGAAATGGTTGGAAGGAAAATATTTTTTGGGTAAATAAATTTCGAGAATGGGTTTTACATGGAAAATGGTAGTTGTAGGTATTTGATTGCATTAATTTATAAGTTTGAAAATAGTATTTTTTTCCCATATTTTTGTATTTTTTTCCCATAAAATTTGATCATTTTCCTTATATTTATGGTTAAAATAAATTATACATTCAAAAAAAATGTGGCTAACTTTTTCCTAGAAAACCAAATCCAAGCAAAAGTAAAGAAAATGAATTCCTTGTAAAGCTGGAAAACTGGTCACATGAGGAAAGAGTCAGAAAATGTTTTCCGAGCAAATAATGGCAATCAAATGGACTAAAACCTGGAAAAAGGAAGCAAATTTTGGTTTTTCCTGGAAGACATGAAGAATCAAACACACCCTAAAATTAGTGTGAAGAATAAGCCTTAAATCAGTGAATCAACCCTAGAACCGTAGCCTTGATTTTTTTATTTTTTATTTTTACAAAAATAAAAATTTACCCAAAGTAAAACCCCTTTACTCTCCCCGATGCGGCAGTTTGTTCTGACACCAAGGGCGTGGGTTCCAAGTTGCTGCATCGTCACCAAAGCAAATTCACTTTCTTGTTTTTTTTTTTTTTTTTTGGGTACAAAGCAAAGCAAAGTAAAGCAAAGCAAAGCAAATTCACTTTTTGCCATTCATTCAAACTGATTTCTCACCAACCCACCACCACTCTGCCCCTGAGACCGCCACTTTCCGCCCTGGAAAACTCAAACTGCACCCGCAAAATTCATCAGCCTAGAAGAAGCAAGAGAATGGAGACGACTTAAACAAAGCAGCCCACATGAACTGAAACCCGGAAGATAAAGCAAAAGCCCATTTTCTTTGTAACTCCGTATGGATAATATTTGTACCCCTCGTATGTCGTTTGAATTGATTATCCAAATTTAAACACACTTCTATCTTACATAAAACTTTTACAGCTAGGTAAATCCTAGCCACCACTTCGTAGTAATCTCATCTCCCCTGTAATTTCTCTCTCTATATATATATTTACACTCCTCACTCATTCCGCCTCTGTTTTTATAAATAAAATATATATACACGGATACTTACACCCCAGTGGAGTTGAGTCTTCGAAAACTTCTCTCTGTAGAGGAGAAGGTACTAGAACAATGGATATACACGAGGCTACAGAAACAGTGATGTCAAGAATCCGCAGTTTGGATCCAGAAAACGCTACCAAAATCATGGGTTTCATACTGTTGCAAGAAGAGGGAGAGAAGGAGATGATTAGATTAGCTTTTAGCCCCGAATCGTACTTGGTCTCTTACATCAACAGAGCAAAAGCCTTTTTGAAACACTCTCTGAGTAACCCTTCATCTAATTCTAACCCTTCAACTCCTCTGTCAACTGTTATCAGGCCAAACAATCCTCCATTACTCCAAATTCCATCGAGAATTTTGGGTCCAAGCAGCGGGCTTCACTTAAAGTATCACTCCTCTTCTCCGGTTGCAGGATTTTCGAATAGTCCTAGAAATATTTCGAGTAGTACTAATTTTAGTGACAGTAACGGGGGTTTAGGTTTATCGAGATCTTCACTCTCTTCGAGCCTTTATGGCGGGGACGATGATTCTGGAGTTGAAATGATAATGGGTCCAACTGCGAGGAGGGATTCTCTGTTTTTCCCTGATGCTGAAAATGGAAGCAATATTGCTTCACCCCACTTGCATCCATTTCACAGGAGAAGTTATTCAGTAAATGATGCCTCTTTTCTTGACAGTGTAGAAGATGAAAATGGTGGGTGGAAGCCTTGTTTGTTCTATGCTAAAGGATTTTGCAAGAATGGCAGCAATTGCAAGTTCTTGCACAGTGGAGCAAATGAAATGGGGTCTCCGAGTAATATTGATTTGGGGTTTCATGAATATATGAAATTAAAGGCCATTCAAGAGCAGAAGTTGGCATTAATGGCTTCTAGAGGTCACAATCCTTTTGCTTACAACAAAGGCATCGACTTTCTGAATGAGAATCAAAGGTTTTTTTATGGAAATCACCTATTTTTCAACTTTATCTAACATTTGCCATTTTTAAAGTGAATTTGTGCCATGTTTGCTTTTGGTTTTGATTCTGGGTATTTCTTGATTCTTCTGATTATCTCATTCGCCTTTTTTGTCTACTTTGTGTGCATAAATATTGGCTTTTGACTGCTTAATTTGGGATAGATTCTTCTTTTACTTCTTTAATGATTTTATTTTCTATCCATTGCATGTTTCATATGGACAAGTACAGTATATTGGAGCAAGTGGGGGCTCTTAATTTTAGACAGTTGAGAATGGAATATCGATTAGCCAATTCTATGGTTTCTGACTTGTATTAATTAGGACAACATTTTTTTGTGGGGTTCTTGTGCTTCAAGTTTCAACTAGTCCTTTGTGATATCTCATATCGGCTACACGTTCATTATAGATCTGCTGTGGCTGCATTGACAATGGGCGAAGAATTCAACAGATTAGGACGATCCCTATCTGATAGGATCAATTATCCTGCAATGGGATCGATAGAAAGTGCGAATTCAAGCTCCCGACAAATTTATTTGACATTCCCGGCCGATAGTAATTTCAAGGAGGAAGATGTTTCAAATTACTTCAGGTTAGTGATTTGTCGATTCTAGAGATGTTGATTCTTGAAATTGCAAGTAAACTGTGTACTGTCACTTTTAAATCAGTGGCTATCAAATGTCCAACATGTTTGTTTTACAACTTGTTGTACATCTTTGTTGTACCAATAACATTTTCCTTGTTCTAATATGATTCTGTTTATAGTATGTATGGACCAGTGCAAGATGTTAGAATCCCATACCAGCAGCAGAGAATGTTTGGATTTGTAACATTTGCCCACCCGGAGACAGTGAAGCTTATCTTGGAAAAAGGAAACCCTCATTTCATATGCAACTGTCGCGTCCTTGTTAAACCCTACAAAGAAAAAGGGAAACTCATGGATAGGTACCATTATCGTTCTATATCTTCACTTAGTCGACCACATTTATAGTTCTATTCTGTTATTGTTACAAATCATGCAATTTACAGGAAACAACATTTGGATAGAGAAGAGTATATGGCCTGTTCAAGCCCACCACCGCGGCTTGCCTCAAGAGAGGATTTTGATCTTCCTTTGGGGTCTAAATTCTTTTACAATGCACAAGAGATGATGCAGAGAAGAAAACTCGAGGAGCGTGAGGCTGAGTTACAGCATATCATTGAACAAGAAGGCAGATGGTTGATGAATTTGCAACTCATGGACAATAAAAATCAGCTCTATAATCATCAAATGATGTCAAGCCTGTCAGGGGCTCTCCCAGCTTCGTATGTACAGTCTCAGCTTCGGAAAATAAATAGTGTTGTTCTTCCATCTGATGGCGTAAATCAAGAAATGCAAGGTCAGTTCATTGGAATTTGTATGTAAGATTTCATTTTTCTTTAAAGTAACTTGTTTGACAAATATATTTAGTGTCTCAGTTAATAACGAGTGACAACTTACATCTGTTTGTTGTAGAGATAAACCGAAAACAGGAAAAAGTTTCTTCTGATGAGAAGTTGCTAACCAAGTCTACTGAAAATGAAAATAAGGAGATTTCAAGTACTGAAGTCTCCAATCTCCCAGACAGGTATATTAACTCGATGCTATACTAAAATGGAAAAGTTTCTAGTACTCCTTAGTACCCGGTGTGGGACCCTATGTGTAGGTGACCTATTCTGATTAGGTTGAAGTAGAGTACTAGAAATTTTTCCAAAGATAAGCTTATCCACCCGAACATTCTTTACGTGAATGCGTACAACTTTTGTTGCAAGCAGCTCTGAGCATGCCCTTCGCGACAAACCCATCTCCCAGAGTAATTCATCGAAAGAAGCTATCACCAAGACCATATCAACTACAACGCCCAACAACATCCCGAAAACTTCCCAGCAGTTAGGCCATGAGCATGGTTTCTAGTAAAGTATAGTTACTTGGAAATGTCCAGGTATACAGTGCACTGTCAATTCTCCTTCTCTTCGTAAATTTTGACTTTTTAGTAACCATCTTGTTTACTTTCTGTTGAAGAAGCCATGGAAATGTAGGTGTTAGCGCAAAGCATAACTAGCAAGGAAGGTTAGCGTAGATAGGTACGAGTATCTATCAATACTAATGGTACTTGTAACGTATCTCCGTAATTTGCTCTTTTCCTTTTTAAAAAAAAAAAATTTTTTTGCATGCTTTAATCCTTTTTGATTGATGTGCATGCAGGAAATTCGAGTAGCATATGTAAGGAAGTAGAGAGTTCTGTAGTTGCTGTATAGCGAACCATAGTGACAGAAGAAAATGTCTGCAAGGAATACATAGATACATAAGGCATAGGTAAATGAAAGATGAACTAATTCCGGGCTCCTTAGAGTGGGTTGTTTCTTGTTTACTTTTGTGTAACCAAACGAAACGAAGACAGTAGCAACTTTTTTGCGTTATGGTAGCTATTACCTTTCTTTTCTTTTCACCTTCTCTTCATCCACTATCGTTTATGAGTTTATCTTGTAGTACTTAATGAACATGAAACAAGGCAAAGAGACTCATGTATGGAGGGGTGGGATCGAAAATTTTCCAGTACCCGCACTGGTTGACTGGTTGTACCCGCAAATTGTTTTGTAAAAGAAAACATGTGGTTTCTTTTGTAAATCAAATTTACGGGTATAACCTGCGGGCATGGGAAAAGTGGTTGGGTAAAGTTGAGATGCATTGGTGTGTGGGGGCCACGCAGTCCAGAGGCTCACATGGGTGCTGACACTCTTCCTAGTGTATGAGGGTACAAAAAACACTCCCTGCAGTTTGTGGCCCTTTCTTAATCAGATTTTAGCATATGCATTTGGCCTGTTGTTTTTATGGATTCTGCTGCCTTTTTCTGGTCTAACATAACATGGACTCTTCTCTTTTTATATATTATGAGACTTTTCTCATGTGCTTCTCTTTGATTCTTCACGTAAATCTTATCTTATATGAAATCTTGTCCTTTTACAACATTTATAGATTGCTAAACGGACAAGTTTGTATACAAGTTGGGTTAAAAATTTTGATATGTTGTTCCATCGGAATTGGCATAAATCCTCCGAGTTGATCCTCTTGGGCACGTGAAATTTCTACTTCAGTTTTTCAGAGTCCACTAGTCGAAATACAACTATGTGTGAGGCTAATGATCTAATAATACTTTGAACGGGTGGACGTCACTTGGGTGATCGCATGTGGGCGGATTGGCGCCATCTGCTTTTCCCTCCAATTAGGAGAACACGTGATGCCTATTCGCCCACATGTAAGTACCATATATTGCTCCGAGCTTCTTATGTTCCTCATGCTGGGAGAATTTTTCTCCCAACACGGGCCCCACCCACACTCAACCCTCCCGTCCCCCCCGGGGGGGGGGGCACTTTCCCAGGGCTGGGAATATAAACAAGCTCCATATTGCTCACATGTGGGCAACATATTTTTTGTATTGTGGGTGAGGATTGTGATGAAATGTTGTAATTGTATTTCACGAGTAATGATATGTTCCCATAGGTCAACGAGGGAGCGCAAGCCATCTGCACTTATTGTCGCATGTCAGTTTATCATGATGAAATGACATTATCGTATCATTATTTTGAGTTGGTAAATAATGATGTAACAATGTCATACATTATCCTTTGGAATGATGTAAATTTTGCCAAGAGTGGCGAGAGGAGATCATTTTTCTGTGTTTCACGTAGTTTATTCAGGTCGATTGAGTTGATCTATACTTTTCAATTGTCAATAACATGTGCCCCGCTGAGCGTTATGTGTCCACACATGAATCTCAGTGATCACCGATGGGCGGTATGTATCCACATATGAATCTCCCTAATCCTATGAGACATATGTGGACAAAATACTATACTATTTTAACACTCGTAGTCGGTGCCCTTTTCGCGGAAGGTAAAGAGGGAGGCGTGCAAGTCATTGTTTAATTTGGATACTTTTGTAAATTACGATGCAACATCTAAATATCTGATGGATCAAATGCCACGTGACAAAAGATTGGTCAATGGGTATAAATTATAAATAACCATTTGAAATTGAGAGGGTATTAGCGGATGAGTTTTAATGTATTTTTATGATTAGGAAGAGAGAGAATGAGTAAAGTTGGATGGTGGAGATTTAATGAGTTGGGAGATATATGAATGTGATTTATTTGATTAAATTTGAAATTTAAAAAAAATATATTAAAATACATTTTTTATTTTATGCTAACACCCCCTGAGATCTTTAAATGAGCGTATTATTCATTTATTGGGTGATGATAACATATTCATATTTTTATCATTTACAATATCTCTTTTTTATTTCATCAAAATATATCTTATCAACCGTGTTACTTAAAAATATTTATTATTATTGTCTATTCTGAATTACTCGATTGCTAGCACACGTTGAAGGCATTATTTTATTTTATTTTATTTTTTTTAAATAGGTCACGTTGAAGGCTTTAAAGCATTATAAAAATAATAGTATGGTTTATTGCATTTGCAGCTCATGACATATTTTCATATGGGTAAAATGAAGTTGGAGTCCCAACTTTGGGATCGAGTAACGATTATGTCTTGAACCTTTCAACCCTAACATTTGCAGTCCTCGACCTTCGATCGCATGCATTTGAAGTTCTTTTTTACAAGACCAATTTAATGTGTATGTTAAGTTGATAACATGGCTCATATAGTCAACTTGAAAATGGCAAAGAGGTCCATTGGACATGTCATCTTTCCACCTAAACTATTTTTTCAAAATTTATGAAATATTATAACTAAGAAAAATGACCTAGTTATTTTTTAAAAAAAAACTAAGAAAAATACATTTATTTCTTTTGCGTTGTTAAAAAAAAAATAATAAAAATAAAAAAGAAAAAGAAAAAAAGAAAAGAAAAATACATAAATTTTGTTAAAATAAGTGAGACGGGAAGATGATAAAGCCAGCTGGCATTTTTTCTGTTTCTCAAGTTGGTCCCGTAAGTTGCATCTGTCAATTTAGCACTTGCGCTTGAAGGACTTAAATGTATGTACTTCTGTAGGTAGAGACGCGCGTGTGATTTGCTCATAACATTCTTAACTTGTCAAAAAAAAAAAAAAAAAAAAAGTGACTATATGTAATTGAGACGGGGGAGCATCTTTTTTTTTTTTTTTTTTCCTAATAATTAATTTGATTTGAGTATGCAATACAAATAATTTTTCATGTAAATATGTAATCAATATTAATTTGTGGACGAAACTTAATAGAAAAACTAGCTTGAAGACCAATATTCACTCACTTCATATGGAATAGGGGTCAATTTACTACATCTCATATAAATCATAATCTATTGTAAAGATCAAGGACTGCTCTAATCCATTTCATGATACGATGGAACAACATCGATGTTACCAAACTGTCGCAAATAAGGTCCAATTTTCTCAGTTAAAAATGGTGTAGGCAAACCGTAATCTGCATTTAAAAATGATTTGAAAATGCAACGTTCCTCATCAAGTGCAATAGGTAGTTCACTGAGGATTCGTGTCCTCTTACTCCTTCCGCCCCATAAAGACATTCATGAAAAAGTAACATAAAGACATTTTAACTTTTATACGAATTAAGAAAGATCAATTAATATTCTTGAAAAAGTAACATTAATGAATATTTTATATAATAGACTCTTTTAAATATTTATTATTCCATTTTAATTGTTCTCATATATTGATAACAATGCATATTAAATCAGGACATAAATAACAACTAATAAATGAACTAAGAAAATAAGACTATAATTTGGGACAAATAAAAAAGAAAAATAGGAATATGATCAACTTGACCATACATAATTACAGTCAGAGGTCGAAGATTGAAACCTAGTAAATTGAGGACAATTGTGCCTCGAGCAGTGTTTAATTAATTTGTTTAACTAGAAGTTGCAAGGCCGGCATGTTTTGTTGTGAGGGAGAAATAATCTTTCGATTCTTGGTTCTAGTATTAAGATAGATTTGTTAATGTCTGCAATGTTCCAACACCATCGAATACACATTTGTCAATGTGTATTTAATTTTCTTTTATTTATCTAGAGTATTCATCTTTAATCTATATTATTTATTTATATCATATCATATCATATCATATCATACTATATTAAAAAGTGTGGATGTGTGGAAATCTTTTGATTTCCAATAATATCCCCACTAATATTTTATTTGGTCTAAAATATCCTTATTAAAGAAATATATTTAATTATATAGATAATAATTAATGAGTGACTCTTCATATTATAATTACATTAAAGAAATTAAACTACATACAAATATTCTAATACATTTTGATTTTATTCAATATAAAAATGATGATTAATAACTAGAAATCTTTTACAAAGTCATGTAGTAGTATGATAATCGTTTAATTTAAAAATATGTCACAAATATTTTTGTAGTTCAATAATTGAAAAAAAATTACATAACTAATTTTCAAGTGATTTTTAAAATTACTTTGATTTGATCACAATACAAATATTTCAATAGATAATGTATTTTTATTCAATGTGTATAATTTAAAAATATATATTGATCATTTTTTTCTATAATATCTTTCACAATTTTCTAATTAGGATATCATGCTTGCATAGTTTTAAAATTAGATTGGTATCATATTTAATCAACTTTAATATATGTGACTAATCTTATTGGAAAAGAAGTTTGTGTAGATTAGATATTTCGACTAACTTGGTAGAAATGGTCAAAAGTGTGTAGATTAGATAGTTTTGTGTAGATCAGTGTATAAAATGGTCAAAAGTGTTATTTAGTTTGCATGCATGAGTTTCTAATACTATGTTGATTTAATTTTATAGTTTTTGAAAAAAATTAAAATTAAAACTTTAAATCATTATTTTATACTACGTGCGAAGCACGTATTCAAAACTAGTATTAATAAAATGAGGTCAGTTAAGTTTTCCACTCAATCTTATAATTTACAGAATTAAAAAATAATATTTTATTTATATTTCTCACTCAAACGCAAATACCTAATTTTCAACCCATGTATAATCTCCCGTTATTATCACCCTTGATCTTTTGACAGAATCACTCATTATCCCTTCAACCCGTGTTATTATCGTGTGTGATCTTTTTAAATCTCTCATCCATATCTCTCCCATTAAATCACGCAAAATCAAGGAAAAATTTATAACCAAACGTGGACCAAATAATGTGCTTTTATACTTTTTTGACCGATTGTGCTTTTATATAGTTTCGTCATTTCCCTTAAAGATGTTATATCACACATTATTTCTGATCCAGTTCTTAGTTTTGTTATTTTGTTTCTTATGCGATTTACCATAAAAAAAGGAAAATATGTTATTATAATTTTTATTTTGCACATATTTTAAATTATAACTTGGCTATAAATCTCCCCGTATAACGCACAGAAGAAAATACTATTAATTAATAAAAATAAACTATTATTAATTTTTTCATAAAAAATAATTAAAATAAATTTATCTTATAAGATAATATTTGGTCTTGGGTTAATAGTTTAAAACTTCTATGAAGATGTAAAACTATCACCTTAATTATCAACTTCCAACTTGGAAAATTTATCTTATAAGTTTCTTAATATATAGATTTGTATAACAGGTTTTTTAGGCTTACCCAAACATGTTACAAATGGAAAGACGTTAGTTCGTTATATTTTTATTACTCCCTATGTCCCAATTATATGGTCTATTTTATATTTTCACAAAAATTAAAAATGTGATTGGAAAAGTAAATATTGTAAATTGTGTTCCTAATTTATTCTTATTAAATGACCACTTTTTAAATTGATAGTTACAACTATAAAATTAAATAAGGGTATATTTGTAAAGTAAAAAAATAAACTTCCGTAACATGGAAACAAGGTTATATAATTGAGGCAAATGAAAGAGGAAACATGGATCATATAATCGGGATCGGGACGGAGGGAGCAGTAAATTTTCTCAAGGGAATATTTTAAATCAACATTTTCAAGTTGCATGAGCATTGTAACACAAATTTATTAAATGACGAAGAGATGCATGCATGTTAATTAAAGCATATGAACACATGTTTATATGTCACTTAAAAATATTGATTAAAGAACGTCTTTCTAATAGTTATTGCAAAATAACAAAGCAATACAATCACAAAAATATGAACGCAGCACGGTGGATGTGTAGAGAGGAGGAGATTTCGACACAGAGGTAGTTTGTATGCAACATCATTTTTCCCCCTTTCCTTTTCTCATACATGAGTCTATCAGTATTTGTCAGCGAATTGTGTTTAAAAAAAAAAAAACTATGTTCTAGACTACAATATTTTTTGGACAAATATTTTCTATTTGTATATATGTTGGAAGTTTTTTTTAATAGTGTCTTGCAATTCTTTTTCTTTTTTTTTTTTTTTTTTTTAACATGACCAAGGAGAGTCCGTGTTGCATGCAGGTCTATTTCTTTCAGTCGTGCATGACAATCTCTATGTTGCAATATCAAAAATTACAAGTCGTAATGATTTAAAGATTCTAAATTTCTAATATATTATGAAAATGGTGAACCAACGAATTTGACCACAAATGTGTGTTAAGTAGAAGAAGTTTTCTAAAATTTGTCGTTCACTTTTCTTTTTTCCTTTTATAATTTTTCCTTCAATAAAATTATTTTCATTCACTTTTTTTTATTCCTTTAGATTCATTATATACATATATATATATATATATATATATATATATATTTTAGCACAAACCTTTTAAGCTACAAAATATATATTTTTATTATAATAGTAGTAATGATGTCAGTAATTTGCAAAGCAGAGCGATACTTGCACCGACGCTTGATATGGTTGAGTTGATTAATGACTACATTGTGTATCGCATTCAGGGAGAGACGAAGGTATATTATAGTGCTGACAGTATGTGTAAGTCAGATTGCAATAATGATTTTTTTCAAGATCTGCATTTCCAAGACTTTTTAAATGCTATTCGGTGTTCCGGTGTTCCAAATCATGAATTGAAGTTGAAGGTCGGCATTCCTGTGATGTTATTGAGAAATATTGATCATTTTATGGGTTTGTGTAATGGAACCCGATTGATAATCACAAAACTCGGGAAACATGTAGTTGAGGCAGAAATTATTTCCGGAGGCAATGCAGTACACGGGGTTTTCATTCCTAGAATGACGTTGACTCCATCGGATCCGAGATTGCCGTTTAAATTCCAACGACGACAGTTTCCTTTGATTGTTTCCTACGCGATGACTATCAACAAGAGTCAGGGGCAATCCCTTTCTAATGTTGGCATTTATTTGAGGAGACCAGTAGTCAGTCATGGGCAACTATATGTCGCTGTGTCGAGAGTTACTAATAGAAGCGGATTAAAATTTTTGATTTGTGACAAAGATGGTCAACCGGAAAAGACAACGATAAATGTGGTGTTTAAGGAAGTGTTTCGAAATTTAGATTGATTTTTGTGATTTTTAATATTTATTTAGTTCATATGAGAATGTTACTGTGCTTATTTATTTGTACTTCCATCTAATGCGTGTTACCTAATAACTATTTTAGTTTGATTGTCGTGTGATGTTATTCAATAATACTTTTTTTTTCTAATGTGAGGCGGGTTTTAAATACTTTACATTAATTGTCGTCTAATATTTATTCACATTTCAATTATATTTGCAGTTAATGCGTTTTACTTAAAAATATTTTCTTTTTCTATCTATAAGACATGTTATTTAGAGTGTTTTCATCCCGTGCAACGCACGGGTTGGATACTAGTGATTATACAATATATATGCATTACAGTGGGTTAGATTGTATTAAAATCACAAATGATCTCCTTCCTATGTGGGGAATAGTTATTATTCATACTTCTATTAACAGGTGGGTTACTCAAGGTAGACTTCGCTACTGATGTGGTAGCCTCCATCTACTGATATATCAGCAGTGGGGAGAATAATTCTTCCCGATATGGGAGAGGAGAACATTGCTGGTATAAAAAATTTCCAAAAAGTCTACACAATGCCTATGTACATAAATAATTAAATATGTTCATGCTAGGTTCAAACCTTGGGGAAGTCAATTTGTGAGACGAGCTCTACAACAAAACATAGTTGCTTTAAATGACACCACCATGATAGATACCTGTCATTTTTCACAAAATATAGACACCCGCATATTTTCACACATATTAAAAAAATATTTTAAATATTATTAGAATTATGAAATATTTTTATATTCTTCCTATTTTACATTTGCATTAAATGATTAAAAAAAGTAGTATGAAAATGATTAATATACTTGGGAGATGGAATACCTAATTGATATTTAGTATTCCAACAATATTAAGAGTAATGATCTCCTACCCACAGTGGGTAGGAGATCATTTTCCCAATATTAAATATGGGCATTTTAATCAATTAGAAAATAAATTATATTTTCAATAAGAAAAGTGGACTATAACTTGGGATAAACAAAAAAAAAACCTACCGTAGTAGGATGAAGGGGTATATATGTATCTATATATATATATATATATATATATATATATATATATATATATATATATTCCATTCAAGTTGTCATTTTGGATGTTTTGGTACTAAATTTTAGGATAATGGATTATTTTACAAAAGGACTATAATATTTCAATTTGTTTCACATGATCCCCCTTTAACAGATTCTATCCAATTTAGTTGTTAATTTTTCTTTTTGGTCATTTTGTGTATCAAAAGTTTGTGGTCCTTTTGTAAAAATAGCACATTGGGAAACAACAATTCTTAGTAATGTCCATATTAGTCCTAAATTTTTACAAAGTTTACAATTTTAACTTTAATTTTGGGAAAATTGGCACAAATGGTCTAAAAAAATATAGTTACTACGAATTTGGTCCAAAAACAAAAAATGTTGTCAGATTGGCCCAAAAAATAAATGTAATTATTATATTTTGATTTTAACTAACAATTTATAATAAACGTAAGGGAAATTGGCACAAATGGCAAATGGTCCAGAAAATTAGTCTCAACGGCGAGTTTGGTCCAATTTAAGAAAAGGTAGCTCAATTAGTTCAAAAAATAACTGTTGTTGCGCGTTTGGTCCAATTGGATGAAATCATTACTGAAAGTCAAATCTTGTTATTTTATCATTTTCCAATGGGTATTTGGGTAATTCAACTCAGGGAAAATTGCCAAAAAGATCCCAAACTTTAGGGGTTATTACAATTAGGTCGCAAAGTTTGAAAAATATATAAATTAGTCGAAAATGTTAGTTAAATTGTATAATTTTTCTTTTTATTTTTTATCTATATTTATTTGGTCCATAATTAATTTTATCGAATTAATTTGATACTAATTAGATAGTTTTTAGTAATACATTAATATTTATTTGCATTAATATGGCAGCTCTTAAAAAAAAAAATCTTAGAATTAGATACACGCATATTTTGATTTCAATCGACAGTTATAATACATGTAATTATTATATTGCTATAAAATTTTAATAAGAGCATATCAATATAAAAAATATACCGAATATAAAAATAAAATAAAATACAAAAAATTATAAAAAAATAAAATTAAAAAACCCTAAATCCCCATCCCTACTCCACCTTCCTTCCCACCCTCACCGCCATGGTTGTGGTTAACCAGCAACCATCACAATTGTTGGTTTGCAACCAACAACCTGGTTACAAACCGTAGGGGTGGCGGTGGGTTGGGATGCAGATTTATGGTTTTTAATTTTTTTTCCATTTTTTGTATTTAATTTTGTTATTTTTTCACATTCGGTATATTTTTTTATATTGATATGCTTTTACTAAAATTTTATGGAAGTATAATAATTACATGTATTATTAATTGTTGATTAAAATCAAGATGTGCATGTATCTGTGAACAATTATTAATAATTACATGTATCTAATTCTAAAACTTTTTTAAAGTTACGATATTAATGTGAACAAATATTACTGTGTAAAGTTTTGATAAAAACAATCTAATTAGTGTCAAATTAATTTGATAAAATTAATTATAAACCAAATAGACATACATAAAAAATAAAAAGTAAAATTATATAATTTAACTAAAATTTCGGAATAATTTATACATATTTGAAGCTTTGCGATCTAATTGTAATAAACCCCAAATATCCGACCTTTTGTGCAATTTATCTTGAGTTGAATTACCAAAATACCCCATTGGAAAAGGACAAAATAGTAAGATTTGGTTTTGACTAACAGTAGAAATGGATGGATTCCATCAAAATTGACCAAATGCGCAACAAAAGTTATTTTTGGGATCAATTGAGTTACCTTTTCTTAAATTAGACCAAACTCGTAGTTGACACATGTTTTTTGGACCATTTGCGTCAATTTTTCCAAATGTAATTATTGTACCAACATAAAATTTCAGTAGAAATATATTCTTGTAAAAAAATATGCCGATTGGAAAGAAACAATAAAATAAAGCACAAGTCCGTAAAAAAAATAAAAATAAAATACAAAAAATGAAAATTCAAAATTCAAAAACTCCACCCCAACCTATCCCACACCCACAACCCACGCCACGCCCTAATAATTTGACTAGGGTGGCTTTCCCTCTGGATTTCTCATCGATGGCGAGAAAAACTAAGGGAAAGGCCCTTGGTTGACTTTTTAGTGATGGATCGTGAATCACGATCCACTAGTCGAATGGGTTTTGATTCAGACCCACTTGGCCAATAAGTGATTAAGGGAAATGACCAGGGTGGCTTTCCTATGGTTTTCTTGCTGTTGGCGAAGCCGACGGTCATGGGTAGCAAGAAAACTAGGAGGCCGCCCCCTGGTTATTTTATTAGGTGGTGGGATGGGTTCCTGTGCGGTGGGTTGGGGGTGGGGTTTTTAAATTTTTATTATATTATTTTTTTATTTTTTTGTATTTTATTGTCAGAATTCTATTTTATTTTATTATTTCTTTACATTTAATATATTTTTTCTAGTGATATATTAATGCTAAAATTTTATATAGGTACAATAATTACATTTATTATTAATTATTGATTAAAATCAAAATGTGCGCGTCTTTAATGTTGAAGAAAATTTGAAAAGTTATGATTTAATGCGAATAAATACTATTGTATTGAAAATTTTCAATAAAAAACTATTTATTAGTATTAATTTAATTTGATAAATTAATTATGGACCAAATAAATAAAGTCTCAAAAATTGAAGGAATTAATGGCAAGACTGGAAGGATTCCGTGTATTTGGACTACATGCGCACCCAATTTCTTTTTGGACTAAATTCTCACCAGCTATGCTTTTTTTTGAACCATTTGCGCCTAGGGGTGGGCACAGGTTGAATTGGTTCGGGTTTGACCAGAACCGAAACCGACCCGACGGGTCGGGTCGGTTACTACGCAAAAAAGTATTTTTTGGGCAAACTGATCGGTTTTCAGGTTGGAAAAACTTCCAACCGCGGTTTGCGGTTCATATGCTCAACCCTAATTTATGCCAATTTTTCAAAAATTAAAGATAAAATTGTAAACTTTAGAAAAATGTAGGACTAATTTGCATGTTTCTAAAAATTGTTATTTCCCAATTGGGTTATTTTCACAAAAGAACCTCAAACTTCTAGTGCATAAAAGGATTAAGGAAAAAAAAAAAGCTAAGTTAATTGTTAAATTGGATGAAATCCATTAACGCAGGGTTTGTGAAATAAATTGAAAGCTTGAGGTCCAATAAGAAAAAGTAGTGAAATTGTTACAAAACTAAAAATTTGTGTCCTTACGTGAAAATAACCCATAATCAACAGTTTTGCAAAGTCACCTGAAAGAACCTATCCGAGTACACGTAGTACGCTCGAACCCACCTCTCGCCTCTTTCCTTTTTCTTTCATGCCAAGGAACACGAGACAATGCCAAAAGACAAATAAAATTTAAATTTAAAAATCGAAATTCCAAAACCCTAATCGTATCTAAATTGTTCTTTAATTAGCGTTAATCAACCTGAAATCTCGTTTTTCTTTCCACATTCTTTTTGTATTTCAAAATTTCCGATGAAGGCCATTCATTATCAACCTTCTGATTAGATGACTTTATTTCGCCGGCAGTTGTTGATTCCGGTACTCCGCCGTACACCCGGTCAGATTTTCTCCCCTAATTTGTGATACTGTAATAGAGTTTTACCCTTATCCAGGTATCTGAAATCGAATCAAATGGATCCTAAGTTCGGGTTCAACTCCCCGGCATTGGGCTTCACCCTGCCTACTGGACTATCGAGGCCACCACGCTTTGCCAAGCACCGGAGGCCACTTGCCGGTAATCGCTCATGGTCCACGCCGGCCCGAGAAAATGACAATCCGTTCCGATCTGTGTCGCAACACGGTTTTGGGAACTTTCAGGTTGATCAGGGCATTGAAAGTCCTCGTAATGATCCAGGTCTTAATGCCGTCAGACCAGAATCTGCTCTTGTCGTCGGGTCGAGCCAATGGAACCCGGGGCATGGGGTTTTATTTGGACCCAATACTAGTAGTAATGCTGGAAATGACGATGTCGAGAAAAGTAGAGTTGCTGATGCAATGAGGAGATTGCAAATTCAGAGGGAGAAGATGAAGTTTGATTCTGAGAGCGCAAGAATCAGTAGTAATAGTATTAGTAACGGAAGTAATAGTAATGTGTTTAAGAACTCAAATTCGCTGGATAATAATCAGACTGTTCAGTTTTCTAGTACTTACAACTACAATGATCAGAAGAGTGACGGTGAAAGACTGGTTAACCAATTGCCGGATGACATGAGAAAGTTGTACCTTGGAAGTGAAAATTACAGTACCTTGTATACCGAGAATGTGGGCGCGGAGCTTGAAAATAAAATGAAGACTTTGAATGTTAAAAACTTTGCTAATGGAAGCTCAGATACTATTCTTCCAAACAAGATGGAGAATTTGACAATCAAAGAGAATTTGAGTTCTTCCGGAAATAGGAAGGTCAACAATGTTAGTTCAAGGGAAGAGAGCAAGTTCTCTTTTGCAGGCAGAGGGGATGGTAGTGAGGTGGATAATTTGAAAATGGGAAGTGGAGTTGGCAACAATTCTGACCAAATAAAGGCAAACTTCCATTCTTCTACAGCTGTCGGTGAAACACAGAAGAGCTCGAATGTTGGTAATGTGAACGGCGTTTTTGGTTCAATTAATTCAGGATTCATTTTTCAGGGAGGGCTAGGGGCTACGGGTAGTGACTATCAAGTGCATCATGATAATGAAGGTAATACAAGACCGTCATTGTTTTCATCTGGTGACAATCATTTAAAACCAGTTGAGAATACTGTGGATAAAGCAGAGCAGAAGGTTGAGTTCAATTTCACTAGCAGGTTGGACAACGTGCCTACGCAAAACATGGAGTTCAAAACACCAGATATGCGAAAGAACTTATTTTTTGGCTTGAACAGAATAGTGGAACCAAAGAGGGATTTGGCAAAAGATACTGGAACAAAGAAAAAGAGGGGAAAGTGGAGGAAACCTGTCCACTTGAGGTTTGGGCAAGACCTTCCTTCCAGGGAAAATTCGCAAGAAAATGCTGAATCTTCTGAATCATATTCACCTATGGACATCTCTCCATATGAGGAGACCCTCGCAGACGAGAATATTTCGAGGGAGACGTCGGTGGCCTCCGATGAGGCATTCCATCTTGATGAAAATGATGCCTCAAGTGATGCATACCCAAATGCGTCAAATTATACCGATGATGAAGACCTAATTGCTGCTGCAGAGCAATTAGACATAAATGAGGAAGACAATAAAGAGGGAGAATTACAAGAGGAAGAACCTCCACATTGTTTAGATGGACTGGATGCTGAGGGTCCTGAAGGAGAGGTTTCAGGGGCTGAGACTGAAAGCTTCAAATCTGCAATGGATGAGTTAGAGTATAGCACTGACACATTTGCTACTGCGGCAGATACTGAAGTAAGTTCCTGCCCCATGTTTGAGAGAGAAGATAGTGATGAAGGGTCCCAATTTAATTTTGCCTCGAATATAGAACACAGTGGCCAAAGGAGCTTTATATTTGCTGCATCTTCTGCTGATCACAGCGAGTCATCAGCATCAACTCGTTGCCAGAAGAAGAAAAATTGGATTAAAGTTGGTCCAGATTCATGTGGTTCTATTGCAGCCGCTAAATTTCCACATGCATCATCCCATGTGCCTCTTTTTCCAGTTTCTGGACCTCTGTTGTCATCTCCAAACATGGATCATAGGGGTGATATATCTACCTTATCCAACCACAAAGGTGATAAATTTGAGCCAGTTATTAAAGAACCGGAGTCCAAACAAGAAAATCTATCTTTTACGGCTGTAAGCATTGCATCTCAGGAAGCCTGCGAAAAATGGCGACTAAGGTGTGGATTATAATGCTATCTTGAGTACATATTGCATGTATTATCTAATCCTGAAATTTCATTAGCAATTTCTTTGTCTTTCCACCTGTCGTTCTGGCAGCTTGTTCTATAGTTAGTTTTGGTATTTGTCAATCTTCATGGATGTGTACATCATGGACTGCTGTTGTTTCATGTCAGGGGAAATCAAGCTTATGCGAAAGGGGAGTTTTCTAAAGCTGAAGAATGTTATACTCAAGGGGTGGATTGTATTTCTCAAAATGAGACATCTAGAAGCTGTTTCAGGGCTCTGATGTTATGCTATAGCAACCGTGCAGCAACGCGCATTTCTCTTGGCAGGATGAGAGAGGCATTAGAAGATTGTATGGAGGCAGCTGCTTTGGACCCAAACTTCATCAAGGTTCAAGTCCGAGCTGCAAAGTAAGACATGCCTTCTTCCTGTCTTATTGTCTTTTGGATCCAAGGCCACTCTGTCATCAGGTTGATCTTTGTGGTCATCTCATTCCCATTCATAATCTATCTTCCTTTTATTTCGTGTTATAAGCTGCCTTTGGTGATAGAAGATGAGTTCAGGTTTATATATGGAGGGAAACAAGGAGACTGAAGTTATTTAGGTTACTGAGCAAACCCAAAAAGTATCATGATATCATGTTGAAATCTTGAAAAATGTTTTCCCTTGCCATAGTTTTCTTTTATTCTCTCTCTCTCTCTCTCACATTTTTGTGCAACTAGTGGAGTATGATTATTGCAATATAACATTCACTTGTAGATCATCATTTAGTTGATGATATTGACGGTGAAAGGAAAACCATTTAGATCTGGTTTGATTCACATTAAAAGGGTGATAGGGAGTAGTTTATAAAGGTTTTTAATGTAAAAGAGGAGAGAGAATGAGTGGAGGTGAGTGGTTGAGATTTGTGGATGTGATGAGATATGTGGATGTGATTGATTTAGGGTAAAGAAAAAATGGATAAAAAAGTGATAAAAAGTGTTTAAAACATTTAAAATGGGTTCGCTAACAGGCTATAAATTTTATTAAATTAAATTTACTTTTAGATGCGTGGTTGAGAATTAGATAAGACGTATGATAGAACCCTAACTATCAATTTGGGAACTAGGGCCAGTAATTTTATTGAATGATGAAAAGAACAAATAACAATTCGACCCACTATTCGAGAGGTAGGTCTTTTCTCTCTTAAGTGTTTCTCCTCTTATTCAATAATGATGTAAGAAAAACCTGAGTACTCTACTTTCCCTTATATAACCATAAATTTGCCTTACTTAAAGTGACACTCACAAGTGTGTACAATTTTGGGCCTGGGCCTACCCATGTATTAAATAATATAAAAAAAACTCAAATCAATCTACGAGTGGTTGAAAATAATAAGAAAGAAAAAGGCAAATTTAATTAGATGTGAATCAAACAAGCCCTAAAATATTCTCTGAAATATAGGAGGCTCGAGCCACAATTTATTGCAACTGGTTGTCCTTTGGGGTTCTTCCCCAGAAAGAGACTTCTTATATTGAAGATTTATCATGGATTTGGCAGGGAAGGTATTGGGTCTTTGCTACCAAATTGTTCAAGCACTTGCATAGGTTAGTGGATAAAAGTCATTCTAGGGCTTTTCATGACAATAATGAGTTCATATATATATATATATGGTCAATGTGGAACATGTACATCGGATGATGAAGAGACGTATTAAGTGATAAGCACATTTACACCTCTTCATTACCCAATAAAAGAGTGACATATCAGAATGTCACTTAAAATGTCAATATACTATGTCTATCATGAATTATTCGTTCAGGAACACTTGAATTTCGAATTGGGGTCTTGAATTGAACTTTGACCATTGACAAGCCTAGCCAACTTTGAAATCTCCATCTTGTGCTGTTAGCCCCTATTAGCAAGGTGAGGATTGCGAACTTGGTTGGTTCCTTTCTCATTGGTAGAACTGTTAATGTTCAAAAGATAGGGTATTTAGATTGGATCGGTGGAAATTTCCCATTGGTTTGTTGTGGGGTCTAGTGTAGTAAATATTGGCTTAACAATTTCGGCATTTGAAAACAGTATATATGATTTTGTCTTTACTAAATATAGCATAATGATTGTTTTGACAAAAATTATTTAGGCTTATTCAGCTTTTAATTCTTATCCAGGGTGAGGCTATCATAATATAATATAGTAGTAGAAGACTTAATGGACCTAAGGCATTTAGGTTGTGTTTGGTAACCAAATTAGGCCGTGCAAGGGAAGTATACAATTACTCACTTAGAGTAGATGAATGCTGTGGTTTCCACTGTATGACTTTTATCCCACATTGGAAGTATGAGATTTCAGTAAGCGGGTTATGTAGTGTTCAGCTCTCTAACTCAACGACTAGCTTTTAAGGTCTCCCAAGCTATTAAACTAGGTATCATGCCTCATTGCAATTGATTGGTGTGGGTGATGTTGGAATAGTAGTGTTCGTTCGAACTAGCTATAGATAGAGCTAGTGCAAAGCCTGATATGGGAATAGGACTGCTTAGCATGGTGGTTTGTGAACCTTCCTGGACTTCCATTCCACATCGGAAGTACGAGATTTCAGCATATGGTTCATCTAGACTTTTGCTGTGTAACTCGGAGAGCTAGCATTTGAGGTATAGCTCACCCAGGTCTCTATTAATAAACTAAGTAGAGATTATTAGGATTAAGTTGGGTAGTAGCTTTGAGTTTCTATTAAAAAGGAAGTCTTCTGCTTAATTTTTAATCAGATAATATATTGCGGAATGAGGGTGCGAGTTTAGGCTTTAGATGAGAATGCAAATATATTATTTTGAATGAAAAGGTTGCACATATGATCCTCCCCATTACAGTCAACCTAGTACTATTTCTAATTTTATGCATACTTTTTTTATGGTCTAATTCAGTGTGCCACATATGTCCCTAATGTTCTCAGTTTTCTATTCCCTGGCTCACCCCACACCCTCCCACTGAACTCCATCTTAGAGCATTTAAAGAATTGATTTGACTTCTCTTTCTGTATTAGTTATATCCTCGAAAAGATCTAAGATATACTCGTGAATGGATTTGTAGATCGGTCTTTATCAATCGCTTTAGAAGAAAAGGAAAAAAGGGAAAAAAAACCAACCCTCGTGTTTCATTTAATAGTTTGTTTGGTTCAATGTTTTCAGCATGCTGTACCCCGTTCAAATTCCTCAACTGACTTTGTTACTGTTAATATTTTCTTAGATTTTGTGAAATTGATAGTCATGCAGCATTATAGTGGAACTTTTTAGTTATCAGGACAGGCAATACTTTATAAGCTATTAAGCTTAGGCAATAAATTACCAGGATGTATCATTGCAATAATCATACATCATTGGTCAACTATAATTGTTCATTTGTCCTACAAAATCATGTTTCTGACATGTGCACTTCTCTTTGCCATCTCATAGCTGTTACCTCGCCCTTGGGGAAGTTGAAAATGCAACTCTGCATTTCATGAAGTGCTTGGAAGCAGGGCCAGATGTTGGTGCGGCTGATAAAGTTCGAATAGAAGCATCCGAGGGTCTTGAGAAGGCTAAGGTATCAAAATAATGTCGCCTATGATGCTATTTTCTGTTGTGAATTTCTTGAAAGCTGTTGTTGTTCTATTCCCAATTAAATTTTTTGGAAACAACTAACAGGTTAAACCAGCTACAAAAACATGGTGAATTTATATGCCAATCACCTTACCTTGTGATCAAGAGTAAAGGAGTTCATTAAATTCATTCTCTTGGAATGAAAATTCTTGGAGGTCTCAATAAATCAGTGAGTCAAACAGAATTAAGGGTATGTTTGATGGAGATTATAAAAATAATGATTTTTGAATGTGTGGTTGAAAAGTAAAGAAAAAGGTAAAAAATATAAAAAAGTAGTCAAATCAATTCAATGAGTGGTTGAAAATGACAATAGAGATTCCTTGTTATTTTTATTTTTTAATTTAAAATCCCTACCAAACACTCTCTAAATTATTGTAGCATATCAAATTTGTCTCCAAGTTCTGGTGAGGGCAGAGTAATTGTGTTACTTTATGATTGACAATCGACTCAAGAAACAGAATGGGAGACTGATCCTCTGTTGCTCCAACGCGGCTCTCCAGCCAAGATACCCATGTCAACGCGAATCCAACCGGGTACTGGTATGGTATCCGTGTCGGATCCTTGGTTTTCAAATCGGACATGGCACTGTGGAGGAAAGGGTTGAACACACAGAGCAATCTGCATGGGAGAAGAAGAAGATGCAGCTCATAGGGCTTGAAGTAGTAGAAGAAGAAGAACGTGCAAAAATGGCGTGACTGCTCTGCTGCAAAGGCCGACTGCCGAGGATTGAGGAAGATGAATGAAATTAGGGCTTTTCTCTTTTTGGTTGACATTGGGCTCAGCTAAATGGGCTCTTAAGAGAAAAGTGTATATCCATTAATGATCGGGCCCTTTAAGATATCAAATGTTTGATTGTGCATTAAAATGAAAAATGGGCTTGGGTAATCAAATGGGTTCTTAAGGTTGTTAATACATTACTCATAAATTCTTATACATATTATTTAAGTCACCCTTTTAAATTCTTATACATATTTTTAGGTCACCCTTTTAGTTGTCAACAGTTAAAGTAATCAAATGAAAAAAAAAAATTTCTCGATCAATAAAATATTCTTAAAAAAAAACTGTTATATTAAATAAATTTTTATTCATTTGCCATGTCCCCATACCCGTGTCCAAAATTCGGATCCTTTTTAGCTGCATCCCTGTATCCTAAGTTTTTGAAAACAAAAGATCCGACACTCGGATCCGTAACCGTACCCAACACCCAACCCCGAGTCCGAGCAACATAGGACTGATCTTATGAGTGTTTAAGTTGTATTCTTAGATTAATTAAAAGGAGTCGAATGAAACCATGTGTTCTTTTATATTTTTGTTGTTAGAAGTAGAATTGTTGTTTTCCTTGTGCATTAATATTCCAGGGTGGAAGATGAAATTGGTTGCATCCTTGTTCTTTAACATCTGGAGTTTGAAATTTTACAAATGTGTGGAGTAATGACTCTGCAATAGTTTTAGTAGGCTTTTAGTCATGGAGGTTTGATCTTTAAGCAGTTCTGGTTAACCGTGTTTCCATTTCATCCTTTGAAGTACCCAAGATTACCTTCGTCGGGGAAATGAAGCTTATTTTGCTTTCAATTTTTTTCCCATTGGATTCCAGAGAGTAACAGAGTGCGTGAAGCAAGCTGCTGAACGCTTGCAACATAAAACATCCAGTGATGCTGAATCTGCTTTGAGTTTGATTGCTGAAGCCTTGAAGACAAGTTTTTATTCTGACAAATTACTTCAAATGAAAGCGGAAGCTCTTCTTATGGTATTTGTCACTAATACTTGGGAACTTCAGTAATGTTTCAAGTGGTTTAGAATATTCAAAATATGACATCATCCAATAATAAAAAATTAAACATGATATCCAAATATTTCTTACTAAATGTATTTCGGCCTGGTTTCACTAACAGCTAAAGAAGTATGAAGAGGTGATTCAGCTATGCGAGCAAAGCCTCAGCTCTGGGTCATACTATCCAGTATCTGGGTATGATACCCCATCAGAAAAGTCACATGTTTCTTATCCACAAAGGAGCCCTTCTTTCCATGTCTGGTGCTGGTCGCAAGTCCTCAGGTCTTACTTTTATTTAGGAAGACTTGATGAAGCTCTGTCTTTTCTGAAGAAGCAAGAGAATTCAGTGTCTCTTGTGGAAAGGTAGGTGTCAGTATATGTCATACAGAAGTCCTTCATGTTTAAGATTTAGATTATAACTTCACCTCTTGACTATATGTTCTACTGCCATTTTAATTCTGCAGGAGAGAGAACAAGTCCTTGGAATCGATGATACCTTTGGTTGGCACAATTCGTGAGCTATTACACCACAAGGTGAGCTTATTTTGTGCTTTGAGAAATAGGACTTTCTCTGGGTTGAGTACTATTTGCTATGAGATCACGTATGGGTTCAATACATAGATGTAGTTATCGGGGGTTCAAGTTCACTTTATGGTGCTTGTAGACTGCTCTGTCATGAGATGGCACCATATAAAGTGTGGATTTACTCTTGAAGTATTGAGTGATGCACTGATTTTTAGTACATGACAAACGATACATAATACTGACATGGCATTCTATGAATGTCATACAAAGCCTAAAGGCCGTCAACGTAAAATTTTTGAAGATTCATTCTTCTTTTAACTGATCACAGCTATGTATTTTGGTCAGCTATTTCCACCATCTATTTTTACTCGAATTCATTTTCAACCACATATTGTAGGGAAATTCTAACTTTTTACGCTTTTCGATAACCTTTCAACCACATTCTTCCCAAAAATCAATTTTTATTTACAAATAGCGAGATCAAACAAGAAGTCAAACGGTAACAATTGAGATGATATTACAGCAAAGTATTGGTGAACTTATGCCATTCACTTTGTATATAACAGAAGAATTTACGATATACAGAAAACAGATTCAACTTGCAGTTCATAACAATTTTTGTTATACTATGACTTGCAATACATGATTCTCTCACTTATTTTCGAAGGGGCTGATGAATAGAGACTGTTTGGCTTAATGACATGAATATGCACCATAAATGAATGTTGCCTTTGTTAATTAACCTCTTGGTCAGGTTTAATGTGCTGACTTATTGTAGCAGCAGTATTTGATTTGTTGAGACTGTTTTTAATTACAAATATATCTGAAGTTTGATCTCTCTCTCTCTCTCTCTCTCTCTCTACCTTCAAGTCTTTTTTTTCCTGGTTTCAATCCTTTCCCGTCCACCCTATCCTTTTTTGGCATTTAATGCATTAGATTTTTTGATAAGAAACAGGAAAATTTTATTAAAAAGGAAAAAGGTTACAAAAAGAAAGTGGATAAGTCATCCACCAATGAAAAACCGAAGCAACATCAATCAATCAACAACCAAATATGAGTCTATGCGTTACTCAATCCTATAGTACAAAGATAACTAAAAGGGTCTAAACGAAACAAGAAAATTTCTGCTTCACCAAAGATCCCGGCTGCTTTAGCCCAAAGCCTTGCAGAAAACAAAATGCTGTCCCAAATATCATCGACGGATCGCTCCAAATTGCCAAAAATCCTTCTGTTTCTATTGTTCCACAATACCCAAGCTACTGCCATCACGATTAGTTTCCAAAATTCCTTTTTTGACCATTTCATAAGAATTAGGTCTGCCCATCGCCTTGGAAGTGCACCCACAATCTCAAATAAGTGCAAGATTCTACTCCAAATTTCTTTAGCAAATTCACAATGTATCAAAACATGGTCAATGTTTTCATCCGCTTTCCTACACATGATGCAATATGATGGGGAAATATACAAAAGCGGCCTTCTCAATTGTAACAAATCACAGGTGTTAACCTTTCCCCAAGATACTAACCAAGCAAAAATTTTGATCTTTGATGGCACCACACCTTTGCAAATGAATTTGAATTGTGGGAAATTAGAAGTACAAGATGGTTGATAGAGAGCATCTAAGAAAGTTTTGCACGAGAAATTACCCGAATAGTGGCCCTTCCAAATTCTTTTATCCAGAACAAGGGGATCAAAATTAGTAGTGTCGAGCAAGCTCAAAAGAGAAATGAAATCATCAACATCTCGGTCATTAAAGTTTCTGCAAAATTCAAGTTTCCAAGATGGAATGCATTAATGCATTAGATTTTTCAACCTTGTTTTTCATTCTTCAGGCTGTGGGAAATGAAGCATATCAATCGGGAAGGTATGCAGATGCTCTTGAACATTACACTGCTGCTATCTTGTGCACTGTTGAGTCGCGTCCTTTTGCAGCGATTTGTTTCTGTAACCGTGCTGCTGCATACCGGGCTATGGGCCAAACGATAGATGCCCTTGCAGATTGCACTCTGGCTATAGCACTTGATGGTGACTATTTGAAGGTCTGCCTCTAAAATGTCGTTGGTTGTAGCATTTTTATATAATATCTCGTGGCCAACTAATACTTGTCTATCTTACACACTAAGAAGTTGTGAATGTGTTGGGTAAAAGCATAGACACAAGTAAATGTTGTAATTTTCATTCCGTAGACATGTTTGCATGCGTATTTTTTCCTTATAAGTAATAAACAAAAAAGTCTGCTTATTTTGGAAGTAACTCCTGTGACGTATTTATTCCAATTTTGATGAATAACAAATTATGTAGTTTACAACAGACGTGTTCAATTTTAAGCCAACTTTTACGCTTAAAGGTCCATCGCACATTTTCACATTTTTGTAATTTCCAAGGTGGTTATCTCTGGGGCAGGCATCGCCGCTTCACTATTTATTGTAAAATTACAAACTTGCATTTGAAACATTTTGAAGTTTTTATGGTGATATTTAATTCAAATTTGACTTTTTAATAACTGTGTGTTCAGTTTGTTGGTTTTATACTTGCAGCTCGTATCTTAAATCAAACTAAGATTTATATAGTCTTACAACCAAGGAGAGCAGAAACTTAAAATGTTGTGTATATCATTGACAACCAAGAAGCTTGTATATTTGCAGGCCATTTCTAGACGAGCCACGTTGTTCGAGATGATTAGAGATTATGGACAAGCAGCTGCAGATCTTCGGAGACTTGTACTCCTCCTTGAAAATCACGTGGAAAGTAAGATCAATCAATGTGGACCATCTGATAAAATAAGTTGCATGAATGAGCTTAGACAAGCTCGACTGAAACTTTCTGCAATGGAAGACGCAGCCAGAAATGAAATCCCTTTGAATATGTATCTCATTCTGTAAGTGTCTCTGGCTTATGACTGAAACATGCTTTAATCATTCACTGAAATGCCATCTTTCAAGAATATCAACTCTGTTATTCTGTAGTTACCTTGTCAAAATTCAAACTCTGCGTGTTTCGATATTTTCGTGCAGGATGACCACTGTCCAGATTCACTATTAAAAAATGTGTTTCCATGATGACTTCTTGAGTATATAACATACCTAACCCAAATTTAGGTTTTGTCTTCTTCTTTTTTTTTTTTTTTTTTTTTGATAACCAAGGGTATCGGGGGCCCCACCCCCACTAATCCCACAAGGCCTTGGGGCTTCGACCGGACCTCAGTGGCCCCGAGAAGGAAAATATAAACGAGCTTGACGCTGTGGGAAATCGAACTTGGGATGTGCACTTAACCAGTAACCACACTTCACAGATCTGCCCTAACCGTTGCACCCCCTCTTGGGGTTAACCCAAATTTTAAGTTTTAACTGATCAAGATAGCTGATTAATAGACTTTCAATAGTTATCCTTTTATTTCTGTGCAATTAGGATCATTTGATTTAATGGGAAGTAACTTCATACATATAAAAGTATGTTGGTCAACTTGGATCTTACTCCAATCAGTAAAAGATTAAAAGCCAGAGGGCTTTAAGTAGCATTAGCTATCTAGTTTCGGGAAAGAGCGCTATTCAAAACTGATGAATCCAGAATAGTTTCTAGAGTACAAAGAAGTAATTGAAAATAGATTAAAGTGACTTCTTTCTCCATCTGCATTTTAAGTCCAATAGTGGGACTGGTAATCAGTATAACTTTACTCCACAATGAAGATTGATATATGCATCCCTCACCAGCATCTTGGCCAGAAAAGAGAATTAGAAAAAATAACAAAATAAAAGACTGAATTCAGCAAATGGTACTCTGAGAAAATTTTGATTTCTTACCTGTGCATTTATGTTGTTTATGATCATGATCCAAGTAAAGCATCAAAATAGTAACCAATTTCAAGCACTTGACATCGCGACCCGACTTCCTCATTTATCAAAGACAGTATGATTACAGGAAAGCTATTTGGTATTGAGGAAAATTTTTATTTCTCGTTTATGCCTCTTATGGTGTGCATGATTATGCTCCAAGTAAAGCATCAAATAGTAACCACTTTCAAACACTTGACATTGTGCCCCAACTTTCTGTCTTTCTCATTTATCAAAAACAGCATCAGTACAGGAATGCTAGTTGGTATTATTTATCATTGCACTTGAATTTGTGGAGACCGTACTGTTATTAAGAAAGGAAATGCTTTGAAATGCCAGGGGAGTTGATGCATCAGCTGCAGCATCAGAAATTAAGAAGGCTTATCGAAAGGCTGCACTCAAGTATCATCCTGACAAGGTTTTGGACAGAACTTTAACTTGGATGAATATGTGCCTTTACAACCATTGCAGTTTTAGACAGATTAAGTAGCTACAAAAATAAATAACTTTTTGGTAGACAACTAGCTTCTTACATACGTAAAATTTTTGCTGGTTCAGGCTGGTCAATCCTTGCCTAGAAATGAAAATGGAGATGATGGCCTCTGGAAGGAAATAGCAGAAGAGGTACATAAAGATGCAGACCGTCTCTTTAAAATGATTGGGGAGGCATATGCAGTACTTTCAGATCCTACAAAGGTTTGTTTCAATTTCTGAATTATTTATTTGTTATCCATCCATGTTTGTCCATTACACAACTACACACATAAGATCCTCTAGCATAGTATGCCCCCGTTAGTGTATGTGTTTTTACACATTTTTACACATTTTTATATATTCTTTTCAATCCCACTCATTCTCCTATTTCACATCCACATATCTCGTGGGACCTACCTGTACTACACAAATTTCCACCATTCAACTCCGCTTATTCTCTCTCCTATATCACATAAAAATCCAGTTTTACACATACACTAACACGCCCATGTTAAAGGGTAAGTTAGAGCAGAAACTCTGGTGGTTGTAGGCAATATGTGCATTTCAATGAACCCTATGGATCTAGTCTGGGTAAAATTTTGATCATGGATCCCCATTAGTCTCTTTATTTTGTTTGTGAGGCCTGTATCATGTCGGTCTTCATAAATTTGTTCAATTTTTAAATTTATTGTTATTGGGCCACTGGTCTTTTTTGTATTTATTTAAGGTTGTGATCAGTGAGTTCATGTTAACGCTGCAAAGCTAATGTTTCAAATGATGGTGCAATTCTACCAACTTGGAAAAATGTCACCAGTTTTCTGACAAGATTTCTGCTGTTCATGATGTTTCCACTTTCCAGTCATGAACTCATAAATTTACGGGTTGTTTGATAATTGATACACACTAAATTTAAATCACTTTTCTCTCTCGTTATTTTTGGCAATTTGTACATTGATTTGACAATTTTTATATTCTTTAATACCTTTTCTTTACTTGATTCCAAAAAAAAAAAAAAAAAAACCCTTTAGCTGATTCCCAACAAAAAGAAATCTCTATTTCTCAACTGTACTCCTAAAATTTAATTTTCGATTGATCCATATCAAACATACCCTTAGTGTCTCCTGATGAGTAATTGTATGATCTTTCCATCGTTTGTTCACTCCTCATTTTTGAGGTATTTCTTTTTCATTCCTTATATTTGCTTCATGATGTAATGCGAGCCAGCAAAACAATCCACTAGAAGACTGCTTTGCCAGTGTCTACCTATTCACTCAACGTTAGTTGTTAAACCACTGATGAAAACCCTTCATTTACTTGGCTAAATTTTGTGCAATTGTAGCGTTCATGCTATGATCAAGAAGAAGAGATGCGCAACACTCAAACCGGTGGCAACGGGAACATGTCAAAAGTACACTCCGATTTCCAAAACTACTCATTTGAGAGAAGTGGCGGTCGTAGACAATGGTCAGAGGGCTGGAGATCGTATGGGAATTCTCAACCTAGAGGTTCAGAAAGATACCGACATAACTGGTACTCATGATGACTGTTCCTTCATGTGACTACAGTATCTGGGCCATCGTGTTAAAACTTCGCATAAAATTTGCAAATTGATTCCAGCAACTCGACAACAGGTGGGTAACAGAGGAATTCATTTGTCTTGATATTGGGAAGTGTCTGAACTGGACATCTGCAACACTTGTGGTTTATCTATACTGATAATGAAAAAAGAAACTTTATTTTTGGGCATACATATATGGAGAATTAGAAGACAAGATAGTTCTTTGCTGGAGATACATATTTGGAGAATTTGAAGATAAGACAGCATTCACTAGGTTTCTGCTGGAGTCATGCATATTGGAGAATTTGAAGATACGACAGCACTCAATAGGGTCTGTGCGAAGATAGTTGTGTGTTCTGCTAGTGTGGATGAATGGTGAGTTATACATATATCAGCGGCAATTGCTGCTGCCCTGATACAGAGAATCTCGATGAAGAAATTTGATGGTCCTCCACCGTCGCTAATCCAGTGTACGTTGTAAATTGAACTTGTATGCAATTATGCATACAATGGCTGCAGTTTCCAGGACTCTGAACGGATAACCTGGGAGTTGAATTTTCCCGTAAATGCTCAACTGTGAGTTTTGGAGTATTTTTGCATCGTGAGATCATCTGTTGTATAGAAGTTTTTGGCTTTTTTTTTTTGAAAATTTAAGTTACGAATCTGAGTGTATTATGGCTATTATACTGCTTAAGAGTTTACACCACTTTGGTTTTCTGTTCTTCGAGGCTCCAGTACTGTAGTTAATTAAACTATGGGGTTTAACATTTGTGTAGCACGGTCTTGAATTGTGCATAATCTGAGATTGTCGCCGGTGAACTAGTTGACATTTTTGTATTGATATTCATTATTCAATTTGCTGTCTCCCAAGTAGCACTATTTTAGTTGACTTTGGTTGCTCTGGTTGCAGAGCTTGCATGTGTGCTCAGTTGACTTTGAATTTTAGTAGTAGGTGATTAAATTGAAAAAATTTTACACAAACGAAGGCACGGAAGCATCCTATCACATTTTAACATATCTTCATAGTATACATTACAAGAAAGCAACAATTGTCTACGTCTACATAAATCATCAGAAAGATTCAGCATTTGTTGGATATTTAAATAATATCCTGGACGATAAGCAAGCACAAGCTCATTCAAGGATGGTAAACAAGAATCATGATTGCAGTTCACATCTGCAGTCATACGTAAATTCCAAGCCCAACCTCTTTAGGTTCTGTTTCAACCATCCATGGAGCCCTATTAAAAGATGAAAATGACCGATTGAGCCACACTTCAATGAGTTAACGAAAGAACATAATAAAGGGACGAGGACAGAGGTAGCAGTGGGAAAGTTTAGTTACTTGTTCATTACGAAATTGATTGTTCCCTGAGCTGCACGCTCAAGAAGACGTTCCCTCGCCTCAATTGCAATTCCTTCAGGCTACAAGCAGAGCATAATATAAGAACAAATGGCTAGAAGCATATAGTTTGCATCCATCTAAGTTATCTCTTGCTTGGTTGCATTATTATTGTGATCGATAACTGAAGTTATCTTTGTACAGTAACTCCTATGTTACTATTGAAATGATCAACTTAGTTAGTTTCAACATCCATTGTGGAGTTGCTTATTTCAATACTTTTTCTTTATCAGTCAATTTACAAAGCTTCACCAAACTTTCCATCCGTGATATTACTGCAATCACTCGAAACAAGCATATACTTTATCACTGAGAAATTGTTTTCGTACTGCATGCATACCTCTTCTGGGAACCAAACGCCTGGCTGTGTGCTTCCCTCGAGCATGGCAAGTACGAATGCAGTTGTTGCATTCCCCACTGATCTGAAAGACGACAATCAACATATACGCATAAAACGATCTATTATGTCAGAAAATTCCCTCAGACTTGGGTTTCTACTTCATTACAAAAAAAAATTTAATAAAGCGCCAGGAGTAGAGAGAGAAAGCAATCCAGAGATGTTAATATGGATAGTTTTTTATTAAAGTTCTGAAGTGGAAGCAAGATACAACTTTCATTAACAAGATCATCAAGAAAAGAAAGGAGATAATTACTGGGATAGTCTCCTGTGACTGAATATTCCTATCCTATGGCGACCATCAGAACTCTCCAAATCAACCTGTTCAAAAGAAAATGGAAAATGGGGTACTAAATTATGACTTAAAATTTTATTTCAGGATGCAGGTATTTTAATCAGACCTTCTGTTAATAATGTACGAAGTGTGAGAATTAAAAGATTTAAAAAATGGAAAACAGATATCTCACTCTCATTGAGACTTTCTCTCCAGAAATTCCATCAACTGTGCGAACTAAGGGATCGAATAGTTGAACCAACTGCCCAACTTTGCTTCTATCCCTCAGAAATTCCTGTATGCTTACATTCACATGTTACATATGCATGTTTGAACTAGTATACGAATCTTGATCTTAGGATGAACAGAAACAGTTGCGGATGACATTATGGCTTTTCCAAGGTGCAAATTTACTGACAAGACATTGACTTACAACTCCTAATAGCTGCTGTTAAGTATCAAGCATAGTGTATTATCATAACATGAGTAGTTCGGCATTGATTGGTTAGAAGTATATATACTTGCCATTTGAGCATCTAAACAATTTCAATTTTCAAAGGTCAAGTCACATACAGAAGGAAGAATACTTGTCATAGCGGCCATTCCCCAATTCCAGAAGAAGGGTGATGTTCCAAACCGAGCGCTGACAGTTGGAACGTCAAGGACCTCATGAATACTTCGAACCTCTGGCAAGTTCCTAAAATATAATTATTTTAGAATAGCTACAGTCCGAAGAATGAATGGCTAGCAAAGAAACCACAGATTACTTCTCCTTCGAGCTCAACAAATAGAAAACTCCTAACAGCAAAAGATCGACAACTAGCATGCTGATCAGGGTGGTATAATGGACTCCAAGACTGAACGACCAAAACATAAAACCATTATACTCCTGAAATTTTCAGCAATGACACTTCGCAAGTGTTTTCTAAGATCAAGTACATATGTGGGGTCCAAATTACTTGTGCACGTCTTCGGTTGAATCATATACATGTCAAATGATGTGACCAACATTTTAAGAAATATCCATAAGAATACGCAGCAATTATAGAGTTTCAGCCTTAAGTGGTTTTATTCAGTAACCAGTCTCATGAAGTCTATTTAGCACGGCAAAGAAAGGCAATATCTAATTGCTCCAGTAAGATTATCGGCTTTATTTGATCATTTTGGTGCTTCGAGGTTTTGTTCTTCAGAGACTTACAATAGGAAAACATCCTTCTTTCCGATCCCTTTGCCAAAATCAATGTTGAGCATTCCACTATATGGCTTTAATTTGATTTTTGATCCTGTCAAAACAGTTCCATTCACAAATTAAGGTGATGCTGAAAAAGTGTATACCTGATAAAGAAATTCATAAACATTGGTAACCTTTGTTATATGCAATGACCTCCTCTCCAAGAAGTAAAAAACTGGTAGCTAATATTGTTGGCCCAGCACCACCAGAGCCGGCAGTGTAGTAGTAGAACCTGGGATGAAAAGATTTTTCCAGGAATTTTTATGCACCTGAGATTAGAAGGGAAGAAAATAGTATAGGCATACAGCATACTTGTTTGTACTTTCAGAAGAAAAAATGTAGATGTCAACTCTAGCAATTAGACTATTTATTCAACTATCTTGTACAAGATGAGAAATTACTCAGCTCAATCTGTGTCCTTCAAATGAATAGCAATGGATATTATAGTGAAGAGCGAAAAATAATGCTGATATGTTTTGTATTCTTTGAGGTAAATAATAATACATAATAATCGGCCACAATGCAATGATATATGTTTATTATATCATTTTGTTTACTTTATTTAATTTTCAAAGTTATTATCCATATAAAAGTGGGGAAAATACAAAATGTATGCGGAGATTAATTACTGACTTGTGTATCTATGTCAATAGGAATTGCACAGGAGACTAGGAGGGTAGATATATTTTAACACTTCCATGTTATTTTGAAATGGAAAATTAATGGCCACCAAGGCACTAAATTGACATTTATCTACTCATCCTGTACAAATTGATAACATCACTTGGCCCCTCTAGCTGTCACTGAAACCCATGAATTCACATTAGCATCTTTGTGCTACTTTGCTAAACTTTAAGTAAAAGCATGATCGTGGGAAAATATCAATTTTAAAAACTAATTTCCTCACAGTTCCAAATTTAGATATCCTGTCACGACCACTCTAATCTATCCATCATTTCCCAGATGATCCTTTCACGCATCCAGCTAGTAACTCTACATTTATTACATTTCATCAGTTCAGTTAATTTGATTTAACTCTTTTACTGGTCATGTTTCACTTAGTATATGCAGCTGCTTTTTTTGAATGCATAACACAAAACACAAACAATAATTCTATGGAGATGTTACATTAAAGCTCATTTACATTTTCACGTTAAAAAACAGTGATTACCTCAGCCTCTCTGGCTCACCCTTTCCTTCAATTTTTGCAGCACGGACAAGCTCTGCAGCCATCACTGGTAAAACAATTGTGGAATTAATAACACTTAACATCTCAATGAAATAACACCATGAAAGACCTATTTCTTCTTGTGAAGAGATTAACTGGGAACTCAGCTATGAAAGTGGTTCGTGTTAAAACATCAATTCAAGGTCAACTAGAAACTGTATCATTTTCATCACTATTGGTTTATTTGATATCAGTCTGTGTTCTACTAGGTTCCTAAATGCATAAAATATTTTGTAATGATAAAGTTTCAGAACCATTGCTCACTCCCGGATAGATCCCACCGGTTGTTATTGCTGGAATAGCTGCGTCAAGTGCTTTGTTCATATAAGATTTTGCTCGTCTTGAATAGCTTGTATCATCACATACGTCAATATATGGTGTCTGTTCGATGAAAACATTAATATATCAGTCATTTGGATAAGAAATTAGATATCATCATGGAGCTGTACTCTACCACTGAATTATGGAAGTATAAGACAACACATTGGTGCATCCATTTTCTTGCTTGTTAGCTCTTTAGTTCTCAATATGTAAATTACCTTTCTCTCACCTTGGTCTGAACTGCAGCTTCAAGTACGGTGCAGTTCTCAGCCTGCTGAAATGGCCCAGCAGCATGAACTACGAGATCCACACCTGCACATGGCTGCAAGACAGTTAATACTTAATAGTGGCAATGATGACGTTTTAATAGTGAACTTTGTTGTTGAAGCACATGCTCAATTTTGAAACATTCAGAACTACAGACCATCCAATATTGTTTCCAATGATTTAATATCATCAATGTCAACTTCAGTGAATTCTGAGTTGTCCCCAAGTTTAGCCACCATAGCATTCCCCTTTTCCCTGTCATCAAACATAAACTCTGAATTTAGTATCTAATTCGGAAGCATGACCAGGATCTCGCATCCCCAACCGGAGAAGCCAGCATAACACGTGAAGCCAATGGCGGAACTAGAAAATTTACATAGCTAGGGGAGGAAGAATGGAAAAATTACATTTATATATTTACACATAGTAAACGAAATTTAAAATCTAGATATAAATTTAAATAATTTTAAAATGTTGTAGGGGCAACTGTCACCCATGCCCCCTCTTTGGCTCCACCTCTGTGTGGACTATATATATTTTGAAAGTTATTACTAGTTCTATTTATCAAAAGATATTTGTCAAACCACTTCACTAAAAGCTTGAGTTGGCATGTGTGTCATTTAAATATCGACTTCAACACACTCATTCTCACATCAGAGCCCATTTTTTCCATTCAAACATGCACAATTTAAATAAATAGGTAGCGACAAGACTTGAAGTTGAGACACATGTACCATGTTGAACCATTGGATGTAATAGCTTCAGTGGTTAAAGATGCAAACATGTGTATCACTTAAATCTTGCCTTCAACATGAAACTGAAATTGCAATGAAAATACCTGTCTTTTAAAATAAAGACAGGCTTCAGCCGGTAAATTATTGGCTATATACGCCTTGAAGCCTGATCATATTATACAGAGATTCTAATCATTGCATGTTGATCTAACATTAAGCGTAAACGAAAGTCATTATTTCGTAGATTCAGTTTCAAGAACACACCCCACAAAAAGATAAATTACTCGTCACATTCTCGTAAGCTTTCATTCACATTCTCAAAGCTTTCATAACTTTTAACCACGCATACCACATACAAATTACTTCTCTTATCTACAAAGCTTTCTCGAAAAGGCTCGTAGACAACTTTGTGTCTAAGAAAAATCTTGTACGCTAATTCTTCTTTCTAGGAATCAAGTGGACGTAACTATCACGTTGAGGATGCACGATAAGAAGACTCTGTTTTCTTTTGATTTACATTCTGTTGATTATCTTTCACGTTCATCCTCTTGTAAGACCAGGAGAGCATAATGCCTTTGCAAAATTTTTAAGTGTTAAACTATTCTCACTCTGTTTGGCCAATTATACAGGCATAAGTTTAGTTTCTAATATCTTCAAGTCCACCAGATAAATTACCTCTTCATAGAGAATAAAATTTCATAAAAAGGAGCATTGCCATCCCTTCAAATTTATAAGTAACTAAGTGAGAAATTATTCAAGTTCTGTCATTTTATTTCTTAGTCGTTGTCCTTCTCAACATTTATTTTTCAGTCCCTACAACCACTCATAGTTATCCCCGAATTAGTTAGCTCAACCAATCAGTTAGATATTTAGATAAATTATTTCCTCTTTGTTTAAATACCTGTACTCAATAAAACCAGATAAGAAGAAAATACAAAAATGGGGAGAAAATTGTCTCCCTAAATGAAATTCGTCTGTTGAGTGATTGCTGTTCACTCTAGGAACAACTCAATTTCGGTTTTGAATTTCCTTTGTCCAAAAATTGCCTTTAGAAGCAAAAAATGGAACAGATGGCGGACATAAAATGGTGAAGATCGTATTACCTGTTTCGACCACCGATGACAATGCGAAGATTGGGACAAATCTTTGAAAGAGCAATGGCGGTAGAGCCTCCGACTCTCCCAGTGCCTCCCAGTATCAGAACTCTAGAATTCTTAACTTTCTCTGAAAGCTCAACTCTATTGAGATAGCTTCTTTGTTCAGTATTTCCTTTAGCAATGGCCATTGCCATAGTTGGCTTCGATTGCATGAACAATCGCGCCATGTCTCTCTCTCTCTCTCTCGCTACTCTGCGTAAGACACCGGGTGCAGAATGAGGGAAAGACGGTTATGTTATCTTCGTTGCCAGTTTATCATTATTGATGACGTGCGCGTTTGACCATCGGTTAAAGGGTCGAATATATACCGTTTCAAGAGAGGCTCCGACTCCGCGAGCAAAAAGTGCGGGTTCGGCTCGACTCGTAGCTCGTTCAACTATTCGTACCTTGATAATAGTGTCAAATAAATTGAGTGCACAATTCGTCTCATTTTTTTTTTCGTTGAGTCAAATGTAGATGGACTTGTATCATGTTAAATATATTTAGCTCTAAGTTCGACAAAAAAAACATAATTTTTTCAAAAGTTCGTGAGCTAGCTTAGCTCGGGTTAAGACTCTGAACTCTCTAAGACTCGATCACCGAAGCGATAGCTTGGAATGTGCCCGACATCCAAGGTGAATGGTATGCGCATTGTAAGAACTTGCATCAAATGCATTAAGCGCTTGTTTGATACTGATACAACTTAAATTAAATTAATTTAATTTTACATTTTTTTTCTTATTAGCTTCAATCACTCGTAATTGATTTGAAATCACATATTTAAAATCTATTTTCCAATAATCCATATAATAATAAATGTTGAAGTGATGAATGGCGACATACTGCATGATGCATGATGTACTGATCAAGGCCACAGGGACCTAGAGTATAACTAGTCTATAAGATTTGGCTTCCGTTTAGCATCTCTCTATATGCTGGAATTATATTCTAATGGATTGTTTAAATTTGGTCTCGAATGATTGTCAACATATTTGAATGGACATTTGTCTCTTCAGGCCGAGAGTTGTGTTTCTAAACCTAGAGTTTTGACCCATCTTGTGGAGAATCGTGTTTCTGCTAACCTACAGTTCAAACGATTTTATTGTGATGCTTCGCAATCTATAAATAGGTTGTGAAATTGATTGTTCCAGGAAAAAAAAAAAAAAAAAAGGAAGAAGTAGTTTTAGGTTGATAAATAAAACTTACTCGATAGGTTGAAGACAATGTTACATAGTTACGTCCTATGTCAAGTGAATAAACACGAACCGAACACTTTGAAACCATGCTCCAATACTCATAGTTCAAAGAAAAATGACACCTAAAGATGATAGTAAACGAAGTTTCTCGATTCAAAATCGTTGTCCTAATAGTGCATTTGTTCTTTCTCGTTTGAGATTGCTTTTGAGACTGTAACGTAAATGGCTTCAACGGATCAATCAAGGCTTTAAACCAGGTGTTCATTTAACACAATAAACGCCAAGGCAAGAACAATGGAATTTGCTAAATAATTTTGAATTCTACTAATGTTGGTTAATAATCTACTCACATAGATTTATATATTTTTCTATTTAACATGCAAAACATCTCAAACAATCTCTTTATTTTAAAATAGCATATTCCATATTTTAGAGCGCATCTTTAAATTCAAGGAGTATAAATTTTATCCTTCTCTAGCAAGTTCTTTATTTGCAACTCTTTATTTTTCTTTTCACGGGGAAATATTTAACATATTTCCTCATTTTACGTTAATATTTATATTACCAATGTTAATAGCCAATGGAATTGAATGTGGTTTTATTGAACCAAGAAATGAATATTGAAATTTTAGTGAATTTGACTCTCCAAATGTAAAGAGCCAAACTCCACTCTACATTTTGAAATGTTAATTTAGCGTCTATTGGAGTTTATTTTTAAGCATTTACTCTCTAAAATAAAAAATGTCTTATATTTAAAGTCTCTTGACGATTCTCTAATAATACTAATAATAATAATAATAGTGCTTGGCAAAAAGATATAGCTAATTCTCGTCTTATAACGGAAAATTCAAATCATGCACTTTGTCAGTTGGCTGCGTTGCTCCACCATCCTCAGCCTCTCCTACCCCCTCACCAACAAAAGCAATCACCTCTTCTCCGCCCTCTCCAGCGTCATCAAGCACCTCTTCGTTGCCATTTGTAGCAACTTTAGCTTCCTCCTTGTGGGGTAGCATCAGAAACCTATTTGGGAGGAGCATCTCCACAATCACCATCATCTGGATTGGCAACATCAACCAACTCTTATTTGGCACTAAACGTCGGCAATGGAAATGTGCCTCTCCAGGGACGACTAGGATGGTATCGCAAGGAATCACACAGTTCCTTACTATTTGGAACAAACACTGAAAGTCTACACATTTATGCTTTGCTTTGCCATCCGAGGAGCAACAAGTCTTCTTCTTGTTAAGAGATTCCAAATACTCCCCATTCCCACTCTACCGCTACCACTATTGAAACCTCTACCTACAGGGATCGCTTTAGCCCCAACAAACCCACTCCACCAAAATTAACCTTGCTTGCAATTGTAGCACCGCTAGGCGATCCCTAGGGAATCGAGATTGGTGGTCTTGGTAATCGAGTTAATATGGGTGGCACCAAGCCCGCCATCACAATTCCCTAGGGGATTGTCTGGCGGTGGTGCATTGCAAACAGAGTTAATGTGGGTGGGGGTGGGTTTTTTTGGGGCGCAAGCAATCCTTATCGCGGAGGCTTCGACAATGGTAGAGTGGGAATAGGAGGTATTGCGAATCTCTCGACAAGGAGAAGAGGTATTGCTCCTCAATCGATAAAGGAAAGCATAAATCTACCATAGACTTGCAGTGCTTGTTCCAAACAACAATGCACTGTCTGGTCACATGCGACATCATCCTAGTCGTCCGTGGAGAGGCACATTTCCACTGCCAACGTTTAGTGCCCAGGAAGAGTTGGCTGATGAATATTGCAATGTGATTTCAAAGCGTCCGTTTCGTGTTTATTCACTTAACATAAAGTAATATCATCTTCAACCTTTCTAACATTCTATGCAATAGTATCAGGTGTAGTCTTTGGTTTGATAATCGACGCTATAATTCTAAATAGCGAAAATCAGACAGGTGTGTTGTCAGAAAGTGATTAACAGTCTTGAGCATCCCAGCAGTGTTTTTTTAGCAAGAATCAAAACTAATCCCCTGCAGCACAGAAGTATATGCACATTAGGCAGATAGAAGTGAAGAAAGAAAAATAAGACTAACAAGCGTATTCTTTTCCTAGCAGACGGATCTACAACAAGAAGAAAAGAAAAGCAGCAGTAATAAGTCAAACCCATTGAGCTAAGAACATTGTTGCTGGAGGCAAAGATTACATGAATTCTCCATTGTCAGTTTTCTGCTTTTGAGTGCGAGGCACATCTTCAAAGAATCTATATACAGAAATGCAACTTTCAGCATGCTGCATATATTAACATGTTTATAGGATTTGAGAAGAGCGTACAGACCAATATCAATATTCACTTACATGTCTGCTATTCTTTTCCTCCTGTCTGAACAAATATATGGAATCAAATCCTCAATCTTCGTACTACTAAAACTGCCATTGGGTATATGTTTCAGCAAGTTACAGTCAAAGTCGGAAGTTGATGATATATTCTCCAATTGCCCTTTCAGATGTTCCATCAATACAAAACCTGTAAATGAGTTACATGGTTAGTACCAGATTAAAACTCCAAATAAAAATAAGATAAAAAAATCCAAAACCCAAACAAATAAAAAGCTCGACAAAGTAATCCACACATCAGATCGTATAACGTGCCAACGTTTTCTTCAATGCAGTAAAATCAAATTTGAAATGGATGAACTTCAACCACTAGATTCTAACAAGTATGATATATGGTCACAGTTTCAACAGATCAATCCAGTCAATAAATCCAGTTTGCAATAGGTCAAATCATAGCTTCTGTTAACCTTTTCAGTGATACCAACTTCGAAGCCATAAAAGAAAAACCATACGCTCTCACACGAAAAAGATCAAGAAACAGGTTTCAGAAGACAGCTTATAGCTGCCAAAGGGCCAAAATAATCTGCTATTTCGAATCTAAATTTTAGCCAACACATTATCTTATGACACTCCCTCCTCTTTAATTTCACTTAAACGATACTCGGTTTTTGAAAATAAAAATATGATAGCCATTAACCAATATAAGCCCAATGTCTCTAGAACAATATACAAGATAAGTACAACCAATCTTCATCATTATCACACTCGACATCCTTAACAAGATCTGGATGCATATAGGGGGAAAAGGCAGAAAAACAAAAGATCCAAGTCCATGGAAACTAGAACAAAATTTCCAGATCTGTGAAACAAGAAGACCAAAATTCACAAAATTCTGCTCCAATTTGCTTGAAAGATGTAAATGTCAAGAATCTTAAGCATAGAGCTCTCTGGCAGAGACTGGATGAACAAGGAAAGAACCAAATTTGGGGAAAAAAGATGAGATTGATTCTTTGAATCCTTATTTTTTGTGGGGAAACCAAGTGAATTACAGTATATCGATTTGCTGAAATATTTCAAGATGGGAAACAAATAAACCTTCCTCAACTGAAAAATCAAATTCAAAGATCACAAAATCAAAAGGTATGATGAAAAGTGCAATACAATCTTTCGTTTCTTATAAAAAAAAAAAAAAAGGTATGATGAAAAACTCCCATAAATCAATTTTATTTTCAAAAACGTTCTATCAAACAAGCTGTAAAGCCTGTCTCGGGCCTGAGAAACTCTACATTTGACCATGATTAAATTGTAGGTGCACCACAATATTCCTAACTCCCAGCATGCTCGGCATCCCAAAGGTCCTAGAAGACTAGTCAAGAATCACTAAAAAACACAATTTACACACAACCACAACAATAATAATCGAATGACCGAAAATGGCACACAATGGGAAGGGTTGGGTAAAAGAAACATACTGAGGGTTCGAAGCGTTCGTAAATCAAATTTCTTTAATAAAGCTTCCTGACCAATTTTCTTGGCACGTTGACGTATCAGAGTTTTCAAACCCGTCAGAAAATCCTATAAGCATAAACACATCAACAAAGTGCACGAGTTAAATACACATTAAATAACATAATTGAACCAAACAACCAGAAATTTAAGCATGAAGAATGTGTAAAATGAAATGATGATTGAACTTACAAGTTCTGATTCGGACAGAGAGCAGAGCCAACGAACATCTTCTATATGGTTGTTTCCGAGTATGATCTGTTCATCCATGGAACTATCAACAGAAAAAAAGTAGTAATTCTGGCCTTTTTTTTCCACGTCCCTCCTAAATAACAGGATTGGTTGTATCAAAATCCTGACTAAACATATCAAAAAAGTGAAGCATAAGTTGTACGGAATAAGAGTGTTTTTCTTATATTTCAATGAATAATACAACATTATAATGTCCAATTTACACACTTGTTGGTGGACAAAAAGAGGACAAGAAAATCAAAATAAAAGGAAAGAAAAAACCATAATTATTTTCCTGAACAAAACATTGTGATTCTGGGGATTTGTGATATATATTTACCAAAATTTTGGAGATTTCTACACAAATCAAATACAAAAAATACTAGTAGGCATAAAAAATTAAAAACGTGAAACTTTTACTAGTTTATTTAATAATATAACAGATATGAACAGGGAAAGATCGAAATTTCCCACATTACTGTTGAGCAATGCCCAACAAAACTGAGACAATATTTTCACTTTTTTCAATTTCTATTAAGAAAAGATTAACCTAGATACTTCTTGGAAAGATAGTGGAGATGAGTAAGAAAAGGCAATGCAACATACATGCAATTCTAGTCTGGTTTGGCTCAATGGAAAGAATCAGGATTTCAAGAACAAAAATGTTAGATTTCTATACAGAAACAAGGAAATGCATAGCATCTGATAGCTTCAGAGGATAAGTTTAGCTATTTTTCCTCGAAGAAAAATATAAAAACTTCAAAAGAGGGTTGCCTTCTTAAAATGTTGACACAGGCCCCTTATGTGAACGTGGTGGTTCTGCTATCATGATGGGCGACCATAAAGTGGTGTGACTGCAGGGTGGAATCAGTAATTTTATTCAATGAGGGCAAATATTTCTAATGGAAATAATATAAAAACAACGTAATACACAAAATACTAATAATAACATGCCTTACAATTAAAGGTGAAGTCAAAAGCTTGTAAACCAATTGATATACCTAATTTTGTTGTTTTGTGAGCTGGTCTATCCTGTTACACTAGTTAACAATGTTTAAAATTATACAATTTTTTACAGTATTAGCTAGGTTAAAAAAAGTTGTACTATGTTTACTGTATTTAATAAAGTTCAAAAAATTCGCAAGAGTTGAATCAAAGAATTTAATGGAAAGATTATATTCTTCTTCCGTGAGGAATTTATACATCAAATTGCGATATCAATTAGTAATTTTCAAAAAACAAGTAAAGTTAAAAACCATAAATCCAAGAGATAAAACAATATTTAATTATTTGACACTACGTAATGTTAAATCAAAACAAGAAACATAGATGAAAACATTAAGGATTGTACATAATCGAGTAATTTAAGAGATAAAAAGCAAAAACTAAAAATATAAAATACCTAAAAACATCCTGAGGGGGGGAGATTATCGAGGGGCCAAACCACCAATGCAAACAAGGTGATTGACCAATGGTGGTCTGGAGAAGGAATGAGGCAATGGTAAACAACGGCTTAGCCAGTGATGGATCTTAAAGGGTTAAAGTTACATAATTTTCAAGTTCATAATAATAAATAAGTTCCATTAACAAGAAGAAGTCATAATAGCAATAGTGATAATCTTCAAGTTCATAATAATGAATGGTTTGCTCGACAAGCCTGTAGTTAGGTTAGACAAATTTGTCACAAGGTTTGTCTAACTTTCAGCATAAAGACAACAAGTTCTTTCTTTTCTTCCTACTTAAAGAAGATTGTTTTCATTTCATTTCAAATCATAAGATGAAAAATTAGTTCAAGATTTATTCACGACATAAATTGAATAGCATTAAAGATTTAACTACTTCAATAAAACCAATAAAAAGTATTGGTGTTAAAAATTATTAACTAAAGTGCAATACGTTTCCATTTTCGCAAATCACTATAAGATCTATCGTATTATTCATGGTTAGAAATTAGAATCAAAAGAAATACTTATATCAACACTACGGTGTATGAAAATTAATTGCGTTCTGACTGAGGCAGATCGCAGTTCATCACATATTACACTTTACTCAAACTATAAAAACCTTCACACAATGCATCACATACTGGTCCAATTAAAAGCAGTGCCGGTTCTGTAGTTTACGGGGACTGAGGCGAGGTTTAAAAAAGGGTCCTCGTAGACTCTAAAATAATATTATACAGTGGCATAACTAGGATTCCGAATCAGTGAGGTTACAAATTCTTAGCAACAGAAAATAAAATATATTTTAATAATAAAAATAAATACAAATCATTCTTTACGAGTTTTCATATTCTAAAATCGTTTTACAACGACTTCGTTATCAATTTTCGAAAATATCCCTCATTTATCCATTCATCACCCATTCAATTGCACAATTTGTCCTTCGCAAATCACATTGCAGAAAACAATCTTGCAACAATAACAGTGGCAACCAATATAATCGACGCCAGAGTCAAAAGCTGATAAAACAAAGGATATACCCGATTTTTCCTTGTCTCGACCAACCATATTTGAGCGCTCCTAACTCTGTTTGTGCTTTCCTCAATTCTATTTGAACTCTGCCAAACTCTATTTGTGCTATGCACTTGAGTAACTATTTTTTTAAAATATTTCTCCAAGATGTCCAAGAAAGATAATTTATCATATTCAACATTATCCAACTTAACAAAGCAATTAACCATATTAAACTAATCAGTTATTTAGTTTGTTTTAAGACTAATATCTAATAACCAATAAGTAATTCCCGAATCCCAAATCTCAATCCACATCTTAGCGAGTAATAACTAATAAGTAATTGAGTAATTTCAATTGCAAAAAATAAAATTCCTATTTTCTATTTTCTCAATCCCCAGCTTAAGTTCACTGTAAATGAGCGATAATCAATAGTGCAAATATGAAATTTCAACTTTCAATTACATAAATAAAACCTAATTTTCGATTGCACATCTAGTTTCAAACATGATTTAAAATAAATATCCAATGTTCAAACAAATAGCAAATACACTAAAAATTAGGGTTAAGGGAGCAAACACTTACTGCGGAGAATTGCGTTGGCACCTGGACAGTGGACTCTGGCAAGGCAGCCGGCAGCCGAGCAGGAATTAACGACTGGACTGAGAAGAGAGAACCGAGAGTGAGGGTCCGAGGGTCACGAGGGACTTCAGATTTTAAATATAAGACGAGAGTCGGAGAGTGATAACGGAGAGCGGTAAGGGAGAGCGATGTTACTGACTTGCTGCCTTGCTGGGTTAATTCCCTTGAATTGGGCATTTGGGCTTCTTTCTTTCTTTTTCTTTCCCTTTTTTTTTTTTTTCTTTTTCTCTTTTTCTTTTTGTTTTAATTAGATTAGATAAGTTGTTGGAACTCGGTGATTAAAGCCATTAAAGCCTGGGGAAAAAAAGTGTTTTCAAAACCGGGTGCGGTGGCCATAATATGGCTTCGCCACTTACACTATATGCTATGTAAAAAATACAGTAGTTAGTGTAAAAATAAATATAGTATATTATATAAAATATTTAAATTATAATAAGACAAAAATATGAAATAATTTGTTCCAAGAAGTAATTACTATATAATCAACTAAAAATAAAAAAATAATATTCAAAATTTTGATAATATTTATTTTTCAATTATTGCCATATCTTTCTTTAACTTCAATTATCATCTCACTTGCATTTTTTATTTGCTTCATCAACACCAATAATAAATCTAATTTCTTTTTACTATTCAATAAATTATTAGGCCCTTTAAAGTATTTATTCTTTGTGACCGAGCAATTATTAGAAATTATACTTTTATTTTTTTATTAATTCAAGACAGATTATTTGATTTTTACATATTGAAAAGATATGTAGGATAAAATTATTCAACAAAACGAATTGAAAAGAAATTACTATGATACTGTTGGAATAAACTTGGTTTGACAAAAAAATAATAATTGGATTTAGATACTTGATAGATAAATTTTAGTAGTTAAAAGTTCAGTGACCCAAATGTCTAAAAACTTATTCAAGATAAGGCCATAGAAAATATCATTATAATATGAATATATTTTTAGACGTGTTTCTAGATATTTTAGAATATAGATAAGTATCTAAATATGTGCAAATAGTATAAATATGAATCATATGGTCCATTTTATATCTAACTATCAAAAAGTAAATAAAAGAGTTCCTATATACAACAACTCTTATCTTCTACTAATTTTAATGTTTCCTAAGCTTTCATTTAAATCTTCGTCACATTTTTTAAATTTTTATATGCCAACAAATACTTATTTTGATTTAAAAAATTTTAATACTTAATTGATATTTAAAAATTTGTTGGTCAATTATGAAAGAAGATAAATACTAAAAAAATGCTCCCCTTCTTATTCTAGGTCTGAGGCGCCCGCCTCAATTGCTTCATAACAGAACCGGCCCTGATTAAAAGTTATACCGACACTATAAAATATTAAAAAAAATACAAAATACAAAATAAAAACTAATTTCGAAAGTACTTTTACAGCTTCTACTTCCCCTCAATTAAACTACTCAACCACTAAAGCGTTATACCTCGCACGAAACACGTTTTGGTCAAAAGTTGATGTCAGTAAAACCCGCCTCACACAACCTCGCACCAGAGTCTGCCCATAATTCAATCAATAGAAGCTTGAATCGCAATGAAAATTAAGAAAGTTTGGGTACCTTAAACCTAATTGCGCTGAGCTGTGTGTGGACCAAGTCGCGACTGATTGAACTGCACAGCAGGAGTTGTGTGACCGAGAAACGACACAAATCGGAGGCACGACCATAGTGGGGGCTCAGGTTCTTTGGTTAAAAAAGGAATAAAAAGATTAATAACGCTGGTTAGTGGTTAGTTAATGACAAAATAACACTGGTTAGTTATTTTATTTGGTAAAAATGTTTTTTAACCTCTATGGTGACCTTTTTTTTATTATTAACTACAAATTGGAAATCGTAGAAATGAGGTGGTGTTTTGAACCCAAAACAAATAAATAAGGAACCCCTCAAACTACATTATGGTGATTCAATGTGAAAAGAATGAAAATTACATTTAAAAATATATATATATATATATATCTGAAGAGGCAAATTTTTTATTTTATTCAATAAAAGTGTCCGAAAGGAATGCAGCAAAAATCAAAATCGGTATAATCTCCCCATTCAAAGGAATCCGCCATAGAATAAGCCGCTCTAGCAAATCTATGAACGACTAAAATGGCAGATCTCAATAATTAAAAAGTCACAGCATCGACACTTGAAACAAATGAGCAACGGTGACCCACGGCCAAGCACCCAAAAATAAATAAATAAATAATCAAATTATGACACTAATCAATTGAAAGGTATGATATTGTGGTAGTTAAGGAGTTTGTACTCTGTATTCAACTTGAATTTGTATGACTTTGGTAGAAGATTTCACAGAATTTATGGCAGTGTTCCATGAATTTTAAAAGACTTTTATTTTAAATTTTTTTATGAATTTGTATATAATTTATTTGGCATTATAAATTTTTATTTTATAAAATAAATATTATTTATACAATTATTGATTTACTTATTTAGTAAATGTGTCACTATATTGTGAATTTCTATTTGTTCAATTAAATGATCAAGAATAATAAATTATCATTCTTATATAAATAGAGATATTTAAAAATTTTATAAAAAATAAGAATCTTTAATAACATTTTCGTCATTGCGCTAATAAGAATTTGTAACCTGAAAGCACATATAACTATTATAAAAAAATTTCCAACATTTTAATATAATTTGATGAGAAAATCTAAAGAAATTTATATCATAGTATTAAATATTATCAGTATGCCGAAATATATGTCAAGTATCAAATTAAATAAGGTATCAATATAAAATGCTTAACCATAATTGTAGCATTTTTATTTTTTTACAAATGTTCAAACATAATTATCATTTTTATAAAAAGTTTAATCAATTAAGCAAAATAAAATTTAGTAAGAACTCTTTTTATAGCCACCTTACTAAAAATGAAGTAAATATGACAAAAATAGGAAAAAAGTAATAAGAAACGGTAAAACAGTAAAACTCTTTTCAAATACACCTATACCAGAAGGGGGAAGTATCCTCTTTATACAGATGATACTACATAGTCCACACTCTACATTAATAATCTATATGAGAGAGAGAGAGAGAGGGGGTATCCCTCTTTGTATAGATGATATTACATAGTCTACATTAGTAATTTATATTAAACTCCCGGGCCTTGTCATTGTATTTCAAGTTAATATTTCATGGTTTCTATAATATATAGTGCAAGATAAAATTAAATTGAAGTGTATGGATTATTTTACTTAATTGATTTAAGTGTGGGAAATAAGCCAGTAGGGACCTCATTAAAAGAGAGGAAGTTATAGCAGTATGCTTCTAGCTACAAGCCATCAGAGATTGTTAAGAAAAAAATCTAATAAAATTTTGGCGATGTGACATCACAACTTATTATTATTCACACATCTTATAATTCTCACCACTATTGAATCTTACAATTTTTTTTATTTTTGCAATTTACAAAATGAAAGTTTGACCAAACACACAATATTGTGAATACCATCACTAATTAACACTGGAAAAGCTTTCTCAACATGGGTTTTGGGGCTGAGAATTGTATTCTTTGCTACAACCGAGTTACAAAGAAACATTCTTACATACACTATTATCAAAGAAAGCTCAACTTAAAACTTACTAAAGATAACCTCTCCAATAGCACGCGTTAGTGCATGTGTAAAAATATATTTTTATGGATTTCGATGTGATATAGGAGAGAGAATGAGTGGAGTTAACTAGTTGAGATTTGTATAGTACAGGTAGGTTCCACGAGATATGTGGATGTGATTAGTTCAAATTTTAAAAAGTATATATAAAAATGTGTAAATTTCGAAAAAAAATGTGTAAAAATTTGTAAATATGTAGCGGCTAACAGGCACGCTCCCAAAATAGATTCTCTCTCACAAATATGCCAGAGTTTTCCTCTCTTGCCCAATACAAATTTTGGCAAACATCTTGCATGTGTTTATAATATATATACGTCTCTTTCACTCGGAGTACAACTTTCACAACAACAAGGCACATGCAAGCATGGGCATCAACAAGTGGTGGAGAGAAAAAGGTAGAGCGAATATATATAAGGCCCTACTCAACTCCCATTACAAGGACCAAAGGGAGAAATACATAAGGTCCAAATCTATCATCATCTCCACCCTCAATTTGCCAATGAATTTCTCTCCCTATATGGGGAAAAAATAGTAATTAAGTGCTATTACACTATGCACAATACTCTTGACGAATTATCATTGACGCTCTATATATAAATTGTAATCCTTTATAACTGAGTAAACAGTAGGAATTAACCAAATGAGTAATTGAAAATGAAAGTTGAAAAAAATAATTTATAGTTTTAAGTTGTATAAGAAAATACCATAAATTTATGTGTTGAAGTAGAGGTGGGGTAGTTGAATGAAGGGTGACCATATGTACCGATAGGGGCATGTGATTGCACATGTTGATGGGCTTACCCATCGCCTTCATGCATTGAATTGCACATGGATCTGATCAGTCAATAACAAATTACCCCATTTATCTTCAATATAATCCTCATGGCTCATGTAATGGTTCTACCATTTTATCTCCTCATTTTTTTTTTGGTGGCAACTTCGACTTGATACTCGATTCATCGTTGTGAAACTTGTTATGCTAATTCTATATTTTTTTCCACTTCATACAAATACATTATAGGATACTTGTCCTGTGTTCAACATGAATCATTATTATATTGGAAATTTTGGTTACTCATAGTAGAATCGTGACTCTAACACTGTGATATTAGGTTAAACCAGAAATGTATGTAGAAATGCGTCAACCTAGCCATTTATAGTCGTAGTATAGGCCCACGGGACACGACATGCATTGAAGAATTTGATTTTGTGTTGAATCAATTTATCTGAAAATTTAAACAGATGAACAAAAAGAGTAAAAACGGTTAAAAAGGCCGAAGGAGTCAGGATAAGGGCATAGGTGTCATTCCCAAGAGCAAATGTAACTTTATGTCCCACTCTAGTACTGACGTATGTCCTGGTCCTGTCCAATTGTGCATCAAAAAGCATACAGTCCTCCTCTTATTCTCTATAAATGCGGCAGTTTTCTTCACAAATTAATGCACTTGATTTCTCTCCTTTTCTCTTTTAATTTGTTTCAAGCCTTGTATTGTACACCTCCCAAGCAATATGGGAAGGGGATTGGCCTTGTTTTGTCTAGTACTCTTCATGGTTGCTATCCTAGCCCATCAACAGGTAGTTCACAACTGACTTTCCTTGTCACTTTGTTTTATTTTGCTTCACGACTTTCTCACACACGTTAAAAGCAACTACATTATTGAGGATTCAACAGATTAATGCATTTTGTTTTCGTTATGTCAAAATCTCTTACTTCCCTTCAAAAATTATGCATTATTCAAATCTTTCATCCAACCAAGTTCCCAATTTGTTAAAGTTCAATTGACAGCCAAAAAGCAGTATAAGCAACTTGTAAATACATTATTGAAGACCAGACAAAATAATGAAGAATTTATGTACATTTTTTTCTAATAGTTCTTAATACAGTCTATCGGGGTGGTGGTGATCTACCCACTTGTAAGCATTTTACAGACATATACTAAATGACATGGCAACGAGATATCACCTTAGGTGATGATATGGCGCTGCCATGTCATCAAGGCGCATGGCTTATCATACCTATACAGATACGATATCAATATTCTATGGTCTATTGCACTAGCTAGTCTAGTGTTATGATGACTCCGGTGTTTCTCTTACACTAATTTTAGCGGAAATTATCTCATAAGTGCCTTAAATGGATTCTTGTAGGCTTCTAGCACCTTGCTACCAGAATCACAGTTGCAACCACAAGGAAACAGGCAGATGGTAAAACCAGATTCCAAATACTCCATTTTCATATATATATATATATATATATATATATATATATATATATATATATATATTAGCAAATTTGAGGTTTACTAAGCATTACTTTCAATGCAGTATGGCACTACTCAAGGAAGCCTTCGTCCTGGAGGTGGGTTATGTTTTTCTTAATGCAGAGCAGATAGAATTAAGGACATGATGATTGGTATGCTATATGCAGTATTCAAACATTAATACACTGTTTCAAACAAGAGATGTAAGAATCAAGACGAACTAAGTCAAGCAAACTTTAAATACAAGTGTCATTATGACAGTATGACAAGTATCAGCATTTTATTGATTTCCCCAAAAGAATACGAGGTTAAAATAATAGCACTATGATTGAGTAAAAGTCGGATGATCTAGATGAAATTTTATATACGCTCATTGTACACTTATGCTAAATGAAGCTCGGATTTTGTTGCACAGAATGTTTACCTAGATGCACTAGTAGATGCTCGAAAACTTCGTTCAAGAAGCCATGCATGGAGTACTGTCAAGAATGCTGTGCAAAGTGTTTGTGTGTGCCTCCAGGCACATATGGCAACAAGCAAGTATGCCCCTGCTACAATAATTGGAAGACCAAGAGAGGCGGACCAAAATGCCCTTGAGAACATCCAATTTCAATTTGCTCATTTTGCATCAGCTTACTATTAGTTACTAATATATAATTAATATGATTGGATGTACATGATCTTGGCATCGACTATCAAAAGATCATTAACTAGACTAAGAGTGTGCATTTTATTCTCTTGTAAGTTACTACCTTGTTGGTTGAGAAAATCAGAGATTTGCCATTATGTCAAACACAGTGAGATACTTATTCCCTCAAACCATTTACTTGAAAGCTCATTTTCAATCATGCATTCAATGAGATCCACCCATAACTACTTTTACTTTTCATCGTTCACAGGGTTACCAAAAAATCTATACTAAACAACCACTTAAAAAGAAAGGCAAGTAGAAACAACGATAAATCTAGTGTCCAAGAGATTGAAAATGCAGAGAATTTATATGGTTACGTTTTGGTAGGAATATTGAACATGTGATTGAAATTTAAGTTCCATCTAAATAAAAGAATGAGAACAGACGAATTATGCAACAACGATATATTAGGAATGAATATCGAGTACAAGAAAAATTACGACCGACTATTTTCCGGTCTCTCTATGTTTTTGTTCTTTGATACTAAGAAAAGTCTATCCATGAACACCTTCAATCAATCACAAAACAAGAATTGGAGGGCTCCATGTTCTTCTTGCAAGAAATGAACTTCTAGCATTTTCATAGTTTGACGGATGAAGTAAGCTTTATCTCAAACTAACTTCCAGAGATTTCTACACTTGCTTTCACATCATGGAGGACCTCGACTTAAGGGAGTTTGGGGCAGGCGAGGTGGTTTACATATTAGAAGACTAAGTAATATGATAACAATGTGTTCAGAGAATCGAGGATGATAGTAAAGGGAGCCACTGTCTATCCAGATTTGTCACCAATGAATTCTCCTCTACTATCCCAGGGTCGAATTTCGAATGATTTTCCAATCACACTGCGCTTTTTATTTATAGTCCCATCCTCACACTCATATTCTGGAAAGTAGTCGAGAAATGTTTTGCTTCCAAGCTCATTAACTCCATCGAAGAGGAAGTTTCTAATTGTTTCCTACCAAATAAAGACGATATGAAACAACTACAGGCAAAAAAAAAATAACGACTAACGTCCCATAAACCAAAGCAGATACCTTAGCACGAGTTTCCCCAATTAGTCTTGTCAAAACTTGATGCCCTGGATCCTGATATTCAGAATTTTCCATTAGCCATTTTTTGGTCCTAATTTTTATTTTTTATTTTTAATAAACCCAATCAAATAAATAGAATAATATGAAAGTGTGAGAAAGAACGACATCACCTACCTTTTCAGCTCTCCATGTGAGATACCTATGCTGTGCTTCAAGATTGCACAGTATTTGTGGACCTCTCGTCTCCTCTGTTGCTTGGTCCATCAGCTCGAGCCACGCCTGCAAATGCAACCAGAAAGTGGTAACAACAGTAACCAGATGACCAAGTTTGGCTAAGCTTAAGCAGCATTTTCAAGTAACTTTTAGAATGAAACGTGTTATGCATGTTGTCAAGAACTTGTAGTGAGGAAAGTTGCATATTCTCAACATAACTCTTAACTTACTGTAAAAATAAAGTAACTTCTGTCCAAGTTTCAGCCAAAAAGACATCATTTGGGTTAAAACTTGCTTATTTTTACCAGTTTACATGCATACCTTTAGATATTCTTCGAAGGCGCAATATAGAGCACTTTGTTTAGATTGGCTTGGAGAGAACTTGGTCCATATAACAATCGGTGAGAAAAATCTCAACGATTCACTTGTAATTTTTCCTCCCCAGGGTAAAAGCTGCATGAAATCTGTGTTACGTTACCATACCCATGATTTCAGATGAGATGAATAAATTTATAAAGGAAACACCAGAAATTCTAATTAAAAGCGTGACAGCAGAAATTTGTTCACCTCAGCATACTTTAGGCCAACAACAACAACAACAACAAACTAAGCCTTATTCCTCTTGGCCTAAAGTATGCTCATCTACCTGTTTACCTCAGCATACTTTAGGCCAAGAGGAATTAAATGGTTATAGTACTTTTCCTTGTAGTCCCTCTGATTGATGACATCATGTAACGGGTTAAGGTCCCTGCGAATAGTTAAACATTCTAGATTTATAAAAAATTCAGCAATTGATTACTAATCAACCATTGAAAATAGGAAGCATGCATACTTGCAACAGTCTTCGTAGAACTTTGACCCGTTTATTGACCACTTATAACGGTGACAATTGTAAAAAGTAAAGAAAGGAAAAAAGAGAGCTTACAGTACAATGATGTTCATGCTAGCAGTGGCGAAAAAATTGGCACAAAATATAGGTAGATCAAATTCTGGTCGGGGGAATATTCCAAGATCCAAGACCTGGATACAATGCTTCCAAATTAGAATCGACCAATCAATTTTGTCACAAAACGAAAACACGTTAATAAGAACTTTACATATTTTCTCAAATCAGTTTTAACCTGCACACATTTCCCTAAAATCACTACTCCACCAATCATTTACCTAGATTATAAACAACTATCAAATGCACTCGTATATAAACTACCTGCTTGAAAAGCTACTAAATAAGTGCATTTTGTAGCACTCTTTAAGTAAATAAATTCTACGTCATTTTAACTTTGCCAGAATAATGTTTTCCGGTTGAAACAAACAGCAATAAAGAAATACAAAAAAGTGAAATGCTTCTATTCCATTTTATCATTGAAAGAAATCCCAGAAACATTTTCAGATACAACTAAAGAGTTACATTCGTACTTGAGAACTACACATGGTGATTGGTGAACACAATCCAGCTTATGAAAAAAGTTGTCGCGCTGAAGTGGGCAGTTAAAGTTGTGTTTGGAAAAAATGATTTTCAAGAAAAGCTATGCCAAACAAGGGCTTAACCTAATGAGTCACAAAAAGGGTATCTTGTATAGTACGATGGTCACATTTGAATCTAATAAGCAGCACAAAGTAATTATAATTTATAATTTATCAAATTGTAGAGATTTAAACTTGTGTGTTATCTTTTTGCAATCAAGATAGAGGATAACGAACCTGCAATCCATCACTCTGCTCAATACACAAACTCCGCAGTAGTCGAATTTTAGGAGCCTCATAAGAGAGCATTTGCAGCTCTGTTTTCCCATCCATGGCCACCAAGTGACTGAAGTTTTCCTGCAGAAAAGAGAATAGAAAAGATAACCACTTATCTCAAGATAGAAGCTCAACTGCTTAATAAACCTTACACCACCAATGTGGGCAAAATCAGTGTCTACACCAATTAAATTCCATGAATATCCTCCAAAATAAATTCTTTGAAAAACGAACTAAAAATAGACATTTCAAGAAATTGAAGAATCTTGACCATTCCTAGAAAATATAAAATACAGTTGAATTCTGTTAATGTATGAACAAACAGTCGATTTCAGACAAGAAAAACGACAACCTAAACTAGTAAATTTCTATCATTTCAACTGGAAAAAAATACAATCTTCGAAGAACCCATATGCATCAAAATTACCCTGAGGAGATGGGCATATACATCTAATTACATATAAGGAAAAGGGTCTTTTACCTGTAAAGGGGATGGGCTTAAATAAGTGTGTTTCCTGGTTTCTTCCAAAGCGAAATGAATGAATTTCTTGTACGAAAACGCAGAGGCTGCTTGTTGCCCTGAGGAACTCATCGTATTTCTGACGCTACAGCATCTTCTACCTGAACCCGTGGAGAGATTTGTACTTACTATTGTGATGGGTGATAATGAAGGCTTCTTCAGAGTAGAGATGCTGCTCAGTGAAGAAGGCAAATGGTGATAATTAGACTCCATTGAGAAGGATCTCCCAGTTGCAAGAGTTCAAAGATTTGTGAATGGGAAAGTGTCTGCAGTGTGAAAAAGAAGCTAAAAAGCTTCTAGCGGGGGTGAAACTGCCTGCGCCATAGATTCCAGACCTGTTTGATACAATTGTAAGAAATAAATAAAGAAAGAAATCATTTTTATTATCACAAGTTTAAATACCACTTTATATTCATTTGATTATTTTTTATATTTTTATATAATTTTTTATTTTTCAATCGTACATTTAAAAATTAATTTTATAAAAATTTCAATTACTATATTCATAAAGTATGCACAACAAAGATCAAATATGGGCTAAAAAAATATATATTGTTGTAAAATCAAAGTAAAAAAATACCTTAAATGCTACAAGAGAATAGAGAGGAAAATATATTGAACTTTCTTCCTTCTTCTTCATTCATCAATTCATGAATTGAGGTCTATTTATAGACCATCAAGTGTAGAATCAAAACAAAAATGATGAGTCATATTACACATGATTATCAATCAAGTTGTACAATTATTCATGAATTATTTTCATCCTCACATGATTTCATAGTCATTCACAACTCATTCACAATAATGCATCCAACTTTTGAATTATTTATAACATATATTACTATATTGTCAAAACGTAAAGTAAAAATAATATAATATATAGATAATTGTCAAATAAAATGAATCATTAGGATTTGAAAAGAAAGCAATAGTTTCCCTGCCCCTACCCATTGTGTGGGTAGGGGGTCATGCCCATGTATGACGTGGAGACCATGTGATACGGATGTGGCTTCCACGTTGCACGTATGCCAAGTAGGGGAATGAAAGGATCCCCCTACTTGGCATATCCTTGATGTGGTTGTCATATTTAGGCATGGGCACAGTGTGGACAGGGGAGCAAAAGTGTTGAAAAGAAATTATTAAAATTGATATTGATAAACAATGAATTTTTTTAAATGGAAAAAAATGATTTTTATTATTTAAAATAAGGCTTTGTTCTATACATACTAAATTTCAAAAACTCAAATCGATTTTCTTCTCTCTCATCATTTTTCATCAACCAAATATTGTTATTTATGTCTTTTAATACATCAACTCCAAATTTTAATGACACATTCTATACGAAATTCGAGTAACAAAATATTATTATAGAACAAGGGACGAAATTCTATTAATTTTTCTCTCTCATTATTTTTAACCTTTCATACAATTATGTTATGTTTTTTAATATATATTCCCCAGTTTTTAATTACATATCTAATACATCGTTCCAATAAATTAAAAATATACACAAAAATCTATAAATATATAAAAGTTGTTCCACGAGTAGATGGAAAAACACATAATTTCGCTCTAAAATTTAAAATTTTATTTTTTTTATTTTTATTTTTTTATTTATGTATAAGGAAAGAAAAAAATACAATATATAATAATACATAAGAATTTCAATTAAGACAATTTGGTATATAATACATTATTTATAATGATAAATATATTATAGTCGTTATACAATAATATTAATGTATTATATTAGAAATATATAACAATAATTTATTATTGTGTGTACATATATACAATAAAATAATCGAAGGGAACAATGATAATAATTTGTATAGTAATAATAATTTAATTTTGTTATAGTTGAAAATTATATCATTTACAATAATAATAATAATATTACGCTTATCAAGTTTCACAAAGTGTAATTTTAAGTGTTGTTGGTTGAAAGGTTACATGTGATTTATATTAGATCAAAAAAATTATTCTTCAAGTCGTATTCATATTTTATATTTATTTTTCAAATTGATATATACATAGAAATTTCATGTTACTGGAATTAGTTGGAATTTATGATTGACAAAAGTAACATGTTGCATTAATGGAAAGAAAAACCAAAAATATTCAATTGAATAAAAATATATTAAAATAAATTTCATTTTTTGGGAAAATTTGAATTATGAAAATAGTTACTTTATGTTTAATTTAGTATAAGTCTTTTTGTTAAAACACTTGGGTTTTAATTTAGTATTTTTTTTAATGTTTAATTTAGTATGGGGTTTTTATATGGTACATATGACCCTTTTGGATTTTGATATTAGTGTATCAATGAAAATATATTAGATATATACAAGCTGGGCTTAATAGTTATTTATTTGCCAATAAATTTATATATTAGTTTTTTGGACAATTAGAAGAAAGTTTTTATTAAATATTTTTAGGAATATGAAATAAATATAATTGATCGAAATGCTACCTAATTCTAACTTAAGAGAAATTTGTATGATATTTTTCTTATTTAGTTTTGAATTTGATAATTATTTTTATACAGAGAACGCAGAATATAATTTAATTTCAAATAAAAATTTAATGAAACTGATTTACTTTCTTTAATAACATATTTATTAGTGACTTTTTGTAGTAAAAGTTGAAAATTAAAAATTAAAAAGCCGCATTAATAAAAAGCCATACTTAATTAAAAAGTTAAAAATAAAAATAATCCTCGACAAATAATCATTAGACATACACACCACTATAAGACGGGTCATATTTGGCTTCAAAAGTGATACTTAAAAAAGAAAGGATATTGAATTGTGTACTATTTGAAAAAAGTTAGGAAATTTTTACTTTTTTCATTTTAAATTAAATAATTAATTTTTCAATAACAGTTTTTTAAATAAACATCGCTTATTAAATAATATTAAAAAAATCGCATATAGAAAATGTGAGACTTGATTAAAAAGTTTAAAATAAAAAGATTCACAAAAAATAATTAAAAATACATCTCCACAATGTCAACCTATCCCTGCAATTCAAAATCTTTTTTTAAGAGTTCATTAAGTACAATTAATAATGGTAGTTTAGTATTTCCTTAAATTTAAAATGATTTTATTCAATATTTTCATTTTTGTGAATTAAAATTTTAATTTGCGACAAAGAAGGTCAACCAGAAAACTCAACAATAAATGTGGTGTTAAAAAAAAAAAAAGTGCTTCAACATTTAGAATGGTTTTTGTGATTTATAATATTTATTTGATTTAGATACATGCCGCTACAATATTATTCTGCCCATTCAAATTTACTTCAATTTAATGCGCGTTATGTTATGGCTATTTTAATTTCATTATCATACATTATTATTCAATTATATTTTTATATCTAATGTGATACACGTCGTAAATATTTTATCTTAATTATCCGGTAATATTGGTTTATCATTTCAATTATATTTGTATTCATATACATATTACTCAAAAAAAAAAAATCCTATTTATAAAATGTACACTTTACATTATTTTCATCCCCTACAATATACGGATACGAGTACTAGTATTGTGTATAGAAGATGCCCTAAAATAATGACCGTCAAACAACTGCTAAGAAACTGTGGTTCATTTTGGCATTTGTTTGTCAACTGACGTGATCACGTGAATAATAGAAACAACAGAGAAATGATAATTTGGACGCAGAAAGTAGTAGTATATTAATCAAATTCTTATACTGCTATCTTGTATTGTAAAGTGTAGCAACAAAGTCAAACCTTCCTATGTCATCAAAGATAAACATGAAATCTGCAAAACCAGCCGACATTCCAAAAACCTACGAAATCCCGTGGGTTTTTCCCAAGTCAAAGCCGCCTATATCGAAACGCGTCGGCCCTCAATTTCTCTGTCCAGAACCATCCTCGTCCTTTCAAAAGCTCGACCTTTGTGCTTCTTCATATATAAATAGTTTGACGATTCCACCATCTCCTCAGTTTCTTTTATTCTCTTCTCGTTTATTATTAGATCTGAAATTATGAATCCCAACCAAGAAATGCTTGATTCTGACGATTTGTTCGATCGATTACCGGATGAAATCGTGCTTTCAGTTTTCAACAAATTGCACGATGCGAAATCTCTCTGTTTATCCATGTCTGTGTGCACGAGATTTCGCTCTATAATCCCTCAAGTTGAAGAAATTTCTCTTCATATTCACAAGAAGAAATCACTCTCAAATGAATCTGAAACCCATCAGAAATTGTTCAAGAACCCTGTTACTAAAGCTCTGATCAAACCCTTATCTTTTCTTTCCCAAATGATGAAATTCAAGTCGAAAAAAGAGGATAGTGATTATGATTTTTACTCTTATCATGCCCCAATTGAGGTCTTGAAGCCCTTTGCAGAAATTCGAGCTCTAAATCTGAGACTTCCCTGTCAGAAGCTGAGTTCGAAATCTGGGAAGCGATTTAATTCGATGCTGAAATGGAAGGCGGAATTTGGCAGCCAATTGCACAGCTGCGTGATGTTGGGAGCCAAATCGTGCGTAGAGAAACGCAAAGACGAAGACAATTTAAATTTAAGCGAATCAGAAGTGATTGGAGATGAGGAGCTGAAGCTGAGGATAGTATGGACGATTTCATGTCTGATTGTGGCATCAGCGAGGCATTATCTGATTCAAGAAATTGTTAAAGAACACAAATTGATTGATGAAGTTGTGGTTACAGATGAGAGTAATCAGGGGAAGCTTTGTATGAACAGGGAGCAGATCGAAGAGTTTAGGGTATCGAATTCGAAGGAGTCGATGTTGGGAAACAGGACGAAATTGCCAGCTTTGAGGATGAAAATGTGGTATCTGGAGAAGTTGGATTTGCCGGATTCTCACCGGACCATGGAGGGGGCGACGCTGGTGGTGATACGGGCGGCGGATGGTGGTGATGTGGATGTGGTAAAGACGAAGAAGGACGACGCCGATTTGGTGGCTGATGCATTTGTAGGTGGAGAAGATGAAGTGGTTGATGAGGCTGTGAGGAAATTGTTGACTGCTAAAAAATGTTACACTCTGGAGATGAATGCATTTTAACTTGTGCATTTTTGTGATTATTAATTCATTATTAATTCATTTTTACGTATTCTAACAATGTATATTCTTGTTACAAAATTCTTAGAGATTCTGTAAGTTATATGATCATATGAAAATTGACAGTCAATTTCGCGTTGCTCCATCTGTTCATATACAAATGCTCATATAACATGACCAAAAGAATGAAAGAACACTATACAGATGACACAATTCTGTTGAATAATGGTATAAGTATAATGATAGTGATATATCATTTACAGGGCCTAGTGGAGTCATGTTTTCTATGTGTAAAGTTCTTGGCGTCTAGAAGATGATTCGTTGTCTTCATCCACAATCTCCACATTTCCTGCGGAAAGTCGAGTGGATAAGGAAGGGGATAGAGGCATATAATTACCTACAGAATGTAGATAATCTTATGCTTGAGAGCTCAAGGCAATTTATATTATATTGCTTAGAACAAGAAAATAGAAGAGCTCCGGAAGATGGACTTCTCATGAAGTCTTTCGTAGCATGAAGCAAGATGGTGCCTGAGAGGACTATGACGAAGCCACATATTTGAGAAATAATGCTTCCTGCATCTTGGTTGTCCCAATCCTGGAAAAAGTGATCATAGTTTTTTCGACCGGGTATTAGGTTGTTCCAATCTAGTCGAAGATAATTCAACGCGAATGAATTGATTTTACCTTAAACATGACAACGCTGGCGAAGATTGTAAGCGTAGTGAACATGACATAATATATTGGGGAGACAATTGCTCTGTTGAAAGTATCAAGAGCCTGAAACATCACGATTTCACTGTCATAACTACTTGGACAAAATTTCGTGGTGCTAGAGTAATATTAACTAAGATTCCTATAAAAGATCCGTACAGAATACGGGTCTAGAATTGTTGTTTCGATTGCTATGTTTTTTATATTCTACGGGGTGAAAACAACTCACATCATTGAAGTAATGCACTCAGTTGTATATGTGGATTATTTTGATTGAATGGAATAGAAATTGAGACAAAAGATCTTGACTCGGCACGAGTCTAGATGTTACACATGCTCAAAAGCTAGTCGACACTAATGGAGTGCTACTTATTGATTACTTGCCTTATTGAGATAATTCATTTGGGTGATCCCATAGATGGCCACAACCAACATAAAGAACTAGGTCTCCAGATAGATTAACTGGTTCTTTCCTTCAAAAGTGAACTTCAATGAAGTTCCAAGGGCTTTAACACTCATGACCTGCACTAAATATCACCAAATGAAAATCTACAACTCAGAATTTAACAAATAAGCTTAGGATTAACAAACATGCATTAGAATTTCAGAATTTACCGAGAGAGAACCCATCCGCGAACAAATGCCTGTGAAAACTAGTAGATTTGAATGTCCACATTGAGGAGCAAAATAGAAGGCAAGGATAAACACCAAAACAACAACCGATCCCACATGGAGTAGAAAAGCTGAAACCAAAGAGGTTAAACTCAGTTTGACAAAACAAAGATGCAACAATTTATATGAGGGGATATTCTCACCTGGCTGTGTTGCCATACTCTATATTTCCAGGACGGACGAGATTGGCTGCTCCTGCGGTGCGTGGATTACAATTATGATGGAGCCAGAAATACACATCACACAACCCAATATCCCGAGCTTGTGAAGCTTCTCATTTAAGATGAATTGAGCAAGTATGACGCTTCATTGCGATATCATTTGGAACACGAAAAGCAAAAGGCATAACTTTTTGCAATTGCGGGCAAAAGCTAATGTGATTATATGATAAGAGTACCTGATAATGATGCTTAATGCACCAAGATGTGTGACCAAAACTGCAGGGGCAAATGCATATGCTTATGCTGCAAAATTTACCACTTCTTCCATAATCACTACTCTCAGAAAACCACACAACAAGAACAAAGATCACATTTTAAGTCTTATTTTCCTAATAAATTTGAAGTTCACTACAGTACCAGTAAGGGAAATGGATAAAAGGAAAGAAGAGACAAACTTATGGTCATGCCAAGCCACCAAAGAGGCTCCAAGAGATATGAATATCCCCCAAAACCTGGGAGGAAAAATGTTCAAGAAAATCTCATAAAACATACCATCATGAACAAAAACATGAACCCTTTTTTCTTGATGGCTTAAAATTCACACCAGCGCTGACACCAGAAGTGGAGGCATCTTGTCTGAGCCCTTTTTTCTTGATGATGAAGCTTGCACCTATGAATCCACTAGAAAGAAGAGCCAATACAAAGCGTTTAAGATTGTCTTGGAAGAGACCCATGTTAGCTAAAATCTCTTCTTATTCTTCTCTTCATAGGATTCTTGTGACCATCAGCTTTTTACTAGGTCATTTCCATTTCATGCTTAATCAATGAGGTTTTCAATTTGTTCATTGAAAAAATTTTGGAAACAAAACAATGGGACTTTCTGCATTATTGGCATCGCATAATCATTTCCGTTGATTAATTGACGGATGATATTGCAAGATATGTTAGAATAATCTTTAATATTTAATTACGCACGTAATTAAATCATCCAAGATCATCATCGTGTCAAATTATCGAGATTAATAACTGTAAAACATACATGAATCTATAGTGGCAATCGTCAAACTTGATGCGGAAATATTAATTAGAACGACTGCAAAACAAAATTAGATAGTGGTGCAATGGTCTTCCTCAACCAAATCTCCTTATTCCGAATATGGGACCTGAGGTTTCCTTCTACACGAGGAAAAGAGAAACTATATGCGATTTGGTGTATTGAGGACCATGACCAGAGGTGTCTATATATAGGGACTAATTGAAGTCTCCTATAAAAACTCAAACAGACCCTTATTGGCCCTACTTATTTGACCCACATCAAATTCTATAGTCTATATGTTTTTCTTAATTAGACCACTTAATTTAGCCTACTTAAATTGAACAATTGATATAATTAATATTAATATGCTGCCCATAAATTATTATTGGAAATAAATTTCCAACAATCTCCCACTTGGGATGCATATTACACTTGAATAATTATATCAACAAAATCTTTAGGTGCGCAACTGTACGTTATTCATCTTAGACTACTCTTTAAATAATCTGGTACATCTCATACATTAGCAATGGAACTACCACAACTTTCATCACAATATCACTGTAAATCAACCACGACACCACACTAGCATATTTGATGACATAGATCTAATGTGGATAAGTAGTATGGAAATTATATGTAATGTGATCTCACACATGCCCATTTCCAATTGGTCCAACTTTATTTTTTATGAGATCATAATAAACCTTTCCAACCTTAATGCTAAGCTGCAACTGGAAAGACTGGATTTCAGAGATTAACAACAAAATCATGAACTTTACTCTGCAGAAGATGTAACGATAGAATTGTGTCTGTTACCGAAAAGCACCAAATGCAAACTCCCACTAAACCAGCACAATGTCAAGTACAACATCCTTATAAGCAGTGTGCTTGCTGAATACTTTAGGTAAGTAAACCTTTGGTGAGTGGATCCACAATATGGAGTTTGTGCCCTTATGCTCAATAAACACCTAATTGCTCTGAATATGAAATGATCTCTAAATAAGTGAGCACATAATCATATGTTCACCACAAAATACTATATTACTCAATTGGATAAATCCATGCTAGAGTCACTCGAATATCTGCCATCCTTATTATGAAAGCCAAATCCAAATACTCGCATACGTGAGTATACACAAGACTCTCCAAGCCAACACGTGAAGAATCATTTGTAGTCGTTATGGTTCAAATTCAATCTTGAAGCAATTATTGTGGGTGAACTTATTTCCCTTAATATTGGAAATATCTCTTAGTATATAATCTTTCATGTCGAATCTCTTTATAACAATGAAATTTTAGTTCAAACTTTCTTATTTTCTTGCAACAATATTGCTGTTAGAAAATTTTATCAACAAATAATACTAGAGAGATATATATACTCCAACTGAACTTGAGATTCACAAAATAGTCAACTGAATTTATCTCATATCCAAACGATATAATAATTTGATGAAATTCGTGACACTAGTGATGTGAAACCTATTTGGGGTTGTGGATGAAATTCCTTAGTTTGCACACTATTGTCTTTGACTCACCAAATATCAAAACTCAACAGTTGCACAGTCTTATCATCTAGCTGATGTAACTCGAAGTGATCTATAACCCACAAGTGCCATTATAATCCTTAGATAACCTTTCAGTAAGCCAAAGAGAGAAACTCTTTAAGATATATGACTCAATAAAATCCTTAACAATAAAATGAGCTTTATATCTCTCAATATTGCCTATTTAACGCCTTTTAGTATTTAACGCCTTTTAGTAATAAATATTAATTCGATGAGATCTTAATATTATTGGTTTTATAGATTTTATCTTATCTTTAATAACATCTGTTCTTGAGGTTGTTGAGCTTGCCATTTAAAACCAATGTCTTTAATCATGTTGGGAGTTTCAATATTGTCTTATTAGACCGAATGTGCATCTTGAACAATGTACATGATCATTGTCAAGAGAAGCAACATGGAAATGAATAAATTCCCCTTCGAAGACAATATATCTAGCCTTATCTCCCCTCAAAGCTCAACATCCTCAAGGAATTCTACATTTCCCGTTCAAAAGAGGACAAACTTTGACGGCTTACAAAACTTGTAAACGTTTAGCCTTTGAGAGTGCTTCACAAACTAGTTGCCAATGGTTCCTTAATTCAATTTCTTGTCATTCGGGTTGTAAAACCTTGACTCAACTGGACAATCTCAAATTAGCAAAAGCCTAAAAACAGATTTCTTGTTTTCTGAAGTATTGGCTACTAATTTGTTTTAGAAGTCTATTAAGAATGTTAGCTACGGTCCTTAACTTTATTGTTGAGTTCATATTTGAACTTTAACTATAAGGCGTTAAACACGTTCAATAACCAGCGCTTCTCATAACTCAAGTATAGGTGGTCATTACTGAAGTAAACGTCTGCAAATAAATAATTTACTACTGACCATTCCAAAAGCCATAGGGAATGATTTTCAAATATCAATACAGATTTGTTTCTTAGACATTAAAACTTTAATTGGCACCCAAATTTCTTTAGTGTTTGTTTGTTTCCCTTGAGACACTAAAGGGAACCTTTGATTAACTCATCAAAAATGGCGCCCCGGGATTATTTAGTTGTTTAGCAGATCAGGATGAATGTTGAATGAGAACACGATAAATAATAAGCTCACAAGGGAATAATCATGTTACAATATAACATGAAGGATAACAATAGTGGCCCCGTTACAAGATACCTAGAACAATATTAATTCCTCGTCTTTGGACGGAGAAACTAACTGTAAGTGGTGCTCTCCGTGCAGTAATCAAGTATTGATAATAAAAAATTTGTCAAACAATAAGCCTTCCTTTGGGTTGACTTACTGTTCACATGATAACTGAAGATTCGACCCAATTCTAGTGTGTTTGTTATTTGACCAAACAATAATCTTCCTTTGGGCCGATCATTGTTTGCATAAACAACATTCATGTGTATCTCAATATTCCAAAATTAACAAATCTACATGACAGAGGTCACTTTGGCAATATGCCGTTTCGGTCCATTCATTTGGAAATTTCATCAATCAATTCAATGAATTGACAAAAAATTGGGGTTGATAATTATCACATACTTATTACCACAGGTGTATCTATCATTTAGCCAAATAGTAATCTTTCTTTGGGCCGACCACTATTCGCATAATAATAGACACACACATCTTAATATCTCAAAACAAATAAATCCACAACAGAGGTTACTTTGGCAACGTATCGCTTCAATTAATTTATTTTGAGATATAAGATAAATTTAATTGAAGGATTATAAAATATTATGGGATTGAATTTTAAGATCCAAGATTTTGGGGCCGATATTTGAATCTTATAATTTATAGGTCGAGATTCAATATCCAAAACCTTATGCATCAAATCTCAAAACCAAAACTTCTGGAGGGTCAAACCCGAGAATTTAAACTTTAGAGGCCATTTTAAACTTTATTGGTCCAATTTCAAACTTCAAGAACTTTACGAAGCCCAAATTTAAGAACTTAATCTTTAAGAATCAAATCTTAGATCCAAAACTTTAGATAAAAATAGAGAATTTTAAAACCTTTGAAGGACTTTCGATTTAAATTTTATGATTTAAATTCTTATAAACAAAAACTTTAGGGGTTTGAGATCTTATTCTCAAAACTTTGATCGTCAAAAGATTTTAAAGTTGAAGGATCCAGAACTTGATTTTAAAACTTTAAAGGCCAAGTCCTTAAAAGTTCAATACTTTAAAGACTAAGAATGAACATTCTAAAACTTTATATGACCAATTACAAAAGAAAACATACAATCGAGGGTTCAATTGCAATGTTCAAAGATTTTAAGTGGCCAACCTTTAAAAATTTCAGACTTTAGTGGATCCCGACTCAAATGAGTTATAAACTTGTGGACTAGACTAGTAAATCCAATAATATCAGGGATTGACCTTTAGTTCTTAAAAAAACAATTAAGGGCTTGAGGTGTTAATTTCCCAAAATTGCACAAAACTCCCTCAACACATCAAATTTACAAATTGCATCCCCTTGCTCCAAAGGGGTACCGCAACGGGTTTGAGCAACTTAGCCTAAATCCATCGCTGCCCCAAATACCGGAAAGGACGCGACTATCACCAATAATTAGTGTTCTAAAAAGCGTGAAGCGTGGAAAAGCGTGGGCCTGAAGCTTCAGGCATTGCGAGCTTAAGCGCGCCTTAGCGACGCCTAGGCGTTAAAAAGCGTTTTGTCTTTTTTTTTTTTTTAATTTTTTGATTGACCTAAACTATTAAATGATCGAAATAATGTATATTAAAGTTGTAAATACATCTAAAAGGACTAAAATCATAAATATTTTATCTATTTCATGATTTCAACAAATTTAAAATACGATTTATAATTTTCAAAAGTCAAAAGATGGATAATTCCTACATACTAGATTAATTGGGATTAAGTACTTCATACATCCCAACAAAAAATGGTATCAAATCTCAATACCATATGATATTTAGTGATTAGTGATTACATGATTAGTGAGTTCAATCTTCAACTTGTTTCATGCCTTCCGACTAGACACGATTAAGCTTGTTGACGTCGAAATCAGTAAGGACTGATTACTTATCAACTGGGGTAGGTGTCAGGACCTGGATAGTAGTACTGAAGAAGAAGTAAAATGCATAAATGTATATTGTCCGAACTGGGCTGTGTTTACAGAGAGTTTTCTCGTGTCTCAAATGAATGCTAAGTGTTCTATTTATAGTGTGCAATCTGGTAGGAGGGTAGTAGGTCATCATGGCGCCAGCTAGGTCTGCTCCGGAATAGATGCAATGATGATGTATGTTGTACTTCAGGCAGTCTCGCATTTAAGGCGTTGGCCTCGAAACTTGGGTGCAGCCGTCGTTTCATTAATGGGGAAAGGATGGTCTGTCGGCTGCAGGTGGTGTCAGGGTGTCAGGTGACACGTAGATTGTCCTTGTTGTCGGCTACTGTAGCGAGTGGGACAGGGCACACACCGTGGCCGAGCTGACCTCGGACCATCCGGGGGTCGGTTGTGATAGGAAGAGTTCCCAATGGGTTGGCCAACCTGGGCCCTAGGGCGGCGGCAGCTGGGCTTAGCCGAGCTGAACTGGGACACTCCGCCAATTCCCTGTTGGGGTGAATTCCGCGATTAATCCGACCTGGGACACATGACACGTCACCGGCCGACCTGGCTCTCCTACACGTAGACAAGGGGTCCACGTGGGGCGAGGGCCTGGCGCTGCGTGCCACGTCACCAGGGTGCCAACAATTGTCCCAGCGTGAATGCCGAGCCTTAGTTGGGGTTGGCCGGCTTAGGCCTGGTCGCGCGGCGTGCTGCGATGGGTGCGGCGTCGATGATTGGGGGGGGATCACGTCTTTTCACCTTCCACCGCCATCGCCTATATATACCCCCTCATTTCTTTAGTTTCCATTTTTCCGCTCTCAACACTTGTCAAATATTCTCTCTCGATCTCAACCCAAATCCGGAACCGTGCTGACGCCAAGCCCTTTTCCGACCTAGCTTTCAGGTAGATTTCCGAACTAAACACTTAACAAATCTTTGAAAATGTCGTCGGGTTCAGAAGAGGTATATGACTACGACATGGGGAACCAATCTCCTGGGCCCTCCCCCTCTCCGCACAGAGACAAATCCCCGAGCGTCGAGGAGGTCCTGGAAGCCGTGCCACTGCAAACCGTCCGAGCTACGGTTGAGTCCGCCGAGCTTGCCTCCGACGTGGGCACGTCGTTCCCGTCCGAGCCGGTCTCCCCACAACCGACCTTTCTCAAGAGGAGGAAGAAGAAGTCGGCCAAGCTCGACCGGTCGAGGCCGTGGGGATGTTCCCAGTTCCCGTCGGCGGCGACCGAGGAGGTGCTGAGCTCGCTGCACGCCCAGTACATGGTCTCACCTCGGGTACGGTTCGTGGTGCCGGAGGTGGACGAGCGGGCTGATGGCCCGTCCGTAGGGCGGGTGGCGGTAAGTCAGGCCCTGCTCGAGGCCGGGGTGAGGCTGCCATTTCCCAGGGCGGTAAAACACTTCCTCGGCGCTGGGTGGCGCCACTCACTCACCCCAACACGTGGAGGACCGTCCTTGGAATGATGGTGCTGTGGCACCGTGCCGGGCTGAGCGAGCTGACGGTGTGGGAGTTCAACCACTGGTACACCTTCAAGTCGGACGGACAAAGACTGGCCGGGTACTATTGTTCAATCCGGCCGAACTCGGGGGGAGCTTTCGTCACTGGACTGCCGGACTCGGTAAAGGCCTGGAAGCCGAGCTGGTTTTGGGCGAGAGGGTGCCTGGTCAGTCCGGACGACTGGGAGGGGGAGGTCGCCATTCCCGTGAACTACCACGAGCTTGGTAATTGTTCTTCCGATCTCGACCTTATTTTATTTCGAATTGAGCCAACTCTCTTTCCTTTCCAGATTTCAAAAAGGCGAGGCCGTTAGAGGGTTGGACTGAGCGTGCTGCGATCGTGAGATCGATCCCAGATCGGGATTGGCGTACTCTATTAACCGAGGAGAACCTATTCAGTGCTCGGCTTTCACGAGCTCGTCCCCAGCGATCTTCTTCCTCAGGTAACGGATTGGACTGTCCTACTCCGTTTATTTTCGACCTGGCTGCCATTTTCTCGTGCTTACTAATTGTTTCCGACCTCGCAGCTCAATCATCTTCCCAAACGACCATGAGGGGACGCCAGCTCGCTGCCCCAGCCACCAAGAAGCCTAGAGTCGAGGCGGGGAGCTCCCAGCCGCCGACCTCGAACCTCAATTCGTCCGCAGCCCAGCCCGTGCGTCCTCCCAAGCACGGCCCCGGAAAGGGGCTGATGACGAGTGCGGGTAGGGCGGAGGCCGACTGTGAGGACCTCGGACCTATGAGGGCTGACCTGCCCTACCTCGGCACTTCGGAGTCCAAGGAGGCCGCCTTTGCTGAGAGTAAGGGGCTTCTCCCGAAGCCACTCCGGGATTTCTACCGCTCTAACTCGCCGATCAGATCGCAGAGCTCCTCAGTTCTGCCGATCTCGGGTGCGAACGCTCACTTCGCCATGGAGAGGTCCTGGACCCCAGCCCAGGAAGAATACCTCTCCAAGATGGACGCTACGGACAACACCCTCAGTGCGGCCGTCCACTGCAGTCGAGCTCTGATCCACCTCATCCGAGCCGGGGAGCAATCCAGGGCTTCGGTGCGAGAGCTGCAGGGGAGCCTGAAGGAGTGTGACTCCGCGCTGGTGGAGGCGAGGGCGAGCGCGGCCAAATCCCGCTCCGAACTCAAGGAGGCCCAGCGGAAGGCCAAGGAGGCGGCCAAGGAGCTGGAGGACGCCAAGAGGGCGCATACTACGGAGGTCGAGTCCCTCCGAGCTCAGCTGGAGGCAGCCAGAGTGGCCCAGTCCGGGCCTGCCGGACCATCTCGCGAGGAAGTGATCGAGTCCTTCAAGCAGTCCGACGAGTACACATCCGAGCTGAACTCGACCTTTGTTGCTGCCGCCGAGGATGTCATCGGGGACATAACTGAGAAGCATCCGGAATGGGACGTCGGTTTCCTCTTGGAAGAGGTCAAGCGGCTCAGGGCTCAGTACGTCATGCCGGAGAACTAGCTCGGGGCGGCCAGGGGCCTCAGGCGTGCTTCCTTTTCTTTTCTGTACTTGTAATTTTTTTCTTTTTTTTTGTAATGAACGGCGCCGAGTTCGGTCATACCGAGATCGGATTTTGTAACACCCTTGTGGGATTCTAGTTATAATGAAATTTTGAGTTCAGCTCTTCTTTTTCCTCGTTTGGCTTTTTAATTTCTTGTCCAAGCTCTGCACAATCGTAGATAGTTTTCTCGAAGTCGACTCATTTCACTAGGTCGGCCCCGCGCTGGGGTCATAGGAATAACTTAATAATCCAACGGTTCCGCCAAGGTGTGTTCGTATCCAGTCCGCACCTCGTAGGTCGGGCATAGCTGGTTACGAGCCCTCTGGCGTGAGTCCAGATCGGTCGAGCTTATATGGTCGTGGATCGGTCGCTGAAGCTTTGTCCCCAGGCCGGACCGATTAGGTCGGCCGTGTCAGGGAGTGGGTCGCCGTAGCGGACCTAGGGAGTGGGTCGCCGTAGCAGACCTTGTTTGTTGTGTTTGGACGCCACCGAGGTGGGTCTGTCCCCAGACCGGACCACTAAGGTCGGCCGTGTCAGGGAGTGGGTCGCCGTAGCGGACCTTGTTTTTATTTTTATTGATTGGATGCCGCCGTGGTGGATCTGTCCCCAGACCGGACCACTAAGGTCGGCCGTGTCAGGGAGTGGGTCCGTCATGGAGGACCTAGGTCGCCCCTTTTTTTTTTTTTTGCCACCTTGGCGGGTCTGTCCCCAGGCCGTACCACGTAGGTCGGCCATGGCAGGGAGCGGATCCGCCGAGGCGAACTTAGGTACGATAGCTGAGTACTGAATTCCGAATTCAAACAACAATTCAAAAACTTCCATTCATTGCTAGAGAAGATATTACAACTGACTTGCAATCATTTACAACTTGAGATATTTTACAACTCGATAGCTATTGGAAGTATTTCTTCAGGTGCTCGATGTTCCAGGGGTGGGGGAGTTCAGCTCCTTCCGCTGTCCCGAGGCAGTAAGAGCCGTTGCAGAGAGATCTGAGGACTACGAAGGGTCCTTCCCATTTCTCGGCCAGGGCGCCTGCGGCCTGGTCTCGGGTGGCGAGGAAGACCTTCCTGAGTACCAGGTCTCCGACCCGGAAGCTTCGCTTCTTTACTTTCTGGTTGAAGTACCGAGCACTTCGGCGTTTGTATAGCTCAGTGCGCAGGTCGGCGTCAATTCGCTTTTCCTCCAGCAGGTCGACCTCGAGCATAAGTCCCTGGCTATTTGTTTGCTCAGAGAAGTGCCGAGTTCGGTATGAGGGCAGCTCGACTTCGGCCGTACTATAGCATCCACCCCATAGGCCAGCGCGAAGGGGGTCTCTCCTGTGGCCGTCCTACATGTAGTTCGGTAGGACCACAGGACGGCCGGGAGCTCGTCTGCCCACCCTCCTTTCAAGTCCTCCAGTCGGGTCTTGAGTGTGTGCTTGATGATCTTGTTCACGGCCTCCACCTGACCGTTGGACTGGGGGTGGTTCGGCGTAGAGTAGTGCTTCTTGATCCCCAGATCCTCGCAGAAGGACCTCAATCGACGGTTGTCGAATTGCCGGCCATTGTCCGTTACGATGGACTCGGGTATGCCGAATCGGCATATAATTGACCTCCAGATGAAGTCGGTGATGTACGCTCTGTGATCAGAGCTAGGGCCTCGGCCTCGGCCCACTTGGTGAAGTAGTCCACGGCCACTATCGCGTACTTCACTCCCCGACCGCTGGCATGGGTCCCTTGAGGTCGATTCCCCACTTGCAAAGGGCGGGCCGAGCACATGAGTGAGCTCGGCCGAGGAGCCCCGCCAACCTGGGCGTGACGCGGGCACTTGTCGCGCGCCGACGAGGCAATGGCATCCTTCTTGAGGGTGGGCCGAAATATCCTTGCCTCGGGACCTTATGCGCGCCAGGGCGACCACGAATGGTTACCACACGTCCGAGTGGACCTCGCCGAGTACAAAGGTCGCCTCCTTCTCGCCAAGCACCGTAACAGAGGGCCTGAGAAGCCGCGCTTGTAGAGAATGTTGTCGATGATGGTGTAGCGAGCGATACGATGCGTCGTCGGCGACTGGGGTCCTCTGGGGCCCTACCATCCTTCAAAGGACAAGATTTCGTCCGTCTATGAAGTGGGGCCCAGGTCTCATCGTCCGTGACAAGGGAGGGCCGAGCTATGGCCGACCTCGTCAATCGGTTGATTGGTACAAACTCCGGTTCCTCTATCCCCTCATCGGTGGCGAGCCGAGCGGCGTCGACCAAGTTGTTACGAGTTCGGGGATCTGCGAAGGGCGACCTCATCGAAATTTTCATTTCGCGGCTAGGTCGAATAGCGGTCATCCGCCGCCCTTAGCAAGGTAGGTGCCGTTGAGCTGGTTGACGACAAGTCGGGAGTCACGGGACCTGGAGGTGAGAGACACCCATCGCTGGGCGTATCTAAGGCTCGCAATCAAGGCCTCGTACTACTTCATTATTGGATGCCTGAAATGAGAATCGCAAGGATCGGCAGAAAGACTCAATGAGGGCTCGGGAGCACGAGCCCGGCTCAGAGTGTATGTCCGTCGACGAGCCAGTCCACAAAGAGCGTCCAGGGCTCGACCTGCGACGCTTTGGGACTCGGTGGTGGCGAAATTTGAACTTCGACTTTAAAATCGGCCAGGGCCTGGCCCTTGACCGCGAGCGTAGGTCGGTATGAGATGTCGAACTGTCCGAGTTCTACCGCCCATTTGGCGAGCCGACCTGAAGAGTCCGGCTTCTGGAGCACCTGCCGCAAGGGGTAGTTCGTCACCACCTCGATGGAGTGCTCGAGGAAGTAAGGCCGAAGCTTTACGAATCGGTGACGAGCGCGAGTGCTAGTTTCTCCATAGGGATGTAGCGCTTCTGCGGATCGATGAAGGACTGGGTCGTGTAATATACCGGGTGCTGGACATCCCCCTCGATGCGAGTAAGGACTGAGCTCACTGCATGCTCGGAGACGGCGAGGTAGAGCGAGAGGGCGTCCTCCGCCACGGGCCGACAGAGGAGGTCGGGCCAAGTGCTTCTTGAGCTCCTCAAAAGCTTCACGGCACTCGAGTCCATCCAAGTCCTTCCCTTTCTTGAGGGTCTCGAGGAAAGGGCGGCACTGTCGATGGCCTTGGACACGACCGGTTCAGGGTCCGCTTATCCGGCGGTGAGACTATGGACCTCTTTAACCTTGGTGGGAGGTCTCAGGTTCAGCACGGCACTAATCTTCTCCGGGTTGGCCTCAATGCCTCTCGAGCTCACTACATAGCCGAGGAATTTTCCGGACTCAACCCCAAATGCACACTTTGCCGGGTTCAGCTTCATCCTACATTCCCTCAGGACCTGGAACATGTTACCCAGGTGCCGGACGTGGTCAGCTGCTCTGACACTCTTCACCAACATGTCATCGACGTATACCTCCATAGTAGTTCCGATCTGGGACGAGAACATCTTATTGACCAGGCGCTGGTACGTCGCCCCGGCGTTCTTCAGCCCGAATGGCATGACCTGGTAACAGTAAAGACCTCGATGCATTCACGGCCGTGTGCTCGATCCGGGGATACATGGGGATCTGGTTATAGCCCGAGCACGCATCCATCATCTTCGAGGAGCTCGTGCCCAGCCGTGGCGTCGACCATCTGGTCTATCCGAGGTAGGGGAACGAGTCCTGGGGCCGCCTTGTTAAGGTCGGTGAAATCTATGCGCACCCTCCACTACCATTGTTCTTCTTGACGAGGACCGGGTTCGCGACCCAGTCGGATACTTGGCTTCCCGATAAAAACCGATTTCAAGCAACTTATCCACTTCCTTGGCCAGGGCCTCATAGCGCTCTGGTTCGGACGTCGTCGTCGCCGCCGAGGTCTTACCGCGGTCGATGTTCACCGGTGACAAGCCATCGACGCAGTATGCCCGCCATGTGCGAGGGCTCCCACGCCGAAGACGTCGACACTACCGCGGAGGAATTCAACAAGGGCAGAGCGGCGTGGGCTCGGCCCACCCTTCCGATCTCCGTAATCTGTCCGGTTGTCTGGCTCGACCTCGATGGTTTCTAGTTCTTCCATAGGTCAGGCGCTCCGGTCCTCGGTCGGCCACGTGGGTCGTCGAGCTCGGCCATAGCGACGGTCAGTCCCCCGGGCCCACCTCGGACAGAGGGTTGGGTGACGTCGCATCGGCGTCGGACTGATCTCCCGGGATCGTCGCTATACTGGGTGGGGAACTTCATGGCATAATGGTAGATGGAGGTCAGGGCCCTGAGCTCGTACAGAGGGGCCGACCTAGGAGGGCATTGTAATTGCCTGGGAGGTCTACCACGATGAAGGTGGCCATGACGGCCCGTAGACATGGCTTTTCCCCGAGCTCTACCAAAGATCGATATCCGCCCGACCGCTCGATGGCGTGACGGTGACTCCAACCACAGGGGCCAAGGGGGCACGGGCTTAGGTGCCGCCATCGAGGCCCATGTGGAGTAAGGTCTGAGGTATAGCAAGTTGACCCCGCTCCGTTGTCGATCAGTGTCCGGTGTACGTGGGTACCATTGAGGACCATACTGATGACAAGGGCGTCCTGGTGGGGGTGGCGGACGTGAGCTGCGTCGGCCTCAGTAAAGCTGATCTCCTGGTGCTCGGACGGGGTCGAGCTAGTCCTTATCCTTCGCGAGTAATCGGTAGTCGTTGTGCCTCTCTCGCCAACCTCTTTCTTTGGTTCCTTGACCGACGAAGTGTTGGTTACCCATGACCAGCCAGATGGACCTCGCCCGCGGTTCGCAGCGGCGGAGGCTTGGGGGTCCCTGGCCGAGGTCGGCCGTGATCGGGCCATGGGGCGGCGAACTCGCCTTGTTGCCCTCGCCGAATCTTAAGGCTCGGCGGGAGGCCTTCCCTACCGAGAGGCGAGGCCTTCTCCGGGCCTCTGGCTCGGCGACCCTCTTCGCAGGCTCGAGCTCGGTTTGCGGAGGTGGGGTGCAGCAGCGAGGTGGGGGGGCGTGCGTTTCGCCACTGTCCTCGTCAGTTTTCTTCCGCTTGTGGTGGGGGCCGAGGCGATCGAAGACGCTGGGGTCTTTCGGATGATCTGTTCCCGAGCCCCGGTGTTCGGGGCGGTGGTCCGGTCTTGCCGAGATCGGTGAACTCCGAGACGGCGCTGGCGCGCTGGCCGAGCCGAGCGCACGGTGGGTGATATGACGCTTCGCCTCGGCTTAGCCTGTCCCGACCAAGGCCAGTAGGTCGGCCACAACTGGGTGAGGTCGCCCACCGCCAGGACTGGGCCGGAGTGACCTCACCGGGCGCGATGCCCTCGCATCCGATCGGGTCGCCTACTCGAATGAGGGCGTATTCCGTCTTTGGGGTCGGAAGTCTTGTCACTCACCCAGTCGCAGACGGTCATTTGTGACTCATAGTGCTTTGGTAGAGGCTGGGATGTGTTCTTTGAAATACAAAGGGGGAGGCCCTCCTTCTAGCGCCAATTGTTGACGTCGAAATCAGTAAGGACTGATTACTTATCAACTGGGGTAGGTGTCAGGACCTGGATAGTAGTACTGAAGAAGAAGTAAAATGCATAAATGTATATTGTCCGAATCCCGTGGTTTTCTGAGAGTTTTCGTGTCTCAAATGAATGCTAAGTGTTCTATTTATAGTGTGCAATCTGGTAGGAGGGTAGTAGGTCATCATGGCGCCGGCTAGGTCTGCTCCGGAATAGATGCAATGATGATGTCTGTTGTACTTCAGGCAGTCTCGCATTTAAGGCGTTGGCCTCGAAACTTGGGTGCAGCCGTCGTTTCATTAATGGGGAAAGGATGGTGCAGCCGGCTGAGTGGTGTCAAGGTGTCAGGTGCCAGGTAGATTGTCCTTGTTGTCGGCTACTGTAGAGAGTGGGACAGGGCACACACCGTGGCCGAGCTGACCTCGGACCATCCGGGGGTCGGTTGTGATAGGAAGAGTTCCCAATGGGTTGGCCGACCTGGGCCCTAGGGCGGCGGCAGCTGGGCTTAGCCGAGCTGATCGGGACACTCGCCAATTCCTGTTGGGGTGAATTCCGCGATTAATCCGACCTGGGACACATGACACGTCACCGGCCGACCTGGCTCTCCTACACGTAGACAAGGGGTCCACGTGGGGCGTAGGCCTGGGCGCGCTCGTGCCACATCACCAGGGTGCCAACAAAGCTTTATAAAGCGCCTAGTCGCGCCTAGGCGCCCCTAGGCGCGCCTAGTCGCGCCTAAGCGGTCAATGAAAATCGTTGACCGCTTTTTACACGCTTATGCCATAAGCGGCGCGTCGCGCCTAGGCGGCGCCTAGGCGCCGCCTAGGCGCGCTTTTTAGAACACTGCCAATAATGCATCCCTAGCCGATGCTACAAGGTGATCAGAAACTTGATTCAATGTCCCCCATCCCCCCCTCATTTTTATTGTTCTGAAATTTTAAACTGAATGGAAGGCGATACTCAGCATATATCAAATATGTATAAACCCAAACTAGTGCATCTACTTGATTCATAAATCAGAAAGAAATACCCCAAAGCTGCCTTTTGAATCGAATGGGATATAATCCTTTTGAATCGAATGGGTATATTATATCCCAAGGCTAATCAAAAATTTTAGAATAGAACAAAGTTCCAATATGAACCAAGAGATTAAGGAAAAACATGGAATCAAATACCGCAGACATCGACTGATATAATCCAAAAGCAAAGGGATACTAACATGGATTGCCCATCCACAGATTCGTACACGTATAGATCACGTAATGAATTAAGAATTCACAAATCCTTATACTTCATGACAAAATTGATTTTTCACAATCAATATTTTTCGATCCACAGCAAGATAAATGCACACATATTACACACAAATGAAATATGCATATATATGGTGTGGAAAAAGGTTATGCGATAATCTCCATGGCCATGAATCAAGTAATATCCTAATATTCGAGTTTCTATACGTGTGCAAACTTCAGTAGAATCTAGATTCCAACAAACCAAATTTCATATATGTATACAAACCATGTATGTATATATTTTGCACTGAACCTCATCCTTCTATCGAATTCATATATATAGCAATTCCAGCCAATCTCAATATTTAACTCAAAGTTTTGCACGCAATAATCCTCCTACATAATTTCAATATGGGCTCGTTCACCCGTAAGCATTCAGAATAGAATTCATCAATTTCATGCAAATATGCGTGCGTACATATATTCGATTTCCCCAATAGTATAATCATAAATCGATACATCTCAATAATCCAACAACGACGATCACTCTGATACCACTTGTTAGAATAATCTTTAATATTTAATTATGCACATAATTAAATCACCCAAGATCATCATCGTGTCAAATTATCGAGATTAATTAGATAGTGGTGCAATGACCTTCCTCAACCAAATCTCCTTATTCCAAATATGGGACCTGAGGTTTCCTTCTACATGGGAAAAAGAGAAATTGTATGCGATTTGGTGTATTGGGGACCATGACCAGAGGTGTCTATATATAGGGACTAATTGGAGTCTCCCATAAAGACTCAACCAGACCTGACTCAACCAGACCTTTATTGGTCTCTACTTAGTCGACCCACATCGAATTCTATAGTATATAGGTTTTTCTTAATTAGACCACTTAATTTAGCCTAGTTAAATTGAACAACTGATATAATTAATATTAATATGCTACCCATAAATTATTATTGGAAATAAATTTCCAACAAGATAAGTAATGAATTAATAATAAAAAGTAACTTGTTATAACCAAATTGGGCCATTTGCACAACTTCCAAACGTCACATTTAAGCCTGATTGGGAACAAATTTTTCCAAATTTTTCAATTTTTCCAATTTTTTTCTCTCTCCTAAATCAATCACATCCACATATATAATCACATCCACAAATTTCAAACACTCAACTCCACTCATTCTCTCTCCTCTTTTATATTAAAAATATTTTAAAACCATTATAATCTATTCCCAATCACCCTTAAAATTGGCATTTTGGTCTTAAGATAGTAATGACATCCCCCTCCAATTGGCAGGACATGAGATATATTGCCCTCAATTAAATGTGATTATATAAAAATTGTTATAAAAGTATAGAAATAATAGAGAGAATTTAGAGAGAATGAATTATAAGGAATTCACAGGAATGAATTTCATTAATAACTGAAGCCCTATTTATAGGGAAACTTCGAATTGCACAATCGTAATTACATAATTTCATCAAGGGTATAATAGTCATTCACATAAATAAAATATAATAATTTATTTCCCTCACTTCCCTCATTAATTATATTATATTAATATTATTATTATATTCATAACACTCCCCCTTGAATGACTATTAATACAAATGTCTTCTAAACTTGTTTGGAGAAAAACCTAGTGGGAAAAAACTTCAAAACCGATTGCAGGATAGCTTGGAGTGGTTATATACTGCTTCATCAAAACATTGCTCCCCCTGATATCTATCAACGGTATAAGAGTATTCACGTGCTGCCTCGTTAAAACCTTGTCAAGAAAACCCAGTGGGAAAAAACTTGATCGAAGGAAAAAGAGTACAGCTACTCCATCTGATTTCATATCTTGAGGACCGATATCCTTACTTCTGGTAAAGGATTTCAATATCATCATTGTTTGGATCTAAAGCATTGTCTCTATTATAACTTGATCCAATAGATACACTGTGTCGATTTCTCTTGTTGTCCTCAATATACCATGAATATGCCTCGTTAAAACCTTATTAGGAAAAACCCAGTGGGAAAAATCCTAATGAAGGAAAAAGAGTACATTATTCATGTGAATACGCCTTTAATGTTGCCTCATTAAAAACCTTGCTAGGAAAACCCAATGGGATAAAACCTCAGTCAAGGGAAAAAAAGTGCAACGCGTATTTTATACAAGTATGCTGCAAGCATTTCAAAATATTTCATAGATTTCTATGAGTATCATATACATTGGTTCATACTCTTCATTCATTTCCACGTGAATGAAATTTTAGATGTTATACAATATCATGTTATATTTAGTGTATATATGCAATCAACAGCTTCGATCTCATTTTCTCACTATATCGAGATATATACCTAAATCTCTTCTGGAGATTTCATAGTAGTTGAGATTGGGCTGCCTCATTAAAAACCTTGTTTGAGAAAAACCCCTTTGGGACAAAAACATCAATCAAGGAAAAGAGTCTAGCATATGAATTTGTCAACAATATCAATGTAGATATTTTGAGCCGTTGCATGCACTGATACAATAATACATTTGAAACCTCTTCAAGAGTTTCATTCTCATTTCTCATTAAACCGTGCATGAACACTTTAATCATAAGGGCATATATTTCAGCATCGGCATTTTCGATGGATTTTAATATCCTCACTATTATTGATAGTATGTAGCGCTATCTTTTCATAGTGTGTCGACACTTTCAATTTTATTTCTTTCCCCATATCGACATAACTTATCGAGATATCTCATTATCAATCCTCTTGTAGGATTACACAATATAGTTATGTCTATATACTCTTCAAGAGTATATGCCTCCGTTATTAAGACCATCTTTAATAATTTGCTTCGATATATATGATTGGGAAAATCTCATAATATCAGTAACTTACAGCGTGCTAACTTATCAAAGCATCTTAAGCGATATATGTGATTGTTCATAGCATTTTTTATACATTTTTGAACTTCAAGTTCATATTTTAATTGTGAGGATATAGTATGATGCATTTCACATATCATTTTCAGCCTTTAATACTCCCCCTCATGCTAAGAAAATTTAGAACACTAAAACTCATATATGTTCTCATCATTCAGCCTTAATATGAGAATTTATATAGTTTGCATTCTATTCTCGATATTGGCAATTTATTGGAGGACTTTAAATAATTTGCCACATAATATCCCACTTGTATGCATATACTCAATCCTTGAGGATTTATTCAAGTATTGGGATATACATTTACTAGCTTTATCATTAAATCTGGAAATCATGCTCATAGCGTGAGCAAATATTTCGTAAATTTCAAATTACGAATCATATACACATGTGACTATCTAGTGGATCCATATCATAATATCTAGCAGTCCACATGGAGGATGAGTGGGCCCATATTTCTCATCCTTTATTCCAGATATATTTGAGATTTATTCCCAATATTGGCTAGTAATGATTTCATCATTTATCGAGAATAATCATTGAAGAATTCTTTTAATTCTTCACTTGAAATATTGATTTCAATAATTATTTAAACCGGGATGGTCAGTCCGGTTCTGCAAACGAGTATTATTGAACTTTTAGTTCAGTAAATTCTTATATCGATTTCACTAGTATCTGTATAGTGCTCAACATGATTTATTACTTTCATCATATGTATAGCTCACCGACATATTCCATCATGTTTCGGTGGAATTATTGTCTACTACTGTACAAACACGGATTTACAGTTCATACGCATCATATCTGGCTACTGTTCAACTGCGGAGTCTTAGCTCTTACGCTTTACAGAGTCGTACCTCATACGTTTCATGTTACTATTTTAACAGCGAGTCGTATCTCATACCCATCGTATTATTCTATAAATAGATCATCAAAATTATTGCAAAATTCATCCTAATAAGAGTCCATATCTTATAATGGATCATATGCTCTCAAATCTTGAAAATACTATCCATCATTACCGAGTCAAAATTCTAAAAGAATTTATCGAGGTAGACTTCGAAAGGTTGAGGATGCTAATGAATAAGGGCATCCCAGGAGATGTTCGATGTTTAATTGAAGCAAAGGTTCGATTATCCAGGTGAGGTTTCGATTCCTTCTAAATACATGCCTGGTATGGGTAAAAGTAGTTTTTCAAAGAAAGCGGAGAGCAAAAGATTAGGAGGGTGCTACAAATGTGCTTGGTGGACATGTGACACTCGATGTAAATCATGGAATGCGTGTCTAATGTGAGAAGATAAGATAGCATTCATTAAGGATGGATTGAGTAAGGAGCCTTTGGATGATATTCAACAGGCTCTTGAGACACATCCTAGTGGACACGTACAATGTGAGTTGATGGCCTTATGGGCCAAATTTAAAGATCAACAAACACTTTATAGTCTTGAAATACTTACTTTAAATGATCCAGTTTGTAAATTTAGTAGAAAAATTTAGTATAATAATTTTCTCATATTAATGTAAGGAAGCTCGGTGTAATAACGAAGATCAATGTTTTTATTGTAATTGTAAATATTGTTTTTCAATTTTTAAGATATATATATGTATATATATTATTTTTCAATCACCGACAGGTATATGTCATTTCACTAAAATTTTTCTGTCTTTTTCTCTTTCATATTTGTCAAAAAGTAAATAGTACAATCAATTATTGGTTTGAAAATTTTTCTTTAAATAGAGAGATTCATATATCTCTCATGTTCATACATTAAAAGTATAGTGTAAAAAGAGAGATAGGAGTAGAGATGGATATGGAGATTTTAGAATCATCTCATACAAGTCAGCCTTTACCTCGCCAGATTAAAACCGTATGTATTCTTGGTGGATCTAAATTGGTAGGTCATATCCAATATGTGGATATGGCAAACCGACTCGTAAAAGAGTTAGGGAGACAAGAAATCAATATACTATATGAAGGAACCAACAACAAACTTTTAGCTAGACTTATAATGACCGCATCATCATGGGGAATAAGAGTTTCGAGTGTAATACCTTTCCATTTAGTTGGATCTAATACTCGAATTGGAGCCAGTTCTACCATGGGTCCAGCAGGGTTGGTGCTACAAGCGCAATCCATCCACAACTGCATGATGTATATGATGAATAATAGTGATGCTTTCATTGTCCTTCCAGGCGGCTACAACACACTGGAGGAAATATTCAATATAGCCTCGTTGGCACATTGGAACTTTCATGTCAAACCAATAGGTTTGTTGAATATTAACAATTTCTTTGATGGCTTACTAGCGTTCCTAGATCAGAGTGTAGATAATAAATTTATCTCTCATTTAGCGAGAAAAATACTTATTTACGCTGAAATCGTTGATGAACTACTTATCAAATTTCATGCATATGTTCAAGAATCATGGAAGCCAGATCCGCTTCGGTCTGCAGACCATCGGTGTCAAGCGAAAAGAAATTCGGATCCTTTAAATATCTCATTATGAACCCTGATGTTGAGGGTGGCAGAATTACGGAGTATTTATACTCTCGAAACGCACCCTTCATTTATGGGTTCAATATGTATTTTCTTTTCGCATTTTTATATTTTCGAGTGTTTATTGCCATCTTTGATATTCTCAATATGTTCCACTTCGGCTGTTTTGTACTTCTTCTGGAGTAATAATAATAATATCATATTGGCTTTATTCAAATACAGAAATCTAGTGATTATGCTTCTTCAAGAGCATTTTATTCTCATATTAATACAATCTCATATCATCGATGAGATTACTTCATATAATCTCTCCATGCGATATATTTTCTTTGATTTATTAACATGGGATCTATTGAGCATTTTATTTATCCAATGGTAACTTCAGATACCACTTACTCAATTTTCTCCATCAATATTCAATAGACGTGGAAAGTGAACATTCCTTTATTAAATGCTTCTTCAAGAGCATTTCTCATCATATTACAATATACTAATCTCATAATGAGATTTTTCACCACGGTATATTTTCTTTCTCTTTTATTACAATGGGATTCTTTGAGCAATTTCATTTCATCAATACATACAACGGTAAATTCTGGCATCACTTGCTCAAATCCCTTTTTTAATATCAATAGAATATTCATATCGAACATATATAAATCAGTTATCCAATTGTGGGGTTTAATCCAACCACATTTGTAATAAGTATTCTAAACGTGTGGTATATCCCACCACATTGAAAATATTCATACCAATCGTGTGATATAACTCACCACATTGGAAATATATGCGGAATTTAAAGTGCGTAAATTTAAATTGCAGAAATTAAATTTCCTCCAATAGGTGGTCGAACCTACCTTATGGGAATTATTGCAATAAATATAAATTTACGGAATTTAAATCGCGAGAATTAAATTGCATAACATTTAACTACTTCTTGAGAGTAGAGTGCCTTAGTGGAAGGTATTACTCTTCACTTAGCATATAAAGTGCATAAATATATAAAATCTTCCGTTTAGTGATGGTTGAACCCATCATCAGGTAGGAGGTATTGCAGTATTTAAATTGCAATAAATAAAGTGCGAGACTTAAATATCTATAGAATCAAATTTGTTCTAACTATTTCTTCAAAATATAATTATTGTCAAAGTAAACAGCCGTAAATCGAAATATCTGCCAACCGCTACGATTCTGGCGGCGGTCTTGCCTTTGGCAAAGTGCGTGGCGCTACACATATTTCTTTATAAAACATTAATACATACTCTTTTGCCAGCTACGATTCTTGGCGATGCCGCTGGCAAGTGCGTGGCACTGCACATATCTCTTTATAAAGTTTTGACATTATAAGCATTAATACGTAAATATTCACAAGTCTAAGGACCCTTTTGTAACTTTTTCAAAAGTTGGGGTACTGATTTGTAAATTTTTGAAAGTTTACCTTATCAATATTGATGTCAAATCGAAGATCTCGTTAAATCGAGTATAATGGAGTCGATAAAATTTGATTTTGATAATGTATGCTCCTTATATCTCGAGAAAACGAATGTTATAGTTTAATATATTATTATATTATAAAATAATATTATATATATATACCTCCGTCCTCACATCCTCAATATCCACTGCAGTTCTCAGCTTGTCTACATCCATGTTTGACTCAAATTGGGGCACTGAATTCATCGATCTGCTTTGCCGTGTTGATTATTTGCAGAAGGCGAAGAAAGAGAATTGATGTATAATTGTATAGGATTGATTATAATATAGAATTGAGAGATATTAGGAAGAATTAATTCATTGGTAATAATCCAGGTTACGATCTGAGAAGATCATCTATAAGATGCAACTGTAGAGCATACTCCCTTCATATTACTCAGTTGGTTAGAAACTCGTGCTGATAACGTGTTATAAAAGTATAGAAATAATAGAGAGAATTTAGAGAGAATGAATTATAAGGAATTCACAGGAATGAATTTCATTAATAACTGAAGCCCTATTTATAGGGAAACTTCGAATTGCACAATCGTAATTACATAATTTCATCAAGGGTATAATAATCATTCACATAAATAAAATATAATAATTTATTTCCCTCACTTCCCTCATTAATTATATTATATTAATATTATTATTATATTCATAACAAAAATCATAATTAAACTAATTTTAGTACCATTTATAGTAACCCCCAACTACCGTTGGGTATTAGGATAATGTCACAATCGTCATTCAATTAAACAAAATTAGACACTATCGCAAAATGTTTCAAAACCCATCGATGGTTTATAATTGTGGAACCATCGGGCAATTTTGAGGGCCCATCCGACCTCCATTTTAAAATTCGGAACCAAATCTAGAATCAGCACGGCGAGGGGAGCTTCAACAATTTTGAAAATTTTCCAGCGATACCGTAGCGGGCGGTGGCGGCCGGTCAAAGTTTTGCCAAAAATCTTAGGCCAAAATTATTGCCAAAACTTTGATCGGCCGTCACGACCTGCCACGGTGTCGTCGGAAAATTTTCAAAGTTATTGGAGCTCTCTCTCGCCATACTGATTTTAGATTTGGTCTCAGATTTCAAAATAAATGTTAGATGGACCTTCAAAATTACCTGAGCGTTCCATAATTAAAAACCTATTGGTGGTTTTTGAAATGTTCTGATAGGCATTGCATTGTAGGTAATATAGTATTAAACATCTATGAGAGAAAGAAATCATTTTCAAATTAATAATTCCAAAGTCCCACATCATTTGGTCGCCATTTTATTTGTTGCATTAATCTAACAAAAGAATACTACTGAAAATAAAATAAAATATTATTAAAGAAAAAAAAAACCTCATAAACCGAACACAGCACGTTCTAATTTGTTAGGCTATTCTTACCCAAGTAAAATGAGAAAATCAAAGCGTTGGGTGTTAAATGACAAGTATGAAACTTTTGGACCCTTTTTAATTGATGGATACGGCTAAATTACCCATGTCTTTACTGAGTTCACCCACTTTAAAATATATAAATAAATAAAAAGACTAATATACCCATGTTAAGTGCACCTGCTTCTATTTTTTTTTTTTTTGTTCGTTGTGTTCACAACGAACAAGCAAAAGCTCGTTCGCTGTGAACACAGCGTGCTTGTTCGCTGTGTTCATAGCGAACAAAAATTAAATTAAAAAAAATCAGAAATCAAAGAAGAAGATGAAGCTACTATTAATGACAACTTCTTCAAGAAGCTGCTGTTTTTTTTTTTTTTTTTTTTTTTTTAAACGTCTTCTTCTTCAATCTTGAAGATGGCAACTTCTTCAAGCTTGAAGAAAAAGCTTTTTTTTTTCGTATGCTTCTTCAAGCTTGAAGAGGCTGCTTCTTTTTCAATATATATTTTTTTAATTTTATGGCTATTCGGCCAGTTCAGGCCAAACAAGCCTTTTGCTTGTTCGGCCTCTCCAGGCCGAACTTATTAAAAAAAAAAATTAAAAAACAAGAATAGAAAAGAAAGGGAGTGTGAGGGTAGAATGGAAAAATAGAAAATATGACGTGCTTGTTCGTGGTCGACCTCTGTTGTGGCCAAGCAGCGTGGGGTAGCAGTTGTGAGTGGATTTTCAAAGAATTTGCTAACCGTGTTCTTGGAGGGTAGGGGAATTGTAACTCCGGAACAAACTATGGAACTTTCGATTTCGGGGGAAGGGTACGGTACCAGAAACTTGTGGTTTTTGACTGATAATAACATGTAATTGACAACCTTTCTTCAAGTTGAGATTGGTAGAATAAAGTTTTTTGAGGAGATGTATCTTTTTTTCTTATTTTTCTATATCTTGTTAACAGTTGATTGAGGGAGCTTTCGCTTCCACAAGTCCATTTTGGTTGAAATTGATTTCTGCAACTGATTTAAGTATGTGTTAGTAAACTCCAAAACTCGAGGAATGCAAATCCAACAGTCGATGATAACATCGTCTATAAAAGCAAGACAGGAGATCAATGCATTCTGTTAAAAAGTCTCTTTCGGCGCTTCTTGCCTCCCAGCTTCTTTAGTTCTTTTAATTGCACAAACACACTACCAATCGTAATAACTTTTATCATAATTGCTTAATGATCATCGGTTATTTTGGAAGCAAAATTGGCGATAAGTAATTTATTATTATCTTAGATACAACCTTAAATATAAAATTTAAGATGATAGATGAATTTATGGAGTACGAAATCAGTTGAAAATGACCAATTCCCCAAAGAAACGAGACCTGCAAATGATTCTTGTGTGGTCTTGATCCTCTCTTGCCCTCAATTTTCTTCACAACGGGCTCAATTCTATCAAATTATTTAGCAGTTTGGGAACGAAGATCAGCCATAAGCCCAGGATCCAGGGATTCGAAAGAGAGTATCCCCAACAGCAAAAACTTGACGAATAAATGAACAATGTTATGGCTATTCCCATGATTTGGGGCATTTATGCCTTTTCCTCCGTCTTCAATGTCATTATGAGTTTGTTAAAAGAGACTAAGGTGTTTATAATCTTCCAATTTCCTCTGAATCGGTGATAGTCTAATTTTTATTTTGATTCTTCAAATTCTTATCCATAAATCGTAATTTGATAAGAAAAATTACGACAGCAAAAACAAAGCCACAAGTAAACTACAGTCTAGTTAATTTATTTCTTAATTCGATTAATGATACTTGCTTCAACAATTTTCATCGTCTCTTTTTTTTTTTTCGGCCACCCCGGGAGCAGGGGGGTTCAAAGTTTGCAGGCAAACATTAAAAAAAATAAATAAATAAATAAATAAATAATAATTATTTTAAAAAAAACCACATGCAAAAGTGGAATTCTATTGAATCATGTGTGCAATTATAGAAGACTAAAATTATTAGAGAAACACACGCACAATCCTAATCCTGAGGGAAAGAGCTATTCATACCAACTACTCTAGGCAGTTTAAACGGCAACAGAAGCGACACAATTACTACCAACCAAAAGGATGAAAAAGAAAAGCCAGTGATGTCTGATATATCTAGTTGATTTCCATAAAGCATGCTCAATGGTCAATCCCACAACAATATTGTCCACATAACAATCTATACACTACAGTTCGAATCCAAGCAGCACAGAGCATAAACTTGAAATAAAATTAAGACTTAATAAGATCTCCCACAATGTATCAAGCTTCCAGCTCCCAAGAACAGACCGAATACAGCAGCACTACCAAGCGTTGTCTGCCCAATATGTCTTATTTTCAGAAAACCTGGAACCTGCAGTTTCAGAGAGGAAAAACAACGTCTTTATAGACTCGACAAATCTAGCATAGACATAAAATGCTTTCGAATCACAAGTATGCACCACGTCAAGTGTAATTATACTTTAGATTTATAACAACACAGCAGCAGCACCTAAAGTACCAGCCTTCAAGGTTTTACATTCTCCACATTTTTATTTTCCCAAAAGGAAAATTGACACAGATAACTGCAGGGGACAACAATGTGGCAATTGCAACAGTAGTTAACCACTTGCTTAAAGAATGCTAGAGATAACAGTGCGGGTTAGTGGGAGGCAACAAAATATACAACAAAAGATTGCTCGATACTAATAAGAGTAGATTCGTTAGCAAACCAAGTACTACTGCAACAACCATAAAAGAAATGCTGTTCCAAATCATATGCAATAGAACATTCATTCCACACCCTAATTTCCCCTACATTCTCATTTTCTTCCATCTCTATTTGCCTTTTCCATAATGCTTAATAATCCCTTTTCTCCATTTCCTGAGCATAACCCAAAGATGCACAGCTCAGAGGGCAGCAATTATTGCACTACAATGCGTCGACTCCTGGACTAAAAACCCATGACCAAGTAGGGGGAAAATTTTTTAAAAGGCAGCTGATTGAAGCATCCAAGAGGGGAAAAACAGGCCTCATCAGGTAGACGGAACCGAATAATTATATCTGAATAAGCCATAGAACCGAATTTACTGGTTGCGGACTAATGATGCCCCTCACTTTCTCAAGTTAGAAGGCACATGTGCAACATAGGTTCAACTTGATCAATTGTCAAACATGATTTCTGTAACTTGATCGATTGTCAAACATGATTTCTCTAAGGAATAGATTATGTTTTGCTACGTTAAGAAAAGAGTAGTGAATTCCAATTAACATTTTTGTTTCAATCTCAACAACTTGCTGTTTCTTACCACACCTTAGGAGAAATAGCTTTGGTTCCATTCAGATGTCAACACATTAAACACTCAATCCACTCAAATTGCAGCGCTCGCTCGCGCTCTCTCTCTCTCTCTCCCTCTAACCCCTCTCCCCCTCCATGTGCACATATATGGCACATTGAAACTTTTCTCCTTAAAAAGGGGGCTATATCAGGCCTCCCATGGGCCATAACCCAACTACAAAATGCGTTGATGGGGAATGAAGATACAACAATATTAGGACTCATGTGAGATTCGTATTAAAGATATTTCTATTTAATTAGTTTATTAGCTTCCTACTTAGGTGATACTTCAGTTTGGTGTAGTCAGGCCAGGTTCATAATTCATTGTTTCAACTAGATTAGGATTTGTGAAACCCGTATAGATATCAGGTTCACTATTTGCATTGACACTTTTGGTTATTGAATAAAAATGAGACTTTTGGTTATTGAACAAAATTGAGACTTTCCCCCTCGGCACCCCAATTCTCTTCTTTTGTCTCTAGATTTACTTCTCTTCTCCTTGTTTCTCCTCTTTCACATAATTGCTCGCAAATTAATTCAAGTCATTCTACATCATGCGTCCTCAGTGAAAAAATTAAAAATCATGCACAATTAGGTCGTAACATCACACAGAAAATGTCCACAAAGACGAAGCTCTACTTTTTGGATGCAGAAAAACATGCCTAAATAATGCAAGTGCATCAAACATGAATCTGTAACAACCATGACTCCGAGAAAGCCAACTCTACGTAAAGAACTATACTGAAAAACTATGAAATTCGATGATGGTTAAATGAAAGCAGCATGATGTTCGTTTATCAAACATAATTACTTGAATTTAAAATGTTTGCACCTTTCAAGCTTTGTGAATGTACAAATAAAATTTGGGAGAGAAGATAGTTTAGAATTTTTGAAGTCCATCTGCCAGTCTAAAAGTACATATTATCATGTCCATACAAGCTTTCGACTATGTAATTAATAAAAAGGCTGTTTCAAAGTCAGCAACTTTTTGTAAATTTATAGCACTTTTATGGAAGTTGTAAGAACCCAGTCTCAAAAGCCTCGTCTGCAGAGAAACTACATTGTCAAAGGACAAAATACTGATATACTCCACATGTCATACTGGTATTCAATTATGAATACTGGACCTCAAAAGATGATAACAGAATGATCCATGGTAACTCTAACAGGCCATAAATAATTTCCCAATCACAAAGTTTGAGATTTGAAACTTCGAGGTCAATATCTGTAATGGCTAGCATGTATAGGTGCATATGCAGTGGAAAATATTTGAGAAACTAACACAATTTTTAAGTGTATGTTAAATAGAATAAATTTTATTATTTCATTCACGTCCAAAATTTGCATTCCTAAGAGTTAAAACAACATTGTGATCAGAAGTTATTCAAAACAAGTGGAAGATAGACTGTCAAAAGCTGGAACCCTAAATAAATTCCTTTTAAACAATCAGCCCATTCTGATACACAATCTAAAACTTCAGAAGGCAATGACTTTACCTTGTATCTGATAGCATCATAAGTTCCGTAAACAGCACCTAAATATATGGACAAAAAGCAGATTAATTATTAATCATAGTAAAAAGCAGATTAATTATTAATCATAGTGTAGCATACGTCCAATACAAGTGCAAATCATAAACGTCAAATACAGAACAAATTCATATCGAACAACATCAAATTTTCAAATTTCTAGGAACACAATCAACGAACTTTCTGGTGATAAACTAACTTTCGATCTAGATGTCTACCTGAACACAGTTTAAATAAAAAAGAAAAACAAAACTGAAAGCTCCTTAATCGGAACTCGGATATGTTCGGGTTAAGCCCTAATCCGTTTGTGGGATTGGGAGATGACAATAAACAAGATGAAATCTAAAAATGCATAATTTCAGTGAGACGGAAGATGAAATTACCGAAAGCTCCTCCAAGACCACCGCCGAGTGCAACCCCCGCCGTCACTCGTGCTAGACAACTATCCCTTGCCATCTCTCGGTTACCCCTGGTCCCTCGCAGTCTCTCGCTCAGTGTGAAATGGTAATCCGTCTCGCTTCGACCGACAGATAAAAAAGGGTATTTGGTTTAGATTTCCTTTAAAAATAAATAAATAATTAATTAATTAATTAATTTAATTAATAATAAATAATAATAATAATAATCTATCTATATATATTAATAATCTATATATATATATATATATATATATATATAAAGAGGCTTTTTCCCCGCCTTTGCCCCCTTTCTTTTTCAACTTTTTGATTTTTTTTATTCTTTATATTTTCCTCCATATTTGTCCATATATGCATTCTATTATTAATATACATCCTTCATTTTTAACTTTTTTATTTTTTAACTCATCAGTTTCCTCTATATTCCTTTATATTATTTCTATCATTAATTAATTCTTTATGCCACTAAATTCAGTAAACACACTCTTTTACATTATTAATGGAAATTTTTGCATTAATAATTTGTTAATTTTTATTTCACAATTTTATATCTTTTTAAATTTCACAACGTCTAACAATGTGCAATTTAGTCTTAAATCTTTTTAAACTTCACAATTCTAACTTTCAATTTAGTCGTAAATTTTTTAATTTCACAATTTCAACATTATTTTTGGAAGATTGGTGGAAATGGTCCATAAATTATACGGTTGCTGCGAAAGTGATACGAAATAAAAAAAAAAGGTACCGTGATATTAAATTCATCGAGTTAATTAATTTGATAATAATTCATTTGGTCTATAATTAATTTTATCGAATTTATCTAACACCGATTAAATAATTTTTATCAATATTATCAGCATAGTAGAATTTGATCGCATTAATATCATAATTTTTCAAACAAATTATTTAGAATTAAACACATGCACATTTTGATTTCAACCAATAGTTAATAATAAATGTAATCTATGAAATTTTAGTAGGAATATATCACTATAAAAAATAATCTAAATATAGAAAAATAATTAAATATAACTAAAACAAATTTTTAAAAAAAGAATAAAAAATAAAAAATAAAACCCCAACCCCCCACTAGCCACACCAAAACCCACCTCCAACCAAATCCAACACCACCTACCCCACCAATGATAATTCAGGTGGATTTTTTCGTCGATAGGTGACAATCTGCTGATTATACCATCACCTACATGATAATTTAATTCTGATGGTACAACCAAATGACATCGATCAACAAATTGACGGAAAACCCATCGATCTGCTGGTATAACAAGCAATTTCAAGCCCAGAGGATTTCCCCTGGTTGCTAGGCGATGAAGTCGCCATCATGTTCATGGTTTTTAATTTTTAATTTTATTTCATTATTTCTTTATATTCGGTATAGGTTTTATAATGATAAATTTCTACCAAAATTTTATAGAGATAAATTAATTATATTTATCATTAACCATTAGTTAAAATCGAAATATACGCATCTTGAATGCTAAGGAAAAGTTCGAGAAATTGGATACTAATATGAAGAAATGTTATTCTATTGAAAATTATTGATAAAAATTATTTAATAGGTGTCAAATAAATTCAATATAATTAATTGTAGAACAAATAAAGGTAGTATCAAATTAATTAATTCAATGAAATTCATACAACGCTACCTTTTTTTCTGTACCAATTTCTTAGTAATCGCAAAATTTATGGACCATCTACGCCAATTTATAAAAAAAATGTTGAAATTGTAAACTAAAAAAATTTAAGACTAAATTGTAAATTAAAGTTAAAATTGTAATGTTTAACAAGATTTAGAACTAAATTGCACATTATTGTTAAAATTTGTGAAGTTTAAAAGATTTAAAATTGTGAAATAAAATATTGTTTTAAATTTTACTCCCAAACTTTAGTGCACAAAATGGAAAAAAAAAACCAATTTAATGCTAAATTGAATGGAATCGATCAGTGGGGGTCCAGTGACACTTAATCTAAGGATTGGGGGCTTCCACATTGAAAGAAGAGGATGCGATTGCAATTGTTACAAACTCAAAATATTGGGGGATTTTATGAAAATGACGATTAATTATTTTTACAAATAATTAGAAAAGAAATAAAAAATAATTAAAATCACGGATTTCAGTAGGATTTAATTTTGGTGTGATACAAAATTAAAACTATTTAATTTTTTGTGTAAAAATTGAAAGAGACATATAACATTAAAATTTAAAAAAACGATTGGACCATTTAATTAATTTTAGATATGATTAATTATTTTGCAAATAAAATTAATTAAAAACATAAAGATTAATTAAAACTAAAAATTTCAGCTAAAATTTAATTTTTGAGTGATAAATGTTAAATAAAAAATTAATCAAAATTAATTATATTGCTAAACAGTAAATAAATACCTAAATTATGGCATATTTATAAGACGGAATTGTCCAAAATACAAGTGAAACTTTGTCAAAATTATTTCAAAATTTGAATATGTGTTACCTAAATCGTGTAATGTTCTAGATTGTGTTGACTTTTTTGTAATCATTTTTAACACTATTAATGTTATTCTATTTATATTTATGGGAATCACATATCAATATATATGTCTCCCCGTGCAGTGCACAGGGATTACTGCCAGCAGTCTAAGTATCCGATTAAACAATCATAATGGAACGTGAATGAGAATGAGAATTTTCTAGTAGGACGGGGACAAGAAATAAGAATCTCCATCCTGTTGCAATTCTTATATCATCTTTAGTCGGCCTCGATTAAATGAGGATGCAGTGGTGGTAAGGATGAGTGTCTCCAAGCGGGGACAAGAATAGGGTATTGAAGTCTGTAGTAGCTGCATTGTCATTTCTATAATATATCTGTATGTTGATTATATTTCATAATTAGATTTTAAAAATTTATTATTCATATATTCATTATTAGTATCATGCATCGCACGGGGGTATAATTAATACCTCTCAAAATTTGTAGTTACATATAATAGAATATAGAATAATGTTAAAGAAAAAATCATTGGCTCTACGAAAGTTTTGATGTGCTCGGACTAAGGTAAGTAAGCTTGCTTCATTATTGGAAATTCCACCATTAAGAGCAAGTTAGATTGATTATGTTTGACTTTTGATACTATATCTTCACATTTTTATAGGTTTGTCATATAAGACCATGAGCATTTGGGTATATCTGAAGTTCGAGATATTCATCTCGTGTAAGAATGTATGTAATTATCGTATTACGATGCATTTGACAATTAATATGAAGTTGATATTCTTGGGGGAAGTTATTATTGGAATTTAGATTTAAGTGACTCAATTATGGTATTGACGGTGTTGTTTTTATATTATGTTTGTTGTTGAGGAGAATCGTAAATCAATTTTTTTTTTTTGTATATTTGTTCTTTACATATTTTATAGGAACGATTTGTACGATATATAAGAGAAACTCTGCTGAAATTTTTATAAAATTCTCTCATCACTTGTATTAATTTAGAAGTTTGATGCGCTCACGAGTACTCAATTTATTATCTTGGTGATGCTATTAACATATTATTAATGTATATCTAATCCTGAAATTATTGATACATTAGCCTCCCGTGCAACGCACGGGTGAAAAAACCTAATAATAATAATAATAATAATAATAATAATAATAATAATAATAATAATAATAAGAATAATAATAATAATAATAATAGTAAAAGTAACTGGTATATCGTTACAACGGTGATTCCCACCGAAAAATTGGTGGAGATTTGTAAGAGAAGCTATGGAAAAGAAGAGAAGAAGGAGAAGTGAAGAAGAAACAACAAGAAGTTCTTTTTTGGGTGAGTGAGGGAAAAAACCTCCCTTCGGTCGGAGGAGGATGAGGAGATCGTCAAAGCGGTGGTTCCGACCGAAAAATCAGTGGAGATTTGGAAGAGTAATTAAAAGAGAATGGAGTAGAAAGATGAGGAGGAGAAGAGATGAAGACGGAATGATGGAATGAGGAAGGATATGTTCTTTTTTGAGTCAGTGGGGGGAAGGCTCCCTTCGGTCGAGATGATGATGATGATAATAATAATAATAATAATAATAATAATAATAATAATAATAACAACAACACTTTATTGTGGTGGATTTGATTGTAAGAAGGAGATATGAAGAATTTTTTGTAGATTACACAGAGAATTTTGCAAAATTTTAAAGAATTTTATGGTTTTAAGTTCATCTTACAATTTCCTTGTCATCGAGAAACTCTAGCAATAATAATAACATACCGCCTGTTTACGGTGGAAACTGACTATATGAAGAACACAATAATAAAAATGAAATGACAGACATACTGACAATAATATACCTTTTTTATGAGTGTATGAAAAAACCTCTTCATAATGGGTGATTATTTATAATAATAATAATAATAATAATAATAATAATAATAATAATAATTAAATTGTTCAAATAAAATAGCTTGTTTGATACTTTGACATCAGTTAAATTTAAATTATTTTTTCTCTTCTGTCATTTTTAACTAATCATACTATCATGTATTGATTTGACACATTTTTTTTTATTTTTAATATCTATTTTTAGTTTTCAATCACATATCTAATTTTTTTTTTCAATAATTTGTCTCAAACATTCCCTGAATGTATGCTTAAAATCAAATCTAAATTCATTTCTCAATTTGTATTACTAAGTTAGGGAAAAGAAAATAGACTGATGAGTAGTAAAAATTTAACGTAACCAATTACCAAGCGGTGTTCTAAAAAGTACGTCTACGCGGCACTTAGATGTGAGGCTGGCGTAACACATGCATCTTTTATCAAAAGCGTAAAAAAAGTAGTCAATATTGAGCATTGATAAAAGATATATGTATATATATATATATATATATATATATAGATATAGATATAGATATATAAGTACTTGAGCGTGCCTAAGCTCGCTTTAGCTTTCTCTATTTTATTATTATTTTTATTTTTTAACATTATAAGGGTGATTGAGAGTGTTTTTTAATGGTTTTTAATGTAAAGGAGGAGAGAGAATGTGTGGAGTTGAGTGATTGAGATTTGTGGATGTGTGGATGTGATTGATTTAGGAGAGAGAAAAAATTTGAAAAAAAGTGTTCCCAATCAGGCTTATATCATTTTTTACCAAGTATTCGATAAAAAGGGTGAAGGGAGTTTTTAATCTTCTTTCTTTCATTTTGAGATTATAGATGTTGTGTTTGCTCATTTACACTAGTTTGTGTTTATATAGTATTAGTGCCGCACCTATGCATTGCACGGAAAAACTACATCAATTGAGTTAACTGTAAATACAATTATAGAATATGAATGTAAATACCATTACCCTTCTTGTTTTGATTGGCAATACAAAATATCACCGAACGCTCAAAATGTCATCGTGCGATGCACAGTAATTGTATTTGACTATTATTTATTTAATATGAAACTATAAAAGTACAATTTTCATATAAAAAGCACAATGCATTAAAAAAAGAAGAAAAAACCTAATAATTATTTAAAATTATTGTAGGACTATAGAATACCCAAAGTAAAATTAAATTTAAATTTTGAAAAACCTTTTTACAGTCAACATTCATGGTTGAATTGGTCTATTCACCCACTTATCAAATTCGATCTTCAATCTACTACAACATAATTAATGCTTTTGTTAAATGCATTAAACGACCATTATACATTCTTTATAATTTATTACACAATCATTGTTATAGTTAAGTACACATCATGTGTAGTCCATTACACACTTTGTGTAACTAGTACTACACCTATGCGCATGGAGAGATTACAATCTATTTAAAGTAAAATTAAAACCAAGAACTCAACAATGCGAATGCATTAAGAATTAAGGGTATGTTTGATTGGTGATAAAGTTAATTTTTGATATATGTGCTCTGAATGTGTGGTTGAAATTTGGAGAAAATATATTAAATAATTGACTAAGTGATTGTAAATGATAAGAGAAAAAAATTGATAAAATTTGTGTTGAATTATGTTGAATAGAACAAGGCCTAAAGTAAATTGCCAATGAGACCTTGTCAGATTAGTTATGAGGATAAATGTTGAGGTCCTGAGATCTAGAGGTCTCAGATTCAAGTTCCACCAACTACATATTGCATTGCGTGGCTTTAGTCACCGCCCATGGGGTGGCCTTAGTAACAATTGTAGTTATAGTTGGAATTGTACAAATAGTGCGGCTATAGTTCTTCTATAACTAAGATTGTAAGTCCAGCTTTAGTAAGGTTTCAATTGAATTTGTATTATTGCTCTTAAATATGGATTTTATATAATTTGTACCTAAAAAAAATATAAAGTAAATAAAAAATCAAAAATTTTGAAATATTTCTTTGTAAATAACATTCATCATTAATTTTGTTGGTCTCCCGGATGATTTATAACTCTGAATACTGTGATGTGCAATTTGATCGTGACTCAAAAATGGTTTTTTTAACAAAAGGCCAACATGCGACAGCCATTGCCCATGACTTTTGTTATCACAATATATTGATACTGAATATTAAATTGAATCCGGGGCCATATCCAATTCAAGTTTTCCTTTTTTATTTTTACCACTATTAGCCAAATTTTTTTGCTATTATAATATATGGATGCTGAATATTGAATTCAATTTGAGCCATACCCAAGTCAAGTTTTCCTTTTTTAGTTATGCCATTATTAGTCATATTAGTGAAAACTAATAAAATCAATGCCAAACAGCATCAACCAGTAAAATATAGTCCATTTGTAATATTCAATTCTAGTTTTTCTTTTCAATTCGAGTCAAAATTTTCCTTTTTTTTAAAATAAATGCTTGTCATAGTTCGAGTTTTCGTCTTTTGTCAGGTAACAGACAGCATCAATTAGTAAATTATATATTTAAATGTATTTTATTTATATAATTAAATTAAAAAAATGAATAAAAATTAACAATTATTTCTAAATTCCATTTTTTTAAATTTGTATAAAACCATATTTTTTGAATAGGGCCCAATTAAAAAAGGAAATCGGGTTTAATATTTATTTCTAAATTCCATTTTTTTTAAGAAAATCCGTGTCAACGTGGCACTACCAATATAATGCTGTCCTTAGTCGGCACTACAAAATTTATTATTATTATATTATTATTAGTAGTAAGATAAAATATATATATATATATATATATATATTAAAAATTTAAAATGAATATAAAAAAGTTAATTATCATTTCATTGGTATTGCACTTTGTAACTTTGATCTCTTATCACATTTTTAATGATACATATAATACTAAATATAATAAAATAAAAATAAAATTGTTTTTTTATACTTGTAATTTTTAACAAAAAATGAAGAGGTGATTAAATGATAATTTTAATAACTATATATTTTTTTAAATGGCTTGCAATGAAATGCGACATAGAAGTTGTCGTTTTCTGTTTCTCTTCTAATTAATTAATTATTCATTATAAATTTAATTATTAAACCACTCGCTATTTAATTTAAAAACAATTACCAGTTATTTGAACCACTTAATACTCATTACCCATGAAAACTATCTAAAATTACCTTTTCAATGAGGTAAAAATAAAAAAGATGATTTTTTATTTAATTTGTTAAATATGCAAAATGGTTCTTTTTTCGCTGCTAATGTGGCACTATACCGAGTTAACACTTCAACTTTTGTTAATAAAAAATATATATAATTTTAAAATATATATATAGAAAATGTTAATTCTTATTTTCAGAATTATTTTAATAGCCATTGTGAGTTACAATTCTCTTATCACATTTTCATTAATGTATGTAACACTAAATATGAAAGAATAAAAAAATTATATAAATTAATTCAAAGATTAGAATACATATAAAAAAATAAAATAAAAAAAATAACACCAAATAAATTAAATGAGGAAAGTAATTAATATCTAAAAAATAATGTCAAACATGGTATGTGGCACTTCAAGTATTATTAGTATATTATTATTATTAAGATTAAGATAAAATAAGATTAGATGGTTTGAAATTCAAGAAATTACATCACACAAAAAAAAAACCTTAAGCAGGGCAATCACCCAAAACAAGTATGTGCAGTCGCGCATACCTGATTTTACATAAAATCATGTTGCGAAAAACTTGATTTTTGCAAATGTTTTTATTTTACCTTATTTTTTAATTTCAAATTAAATGTCTTGTTTTCGCTTAATTTTCTCAAATTTAAGACCCATGCTTCAAATAATAATTTGACCTAATTATCGTACATAGTATACTACAAAACAACATTGTACAAAATAACTAACCAGATCTTTTATAGCCCATGGCGAAACTTATGAACCAATCTATTGCATTGTTACTATGGAATATATTGTATCTAATGGTTACAATCTTTTATATACACAACAAAATAATATCAAGAATAAAAAATGGCTAAAATACCACATTGTTATTTAAAAAATACACTTTCAATGACTTGGCATTTTAAAAAATCTCCGACAACAAATTGATATTTAAAACTCAAATTTTGCATAAAATAATATTATTTCACATTTTTCCAAATTTTTCGTAATTTTTTTAAATCCTTTCTTATTACTTTATTCAAATTTTTTACTTTAATCATTCTTTTCCCCTAAAAAAATTTTTTTAAAAGGAAAATTGGCATAAATAGTCTAAAAATGTTTGACAACTACGAGTTTGGTACGAAATAAAAAATGTAGATTGCTTGGTCAAAAAAATTGAAATGCGCATACTTTAATTCAAAAATTTAGTCAAATTGCAAAATTTGACCATTTATTTTTTTATATATTTATTTGATCAATAATTAACTTTATCAGATTAATTTGATGCAAATTCAATAGTTTTTATTAAAAATATTAAATACCGTAGTATTTGTTCGCATTCATATCGTAAGTTTTCAAAAATTTATTCATCATTAAATGCGCGTACATTTTGCTTTTCACCAATAATTAATAATAAATATAATTATTGTACCTATAAAGGTTTGGTAGGAATATATCATTATAAAATATATTATACTTAACATAAAGAAATAATAAAATGAAAAATCCTAAAACTCCCAACCCCCATCCACACCACCACCTATTCCCCAAACACCCAATCCACCCCCATCCTTTCCTTCCCCTCATCACTCCCCAGAAGAACCACTAGTAGCAACGGCTGGTGGTAGCGGCAGTGGTTTCAAAAACCACCAACCTTGCTGGTGATTTTTTTTGGGGAGAGGGGAGGGGTTTTTTTTTTAATTTATATAACATATATTTTTTACAGTTTCCTACCAAAATTTTATACAAGTACAATAATTATATTTGTTATTAACTATTGGTTACTATCAAAATGTATGGGTCTTTAATGCTAAATAATTTTTTGAAAAATTGCTATATAATGCTAACAAATTTTATGGTGTTGAATACTTTCGATAAAAACAATTTAAGTTATCATCAAATTAATTCGATGAAATTAATCATTTACCAAATAAATAGATATAAAATAAATGGTCAAATCATGCAATTTAATTAAAATTTTGAACTAAATTACATGTGTTTCAATTTTATGACCAATTGAACTACATTTTTTATTTGGGAAAACTACCAGATGAGTATTTTTTGTTTGGTCAGAATGCCACTTGGGTATTAAAAATGTCTCCGGCGACACTTAAGTCCTTTTTGTAATTTATTTGCTCACATAGGTCCTTCAAACTCGTCGGCGGTGAGATACAGAATAAAATATTAATTTCTTTTATTTTTTATTTTTTTACATTTTTTTGTATTTTCTAAATCCATAATAATAATAATTATTATTATTATTATTATTATTATTATTATTATGAAAATTGGCGAAAATAATACAAAAAATATCATAACTTTTCAAAAATTTCTTCAGCATTACAGATATCCCAAAAAAAGTAGCATTAAAAACTCGCACATCTGGTAGTTGCTGGTGGTCAAAACAACCACCACGCTGGTGGTTTCGAAACCACCAGCAGCCGCTGCTTGTGGTGTTTCAAAACCACCAACAGCGGCCACCATTACCACCAGCGTGCGTGGTGACAGTTTGGGGGTGGGGAAGCGAGGGTAGGTGGAGGGGTGGGGTGGGTTTTTTTTTATTTGATTAATTCTTTGTATTCGGTATATTTTTTATAGTGACATATTCCTCATAAAATTTTATTTAGCCATAAAAAGTGCATTTATTATTCACTGTTGCTTAAAATCAAAATATGTGCATCTCTAATATTAAAGAAAATTTTCAAAAGTTGTGATATTAATGCGAGCAAATACTACTGTATTGAAATTTTTTATAAAAACTATTTAATTTCGTAGCAAATTAATTCAATAAAATTAATTATGGACCAAATAAATATTTATAGAAAAAATAAAAATTTAAATTGTGCAATTTATTAAAATTTGGGATCGAAGAAATAAAATTTAGGTACAATAATTATATTTATTATTAATTATCTATTAAAATCAAAATGTGCGCGTTTTTAATGCTACTTTTTTTTCGGGTATCTGTAATGCTGAAGAAATTTTTGAAAATTTATGATATTTTTTGGATTATTTTCGCCAATTTTTCTAATAATAATAATAATTATTATTATTATTATTATTATTATTATTATTATGGACTTAGAAAATACAAAAAAAGGTAAAAAATTAAAAATCCGAGAAATTAATATTTTATTTTGTATCTCACAGCCGGCGAGTTTGATGGACCTATGTGTGCAAATAAATTACAAAAAGGACCTAAGTGTCGCTGGAGACATTCTTAATACCCAAGTTACATTCTGGCCGAACAAAAAATACACATCTGGTACTTTTCCCTTTTTTATTTCGTACCAAACTCATAGCTGGCAAACTTTTGTGGACAATTTGTACCAATTTCCTATTTGAATTTTTTTAAAGAGAAAAGAATGATTAAAGTTAAAAATTGAATAAAGTAATAAGAGAGGATTTTAAAAAATTAAGAAACATGTGGAAAAATATGAAAAATACAAAATAATATTATTTTATTCAAGATTCCATTGGGCGGTGAAGAAAATTTAGCTAAGTGGGTAAAAGTTGAGTTTTAAATACCAATTTGTCACCGGAGCTTTTTAATATACCAAATTGTCAAAAGTGTATTTTTTTAAATATAAGAATGTGGTATTTTGGCCAATAAAAAATTATTTGTATAACCATTAATTTGATGGCAACTAAAAATCCAAGGAATTAATTCCCCCGCTTACCAAATTGTACTACAAACTATATTGATGCAATACTTAATATTTAAAATATCAAACAAATATTTGATCATTTCATATTTACTTTAACATGGAAATCTTCTATTCCCTGCGCAGGTTTACACCCACGAATTAATTTGTTAAAGAAACCACAAATTGATTTGTGAGTATAAATCCGCACGGGGTACTGGAAAAATGACTATATTTTAACATTATAAAAATTACATATCAAAAAGAAAATAGGTTTCAAACAAAATTTACCAGGCACTTTAAAAAAGTCGAAAGGTCGCTCAAATTTAATGTAACACCCGAAGTCTAAAAATCTAAACCTAGACATGCCAACCTTTATTTTACTTAAAATGTAGAAAAAAATAAATTAACTTACGAAATATATTTTTTAAAAAGTAAAATCCTATAAAAATTTTGGAAGAGTTTTCCTTATAATTGGACATAACCGACCTGTTAAGAAATTCAGTATCCTCACTCAAGATTCAAGAATGTAATTAAATTATATTATCCAAAATCCTTTGACTTAGAAAGATATGAATAAATCAGAAACACAAATCCCAGGTCCAGACTAAAACAACTTCCACGATTTCCATTAGTCTAAAATAAGAAAAATCATTTAATAACGGGAAATAATTAAACGAATTAAACGAATGACTAATGAATAACCATCCTAAGTGGCGATAAGTTCCTTCACTTCAAAATTGAAAAACTAGCAAAAAGGGTACTGTCTGAATCTGCCTCCAAGCGATTTCCTCATTCATCTAGCTCTCATTACCTATAATGAATGGAAAAGTAATTTTGCGTGAGTTAAAGCCCAGTAAGTATACCCCACTGATGAATGTAGATTCTATACACGTATTTATTTTTTAAACGAGCAATTTATTAATTGATTGAGCAGATTTCTATTTAATTGTGTGTGAATGTTATGTTTTAGGTACCGTTGCTATGTTGGAAGAAAGAAAGGGGAAGAGAATAAAAAGGACTTAAACTGTCAAGAAATCCAAAGTCAGGACTACAATGCAACTAGTCAAAAGGTGAAGGACTCTGGGTGAAAATTTGTGAAGAATCTCTTGGCCACTTTTCTTGAGACTATTTGGAAGAATTTGAAAATATGAGTTCGGTGCTTTTCTGGATCTCGATTATGATTACGGATCAAAAGTTATGGCCAAATGAAATACGGGAACCAGAATGTTAGAATTCCAAAGTTTGAGGGCAAAGGGTGCAAATTTAGTATAGCCGTATGCCGAGGAAGTACAGTCGTAACTTCAACTTCAAATGTTGGCTAAAACTTTCAGAAATATTTATATGACCGTAAGTTTTATTTGTACAATCGTAAAAACTCACTTTACAGCTGTAACCATTATTTGTACAGCCGTAAATCCACCAGAACCAGCATTCATGTGTTTTCACTTCTCTTTTTTACCCCTTATCTTCACCACCTTTTTTGGGACCCTTTGAGGACATATTGTACAAAATTTGGGGCCAATATACACACTTTGATCACCCCCAGTTCTCATCCTTAGTTTTAGATTAGGTTTTATTTTTCTTCATCTTCTTTTCCCTCTTCTTTTCTTTTCTTTTCTTTTCTTTAATTTAGGGGTTTGAATTGGGGTATTGCTTGGAGAAGATAGTGAAAAAACAAGGAGGATATGATGGTGGAGATGGATGCATCAAGAATTGGAACTCCAAAGGAAGAATCACTACCTTGTTCTTGAACTTTCCCATCTCTTCCATTGTTGCTTTTTATATATTATTTTCTTATCATTTCTTTATCATGAGCTAATATTGTAAAGTTGGGATGATTTGTTGAGCTTAATATATATTTTGTGATCCATTTGAGTTGTTAGAATTGATTTGTATGGATTATTCAACTATTGTGTGAATGCTTGTAAGCTTGCTACATGTGATTGCTTGATCAACATTTATATGCATTAGTGGCCCATTAGGCTTCGAGAGAAGAATGTGCACGTTAGACTCCAGAATATTCACCCCAAGTTCTTGTAGGGGATAGAGATATACTCCCTGACCCGAGGTGATCCATTGAGTTATTTTCACGGATCCCTATGCGGTTGATGGGTAACATATCGACATAGAGATGTAGTCGATTGAACCAATTGATTAGGGATAGCTTGACATTCGAGAGAGGAGCTAGCTATATAAGGAAAATCGAATCTAACATTGAAGATGGATAAATTGTTAAGTTCAACAACGGATTGACGAAACTAGATTGAGTGAAATCTTGAATCCCGACTATTTCTCTACCATAGTTAACTCCTAATTCAATGCCATTTTCGTGTCTTCACCTTCTTCATGTTAGTAGTGTCGCTTAGGTGATTGTATTCAAATTATCAAATTGTGTGTATTTTCTTTGCTTCATTTTCCTTCACGCTAGAGTAAGTAAATCATTACAAATACCAATCCCTATCGGTACGATATCTGGACTTGTAGGTCTATTTTATTACTTGTATGGCCCGTGCGCTTGTGGTATATTATTACGTATGTAAACACCCAACACCCATGCACATGATGCATGCTTATGCAGTGTAAGGTTTAAATTAAACTTTACAATATGTATGCCGTTGCAACTTTTCAAACATTCATTAGGCATTTAAAAGACATTCTGTCTTTCCATCGTGAGCTTACTTGATGTATCACATGGTCAATCAGATGCAGTGGACGATTCTTAATTGAAACCATATAAAATTCTACTAGTAATACCGCAAAGCGGTTATACTCACTTTCGACTTTCAACTTAACTTTCACTTGCACTTTCACATTAACTTTCCATCGGGTATGCCTAGCCCCCCACGCTCCATTTCCCATTGACATCTTTCATGACATAGATGTGTACCCATTTTCTTCAAAAATTTGGGATACATACGTTTTTTTAAAAAAATTGTATTTTCCACACTTTAACATCAAGTACTTAGCTTATCGAAAAATCATTGACTAGCATAGCTCATGAATGCCATGATATAACAATCATGCATGCTCCAATAAAAAACCGAATGTGTTACACATATATGTAGTGATGAAAGGATTTAAATCAAATAAATGCACATAGAACACTAAACACATTAATCACACCTTAAATAGTCAACTTCACTTGAACTTCAAAGGGGAGTTTACTTACTTAGAGTCTTTAGTAAATCACTTTGAGAAGCAAGTGGAGTATCTTCTGCCACTCACAGGAACAATGTGCCAAAGATCCTAATTTGATATAATTTAGTTTAACTTCATTAACTTCTAGAGAATTATAGCTTGTGTACAAATTAACCCGTCAATCCCAACAAGAAAGACATAACTCCCAAATGAAGGTTCGAAATCATGCAATTCCAGTTTTGTAGGATAACTACCTCATTGGATTATATCTTTCATTAAAATCACATCTAAAATCTGATTATGGAAGCCAAAACAAGTTTTCAACTCTAAATACAGAAATTGTGAAAAATATTCTGCGATGGCAGTACGCTTTTATAAAATTATTTAAAATAGTAAACAACATCATAAAATTCGAAAATTTTTATATAAGGTAGGAAACACATGTATATTCATCATACTTAAAAATTAGCTGATATAAATCCCGTTAGAGCATCAAAACGGTTTTTAACCGGGAAAAACCCTATTCTCGAGAAGAATTTGTCCAGTCTCACAAGAAGTATCATAAAATTTTCTACGAGACTCTAAATGATGTCAAACCAATTCTAATTGATAGATCATTTTCCAATTTGAATCACCCAGAAATTTGACTTATACTAAACGTTATGGCATTTCAAAGTTAAGAGCAGAAGTTGGAAAAATCACAATTTGCATAACACATTGGTTTTTTTTTTAAAGCAATTCATCAAACACCCTAATGGCTTAATGAATACTAACCAGTGTTAATCTCTTTTATATCAACACACCATGCCCGAGAATTACTAACTATAAAAGATCAAGCACAAAGCACAATACCACCCAAAATCTTTTATTCTATTCTAAATTGATTCCAAAACCATATATCTAAACTACACAACACACATTCTCCCAACTTGAACTAACAAATCACTTGATTCCAAACATCAAAGTCTCAAATAAGCCACTACAATTCAAACATTTACCCTAGCTAGCTATTCTAGTGTTGAATTAGATGGAAAGTGGAGAAATTATCTTGTAGGAATCAAATGGAGGTGACAATAGGAGAAGAACGAGGCTAGATAGCGTGAGAACTCCTTGAGACACGATGTGAGACGCATGAGAGAAAACGTGAGTTATAGGAATGAATTTTGGGGTGTCTTGATTGCGTTTTATTGTGTCAATTTAAATTGGGCTTGTTAGGAGAATTTTATTTTGGGTTAGTTGTAATAGATGTGATGTTGGGTTCTAAGATTTTGGGTTCCAAATGGACTCTAATAAGTTATGTCCAATACTAAAATACATAATTCTAACTTATCATTGTTATTTTTAAGTTATAATAAGCAAGTAAGAAAAGGATGTAAATTGCAACTAAATCGTCAACACCAAAGCAAGGACATCACATTTAAACTCATTTGTGAAATTTAGCATTCTACTTGGCACATTGAGTGTGACAGCATTTGAGTCCCTCTACTATACAACAAAACTCAATAAATGTCCGTCAGAATTATCCATAGCAATTATCAATTATAATTAACTATATCAAAATTACTTGTTACAGCATAAAAGTAAATAACTTGCGAATAAAACTCATAAATATAATGAAAATAATGTGTGTCGTTACACTTAATTTTTCAAACTTGAACATTATAAAAATTACATGTAGACTAAGCAAATATGTCACAAACAAAATCTACCAAACACCTTTTTTTTTTTTTTTTTGAGGAATGTACCAAACACTTTTTCAAAAAGTGAAAGATTGTTTAAACTTAAATTAAGTCACCCAATTTTTAGAATTTATATCCTTTTGATTAAAATAAAAATTAATAAATATTTTGACTACTATGAACAGAAATTATAACCGTAAAATAAAAATGCACGAAATTGATTTATCGACTTACCAAATTGTTCTACAAACGATTTTAATGCAATATACTTATTTTTTACGACCATGAATAGAAATTATTACCATCAAGATATTATAATTTTTTATTTTATAAAATAAAGCAATTTTAATAAATTAGATGTTGGATATGAATGCGACAAAATAAGAAATATGAAACTTCGGTTTAATTAAATTTTGTTATAAATACATTAAATAGACAAAAATAATTTTAAAACGACAAGTGAATTCATTTAGACTTGAACTTGCAAAAATTATTTGGACTTAATTGACATTATTTAGAAATTTGAATATTTATTATTTCTTTTACTTTGATTAGAAAAGAAACTCCAATAATAAAATTCAAAGCAACAAATTAATTGAAAAATAGAACATGGTATATGCATTAATGGATAACCATTTCTTTGAAGTTAAATATATTAGTTAGTTTCCGATAAATGATATATAAAAACAAGTGAAGTATAACTAATGTTAAGCAAAAAATAAAATAAAATAAAATCCAACAAATTAAAAATACAAAATAATTCCCCCTTCAAAAATTAAAAAGAAAAAAACAAAATAATTACTTTGAAAAATACACAATAATAATTAATTTAAAAAAAAATGAAGGCCTGCAGTTGTAGCCCTTTATTTAGGGGTTGTAACTGCAGCCCTTAATTACGACCGAGAAGGCCGCAATTAATTGCCACCTTCTCGACTGCACTCCCCATAACACTGCTTCAATTAGTGCAACCACTTTATGCTAAAACAAAATAATCGAAAAATATAAGGAAGAAAATAGAAGTGGGGTCTACAGCTACTCTTTTGTTATTACAATAGTAATAGAAACGTCCAAAACCATCAGTGCTGTCATAATCTAACGGTCTTTTTTGTCAATTAAGAGAGATCTATCTGACAATATCCGATGGAACAAGAAATTGGATTTCTCTCCCTTAGCCTCACTTGATTTTGTGTACATTAGTTGATGGGGGTACGCATACTTTTATTAGCAGGGAGGGTCATTTCTAGAAGTCCCCTAATAACTCAAACACTTTGCATCGAAGTGTTTATTATGAAACTACCACTTCTCAAAACTGATTAGAATTTTAACCTGATAAGAATTATTAAACCTGATAATAGATTTAACAATAAATTCTACCGAATAATATTACATGGACCACACAATAAAAAGCATGATTGGCAATCATTTTTTCAAAATTTTTGCACATTTTTTCACTTTTTTATATATTCTTTCTTTACTCTAAATCAATCACATCCACACATCACGTCACATCCACAAATCTCCACCATTAAATTCCACTAATTCTCTCTCCTCCTTTACATTAAAAACCATTAAAAAACACTCCCAATCACCGTAAAATTGTTATATTCTTCCACTTGGTCCATGTGATATTAGAGTTGAGCAAAAACCAACTCAAACCATTTAACCTACCCAACCCAACCCACTCGGGTTGAATTGGGTCTTTCACTACTTTGGGTTGGGTTGGGTTTTGAATTTTGATTTTAATTGGGTTGAATTGGGTGTGGGTTCTACAATACAACCCAATTAAACACAACCTAACTCAACCTACAAATTAATTTAAATAAATTTAAAAAGGCACTCATATTATATAATTTTACAAAATCGTCAATGCACGATTTAGAATTAACCGATTTTACATTAATTTAAATACTAAAAAATTATATTAAATTGTTATTAGGCCGAATTTCAAACCGACCAATACAACCAAACCCAAGCCGACTTTAGCTGGATTGGTTTTAGTCTTTAAACGGGTTGGATTAGGACAGACCCCAAACCCAACCCAACCCAACCCAGCCCATGCTTAACCCTATGTGATATTATTGAGCCATTCGGTGTAATCTATACTATATATAAAAGTATGAATGGGAGGGGAAACATTTTTGGACCATTATACCCCTAATAGATTTTTATAATTCTTTGTTTGTCCTTTATTAATTATTTTCTTATTATTCTTTAATTGTCCTTATTTATTATTAATTATTATGAATAATTGAGAATAATTTGGTGGTTATGAATTATGAGGAATAATTTGGTGGATGAATAATTTGGTGGAGGAATAATTTGGTAAAAGATGTAATTATTATATGTGAATGACTATTATACCCTTGATGAAATTATGTAATTACGGTTGTACCATTCGAAGTTTTCCTATAAATAGGGCTTCAGTTATTAATGAAATTCATTCCTGAGAATTCCTTAGAATTCATTCTCTCTAAATTCTCTCTATTGTTTCTATACTTTTATAACATTAATAAGTTTTTATAGTTCTTTCATATTCCTTCATAAGTATTCCTTAATTTTGATTCTATGATTTGTTTTTACATAAGATGTGAGTTTCTTATTATTGAGTATTTGGATTTTGGATATTGATTTGGGTTTGGTTAGACATTGGGTTTCGATTGCAGAATTTTCCTTCTTGAATTTACCGATTGCGTCTATTTATAAATTGAAAAGTTATGTTACTGAGTTCCTCTCCTAATTGCTCATCTAGGTATTGTATGTTTTGAATTTATTATAATTACATTTTTTGTACTGTATGTGGGATATAACCCTGCAACTAAATGAATCCCTTATATTATATTAGTTATTCCTTATTCACATTATTGTTCTCTTCAAATTAAATTTGGTTTACTGACTTTTGTATTGGATGTGTGGTTGAGAATTTGAAAAACATATATATTAAAAAATATAAATAAATTATCAAATCAATATGGTGGTTGAAAAGGATGACTGGATTAGAGGGAGAGAAAAATGGATTTAAATTGATGAAATTTAAGAGACATAGAGCAAGCTAAGGCTTTTGAGAAAAACTCTTTTCCTTTTTGAATTATTTGTGTTACTTCATGTTATTATGCTTTATGAATATATAATTATTCTAAGCACATTACAATGTAAAAAGAAAAAATGGTTGACACATTACTGTTTTAATTCAATTACATCAATAAGATGAATACTTTTTTTGGTAAATTTGTAATAAGATTTGAATTATATTATATTATCATTGTATCCTTAAAAAAATTATATAATATTATTCACACAAATATCTTACAATTACATATACTCTTTATAGAACCTTATCTACATAAATAATTTAAAATCACGTGCAACGCACGTGTTTGTAAACTAGTAAACAAAACATATAAAGCCTGATTGGGAGTATTTTTTAATAGTTTTTAATGTAAAAGAGGAGAGAGAATGAGTGGAGTTGAGTAGTTGAGATTTGTGGATGTGATAAGATGCGTGGATGTAATTGATTTAGGAGTGAGAAAAAAGTTGAAAACAGTGGAAAAAATTGAAAAAAAAAATACTCCCAATTATGCTTATAATGTACATTTTATTTGGCAAAAATTCGTCATTCTTCGATGAACGTAAGATATCATTATTAAGCAATGAATTAAAGTCATGCCCGTCATACGTCACTAAAAATATAAAATCTCTTCCAATCTCGTCACAAGTGGTAGTTAGGTGTGGTGGTGAACTACATGTCCTTGTATATACCTGAGGTAACTCATCTCTAGAGTCTTAAGAAGCTGAGATGCTCTTAGCTGCCATTTCTTTTGTTGTTTTATTTTTATTTTTATTATATATTTATATAATTGTACTTTCAAAATTTGTCGGTGCTCCTAGCGCCATTAATTTTTTTTATATATTTTATTTATATAATTGTGCACTTTCAAAAATTTTTAATACTTTTCATTTTAAAATTTTTTATTTTTATACAATTCTATATTTTAAAAAATCTTAGGTGATTATTATCTTCGTGTATTGATACAATTTTTTTTAATTAATTGATATAATATTTTAGAACATCAAAATTTACAAAAGATTTGCTTTACCAATGAGTGTGTGGGTAAATGATGTGGGTTAGATTGTGCCTAAGATATCGTATGTAATTTATGAAATAGTTGCTTTGTATAGTTTACATACTAATGGGAGATCGTCAAAAATTACTTTTTATAATTTAAAACATTTGATTATGATTTTGATAGGTAATATGATATAATGGTTTTTTCCTTTTGCTATATACAATTTTTAGAGTCGCATCACTCCACATAAGCTAGTCGAATTTTTCTTCAACTCAACAATAAACTATAGGAAACAAACTAATTCTATAAATTGAATCAATTTAAAATCATGATCTGCTAAAACAACCAAAGTAAACTTGTTACTCCTTCAGTCCTACATATATAATCCATTTTATTTCCTTCACAAGGATAAATAATAATATTGGAAAAGTAAATTTTACAAGTTCCTATGATATTCTTATTTAAATGAATACAACACATTAAAAATTTTATATTTTCAAGAATATAGGTGGGGTACAATAGTAAATGAATATAAAAGATGCTATTAAATATAGAAAGATGATTATATATGTGGGACAACCCAAAAAGGAAAAGTTGACTATATATATGAGACGGGGGCAGTATTTTACATTAGTTCGTTTCTATTTTGCAAAATAAATTTAGCGTATTGTAATTTTCAATAATGTTTAGGAAATAAACTTTATAGTAAAAAACAATTCAGTGTGTTGTCCCAAACCCCCGAGGACGGGGCTTTGACCCCCATACAGTCTTTCCCAAGTTCAGTTAGGCCCGATAAGAAATCCTGACTTGGTCCCTAATCACCACCTAACATAATATCATAATGAGAAGTACAATAATGATCATAACAATAATGTCTTCATAATGATCATTCATGTCATTCACATGATTCTATAATAACGTATATATCTTGAAAATAAGACAGCTGTTATGAATAATTGAGAATAATTTGGTGGTTATTAATTATGAGGAATAATTTGGTGGAGGAATAATTTGGTGGAGGAATAATTTGGTAAAAGATGTAATTATTATATGTGAATGACTATTATACCCTTGATGAAATTATGTAATTACGATTGTGCCATTCGAAGTTTTCCTATAAATAGGGCTTCAGTTATTAATGAAATTCATTCCTGAGAATTCCTTAGAATTCATTCTCTCTAAATTCTCTCTATTGTTTCTATACTTTTATAACACGTTATCAGCACGAGTCTCTAGCCATTTGAGTAATATGAAAGAAGTATGCTTCTGAGTTGCATCTTATAGATGATCTTCTGTATCAGATTTAAACTGGATTATTACCAATGAATTAATTCATCCTCATCAATCCTAAATAACTCTCTCTTTGCAAATACATCATCGAAAATTCCCGTTTGTTCATATTCTTCTCCCACAATTCCTCATTCTACACAACCTGCTTGGAGATGTCTGAAATCCCAAAATTGAAAGAATGGAGTCCAAAGAATTTTCCGATCACGTAAATGGATTGCAAGTAAATCTCATCCATTGGAATAATTAGAGAAAGGGAAAAAGGTAAATCATATGATTTTATAATATAATAATATATTAAACTATAACATTCGTTTTATCGAGATATAAGGAGCATACATTATCAAAATCAAATTTTCTAGACTCCATTATACTCGATTTAATGAGAGTTTCGATTTGACACCAACATTGATAGGGTAATAACTCGTTTTGAAATATGTTATTATCAAACTTTCAAAATTTACAAATCAGTACACCAACTTTTGAAAAAGTTACAAAATAATCATTGAATATTTTGATATTGATAAATTGAAGTAGAAAGGAGATAATTTTCCAATCGTAAAATATTGATAAAATATTTTTGACAATTTTACCTTTGCGAATTGGAATGGACAATTTTACCCTTAGGGTAAAACCGACCTAATTTTGACGACAGTGAAAAATGGATAGAATATTCATGAAGAAATTCTAAATCCATTGATTATATAAAATGGCTTGAAGTCCATTTGAGTTAAAAGATCGAAATATTAATGTAACTCCCGAAGAGTTCAATTACATAATGTACTTATTCTAGAAGGATAAGTGTACTCTTGTAGAAGTAATGAGTATTTGTTCTAGAAGAACAAATTTGCTCCCGTAGAAGCGATTCAATATTTAATTCTCGCACTTTATTTCTGCAATTTAATTCTTTGCAATACCTCCTACTTGATGATGGGTTCAACCGTCACTAAGCGGAAGGTTTTATATATTTCTGCACTTTATATGCTAAGTGATGGGTAATACCTTCTACTAAGCGAGAACCTACTCTGAAGAAGTAGTTAAATATTATGCAATTTAATTCTTGCTATTTAAATTCCGTAGATTTATATTTATTGCAATAATTCCCATAAGGTAGGTTCACCACCTATTGGAGGAAATTTAATTTCTGCAATTTAAATTTATGCACTTTATAGTTTGAGTATATTTCCAATGTGGTGGGTAATACCACACGATTGGTGTGCATATTTCCAATGTGGTGGGTTATACTACACGATTGGTTATAACGAATCCTACTCCAGAAGAAGTAGTTGATCAAATATTCTAATCATACTCTCGAAGTAGTAGACGATGAGAATAAAATTACTTCCCCATATATATCGAATATTAATGGAGAAAATTGAACAAGTGGTACTTGAAGTTACCATTGGATAAATAGACGAAAGTAAAATCCTGAATAGATCCCATGTTGATAAATCAAAGATAATATATCGCATGGAGAAATTATATGAAGTAATCTCATCGATGATATGAGATTGTATTAATATGAGAATAAAATGCTCTTGAAGAAGCATAATCACTAGATTGTATTTGAATAAAGCCAATATGATATTATTATTACTCAGGAAGAAGTACAAAGCAGTCGAAGTGGAACATATTGAGAATATCAAAAGATGGCATTAAACACTCGAAAATATAGAAATGCAAAAGAATATACATCTTGAATCCATAAATGAGGGATGCGTCTCGAGAGTATAAATACTCAGTAACTCGCCACCATCAACATTAGGATTCATAATGAAATATTTAAAGGATCCGAATTTCTTTTTCGCTTGACACCGATGGTCTGTGATCGACGGACACAGGCTTCCATGATTCTTGAACATATGCATGAAATTTGATGAGTAGTTCATCAACAAAGATCTAGCGAGAAATAAGTATTTTTCTCATTGAATGAGAGATAAACTTATTATTTACACCACGATCTAGAAACGCTAGTAAGCCATCAAAGAAATTATTAATATTCAACAAACCTATTGGTTTGACATGAAAATTCCTTTGTGCAACGAGGCTATATTGAATATTTCCTCGGTGTGTTGTAGCGCTGGAAGGACAATGAAAGCATCACTATTATTCATCATATGCATCATGCGATTTGTGGATGGATTGCGCTTGTAGCACCAACCTGCTTTGGACCCATGGTAGAAGCGGCTCTAATTGAGTATTAGATCCAACTAGATGGAAAGGTATTACACTCAAACTCTTATTCCCCATGATTGTGCGGCCATTATAAGTCTAGCTAAAAGTTTGTTGTTGGTTCCTCCAGTATAGTATATTGATTTCTTGTCTCCCTAACTCTTTTCTGAGTTGGTTTGCCATATCCACATATTGGATATGGCCTACATTAGATCCACCAAGAATACATACGGTTTTAATATGGCGAGGTAAAGGCGACTTGTATGAGATGATTCTAAAATCTCCACATCCATCTCTACTCCTATCTCTCTTTTTGTACTATATTTTCAACATGAGAGATATATGAATCCTCTATTTAAAGAAAAATTTTAAAACCAATAATTGAGTGCACTATTTACTTTTTGACAAATATGAAAGAGAAAAAGCGAAATTTTTCTTTAGTGATATGACATATAGTCATCGGTGATTGAAAAATAATATATATCTTAAAATTGAAAACGATATTTACAAATAAAAGAAATATATTGATCTTTGTTATTACACCGAGCTTTCTTACATAAATATGGGAAAATCATTATGCTAAATTTTTCTACTAAATTTACAAAGCAGGATCTTCTAAAGTAAGTTTTTCAAGACCGTACGCGTTTGTTGATCTTTGAATTTGGCCCATAAGGCCATTAGCTCACCTGTATGCGTGTCCACTAGGATGTGTCTCAAGAGCCTGTTGAATATCATCCAAAGGCTCCTTACTCAATCCATCCTTAATGAATGCTATTTTATCTTCTCGATTTCTGGACAAGTACCCCACAGATTTACATCGAGTGTCACATGTTCACCGAGCACACTTGTAGCATCCTCCTAATCTTTTTGCTCTCCGTTTCTTTGAAAAACTACTTTTACCCATACCAGGCATGTATTTAGAAGGAATTGAAACCTCACCAGATAATCGAACCTTTGCTTCAATCAAGTATCGGATATCTTGTGGGATACCCTTATTCATTAGCATCCTTAATCTTTCCAGCCTACATCGATAAATCCTTTTTAGGATTTTAATCGGTAGTGATGGATAGTATTTTCGAAGATTTGAGAGCATATGATCCATTATAATGTATAGACCCTTGTTATGATGAATTTTGCAATAATTTTGATGATTTATTTATAGAATAATACGACGCGTATGAAATAAGACTCCGATTTTAAATAAATAATATGAAGCGTAAGAGCTACGATTTCGGAATTAAATAATAGTCGGATGTGATGCGTATGAGTTGTAACTCCGTGTTTGAACAGTAGTAGACAATAATGTCACCAAAAGATGATGGAATATGTCGGTGAATTATTTCTATGATAAATCATATTGAGCACTATCTGATACTAGTGAAATCGATATAAGAATTTCTTGAACTAGAAGTTCAATAATACTCGCTTGCAAACCGGATGACCATCCCGGTTTAAATAATTATTGAAATCAATATTTCAAGTGAAGAATTAAAGGAATTCTTCAATGATTGTTCTCGATAAATGATGAAATCATTACTAGCCAATATTGGGAATAAATCCCAAATATATTTGGAATAAAGGATGAGAAGTATGGGCCCACTCATCCTACATGTGGACTACTAGATATTATGATATGGATCCACTAGATAGTCACATGTGTATATGATTCGTAATTTGAAATTTACTGAAATATTTGCTCACGGGATGAGCATGATTTCAGATTTAATGATAAAGCTAGTAAATGTATATCCCAATACTTGAATAAATCCTGAAGGATTTGAGTATGCATACAAGTGGGATATTATATGGCAAATTATTTAAAGTCCTCAAATAAATTGCCGATATCGAGAATAGAATGCAAACGGTCTAAATTCCCATATTAAATTTGAATGATGAGAACATATATGATTAAAATCATACCATGTATGAGTTTTGGTGTTCTAAATTTTCTCAAAGCATGAGGGAGTATTAAAGGTTGAAAATGATATGTGAAATGCATCATGTTATATCCTCACAATTAAAATATGAACTTGAAGTTCAAAGATGCATAAAAGATGCTATGAACAATCACATATATCGATTAAGATGCTTTGATAAGTTAGCACGGAAGCGTTGATATTATGAGATTTCCCCAAACATATATATCAAAGCAAATTATAAAAGATGGTCTTAATAACGGAGGCATATGCTCTTGAAGAGTATATAGACATAACTATATTGTGTAATCCTACAAGAGGATTGATAATGAGATATCTCGATAAGTTATGTCGATATGGGGAAAGAAATGAAATTGAAAAGTGTCGACACACGATATGAAAATGTAGCGCTACATATGATCAATGATAATGAAAATATTGAGATATATTGAAGATGATAAATGGTGAATGTGAAATCCTTAACTTATGAGATGATGAGATGATGATGACTAATGCTCAAGTTTAAAGATAAGCATGGTGGTCATTATATGTTGCATGCTCATGAAAGTTAAATTACCGATCGTGTGTGTAGTCGAAAAGGAAATTAAAGGATCGGATGAGCTAAACCCAGTGTTTATGAGTACCCTAAAGGGTGAACTAAGCCCTGGAATGAAATAACCTATTAAGTGAGTATTAAATGTTAAATGATATATTTTAAGTGTTAGTTAGTTATGAAGGTTTACTTATATGTTTACATGTTTTTACAATGAATTTATATGCTTTAAATTGTGTATTTGGAGACATGTGTTCATGGTGAATGTTTTGTAGTTGTGTAAGAAAATTGATGCACTCTAAATGAGCAGAAGAGTATAAAATCAATGTATATGATACTCATACAAATGTATGAAAGATTTTGAAATGCTTGCAAAGATACTTGTATAAAATACGCGTTGCACTCTTTTCCCTCGACTGAGGTTTTATCCCATTGGGTTTCTAGCAAGGTTTTTAATGAGGCAACTTTAAAGCGTATTCACATGAATAATGTACTCTTTTTCCTTCATTAGGGTTTTTCCACTGGGTTTTTCCTAATAAGGTTTTAACGAGGCATATTCATGGTATATTGAGAACGATAGGAGAAATTGATCTGATGTATCTATTGGATCAAGTTATAATGGAGCTAATGCTTTAGATCCAAACGATGATGATATTGAAATCATTTACTGTAAGTAAAGATATCGATTCTCAAGATATGAAATCAAGCGGACCATTGTACTCTTTTTCCTTCGATCAAGTTTTTTCCCGGGTTTTTCTTGTGAGGTTTTAACGAGCGTGCGTGAATCTCGTATCTGCGATAGACATCGGGGGAGCGATATTTTGATGAAGCGATATAACCACTCAAGCTATCCTGCAATCGTTTTGGAAGTTTTTGGGTTTTTCTCCAAACAAGTTGAAGGCATTTGTATTAATAGTCGTTCGAAGTGTTATGAATAATTGAGAATAATTTGGTGGTTATGAATTATGAGGAATAATTTGGTGGAGGAATAATTTGGTGGAGGAATAATTTGGTAAAAGATGTAATTATTATATGTGAATGACTATTATACCCTTGATGAAATTATGTAATTACGATTGTCTTGAATTCGAAGTTTCATATAAATAGAGGCGCTTATTAATGAAATTCATTCACGAGAATTCCTAGAATTCATCTCTACAAATCTCTATACATTGTTTACATCTTTTATAACAACAACAACGTTAATTATCAAAAACAATAGTTTTGTGAGTCCAAAATATCAATTACGTAAACACCACAATAATATAAGTCAATGATCATTTGCAATAATGCCCATCATTTCAACATGTTCATTAAACATTTTAGGTGGCAATCCTTTCGTGGATCTACAATCATAAGATTGACACTTATATGCTTAATTCACACACACTGTTTTTATAATTCTTCTTTAGCGAAAAAGTACTTGAATTCCATACATTCAACTCCTTTAGAGTACTTGTTGTTCTTTACAAAGAAGAATGTTGTAGAATTATCACAATAAATTTCAACGGCCTGGCAAAAACGTCCACGATCCCATGCCCACATCTAACTGTATCAAATTGTGACATCGAAGCATGTCACAAATTCAACTTTTTCATAGTACATGCAACAAGTACTGACCGCTACACACATTTTCATGATTCTACTCCTCCAATGAGAAAAAACAACTAGCAAAACGTTGACTTTCTAAAGTCAACACACCCGGCAAAATTTGAATCTGAATAAGCTACGACATCCAAATTATTCTTTCGTGGCTTGCAATTATCTTAATATTTTATTCGCCACTTTTCAATGATCAACTCATAAGTTACTTGATACTTATCCAACATTCTAATTTCTCACAAAAAAATTTGTCTGGTCCCCGACATAATAATAATAATAATAATAATAATAATAATAATAATAATAATAATAATAAAAGACATTCCTATCACCTTCATTTTCAACAGCTCATTATGATTTGAAAAAATAAGGAAAATATTTTTAAAAATATTTTCCTTATTTCTCAGCAATAAATCTAAAAATCAATTTTTTCACTAATCTCTACCCATCAAACACCAAATTGTATATATAAGTTGGGCAAAAGGGAGAGAAATCTAGTTATTTTGGCCCGATCTTGGTCGATGGAAGGTTAGGTTCTGCCCTCTTCCCATTGGTCTTTCATATTTCTGTTTTCTTTATTTCAATAAAAGCAAAAATATTTTGCCCAAAAAAAAAAAAAAAATTAAGGGGGGAGAAATCTAGTTATTTCAATCTCAATAATGCCAGCATTGTCTTCAACGGAAGACGGACATGGCCGAGGACATCAAAGACCTCTAGTAAGGAAGAAAGTCTTTCACATACATTTCTCACTGACAAACTGAGAGCGACAGAAAGAACCAAGACAGAGAAGCATTAATAACTGTAATGCATTTTTGCTTATGGAATTTACATCAAAGCTGCTTGCCACATCAAGACCCAGCAGGCAGCAACCACTAAGAATTTACATTTCCCGTCTCAACCCCACACACAGGCGCATCCAGGGAGAAAAAAATTTTGACAAACTGCAAGAATAATTTGGGGGGCAAAATATAAAGAAAAGGAAAAAATAGTTAGAAAAATCCACGAACAAATCTCTATTCGCGCTTTAACTGGCAACCCCAGATTTCCAACAGTTGACAGATGAACGCCTGAAATATTCGTCCCATTACTGGAAGCAGAAATGTAGGGCAGGAAACACAGAAAATGTACCTTATGTCAATGAGCTAGATCTTCGCTTCCTACACCAACACTTGATTTGTCAACCATCCGTACGTTGTACTGTTCATATACTCTTGCTCGGTTCTCTGCCCACCATTGTTCTGCTTGTTTTTCACTAAACCTCTTCCGACTGCGTTTCAACATTTATATACATGTTATCTTCGAATAGGAGAAACACTTCTTTGATTTTTATTTTCTTCAACTAAAGTTAATGAAAAATGAGATTAATGGATCAAATATAACGTGTGAAAAACGAGTTTAAGGGAAAAAGGGATTGCAGAAATAGCTACACCAAACAACCGCATCAGGCCTTCATGTTCACAGCAAAGGTAAAGGAGTATCCAAACACTATCATCCAACTCATATGCAATCATGTTTGTAGTTGTACAAACGTGTCCAGCGTGCATACCGCAAGGATTGTAAGGTGATAAACCCAAAACGCCAAAACAAAGACAGACTAGAGATCAAGGAAATGTACCTGAAACGAACTCGCTTCAGATCCTTGAGACCTCCAGGTAAGGAGGTAAGGGTGATATAAACACCAGGCTCGTCTTGCTCAACCCATTCACTCTCATTGCGATATTCACTTTCTTTTGTTTTGTTCGCGCTTCTTGTCATTGCTTCTAGGTGACCTTGTCTGTTGTGACCAAAGCTGTGATTACTTGCAATGCTTGGTCCGTTTGAAAGCAACTGTTTGCTAAGTTCATTTGATTCCAGTTCCTGCCCAGTTATTTGTCCATTCAAACGAACGAGAGAAGCACTTGAGACGTCACTAGATGCAGGAGTGGGGCCAACAGGGTTAAGGGGAGGAGATTTGATATTTCGAGCAGAACCCACAGGGAGCCTTTCAGCCATTTCCTTCAGCTGTAAACATACAGAAAAGTAATTGTTTCAACAAGTGAAGCAATCCAAACAAAGTTTATAATATAACTGAAATAGGAGACCATATCTGGTTTACTCAAACCCGAAGGGTATACAAGAAAATCAAGCATCAACCTTGGCAAATTAATTTGTCTGCTGAAACAAAATAATTCGAGAGAGAGAACGGCACACACATTACTAAAGCAAGTGTAAGTGTTTATAAATGGTTTTAACTTAAAAAAGGAAAAGGAAAAAAAAATGAGAGAACAAAGAAAGAAAGAAATCAGAGATGGATAAATGTGTAGTGTTTGCGGGCCCATGCAATGTGGGGATAAACAGTGGGGTTAGTGTTTATGAACAGTATATAACGAGCCAAACATAGGCCAAGCAAAAATAGCCCTACAGTGACAAGGTCAAATATCGTTCTTTTGTGATGACTTCGAAGTATGGACACTAGTAGTCAAAAGCAATTATTAAGGTGTCAGAGAGATGTTAAAAAAGCAGATTTTTATCCTTAATTGGGGGTAGAAATCTTGTCAATATTTCATTCCCTAAAGTTCAGGGATTCAATTGGGGATCCAATCGACAGTTAGAGATCTCCAATTATACAGTTTACTTTTTTATATAAATTGCTGATTCTTTCCTTTTATATGAAATTTTTGTGTGTATGTGTCTGTGTAAAAACACAGAAATCAATACAAGTTTTTTCCACATGATACAAGTGCAGGCAAAAGTCATGAGTTTGAATCTCACAACTACGCGTTTATAATAAAATTGTCCACATGTTAGACATTGATGGGGAAAAGTGAAAATCCCACCTACAGGTGAGGGAACCTGTTAAAGATAATTGCTAAAAATATAAAACAGAATCAATGTATCAGCATAAACTTTTAAACTTTTAGATGAAGTAGTTCAACAGTCTCAAATGGAATAATTGCTGATTTTGCACACAAAATAATGCATGATTTCCATCCTAAGATACGTGCAAACACACTGGTCATTTATATAATTAATAATAACCACAAATATTGCTCTTACTTGTGCAGTAAGTGACTTTATCACTTCTTTGGCTGCTTTGCATTTGGCAGTCTCTTCCCCTGCAATGGCTATTGCCTCCTTCAGCTGCTTAGTAGTTCTTTCTAGCTCTATCTCTTGAAACTGAGCCTTGCGCGTAAGATTCTCCACCTAAGACAAAAGAATAGTCAGATGTGTATAATGGTGCCAACTCATAACTTCAACCTGGTGGCTGGTGCTCAAATCTTCATTAGATTATAAAAGCTGTTCAATTGTCCAATGCAAGTTAAACATCTTCAGCAAGCATTTTAACAACTAAATAATTCGAGCATAGTAAATGCCACATCCACCCCAAAAAGAATGAAGAGCAACGGAGAAACCAAAGGCAGGTGGGAAATACTGGTGCTCAAGGCCAATGTACTGCACATAACAAGACTCAGTTTTGAGAAGTGAATTTAACCATTAAAACAGATTCGTCTGTGTCTGCATCTATATATTCTTATTTTTATACTGGTGATTACCTTTTCTTGTTAAAATCATTTTAAGTAAGAGTAAATTGTTACACTATATTATCTTTGCTAAACAATACACTATTATTGCTAAAGGAAAAAAATTATGGTAGAGTGCCCAATGAGTATCTTTATCCGACACGACATGACACGTGCCGGACAAGGACACGGCGCTCCTGTCGATGTGTCTGTGCAACAAAGATCTGTTCTCTTCCTTCATCACCAAAATGGATAAAACCTCCAGAACAAATTTGTACCACTGTGACTTATAAAACACTGACTCGTGCTCTCTTCAACATCAATAGTGGTTTCAAGTATAACCAAGCAGGAAGTTTCCTTGACATGATCGACTGTGGATCTTTTGGAAAATGCTTCATCGTTCATCAAATTAATAATCCCATTCAAATAGTAGTGTAAAACATCAACTTAAGAGAAAGGAGGCAAAAATAGTCAGGACAATAAGAAAAGTATGACACGATCAAATGGTCGGCAAGTCACCATGTACCTGTGCCCTTAGTTTGATGACTTCTTGGCCAAGGCTATCATTTGTCTTTCTTGCGTCATCCAATACAACCTTCGGCGAAGTAAGTCCACCCAAAGTTGGGGTTGGTGTAGTAGAACGAGGAGGACTGGGCCGTCTCGATACTGGTGATGTTGCTCGAGAAACAATTCTTGATCCTGGAACTGAAGCCGAGAAAAATTTTTTGGACGATCCAAATACTGGATTAAAAGATTTAGAGATATTAAAAGCTCCCCATTGAGAACTTCCATTGGGTATGGGTGATACACGGCTGCTGTTAAATTCCAGTTTTTTGTTTCTTTTTGAAGAGCGGCTCTCCACTTGCTTCAAGGATTCCATTGACGAAAATCTAACTAGATGTGGTTGAGATCTTGTATCCAACTTATTGTCTTTTTCGTTAAAATCATTTGTACCCGGATTCAAACTTCCTCTTCTACTCACAGATGACTGAGATGATGTGTCAATTTCAACAGCTTTCTTCAATTTATTGAAACAATTATCACAAACTCGATATGGCTTGTTCGGATTTGGTGCCATAGATGCCCTCAGAGACTTCTTGCTGCTGCATGAATGACAAAAGACAAGTCCACAGTTATAACAGTTGTGACGTTTCCTTTTGAAATTAAATGGTAGACGGCAGCCAGAACACATGGACTGATCAACCCCTGAGACCCACTTATGAAGGCAAATAGCTGCAGTAAAATTAGTACCACAAGCAATACTTTTGACTTGCTTGTCTTTTAAAGCTTCTACCAAAGTTGGAGAATTCCTGTCATCTATATCCCCATGACCCAATCTACCATTAGCTCCCTTTCCCCATGTATAAACTTCGGTTCTTGAGGTCAGAACAGCAACGTGATAGGCACCGCAAGCTATCTCCTCCACAAAACTCTTGGTTAGTTTTCCTTCAACACGAGATGGAAGCTTTCCATCGGCTTGAGGATTTCCTAGCTGTCCATATACAGGACTGCCCACTGTGTATACGCGACCAGAGGTCGTGAGCGCAACTGTCATGCTATGTCCGCAAGCAACCTGGCAAAAGTTTGGTTCAACAAGAGCAGCAACACAGGTCGGAACAAGTTTTGATTCCTTGTCACCATGCCCTAGTCTACCTTTATCCCCATCTCCCCATGTGAAAAGTTTGCCTGAAGAATTTCCAGAGCTTGAGTTTGCCACCATAACTTCAACAACAGAAGCTGTGTGCCAAACACCACAAGCAGCTCGTACAGTGCGGAGCCCCTTCAGAGATTCCACTTCTCTAGGCTTAGAAACACTTTCCCGATCACCGTGACCAAGAACCCCAAAAGTTCCATCTCCGAAGGTAAACAACTGCCCAGCAGAGGTGACAACAGCAGTATGCCAGGGCCCACATGAAATGGAAGAAACATGTATCCCCTCTAGTGGCCCATTAACCCTTTTCGGCACCCAGTGACTTACTTCATTCCCATGGCCAAGAAGGCCACAATGACCATCTCCCCAGGTATACAACTCACCAGAAAGAGTGACAGCGCAAGTATGATATTCACCACATGCAACGAGCTCGATGTTTGTACTGCTGAGGGCATCAATTAGCTTCGGATGCAAGACATCAGAATCTACACCGTGCCCAAGCCTGCCTCCTGACTCCTCACCCCAAGAAAATATCTCTCCTTGCTTGGTCACTAAGGCAGCATGTCTGCCACCACAAGCTATATTCTGAACATCGAGTACAACTGCAGATTCTAATGCCTTAGGCAAGAGCGAATCCATTTTGACACCAGAGCAACTCCCAACCTTGTGTGCCCCACTACCCAAAATACCATCACCAATGCCCTCTCCCCAGATGAAAACATCACCCAAAGCATCACCATCATCATGACCAGAACCTTGACTGGATGAGCTCACTGCACTAGAAAGGCTTACTCTAAAGGCATCCATTCCCATTCCTTTTATGTGACCAGGTATGCCATCTGAACCTCCAGACGACAAGGAATGGATGGAACCACTGGCAGAATCTGAAGGAAAGAAACCCTTGGGAGGCATTGCATATATCACATCTGAAAATGCCTTGTCCAAACCATTTTTGGGAGGACTTTCATATGGACTGTGGAAGCGAAGTTGATCTGCACCATCCTGCATAGGTAAAATAGAATTTATAGCAACATGTTTAAAATAAGAAATAAGTGTGTAGATGTACGTTAGATCCATCTCTTTCAAGAAGGGGTCAACTTGCCTTCTGCAAGCTATCACCACTTCCAAATGGAGAATGCAGTGGAGAACTTCTTCTGGTGTATGTTCTGGGACTAGTAGCTCCCGATGAGATTCCTTCACTCCTAGATTCCATTCTCCATTTACGCTGATGACCACGTGAAATTAATGCCTTCAGCCCACTAATCCATACCTCTGCTTCTTCCTTGTCCTTGCAAATCTACAAAAATGCATCAAAACGCATGATAAGATTCACACTACCAACAATATCACAATCGTCACTTTTTTCTTAATAGAAGACCAAAATATCAATGTACATGGCTCAATAATTCTTTTCAACCAACTTGGCCATGATAAATGAATACTTTACCAAATCCAGTGATCTGTCATTGTATATCAGAGAAAAGGACTGGTACTCCTTCTCTGGCCGTGGATATCTTTGAAAAATTGGCTGGCAAAAGAAATATTAAAATCACATATAATCAGAACGTAAAGCTAACATGAAGTATCAAAAGGAGATATCAAGAGACCTATAAAAATAGTAACGTCAATGTCCTGGCAACAACAAAAAAGAAAGAGAAAATTGGGGTTTGGGAAGCCCCGGGGTGGCAGTAAAGGAAAAAAGATCTTCCAAGACTTGCTAGCAAAATGCAGTAGCATGCATTTTTTACTTCAAAAGGTAACTCATCTACACATTTTACAGTTCGTTTCTGCATTGGCATACTCCAGGCAATTCTCAGCAAGTCAAAACACATGAAAAGATTTTATTCTGGTAGCTTTGCATCCAATAAAACAGCCCAGGAGTATCAAAATGCTTCTGTCACTTTAACTATAATTTACAAGCATGCGAATTTCATGAACAAGACAGAATATAATAATAATTTAAAAAAAAAAAACAAAGAGGAAGAAGAAACTTGCTTTAGACAGACTAAGCGCATGTTAACGTATGTGTAAAAATGAATTTTTATGGATTTTAATGTGATATGGGAGAGAGAATGAGTGGAGTTGAATAGTGGAGATTTATATCGCACAGATAGGTCCCACGAGATATGTGGATGTGAAATAGGAGAGAAAATGAGTGCGGTTGAAAAGAATGTATAAAAATGTGTAAAAACGTGTTAAAATGCATACACTAACACGTGCTAAATTTAGTGGTGTATCAAGAAGAAGATATGCTGTTAATTTTACCACATCTGGCATTTCCCAGATGGCCTGTAATACAATTTCCATATAACGCCAAGATTAGCTCAAATGCTCAATGGCAATACTATGCTCCCGAGTTATGCAAATGGTTTTACCCACCATGAATTCTGGGTCTATTCAGTTTTCAGTTGAAATTTTTCCAAAACACTGTTCCACTCTCCAAAACACTGCAAACTAGTTCAACTTCATTTTAAATTTTTTTTCAGAAAACAAGAAAAAAATGGTGAACAAAACTCAAACTGAATTTTTGTTGTTTTCATAACGACGCGAAAATGTTGAAACTGTGAAAACCACACCATTGACATCCTCACCAAAAACAGATAACTGAAAACTGAAATTGAAATGCAAAGTGGACAGCATGGTAGAAGCCTAAATTGAAATGGGTGATGCTTGGAGAGAGCAGAGAATAAGGCTTTTTGGTTTCTTCATGTGCAGAAAACCAAAGAAATGATTCACCTTGCTTTAGCGGTGATTATCAGTTCAAAGCTCGACCTCTATCCAAAATAAAATCATATTATTCTGTAAGTGATGTTCAAATACTGCTCAACACTACCATAAAAACTCTAAAATGCGTTAACCGGGATTCTGAAATTGTTTATGTGAGGAAGAGATATCAAGAGTTTGGCCACAGCATATAATAATGCGACACAGGAAATTGGAGGTAAGTTCCACTGTTCCAGACCCCAAAAAAACCTGGTAGATCTTGTCATTTTCTATTTGAATGACCAAAACTCTAGTGCTTGTGGATCCTAAAAAATGTGTCAATAAAAGCTTTTTTTTTTTTACCAAACGCAGGCTTGATGCTTGCCTATGTGATACCAATAATTCAAACAGGTTGTTTCATCTTCAGGCAATCCAAATGATGAAAGAATCATAGTGCAATTTACCAAGCAAAACCAATTAAAAACCATTGCTGAAGGGATATCATTTCTAATGAAGTAGGCATTATGAATTGGCAATGAATTTGATAGTCATATGGCCCAGAATAAAAAATTATGTTGGATTTACTAACTGTTGATGTTGAATGAGAAATTGGTTAGACATTTTGCTCCATTTTTTAGGTGCTTGTTTTACCTTCTCAGTTATGAGAGACTTCCAAAATTTCAGCATCACATTCCATATCCTTACAGCTGGATAAAAATAGCAATTCAACATCTACCTTTCCACCTAATATTTACAGAGCTTGCTCATCTAGCAATAGAATTCATTTCGACAGCAATGGAATTATATTTTGACAATTTGATAATTTCTGACACTTTCCAAATGTTCCACAAGTTGATAGATCAATTGATTCATGCCTAGCAGTGGTACTGAATGACATAAAACAAATTGTCCTTAACTTCCAAATTAAAATTTTCGACGAACTCAAACCTCCAAAAACATAAAATACCAAATAATTACTTCACTCCATTTCCATTAATTGGCACTCGTTGCATCGAGATGCACAATCCAAGATGATACCGCTAATTCCTGAAAAATAGTGTACACAACCCTACCTGTGACTATGATTCCTTCTAAGTAAAACTGTCAGAAATGCTGCAGTTTTAGAAGAAACTTATAAGTTGTAACATAGATAGGGAAAGGCAATTGGCGACTGTGGCAAGGAATAAATGAGGGCAGCTGTCATAAGGACCCCAAAATCAGACGCTTGCTCAACAGGCTTGCATCCTAGCATACCTTTCTGTTTCCATACCCAAGCATGTGGCTAAATGATAGTTCAGGACTTTAGATGGTTACTAGCCATAGTAGGTTCAACAGTAAGGATACGTTACTATAATTCCGCATGTTTTCCTTTCGCCAGTTGGGTTTTTGGAGGGTGCTCCATTCAGAAGCACCACGAAAATGAGTTCAATGTCAATCAAACATTTGATCTGTTTTTGTAAACAGGTTAATTAGGACTGACATGTCTTCATTTTGATACTGCAGATATTTTAAACGAGAAAAGGAAAGAAGTAATAGGCCACGATCCTTTCTATTGTAGGGCTCCACTGCATCGGATGTGAGTAAAAGAAGATCTATATATTTGGGCTGAGGAAGTAGATAGTAGATAACTATATTGGACAACTGACCTAATAGAGATGGCAAGTGGATGCGATGTATACATATAACCCCTGTTAGGGAACCTTTTTTAAAGATTTTTTCCACTTTTTTCAACATTTTTTATACATTCTTTCTTTTTCCTAAATCAATCACATCCACATATCTCATCACATCCACAAATCTCTACCACTCAACTCCACTCATTCTCTCTCCTTTTTTACATTAAAAACCATTAAAATTCATTACAAATGGTTCCCTAACATGGGCATAAACACAAGAGTTGAAGTTCCCATAGAAATGGATAAGCAGTCGCAGAGTATAATAATTAGAAAAGTTACTTCCAGAGCAGGAAACTTACAGTGCGCTGTCCGGATATAATTCTGGATACATGGCTCAGTTTAAGATGTTTCTCCTCTTTACCGGAAAACCAAATTAGAACAGATTCATCCTGAAAGAAAGCACAATTAACGAATGCATTTTGAGGACGTTCTCAACCTTTCCCATGAGAGCACAGAAAAAGAAAAAACTAATCTTCATTATAGCAGAGAAAAGAAGCAACCAAAAATGGGCAACATAAGAAAAATATTTGGGGAAATGCAATTACGTCAAGGTATATAACTGAATGTAGTGTAGACGACATTCTAATTAATCATCCAACAAATTCACGCTAACACATTACTAGTAAGCGCCCCCCCCAAAACCAAGTAGCAGAAAGTTATTCCACTACGCATCTCAAACGATAATCCTTTGCGATACCAGTCACAACAAATCGATAACCACTGACCTCAGCCAACCAATTTAATTTTTCGGGTAGATCACATGACGAACCCCCACATGGAAATAGAAACAAGATTGCACGGTTAAGTCTGATGCTTTAATAATCAAATAGTCAAGGCTATCAAAAATGACAGTCAATTGCTATTTATTGAGAGAGAGAGACTCTAACTGAGCATGGAATAACAGCTTCTAAATCTGGAAATTATCATTTAAAATTAAAATTTCAGTAAACAAGTTCAAATTAGATTAAATTAGCAACAATGCCTTGCACTGAAGTAACTATTAACTCCCGACATCAATCATTAAATGTTTAATAACAGTATCCAGTCTTGTGCTGGACTGGCATCGTGTAAATTTAACTAAAAACCACCACCCCCAGATTCCTCACCCAATAATTGTGAGAAACAGGATGACAAAGAGGGATGCAAACATTATCTCTAGGTTCAACTTTTATAGCAATATATTGAGGAAAAGATTGCAATCTAAAGCACAGAGTGGAGGACAAATAAGTAACTGTGGGTACATCTTTCAGGTAAAGAAGATGGACTTACATTTGCAAGTCGGAAAGGACAAAACTTGGGTTTCCCTCTTCTTCCATACTTGAGTAAGTAGGCCCCTTTCTTAAGCGCAGTTATGGCCTGTCATCAATAGCAGTTAAAAACCAAATAAAAAATAATCAAAAGAAAGACACTGGATTCTGCAACACATCCAACAACGACCATTGAGACAAGAACAGAATAAAGGAAAATAATAAACTTCAATGGTAAATAATCAAAAGAAAATATTACAATCACATTATTAGCAGTGCATAAATTTTTATCAGAAATTAAAAATCTAAGCCACGAAAATCACCCTGCCTGAGGCATGCAATCCATCCAAATCTTAGAAGTTTCGTCATGGGAAAGCAAGAAGGTAAACAGAAAGGGAAAAAATCCCGGCATATAAGCATGACATTGCTACAACTTTTCACGGAATATAATATATCCGATTTTTGCACAAAAGAAAAGCCAATTATCAAGCCCGGAATAGGATTAACCTAGGTCCCAGAAAACATTTCCAGACGGAATATTTTGTTGAGTTGCTAAAATTGTGCAATGTGTGTGAAGATAATTGATAGGATTATGTTCAGGAAATATCTAAGGAATTTTGAAGTTACTTCAGAATGCATTATTGTTTATATTTCTAGTTTCAGATACAGTTTTTTACCCCCACTCTTTCAATCCAAACTTCAGCCCAAGTTCGGCTAATTTGTAGTTTAGCGTCTAGTTACCAAACCAAAACCTAAATAGAAACAGAATAGCATGAAGTGAAAAGAAGCACGAGGCAATATAAAATGGAGAGAGCATATATCACTAGAACCTTAAATATAGGAAATGTTTTCGAACATTAGAGCAGTTTTTTTCTTTTCTAATTCTCCTTTTCCATTTGCCCAAAATCATTAGCCAGCGTAAACCTTGACACATACACTTGATAACTGACATGTCAATAGGTTTATCAATCTGCACTGCATAACAACATCATCCAATTCCTGGTGACAATTTTTCATTCCTACTCGCAAAACAGATGGAATAATTCATATGAACACAAAGCATGGCAAATTTGACAAATATAAACTCCAAAAATCCACATATAGCCACCACTATTTGTAGACTTTAGGGTATCCAAATCCGCTTCATTTGACAGAATGTGAAATAATACAAAATCAGCGAACGATTAGACTAGATGAGTAATCAAACTCTCACTAAAAGCCGCATAAATTTGAACTTTAAAGTAACAGGGCCCAGAAACTTGAAACTCAAATTTGTTAACTCATGGTATGGTTATAGTACCTGCTCTATGTCTCTCTCAACGGGCCCACCAGCTCTGCTGGCATCGGAATTGTTCATTCTATCAACGATTCGTGACATCAGATAACGAATTTCCACTTCCACAACCAAGCCCTAAATCCAAACCCACCATTCATCAATCACACTCATCAATGGCCCTTCTTCGCTAAGCATCCTCTAAATACAGCTGAAGCAGAAACTGTACAAATTGACCAAATGCAACTTGAAACTGGCCAGAAACCGGGTATTCCTGTAATTTCGGAGGTCAATTGACGGCTGAATAAGCTCAAGCTTTCTGAGTGTATCAGCGTGTATGAGAGAGGGATCAGACAAAGTGCAGAGAGAGTGGGAATAAAATCGATAAGGATTTTGATCTGAGAATTACCAGAGTTTGCAGCAGAAAAGCCAGAAAGTGCATAATCTTGTTCAGAGAGAGACGAGAGAGAGACCGATAAGGGAAAGGAAGTGGACTAATAATACTAGCACTAGTAGTCTAGTACTGGAACAAATTGAAATGAAATGGTAAAAATAACCTTGTTGTCACTAGTAAGCATTTTGTTTTAAAAAGTCGTAGAGCGTGATTATTATGTGATAAATTTCGAGTTCAAGCAGATATGAAGTGTTTGACATAAAAACACAAACCGCAGAAACATGTAAAGCCACAAAATTAATTTTCGAATTTAAAGAACGTTAAAACAAGATCGAAATGAGCTATTTAGAAGATACAAAGCATCCAAATAAGTTTAGTACCATTTTTTAAAGGTGAATCTAATTGTGATATCCGGTGAATTGAAATAAAAAAAAAATAGATAGAGAAAACATATATTTGGAAAAAAAATACAAAATTTTATATGACGAATAATGGAGATGCAGAAAAGTTTGTAAAGATAGACGAAGTATGTATTTTTCATGTCTTAAACTAGTTGTTTCACCTGTGCGTTGCACGGGGAACAAACTTTTCAAATAATAACAGTATTGATAAATTTTAGTAATATTAAGATAAGACACCAAAAAAATAAAGTAAATAATATGTCAAAACAATAAACTTAATATAATGGAAAAATAGTTTTGATAAATATTAATTGAATAATAAAAACAATTAGCTTTTCTCCTCGTCTGTTGCACAAGAAACTAATTTTTCAATAAATAGCACGTAGTTTTGATAAAATGTTATGTTAATCGAATAATTAAATAATTACTCGATGATTAGTTATCAATTTGTATCGTATTCTGACCTAAAATGATAAATACATTTGATGTTTAGTGTTAACGAAACCTCACTTTGGGCACACAATAATTTGGCTTTGCTTATAAGTGAATAACTAAAGTTTAAATTAGGACGCTACTCCACCTCCCACCCCAAAAAATAAATAAATAAATTAGGACGAATTGTAAAACTCATAATAAAATTCAAAGGCGTTGAAATATTTTTTACACAACATCGTTCAAATGTTTTGTACCCATTGTCAATGTAGTGTTGTAACACGTTCAGACTATTAATTTTTAGAAACACATATGATAACACTACATTGGTGGTGAATATTGTAAGATGTGATTTCTAGACGTTTGAACAAATATGCATTTCTATTTTTTTCGTACATCTTGCTTTGATGAAAAGTGAATGGTAAAACAACAAAACGAAATTGATATAGTCTCCACAGCAAGCACCTTTATCACGCCAATTGTTGGCATGGAAGCCTATTTATACAATAGACCCGTTGCTGTAGTGTGTATGGTCCAAACAATTGAACTGCCACATCAAACATTTGGCTCCATAAAACATTACTATTGTGTCAATCGTCGTATCAAATTATTGTGTTAAAGTAAAATTATTCTACTTTTGATAGGAGATCTTAATATTTGTTATTTTAATTCTTCGATAGATTACTTGATAAGTTTAGTTGATATTAAAAGATTTATATTTAAACCTGTATTAATTCCTGAAGCTATGAGTCATATAACTACTTATTCACCAATGTGACATATTTCACTGACAAAGTATAATATATCGAAATAGAATAACAAACTAAAAAGTAATAAAATAAAATTTAATCACTTTTGTGATTAAATAAAAGAAAAATCATGGATAAACCAGCTAAGATTTTGGGTGAAAAAAATACGGAAGATTCTTTTTAAAGTTAATCGATCAATAGCATTTTAGATAGTTGAAACAAAAAATCATTATATTTCAATAATTATTAAAACTTACAATATAATATGAATAATCTAAATTTTTAAAAACTATTTTAAATACTACATTTGTCGCTCAATTAGATTTGTCATCACTTTTCTCACAAATCAATAATTTGAGAATAAGTTAGTTAATTACTTAATTTACACATGTAGTGCGCGGAATATAAAATTAGTTTATCGCTCGTGCTCCGCATGCTATTAAATTAATAAAATTTTTAATTTGTATTAATTAGGATAACTGTTGTATGCAGAAATTATTCTCTTGCATAAATTTATTAAAATCGATAGTTACAATTTATATAATTTAAGTTTAAGATAATACTGCGGTAATTTTTAGCATTGCCAATACTAATGTTATTTAATTAAATTAAATATTATTGTCAATTTTGATGTTTAATTAGTTAATGGAGTAAATTTAAGAAATCAAAAAAATTATAGATTATAATTAATGATTCAAATGTTCAATTCTGCAAATATAAATTTTTAATATAACTAATATGTATACAATCTTCATTTTATATCAAACAAATTTTCAGATAAATAAGGGTGTGTTTGATTGGGGCAATGTTTTCTAGGAAAAAACCAATTTTCCACCTTTTCCGGGTTTTGGTGTGTTTGATTGCATTTTCTTTTCCTGGAAAAGGTTTTCCAACTTTTCTCGAAATCCGTTCTTTTCCTTGTTTTGGAGGAAAATGCTTTCCTTGGGGGAGATGTGGTTTTTGTTTTTCGGGAAAAGTTTGACACTTTTTCTTCTTCTTTTTTTAATGGACAATTTACTTTAACCATAAAGATAAGAAAAATGATCAAATTTCATTAAAAAAAACTCAAAAATAAGGAAAATAATATTATTTTCCAACTTTCAAATTAACCCAATCAAACACCTACAACTACAATTTCCTTGGAAAACCTTATCCCGGAATTCATTTACCCAAAAAACGTTTTCCTTCTAACCATTTTTCTGCTTTGCAATCAATCACACCCTAATAGTAGTATCATGTAATGTTATTTAATTGATTTAAATACTTTTTTTTAATTTTCTACTATAATCATTTAATGCAGTCAACTTTTGCAATCAAGAAATTGTGAATTACAATGAGAGACTATCCCGATATTTCCTAAAAAATTTTACGATAAAAAATAATTGAAATGTTCAATTTCTATTCTTGTAATTTAATTAGCTTAAATGTTATTGGGAAAGTAGATATATAATTTAATTTTTCTTTACACTACAAAAAATAACATAAATAATCCGGACATTAGCACAAAAATACTGGTTGTATTTCCATATTTATTATTAAAAATTACAGTTTATTTAGTATGAATAATCTAAATTTTGAAATACTTTTTGACGACTAAATTTGCCACTCAATTAGATTCCCTACTATCCTTTTCACAAATTAACAATCAATTACACATATAGTGCCCGAAGTATAGAATTAATTTATGACTCGTGCAATGCAGGGCAGCGGTAATGTATAATCTTTAAATGGGGATAGTATGGTCATTGGTCAATATGGTGCATCGAGCATTTTGTATTTCTCCAACAACTAGAAAATTTTGATTTTCTAGTAATTTTAAGAGCTACATCTCCTGATTTTTTATTTTTTTTTTTGAGGGAATACATCTCCTGATACAATATGGTAATGCTTATATTAAGTGCTCACAATTGCATTGATTGCAGGAGGTTGATAACTTTTATTGATGTGGTGGATTGTTGGACATGATTGATCGACTGTTGGACGTGATTGATCAATTGTTGATTTTTTTTTATCAACTTTGCCAAAATATGAATAGTTGAACACGTTCTACTTCGCCAGTAGATATTCGTCGATCACGTATTTGGTTTCCTATAACCATTTGTGAATAAATGAAAAATTATTTCCAAAAGCTAATGCTTGAAACTTAAATTGGCATAGGTTGAAATCTTGAAAAAATTAGGATTCAACCAATTTAAGTTTCAAGCATTAGCTTTTGGAAATATTGAAATCTTGAAAAAATTAGGATTCAACCAATATATTCTTTTGCTGGAGATTTTTCTTTTTTTTTTTTTAATTTGAACGGTTTTTTTGGATAAAATAAAGTAAGTTGATCATTTTATTTTATGTTTCTAATCTATATCTATATCTATCTATATATTAATAAAATGAGATCAATTTTCCGCTCAATTTTATAATTTTCAGAATTAAAAAATACTATTTTATTTATATTTCCCACTCAAGCATAAATACATAATTTATATTTCCCATTCAAGTATAAATACCTAATTTATATTTCCCATTCAAGTACAAATACCTAATTTTTAACCCATAGATAATCTCTCGTTATTATCACCCATGATCTTTTAATAGAATCACTCCCTATCCCTCCAATTCGGGTTATTATCATGTGTGATCTTTTTATATCCCCCATCTATATCTTTTTACCATGAAAAAAGGAAAATATGTTATTATAATTTTTATTTTACACATATTTTAAATTATAATTTGGCCATAAATCTCCCCGTGCAATGCACGGGAGAAAATACTAGTATTTAATTAACTGACTAATTGAAATTTAAATTAATTAATTAATTGGTTAATTAGAAATATTCAAAAAGACATCCCCTTGCCTGTTGACCCAAGTTCAAGACAACATCTCAACCCTACGATTTCCAATTTGCACTAAAAAAAATTAGCAAATATGTATATTGAGTTTAATCTTTACACTTCTACTCATATTATTTACATTAAATTTAATCCATCATGAAAAGAATACAAAACTACTAGCTGATTCATTGTTTCTCATGATTCGAAGTGCTCCCATCACGAAAAAGGGTTGTTGCATCTTGAGAGATGATTATCATCCATCCATGACCCATGAGTACTGATACGGGGGCAATTTTGTCTTAAAAGAAAGCGAGTCGAATTCTGACTTCGGTCCATCCATTTGATTCGTTCTTTAATTCATTTTCATTTACATTTACATTTTTTTTAAGTAAGTACATTTGAAGCTTTGAATATAATTGCATGCTAGATTTAACACAAGAAGAAAGTCATAGCAAAAGGAGTTGGATGTTTGTATCGCTTCTCAAGATCAAGGTGCAGACGTGAGACGCTTCACCTAGTCTGGTTTTGTCCAAATTACAAATTTTGCAAGGCAAGCTTACTTGACTAGCGCAATTAGTGTGTTGTTAAAAGTAAATGTGGGAGTGACTAAATTTAATCTTTGCCAAATACGCTATAAACTATGATGATAATAATAGCTTTCAAATTAGTGATCATGTTGGCCCCACCAAAAAAAAAAAAAAATTATCTCTTTTTTGTGGAATATTATTATTATGCAATATCGCTTTAAATATTTCATTAATTTAGAAATTTTTTCATATATTTTCAAAATATTTATCCACTTTTTTAATTACACATTTAAAATTATTTTTTCAAAAATTCCTCCCAAATAAAATATTTCTCAAAACATGGAGCATAGATGGTACAAATGTGTTTTACCTAACACAAATTGAAGAAATAACTTACATAGTATATTTCAAATTTATAGAAAAGAAAATGACTCACGTTGAAATTGGATTAGAAGTTAATTAAATTATTCTCAAACAAAATAGCTGGTAACTTATAATATTGAAACTGATCCAATGCACTTATGAGTGGATACTATAGTGCATCTTGTGTTGGTGTGACACTCCAATTAGTGTGCCACATCAACTCAAAGTGCATCATATGGTATACTTTAGACTGTATCGAATCAACTTCACTAATAATTTATTAAAGAGAAAACAGATAATCAAATTTTAACCCAACTTAGTTTTAAATCTAGTATGATCTCTTGCCCATTAGAGATTTATAAATAAACTCAGAGCATGTTAGCATACTCTTAAAAATTCATACTTTTTAAAATTCAAATTTGGTCAAACAAATCACATCCATCTAATTTCACTCATTCTTTCACTTCTTACTCATAAAAATACATTAAAATTTGTATGCAAACACCCTCTCAATTCCTTATCACATATCTTGTAAACGAATTAAAGGGAGAGAAGACTTGCAAAATAAAACCAACCACGCTTTGGTCCTATGATATATAAGAATGTATTTATAGGTCCGAATGTTTAACGGAATACAAACTCCCAGTTGAACTAGACTTACAAGATAAGGTCTAAAACAATTAACACAAATAACTCTAAGATAACTATATAATAGATTTGTAAATTACTCAATTATTACTTAAGTTATCACGTATCTCTAACACAACTAACTGTGTAGGTGACGGTTATAATTATACATGATAGTTTGAGATCATAGCCACATCAACGATCATAGTAGGAGATCAAAAGGGAATTTTGAATGTATCAAAATTTCGCTATTGACCAACACCAAGAGCTACACACTTTTTGAAAAAGAAGAATGAACTACAGATCAAAATTATGGAGCAATTAATTGGCCCTATTTTTCACATCTCCTTCTACTGGAGCATGTGCGTATCGGCCACCATTGCCACAAAAAATAATCTGATGATTTTTGTGGTCCTCAAAACTTTTCCTCTCTTTCCCCCAACTTATATATGCATTGAACTACGTTCAATATTCACGTCACCTGTGAATTCTAGAGATTTGCTTTTAGGAGATAGTGAAAAATCCTACTTCACTAGGGTTATTTTCACGACCAGACCACCCCCCGCCCCCCAAAAAAAAGTATTGATTTTGTTACAATTTCCACCTTTTTTTTTGGCCTGCCACCCCCATCCCCAACCTATCATAAATCATCGCAACAAACCTAGGATAATGTTTTTCATCCAATTCTACCGTAAGTTGACATTTTTTTCCTTTTCGTGTAGGGGTAAAATGGTCTCAAATTATCACTGAAAGATTGAGGGGTCCTGTGAAATCGATACTTTGAGTTCCTACTTCGAAAATACCAATAATTAACTTTAATTTGAAAATACCAAGTTTATATAATGTGCAAATTAGTCCTAAATCTTTCAAAATTTATTAATTTTAACTGTAATTTTTTTTATATATATTTCCATTTAAACCCACAATTAAAATTATTGTATTCAAAAAATTTATAATGGGCTCAGATAGTTCAAAAAAATGTGTTGACTGTGCTTATAGTCCAAAATAATAATAAAAAAGTAGTTCAATTGGTCAAAAAATTTTGGTGTGCTTTTGGTCCCCAATTTTAATTAAATTTTACCTTTCGTTTTTTCTACGGATGCTTATTTGGTCCGTAATTAATTTTACTTAATTAATTTTATACTGATTAAATAGTTTTTACAAAAAACTTTCAATATCGTAGCATGTGGTCGCATTAGGCTTATTAGCACATTCAGGACCTAGTGTTTTAACCTACTGCATACTAAAAATCTATCCTTTTTTTTTTTTTTGCATTTCTGTCCCCAATCTAACGTTTTATTAAGAGATAAGAACTCTTTGCCCCAAAAAGACAATATTATCGTTTTATTTATATTACTTTAATTAATAAAATCAAATAAAAATATTTACAATCAAATCCATAGCTTTTCAATAAGTACAAATTAATTCCTATCTTCAACACAATTTCCTCCACTGCCACAACCACCCCGGCACCACCACCACCACCATGCCAGCCAACCAAAAATAGATTTGGTGGTCGAAAACCACCAGTTGACTGGTGGTTCGAAAACCACCAGTCGGTAGTTCGAAACCATTAGTGTTGTTGGTTGTTTTCGAACCACTAGCTTATATGGTGGTCGAAAACCACCATATCTATTTTGGGTTTGTCGGCGTGGTTGTTGTCGTGGTGCCAGGGTGGTCGTGGCGGTGGAGGAAATTGTGTTGAAGATTGGGACTAATTTGTATTTATTGAAAAGTTATGGATTTGATTGTAAATCTTTTTATTTAATTTAATTCATAATATAAATAAAATTGTAATATTGTCTTTTTGGCACAAGAAGTCTTTATTTCGTAATAAAACATTAAATTGGGGACGAAAATGTCAAGAAAAAACGATAGGTTCTTAGTGTGCACTGGGTTAAAACATTAGGTCATAAATGTGCTAATAAGGCTAATGCAAACACATGCTACGATATTAAAAGTTTTTGTAAAAACTATTTAATCAAGTATAAAATTAATTAAGTAAAATTAATTACAGACTAAATAAGTATCCATAGAAAAAATCAAAGGTAAAATTTAATTAAAATTGGGGACCAAACCCACACCAAAATTTTTTGACATTTTGAGCTACTTTTTTATTATTATTTTGGACTAGAAGCATAATCGGCAAACTTTTTTAACTATCTGAGTCGATTATAAATCTTTTAATACAAATAATCTTAATTATGCGTTTAAATGGAAATATATATAAAAAAAATTACAATTAAAATTATCAAATTTGGAAAGATTTAGGACTAATTTACACACAATATAAACTTGGCATTTTCGAATTAAAATTAATTATTGATATTTTCGCAACATAACCCCAAAGTATTAATTTCACAGAACCCCCCCCCCTCCCCCCCAAAAAATCTTTTAGTGATAATTTAAAATTATTTTACCTCAGCACTAAAAGACAAAAAAAGGTCAACTTGATAGTGGAATTGGATAAAAAATATTATCAGGAGCCTGCTGCAATAATTTATGGAAGGTAGCATGCCAAAAAAAAAACGTGGTGAAAATTATAACAAAATCAATACTTTGGTTGGGGGGAGGGGAGGGGAGGGGAGAGGGGGGGGTTGTTGTCTTGCGAAAATAACTCTTTATGGAGTGTTTGGTCATAACATGGACTTTGATGCATCCATCCGCATTCCACGGGGAAGCTGAGCCAAATTTGCCAAATAAGTGGTCAGTTTCTCCTTTATATTTCTCTATAAAAAAAAACATAGTAATGTTATAAATAATTCAAAAGTTGGATGCATTATTGTGAATGACTATGAAATCATGTGAGGATGAAAATAATTCATGAATAATTGTACAACTTGATTGATAATTATGTGTAATATGACTCATCATTTTTGTTTTGATTCTACACTTGATGGTCTATAAATAGACCTCAATTCATGAATTGATGAATGAAGAAGAAGGAAGAAAGTTCAATATATTTCCTCTCTATTCTCTTGTAGTATTTAAGGTATTTTTTTACTTTGATTTTATAACACGTTATCAGCACGAGTCTCTACACTAGAACTCACTCTTGTAGTAAAAGGGAATATGCTTTCTGATTGCATCTTATAGATGACCCTCAGATCGTAAACCTAATTATTACAAGATAATCACCATTTTTACAAGAAATTTTATTTTGTTATTGTTGTGCGCACGAGTACTAATTCAAATTTCAAAACAAAATATACTAGCTCATCTAAATTTTTGAAAATGTCGCTTGCAAAACTTGATTTTGTCGCTCTTGATATTTCTGGTGATAATTATTCATCATGGACACTTGATCTTTGAGATTCACTTGATCTCAAAAGGGTTAGGTGAAACAATAATCGAAGGAAATGAAAGATCCCGGGATCGTGCAACAGCGTTAATTTTCCTTCGACACCTACATGCATCTCGATGGTAGAATACCTCACGATCAAAGATCCATTGGCGTGGAAAAATTTAAAGGATGATTCGATCACCAAAGAGTGTCGTCTGCCGCCAAGGCCGGATATCGATGGATGCACTTGCGCTGCAAGATTTTAAATCAGTAAAGATTACAATTCCGAATTATTGAATACGCTCAATTACTTTTGTGGTGAAGAAATTGCGAGTAAGATATGTTAGAAAAGACTTTTTCAACATTCCATGCCTCGAGCGTGCTCTGCAGCGATGATCGAGCGTAGATTTCAAACGTATTCGGAACTTGTATCTTGCTTATTAGTAGCAGAACAAAATAATGAACTACTCATGAAAAACCATGGGATACGCCCAACAGGATCCACAGTGATACCGTAAACAAATGGAACTATATGGCCTGAGGTAAATGCAGCGTTAGGAAAAATAATTACGGACGTGGGCGTGGGCGTGGGCGTGGGCCCGCGTGGGCGTGGGCGTGGGCCCGCGTGGCGTGGGCGAGGGTTTAGACGTGAATTCCAACATGATAATGGAAAAGCTCATTTACGATATAATGAGCAGAATCAGCAACATAATAGCAGGTTCAAATTTGAGAAAAATAATGGAAATGATTCATTTGATAAAAGCAAGAATGACAGATGCTATCGATGTGGAATACCACGGGCATTGGTCCGTACATGTCGTACACCAAAGCATTTGGTGGACTTATATATAAACTTCGACCAAGGGAAAAGAGAAAGGAAAAGAAAAAGTTGAAACCAATTTTCTTGATTGGGATGACGAGTCAATGGAACTCATTTTGATACTCGACTTTTTCCCGGATCCCGCAGATCATACAAACATTGGAAGTTTGATGGAAAATATCGATTAAATAATTCTCTAATGAAGTATTATTATATTTATGGTGTATTATGTGTGAAATAGTTTTCTATAATGCTTTTGTGTGATAAGTGTGGAATTGTTATCTTTATATTTGTATTGTTATTTTCCATTAAGTGTTATATGTAATTGTTGTTTGTTAAGCGGTATGAATTTTATATTTTAAATTTCTTTTGTAGACCATGACAAATTGCCAAGATATTTGCCTAGTGATAAGCGCAACTACGATACTATTTTACAAGATAAGAAGTTTTTCTTGGATTTGACAATACGAGAAAATTATGTCTATACAATTTCTGGTGCATCAAATATTATTGAAGGCTCCGGTAGAGCTCGTATTATCCTGCCAAATGATACACAATTGAATATAGATGATGCACTTTATTCTAGCAAATCCAGAAGAAATTTGCTTAGTTTTAAGGATATCATAAAAATGGATATCACATTGAAACAATGGAAGAAAATAATAAAGAATATCTTTACATAAACTCATTTCTATCTGGGCATAAGCAGATTAAAGAAAAACTTCCATCGCTTCCATCTGGAATGTATTATACATTCATAAGAACGATTGAGTCTAACAACATCATAAAACCAAAATTTATTGACTCAAAGGTTCTTAAACTTTGGCATGATAGATTTGGGCACCCAGAGCGACTATGATGCAACGAATAATTAAAAGCTCACATGGACATCCTTTTAAGAACCTTAAGACTATTTTACCAAATGAGTGTCCATGTGAAGCTTGTTCACAAGGTAAATTAGTCATCAGACCCTCTAAAACAAAGGTAAATGTTGAATCGCCAACTTTTAGAAAAAGAATTCAAGGTGATATTTGTGGACCTATACACCCACCTTGTGGACCATTTCGTTATTTTCGGTCTTAGTTGATGCATCTACTAGATGGTCACATGTTTGCCTACTTTCAACTAGAAACGATGCATTTGCTAAACTATTAGCCCAAATTATAAAATTGCGAGTTCATTTCACGATTATTCGATCCGGTCCATTCGATTTGATAATCTTTGGTGAATTTAGATCAAAAGCATTTGATGATTATTGCAGACTATGGGAATTGAAGTTGAATATTACATTGCTCATGTCCATACACAAAATGGATTGGCGAATCATTTATTAAACGCCTCCAATTTATTGCTAGGCCTATGCTTATGAGGTCAAAACTCCCAACTTCTACTTGGGGACATGCTATATTACATCTTTGCGGCATTGATACGTCTCGGACCAAGCGCATATCATCAATACTCCCCTTTACAATTAGCATTTGGTCAAGAACCTAATGTTTCTCATCTTGAATTTTTGGTTGTGAAGTACAGTACCAATTGCACCCCACAACAGTACCAAAATGGGTCCCCAACGAAGGCTTGGAATTTATGTTGGGTTTAATTCACCGTCAATCATCAGTACCTAGAACCTTTAACGGGTGATCTATTTAATGCATGCTTTAATGATTGTCATTTTAATGAAATGAATTTTCCAACACTGGGGTACAAAACTACATCTGAAAGAAAAAATGAACTTTCCTGGAATGAGAAGACTCTAGCTCACTTTGATCCCAAGCAATAAATGTGAGAGAGAAATTGAAAATCTTATTCATTTGCAAAGAATCGCATATGAATCGGCCTGATGCATTTGTGAATACAAGGAAAGTCACCAAGTCGCATATACCGGTAGAGAATACACCAAGAAAATTGATGTCCCCATGAGGACAACATTCTGACAAATGAATCTAAAATACGCCCGAGCGTGGTCGACCCGAGTTGGTTCCAAGGATTACATGCCGAGAAAGAGAAGGGTACAAGACAAAACCAACAAAAGAATCTGCAGTAAGTAATGATAAAAGCGATTGATCAATCAAATAAAATATTTGAAGTTCCAAAAGAACTAAGCATCCAAGAAGATTGAGGTTCCCGCAGAACTGAAGTATTCGAAAACCATGAGATATCAATAGATTATTTACTATCTAATAACTTATGGGAGCAGGAAAGCCTTGTTGTAGATGATATATTCTCCTTTAATGTTGCCAGGTAAAATTGTGCAAAGTGAGGATTGAGCCACAATCATAAAGATTGCCGAAATAGAAATGATTGGCCAAAATGGAAGGAAGCCATACAGTGAATTAAATTCTTTGTATAAACGCCAAGTATTCGGACTGTAGTTCAAACACCAAAAATGTAATCCCCAGTAGGATACAAATGGGTTTTCGTAAGAAAGAGAAATGAGAAGAACGAAATTACAAGGTATAAAGCAAGGCTTGTAGCGCAAGGATTCTCTCAAAGACCAGGAATTGACTATGAAGAAACGTATTCTCCCGTAATGGATGCTATTACTTTTAGATTTTTGATAAGTCTGGCTGTAACAGAAAAACTTGACATGCGTCTTATGGATGTAGTAACTGCATATTTATATGGTTCACTTGACAGTGATATATATATGAGAATTCAGAAGGAATAAAAGTGCGAAGCACTTAGTGCATGCCCAAATAATGTGTTATCAATTAAATTGCAAAGATCACTATATGGTTTGAAGCAATCCTGAAGAATGTGGTTCAATTGCTTAAGTAATTACCTGTTAAAAAGGGGATACAAAAATGATGACATTTGTCCTTGTGTCTTCATAAAGAAACCGGATGCTCTTTGGATTTGCAATCATAGCAGTCTATGTTGATGATTTAAATCTCATTGGAACTCCTGAAGAGATTAATGAAGCAGTGAAGTACTTGAAAACTGAATTTGAGATGAAAGATTTAGGCAAAACCAAATTTTGTCTAGGTTTACAGATTGAACATTTCCCAGAAGGAGTTTTTGTTCATCAATCTTCATATACTGAAAAGGTTTTGAAACGATTTGGTATGGATAAAGCACACCCTCTAACATCACCTATGGTCGTTCGAACACTTGATGTTGAAAGGGACGCGTTCCGACCACCTGAAGATGGGGAAGAAATCCTTGGTCCAGAAGTACCGTATCTTAGTGCAATTGGAGCATTACATTATCTGACAAATTGCACTCGACCAGACATAGCTTTTTCTGTAAATCTCCTGGCAAGATATAGTCATACACCTACCAAAAGACATTGGAATGGTATTAAACACATTCTCCGTTATCTAAGAGGTACGTCTGATTTAGGTTTATTTTATTCACATAATTCTCGATCTACTTTAGTTGGATATGCAGACGCAGGATACTTATCAGATCCCCATAAAGGCAAGTCCCAAACAGGATATGTATTTACGCGTGGAGGAACTGCTATATCTTGGAAATCTACAAAACAAACTTTGAGCGCAACATCATCAAATAATCTTTGTCAACTCATTGCAATTCATGAGACAAGCTCGGGAATGTATGTGGTTAAGGAATATGACTCATCATATACAAACATCATGTGGGCTATCCTCAATAAAAGAAAAATCAATTGTATTGTATGAGGATAATGCGACTTGCATCACACAACTTCAACAAAGGTTACATCAAGGGAGATAGAACGAAGCATATCTCTCCAAAATTCTTTTATACACATGACCTTGAAAAGTGGTGAAATTGATGTTCAATAAATTCGCTCAATTGACAATTTAGCGGATTTGTTCACAAAGGCGTTACCAACATCAACCTTTAGAAAATTGGTGTACCAAATTGGCATGAGGCGACTTAAGGACCTTGAACAATGTCATTATGAGGGAGTAGCTGTACTCTTTTTCCTTCGATCGAGGTTTTATCCCATTGGGTTTTCGACAAGGTTTTAATGAGGCAAAGATATTTATACTCTGTGGTGAACATCGAGGGAAGCGGTTGTACTCTTTTTCCTTCGATCGGGTTTTATCCCACTGGGTTTTCTGACAAGGTTTTAACGAGGCAACACATGGGCACCCCACAATCAACTTTATTGTATAAATAGTCATTCCGAGTGTTATAAATAATTCAAAAGTTGGATGCATTATTGTGAATGAGATGTGAATGACTATGAAATCATGTGAGGATGAAAATAATTCATGAATAATTGTACAACTTGATTGATAATTATGTGTAATATGACTCATCATTTTTGTTTTGATTCTACACTTGATGGTCTATAAATAGACCTCAATTCATAAATTGATGAATGAAGAAGAAGGAAGAAAGTTCAATATATTTCCTCTCTATTCTCTTGTAGCATTTAAGGTATTTTTTTACTTTGATTTTATAACAAGTAAAAGTTATTGGTACAAAAAGACAGAAAAAAAATGAAATTGAAATCAAAATTAATGGGGGGTGTTGTCTTGCGAAAATAACTCTTTATGGAATGTTTGGTCATAACATGGACTTTGATGCATCCATCTGCATTCCACGGGGAAGTTGAGCCAAATTTGCCAAATAAGTGGTCAGTTTCTCCTTTATACTTCTCCGTGAAAAAAAAAACTTAGTAAAAGTTATTGGTACGAAAAGAAAGAAAAAAAATGAAATTGAAATCAAAATTAATGCATTGACTGCATTGACTATGGCCCATTTATGGCCATGCATGGCTTTGGGGTATTATTTTTATTTCATTTTTTTTCCTTTTAAAACCATTGCAGCAATTTTATGTCGTAAAAGTTTGATTTTTCAATAGACTATTAACATACCAAAATAAAGGCATTTCTCTAAGGGTGTGTTTGATTGCACATGATGGAAAAGAAAATATTTTCCAACTTTCATGGAAAATTTTTTCTTGGGAGGGAGATAGAATTTATTTTCCATGGAAAAAGACCAAAACATGCTTTAAATCGTTGTACCTAGAAAATATTTGCCATGGAAAATTTACCAATCAAACTACCAAGTGGAAAAATTTTTTCCTTGATGGAATATTTTCCATAGAAAATGGTGTCAATCAAACACACCTTAAGTGTAATTCTATTATCACTCCGAGCAGTGCCGTACCTTTGGTTTTGAGGGCCTGAGTAAAAAAAAAAAAAAGAATGGCCCATAAGTTGTAGTATGTAGTCAAATTTTATTTTGAATACTTCTTTATAGCATTAGTGGTACATAGAAATACTCTTTTTTTTTCCAATAAAATAATAAAGAATACTCTAAAATATTTATATCTATATGGAATAATAAAATAAGAAATATGCTAAATAATTAGTTTAATATAATCACATAAAAAAAGATATCTTTAGAATAAAACTTATTCTTTTTAATTTTATAAATTTTTTATTGAAATAAATATTAGATACTTTTTTTGAATATAATATTGGATACTTTTTTGAAACACCAATTTTTTTTTAAATAAAAAAGAGAAAGAGGAAAATTTTTAATTAAATTAAAAAATATTGTGAAATGTAATCAATAAAAACAATTTAATCACAAAGACTAAAAATCATTGAAATAAGAAACAAAAATAAAATATCTCTCTCTCTCCCTCTCTCCCTCCCCCACCCAAAATATTTGTTAAGATATAAGGCCAATTATATTCACACTACAAATTTTAATAAGTACACCACATCCTAATTATCTTAAATGTTCTTAATCTTTTCTTTTTTATACCATTACATCCTTATGATTTTTTTCTTCAATTATTATTTTCAATGTTTCAATACTTGTAGATTTAATTTGTATAGATAGTTTTTGTTTGAAAATTTTATTTATTTAGACGTCAAATCACTTGTTTATCCATGATAATAATTTTAAATAATACAAACTATAATATTTAGAAAACATGAATATTGCTTGTTCATTTCAAAGAATGCTACCACAATATTTAAACATAAATTAATATTTACTTAGAAAGTAAGTTAACTATTAAAAAATCATTATAAAAAATGTAACGTAAATTTGAGGGGACAATTGTAGTTATAACCGAAGTTGAAGTTTTTTTTCATGCAATTAAAATTTGGTGTACCTAATACATTGTGTAGTGTGAATATAATTAGCCAAGATATAATGCAAATTGACACAATAAATCATGCATATTTCAAATTTGTTTAATTGGGAAATATTGAAATAGAAACTAGAACAAATTTAATTCAAAAATGGATTAAAAAAAACACAGAACAAATTAAACTTGACTTCAAAAATAAATAACCAAAAACCTCAAGAAACCCATTGCAGCAGAATTGAAACTTAGTTCATGCCTCGTTAATGCAAACATATAAGGTCAAAATGATACCACCGCGCTAACTCACACAACTGATAATAAATTGACACACACTTATATATAAAATAAGTTATCACAATTTTATGCCCCCCAAAAATTTTGGAAATTTTGGACCTGAGGCGACGGACTCACCACACTCACCTCAAGTCTAGCTATGACTCCAAGTTGCGTTTTATTGTACACCTTAATGAGGATTTAATTAGTTTTTTGGAAAGTCTAACACTCACTTATTCCTTATTGCTTTTTATGTTTTTGTTTTTTCCATTTTTTTTACACGATTATTATTTTGTTTTAAATTTACTTCTTGTTGCACTATTATATTTTTTCAAAAATTTTTATTCAATAAGGTTAATGAAGATACGTATTGATGGGCGGAAAATTTTGGATAAAAACTATTTAATTATGATAAAATTTTTTGATACAAATAATTTTAATTATGGGTTTAAATTGAAATATATAAAAAATATTTAAATTTAAAATTATAAAATTAAAAAATATTGAGAACTAATTTTCACATTGCTAAAAATTGCATGGTGATATCTTTTTTATTTTTCTTTTTTTTTGGAAAAATGATAGTTTCTCAATTTTACCCCTGTACAAAAGGACAAAAAACAAATTTAACAGTTGAATTGGATGAATTCTGAGGGGGTTCCAGTGATAATTATTTAAAGGTTGGGGGTATCACGGCAAAAAAAATAGGAGTTGAAATTGTTACAAAACTAAAAGATTTTGGGGGGTTTTATGAAAATAACCCTAGAAAAATAAAAATAGAATTATCAAATCAATATATAATAAATAAATGGTTGAGTATGATGAAAGAAAATAATATGTTAAATTTTTAATGTGTATCAAACAAACCCTACATATTAAGAAAGATAAGTAATCCAATCTATAAATATATAAAAATTATTCCACCAGTAGATGGAAAGACATATAGTTTCCTTCCAAAAGTCAATTTTTATTTTTAAAAATTTTTAAATTGATGTATAATAAGAAAAGAAAAGATACCATATACACATAAATATCATATAGATTTATGTGTGTCTTCAAAATGGTAAATAAAAATTAAATGCCAAATTAAATGTCAATTCTTTTTTAAATCATATTCATAGTTTATATATATATATATATATATATATATATATATAATCTAATATAAAAGCACCTCAATTAAGAAAATTTTGAAAACGTGAAGGGATTTCAAATAAGAGTAATCATTAATCATAATCAATAAATGCATGGAATGGGATATCATATTATCATATATATATATATATATATATGTATATGATATACATAAGAATTTATATAAGAATATTGTGTCATAAAATTTTTTTGTATAATATAATATTACAGAATTTATATAATATATATTGCAGATTTTTTATATTGCTCTGTGTGTGTGTATATATATATATACACACACACACACTATAATATTCAAAGGACCAATGATAATAGTTTGCATAGTAATAATAATTTAATTTTGTTATAATTGAAAATTATATTATTTAGAGTAATAATGATAATATTACGTTTATCAAATTTCACAAAGTATAATTTAAGTGATGTTGGTTGAAAGGTTACATGTGACTTATATTCATGTAACAATGTTTAAAGTAAAAAAAAAAAGGTTTTAATATTAGATCAAACAAATTATTCTTCAAGTCATATTCAAATTTTATATTTATTTTCCAGGGTAATATATGCATAAATATTTCATATTATTGAAATTGGTTGGAATCTATGATTGATAAAAGCAACATGATGCATTAACAAAGAAAAAAAAATCAATTATATAAATAGTTATTTCATGTTTAATTTAGTCTAAGTCTTTTAGTTAAAACATTTGAGTTTTAATTTAGTATGGATTTTTTGTATATTTAATTTAGTATGAGTCCTTTCACTAAAGCATTTGGATTTTTATATGGTATACATGGGCATTTTGGATTTTGACATCAATGTATCAATAAAAACATATATATAAATTGGGTTTAAAGTTATTTATTTGCTAATAAATTTATATATTAACTTCTGTGACCATTAGCAGAGAGTTTTTATTACATATTTTAGGAAAATGAAATAAATGTAATTAATTGAAATGCCGCCTAATTCTCACTTATAAGAGAACTCTTTATGATTGTTTTTATTTAATTTTGAATTTGATAACTATTTTCATATAAAGAACATAGAATCTAATTTAATTTAGAAAAAACTTGGTGAAACTTATTAACTTTTTTAATTACATATTTATTAGTGATTTTTTTAGTAAAAGTTGTACATTAAAAATTAAAAAGTTGCATTAATAAAAAGCCATATTTGATTAAGAAGTTAGATATAAAAATGCGATTTTGATCAGGTACCCACTGTGGGTACCGTATGGTACCCACAGTGGGCACGTGGCGTCACCACGTGGCGCTACGTCATCACACCAAATTTTTTTTAATTTTTTTTTGAATTTTTTTGGTATCTACATTAAGTTAGACGAATAACACATAACTCTGCCCCTGATGGTGGGGGCCCTCACCAGACCCCTATCATTTTTTTTCCACGACTGTGGATACCGTAAGGTACCCACAGTGGGTACCGGATCATAACTGTTTAAAAATGATCACTTGCAAATAATAATTACACATACACACGACTATAAGACGGCCATATTTGGCTAAAAAAGTGACATGTAAAAAAGGAAGGATATTAAATTATATGCTCTTTGACAAAAATTCTAAAATTTTGACTTTTTTTTAAATTTTAAATTAACTAATTAATTTTTTAGTGATAATTTTTCAAATAAAAGTCATATATTAAATAAAATAAAAAATCACACATATAAAAAGTGTCACTTGATTTAAAAGTTCAGAATAAGAAGACTAATAAAAAATAATTGAAAATGTATCTCCGCAATGTCAATATATCCCTAGAAATCAAAATCTTTTTTTAGGAATCGATTAAGTACAATCAATAGTGGTAGTTTAGTATTTCCTTAACCTATAAATGATTTTATTCAATATTTCCATTTATGCGGATTGAAAATTTTGATTTGCGACAAAGAAGGTCAATAAAAAAACTCAACAACGAATGTGGTGTCCAGAAAAGTATTTCAAATTTTATAATGATTTTTGTGATTTATAATATTTATTTGGTTTAGATTCATGCCGCGACAATATTATTATACTTATTCAAATTTACTTCCATTTAATGTGCGTTACTTTATAACTATTTTAGGTCGATTATCATATAGTATTCAACTATATTTTTATATCCAATGTGAGACAAATCATAAGTATTTTATATTGATTGCCCCGCAATATTTCTTTATAATTTCAATTATATTTGAATCCAATATGTTTTACTCAAAAAGATTTTCTTTTTTATATATAAAACATACTCTTTAAAATATTTTCATCCCATATGACGAACGGGCAAGAACACTAGTAAATCAAATGACATACTATAATTTTATATATTCCCCTTATCCCACTAAAATAATCACCCACAAATTTTCACACAAATTAAGAAAACATATTAAATGTAATTGGTTTTGTAAACTATTTATATATTCTTCATATTTTACCCTTGTATTAAATGATAAAAAAGCTATATGCAAGTGTTTAAGATCCTTAGGCGATGAAATACCTAATTTAATATTTAGCAATCCAATAATATTAAATGACAATATTTTAATCAACTAAAAAATAAATCATACTCTCAATTAGGAAATTGGATTATAATTTCTAAAAAAATGGAAAATAAGTTTATCTTCATAGGATGGAGGGAGTAGATTATTTAGTTAGTAAATAATTTATCGATTCTATCCGGGCTCTCGAAATTGGAATATCTAGGAAATCTATAAAATTCATATGAATTTTAAGTAAAATTTTATTGAAATTTAAAATTTTTATGAATTTTATGACACTTTTATACATTCTATGATTATAAAAATGAGAAATTGACCCAAATAGTTCAAAAAAGTGCATGGACTGCGCTTTTAGTCCAACAAAAAGTAATTCAAATGGTCTAAAAAAAATTTTGGTGTGCGTTTGGTCGATTTGGACGGAATCCATTGCTTTTTGCAGTTAGTTAAGTCAAATTTTTTTATTTTATTTTTTTTCTTAAGAAGCATTTTTGTCATTTGGTTTAAGATAAATTGTATAAAAGACCATAACCTTTAGGGATTATAACATTTAGGTCTTAAAATTTGAAAAATATATACTTTAGTCCCAAATTTTAGTTAAATTGCATAATTTTACTTTTGAATGCTTATTTGGCCTATAATTAATATTATTGAATCAATTTGATATTGATTAAATAGCTTTTATAAAAAAGTTTCAATATAGTAGCATTTATTCGCATTCATATCATAAGTTTCAAGAATTTTCTTTAGCAGTAGAGACCCATACATTTGTATTTTAATCAACAGTTAACAATAAATTTAATTATTATACTTACATAAAATTTTATTAGAAATATATATCACTGTATAAAAATACTGAATGCAAAGAAAAAAACAAATCAAACAAAAAAACCCCACCCTACCCTACCCCGTCCCCCAACCCCAAACCACCAGCAGCAGATCTGGTAGTGGTGATCGAACACCACTAGGCTGGTAGTTTTTAGTTTGGGGGATAGGGGTGGGAGGAGGGGATAGGTGTGGGGTTTTTTTTTTTAAATTTTTTATTTTCTTTTTATGTTTTATTATTATTTTTTGTTTGTATTCAATATATTCTTACAGTGATATATATGCCTCATAAAATTTTATATCGTTATAATAATTACATTTATTATTAAATATTGGTTAAAATCAAAATGTGTTGGTCTCTAATGCTAAATAAAATTTTCGAAAGTTATGATCTGAATGCGAACAAATGGTACCGTCTTAAATTTTTTTAATAAAAACTATTTAATTAATATCAAATTGATTCATTAAAATTAATTATGGACCAAATAAGCATGCAAAAGTAAAATTGTGATTTTAACTAAAATTTGAGATTAAAGTATATATATTTTAAAGTTTGGGACTTGAATGTAATCATTCCTAAAAATTAAGACCTTTTGTCTAATTTATCTTAAATCAAATTACCAAAATACCCATTGGAAAAATGAAAGAATAGCAAAATTTAATTTGACTAATGATCAAATTGGATGGATTCCATCCAAATGAACCAAACGGGTACCAAAATTTTGTTGGACCATTGGGCTATTTTTTTATTTTAGATTAAAAGCGCAATTCACACATTTTTTTTGGACTATTAGCACAATTGGTATAACATCTAAAAAGAGGAATTTTCAAATAATTCACAGCAGTACCATATTTCTCCATCGACGCAAGGTGATGTGAAAACTACGAGCATATCAAGGGGTAAATGGACAATTTAGCAAGAACTGCACAAAATTTAAATACTTTTTTATTCGAGTCAAAATCGTCCTAAACACGCTTTAAAATCTGGAGCAGTAGTTAACAAAATCAAAGGGAAATTGTCAGATTCATGAAGAACAATAGACGATTAATATCCCCACATTAATTAAAGGAAAGAAAAATTGATTTAACTGCAATTTTTTCAGGCATGAATCCAGATATATCAAAGAAAAAATTAAATTATTAAAGTAAAAAAATAAATGTGGGAATTAAAAACTTTTGATTCTCTTCCAACTTTTTCCTCAACAAGAAAACATTAAAATCATTTTCTCTCCTGTTACCAGTCTTCTAGTCGCAGTAAAATTCTCATGTAACCCAGAAAAAAATCTTTGTTCTTTGTTTATGTCTCTGTTGGTTTCTCCGCCTAATGAAATGCTGACGGGTCAACAGAGAAGCAACGAGTAAGAAGGAGAGAAAAAAAATCACTAAATTAATTTTGGGCTAAAAAATCTCAAGCAAAATACTCATGGAAGAATGTATGGATTTTACTAATTTTGTTCCTCTTTTCAGTTCATCTGTTCTGGATCACGATTGATGTAATTGCTTTGCGTGTTCTGTTCTCAATTACTTTGATGCTATGACGGGTTTCTTCGAGATTCTGGATTTGGCGATTTTGTTGGTTTAATTCGACATTTTTCATTGTCATTTTCTGGAGAAGGTTGCGTGGGCTTCGATTTAGTTTCTGGGTTTTCGTTTTTAATTGTTAATCCCATTTCAAGGGCTTTTCATTTTATACGAGCAGAGTGTTTGATTGAATGAACACAAGCAAACTCACACACACTAACACATTCAGTGTGTGATAATTTGGTGTAAGAATGGACATTGAAGCAACTAATAGTTGAGGGCAAAGTCTAATGTTTGAGGCATCAGGAAGAACCTTGCGAAAGCTGTACTTTGTGGTTGGAGAACTGCTGATACATCATTAATCATTATATCCAATGCATTTTCACGATGTCGTACTTTGTCGTTCTTTTATTTTATAGTCTGGCACAATATTCAGATATCTACACCTCTACATCATTTTTCTTATTAATTTTCTGTACTTCACATTGTGGACACAAGATATGATGCAATTGATGTCTGATTAATTAAAACCTTTGTCCTAAAAACCTCGATTAACCACATAGCTGGGCCTTGCCGCCTAACTAGTATGCTTTATGTTATTTATGGCCTAGCTTTGCCGAGGCCTACTGAGGCTTATTAGTTTTTGAATCCTGACGTTGCCACTTGCCCATGCTCTATTTTTTGCTTAAGAAAATGCAATGGAGATGCTTTATATGTTTTTTGGAAGTACTGAGTGATATAAGGTAAGGTTCTGTATATAAAATTTCATGTTGGGAAAATTTGCTTGAACTTCATGAATAAATATTGACCATGATTTTGTTGAGGGCAAGTCTTCTGTTTATTGTCGAAGCTGACTTTGAGTCGCGTGTTGTGATGATATGCACTTTATACCTTTGAAGCTAAGAGATGCAATGTGAAGAATATGAAACAGCAAAGAAGCATGTACATTCAATGATGATATTGTTTATTTAATAATATATTGATATTTATGTGCTTTTAAAGATGTGAAATGGTTTCAAGGGAATGATTTCCAATTATTATGTAAACTTAAATGTTTATATTGTGTTGAAGTGTATATACCTCAACTCGCGAAAGCAGGTAATGTCTTTGAGAATCTATGTACATAGTTAAGGTCTCTTCTCATGCACCATACACGAACTTGTATTTCTTATTTCTGCATAAAAGGAGAAACATAGAAATTCTAACCTAGGATCTCTCCATGATTTAAGATTTTGTTGATTTGATTCTTGCAATCTAGTCTAAGAAGTTTAGTGTTTTTTCTCCAACCTGGTTTCACATTCACAGAATAAGGTCGTCATGTTTCTATTTGAGCATGAGAAATGGGCATTGGACCTAGTTGAATGTCAATGTGCATGCTTATTCTGCATTTAGCTCATCATCTAAGATATTTAGCATATTTTTGTTGCTTGTTAATCTTTTAGAAACGTGTGAGGTGCGTTCAGAGGATGATAAAACTGTTCCTGAAAAGCCAAGAAGAGGACGGTGAAGACATGTGCTCAGATTGATGCATTGGAGAAATTCTATGAAGGTAAACTTCTTTTCTTGTATGTCAGCCCTTGCCATATGCTTTCCCACTGATGTTTTATCCTCATGCCCATTTGGTTAATAAGAGCTTGTTCATTTCCCAGAACACAAATATCCTACAGAATTGATGAAACCAGAACTTGCTGAGTCATTAGGACTGTCAGAAAAGCAAATCTCTGGATGGTTTTGCCACAGAAGGTCGAAGGACAAGAGATTATCAAATGGGGAACCATCTGCAATTGGGAGAAAGATCGTTCAAGTGGGATTGTACAGGATCATGGAAGTGGATTTAAGCAAGACTCCTGTGGTAGCACAAAACAGGGAGAAGATAGGAATTTTGACCCCATGGAAGTTGAAAGTGGAAGGTTAGCAGGCCAAGTACTTTCTCCAGTCAACCGGACTTATGAGCCTGGTAATTACCATACCAGCAACTATAGTCGTATGCATGATGCATCGTCTGGAGGTAGTTCATCGTTAAGCAATATGTCTTTCCATCACAATGGTGACTTCTTTGATGTGGCAAGCTCCAAATGCCAAACACCGAAAATTTCTGTGGATACAAAGCGTGTTAAAGTTAGGTCTGGCCCATCAGGTTATTTGAAAGTGAAAGGACAGGTTGAAAATGCTGTTATTACTGCTGTAAAGAAGCAGCTGGGAAGTCATTACCGGGAAGATGGTCCGCCACTTGGTATTGAATTTGATCCACTCCCCCCCGGTGCATTTGAGTCGTCAGAGGAGGAACCGGATAATGGTAATTTTTTTTTCTACCCTTTACGTCATTCTATATTACAATGATCTAATTAGAAATATAGCCATGTATGTTTTTAATATTATTCTCATATTGGATGAACTTAAACAACTTTGTATATGCTTGAGTTTTTGTGTTGATTTGTTTATCTCCATTTACATTAAGTAGTGTGCTACCTTGTGCAATTGAAATTTTGTTATTCAGGGAGATGTCCGAGGGCAAACGATTTTTCACATCTAATGCTTTAGAGTATTGTTTATGTAAGAAAATGAAAAATTAGCAACAAGATAGAAAATGGAGCAAGTATATATCCAATTTCTTGTAAGATGGAGACTTATGTTCAGATAAACATTGAGTTCAGCAAAAATTATTGATATTCCGTATTGAATACATAACATGTTTTGAAAACTCAGATGTCTGATAATGGCAACTAAACTCCAATACGTTAAAAATGTTCATTAGGAACTCGAAACACGAGTACAAAGGAAAATGGATTACCTTGCTAAAAGGGCTTTCAACATACTAAAAATAATGTACCTTCTATCGATATCAGATGTGCTGCGCAGCTAGATAATATCCCCCCCTCCCCAAAAAAATTCTCTCCAACCTCTATTTTTCTGACCCTTTTTTTTTTTTTTTTGCTGGTTTCATCGTAAGAGTTTTTAGCTTCAGTGAGTGTTTTCATTATAGTTGCTGCTTTTGTCTTATAGTTTCTTATTTTGGATCATTTTACTTTCTTACTGTCCAAAAACAAGTTTTGAGAATTGATTCTAGTCTTTAATGTCAGCTTTTTTCTAGAGATCTTTCTTCTTAATTTATACATTAATGCTTGAAAGTTATTGTCGAAAAGTAACTGATAGGGTATTTCTTCGTTGTATGTAAATTGTACCATGAAATCATGGTTGAGAAAGGCAGAGACAGGTACCAAGGCGCTTTTCCTTCGGGAGCCTCAAATTGTTAAGTCTCACCGTGAACCGAAAAAGTTAGAAAGACAATAAAATGTTAAACATGTAATAACACAAACAAAATGTAAAAGTCCCCAAAACATAAAATTAGCTAAAGTATCAAAGCAAACAAGCACAAATATAGCAACAAACACAAAAAATAGCACATGAAATCAAACAAAAATTTGCTTAAGCAGAAAATTTATGTTTACAAAGTTTCCTTTTTCTCTTTTGTTTTAGGAGTAGTCTGCTTTGTATCCTTATATTTTTAGTACATAACATAATTAATTTTGGTTTAGTATCTTATACATTTGCTTAGGTTACCCATGTGGATTAGGAGTAGAATATGGTTTCCAATGGATGTCATTTAATGAGAATCATTTTGGTTCGAAAAATTTGGGAAGCTTGATTTTTATGAGGCACATGCATCTTAATTAATGAGGTGTGCACCTTGGGGGCATAAGCCTCATTCATCTTATTCATCTGGTTCTTTTTATGAATAGTACTTTTTTTTTTCTAATGTGTATACTTGGCAGAACCTTATTACGCTGGAGAGCATGTTCTACGGCCTGCTCCCGATGTTTCAAAAATTCAGAAGCGTAATTTCAGTGAGGCAAGTTATTTAATGGACATAAATCTTTCACTCATTTGGAAAATATCACTGATTTGATTTTATTTACTTTTGTTTTCTTTCATCTAAATACCCAACAGGGATATGAATACAGTTACACCGGCTCTCACAACTCTGACACAGATGGAACAAATTTTAAAATGATGCATCGCTCTGACGTTTCTGGAAGTTACCTCGAGCACAAGTATCCTAGGATCAACTCGACAGTGCAATTGCCTGAAGGTTCTAGAAAATGTGTGCCAGACTATGAAAGTAGCGACAATTATCGAAAGCCTCAACAAGGCGGTGATGTGATGCGAATGGATTCTGTTTATAGTCATCCTCAAACCTATGGTGGGAAAGTAAGTGGCAAATGGAATGAGCCCTTGTACAGTAAGTATAATGATGTCGACCCAAAGGTTGCCCGTGCAGGCAACATTGAACACATGCCTTCAAATGTTACCCTTAAGGGAAATGAATATCCCAATTCTGAAGGCAAAGGAATGCCTCAACGAATGCTAAAGGTATGACCTCAAAACTTCCATATTCCTCTCAATTTTTGTGCAGCCTGTGGCGAGTCTGCTGAAGCTTTGTCTGTTAAACAATGATCTTTAGGAAGGCAAAGTTTACAGGGATGGGATAATGAAAGAAAGTTATCAACCTGTTGGAGTTAAAGTCCCCCCGAAGAATGGAACAAGTGTAAGTTTCGTGGTCATGTCAAACCACACCCCCAAAAAAAAAAAAAAAATCATACTGTTTCTATTATTTTGTTTATGATTCTTTTTCTCTATGTATGTAGATTTCGAAAAGAGCCAGAGATGAATTTTCTCAGCAACTTAGTGGGAAGATGATGTCGGTAGATAACCGTCTTGGCACATATCAAATTCTGAGGTTTGAACCTTGAACTAATAAGCTTCCTATTTTGCTGCTGGTTTATATTTCAGGATTTTTCGAGCATTGATGCATCTTTATATTGTTATATGTGCCTGAGTCTGCCCCTGATTAGCTTTCTCTTTTATGCCTCAACTGACATCCAAATGTGCGTATACTTTGCTGACTCTGCAAAATTTTTTTATGTGCTTTAGGCCAGTGGCTGAGAACCCGTCTCGGACGAAAGTGCAGAAACAAGTTCAATGGATTGAGAAGTTGTAACTGGTTAATTGATATGATAGTAGAAAAATTATAGGATGGAGACCCGAGGCTCTGTTGTTGAGCAGTCGGGATCCAATTGTGTCGATTAAAAAGTGCTGCAACTGTGTACATTGCACAAGTTTATCTGCGTTGTAACCTTGGGAAGGTCGTTGTAATTATCGAGCAAAGCGACTACATTGGCCTCGTTGGATTTTGTAGTTCACCTTTTGTGTGCAGAAGCAATTTATTTTAAATTTTATTGAGACCTTCTTTCGTTGTGCATTTTGGAGGTTGATTTTGAAGTTGTCTGTCATCTTTTGGTAGATGCGCATCCTGAAGTACCTCTTCTTTTAAGAGATGTCGTTGATCATCGTGAAGTACCTCTTCATTTTGAATTAAATAAAGAAGTGAATTTACAAAATGAAAGAACATGACAGATAGATAGTCTCATCAAGAATAATGTCATCAAGATTGGTAAGAGCAAATGGGAGTTCTTGTAGTAAAGGAAAACAAGAAATGAAGGAGATAGTGCATAAAAATTTATATGAAATATGAGAATCTAAATAATCTCCAAGGTACAGACTCACTATCTTTTAAGAGATGTTTTTGCAGCAAACCATTTGCGTAACACCACCAAACAAAGAAATAACTTATGAAAAAATATTCAACAGATAATACCTTTGCGAAATCGAACGAAATGATAGATTTTTAGGAAACAGTTACGATTTTAACAATCATGGAACGGACCATAGAACTTTTAATCAATGATCAACCAAGAATAGGAGGTTTATTATGGTAGGTGTGCTAAAAGAACAATCGATGAAAGATTATGCGCTTTGATCACAATCGATTTGCGTTCTTTTCATACGAACATTACTCTAGGCTGGTCTATTATTGGTTTAGTAGTTGACTCTTTCACAGCATCACAACAAAACTCACTCACTTTTAAAAGGAGAAAATTCTTGATAAAAACTTAGAATCTGTTCATTTTAACTTTTGTCTATTTAAAAGTGCTATATCTCCTGGTTCTTATGCCATTATTCAATTTAAAAAGTTAGTTTTTAACTAAAAGAATTTTTACCTGAAACAAGCTAACTATTAATCACCACAATTTTTTTTTAATTCATTTTTTTTCCTAAATCGATATAGGCACTAGAAAAATACTCACCATTATAAAAATAGTTAGTTGAAATAATTGTAATAGAGAGTACTTGATTGGAATTTTTCATTTAGGCTGTGTTTAATAGGAAAAGATGGAAAATAAAATATTTTTCACTCTACATGGAAAATATTTTCTCTAAGGGGAGGTGTGAATTGTTTTTTATGGAAAATAAACTAAAACATGCTTTAAGTGGTTGTATATAGAAAATCATTTCCATGTAAAATTTTACAATTAAACAACCAATTTGGAAAATAATTTCCAATATTCCATATTTTCCATAGAAAATCATGACAATCAAATGCACCCTCAGTGCTCGATCAGTCGAATCAATTTTGATAGTCGAATCAATTTTGATATAATATAATGATGCGAATTACATCAATCCCAAACATATTCTTCGTCTAGAGGAAGGTGATTTTAGCAATCTTGCCAGAATCTAATTTACACAATCTCACGACACAATATCACGAAACTTTAAAACAAAATCTCACAAATTATTGTAATTAGACAAACAATATACTGACAAATCTTGAAAAAAAAAATCACCACAATACCCAATATTTAACAATGAACAAATCTTGCTTTATAAAATGAATTAAAATCTATTTTCTCCTCTCATGTTCAAGTCATTGAATTAATTAATACAGATTGTTATATTCCAGATTAATGGTTGTTTAAATAGTATTGATGATGGCTCGCCTTGTTCAATCTACGTATTGGATAATATTTAGGTGATTATATCATACATCCAATTCTGGGATGACAAGTGTTAACTGGGCACAATAAATCCGTGCTCAATCGAGCAGTAGATCATAATTGCTACACATAAATAGCCAATAAAATACAACAATATTCTAAAAATTTTCTCTCTCGATGGATTACACTCATTTTCTATTCACCTTTTCTACATGTCTAATTATCATCTTCTCTTCTGTAAGATCTGTTCAACCATCCTTCAGTGATGATGATCCTACTCAAGCCCTAATCGGCAAGATTTGTCGCCAAACACCGGATTATCAATTTTGCGTCGGCGTTTTTCATCAAAACCTTCCTACCCCTATAGCAAATGTTGTTGCCCTGACTCAAATAGCTGTAACTCAATCACTCCAAAACTCGACCGAAACCCGGATTTACATACAAAAGAAAGAAGATACTCAAAAGGACAAAATGGTAAAGATTCTTTATGAAATTTGCAATGCTGCTTATGGAGTTGTGATGGAGGCTTTGGAAAATGCCATGAGAGATTTTGCCAGTAGAGACTATAAGAGTGTGTTGAATTTAGTGTCTAAATGTGTAGGGCCTGTGCATGATTGTAAAAACATTTTTGATGCCAGTAAGGATTCTGGATTGATAGAATTGAATAAGCAGATGGAAGTACTTATAAGCATGTCATTGATTTCTGGGGGACTTATTGGAAATTAATTAATCATGCTTAATTAATTTTCAAATTATTATTACTACTATGAGGTAAAGGTAACAATCTGTAGAAATAAGAAATACATCTTTTAATATATGTTTGGGATTTTATTAAGGATCTAAACGACCATATTGTAATGCCTGTATTGACCCATTGAAGCCAAAAGGATACAATCTTTGGATTAATTTTAACGGTGATCATTTCAGTTTACTTAAAATAATAAAACGGTCACTGAGGTTTCAAAGTTTTGCCTGTGATCATTGAAATTTAAACTACTTTTTCACGAGTGATCGCTAAGGGTCCAAACATTCAAAATAAAACATAAAGGATTAAAAGTGCAACACCAATTTTCTGGCGCGATTCGCACCACAAATTTGGTGCATTCATGAATTGAATGGAATCATCATTTTTACCCAGAAAAGTCGGTGCGATCAATTGGGAATGCCTTATAAACAACAAATTTGATTTGTCTAATCCGAGCTCATATAACCTGGACGTTAGACCATCCAGATTCGTCACATTACACTTAGTTCTGGATATATATCAGTCGATCACGTGTACATAATAGAGATCTGTACATTCCTTGATTGAGCAAAAATGGAAGCTGGTTTAAATTAAAAGAAGATGATGGAGAAAGAGTAAGAGAAAGAGGTGGCTTTTCATGTAATTCACAAGGTTCCTTCGGGCAATGGGCCGTATGGTCCGGCTAAGCACGCTCAGGTCTGCTCCATTTTTTGTCTTCTTAGCCCTCGTTGACTCATCAGAGTCAATCTTGAGATGTTGAAGGCTTTAGACGAAACTTGATATTCGTGACTTTTTTCTGTTTATGTGTTCGATGTTTGGAAATCCTTTGTATTAACAAAAATAAGTTTAGGTCGGACGTTTTAGGGAGTCGCCTAGATCGCTTAGTTTCAGAACCCTCTATTATCATCAATTAAGTTGACATATTATTTTGTTTTTGATTTTCAGTTAATAGAGAAAGATCCAGAGGCAGCCATAGTATGGTTTTGGAGGGCCATTAATGAAGGAGATAGAGTAGATAGCGCCCTCAAGGATATGGCTCTTGTTATGATACAACTTGATAGAGCTCCGGAAGCCATTGAAGCCATCAAGTCCTTTAGGGGCCTTTGTCCAAAACAAGCCCATGAATCACTTGACAATGTTCTCATCGACTTGTACAAGGTTCACTATATTCTATAGCAATACAAAGGAATTACTCTATCGGTATCTGATATTTCATGTCACACGGTGCTTAACATAAAAATATGAGCACCAGTATTTTATCTGCTCATCTGTCTTATATACCAAATCGACACTAGAATCCTTTTCCATTTATTATTATTATTTATTTATTTATTTATTTTTTGGAGTTGTAGAAATGTCGAAAAGTTGATGAGCAAATAGTGGTGTTGAAGGATAAGCTTAGGGAATCATCACAAAAAAAATGATCAAGTGCTCCCGGGAGTTTTATAATTACAGAACTCCCGGAGCATTTTGAGGGTCCAAACGATCTCCATTTTGAAATCAGGGACCGGATCTAGTTTCATCACGACGAGATGGAGCTCCAATAATTTTTTCAAAATTTTTGCGACAACGTTGAATGCCGTGGGGCCGGTCAAACTTTTTGGCCAAAATTTAAGCTAAAATTTGGCAAAAAAGTTTGACCGCCCCACGGCATTCAACCAGATCGCAAAAATTTTGAAAAATTACCGAGCTCTGCCTCGTCGTGATGAATCTAGATCCAGTCTTGGATTTCAAATCGAAGGTCGGACGGAGTTAGAAAATGCCCCGTGAGCGCCGTAATTATGGCGCACCTGAGAGTATTTGAACATTCCTGATCATCACAAATAGTGGTGCATTCATGAATTGCATTCATCAATTGGGAAGGAAAAGCTAGTTGGGGGTGGGGGGCGGGGGCGAGAGAGAGAGATAGCAAGAAATGGCTACTCAATTTGAGATTATTCTATGATTATCAACATCTATAAATAGCAATATTGGAGCCTTAAAGAAATTGATTTTTGAGTTGGGTTTTAGGAAATCTGGTTTGTTTTGCTGGTTGAGGAAGTTTCTAGATATGTTAAAATTAAGTTCATGCATTTAATTTTTATTTTGTTTATGTTTCGTCCGTTTACGATTGAAGAAAGTCAAGAGTATTGTGAAGTTACCTATACCTAAATTAATTTGATTCTACAATAAAACCTTGCTAAATTAATACTATTGGGACCAAACAAAATTATTATTTTAGCAAAGTTATTAATTTATCGATTAATTAATAATTTATTGGTTTATTGATTAATTAATAATTTATTAATGTATTGAGTATTTTTTATGTTTTTATTGTAGCTTGTGCATAATTTACTATTGGAATGTAGCATGCATAATAAAAATACTTTGGTTCCAACATTTAACTATATGTTGAAAATTTTAAATAATTATATTTCAAAGTCATTTATTATTTATAATGAACATAAAAGTCAATTAGAGTTTTAAAGTCAATTAGAGTTTAATGAATTTCGGCAGTTATTAATTTATATGTTCGTTGGACCTTAAAGATTTCAAAAAAAAAATGTTATCTTATAAATTTAGCGAGTTTATTAATTTAGTACACATGCCCGAGTTGGAACCGTAGATTTTTATTATTTAATCGAGGTTATTAATTTATCGAACATCAATTGATCGTGGGGTTTACTGTATTTTGTTGCAAAGCAATTTAAAGATGAAAAACTTGTAAAAAGAAATGAATAAATTGGATTTGCAGTTAGCTACTGAGTAGGAATGACAAAATATATAAGCAAATAGAAGGGTATCATTGTAGTACACATCATATTTAATGATTAGCATGTGGATATTTACATTTTTTTTAGGTGTTTTTTGAGTGAAGTAATTTTTTTTCTTGGTTTACTAACAGTTCGGCTACGTTTACATTCTGTATTTTTTACACTGACTGTGTTCATGCATTATTTTGCAAACTAATGATTTTATTTGAATTATGGTGTGGTAGGTTATAGGTGTTAGATATAACATAATAACCTTAAGTGATTTAGAGTTATTAGTTATTTTATAATCTAGTTGTAATTAGATTATTGTTCATTAGTTACATGTATATATAAGTTTTTAAATGGCCAAACTACCAAACTGGCATTTAAAAAAAAAGCTTTTGACGATTTGGTATTTTAAAAATTTTCGGCAACAAATTGATATTTAAAAATCGAGATTCTAAAAATTGGTACTTTCTGTTCATCGGCAGTGGAATCTTTGATTAAAATAATAATATTTTCAAAATTTTGTATTTTTAAATCATTTTCTTATTTATTGTCTATATTTTAAAATTCTGATTAATAATAATATAAATAAATAATAAAATAAAATCAAAATATTAAAAAAAAAAAAAAAACAAAAAACACTAAACCCACCCCACCTTACCCCGCCAAAAACCCGATTGGGCTTAGGGGGGGGTTTCCCCATGGATTTTCGACCGACGGCGAGGTCCCTCACCGACTGTCGAAATTTAGGGGGGAAAAACCCCCTGATAGCCCAATTTCGTTTGGGTTGTGAATAACGACTTGTGGGTCGTGATTCACGACCCATTTCAATCGGGTTACTGGGGGTTTCCCCCAGTAGCCCAATTGGGTTTTTGGTGGGGTGGGGTGGGTTAGGGTTTTTTTTTTTTGATTTTATGTTATTATTTATTTATATTTTGTAAGTTTTACAGTGATATATTCATACTAAAATTTTATGTAATTACAGTAATTACATTTATTATGAAATATTGGTTAATAAAAAAAAAATGTACACATTTTGAGTGTATTGTGAAAAGTTATGATATTAATGCAAACAAATACTATGGCGTTGAAAATTTTCACCATTTTTTTGATTTGATTTTATTATTTATTTATATTCGGTAAGTTTTTACAGTGATATATTCATATTGGAATTTTATGTAGCTATAATAATTACATTTGCTATTAAATGTTGATTAATATCAAAATGTGCGTTTCTTTAATGTATTGTGAAATATTACATATTAATGCGAACAAATATTACGCTATTGAAAATTTTCGGTGAAAATTATTTAATTAGCATTAAATTAATCTAATAAGGAAAAAGATAAAATAGCCAAAACTAAGGGAGAAAAATTTTTTCGAACTACGCTAGTTTTTTTGAATTTATTTATTTATTTATTTTATTATTATTATTATTATTATTATTATTGTTAAACTTTTTTAATACAAAAATAAACTAAAAATACAAAAAATAAATAAAAAATAAAGAAAATAATTAGAAAATACGAAAAATGTGAAAATATTATTATTTTATTCAAGATTCCACTACCGGCGAAAGAAAAGTACCTAATTGTCGTAATCTCTATTTTTAAATACCAATTTGTTGCCTGAATTTTTTAAAATACAAAATCATCAAAAGTGTGTTTTTCAAATACCAATTTGGTAGTTTAGCCGTTTTTAAATTGTATATATATCTTTAGAATAGGTTTTTGATTGTAATTTTGATATTTCAAGATATTAAACCCCCTTCATGGCTGTAATAAGTTTTTGGGGTAAATGCATAAATACCCTAACTACATTACACATGAAAAATAATTTTTACTACAAAATTTTTAAAAATTAAAATTTAATACATTTTCAAATTAAGTGTATATATATATATATATATATATATATATTATAATGTGATACTTTCCAAGCATCACAATCTAATACTTTTTAATTTTTGTGATATTTTATAAAATATAAAGTACCACACTATGATACTTAATTTCTCATTCACCATCGCATCATCGGCGAATAGAGCAAGTGGCGGCGGAGCAGAGATAATCGTGGTAGCGACTCAGTGGTTTAAAGTATCATATTGTGATTCTTGGGAATGATACGCCCCCCTTCTCAATTATATGGTTCACTTTGTTTTTTCACAAGGATTAAGAATGTGATTGAAAAAGTAAATCTTGTGAATTGTATTCCTAATTTATCCTTATTAAATGACTAATTTTTAAATTAATAGTTATAACTATAATATTAAATAATGGCATGTTTGTAAAATAATAATATAAAATAAATTTCGTAATATGGAAATAAGACCATATAACTGAGACAAATAAAAAAGAAAAGATTAATCATATAATCAGGACGGAGGAAGTAGTATTTTTCATTTTTTTAAGAATGGTAGTAAAATACAGTTTGAAAATGTAATTGTGGTGTTGAATGTATTTATTTCTAAGTTTTTTTTTATATTTATAATAACATTTTATGTTAGATCTGAATTATCAGGTTCATAGTTTCCCAGAAAAAGAAAAAAAGAATTAGGACAAATTTGAGAAACATTATTATATATGACTAATGACAACGATATCCCATCCGCATTCCTCCCGTGTGGGTGCATGCGTGTACGTAGCAGCTAGAGTTTTACCAAGTCATGCAGTAAAGCTTTGCGAATTACGTACCAATAAGGCAATAACGATTTGTGTTACAAATTAAATGTGGACATGTTCATAGCCACAATTACTGACCACTGCCGCCTGCTAACACAAACCTTCATCACCACAATCACAACAGACTTTCTTAAAAGTCAGATATTGTCTTTCTCTGTCTCTCTACATGTATCTATACATGCGTGTATACATATACACGCATGTATAGATACATGTAGAGAGAGAGAGATGAGATCTGACTTTTAAGAAAGTCAAATGAGATCTGACCTTTAACCTATATATATATAATGCATACAATTACCAACCATATTTTCCAAACTAAAAATACATTTGCTTATGATTATATCTTTCTCTATAATGGGAAATGCAATATCTCCTTGTTGTTGCCATTCAGAATCAACTTCGTCGGTGCAGCTAATATTCTACGGAGGCGACACACGAACCCTCACCGGAAAACGGACCCTCGCCGGAGAGATAATGTTCGAGTTCCCCGACCAGATGGTCTGCCATGGAGACTCATTCTTCATCGGCCACCCGATCCCCGCACTCGCCATCGATGACGAGCTAACCAAAGGCCAAACATATTTCGTTCTCCCAATTACTTGCTTCACACGCAATGTCCTATCCGTTTCTTGTGTGGCTGCCTTGGGATCCAAGCAAGATGGACCTAAACAAACTGCCATTAATTCTAAGGACTGCCCTTTTGAGTATCTGAAGGGGTCGGATGGGAGGGTGTTGATCAAAGTGAGGCCTCAATTCATTATGAAATTGCTTGGTTCTGAAGAAGAAGAAGAAATTGTAGGGAATGATTTGAATAATTCTTTGTGTAGCACACCCGAATTACAGAAGCAGTATGATTTGTTGGTTGGGTGTAATAAGGATCATTTGTGGTCACCAAATCTTGAGACGATTTCGGAGTATAAATTTAGGTATTCGCCGTTCAGATTCCTGGGAATGGAGCGGAAGCAGAAAGAGATGGAAGATTGATGAGTCTCTTTCTAGTTCTAGCGCAAGAACTTTTTTATAGTTTCAACACTAAAGTGACGCGTTCTGGCATTGCCACACGGCAATAAGGGACAACATCATATCAAGCATCTGAAACTATAACAAAGTTCCAGAAGTGTGATAGTATCTAATTCGAAATATTGATATAATTCATACTCTCGTCGGTGTTTTTATTTGGGGTATATAATTAGGCTATATATGACATGGATTAATTGGACACTATTTTCTTTAGTTTTTTTCCCTCAAAAATATGTTCATATATATGTTGTATAAATTAACATTAGTTAATTAATTAATTGTTGTATGTAGATATCAATTTTCAATTGTATTATTGATTTATATATATATATATATATATATATATATATATATATATATATGTGTGTGTGTGTGTGTGTATATCACGTGTTAAGTAATTAATTGTGGATTAGAAATTGAATGAAAATCGAATATTAATTTCAAGGATACATTTATTTTCAACAATTAAATGTTATAAGATTTATTACTATTATTCATTAGGGTGCTCTATAAATAAAGCTATTCATTTATGAATGTGAGTTGCCCACTTGAGTCTATGTAAAATCGATCCTAGACCAGGGTAAAGTTATAATCGAAAAGGAGCTTTAAAGATAGTTCCATAAAAAAATCCCATTTGGGCACTATATGAAGAGTGAATTAGAGTATTAACAATATTTAGAAGAGATTTATAACCTAATTAGTTGAAATGAGATTGACATGAAGAAATTATATTTCCCCGATTAATTGCGTAGGTGTACAGTTCTTGTCGTTACGTGCATTGCTTTGAAATGGAGATGTCAATCTTAAATGACAAGATGTATTAATATCCTCTCTCTTATAAAAGAGGCTATGAGAGTAAAATATTTTTGGACGTTTCTACTTTTATTGTCTTTTCATTATTACCAATAATGCCATTAATATTTTTATCCAATACCAAAAAAAAAAAAAAACCAAAAAAAAAACCATTAATTAATATTTCAATAAGATCATTAATTTTATTAATGGAATATAGAAAGTCTAAAAGTAAAATTAAACAATAATTTAACTGTACATCTACAAATACCACCACGAATAACTAATTAGTATGTCTCAACCTCAATTTGAATAGTAAATGAGGAGAAATTAAAATTATTAGCACTTTCATCTAAGATTACACGACATTATTCACTCTTTATACGTTGCATTATTCACTTTTCATACACATTTAAATTTCTACCCTAATCATTAAACCAATAACCATTAATTAAAAAAATGTCACTAATTATTTCAATAAGATCATTAATTTAATTCATGGAATATAGAAATTCTAAAAATTAAATTAAATAAAAATTTAATTGTACTTATACAAATACCACAACAAATAATGAATTAGTATGTTCTCAACTTCAATTTGAATATTAAACGAGGACAAGTTAAAATTATTAGTACTTTCATTTAAATTACACCATATTATTCACTCTTTACACATCACATTATTCAATCTTCAAAATACACATTAAATTTCTACCCTAATAATACAAAATAATTTATAGTATCATATAAAAATAAATTTGGTTTTATAAATGTAATTTTTACATATGAGATAAAATAAAAGTATTAATAAGAGTGTCGAATACATTTAATATCGTACAAATTAATTGTGACTCCTAGGCCATATAGAAAAATCAAGATAACCGGTTGATCGGCAAATACTTTATCATATATAAAGCTCTTTACACTGATTTAACTTATGATAAATATGAGTAATTTCACTTAAATATTTAGTCCAATAAATACGAGTTTAATTTTTAAAATATATTTTTATTAGAATAGAAATATAATCATACTAAATCATCTAAAATTATTCAAAATAGTATTATGAAATCACGTGCAATGCACGTGTCAATAACTAGTCTATCTAAAGCCGAGGATAAATATGATAGAGATATCAATTATTATTTTATTCTAATTAAATTGGGATACCAATGACACCGACCTTCATCATTATGAACTTGGAGCCTAACAAGTCACTTGTTAGGCTTTGAGCCTAATAAGTCACATGCAAAAAGGGAATTTGTGAATTGCAATATGTCTTGCTTTTTGTTACTCCTTCTGTCCCATAAAATATGCTTGTTAATTTTTTCACAAGGATTAAAAAAATATTAATTAATATTATTTCTTAATATAATCATTAACTTACTAATTATTATGCTTTAATTATTTTATTTTATTGATAACAATACATATTAAATAAGGATATGTCGGAAACTTAATATTTTAACTATTCTATTTAAAGAAAGTGGCCTATTTTTATGGGACGGATCAAAATGGAATACAAGCCTATTTTTGTGGGACGGGGGGAGTTAGAATAAGAGGGTAAGATAGGAAACTCTAAATATCTCCCGGTCCGTAATTAGCCAACTGTTTGTGATTGCAGAATTCGAAGTACGTTTTTCTTGTTTAGATTATTGTCAGAGGCCTAGACAATTGAACAATTTTGCAATCTAATTAAAGGATCAATTATGCTAGAATATCCATCAAATATATTTTAATTTCTTATTACAGATATGATCTAATTATAAGTGTTTTGCGGAAATCAATTTATTTAATTTCCAGTGAGTAATGACGGACCTAGGATTATAGAGTGGGGGACTATCATTCATTATAATAAAATTTTTAACATAACGAAAGAAAATTTAGATATAAAATATAATGGATACAGACATTTTTAAAATTCTATTTTCAAAAACATTTTGGGCTGCAGTAGACAACAACCTATTGCAGCCATAAATTGCCTCTGTCCCTCTTAGTATGCTCAATTGCTCATGCTGATCCTTAACATGATTGTTACTTAAAACCATTTATGGATGTGTCAAATGGTGGCACTTTTATAGCTTGTTCGACAAAATTTATTCTAGAATTAGTCTATAATAACAACACGCGCTTTCCATGCAATTTTTATAATATTGGCATGATTTAGTACAGCCCAATCATGCGAAAAAATCTAATGCCCATGTTTAAGGTGATTATATATGGGTCGATAATTGATATGTTGCCACCTTTGATGGTTGACGGGTATGTGTTAATTATTGGCCCATATGTAAGTATCTTAAGGTGTCCATATGTGAGCATTTAATCGTTAATTAGTGTGCAATTATATAAACATCTCCATTCTTTTAATAAATAAAATATTAAAAATAAATTAATTAGTCAAAATAAAACTAAGAGAATTATATTTTTTAAATGACCACCACCTATCTTTTAAAGTTCGGGGTCCTACTCATATGTAAATAAAAGCTTGGAAATGAGGTACAATTTATTTAAAAAGTTTGGGACTAGTCTGGAATTTATCCTTTGTACTTATTGTTGTTATATTCAGCGAGACGTGAATTGTGAATTGACAACTCTTGGTCGGTCAATCCATTTATGCTAAGCTTTTTTTGGTGGTTTCAAAGGTCCCAATTATTATTGGTATTATAGAAATGAGTTAAGCTTTCAACACTTATTACGTGGTCTTATACTTTAATCTTAAAAACAGTGGTTTTCTAATAATAAATTAATCGCTTGTACATATTGTGATGATTGATTAGAGTTAGATGCGTGTTTTTTCTTGCATAGAATTAGTCTTCAAAGTCTGGTAAAGGCTTACCACTTCAACCAATTAATGTAAATTTGCATAAATTATAGAATTCGTATTGTATATCCATGAACTTGATGATGCGTTCAAAATTTACGTCGACGTCCATAAAAAACTAACACATTGCATCATAATTTGTAATCAATTAAATTACATATTCATTGACAGATCTCTTTAATTATTAACTTATCTGCGCATGTTTTTAAAATCGAACTCTACAAGATATACAGACCGTGTTAAATTGTGGAAAAATGACTTGAATTTCAATTTATAGAATTCAAATTATTTGCCCTCTCCACGGCCCTCCCTATAGGAATTCTAATTCCTTGATTCCAAGCAAATCTGTGTACTTTTTTTTTTCTCTTTCTAAAAAGGAAATCAAATTCCATGGAAATTAAAATGCGTTTGATTGGAAATATAACGAAAAAATTTTGGGGAAAAATATGTTCCACCTTAAACTAAAAGCTTGTTTGCCGTTTACTCATAGTTTGTGCCTTTCTGATATGGGGATAAAAATATAGGGAAAAAGGGAAAAGTGAGAAGGAAAAAACTAAAAAATGAGCCAAATTTGGCCTCTCTTTTAACTTTTTTTTCCTTCTAGATTCATCCAAAAAAGGGTTTTTAGCACCTAGTTATTTGCCCTTGTAGGAGAGGTGCCCCCAAAAGAAATGTTCTTGCACCACCCACTTTTTACTCCTAACGGAGGACACGGTTCACCTTCTATCCGCCTTCTTGTACACTCGTGATAATTCAGATGCTTGCTTGAAAAAACTTTCTGAATAATCACTGTTTGTTTCATTGTTAACCACATTTCATAAAAAATATTAAACTTTCACATTTTCATAACCTCTTTTTGGCTTTTAATTGTGTTCTAAAAAAGTCCAATTTTATTTCAAAAAAAATTATATATATAATTTTTTTTAATATTTTAACTTCAAGATAAATGAGTTAAATTGAAACAAGAATGAAATTAAAGAAAAGCTGTTAAAAATAATTAAAAACTACTATATGTGCCATTATATTTATGAATTACACCCTAGTGGGTTTTCTATCGCATCTTTTGCATTGGCATTGCTCAAGTGCTTCCACTAGGCACTAGCGTCATATGTGACCACCTTGACTCGTTGATTCCGATCACATATAACCTCAATTGGGAAAATTGAGACTAAATCTAGAATCAATACAATGAAGTGAAGCTCTAATAGTGCAGAAAAGTTTCAGGCAATGACGTTGGTGTAAAATTTTCCTGACTGCTGGAGCTTCGCTTCGTTGTACTAGTTCTAGATCTGATCTTGATTTTCACAACAGAGGTCGTATGTGACGGGAATTGAAGATCAAAAGTGGCCATATAGGACGTTGATGACACCAGCAGGAGCACTTGAACAACCATGCTTTTGCGATTCAAACCCAATACATCTCCTATATGAGAGAAAATCAAAAGTTTGTCCCATCTTACCCTCTTTCAGCAAGGTCTTAACGAGTTTCCCACCGTGCCCCGGAAGTTTTCTTCTTTACTTCATATTGACTCTCACTTCTCGCATCTTTAGGTGTTGATTTTTTTTTTTGGTTATGCGTTCACATGTTGGATTTTTATTGTAAAAGATTTTACACTACAAGAGTTACACGATTTCGACAGCTATTCGGGGTAACCATGCCTATCAACTATTTGGCAAAATAGTATCATGTAATGGCACTCAGTCCATTTTTTTAAATACAAATTAAAAATTGCAGAGGCAAAATGATGTTTAGAATGGCTTAACAATATTGATAAGTAGGACTACCTCCGTCCCATAAATATAGTCCATTTTTATTTTCACAAAGACTAAAAAAAATGCAATTAATAGTATTGGAAAAGTAAAACTTAAGCTTGTTTTCCTAATATGCTTTTCATTTATTTGATATTTTATTTCAATTAATATATTTTTGTGATAATAATAATATATATTAACAATATGTCACAGAGGTCCAGCTGTTCAAAATACAATTGATGAAGAGTTCCTACGTAAAAATCAAGCATGCGCTCAACTGTTTAAAATACAAAATGATGGTCCAGCTTGATCAACCACGTGATGAGAGTGACAGAATATACAATTGATGTATCTATATTGTTAGATGTATATTTGTGCTGACATTGTTTCAGGAGAGAATAATATGAAGCAAAACTCCACAATGATGCGGTCATAGACTTGCAAAAATGGAACGATCTGTTTATGATTATGTGAAGTGTAATTAATGGGTCATTCTCGTCTTCCTCTTTTAAGGACATTTGTTTGGATTTGCGTACTGTCTTGTGAGATACCAGTCAAGAACATGTTTCTTGTTCGTAGATTTACAATAAGTTTGTAAATCTTTAATAACCTATAGAATTATTGTAAGATAAGTATAAATTGTTGGGAAATGTTTTGTTTAATTGTCGGTAATTCCATTGATGGTGATTGAAGCTTTAACAAAATTATAGAACTGGCACTGGGGTGCCACTCAGTACTAGGGGTGGGTATCGGGTCGGTCAGGTTGAGTTTCGACCCAACCCAAAACCGACCCAATGTGGGTCGGTTTGGAAAAAATTGGACCGAACCCAAACCGATGGTTTGGCGGTTCGGTTTTGAAACCTACCCGAACTGGTTCAGTTCTTGTCGGCTTAGCCAGAGGCGGACCCAAGGGGGGTCCTGAGGGGTCACGTGACCCCTCAACTTTCAATCCATTTTTTTTTTTTGTAGTACAAAACCCAAAAAAAAAAAATTCTGATTAAAAAAAAAATCACAAGGCACCAAATATATTAATTCGAGTCCATGTAATTATTCACAAAGAATCATTATCATTTCCTCTTGTTTAGCAATGACAAATGTGACTTAAAAGAGTTTGTGTAGTCCATTTAATTTGATGATGATTGACATTTTGTTAATTTAGGGTATGTTCTTTCTAACTTAAATTTGGTGTAGATTAAAGTTAGACTAAATGTGTAGTTGAGAATTAGAGATGAAGTATTAAAAAATATAAAGTAATTATTAAATCAATGAATGAATTGTTGAAAATGATGAGAGAGAAAAAATAAATTTAAGTTGGTGAAATTTAAGGTGGAAAGAACATACCCTTAGTCTATTTGCTTATTCTTACTCTAAAAATCTCTAAAAATCTATAACTTCACTTTGAATTTTAAAAATTATATGTGTCAATTTTCTATTAATCTATAATTAGAATATGTTTGGTAAAGATTTTTAAGAAAATGAATGTCAAATGAGCTCTTCAAGTATATAATATTCAGGCCTTGTTCTATTTGGTGTTAACCAAATCCGCACGCAATTCCGTATACCTCATACTCATTTTCAACCACACACACATTTCCCAAAATAATATTAACCACATATTTTTACACGGAATACCGCGCGGAACAACTAAACCCCCAATCAAACAAGGCCTCAATCAAAGTTATTAATAGTAATCTTGTATCATACATCACTTATCATTATTATTAAAAAAGTCTTATAGTTCACTATTTAAATTAAAGATTAACTCAAATACATGTTAAATTTCTTACTTTTTAGTAATATTTTTTTATCGGTCCGGCCCTCTAAAAAAATTTTCCTTGCGGGAGCTAATATTTGTGCCCCCTCAACTTGTAATCTCTGGATCCGCCACTGGGCTTAGCAGTTTAACTTAAATTTCTTTTTTTTAAAAGTTTTTTCCAGACAAGTCGATTTGCGGGTTGGAATTATTATTTTTTTAAAAAATTCCAACCCGCAAATCGACCCAACGGCCTGACCAACTAGACCCGAGTCGGGTTGCGGGACGGATGCCCACTCCTACTCAGTCCCCATGTTTGATGGTCCAGTTGGTGAAGGAAGAGGATATTTCTCTGCATGGTTACATTAAAAACATTGTGATCCTTGATCCCTTTTTGCTTCTACGTCTACGGGAGATTGAAAGATATTTATGGCCTGAAGTGTGAACTAGGAAGACCGATCGTGGAAATTGACTCTGCTAAAGTTTATCTCAAAATTATGCTCAACAAATTCTAAGATATATACACTAACTGCTTTGTTACAGTTCAACCAGATACGCAACACCTTTTTATGTAGATAGAACACATTAATTTTTTGCTTACAATCCATGTATTTGATATCTTTTATGAAAATTTTATGTGGTGCATTTAGTTCTTCCTTGGAGGATCCATATAATAATAATAATAAAAAAAATGATTTATCAACTAATGATCATCTATATGTCAAAAACCTTTCAAAATGCGAGTTCATCATGTACTACTTTATGGAATGTTTGCTAAAGATTATTGAAAACTTAATTTTTGGATGTTTGGCTACAGAGTAAAGAAAACGTCTTAAAACGAACAAAAAATTTGTCAAATTAATACAAGCCTTAACACATGTTATGTGTGTAATTTTGATTAATTAATTACTTAATATTTTTTTAGTCTCTTTGTAATTTACATGATTAATTCTGCTGCCAATTAAGTGTTTGAAATCAAATCCAGGCCATTCTAAATGCACCCACACAATTTACCAACTACATCCACCTATCAAATTATTTCAATTTTACCCTTCATTTTTTTTTTGTGTCCGACCTGTGCAGGTCGAACACCATGCACACTTTAAATATATTTTTTTAACTGGGAAGAAGTTGAAGTCGCTATGGCAGCTTCTTCTTCTTTCCCGTTTATTTTATTTTATTTTTACTACAGGGTAGAATGGGAAGAGAGGGAGTGTAGTTAGAAAAACATTACGTGTATTTAGATTTACCCATAGTCCATAGATCCTCAAGGCTAGTTAAAAAAAAAATGAAATCCAAACACACATAATTTGGTGGCGTCAATTACTCAAAGGGAGGGGCTAAAGGGGCCCAATAATTTTCTTAACACACCCCTTATTCTACGCACACCCCAATTAAAAATACTAAAAATTTAACATTACTAAACATACTTCAATTACATACCTGTTATAAAAGTATAGAAACAATAGAGAGAATTTAGAGAGAATGAATTCTAAGGAATTCTCAGGAATGAATTTCATTAATAACTGAAGTCCTATTTATAGGAAAACTTCCGAATGGCACAATCGTAATTACATAATTTCATCAAGGGTATAATAGTCATTCACATATAATAATTACATCTTTTACCAAATTATTCCTCCACCAAATTATTCCTCCACCAAATTATTCTCAATTATTCATAACACTCCCCCTTGAATGACTATTAATACAAATGTCTTCTGGACTTGTTTGGAGAAAAACCCAGTGGGAAAAAAAAACTTCCAAACCTATTGCAGGATAGCTTGGAGTGGTTATATACTGCTTCATCAAAACATTGCTCCCCCTGATGTCTTCCAGCGGTATAGGAGTATTCATGTGCTGCCTCGTTAAAACCTTGTCAAGAAAACCCAGTGGGAAAAAACTTGATCGAAGGAAAAAGAGTACAGCTGCTCCGTTTGATTTCATATCTTGAGAACTGATATCTTTACTTCTGGTAAATGATTTCAATATCATCATCGTTTGGATCTAAAGCATTAGCTCCATTATAACTTGATCCAATAGATACACTGTATCAATTTCTCCTACCGTTCTCAATATACCATGAATATGCCTCGTTAAAACCTTATTAGGAAAAACCCAGTGGGAAAAACCCTAATGAAGGAAAAAGAGTACATTATTCATGTGAATACGCCTTTAAAGTTGCCTCATTAAAAACCTTGCTAGGAAAACCCAATGGGATAAAACCTCAGTCAAGGGAAAAAGAGTGCAATGCGTATTTTATACAAGTATGCTGCAAGCATTTCAAAATCTTTCATACATTTGTATGAGTATCATATACATTGGTTTTATACTCTTTGTTCATTTAGAGTGCATCAATTTTCTTACACAACTACAAAACATTCACCATGAACACATGTCTCAAAACACACAATTTAAAGCATATAAATTCATCATAAAAACATGTAAACATATAAGTAAACCTTCATAACTAACTAACACTTAAAATATATCATTTAACATTTAATACTCATTTAATATGTTATTTCATTCCCAGGGGCTTAGCTCCCCCTTTAGGGTACTTATAAACACGGGCTTAGCTCACCCGATCCTTTAATTTTCTTTTCGGTACTACATACACGATCGGTAATTTAACTTTCATGAGCATGCAACATATAATGACCACCATGCTTATCTTTAAACTTGAGCACGGTCATCATCATCTCATCATCTCATAAATCAAGGATTTCACATTCACCAGTTATCATCTTCAATATATCTCAATATTTTCATTATCATTGATCATATGTAGCGCTACATTTTCATATCGTGTCGACACATTTCAATTTCATTTCTTTCCCCATATCGACATAACTTATCGAGATATCTCATTATCAATCCTCTTGTAGGATTACACAATATAGTTATGTCTATATACTCTTCAAGAGCATATGCCTCCGTTATTAAGACCATCTTTTATAATTTGCTTTGATATATATGTTTGGGGAAATCTCATAATATCAACGCTTCTGGCGTGCTAACTTATCAAAGCATCTTAACTGATATATGTGATTGTTCATAGCATCTTTTATGCATCTTTGAACTTCAAGTTCATATTTTAATTGTGAGGATATAACATGATGCATTTCACATATCATTTTCAACCTTTAATACTCCCTCATGCTTGCTGAGAAAATTTAGAACACAAAAACTCATACAGTTGGTATGATTTTAATCATATATGTTCTCATCATTCAGCCTTAATATGGGAATTTAGACCGTTTGCATTCTATTCTCGATATCGGCAATTTATTTGAGGACTTTAAATAATTTGCCATATAATATCCCATTTGTATGCGCATACTCAATCCTTCAGGGATTTATTCAAGTATTGGGATATACATTTACTAGCTTTATCATTAAATCTGGAAATCATGCTCATACCGTGAGCAAATATTTCGTAAATTTCAAATTACGAATCATATACACATGTGACTATCTAGTGGATCCATATCATAATATCTAGTAGTCCACATGGAGGATGAGTGGGCCCATATTTCTCATCCTTTATTCCAGATATATTTGGGATTTATTTTCAATATTGGCTAGTAATGATTTCATCATTTATCGAGAACAATCATTGAAGAATTCCTTTAATTCTTCACTTGAAATATTGATTTCAATAATTATTTAAACCGGGATGGTCAATCCGGTTTTGCAAACGAGTATTATTGAACTTCTAGTTCAGTAAATTCTTATATTGATTTCACTAGTATCTGTATAGTGCTCAACATGATTTATCATAGAAACAATTCACCGACATATTCCATCATCTTTTGGTGACATTATTGTCTACTACTGTTCAAACAGAGTCTACTCATACGCATCACATCCGGCTATTATTTAATTACGAAATCGTAGCTCTTACGCTTTATTTAAAATCGGAGTCTTATTTCATACGCGTCGTATTATTCTATAAATAAATCATCAAAATTATTGCAAAATTCATCCTAACAAGGGTCTATACATTATAATGGATCATATGCTCTCAAATCTTCGAAAATACTATCTATCACTACCGATCAAAATCCTAAAAAGGATTTATCGATGTAGGCTGGAAAGATTAAGGATGCTAATGAATAAGGGTATCCCACAAGATATCCGATGCTTGATTGAAGCAAAGGTTCGATTATCTGGTGAGGTTTCAATTCCTTCTAAATTCATGCCTGGTATGGGTAAAAGTAGTTTTTCAAAGAAACGGAGAGCAAAAAGATTAGGAGGGTGCTACAAGTGTGCTCGGTGGACATGTGACACTCGATGTAAATCATGGGGTACTTGTCCGTAAATCGAGAAGATAAAATAACATTCATTAAGGATGGATTGAGTAAGGAGCCTTTGGATGATATTCAATGCTCTTAAGACACATCCTAGTGGACACGCATAAGGTGAGCTAATGGCCTTATGGGCCAAATTCAAAGATCAACAAACGTTGTGATCTTGAAAAACTTACTTTAGAAGATTACTGTTGTAAATTTAGTAGAAAATTTTAGTATAATAATTTTCTCATATTAATATAAGGAAGCTCGATGTAATAACGAAGATCAATGTTTTTCTTGTAATTGTAAATATTATTTTTCGATTTTAAGATATATATATGTATATATATATATATATATATTATTTTTCAATCACCGACAGGTATATGTCATTTCACTAAAATTTTTCTGCCAGTTTCTCTTTCATATTTGTCAAAAAGTAAATAGTACAATCAATTATTGGTTTGAAAATTTATCTTTAAATAGAGGGATTCATATATCTCTCATGTTCATACATTAAAAGTATAGTGTAAAAAGAGAGATAGGAGTAGAGATGGATATGGAGATTTTAGAATCATCTCATACAAGTCAGCTTTTACCTCGCCATATTAAAACCGTATGTATTCTTGGTGGATCTAAAGTGGTAGGCCATATCCAATATGTGGATATGGCAAACCGACTTGTAAAAGAGTTAGGGAGACAAGAAATCAATATACTATACGGAGGAACCAACAACAAACTTTTAGCTAGACTTATAATGGCCGCACAATCATGGGGAATAAGAGTTTCGAGTGTAATACCTTTCCATCTAGTTGGATCTAATACTCGAATTGGAGCCAGTTCTACCATGGGTCCAGCAGGGTTGGTGCTACAAGCGCAATCCATCCACAACTGCATGATGTATATGATGAATAATAGTGATGCTTTCATTGTCCTTCCAGCGCTACAACACCTTTGGAGGAAATATTCAATATAGCCTCGTTGCACGATGGAATTTTCATGTCAAACCAATAGGTTTGTTGAATATTAATAATTTCTTTGATGGCTTACTAGCGTTTCTAGATCAGGGTGTAAATAATAAGTTTATCTCTCATTCAGCGAGAAAAATACTTATTTCTGCTAGTACTGTTGATGAACTACTCATCAAATTTCATGCATATGTTCAAGAATCTGTGGAAGCCCAGGTCCGTCGGTCACAGACCACTGGTGTCAAGCGAAAAAGAAATTCGGATCCTTTAAATATTTCATTATGAATCCTAATGTTGATGGTGGCAGAGTTACGGAGTATTTATACTCTCGAGACGCATCCCTCATTTATGGATTCAGTATGTATATTCTTTTTACATTTCTATATTTTCGAGTGTTTAATGCCATCTTTTGATATTCTCAATATGTTCCACTTCGGCTGTTTTGTACTTCTTCTGGAGTAATAATAATATCATATTGGCTTTACTCAAATACAGAAATCTAGTGATTATGCTTCTTCAAGAGCATTTTATTCTCATATTAATACAATCTCATATCATCGATGAAATTACTTCATATAATCTCTCCATGCGATATATTTTCTTTGATTTATCAACATGGGACCTATTGAGCATTTTACTTTTATCTATTTATCCAATGGTAACTTCAAGTACCACTTACTCAATTTTCTCCATTAATATTCGGTATATATGGAGAAGTAATTTTATTCTCATCGTCTACTTCTTCGAGAGTAGGATTAGAATATTTGATCAACTACTTCTTCTAGAGTATGATTAGTTATAACCAATCGTGTAGTATTACTCACCACATTGGAAATATATGCGAAATCTAAAGTGCGTAAATTTAAATTGCAGAAATTAAATTTCCTCCAATAGGTGGTCGAACCTACCTTATGGGAATTATTGCAATAAATATGAATTTACGGAATTTAAATAGCAAGAATTAAATTGCATAATGTTTAACTACTTCTTCAGGAGTAGGATCTGCTTAGTAGAAGGTATTACCCATCACTTAGCATATAAAGTGCAGAAATATATAAAACCTTCCGTTTAGTGACGGTTGAATCCATCATCAAGTAGAAGGTATTGCAAAGAATTAAATTGCAAGAAATAAAGTGCGAGAATTAAATGTTGAACTGCTTACGGAGTGATTTGTTCTTCTAGAACAAATACTCATTACTTCTACAAGCGCACACTTATCCTTCTAGAATAAGTACATTATGTAATTGAACTCTTCGGGAGTTACATTAATATTTCGATCTTTTAACTCAAATGGACTTCAAGCCATTTTATATAATCAATGGATTTAGAATTTCTTCATGAATATTCTATCCATTTTTCACTGTCGTTAAAATTAGGTCGGTTTTACCCTAAAGGTAAAATTGTCCATTCCAATTCGCAAAGGTAAAATTGTCAAAAATATTTTATCAATGTTTTACGATTGAAAATTATCTCCTTTCTACTTCAATTTATCAATATCAAAATGTTCAAGGATTATTTTGTAACTTTTTCAAAAATTGGGGTACTTTTTTGTAAATTTTTGAAAGTTTACCTTATCAATATTAGTGTCAAATCGAAGCTCTCGTTAAATCGAGTATAATGGAGTCGAGAAAATTTGATTTTGATAACGTATACTCCTTATATCTCGAGAAAACGAATATTATAGTTTAATATATTATTATATTATAAAGTAATATAATTTATATATACCTTTTCCTTTGTCTTTGGTAGAAGTAATTGAACATGCACGTATTTCCTCCATTTGCCAATTCTTGAATTGCCCATAATGCAATAATCATCATTAAGCCAAAATATAATATTATTAAACTATAATTAAACACCAGAGATGAGAGAAAAGTTATGAATGTTGCGTGCTGAAGAAAGAGAACGGAGATCGTGAGAGAATAGGAAGAAGAATAATGGAGATCTCTCGAATGAAGATGATTTTGAGAGGAGAGAATCTTGATCCAGAGAATTGTTCTGTGAGCATAGTTTTAGAGACAATTAATCTGACTAATATTAAGGTTTCTGATACAGAGGTTCATCAATAGATGCAACTGTAGAGCATACTCCCTTCATATTACTCAAATGGCTAGAGACTCGTGCTGATAACGTGTTATAAAAGTATAGAAACAATAGAGAGAATTTAGAGAGAATGAATTCTAAGGAATTCTCAGGAATGAATTTCATTAATAACTGAAGCCCTATTTATAGGAAAACTTCGAATGGCACAATCGTAATTACATAATTTCATCAAGGGTATAATAGTCATTCACATATAATAATTACATCTTTTACTAAATTATTCCTCCACCAAATTATTCCTCCACCAAATTATTCCTCATAATTCATAACCACCAAATTATTCTCAATTATTCATAACAATACCTATTTTATACTCACTATCTAAGAAAGAGAAGGAAAAAAAAAAATGTGTTCACCACCCCACCTCACATTCTTATACATCATTTTCCCTCCTATTCTTCTTAACAATTTTCCCCACCCCACATTCTTATAGACCATTTTCCTTCACAGTGGAATATAGAAATGACATCTTTTGAACCAATATAAGTGGTCTCTAGCTTTTATTATCTCGGAAAATCTCATCTTACTTTATTTTTTGCTATCTCATTTCATGATTTTCACGATGCTTATTTGGGCCTGGTTGGATGAACAAACAAGTGCTTGTTCATCCAATCAAGGCTAACAGGCATTGCAAAAGTCATGAAATGGGGCCACAAAAAATGAAGCACAATGAGATTTTCCGAGATAATAAAGGCCAGAGACCATTTACATTGGTCAAGACCATGTCATTTCCATGATCTATTGTCAAGAAAAAACTAGTTTATAAGAATGTGGCGTGGGGAAAATGGTTAAGAAGAATAGGAGGAAAATAATGGATAAGAATGTGGGGTGGGGTGGACTGGGGTTTTTTTTTTTTAAATTATAAAATGTAAAAGATATTTTGGGTATTTGGCTTGAGGGCAGTTTATTCCAAAAAACTGCGGTGTGCTAAGTAAATTCCCGAGTGCCTTTGGTCCCTCCCTTGCTCAAAATTCAAATCAAGCGAAACCAATCCAATTCCACCGCCATCCCTTTCCTGAATTTCCAGGTAATTCTCCGTGTCAAAGAAAAACGCACACATATGTGGTGCTAATCAAGCATTGTGGAGCTACGAAGATGATCATCCAGCCAGATTGAAGAAATTAATCTAGGTACGGAAATCATTAGGATTAAAAAAAAAAAAAGAAAAAAACTGTGTGTGATTCTTTGTTTGTCTGCTTCGAGTTCTGAAATTGTTTACATCATATTTTTTATTTTTGGGCTTTGTTTTTATCTTAAATTTAAAGAAGTTGAAATGCAGCATTTAAGAAAATTAGCTGCGCATAGGAACTCGTTGTAAATGGAAAAATCATGTGATGATGCTTGAAACTCTCTATAAATGAAAAAAAAAACATGGTGATATTTGGGGGCGAGTTGATTGGTTCTAGGATACGAACCATTTTTCTGATTAAATTTATGAATTTCTCTAGGTTGAGAAGGATCTTAATTTTCTATATTGTACGTGCTTATGCAATCCAGACCTTAGTACATGCCCCAAAATATATTGCATAAATTTGAGAATAGGGAAATATAATGATGTTTTGGATAAAATTACAGGATTGAATATCAAGAATGCATGTATATTGTAACTGAAAGCTGGGTGTTGGTTTCCAGTATTTATAAGCTTATGAAACCAGATTTATAGGCCGAGTTCCCAATTTCATGTTATTGAAAATGTTTTCAACTGATTTTGTGATTAAAGATGCAATCATGTCCCATTAATTTTCCCTATCTCTGAGGTGGTTGAATTTGGTACTCAACCAGCTCAATCAAGTTGTGGAAAGTTAACATCTTCACTAAACAAAACAGAATTCAGCTTTTACGACAGCTCAAAACCCCACATTCAGCTCTCTTAAAACCCTAAGTTGCCTGCTCGTTTCTTCACTGCATCAACCGCTTTAATCTTCCTTTTGTATTGCCTCTGATCAACATTTTTCGAGCGCCAATCACTCGCCCAATTTCATACACTCACCTGAACCGACAGGAAGCAATCTCTTCCTTTATTATCGTCGGAGAATTTTATGGCTATGTTCTTCAATTAATCATTATTATGGCTTTCTTTGCAATTAACCATTATCAATTCTGAAAATATTCTTGAGAATTTTAATTTTATCCCCTGTTCAATTGAAGTGTAGTTACCAATTGCCTCAAAGTTATCTAATTACTTAATTCGAATCGATTCTCATTTGTGAAAATCATGGTATTCATATCTGACTTTAGGTTTTGATTTTGGTTTGACCTATCTGTCATTAAAATGATTGTTCCTTGAATTTCCTTTAAACTGTTATTTACGAAATGAATTTAAGAATGATAAATTTAAATGTCAGTTGTGACATACTGTATGAGAATGATGTGGTTGAAGGTATTTAACTTGGATTAGTTAAAGAGATTGTTAAGTTTTGGGCCTAAACCTAAATAAAGTCAAAACAAGTTTGTTAAAATAGTATTCTTGAACGTGGCTACTGCAATTAAAACAAGTTTTCAATATGGAAAAGTTATTGATACTTATTTGTATATTAAAACATGGTACACAGAACTGGTCCTGTTTGGAGGCAGGAGATGCACTTACTTGGCGCCCACTTGAAGGGGGTGAATTGTGTCAGTATTATGATGATGTATTTAACACTAATACGATTAAAATAAGTAACACAACATGATTTTTTTTCTTATTAAATAATAATTAGCTCTCCCTCCAAAAACATTACATTCCTATGCGGCAATCTGACAGTGCCTAAGAGCGTTTAATTTATATGTTGCCTCCAGTCATAAAAGTCACAATTTACAGGACTGGAATTGAGATGTGTATGCAAGAATACTTCTAATGTTTGCATATTTTCTGTTAACAAGTTAAGATATCGTGCATTCATGTGTGAAAGAATATTAATGGGCCGTCCTTGCGCACATTTCTTAGAGCTTGGTTAGTCAAGTGTACAACCGTTTCGTTTTTATTTTGCAGTTCAGTTATATTATTCCTGCTGTCAACCATTTGCAGGTTTTGGGGAACTCGTTGAAGTGATAGATACAAAGTGTCAAGTTTTCTCACTATAATGGCAAAATACTATGATGTTGATGATGTATTGGCAGAAGAAGAGGTGAATACTTGAATAGTAGCATATGTATGTATGTTTATTTGGGAGTGGTGGTGCTGATATCTGTATTGCATTGTATTTTTTACTCTTATGATTAGCTTGTTCCAGCTGTATTTCGACATGCTGCAAATAGTGTTGGCCTCTTTGACTCGAGTGATGATACAAATAAGGTATGTTTCAACTCCAAGGTTCCATTGTTTGGGTGAGGTTGTGGTCAGGTTACTAGATTAAATGCAATCTAAACTGGTATATCGTTCATTTTTCATTTTCAAGACTTCAACTAGTAATCACTGGTTGGTCCTTTTACATTTCAGGTTGAAGCTGGATCTCAAGAAGAACTACCCTTCTGGCTGGTCTGCGAGTTGTACTTGAGGCAACTTGTATCAATTAGGGTCCCACCATGTTTTGACAGAGAGTATGACTATATCTTATATTTATATGCTCATTTTTGTCTTTCATGAATAAACTGAACAAACAATTAAACAAAAGTGGGGACAACCAGTCTATACAGATGCAAAAATACCCGAATTTTATTCTACAAAAATGAGAAGGAATTTGAAGAAAATGTTATCTTGCTTCATGTGAGATGATGCAAGATGGAAAATGAAAAAGTAGTCCATTGAAAGAATCCAACTTAGAACATGCCACAACTTCCTCTACAACCAAAAAATTCTATTGCAAGTCCTTTAATTCAAAACTTTATTTACATTAGCGAGATACATGGTAAATTCGGTTTTATGCTCTTTCCCCATTTAGTCCTTTGGAATCTAGGATCCTAAATGTAGCCTTAAATGAAATGGCTTATTGAATTTTCCTCATGCCTTGGAAACTCAATCACCCAACTTGCATCTTTACGTTGGGATGGTTTTGGTTTGAGACTTGATTGTACGCTTGAATCCTTGATGATCTAGTCTAGGCTGAAAGGTGTTAAATTCTACCAAGAGTTTAGTTTATTTAGATTTATACTTGCATTTTTTCTATTTTAAGTATGTAATTCGTGTTTCATTTAGATTAGTATTGGCATGCACCCTCGTAAATAGAATGCTCATTTAGACTTACATGGCAAGAGAATTTGTGAGATTTGTTTGGCCAATGGAAAAGGACTTGCTTCGATACCTAATTGAAATAGAATGATTTAGACCAGCCAATTGACTAATCATCACCTAGTGAACTTGCAAGAAGACAAGAAGACTAGAGAAGAAAAGAGAGTATTAGAAGAGCCAATATAAAATCTAGGGTATATTCAATAATCAAAAATCAAAAGCCCTAAAACAAATAAATGAAACCTCTATTTATAAAGGCTTGCAACTATCGTAATCTAGTTAAAATACCAATGATCTCGTTGCGAGGTCCTCTCATGCGCATGTTGGTTTCTTCCTCAAAGATGGATATCTTTTCTAAGATAACAAATTATGCATTTCTCGTACTTTGCTTTCTGATTTCTTGTTTGGTAATTACATAGGGAGGTTTGGCTCCTCACTTTGGGGACACGATAAAATTTCTTTTGTATTGCCCTTATTGCCCATCCCTAAAATGTGACGTTGCTCGTGTTGTTAATTTTCGAACTTGTCAATTAAGGAAAAGCACATCGTCAAATGCTGGCATCGACACCTCACTTCCCATTCTTCATACTTGTAGGCGTGATTTTAGCATGAATTTTGTCTTGGGGTTGCCTATGATTGCTAGAAGTCATGATTCCATTTTTTATAGTCGATAAGTTTTGTCTCCGAAAGATACACAGAATGTTGCTTTAAGTAATGATCATTACAAAACGGAAGTTGATTCGCCCCGTAGGCATGAGGGTGGTTTTTGATGTTGTAGATCTACATCATTACTGAGGCACGTTCGAGCCTCCAATTTTGGCATCTTCTATATCTTGAGGTCATGTTAATCACCTGTCCCTAGAGCTCCAGATATTATCAGATTGGTTCTTCAAAAAATGGAGGTTTTCGCAAATTTATTGTCATATGGAAGGGACGGGCTGTTCGGTGGTGCTACTGGATAACAAAAGAAAAGTTGTAATAGTTAGATTATGCATGTTCAAACCCAAACTCCCCAGAGTCGAGCAACTTTAAGCAGAAAGAAATGATGCAACATTGAAAGTCTATTCTAGGCAGAAAAGAGTTGATTATCCTAAGAGTTCAGTTTATTTAGATTTATATTCCTAATTATTCTATTTTTACTTGGTTCTGAATTCCTAATTCAGTAAGATTAGGATTTCTACAAATCCTTAGGGATAATGTCTATTTATTTGTTGTTTGGCTTCCCTGATTCTCTCTGTTTCTCTTCTTCTTGCTAATTCGCTAGTGATTGTTAGTTTATTTGCAAGTTTAGCGCATGTTAGTGTATGTGTAAAAATGGATTTTTATAGATTTTTGATATGATATAGGAGAGAGAATGAGTGGAGTTGAATTGTGGAGATTTGTGTAGTATAGGTAAGTCCCACGAGATATGTGGATGTGAAATAGGAGAGAGAATGAGTAGAGTTGAAAAGAATATATAAAAATTTGTTAAAATACATACACTAACATGCGCATCATTCTACATAATTTGACCATTGTCTTGTTTCTGATTCCATAACATACCATGAGACACTAGCGATTGATGGTTTACTTTTCATTGCGAATGTGCTCCCGCAAACAAGTTGGTAGGAGAACATGCCAACAAGGTAACGTGGGGCTCTCATAGGGCGCCACGTCATCATCCTTTTAAAAAAAAAAAAAAATTTAGTATCTATGTTAAGTGAGATAAATAATACATAAATGCCCCTTGATGGTGGGGGGCTTGTGTGGGCCCCACGATTTTTCCCCAAAAAATGGGGATGTTGGCATGTTTTCTTGCCAACACTGTTGGCAAGAGATCTTGACTGTACTTTTCATTTAGCGCAAAAGAATTTAAGGAAATCTATATGTGAGCAGCGAGGTTACTTACTTTGAATTTTAACAATATATATGTGCTGAATTTCACAGGAAAATTACTAGTTTGCAAGTTTATCTCCTTGAATATCCTGTTCGTGGGTTGATTTGTTGATTATTTTCTTGTTCATCCAATTTTTTTTTCCCAGATCCAAAACACGGGAGGAAATAGGGGCTGATGCTGCACACGTGGATCTCAGGAGTAGATGTCCATATTTCTATGAATTAGGATGCAAAATTGCACCACTGTGAGGTTATTTATTTATTTAATTTTTTATTTTTTCCCACTTCGGATATCTTAAATGCCGAGGTGTCTCCTCTAGTCATTGAATCACCTCTGGCATTTTGAATGTTTTATAACTTTGTTAATTGAAATAATTGTGTGATATGTACATAATTTTAACGTATGAGTCTTTTTTTTTTAATGTCCAAAAAATTCAACAGTATCGATGACAAAACCATGGGGCCATTCCTCCTTGTTGCATTTGGGATCAGATACAAAGAAGTGCTGATCAAGGCGCACACATTGACGTTAGCTACTGCTCCCAAATACTTGACACTTCTAACCAATGAAGAAGCTAAATGTAAGTATTGATTTACTTGCCGCTTGTCTGCATAAAATGACTTCGTGTTTGTAACAAAATTCAATTTCATGGTTGTTAATTCACTTTTAAGTGTACGAGGCTGGTCGGTCTTCAATAGCTGCATTTAAAAAGTGGCGGACGGGTGGACCCCGCCTTCAGATGGCCCCTCTTCTTGGGAGAAAGAGGAAACCAACAGGATAGAGGTAGAGATGACTTACATTCTCATCTGGCAAACTAATGGTGTAGCTTGTTGAGTTATTAGATTCACTCGTATGTAGTTGTGGGACAGACAACCATATTGCTAAATATGGTTCATTCTAGGAGAATTTTTGTGAAAGACTTTCATTTGCTAAATTATTTCCTTTATGTGGCAAGGATAGTTTTGTATTTCCTCCATTCCAATTGTAATTTATTTTCCTTGTTGAAATGTATTCAACATACTCTTTTCATAATATATCCCAATTCATACTAATGGCTAAACGCATTGCTAAGTCTTTGTATTGAAAAGTCGATGTTGATGTAGTACATGATTGTTAGAGCATCTCCAATGACTCTTATAAAACAGGAGTTATGTCATTAATTGAGAATATATTAATAAAGATCATCTTCAACGGTATATTACATGTATAATGTGGGATTGACATGGCAAGATTCAAAATTTGGCAATGGCAAGGATAATGTCCAAATCCGAAAAGAGTGTTAGACATGTTGCATCATTATAAATATTTAATTACTTATTTAAATATAATCCTCTCTCCTTCTTTTCATTTTCGTTCTTAATTTTTAAAAAATTAATATATTACACGTAACCACCAGTAATAGAATATTAATAACATTATTGGAGATCACTTTCATAACAATGCCAGTTTTTAGAAACTAAAATAAAAGACTTTTCAATTAGCAAGTCAAGTAGAACGAAATCAACATTGTTCATAATCGTTGGAGATGCTCTTAAGGGACCCCAAATGAAACATTTAGTATTCAAGACGGAGTTTTGTCCATTATTTGATTATGAAGGGAGGGAATGCATTGAAATAAAGATTTAAAATGTATGCAAAAGCGTGACCTTAAGACTTAAAAGCTATGAGAGATACTCCTAGAGTCACAATTAAAGGTTTGGGTCTTGGAAAATTTACCGGTTTCTGCATTTCTTGCCTTTAGATCTAGCTTTCTGTGATGAATTTCGAACTCTTTTTTCATACCTAATCACAAAAGAAAGCAACTCACTATGAGATCAATCTAAATTGCGACATGCCCACATACTATAGAACAGAAAATAGAACAATTCTTGATGCCCAAATAATCTTTGTTTTGAAGGCAACACTTCGCCAATGTGGACTAAGTAGAACCTTGAACATGCCCACAAAAAGTTTCTTATAGATCAATGAAAATCGAACTCCTAAAGAAAACTACCATGGAAGAATTATCATCACTGGATAGATATTCCATTTAATTAAGTTATATATACATGCATTGGAAATGGAGATTACAAAATGTGTAGCTTAAAATCATCTTCGTAGAATGTTTGAATGTGTTTCCACCTACTCTCTCGATTCCTATCTTCTTTGCTATTCCATCCAATCATAAGAGCACATTTGCATAATTAATCAACTATATGTGTTGTTTTCTGATAAGTGCTAGAAAAGCACTTAAATAACTCTTCTATTTTATGTATTTGTGTGTTTTATTAGTGTTATATGTTCCGTTTTATGTGTTTTTCCTTTATTGTGGTGTTTAGGGTCACAAAGAATCAAAAGGAGTCAAAAAGGATGAAAATCGAATGAAAACGGAAACTCGGGACCAAAATGCAAGCGAATCAAAGATGGAGGACCTCCGATGTAATTTTATAAAAAGTTGTTTTTACAATTTTTATTGTGCCAAAGTCGAAGAACATCAAAAGAGGATTCCCAAACTTTTTCCGGATCTCAAATCGGAGTTTCCTAGTGAAAGTTATGGCCATTTGAAGAAAACGGACTAAAATCGTTAAAGCCAAAACTGTGGGGACCAAAGTGCAACTTTTCAAAAGTATGGGGACCAAAGTGAATCTTTTCACAAAGTTGGAGGACCAAAATGCAATTTGTCAAGGACCAAAATGAACAACATTCAAAAGTTTAGGGACTTGGTGTGCAATTTATGGGTGACTCAGGTGACTCGAGTCACCGCCGCACGTGATCAAGTCAGCGCCGCAAGTGACTCGAGTCACGTCCGATCATGCTCGATCGCCGCAAGTGATCGAGTCACGCCAGAATCCCCCCTGGTCCTCTCGTTCGGCGCGGATGACTAGGCGAATCGCGTGACTCGAGTCGTTGTGCGGCGACTCAGTCACGCCGACGCCATCGCAGATTTTGACCAAAGATACTCCACCTACCATAAAGCGTGTTTTTGGTATTTTCTTGACTTCTTAGAGATAAAACAACTTGAAGACACCACAATAGACTCATGAAAGAAGACTTTTATGATTTTTAATATTTTTGGTGTAATATTTTGCCTATAAATAGAGGCATTTCAAGCTTGAATCACACAACTTGTAGAGAGAATTAGCTTGTGATTCTCTCCAACTTTCTCCTCAATAAATTTCTCTTCATCATTTGTTCTTATTTGTAGCTTGAAAGCTCTTAGTTTTTCATATTCCGGCGGAAGTAAGAACCTAAATATAGGTTCGAAAAATCAATCGACGATACTTCGGCCGTGAATATGATTAACGGAGTATTTCTTCTCTAGTTTCTTTCCTTATTTTATTTTTTATATTTGAGAAAGATAATCTATCATATATTGCAGAGGTGATACACATGTTACGCTGTTATAAGTATTTAACCCGCATATATGAGTAGTTAGACTTCTCTATCTAGTTCGAGGGGGACGTTGTGTTCAATTATCATGTTGTTATCTTTTCTAACTCTTTGCTAACGTTTTATCTATTTCTCTACTTCAATTTGTTGATTTGTTATGCTTTTAAACCCGTTTTGAATTTATGTGATTATTGCATTCACTTTGGCCAATTGAATCAATTAATCTTTAAGTTCAAGTTATGTGCTAGGATTGGAACTTTTGATCCGTAATTGTCACTAGATTCCAATCCACAGTAGCAAACGAATGTCGTGCATATTTGTTAATAAATCAACTTAGATGTATTAATTCAAGTTTGTGAAATTGATCATCTAATTCAACTCATTCTTCTTGTTCATTTCACACTAGCGTTGCATTAAATCCTAACAACTTGCTTAGGATTATCCAATAGCTAGACGTTAAGTTAAAGAACTCACTTTAATTTAATACACTTAAGGAAGAATTCGTTAATCAGAGTTTCTTGGTTAATTGAGAGTTGATAAATTGAAGAAGGAATAGTAACACGTTGCATGGGAAAGATAAATATAAGTTGTTGACACAACCGAACCCGAGAACTAGATATTTTGTACAATTGTTTCAATCTTTTATTTTGACGTTCGATTTTCTATTTTCATTCAAATATCACAAAACCCCACTTTTTCTAAATTAATTGATAAAAACAACTAGATCAAACACCGTTCCTCTTGGGTTCGACTCTTACTTACCACTTCTACATTAATTTGTAGTTTTGAAACCGAGTAAGGAAATAAAATAAATTTTGGCGTACTGCGACAACACGCCCAAGTTTTTGGCGCCGCTGCCGGGGAACGGTGAACCAATTTAGTTGTTTTTATTAGTTAACTTTAAAAAAAAAAAAAAATTTAGTCGAGCTAACGACTTTAAACAAAAGCGCTTCTTGGGAGGCAACCCAAGCATTTTTCTTTTAATATTTGTATTTTTTTAATTTTTAATTTGTTTACTTTTCATCTAACGTATTAAGGAAGATATTGCTTTATTACTGTAGGAGGACGATATTTCGAGACTCAATTATTTGGGAAGAGACATGATGGCCCATAAATCGGTGATTAGCGAGAATTACGGATAATGGGCAGAGTTAATTATTGATAAATGACAAATCCGTCAAACGCGTTTTCTCGGATGCCCACTCCAACGTACTCTTTACAGCACACTCTGCATGCACGATTGTCGGTTGAAACAGTGCCCAGTTTGACTATAAATCAAAGATCGTTCTCCACTCGAAATCACAACCATAATCTTAAGTCTCAGTGAGTACTTCTTTCTAGCAGTGATTAGGTAATTTCTTTCTTCTTCACCGTCTTCTTCTTCCTTCTATTTATTTCGTTTTTCTTATAGTATGGACGTGTGTGATATTTTTGTATATATATGTCTGTTCTTAATATTAATTGATTATGTAATTCAAATTTTCTTATTTTTTTTCCTTCTTCAATATCTTTGAAAATATGGAAGAGTGTGATAATCTACTATGCTTATTGATTTTGATGGTTTTAATCTTATTACTCCAGTGTTTCTTTTTCTTTCGTGTGTTACGTAACTAAAAAAAAAAAAAAATTTATAGTCGAGCCAACGATTATAAACAAAGGCGCTACTTAGGAGGCAACCTAAGCACTCTCTTTTCTTCTACTTCTTCAAAACTCTTGCATTTTTAATGGATACCAAACTTTCCAAAATCCACAAGTATTATCCGTCACTGCCTTTGAATGCTTTGAAAGAGATTTATTATTTTAGAGTAGGACGGTTAAAAATTTTGATGGAAAAGGAAATGCCTGAGGACATTCGTTGGTTGATTGAAGCAAAGGTCCGATTAGGAGGTGAAATGCCAGCTTTAAGTACTAAATATGCACCAGGGTTAGGCAAAAGGAATTTTTCCAAGAAACGAAGGGCAAAAAGAATGAATGTGTGCTATAAATGTGCTAGATGGCCTTATAAATGCACTCGATGGACCTGCAACTCAGGTAACCGTTCCATTGGATTTGTGTCCACGAATCGAGAAGATAAAATACATTTCATTAAGGATGGCATGAGTAAGGAGTTTTTGGATGATATCCATCAAACTCTTGAGACGCATTCTAGTGGAATGGTGCAAATCGAACTTCTCAATTTGTGGAGTGAATTCAAAAAGGAACGAGAACGATATAGTCTTGGGAATCTGACTTTAAAGACCTCGTTTGCAGTCTATAAGAAAAGCGGATGGGAAGCCTATCCCCGACTCATAGAAGGCGTTTAAGCCGTTTACGGGCGTAAAACCAGAGAGGAAGATGTGAGCCACAATCACAACTACGTGTACATATTGTTATTTTTAATTGTTTTTTTGTGTTCTTGTGTCAGTTTTTAGTGCAAAGTTGACAACCTATGGCAGCTACTACTTCTCTGAATCGGGAGTTCAAAGAGGAAATTGACAACCATAAGTCTTTTGGTGGAATCAATATGGGAAAACCGACACTTCTCTCACCAAAGAGTCACAGTGGAACATTCCTTGGAAATCAAAAGTATAAGCTAGTCTACGGAGGAGGTTGTCGTGGTGATAGGATGTGCAATCTGGTCGATATATATGTACGAGGTCTACGATGGTGGCGTTATTGTACCACCTTTAAAGCAAAGCGTATGGTAAGACCATTGGTTTTGAGGTACATGCTAGATCATTGTTTGAACAGCTTAACACTAATGATAATGTATTCGGATGCTTTCATTGCAATACCAGGGGGTTTCAAACTCTGGAACAAATCTTTTGCATAATTTCTTGGGCGAGATGAGATTACACTCTAAACCAATTGGTCTTTTAAACATTGACAACCATTTTGACGGTTTATTGGCATTTCTCGGATTTTTAGCTCATCAAAAGTTGATTTCTCCTAATACTTTGAAAATGATTTTTATTACACCATCAATTGAGGAATTCTTTGGAGAAATTAGAAACTTATGTACCACAAATGCATATAGAAGTGCACATCATCAATTGGCCGAGGAATTAAGCAAAAGGAACAGAGATCCGAATGGATTGGATTTAGAGTTAAGGTTATGAATATGGAATAGCTAACTTCAGATGGTAGAATACGGAGTTTAACTCTGGAAACACATCTGTGTTACGCTTTGGAATAAACAAAAAAAAAAACAAAAAAAAAAAGAAAAGAAAAAAAAAGAAAAAAAACACTTTGGATACTGGTTTATGTATCCCACCCAAAGGCGTTAAACTGGTCTTTTTCAGTAGACCTTAAAGAACTGTATTCTTTTCTATTAACCTTCTTCTTTCAAGTCTTTTGCAGATACCTCATAGTGCACTGAATTTTCATTTCTTTCTATGGCATCCCCTCTACGTATTGTTGCTCTTCTACAAGATCATCCCGATCTATTCGCAAACGACGTGCTATGCGCCTTAAAAGTTGCTTTAAATGTGGAAAGCTATTAGAGGGACCTCATTGTACTCGAAATCAAACTTATTCACAATATAGACATGTTGTTTTCTTCAAGGATGGACCGATTAGGTGCGGGGCGAAAAAGTCTATCGGGAGAAGCTTGACCCATTTCATGTCGGTGTGAGAGAGTTTGATAATTTGTTGGAACAACGACAACGTCTGTTGGAAACCAAACTTCGATGGCCTAACCATTGAGCAAAGAACTTTTGAGCGTGATCATTAGCACCCATCGAAGATGTAAAACTACGTCTCATTCATTTGAGAAGTGTCTGAGTTGGACGTTCTGCTCTAAACGTTCTCCCATTTGTTGGTTCTTGTGGGGTTGTTCTTTATTGAATGGTAAACATGCCTATGTGTCATGTGGCGATATGGAGGACCTTTTCATTAAGGTTGGTTTTCAAACTGTTTTGTAGAGAGTATGCTGATTCAGATAGTTTCCATGCGGATCAGACTTGATGGAATCATATCATTAATTTGATGTGAATACTACTGCAAGATGTTCAGAGGGTTGTCAACTCCCAAAGTCGCTTTGTATATATTTCTCTTCTTCATTGAAAAAAAAAAGAAAAAAAAAATTCAGTTGTTGTTTTTCTTGTTCTGTAAATATATTGATTGCAGGTCTGTTACTCTTGGATTGTTGACCTGTTCCTACGAAGCGCTACATTGTGCAACCACCATCCCCACTCGGCACGACTCATGGCTTACCATAGGGGAGTTTCCATTTCTTCTCTTTTACATGGTATTTATATTTCTACATTGGGGACAATGTAGAATTTAAGTGTGGGGGAGTGACATATTGTGATCTGCTTATGATTTTTTTTTGTGTTTACAATTTTGCATGAGATAGCAACTTTTGAATATGATTGAGCTTAATTTGTGTGACTTAGCTGAAACTACAAGATCTCGAAAAAAAAATGTGTTCTGTTCTTCTCCAAGCACAGCTGGCAAATTTATCTCGAGCACATTTATAGGTAATTTACTATCATTCTGGAACACAAATTGAAGGTTGAAAATGTTGATTTTTTTTTAACTTTCTAGACCATAGTAAACTAACTTTTTTCTTTTCTTTTTTCTATCCATTCGTCCTGCTCAAAGTAACTTGGAAACATCAATTGTTAGCAAGGCGGAGTTATAATCGCATGGTATCTGTTTTTTGTGAATGTGTCTTTCATTGACAGAGTTTAAAAAGTTTGGAAAAAGCATTGACCTATGCTGAGAATGAATTTTACTTTTATGTTCGAAATAAGGAGAGGGACCAAAGGAAAGAGCTACCTACCTCAGAGTGTGAAGCCGTCACCTCGAATGGGTGAAGAAGGCTGCCTCCAATGAAAGGGGTAGTGTGAAAGCTACCTGTGGGGTAAAAGTTGAAAAGAAAATTGCAAAACTCCTCTTCTTCTTCAAAAAAATAAAAATAAAAATAAAAAAATAAAAAAAAGAAAAAAAAAGAAAATCGCAAGAAATGTGATAGTTACCCAAGTGTGAAGTTTGATAAATAAATTCTCTCAGTGGTTTGAAGTGCCCAAATCTAAACACTCTTTAAATTGAAGACATATTTGCGATAAAACACCTGCCACGCCCTTTTTTTTTTCTTTGCAGTGCTAACGGTTGATGATTTTTGGTGAACTGAGCAATTTTTAGGATCCATGGGAATCATTGTAAAATAAGAGTGGAATCACGAGAGATGAAAGGAAATATTTGACCACTTCGGGTCAGGATTTGGATAGAACATCGTAAGCTTTCATTTGGTTCGATTAGTGATGGGATGATAACCTTAAATGCACACACTCACAAGCCATTGTGTATTTGAGAAGAAGTGAAATTTTCATGGTTCGGAGAATGTTGATTAAGCAAGTCACTATCTGTAGAAGGATTTCAATGTTTAAAGTTGTTTATCTCATGTAAAATCATTGTGTTGTTTTGTGTCGTATGGTTGTTGTTCGAGGGCGAACAACAGTCAAAGTGTGGGGGAGTTTGATAAGTGCTAGAAAAGCACTTAAATAACTCTTCTATTTTATGTATTTGTGTGTTTTATTAGTGTTATATGTTCCGTTTTATGTGTTTTTCCTTTATTGTGGTGTTTAGGGTCACAAAGAATCAAAAGGAGTCAAAAATGATGAAAATCGAATGAAAACGGAAACTCGGGACCAAAATGCAAGCGAATCAAAGATGGAGGACCTCCGATGTAATTTTATGAAAAGTTGTTTTTACAATTTTTCTTGTGCCAACGTCGAAGAACATCAAAAGAGGATTCCCAAATTTTTTCCGGATCTCAAATCGGAGTTTCCTAGTGAAAGTTATGGCCATTTGAAGAAAAAGGACTAAAAGCGTCAAAACCAAAACTGTTGGGGACCAAAGTGCAACTTTTCAAAAGTATGGGGACCAAAGTGAATCTTTTCAAAAAGTTGGAGGACCAAAATGCAATTTGTCAAGGACCAAAATGAACAACATTCAAAAGTTGAGGGACTTGGTGTGCAATTTATGGGTGACTCAGGTGACTCGAGTCACCGCGACGTGATCAGTCGCGCCGCAAGTGACTCGAGTCACGTCCGATCATGCTTTCGATCATCGCCGCAAGTGATCGAGTCACGCCAGAACCGTCCCTGGTCTCTCGTTCGTAGCGTGACTAGGCCGAATCGGCGTGACTGAGTCGATCTTGTGGCGCTCGAGTCACGCGACGCCAGCAGATTTTGACCAACAGACTCCACCTACCATAAAACGTGTTTTTGGTATTTTTGACTTCTGTAGATAAAACAACCTGAAGACACCACAATAGACTCATGAAAGAAGACTTTTATGATTTTTAATATTTTTGGTGTAATATTTTGCCTATAAATAGAGGCATTTCCAAGCTCAATCACACAACTTGTAGAGAGAATTAGCTTGTGATTCTCTCCAACTTTCTCCTCAATAAATTTCTCTTCATCATTTGTTCTTATTTGTAGCTTGAAAGCTCTTAGTTTTTCATATTCATAAGTAAGAACCTAAATATAGGTTCGAAAAATCAATCGACGATACTTCGCCGTGAATATGATTAACGGAGTATTTCTTCTCTAGTTTCTTTCCTTATTTTATTTTTTATATTTGAGAAAGATAATCTATCATATATTGCAGAGGTGATACACGGCGGTTACGCCGTTATAAGTATTTAACCCGCATATATGAGTAGTTAGACTTCTCTATCTAGTTCGAGGGGACGTTGTGTTCAATTATCATGTTGTTATCTTTTCTAACTCTTTGCTAACGCTTTATCTATTCCTCTACTTCAATTTGTTGATTTGTTATGCTTTTAAACCCGTTTTGAATTTATGTGATTATTGCATTCACTTTGGCCAATTGAATCAATTAATCTTTAAGTTCAAGTTATGTGCTAGGATTGGAACTTTTGATCCGTAATTGTCACTAGATTCCAATCCACAGTAGCAAACGAATGTCGTGCATATTTGTTAATAAATCAACTTAGATGTATTAATTCAAGTTTGTGAAATTGATCATCTAATTCAACTCATTCTTCTTGTTCATTTCACACTAGCGTTGCATTAAATCCTAACAACTTGTTTAGGATTATCCAATAGCTAGACGTTAAGTTAAAGAACTCACTTTAATTTAATACACTTAAGGAAGAATTCGTTAATCAGAGTTTCTTGGTTAATTGAGAGTTGATAAATTGAAGAAGGAATAGTAACACGTTGCATGGGAAAGATAAATATAAGTTGTTGACACAACCGAACCCGAGAACTAGATATTTTGTACAATTGTTTTATTTCAATCTTTTATTTTGACGTTCGATTTTCTATTTTCATTCAAATATCACAAAACCCCCCTTTTTCTAAATTAATTGATAAAAACAACTAGATCAAACACCGTTCCTCTTGGGTTCGACCCTTACTTACCACTTCTACATTAATTTGTAGTTTTGAAACCGAGTAAGGAAATAAAATAAATTTTGGCGTACTGCGACAACACGCCCATATTCATTAGACTAGACAGCTAAGGAAACAAGAATCGAGACAATAAGTGATGTCGAGTATGATGGCCCAACTAGACTAGACACGGAATCAAACACTTTGTTGGCAGATGTAGCCCCTGACATATCCTATTATAGATTGCTCGGTTTTCCCTGTGCCATGTACTAAACAAGAATTTTCACTGCACTCAGAAAAATCTACAATTTGTTGCAAAATTATGCAAGTACTTTTATCATCGCTCAGAGCAGAATTAATATTGGGTGGAAAAACCTAAATTTGGGTTTTTTCACCCAACAAACCCAAATAATGTATCATTTTCGAGAGTGTAAAAATCCAAACTTGGGGGCTATTCTCTAAAGTTGGGGCCAAATTTGGCCCCAACTTTAGATAATAGCCCCTCCCCCAAAATGCCCACAAAATTTTCTCTTCCCTTTTTTTTTTTTTTTTTTTTTGGTTTATAACAAAAATGTGTATTGATGTGTATTCAAGAAAATAAAAAAGAAAATCAAAAAATTCAAACATATTTTTTGGAGTGTGCCCAAATTTTTCACATAGTTTTTCCCCTCAACACTATTTCAGATCGAATAGGTTTTTTCCCCATAGATTTTTCCCTTTGGCTTTTTCCCCTAGGCTTTTTCTCCCAACATTAATATTTGCTCTACTACCTAGAAACACAAACAAAACAACTAAATACTCGTAACACACGTTCCTATTGGACTAAAATTTCAATTCAACTCCACAATCAAACTAGCACTAAAATCAGTCATTCTTTTATACCTCGCCTTTTAAATAGTAGAGTTTGAATCTCCTCTAATGGGAGCGAAAACATATTAAAAATTATGACAATCAAACAAAATAGTTAAAACATTAGTATACAAGAATCAAGAATATCATTGTCCTAAAGTTGTGTGGCCTTCTTTTCGTGCTGGTATTGTCGACAAAACCGTCAACAAGGCTCTAAGATAAAATCTTTATAGCTCTTAATCGTCTCGATATCGATGAACATTACCACAGAGACAAAGAACGAGACGAATTGAAGTGTAAAGTATACAAAATAGTTTCTCTGCAGGTTGCGTCAAAACAAAGAAAATGTCACCTTTTTAAAATTGTAGAATTCATCTCCCACATCAATGATCGAATTATTCTTATATGAATTATTACATATGGAGTACTAACATAGTCTATAGTAGTACGTTGACATCTCAATAAGTGGGTAAGAGACCACATGAAGGATACGTAAACAATGATTATCTGGAAATGTATCAAATTGACATTTTTGAGTGATACAGTACGTCAACATGAAAGTTATTTCTTTGATGATGAAAAAGGGCTTAAATGATAAATACATAGACACCACGTAATCACCTAATAAACTAAAGAGGTGAAATAACACCCTAAAATATACTGATCAATTCAACTAAGATCAAATATATAGAAGTCGATATATTTATTTATTAATTTCCACAAATGTTGCCATCATCAATTCATTACGTTGGAGATGCTTTTAGAAGTATCCTTGGACAACCACTGTTTTGCAATTAAGAGAACTCAACTTTCTATCAGGGACGAATCCAGGATAAATGTTTAGCTTGAACGGTGTTGACCATTGACTATTGACCATTAATTGACTGTTGACTGTCAACAACAGTTGACGTTTATCGTAAATTAGAACCAGTAGATTGAGCCTTTTGTTTTGGTTGAAAAAACGTTCCATAATGTATAAATGAAAAGAAATGGGAGAAATCACATGTCAACCCACAATTAATCACAACTGTTAGTTCAATTTCGTTACTAAATTAACTAGGTAAATGCTAAATAAAAAATTAACATACAATCATTACTAAACTAAATTAATTAAATAAACCCAAAATACAAGAATACACTATATATTATCGCAATTATTGAATCAATTATTCCATTTTAACACTAAACTAAACTAATTAAATTAAAAATAATAAACTAAGCCCTAAATCAAAAAATAACCAATAAGCTAAACTAATTAAACCAAACCCTATATGACAAAATTCAAGCCTAAGTCAAAAACTAAATTAAATCTAATTAGTAATTATTTTCATCTTTCCGCAATCAAATTAGAAGAATCCCAATAAAAATAAACAAAATAGAATTCAAGACTAAAAAGACTAAACTCTCAAACTCAAAGAATAAAAAAGAAAAAACTAACAACTATAATTTTTGGGTAACGGGTTAATTAACTTTTTGGGTTAATTTTTGTTGCAATTGGGCCCATAACTAATTATGACAACGAAAAGCTAACGCCCAACTGACAATAAGCAACCAAAAAGCCCAAGTAATAAGCAACCAAAAAGCCCAAGTATTCATCATCTTCTTCACAGAGATGGCTTGACTGCTGCAAACACGAGAAAATTTCAGAGCCAACGTAAGAAATTTGCAAATTTAATTTCCGGTGAAGCAGGCGACGAACGATTAACCCAAGGGTCCTGACGAATCCAGCACGAGCGACCGCGCCGGCTCGCTGTATGCTAGATCCATCCCTGCTTTCTATTTGCTTTCTGTAACATTAATTAGTAATGGCTTTGCTTAATTTTTGAATTAGAGCACCAAATGCATGGGAAATGTTTTTTTTTTTTTTTTTGGAATAAATGCATGGGAAATGTTGTTGACACTTGAGCTGCTCTACTTTGAATACTCATTAGTACAGAAATAAAATTGAATAGTTTATATTCTATTGGAATTAATATTGACAAATTATAATATTAAAGTTAATTAATTTAACATGTTAAACACTATGGGAAACTGAACCTTTAGGAACAGCTTATCGCTCCTATAGCCTTTCGCTTGTAGACTTTTAGTGACAATATAAGAGTATATCGCCCCTAAAGATCTATAAGTACGAGGTTTTAGGGTGACAAATCGCCCCTAAAGGTTTTACTTCCGGTAGTGATAATTTTTTGCAAAAATAAGCAACAACGAAACACAAATTGAAATTTACAAAATATATTTATGTCACAAACCCAGGAAATGTAAAATTTTGACTCTATTTTTCACCAAAAATTGCTATCTATATAATTTTTAGTTTTAACAAAATAAATAAAATTTTCGTATCAATTCATATAATTCTAAAGTAAAAGTATGTCACAAATTATAAAGCATTTAATTTCAATATAAAAGTAACGTATAATGGCATAGTCACTTACGTACATCAATTTAAATTTTATATGATATGTAGTATGAAATATGAGGCAATATACAAAAATCAACTTTTTTCCCCATCAAAAAGATGCAATTTCTCAATAAATTAAGTGTAGCCGAATTAAAGCCTACATTCATTTTAACTATTTTGTATCTACAAATTATTTCCTGCTATTTAGTTAAAAATCAAACAATAATATCAACCACACACATTTTTATTATATATATATATATATATATATATATATATATATCATTGCTTCCAACCATTATAAATCTTTGTTTGATCCTTGTTTCATTACTTCTTTTTGCGTTTTGTCTACCAAATCAAGTTTAATAGCCATACAATACAATGTCCACCGTAACGGGTATTGTTCCAAGTTTCATCTTTCTAGTTATATGTGTGACCATGCTCGTGCTTTCATCCTATTAAGTTATATTTTTAGTGTCTTAATTATCGTATTTCTATAATGTTTTATTATATTTTTTTATATATTTTTACTGGTTATTATTTACTTTTTGTGTTAGGAGTTACAAAGAGGTAAAAACGATAAAAAATCGTATTTCTTGGAGATGAAAGATATCATGGCAATGCTACGCATTCTCTCCTCGTATTTGCATCTCCGGATGATTACTTGTGGGAACATTTGGTAGTGAAAGCATGGACTAGTGGGAGACAAAAGAGAAAGAAAAGGGAAACGTTATGATTGCCATCATGAAAGAACACAATCATCACATTTCTTTTTCCTTTGTTGACTAACATTTGGGCACATGGAAGAGTTGAAAGTGGAGTCCGTATAAAAATGCAAGGCCATGTTATGAGGAAGGGACGGAGAGGAAGTGTATGCAATTTTCTTACAGAAAGAAAAAGATAAGAGAATTAGAGAGAGTTCATGCAGAAGGATTTACACTCATATACTGAAATTTACATATGCATTACGAGAGTGAAAACAAAACTCAAATTATAGAGAGTTTATAGAAATACATAGTTTTCAAGGAGGAAGTGCAATTGGAGGCAGTTGAAGAAGAACGGAAAGGAGAAAATACCAAAGGAAAGACACGCCAACTCTTTGAAATCCGGTTATGTATTTCTATATTTTATCTCTTGTAAATTCGATCGTTGACGAAAATTCGATTGCTACTTAAATCCAATTACGTGTACTAGAGGAATCAAAGTTGGTGAAATTGTAAGTCCCAAGTCTTGTAATTCCGTTCGTTGTCTATTTGTATATCGTCAATATTAAAATCTTGTAATTTTGATTTTATTTCGTTTTTATATTTAATTGTAAGATTGTATTCACTTTGTAAAACATAACAAATGTCGTATTGTGTTTTCAAATAAAGTATAAAATTGATAATTTTGGTAGTTAAATAAAGTCTCTGTGGGATCCATACTTGCACTCAAAAATCTATTTTACTACTTGTTCGACCCGTATACTTGCGGTATTTATTTGACACATTTCACAACGAACAAGTTTTTGGCGCCGTTGCCGGGGATTAGATTTAATATCAATACCAATCAATTTTTACTTTAATTTTAATTTTTTTCTTTCGCTTTTATTTTATTTATTTTGATCTAATTTTGTATGCTCAGTAGGAAGTTTAGTCCATTAATTTCCTTTGACGCGGAAATCGAACGTACTTTTAGGTATAGATTACGTGCTATACACTTGGAACGAAAAATGGTTGAAGAAGAAGATGATCGGAGGATTGTTGCGGAGCGTCCTTTGAGGGATTATATTATTCCCACAATTGGGGATAATTTCACTTGCTTAGTTCCTCTAGCGATTCCCTCAAATAATTTTGAAATCAAACCTGGAACTATTCAATTAGTTCGATAAATCGTTCAATTCCATGGCCTACTCGACGAAGACCCACACGAACACATCAGAAAATTTTTGAAAATTTGTGGCATGTTTAAAATTAATGGAGTACCACCCGATGCAATAAAAATGAAACTTTTTTCATTTTCGTTGATAGGAAAAGTAAAAACATGATTTTATACTTTACCTCCCAACTCCGTTACTAGTTGGGAAAGTTTATGCCAAAAATTTTTAGAAAAATTTTTTCCACCGGGTAGAATGCTTAAAATTAGGACTGAAATTTCATCTTTTAGCCAACGACCAGGATAATCTATTTCTGAAGGATGGGAACGTTTCAACGATCTTTTGAGACATTGCCCAAATCATGGGATACCGGAATGGCTTATTGTCCAGACGTTCTATAACGAACTGGGAAATGAAAATAAGAAACACTCTGACTCAGCTGCAGGGGGATTACTAATGGACAAGACTTTCAATGAAGCATCGGCAATCTTGGAGAAAATGGCTGCAAACAGCCATCAATGGTATTCGGATTATGCAGTGCAAAAACATGCTGGAGTTCATGGAGTAGATGCCATCACTGCGCTCTCTGCTCAAGTTGCAGCCTTGTCGAAGAAAATTGAAGGATTGACTGTTCCAACAGTCAATATGGTTCAATCATTTGGAGGGTGCGAAATTTGTTGCCCAAATCATGCCACTACAGAGTGTCCTGTTACGCACTCAAATGGGCCCACCGAAGTAATGTTTGTTGGAAGCAATCAAAGGCCACAATTTGGGCCTTCTGCTCCCACCTACAATTCGGGCTGGCGACAGCATCCAAACTTCTCATGGAAAGATAATCCAGTACCGCTGAGACCACCTGGATTCCACCAGCCACAGGAAAAGAAAACCTCGCTCGAAGATGTGTTCGCAAAGTATATGGAGGTCAACAGCAATTTCATGCAGAAAACCGAACACACTCTCCAAAATCAAGATGCTGCGATAAAAAAATTTGGAGACTCAAATGGGGCAATTAGCATCGTCAGTTGCAGGACGAGCGCCGGGGAAATTACCAAGTGATACTGAGACAAACCCCCGACAAGTCAATGCCATTACAACGAGAAGTGGTCTACAACTTCCAGAGAGAGAAATAAAGAGAAAGGAGAACAATGACACCATAGAAATGGATGGAAGAAAGGAACAGGTAAAGGAAACAAGTGGCGGTGAAACATCCTCTAAAAAATCTCAATTCGAAGAGGAAAAGGGTATTCCAAAATCCGTGAAAGTATACGTCCCTCCTGTCCCATTTCCTCAAAGGCTACAAAAGAACAAATTGGATAAACAATTTAGGAAATTTCTTGAAATCTTCAAGAAATTATATATCAACATCCCTTTTGCAGATGCCTTAGCACAAATGCCTAGCTATACAAAATTCATGAAGGAAATTATTTCTAACAAAAGAAAGCTGGAAGAACATGAGACAGTGAGGCTCACTAAGGAGTGTAGCGTCATTCTCCAAAAGAAACTACCTTCCAAACTGAAAGATCCAGGGAGTTTCAACATTCCCTGCACCATTGGGTCATTCTACTCTGGATTTGCCCTATGTGACCTTGGTGTGAGTATCAACCTCATGCCCCTATCTGTTTATAGGAGGCTTGGATTGGGAGAATGTAGGTCTACCGCCGTGACTTTACAATTGCCATATCGATCTATCACATACCCTAGAGGAATTATCGAGGATGTGTTAGTCAAGGTCGATAAATTCATTTATTCGGTGGATTTCATCATTTTAGATATGGAGGAGGATAAGGAAATTTCTTTGATTTTTGGAAGGCCATTTTTGCGAACTGGAAGAGCTTTAATTGATGTCTACGAAGCCACACTGACACTAAGGGTGGATAAAGAGGAAGTAACTTTTAATGTCTTGAAAGCATTAAAACATCCTTCCTCTTCTTCCACAGATGCTTGATTTCAAATCGATGTCATTGACCAAGTAGTGAAAGAAACTTTTGAAAAGAATCTACCGGCGGAACCTCTGGAGGCTTGTCTTGTCAGATCAGAGAGTACTGACACGGAGAATGAAGTCCGAGCTGAGATAGCTCATAACTTGGAAGCATCACCCACCATGACTTACAGGAGAAATTGGATTTACGAACCTTTGGGTGAAGCCTCGAAAAAATTCTTGCCATCTATTGACTCTCCCCCAACTCTTGAATTGAAATCCCTTCCCACTCATCTCAGATATGCATATTTGGGAGCTTCTCCAACTTTACCTGTGATTATCTCTAATCACTTGACGGAGTTAGAAGAGGAAAAACTGCTTTGAGTCTTGAGAGAACACAAAACTGCATTGACATGGACAATTGCTGACATAAAAGGGATTAGTCCCTCTATATGTATGCATAAAATCCTATTGGAAGAAAATTCGAAGAATTCCATCGAGAATCAACGCAGACTGAATCCCACGTTGAAAGAAGTTGTTCGAGCCGAGATAGTTAAACTTCTGGATGCATGCATTATTTACCCTATCTCAGACAATGAGTGGGTCAGTCCGATCCATGTGGTGCCTAAAAAGGGAGAGATAACTGTGATAAAGAATGACAACGATGAGCTAATTCCCACTAGACCAGTCACTGGATGGAGAGTATGCATTGACTATCGAAAGCTCAACAATGCAACCAGGAAGGACCACTTCCCTTTGCCCTTTATCGACCAAATGTTGGAGCGGCTCGCAGGGTACTCTCACTACTGCTTCTTGGATGGGTATTCGGGATACAATCAAATTCCTATCGCACCTTCTGATCAAGAGAAGACAACTTTCACCTGCCCCTATGGGACATTTGCTTACAGGAGAATGCCGTTTGGCCTATGCAATGCACCGGCCACCTTTCAACGATGCATGATGGCGATCTTCTCAGATATGGTGTAGCGATTTATAGAGGTTTTCATGGATGACTTCTCTATTTTCGGGTCATCTTTCGATAAGTGTCTCCATCACTTGAGTTTAGTGTTACAACGATGTGAAGAAACAAACCTCGTACTCAATTGGGAGAAATGTCATTTCATGGTGAATAAAGGGATTGTCTTGGGCCATCGTGTATCAGAGGTAGGGATTGAAGTTGATAGAGCTAAGGTGCAAGTCATTGAGAAACTACCCCCACCCACATCCGTCAAGGGCATTCATAGCTTTCTTGACCATGCAGGATTTTATAGACAATTCATTAAGGATTTTTCCGCCATTTCGAAGCCATTGTGCAAGCTGTTGGAGAAGGATGTGCCGTTCCATTTTTCGGAGGAATGTCTTGTTGCCTTTAACACTCCAAAGGACAAGCTAATTTCAGCAACTGTAATCATCGCACCAGATTGGAACTTGCCTTTTGAAATCATGTGCGATGCCAGTGATTATGCTGTGGGGGCAGCTTTTGGGCAAAGGAAGGACAAAGTTTTCAGAGTGATCTACTATGCTAGCAAGACTCTCAACACAGCTCAAGTTAGCTATGCTACTACTGAAAAGGAGCTACTTGCAGTCGTATATGCTTTTGACAAATTCCGAGCATATCTCATTGGATCGAAAGTAGTGGTTTACACAGATCATTCAGCTTTAAAGTACTTGTTTGGAAAGAAAGATGCCAAGCCGAGGCTCATTCGATGGGTATTGCTTCTACAAGAGTTCGACATTGAAATTCAGGATAGGAAAGGAATAGAAAATCAAATGGCAGATCATTTGTCAAGACTTCAGTAGGATATGGGGCCCCCAGAAAGTGATATCAATGAGAATTTTTTTGATGAGCAATTGTTTCTAGTTGACAAAGCTCCTTGGTTTACCGATTACGTCAACTACTTAGTTGGGGGCGTAATTCCACATGAATTTTCCTATCAACAGAAGAAAAAGCTTTTCCATGACCTTCGTCACTTCTACTGGGATGAGCCATTTCTGTACAGACGAGGACCTGATCAAATCATCAAAATATGTGTGCCTGATGATGAAATGAGAGAAATTCTAGAACGTGTGCATTCATCACCTTATGGTGGCCATCTGGGACCCACCAAAACAGCTGCTAAAGTGCTACAGAGCGGATTCTACTGGCCCACTTTATTCAAAGACGCGTTTTCATTTGTCAAAGCGTGTGATCGTTGCCAATACACTGGCAACATTCCTGCACGACAAGAGATGCCACTGAACAACATTTTGGAGGTCGAAATCTTTGATATTTGGGGCATTGATTTCATAGGACCATTCCCATCTTCCTACAACAATCAGTATATCTTGGTAGCAGTTGATTATGTGTCAAAATGGGTTGAAGCACGTGCTTCACCGACGAACGATGCTAAGGTGGTGGTAGAATTTGTCAGAAAGAACATCTTCACAAGGTTTGGAGCACCTCGTGCTATCATTAGTGATGGTGGTACTCACTTCAACAACAACTTTTTCAAGTCTGTCCTGGCCAAATATGGAGTTCATCATCGAATGGCCACACCTTATCATCCACAAACAAGCGGACAAGTTGAGATATCAAATCGACAGTTGAAAAGAATTCTGGAAACCATTGTTAACTCATCTCGCACTGATTGGTCAAAGAAATTGGATGATGCACTTTGGGCATATCAGACCGCTTCTTCAAAACACCTATTGGTATGTCTCATTTTCAATTAGTGTTTGGGAAGTCATGTCACTTACCTGTTGAATTGGAACACAAGGCATACTGGGCGGTAAAACAATTGAACATGGACATAAAAGCTGCAGGAGAGAAGAGATGTTTGCAACTCAATGAATTGGATGAATTTCGGTTAGGTGCTTATGAAACTTCGACAATCTACAAAGAGCATACTAAGAAATGGCATGATCGGCACATTCAACAGCGAGGAATTTAGGGTAGGGACTGAGTGTTATTCTATAATTCTCGTTTGAAGCTATTCCCAGGAAAACTCCGGTCAAGATGGTCAGGGCCCTTCACTATTTCACAAGTGACTCCATATGGTGCTATCGAGCTCTCTCACCCTACCAAAGGGACCTTCAAAGTCAATGGTCAATGACTAAAGCACTACTTTGAAACCGATTTCTCGAAAGAAAAGTCGGTTTTGGAACTACAGTGATTCTTTCAGTCAGGCTCGTGACTATAAACAATCGCTTTTTGGTAGGCAAACCAAACTTTGTTCATTTGATGTGTGTTATCTGTGCTTTACATCATATTATTTTTTTATTTTATTTTTTTATTTGAGTGTGTTTAATAAAATTTAACTTGCATTTCATCTTCACATTTTTATTTTTATTTTCACTTTTATATTTTTATTTATTTTTTTATCTTATTATTATATTATATTTTTATTTTTTAGTACTCCTATTTTATTAATGCATATGCGAGATATTTCAGGTGGGACCAATACTAATGATTTTAGCGTGCGGTGGAAAAGTGTATGTTGGTTAAAAAAAAAAAAGAAAAAAAAAGAAAAAGCAAGGCCAGACGCGTCTCCTCGACGACTATGCCGACCTCCTTTTGCCTGGGATACCGCGGACAGCTACCCCGTGTCTGGTTAGTGGTTGCCACAGTAGTAGTTCCGGATCTTGAAAGTCAGACGACGTACACCATTTCTACACACCACACTCAGATCTCACTTGCTTTCCTCTCTCGGTATTTCCTCAATCACACACTTGTTAGGTAAAACTCTTCTTTTCTCCGATTCTTTAGTCGGATATGGACGCATGCTTGTATATATATCTTCTTCTTGTGATTATTGAGTGTGTAATTCAAATCTTTATCCTTTTCTTCTTTTATTTCGTCAATTTCTTCCACTAAATATGGATTCTGCCTTTGTGAAAATTCGAAAACACTACTCATTTTTTCCTTTGAATGATTTGAAACGAATCTACCGCTTTAGACTCGAGCGGTTGAGATTGTTAATGTATTATCGGATGCCTGAGGATATACGTTGGTTAATTGAAGCTAAGGTTCGAATAGGGAGAGAAATTCCAGCCATCTATACCAAACATTTATCAGGTTTAGGCAAAAGCAGTTTTGCAAAGAAACGACGAGCAAAAAGGATGAATGTTTGTTATAAGTGTACTAGATGGACATGTGATATAGGTTATCGTTCACTTGGATTTACGTCTAAAAATTGAGAAGATAAGATCGCTTTCATTAAGGATGGCCTGAGTAAGAAATCGTTGGATGATATCCTACAGACTCTTGAGACCCATCCTTGTGGAGCTGTGCAACATGAACTTCTTGGTTTGTGGACTCAATTCAACAAAGAACGTAAACACTACAGTCTTGGGAATCTGACTTTAAAAGACCATGTTTGCCAGTTTTTAAGAAAACTGGATGGGAAGTATATCCCCAACTCATAGAAGATGTTGCAACCGTTTCTGGACGTAAAACCAGAGGAAGATGTGACCCACAATCACAACTACTTGTTTATATTGTTGTTTTTTATTTTCTTTTATATTTGTTTCAGTTTTAGCTTTCTTGGGTGAACTCAAGTGATTATGGCAGCCATTCCCCACACAGAAGGACCTTCCTACGTACAATTGAAAACCATTGGCCTCTTTGGTGGCACCACTATGGGGGTGAGATCAGAATACACTGCTGCGGCAATCGATGCGGACTATTAGGCTGTGCTGTTACGGCTGCTCGAGTGCGATGATCTCGAGTCATTGGAGTTACTATCGCGCCTTTATCACAGGTATACGGATTCACAGTGGGTACTGAGGTAAATGTTCGATCCCTATATGAGCGTTTGCCACTCATTATCTCGTATTCTGATGTATTCATTGCACAACCGGGAGGTTTTGACACATTGGAACAAAATTTTAACATTATCTCTTGGCACCAGTTGAACTTGCACAATAAACCTATTGGTCTGCTAAATGTGGATCATTTCTTCGATGGTTTATTGGCTTTTCTGGATTTTGCTACTGCAAAGCAACTAATTTCTCCCATTTCAAGAAACATGATTTTAGTTGCATCATCCATTGAGGAATTATTGGACAAATTTCATGCTTATGTACCACAACTTGATCCGTCACACCCTCCAATCAACTGGAGCCGCATCTCCCACAAGCGGAAACGGGATCCGAATGAGCTCGATTTAGAGTTGCGGTTATAATTGTGGAATTTGATCCTTTGATTTTTGCAGCATCTTTGTGTGATTCTATTTAGTTTTGTTTTTCAGGATTTGCGTATGACCCCAATTTGAGCCATCCTCAAGTGTTATCTCTCCTTTTTATTGAACATTGAGGACAATGTCCATTTCGATTTTGGGGGGTGGGATTTTTGTGTTGCTTTGTGATGTTATGAAATCAGTTGAAATTTTTGTGGAATTTGATCATTTGTTTTTGAGATGGCAGAGTAAGGAGTGGTAGACTCTTGAGACGCATCTTGTTGTTGTTTGTTTTATATATTTTAAACTGTTTGTATTCTTTTACTTTAGTAAAAACAGTTGCTGATTGCATGGCTTCTTATTTAGTCTAGTCATTTGTACTTTTGAATTGTAGAATTGGTCGTAATTCTCAAGTGTGGGGGTTGCTAGTTTTAGTTTAGCTTTTCATTTGTTTTGCGTGTTTGGTGTGTTTATTATTTATAAGTTGCTTGCTATATATTTCTAGTATTGCATGCATGTGTGATCGTTTTGTGTAAAATTTTTCAAAATTTCATTTTTCCCAAATTTAAAGTGTATTTAATTCACGAAATATACCACTCGAGTTCTTTTCATGCTTGCTCGTCCATTGGATGTCATGACACAGTGTTTTTGGATTTAGAAGTTGGTTAGTTGGAATAAAAAGTGTGCTTGAATTCTTCCCACCACCCTTCATTTTGCAACACTTTACCATTGTGAGATAAGTGGTGAATTAACTGGTGGAGGATGAGTTAGTATAGAGATGATTCCGTGCATGATAACTTGTGTGGAGTGTCTTTGCTCAGCAAGTAGAAACAAGGTAATGACCGCTTACTAGAAATGCAATCCATGTCAAAAAAAAAAAGAGAGAAAGCATTCATTTCATTGTGCTACCACTCTCTTGCCTCATTGACTCAGGTGAATTAAGTTCTTAGGGGTTTTTCAAAACCTGGTGCCTTGAGTGACGAGCTCGGGAGTCGCCGACCTAAAGCCCGCTACATGGGCCATTGAGAAAGCATTATTGTTTGGGGTATTGCATTGCACGTTTACATTTATAAAAAAAAAAAAGAGTGAGCATTGTTGACTTGGAATTCTAGTTGATTTGAATTACTTTGGAGTAACTTGTTTGTTAGAACACTCACATTTAGGGAGAGTCATCGCATTCCTATACTCTTGATTCCACCAGTAAAATTTGCCTAAATAAAGAAAAAAAAAGAGTGATTGAGAGCAACCTTTGGGATGATCATTGAGGGATGAGAGAACAATAAGTTAGATGTGACCATGAGAGGGTAAGGATATATTTGACCATTGTGGATCGGGTTGCTAACCACTCAATTTTTGGATATAAAAGGCAATGGGAAGTGAAGTACAAGTGACGAACAAGCTCATCTTCTTTGGTAATATGAACCGTGAGTTGATTACATTTTTATACGTGTATTCGTGTCTGTCAATTTGCTTCGAATTTTATTATGTTTGATGGTGTGCTTGCTTTTGTGTATTTTGAGTGTTTTGTTGTTCGAGGATGAACAACAGCTTAAGTGTGGGGGTATTTGTTAAGTTATATTTTTAGTGTCTTAATTATCGTATTTCTATAATATTTTATTATATTTTTTTGTATATTTTTACTGGTTATTATTTACTTTTTGTGTTAGGAGCTACAAAGAGGTAAAAACGATAAAAAATCATATTTCTTGGAGATGAAAGATATCATGGCAATGCTACACATTCTCTCCTCGTATTGGCATCTCCGGATGATTACTTGTGGGAACATTTGGGAGTGGAAGCATGGACTAGTGGGAGAAAAAAGAGAAAGAAAAGGGAAACAATATGATTGCCATCATGAAAGAACACAATCATCACATTTCTTTTTCCTTTGTTGATTAACATTTGGGCATATGGAAGAATTGAGAGTGGAGTCCGTATAAAAATGCAAGGCCATGTTATGAGGAAGGGACGGAGAGGAAGTGCATGCAATTTTGTTACAGAAAGAAAAAGATAAGAGAATTAGAAAGAGTTCATGCAGAGGGATTTACACTCATATACTGAAATTTACATATGCATTACGAGAGTGAAAACAAAACTAAAACTATAGAGAGTTTATAGAAATACATAGCTTTCAAGGAGGAGGTGCAATTGGAGACAGTTGAAGAAGAACGGGAAGGAGAAAATACCAAAGGAAAGACACACCAACTCTTTGAAATCCGGTTATGTATTTCTATATTTTATCTATTGTAATTATCGTATCAAAATTTATGTGTAGCTAACTTTGTATACTTGGAACGAACAATGAATCCTCTTTGTGAACTCTAATATTTTTTTATTGGATTTAATAGTATGTGCTAGATTTAATTTGTAGTTAATTTTATGTTGTTGAACTATATAAATTTATCTTTTTGATCAATTGATAAATTATGAATTGGTTTGTGTCGGATTTGAGAAATGAAAATACAAATTAGAATAAACAATATAGAACACTAATTTAGACAAGATTTAGAGATAAACTTGTAGTTAGTGCGATCTTTAGGTGAAGTTTCGAAGTAACCTAATTGAATTTAGCGTGTGAATGCGTTCTAAAAGGTTGATAACGAATTTATTTAGAGATAAATAAATTGGCCTAATAGAATAGAATTATTTATCCTCGAGAGAGATAAATATTTATTTTGTAAATTCGATCATTGATGAAAATTCGATCACTACTTAAATCCAATTATGTGTACTAGAGGAATCAAAATTGGTGAAATTGTAAATCCCAAGTCTTGTAATTCCATTCGTTGTCTATTTGTATATCGTCAATATTAAAATCTTGTAATTTTGATTTTATTTCGTTTTTATATTTAATTGTAAGGTTGTATTCACTTTGTAAAACATAACAAATGTCGTATTGTCTTTTCAAATAAAGTATAAAATTGATAATTTTGGTAGTTAAATCAAGTCTCTGTGGGATCGATACTTGGACTCAAAAATTCATTTTACTACTTGTTCGACCCGTACACTTGCGGTATTTATTTGACACATTTCACAACGAACACATCCTTCCTCTATTGTCCAAAAATCTATATCCCAAATTACTTGAAAAAGGAGCAAACTTTCATGCTATTGGCATTAATGTTTTCATAATCAGCGTCTTCCACTCGTCAGAGAAAGATATCGAAGATTGTCACAACTTAAAATTGGGTATTGATCAAACACAGAGTGTGGAGATTACATTTTATTAATATGCATATACAATCCCCAAAATAGGGGATTTTCTTCCAGTGTGCATGTTCTTATTTATGAGCGTGTCCTCTGTTTTCCTTAATTGGTACAATGAAGTATTTTCAGAAAACGTGGTACGTGCAATATCAAACTTCCATTTTGGTTTTCTCTGTATATTTCTTCAATGCTATTTTCATGCTTCTCATATGGCATCTTCTCTTTCGATGCCTAGAGAAAGTGTTTGACCGGAGATTTAGAGTTTACACACACTATAAATAACATGACTTTTAAGGGCGGCAGTCGTGCCTGTAACTTCATACATGCAGAGTAATAGTGGCGATATATTGGTGTCTATAGAACAATAGCAGCGATATTGCTTCTATTACTCTTCAAGTACGATGCTATATGGACGATTGGGTCATCCTTAAGGGTTTAGTTTCTTGTAGTGACAATGGATGACCTCATAGAAATTTGTTCAGTTATCGCCATCGGTTCTTTCATATTTTTGATAGCTCTCTTCACTATTGTTCCATATTATGATTATTTGAAGCCATACAATCGCACTAGCAGTGGCAGACATGAGGGGGTCCTTGGGTTCACATGACGCCCAAGTTTTTGGGGTTTTTTTTTATGAGTTTTCAAATTATTTTTTTTATCATTTGGCAATGATAAATGATGATCTAAAAGAGTTTGTTTGGTCTATTTAGTGATTATTTGCATTTTGCGAGTCTACTTGATTCACTTGAATTTTGAAACTGCCATCACGTTTATATTAACTTTCTTTTCATTTAAAATAAAATATTTTTGCTAAATAAAATATGTTTGGTAAGCATTTTCAAGAAAATGATTTTTGCATGTGTGTATGAAATGTGAAGTAAAAGTATTAAAATTTTGAAAAGTTGTCGGATCAGTGAATTGAATTGTTGAAATTAATATTGCACAAAAATAATTTTTATTATAATGAGTATCAAACAAACTCTTAACGTAAATACTATTCCATCAAATTTATCAATAGTAGACACATTAATACTCCCTATTATCCAAACGTTTCTTAGTTTCCACCCATGTTTCAATTCAAAATTTACATGGGTGAATTGAATTGTTGAAATTAATATTGCATAAAAATAATTTTTATTATAATGAATATCAAACTAACTCTTAACGTAAATACTCTTCCATCAAATTTATCAATAGTAGACATATTAATACTCCCTATTATCCAAACATTTCGTAGTTTCCACCCATGTTTCAATTAAAAATTTACCCAAACACACTTTTAAAAAAAATATATATGGCTAAAGTTAAATTTCTTTTTTTTTACTAATATTTTCTATTAGCCTGGTCGCCCCTAAAAAAAAAGTCTCGATAATATTCGTGTCCCCTCAACTTTTAACCTCTGACTCCATCACTATGTTAGCGGGTGGAATCGAAGCACTGTCCTAGCACTTTCAAAGACAAAAAATGAAGCCACCAATTCTTTAAAAAATCAATTCTATAAATAGAGGCTACTATTTACGTAGAGCTATTTATTATCAGATCCAAAAATTATTCAACGATGATGAATATTTGTGCAACCTATTGCCTTAAGCTAACCCTCCCAGCCTTTTTGAGCCGTATCATTGCCTTTCTACTTTTCTTTGTATTTGCTACTTCTTTCACCTCCATTAGGTTCCCTAAAGTGCAGGGATTGAGGGAGAGATTTTTTCTTCAATTTTTGATTGCTAAATTGAAGGAAGGGGGGGGGGGGGTTGTAAAATTGGAATAGAAGCTAACTTTGCATTATTGATGTCGTTTCTACTGCACATTGGGGTTAGGTTTTTGCTGCATCACACATCGTCTACCTCAAGTCTGAAAATAGAGTGTAAAAAAACCACATGGTTGACAGCTGGATTCATCTGGGGTTCAATCAGGCAGCCATATACAGCGGCTTACATCGCAAGAGCTGGCTAATGATGTATCCATTGTTTGTTGCTATTGCAACTTTGTGTCACTTTGCTTTTTTACTAATCGATGAAGATTTTGGACTTGTGGATTGACTAGCTGTTGTTGCTATGTCTTTTTACTATATTGGCATTATGATAATTTCGAGTATTCCAACAATTAATCTGCTTATACCATTGTGCAAGTCCAAAGAGGCTGCAGTTGGAAACAACAACTGCGGAAATGGAGGTGGTATTCATATGCATGTCAGCATGTTTTAATATCATATGTTTTGATTTTGTTTATTCAGGATCCTCTGTTTTTATTTTAGATGTTCAATTACATAAGGTGTTTGACCTTCTGCGTGTTGTTATTAGGACCTTGTCATGAGTCTTTGTGTTCGTTCGTACTCAGTCTTTATTTTGAATGTTTAATTAATAATAAAAAGGTTCTTGTTATTGGGGGAGATTATCGGCCTTGTTAAGTTATGTATTTCTTATTGCAATGCATGGGATGTGTTTTAGATAGTTAATTAGTTATTTAACAATAAATAAATTACATAATAGATGAGAGGAAATTAATAACATGATAAGAAAATAAAAGTTAATACATTGTTTCAGGGGTAGACCTAGCCAATTGTTTAGTGGGGGCGAGATTGGAGAAAAAGTGCGAGGGTTGAAGGAGACTTGCCTCCCTGAAATTTTTATAGTAGAATATTTATAACATGAATTTCATATACTATATGCACTTTGGGGTTAGGTTTTTGCTGTATCACACATCGTCTACCTCAAGTCTGAAAATAGAGTGTAAAAAAACCACATGGTGACAGCTGGATTCATTTGGGGTTCAATCAGGCAGCTATATACAGCGGCTTACATCGCAAGAGCTGGCTAATGATGTATCCATTGTTTGTTGCTATTGCAACTTTGTGTTACTTTTCTTTTGTACTCAATTTTTTTTTTTTTTTTTTTTGGTTTTTTGTTCTTAACTATGGAAATAATAATTAAGCTACAATATAATAGAGTTAATATATATTATTATAGGTACTATTATTCATTTTACTAAGATATTAAGCTATAATATTTTTTTCTCATTGATTACTTCACATATTAAAAATTTCAATAAACTTCCGATACTAATATGTGTTATCGAAATATTTAAATCTACAATATTTATTAAATGGAAAATGCTAGACTACCATAATCAATATCATAATGGTTGACATAATGGTTGTTGGCATATTTAATAACCGTCAATCTAAAAGTGATGGAGTAGTTGAAATTGTAGGATCATGCCACATATCCATTATGTCAACCATTATGGTATTTATTATAGTATTGTAGCATGGTCCTTATTAAATTTTGTTCTCATCTAATTCAATCATATACTAAAAAGGAAAAGATAAAGTCTCTTTGATTTTCCAAATGTCAATCATACCGACTAAACTTTATTTTACAACATAATTTATAAATTTATCAAATTTTATCTTACTCACGGTCGTAATACTTGACTAAATAACAATTATGATATCCGATCCTCATTCCTCCCGTGGGTGTATACATGTAGCAGCGCGAGAGTTTTAATTATCAAGTCATGCAGTAAATTAAAGCTTAGTGAATTACGTACGAATTACGATACACAAATGTAGTTAGAGATGTTCAAAGCCACCATTACTGACCACTGCCGCCCACTAACCCTAAACACCTACATCGATCATCATCACAATATATATATATATATATATATATATATATATATATATATATATATATATATATATATATATCCATCACACAATTTCTTGTCTCAGAAGTCAGATCTCTCTCTCTCTCTCTCTATATATATAATCCATACAACTGCCAACCATATTTTTCCAACTGAACATACATACATAGCTTCTCTCTTTCTCTCTAATGGGAAATGCAATATCTCCTTGTTGTTGTCATTCGGAATCAAATTCGGCCGTGCAGCTAATATTCTACGGAGGCGACACGCGAACCCTCACCGGAAAACGAACCCTAGCCGGAGAAATAATGTTCGAGTTCCCCGACCACATGGTCTGCCATGGAGACTCGTTCTTCATCGGCCACCCGATCCCGGCACTCGCCATCGACGACGAGCTAACCAAAGGCCAAACATATTTCGTTCTCCCAATTGCTTGCTTCACACGCAATGTTCTATCCGTTTCTTGTTTGGCTGCCTTGGGCTCCAAGCAACATGGACCAAAACAAACTGCCATTAATGCTACGGCGGGCTGCCCTTTCGAGTATTTGAAGGGGTCGAATGGAAAGGTGTTGATCAAAGTTATGCCACAATTCATAACGAAATTGGTCGTCGTTTCGAAAGAAGAAGATATTGTTGTTGGGAATGAATTGAATAATTGTTTATGCAGCACGCCGGAATTACAGAGGCAGTATGATGTGTTGGTTGGGTGTAATAAGGATCATATGTGGTCACCGAATCTTGAGACGATTTCGGAGTACAAATTCAGGTATTCGCCCTTCAGATTCATGGGGTTGGAGTGGAAGCAGAAAGAAACGGAAGATTTGTGATATTAATTATGATCATTATATATTCTTGTGGGTGCTTTTATTTGGGGTTTATAATATATTAGGTTTTGACATGGATTAATTGGCCAGTACTATTTTCTTTTTAATTTCTTGAAATTATATATGTTCATATATGTGTTGTATAAATTAACATTCATTAATTAATTGTTCTGCATAATTAAAGATTAATTCTCAATTGTCTTCTTGATTTATATATATATCATGTTATAATTAATTTGTGGTTTAGAAAGTGAATGAAAATCGAGTATTGATTCCAGGTACGGTACATTTATTATCAACGAATTATTAATGTTGTAATTAGATTTATTATCAGGGACCGGCTATCTACACCCCCCTCCATTACTTCTACAACCCGCTAAAAAAAAAACTGAGAACATCAAATTTCGGCAGCCTTCTACTGCCATTTCCGGTAGTGGCAGCCCTGGTGGCCGAAACCACCACTAATGGTGGTGGTTTCGGCCACCACTGAGTCAAATTTATTTAAAAAAAAAAAAAAATTGAACAAGAACTTTGGCTGCCATTAATGGTGGCCAAGGTGCGGAGGAAAACGAAGCAAAAAAAAAAAATTATAACAAGGAGTTCAACCACAATGGGTCGAAATCCCCATAGGGATTTCGACCCAGTTTGGTCGAAATCTGTTTGGGTGATTTCGATCAAAATCAGTCGAAATCCCTATGGGGATTTCGACCCAAACTGGTCGAACTCTCTCTTTTTCCTTTTCTTAATGTTCTTCTTCTTTGTTCCTTTCTTCCTGGCAGAGAAAGCTTATGCCATTAATGGAATCTTCGTTTTGCCCTTGTTTTCATTTTTTTCCTTTTTTTTTTTGGGGGGGGGGCGCTTGAAGAGTAGAAAAGAGAGAAGAAAAAGGGGAAGAAGATGGGGATATGTGGTAATTGCATAAGTTTTTTTTAAAGATGGGGGTGTAGAAGAGGAAATGGGGGTGTAGATAGTCGGTCCCTTATTATTATTCGTTCATATATTAGGGTGCTCTATAGTTAAAGCTATTTAGATAGGAATGTGAAGAATTCATCGTCCCTAGCTAGGTTGTTAGAGAAAGAGGACAGGAGATGAATAGGAATAAACTTGATTATTGTTGTGTATATTACAATGAGTATGCAAAGTATTTATAGAGTACATGGAGTAGGCTACAAGAAAGTAAAACCCTAGGTGAGTAAACCCTAGACGGCCCAAAGGCCCAAACTATATGTCAATATGATACATAATAATATTAACACCCCCCTTCAAACTCAAGGAGGTAAATGAGAGACCATCTTGAGTTTGGACAACAAAAAATGAAAGCGATGTGGTGGATGGACTTTGGTGAGGAGATCGGCCGTTTGCTCATCAGATGATATGTGAGCGAGATATACTGTATTCCTTTTCACGTGTTGACGAGTAAAGTGACAATCAGTCTCAATATGCTTGGTACGTTCGTGAAAGACATCATTTTGAGCTATTTTGGTGGCACTATCACCGTCACACCAAATGACCTTGGAGACGCTGAGGGGCTCCCATATCCGAGAGAGGAGCCAATAAGCCAAACAAGTTCCCGAGTGGTGTCGGCGAGAGCACGATATTCTCGCAAGACCGAGCGTGAAGTCAAGGTTTGCTTTTTGCTCCGCCAGGATATCAATGAGCTTCCGAGGAAAATACAAAAACCAGTGGTCGAGCATCTATCAGTCGGATTACCAGCCCAATCAGCATCCGAGTAAGCGTGAAGCTCCAATGATGATGAAGATGGGAAGTGAAGTCCATGAAACATAGTCCCTTTGATGTATCGAAGTATGCGAAGAACAGCCGCATAATGAGTAGATCGTGGTGCTGCCATGAACTGACTGACAATGTGCACAGCATATGCAATATCTGGACGTGTGACTGTGAGATAAACGAGACTTCCAACAAGTTGTCGATATAACGTAGGATCACTGAGGAGGTTACCATCATAAGGTGTGAGTCTCAGATTTGTTTCCTGAGGAGTGGAAACGGTTTTGCAATCGGTAAGACCAGCTCTGGTGAGAACATCGGATGCATACTTGGCCTGTGTGAGATAATAACCAGCAGAATCAGATAGTACTTCAAGACCCAAGAAGTAATGAAGACGACCAAGGTCCTTCATCTCAAAGTGGCTGCTGAGAGATTCTTTCAATGAAACGATGCCTGTGTCATCATCCCCAGTAATAATCATATCGTCTACATAGAGAATCAAGAAAATAGAACCAGCAGAACTCTTCTTGACAAAGAGGGCAGAATCATGTTCACTGGAAAGGAAACCAAACGCGTGGATAGTTGAACTGAATTTCTCAAACCATGCACGAGGGGCTTGCTTAAGACCATAGAGGGAACGTCGTAGCCTACATACCTGAGATGGAGAATGAGAAACACCAGGAGGAGGTTTCATGTATACTTCCTCAGAGAGATCGCCATTTAGGAAGGCATTTTTCACATCCATCTGAAACATGTCCCATTTTCTAGTTGCTGCAATAGCTATGAGGCTGCGAACAGAAGTTATCCGAGCAACTGGAGCAAAGGTTTCTTCATAGTCAATACCATATTCTTGGGTGAAACCTTTAGCCACAAGTCGTGCTTTGTAGCGATCCACTGATCCATCGGATTTTGTTTTGATCTTATAAACCCATTTACAACCAACTGCGGACTTTCCTGGAGGAAGATGAACCAATTCCCAAGTCTGGGCTCTTTCCAAAGCCTGCAACTCTTCAGTCATAGCTTGCTGCCATAGTGGGTTAGAACTAGCCTCTTGATATGAAGATGGCTCATGGTGGGAAAATATAGTAGAGTAACAGTGATAGTCACGAAGATGATGAGGAAGAGTTCTTACCCTGGTAGACCGACGAGGAGGGATGGTATGATCAGCAGGATCTTCGGTCGAGGCAGGCGCATCAGAATGGTCTGTAAGTGGTATCTCATGAGAAGAACAGTCGTCTGATGTGGATGTCTCAGTGGAAGATGTGGCATTGTCATTAGTGGATGGTATGGTGATATCTGTTGATGAAGTAGTTGGAGTGGTTGTAGAAGTGGATGGTATGATGATATCTGTTGAGGAAGTGGGTGGAGTGTTTTCAGCGGATGGTGTGGTGAGGTCTGGTGAAGTTGTAGGTAGTGGAGATGAACATGTATCCATGGAGGGACTAGTGAAGAAGGGAATAGAAGAATCAGAAGTGACATGAAACTGGGAGATAGAGGAAAACATTTTGTGTTCCCAAAAGATGACATGTCGGGAGACCCGAAGACGCTTAGAAACAGGATCCCAACATCTATACCCTTTGTGTTCTATTCCATACCCCAAAAAACAACACAGACGGGAACGAGGCTCAAGTTTAGAGCGTTCATGTGGCTGGAGTAAAACAAAACACGCACATCCAAAAACTTTCAAAAGATTATAGTTAGGTGAGGTACCATATAACCTTTCGTAGGGAGATTGATTTTGAAAAGTAGGAATAGGATGCCGATTGATAGTATAGACTGCAGTCAGAGCTGCTTCCCCCCAAAAACGTTCAGGACAACCACTAGAGATAAGAAGAGTTCGAACAGTGTCTAGAATATGGCGATGTTTATGCTCAAAGACGACCATTTTGTTGAGATGTGCCAGACACGAATATTGAGAAATGGTGCCTTGTCGACGTAAAAATCGGAGAAAGTTGGTTGCTTTGTATTCCATAGCATTATCTCGCACTAATACTTTGATTGTACGAGAAAACTGGGTTTGCACCATTTTAGCGAAGTCGTAATATATTTGTGGTAGTTCAGAACGATTTTTCATGAGATATATCCAAGTAAATCGAGTATAGTCATCTAAGAAAATAACAAAATACCTAGATCCGCCCATAGTGTTATGAGGCGAGGGACCCCATACATCAGAATGAATCAAGTCAAAAGGTGCAGATGAAATAGAATCTATTATTAAATGGTAAAGCGGGTTGTTTTCCAAGTTGACAAGATAGACAAGAAACCTTTTCGGTTTTAACTACTCCTAATCTACCAGATGCAATAAGAGACCGAAGTCGATCAACAAAAACATGACCTAATCTTGAGTGCCAAAGATCCAAAGAAGATGCAGTAAGAGTGGAAGCAGTGATAGCAGGGATGGTTGTGAGTGATTTTGTGCGCAGGTGAACAAGTTCAAACATGCGTCCCACTTTACGGCCTATCCCAATGATCCGCCCGATCCTTGGATCCTCGCACATGACAACCAAGGGAAGAAAATGACATTTAGGCCCATATCACATAACTGACCAACTGATATAAGATTAATAGTGAGTTTAGGTATATGAAAGGTGGATGGTAGAGAGAGTTTTGAGGTTGAGATTTCTCCTTCGTGACTAACAGACAATTCAGATCCATTTGCTGTTTTGATTGGTGTGATATGTGAAACGGGTGTTTTAGATATGAAGAGAGAAGAGTCATGAGTCATGTGATTGCAGCAACCAGAGTCAAAATACCAAGAAGTACCTGAGATGGCAGACATAGCACTGGAAGGACCAGATAAAACCTGTTTCAAAAGATCAGCAAGATCATCATTGTTGATAGTTGATGCAGAGCCCGAGGATTGATTAGTAGCAGCAGCGGTGATAGACTGTGTAGAATTGCCCTTAGCAGGGTTCTTGTAGCAATCTGCTGTATAGTGATTTGGTCCCTTTTTGCCACAGTGCTTGCAAACCCGTTTAGGACAGTGGAGCAGGGCATGACTAGTCTCGTGGCAGTAAGAGCAAGTAGTGGAAGCTCTGGTATTGGATGACTTGCCTGGTTTGGCATAATGAGTTGCCAGAACAGTATTAGATGCTTGTGATTTCGCACCAAGTCGAAGTTTCTTGAGAGATGAGTTCTTGACAACATCGGCAAGGATTGGTAGAGGACTACGATGAAGTAGAGAAGCTCGAACAGGTTCAAAACGATCATTGAGAGCCATGAGAAGTGTGATAATCTGCTTGGTTATCTCGATAGGTTGCAAAACTGGTTGCGTCATCGGTGTTTTTCCATGTAGGCTCGGAAAGGGTCAACTGATCCCATATGGCATGCATTTCAGACACAAACTCGTCAATGGATTGATCTGGTAGCTGGATTTTGCTGTGAAGTGCAGTCAATAGCTGATATTGATGAGCAAGATCCTTAGTAGTATAGCGGTCTCGAAGAAAATCCCACACTTCTTTACCTGTATCGAAACGCCCCAACCGGCTGACTGATGGAAGGTATCGAGGTATTTCGACACCATGTTATGATGTCCCCATTTTTGCTGTCCCATTCTTCCTCACGTTCTCCGAACTTTTCATCACTTTCATCTTTCAGTGGAACCGGAGCTATAACTGCACCAGTAACAACGCGCCAAAGCCTTTTGGCTTTGAGAAAACTAGTCATAGTCTGTGCCCAATGCACGTAGTTGTGCCCATTAAAAGTTATGGCGATGGGACGCGAAACATCGGATCGATCCATAAGGCCCGACTATAAATGGAGGCTGAATTTCGGAAAACTGAGGCCGAAAACAGATTCAGAACGGTCAAAAACCCCAGGAACCGGTCAACCCTTGTACGGAACCGGTCAAATAACGGGTGAACCGGTCAAGTCAAAGTCCGGGCCGGTCCAGGTCAACTGAGTCAAAGTCAACGCTGACGTGGACTGATGACGTGGCGATGACGTGGACTGATGACGTGGCGATGACGTGGACTGATGACGTGGCGATGACGTGGACTGATGACGTGGCGATGACGTGGACTGGTGACGTGGCTGATGACGTGGACTGACGTGGCAGAGGGTGGCGCGTGAGGACGTAATTCGCGAATCAGAAGACTTCAGGCGGCGCGTGAGGGCGCGTGCGGTCTCCGATCGAGTTGAATCCGACGCGGTTGTGATCGTCTCGTTGTGGCGGTCACGGTGGTATAGTCGGATTTATGTTTGAGGGTTTTTTTGGGGAGCGAATCACGGCCAGAAGTTGAACTCGTGTGTGCGACCGGATGTTGGTGGAATTTTTAGATCTGACACGATTTTCGAGCAGTGATGGTGGTAGAGATGATGAGGGAAGGTTTAAAGACGATTTTTAGAATAGTTGGATGGCGCCCGATACCATGTTAGAGAAAGATGACAGTGAGATTTAATAGTGAATAAACTGTATTATCACAGATATTACAACGAAGATGCAAAGTATTTATAGAAAGACAGTTACAAGAAAAGAAACCCTGGTGAAAGAAACCCTAGACGCCTAAAGCGCCAAACTATATGTCAATATGATACATAATAATATTAACATAGGTAATACACAGGAGACTACAACCCTTTTTTTTTTTTTTTTTTTTTTGGTTTTTTTGGCCTACTTGAGTGAGTTTACATAAAATCCTAGACCAGCTGGCCAATATTATAATCGAAAAGGAGTTTAATTTTATAGATGATCAAAGTTTCAACAATGAGAATATTTATAACATTATTAGTTGAAATGAGATATTGAGACGAATCTAGCTAATGAATTATATTTGACACATTTAGGACCTGGTCCCATGCAAATTAAATGGTGAAGAAATTATATTTTCTCAATTTGCATATATAGGACCTGGTCATATATAGCCACACGACATTTTCAATTTGCTCACATGAATTGCTTAATTTGACACATTGCTAAATGTCAATTTTAAATAAGAAAATGTACTAATCAATCTAGGAGAATTAATCTAAGATATATATATATATATATATATATATATATATATATATATATGTAATATATATATATATATGATAGGGATTTTGCTATTTTAATAATTAGAATAAGTTGGGGTAGCAATGACACGATCTTCATCATTATGCATGCCTTAATCGGAACCTAATTAATGGGTCACATGCAAAAGCGGAAATTTGAAAAAAAAAAAAAAAAAAAAAAAGGATGGGGTTTTCTAATAATAAATTGATTGCTTGTTTATATTGTGATGATTGATTAGAGTTGGGTGCGTGTTTTCTTGCATAGAATTAGTCTTCAAATTAAGTCTGGTAAAGTTGCATAAATTATATATAGAGTTCATACTTCATATATAGTATTAGTTTGTATATATCCACGAACCTGACGATGCCTTCAAAATTTACGACCACCTCATTTAAAAACTAACACGTTGCGTCAGTTTATAATCAATTAAGGTACACTTTCATTGAAAGACCTCTTTTATTATCAACTAGTCTGTAAATATAATAAAAAGAAAAGGTGATACAATGTGGGGATGACAAATTCATTGCAAGACCTCTTTTTTTTTTTGAAGTTAATTGCACTGATTAACTTGTCAAAATTGATTTTGTTAATCGTGAGGCAAAAAATAAAATAAAATAAAAATAAAGAAATTACTTAGCATCTAATAAAGAGTATTATAAAATATATTTAAAAGTATCTGCTGACGTCGGGTTTTGCGGATCCTTATCAATCAATAGTTTGACCCCAAGATCAGAGGTTGATCTGCAACGCTTGCAAGCATAATGATAAAAATAAGAACTGAGTGTCAAGTATGATCTAAGTAAATTACTCGTCTTCTTAGAGAGAGAACACCCACCCCAAAATGAGACCAACCTCTCTTATTTATAGATCGAGAGGGTGACCTGGATTATTACAATACTAAATTCAGACACAACCTATACTTACAAGTTAGGGGCGTAATTGGTCGTTCTAAAATAAACTAGTTTCAAGTGATTTCCGTAAAGTACAAAGGTAGTTGGTTATCCGAATAACCGTTTTAACCGTTTGGTTTAATCTGACATGTGTGGTTTGGCTTGTTTGACCTAATCTACATGATCTGGCCTCTCGATCATGCTATGACTCAAATCTAGCTAGCGCTGGTCTGGGTGATCTATGTGACCTGACTCGCATGGTATGACTTGTGTGAGTTGGCTCGCATGGTTTGACTTATGTGGTTGGGCTTATTTGACTCAATCTGCATGATCTGACCTCCAAGTGATGCTATAACTCGGACCGAGCTAGCAATGGTCTGAACGCCCCTAATTAGGATGTGGATCTGGGTCACGCCATCGTACGTCACTCTAAAAGAGTGAGTTGAACTCGCGGAGTCGAGCTACCCCAAATCGGTATATTATTTGTTCAAAACGGAGTTCGGTCACTAAATTTATAAAGTGCGATTTTTCGTCCCGTTCGATCCAACTCATACATCACATCTTCCTTCCCCAAATCAAAAAATAATATCAAAAAAATATTAATTAATTACATTATCAATCAATTTTTTAAAAAAATCAAATTTGGAGCCTCGGCCGAGGGTCCAAAAAGAACCTCGGCCATCCTTGGCCGAGGTCCCCATGAGGGATAGGGACCTCGGCCAGGGCTGGCCGAGGCCCATCATCCTCGGCTGCCCTCGGCCGAGGATCCAAATTCGTCCGCGCACCCACCTTTCATAAGGGGTAAAATTGGAAATTAAAAAAAATTAAAAAAAAGGTGAGTGTAAGGATTAAAATGGTGGGTGTAGGTATCACCACTCTTTTCAGCCCGATTATGAGCATACGCAACAGTATCAAAATATGACAATGCTAAAACATTTGAAATAGCATAAAATTTTAAAAATTATCACACAGTGGTACTTGCTGCATAAGTAAATTTCAGACGATTGGGTTCAAAGAAATATAACAAACGAAGGGAGCACGTTTAAAATGATCGGGTTCCTTCGGGACATAAATATAACTACAAAGAGGTGATTGTTTTGACATTTCTGAAATGACATCAAACACTTCCAAAATTCATATTTTGTGGTCTTGGGTATAAGATTATTCTTGCTTGAAGAGTACCTTGAACACTTCGAAGGTTTCATTATTCATACAAACTATTTGCACTTGTTCCTAAAAGGTTATCCATGAGGGCTTCCCTCTTTTTGCGTCTCATATAATTTCACAGAAGATGCACACACCACTATTCTCAACTAGAACACAGAACAACGATAGTGTCTAGTCCAGATAACTATAGTATTGTAACTATTTCTCATTCTTCGCAAATATTAAAATGGGGCGAAAAATAACAAATATTCAAAACAGAAGAAGAACAAGTATTCAAGAATTCAATCAACCTCTTGCAGTGCAGATTTTAACTACAGAAGCTTTAGCAGCTAGACATATACATGATGGCTATTAGAATACACATTATTCTTCATTTCATGTTTTGTTCAGGTTCCAAACTTTCCATTTCATATGCGTCAGCCATCCAAATTGGAAAATAAACTTCATCGGTTGCAACTTCACCAGGTGTGCTCGGTAAGGTATCAATATGTTCCTAAGACCTAACAAGGTCACCATATAGCCAGAACTGTTGTTAGCAATAGCAGGAACAAAACCGTCAATGTAGTAAAAAATGATCTTTATATTACCTGAAATACACATTGTCTTATAAAGATGAGCGATGCTAGGATCTCCTTTTGTAAGCATATTTGGCCTCTCCAAGCACTCTAAGAATGCAAGATCTGCCTTCAAAAGCTCGGCCTGATCGTGGGTGTCATATCCCATATCATGGCAATAGCAGCAAAAGTCCAACCAATCAATTGGTCTCCTGTCCCATACCAGAGACCCTCTATCTTTGCCACTAGACCAATTGGGCCCACAATAATGCCCATATCGAGGAAACAACTGAGAAAGAAAAGCTCTAGGACCTGTATGCCATGGAACTTTGGAAACGTAAGGTCTGAAGCGAATAGTTGAGAACTGAGCATTAGGGTCAACTTGATCACGAGGTTGCATATGCCGTTTGAGCTCTTTGTTTACAGTTTGTGGCATTTGAATTTTATTTCTGTGGCTGATAGCCCAGGGTATTAGTGAGAAGAAAGACCATCTCCAGAACCTGATGTCAAAAGAAGCCCCCTGTTTTGGTGCTTCCATGAGGGCATCAGCCGATATGACAGATGATGTACCCTTGTTTGGATGGGAACCAAACCAAGGAAGGCCCTCGGGGACTTTGAAGTTCATATGCACACCTCAGTCACCTAACAATGACGTAGTTGTATTAGACAAATCACCCCTTTATCAAAAAGAAACAGAATCACCACTATACTATCACGCAATTAACAAATCCCAAGTAATACAAAAGACACTGGAGCAGTTTACATTGACATTGCAAGTGACTATGGAAAAATTATGTTTTGATTATTTACAAAAGAAGGCTGTTTTTAATCAGTCTGACAGTATATAAGTACTTTTCAATTAGTACATTGTTGGAATGCAATTCTACGTCTATAGAGGCAGAGATAGAGAAGTGCAAGGGGAGAAGCAACCTAAGAGGACAGATCCAGGATTCAACTACTGCCTACTCAATGATTTCATCAAACAGAACCACGGTCATGCATAATATGTACTTGAGCTATTCAACAACTGGATAGAGCTGGTCGAGCACCAAAATCAACCACCTCAAGACTAGGGCAAATTAATGGAGTTGATTGCATCTTTAATCACAAAATCCGTTGAAACCAGTTTTAAAAAGATGAAATTGGGATGTCGACCTGTAATTCTGGTTTTATAAGCTTATAAATAGTGGAAAACAACACCCAGCTTTCAGTTACAATATACATACATTCTTGATATTCAAGCCTATAATTTTATCCAAAACATCAGTATATTTTCCCTATTGTCAAATTTATATTTTGGGGCATGTACTAAGTCTGGATTGCATAAGCACATACAATATAAAAAATCAAGATCCTTCTCGACCAAATCTGTAGTCAGAAAATGGGACCATTCATGTGCATATACACAATCAAAACACTCTCAAATGATGAAACATGACATATAAGCAAAATTAAAGAATCAGCGAATATATATATATATATATATATATATATATATATATAGAGAGAGAGAGAGAGAGAGAGAGAGAGAGATTTCCATCTAGTTTATTTGATTGAAGTTTGTATATAACACACATCATCATCGATGGTACGAAATGCTTTTACCAAAGTGGAAGAAATAGTACATATACATCTATCTTCACCTAGTGTAACTCATCCTTCATTCTCTGAAATTGAATGATTTCTCTTCAAAAATTATGTGCATCACCACTTAATTTCTCATACAAATCCATACCAAAGGAAGAGCTTAGCCGTATACTAGCATAATTATAAAGAACATTCTAGATGATTTTCAGTTAGCGTTTGTTGTGTTTGTTAGAGATTGACAGATTGCTATAGGTTAGTTTTCAATTAGTTCTATGAGTTTCCAGTTAGTTTTTCTCCCAACTGTCAGAAGTGGCTGGTATAGTGCACCAGCTATCATTTTATAGATATGTAAGAGTATCCAATTTTCATCTCATTATTCTCTGTTTTTTTCTCTCTGCTATGTATTGTTCATGGTATCAGATCCGATCAGATATTACTCAAGTTTGTATCCTAAACAACAAATTCTTAGCTGCTTATTTTTTTCTCTCATGGAAATCATGGTTAATGAGGCAAGACATGAAGCTTCAAACCTGTGATCTTACACTAATGGTGATCCTCTTCATCTACAAGGTTCAGATCATCCTGAATGATCCTAGTGCATACACCTTTAACAGAGAGTCACTCTCTCACTTGGAGTCGATCTATGAAGATTGCTATTGGCGCTAAAATTAGGGATCATTAATGGAAAATGCAGCATGCCATACGAGGAGGATATTGATTTTGATCAATGGAATACAGTAGACTGTATAGTAACTCCCCGGATCTTGGATTCTATTTCTAAGAAAATTGTTGAAGCTTTTTTATATTCTACCTCTGCATATGAACTACGGGAGGAACTCCAGGAAAGGTTTGGTGAATCTAATGTACCTTTGCCTTATCAGATCCAAAGAGAAATTAGCTCCATTTATCAAGGCTCGTTGTATGTGTCACAATATTACAAAACTAAAGAACCTATAGGATGAATTTACATACATGATGCCCGTTCCTCAATGCACGGGTGGGCCAGCTAAGCCGGTTGCTTTAATCATCTAATGCAGTTCTTGATGGGTTGAATGATAACTTTGTTCATATTCCTAATCAGGTCCTTCTAATGATCCATTGCCGAGTGTTCATAAAGCCCACTCTATGGTCTTAAAGGTAGATAAACAGAGGGAGGCACAATTGTCCATTGCTCATGCTTCTAGCAAGGCTATGCTAGTCCAAAGACAAGGTTACAGAAAGGATGTAGAGGTTACAAGGGAACTTTCAAGAAGAAAGATGGAAATAAGGAGTCTTATAGGCTTATAATACCTGTTTCAAGCTTCATGGTTACCCTGAATGGGGAGACAACACAGCAACAAAAGAGTGGAAAAAATGGTTGCTCATATTGTTGGTGGGACAAATGGTTTCTAATATTGTTGGAACACCTTTGCATATGACATCTCAGCAGAAATTTCTAAAGACTATACAGACGACAATGAGACTAACAATAGATGAGAGAGTACAGCAAGAAGTATAAAAGTTATTAAACAAGAGGTTAACTGTGAATGGAAACTATATTTGACCTAGCTCAATTGAGAGATTCTGCAACTACCATACTACACTGTGCACTTAATGCTCTTGATTTACTATAACCTGGGACTTGGATCATTGACACTGGTACATCAAATCATATGTGTAGGCATTCAAATCTTATTGATCATTCTATCATTTTGAATAAATCCAACCACATATACATGGATGGTTCTCTTAAACTTGTAAACCTTGTTCGAAATCTGACCTTGCATCCAAGGTCGATATTGACAGAAACCTTACATGTACCCAGTTTTAAATTTAGCCTGCTGTCCGTGAACAAACTTGCAGATTCAGCCAAAATAAAATTCATTAGCTCCTACTTGTTGTATTTTACAGGACCAGAAAACTGAACTATTGGAATTAGGTAAACTGATACGATACCTTTTACATCTTAGACAAGTCATCTTTTTACATATAGAAATCTGTATCCTTCCTCCGGAAATTTATTACCAAATAGTTCATGTTCTGATTTTCCTTGTCGTGTCAACTGTTCGGTTATTCTTCAACTTTGCTTCGGAACAAAAGACTTGGCCATGCTCCTTTGGCAGTTTTACAACATTTGCTTTCTTTTAATAGCTCCTATAACCATCCTTCTAATATCTGTGATATTTTTCCTTTATCTAAGCAGCAAAAATTATCATTTCCTAAGAGTCAAACACATGCATCTTACAATTTTGAATTGTTACATGTGGACATCTGGGCCTCAAAAGAAATCTTACTCGGGTGCACAGTTTGTTCTAACACTTGTAGATTATTATAGTTGTGCTACTTGGACCCTTCTGTTACAGCGTAAGCATCAAACCACTCTTACGCTTGAAAATTTCTTCAAAATGATTCAGACACAGTTTCCTGTTCGAGTTAAGATGGCGTGAACCCATAACGGCATAGAATTTGTCAACCCTGATTTTTTATTTTTTTTTAAATCCTGATTTGTTTACCAAAGCTCTCCTCCAGTTTCCATTTTCCCAAAGTTGCCATCCAAGTTGGCCTTGTGAGGATTTCATCAAGCTCCAACTTGAGGTGATGTAAAGAATCAGTTAGTTTTGTCAGGTTCCCATTAGTTTTTCTCCCAACTGTCAAAGTAGTTGCCTATATAATAGACCGGCTCTTATTTTACAAATATATACAAAGAAGATCCAATTTCCATCTCATTACGCTCTGTATTTTGCTCTCTGCTACATCAAGGGCAGATTATCGTCGATAAATTTTTGAATAATTAGCTATAGCAGTCATTCTGTACACCGTAGCGAAATTCATAAATTTAATCAGAAAAATGGTTCTTGTACTATACAACCCAGCCAGCAGCTCACCCCTAAAGATCTTCGCTCGCCCGAGCATCATCACATGTTTTTTCATTTATAACGAGTTCCTGTCCGCAGCTAATTCTCTTAAATTCCGCATTTCAACTTCTTGAAATTTAAGATAAAAACAATTAAACAAAGCACAAAGAGAAAAAAGATGATGTAAACAATTTCAGAACTTGAGGCAAACAAAGAAAGAAATATCACAGACAAATTATTAATATTATTATTATTATTATTATTATTTTAAATCCTAATGTTTTCCGTACCTAGATTAATTTCTTCAATCAGGCTGGATGATGATCTTCATAACTCCCCAATGCTTGATTAGCGACACATATGTGTGTGGTTTCCTTTGAGACGGAGAATTATCTGGCAATTCAAGAAAGGGACAGCGGTGGAATTGGATAGGTTTCGCTGAAGTGTGGTTTGAATTTGGAGTCCGTCGATGAACACAACACCGGCATGGCTCCACCAATGAGTACGTGTGTTTGGATTTCCTTTTACTTTCTTTTTTCAAGAAAAATTTTACTTTTTTTTTTTTTAAGAAGAAAGAGAAATTCCAATTCTTCGAGAATAGGCACGATCCATCTTTGTCAGAATTTCTACTAATATTTCTTAAAATAACGAAATTATTACTCTTTATAAATTGAAGTTCTTGCTTGATAAAAACTAGTATACTCTAAGGGTGATAAGATTCCATTTTTACTATTTTTTTTCCATTTTTTTAGTCCATTTTTTTTGTCAAACTAATCACATTGATATATTTTGTGGGACCTACATATACTACACAAATCTCTACCATTCAATTCCAATCATTCTCTCAAATCTTTTATATAAAAAACCATAAAAAATTCAATCCTATTATGGTTTTTACATTGATACAAATAAGTTGAAAATTTATTTACTAAATAAATTAATATCTATATCTATATCTATATTTATATTTATATTTATATAGAAAAACAGGGAATTTTCAGCCTCATTTTTTTAATTAGATTAATTAGTATCACCCTTTATAGTGAGAATAATCTCTTAATTTCTTTCACTTACTATATTTTCCTTTTTCTTGTCTCACTTACATAGTCATTCTATGGAGTAGTATTTTTTATTTATTAACCACACATCTAAACTCAAATTTAATTTTACCAAATTTAATGTGGATCAAACAAGGCTTAAACTTCCATCATGTCATCATATAGTCAAGAATCTCATTCAAATATATTAGATGTTGAGATGTTGGGATCGTGGGATGAGAAATTCACACTCTAGTATACGACTTTTCTACCATGCATTTGACCTTAAGTTCCTACAATGACGACTCATCCCCACTCTGTAAATTTTAGAGCTCGAAGTAGCATCTAAATTAAGCGCTCTTAGATAGTGATCTGCACCGTGTACCGGAAAAAGTCTTTTTAAAAAATGATTTCAACTTTTGACTTACTTTTATTGTGTTTGTATTAACTCGACGATATAACATAAAAACAAACCATTCTAATAAAAAAATTTTGGTTGATTCGACTTTGAGGCGGCAAAAAGTCGCCTCCTTTCAAATGAGCACTTAAGACCCCTTTGCCTAAAGACAAAACTAGCTATGTGTTGAATAGAATGAAAACTAATTGAAAAAATATAGAATTTTAAAAGAGGGGGAAAAAAAAAGAAAAAGGAAAAATTGAGTGGATGAAAAACTCGTGAAATTGGGGGTATATATATTTCATCCATATATGTATTTCATATGTTGCCTACTTGTGTTAAACATCCATGTGTAACACACATAACCCAGGAGTCGAATCGTCTACCCAAATTTAAAATGTTAGCAAAATGAATCTAACAAAAATCAGGGCTAGAGACCTTATTCTTCATCGTTGAAGATGCAGAATTTCACGAAAAATGAGTTCATTCTACAATGACATTAAAGTTTAAGTCTAAATTACGCCAATTGGCCATAAATATATATATATTATTTGCTCGTTCTGATTAATTATTATTTACATGACACTGTACTCTCCCTGCAAAAACATAGTATTATCAGTATTATCTCCACAACGAAAGCAAAGTATTAACTGTTGCCCCTGCTAAACGCACCATACGCGAGGGTTTCGTTTTTTCCTTTCCCTTTCTTTTCTCTCTGCTAAAGTTCTGAAATAACACGAAAAAGTCTCGGACGAGCCAACAAATTGACACCTAGCTAACTTCTTGCATCTTGACAGAGAATCTTTCACAGAACTAGCGACTCAACTCTCCATCTCGAAAAGAGAGAGTTGAGTTTCGTGGGGGTTTGCAACTCCTTTTGACAGCTGAGTAGAACCTAATTTCAGTTCCATGCAGGAGATGGTTGTGATATAGCTCCGTAGTTCAAATCCAGATTATTAAGTTGCTCCATCAACTGAGATCTTCTCTCCTTGAAAAAATCTAGTCGAGTTGTCAACTCTGCCAAAGTCGAGGATGCTGATGAGGGACGTCCCACATGATCCAAAACCTGCAACTACCATAGCTTCTTTACAATCCAAAAACCAACTCCATCCCAGGTGTTACTTGCAGTGTGCCATCAATTCAAGGCCATTAAATGCATTAGGCCATTATGTATTTAAGTTCATGATTGGTGGTGCTCAAGAGTTAAAAGAGTATTTCTTTACTTTCTCAAACAGTAACTTTTATCATGCTAGACAAGTTGAAAGTGAGTTTCACTTTATATCTGTTTCAACCAAAATGCACTAACACCCTTCATCGGACTGCACTGCTTTAACAGATAAAGATAGGAAAATCACCTGAGTCCCATTTTTTCTTGCGGGGTTACGGGAAGCTAGCTTAGCGTCAAAAGTTTGCTGAAAATATTTCCTGCATTGAGATAAACTTTATCAGCACATGACGTGTAGACAAGTAGACCACACATAAACTGATGGTTTCACATGTCAGCTCAGTATGATACTATTGTATCCCCAACTCACTCTTGTAAACTATGATCTGCAGCATGTTGATACTGATGGAACACGTTAGTGAGTGATCCATAATGAAGAAGACGTTGGCGATTTAGCTGAAGGTGAAGTTCAGCAACTTTCTGCTTCAAACTTGTAACATCTGCTTCAGCGAGAGCTATGTCCTCAAGCTCGGTCCTCGTCTACTCAGTAGACTAAAAAAATCAGACAATCTCCAAAATTGTTGGAGAACTGAAGCATTTATATTGTTACAACTTACAAACCTCGGAATCCATTCCTCGAGAACCAGGAAACTGCCCAGTGGACATGCTCAGGCCAACTTCCAGTGCTGCCCGCAAATCTCGCTCAGCTTCCAACTGTTCTTGTAGTGTTGCGACCTGTTATAGAAGAAATATAAGTCATCATTGACATGAATATGACATGAATAACAAGTGAGTCAGAAAGAGACAGGAAGGAAATTGACAACTGCATAAAATGCTATGTAAGGACAAGTTTCAAAGAAGCTCAAGATCAGGCACTACAATCATTTTCTTTGATTACCACAATTGCTTTCCTGAAGTTATGCAGTAAAATAGAATATAAATTAATAAGTTTATAATTAAATCACATTATCAAATATTATCATTATACTGCGTTTTTGCAGTTGATAGGTTACTCTTATTTCAGAGAGATCATTTATCATCATAACTTGCTATCGCCTACCAGCTACCAGCATTTAGAGATCCAGCACTTTAGAACAAAGGACAACATACTTTTGGTAGCTTCTTGTCAAATCTCGAGAAGTAAAGAAAATGTTTTAAAAAATTGTGAAATCAATATAATTGAAAATTACGGTGGAGAAAATTGATCAAATGAATATATTGGTGATTATCCTGTTGTTTTATGTATGCATATATGCTTATCTTGCCAGAAGGGTTTACCAAAAACTTAATGTACTGATTGAGGCCCAAAATCAAGAATTTTACAAGTTGACAGAAACTAAAGCCTCACAGGGCATGAGTTAACAGTTACCAGGCGTCAGAATTTTCAAGCACATTTGGAGAAATGTAAGGTTACATCTAAATAACTGAATTAACACATACCTCCTGTTCAAGTGCCAAGCGACGCTCATGCAAAGCTTGCCTCTTCATCTCCAATCTAGCTTGCAAAATTGCATTTCCTCTTTCCTGATGTAGAAAAAATTCATATCAGCATAAGGCATTCTGCTCCTGTACTTTCAGCACGAAAAAGAAAAGGTACTCTGCCCATATATTACCTCTTTGGCAATCCTTTGACGTAAGTCATCTTTCGCAAGCTCTAATCTTCGAACAGAAAGCCTACAAAAAGTATCCAATTCAATTTTACAAAAAAATACTGAAAGAAATAACCAAATAAAGCAAAAGGGAATAGACAATAATCTATCGATATATTTGTTTCTAAGCAAAAGGAGTTCTTGAGAGCTTACAGACACAAAACGAAAGGGGTAAAAAAGGCAGGAAAAGATGCCTTGAAGAGTTACTAGTAACTAGTAAGTGGACACTAATATTTGATCTAACTAAAGTTTAGAAACTGATTTATGAAGACAACTGCAGAAGTAGGTACCTACGCCATCATTCTTAAACTGAGTCATACAAGACAAACAACCCTAGCTTAAATTTCTTACACCTAATAATCACATGAAGAAAGTGTTATTTATTTTTGTCATATTTTTTCCTTCAGCAAGCAAAATTCATCCATGAACAGGTACGGGGCTAGAGTATGACATTGGTTTAAATTGACCCCTTATAACAGCACAAATGAAAAGAGGTTCCACATGACAAAGGTCCACTCTAAAAGACTTGACATCATGGGATATAATAGAGGACTAGAGAAAATAAATAATTTACAACCAAGTAGTATGTCGAGCTATAAGACGCGTACTTTAACGTTCCAATTTACCATAAAACACTCATATAATTGTAGATCTTTGTACATTCACAACTATCACATATTACATGTAGACTGTCTCAGCTCGAGATGAATTGAAACTGACAGCAAGCCAATTCTGAAAAGAGAAATGCAAAATATTCTCATATAAACTAGATCGTGAGTGTGCTAAGCAAAATGATTAACATATGAAATTGAGATGACTTTATTATGGCAAGCATGTAGAAACACACCCACAAGCAAGTTTATACAAGGTGAGCTTACTCTTCCTCTCCAGAAGCAGAGACTGATTCCATTGATGGTCCTCTCCTCACCTGGAGAAAGGAAACTATCAGAGTTTTAGGTTCTAAGGAACCAAACTTAAGAAACACAAATGTCGAAGATCAAAATTAGAGAAATTTGTAAGAATAATTATATTTAACATGACCGCTAACAAGTCATCGGTGATGTGGAAGTGAGTTGGCAAATTGATTTGTTATCTTAAATAAAATCTTAAATGTAAGATTTACAATGAATTAATGAAACATCACTGTTGTGATCATGACCGCTCCTAAATAACATTACTCAGTCTGTAAATATGTTAATCAATGATTATCTAAAGGCCAATTACTCTGTATATAATATAATTAATCAATTAATATTTTAAACAAAAATGAAGGTTGGAAGAAGTCTAGAGTTTCATACCTGAAATAATCGCTGCGTATCGTAGTATGTCAATATGTCAGTATTCGTGTAAAAATCAGTTTTATACCTCTGAAAACTTTTAAAATGGTTATGTCAAAGCCAGCCTTCCTTATAAGATGTCTATTAACAGCATTTTCTTAATGGAAAATGGGTCGTCCACATGAAGAATAGAGAAACTGAACAGAATCTAGGCAGAGGTCGCCATTAGATCAAATTATATTAGAATTTGTAAGACTGTAACTTTACTGTCCAAACGCAACCAGAAAGTTAAATATCTCTTAAATTGAGTATATTACTGTAGTCTCACTGTATGTAACATCATCCTTTAATAAGCTAAAAAATTATCCTCAAGATTTGTGTTGTGTGGCCTGATGCAGATAGGATACACAACTTTCTTTAAAAGACAAGGAAAAAAAAGTACATATATATATATATATACACGTGGTGTGTGTGCACATTCTCAGAGGAAGGCAATGGGAACGGACAAAGAACAGGAAGAAGAGGAAGGGAACCTTATAATCGTAAAGATCACTCGCTTCAGAGTCGCTACTCTCTGTTAAGTTCCCACTGAGTGTACGATCAGGATCATCATGAGTTTTAGGTTCGACTTTGTGTTCAGCATCAGGATAACAATTTTGTTTCATATCATGATTTTCATTATCAGTTGTATCTTCACTCCCATTCTCAATTTGAGAACCCACGGATATAGAGCATCTATGTAGACTATCATCCTGAAAAATCAAGTAAAATTGTGAAGCAATGCAACAATAGAACCAGTATGTGATAGACATAAAAGATTTTAAACCAATAAATAGCCAGCAACAACAAGAATTTAAGGGGAACAACAAAGAACCAGTGCAGAAACTGATTAGACTCCAAATGATTTAACGTATAAATTGCTAGATGAAATGGAATTACGATAGATTGATAGGCAAATTGAGAGGCGTATCTCTCTCCCAATTTCTCTTTTGAGGGACCTAATATTTTCCCCGCTTCAAATGATTCCTATCTCCCTAATAAGCACTTTATTCCATTACTACCTCTTTTCTACTTCAGCTGCTAATTAGTGCCCTACCAGAAACATGACATCTATTGTGGGGTTCTTCATTTATTTAGGAGTAACATTTTGTTGTTCTAGTAAAATTTATTAACACAGAACAGTCCAAAAAACCACAATTGCACCCATAGAACTACTGCAATTGCACGCATAGAACTGTTGCAGGTGATTTAAAGATGCCATACAAAAGCCTTATGACTTACAGCAAGCGCGCGCACGCACACACAGAGAGAAGAAGAAGAAGAAGAAGAAGAACACAAGTAGCAAATCAGAAAGGCTTAATACATGTTACTCATCTCAGCTAATTCACATGTGTTAAATTGCAAATACACTTCACTGGCCGACCACACATAGATGTGCACTTTCCGAAGAGATAAGCATCTAAGTTGTATTCATCTTTCAGTTCAGCTCAAAATTGTAACGAAACTCATCTCAGCTAATTCACAATGTGTTAAATTATCTTGCAATGCATTCATCTTTCAGTTGAGCAATGAATTGTAACAAAATTAGGAATGCAGAAGATACATAAGCATATACACACTGCTAAGAGAAAATGTTGTGTGTGTGGGGTGGGGGGGGGCCGGCTGTTGGTGGAAAAGATGCCTTTTGCTAACACAATCGACAAAACCAACAATAAAACATAACTCACATTAAAAATATTCTCATACTCCTCAAGAAGAGTTGTAATAATTGCTCGCGCATTACTGGCAGCATTGGCAGCAGCAAGAAGCTGAGCAGAGTTGTCACCATTGACATAAGAATCATCATCTAATTCACATTCCCCAGCTACCAGAGAGCGCAACAGTAATGGTGCCATACAAGCAGCAACAGCTGGTGGATTCATCAGATTCGTAGATGCATGTGATGAAATTGTATGCATCATCTTGAGAACCCTAAAAATGATAACAAGAAAAAGACATGTTTATCTAGCATTGGAGAAGAAATTTTACTTCAACTCCCACAAGATTCTGAACTGAACACCAATCGTGCACACAACAATATATAAATAATTGATGTCAAAACAGATTGGTATCACTCTCATGATATTGTAAGTTAGCTATGTGTTGTGCAAAAATACATAAAGAATATGCAAATGATACTGACAAAACAGAAGCAAGAAAGACACGTTTGATTGGGACCAATGATTTGGGACAATCCTACATGATGCTGACAAAAATTTCTAATTCTTAGAGGTAAGGTTTCTCTTAAAACCCAAAACCGAAATTCACAACATTAAGAGTGGCATTTTGATCTAGCTCAATCCACTGATGTTAATACTTGGTATTCCATTCCTTTTGCTATGACGTCTAGTAAACCCACATCACGTTATTATTTATTAGAATTAAAGGCATGGGTTCATGTTGACAAGAGATTTAGTGGTCATTCAAATAGTCAATATCAAGCACAAGACTACTTAAGTGAAAGGAAGTCAGGAACCTAGTTCAGAATATTCGGTGGTACCTGGACTGGTGAAAGGTGGGGTTGAGATTTTTGGGGTCTCCTTGGTGTACATTTAGAGTTTATTTGACAAAATGTAAATTTTAATCCCTTTTCTTACACTAAATTTCAACAAAAAAGAAAAAGCAAAACATTATTACTCACAGTTGATATCCTTTCCTTACTTGTTTACCACACATTCTTTTAAAAAGAGATAAACAAATAAAACAAAATTCACTTTTCTCCTGAATGAAAGCTTTGTCAAACAACCTCTTACTAAGCTAAAAGGGAACCTTTTCGAAGGCATCAGTCGTCAAATATGATTATGGCTGTTTCCAGTCTCCTTTTATTCTTTGATGCCTGCTGCTAGAGCCTAATTTCTTCAAGAAAAATGTAGATTAAAATCACCACAGGCTGCAGTTACCAAGAATTTGCTGATAAGTACGGTTTTGAAATTATTTGGACAACCAATAGTGGATAATTATTAGTATTGTTAAGGTTTTTTTTTTTTTTTTACTTTAGCATTTCTTGATTTTGTTATTTTTGGTCAAACTTCAAGTCTGATGCTAACTAAAGGAGAACCAGGCAGGGACGGATCTAGGATTGGAGATTTGGGAGGGCTATCATTCATCACAATAAAATTTTTAACATAAAAAAATAAAATTTAAATAGAAAATATAATGGACACAGCCATTTTCAATTTTTTTTTTTTTTTGAAAGAAAATTTAAAACTTAATGTGAAAAAAAATTTTAATTAAAAGGCTATTTTCAAAACTTTTTTGGGCTGCAGTAGGCTACAGCCTACTGCAGCCATGTATTGCCTCCGTCTTTGGAACCAGCCAATGGGTGGTAAAGGATTAAGAGCATACAAAATCTTGGAAACGTCGATCAAAATGAGGAAGGATAAAACTTAGATGGACTTTGAATGAAAATATAAAAAGACTAAATCAGTATAACAGTGAAAATTTGAGGACTGAAATGAAGAGATTGGAATCTTGAATGGTGTGTCAAAGATGCTATGAGTGAGAAACAATTTTCAATGCTCGGGCTACAAAATTTGTAGATTCAACTTCAGAGGTTAGAATCTTCCTATTTTTTTACACAGATCTTGAGATCAAGCTCCAGAGGATGAGAGTTCTACATTCACTGAAATTTTTCAAGACAAAGATAACCAGATGGAGCAATTTGTTTTGTCAACTTGGGGTATATTTTTGGCAGTATTGACAAAGACATGCACTCCTTTGTGTATGTTAGTCAGTTTTAAAAAATTTACTCAATTGTATTTGATTGCTTTCGTATAGTGCAACGCATGATTGGCATGATCAAAATGTGATTTATACCTCTCATCAATGTTTTTGCAGTGTCTAGACCATTCACCTTTTCATTAGCGTGCTTGCTAATGTTGTCCTTATTCACTTGTTGTATTGTGTATGTCTTACGACTATTGTACGGCCATGGAGAAGCCACCTGCCAGTTCGAGGGTAAATCTTCTCTCATCAGAGGTGATGGAGATAAAGATGGACCTGCAAGCAATCTTGCTTTACCATGTAATCGCACTGCTTGAAGTCATGCGATCACATGGTTACGGAGACTCATATTCCAACTCAGACTCTTGTTTAGAAATTACTTCACACGCAACTCCCAAATTGATTTCATAGCTCTTTGGAGACCTGTATATACATCTTATTATATCTTTTGGAAATTGTCATCATTTTTTGACTTCTTTCACCTTCCAAATTGTTTCCCTTCCTTAAGGATGTTGAAAACTTATTTCTTTCGTGAAATTAATTTGGAAGTACATTGGCTTTATATTTGTAAGTTTTTGGCCAAAAGTTTCCATCAAGTTGTTGAAAGTTATATTTCGCCATAAATGTTGGTGCACAAGTCTGGAAGTTTTTCTAAGCCATTGAAAATCCATATTACTACAGGAGAGTATATGAATACAGAGTCCTAAAATTTAGTGGGCTCAGTACAGTGACTAGGACTCGTAGGCATACTACTAATTATGGTTTAAGAGAACTTCTGCCATCACAGACATTCGACCGAACACAACTGATCGAAAAAACAATAAGACTTCATTAATGTCATAAAATGAAGAGAGAGCTGTCAATGTTTAGAACCATGCGGACACATTGAAAGAATTAAGTGATGCACCGGGAAGTACCTCTGCAAAAGGCACCTATTTGGTTCAGGAAATGTCTCTCGTATTATCGAGCGCATGACATTGATGCGAGGATCCTTTCGGTCAATTCCTTTTCAAGACAGTGGCAAAAGAAACAAATTTCAAGCTGATGTTACAAAAAATGCACACTAGATTCAAAGATGCATCACACAATGTGTCAAGGAAGTAATGGGACTTACTATAGGCTTCCAACAAAGCACTGCAAAAGGATGCAGGAACAGGAGATGAAGGCAACTCGCGTAGAACATACTGAAGGAGAGGTTGCTTTACTGAGATGCTAATTTAACCAAAAACTAAAATAGTACAAAGTATACCAGATACCAGTCCAAACCTTGACACAGTCACCTATAACATGCGCATCCTCATCAGGGCCAAATTCAGTCTTGCCTACAAAAACAAGACCTCCTAATAGTTAGAACTATTATGTTGAAGAACATAAACAGCACTAGTGAGCACAAGGGGGGCATGTAGGGCCCCAGCCCCCCCAAAAAAACCCCCAAAAAAAAAAAAAAAAAAAGTACAAAGTTGTTGAATTCAAAAAATAGATAAGAAAAAATTAAACCTAACTACAATGCACTGATTGTATCTATCAGAGTTTGGCCAGGAAGATTGAAATTTAGTGGTTGAATATTTGTAGCGACAAAAAGATACACCCCCCCGGGGCACTCATCCATCTTGAACTTCTTTCGAAGTGCCAACAATTAGTCATTGATCTTTAGCGCCTCTAGTAATTTATCTACAGCCTTTTTATTTAACCTTAGTTTTCTTGATCTTTAGACCTCTTGTAAATTTGTCTGCAGCTTCTTTATTGAACCTTTAGTTTTCTTTGCAGTTGTTATTATGTTCAGAGGTCTGTTTTAAGAAATATTTCATTCAAGATTGTTCCTTTCTTTGTTCTGCTTTTTTTTTTTTTTTTTTGAGATTTTAGTATTTTGAGTAATTGGTTAAAATTGACTAGCAATGTCTTCATGACGGCCAAAACCTTTAGTTTCCTATAAAAGCCATGGTCCCACTTACTGATTAAACTCTCATCTAGAAATTCATCAAGATGGGTTCAGAGTTCTCCCTGTCATTCTGATCTGAGAAGAAAATCCTGACTCTAAAGGGAAAACTGAACTAGATTCAGGCAACACTTTCAAACAATGACATCTACTAATCGTATCAACATACAAAAATAAATTCTCTCAGGGATGTAAAGTGAAATATTTTAAACTGAAAAGAATAGCTACCTTGTTCATATTCTTGAATTCTCCGATCAACTTCCTCAACATCAGCAGACTGCCTAAGAATTCCTTCTACTTTAGTTCCTGCAAAATAAGTAATCCATAATTGAATTATATAAATTGAAGAAAAGTACGTAAAAATAAAATAAAGACGCTTGGGTAGATTAATTTTGAGGGAGTAACATACTAATTGAAAATACACTCAGAAATAAGACATAAACAGTAACGCATCCCCTTTTCTCTTCATTTTTGGGAAGATACAAGCTTAAGGCATATTTTGACTCATTAACCACTTGTGACAATTACATTAATCTGTAATTTCAGTATGAACTAACTAATAACCAGAGTACCAGACACATTGAAAGCTGTTTCCAAAGTTGACGTCAAAAGAAAATAATCTAGTTCGTTGCTTCAATAGCTTACACTTTTCAAACCTCGTGAGAGACCATGTCAACTTGAGCTCAAAGCATAAATATATAGTATAAGAACTTACCATGCTTCTCTAGAAACTGAAGTGCTTTTTCAAGAAAGGACGGGCCTCCATCTATATCTTCAAGTGCAAGCAAAATAGGGCATCCAAGAACCAAAGACTTAATAGCGCAGTTACCCTTCACTATATAGAAAAGGGCCAATTCAGAATTCATGCATACGAAAAATATACCCTAAGAGGCGAAATCCAAAAATTAAAAAATTTTATGACAATGTTTACAGACGTTGACGGAAAGACCCTTCAAAGCTATCAGCAGTGTCACTTGGAAATATTCCATTTTTCCTCATCATAAGGGCAACATTTGGAGCTTCTGCAAGAGTGCGTTCAAGAGCTGTCTTCCACTCATACAGGTCCTCTGATGTTTCTGCCTAAAATTCAAAATACATTAACACATAAAGCAGAGCTGCTAATTCCTTAAATTGTGCACATGTGTGCATGCACACTCCCACAAACAAGCAAGGGTGAACACATGCATGTGCAACTATCACAGGTACCTAAAAAGAGAGAATATCCAGTCTTTTGATCACCTTGAGAGTAAAAGCCCTTCCATCAGGAAACAAGACAGTTAACAGCCTCTTATCTTCTCTTACAACGACACTGTATACCAGAAGACAATCAGATATTAGGAGAAATGCAAATATAAAATGTGCACATGTGCAAACAGAAAGAGAGAGAGAGAGAGACAGTACTCGCCATTAACCATACCTTCCCGAGTTACTTATATCAATACCTCCCAAAGTCGAATTTACTTCACCACCTCGTTGAGGAAGCACATTCTATAGAAAACAGCAAAGTTCAGTTTTATAGAAATAACAAGCGTGAATTGTGATAAAAACTTGACATCAGATTGCCCAACGATGTCAAATTGCATAAAAACGTGACATGAGATAACATGTCAATCTTTTCTTTTTGCTTATTGATAGTATCCATGAATGATAAACAAAGGTTCAAGCTGATACTAACTGGATCATTCTTGAAGAAAACCAAAGAAGTGCGTGTAAGGATGAACCAGCGCTTCTTCCAAGATTTCCACCCTAACCCTGATAGAAGTTTAACATGTCACCTATTAGAGAAACAATAGAAGTGGCCCAGTAATTCATTTTTGAATATCAAAATAACAGTGAGATTATACACTTCAATTATTTTGAGCCTGTCATTTCTATAATCTAATGCATGATGTTTAAAATGAAAATTCATGGCTGTGCCATTAAATCAAGTCTATTGTCTAGCTTGGCACCAGTTTTCAAATTAGCTTGAGATTCTAGCTACTTCTCAGATCCATTACAATTGCCTTTACTACCCATAATTATGAAGTGAGGGTTATACAGCAAGATACTTCCTGGATCTCATGAAGAATGTCTTTTATTAAAGAAGAAAGGATGTATAACTAGTCAGATTCCATCAGAAAAGGATAAAAGAGATTCTCTGTCAAGTGTTTCTTGCCCTAAGCGCATATTATAATCCCATCACTGGATCCTCTCAATCCCTTCATCACGCACAACCAACTCAATTTTCCCACTGATCAAACAACGGTCAATCTTGAGAAGATCAATTTTCCTACTGATCAAACAATGGTCAATCTTGACAAGCTCTACCCTATGATTCACAGGAAAAAATTGTGGTGCGTGTGTGTGTGTGTGTAAATAAGAAGAATAAAGATCTACATAACTCAGAATGTTCTGATTACATTGTTTCTAAGGCTTCAAATTTATGTCTGACTTCAATCTACGACAAATACTGGGTGCATAAATTGGAGAGTGTAGATGATCTCGTCATCTGGTTATGACAAAGCAAAATGTACCGCACAAAAGCAGCACCTTCGAATTTTGAATCTGCAAAAGATCATCTTGAACTTCAACAGAATCATATCCAGTTCCAAATTCTGGGACCCAATTTGGCCTCATAAACCAGACATATGACGTATGTTGTACAGAATTTGACCAAAAAAAAAAAAAAGAGAGAGAACAGATTATGATAATTTTTCTCATACAGTTGGACTGTTAGGGTATAATCAGGCTCACACACACCCTATTATAGTCATGCACTTGCACAAGGATCTCACTGAACGTAAGACGTAATTATCGAAGGCTCATTATGGCAGAGTGCTGGTGTAAATTTAAATGCGTTCCTACTTCCTAGACATGATATCTGCAATCAGAGTCAATGATCAAGTGCCCACTGGTTGGTGTGTCAACATACGGGTTAAAGTTCCTACTTGATCATTTGCACAGTAATCAGTTTCTACTTTTGATCAATAAAAATTCGTCGATTTTACAACTTATGATTTCCATACAAGTATGTTTTTAACCACAGGTGAGCAAGCTCTTCCTCTAAATTTAATATATCTGCAAATCCAAAAGCAGCTACCTTTCGAAGATATAAGAAGATGTCCGCTCTTTACAATCTGCAAATTCCACTCGAAGTTATCAAGAATGAATAACAAGAAGGAAATACAAACAGGAAAAAAAATTGAATCAAAAAGGGAAATGATCACAGATAAATAGTAAATCAAAACACAGTGCTGTAACTTTTCATCCTAAAGTTACCGCATTTGGATTTTCAATCCGCGGGCGTTGGAGGGCGGCAAGAGAAGCAGACATTTCGCTCACTGATAAGTTAGCATCTTAACAGGGGCTCAGTCGACCCTACCCGGAAGGCCAAACCCGGAATACATCATCTATCAGCAGAAAACCCACCGGGAAGTACCGTTTTCACTCTCGCTCTCTGTGTTGCTCTTTCTTTCTGTGTTTATGCGAGTAGGTGAAGTGGGTGCGATGATTCGGTGGAGAGGTAGTGAATAGTGGTTTGGGAGAGCGTCCATTAGTTTTTCTGTTGCTTTTCACCTACTTTTGAGCGTGACTGGCTCACCAATTGATTGCTGTGATCACTGCCATAATTGTGCTGTGTGTATAACCAGAAGAAATTCAATTCTATTTCTAACCCGTTCAAAAGAGAAGGATCCCACGCTGAATGCTCCGCCGTGGGCCCGGCCCACTAAAAATCCGGCGCAGTTCACTCTCACACCCATAATCTCTTTTATAGCACACTCATGCACCCCTTCATGTTTTTTTGTTTTTCTTTTTCTTCTTCTTTTTCTTTTTTCTTTTTCTTTTTCTTTTTTTTTGACGAAATTTTAGAACTTTTTCTACTCACTACCAAGCTTCACCCAAGGCCAGCATTATGACAAATTTTTCAACTAATAACATTATTGATAGATGTTAATAATATTAACATAAAATCCAAAAAAATAATTAAAATAAAGAATGAGTTACAACAATAAAATTAAAGAATTTAGCTTGAAACAATTCTATAAAAATTTCAATAGAATTTTCCCTATATTTCAGACTAATCCATCGCAAGCAAATACGCAAGAAACAACTCAATAAAATCCACACAACTTAATTTACTATTCTCCATGAATAAGAACTTAATTATCATTTATACTGCTTTGCAGATGATAATTCGTGATAAATACTTATGATAATATATTACATTTCGCTTATTTCAAGATTAATCTACTAATGTAAACCCAAAATAAAATAATATTAAATATTATATTTATCAAAATAACCATACTAAAATAACTATACTAACATTCGTAGAGCTCATTGTTTTTTCTTAAAAATTATTTTACATTTTATTATATGCAATTATAAATTCGAGAGATATTAATTATTATACATCAAGATAATGTGCGTTATTAAAAATTTCTATGTAAATAATAATATTTAAATGTTAATTATGAAATATAATCAAGATAAAGATATATTATAAAAATAATAATGTAGAAGATAAACTGATTGCACTTAAACTATTGCTTTCCATGTTGGGAAACACTTATCCTCGTTCCGACCCATCTTCATTTACTCTAGGTTGAACGCGGATGATATAAGAATCACAGACTTCCATTCCCCATCCCTGTCCGTGTCCCCGCCCCACTAGAAAATTCTCATCCCCGTCCACACCCATTTGTGATTGTTTAATCTAAGACTTTTGTTTTGACATTTTATTTCTTTAATAAATACCTTCCAATCTAAATATATTAAACACGTATATTAACCTATTAGGTATAAACTTACTAATTTAACATATTCGGCATATTAAATATTGAATAATTTGGAATAATATTTAAATTAATTTGGATATGATAAATAAATTGAAATATATAAGATTAATACTTAAAATACACAATCTAACTGATTATACTTAAAAATAAAATAAAATAAAATATCAACAGGAAAATTCAGTATAAAATAAATAATTCAAAGTAGGTAGGATTCTTAATATTTATTTAGGAGATGAAAACTTAGATAAATATTTAACATAGTCGAAAGCTAATTAAAATATTCTAATTGAGTCATATAATTCAAATAACTGATTGAGTCGATAACCAATTGTTTAATAAGAATTCTTAAACTTATTCTCTAGCGAAAGCGATAGATTGAACCAAAGAAGTATTATATAATTGTTGGTTCAAGTAGTGTCAAATAAAAAATCATTACTATTTGAATACCTATTTTTGGAGCTTGTCACTTAAAAAAAGAAAAAGAAAAAAGGAGCAGGTCCTTTGAAACACACGAAATTATACAAAAAAAATATTAATATTTTGCCACAAACTGTAACTCAAAAGAAATATTATAGAAATTACAAAAACATATGAAAATCAAACGAAAAGCATATTTTGAAAAAGTAAATAAAGTTAATTAGGGACTAATGATCACTGAATTACTTTACAAGAAGATGTAATAGCCCAATTTTAAAAATCCAAAATCTTACAGGTGTTAACTTAACTTTATTTAAAATACATCAAAGATAAAATAATTTCGTAAGCACATTTTCCTTCCCGTAACAATCTAATTATTTTTTTTTTTGAAATAATTATGTTTCTCCATATTTAGCAATTTAATTAATTTTGATTAATTTTCGCCTAATAAAACTATCTCTTTTTTTTTTCAATGAAAATATATCCAATAAAATCTAAGAAATATAATTAATTGTAATTAATATAATTAATTATTGTTTTTACCTAATTATTTATAGAAATAATTTATTATTTATAAATAATTAGTTTGTTTACCGCAATTTTAAGAATTGTATGAATATAATTTTAATGATATTTTATAATTAAAAAGATATCTCAGCATGTCGAAAGATGCCTTTCATTTTTTAGGAAAAATCTAGTCAACCAAGGAAATCTAACTACTTTTAATTATTATTTATTTTTTCATTAACGTTATGTTTCTATTTTTGTAATATAATTAATTTTGATTAATTTTGGTCAAACGAAATCGTTCTCAATTTTCGCCATTAAAATCAAGTCCAATTAAATTATAACAAAGATTATTAATTTTAATTGATTGTAATAGACTTATTTGTAATTAATTTTCATTTTAGCTAATTATTTATGAAAAGAATTAATTATTTTTGCAATAATCATTTTAATATCGGTCGACTTACTTTACGATAAGATGTAACACTCCAATTCTAAGAATAAAAAATCTTATAGGTGCTAACTTAACCTTATTTTAAAATACGTAAAAAGAAAAATTAATTTTGTAAGCACATTTTTCTTATTCACAAGAAGAATATAATTAATTTTAATTATTTTTCATTTTGTGAAATAATTATATTTCCCCCTTTTTAGTAATTTAATTAATTTTGATTAATTTTCGTCTAATAAAACTATCTCAATTTTCATCCAATGAAAATCTATCAAATTAAATCTAAAAAATATAATTAATTGTAATATAATTAATTCTTATTTTAGCTAATTATTTATAAAAATAATGTATTATTTCTAAATAATTAATTTTTTAGCCGCGGTTTTAAGAATTATATGAATCTAATTTTAAAGATATTTTATAATTAAAAAGATATCATGCATGTCAAAAGATACCTTACATTTTTTACGAAAATTAGGAAAAATCTAGTAAACCATAGCAATCTAATTAATTTTAATTGTTATTTATTTTTTAATTAATGCCATTTTTCTATTTTGGCAGTATAATTAATTTTTATTAATTTTTGTCCAACGAAACCATGTCAATTTTCTCCATTGAAATCAAGTCCAATTAAATCGTAACAGTATTATTAATTTTAATGAATTGTAATAGAATTAGTTTTAATTAATTATTATTTTTAGCTAATTTTTTATGAAAATAATTAATTATTTCTAAAATAAACATTTTAATATCATCACTTTTAAGAATTGCATGAATTTAGTTTTGAAGACATCTTATAATTTAAAAGATCTATTACAATTTAAAGGATTTATTTTTCATTTTTTAGGAAAAACCCGCAACAATTTAATGATTTTTTTAACATTAATTATATTTTCCCTTTTAACATGTAATTAATTTTGAGCAATCTTTGTCCACTAAACTCATGTCTAGCTAAATATTTGCAATATAATTTATTATTTTAATTAATAATAGTTTAAATAGTTATATTAAATTTTTGTATTTAAGTTAATTATTTCTAAAAAAATACTATTTCGAAAATAATTTTCTTGATAACCATAATTTTAAGAATTATATGAACCTAATTTTAAAAATATCTTATAATAGAAAAGACATCTTAGAATTTAAAAAATATAAATATATATTCAATTAATTAAAAAATCAATTAATGTTACAATTGAATGATTAATTGAAAAAAGTGATGTTATAATGCTTTTTAATTCTTATGTAAAAATTAAATGAATCATAATTTTTTATCCAATCAAAATTAAATCTTAGTGAAATCGCTAATTTTAATTAATTTTCATTTATTAGCTAATTATTATTTTTAAAAATAATAAATTCTTTCTAAAATTAATAAAAGGGTCCAACCTAAGTTATAAATTTTCATGTTACACATTTATTTTAATTTTTATGTAAAAATTTCATGAATTGTAATTTTTCATCACACAAAAAATTAAATTTTATAGAAATCACTAATTTTAATTAACTTTTATTCTTTAGCTAATTATTTTTAAAAATGATTGATTGTATCTAAAATTGATTATTGGGTCCAACCTAATTTTTAAAATTTTTAGTACAAATTGGGGATTATAGTGGTGGAATTTTGTCTCAAACTTGGGCCAATTGCTAGTAAGTTTTTTTTTAAATTTTTGGGTAAAACTTTAATGAATCGTAATTTTGTATTGCAAAAAAAAAAAGAATCTTAGCATGATTATTAATTTTAATTAATTTTTGTTTCTTAGCTAATTATTTTAAGATAATTAATTATTTCTAAAATTAATTAAGTAACAGGTCTGATCTTATTTTTTTATTTTAATGTTAAACCTTTATTTGAATTTTTGTGTAAAAATTTAATCAATGGTAATTTTGTATAGCATAAAAATTAAATGTTAGTGAAAACTGTTAATTTTAAATAATTTTATTTTTTAAATACGAAAATTATGAAAAAACAATCAATTAAAAATTCATTCCAATTCTTGGAACACCCTTATATTGTTCAACACATAAACATATAAATTAAAGATTTGTACGAAAAAATAAAGGAAAACTTGAAATTTGTAATATTTAAAAGAAAAATATATAATATTTGTCCAGGTAAACTAAATTATAATTGAAAATAACAGAAGCTAATGAGGTAAAAAATTAAATTTGTAATTTGTTATTGAAGTTTGGATGTTAAAGTGCAAATATAATGAGACATCTCATTATATTTGAATTTTACGAACAAACATCAATTAAGTGTCGTAACAAATTATTAAAAATTTTTAATGTTATTACATCAGTAGTCATTAATTTATATTAATATCAATTTATATTTAAGTTAGACACTAATTTATATGTTTACTGTAAATTTTAATATTTTTTAAAAATGAAAATTTATATATTGATAGTATACTTGTTTTAAAGCTTTCATCAAGTCGAGTAAAATAGAATCAAAAATTATTATTTTTATATGTAGAAAATAAAAAAAGAAGAGGAAATGATAGAGAGAGTATTTGGATATTATGAGATTGGGTAAAATAGGGTAGAAATAATTAAATAAAATCTATATACATTAATATTAATATATTATTAGGGTAAAAAAATAAAAGAGAGTTGGATATATATTAATATATTAGGGTAAAAAAATAAAAGAAAGTTGGGTATAGATTAGGCAAGAAAAAATAAAAATAGAGTTTGTTTTAAATCGGAAAACGGATTTACGATAATAAAAAATATAATAAGAAAAAATCCTCATTTTCCATATATATAAATTATTCTATATATAGATAGAAGTTTATATTAGGCAAATTCAATAGGGGGAAAAATTTAATAAATAGATTTTTTCCTTTTCTGATACACGATTTTACAGCTATCTTTTTTTTTTCCAGAAATTCTGATTGGCTGTAGCATTTTGAGCGGGAAAAGAATAAAAAAATCAATTAAAAACATTTTTTGTCCAATTCTTTTTCTATATTATAGATTACTATTACTAATTGATAATTATACTGTAGACAAATTTTATTTGGTTAGAACCAATATTTAAGTGTGACGTAAATAAAATTTTCATTGTCATAGTATTTTATAGGGTGTTAGGATGTGTATTTTTATGTGTTTTATGTGATTTGATGTGATATAGGAAAGAGAATAAGTGGAATTGAATTGTGGAAATTTATGTAGTACAAGTAGGTTCCACGAGATTTGTGTGTAAAAATATGTAAAAATATGTTGAATATTCATTCAAAAACTTCGTCAAATTACAAAACTTCTGTTTAATATTTTCCCTTTGCTAATAAAATTTACTACATTTGTGATTAAGAAAAATAAAGGTTGAGACACACTTCATGTGAAAATGTGATTTGAAAGTGGTGTGTGAAATAATAAGATTATATCACAAAAATAAAATTGAAAATTTTGGGAGAAAATCAGGGGAGAGATAGACATAATCCAAAATCAATGCCTCCCGTGCGATTTCGAAACATTAATATCTAACAATTGTGACACAATTCGAAACACAGTCATTTTTCTTCTATAAAAAGCAAGAATAAACTATGAAGTAAGAAATTACTTGCACACTTCATCATCATGTTTTGCCTTATTTTAAGTTATGTATAAATAAATTAATAAAATTGATTTTCAAGATTAGATATGTAGCTATTCAAAAAAACAAAGTATTAGATATGTAGCTCCTTAATTTTTATCGAATTTCTGTATTTAATATATAGAAAAATAAAATTCATTAAATCTCATTTTGGGAAATTTTTTATAAAAAAAATAAAAAAGAAGTAAAAGGGGTTGTTCCAGTTTATCTTACTTTACATAAATAAGAACCTAGCGTGAATTATTTGAGATTTTACAAAACACTTAGACAACATTTGATAATTATCTTTTCACGTGCCTAAGAGGTTTGTTCCAGCTTAAAGGGTACCCTCTACCATTTGACTCGAAATGCCATTCATTTCTTTTGAGAGAAAAAAATAAAAAAGATGACAAAGAGCTATGAAATGGATTCACTTTAAATGGATTCACTTTACAATCTTAGAGGCGGACAAAAAAAGGAAACCACGCGGATAGAACCAAAACATAATAGTTCTTTTTTAAAAAAAATTTAAGAACCGAAATTGAAATCATAACGTTCGTTTCTAAAAATCGAAAATCAAGTAATATTAATTTGAAAATTAAATTCACATATTTTTTCTAATAAATTAATTATCATGTAAATACTTTAATCGTCAATTCAAATTTATAGATAATAAAATAATACATGTAGAATACATATATCTAAAAATTAAAACAAATAATGTATAGTATTTGAAAGTTATATTTTTGTCCTCCTATATTTGTGGTGACACCTTATATTTATATGGAAATTTCATAATAAAATAATAAATATAAAAATCCGGAACCGAACGAAATCAAACCTAAAAGGGTATCTTACTCAAAAAGAATCAAACGATTCTATTTTTCGTAGAGTCAGAATTTGTGATAGCTACCAGAAACCCCACTCCTACACAATCTCATTAGGTCTTCTCCAATGGCAATGTCAATTGTCATTCTTTCATGCAGAGAGATAGGAAGAAAAATGAGAAGATTGGCCCACAGTTTTTATTTTTTAATAACTTTTATCTCAATTATCCAACATTTCTTCATAGATTCACGTACCACGTTTTAAAATAAACGCTTGTCTAGAATTCTACCACTGCTATTTTGTTATTATTTTTTTATTTATTTCTTTATTTCTCTCTCTCTCTCTCCTCTTTTTCATTTTTCCCTCTCTTTTTTCATTACACTTTTTTCCATTCACTTTTAAATAAAATAATCATCGTCTTTTTATCTTTCTCGTCCACTCATTCCCAATTCACAACATCCATTGCAGATCGACTTAGAAATCTGTAGTTAAAGAGAAAATTAGGCTTAACCTTGCATGTAAGTTTACTATTTCAAAAATCCTGCAAAACCAAATTAATTTAAAAAATCGCCATCTGCGGTCTAGGCTTATACCCAGCCCAATTATTTCCTCTCCGTTTGTTTCTCCCAGTTCACTATTGGTGTTTTCTTAGCGACGAGATATGAGGACTTGGAGGCATAATCTCAAATTTCTAGTGGACATGGTAGACGGAATGCTTCCAAAGACGATGACGATAACTCGTTGCCGGTGATTTAACGGTAGATTGATCAAGGGCAGATTGATCAAGGGCTTTTCAGTTTTTGGAAGTTGGAGAAAGATAAACTGGAGTAAGAACGGAAAAGGCTTCTTGTCGGCAGAAGACGGACACTTTAGTGGAATCAAATGGGTCAATTTAGATATGGATTGGTTGACTAGTTTACTTCACAAATTATAACTTTTTGCTAATTTTTTTCAAGAATGAGATGAAGATGATGGATTCTTTGTAATTCAAAATATATTCCATTTATTATTATTATTAATATTATTATTATTATTATTATTATTATTATTATTATTATTATTATTATTCAAAGGGTTCGATTTATGTCTGATTCAATCTGTACTGATGGCTTTCACATTCTAATGCATTACACTTTATGTGCAAGACATGTGTAATGCATTACACATTTTGTATGGAAAAAGAGATAATAATTTTAAAAAGTCAATGCTAGAGCAATTAACTGTTAAAATTCTGTACTATATTTTTACTATGTTTTCACGTTACACATTATGTGTAATACATTTGTAATGTGTAATATAATACATACTAGTGAAGTATACATTTTTTATAATTAATGTGCAATGAATTACACATTAGGTGTAACTAATCATTAATTTATTAGTGACATTAATAATTACACATTCTTTGAGGAAATAATGAATAACATACGTGATATGAATAATTACACATTTTGTGTAATTCGTTTGTAATGTATAATAGAATACAAACCAATGAATTAAATATTTTGTGTAATTAATCTTTTTATTTATTAGTGCATTACACTTTATGTGTAAGATATGTGTAATGCACTGCCACATTTTATGTGAAAAAGAGATAAGGATTTTAAAACAGTAAATGTTAAAGAAACTAAATATTAAAACTTCTGCCCTAGGTCTGAGGCATGAAAGAATGAAGTAATATGAATAATTACATACTGTATGCAATTTGTTTGCAATGTGTAATAGACTATAGACTAATAAATTACATATTATGTGTAACTAATGTGTAATAAATTATACATTCTTTATAATTAATGTTTTTATTCATTACTGCATTACACTTTATCTATTACGTATATAATAAATTCTAATGGCGTATGCACTATTCTCAGTTCATTACGTATAAATTGTAATGAAAGTTTTCTAGAAACAGAGTTGACATGAATTTGATAGTACAAGTCCGTAACATATTAACTGCAATGCATTTTTTCTCCTTTTTGTGAAAAATACAAATTTTTTTCGCATTGATAACAAGTAAAAATCAATAGAATTGTTATGAAGTGAGACACGAGGCACCCGAGGGAATAATGTATATTATTTTATTAATGTGAATGACTATTATGTCCCTGATGAAATTATGTAATTACGATTGTGCCATTCGAAGTTTCCCTATAAATAGGGCTTCAGTTATTAATGAAAATCATTCCTTAGAGTTCCTTAGAATTCATTCTATATAAATTCGCTATATTATTTCTATACTTTTATAATACGTTATCAGCACGAGTCTCTAGCCATTTAAGTAATATGAAAGAAGTATGCTCTACAGTTGCATCTTATAGATGATCTTCTGTATCAGAAACTGGATTATTACAATTTGAAATACTCAATTGTCTACAAAATCTCTCTCTGCCTCATTCTCTCTCTAAAGCAGACAAGCACGATAACCCAACTTTCTTTTTTTCTGAATCTAAATCTAAAATTATCTTCATCTCTAATTTCACTTTGTTCCCAGTGTAAACTCTTTCTATCATTAGCAATGGATATTTACATGGACAATTATGAATTGGGTTTGCCCATAATTGAAAAAGCTGGAGTTGCACACCATATCTCTCCTCTGAAATCTCTCTCTGGTTTTTATTACATGATCTTCAAGATTTTAGTGGCTGGCTTTATTTCAATTGTTTCATGGTGACTGGTGATAGACTATGGCGGCCCACGGATTCTCGGATGTTGCTTCGGATTCTTAATTAGACTATATTTTTCTGGTGTGGAAGAGTTTGAAACATTGGGTAAATAAAATTAATGGAAATGTGCAGAAGAGAAACGGGGAGAAAAGGTAAAGAAATAAATAAAATATTACTTTATAATATAATAATATATTAAATATATATATATATTACTTTATAATATAATAATATATTAAACTATAACATCCGTTTTATCGAGATATAAAGAGCATACATTATCAAAATCAAATTTTCTCGACTCCATTATATTCGATTTAACGAGAGCTTCGATTTGACACCAATATTGATAAGGTAAACTTTCAAAAATTTGCAAAACAGTACCCCAACTTTTGAAAAAGTTACAAAATAGTTCTTGAACATTTTGATATTGATAAATTGAAGTAGAAAGGAGATAATTTTCCAATTGTAAAACATTGATAAAATATTTTTGACAATTTTACCTTTGCGAATTGGAATGGACAATTTTACCCTTAGGGTAAAACTGACCTAATTTTGACGACAGTGAAAAATGGATAGAATATTCATGAAGAAATTCTAAATCCATTGATTATATAAAATGGCTTGAAATCCATTTGAGTTAAAAGATCGGAATATTATTTTAACTCCCGAAGAGTTTAATTACATAATATACTTGTCCTAAAAGGATAAGTGTGCTCTTGTAGAAGCAATGAGTATTTGTTCTAGAAGAACAAATTTGCTCCCGTAGAAGCAGTTCAATATTTAATTCTCGCACTTTATTTACTGCAATTTAAATATTACAACACCTCCTACCTGATGATGGGTTCAACCATCACTAAACAAAAGGTCTTATATATTTATGCAATTTATATGCTAAGTGATGGGTAATACCTTCTACAAAGCAGATCCTACTCCTGAAGAAGTAGTTAATCATTATGTATTTTAAATTTCGCAATTTAAATTCTGTAAATTTATTGCCATAATTTCCATATGGAAGGTTTGACCCCTATTGGGGAGAATTTAATTTTTACAATTTAAATTTATGCACTTTAAAATAAAGGCATATTTCCAATGTGGTGGGTTATACCACACGATTGATGTGCATATTTCCAATGTGGTGGGTAATACTACACGATTGGTTATAACTAATCCTACTCCAAAAGAAGTAGTTGATCAAATATTCTAATCCTACTCTCGAAGAAGTAGACGATATAAATCAAATTTATTCTCCACATTTACCGAATATTAATGGAGAAAATTGAGCAAGTGGTACATGAAGTTACTATTGGATAAATAGATGAAAGTAAAATGCTCAATAGATCCCATGTTGATAAATCAAAGAAAATATATCGCATGGAGAGATTATATGAAGTAATCTCATCGATAATATGAGATTGTATTAATATGAGAATAAAATACTCTTGAAGAAGCATAATCACTAGATTTCTGTATTTGAATAAAGCCAATATGATATTATTATTATTACTCCAAAAGAAGTACAAAACAGCCGAAGTGGAACATATTGAGAATATCAAAGATGGCAATAAACACTCGAAAATATAGAAATGCGAAAAGAAAATACATATTGAACCCATAAAGGAAGGGTGCGTTTCGAGAGTATAAATACTCCGTAACTCTACCACCCCTAACATCAGGGTTCATAATGTGATATTTAAAGGATCCGAATTTCTTTTTCGCTTGACACCAGTGGTCTGTGACCGACGGACCTGGGTTTCCACAGATTCTTGAACATATGCATGAAATTTGATGAGTAGTTCATCAACAGTACTAGCAGAAATAAGTATTTTTCTCGCTGAATGAGAGATAAACTTATTATTTACACCCTGATCTAGAAACGCTAGTAAGCCATCAAAGAAACAATTGATATTCAACAAACCTATTGGTTTGGTATGAAAGTTCCACTGTGCCCATGATGTTATATTGAATATTTCCTCCAGTGTGTTATAGTCGTCTGAAAGGACAATGAAAGCATCACTATTATTCATCATATACATCATGCAGTTGTGGATGAATTGCGATTGTAGCACCAACCCAACTGAACCCATGGTAGAACTAGATCCAATTCGAGTATTAGATCCAACTCGATGGAAAGGTATTACACTCGAAACTCTTATTCCCCACGATGGTGCGACCATTATAAGTCTAGTTAAAAGTTTGTTGTTGGTTCCTCCATATAATATATTGATTTTTTGTCTCCCTAACTCTTTTACGAGTTGGTTTGCCATATCCACATATTGGATATGGCCTACCAGTTTAGATCCACCAAGAATACATACGGTTTTAATCTGGTGAGGTAGATGCTGACTTGTATGAGATGATTCTAAAATCTCCATATCCATCTCTATTCCTATCTCTCTTTTTGCACTATACTTTTAACGTATAAACATGAGAGACACGAATCCCTCTATTTAAAGATAAATTTTCAAACCAATAATTGATTGTACTATTTACTTTTTGACAAATATAAAAGAGAAAACGGCAGAAAAATTTTAGTGAAATGACATATACTGTCGGTGATTGAAAAATAATATATATATATACATATATATATATCTTAAAAATTGAAAAACAAAATTTACAATTACAAGAAAAACATTGGTCTTCGTTATTACACCGAGCTTCCTTATATTAATATGAGAAAATTATTATACTAAGTTTTTCTACTAAATTTACAGACAGGATCTTTTGAAATAAGTTTTTCTAAACTATTACGTGCTCGTTCATCTTTGAATTGGGCTCATAAGGTCATAAGCTCACGATGCACGTATCCACTAGGATGTGCCTCAAGAGTCAGTTGAATATCATCCAATGACTCCTTACTCAATCCATCCTTAATAAATGCTATCTTATCTTCTCGGTTACTGGACACGTACCCCACAGATTTACATCGACTGTCACATGTCCACCGAGCACATTTGTAACAACCTCCTAATCTTTTTGCTCTTCGTTTCTTTGAAAAACTACTTTTACCTATACCAAGCATGTATTTAGAAGGAATTGAAACCTCACCAGATAATCGAACATTTGCTTCAATTAACCATCGGATATCTTGTGGGATACCCTTATTCATTAGCATCCTCAACCTTTCAAGCCTACTTCGATAAATTCTTTTTAGGATTTTGATCAGTAGTGATGGATAATATTTTCGAAGATTTGAGAGTATATGATCCATTATAATGTATAGACCATTGTTAGGATGAATTTTGCAATAATTTTGACGATCTATTTATAGAATAATACGAGGCGTATGAGTTACGACTTTGTAAAGCGTAAGAGCTAACACTCTGCAGCTTGAACAGTAGCCAAATGTGATGCGTATGAGTCCGAATCTGTTTGAACAAAGTAGTAGACAATAATGTCACCAAAAGATGATGGAATATGTCGGTGAATTGTTTCTATGATAAATCATGTTGAGCACTATACAGGATAATAGTGAAATCAATATAAGAATTTATGAACTAGAAGTTCAATAATACTCGTTTGCAAAATCGGACTGACCATCCCGGTTTAAACAATTATTGAAATCAATATTTCAAGTGAAGAATTAAAAGAATTCTTCAATGATTGTTCTCGATAAATGATGAAATTATTACTAGCCAATATTGGGAATAAATCTCAAATATATCTGGAATAAAAGATGAGAAATATGGGCCCACTCATCCTCTATGTGGACTACTAGATATTATGATATGGATCCATTAGATAGTCACACGTGTATATGATTCGTAATTGGAAGATTACGAAAAGATTTGCTCACGGTATGAGCATGATTTCCAGATTTAATGATAAAGCTAGTAAATATATATATTCCAATGATTTGAATAAATCCCTGAAGGATTTGAGTATGCACATACAAGTGGGATATTATGTGGCAAATTATTTAAAGTCCTCCAATAAATTGCAAATATCGAGAATAGAATGCAAACTATATAAATTCCCATATTAAGGCTGAATGATGAGAACATATATGAGTTTTAGTGTTCTAAATTTTCTTAGCATGAAGGGGAGTATTAAAGGTTGAAAATGATATGTGAAATGCATCATACTATATCCTCACAATTAAAATATGAATTTGAAGTTCAAAGATGCATAAAAGATGCTATGAACAATCACATATATCAGCTAAGATAATTTGATAAGTTAGCACGTCAGAAACGTTGATATTATGAGATTTCCCCAATCATATATATCAAAGCAAATTATAAAAGATGGTCTTAATAACGGAGGCATATACTCTTGAAGAGTATATAGATATAACTATATTGTGTAATCCTACAAGAGGATTGATAATGAGATATCTCGATAAGTTATGTCGATATGGGAAAAAAAATAAGATTGAAAGTGTCGACACAGTATGAAAAGATAGCGCTACATATGATAGTGAGGATATTGAAATCCATCGGAAAATACCGATGCTAAAATATATGTCATTATGATTAAAGTGTTCATGCATGAGCTTAATGAGAAATGAGAATGAAACTCTTGAAGAGGTTTCAAATGTATTATTGTATCAGTGCATGCGACGGCTCAAAATATTTACATTGATATTGTTGAGAAATTCATATGCTGTACTCTTTTCTTTGATTGATGTTTTTGTCCCAAAAGGGTTTTTATCAAATAAAGTTTTTAATGAGGCAGCCCAATCTCAACTAATATGAAATGTCCAGAAGAGATTTAAGTATATATCTCGATATAGTGAGAAAATGAGATCGAAGCTGTTGATTGCATATAAGCACTGAATATAACATGATATTATATAATATCTAAATTTCATTCACGTGGAAATGAATGAAGCGTATCAACTAATATATATGATACTCATACAAATCTATGAAAGATTTTGAAATGCTTGCAGCATACTTGTATAAAATACGCGTTGCACTCTTTTTCCCTTGACTGAGGTTTTATCCTATTGGGTTTTCCTAACAAGGTTTTTAATAATGCAACGTTAAAGGCGTATTCACATGAATAATGTACTCTTTTTCCTTCATTAGGATTTTTCCCACTGGGTTTTTCCTAATAAGGTTTTAACGAGGCATATTCATGGTATATTGAGGATAAGGATAAATCAAAATAATGTATCTATTGGATCAAGTTATAATAGAGATAATGCTTTAGAGAAGTAAGGATATCCGTCCTGAAGATATGAAATCAGATGGAGTAGCTGTATTTTTTTTTTCCTTCGATCAAGTTTTTTCCCATTGAATTTTCTTGACAAGGTTTTAACGAGGCAGCACGTGAATACTCCTATACCGCTGATAGATATCAGAGGGAGCAATATTTTGATGAAACAATATATAACCACTCCAAGCTTTTTTACAATTAGTTTGGAATTTTTCCCATTGGGATTTTCTCCAAACATATCTAGAAGACGTTTATACTAATAGTCATTCAAGAGGGAGTGTTATGAAGTGAGGCACAAGGCACCCGAGGGAATAATGTATATTATTTTCTTAATGTGAATGACTATTATGCCCCTGATGAAATTATGTAATTACGATTGTGCCATTCGAAATTTCCCTATAAATAGGGTTTCAGTTATTAATGAAAATCATTCCTTAGAGTTCCTTAGAATTCATTCTATATAAATTCGCTCTATTATTTCTATACTTTTATAATAAGAACATACATTATATGAATTTGATATTACAAGTCCATTACATATTAGCGCGTGTTAGGGTATATTTTTTTATGCGTTTTTATGTGTTTTGATGTGATATAGGAGAGAGAAAAAGTGAAATTGAATGGTGAAGATTTGTATAGTATAGGTAGGTCCCACGAGATTTGTGTGTAAAAATGAGTAGGAGAACGGGATCTTAATTGCACTACATTTTTTTTTTTTTGCCTTTTTGTGAGAAACACGGTGTCTTCGCACTATCAAGAATTAAACAAACAAACACTCACTATGGGAACTTATCTTGAGCAGATCTATAGATTTATTCACATATCAGTCGAAAAATGAGTACATAATTGTTTTTGTGACCGATTTTTGTTGGTTATCTCTGCTTCCTTCAAGTTCAAAGTCTATCTCCTTTTTTCTGCAATTTATGCCGGCGATCTTTGCGAATCTTCTGCTTCCTTGGTGTCAACGTCGCAGGTGTATCCGGGGGTCTAATTTCTTTTGCTGAAATTGGCACGCAGTTTTGTATTTTCATGTGTGTGTGGTGCGTCGTTTTTTCATTTGGCGGTTTACGCTTGGAGTTCGGTTAGAGATTTCCGGATTTAACTAATTTCCCCTAATTATTTGTGTCAACGCTCTAATCATTTTGTGTTTACCAATTTTTTTACAAACTTAAACATAAAGTTATACATTTTCCTAAAACCCCCCGTTGTTAAATGCAAAACGCCCATCCAACTGCAACCTAGGCCCGCTATTAAGCCTTACTGTGCTTATAATTAGGAACAGTCCTTTCCAGCAATTTCGCTCCTTTCTAGTGTGTGAAGAAGGAGAGTTCAATGATAAAGACGACGCCGTGGTTTAATTAAGCTTCCATCGTCACCGTTTGAGAAGGAGGCGTATTCGTCAGTCGGCACCAACATATTATACCGATCAATTGTTGCAGTGATTTCTACTCGACTTTTTTCCTCATGGAAAAGTTTGAAGGTAGATAGTAATTACTATCTTACTTACCACCGAATTCATTTATTTTTCAGAGTTTGTTTCTAGTCGGTAATCAATCTTCCTATCGCAACTGCGATTTGATTTTCGCTATGGTTTTATCCTTGTCTCAACTGTAAGTGTGTAACCGTTGAAATGTCCAGTGCAAAATCTCAAAGATAAACACAAGCAGAAATTGAATTACTATTTAAAAACGGCTAGATGATTAGACACAAGCTGTTTCTAAACCCGCGTTTGCATCAAAATCTTATCTTTACCAATCTCTTTTCTTCAATCCCACACATAGACCCCCCTCCACTTATCACTCCCAATGATTTACAAACAGTAGAGTCCCAAATAAAATACCTCTGTGAAACACCTCACACCAGAACCCAGTTTATTGAAGCCCTTTCACTTTTCGATCAGGTTATGGATATTGGTCTTGTCCCATCGTGGTACACTTGCAACTTTCTCGTTCATATCCTTGCAAAGAACAAGGAGTACCAAATGTCATTCAATGTCTACAGGAAAATGACTGGTGTTGGAGTTTCGCCAAATTTCCTGACATTATCCTCTTTGATTGAGTGTTTTGTCCATTTCAACGTGCCGGAGTTAGCACTTGCTGTGCCTGGTATGATTTTGAAATGTGGGTATAGCTTTAATGTGTATCTTGCAAATCTCGTATTGAAGGGCTTGTGTAATAACAGAAAATTTGATAAGGCCCTGAAATTCTTGGATGAAATGGGGAGAAATTCTGCTTCGCCAGACGTGATTAGTTTTAATACTTTGATAAAGGGATTGTGCGCGACAAGGAATTTGAATGAAGCTATAGGTGTGATGAGTAAGATGGAATGCGCTAATTGCGTTCCTAATGTGTTTACTTATAATATTTTGATGGATGGTCTTTGTGTCGAGGGTCGAACTGATGAGGCGATGGAAATGTTGGAGGAGATGAAAATGAAACAGTTGGAGCCAGATGCTTATATCTATAGCACGCTTATTAATGGATTCTGCATTAATGGCGATGTCAATAGAGGGAAGGAACTTTTTAACGAGATGGTGGGAAAAGGAATCTCTCCTAATGAAGTTACTTATACATGTTTGATGAATGGTCTTTGTAGGATGGGGAAACTGAAAGAAGCCAAGGGTTTATTCAATGTCATGTTGGAGCGTGGAATTCGTCCTAATGTTGTTGCCTTCACAGGGATGATTAGTGGGCTTTGCAAGAACGGGAAGATTGAAAAAGCCGTGGAACTCTTTAAGTTCATGATGGAAAAGAATGAAGAGCCAAATAACATAACATATAACATTTTAATCAATGGATTATGCAAAGAAGGATTGATTGGTGATGCTTTCAAGATTCTTGAATTGATGGTGGAGAAGGGCAAGAAGCCTGATGTGATTACTTACAATCAGATTCTCAGGGGACTTTGTGACATTGGGAACATTAATGATGCTCTGAAACTCTTTGATTCTATGCTGTCAAACGAGAATTACGTCGACCCAGATGCTTGGACGATCAGCATGCTGATCCGAGGGCTGTGTAAAGAAGGCCGTCTAGATGAGGCTGCACACATTAATCGTGAGATGGTTGAGCGTAAGAAAGTTGGTGATTTGGTGACATATACTGCACTAATTGGAGCTTATCTGAAGGAAGGAAATGTTGAAAAGGCCATGGAACTGTGGAAGGAGATTTTACAGTTGGGCTTAATTCCCGATTCACGGACTTACGGTGTTATGATTGATGGATTTTGCAAACGTGACATAATAAACATCGCAAAAGGGTTGTTTAGTAAAATGAGATCTTTGGGCTTTGACCCTTCTCTGCCTGATTACAATACATTGATGGCATCCTTGTGCAAAGAGGGTAGTTTTGAGCAAGCCAAGAGTTTGTTTAAACACATGCTTGATGAAAGCATTCAACCAGACATTATCTCATATAACATCATAGTCGATTCATCAATAAAGGCAGGGGACGTTCAGTATGCCAATGAGTTACTCAACGATATGCATAAAAGGTGTTTGACTTTTGATGCTTTTACATTTTCGGTGTTGATTAATAGGTTATCAAAACTAGGAATGATGGAAGAGGCTAAAAGCATGTTTGAGAGAATGACTGCATGTGGCTTCTCGCCTGACATCGTGGTTTATGATTCATTGCTGAAGGGGTTTAGTGCACAGGGTGAAACAAAACAAGTGATTGGTTTACTTGAGAAAATGGCGTCTGACGGTGTTGTTCTTGACTCAGAAATCACTAACACTATCATGGCGTGTCTGTGTAATGTTTCTGGTGATCAAAACATTGTGGATCTTCTGCCACATTTTCCTGAAGAGAAATTGAAAAAGGGCAGAGTTGCGTGTGACGAATTGTTGATGGAACTTGACAGGATTCTTCCCAAAATTCATTCATAAGTATTTGCAGTAGTTGACAACTTGTCTGCGTACAATGTGAAGGCTATATTTGTCTTTTTATCTCTCTGATATCATGTAGAGAGACATTGTGCCACAGTAAATTGGACCTAACTGCACTGGATCCCAGAAGAACTGAATGGGAGAAGGAAAAAGGACGTATACAGCAGAATAATTTGACTGTTGGTGTAACTGGGATGGGAAATGAGTAGAAGTGCGAAAGGAATAATGCTATATGTACAACCAATTGGTACGACCCTCTAATAGAGGGTCATAAAAAATATCCTTTTTACGTCTATTGTATTGGTGGGGTCCACCCCTCTATCAGAGGGCTGTACCAATTTGTTGTACCACTATGTTGTACCCCTAACATTGCTCGAATACAGCTATGGCAAAGGCACAGATCACAAGGAACGGTCTCCAAACGAAAAAAAGCTTGGACGAAGCATTGGGTAGACGAGATGAGGCAAACTCTTCATAAAATGCCTGATGGACATGTTGAGGTTCTGACTCCTGATGTCAAATAACATATGCAAATGATACCCTTTAACATATTATTATTGGGCAAACTGGCCCTTGAAAGTTTAAACTGAGCATTATGTTTATGCAAATTCAAGTTGATTGTATGAATGAATGGTTTTTACTGTATTGATAGTAAAATATGATTCACCTACTTGACATATTATGGCATTGATATTAATGTTAATGCACTTGCCATAACATCAGTTGTTTATGGAAAGATCAAAATTATAAGGCTCACGAGTGGCTTATGGAAAAGGATGCCTCAGCAATGCATAGATGACCTTTCAAATACATGAACAAGTATGAGATCTTACTAGACAACATGTGCGAGTCATTCAATGGTAACAATGCTTCAACAGAGGATCAATTTTGCTGGTTTACCATGTTGTCATTTAGTCGAGGCAATATTCAGTTTTAGGCTGCGTGTGGAGTAGTACGTTCACAAATGTCAGTCGAAGGCGGAGTTTTTGGGGACTCATTCACAACTCTCAAGTCCAATAGCCCATCCTGAATTCTGGGCAGACAAAGGAAAGACCTCACCATACAAGAAGGAGAATTGCTGGCCTCAGAAAGCACGAATAAGAGAAGACGACAAGGTATGTCCCACACTCCCATTAGAAAGAAAAGAAGCAGGTACAAGATGAAGATGACATGCAGCAAGCGTGGACAACCTAATGCCAGGTGAAAAGCAGCAACTCATGTTTGCAGGTTTAGGTTTATACGTGTTATGTCGTTAAGTTGGGCATGTTTTTTCGTATTTTAAATTGATTTTCTTGTTGTTTTTAAGTTACGAGCTGAACTATTATGGATATTTATTTCAGAGTAATATGGATGTTTATGTAATTTGATGTTGAAAAGCTACTTTCTCAAATTTACTTTTACATCAATTGGAGCAGCTAGGGAGTTTAAAGGAGAGATTGAACCAGCTGCAGCTCTTTGCTGGAGGTTTAGTGATAATGCAATTTAGCTGGCCTTGCTGCAAGAGATTGTCTCCAATCCCCAGAATAGAGCTCCCAATGTTATAACTTATAAGCCCACCCCAGCCAAATGGGAGATTGTTGGAAGATTGTTTAAATTAAAAATTGAGGGAGAAATTTGGAAAATTATAAAAATTATTATCTTGAGATCGCATGTTTCATGGAGGAGATCTCACGACAAACATACAAAGGTAGAAAGCCATGCAATCAGTTAAGGCACGATGAACCCGATTCATAAACAAACAAGCGATCGCATGGTAGGAAATGACTAAGGAAAAAAAATAACCATGCAATCGCCTAGCTTATAATTATCCGATCGCATGGTGGAAAACGCAGCAAGTACTGTTCAAATGTGACATTTCTCCCATGGGATGTGTTTCTTCCTCAATAGACATGGCTCTTTGTTGGTGATAATTGGAACTTTATAAATAGATGTTGATTCTTCTTGTGAAATCATTAGAAAACCTTAGGAAAACTATTTTATGTTCCTAATCAAAAAATAATCCAACTCAAATAAAAAGTGTTCTTTGAGTTTAAATTTAAGTTTTCTTGTTTGAGGAAAACTTTGAATTTAAAGGCTTGATGACTCCTTCAAACTGTTTGCCTTGAGCCTTCAAGCACTTGATCTCAATAGGAGGCAAATTTAGTTTGAAGATAGTGAAATCGATTCGTGTTTTATCCTTACAAATTCAAGACTTTTTTTGGCTTTTTATCATCTTTTTTTTTTAATCTATTTTTCCATTTTTCTGATTTTGTTCTCTATCTTTTTCCAATGCTATGCTATGCGAGTCAAAATAAATAAAAAGATGTTACAAAATCAAGTAGGATGCGCGTTTTCATAACTAGTTGTATTATATTGATGATTGGTTGTGATGTTATGAAATGGAACAATTCTTATCTAAAAATAGAATCATTTTATACAATTCATAAATTCGAAAATTGTACAGCGCGAAATGCTAAAACAACAAAGATAGTCAATTTATTCCCGGAAATCCTCCGAACCTCTAATAATCATCCTAAATCCTAGGATTCTTTGAACCCTTTTTTTTTTTTGCATGAACCAAATTTACAAAAATGTAAAATGAAAATTCTCCTAAACCTCTCACCATCAATTCAATGCATGACTTCCTTTATGTTTCTCTCTCTACAAACCATGCACCCCTACTCTCCCTAGCCTCTCATCATCCTTTTCTGTTCAAAACTCCTAAAACCCCATAACACATTTCCATGATCTAAGGCCCTCCCTGTCAGGGCCGTCAGCCTCCTCTCAACACATTGTTTTCGTTATCTTTCTCCTAATTCCTTAATCTTCTACCTTCAATCCTAGCTCCTTCAATGGGAAATTGTTGCTCCCAAGAAAACCCAAATGATGAAACAGGACAGAAAGCGGATTCCATTGCCAGGCCGGTCGAAAATCCCTTTGCCACCCCACCACCCAACAAGACTCCGCGGAATTCGAAACCAACCCCAATAGGGCCGGTTTTAGGGCGGCCGATGGAGGACGTCCGGTCAACTTACACCATCGGGAAGGAGCTCGGGAGAGGACAATTCGGGGTCACACACCTCTGCACACACAAGCAAACAGGCGAACAATACGCCTGTAAAACGATCGCCAAGAGGAAACTGGTGAACCAGGAAGATATTGAGGATGTTCGAAGGGAAGTACAAATAATGTACCATTTGGCAGAACAACCTAATATTGTGCAACTCATGGGGGCATACGAGGATAAACATTCCGTGCATTTGGTGATGGAATTGTGTGCAGGTGGAGAGCTTTTCGACAGGATTATTGCAAAGGGGCATTACACAGAACGTGCTGCTGCGTCTTTGCTTAGAACCATTGTGCAGATTGTTCACACCTGTCACTCAATGGGGGTTATTCATAGGGACTTGAAACCTGAGAATTTTCTTCTGTTGAATAAGGATGAAAATGCTCCATTGAAGGCAACAGATTTCGGGCTCTCCGTGTTCTATAAAGAAGGTTATAAAACAATTCTCACATTCTTCTTTTTCTAACCTTCCTTCTTGATTTTGCATGTCTTATATATCTAAATATGTGCATGCATTGTATGCAGGAGAAGTATTTAAAGACATCGTGGGCAGTGCATATTATATTGCTCCTGAGGTGTTGAAAAGAAGATATGGACCAGAAGTTGATATATGGAGCATTGGTGTTATGTTGTATATTCTACTCTGCGGAGTCCCTCCTTTCTGGGCAGGTAACTATTCCACCCCCACCCCACACCCACACCGTCCTAAAGGAAAACAATTGACTAAAATAAGAGAACTTGTGGTGCAGAATCTGAGAATGGGATATTCAATGCAATTTTACGAGGACACGTGGACTTCACCAGTGACCCTTGGCCTTCGATCTCGCCTGGGGCAAAGGAGCTGGTGAAGAAGATGTTGAACTCAGACCCCAAGCAAAGGCTTACAGCATATCAAGTTTTGGGTATGAATATTGAAACTATATTATCCAGTCAACCAACTTAGTTTGAAAATGGGGTGTTGAAAATGGTGTCATGTTTTCAGATCATCCGTGGATCAAAGAGGACGGAGACGCACCTGACACGCCACTGGACAATGCAGTTCTCGCGAGACTCAAACAGTTCAGAGCTATGAACAAGTTCAAGAAAGCTGCACTCAGGGTAATGTGTTGTTTTTTACGGTAGTGTTAGTAAATTATTGAGCAGAAAACATAAGGCTGATTCAAGGTCTTTTGTTGCTGTTTGGTGGGATACTAGGTTATTGCTGGCTGCCTGTCCGAGGAAGAAATAATGGGATTGAAAGAAATGTTTAAAGGAATGGATACCGATAACAGCGGGACGATAACACTTGAAGAGCTAAAGCAAGGGCTGGCAAAGACGGGAACCAAGTTATCGGAATACGAAGTTAAACAGTTGATGGAGGCTGTAAGTCATCTTTCATTCTCCAATACCAAATCCTTGTAATGAATGTAATACTAATAATATCTATCTATCCGTACGGAAAATTATGTTTAGGCCGACGCTGATGGGAATGGGACAATAGATTATGAGGAGTTCATTACAGCAACCATGCAAATGAACAGAATGGACAGAGAAGAGCATCTTTACACTGCCTTCCAGTACTTTGATAAAGATAACAGCGGGTAATTACTTATAATTATACCACAAATTATATGCTAACTGCTAATCTCTGTTCTAAAAAGATCGTTTCGACCTCGCTTAAGCAACATTTAGGGTCAAAGCTTGGTACTTGACACTTTACTCTGTGTAGCCTAGGCTTACACTAGCTTAAACTCGTAAAAGTTTGTGCTTGAGTTGGCAGATTAATCACGCTTTACGCTTTTTAGAACATTGCGATACTAATGACTGAATGATTTTATGTATGATCAATCAGGTATATTACCAGAGAAGAACTTGAGCAAGCTCTTCGAGAAATTGGCATGAATGACGGCAAGGACATAAAGGAAATCATTTCAGAAGTTGACTCTGATAATGTAAGCACTCAATGGCCAGAGGCACATAGGAGAACCGAAACAGTTCGTTAGATTTTCTCTAATCTTCGTTGAAATATAACTGTAATATGGTTCTTAGTTCTTCTGCTAAGCAAAGGTTTCAAACATGTGCAGGATGGCCGAATTAACTACGATGAGTTTGCAGCCATGATGAAGAAAGGTAATCCAGATGCAGTAACAACTCGCAGAAAACGAAGAGAAGTTTCACTCCCTAAACTTGATTAAGTTCAACCAACAAGGGAGATTCATAAGTTCATAATATACCTCAAAGAATAAAATCTCATCACAGGTTTTGCAAATTATGACAACTAACTAATGTAATTTTGTAAGATGCTAAAAATATCTGGAAGAAATACATTCTAGTGAGGCTTCTCTGCAAAAGATTATTAGTAATTGAATTGAGGTTCATGTTGTACTAGGGGGTGCAGAGGGTTGATACGTGTACCATTAGAGAGAGAAACTACTGCTGTATCTCTTATCTGATATAATTCTACTGGTGGTGCAATGGATATGCATTTACTTCTCTTACTCTGTGTTTCTTTGCTTTTACTGCTGGGGTTAAATATGTGAATTTTTTCACAGACATCGCTTTTTTTACATAGTAATGTATGTAAAATGCTTAATAAATTTGAGTAATTCATCGGGATATCAACTTGTCATTTGGAACCGTTTCACTGGAGCTCGTAAGGAGGACAAGTATTCAGCATCTTTCTTGTCAATCCCATCGAAAAGATAACCAAAAGGTGGCATTTTAACATACTTTCCCGAACCTGGAACGACCCGCAGTTTGTCGTTTTCCCAAACAATTCGTCCTCCAGCAATGGTTACTTCAACTTTTCCCTACAAAAACGAAGAATATAGTTTTACAGAACCTGTGGTTTCATAACACAACCATCTGTAAAAAAATTGAACAATGGATACTGAAACAGGGGATACATACCTTTCCTCTTCGACCCTCGTAGACATTTGTATCTGTTCGAGAGTGGTGCAAACGTGAACTGATCTCAAAGCTTGAATTGGGATTAAATATGATGATATCTGCATCTGATCCCACGAGTATTGCACCTTTCTTTGGGTATATATTGAAGATTCGAGCACTGAAAAACAATAAGAGAAGAAAAATATCAACTCGGAAACTAGATTTGCATAAATGTTTCAGTAAAATGGATGAAATTCTTGAAGTTCATCATAGACATGAAAATAGCGAAAAATGAACATACCACTCAGTACTAGTGATCCTAACATAATCAGTAGCGGATATTTGTCCAGAGGCCTAGTAGAAAGATAATAACATGAGAAGTAAATAAGCACAGAGAGATGGACGAGAAGAAAATGCTACCAATGAATATTCTTTTAAGATTTACAATTTGAGCACAATAAGCTCCCCGAGAAGAGAGAACACAGATAGTTTTAGTCTTTTGTAAAACTATAACTGGCTTGAAAGATACATATTGAAGGAATAAAAGAGTCAATGATAACATACCACCATTGAATCCCAGACTATATGCATTCTCTCCTCCATGCCTATAGGACAAAAGCCACACAGCAGAATTGTTAGGAAGTGAATACACAAAATAACCCATAAACAGATTTTGAAATGCGAGGAAAATTCAGAATATGTTATTACCGTTTACACCGTTTGGTATTTTCCGAAAATCGTCAATTCCCATATCTTTTTGGGTAGAAGTGAAGGTACAGTGATCAGTTCCCACGAGCTGTAACATTGGAAGGTATATCAATCATCAGTATAAATATAACCCAAAAATTAGATATCCAAGCTACAGTGGGATAAATTTGACACGGACCTTAGTCCACTATATCGACATTTAAGAAGAAAATCCTAGGAAAAATAGTATTTCGGAAATATAAAGTAATAAATTAACATTTAAGTTGCCAGCCTTTCTAGAATTTTGAATATTTAATAACCTCAGTTAAAGCTTGTTTGGCACAGCTTTTTCAAAATTCATTTTCAACCATACATTATATGGGACCTCTAATCTTTTTTTAATTTCTAACAAACAAGCTCCTGGAATTCTCAGCTGTTAATTGGTTTGCCTTGCTAAAAACCAGTACTTTTGTGTTGATGAGAGCAAAACCTGCAGAATCCCAGTTGAGAGAGCAGCCTGAAGAGCCTTCCAATGCCCGGGTCCTCGGATAGGTGGGCTCATGACAAACCTGTGAATTAAGGTAAGTGAGCATCACACATTATTTTAAAACTAAAGGAAATGAATATAACTCTGACTTGGCAGCCATCTTGAAATCGGGATCCCAGAGGACAGTATCATCAAGGACTAAACCTGAAACCACTGGTTCTCCAATGACCCTCTTTCCTGCATGTTATATTATTGGAAAATGAAAAATACATTAATAGATCAGCCTCAACTAAGTCACTGGATTAGAATGTTAACTCACAGAAACTTCCTGAGGACTTTAGGCAACAATTATTTGTAAAAATTTAAGTGGTTCAAACCTGATTTTCGAGCTCTGGCTATTTCTTCCATTGCATCAATACTCATGACATGAACCACATAAAGAGGAGTGTTAACAAAACCAGCTAAGCGTATAGCTCGACCAGTCGCCTCTCCCTCTATCTACATGAATATTTATTTTAACATAATTAAGAGCCTCATAAGCACAAGACGTATAAGAAAAAGTAGTTGACTGCCACAAGAAGAATATCACAATTAATAACCACTTCTACATTAAAATTGAAGGAACAATGTATTAAAGGACTCAATATTGTATACGCATAGGTATCCTCGTCTAAATGACAAAAGAATCTCACCTTTTCATGAAATGAAGAGATATTAAGCACAAATTATAGTTGAGTAACATGCAGAAACGAAGAATTCACTAACAGCATGGATACATTTTCGTAACATGGAGAATTTGGTATGTTCTTACCACTGGCGGGCGTGAAAGTGCATGGCCCTCTGGACCAGTAATACCAAGTTCAATCATTCTTTTCTGCCCTTCATATACAGCATCTCCGTTTTCTGCATGAACCATCGCCAACGCACCAAGAGATTTGCATTTCTTGAATCCCTCCAGTAGAAGATCGTCGCTAATCATAAAAGACCCTTTGTAGGCCATAAAGAACTTGAAAGAATTGATACCTAGAAAGCGAAAAAAACAAATGCATCACAAATTAAGGCACCAAATATATCTGTCGTTCCCAAACACACCCCTTAAAAGAACAGAGACCTTTGTCCTTAACCATAATTTCCATTTCTTTTGCAACAGTCTCGTCCCATTTTGTAATTGCCATGTGGAAACCATAATCCATGCAAGAATTCTTCGCCTTTTCTACATAAGCTTCGTAACCTTTTGACAAACTGCCATTTGTAGGAATAACAAAATCAATGTGCATAGTTGTTCCACCAGCCAATGCAGCAGCTTGTCCACTGAAAAAGTCGTCAATCGTCTCAGTTCCCATAAACTCCATAGCCAGGTGTGTGTGAGGATCAATTCCTCCTGGTATCATCAGCAACATAACATAATCAAATAAAACGCGTCTCCTAGATCATGTTGATTTACACACAATTTAAAAAATTATGAAGGCTACATCTTATTATGAGTGGAGCGAGGAAACGAATTACCTGGCATGACATACTTTCCAGTTGCATCAATAATCCTGACATCATCACCTACCTGCAGATCCATTGATCCCTTTTAAACCGTCACAATGAATGACCCACAGCTTATATGTAAGCTATATGGCTATTGAAAGGCTGTAGAAAAATGTGCGAACATGTTTGGAAACAAGATTTAAAAGTAAAATTTAGCTACTTAGTATAAGATTTGCCCAACATGCTACACTCTGAAAGTTCATCACTCAGTTCTTATCAATTCAAGAAACTTGAGCTAAGGAATGTAATAAGAAATTACCTTGATATTTGACTGCACTGCAGCAATAATTCCATCCTCTATGTACACATCAGCAACCTCTTGATGGTGAGCATTCACAACTGTACCTCCCTTAATCAAAATTCTCGAAGTAGACGCGGAAGCAATTCCACAATCAGATTCACAGTACCCAACACCAGCAGCATAAAACTGCAACGAGAAATTTTCCAATCGAGCAAATACTTAAAAGAAGATTAAAAACACTGGATATCAACAATTCGAGAAATGTGAAAAGGAAAATCATTGTCAAGCTTCATTGTTTAATATTATTCCGATTCGTTAGAATCTATATAACAACAAAATCAATAGAATCGTGGGAGTTTTGAGTAAAATCTGCATTCTGCGAGTACGAATAAGAAAATCAGTTGACTAATTTTAGTCGATCAATAATCCGAAGAGGTTCTGTGCGATTACCTGATTAGACTCTGAAACTGATAAGAATAGCGAGAGAAGAAAAATGGAGTGATAAATTCGAGTTCTGAGCTTTGAATCCATTACGAGTTTGGCAATGGAGAATGGATTAGTGTTTTCTCGTTCCTGAAAGTAACACCGTCATCACGTCTCTCATATAATAAGAACAAACAGATACAATTGAGGAAGGAATCTACGAAGTGGCGAGTTATGATTAGCCACGTGTCGGGATTGACTTAAACAGTTCCATAATCTTCACGTCATTTGCCACCATTAGTCTCTTCGATTCTATTTCCAAAGAAATGTCAAATTCATTAGCAACGACTAATGTTCTCCTAATGGAAAAGATTCCACTTATCCAAATATTTGATCCTTTTTTTTTTTTTTTTCTTTTGCTAAAAGGATAAAATGAGAAAGAAACGCAGGAATTTATTTGGGGGTGTGTTCAGAAAAATGGGAGTATATTTAGCCCAACCTCTCTCTCTCTCTCTTTTTTCTTTTTTTTTTTTTTGAATTTTATTGAAAAGGACAGCCCCACCTTTTGGATATCTCATCTCATATAACATTATAACCGAAAGAGTATAGCTAAATACACCGTCCCTTTTTACTAAGTACACCCATTCATTCACCATCTTCTCATTTTACTCTTTAATAAAAAAATAAAATAAACAATGATGGCAAAGATGAAACTGTCATTTATGATAGCAATGATAGCAACCTGCTGTAATTTTCGACAACAAATGCTGTCAGGAATTGGATCAAAAAAGGGAGAGAACCCCTTCTTTTTTGCTGCAAGTTCTCCCCTCTTTTTTAGCTGAAATGGTAGCAAAGATGCTATTATTTTGTTTTTTTTTTCGATTTTGAGGGTGTTTGGCCCGTGAACAGCCTCAAGGTTGTTTGGCCAGTGCTTCGACCTGTGCAGGCCAAACAAAGAGAGAGAGAGAGAGAAAAAAAAGAGACTAAAATTAAAATGCGAGAAAAGTAGAGTGTCATCAGTCAAAAAACGTGGGTGTATTCAACCTTACCCTAACTGAAAAAGAATTTTAATTCAGGCTCGGGCTGTTGTTGATCTCACAGGCCATGTTTGCATATTCCTAATAATTCATAGTTTCTCTTACTTTTTAAATTTTAAATTTGGTCAAATAAATTACATCCACATATCTCATAACCTCCACTTGTACTATTAAGCATACGTTCGTTTCCATTTATTTTCACCTACTACTAAAAGTTAAAGTCAAACATTAATATCAACTACACATTTCATATCATCACTCATTATTATCAACATATTTCGTGGCCTTCACCACTATCCATAAAAAAAACTTAACTTTTAATAGATTTTTAGATAAAAAAAAAATAGACATGAGCACACGCTAAATCTCCACCATTCAACTTAATCATTCTCTCTCTTCCTATTCATAAAAATATACTCCCTCCGTCCCATTAAGATAGGCTTGTATTTAATTTCGTTTGTCCCAAATTATAGTCCACTTTCCTCATTGAGAATATGGTTTATTTTCTAGTTGACTAAAGTACCCCTATTTAATATTATTGAAATACTAAAAATCAATTAGTTATTTCATCTCCAAAGATATTAACAATGTTCACACTATATTTTTATCAATTAATATAAGGGTAAAATATGAATAATATAGAAATATGTTGTAATTCCAATAATATGTAATATATTTTCTTAATATGTGTGAAAAATTGTGGGTGTCTATCTTAGTGGGACGGAGTGAGAATTAAAATTTGTATGCAAATAACTGAGTACTCTCTCTTCAAATCATGCATAAATTTAGATCCCTAAACCCTAATCCAAGCAAATCAAATGTGTTGCTCCCAATAATCTATTAATCTGACGCTGGTAACTATGTTTGGGTTTCGAATTTCTCACGGTTTCAATCGTCGGTGACCTTGCTGGAAAGCTACGCAACCACTAATCTTCATTTTTTCCACTGTTATGATTTTCACCTTGTTTTAATTTATATCTCCGATTATTACAATCCGTAAATTCTTCATATTTGTTATCCTTATTGTCTGGACAACTAATGGCGTCTCCAAGGAGTGCTTGTAGTTTGCTATCAGGGAGGAAAAAGCAAAATTTGAACAAGAGCACCAGAGAAAAGCCCTGGGAAAGAAGAGGAAAACGGTGGTAAAAACAAACGTCTGCTGCTGAGATGAAATCTTGTAATTCATACACCAAGACATTCTGTGACAAAGAAGTTCTTGATGTAAGGTTTTAATCGAACATGTGGGCTGATATATGTAATTATTGTGTATTAAATTAAAGGCTATCGTATTTGGTTAAGCCCGTTTAAAATGATCTAATAAGGTTTCGTATATTGAGTTTTTATGCATCAATTAAAGTGTGAGCTTTATATGTGTAGATCCTAGGCCCAGGGTTCCTAATTCTATGATGGACTGAATTAGGTTAACGGACCGTTGTATATATGTATATATACGGTTATGGTCCCCAGGTCACAAGTGATTGTTCATTCTTTTCTGACTCTACATCATCAGAGAGAAATAAAGAGCCGCTTGTTGACTTGGAAGATCACAACCATAGGATTCCAATATTGCAAGTATAATGGCTGATTCAGGTACGCTTCCGCTCTAGTTTATGTATATTTTTGATGATCCAACACGATAGATCCGGGTTTATAGAGGAATTATATTCCTACAAGTGGTATCAGAGCCATTATCGTTATTGGATTATTGAGATATATCGATTTATGATATTGTTTCCTTGGGAATTTCGTATATATGAATACACGTACATGTTTGGAATTATAAAGGAGTACTAAATCTGCAATTATGTGTGTGTAATGGTTGATTAAGCTGTCTCGACAATTGTGCGTATATGCAACCTAATTCGCCATTCGTGAATCATGTCATCGGGTTCTGTGTGTTGTTGTATACATGTATATATCACGAATGAAACTGTAAAGGAAAATTATAGCTTCAAAACATGGATATATGCCGTATGCGTTTTGCTGGGTAGTTGCTGCAGTATGTATATATGTATACATCCAGTCGAATTCGAATCCCTCTTAAAAACCATTGTATGAATATATGCGTGTATATACAGACTGGGATTGTGTATATATATATTGGTTATACGTTGGTAATCACCATGTTGAATGTATTGTTTGCTGTATATATGTGTATATCACGCTTGGGCCTTTCTTTGGGAGATTATGGATTTAATCCTCGGATCTAGTCGACCTCGTTTATTCTTCGGATCGAATTTTCGCTTTTTTTTTCAAACTGAAAAATTTAACAAAAAAAAAAAATACAAACAGAGGGGTTTTCTGTACTCCGGTCGTCGGCGGAGGCTACCGCCGTCTTCGCCGGCGAGTTCAGCGGCGTAAATCGGCGTGGGCGGCTAGGGTTTCATCCATCCATTGTTGCAGGGACCTCGGGTGGAAATTCGATGGATCCGAGGACCTGGGTTGCAATTTCAGAGTTTTTTTTGTTAATTGCAGTTCAGGTCCCTGAATGTTGTTGGTGCGTGTAAGTTGGTCCAGTCAAACCCCTTTCAGCGGTCTCAGTCCCAACAGTTCTAGATCTGTTGATTTCAGTCCCCACCAACTTTCAGATTCGTTGATTTCAGTCCCTGAATTTTTAAAATTGTTGATTTGAGCCCTATAAGTTATAAGATTTAATAATTCAGTCCCTAAAGTTTGGAAATTATTCCATTTTGGGCCATTTAAGTTTCAAATTTTGTAATTGTAGTCCCCAAAGTTTTAAAATTAATTAAATTGGTCCTCGAAGTCTTGAATTTTTTAATTTTTGGCCAATAAAGTTTTTAAAATTGCACTTTCAGGCCCCTCAAGTTTCAAAATTCTTGATTTTGACCTCCAAAGTTCTGAATTATTAACTTATTAGACCCTTAAAGTTTCCAAAAGGCTTAAGTATGCAATATCAATTATTTTCTTCTCAAATTTTTGGTACTAAGGACTCTTTTGAAGAGGTATAATATTCGAAAGTGAATTCATTGAAAGCAACATGTTGCCAAAGCAACCTCTATTGTGGAAATTAATCAACTTAGAATATTAAAAGGTATTTGTGTATGTATAATTCGTGCGAATATTGATCGACCCAAAGGAAGGTTAATATTTGGCTGAATTACATACGCACCTGTGGTGATAATCATGTGGCGATTATTTGGTTTAACGTGTGATCAATAAATCGGTCCAAAGAAAGGTTTATTGATTGACATGTCTTATTGCCGGTATTTGATCACTACACCAAGAGTGCCACTTACAAGTCGATATTTCTATCCAAAGATTAAACATTGATGTTGTGCTAGGCATCTTGTGATGGGCCCTACCACTATTTAAAATTGTTATTTGCATACTAAAAAGCATTCATGTGAGCCATTATAATTGTTCTCTATTCAGTTTCAGGTTCTATTTCTAATATCTCTGCTAACATCAATTCCATTCCAATGCTCAATGGCACGAATTTCAAAACATGGCAAGAGAACGTATTGATTGTTCTCAGAGTCATGGATCTGGACCTTGCTTTGCGGGTCGATCAATTTGCTGCACTTACTGATAAGAGTACCTCTGATGATAAGAAGGAGATGGAAAGGTGGGAACGATCGAACCGCATAAGTCTAATGGTCATGAAGCGTGCTATTCCAGAATCATTTCGGGGCACCATATCCGATCAGGTGACTACGGCTAAGGGTTTCCTTGAGGATCTCGAGAAGAGGTTTTCCAAGAATGAAAAGGCTGAATCTAGTACACTTTTGGCTAACCTTCTCTCAATGAGGTATAAAGGAAAAGGAAACATCCGGGAGTATATTATGGAGATGTCTCACACTGCTTCAAAACTAAGGGCACTCAAGCTTGAGTTATCTGAAAGGTTTTTGGTGCACTTAGTTTTGATATCCCTTCCGGCACAATTCAGTCAATTCAAGGTGAGCTATAACTGTCAAAAGGACCCATGGTCCCTTAATGAGCTCATCTCCCATTGTGTCCAAGAAGATGAGAGATTGAGGCAAGACAGAATAGAAAGTGCTCACATAGCCACCACCTCAAAGGACAAAAAGATTAAGAAAAGGAAAACTGATAAGGAAGTTGCGGTTACGGCACCACAGAAGAAGCAGCATAAGGAACCAATTGAAGATGATTGTTTCTTCTGTGGAGCTGCAGGTCACAGGAAGAATAATTGCACCAACTATCACGCATGGCGTGCAAAGAAATGTATTCTTCTTCATTTGGTTTGTTCTGAAGTTAATTTAACTTCAGTACTTAGACACACATGGTGGATTGATTCGTTGTGCCGTCTTTTAGACGAAATTTGATTTCTATTTCTTCTTTGGACAAATTTGGTTATTCTTGTTCATTTGGGAATGAAAATTTTAGTTTGTTTCATGATTTAAATTTGGTTGGTTCCGATTCTCTGTCAAGTTACGATAATCTTTATTTAATTGATATAATTGCCTCCTTTAATGAATCCTTGCATATAAGTACTTGAGGTGTAAAGCGTAAATTAACCTGTGAGAATTTGGCCTCATTGTGGCACAAGAGATTAGGTTACATCTCCAAAAGGGGAATTGAGAGACTTGTGTCCGACCAAATTCTCGATTCCCTTGATTTTACAGACTTTGACATGTGTGTTAGCTGTATAAAGGGAAAACAAACCAATAAAAGGAGATATCAAGCCAATATGACTTCAGACGTCTTAGAACTCATACATACGGATATTTGTGGACCGCTCCCTATGGTTTCTTGGAATGGTCAACAATATTTCATAACGTTTATAGACGACTTTTCAAGATATGACTATATATATCTCATTTATGAAAAATCACAATCCTTGGACGTGTTTAAAAATTTTAAAGCTGAAGTTGAGAACCAACTCAGCAAAAGGATTAAAAGCGTCAGATCTAACCGTGGTGGTGAGTACTATGGTAGATATGACGGTTCAGGTGAACAACGTCGAGGACCATTCGCTAAATTCTAGAGGAATGCGGTATCGTCCCACAGTACACCATGCCTGGTTCACCCACTGTGAATGGTGTTGCTGAAAGACGAAATAGAACGCTTAAGGATATAGTGAGGAGTATGATCACCTATTTTACCTTACCAGAATCACTATTGGAAGAAGCATTAAAAACCGCAGCATATATACTCAACAGAATTCCAACTAAGGAAAATGATAAAACCCCATATGAGCTTTGGACGGGTAGGAATCCTAATTTGAAGCACTTACACATTTGGGGGTGTCCAGCTGAGGCACGACCTTATAGGCCAAATGAAAAGAAACTGGACGCAAAGTCTGTCAGTTGCTATTTTATTGGATATTCTGAATGGTCCAGGGGCTACAAGTTTTATGATCCCACAACTAAGACAATTTTTGAGACAGGGAATGCTCGGTTCTTTGAAGATGTTGAGTTTGCGGGGGGAGAAAGGGTTACAGACTTTGTCTTTGAGGAGGAATATGTTGAAATTCCTCCAATTGCCATTGACAATGATCAGGATCAGGTTTCCATCCCTGACGTTGTTCAAGATGCAACTCCGGATCAAGACAACGTCATGTTATCTTCCTCTGAAGGTCGACAACTTATTCCAGGAAAACAAACTCTACAACCTCAAGAACCCATGCCATTAAGAAGATCCACTAGAGAGAGGAGAAGTGCAATCTCAGATGATTATATTGCATTTCTCCAAGAACATGAGGTTGACGTTGGAGTGGTGGAAGATGATCCAATCAACTTCCGTCAAGCCATGGAAAGTTCTAACTCTCAAAAGTGGCTCGATGCCATGAATGAAGAGATAAAGTTTATGAAAGACAACGACGTATGGACCTTGTTCCATTGCCTGAAGGTGCGAAACTCATTGGTTGCAAATGGATATTTAAGACCAAGAGGGATTCGAATGGCGATGTAGAGAGGTACAAAGGTCGTCTTGTCGCGAAGGGCTTTACACAGAAAGAAGGCATCGATTATATAGAGACTTTCTCTCCAGTTTCCTCGAAAGACTCTTTCAGGATTATAATGGCATTAGTGGCATATTTTGATCTTGAGTTACATCAGATGGATGTTAAGACAGCGTTCCTCAATGGTGACATTGATGAGACGATTTATATGGTGCAGCCAGAAAACTTTGTATCAGGTGATGCGAAGCAAATGATTTGCAAATTAAAGAAATCTATTTATGGACTCAAGCAGGCGTCTCGACAATGGTATTACAAATTTCATCAGGTGATCACCTCATTCGGTTTTGAGATGAATCTGGCCGATGATTGTATATACCGCAGGTTCAGTGGGAGTAAGTATATCTTTCTGGTTTTATATGTCGATGACATACTGCTTGCCAGCAATGATGTAGGCTTATTGCACGAAACCAAGAGATTTCTAGCAAAGCATTTTGAGATGAAAAACCTTGGTAATGCCTCTTTTGTATTAGAAATTCAGATACATCGAGATCGCTCTCGGGGTATTCTTGGATTATCACAAACGAGCTACATCGAAAGGGTACTTAAAAGGTTTGGCATATAGGATTGCAAACCAGGTGATACCCCTATGGCTAAAGGAGACAAGTTTAGTTTAAGTCAATGCCCCAAAAATGACTTGGAAATTAAAGAGATGCGGAAGATTCCTTATTCATCAGCTGTAGGGAGTCTGATGTATGCTCAGGTTTGTACACGTCCAAATATTGCGTACATTGTTGGGATGTTATGGAGGTATTTAAGTAACCCGGGAATGGATCATTGGAAAGCAGCCAAACGGGTCATGCGGTACTTACAGAGAACATAGAATTACATGCTCACATATAGGAGATCGGATCAGTTGGAGATCGTTAGTTATTCTGACTCCGATTTCGCGGGATGCCAAGATAGTAGGAGATCCACTTTGGACTATATCTACTTGATTGCTGGAGGTGCTATTTCCTGGAAGAGTTTTAAGCAAACACTGATAGCTACTTCCACCATGGAAGCGGAGTTTATAGTGTGTTATGAGGCATCAAATCATGGCATATGGTCACGAAATTTTGTCCTTTTGCGGCGTTGTGAGTAGTATCGAAAGACCACTTAAGTTATTTTGTGACAATAAATCTGCAGTACTATATTCCAATAACAATAGGAGCTCAACGAAGTCAAAATATATAGAGATCAAGTTTCTAGCTGTTAAAGAAAGAGTTCAGAGTGAACAGGTATCAATAGAGCATATTGGAACAAACTCAATGATTGCGGATCCGCTCACTAAGGGATTAACACCCAAGGTCTTTCACGAGCACTCTGCTCACATGGGTGTGATGTCTCTTGAGGGTGTATAGTTTCAGTGGGAGTCTGTATTTTTGTGCTTTTCGTATTAGACACATACACTGTCGCTTTAGATAAAGTTTATGGATACAGATATTTCGGTTATAAAGTTTTTTTGTTGTTATCTCTGAACTCGTTTGAAACGATTTCACTAAGGTATAAAGGTGGACCAGTTGGAAATAGGCATGTTTAAGATCACGTTGCATGAAATTTCCATGCTACACATTCATACTTGATCCATGTCGTTCAATTATATTGATATATGTGACCATTGATGGGTTTAGTTACCTATCTAAGTCTAACGAAGACCGCTTTGATCCTAAATTGATATAATTGATGGACCGGATTGTTTGGGGATGCATTCGGTAATGATAGCAAAATTCTGAGTACTCATAAGGTTATACACAATTATAAGGTGACATATATAGCTCAAGTGGGAGATTGTAAGGTCTTAATCGAATATGTGGGCTGATATATGTAATTATTGTGTATTAAATTAAAAGTTATCGTATTTGGTTAAGCCCGTTTAAAGTGATCTAATAAGATTTCGTATATTGGGCTTTTATGCATCAATTAAAGTGTGGGCTTTATATGTGTAGATCTTGAGGGGGTTCCTAATTACATGATGGGTGAATTAGGTTAGCAGTAGTTGTATATATGTATATATCTGATTATAGTCAAAGTCGCGAAGTGTTTGTTCATTCTTTTACATTCTCCATCGTGAGAGAGAAATAAAGCATTTGTTGACTTGGAAGATCACAACCATAGGATTCCAATATTGCTGTGTGATAAATGGTGGTCAGTGCGCTCCGCTCTAGTTTGTGTATATTCTTGATGATCCAACACGATAGATCCGGGTTTATAGAGGAATTATATTCCTACACTTGAGGCCATAGTGCTCGACATTGCTGCCCTACGTCATTTGCAGTTGTGAAATCCTGATGCTTCTATCAGTGCTCCTTGATCTGGGGTCTCAGTTTTATTTAATTATTTATTTAGTGTGCGATACTTACACTCATCTTTTCGTTTCGTGGGGTCTTTGCAATGAAGTATGCCGAGTCCATTTGCGGAGGGAACTGTGAATCAAATGTCGAGCTGGCTCGACATACATCTACAGTCCAGTTATACAAGTATACGACTGAAAAAGACCGATAGCCGAGATGCAGATAGAATTATGCTTGTCTAATATGAGTAGATATTGAACTTTTAGAATTAGACTTTGTTCTGTTTTGTGCCAATACTGTTTTGGGCATTGAGTCTTGGTTTTACGTTTTGGTTAAGGTTTAGTTGGCCGATTCGGCCAGCTTTTACTGGAAACTTTTCTGGTTTTTGAACAATTTCTTGTTAGTTAATAAACTTGCGTTGACGGCATTGTTAATTGATTGTTATATGTGATTATAAGCTGTTAATTGACGAACTGCGGAATGAAATTTCTGTTGAACTTGTAATCTTGGTATTTTATTTTGGTGAAGATTAAGGTTATTTCAATGGGTGCAATGTGATAACTATGTTCATTGGCAGGGTGTTTTAACACCTCATTGAGATTAGTAACTTGTAGTCTTGGTATTTTATTGGTGAAATGAGCATATTATTGTCGTTGGTTCTGACATAGTGATTGCACTGGCCGCTTGTGGTAATTGTGTAAGGTTGTTATTGGCTATCTAATTATTTGTGGATACTTATGATGTTAATTCAATTTTAATTTATCAGTATCTACTATGAACATTTATCGTTAAGTTCCACTAACTAATAGATATTATCACCAGGTAGTTAGGTACTTATTTTATTGGCGAGTAACTTTCTTTTCTTTCTTTTTAATTCGTTTTATTTTAATTTCTTATTTTTTCAATCTTCTTCCCTTTTTTTTTAAAAAAAAATATGGATAACTTCTTGTGTTACCCATATTTGAAAGTATCTCGTCGATTTTTCAAAACATAGCAAAATGTTGGTACATTAGTAATTTGATTCGAAACTTCGGATTACTACCAAAAGTTTCCCTTTTTGTTTTTAGTCCAGCAATGGACATTGCATCCACGATCTCTAATTTGTACTAGGGAAAAAAAACCCTAATTGGGTGTCACCGTATGACATTATTTTTACAAAGAATTGAATGTGGAGAGACATAGTTACATAGAATCGGTTAGCAGTTGCAATCGTGTAACTATTGTAGTGGTAAAATATATTACAATAAAAATTCAACACACGGAGGCATAAAAAATTTAAGAAAAAAAATGTCAACACATGAAGACACGAGAAGTGAGAGTCAAAACACACAAATCTACAGAAATTTATTATGACACCACATTTTTAAATAATTTTTTTTGGAATTGATATGGTGTTAAATGAAAATATATAAATGACCAACTTATTATCTCCCTTTAGTTCTCACCGCACCACTCACAAATTGAATAATTTTAGGGTTTGTTGATTCGTTTGAATCTATATAACAACAAAATCAATAGAATCATGGGAGTTTTTGTTGAGTTTAGGGATTTCACAGTTAAAACAATTTTTGTATACTTAAGAGAAATTAGGGTTTTTGAAATTTAACACAAAGACAATAGCAAACACACAGATGCTAAAAACTAATATGCAAAAGTAAATAGTGGAGAGAAAAGATAACATTGAGACTTGGTTGTCACTTAGGCAGGAAGTTCACCAAAGCACAAACCAGTGGCTACGTTTCCCTTTGAGGCGTTACAATAGTAGATTCGCCTTCCTGCTTCCATTAACCACTCCAAAATTGCAAGTGTACAAGATTACAGCCTTCAATCGATATAATACACACAGATGTATCAACCCTAATCTCGCTCACAAAGGATATTCACTTAGAATACATGATACTAGCACTGAATATTCACTCTCTCACCAAGTGAGAAACACAACCAAAAAAAAAAACCTCACTAAGCTCTCGTAAATTTCCAGAAGGGGTCGGCTAAATTAATGCACCCTCGAATCCTCTTATACACCTTCATTTTTTTTAAAAAAAATTCACTAATTACCCATTTACCCCCATCTTCTTCCTCTTTTTTTTTCTTCTGCCTTCCTTCTTCACAACCGCAATAGCAAAGAGAAAAAAAAGAACAAAGAAGTTTCTTCCGCTACCATTAATGGCAGACGAAGAATCTTTGGCTACCAATAATGGCAGCCGAGGAAGAAGAGAGACGAACAAAAAAAAAAAGAAAGAGGGTGTTTCTGCATGAATTTCGACCCCTTTGGGTCGAAACTTCGCAAAATATGCATAATTTTTTTTTTGCTTCTTCTTCTTCTTCCTCTTCCTTCTTCCTCCATTGGCTGCAAAGCTTTTGGCAGCCATTAATGGCGGCTGAATTTTGTTCTCTTTCATTTTTTTTGGCCGGTTGTGGGGGGTATGCGAGTAGGTGTGAAAAACAAGGAAAAAATATTTTTGAAGGGGTAAAATGGGAAGAAGGGAGTTTGGGGTGTGAGAAGTAGGTTGAGGGGGTGTAGTTAGCCGTACCATTTCCAGAATGAGTATAAAGTATGAATATTCAATTGGCTGCTGAGAAAGGGAAATAAATGCAATAACCTAAAAATGAATACTACCAAGCTTAAATATTCGTGGTTTTTACACTAATATCAATGTTTAAGTTCAAATTTTCAAAAATCGGGTAAATCAAGATTAATTACACAAAAGACACAAACATTGAGGAAAAATTAGTAAAATCCGATTTTTTTTGGACCGTTGGCTTCCATGATTCAATATGTTGAGGACCAAGCTTCGAGCTCCCAGCTGTGCATTTATGATTATTTTTCCCTTTTCCCAAATTCATTGTATTGTTTTTCACTTTAACCATCAGTTTTTCCATTTTTACTTACAATTTTATTAACTTTTTAATTTAATTAATTAATTAATGTACTTTACATATTGAGATTTTTAATTTAATTTTTTAATATAAATTCTAATGGATTTTGTCATTTTCATTTTAAACAAAATTTTTCCCATTTTTTCATATAGAATTTTCAACTTGGCATTTAATTTAATTAATATGCATTACGCAATTTGTGTAATACCTCATACACACTGTGAAATATATTACAATATAATTACATACTTTGTATAATTCATTGAATTTCAACTTAATTTTTTCGCTATGATTCTTCACATATTTTGTTATTTTCATTTTAAAATATTTATTTTTTGCTTCTTTGCTATGATTCGTCATATATTTTAAACATTTCTTTTTTTTTTCCCACATCTTCTTATATAACTTAGTTTCTATGTTTTGATTTCATTTCTTTTTCCTTTTTCTACAATTCTTTCTATATTTTTAATTTTTTATTTTAAACATTTGTTTTTTCCACTTGTTATATAATTTGGTAGCTTAACTTTTTAATTTAATTAATAAATGTATTCTACATTTAATTTAGTAGTTATAAAAAATACGAAAATCATTACTTTGTATTCTACTATACATTACAAATGAAAGACACAGAATGTGTAATATTTATATCACATCATTTTTTCTTAAATCAAAATATAATGATGAAATTAATATTTATTAAAATTTTTCTCTCTTTCACATAAAATGTGTACTGCATTGCGCATGTCTTACACATAAAATGCAATGCACATACGAATAAAAATATTAATTATATAGAAGGTGTAATGTATTGCACATTCGTTACACAGAATGTGTAATTTATTATATATTAATTACAAAATATCTGCAATTCATTAGTCTGTATACTATTATACATTACTAATGAATTACACAAAATATGTAATTATTCATATCCAATCATTTACACAGAATGTCTAATTATTCATATTCAAGCATTCTTTCTTGACTCAAATATAATTCGGAAATTTAATATTTACATTTTTAAAATTATTATCTCTCTTTCTTACAAAATATGTAATGCATTACGGATGCCTTACACATAAAGTGCAATGCACCAATGAATTAAATATTAGTTACATAATATTAATTAAATATCTTTAGTTTATTTTTTTATATATAATTCCCCACAGATTTTTTTCATTTTCATTTTAAATGTTATTTTTTTATTTTCTCGTGCAATTTTGCAGCTTGGACTTTTAATTTAGTTAATATACGTTACACACTATGTAATGAGTGTGTAATGCATTACAAAATCATTAAACACCATGTGTCATATGTTACATTGTATGTGTTAGTTTTTGTAATTTTAATTTTTTTTTTGTTTTTTGTATGATTCTTCATAGATTTTTCATTTTCATTTTAAATATTTTTTTCATTTTGTATTATAATTTTTAGTTTGACCTGTTAATTTAATTAATATACATTGCACACCCTGTGTAATGAGTGTGTAATACATTAAAACAACATTACACATTAAAAATTTATATATAATGCATTAGACATTCTCTGTAATCTATTTATAATTTTTGAAGGGGTAATCTATTTATAATTTATTACATATTCTCGATTATTTATTACAGATTATTTGTAATGAGTGAAATATTTTTTTGTAATTCATTACAAATTATCTGCAATGTAAATTACACATTTTCTTTAATGCACTATACAGATTCTCTATGATTCATTATAGATTATTTGTAATAAATGACATATTCTTTACAATTCATTATGGATCATCTGCAATGCCTTACATATTATATGTAATTCATTGCCAATTTTGCTGTAACAGATTTGCAGCTCATTACAAGTTCCTTACACTTTTTTGTCCTTCATTACATCTTATCTTAATATATTATATTATTATTATTATTATTATTATTATTATTATTATTATTATTATAATAATAAGAGGAGTGCTACCTAGGTAAAGTGCCTAGGTGGCAGTGCCATGTTTGGTATTAACTTTTATGGATTAATTATTTTCTTTATTTAATTTATACTCTTTTTCTTATTTGATGGTGTTTTCCTTATTTTATGTTTTTATATGTATCTCATCTTTTTTATATGTATTCTAATTTTTGAATTAATTTATAATTTTTTAAAATTTTTTATATTTAGTGTTGCATGCATTTGAATTTTTTGGTATTACATTTTAGTTATTATATATATATATATATATATATTGAATTAATTATATAATTGAAGTATCACCTTGGCATCACTGGCGGAGCCAGTAAGAGCTGAGTGAGGGTATGTGCAGTCATTGAAATTTTGAGAATTTTTTTTTTTGTTATTGTTGGGGCTTCCAGCACTACATGTAGGTGAAATGGAACGTGCTGCTTTAATTTGTATAGCATCTCTCATCCAATAAAAAAATACTTATATGGTTATAATTTATTCTGAATGTTCTTCCACGTCCAGGTTGTCAATAAATTAAGAAAATAAGAGTTGAGATGAGCTTACGGAAATAATGTTAGAAATAATTTTATTTGTTTATCTATGTTTGGCCACAGAAAATGAGGTCATGTGACCAACAAATTAAATTTTGAGGTCGTGTGGCCACATTCACTAGTGGAAAAGGCGTTATAAAATGGGTGAAAAAGATGAGAAAAATGGGGTCTCTTCTCAATATTTTGGACATTCTGTTATTTATTAAATTGAACCATTTTTCCATTTGGGCCTACATAATTAATAACCAAACTCATAATCCATTTGCCTACTTACATGATTGAGTAGTTGACGAAATTAAAAACTTACTATACATAATTATCTACTAATTAGTTCGGACAATCAGAATAGAAAGAAATCGAATCCAAAAAATTCAAGTTTTGTTCTATTCACTATCCAATTAAATTTATTTCTTACTCACCACTCAAATTTAATATTTCTCGTAAGTAAATTTTTTATACTACAATGGGCCCCACCTTAAAAACTTTTTGCCCATGTGGGAGCTATCATAAGTGATCTCATAACTACTAATGTTTGGATCCGACACTACCTGCACTGAACAAAATTCCTGGCTATGCCACTGCTTGGCATAATGCTACATTGGCAGCGGGAATCTGTTTTAGAAAAAAAATTTCACAAATTTAAAAAATAAATAAATAAATCATCTTTTTATAGTTGCCACGTTAAAGACAATGAAATCATCTACCTAAATTTTTTTTATTCAATTTGAGCCGAATTTGGTACAACATCAATTCAATATATTCAGAATTCAATTCGAGCTAAATGTGGTATGAAATCAATTCAATATTCATAAAATTTATACATGTATGTGAAACTCAATCATAAGATTATTGTTAATCGTATTTGAAATATGTTTGAATAGTTATGTATGACTCATAAAACATATTATTTAGATTTTTTTGTTCAAATAAGTCTTATTTAAATTTTCTTACCTCAAATCATTAATTACGACAATTAATATGATATTTTTTCTTACAAAGTAATATTTCGCATTGAAATTTTTGAGCCATTGTTGAAATCTACAATATTACATATGCTAGGGTATTTTTATTATATATATTCATAATAATTTATTGTCTTATTTTATAATATTCTTTTATATAAATATACCATCTTAATTTTCCCGTGCAATACACGGAGGTAATGCTAGTATTATTTGTAATTAAATACAAATCTATTATATTTGTAATGAAGCCTATTACACTTTCATTACATGCATAATGAAATCTATTCAAGTCTCCAATAACACTTCTTAGAATGATATATAGTTTTGTGATTATTTCTTTAGTTGCCTGGAATCTCAATAAAAAAAAAAAATTAAGTGTTATCTCTAAATTATCCCTCAATACTCACCTAAAGCCAAGCCATCTGCTATTCTCCCGACTTGCCACATCAATAGAGAGAGTGTGTTGAACGAACATACAATTATGATGGTAATATAATGATCATATTTGATTGCATTTGTTAGGATCACTGTGGTGATCATCAATTTAAACCAAACTTTAGGGAGCAAAATTTAACAAAATCTCTAAGCATGTATCTGTTCGTATCTTTTTGCTACAAAAATGAATATAGATCATGTTCGAATTGCAATTGAAATAAAGAAAATCAAAATACAAGAGAACCACATAAAAAGGAGCATTTCCTGCATTTAATGGTTAAAAGCTTAAAACACATACAGATACATCAATGCTAAGAATAGATTTCCTTTCAGGGTTAAAAATTAAAAGTGAATTCCTTAAAAAAAAATTTAAGCCAAGAAACTCTAATGGTCCACTTTGAAATGATTATAACTTTAGAGACTAGATGCAAATAACGTTAGTTTTCAAAACTGCAAAAAGAGCCGCTGAACCCATTAAATTTCCAACTAAAGTCCCTGGTTGTCAAAAATCAGATTATGTTGTTGGATTTTTCAACCTTGCCGCTGCCAAGATAAAAATCCGATGAGGAATGGCAACCCTCACCGGAGAAGCCCCCTTTGGCGCTTCAAAACCTAAGAAGCAATACAAAATGAAGGGAAAATTACAGATTCATAGCTCAGAGTGAGAATCAAATCCTTAAATCTCGCTACTAAATCTCCTTAAATCTGCACTGGTTTTGGGCGCTCTTTAGCAACAAATCTAACTACCACTTAGCAACTTCTTCTTCTGAGCGGCAACTTCTTCTTCTGAGCGGTATCACCGGCCTTTTTGATCAACATCCTGGACGACTAGTCCATATTTGTTCGGTTCAGTGACGAACCGCCAACGCTGGATTGTAGCAATTGTTTTGAAACTATTGGATTTTTGAAAATTGAAAGATAAAAGCATTAAATTGCATAGTTTCCTCTAAATATTCCAAAACTAAGGGCTGAGATGTAGTGCATTGATCCAACGGCCAGCAGCTACAAAGATCTTCATCTTGGGCTTAAGTGTCAACTTGGACCAAAATGAATTAAAGGGGTGTGATTATAGATCACTCTAAATGGGCTGCAAGCCCAATTTGCAACAATTTTGACTAAAATCTGAATTCTGCGAGTACGAATAAGAAAATCAGTTGACGAATTAATTTTAGTCGATCAATAATCCGAAGAGTTTCTGTTCGATTACCTGAGTAGACTCTAAACCTGATAAGAATAGTGAGAGAAGAAAAATGGAGTGGTAAATTCGAGTTGTGAGCTTTGAATCCATCTGGATTACTGTTTTCTCATTTTTGAAAGTGGCAAAGTCATAAAAGAGCAAACAAGTACAATTGACGTAAACATTTCCATATTCTTCACGTCATTTACCACCATCAATGATGGCCACCTGCGCACACTTCGGGGAAAAAAATTGTTGGAGCTTGTGAGGCTTCCTAACCATCAGGAGACAATTATGTATTATTCTTTATCTAATTTTGACTTAGATACAAAAAAAAAAAAAAATTGGTCGCTGATGTGGCACCACGTTAGCCTGGATTTTACCTTATGTTGTCCACAGTAGACAACAGATCGGTAGCCTTACCTCCATTTGCCTCTTTCAGCATCTCCAATACATAACTTCCCCACATCTTCTACTTTTATTTGCGTGACGGAGAAATAGAGACACAAAAAAAAATTACTGGTCTCACATTTTTTTCTCTTTTTCTCACTTTCCCCACTTTTTCCCACTTTTTCACCATAAATTCTCGTGCCACCTCTACATCTAGAAGTCCAACTTCACATTTTCCACTATCATTTTATTATTATTTTTGAATTTGTTTCTACATCTCTCATACTTTTTCACTTTTCTCTCTCTTTTACACTACAAATCCTCTATTCTTTTTTCAATCCACCTAATCATCTTCTCTCTATCTCTCTCCTCCACATTATTCCTTAACACCACGTTGCAATGGAGATGCCATTTGATTCTACTGCCAAAGAAATGTCACGTGGTAGCGGCCACGTCAGCTCCTGCATACAGCTGGAAACAGGGACCGGTTTGTACATTTCCCCATAGTTGATGGCCCTGTCTGAAAAAAATATATATAAATTAAAAATCTGAGAACGCCGACGTCACATTCAAGCTCCCCAATTTCCCCCATTTTCATTCCCAAATTCAATAATGCGGCCAAATTCGAATTTGCCCCGGTGAATCAGTGGTTGCACCTGTTGCTGCTTCAACTCGAAGAAGGAGAACTCTGACTCGTATATTGATGTCGCGAAACTCCGGAACTGACTCCGTCCCCACTGGAACTCCGCCGCCCACCGGATCTCCAAGTCGCGGCGTCAATACTACAGCCGCCGACCAAGGTACACAGTTGATTAAAATATACTGCAGCCACCGGAACTCTAATTTTTTTCCCTCATATTATACCTTCTTTATGCGTTGAATTGGATTGTGGTTAGTGAAACATTTTGCAGCAGTTAGTTTAATACAAGAAGTTGAATTGAATTCTGGTTAGTGAAACATCTTACTTAGGTTAAATATTTAGGGATGAGGATTAGTTAAAAAAATGTGCTACTGAAACTTTTTTACTGAGATGCGTTACTTAGGTTAAACATTTTACTTATGTTAATTTAATACACCCTTTTTTCTTCAAATTAGCAAATTGTTAACATATTTTTACTTAGGAAACTCCATAATTCAAAGAAAAATGTTCAATACCATATGTTAGCTTCACTGAAACTTCTCCCTGCGGTTAGTGATTAGCATTTACAATTTAAAATCAACACATTTTTAGCACTCAACACTCATTTCCTGTTTGATGTTAAGTGCGAAATCACAAAATTAGATTTCCATTTAAGTGCCATTCGATGTAATGTTTTGGTTATTTATTGGATTGCTTCAAAATTTCTATCCCATTTCTTTGTTTTTTGGTCAATGCTTCAATTTGTTTAACAGTCTTTTACTCACAACTTATTTATACGTTTAGTAATAAGCACTTAGTAGCCACTCTTTGTATATTTGGTCAATGCTTCCACATTGACAACTTTTTTGTATATTTACTCACGACTATTTTGGGAGAATTTTCGACGTTGATACCATATGGGAAATATTTGGTTGCCTAAGTATATTTGAATTTAGGGAAGAAGTTTCCCTAGCTATGTTGCCGCAATTTGTTTAACATTCTTTGTTTTTTGGTCAATGCTTCAATTTGTTTGACAGTCTATTACTCCCATTTCTTGTAGTGTGTTCCTTGCAATTTATTATATGCTATACTGTGTTTTTGTTATTATTATTATTTATTTATTTTTTGGTTATGATTTTATTGTAGATGACCTTATGCGTGTGAATTGTTTACTCCCAGGTATGCAATCTAATATGAACCACAACATCTTCTTGCCCTACGTCTTGGGTGTAGAAGTTCCAACTGTTGGCATGACGTTTGAGACAGAGGATGAAGCGTACTTGTTCTATAATACATATGCAAAGGCAGCTGGCTTTAGTATACGTAAGGACAATTGTTTAAGAAACAAAGCCGGCGAGTATCGGCTTAGAATATTCACTTGCTCGAGGGAGGGGGTGACTAATGAGTCGTACCAAGAGAAGAGAAAACATAGTCAACCACGAACCGGTGAAAGAAATCGAAGGCATACGCGTTGTAAGTGTGAGGCTAGTATGAATGTGAAGAGAGTGGTCAAGGGGGATGGGTGGATTGTTAGTAAGTTTGTAGAGAAGCATTCGCATCCCCTAGAAAGTCCTGGGAAAGTGCAATTCATGCCTTCACATAGGATGATGTCAAAATCCAAGAAGAAACTCGTCGATCAATTCTCAGAAGAAAATGTTCCTATATCTCGACAGTTTCATGATTTTGAGTCGGAGTCGGGCGGCCCATCATCCATGGGTTTTCGTGAGAGAGACTTAAGAAACTACAAGCGTGACTTACGCCAAGCGATTCTAGGGCACGATGCGGAGTCCCTTATCTACTTCTTCGAGAGGGAGAAGAATCGTAACCCGGATTTTTGCTATGTTTATGATACAGAAACCATTGAATTTGAAGGTGGAAAGCAGGAACATGTGTTTACAAGGTGTTTTTGGGCAGATTGTATATCACGTACTGCGTATGGCCACTTCGGAGATGCCATTGTATTTGATACTACGGATGACACAAATGCATACTGTATGGTTCTTGCTACTTTTGTGGGTGTAAACAATCATCGACAAACGGTTGTGTTTGGATCTGGTCTGCTTAGCGACAAGACAGCAGGATCGTTTAGGTGGTTGTTCTCGCAGTTCCTTCGTTGTATGCCAGATCGAGGTGTTGCCCCAAAAATTATTATAACAGATCAGGATCAGGCAATTGGAATTGTAGTGCGTGAGCTATTACCTACTACCATGCATCGTCTTTGTCTGTGGCATATCCATAACAAGTTTCCTGAGAAATTGGGTACAGCTCTGTACAACGAGCATCAGAGTACTCTTTACAGCACTGTCAATGATTCAGAGACAATTGAGGAATTTGAACGTCGTTGGGGTCAACTGATGAGTACCACACAGTTGAGAACAAATGAATGGCTGCAAAACATGTACGAGATACGAGACAGGTGGGTTCCAGCCTACGTGAGGCATGTTTTTGCTGCGGGACTGTCAAATAGCCAGAGAGTTGAGGCAAATCATGCATTCTTTAAAAGGTTTGTGTTCAACAAACACTCACTTGGAGATTTTATCATAAGTTATTGGAAAGCAATCGACCACCAAAGGAATGAGGAAAAGCAATCTGATTACATTGATCACTCTCAAGTCCCACATTTTGCGACGTCGTCGCCTATGGAGAATCAGATGGCCCGAATATATACGAAGACGATGTTTTTGCTTTTTCAAAAAGAATTACACCAAAGTTTATGGTACAAGTCGAAGATGATATCGACCACAGAGGATGGCAAGGTTTATGAGGTTCGCAGAACTGTTGGGGACGGGGTATCTGAGTGCGTATCTGATCAGGCTCATACTCTTACTTGGAGGGCAGGTCTGTTTTTTTTCAAGTAGTTTTGATTGTTAAGTTGTTTTATTAATGCTGCCTTCAAATTGTTTAATATTGTTAATTGTCTTAATTTGTTGAAAACCTTGATTTTGCTATTTCATAGTTTATTTCACGTATAGGTTCGGATTTTGTGACATGTAGCTGCAAACTTTTTGAATTCTACGGATATCCATGTCGGCACATTCTGCGACTGTTGCACACGAACGAAATTATTTACTTGCCTGAGCAGTACATTTTACTGAGGTGGACTAAGAAGGCCAAAAAAAATCCTATTTTTCAGCAATCTAGGGAGATCAGTCGGGAGCAAACAATAGCTATGAGGCGTAGCACCTTAGCCGGGGTTGCCATGGAGTTGGTTGATAGTGGCTCAATCACAGAAGACATTAGTAAGTTTACCTTATTGGAGATGCTCATTTTAGGGAGAAAAATTAAAGACCTTATCGATGCAGGCCGTGGAGTGTGGTAATTGTGTTCATTGGTGTAGTGTGGTAATTGTGTTCATTGGTTGGGTGCTTTAACACCTCATTCGGAATAGTAACTTGTAGTCTTGGTATTTTACTGGTGAAATGAGCATATTATTGTCGTTGGTTTTGACGTGGTGATTGCACTGGCGGCTTGTGGTAATTGTATAAGGTTGTTATTGGCTATCTAATTATTTGTGGATAATTATGATGTTAATTCTATGATAACATTTCTCATTAAGATCCATTAACTGATAGATATTATCACTAGGTAGTTACGTAACTTTTTTATTGGCATGTGACTTTCTTCTCTCTCCTTTTCATTCATTTTATTTTAATTTCTTATTTTTCTTTAATTATCCCCACTTCTTATTTTTTTTTTATTTATTTTTTTTTTGTGGAAATATGGATAACTTCTTGTGTTACCCATATTTGAAAGTATCTTGTCGATTTTTCAAGACATGGCAAAATGTTGGTACATTGGTAATTTGATTCCAAACTTCTTCGAGGCTACCAAAAGTTCCCTTTTTTTTCCTAATACAAATTAGAGATCCTAGATGCAATGGAGATTGTTTAGACCAGCAATGGTCATTTCATCTACGATCTCTAATTTGTATAAGGGAGAGCCAAAAAAAAAAAAAACTCTAATTGTGTGTCACTGTATGACATTATTTTTACAGAGAGTTGAATGTTGATAGACATAGTTACACATAATCGGTTAGCATTTCAAAGCGTGTAACTATTGTAGCGATAAAATGTATTACAATAAAAACTCAACACGCTAAAAAAAAAAAAAAGGGTCTACACATGAAGATGTGAGAAGTGAGAGTCAAAACACACACATCTTATGAAGTAGAGAAGAAAAAGTCTGGGGACGCGATGAAAATTCAGCTAGTGCCTTAGTCGAAAGAGAGGGAAGATGGGAGAACCAGTTGTTAATTTGTTACCCAGCTTTCTTTCCTTCGCTCATGTGGATATGGTTGATGTATTGGGTTCAGATAGCTAAAGATGTGATAGAAAACCCATTAGAGGCTTAGAGCATAATCTTTAAGAGACAGTATGTAAATTTAACAGCACATGTAATAATCTTTAATAATTTTTAATATCTTTTCTTTAATTTCATGCTCTTTTCAATTTAAACCATTTATTATATTTTTTATTTAAGATAAAAATTGAGGTTCTATGATTCCTTTTAACCAACAAAATATGAAGAAAGCTTTCATCTTTATACTCTTAATATTGTAGCGGGCAAGTTCTCGGCGGGTCACATGAGATCCTTCCTACTTGAATACTCCGTGAGCCATATCGAATTAGCTAATAGTGACTTGCCTTGTTGGCCAACAAGTAAGTTTCACAAGTGGCAACACGCCTCATCGTTTCCTACACAATTTTATCTTTATAATGGTGTACATGTATCAGCATTCGAATTTAAATGATATATTAGTTTTTTATTTTATTTTTATACGATTAAAATGGTATCAGTATTCGAATTTAAATTGAATTCAAATTTAAAATAGAAATAGATTTTGTGAAAATTTATGTTATACATATACGTTCTATGAGATATGTAAATTTGATTTGTTTGACCAAATTCTAATGTGAATCCAAATGCTAACGTGAACTAAATTTATTTTTATTTCATTTTCTCTTTTGGTTAGAAAAACATGTAGACGTTTTCAAATACAAAGGAATTTTGATAATTATTAGGTAGATTATGAAAACTGATAATAAACTCTATTTGAAGTTAAAATATAAAAAACTATTGTATATAACTTTTTTCTGGAAGAAAAAATTGACTTATTTAGAAAACAATTAAAGCTAAGAACGTTATGTATTAAAATGAAATGTGGTTAAAAATTGACTTATTTACAAGCTGAGTTACGAGCAAACAATGGGAGGTATAAAACCGTATTTTAAAAAGTGCAAACTATGAGCAAATAATAAGGTCAAATTTCTAGTAAACAAGTGTAAGCATATGTTATGTATGTAAAGTAAAAGCACAAAAAACATAAAGCTCACAAAACAATAAGATCAAATTTCAAATTTTAAATTTTAAATTTAAATATTGTTTAAACGCAGTCCAAGCGAGCCTTGCAGAATTGTTATAAACGTACTTGAAAACAATAAATAATGTAATGCAACGTGTACTTTGTAAATGGAATTTTCAGGGTGGTCAGCTAATTGCTATTCATGTTTTTGCAAGAAAATGTAAAACGGTATTAGCATAATATAATATTGAGAAAATAACGTCATTTGAAATTCTAAAGATACGTCTGATGCCATTTGACATGAGACAAGATGTAACTAACAAACGTATTTTTCGATTGCGAGAAGAATTTACTTTTTGAACTTTTGATATCTGTCATTGATGATGCATTCGATATCTTGTAGTGATAAAAAGTCCTACAGGGGCGACCTGAGAACACATATTGAATTGCTTCATCTTTGACTCTTAAAGTCCATCGTTCGATTGCAATCAAACATTGTGATGAAATTGCGATATACATGTGATCTCATGTCGACCCTATTGGACCCTTTCACCGTTTGCTTCTCTCTAGAGTCTAAACCAATACTGCCATTTTGCAAAATCTCACAATTCTTTATATATAGCGAATATTAGCCGTGTTGCAATTTGGTCCAAGTACTGCACCCGAGTAATTGTATGACACGCTTTGGAGTTTGTACTTTACAAGTACAAATGTTGTACTCTTGTTCCAATCATCCATTTGGTGTACTACTACAACGGGCCATTGTACCACCCGAAGGAAGAATTTTCCAACAATCTATTACATAAAATAAATAATAATAATAATAATAATAATAATAATAATAATAATAATATTATTATTATTATTATTATTATTATAGTCAATCAAAGACAAACGCACACTTAGATCCAAGTTGACCATTAAGATTTAAGAGGAGTAGTTCCATTATAATTGTAAGCCAGTCCGCGCTGGCGATTTTCTCCCTCGTCCGGATTCCGTTTTGAAATCGGAAAATGTTTTGGATTAAATCACGAGGCGGGCTCAACAATTTGGAAAAAAATTTTGACAGTGGCGGCCGTGGTGATCGGTCAAGATCGATCCAAAGTTTTTGGCTAATTTTTAGGCAAAAACTTTGACTAATCTGACCGATCACCACGCCATCACTGTCAAAATTTTTTCCAAATTCTTTGGGCTCTCGTCGTAAATGATAATTCAACAAAATTTTCTGATTTCAAAATGAATCTGGAAGAGGAGAAAATGCTTCTGATCGATGGACCGAACATCCTTGATAATTGTAACCTATCAAACTCTAAGGGTGTGTTTGATTGAAAAGTTCGAATTTGGTTGGAAAGAAAATGATTTTCAAATAAATAAATTCTAGAGAAAGGGTTTTCCAAAAAAATAGTAGTTATCAGTATTTGATTGTATTAATTTTTAAGTTAAAAAATAGTGTTATTTTCATTATTTTTGTATTTTATTTCATGAAATTTGATTATTTTCCTTATCTTTATAGTTAAAGCAAATTGTACATTAAAAAAAAGAGGCAAACTTTTCATAGAAAATTAAACCCCCCCCCCCAAGGAAAACTCTTTCCCTCAAAACAAGGAAAACTCCTTCACGTGACCAAAAGATGGAAAAGGTTTTCCAGGCAAAGAATATGCAATCAAACAGACCAAAAGATGGAAAAAGGAAAAAATGTTTATTTTTTCAGGGAAAGTTGTGCAATCAAACACACCCTAATATTGTTATTGTAGTAGCACATTCATCCATTTTTTTTAGACCCTTCACCCCATGTTTGATATATCACTAAGGTTCCATTCAATCTATTATTATAAACCACTATTTTTTTCCTAAATTTAATGAATAGTCACTAAACTTTCAAGATATTACTAATTACTCACTGAACTTTAAAATCTAACTAAATGCTTACTGAACTTTACTTAATGTCAATTAATAATCACTCTTTAGCTCAAAATTTAAATATATTTAAGAATTATGCGTATATAACTAATGACATCCTTCGTAAAGGCAATTAGACTAATTATTGGTAAAATAAATTCATTCAGTGGAATTTATGTTAGAGAAAAACTATCAGAAATGTCACTGTTTCAAACAATACTTGTGTCGCGTTTCTTATTATTTATATAACTTTTTATCCAATTTGAGTGAGTTTTTTATACCAGCAGTTAATCTAGTTGGTCACATATATAATATCGTCAGTCAAAATGAAGCAATACGTTAATAAAATAAATATTAAACTAACGAGTTATTGATAAATGACGTTAAGTAAAGTTCAGTGAGTATTTAGTTACATTTCAAAGTTCAGTGAGTAATTAGTTACATCTTGAAAATTCAATAACCATTCATTAAATTTACCCAATTTAATTAATACGGGACTTTGTTTGCGCATTTTTAATAGATCAATAAGATCCTTCTAATTGTTAATACTGACACGTTAATATCAAATTGGAATTTCAGTTTTAGCTAAAAAAAATGTACTCCCTCCGTCCCAATTATATAGGGCTTTATTCCTTTTTGGGATGTCCCAATTATATAGGAACTTTCATATTTTTTTACTTTGATACCCCTATTTAATTTGAAAACTTTAAAGTCTTTTGTTAGTTCCAATAATCTTTTAACTTATTAATAAGGGTAAAATGGAAAAATCATTTGTATTATTTACTTTTCCCATACAATTCTTAATATGTGTGAAAAGTCAATGAACCCTATATAATTGGGACGGAGGGAGTATTGTGTAAGGAAAATAGTGTGAACTCTATCCCCCATACAATGACTAAAAGCATTCTCAATGTTTGGGTTTTTCACCCAACAATACGAAATAATATTGGGAGCATAGAGGAAAAGAGAAATAATTAAAATAGGAAAAATGTAGTGAAGGGGCAGCAATTTAGCCCGTCCACTACATTTTTCCCCTTGTGTAAATGTGGGTCTTTACATTAAAAAAATAAAATAAAAATAAAATTTGTTGATATAAATTTTGGCATTTCCTTCTTATTTCTTTCTACCTCTTCTTCTTTTTTTTTTTTTTGGTTAGAACTTATACAATTAATATAATCTTTTTTTTTTTTTGCTAGAAATTATACAATTAATTCTGGCATTTTTTTCCTTGCATTATTTTGTTTTTTGTGTCATCTACCAACACTTTATTTGAATTAATGTGAAGTTTAAAGAACCTAAAAATTTTAATTTTAATCCCCAGGGGAAAAAGAGGGGGGGGGGGGGGGGGTGGAGGATTTTTCCCTTGCACATTATTTTAGACTATATTTCTCTCCTATATTTTTCACTCAAACATTAAGAATGGTCCAACTTGCACAACCCTTCTAGATATGGATCTGATGTAGGCGCACCTACAACCCTTGATAATAAAACCACGGGTTGCACAATAAGAACCGAAAAACAAGCGTCGTTCTTTATTCAAACGCAATCGAAATGACACCCTACACGCTGAGTTGTTAAATAAACAAAAATGAAACCCTATTAGGCCAACAGACCCACACTGGGCTGGGCCTTATTAAAAAAACACAAAACGGACTAGTAAAATATAAAACTGCAATTTTGACCCCTTAAACAGTCCCGAAACGTGAAAATAAATCCTTCTTGCACGATAAAATGGTGTGGGTCAATTTCAACTTCTCACGAGCTTTCCGGATTGGAGTCATGGACCCAAAACGGACATCATATGCAAAAGTTATGGACATTTTTGCTTATCGTACGCATCCAGGTATGCGAACGCAATTCGGTCCACATCAGGATCATTGCCTTCTAACGGAAAGAAAATAATTAACAAAACAACAGCAAAAGAAACAAGCCATACATCATGAATTTTCTTCTTCGAGTTATTCATTTCATTTCGTTAAAAAATTTAGATGTCACACTTTTCACGATCTCATAATTGGAGAAATGTCCATAAGTTAGTACAGAATGCACTGAAGTTAGTACAGAACGCATTGCTTTTTTTTCATTTTATTCGTGTCATGTGTTCATATATGTCAATAGGTTGGTCTTTCAAATTCAATTTTACTAGGCCATTGTCCGCTTCTAAATATTTCCTACCAGTATTTTAAAAGTCGTAAAATGAGATTAAGTGATAATGCTAAAGTTCAGCCATTTGCCACTATAAGCAGATGTAAGCGTAAACTAAAATACAAAAGGGTAAAGTATAGACAAAGCCAAACTCCACACATCTCTTAAACAACATCAAAATGAGCTTTTAAAAGTAGAAGTGTAAACAAAATATACGTTGTTGGATTATATTATCACATCTTTTTAATCTTTAAACTTTTATTTGATATTTGTTTGATTAGAACAACTCCAACTATTATTCGAAGAATGGGTAGGGTAGACACTGTTCACTTTTGGTACTCATTAAAGGGTTGTTTAGCTTGGCTTGTCTACATCGGTAATTAAAATGGTGTTAGGATATGTGTAAAAATGGATTTTTATGTGTTTTTACGTGATATAGGAGAGAGAATGAGTTGAGTTGAATTGTGGAGATCTGTATAGTACAGGTAGGTCCCACGAGATATGTGAATGTGAAATAAGAGAGAGAATAAGTGGGGTTGAAAAAAATGTGTAAACATGTGTAAAAAAGTGTAGAAGAACGGGCTCGGAGCTCCCCATTCCACCGTGTTTATGCAAATTTCAAAAATTCATTGGCAGTTAATTTGAAAAGTTGAAATAGGCATTGTGTAATAAAAATATTTGTTGTTGGCACTGTGCTAACGTGGCACGAGTCCGGTTTAGGACCCCCTTGACCTGGGACCAGTCTCGCTAACATGTTCGAGGCCCAGGTCGGACAGATTGGGATAGTTGCCGCCACTATAGGCGAGGTGAGGGCAGTTCGGAGTGGGGCGTAGCTCAGCTCCGCCTGTCCGAGCTCAATCCAGGACTAGTGGTAGGACCATACCACAACTGATGGCCAGGTCGGCCGGAGGCCCAAGCCAGTAGAAACGGCCGACCGACCCCAACCGCTACAGTGACCAACAGCAAGGACAATCCACGTGTCTTCTGACACGCTGACAACATCTGATGCTGACAAGATGCCATCGCCATAAATGCATAAACGGCCACACACAAGTCCCGAGACCATCACCATAAAATGCTGGCGGCTGCACAGAGGTTGCAGAGGCAATCATGACACCTAGGCTGTAGCTAGTCCCGTCGCCCCATGATGACCTATGACCCACTATATAACTTGCAATATAAATAGAAGACTTAATGGTCATTCAAAGATCATCAATTTCTCTGTAATCAACACCTTGTTCTAGCTCGGCTACGAATACGAAATCTTACTTCTACTCAGCTAGTAATGCTAACCAACCCCTTACACTCACTAAGTTGGTATAAAACTAGTCATCACTATTTTGGCATCAACATTTGTCAATGGTTGAATGAGGACTATGTCAATTGTCAAACTTTTGTGGGGGAAAAAAAGACAATGTGAAGGAACTTTTACATTTAGGCATCCTGGTAATGATCAAACATCGTCAATGATCATCCATTCTTAAATTGTGACACTGACGCATCAATTACCATTAATTTTCCATCAAAATATTCACGCGACTCAACAATTGCCTAAATTGTAAGAGCTAAAATGGTTTACTACGAAATAAATATATATTAGTTTTTAATTTACAAAATAAGAGAGTAGGATGTATTAATTATGGCGAGTGTCTTTTCAAAATAAAATAATATAAAATTACTCTGAGTGCAAACAGAGTCATTGCAGATTATACTTTTAGATTTAAACATCTATTTCTTTAAACATATTGTGACGTGAAGTGCACTTTCTTTTATTTAATTGTCATATAAACAGGAATTGGACATCGACCATTGGAGCTGCTCTTATTCGGGATGTCTCTCTCTTCTTTTGTGCCAAAATTTAAAAAGGGTAATTGATGCGAAAGTCTTACTTTTTACTTATGTTGTACAAATCATATCTATTGTTCAAATCTCAGTATTCTCATCTCGAAGCATGCAAATTTGTTGCATTAAAACTTGCTCTTACTTTACATTGAAAAAAAATGGTTTACGTCAATTTCATCTTGTAAATCCTTGTAACATGACAATCTATGATTATCTTTTAAAAACACAAATAAAATTAATAAAGTAAAGAAAAATAAACAAAATATATATTGCAGCAAGAGAAATATGCATTCTACGAAACAAAACAACACTGGTTATTCAAAAACGGCATTGAGAAAACGACCATGGTTATTTAAAACAACCATAATCAGGGACGAAGCCAGGAATTCAATTCAGTGAGGGCATAAATAATTAGAAACAGAAAATTAAATGTACTTTAATAACAGAAACAAGTACAACTATCGTACATTACAGTCGTTCTCTACGGGTTTTTATATTTTGAAACCGTTTGACAATGATTTCGTTATCAATTCTTGAAAATATCTGAAATATATATTACAATTTACAATAATAATCCACTGCTAATTGCTAAACAATAAACATTACAAACTAATTAACTAAATACTCAAAATAAATTAAGGCTATTTACCAGTTAACTAGTTCACTAAATACTAATTAACTAATTGAAAATTAAGGCTTCCAACAATCCAACTACCAAGCAGAGTGCAATGCGAGCTAGGTGCTAGAAAATAAAAAGCCAATTATATTGGCACCACACAATTTATTTATGACACCACATTTTATCTATTTTTTATTTTTTACAAATATAACCATTAAGAAAATTACTTGAATAACCTTCCTTCCATTTTTTCAGACCTCATTACACCATACTGTAAAACAAGATCCCAAATAGACAATTCATATAGGCAATTTAATGGTTGATTTAGTGGCTAGTGCTTCAGTGCTTCACTTTGGTTCACTACAATTGACTCAATTGATGTTCGCATTAGTATAATACTATAATTAATCCACAAGAAATATTCTTTACTCTATTATTATAGAATAAATAACTCACCCATCTAATGAAATAAAGCATTATATTATCCTGCCAATATTTACACCATACTGTAAAACAAGATCCCAAATAGGCAATTTATATAGGCAATTTAATGGTTGATTTAGTGGCTAGTGCTTCAGTGCTTCACTTCGGCTCACTGCAATTGACTCAATTGAGATTCGCCTTAGTATAATTAATCCACAAGAAATATTCTTTACTCTATTATTATAGAATAAATAATTTACCCATCTAATGAAATAAAGCCTTATATTATCCTGCCATTCTACAAATAACAAACTAGAAACTTCCAAACAATGAAACAATGACATAATAATTATTAATTCAATTAATCAATAATCATTAACCCTAACTCTAATTATTAAAGTAGACATAAAAAAAATTAGGGCTTTTTCTATATACTACTAGAAACAATAATTAGTAAACATTTTACATCTAGAAAGAGGAAAAGAGAAGAGTGAAAATTGAATTAACTCACTTCAAATTTCCGAATTTCGAAGAATTGAAGTGACAAAGCCAAAACCGAGATGCAATTGGACTTGGAGGCGTGGTCCTCGTGGACGAGCAAAGCAATGGACTGTGGAGACTCAGATTGTAGTAGTAGAGAGGTGTTGGACTGCTGTGAGGGCTGCGAATGCTCTGATTGGTGTCACCGACTCCGCCAGACAGAGAGAGGGAGAAAGCGCAGAGAGTAGAGAGATCGAGAGTGAGAGCCGAGATGCCGGATACGAGAAGCTGAGGTGCAAGAAGAAGAAATTTGGGTTTTACTTTTCAGTTTTGGGCTATAATTCTGGCCCAGCTTCCTTTTTTGGGTCAAGTTTTTGGGGCTTCCCAAATTTGAGTGAGGTCCATTTTCTATTTTTAATGGATTTCTGCAAAACCCAGTGAGGTCAGTGGACCTCACTGGGCCTTAATGGGCTCCGTCCATGACCATAGTTGTTCTTGAACAAACCGAACTACCATAGCCTACGATGATTTAGAACCAGAAAAGCACTTCTTCTTTTTTGTGGAAAAATGATTGCAATGAGGTTTTTTGTAGTCGTTTTCAGAAGAGAAAGGTAGAAAGCAGATTTACGATACATACAAATATTAAAAAAAACACTAAAAACACATTGTCTCTTATATTCACGTTTGCTTCGTTTGTTAAAACCCTTTTCCTCGTACAATTTCATTGGTGAGAATTGAAAAGCAATACACAAGAAAATTGGTTAACATGAAAGATGATACTTTCTGGAAAGTCAAAAAACTAAGGACAAAAAGTAGAAAAAGTGCGGGGAAAAAATCATTTAAACGGTGTTTTCTAGAGTAAAATATTCCTCATTTGGGGTAAATTTAATGAATGGTCATTGAACTTTCAAGATGTAATTAATTACTCACTGAACTTTGAAATGTAATTAAATACTCACTGAACTGTACTTAACGTCATTTATCGATCACTCGTTAACTTAATATTTATTCTATTAGCATATTGCACCAATTTAAATAACAATATCATACATGTGACTAACTAGATCAACAGTTGGTATAAAAAACTCATTCAAATAGGGCGAAAAGCTATATAAACAATAAGAAATGCGACACAAGTATTGTTTCAGATAGAGGCATTTCTGATAGTTTATTTAGTTTTTCTCTGATTTAAATTCCAGTAGATAAATTTATTTTGCCAACAATTAGTTTAATTGTCTCTATGGAGAACGTTATTAGTCATATACACATAATTCTTAAATATATTTACATATTGAGTTAAAGAGTGATTATTAGTTGACATTAATTAAAGTTCAGCAAGTATTCAATTACATTTCAAAGTTCAGTGAGTAATTAGTGACATCTTAAAAATTTGGTGACCATTCATTAAATTTACCCTCCTCATTTTCTGCCATTTCCTCTTTATAAAATTCATTCAAAAATTCTCTATAAAATTTCCGAACTTAAGGGCATCTCCCATGAAGGATGTCTAGTGTGGGTGTGTATTTAAGAGAGAGATAGAGTGAAAATGATTATTTTAAGGCTTGTTTTTTACACCACATGTAACGCCCCGTCCAGTTCCACATACATATACGTCATAATCAGAGCGCTCTGTGCACGACATAAACATTGGCCACCTTCGGGCCCGTGCACGTCATTCTTTTCATTTCTTTCATTATGGAACTAGACGTGCGTCCGTCATTCATTAAATACGAAACCCTAATTTCCTTTCTTTACAACTTATAACATAAAGCTAGGGTTTCGGTTTTCATTACATACCGCAAGATCTTTCGATTCTTTGCCCACACACCACGTCATAGCATCATGTGACCTTTCGCCAACCCTCCACGCACGGTACCTTCAACAAACATACAACATACGCACGTAATGAGTCATAAAGACTCAGTGGATAATAGATGCAATGCAATGCATGTCACACGTTCATTTTGGGCCCTCTTGCGAATCACGTGCTTACATTGGCGCCATTTTTAAACATATGGCCGGGTCCCATAACATAACATAACATCATTGGAGACATCAATCTCCCATTGGGGCATTGGTTCCCCGTTAGACCCAAATATCGGGGCGTAAGTCCCACGCGGGCGTGATCCCCCGTTAGGCCAAAACATTTCCATTTTGTAAATACGTGATAGGCATTTCATACACACGTATGCATTCATGACATGATCATAGATAGCACTTACCATTATGCCTTGTTTCTTTCACATCGTCATCATTCATACGTAACCCATAAACAAGGCTTCATCATCATATCGTGAACACAAACATAAAGCATTACATATTCGTGCATTAACGTTAACTTCACATAAGGCCACGACATTCAAACATAGAGCATACGATTACAAAGTGTTCACGTTGGTTCACGTTGGTTCATATAAGCGTACGTCACATATTGTCGTCACATAACACGCATAATATTCCACGTTGAACCACATAATCATACATGAATGCCAAGCTTATCACATTCTTCGTTCATTACATATAACATCCACTAACTAGGATTTACTTAGGACCAACTAATGCTTAGACACGGCATGGAGGATCATATACGTCACACAATCCTGTACACATCATCAACATATCATGTCAACCACATAACACAAGGCCAAGAGATCCTAGCATGCCTCTAAGTTCCCAAATCATCATATTCATGTCATATCTTGTTTAATTCATGTATAAATCATGCAAATACGTCATAAAGCATGTAAAACAACCATTACCCACCATAAAAGAAGCTCAACAAGCATGGATAAGCTCTTCTTCCTTCCTCTTTCCTTTCCTCTTCTTCCTTTCCTTCCTTCCTTTCTTTTGTAATCCTAACTTACCTTCATGTGAGATGGAGTTTGGGATGATTACATGGGTGTTTGGGGTTCTTGGAGAGGTTCTTGGGTGTCCTATGGATCTTAGAGACACATTAGAGTGGAAGAAATACCCAAAAATATCAAGAAAAGTCGAGAAGACTCACTTTGCCGACATGAAATTACGGCCGTATGTCCTTGAATTACGGCCGTAATGCCTTCTGCTGAAAATTTTCTGCACTGGCGGCCGTCAATGTTTTGGTCATAACTTTTGCGTCCGATGTCCAAATGAGGTGATTCAAAGCTTGTTGCAATCGAGACTCAATGGACTACAACTCTTAAGAAGACATCATCTTCAAAATCCAATTCGTTTCAAAGATGTGTCATTTTGAACCTCGACGCTTTCTTCTTTCTTCTCCCTCTCTTCTCTTGTAATCAAGGTTACATAGGGATTACATGCACTTGTTTCTTGATTTAGATCATGGAGAGGGTTTTGGCATAATCTTGGGAATGTTATGGGAGTGCTTGAACTGAGCTCACATGAATAATCCTCAAGAAATGACCTAGAAGACCTTAAAACCAGTTTCTGCCGACTTAACATTACGGCCGTAACTTTCTCATTTACGGCCGTAACCCTTGACTTACGGCCATAACCCAATATCCTTACGGCCGTAACACAGCCTCTGCACTTCCTGTTCTTCCCCTGTTTTGACCTTACGGCCGTATCTCCGTGCCTTACGGCCGTAACTCCAATCATCTACCGTATCTTCGATCATACTACGTCATTTGCTTCTGAAACTTTTAGACATTTTCCACTTTGTTCACCATTTACGCAGTAACCTTCGACCCTTACTACAGTAACGACATTTACTGGTCAGTAATTCCAACAAGCGTTCTGCACTCGCTTCCCGCAGAATTTTCCCATTTTCTCATCTTCGACGGCCGTTTCGCATCCCGAGGCATATCCTGTACTTCAACTCATATCATGAGGATATCATATACATATACAACATGCCGAAACATCATCACGTCATCTCATCGCATATACGGGATCATATACGGTATCACATACGTATTCACATACGGTTTTTGGGACGAATTCGGGCGGGTCATTACACCACATTTTTCATTAACTTCCATCAATTTTTTCTCTCTTATTATTTTCAACCACTCATATAATTATTTTATATTTTTTAATATATTTTCTTCAATTTTCAACCACACATCTAATATGTTGTTCGAGTAAATCTATCTTATCATACAAGTTGGTGCAAATAATAAGGCCTTAATCGGAGAGGGATGGAAAGATGTGTAAATAAAAAAAAAGAAATGAAAAAGTGTAAAAGAAGAGAGAGGTAGAAAGAAATTCAATAATAATAATAAAATAGTAGTAGAAAATGTGAAATTAGATGTGTGAAATTAGATATTATACGAGAAATGAGGAAAAAGGGATAGAAAAAAAGTGAGTAAAATAAAAGAAAAGTGATTAAAAAAATTAAAAATTAATAAATTACGGATCCACTCAAAATTTGTGTGAGTGTCTCTCTAAAAATACAAATTGGGAAGAGAAATAAACATTGGGGTGGGGATGGATGCTCTTAGACACTGCCACTTCTACACGCTCGTCTGGGGAAGGATTATAATGTTATTTTTGGCGCCCAATCAGCAAATTCCTCCTCACTGTTAATGGAAACTCTCCCAAAACCCCACCTCCTCCCCTTCTCCTCAAACCCCCGCTATTTCATGACCCCGCCACTCTCCGCCAAACTCCGGCAACCTCTCCTCCGCCTGACATCCACGGCCTTCCGCTGCTTCTCCGTCGCTCAATCTCACCTCTCAGAAACTACACTAACCGAACCCTCAACCTCAAATTCGCCAACCGACCGTGCTAGGAAAGTTTCCACTAGGACTAGTAAACTTATAGATGCCCAGCTACTGAAATTGAACTGGCTCGACTCCCTCTCGTGCCCTTTTTTGGATGAGAATGAAAATAAATGCTTGGGAAACTCCGATTTAGGCAATGTGGGATGTGAATCATCCGGTTGGGTCGTGGGTATTGACCCGGATATTTCTGGAGCGGTTGCCCTGCTAAAGCCTGATTATTCTCCTCAGGTATTGGTTATTAGTTTTGCTCGGTATCATTGGCAACTATTTTCCTTTATGATTAGAGCTTGCATTGATTAGGTATTTTGTTCGTATACTTAAATGTTGGGCCAGCTCGTGCTAGTTTCCTCCCCCTTGCATTTGAACGAATTGAAGGTCATAATAGTAAGCATTTCTCGAATGACAAAATTTCCTTGGTGGTAGTGCTTGATTATGGCGAATAAATAGCCAGACAAAGTGAACTTTTAAACATAAATCCCGATTGTGGAAGCAAATAAACTGATAAGTGGATGCAAGATGTCCTAAATCACAAAACTATCGAGCGTCCAAGTGCAAGACTTGAAAGGCAAATAATAGTGATCTTGGAATTGCTTTATCTTAGAAAGGAAAATCATGCATGAGCACACCAGCACCGTCAAATTTCAAACACTAGCAAATTGATCATGCATAGACCTCTTCCTCAATTTAATTAAGAAAGTGATGCCTCTGCCCAAATTACAATAAACAGAAGCTGGAGCATTATAATGAGAGGAAAGGCAGCATCACCGAGGACAAGTCAGTGAAAGCAAAGAAGTATTGTCCATTGGAAATCTTCCCAAAATGAACGTTAGAATAATTATGAGGGTGTTAGCATACTTCCAAAAATGTATTTTAATGTATTTTTTTCAAATTTTAAATTTGGTCAAACAAATCACATTCATCTATTTCCCTACTCATTAAATCTCCACCATCCAACTCCACTCATTCTCTCTCTTCCTACTCATAAAAATACATTAATACTGTGTTAGCGGATGAGTTTTAATGTATTTTTATGAGTATGAAGAAAGAGAATGAGTGGAGTTAAAGGGTGGAGATTTAATGAGTAGAGAGATATATGGATGTGATTTGTTTGACCAAATTTGAAATTTGAAAAAAATGTATTAAAATGCATTAAAATTGGTGTGCTAACACCCTCTAAAACTCATCCGCTAACACACTCAATATCTATCCTGAGGCCTTAGAGGAGAAGATTAAACAATTTAGCAGAGAAATGGACTTCGGGCTAGTATAAGTAAGCAGGTAATTTCAACATCCATCCATTTGGTTGAAGAGCTTAGCTACTGCTGGAGTGTCTTCTTCTGGGCAAACCCATTTTCTCCACTTTTTATTCACTTTGACTGCTGACAATTTCAGTCAGATGCTTATAATTTGAAGAATTGAACAAGTAGTTGTGACAAACGCAATGAATATGTGGTGAAAGATTCTCTTGTAGTTGTAAGGATGAGGATTGGAAGGATCATTTGATGCTTTAAAAAGAAGCCCAGCGGTCCTTGAGATAAGGGAATGTGGTGTCTAAGAACACATCCCTGCGGTACAGTAGTAATGGCATTTTTCATTGAATTCTGACTCCCTTTGGTTCATGTGTCACATGTCACTATGGCATCTGGAATTCTACATGTACTTTGGCAGTTGGATGCTTCTTGGTTCCTTCTAAGATGGAATCTTTGTTTCTGGAACTTTTGGACTGTCGGGCATTACAAAAAGAATATCTGAGCAGAGTGGACAACAAAGGCGAAAGTGGATCTACAAATGCATTATATTCTTTGACAGTAGTGCATTTTCATCTTTTTTGCTGGAGGGTTACTGTATCCAAGTTTTAAGTGTATAATTTAGACAGTACTATGTTGTACAGTATGATAGACATTGCCAGTCTGTGTAGTATGCTAAGACGTGCTGTTAGAACTTTTCTTTTCTTTCCTCCCCTTACTGGAAATTCTTCTTATGCTTGTTATACCAATCAGTTTGATCCTTCAAGATATTGACATGGCACCTTCCAAATTTCTGAATGATAGATTGTTAAGTCCAAGCCTCGTAATGTACATTAATGCTAGAAATTAGAATAATAATCACATATGACAAGGTTGAATTAGTCAGGGTATTATACGTGTGGCCAACTATCCCCTTAAATGTCCTGAACTTTTCATATGAAGTTAACAATGGTTTTTACTTTATTGATTCCAAATTTATGTAACATATAGATCAGTAGCCTGAACAGTTAATATAAATCTTATAATGGTACTTATTTTATTGATGCCAATGTTATTTCACATTAACACGTCTTCTCCAATATTATAGGTTTTTGATTCTCCACACTTGAAAGTGCTGATTGGAAAACGGAATGCGAAGCGATTAGATGCAAAGTCAATTGTTCAGTTGATTCAAAGTCTTGATGCTCCCATTGGTATGTTTACCGAAGACCCCCTATCTTCTCATGATTGACTACTATGATAATTGGTATGAACTTCCAGTGTATAGACTGCAGTTTATTGGTATTGTACTTGAAAATGTAGAAACTTTCCAGGCCTCTCCCATGCACAATGGATTAAGAAATGAATTACATGGTGTTACATCACTTACATCTGCTTTTGTGACCTTTAACCAGCATGGCGTATCAGGATAACAGCAAAATCCATTTGTGTTTTCTTTAGCTTGGATATAGAAGTTTGATAATCTACAATCGCTATAATGGAATCTTTGTGTGATTCAAAGTTGCTTTACTTCTTTTGGAGCTGCTCAATACAAATGTCTCTTAAACTCCTTAATCAAAGTTGCGACTAGTAGTGACAATGAGATCACAATTGCAAGTTGTTGTTCAGACTTTGGATATCAAACTTATTGCAGTTAAATATCCAGTACGCCGGTGATGTGGTAGTGGTGATTGGATAGTAGTACGCACCTTTGGTAGAAATGAATGACATAACGAACAGAATCAATTCTCTCTTTAATTCTCTGGTTTCGGGGGTGGGGGGTGGGGTGTTGCGGTGGCTAAAAGTGATTCTCCTCCTATTATCCAACTCTTTGTTTGTTTGTCATGATTCTTTTGTGAGTTAAAATGTTAATATGCTTGTTGACTCTGACATGATGTTAAGCTGAAAGATAAATTTGACTATGTTTAGGTCTTGTTACTTTCAGGAACCACTGCATATATTGAGCAATCACTTCCATTTCCACAAGATGGTAAGCAGGTTAGAAATCTCTTTCAGAGCAAAGAATGTTTCCTTTTCTTCCCTGAATGTTGCAGTACGATATTATATTATTCACTTTGGCGTTTGCCTGATATCTTGCATGATGGGTGCTAATGGTTGATAAATCAACGTTTCGCACTATCAAAAAAAGCAACTGTTTTAAAAATTGGAACTGTTTTTATGCGCTGCATATAAGTGTCCATTTTAAATCGAAATGCGAATGGGGAACATTAATTTCATATTTATTTTTGTTCTGTCATCTTTTGGAGCATTCTAAGATTTATGCCCATTTTGTCTCCCTTGTCATAGTGCGATGAACTCAACCCATGTTAGGATTCAAATTTTTATGCATTTTATATGAAATAGGAGAGAGAATGAGTGGAGTTGAAAGGTGAAGATTTGTGTAGTACATGTAGGTCCCACATGAGATATGTCGATGTGGTTGGTTTGACCAAATTCAAATGTGAAAGAGAATGAATTAAAATGAGATAGAATGAGAAAAATAACATGCACTCAATTGAAGATAGCTAAAGATGCTTAGTATTGTCCGAGATTGTACTTAATTTGATTCTTTCCTAATAGTAAGAATGCCTCTAAATAATGCATGAGAAGGTTGGTATTTCTCTTTTACAAGTTGTTTGAAGCAGCTGTGATGCCTCAGAAAAGCCACCATAATACCAGAAAAAAACACCCAAGAGTAAAAACTTTCCCTATTGCTGAAAATTGATCTTGCTATGTTCCTCAAACATAAATTAATGTTAAATTCTGATCAGTCACAAAGAACAACCTCCCTCCCTTACCTGCTAGTGTCATCCATTCCTCACCTTCCTTATGTCTATGGTAATCAAATGATTGCTGCCTAATTTCTATTTGTTGAATTTGTTTCTCAGGAAACTTGTCTACTATTCTACTTTCTTGTGATGTGCCCTCTCTGCTCTCCGTAGTTCATCTTCTCAGTAAATTACAGACATCCCAATTCCCAAGTCAACTCCCAAGATTTAGATCTTCTGCTTATTAGAATGCTGACCGTTTTTGCACATTCACTGCATGCAGTTGACTGATTGCATGGTACACTCTTTGCAATCTCTCATTTATAATCATTGTACCATGTTGAAGACTTCAGAATATTGCTAAACCGATCCTGCTAGCCATATTTTTGTTCATTCAAGGATCCCACAAAACTGTTGAAGTACAGAACCTGGGAGGATGCGGAAGCTTATGCGTCTGATCTTTGGTCCCTCATTTCCTTCAAATATTCCCATTTCTTGCAAGAGATCAAATGCCCTTTAGGTTCTCATTGCTACCATATTTAGCTCGGTCAATTTTCCCAGTTCAACTTCTAAATCATCAATCACCACATTTTCCTACTTGGTCTTTTTCTCTTACAACGTTTTGCCAAAAACAAGATTTGTCTAGCTCACTTTTGTTCAGAAACAACAGTAAGGAGGACAGGTTTATGTTTCTAAGAATCATAATGCATATATGATTTGAAAAGTTGTTCCAATGATCTTAATATTCACTATCATAGGCATCTCACCTTTATATTATTCTTCTTTTGTTATGGTATTGGTATTCCCACTGCAATTCTTTTTCCCCCCCTATAATTGTTTGAACTATTGATCTGAAATTCATTTTCTGATTTATCAAGGGATGGTGGAGTGGGGGATTTGGATACGGACTATGGATCGGAATCTTGGTTGCCTCAGGATTTTCTGTTGTTCCAGTTCCATCAACGTTGTGGAAGAACGAGTTTAAGCTTGCAGGCTCCAGCAAGGTCCGTGTGATATTTCACAGCATAGAATGAACTTGTATGGTTCTATATTATCAGTGGCTTCATCTGTTCTACGTTGCATTGAGAATTCCGCTTCTCGTGCATCTATGGTGCAGATTGATCACCGTGCACACCTTCAATGTTGGTTTCGAGTAACACACTGGTAATCCATGATACTTTAAAAGTGAAATATGACCATCATTACTTTGTGACACAGGATAATAGTAGAGACCTAGCTTCCACACTGTTTCCCTCTTTGAGTTCCTCATTGAAGAGGAAGAAAGATCATGGTTAGTATACTCAATTAAGGTCTATAAGTTTTGCTATTTTAACATACTGAAACGACTGCCATTATTGGTGTCAAACCAATAGCGATTCATACAAGCTAAATCTTCCAATCGATAATGAGGCCAAAGAAAAAACTTCAATTTAGCAATTGCACCAAGGCGAGAAAATCGAATTTCTTTCGAAAAAACAGGAGGATGTGATGACATGTTGACTAAAACGTTCACCAAGGACACGTTCACTAAAGCGTTCACCAAGGACCTGCATCGTTAGCTTGGAACGCTAGGGGTTATAGTCGACGTTGATTCAGCATTTTGAATGTCTCTAATTCAAAACTGAACATGAAACTTTGTATTATTTTTATCCTATATGGTGTTTGGTGTAGATAGTACCGAAATAAATCCAGTCAAGTGATCCTACCTTCGCTCAACTGGATAAATTTAGGGTATGTTGGATAAACTTATGTTTGATCGGCTATAGAAAAAATGATATTGGGATTTGTGGCTGAGAAGCGAGGAAAATGGTTTAAAATATATAAAAAAGCTGTCAAATCAGTAGAATGGGTGGTTGAAAATGATATATAGCGAAAAATAGATTTTTGAATAATCCCTGTCAAACAAGCTCTTAATCCCCACAAATGGGCTTCCTTTCTCCCGTATATAAGTTTTTAAGTACAAAATTACCTCTAGGGAAAAGATCACTGATATAGACTCGGTAAAAGTTTTGCTGTAGTTAAAAATCACTTAATAAGTTAAGACTGCACTTATACAGGTCACATACTTAATTATAGATACGAAGATATATCTTTTTAAGTGAAAGTTTGATAGTCTTCACTGCATATATGGGTTTTCCCAATTCTGGTTTGTATATGTGTGCCAAAAGTTTGAATGTTTTCACTGTGTTTCGGGTGATGCAGGTCGTGCTGAGGCTCTTCTAATTGCTGCCTATGGCAAAGGGATGAAGATGAACATCAATCCGCCGTCTGATTTGACAGATCTAACGCCACAGAGACAAAACATTTCGGTCTAAATAACTTTATTCGCCATATTAAGCTCTTAATTGCTCGGGATAACAGTCAACTCTTCTACACGCCATCATCATCATCATCACAGGACATTGTTTTCCATGGAAGAAACAGTTAAAAGGTTACGCTGATTCAGTATTTTTCACATTGATGCTATTTTTCACATTGGTGTCAGTACGATATAGCATATTTTTTGGCGACCTAGAAAACGAGCCATTGTTTTCTGGCAGCTCGAGGACGTTGTTGTAATTTTCATGTATGTAGATTAGTAGGCTGTTGAATATCTTTGTTTCACTTCTAGTTCTAGGTGATCTAATATGTAAGATTTGAAATTCTTGTTAGTGTACGTTGTAGCTCCAAAGTGCCCTTTTCATCAAATCACCCTTGGCCTTTAAGCCTGGTCAATTTATGACTTGCATGTCCTTTTGTTCATCATATTGCAATCCCACCTCTGGCTGAGGTTAGAAATATGTAAAAGTTGGTTTGTGATCTTGTCAACCTTTTTACTTCTGTTACTTGGCTAAGTTCAAAATTCAGTTGTATATATTTAAAATCAATATACCTATTATCCACTTGGTTGTTTTGAAACTTGTATAAAACATATGAAAATGAGTGATAAAAATAATAGCACAAAAAGATTTTTTGTTTAAACTAGTGATAACAAGTAATACTTAAAAATTAACTCTATTGTCAATCAAATTAAATATCAACATCAACTAAACACACTCTCGCTCACTTGCCTGCTCTGGCACCCGTGTGGCGCTGATAAGGCGTACCACATCAGTGGATGGGCAACAATTAGAAATGCAGGTAATTTAAGGATCTATTTGCAGATTGGTACATATCTATGGACCAATTTGTGAAAAAAAAAAAATTGAAATCATCAGATAGAAATTCATTTGCAAGCATAAACTCAAAAAATTAAACTTACAAAAAATAAAATTAAAGCCTATAAAACTGCATAATACACGGACAAGAATCAAGTAATCACCATAAAATGGCACTATATTACAAAGATGATAGTTAACTTCAAAAATACATTCTTCGAATTACAAATTGCTAATTTGTGAATAGAAAAATTCTACCCACAATTACTGTATATCAAAGCCTTGGGCATAGAGTTGGCCCAAATACTCCTGTATTACATGCTAGTTTTCCTTTTTCAATAGTGTGACTTCCCCCCAAGGAATTACAAGAGTAAATTTGACCATTTTTAAGCAAGAAAAAAAAATAAAGAGAGCAACTTGGGTCTGCAGTGCGGACGGAAGCTTGGGCGGCATCCGGTGCTAGGGACGTTGAGGAACCCGGGTCTGCAATACAGACGGCGTCAGCTTCCTGATCGGTGGTGGCCACCGTCATTAGGACTTTCGGGTAAATTGGGGCTTAGATTAGAATAGAGAGCAACGATGGAAGGGCTTCGACTTCGATTTGGGGTTCGATTAGGGCTTGAACTTTGTAATCTAATTAGGGGATTAGGGTTAGAGCTTCTTCAATGCACAAAATTTGGACATTGTCTATTGAAAAAGACAAAGACACATGAAATTAATATGGGTCCATACTTTTTCAATTCTCTTTAAATTTTCTATTTTCTTAAATCACTTTTCACTCATTTATCCAACTTTTTAATAATCATTTCCACACACTTTCTAATTTTAGACATCCGTCCAAGCACCGTCTACTATTTTTTTTTTAAATTTATTTCTACCTCTCTTCTCATTTTCACTTTTCGCTATCTTTTTTTTCTACACTTCTTTTTTTTCTTTTCAAATAAAATAATTATCTTATCTCTAGCCCGTTAGTCTATAAGTTTTTGTAAATTTTTTTATATTTTTATAAATTCTTTTCAACTCTACTCATTTTCTCTTATATTTCACATCCACATATCTCGTGGGATCTATTTATACTATATAAATCTTCATCATTTAATTCCACTTATTTTCTCTCATATATCACATTAAAATCTATAAAAATTTATTTTTATACATACACTAAACTATATCATCTCCAATTCACACAAATGCATTGGAGATGCTTGGAGAGAGAGAGAGAGATTTGATGTTTTCAAATTTATTTTACTGATTTATTTTTGCAAATTGGTCCAAATCAATGGATCAATTTGTAAATAGGTCCTTAAATTACTGACAATTTCGATTTTTGCCCATGCGCTGATGTGGCTTTCCACATTAGGCGTGGGCATTGTAACCTGCCCACTGTTGTCCATGCAATGGGAAGGTGAGCATGTGAGGGAGAGTGCAGCTAAACATGTTATATTATCACTCATTATCATTTACATATCTTTTAGTCTCTATAAATATTCATCTAAAAGATAAGATATGATACAATTGGGAGTACTAGATAGAGACTATAAGATAATTGATAAGTCTAATAGTCTCTACATATCTTATATGGCATCAACGGGAGCACTAGAATATTCTTGGTAAATCCAAACTCAAGTTTTTTTCTCCTCTTTTCCCCTATAGCTAGGATTTTGCATGATACGGGTCGGGTGGGTTTCGAACCCAATCCGAAACCAAACCTACGGGTCAATTTGTGGGGTCTGAACCGATTTGACCCGATTGGCGTCTGGTCGATTACTGCGATTTTTTTTTTTTGGGAAACCTAATTGGTTTTCGGGTTGACAATTGTTAACCCAAAAACCCGTTTCGAGTTACTGTTTAACCCAAATCGAATAGGGTCGGATCGCGGGTTGACGGTCGGAATGTCCATCCCTACCTATAGCTAAATAATATATTAAAGTAAAAAGAGTGAAAAAAAAACCTAGTTTTGGAGAGATTATCCCTTCTTCATTTTTCACTCATTATTTTCTCCTATTTTTTCCATACATTTTCTCCCTATTATATATAATATCCCACTATTCCTTTCTTTGTTTTTCCTCCCCTTGGCCGCCAACACCCACCCACCCCGGGGCCCCGGGTTCCTCCTCTCCAAGATTTGTATGTCAAACAAAATAATTAACGATTAACGAAAGAAGACTGCGTGGACAAAGTTACGTAGGGCAACAAAAGTAAAAGCACGAGAGGCGGCTCGGTGTAGCCCCGGATCAACTATGGCCTTGGGCGTGTTATTATTATTGTAATTGTTAGTACTATTATTATATTATTATTATTAATAATTTATTTGATATTTAAAAGTTTGACTTGTGTATTATGAAATAAATAATTCTATTGGAATAACATAATTGATAAGTGAGTGGTCAACAAAATTACAATATATTAAAATGTGCGATGTCTCGATTATTACTATCTCAGTTCACATGATTTTGATATCGTATTAATCATTGTGTTCGGTTAATATTAATATTACACATCAAGAGACAATAAAATAAAAATAACATTGTCAAATAGACCGAAAATGATACAGTTTTGGTGCTATGGATCGGAATCTCAGTTGCCTTCATGGACGGATCTAGTATACGGCGAGCCGGCGCGGTCGCTCGTGCTGGAATCGGCGGAACCCTGAGTTAGTTGCTCACCGCCTACCCGCCAATTTTTTTTTTTTTTTTATGTGTTTGCAGAATCATGGAGTTTGCACTTTGCAGCAGCGGCACCAGAATGAAGACGTGAAGTCGGTGAAGAAGATGATACATTTTTGGGCTTTTAAGTTTTAATTTGATTGGGCTTTTAATTTGATGATAGATTGTTAGGCTTGTTATTGTTGCTTATTGTGTCTTAAAACAGGCTGATGGATTGGAGCACTTCCGGGCCCAAATGGCCAAAAATGCATCAAATAAACCCAAAAGGCCAACCAAATGAACCAATTCAGCAATCCCTTTTAGCCATTTCCCAAATCCCAATCGGTGAATCGGATACAATATACAAACGCTGCTACTGTTTTTAGAAAACTCAGAATTCAAAGAAGTGAAGAACCCACCGAGCAGGTTGTGCGGACTGCGGACTGTGCGGTTGTGCCCTCTTTTCCCCGAATTTCCGTCCGACGTCCACGGTCCATCGCCTCTTCACTGTAAAAATCCAATCGCAAGTGTGAGTCGCTTGTCGCCTCGCCTGCCTTTGCCGTCGCTTGATTTCTTGGTCAGCCTTCCTACTTCTTAGACCTTAGTTGTTATTTACTATAACTTATTAGTATTTGATTTTTACACTTTGAGAGTTTAGTCCTTTTAGTTATTATTGAAATTTATTCAACAATTCTAATTATATTATGTGAAACTTTTTAATTTAGGGTTTATTTAATTAACTTCATAACTTGGTTTAATTATGAAATTGAATGGATTATTGTGATTATTTGTAGTTTTTTTAAAACTGAAACTAAATCTTTATATTAGATGGATTCTTCAATGGGCTTCAATCTTTTAAGTTAGGCTATTTGTATTATCATTGATTCATTGTATCAATGTGTTTCCTCTTAACTTTTGCTTGATATTGTGAAGTAGGCAGCCCTGATTTGATGTAATGTCATTGATCTATCAGTTGCACTCAGTTTCTTTACATTTGCACTCTCTATGACTCTATCACTTACAGAATTGAGTTAAAATTAGAAAATAATTAATGAATGTATTTAATTAGAAAATATTTTTATACTCTATGTCTTTATGTTTTGATGCATTTACTTGGTTATTAGTACAATTTGAATATTATTTATTTAAATATCGTCGCTTGCAATCAATAGTCATTGGCGGTCAACAGTCAATCAATAGTCAACAGTCAACGGTCAACGGTCGCCTAGCTGAACATTTATGCTAGATCCGTCCCTGGTTGCCTTGGGTCCTTCTGTTGTTCTGGTCCCGGCCATCAACGTTGTAGAAGAATGAGTTTAAGCTTGCAGGCTCCAGCACGTTTCTTGTGATATTTCACAACCTAGAATGAATTAAAAACTTGTATGGCACTATTAACAATGGCTTAATTCGTCTGTTCGACGTTGCATTGAGAATACATCTATGGTGCAGATTGTCTCCCTCCTTGAGTTTCCTCGTTGAAGAGGAAGTAAGATCATGGTTGGTATACTCTATCACCATCTATAGGTTCACTTATATGTCAAATTATCAATTATGAGTAAATTTAATATTCATGGTTGGTATACTTTTGTCACCCTGCGAAATTCAAAATTCAATTATATACATATGTTTAAAATCAATATTCATTATTATCTACACTTCTATTATTTTTAAACTTGATTAAAATATATGGAAATGAGTGATACAAAGGTAAATAGGGTAGACTTTTTATTTAAACTAGTGATGAAAACATGATCAAAATGTAAATAGTGTTGGGTTTTTTTTTTTTTTTTTAAATTGAATGAAGTGTTAGTTTGTTCAATGACGAGAAATGGACAATACAAATATTTAAAAACATTTTGTTACCTATTTCCACACCAAAAAAAAAAAAAAAACTTCTTACCAGAGAAATTTAGAAATTTGTTGCATGCTAATTCACGTCAAATTTAAGTATCAATTTGACTTGTTAATCCAGACTAATTAAAGTTATTAAATAAATTATGAGTCTTCTAGGAAATTTCACAAATTTCCCCATGTGATCATTATTAAAATTGACAAAAAAAAAAAACCCAAATATGAATTTCTTCTAGCTTTTGAATTTCTTGTAGCTTTTTTTCCTGCAGCTAAATAACGTTAAGGAAAAATGATGAAAAGGTCTATTTCTGATGTAGTTAACTCTTGTTTTACATTTTCGATCCTTCATTTTCATTCCACATTTTCCTCCTACCATTAATAGTAATATATTCGACCCCTCAGACTGACGAGTCACGACTTGGCTTTGGTCAATGATCCCCAGCGACAAACAAATAAAAAAAATTTAAAGAAAGAAAACTGCATGGACAAAGCCTATGCCACAAACTGACTCAAGTGAAGAGGCGGCTCGGTGTTTCCCCAAGTCAGCCATGGGGTATAAAATAATTCTACTTTTTCAACCCTAATAATTGTTTGTACTATTATATTAACAATAATTTACTTGACATTTCAAAATTGTCTTGTATTATGGATTAAATAATTCCATTGGATTATTTGGATAGGTTTGTCCCAATAAACCCGGGGTATCGTAGTTATCATACTCTTTGGTATCTTTTTATCACAGACGATTTTTGTTGGAAAAATCGAAATCAGATTCAAAACCAATATTGTGAGGCAAAGCTTCAGCAACTTGAAAAATTTTCCGACGACGTCCGAAAAATTTTCTGAATTATTGGAGTTTCGTCTCGCTATACTAATTCTGAATTTAGTCTCGGTTTTTCTAACGGGGATCAGAGTACTATAACTACAGCACCCCGATGTAGTGGAAGAAAGGTATTCCATTGGAATACAATAATCGATTGGTCATCCACAAAATTATAATATATCAAAATCTTACAAAGTGGAATATCTCAATTATTATTATCTCACTCCAAATAATTTTAACACTCCATATTAATTATTATATTCAGTTAAGATTAATATTACACACCAACTAACAACAAAAGTAACTTTGGCAAATTGAAAATGTTCCAGTCCTCACGTGGGTTTATACCCGCACATACTTTTGTAAAGGAAACCACATGTGATTTACTGTGCAAGTATAATCCGCGAGAGATTTAGAAACTAACTGTTATCAAATAAGCTCTCAATGACAAACCAATAATGTTACTTCTACTTCAAAAACACACTTCATACTTGATATGATTATCGAGGTGATATGTTACTTATGTTCTATACTTCACTTCACGTTTGATACCGGAATGATCTGTTAAAATCTAGTAAAATTATGATGAGAATAATATGATATTTGACAGAATTATATAACACTGTCAATGATCCGTTACCCACATATTAACAGCATAATTCGTGTGAATCCCATATTTTTTTCTCCAAAAAAGGGGTGTTATCACATTCCGTTGCCAACAAGTTGGCAACGGAACATTAATATGCCCCCGTTCACCAACCACTTTTACCACTTTTTATAATTTTTTACAACTTTTTTATCAATTCTTTCTTTATCCTAAATCAATCACATCCACATATCTTATCACATCCATAAATCTCAACCACTCAACTCCACTCATTATCTCTCCTCTTTTATATAATACAATTTTAAAAACCATTATAATCTACTCCCTAGCGGTGGGTATATATCACACATACCTTTGATGTAAGAAGGTATTACACCATTGGTCACGGCTGACCGCCTGAAGATCCTGCTTTGCACTGACACGATTATCGTAGTTTAGCGCACGACAACGTTGAAAAACTTGTTTTCGATCTGTCAAGCGTTTGACTAACCAATAGAAAGGAACGCCTCTTCAATCTTTCATATTACATGTTTCAATTCAAATCATTGCTTCCCTTTCCTTGCTGACAACTCTCCCCTTCATCATCTTCAACACCTAATCGCCTCTTCAGCTTACTGCCTTATCTCCCATTCACGTACTTCCACAATGGGCATTTGCTTCGCGACTCCTGCAAAAACTTCTCACTCTTCTTCCAATCAGATTTTCCGTACAAATCCTAATTTTGCAGGTAATAAAATAGCACCTCGTAGTTCAACCCCCGACCAGCAAACAACCTCGTTCGATGCTTCCGTTGAACACAGAGCCAATTTGCCTGTGTCGAACAATAATCTCAAGGCCTTCACACTGAACGAGCTCAAGCTTGCAACTAAGAACTTCTGTACTGATAGTCTAATCGGAGAGGGAGGATTTGGATTAGTATTCAAAGGATGGATTAACGAGCACACTTTGGCTCCCTGCAAACCAGGAAGTGGAACTGTTGTTGCTATCAAAAAATTGAAGAAGGATAGCTTTCAAGGTCACCGCGAATGGCTTGTATGTTCCTTCAATTTCAGCCCCCTCCTCCGCACTTGAAACTTTTCTTCGATATTCACTTGCCTCTGTTTTTCGAGTTTCTGATTTTGTCTGTACTTTTGCAGACAGAGGTGAACTATTTAGGGCAGCTTCACCATGAAAATATGGTGAAACTAATTGGGTATTGCACAGAGTCCAATGACAGGATTTTAGTTTATGAATTCATGGCAAAAGGTTGCTTGGATAATCACCTCTTTAAAAGTGAGTAGATCAATGATTTGATTTCATAGATTTCAATCTTTCAGACATCAATCTGATAAAACATATCTTGTGCTTTATGCAGGAGGAGTACAACCTATTTCTTGGGCTACAAGGATGCATATTGCAGCTGATATTGCGCGGGGGCTATCTTTCTTACATGGTCTTGATGCTAATGTGATATACCGTGATTTGAAGGCTTCAAATGTGCTCCTTGACTCGGTAAGACAGCGTAGAAGAACCTCTAATTGGTCTCAGGTTGATTCTAGTTTGTCTGATGTTGTGGTATGTTTGGACTTTGCAGAAATTTAACGCGAAACTAGCAGATTTTGGGCTGGCGAGGAACGGCCCGAGTGGCGATGGAACTCACGTTTCGACTAGAGTTATTGGGACTATAGGTTATGCTGCACCAGAATATGTAGCAACAGGTTTACTTTCTTGAATTCCTGTTTTGCATTTGACAATTTAGACATCTTTATTTATTTGTGTTTTGTGTTAACAAAGTCAATTGAATAGGTCGGTTGACTCCAAAGAGTGACGTCTACAGTTTTGGAATTGTCCTGTTAGAACTGTTATCTGGAAAACGAGCAGTGGGAGACGAGACAATTGGAGGTCCTGAAGACTCCCTAGTGGATTGGGCGGCACCGTACTTAAAAGACAATAGGCAGTTCTCGAGGATCATGGATACGAGGTTGAGGGGTGAATACTCGAAAAAGGGTGCACAAGCTGCAGTTACCCTGGCACTAAGATGCCTCCATAATGAGGCCAAAAACAGGCCAACCATGGTTGAGGTACCTTGAACAGTCTTCAACACACTTTATTTGCTGTCTATATGCCATGTTAAGCTACCTCATTGAATGGTTAAAATTGAACATTTTTGAAAAGGTACTTGCTGCTCTAGAACAACTCCAAACCACGAAGGACGTCTCAAGGAACTCACCGCGCGCTCGTATTGTGGAACATCCGGTGAATGGGACGAACTCGCCGCGAGCTTTTATTGTGGAACATCGGGTCAATGGGGTGTCAAGTCCTCATGGAGCAAGACGACCATCAAGATAGTGTGCTCGTGTTTAGATCATGCGATGATTAAGTAGGCAAGCATTGTATACCTTGATTGCATTTGTAAATGTTCTTGGATTCTTTGGAGTAGTATTTCCTTGCTCTAATGCATTTTACCATAGTTCCTACTTTTTACCACAATCACGATCCACATTAGGACGGATAGAACAGGACCAGAAGTGGTTCAATATCCACATACGCATGACTTATTGTGCGCACAAGATAGATGTTACTCAGCATTGGATGCTTCCAAGATGATGACTTCATGCTAAGATGATCACATCTAACTAGATAACATGTTCCTTTCGAGCACAATATGACTGTGCGCCTTATGACCATTAGATGCATTGTAAACCTGACCACTTTGTGGATATTACAGCTTTATGTTGAGAAGAACAAGTCATTTCAGTATATTCATGACCAAATTGCACGAAAGTCCAGTTTTACAGTTGAGATTGGATTTGCCAAGGATGAAATCACTACAAAAACCTCTTCAAGAACTGTCTATGTTGTCATTTACAGACAGCAACCATACTTTTGAACCTCAATTCCCTCACAGAACCAAAAAAATACCCATGAAAGGATTCAACACACCAACACCAACACTAAAAACCTAAACACTTTTCACTTCATCTGACAGCTAGAGTTCTACTTCATCTCTTGCATGTCTTCTTCAGTTTTCCAAACTACATCCTCAAGGCAAGTAGAAAGATTCTTGTAGAACTGCAAACAAAAAACCAACACAGAAAAGTTAGGAGGACACAGTAATCGTTTTGGAAGTAAGTCTTAAGGTTAAAGTTTCTAAGGAATATATCGGAAGGATACAGTAGCACATTAAGTCTGTAAAAGAAACCGGACAGGATAATAGAATACTAGTAGTCGTTGGGAAATTTTGACACTTGGACGGGTTTCCTACTGGAGTATTGCCATGGTATACCACTGAGGTAAAATCTAAACAACTCATTTGTCATTCGGATTACGCATTCCAATTTAGGATGCTATTCTCATACAAAACTAAGCAGAACTCAATCTACATGTGCAAGAAATGCATAAATAAATAAAATTTTGGTCCAAAAGTTTGAGTAATTTACATGGCCAAAACATTAAGGATCACATGAATTTATACTACACAGATTGCTGACAATCTGAAGTTTCTCGTTTTTACCCCATTTCTTTTTCCAATTTTTTCATTTCGTAAAATAAATTTTAAAAAAAAAATCACGATATTCCAGACTGATACCTTGTGGAACTCTAAAGTATCTCCCTTTGCCTTTCTCACCTCAACCATATGCAGAGAAGGGGCAACTTGGAAAACCTGATTCATGCGCATAAGGAGTTTGAACAGGACAGATGAAATTAGTAAAATCTTGGACTACTTTTGTTTCGAGATAGAAACTGAGCTTGAGTAATAGCTGAGTGGAGTCGGCAGTAACATACCTCGGTGGCGACATTAAGGTTTCCCTTTCTTCCGGCTTTGACATTTTCTAGCCTCATCTGTATTAAATTTCAGCAAATAATTTAGTTTAGCATCACGGTACTGTCACTCCTTATTCAAGGCAGATAAGACCTAATCAGCATAAAATTGTCCACTCTATTTAAAGAACAAGAGTTCACACAAGTATACGAGATTGAGTACCTTGTAATTCTTCTTGTGAACATCAAAACCAAGAGGCTTTGCAGCTTCTTCAATTTTATTGATTATCTCATTGGCAGGGCATCTTGATGTGAACCTTGTTTCCCGCTTAAATTCCTGCAATTAATAGTGTCAGCAACAAATGATAAATGAGAAGCCAAAACATCATGTATCCATATGCATGGAAAACTGGTTCAAGTCAAATAATAAATTCTAATTTTCTCAATAACTGAGTATGTCTGAATCAATGGCGAAGGAGGCTGAAAGACTTTCTTCTTTTGCCATTTTTATTTATTTATTTATTTTTAAGATTACAAGTGGAATGCCAGAGGAGGGGAAAGGTGGACTTGCCCTTTGGACCTAGGCCAAGTAAAGGGAGTACTTAACCAGTAGGACGACCCCTTTGGTCCTGGAGGATGGATGAAAAACTTGGTTGGAGTAAATAACTAAAATTAATCAGTCTAATATGAGCACCAAAGAGTCTTTAAAGCACAAAACACAACAATAATAAAATTTAAACATAAAATATGTAGAAAAAAGAGAACCCAACTACAGAGAACCCAAAAAAAGAGATTATTAAAGCTTGTGTTTTGGAGTTTTTAGACACATCGTCATATATTGGGTCTTGTATATCTGAAACTTGTGGAAACGACACCCAGGTGGCAGAATATGCTAATAAAAAATGCACACTCCAATTCAGGAAGAGAGGGATGTGTACAAAGCATAGAATTAAATGCCAACCTGTTCCACCTCGAATAGATTCCCAAGGTTGAGACCTTTCGACATAGAAATCAACTCAAATGCATTCATGGCTACTGGCTGCTGCTCCTTTTTCTCTGTCACTTGAAATTCCTGTAAAGCAATACATGTGCAGTTCATCAGTATTTTCCAGCAAAGGTTTTCGTTAATTCAGCTACTCAGTAGTTAATATACAAATGCTCCAAAACTCACCTCAGAATCCTTAAATACAGCTTCCACATCATCCAAATTCGTATCTTCTTTCTCATCAAATATAGGGGGTTTATAATCTTTCTTAAACCACGGGTCCTCCAGAATTTCAGGAATTGTAATGCGCTGGACAAATGCACAACAGTGGGAAAAGCAACTGAGAAAACTAAGCAGCACAAGTTGAAGCACAAATAACACCTAGCTAAGCTTCTCTTTCCTTCTTTGACACACATTTCTTTAGGGAAAAGCTATTGATTTCGCTTCCAGTGCAGTCGTCATATAGAATGAAAATGAACATTGTTGATGGATTTGATTAGATAATTAGGTGATATTGTAGATTGTTTACTGTTTTAGAATCTGCAAGTACAAGTTAACTTTCATTGGCATGGAAAAACCAGTATGCTTACAGTCACAGGATTCGGATTCAAGATTCGAGTAATCAGCTTCCTCGCATTGAAGGATATCCAAGGTGGGCAAGTGAATTCAGCAGAAGAAATCTGGACAAGCCATAATGAAGAATGTGAAGCTACAGAAAGACGATGAGAGAAAACTTGGCAAAATCAACCAATTTTAACAGTCAAAATGCTCACCTTATTATAAAGGTTCATGAGATTAGAATCATCAAAAGGCAAGTAACCTGCAAGCAATACAAAGAGTATCACTCCACACGACCACAAGTCTGCTGTTGCCCCATCATAGCCTCGATCATTTAGAACCTATACATAATGTCCTCTCAGTTTGAAGACTAAGTTTATCCAAATAAAAGTGTCCCATCTCTAAAAGCTTAAACATTCAGAAATGAATCTCATTATTCAATTCAAGTAAGAAAAAAGAAACGGCACACACGTGCACATAAATGAAGTGCATAGTTTCAGTAACTGTACCTCAGGAGCAACATAGTTTGGAGTTCCACAGGTGGTATGAAGCAGACCATCATCCTGTTAAGTCAATTTTGTGAGAATTCCATTTTCCTCCAAATATATGATACAAGTGTGAAGTATAACAAATATCTCATGTTTGGAATCAGAACGTATCCAACGCACACATTTGATCCAACAAGTTATGGAAAATGCAATCACTATGCTTTCAATTCCCTTGAGTCTATTTAGCATCACTTAAATATCCTTCCTTATTCAAAAGGCCAAGGACCGATCATAAACCTAGATTGTCATTAATTTGCGTCATTTCTGGATGTAATTGGTGACTACTATGATATAATCGTCATTTCTTATGCAAACTTTTCGCATGACAGAACTAGATTTTAACTTCTTACTTCTAAACTATCATCCAATACTTCGCCTATGAAACACAACAATTGATCGACTGAGGTGACAAAACTTCATAAGATGCGATCTGATATGTACCTTCACTTGCTGAGACAGGGCGCTCAAACCAAAATCAGAAACTTTAAGGTTCCCAGCGGCATCCAACAATAGGTTTTCAGGCTACACGAGCAAACATATATTGGACAATAAGTAGGCTTAACATTTGCATGTAAAACCAAATATAAACCATCCATTTTATTTATGATTATTTTTCAACTATAAAACAATGCCAATACCTTCAGATCTCTGTGATAGACTCCCCTGCTATGGCAATAATCAACAGCGTTAATAAGTTGCTGAAAATATTTTCTTGCTTCATCCTCTTGCATCCGTCCGTGGTTTACCTGAATCAATCATGGCATTTGTTATATCCAGTTTAAAATCATCTTGGAAACAAGCACTGCCAACTAAGGTTGCCAGCCAAAGAGAGACATCAGCAACTCAATCCACAAATCCAACAAATAGCACTATAAATAAAAATGGAGACTACCGAGCGTGTTCGGTTTAGCTTGAAAATAAGTGCATTATTACTTTTAGTTTTAAGTTAAAATAGTAAGTTCTTTTGAACTTACCTTACTATCTTAGTTCTAATTTTGACGTTCACCTTAAATCTTACTTGGTCAACTTTTTAAATTTACTTATACATACTGGAAGTAAATATTTATTTTCATAAAAATATGGATATTCTAATAAATATTTCTCTGACTTACAATTTTATCGAAGAGCTCTCCCCCAGTGACAAATTCCAAGACAATAAATATCTTTGTCTTGCTCGCCATCACCTAATCAAAGAAAACATTATTAGACATCCTGCTCCTGACCCCACACGTGCAAGATTATGAGAGAGATACCAGCCTACCTCATACAAGCGGACAACATTGGGGTGTTTGATTAACTTCATTGTCGCTACTTCCCGTTTTATCTGTCAAAATACGCACCGACATCAATACCATGAATGATGCAAACAGAAGCTAGTAGTGAAATCTTAAAAGTACAAAGTGCAATGGATATAAATGCTAAAATAATCTCTCCACCACAATGCCAAAAGAACATCTATTTGGATTTTCGAATAAAAGCTGAAATCTCTTCCAAAATGCACCACACATAATTTAATCTCTAAAGCCTAATCAAGGTCCAGAAAGATCTCCTTCTTAATCAAGTAAGTGAAGAACTCACCTGTTCGGCTATTTTGTGCTTGAGGACTTTATCCTTATCAAGGATCTTGAGAGCCACAGGTTGCCCAGTCTCAGAATTTCTAGCAAATTTAACTTTTGCAAATGTGCCCTCCCCAATTGTCCTTCCAACCTCGTACTTCCCAATTCTCCGTTTGATTTTATGTTGATTCATTCTTGCTTATCTGGTGCTTTCGTCTACTCTTAACAATTTCTAGTCCTCAGGAAATACTTGCCTACACATGCATTGCACAAAGTTCTCCAAATAAGCTTCAGTTACAAATTTGAGAAAGTACCAAGGGCTTATCTATCAAACTGGAGTCATCTAATTATTATATTAATCATATATTAGGCGGAACTAAATTTTCAAACTTCAATCAGTAAAGAGCTGGTAGAGAAGATGTTACACACACACACACACACACACACATATTGAAAAGGAAGGCTCCATCTTACACCAATGGAAACTTGAAACTCTCTCATAACGTGTTCCACCAGCACTTCATAAAAAGTAAAATGAAAAACACATCAATGCACTTTTACCTGTGAAGGACAAGCATCTTTGGCACCAAGATTCAGGAAAAGTATCTTTGGGGGACAGATTCAGGAATAGTGATTCCCAAATCCCAATATACTAAAGCAGATACACGAACAATAGACGAGTTTGTGTGTGTATGCGTGTGTGTGCGCGCGCGTGAGAGAGAGAGAGGGGAATCAAGGACTTAACTACCCCTAATTATTTATAAATCTGGCTGATGAGATAAACTATTAAAGAAAGAATTATTCAGACTTCAGTAAAATAAGCACGATCAAAATCTAAATATTCAAGCAGCCGTAAAAATTGGTCGGTAGAGAGAGATCCAACAACCTTCAACTCACTGACTGCAAATTCAGCTGTAAATCACTAGCACAAACAAGCAGCTAAAGCACAACGAGGAAAAAGAAGAGAAACCCCAGTTCACCCTAATGAAATCTCCTGAGAAGACAGGGCACGCGATTTCTCAAGCTAATCCGCACCAAAACATGAAATGAACTCAAAATTCACACCTCAAATCCTTCAACAACTCACAGAAAGGCTCCAAAATTCAGAAACAAACGTAAAATTCTACTATTGGGGAAATCAAAACCAGATTTTCGCATGCAATTGACTCAGTGTGATGTGCAAGAGAAGACAAAACGGATAGCAAAATATCAACAAAAAAAAAATGAAGAAAGTAGGTCAGAGGTAGAGAAGATATACTTGGATTTAGGCTTTAATCCCTTGATATTATTATTATTTATTATTATCTGCAAGCTGATAATGCAAAGAATGATGAACAGCAAAAAGCCACTGCTGTGATAAAAAACTCAGAATGAATAATAATTAATGATGCACAGACGAGGCACTGCGGCTCTATGAGTATATATATATATATAAATAAATTTTAATATTATACTAATAACCATAGCTGATGAGGGGTCAAAGTAATTTCCAATTCAAGATTTACGATGTCTGTTAAAAACTGGCTGCTGATTGTACAGCCTTAACAGCAATGCATATGCATGTGCAAATGCAAGAGCATCTCCGAATTCCGATGCCATATTCTGTATTTATTATTACGCAATAATAATAATACTACCTCCGTCCCATAATTATAGTCCACTATTCCTTTTTAGGCCGTCCCAAAATATAGGTCACCTTCCTTTTAAAGATATTGTTAAAATATTAGTTGTCTTATATACCCCCATTTAATGTACATAGTTATTATCAAAATAACTTAATTGAAATAAAACATCCAATAAATGAAGGGGTATAATAGGAAAATAAATTTAAATTTTACTTTTCCAACACTATTAATTACAGTTTTTTTAATATTTGTGAAATTGAAAGTGGACTACAATTATGGGACGGAGGTAGAATAATAATAATAATAATAATAATAATAATAATAATAATAATAATAATGGGTGTGACTTTATATGAGTGTGACAAAAAAAAATTTGTAATTTTTTTATATTTTTATATTTTTCAATTACATATCTATTTTTTTTTTTAAATAACTGCTGTTGTTCATACCTTTAAGAGAGTATGACCAATGACTAGGGGCCAACTTGATTATTTGCAAAAATCAAAAACTACAAAAGGAATTTAATATATGCAAAGCCTCAGTTCACTGAATTTACAAGACGCGTATTATCTCGAAATTGAATGACGTCGAGTTAATTACATCATATCGAGGTAATCACATCTAATATCTAAGTTTCATGTACTAATATTATGTGAACATAACAACTGCATATAAGCGTTTTGGCAAAATTACTGTCAGGGACTATCTTAGAGCTTGTTAGGTACAAATTATTAGAAAATAATTTTCTCCATCATAACTTGCTACTACACATTGTATTGATGAATAATGCAATGTTTCCCTATTAAATAATAATAATAATAATAATAATAATAATAATAATAATAATAATAATGCAATTTTTTCAAATGATGAGAAATGGAGAAGAGAACAAACAATAAATATTCTTTAAGGGTGTGTTTGATAGGATTCCAAGAAAGGAAATTCCATGAAAACGAATTCCGAAAAAATGGATTCCCACTTCTTTTTTGAATTGAGTTTTCCAGGAAAATTATTATTTTTTTACTTTAAGCACTTGTACCTGAAAAATGATTTCCAAGAAAATATTTACCATCAAATATCAAAATTAAAAAATAATTTCCTTGATTTGATATTTTCCTGAAAAATATTTATCAATCAAACACACCCTAATTGTTAATGTTTGTATCTGGAAGCTTCCGAGAAATAGTGATGAATAGTGAAATGTTTGGATCCTTTCATTTTCATAAGAAATTTGCAGGATCAACGTGGTAGAATTGTTAACGTGGTGGGCCACGTATCGGTACGGTGGTGGGCCATGGACGTACAGAAGAGAACATGAAATTACACGTTGGTAAATAACAGCAACACATGGCAGGCATACGTATGTGCTGACAACATTGCTCTTATCTCTCTATCCATAGATACGTACAACGACCAACAGCTCATTTGGCAATTGGCATTGTTCGAAGATGAAAGAGGGACGTTTTAATCTTCCATTGTAATGAGAATACACAATGCTATAGTAATGTTCCGTTGCCGTTGCCAAGAGGGACGTTTTAATCTTCCATTGTAATGAGAATACACAATGCTATAGTAATGTTCCGTTGCTGTTGGCAACGGAACATGCCAACACTCCATTTTTGGAGGAAAAAAAAGTGGGACCCACACGAATCTCCCCACCATCAGGGAACAGTTATATATTTATTCATCTCACTTGACGTAAATTCCAAAAATATTTTTTAAAAATTTTGGCGCTGACGCTAAGATCACACACGACAGAAGCTTATGCCAACATACGCAAGAATCGATCACCACAAGACAATGCTATTAGTAGTAGTGTAGTACTATTCCTAAACTATTTCCAAATGATGATTAACATCATTTTTGTTGCGTATTGGACCCAGAGAAGCACCGATTGTTGAATCGAAACAAATTTATTTTATTTTAGATTTAAATTTTTAAAAATTCGTCCCTTTCAAGCAATTGTGAATGCAAATGCGCGTTTTTGCACTAAGCAATGCCAAGATTTTGCTTAGACATCGTCCATATATTTAAAAAACGATAAATAGTTTTAAAAAAATCACTAACAAGTTTTAAAAATTCACGCACACACACACAAAAAAAAAAAAAAAATCACACAAAAACGAGTTAAGGAAAAAAAAAATCACATAAAGCTGGGTGATCGCCTTGGGTTTTGCCCAGGCAACTGCCCAGATAAAAACTAGACGAATGCGGAAATTACCCATGTCATCATATAGGATCCTCGTTTTTCCAATTTGGCAAGTTTAGATCCTAATTTTCCATTGCAGATGTGGTGGATGCGCTACATTGGCACATTGGTGTAGCCGTGTAGCAATGGCAATCGTCATGATTTCAGCATTTTCGTTTCCTTTTGTAAGTTTTACTATTTTCTTTTCTTTTCTTAATATATTTTGGATGATGTTTTGGACTTTGGGGTGGAGTAGTATTGGTTTGTTTCATAAATTGGTAAATCACGTTGGCGTTTTAAACATTGAGTTAATTAATTTTGCCTAAATTTATACGTGATATCGTAAAATAGATATGGTTAATTAGTTTAATGTAGTGTGTTAATTGTGGTTTAAGTAGCTTAATTATCTAGTTGTGTTGTGTGTGTAATTGTGGCTCATTGTTTTGTAAAATTAATTGTGGTATATTCTGTAAATGTACACATTTGTATAGCTATGGACTAGTCACTACAACAAAATAAAATGAGAACTTCAAATTTTCAGTTCACCAATGCATCGAAACCATTTGCGTACATACAAACTAGTAACTACAACAAATTTAACAAACTTCTCGACTCTACGACATAGTATTAAGAAAAGAACTACACCTACCACAAGAACAGCATTGAAATAGTTAAATATCAATTGCGAAAATTTTCGTGTAATCTAGTAAATTATTTCGAAAATCATGGGAACTATATAAAAATTAACTGAATAAATTTGAGTTTGTTCGATATTCGTTAGGTTGATCTTGTGTTCTTATAGCATAATTCATTTCTATTAAACCCTGAAGAACTCATGCCAACTCAATCTGATATAGATTCTAAATTCGTGAATGGAATTTTATTTTCCTCTCTAGTAATTCAGAGAATAAAAATATGCATGTTATTTCAAGTCGCGTGTGGTGCATGTTTCACATTTGTGTAACTAATCAAAATTAAATGTTCCAATTAAATTTTCAGTTAATCAAAATGATATTTTTAACTAAATTCTCAATTATAGACTAGTGCTCCTTAAATGATATTTCTATTAAACCCTGTTACTTTCACTTAATTATTACTACTAGTGCTCCTTAAATAAAATGCACTTATTTAATTAAAATAATGTTTTTATTAAAGTTGTATTATGGTAAAACTCAAAAATAAGGAAATAATGAATGAATACCGTGTATTTGTTGTAAAATTGGAGTTACGTTGATGAGTTAGATAGCTGAGAGTGCAGTGCCTAGTGATTGATATATGCAATTCTAAAAAATTAATGTTCGTAAAAGCTAAAAACGAATGTGGAGAATATATGCAATTTTTAGGCATCGATATAGTTTCAGTGATCCAATGTTCCTAGTGCCTCTTTGTTAAAATCTTTGCATTTAGATGGCCCCGCGAGTGTGTTTTTTTCCTCTTTTCGATATTAGTTATTTAACGTCTATTAAGGGACTATTTGCTATAACTTTGTGTCTCTCATCATTTTCAATTATCATTAAATTGATTTAATATTTTTAAATATATTTTCTTTATTTCTCAATCACGCATCTAAAAATTATTTTTTTGACAATCTCTATCAAACATACCCTAAGTTTACTTCTCAATTTTCTAGTAAAATTCTCTATTAGAGTCTTGGGAAATGAAATATGATAATGGATAATATGATTAGGTAATATTACATGATCAAGGATAATTCGCGTACTCTTTTTGTGCGGATACCTCTCATTATTATGGAGAGGATGAGACAATGTGAACAAGAGTGTGGTTGGGACCGACAGGGACCATTTGGGAAAATTAATGGTGGAAGAAATGTGAGAGCTACATTATATTGAATGATAGAATTCATGTAGAAGAACAATGTCAGAAGGTACATGAAATTTGGACGGAGTTTAAGAGCTTGTTTAATTCACATTAAATTTGGTTGAATTAGATTTAGTTTTAGATGTGTAGTTAACAATTAGAGGAGAGACATCATAAAATATAAAATAATTATCAAATCAATATATAAATAGTTGAAAAGAATGAGAGGAAAAAAATGCATGAGTTGTTAAAAAGAATGAGAGAGAAAAACAAACTTAATTTGATGAAATTTTATATTAATGGGACATGCCTAAGGATGCTAACGAAATACGGCATTTTTTAATTTAAGGACTAAATTGTAAAGAAACTAAAGTTTGGAGACCAAGAGTGTAAAATTCTTTAAACATAGGGTTTGACGTAAATTTGTAAATTTAAGGTAGAACAATAAAAAATAGAATTTAGACGTTGGACTTTTGCCCTCTGGAGACTTATGGACCTAATTGCAAAAATTATGAAGTGTATGGACTAAATTATAACTCTTTTGGAATTAAGCGACTTAACAAAGAAAATAATTTTCCTAATAATGTTAAATTTGATATGTGGGCTGATTAGGGATCAATTTCACAATAATGGGTAAGTTAAGGATCTAAGCGGATAATTTCACTTCTCTCAAACAAAACTGTAAGATTTGGAAAGTTTAGGGTGCATTCTGTTTGTTTTCTATTTTCTATTTTAATTTTCGAAAATATTTTGGTGTTTTCTCTTTTGAAGTGTTGTTTTGAGAAAATTGAAAATGCATTTGGCTTGTTATTTTGAAATAGAATTTTTGAAAAGAGAAAATAGAAAACGTAAAATGTTTTTGATTTATAATTTTTGTAAAATTATAAGTGAGAATAATAAAATTACAAAAAAAAGGTCCTACAACTTTTCAATTTGTTAAAAAAGGTCCCCCGTCCCAACCCACCCTTTCTTCTCTTCCACATTCGCCAGCAAAGCCACGATTGCTAGTGGTCCGAACCACCATGGTCCGAACCACCAAGAAATGGTGGTTCGTACCACCATTATTTACCTATACAAATGATCGAAACCACCATTAACAGTGGTTCAGCCACTTGATTTGGTGGTTTGATTGCCAAATTTTATTTTTCGGCAGTCGACGATAGTTGACAGTGGTCGAGGATTAATGTGTACAAAAACTATAAAAAAAAGTGACTTAAATGTAACTAATGTAAAGCTTAAAATCCGAAAATGCCTTATTCTTGAAATTTAACATATAAAACATCGAAACATTAAAAATTGATTTTCTAGTTTTATTTACAAATTGCAAAAACGTTTTCGAAAATGCATTTTCGCAAATAATGCATAGAACGTGCTTTCAATATTTTAGAAACAGAAAATGGCCAGAAAATAGCAAATAGAACTCATCCTTAGGGACTCGATTGCAATTGGTCCATTTTCTTTGTACGTCACATGACATTATGTGATTGTATACTTCACAGACTTGCACTATAAGAAATTTTTAGATACTATGAATTTAGTTCTCAACACCATTGACAAGGCCCGTAGGTTCTTTTAGTACCTAGTTGGGAGCATAATGCTCGAAAGTACTAATGGCATCCCATTAAGAGTGCACGGCGAGGTACCCACAGTAGAGAAACAAGACCTAGATGTACCATGATAAATGTACCAAGTGTAAATGCAAGGTTCATAGGAATTCGATACCTAGTAATTGGACCTAATTATGATTTAGCAAGGCTAAATAGGGATAATTCATAAATGGCCTATGATAAGTATGCATGTTACACACTTATTTATATTTCTAAATGGAAAATTTATCGTTATATTGAGCGAATTCCTAGTTTATTATATATATATATATATATATATATATATATATATATATATATAATGCGTTTGCAAGCAAAATCCCCAATTTGGATAACAAAGCAAAGTGGAGCAAAAATGATTAAAAGCATCAAAATTCCTGAAGTTGGGGACCAAACTATAACTTTTCAAAAGTTGAAGGACCTTTGATGCAATTAATTTGGGACCTTTTTGAATAAAATCAAAAGTTGAGGACCAATATGTAAGATTTGAAAGATGAAGGACCTCTGGTGAAATTTCACGAAGAAAAAAGGCACAAAACATGTAGAGTGTTACTTACAACTGTAATATGGCCAAGTTACGGCCGTAAGTGGCCTGGTTACGGCCGTAACTCCATTTTCAGCCTTGGCAATTTCAGGCAAAGGGGAGGTTCGTAACCTAAGGAAGTTACGGCTGTAATTTCCAAAAAATTAGCAAAGCAGATTTCCCAGTTTTTCTTCATTTCTTTCTCTTTTGCCCAACTTTGAAGGGCCTTTTGGGGATTTTTTTCCTAGGGAATGAGACCATTATTAGAGGAGGAGGAGGAAGAAGAGGGGGGAGGGGGAGGGGGGAATCATTCTTGCTTGGCTTAGGGTAGAGAATTAGGGTTCATCTCCACATTTTCCTCCTTCTTTTCTTTTCTTTTTTTTGTTTCTCTTTCTTTCTTCTTTCTTTTAGTTTAGTTTGAGGGATTGAATTGTGGATCTTTCCTTGGAGTAGAAGGTGAAGAAATCAAGAGACGATAGTTGAAGGTGAAGGATAGATCAAGATTGGGTACTTCCAATGGAGTTTCCTGTCTTTGTTCTTGTATTTTTCCATTAATTCTTCCATTCATACTTTGTGTGTATATATATCTGTGGTTTTATTCGCTGTGAGCTAGAATTGTGTATTGCTGGGATAATTGATGAATCTTAACCTAGTTTGATTAAGCAATATGTTTTATGGAATTGATTGTTGTTTCACATTTCATGTGTATTTGTTATTGAGCTTGATCACATTTGTGAGCTTGATCACCAATGAATCTTTCGTGATTTGCATAATTGTTCGAGAAAAATTTATACATTTGAGATCATATAACAAATGCTCTAAGTTCCTATATGGGACAGAGATATACCCCTAATCCTAGGTGACCGTTTGAACTATTCTCACAAAGACTAATGCAATTGGTTGGTTTCCAATCGATATAGTGGGTTGAAGCAATTGATTAGGGCCAGGTGATGCTCGAAAGAGGTAATTGGCTAAATTAGGATAATCGGATCTAACATAGAAGATTAGTGTTGTGTTATGTTTAAACAATGATTTAATTAGACTTTGGTTAAGTGAAATCATGAATCCCAACTACCTATTTATCCAAGTTCATTCTCTTTCATTTCCATTTCATGTTAGTTTATTTGCATTTTTAGTTAAGTTCACTTCACCTCCACCTCTTTAAGTATGTGCGTGTTTTTGTTTGTCATTTTACTTTGTACTTGAATAAATGACTCGATAACAAATATCAATTTTCGTGGGTAAGATAACCGGGACTCACAAAGTCCAGTTTATTACTTGCTTCGACCCAGTGCACTTGCGGATTTTCAACACATTTCTTTGAGCGTAACACCCTCAGTAAAAATATTTTCAACATTGATCATGATTCAGAATTGTCTATATATTGCAAAATGGATAATTATATTGATTATGTGTTATTCCTTCTTTTTAGATTAGATGCAATATAAGTATTTTGAGATAGTGTCTCATCGCTAAAGGCTGACTGGGGACTACTAATATAAAAAATATGCCACGGAAAAAGACATGTGGTCGCATTAGCTCGAGCATCTGAGATTATAGATGTGCTTGGAGACCATCATGTACATAGATTGGACCAACAACCATAAAAGCTTGTATATACAGATAACGACTCATCTACAAGCTCACCCTACATTTGGACAAATCTAGGTTTATTATCTTTTTGTCAAATGATTTTTTTTTCTAACTATGTATATATGTTACAAATAGTTGAAAATTGATCAATTGAGTAGGTTGTTGGAAAAACATAAGGTAGAAATTAAAAAATTTTCCTTTAAAACTACAAGATCGGCATGGATATGTCATATGTGACCAATAATTTGTTAGATCTATTAATTTCTGAAGGTGGAGTAGCGGAATATTACTTTAATGAGTGCAATTAATTAATTTGATCGAAGACTCGATAGTGTACTTGCTCCCCACATTTGAATCTTCTTTGTGCTTGTGGGCACGAGCGAATCTTGATTTTACTAACACGAACACACAAAAATAATTCTACAATGCTTAGGAGGAAGAGCATGTATTAGTTTGACATGCCCACTCTCTTTCATGGAGGAGGATACACCTCTTTTTAGTCCAACTAGGAATAAGAGATATGAAATGTATCTTTTGTACTTCTTCAAAAGTACCCATATTATATCACTTAAAAGTAATTGAGGACATTTTGTTGCAAGCACAAATATTGTAAATCTTACTCAAATAAATAAAAAATCAACCATTTAATCAACATAAATAAGTATTTGTTTTTACTTTTCTGCCACATCTTAACATTTTATTGGGCACACATCCCAACATAGTCAGAGTCAAATAGTCAAGAATTTATTTCTCAAAATCTCTCTCAACCAACTAATAAATTACAGTGCATAATGTTTGTATGGAATTTTTGTTCAATGATTTTGTTAAACTGATGGGGTTTTTTTTTGTGAATTACCTTTATTATAGCATTGAAATTAAATAAAGGATTCCACATTGAGAAAATATAGGCATGTGTGTGTGAGGAATGCTAACATGCCATGCTAATAAATACAAATATGTCAACATACATGTTTTGCACAACGTTTCTCCTAGTTCTTGTAAAAGAAACTACAAGGCATTGATTATTATCAATTTTCTGCACACAGGTCCTAATTATAAATTTGTCAACACTTCAAATGTACTAGTTTTAATGTTTCAAAATATGTTATGTTAGTAAATGTCTTTGTGCCCATTTCAAATCACCACTCATTTAAAAACTTACAGGCATTCATTTCTTATGGATGCTTTAATAACATGTGTTTTGCTTTTAAATGTATTTGCAACCATTTCAAACAAGTCATTTTAACGAACTTGTATGTTGTGACTTTGTCGTCACTTTAATAACCAATCGATTCTATAACTTCAATTATTTGATCCTGTTTAAAATATTATTCTTAAATTGGCGGATGTAGATCAAATGTTACTTTAACAGATAAGACCAAGTTCTCTTTGTCGTTTTTAGACCGTTTTCTATTTTCAATTTACTGGAACAAAAACACGCTCTCTTCAATGTTTTTGAAAATGCATCTCTGAATTTTTTTTTCAAGATTCGTAACGAAAACCCGAAAAGGACTTTTCGAAGTTTTTAGTGTTAAGAGTCTAAAACACCGAAAATGCGTTTTCAAATTTCAAATTTTATATGAATTACATTTAAATCTCTATTTTCACTTTTATCTTCATTTTTGTCTACGACTACTATCGACCACCACTCATCACCATCTCCAACCACCACCGTCACCAAACTTCTTGGCAGTGTCGATGTAGAGGTCAATGGTGCCGACCATCAAACCACTATAACTGGTAGTCAAGCCACCAGTTCTCTGGTGGCGACTGTGACCATCAAAGGTGGTCGCCACCAACTCTGATGGTCGTGAAACCATTAGGAAGTGGTTCAACCACCTACTGGTGGTTTTGTGACCACAAGTGGTGGCCACGATGGTTGGTTGACAAATTGGCATTGGTTCATTAGCAAACTAATAGGGTAAGTTGAAAATAATGACCAAAATGATTTTTTTTAAAGGAATTTTTAATAAATTTGTATCATACCAATTTAGTGTTTTATTAAAGTATAAGCCAAAAGAGTTTTTTATTTTCTTATTTCAAAATTAGTTTTTAAAATAACAAATCGAACACATTTTTTTATTTTTTCAAAACAACAACTCAAACAAAAACATATGAAAACACTTTTAAACTTTAAAACAGAAAACTCAAAACAAATAGAACATCACTGACGTTTTTGAAAAGCTCAAAATTCTACTAATTTTTCCATCACAGAGACCTAGACCACAACTAGAAATATATTTTGATGTTGTGCAATTATAAAATTGTGACATGGGAGTTGGGGTGCAATACCTATGCTATAAGCTTGTTCAATTGCAAATGCATTGACCATATGGAAAAGAAGATGAGCAAATGCCCATGGTGGGAGACAATAAGTTCTGCTCAATGTTGTTTCGATGAACTGCACAAGTATTGCGAACTGAAGAAATAAACTTGCATCAAAGCACAATAAACTCAACATTTCTTTCATTTGCGTACAATTTTGACACAAGTCTGTGGAAAATGAGAAGAAACATGAGAGCTGGCAACCTTAGGGACCTTTCACCATTCATATTCTTCAATAGTCCACTCACTCGCTTGGATCTATTCGGGGTGAGTCTGAAGATATTGGGAACCCCATACGAAAATACATCTCTGGTTTTTTTTATATTCCTTATGAGTTGATATGCGAGGTTCTTTTCGTAACAACACTAAAATAATTAAGTGGGAGCCCTAACATGATCACCTAACCAAAAGAACAATTCTTGATCTATTTTTTGTTAAGATATATGTCTGGAAGCTTTTGGATTGTGTTTTTACAATATTTTCAAATTTTCAAATATGAATTTGCGTATCAAAATTTGCTTGTCAGCATTTCGATGGAGATGCTGTTGGCTTTATCTTCCATATGACGGATTGGGGAGGGTTTGTACTTTGTAGTAGTAAAGTAATGGCAAATGTAGACGGTGGACTATTTTTATGGAGGAATTTTAACTTCAAAAGGAAGTTTAGCTATAATATGCAGACAATTGTTTTCTTTTTTAAAATGGATATATACCAACAATTTTTCAAAATGCATATTCGTGAATTATTAAGTTAGGAGTCATAAGAAAATCAAACAGTTCTCATAGATCAGCAGCTTTCATAGTACGAAATCATGCACAAATCCTTAGAGGTATAAGTAGAATGGTAATAAACTATAAGAGACTAAATGATAATACAACAGACGATGTATACAATATCCCAGACAAAACTGTCTTGCCCAAATCCAACAAATGCAGCAGAGCCCATCATCTCCTTCTCTATACTTTACCACTATCCTACGACAAGAAGTTCAGAATGCTGTAAATGAAGCTTTAAAGAACATCAAAACCCCTGAAAAAGTAAAAGAAATTCCTATTGATAAAACAGCTCAGAACAATGACAATAGTGAAAAATGAATAAGCTATGAATACAACAGACAGTAATGAAGACGAAGACGAACAATCTGATGAAGGATTCCTTGGAAACTACTCTCCAGACTCTGTTGAAAGGCATAATCTAGACACAGTAGATTGAAAGAAGACAATGAAACTGAACTCAGGAGTACATAAGCACTGACCTCAACAAGACCTTAGCATGATCATGACATCAGCAGATAGCTGGCCAAAGATATAAGCAGTGACGTCAAGATGACGCCAGCCATGTTTTGAAGACATAGAATTAATAGATAATATAATATATGAAAATGAATTCACTTTAGAAGACTTGTTAAAAATATTTAAATAAAATTTTTTATTTTGTAGATTTACAAAGACCATGGAAGCACCACAGTTTGCTTTTCTTTCTATTTAAAAATGAGCTTAATAGCAAAAAGAGCTTTAATTGAAATAGATTTAGAAAGATTTAAAATAGAATTTCAATTATTTGTTAGAATTGTTAAGAATTGCTGTGAACAATCAATACCTCATCCTCTAGCAATAAGTAATTTGCCTAAAGAATTTGGAGTGAAGATTATTACAGCTTCTAGACTTGTAAATCTAATACCTACTTGTTTAAATTTAGATTATATAGATAGAAATACATATAATTTTATTTTTGAAACTGTCTACTAATCTTGATATCAGATACTAAAGATGGCTAGACCGCCACCAAGATCAAGGTTTCCCCTAATACATACGCTGCAGGAGAAATTCCTACCACTCAGAACAAACCTTCGTATAATCCAAACCGTATTAAGTATGGTAATCACATATATATATATATATATATATATATATATATATATATATATTGCATTTCTCAATATCATGGCCTTCTAAATTTTATTTTCCCTAACCTAACAAGCTCCTTCCAGTTACGAGCTTTTTCTTCATCCTTATATCATATCCTTGTATAAAAAAAAAAGAACTTCAGTTTGGGGTCCTGTACAAATTTTGGCCCAAAGCTTCGCTGTAGAAAGTAAGTTTTCTTCTTTAACTTTGTTTACCTTGTTGCTATTTATTTTAAATTGTTTGCTATTTGTGTCTGTTGTTTATATATTTTTAATTTATTTTTCTCTTTAAAAAACAAACGCTACACCACCAACTTGTGTCTGCTGTTTATATGTTTTTAATTTGTTTTTCTGTTTAAAAAACAAACCCTACACCACCAACTATATCAGTCTTTCCATCTTCTCATTTTCCACACTCTCTCCAATTTTTATCAATGTTACTGATAAGTGCTAGAAAAGCACTTAAATAACTCTTATATTTTACGCATTTGTGTGTTTTATTAGTATTATATATTTATTTTTATGTGTTTTCCTTTTATTGTGTGTTTAAAGTCATAAGAAATCAAAAGGAGCCAAAATGGATAAAAATGGAGCGAAAATGGAACTTGGGACCGAAATGCAAACAAATTCAAAGATGGAGGGCCTCCGATGCAATTTTATGAAAAGTTGTTTTTACAATTTTTCTTTTGCCAATATCAAAGAATATCAAAAGAGGATTTCCACATTTTTGTCGGATCCCAAATCGGAGTTTCCTAGTGAAAGTTATGGCCATTTGAAGAGAAATGACAAAGCGTAAAAAATCAGCAACTCGAATCTACTGCCGCAGTTCAGTAATTTGACCATAACGTTTGCTACAAAATTCGGATTGACCGCCAGTTTATATTATTGGAAAGGACACTCAGAGGGCTACAACTTTGATGTTAACGTCTTCAAATGATTCAGATTATATCATGGTCAAAAATGGGCAAAACCGAGAGTGATGTGAATGGAGGATTTCTTGGGTCATGTTTTGGTAGAAAATTCATAACTTTCTATTAAAATATCAAAAAGAGGAAATTCCAATTGCACAATTCAGCCAAGATGCTTACCTATACCATGATACAATATTTGAACTAATGGAGCAATTTGAGATCATGATTTGATGGTTACCAATTAGTGGAATCATAATGGAGTAGTTGTACAATTTTTTATCATGTTTTCTTGTGAAATTTTGCCTATAAATAGAGGCATTTGTAAAGAAGGAAATACACAACTTAGTAGGAGTGAATTAGCTAGTAGTTCTCTCCAACTTTCTCTCCAATAAAATTCTCTTTTCATTTGTTCTTAGTTTTAGTTTGAAACTCTTAGCTTTTCATATTCCGGCGGATTGATTCTTCGATAAGTTTCTCTTTTCCCTTTTATTTCTCTATTTATTTCTTAACATTTATTTACTTGTTTTCTATATTTTGCATAAATTACTTGTATAATCTATCATATTGTGGTGGTGATACAAGGCGAACACTCGCTAAAAAGTATGAAACCCCGCAAATATGAGTAGTTAGACTTTTCTATCTAGTTCGAGGGGGACGTTGTGTTCAACTAACATGTTGTTATCTTTTCTAACTCTTTAGTAACGTTTTATCTATTCCTCTACTTCAATTTGTTGATTTGTTATGCTTGTAAACCCGTCTTTGAGTTTATGTGATTATTGCATTCACTTTGGCCAATTGAATCAATTAATCTTTAAATTCAAGTTACTTGCTAGGATTGGAACTTTTGATCCGTAATTATCACTAGATTCCAATCCAGAGTAGCAAATGAATATCGTGCATATTTATTAACAAATCAACTTAGATGCATTAATTCGAGCTTGTGAAATTATTCATCTAATTCAACTCATTCTTCTCGTTCATTTCATACTAGCTTTGCATTAAATCCTAAGAGTTTGTTTAGGGTTATCCAATAGCTAGATGTTAAGTTAAAGAGCGTACTTTTAACTTAATATACTTAAGGAAGAATTCGTTAATCGAGCCGTCTCGGTTAATTGAGAGTTGATAAATTGAAGAAAGAATAGTAACACGTTGCATGGGAAAGATAAAAACGAGTTGTTGGCACAACCGAACCCGAGAACTAGATATTTATTTCAATTATTTTATTTAATCTTATCTTTTGTCATTTGATTTTCATTCAACTTCACAAACCCCCCTTTCTATATTAATTGATAAAATCAACTAGATCAAGCACCGTTCCTCTTGGGTTCGACCCTTACTTACCACTACTACACTTTACCACCAGGTTCAGTCACAACATGGAATCAAATGAAGCAACTTTTCCTCGAAAAGTACTTCCCAGCTTCAAAGACAGCAAATATCAGGAAAGATATCTCTGGAGTACGCCAAAACAATGGAGAAACTCTCTATGAGTATTGGGAGCGTTTCAAAAAGCTCATTGCAAGCTGCCCGCATCACCAAATCAGTGAAAACCTCCTATTGCAATACTTCTATGAAGGTTTATGTCAATCAGATGTAAACATGGTTGATGCCGCTAGTGGAGGCGCATTGATGAACAAAACCCTGAAGCCGTAACACCGATTTCAAACATGGCTGAAAACACTCAACAATTCAGTACAGACCGGAGATGAACATTCGAAGAGTTAACGAGGTAAGTAATTCCAATATTGAAAGCCAACTTTCTGAACTAACACGTCTTCTCAAACAAATTGTTGTAGGAAACAATCCGCAAGTCAAAGCATGTGGCATATGCACAAATCTAGGACATCCTACAGATGCTTGTCCTGTTCTACAAGTGGATAACAACGAACAAGTGAACTCAGCAGATAATTTCCCATTCCCAAGACAAGAATACAATCCGCACTCAAACACCTATAATCCAGGATGGCGAGACCACCCCAATCTGAGCTATGGAAACAACAAGCCCCTAGGATTCTTCCCTAACAAGCCTCAAGGCCAATTCCAACAACATTGGAATTTTCAACCCCAAGGGCAATTTCAACAAAAACCTCAACAATCAGGTATGTCTCTCGAGGATATGGTGAAAACATTAGTAACTAACACTTTGAAATTCCAACAGGAATCCAAATCAAGCATCCAAAACTTGGAAAATCAAATGAGTCAATTGGCAACTGCTATCAATCGTCTGGAAACACAATCTGGAGGGAAGTTACCATCCCAACCTGAGGTGAATCCAAAGAATGTCAGTGCCATAACTTTAAGGAGTGGAAAAGAGATTGTAAACCCTCACAAACAAATTCCCACACATGAAGACAAAGACGAAGAGTTGGAAAAAGGGGTAAGTTCTCCTATAATTGTTAAATCAACCCCTCCCCCTTTTCCCAGTAGACTAGCAAAGGCCAATAATGAAATCAAAGAAAGGGAAATTTTGGACACACTTAAGAAAGTAGCGATCAATATTCCTTTGTTAGATGCAAGCAAACAAATTCCACGCTATGCTAAGTTTTTGAAAGATCTTTGCACTAACAAAAGGAAATTGATGGGAAATGAAATAATCAAAATGGGAGAAACCGTTTCAGCAGTATTCCAGAAGAAGTTGCCTCCAAAATGCAATGACCTGGGTATGTTCACTGTCCCTTGCACCATAGGCAATCACCATATTGACAAAGCACTCATAGATTTAGGAGCATCCATAAATGTCATGCCTAGATCCTTATATGCTTCACTAAATTTAGGAAAACTGAAAGAAACTCACGTAATTGTGCAACTAGCTGATCGTACCAATGCATACCCGGATGGAGTGATAGAAAATGTGCTAGTCAAAATAAATGGTTTAGTTTTCCCTGCTGCTTTTTACGTGCTTGATATGGCTGATGAACATTCACTTCACCCTACACCTATCATATTGGGACGTCCATTTCTTTACACTTCTCGCACTAAAATTGATGTCTATGAGGGTACACTATCCATGGAATTTGATGAGGAAAAAGCGAACTTTAATATTTTTGATGGTTCATTGCGCCCTAATAACGCTTTGTTCTGTCTTTGCAATCAATTCAACTAATCCTTTTGTGCAAGAACTGTAAGTTGAATTGCAGAGCCAAAGACAACACATAAGATTGAGCCAAAGCACAATTACCTCATCTCAAGAAGGAAGCCATGGAAAGAAATGAGACCAAAAAATTTGGAGAAGAATTCAAGAAGGACTTGTTAAGAAATCAAGACACTCGGAGAAACCATCGAAGACAAAGTGGAGCTGCAAAGGATTTGAGGAATCCTACTTGACAAATGGGAACTGTGTCGAGCTAACGACCATAAACAAAAGCGCTTTTTGGGAGACAACCCAAGCATTTTTCTGTTAATATTTGTGTTCTTTTGTTTTTATTTTATTTTTTTTAACTTTTCATCGTTAAAAAAAAAAAATCCAGTTGTTGTTTTCCTACTTTGATTGCAGGTCGCTTGCTCTTGGATTGTCGAAGTATTCCTCAGAAGTGCTACATTGTGCAACCATCATCCCCAAATCGGCACGACTCATTGCTTACCATAGGGGAGTTTCTATTTCTTCTCTTTTTCATGCTTTCTATATTTCTACATTGGGGACAATGTAGAATTTAAGTGTGGGGGAGTGGCATATTGTGATCTGCGTGTGATTTTTTTTTTGTGTCTACGATTTTGCATGAGATAGCAACTTTTGAATATGATTGAGCTTAATTTGCGTGACTTAGCTGAAACTACAGGATCCCGAAAAAAAAAAGAAAAAAAAAATTTGTTGTGTTCTGTTCTTCTCTATGCATAGCTGGCTAAAATTACCTGAGCACGTTTATAAGGTAATTTACTATCATTTTCTGGAACACAAATTGAAGGTTGAAAATGTTGACTTTTTTTTCTAACTTTCTAGACCATAGTAAACTAACTGTTTTTCTATCCATTAGTCTTGCTCAAAGTAACCTGAAAATATCAATTGTTAGCAAGGTGAAGTTATAATCGCATGGTATCTGTTTTTTGTGAATGTGTCTTTTATTGACAGAGTTTAAAAAGTTTTGAAAAAGCACTGACCTATGCTGAGAATGAATTTTACTTTTATATTTGAAATAAAAGAGAGGGACCACAGGAAAGAGCTACCTACCTCAGAGTGTGAAGCCGTCACCTCGAATGGGTGAAGAAGGCTGCCTCCAATGAAAGGGGTTTAGTGTGAAAGCTACCCTGTGGGGTAAAAGCTGAAAAAAAAATTGCAAAACTCTTCTTCTTCTTCTTTTTCATAAAAAACAAAAAAAAAAAGAAAAAAAAAATCGCGAGAAATGTGATAGCTACCCAAGTGTGAAGTTAGATAAATAAATTTCCTCAGTGGTTTGAAGTGCTCAATCTAAACACTCTTTAAATTGAATATATATTTGCAATAAAACACCTGCCATGCCCTTTTTTTTTCTTTGCAGTGCTAACAGTTAATGATTTTGGGTGAACAGAGTAATTTTTAGGATCCATGGGAATCATTGTAAAATAAGAGTGGGATCACGAGAGATGAAAGGAAATATTTGACTATTTTGGGTCAGGATTTGGATAGATCATCGTAAGCTTTCATTTGGTTCCAGTTAGTGATGGGATGATAACCTCAATTGCACACACTCACAAGCCATTGTGTATTTGAGAAGAAGTGAAATTTTCATGGTTCGGGAGAATATTTATTAAGCAAGTCATTATCTGTAGTTGGATTTCAATGTTTAAAGTTGTTTATCTCATGTAAAATCAGTGTGTTGTTTGTGTCATATGGTTGTTGTTCGAGGCGAACAATGATCTAAGTAATGGGGAGTTTGATAAGTCTTTAGAAAAACACTTAAATAACTCTTATATTTTACGCATTTGTGTGTTTTATTAGTATTATATATTTATTTTTATGTGTTTTCCCTTTATTGTGTGTTTAGAGTCACAAGAAATCAAAAGGAGCCAAAATGGATAAAAATGGAGCGAAAATGGAACTTGCGACCGAAATGCAAACAAATTCAAAGATGGAGGGCCTCCGATGCAATTTTATGAAAAGTTGTTTTTACAATTTTTCTTTTGCCAATATCAAAGAATATCAAAAGAGGATTTCCACATTTTTGTCGGATCCCAAATCGGAGTTTCCTAGTGAAAGTTATGGCCATTTGAAGAGAAATGACAAAGCGTAAAAAATCAGCAACTCGAATCTACTGCCGCAGTTCAGTAATTTGACCATAACGTTTGCTACAAAATTCGGATTGACCGCCAGTTTATATTATTGGAAAGGACACTCAGAGGGCTACAACTTTGATGTTAACGTCTTCAAATGATTCAGATTATATCATGGTAAAAAATGGGCAAAACCGAGAGTGATGTGAATGGAGGATTTCTTGGGTCATGTTTTGGTAGAAAATTCATAACTTTCTATTAAAATATCAAAAAGAGGAAATTCCAATTGCACAATTCAGCCAAGATGCTTACCTATACCATGATACAATATTTGAACTAATGGAGCAATTTGAGATCATGATTTGATGGTTACCAATTAGTGGAATCATAATGGAGTAGTTGTACAATTTTTTATCATGTTTTCTTGTGAAATTTTGCCTATAAATAGAGGCATTTGTAAAGAAGGAAATACACAACTTAGTAGGAGTGAATTAGCTAGTAGTTCTCTCCAACTTTCTCTCCAATAAAATTCTCTTTTCATTTGTTCTTAGTTTTAGTTTGAAACTCTTAGCTTTTCATATTCCGGCGGATTGATTCTTCGATAAGTTTCTCTTTTCCCTTTTATTTCTCTATTTATTTCTTAACATTTATTTACTTGTTTTCTATATTTTGCATAAATTACTTGTATAATCTATCATATTGTGGTGGTGATACAAGGCGAACACTCGCTAAAAAGTATGAAACCCCGCAAATATGAGTAGTTAGACTTTTCTATCTAGTTCGAGGGGGACGTTGTGTTCAACTAACATGTTGTTATCTTTTCTAACTCTTTAGTAACGTTTTATCTATTCCTCTACTTCAATTTGTTGATTTGTTATGCTTGTAAACCCGTCTTTGAGTTTATGTGATTATTGCATTCACTTTGGCCAATTGAATCAATTAATCTTTAAATTCAAGTTACTTGTTAGGATTGGAACTTTTGATCCGTAATTATCACTAGATTCCAATCCAGAGTAGCAAATGAATATCGTGCATATTTATTAACAAATCAACTTAGATGCATTAATTCGAGCTTGTGAAATTATTCATCTAATTCAACTCATTCTTCTCGCTCATTTCATACTAGCTTTGCATTAAATCCAAGAGTTTGTTTAGGGTTATCCAATAGATGTTAAGTTAAAGCGTACTTTTAACTTAATATACTTAAGGAAGAATTGTTAATCAGAGCGTCTCGGTTAATTGAGAGTTGATAAATTGAAGAAGGAATAGTAACACGTTGCATGGGAAAGATAAAAACGAGTTGTTGGCACAACCGAACCCGAGAACTAGATATTTATTTCAATTGTTTTATTTAATCTTATCTTTTGTCATTTGATTTTCATTCAACTTCACAAACCCCCCTTTCTATATTAATTGATAAAATCAACTAGATCAAGTACCGTTCCTCTTGGGTTCGACCCTTACTTACCACTACTACATTAATTTGTAGTTTTGAAACCGAGTAAGGAAATAAAAAAAATTAAACTTTGGTGCGCCGCGACAACACGCCCAGTTACGGTCGAAATCAACGCTCCAGGAGCAATCATATTTGTTTTTTCTTTTTTTTCATCTCTCTTCTTCTCTCTCTATTTTTCTTTTTAATGACAAAATCCTGGAAAATAATTCTTTTTCCTTTTTTTCATCTCTCTTCTTCTTCTCTCTATTTTTCTGTATTTTTCTTTTCAATGACAAAATCGTGGAAAATAAAAGCTATTTTTATTATTTTAAAATTTAAATAAATGTTAAGCTGCTCAATCGCACTCGAAACCTCAACTCCTTTCCAAAACTTTCCCTTATAAATCCCATTGCCTTTTACCTTGGGCAGAAATCGAATCACACTCCACGATAATCAGTCATGGGCTCCGGTATATTATCTCCCTATCTATGCCTCTCTGTGTACATGTCTAGCGATTTGTAGTCCGTATTTTGTTCAAGTTTTCCAAATGATTATTTTGATAAATTGTATATGTAAGTACAGATGCAGATATGGAGGACTATGGCTTCGAGTATTCGGACGAGGAGCCCGAGGAACAGGACGTCGATATTGAGAATCAGTATTACAACTCCAAAGGTTTCCATTGATTTTACCCACATTGATTGTTTAGAACAAATAATTTTCTGGGATTTTGTTTTGTTACTGATTTTACTTGTATTTCTTCGCTCTTGTTATTATAATATAAACTTCACATTTTGAGTTCGATAAACCCTTGGCCTCTTAGTTCTTGGAGCTTGTATGGGTGCGTCTCAGTGCGTCTAAAATCTATGACAAGAGGTATAATTAGGCGATGCAGTTAAATGATTTTGAGTAACTTTTAGTCACACTAAAAAGTCTTTTACGCTGTACTTTACCACATTAACAATTTTAGTGACACTGTAGAACTTGAGAAATTTTTGAGCCTTCGGGTGAAAGCATTTTGTAAAATGATCCTGTTGTGTTACCTAATGTTGTCTTTTGTAGCTTGAGTTAAACATATCTGATATGAACTTTTATTTGCAGGGTTAGTTGAAACAGATCCAGAAGCTGCGCTTGAGGGTTTTGCTGAAGTTGTGCGGATGGAACCTGACAAAGCTGAGTGGTGAGTTCTATCTTCGTGACTGAGTATTGCTAGTCAGCTAAGATTTGAATGCTTCTAATCGTTACTATTTAGTCGTCTTTCCAGAGAGTTTTCTTTAACGAAGAATTTATATAGATGTATGCACTCGTGTATGTGTATTGTGCACCTTAAACGCTGGAGGTCTCATATTTTGTAATTGTAAATTTCCTAGAGTTCAGTTGGTTGTTTGATGGTGAAAGTTGAATGGTTCATTGTGTTTTCTGAAGTTATTTTTCTTGATTTATGATTTTGTTTGTGCTCTTGTTGCTTTTGCTGGGTACTTTAATGATTCTTAAAATAAACAGACCCCGAACATTGTTTGGGAAGATGCATAATTTGAGAAGTGTAAGATATTTCTCTAAATTATGGATAACTAAGTTTTTCTCGTTAAGCACTTCAGGACAATTATCGTAGAAATGAAGTCACAAATGTCGAGCAATCATATTTTTATTATTTATTATTTTTTCAAATCACATAATGGTATGATAGATTGCATTGTTTATAATTTAACGTGATGTAGTATATTATCAAAATGAATGAGCATGCATGGTAGAATATACGGAAAAGTATGCAAGCACAATTTACCGCGTTTCTTGTATTAAGTTTGCACCATATGCATATTTTGAAATTTGATGTGTTCAGGTGTGTAGATTGCAGCTGCTACAACATAGCGTTTTCCATTATGGCATTTATTGATTTATTCTTTTCACGACAAAAAGGATTAGATTCTAGAAATTCTCCCCTTTAAGAACCATGAAATGTATATCCACGCCTATGTGCTCTAACCTTTTTTTAATCTGAAATGCTGGTTACAAAGAAATTCTCTCTCCCCAAATGCTAAAGATAATAGTGCCATCTATATTGCTGTGATGTTCAAAATTGGCCTTGCTTTCTGCTGTAAATTGTGTGGTATGCTCAGCTTTGTAAGGTTGTTTTTGTCATTTCATTTGAGTTTCTCTGCATTTCGATATCATTGTAATTAATGAATTTCTGAGTAGTGTTGGCAAGATTGAACACTTACTCTTTTATTCCTTTTTGTTCAGGGGATTTAAAGCTTTAAAACAAACTGTTAAACTCTACTATAAGCTTGGGAAGTATAAAGAAATGATGGATGCTTATAGAGATATGTTAACCTACATCAAATCAGCCGTGACTAGAAATTACAGTGAGAAGTGCATCAACAATATAATGGATTTCATTTCTGGATCAGCCGGTCAGAACTTTAGCCTCTTGAAAGAGTTTTATCAGACCACCCTAAAGGCTCTTGAAGAGGCAAAGAATGAGGTTAGAAATTTATCATAAACTGCAAGTAAATGTGAATGTCTTTTTCTTCTCAAATGACCTGAGTTTTGACTGGCCATTCTTTGCAGAGGCTCTGGTTCAAAACTAATCTGAAGCTTTGCAAGATATGGTTTGATATGGGTGAATATGGAAGGATGAGTAAGGTTGTTTTTCTTTGGAAAAAAACCTCACCAATTTTATCTGCAGAAAATAATGAATATAACCTAGTGTGTTTGAATAGATTCTGAAAGAGCTTCACAAATCTTGTCAAAAAGAAGATGGTACTGATGATCAGAAGAAAGGGACACAACTGCTGGAAGTATATGCAATTGAAATTCAAATGTACACGGAGACTAAAAACAACAAAAAACTCAAGGTATATTAGTTTTGTTCTTGTTGCCTGTTGGTTCACTGAAGTAGCATGACATCATATTTAAGCGTGTAGACTCGTTTAAGCTGCGAGCATGTACTTACATATTCATCACTGTTTTCCAGGCCTAGTATATTTTCAGTTCTAGTGTCAGGTTTTGTTATGTAATCTAGTGTGCTAACAACATAAATATCTGTGTATCTAATTAGGGATCGCTAATGTTTATTGTACTGTTGATAACAAACTTTCTCCTTAATTGCTATTTCAATCTCAGCTAGAGGCTATTGATGTCTCAGGAAATAATAACCACTGAACAGTAAAAGATATTTGGAATTATGTCTAGGATGAGCATGTCTAAGATATATAAGCATACCTTGCCATAGGGGAATGAATTAAGTAAGGTATCCTGTCTGTTTATGATGTCGGATAGCATGAGCAGATTATAAGATAATAAACTTGAGAAAATATCTATTCATAAACTTTGGTTAATCCATATCATAAGAGAAGTTACCGTCTGTATGAAATTATGTACCTTTAGAGTTTTAGCCTCCACTTGTCTTTCATTAAATTCTCAATCTAGTTCTACCTTTTTTACTTGTTCAAAGGGAAATGTTAATCTCACCACACATTCAAAACCGATGTTCATAATTATCCATGCATTTCGTCGTCTGCATCACTATTCTCATACATTAAGTCACTTAGCTACTTTTGAGGTCACCCGAACATGCCCATAGTTCATGTAACTGCACTTGTTTGCTCTAAGAAGTAAGGTATAATCAGGTTGATCTGTTGGGAGTGATAGTCCTGTATTAATCCTTAACTTAAAGGTTGAAGTTTTATTAAATTTACTCATTAAATTCTCACTGATATATTTAAAAAAAAAATGAAAAAATGAAAAAAGAAAGGTAGTCAAGCAGAAAAAGTGACATGATTTGAGGTTGTTGAATGGACTGGAAAAAGTGGGATATAATCTCCGGCATATATGTAAATAAGATACCTGAAACGGTGTAGGAATAATAAGCACTAAATAGGTTTTAAAAAAGGTGATGGAAGTTGAAGAGACTTTAGAATCTCCTTTTGCCTCTTGTTCAGTCAAAACCACTTTATATTCACATATTTTGTGGACCCCCAACCGAGGACTTCTATTCAAGGTCATATTGCTGGGTGAGATTTGAATGGTCATATTGGGAGATGTGCCTTGGAACATGATAGATTACATGAAATGAGGCTTCAAGATTAAACGAAAAATATTTACACTATCTGGAGGTGATGGCTTTTGGATTTTGAAGAGATGCTCTTCAAATTGTGACTCCCTAAAGTATAAAGAGATGATCTTCAAAGTGTGACTCCCTAAATAGCGACTACAAGTGGGCGGAGGGGCCTCCTAAAGTCCATGACAAATTGGCAAATACCAAAAACCCTGTGACTTTGTTAACTTAGTCAATCTTTCTTGGTCATATTGGTCCTGTGACATCCCTTAGATGTGCCTTACGAGCCATTTAAGAAAAATAGGAAAACTACAATTTGATGATTCGAGCTGGGACTAGTGTTTAAGTTTAGGTTTATTACCATCAAGCTAAAGTCGTTTTTTTGCATTATTAAGGACACCTAGCACATGAGAGAATGACGTACTTAGAAATAAATTAGAGCATAATTTTCCCTCTATTTTACTGTGATGAGTAGCAAATATTTATGCTTGCTTATACATGTTTTCTTTAAGATTAAGTTCACTATCTTGTATTAAATACTTCCATACCAAATTATGGATTACATGTTTTTAACTTCTATTTGATATATTATAATTTACCATACATCTGCTATTGCATAAATATTAGCTTATTTCTAAAGGATTTTAATCCATAAATAAGAATGAATACTTCAATTATAATTTCTCATATGTTGTTAACATTAATGTATACTATATGTCATGTTAAACATTCATCTTTGAAATTTTACATTCAAAATTATATTTATAGTAAGGGTTTGTTTTTCTTTTCTCTTTTTCCTTTTTTTGATAGAAATGTTCATGCACATTTTCTACTACTCATTTCATAGGAGCAACATTACCCACTTTTTAATCACTAATTTATACATTTGTAAATAAAAATGTTCAACACTTCTGAAACATGCCCTAAGAATGCTAGCTAGTTATATTTTCATTATTTATTATGACTCAAGGTCAACTTGAATTCACGACTACTAGTTGAAATTGAACTAGTGACTCAATGCTCCATCCTCTTATTTGGGTCAATGGTTAAGTGCTAATAAGTTGCCGGATATAATTACCCCCAGGGCGGGGTGGTTTGAGCAGATTGTTATCTGAAGATTGTTAAGTTAAGCTCGACTTTGCAACATAAGTTGGTGGTGTTCAATGTCAATTCTTTGATCATTAAGAAATATAGAAAATAAAAATGACTATGATGTTCAGTTCCATGAATGATAGATTCATGGAAAACAAGTAATCTTCGAGGATGATTTTGGAATGAATGAAAGTTGGGTAAATAACTGGATATCTCAAACTAACATGAAATGATATAAAAAACCAAATAAATAGGTATGAGACTGGAGGTCAAGGGTGGAAGTGCCGCAATTAAGGAACTTGGCAATGTAATGGTAAGGTTCAGAATTCAATTAAAAGTTAGGAGCTTATTTGGGCTTGCTATTTGGTGTTAAGATTTGCATTTTTTATTTTTTTGGGATAATGTGAAAGACACACTTGATCAATAGAGATTGAAGAGAGAGTGAAGGGTGCATTGAGAGTCTCGAGTAAAAGGCCACGAGAAGTCGTATAATTATGTTTGAACCGAGGATTGGAGAAAGTTTCTTACTGGATGTCTCAACGAAAGGACAACATAATTAGAGATCTAATGTTGTTCAGCAAAATTATAAAACGAAAAGTTTTGTTTATAATGATGAGCTATAGATAAATGAAGTAATTATTTTGACAAATTGTTTGATAGTTTCTAAGGAGAAATTATCATCACAATCTAGAAAGGGAAGATTATAGGTAACCAATCTGTATCTGTAATATTAAAAGAGAGAGATTCCTGATTTAATGAATACAAAGTTATTATGGTTGTGGATGATGCTATGAGAGTGTTTGAGGGGTTGAAGATTGAGCACCGATTCAGGTACTTCTGGCTTTGTGCAACACAAAATATACTATGCCAATGAGTTACAGATATTGATGGAAAAGTACTAAAGTGAAACAATATTTGTATTTGAATTAGAATAATACGTTTCACTGTTTGGTGGGACTCAAAAGAAGGAATATTGTCGGGTCCCAGGGGTGGAGGTGGGGTGGGGTGGGGGTGTTTAGTGTTCTGGTGGAACTTGAGAGCAAAGGAGTATTGGTTAATATAATTAAGGACATGTCTGATAGAGCTCTTGAGAGTGTAAGGCGGATGTGGTAGTTGAGAGCGTTATATGGCTTTATTGCATAGGATTGCATCAATTATCACCCATAACATCTTTTTGTGATAGAGACAAAATAAAATGGAGTTTTCCTTGTTGCTTCTTATTTGGTCTAAAAGATTTATCAATTGACTTTTTTTTCCCTATAACATGTTTAGTTGGCTTTTTTAACTTATCAGACTTGAGGATCTAGTTGGGAATGTATGCTCCTAAATAAATAGAGGATGCCGGAAGAATAGCCAATCATCAAATTCACTTGGCTCCTCTCTAGAACACGTGCTCCTAACGTTCTTCACACGAGTTATGGAAGAGAGAAAACTCTGCTCAACTCTGCTCTATGTAATGAATTTACTAGTATTTACAAAATATATATTATTTTAAGTGGTAAACAGTAACTTGGTATTTGAGATGGATGGTAATAAAGTAGATTAAGTTACATTATTAATAAACCGTGTTAGGTATTTTTTTAATAAATATTTTGAACTTTGGCGTTCTTGTTGATGTAAGTTGAATAAATGTAACTTTATTGAGAAAATGGTAATTGATATGGAAACTACTCGTTCACTTTGTTATTTATTTACTTGTCATAAATTTATAAATGACATTTTGAGTTTTCCACATGTCAACTCAAGAATTTTGTATAATAGGATAGTTATAAAATGAACTGCATGTGCCGAACAAAAATGCAAGAACATGCAAAACATGTTTCAACTGTAAGGAGTTTCGTGGTTAGCTTTGAACCCTCCTGGTGTCTCTCTTTTTAGTTGTATTGATCAATTATAAGCCAACATCAACAAATTTATTTATCCATAGATCTGTTTCAATAACTTCTTATTGTCATTGGGTTAGAAACATAAGTTATTTTTCTTAAAGTAAATATCCTATTAACATTAAAATAAACGACTACTTTAATGTTTATTTTGATTATCCGGGAAGTTATAGGGGTATTTATTTTAATCTGTTTACAGTTTATGAATATTCATCGTTTTGATTATTTTAACACGTATAACCTATTTCCGTTATGGAAATATTTTTATTGAGATATAATGTTAGTGTTTCGGGAAAGTATAAAGCTTGACTAAGTAGCAATGTCTGGCTTTGAGCTTTTAGGAGATTAAGCTAGTACAAGCATAGCTTGCGTGAAGTACAAATGTAAAAAAGCGTAAAGCGACAAAGTCAAGCTTCTTGGGAACAGATTATTTTGTAACCATAGTGTTTTGAAAAACCTGTGTTAGATGGATTGTTGAGGAAATGGCAAGGGGAAAAAGAAAATGACAAACTAAGAACATCTATTTTTAGTCCCAGTTAAAACAGTTGAGTCGGTTTCATGCATGTTTGATGCATAAGATTTCAAAAAAAAAAAAAAAAAGGTATCAGTGAGCATGTTACTTAAGTTGTGTGCAATGAATATGAGAACCTTATATTGGAATTTTGAGTTATTGTATAATTAAATAAAAGTCATTTGACAGCTCATTTAAATAAAAACTATTTGTATGAATATGCTGCTAATTAAGATTATTGTTAATTTATTGCTCAATTGAAAGAAAGAAAAAGTAATAGTTGGCAATCAAAAGTTTTCCCATCTATCCACATTTTTTATATAGCAGTTATACTAGTGAATTGGCATTCAGTGTATAGCAGTAGGTATTGCATCAATATGGTAAAAACCTCAAGACTGAAGACTATCAAAGAGATTTTGTAATGAACGTGATGCTTAGTTTTGGTATTTCTTTGTTGCAATAGTATGAACACCATCTTTGTTACAATAGTGTGAACACCATCTTTGTTGCAATAGTGTGAACACCACTTGTTTTTTCTTTACTTCCATAAAATGTAACCTTTGTTATCTTTATTTTGCTTGCATTTTGCCTTTATTATATCTTTTTCTTGCCGCCATTTTTCTTAGCGGAGAAGAGGCATGACACACGGGTAGTTTCTAGGATAGTTTGGACAAAGAAAAGGTGGAAATTCAAGAGTTCTTCTTTCCCTTGGGGGGAAACATTGAACTTTCAAACAGATTGCCCACCTAATAAGATCGTTGAATGGTGAATTTCTTGCAGGAATTATATCAAAGAGCATTGTCTATCAAGTCAGCCATTCCTCATCCTCGAATTATGGGAATTATTCGCGAGTGTGGCGGAAAAATGCATATGGCAGAGCGACAATGGGCAGAGGCAGCTACTGATTTCTTTGAAGCTTTCAAGAACTATGATGAAGCTGGGAACCACAGGCGTATTCAGTGTTTAAAGTATGTCCTAAACAGCCCCCTGGAATCTGGAATACTTTCAACTTATTACCAAGGCATAAAAACCCTTCTTGGTTCATTGCTCTTATTCCCATATCATGCACGACAAGTATCCGTGATGAAACAATTGAAAGATCAACTCTGACCTTTGCAATTGATGAAGTTACGAATGTCTTGCATGAGTAATTATTTTAGGCAAGTTCCAGCTGTTGTTTCCATCTATACAAAACAGTTGCTAGCCTTTAAGCTCCAGCAGCTTGGACTTTATTGTTTTAAAGTTCAACAACTAGGTTCCCAGTTAACAGTTTCTGTCTATTTGAACTTTAAGATTTCACATGACGTTACTAAATTTCTGAAGGTGAAATGGTAATTACTGATTTAATGAAACTACAAATAAAAGAGGAGAAAGTATTAGGAAATAACAAAATTACAGAAAAACCCCGTCACAGTCCAAAAGTTGCTGTCCAAAAATTTATTTATATGGATGCATTTTTACATTTGAAGAATCTTATAACAAGTCTATGAGGGAACCTGCAAAAGTTTGTTGTTTTAGGCAGGTGTGAGATGAATACAAGATGATGTGGTGTGACTTCTGTTTTCATCCTCAAATTTAATGGAAAAATATCCTTGCTTGTCATATTGTTATAGTTCTAAAGTCTAAAGATATGTTTGCAGATGTCTTGGTAAGGAAATGGAGTGTATTATTCTCGACAATAATTTTTTAATTGTGCTGTTTGCCTGGAATTCCACTTGAAATCTGACCCTTTATCTTCTCTTGTTGATGATTCCCTCCCTCTCAGGTATTTGGTTCTGGCTAATATGCTGATGGAGTCTGAGGTCAACCCCTTTGATGGTCAGGAGGCTAAGCCGTAAGTTTGATGTGTTTTAGCAACTTATTATGTGCCCCCCGCATAGAATATTTTATCACTCATCTCACCTTTTTTTAATTGTAGATATAAAAATGACCCTGAGATATTGGCCATGACAAACCTAATAGCAGCATATCAACGCAATGAGATTTTAGAGTTCGAGAAAATTCTAAAGGTACAACTCTTGGATGCTAATATTATGATGTCATCTGTTGGAATGCTACTAGTCTATCTTCTTGTTGCTGTTCTGAAACTAGTCACTGGTGGGAATTTCAGAGTAACAGGAGGACTATAATGGATGATCCATTTATCCGAAATTACATTGAAGATCTTCTGAAGAATGTGAGAACACAGGTGTTGCTTAAGCTCATTAAGCCTTATACAAGAATTCGACTCCCCTTCATATCAAAGGTGATGACCGGTTTTAATGTACTTCCTTTATTTTTCAAGGAGTTATTTTATTTTTTCTCCTACATGGTTTGGTTTGTTCTTTTTGTCTACATTTTTCTCGAGGGTGCATACAATGGGGTAAGGTGGGGTGGGTTTGTAGGATTCTACTCCAGCTTCCATGTCAGAGCATGGTACTTGAGTTTTTGAACATGCCCAGATCATTGAGTCATATCCGTTGGCAAATCAACGTTTTATCACCATGCTTAATGCTATTCATAGCAGTAATTTTGGATCATTGGTACTTGATTTGCGATTTTAAATTTCACAATTAAGTTGACAATCAAAATTGCAAATCAATTAAACATCTAAATGCACCACATATCCGCTTTCTTATGGACAAGCCTCCATGATGAATAGCATCATTTGTCAAATTGATAAACATATTCATCATTTCTGTCACAATTGATAAACAATAGGTTGTCTTTAGAAGTTATGAAGCTGACTCGTTTGTGCACCATCCATGATTTATCATTAAAATAGACAGAGATACAATCAGTGAGGGCTGCAGCAGATGGTTTATGCAAATCTCTAACACTTATCACCTGCAGGAACTGAATGTGCCAGAAAAAGATGTTGAGGAGCTTTTAGTATCTCTTATCTTGGACAATCGTATTCACGGGCACATTGACCAAGTGAACCGGCTTTTGAACGTGGGTGACAGGTTGACTACTCAACTTCTTCCTTCCACTTTTTATCTTGATAAATTTTATCCTTGTTTCCCCGAGGACAGCTCTCTCGTTTTTGCCTTTCAAATTCCAATATATTTTTATCTCGTGCAGGTCAAAGGGAATGAAGAAATACAGTGCAATTGACAAATGGAACACACAGCTTAGGTCTCTCTATCAAACAATTGGGAACCGAGTATCCTGAGATAGCAGTGACGTGGATATGGAGTGAACCAAATGGTCCTCTATGGGAACTTGGATTTTGTTGTCATTTACAAATGAAGCATTTCGTCCTGTTACGGTAAAATGTCTGCAAGGTGGTTTTCAACTGTTGCTTTTTGGCATGGAGGGGTAAAGATTTAGGACATCATGAGCTTTTAAATATTATTTTACGCAAAACCACATGGAAGCATTCGGTTACTAATGGTTCTAATTCTTTTGTTTCCTAAAGCATTTCTTCGTTTTTAGTATTTTGCAAGCACGGTGCATCTGTTTCTATTCGAAAAACCTGAGTATTCACTCGGGGGTTCGAATGTGAATTACAGAATTAACATAATTCTGCCGTTATATTATTTGGTTGGAAGAAAAGATGCCCACAGATTGGTTATCAACATGAATAATAGGAGTCTAGATTTGTTGTTTCTGTTTCATGTCTTCTTAGCTGGTTTTGTAATTAAAATAACTCACATTCATGCATTTTATAACACATGAATTAGTGATGTGAATTATTTTAATTGAAGGGGACAGATTAGGAGATGTGAAATGGGACATCAGATTTACTCCAGCTATACTTAAGCATGTTATGTGAGAAAATGAATCTGTTTTACCGAAACTCTGCCTAACACTATTATTGGTTAACGTTTTTGTGCTTTATTTATTAAGTCGCAAAAACTGTTTTGTTCGTGACAATTTCTGTCTGTCAATCACATTTTTAGTTATGTAGGTCGAAATCACTAATCTTGTGCGTGTTTTTTTTCTAAAGTTTATGTTAAGTTATCCAATTCTATGTGGCTCTAATTGATATGTTTATTTAGTTTTATTAGTATTAGAGCATCTCCAATGTAATAATGTCTAACATGCTTATGTCACAAATGACATTAACATTAGAACAAAAAATCTCTCCAATACATACATACTAATGTTCAATATGTAGCAAATTATTATTTGAGTTTTAAATAAATGAAGAGAGAGAAATAAAGTGATTGGATATCAAATTTTAAAATAACAATAGACATTGTCAAGTACAATGTCGAGAGTAGACATGGTACTTGACAATGTCTAGCAATTATGTGCCACATTCCAAATTCATGGATGTGTTGTCTTCCCAATAGACATTCCGCCAAACATCTTCACAGTTACCCATTTTTACAAGCCTAAATTATTGTCATGCACAAATATCTGTAAATTCCTTTACCACTTTCAAGCACAACCAATCCATTACATATTTAAAGAGTACCTCACGCCCTTTAGATACTTCTATAAAAAGCGTGGATTGCTTCCACGTTTTCAGGGCTTGTGTTTTTTTAAACCAGAATTAAAGTAGGTTATTGAAGAAAAATACCCCAAATGTGGAATTACGAGTTCTCAAGTGAAACAGCATCAATGAATTTTCAAGAATCACGCACAAGGAAGATGAAAAGGAAATTTGAATTGAAGCCTTAAACACTAAAATATATAATTGAATACCCTACACTCTATAGTAGTCCACATCATAACGTGCCGTTCGTGGCACTGATATAGACTGTCCACGTCAATGCACGTTACTTGTGGGCACTATAAAATACCCACAAGTGAGCATCAAATTATTAGCGGATATACATAATACATGTGTATCTTTTAACCCTTAAGATCATAAAATATGTGTCGTTAACACTAGGTAATGGATCCATTACAAGTATTTGGTCTCTCACGTAATCAAATGATTCGTTAACCCCATAAGCAATTACGTCAATTTATTTGCGGTCATCTCGGTACAAGACCACAAGTACTTGATGGAATATTCATTAAACAAGCAATATCCATCCCAGTCGTGCTTCCCAGTGTAATGCTGCCAATCTCTCTTTATAATTGATATAAGAGAGGAACTATTACGCTCTCCAAATCTTTCCTCAGTCTCCTCCTTTAAATCCTTAGCAAAATAAGCACATTGAAATGCATCTACAATTTCCTTGGAGATTAAATTCAAGATCCAAGATATTACCATACAATTTACTCGTTTCCATTGATCGGAATTAGAGGAATTCTCTCTAGGGATGAACCTTAGCTCAACCTTTGCTCCTAGAGCTATTTTCATGGACCCATTCGAGCTCAAGTAATTATTTATGCGTGACATGGGAGGTGGTGATCCTTGAGGGAATAGTGTATCTCCGTTATAGTCGTGCCCGAGCTTCCTCCTCATTGTTTCCTCTTGTAGTTTGATCTGCTAAATCACCGTCCGGTTTTCAATCATTGGCTAAAGCATTTAAGCAACAGGTCCTTTTGATCTCACTACTCTGATGCTATGATCAACTTCAAAATTTGGAACAGCGGTTACATTTTCACATCATTTGTTTGTCAACCTGTTTGTCATTTCGTTTGTTAAAGTAGCATTATTTTTCTGAAAACAAAACTAATTAAGTAAAGATGACTAATTTCCTATTATAAAAATTAAAATAGAAAAATGATCCTTAACCCCATAGGGATATAGGTTAGGGCACGTTGATAATGTAGCATTGCAATGCCACGTCATCTCAGTTCATGACATAGCAATGCCACATCATCACCTAAAATGATGTGACAATATCACATTATTATTAAGGAGCATTGGTTGTAGGATATGTTCAGCTTTGTGCTACAATCATTAAAAGTGGCCTTCAAAGTTGAAGGGAAAAAGAATTAACAATCACAGATGCTAAACTCAGCAATCCTCCATTGATACAGAGGGGGTGCTTCTCTTAGTATTTTAATGGAGATTATTCTTCCAGGGGAACTACTCACTGTGGCATTATGACCCAGCAATGAATGAAACTATTAAAGTAGAGGTTGGACAAATTGGTTGTACGAATTTGTTGTACGTTGGATTATTCAATATTAAAAATAATGAATATTCGAATACTCAAGAAAACAGTTAATGAACCCAAAAAAAAAAATCACTTATAAAAAGAAAGTGTTCAACTTTTCAATGATGAAAACAAATATGATCCTCTAAATGACATGCATCGCACGTTGAATAGAACTAGTCAATAAAAATGTATTGAAAATTGCGGGTCATACAAATTCGTTATGCATCGCACGTGTTTTTCTTAAGCACAACCAATATTAGCATGGGTGTGGCTAAATACACCCAACTTTTCTCTCAACACACCCACGTTAAAATCCGGTGAAAAGTAACACATGTCAAATATCAAATATACCCTTCTGCTAAATACACCGAAATAATATTTGGGCAAATAGACACAGGAATATTCGACCGAAGTTAGCCGAACCCCATGAGTGGGGTCGGCTAGCATTGGCCGAACCCCATTAATGGGGTTCGGCCAATGTTGGGCAAATTTTTATTTTATTTTATTTTTATGTTTAATAATTTATTAGTACTCATATTAATAATTTGTTTATATTAAAAAATATATTAATTATTTATTTATGGTAATAATTATGTATATTTAATAATAATGATTATTTAAAATAATTATTTATGCATATTAATAAATTTTATATTTATACTTATTATAATAATAATAATTATAATCTTAACTCTAAAAATTATTATAATTAATATTGATTTAATAAACTCATTTTCATATAAATTTTTTGTTCACAACCAACTATATAGGAGTCTCTAAAAAATTATTTATAATTTTCATATAATTTGGTGCACAACCAACTATGGAGAAGATGAATTGAATTCTAGTGGACATTGAAGTTGTTTGCCACAACTAGCTTTTACTTTTGGCTTGCTTTAGATTACGATATATATACTTTTTCCCCAAGCATACTCCTTGTAGGAACTCAAAAACTATAATAACTATATAGAAGTTCTCCTATTATATTAATTTGATAGAGTACTACATCGAACATCGGTTGTAGTATTTGCCACTCTTCAATATTTGCACATGTTTTGCTGTTTATGCTTGTATATGAAAGATTGTTTTCCAATTTATCAAGGTTTATTTTCCATTGCAAAGCTATCTATTGTATGGTATAATATACCCGTGCAACATTGCAACACACACAATTAGGAACAATCGAAGAAACTAATGAAAGCAAATTATAATAATACTGCAATACGAAATAATAGCCAATTAATTACATAACTAAGAATTGAACAAAAAAATTATATGAAAATGAGTTTATTAAATTAATATTAATTATAATAATTTTTAGAGTTACCATTATAATTTTTATTATTATAATAAGTATAAATATAAAATTTATTAATATGCATAAATAATTATTATAAATAATCATTATTATTAAATATACATAATTATTACCATAAATAAATAATTAATATATTTTTTAACATAAACAAATTATTAATATGAGTACTAATAAATTATTAAATATAAAAAAAAAATTCCCAACATTGGCCGACCCCCACTCATGGGGGTCGGCAGACGTTGGTCGAACACCACGTTGTGGTCTTCGGCCAACTTCGGTCGAATATTCCTCTTCCCAAATATTATTTTTTGGTGTATTTAACAGTAAGGGTATATTTGATATTTGACCTCTGTCACTTTTCATCGAATTTTAACGTGGGTGTATTGAGAGAAAAGTGGGGTGTATTTAGCCGCACCCAACATGAGTAGAGCATATTCGTCAAATCATAAAATAGCGGTTTGTTTATTGAAAAGCTGTAACGGGGCAAACAATTGAAAGTTTGAAACAGCACCAACGATTTCAAGAATCACGCGGAATAGAATATATAGATGAAAAGGAATTTCAATAGAAAAATAACTCAAATGCTAAAGTCTAAACAATACTCAAAGTAAATAGGAGTCCGCTAAAGCCGTCCCCACATAAATGAACTTTTGGCAATTCAAACACCCAAGGCAATCCCACATCGGTATTTAAGCTTCCAAATAACTAAAACAAATAGCAGAACAGCGAGTCCTCTGGTCACGACCTTACTTGAACAGGATCTGTTCTATAGGCTCGTACTTCTGTATCCTTGAGTTCTAAGGAGACAGGTAACCAAGTTTGGTTGATGAGATGTGCCCGCCTAACTAGAGCGTGATTAACAGCACCATGGCCGCTACCTATGGGCTCATGAGAGCAGTAGAGGATCGTTCTCATTTGGGTTCCCTCAGATGAGATGGTTAGGTGGCTATCTGACAGACTAATCATTAATTTTTTCTTTCATTGGTTGAATAAGGTCACTTTTTTTTCTTTCCTTCTTGAATCAGGTCATTTTTTTCCCGTTCCTTTTCAATTGAAGTCCTTTGAGTTGACAGCACCATGGCTCCAGCTTTGAAGTCATGAGAGCAGTAGATGATTGTTCTCACCTGGGTTCACCCGGTTGAGATGCTCAGGCGGTTATTTGACACACTAACCATCAATTTTTTGTTTCTTTTTCGACTCAGGTCTTTTTTTTTTACCTTTCCTTTTCGACTAAAGTCGTTTGACTAGTAAATTTTGTCATTCTGGAGCTAAGAAAAGCTTGAGAATGATGATGGTCCTGATGGAGGATGTGGTGACAACCGTGATTTTTAGGCCTTGTTCTTTTCCATACAAAGTTATATGCAGACAATTTCGTATAACTGCACACACATTTTCATCCACATACACATTTTCAACTACACATATATTTTTCAATACAATATTAACCACTTATTTTACACAGAATTGAGTGCATATCAACTTTATCACCAATCAAACGTACCCTTATATACTTTGAAATTAAGGGCTAGTGGGCTACCGTTGAGTACAAGTGTATTATTGAGGTGTTTGATCATTAATTTTTCAGTGGCTTTGATTTTAAGAAAATAAAGAAAAAGGAGAGACAAGTTCATGACATTATCCATTATTCCATTTGGTGGCTTAGAAACTCTCCACTATTTACATGGTTCATGAATGATACATTTCTAGTTTTGGAACTTTAAACAAAGTTCCAACCCTGAGGTGGAGTGGGGGCTGGTAAGTAGACCATGTCGCCACATGACAATAAATGACAGCCATCACGTCAAACGCTGGGAATGTATCATTTTTGTTTCATGATTTTTGTCAAAATGATATAATATGGTAATTCTGTTATAGACAACGAAACATAAATATTGCAAATAAAACAATAATTTTGGGACATTTGAAATTAATTACTTGACATTGTGATGTGTTGTTTCTTAGTTGGATGATGAAAATGTTTGTTCAAACTCGTTGCTAGGTGCCATCACGTATGAAGCTTATTGTCGCAGCCTCCCACACTCTACATTCTACAACAACAAAACGGGGCATTACCAAGCTCCCACCAAAGCAGAGTGTTTGTTCGAGGTAAACACACTTGAACACAAAGTTTGCAAGACAAAGGAGGAGAACACTGCAGCTCGAGATTACCTATTGGCTTTTATTTTGGGACGTCCACACTTGTGTCCCAATAAATTTTTATTAATTTTTTAGATTGAATAGTGGTGAACATTGTGAGATGTGTATATATAATAATTAATGATTTGAACTTTACGATTAATACTGAAGTTTGATTTTGATTGAAAGATAGAAAAAACAATTAAAACAAACACAGTCGGACTTTTAAACTAGTCATGAGTTGCCTTGTTAAAAGGCAAATTGGGGTAATCCCAGGCGAATGCCCTTTATCCCTTTAAGTAAATTATTATATTTTTAATGTAAAAAATTTCAGAATGGACGACTGTCCCATTCAAAAATTCCAAGTTAAATTTCTCCAAAGGGCATTTTCGATAGAGGTAGCATCTTGCTTATTTTGATTATCTTTTACACTTGAGGTGAAAATTGATTTTTCCTAGGGGGAATGTGATGATATTTGGTGAAATTTACACTTAACAAATCATTTCTTATTCTCCGTGTTGTGTTGTTGCATCATGGACTCATGGTTTTTAATATTGCCAAGAAAATTTTATCAAACTCTGTCAGCTCACGCTATGTAAATAAATATACCTCTATGACCAAGCAAATGTATTTTTTCATGCATCACATCACGTCGAAAATCAACCACCACTGCACTTTCACATCATTTGCTTTTCAACGGGTTTGTACTGTTGAACTAATGAAGTGAAGACGAGTACCTATCACACCTTTATACAAAAAACTCGATGTTCTGAGCCACCATCTTAAGTGACCTTCAATGTTGAAGAACTGTGAACCTAGCTCATACATTGCAAGTTCCCGGTTCCCGGGAGAGACATTCTCCTAGTGTAGTGGAGATACACTGTCGATTCTAGCCATGCTTAGTAATAAATGGAGAATATTCTTTTGGGGAAACTGCTCGCTGCGGTATTGTTGCGCAGTAATGAACTAAAGGAGAACAATAGGTAAATCCAAATCCAAATCATATCAATGCAAGCACCACAAAATGCGAAAGAGGCAAATGCATGATCAAGGAGACGAGAGAACGAAAAAAAGTCTGCAGAATTTAGTCTTTGAACAAACATTATAGTCATTCAAATTTTCTAGGGGTCACAATACCAAAATGTTTGAAGGATATCGTTGAAGACATGAACAACTGGAGTCCTAAAACGATCGACATAGCCAACAAGCAAGTACTGAATAACAGCACTCAGAACAGTGCAAAAAATAGAAACAGGCAAGGACTTAAAAAAGCTAACAATGGTAAAAGGACACATCCTAAAAAGAAGCGAAAATCTCATCAAATTGACCTGCATTGCCTTCTTGTTTATCTTCATTTCATCTACAGGTTTAACTCTTTATTTGGCCATCATAACCTTGACGAACTCCTCGTAGTTGATCTGTCCATCACCATCCACATCTGCCTCTCTGATCATCTCGTCCACCTCCTCGTCTGTAAGCTTCTCACCGAGATTTGTCATAACATGGCGGAGTTCAGCCGCAGAAATGAAACCATTTTGGTCCTTGTCAAAAACCCGGAATGCTTCCTTCAGCTCTTCCTCAGAGTCAGTGTCCTTCATCTTGCGGGCCATCAAGTTGAGGAACTCTGGGAAGTCAATTGTGCCATTTCCATCAGCATCAACCTCATTGATCATGTCTTGCAGCTCAGCCTCAGTTGGGTTCTGTCCCAACGAGCGCATCACTGTCCCAAGCTCCTTTGTAGTGATGCAGCCTATGGAAGTGTATTTATACACAGTTAATCTTAACCGCTAAATTAAGAGATCTATATATAAAAATTCACTTTAAATAGCCAAAATTAACAATAGATTACCCATCAAGAAGCGCAGGTTATTAAATACTGTCTTATGCCCCGTTAGGCTACAACTTAAAAGTGTTTTAAACACTTTTTTCAACTTTTTTCTCTCTCCTAAATCAATCACATCCACAAATCTCAACCACTCAACTCCACTCATTCTCTCTCCTCTTTTACATTAAAAACCTTTAAAAACCATTATAATCTATTCCTTATCACCCCTTTACTTATGGAGATGAACGGGTGAGGAAACATTGGAGAAAGGTATAATTGATACCTAAATGTCTTTGGTTGCAAGTGAAGATTAATAGATGCAAAGAAGCCATCAATTGGAGTTAAAGTCGAAACTCAGTTAATGTGATATGCTGAAGAAGAATGGGGACTGCATTCGATCACATTGATATGTAATTAAACTTCAGTCTAATCCTTTACAGTCATGATATAAGGATCTACTGCTACAAATTCAGATTCAGTATATTTTGTGACCACCGAGTTTATATGACCTATATAAGGTTATCATTAACTCCTGAGTAATTTAATATAATCTAATGCGCGAAGTCCAGCAGAAAACTGGATTCGATTTTAGACATTAATGACCCATGGACTCAACAATCAATTAACGGCAGTTCCAAAGGAATGCAACTTGAATTATCCACGAGGTTATAAACATTTAGCAGAAATGGACATGATGAATTTATAACCATATGTACAACCTAAGTGCTCATCCGCAAATGTGGACCATGGATGAAAATCCATCAAAGAGTCAATAGTTTGATCATGGTGGCCATTAAATAATTACAATAAGTTCATTATCAATCAAACCCCACTGTAACACTCGAAAGTCAATATGATCAGAGAAACACAGAGGAAAGCAGAAATCAATACAAAATCTAAGTATTTGCAGAAATACGAATTACCACACTCGTCGGAAAATAATGTCTGATCTACATTTGAACACCAAGAAAAGACAGATCATAGAACTATAAACAAGAAGGAAAAAAAACTAATTCAAGAACCAGCAAACAGATCTGAAAAATTTTGGATGAAAACAAAAGGAATAACCCACAATTCCTGATATATACAGAGACATGCCTTAAGTGAAAACAGTAGGTTGTAGCAACAAATCATTTACTACATGAACACTTCCAGACATCTCAAAATCACAGCTAAAAATAAAAAGTTGCCAACAAATCACTTCAACGCATAAACACACAAAAAAGGCACATACATACCATCGCCATCCTTGTCAAACAGGGAGAAGGCTTCCTTAAATTCAGAGATCTGATCGTCGGTTAGCTGGTCCGCCATTTTTCTTTATGAATCTATACTGGTTATCCTTTTTCCCTAATTCAATGCAATTGCGATTTGCGAATGTATACGCCCCTGGGTGAGGGGTGGGGTAGGGCAAGGTGGGCTCGGTCAAATATTTTGCAGGGACCGAATCGTGTTGTTATATAAGTGCGGTCCTGATCCGATGCAATATATAGACACATATAAAACATATTATTATTATGATATTTATATGTGATCGGATGGATGTCATATGTCCTCTACCATTAAAGAAAATATGTGTCGTTGATCAGCCTATATGTGAATGCCGTAGCGTGCTCAATATGGATACTTGATTAAAATCATATATAAGTGTTTGGGATCGGATTAATGAAGATATTTTGATACCCTTTTTAATTAACTAATTTATCTCTTTGATTTTATAACAAACAACATGAAAATATACTAATATACAGCTTGATGCTTGTTTATGATAAATTCGACACACGATAGTTGGAATAATTTTTATGATAATATCAAGAAGATTAAATAAATTTTGGATGAATAAGGAACTCTTTGAAAAAAGCTTACTAACGGTTGGTAAAGTAATAAATTATATATATGTATTTTTAACAATTTTGCCACTTTTACCTTAAATTGAGATTTCTCAACCGATGTGATTGAGGTAGATCGGAAAATGGTATAGCAACTCAATTGTAAATTGAAAGACGGCTATTTTCTTTTTATGCTAATACATATTTATGATCGACTTACAATTTGTGAGTTATGTATGCCATTGGGTAAAGAGTTGAAATGTGTTTACAATGTAACGCCCTCTCTAGTACCTCATCCCATTTTATTGCCTACTATATACTTAACACGACACCCGTTGTATCATGTGGTGGGTCCATGTTCATTTTAAAATTACATTTGTATAAAGTCAGGACTAGAGTCTGTGTCACGCCTTCATAATATTACCAAATCCAGAAATCCGTTTATCAAAACACCACTGATTATAAGAAAACATTCCGGTAACTTACAACATTTAACATATACATAATATCTTGAGTAGTTTCAATACTAAATATAAAATATTTATACAGGGTCTTTAGCATCTTCCTTTTTCCCACAGGCACATCCTCACACATCAATTTCTGAAGGATTCTTCGTCACTTTCCACATTATTTCCTCATCATGCATCATTTAAGATACATAGAGGAGACATAATGAGTCATAAAGACTCAGTGGATATAGATGCAAATGCAATACATGTCAAATTCATCCTTTTGGCCCGGTTACGAATCATGTGTTTACAATGGAGCCAGCATATAACATTTCATATTTCACCGGGCCTCAATCTTCTTGCGGAATTTAGATATTCCGTGAGGCCTCCTTCCTGCATTTGTCGGGTTTAGATTCCCTGTTGGCCAACTTTTACCTTTACATACATGTAAATACACGATAAGCAACACCACATTCACATCTTTCTATGTTATGACTGTGCAAGCATCTACTTTCAAGCCTTGATATCATACAAAGATTCATAGCACATTTCCAAGGCTCGCAATCATGTAGGCATATTATTCTCATGAACCCTTCACATATATCATCAGATGATCATCTGCACATGTCATATAAACTAATATCTCAAGTCATCCAAGCAAACATCCAAACACATAAAAGTTGAACATTATAATCATATAATTGAAAACAAGTCACATATACACATATCCTTACCTTCTTGGGTAACTGTCACATCTATTATCCACCTGTAAATGATAGAAAAGCAAGCACAAGAACTATGGTCACTTCTTCTTTCTCTTCTTCTTCCTTCCCTCCCCTTTTTAGCACTAAAATGAAGAGAATTTGATGAATCTTGGTAGATAATGTGTCAAACCAAGTTTGGGAATGCCTAGAGGAGTTTAGAAATATTCTTGGGTGTGTTTTGGTGAGTTATGGACAAAATTTGGCATTTTAAACATCTTCAAATGGTTAGAAATGTTTAGAAAAATGTTCTGCCGATTAAGAATTACGGTAGTGACCTTTACCCTTATGGCTGTAAATTTCAATTTTAAGGTCGTAACAAAATAATTACGGCCGTATAAAAGTTTCTGAAAATTTTTGCACATCTTTCATTTTTGACACCTACAATTGTATAATGATAATTTACGGCCGTATAACTTACATTACGGTCGTATCTAAAAATGTACGGCTGTATTTTACTTGCCGAAACTTTTTGAAATCTCCTTCATGAGTTTTACGGCCATATTATAATTCTTATGGCTGTAACTTGACTTTTACGGCCATATCCTCTAATTGTACGGCCGTAAATTTCAATCTGCCGAAATTTTTCCTTTGTAACATAAATTTCAAAGCCATACCGAATTCAAACATATCAAATACACTTGGAAACCTGTCATGAACATACCAAACACATAACAATCCTCTCAAAACACATTTATATCATCACAAATCTCATACGAAATCGAACAGGGTGTTACATACAATCATAGCAATAATGTCAAATGTTAAAAAACATTTTTCTTAGTGTTAACCATTATCAATCTAAATAATTAATTTTAGTAAAACAAAATTTGTTCAAACATGCTATGTTTGACGTGAAACAGTTCCTTCCAGCTAAGAATGATACGGTCATTTATGTAAAAATCACAACATTCACTTTAAACGACCGAATTCATTCTAAATGACTTTAATTGTTTTAAAAGAGTCAAGTTATTTTGGACACAAAACTCATCGAGCCACAATTTATAGTGTTATTGGCCATCTCAATGTCAAAATGACTCTTGCGTGTTGATGCAGTATCACAAGCCCTAATTGGCCTATTTAGCCCATTAATATCTTATTGCATTTTAGGCTAAAACCCTACTTGGTTTAGTATATAAATTTTATTAGTTGAATCCTGTCTACCAACATGCCCGCGATTATTCACACCATTGCAAAAGTCTCGCTTAGCCGTAACGCTCACGTTACGACCACCCAACCGTGCCTCTAGATTAGATCTGAAAAGATCAACCAAATCAACTACCTTTTGTGTCAACATCTTCAACTACCGTCGAAGATCTAGTTCGCCCGCAACGATAACCACTCTTCTGTCCCGTGGCATCGTCTAGCGCTCTAATACCAACTGGCACAGACGGAATTACAAGATTGAAATCGAAATTATGACAATCATGCAAATAGGCATAATTGAATAGTAATTTCGATTTCAATCTTGTAATTCCGTCTCGCCACGTGCCGAAATGACTGCGGTCTTCTTTTGCATGCAAAACGAATGTAAATGTTCTAAAAATGATAAGTAGTTCAAAAATTCCTTAATAAATCATTATGGGTGTTTGGTTTTCAGAAGTGTAAATCACTATGTAGATCATTAGCCATAAAAATAAAGCTTCTAAAAGCTCCAACAACTTGCCTGAACGATGATAGCAGTGGCCAGTGGGTCATGTTCAGGAGTTTGCTAGAACAAGAGAGATTTGAACTTCAATGATTTTGGATCGACAACCATGGATAGGGATGATTAGTCGATGGTTGGCTTCAACTTGCTCCTTGTGATTTTTAAACAACAGGAAGTTTAAACAATGTAACAAAGAAGGTTAATTTAGGAAAAATAGTACTTTTATTTTCGACGAACCTTTCAAAATAGGAAATTTTGTTAAAAATCCTAAAAATGAATCCTCAAATTTAATGTCACTTACACCTATTTTCTCTCTTTTGAAACTTTAAAATAAAATTGTATGTTCATAATTAATTATTGAAAGTTAGCTCTTACTAAACCTCAAGTCGAGGTATTGAATTTAAAATCTATATTGCATATTTTTCTAATTTAATTATGATGATATAAAGTTACGTTTTTATTCATGACGCCTATTAGTTGAAAAATGAACAATTTTATTATTATTATTATTATTATTATTATTGGTTAAGGGTATATTTGATTGGTGATAAAGTTAATTTTTTTGATATACGTGTTGAATGTGTGGTTGAAATTTGAGGAAAGTATATTAAATAATTGAATGAGTGGTTATAAATGATGAGAGAGAAAAAGTTGATAAAATTTGTGTTGTTTTATGTTAAAAAGAACAAGGCCTAAGAGCAAGTACAAAACTGAAATAATATTTAAGTGTTGTGAACGAGAGAAATTTTCACTTCAATTCTCGTTATTGAATTCATTACAAGTGACCCCTATTTATAGGAAAATATTGGGGCACATCGTATTACAAATATTGATCTAGTATACAATAGTCATTCACACAATAAAACATAATCATTACATTTTATCATTACTTTTCTTTTTCTTTTTACTTTCGGTGCATGCATGCGTACATGTTTTACAACACTCCCCCTTGAATGACTATTTATACAATCGTCTTTAAACTTGTTTGGAGAAAAACCCAATGGGATAAAAACTTCCAAATTGATTGTGGTAGAGTTGAGTGATCATATACTGCTTCAGGAAAACCTCGTAGGACAAAACCTCGAGCGAAGAGTAAATGGTAAGTTGCTCCCCACGATGATGATCATTTTATAGGAGTACTCATACGCTGCCTCATTAAAACCTTGTCAAGAAAACCCAATGAGAAAAACTTGATCGAAGGAAAAAGAGTACAGCTACTTCATTTGGTTCTGTATCTTGGGGGCTGATACATTCACCTTTGACGGAAGATTGATAGGCCATCATCTGACTCAAGTAATGTTTTCATAAAGCGATTCAATAGATTGATTTAATCAATTTCTATGCCATGAACGTTGCCTCGTTAAAAATCTTACTAGGAAAACCCAGTGGGATAAAACCTTAGCCAAGGAAAAAGTGCAACGAGTATTTTGTACCAATATATTTCAAGCGTACAAAATACCATATCATATTCGTGCTCATTTGTAAACAATAATCTCAATATCATATTCTCACTATATCGACATATATATAAACTAAAATTTCCTTTTGACATTTTCTATTAGTTGTGATTAGAATTTGCCTCATTAAAAACCTTATTTAGGAAAAACCATTTGGGATAAAAACCTCAAATAAGGAAAAGAGTACAGCGTATAACAATATCAATGCTTTACGCTATTACAAGCAATGTCATTCATTTAATGGTTCTATATTTATTTTCTCAATCAAGCCCGTATATATTTTAAGAGTGTATATTTCAATATTCTTCGATATATCTCAATATCCTCATTATCGTTAATCGTATGTAGCGCTACATTTTCATACTGTGTCGACACTTTCCAATTTCATTTCTTTCCCCATAATGATATAATTTATTGAGATATCTCATTATCAATCCTCTTTTAGGATTGCACAATATACTTGAGTCTATATTCTCTTCAAAATGTATGCCTCCTTTATCAAAATCATCTTCTATCATTTGCTTTGATATACATATTTGGGGAACTTTTATTTAAATAATATCAATACTTCGGGCTTGCTAATTTGTCAAAACATATATAATTGATATATGAGATCGTTATTCATATTTGAATTTCAAATTGATTATGCATTTCATATATTATTTTCAACTATTAATACTCCCCCTCATGCTAGCAACCAAACTCAGTACAATTTGTATATATTCTCAATATTTAGCTTTAATGGGAGAATTTATTTAGTCTGTATTTTGTTCTCGATATTGGCAAATCGATTGGAGGACTTTAAATATTTTGCCAATTATATCCCACTCGTATGCGCATATCATTTGTTTACGGCCTTATTCAAATTATTGGGATATATATTTACTAATTTTATCGTTTGATCTGGAACTCATGCTCATATCGTGTGCTAATAATCTCATAAATTTCCTGGTGCACATATGACTACGTAGTAAATCCACATCATATTATATAGTAGTCAACATAAAAGGATGAGTGGGCCCATATATCTCATCCCTTATATATGTTCCAGATATATTTGGGATTTATTTCCAATCATTAGCTAGCAATCATTTATCGAGAACAATCATTGGAAATTTCTTCCGGTTCTTGATTTCAATAAATTATTTACATCAATCGAACCGGAATCTATATAGTGCTCAACATGATTTATTACCGTCATCACATGCATAGCCAACCGACATATCACGTCATTCTTTCGGTGGCATTATTACGATTACTATTGAAACGTGGAATCTTATCTCATACGTTTCCTGTTACGCCACTGTTAAAATGCGGAGTCTTACCTCATACGCGTTTATAAATCATCCGAGCACTTACAATATTCACCCTAACAAGGGTCTAGATATCATAATGGATCATGTGCTCTCGAATCTTCGTAAATACTATCCTCATCACGATCAAAATTCTAAAGAGAATTTATCTATGTAGACTTGAAAGATTAAGGATACTAATGAACAAGGGCATCCCACAAGATATTCGATGGTTGATTGAAGCGAAGGTCCGGTTATCTGGTGAGGTTTCGATTCCTTCTAAATACATGCCTGGAAATGGGTAAAAGTAGTTTTTCGAAAAAACGCAGAGCAAAAAGGTTAGGAGGATGTTATAAATGTGCTCGGTGGACTTGTGACACTCGATGTAAATCATGGGGTACTTGTCCAAAAATCGAGAGGATAAAATAGCATTCATTAAGGATGGATTGAGTAAGGAGTCTTTGGATGATATTCAATGAAGCTCTTGAGACACATCCTAGTGGACACGCATAAGGTGAGCTTATGGCCTTATGGGCCAAATTTAAAGATGAACAAGAACGGTACAGTCTCGAAAATCTTACTTTAAAAGATCCTATTTGTAAATTTAGTAGAAAAATTTAGTATTATGATTTTCTCGTAATTGTGAAAAATTTTGGCGTAGATCGATGTATTTCGCGTAATTGTAAATATCGTGTTTTTTTTTTAAATATATATATGTATGTAAATAAATAAATAAATATATTTATATATAGATTTCAATCACCGAAAGTGTATGTCATTTCACTGATATTTTTCTACTGTTCTCTTTTCTCATATTGTCAAAAGGTAAATAGTAAAATCACTTATTGGTTTGAAAATTTATCTTTAAATAGAGGGATTCACGTATCTCTCATTCATACATTGAAACTTTAGTGTAAAGAGAGAGATGGAGATGGAGATGGCGATGGGAATTTTAGAATCATCTCATGCAAATCAATCTTCACCTCACCTGATTAAGACTGTATGTGTTCTTGGTGGATCTAGACTGATAGGTGATATCCAATATATAGATATGGCAAACCAACTTATAAAGGAATTGGGGAAACAAAACATCAATATACTGTATGGAGGGACCAATACCAAGCTTTTAAGGAGTCTTACAATGGCCGCACAATTATGGGGGATAAGAGTGTCAAGCGTATTACCTTTTCATCAAGTTGGAGCTAGCAATCGTATTGGATCCAGTACAATCATGGGTTCAGCTGGGCTGATGCTAAAAACGCATGATCTATTCATGACTGCATGATGTACATGATGAACAATAGTGATGCTTTTATTGTCCTTCCAGCGCTTATAACACACCGGGAGGAAATATTCAACATAGCATCATGGGCACAGTGGAACTTTCATACCAAACCCATAGGTTTGTTGAATATTAATTATTTCTTTGATGGTTTGCTAGAATTTCTAAATCAGGGTGTAGAATATAAATTTATTTCTCGTTCAGCGAGAAATATACTTGTTTCTCGCTAATACGGTTCTTCGATCTACTCATCAAGATTCAATCATATGTTCAAGAATCTGTGGAAGTCAAACCCGTCGACATGCACCATTGGTGTCAAGCGGAAAAGAGATCCTTTGGATCTTTCATTATGAATCCGAATGTTAGGGGTGGCAGAGTTACGGAGTATTTATACTCTCGAGACGCATCCCTCATTTACGGGTTTAATATGTATTTTCTTTTGTATTTCTATATATTTTTGAGTGTTTATTTCCACCATTTGATATTCTCAATATGTTCCGTTTTGTGCATCTTCTAGAGCAATAATAATATCATATTTTGTTCGAATATAAATGTCTATTGTACCATTAGCATATTATATGCTTCTTCAGTATCGTTTTCTTCTCATATCAATACAATCTCATATCATCAATAGGATTATTTCAAATGATCCCACCATATGATTCATTTCATTTGATTTGTCAATTGGGATCTATTGAGCATTTCTCTTTTATATATTTATTCAACGGTAACTTTTGGTACCTCTTACTCAAATGTTCTCCATCAATATTTAATAAACGTGGAGAATGAATATTCCTTCATTAAATGTTTCTTTGAGAGTATTTCTCGTCATTGTATCAATGTATCACAATATATTAATCTCATAATGAGATTTTCACCATGGTATATTTTCTTTCTCTTTTATCACCATGGAATTCTTTGAGCAATTTATCAACACATATATCATCATTTGCTCAAATCTCTTTGTTAATATCAATATAACATTCTTGTCAACTATATGTAAATCGGTTACTATTATTTAGTACCAATCGTGGGGTTTAATCCAACCACATTGGTAATATATATTCTAACTGTGTGGTATAACCCACCACATTGAAAATACTTGTGGTATAACCCATCACATTTGAAGTATAAAAACATAAATTATAGAAATTAAATTCTCCCCAATAGGTGGTAGAACCTACCGTATGGGAATTATCGCAATAAATAGAAATTTAAATTTCAATAGGTGGTATAACCGACCATATAGAAATTATAGTAATAAATGTAAATTTAAATTCCAATAGGTGGTAGAACCTACCATATGAAAATCGTCCATTCCAGTCCAAAATTGTCCATTCCAATTCGCAAAGGTAAAATTGTAGATTCCAGTCCCCAAGGGTGAAGTTATCCATTATAGTAATTTCCCAAAATATAATTATCATATCTCTCATTTCTTCAATTTATAAATATTAAAATGTTCAAGGATCATTCTGTAACTTTTTCAAAGTTGGGATATTACTTTGCAAATTATAAAAGTTTAATAATAACATATTTCAAAACAAGTTATTATCTTATCAATATTGGTGTCAAATCGAAGCTCTCGTTAAATCGAGTATAATGGAGTCGAGAAAATTTGATTTTAATAATGTAGGCTCCTTATATCTTGATAAAACGGATGTTATAGTTTAATACATTATTATATTATAAAATAATAATATAATATATATATAACTCCATAACCTTTTCCTTTTCCCCTCTGGTGAATTAATGGAACTCTTAGACTTAAAATCAGTAGATGGAACTGCACTCAGCGATGGAGACTCCGTAATTTTATTGGGCATTAGATTGTGAGGCTGAGATAATCTGACTCAGAGTTTCGGTGTTTTATCAATTGAGATTTGAGAAAGTAATTTCATGTATGGACCTCAAAAACTTAGAGCCAACATTCACAGCAATATATAATCGGCATCTTAAACTTTTGATTTAGTTGCTTCAAGAGCAAGTACTTCAAGATTAGGAAAAGAAGGAAAAGGCTGGTGGTGTATGGATACTGAGAGTCAAAACTTTTCAACTGGCTTAGCCTTCTATGTATGTGAGCTTTCTGTCTATTTAGGCTATCATCAACAGCAAGAACATGAAACTGTGAGTCTGAGTTAGCCATTACCATTGTTCCAAATTCAACCAAGAACTAGAGAGAGATGAGAGAGAGTGGCTCTTGGTGGGATCGTTATGGTTTTTGCATCTGATTTTGTGAAGATGAAATGGGATTTTGTTGAAATTGAAATAAGACGCAAGAAAATCCACAACCCACAAAGCAAGATCTGACCAAATTTCATCCAAAGATTTTCCAAAATTTTTTCCAACTTGGAATTGAATTTTAAGCCAAGCAATAGGATGCGTATACAATTAAATAAAATAAAGAGAGAATAGTGTAAAACGGAGTTTCATGTGAGAGAGGGATAAGGAAAGTAACAACTTAATTGGCTAGAGATAGAGAGAAAGATTTTTCATCTGCAAGAATTCGAATGCAGAAATTGAATAAAGGGATACAACGATTACAGATTTATTGAGAAAGATAATAGAGTTATCGTGCTGATAACGTGTTGTGAACGAAAGAAATTTTCACTTCAATTCTCGTTATTGAATTCATTACAAGTGACCCCTATTTATAGGAAAATATTGGGGCACATCGTATTACAAATATTGATCTAGTATACAATAGTCATTCACACAATAAAACATAATCATTACATTTTATCATTACTTTTCTTTTTCTTTTTACTTTCGGTGCATGCATGCGTACATGTTTTACAACATTAAGGATAATATGTGAAATAAAAAGATTTATCCTCATCTATACATTTATACATTGTTATCCTCTAAAAAAAATTAATAATAATAATTAGTGATTAGCCATTCAAAATGATTTTTTTTTATATATAAGAGGACAATGGGGTAGGAATGGAATTCGAACCTGCATCCTTAATCTTCCATTTATTTTATTATATCATTATTATTTACTAAAGAATTTTGTTTCAAAAAAAATTGATGAAAATTAGTTAATACGATCAAATTTGATGATCTATAAACTTATAGAGCAAAATCAAAATATAAAAAGAGTTAAAGTCAAAATTGTAGGATTTCAGGAAAATTTGATACCATTTTGCACATTAGTAACTCGTAAGTATGTTGAAAGGTATTGTATCAAATTACACTCATTATCTATTTTATTTCTACTAGAAATAAAAAATAATATTGTTTTCTGGATCTCAAAAGTTCTATATTGTCAAGAAATGGGAAGAGAAGGACCGAAGTATAAATAATACAAAGGTGGAGCCCATTGTAATGCTCAAAAAGGTTGAGGACCTTTGTGATAATTTCATATCTTATAATTATTAGGTATCTCCTATTTTCACCAACCCTAACCCATACCATCGTTTGCACTCTTTTGGTAAAGCCCCAATTGCTCCGAGTCCCGACTGTTGGAAACCCTAACCCCATCTTTGCCTCCGTAATATCCATGGCCAGAAAGCGAAAGGCTCCCGCCGCCGCAGCTCCTCCGCAACCCGAACCCGTTCAACCTGAGCCCCAAATTGAACCAGAAGAAGAACCGCCGACCCAAGAAGAACCACCGACCCAGGACGAAGAACCGGAATATGAAGAAGTAGTAGAAGAAGTAGAAGTCGAGGAAGAGGAAGAGGAAGAGGAAGAGGAGGAGGAAGAGGAAGAGCAGCCAGACAACACGAAGGAGCCTAAAAGCGACGAAGTGATGACTGACGCAGAGAAGAGCGTACAAGACAATGTGGAGAAGCCTTCTAACGGCGTCGTTTCAGGTGAACACCAAGCCAATGGCGAAGCTGGAGGCGAAGGGAAAAACGAAGAGGAAGAGGAAATCGAGGAGGAACCAATAGAGAAACTTCTCGAACCTTTCTCTAAGGACCAGCTAGCCCTTTTGATCAAAGAGGCTGTGAGTAAATACCCTGATTTCATGGAGAACGTGCACAAATTGGCCGATGCGGACCCATCACATCGGAAAATTTTTGTACACGGGCTAGGGTGGGATGCGAATGTTGAGACGCTTACATCTGTGTTCGGTAATTATGGAGAGATCGAGGACTGTAAAGTTGTCACCGACAAGGCCTCTGGAAAATCAAAGGGTTATGGATTTATCTTGTATAAGCATAGGAATGGAGCACGCAAAGCTTTGCTGGAACCTCAGAAAAAGATTGGGAATCGAATGACTTCATGCCAGCTTGCTTCTGCGGGCCCTGTCCAGACTGCTCCTCCGGCAGCTTTGGCAGCTGTCGCCACCCCACCAGTATCGGAGTACACACAGAGGAAGATATACGTCAGCAATGTCTCAGCAGAACTTGATCCTAATAAATTGTTGGAATTCTTTTCCAAGTTTGGGGAGATTGAGGAAGGTCCTTTAGGGTTAGATAAGCAGACTGGGAAACCACGAGGGTTCTGTTTGTTTGTGTACAAGAGCTTAGAGAGTGCAAAGAAAGCATTGGAGGAGCCTCACAAGAATTTTGAAGGACATACATTGCATTGTCAGAAGGCTGTGGATGGTCCAAAGCACAGTAAGGGCCATTACAACCAAAATACTTCCCAGCAGCAGTTGCAGCACCATAACCAGGGGCAGCAAGGTTATTATCACCATAGTGCGAAAAAGGGGAAGTATGCTGCGAGCAGTGGAGCAGGCAGTGGGCACTTGATGGCACCAAGCCATGGGGCAGCGGTCCCTGGCGTAGGGTTCAACCCTGCAGTAGCTCCTGCCGCTTTAGGACAAGCAGTGGCAGCTTTGTTGGCGTCGCAGGGTGCTGGTTTGGGAATTGGGAATTTGCTTGGAGGGATGGGTAGTATGAATCCTCAGGGGGTAATGCCAGGTATGAGTAGTGCAGGTTATGGAGGTCAGAGTGCTTCAGGTGGTTATGGAGGTCAGCCTGGGATGCAAGGAGGGTATGGAGGTCAGCCACAGATGGGTCAAGGTGGTGCTAGGCCGCAGGGTGGTGCACCCTATATGGGTCGTGGTCACTAGGTTAGTGAAAGATATATTGCCCCTTGGTCATCTTGTTGCTTTCTCCAGTATGACACGATTCTTTTTCCCACCACACACAGACGCGCGCACACGCACATGTTTTCATGTTTTTGCCTGCACTTCATGTTTATATTATAACATATTGCTGAATCCGTGAATAAATAGTTACAGATTTCTTGCTTTCAGATTGTTCTTTAAGAACAATGTACACGAACCTGTTGGAAGTTCAAGTCTGCTCATTAGATTTTTTAAATTACTTAAAGGTCAAAGACAGATAGCCACCTATGCTTTGATGCTGGCTATCACATAAATATATTAGTACTACTGTGTTGTGAAGACACTGATATATGATGATGTGGTTGTATTATGATTTGCCTGGTGGCAAGTGGCATGTTCAAACTCGATATGCATAAAAAAAGAAGATGATTTTACTTTAACAATGTTTTGAACATAATTATGAACTAAACAATGTTTGCCATCATTTTCTCTCTTTTCTATTTAAGAGTTCTCCCTCTCCATCTTCGTTATGTTCTTGGTAAGTATCATACTATTTCTTGCTTGCTATCATATTCTCTCTTTGGTATGGATGGAATCCAACCCTGTTATCTTATCTTTGCAGGCTATGCTTTTGCTGATGTTGTTCTGTGGGGGTGCAGGTGCCCTATCAAGGTAAGTGTGATTATTACAATCTGTTTTGTTTTTAACAGTGAAAGTTTTAGCCGATAGGTAGTTAAATTGCATGATTGAGGTGATAGTCGTTCGCATTCCTGAATACCTGACTCTTGTTCTCCCCAATGAGATGTCTTGCTAGTGGATCATTAAAGATTATGTCCACTACTTCAGGGGCTTCTAAGTGACTGTTTGAGTTTTGTATTCGTGGTTTTTGGTTATATATAAGAAACTTGTTTGCTTTCACATGTCATTGCTCCATAGGCTTCTGATAATCCATTTAAGCCAGGTTCAGTTTTTCCAGCAAATGTGTGTGAGAATTCTTTTAACACTGTTCCAGCTATACCGGTTTCAGTTATTTTTAGGTGTGGAAGTTCTTGACTTGCAGGAGGGGGGGGATTATATGATTTAGGGTTATGTATAGACAGGTTTTTTTAAATGAAACAACTTTGGACGCTTTGTACTACCTATTTTCAACACTTATTTCATTTAGTAGTACTCGCATGTATTGTCCACTTTTCCATCATGTTAAGACGTTTTTAATCACTTTTATCTCATTGTTGTAGTTATGTTTTCCAAGATATGAATCTAAGCTTCAATTTATATGTTCTAACTTCTATGTTTCAAAAATCATTTTCCTCCAAATAAGTCTTTTATGTTTTATGTATTCATTGTGCAGATTCTTCATAAATGCATCAAAACTTTTAGTTTTGGACTCTGGTGATTCTTCTGAAGTTCCAGCACTCGTGCAAATGAAGTCTTGTCGCGAAAACTTATTGTTTACCTAATTACTGGAATCGAAAGCATGTATTTTCTTTTTATTTAAGTACTTCTGTTTCGGAGTATTTTTGAAAACTATGTCGTAATTTTATTCCAATAACATGTTTTAAAAGGATTGCGAACCAGATGAAACGACCACTTGTCTCTTCGCAATTTTAAGGGTATTGATCAACTACTGTTTTCTATTATTGATTTTTATGCTTGGTCAACGATTTCCATTTTTAAGCTTGGTTTTATCTTAATTCCTTGTTTTATTGAAATGTAATCCTTCTTTGATCTGCTGGCCATATTGCTCGCCATACACTAATATTTTGGCTTTTTCGTTTGAGCTTTATATGCAATTAGTTTTAACTTTTGAGATTGAAGCTGAAGCATATTTCTTGGCTATCACGTAGCTTACTCCATAGTGGATTGGTTTGGTTCTGATTGCTAAGTGTTAACTAACCATTTCTGCAGTTTGGTCTGGTAACTTTTTTTATTGCAGGAACTTCGATGGTGTAGGTGATGCATATGACGTTTTGCTGCAGCATTTCTTTTAATTTATTGTTTATTTACTAGTTTTGTTTAACATGGTAATTTTTCCCTCCACCAGAAGCATACCCAGCATGCTACATTTACTATTTTACAAAATCATGCACTTTGTGCAAAATTGTTCAAGTTGAATGGATTTTATGATTTACAACTTGGCATCTATTGACGTTCAAAGCATGATCCTAACAAGCAAATATTTCTGATCCAGGGAAAAGAGATTTTAACCGTCCCAAGTATGCACGTCTTGAAAATTGCTATGCTTCAATTAATTTCATGATTTGACAACTAGGTATCAGTTGAAATCTTTTGCTTTTGACTTGTGAGGATCAATGCTTTCACAGTTGAAGTTATTCGCAGTATTCCAACATTTGCAATGGGCCTGAATTTCCAAAATTCTTTCCCTAGAATAGTTTCTTTACAGTACTATGTTGTTTTCCATTCTTGAGATATGTTGTTTTCCGTTCTCGAGACTTCTAACCTTAGTACATCTTTTTCACTTCATAAAGATGCCTTGTGAAAATTGTGCTGCTCGCTATTTCACCACTCATTTCATAGGACCCACATGTATTACCCTTCTTTTCACCAGACATTTTAAATGTTCTTAAACACTTACCAATCAAGTCTTAGAGCTTCAACTTGGTCTTTTATTGGCAAACTCTGGAGTTAAATTTCCTCTTTTTTTTTTCTCCCTATCAACTTCTTTAGTATCATTGATTTGGATTGGTATGGTTCCTTGGAACTTGATACCAAGAAACTATATAAAGTATGGATTTGCTTTCATGGAGTGGAGGAACCTGGGGAGGAGGTTAATGCTGTAGAGGGCTTATTGCTCTATTCAGATGCTGGATGTTGTGTGCTAGGTCACTTTCTTTGGCGTATGAAGCAGTGGTACCATATGATGAAAATTTGGTCCAGCGAGTGGGGTTGCTTGCTTTACAAAGAAAGATTTAGGGGAAGGATGAAATCATGGTTGGGGCATGTTTTGTGTAAAATAAACAGGTTCATGTTCCTAGAAGGGTTGAGTTCTCGGTGGAAAACGGCAGAAGAGAGATTAGATGAAAACTAACATGGCTATGTAAAGATTTAGTTTTAAATGTTTGTTAGTAGAAGATCTAGAATGAAAAATGTGGAGCGCAGAAAAGGGACAACATTTGATCCAAATTTATATATATGGAGTAAGTGCTCTGGTATCTTTTTCTTGGTTATTGTTCTACTGTGATTGGTAGTGATTTGCTATCTTTTGTGCTTCTTCTCGGGTGTCTTGACTTGCCTGTTTTATTTGTTCAACGTGCATTTTCTTCAACTTCTGCAGCTCGTGTGATTGTTGTTTATCTTTGTGCAAATAAATCTTCTACAAAATAAAGTTGAGTTTCCTGCTTTTAGGAAGCTTCAGTCCTTGTTTGGCAAACAAATCCTTTGTTCTTAGATCTTCTGCCTTTGCTTTTAGTATTAGGAATGGAAAGACAGAGGTGAGGTCAATTCTGGTGATGACGCTACATGTCAAGTCCCTTTTCCTAGAATCTTCTCATGCCAGGTTATGCAATATCTAGGAGTATATTTTTCCTGTCCGCCTTTTAATGTATATGTAGGTTGATAGCTTGTCCAAGGGGAAAATATACTTCCCCTATCCCATTTTGATAGACATATTCTTCATTGTGGCTTGTTTCAAATCATAGGCAAGTTTTTGTAGTGAGAAGTTATTTGTGTTTTGCTTGATTTAAATACACCTATTTATTAGGTAAATGCACTTATTTATCTGGTAGTTTGTTAGTATATTTATTTATGGGGAGGGTATTTTAGCTAGATTGTAGAAAAAATTTGTATTTTCAATTATAATAATTGTGTCTTGTTGATTTGTGTGAAAAATCAAATATGCCTATTCAAATGGGACGGATGGAGTATTTAAAAAGTATTGACCGACTTCTTGGTTAACTGTTAAGGAAAAATTCTTTTTTTTTGAAATGGGGGAAGGGACGCAGCCCTGGGAACGGGGGTAGGAGTCAAACCCGGGACGTTGCCCGGCACGTGCACGGTAACTACCGCTCGGCACTCGGACGATTCCTAGGAAAAACTCTTTTTAAACGTGTTAACTTGTGTATTTTTATTTTTCCCTATTGAAAGTTGTTTTAAAAAATTATTTTGGAGACTAAATTTTTATGAGAATGTATCAAAAGTAAAAAAGATGATTATGAATTAAGGGGTGGTGAAAAATGTATGAAAAAATTATTAAGGGCTTGTTCTCTCTGCGTTGTGTTTTTTGCTTTTTCAAAACACAGAAAACGTGTTTATTTTCGTGTTTTCTAAAAACAAGGGGAAAAGCGGGGAAGGGGGGCGCACAGGGGCAAGGTAGGAATTGAATCTGGGTCAACAGCCTGGCACGTGGGCGGTACTACCGCTACGCCACTTGTTCGTTTCTAAGAACCACATGTTTTCGGTGTTTTCTAAATCAAAAAGACGAATGCTGCCCAATCGCGTTCCAGATTTGAAACTTTATTAATTGCATTTAGGTCTTGAACTTTCTTTGTTCCTTGTTTTGACCCAAATTATGTCGTTGCAAGCGTGCATCGTGGCAGCACAGGTCCTCGCCAGCTAAGATCCAAAAAACTAGGTTTGTGGGAACCCGTATTCCTGCTTGAACAGCAACAAGCGAACCCTTTCGGTTCGTCGACAGTTAGCGGAACTTGGCGGACGGAGGGCGGGTTTGGGGGTGGTTTTGGGTCTAAATTGCAAGTTTTGAAAAGATTTGATTTTTATTTTATTTTTTGGTAATTTTTATTTAGTATTTATTGTTTTATAACTTTTTAGAAGAACAAATTACACGTACTTTCTGTTTTCTCTTTTAAAAAATAATTTTAAAAATAACAAATCAAACACCTTTTTGTTCAAGACACTTTTCTGCAAAACAAAAAACACAACTAAAAGGAATCACCCCAAGTTTTGTCAAACAATTTTTCATGTATAAGATTATTATACAACGTTGTTAGCCTATCATTTTTATTATTTTTTTAGTTAAATTAATTACATTCACATATCTTTTTGGATCTATATATATTATACAAATTTTAACTATTTAATTTTACTCATTCTTTCTCCTCTTTCATATTAAAATATATATAAAAAACCCATTAAAATTGTTCCCTCTCACCCTATCGGTAAATGTGTTGTTGAAAATATGATAAACAATTTTAATAAATAAATTTTACATTGTCCAACCATTTCTGTTAGGCGATTATGATTGGTCGTGCAATTGGAATATAAGAAGCCTGTCATTTTTACTATTTTTTAGTTAAATTAATCACATCAACATATATTGTGGGACTTATATATATTATACAAATTTTAACTATTTAATTTCACTCATTCTTTCTCCTATTTCATATTAAAATATATATAAAAAACCCATTAAAATTGTTCCCTCTCACCCTATAGGTAAATGTATGGTTGAAAATATGATAAACAATTTTAATAAATAAATTTTACATTGTCCAACTATTTCTGTTAGGGGAGTATGACTGGTCGTGCAATTGGAATATAAGAAACCTATCATTTTTACTATTTTTTTTAGTTAAATTAATCACATCCACATATCTTGTGAGATCTATATATATTATACAAATTTTAACTATTTAATTTCATTCATTCTTTCTCCTCTTTCATATTAAAATATATATATAAAAAACCCATTAAAATTGTTCTCTCTCACCCTAGAGGTAAATGTGTGGTTGAAAATATGATAAATAATTTTAATAAATAAATTTTACGTTGTCCAACCATTTCTGTTAGGGGATTATGATTGGTCGTGCAATTGGAATATCTGAAGCAAATGAGTACGTTTTTATCAAAGTAAGCCAACCCCCTCCCCCAAAAAAAATCCCCACACCCCCAAACCCCGTGGGCCCCAAAAAAAGAAAACGAAGGGAAAAAAAGAAGAATGTGTAAAATTTTAAGTTTTGTGAAATAATTTCCTAATCATGGGTGTACACGTACGTAGTTGAAGATGTGCCAAACAAGTAGCAAATTTTAACTATTGTCAACACACTCTCAATTGGGTTGATTTCAAAACTCATTGAAATTTTAGGGAAACCATGAGAGGATCACTGAAATTTTAAAATTTCAACATTAGTCAATATAGTTTAGTTATACTTCCAATATTAGTCACTATTATACTTCTATAAGATTTAGAAGATTTTGTTATTGTTGATTATATACACGTATAAAAATATTACTTCAAATATATTTCACAATTTTAAATTCTCCTTCCAAATAAAAATAAAGTCTAATTTGAGCACATGTGATATTCACATATGTAATTAATACTAATGCTAATAAATCATCTAAATATTTTGAAAATATAGTATAATAACTATTAGTGAATATGAAAATAAACATGAGTTACCAACGATAAAAGTTATGAACTTTAGTATTGAGTGTTAAAAATTTTAACTCTCAGTGCCGTTTTACAATTGGATGAAACTTCAATGACTGTAATCGAAATTAACTCTTTCTCAATTAGAAGATTGCAACCAAATACGTGGTTGAAAATATGCAAAACAAGAGGTAAATTTCAATTTTTTGTAAAACAATTTCTCAATTAGAAGATCACCACTAAGCTCGTGGTTATATGCACTGGCCGAGATGTTCTAGTTGTGGTGGTGCTGAAGAAGAATTGGAGATTGCCTCATATCTTCATCCCTTCGCGTAACCCCTGGTGCTCGTAACCACTCCCCATACCTTAATTCCAGCACCGGAAACTTAGCTAACTCCACATCCATGGCAAAACTCAGGTAATTTTTCATACTGCAGGGGAAAACTCATCTCCTCCTTTGTATCCTCCAGTATTACACGAAATCCCCTTCGAAGTGGCTTCCTGACGTCCAATCGAACCGTATTTCTCATCACAGGTCCAGATAAGTCATTTGCTTCCACCAAACCCAAAGAATTCCCCCAAGTTTTCGCACATTCTACACTCCTCAACGCCAATGGAACATTGACAACATGAATCCAGAAAGAACAGAGTGAAAAATCGACCGAATTTAAGTCACCCAATCATCTGGCAATCACAAGAGAAATGAGTTGTTTATCGAACAACCATGGACCTCCTTCATAGATTCGTCTCCTGTCTTCGACAGATTCGAAAACAAAGGTGAAAACGTTTACCTTCTCTGTTTTCTCGACCCGTACGTCGTCATCTGTTTTCCATATCAATTTAATCACCCTCGTAAGCCCTGTCTTGTTCGCGATTTTTCTTCCCCATATTTTGCCGAGTAGAGTACGATCTAGATTCTGCCGACCGGATTCGACGAATTTTTCCCCCGCCGGAATCGGATACCGGTCGTTCTCGTCCAAACGTAATCTATCACACAGCAAAGTTACGTCGTTCGTATCGATTCCTGGTTGTTTGTCTTGCTTGTTTTCTGATCGTTTCAGGTCGACAATGTACGCTAAAATCAAAATGAAAAAACCACCGGAGAAGCGGCAGTTAAAACCCCCAGCTAGTTGCACAGGGACGTTCCTAAACCCCAGTTAAGGAATTTCCGTGGCACAGACTACGACTCCCGATAGGACCTTGAAATTAAATTTTATTCCCATCTCTCTTTTTTAGCTTCAAAGTGATAGGATTTGACAAAAGTTTCAACCACCAGGGAAAAAGAAAAGCAAGGAATTGAAGAAAGAATCCCAAAAATAGGCCATTTTAAAATCCTAAAAACAGTTATGTCAAGTTGATTTTGGAAAAGACAAGAATAGCATCATTTTCAAATGGAATGGGCCAAACAACCCTTCTATGATTTTTTATGAACTTAAAGTACAAGGGTCAATCTCTTCCAAAAAGAAAAAAAAAAGTACAAGGGTCATTTCATCACGTCACCCATCAGCTTGTTTCAAATTCCAAAACTTAATTGGTTGCTTCACCATTCACCGCTGAACTCCGATGAAGCAGTGATATCATTCCAAACTCGTCCATCGTTCCATTTTCTTGTACTAGAGATAAGGGTGTTGCCGTAGGCAGTGGTTATTCTCTTCAGTCATGGCTGAAATCTGAGATTCCGGCTATAACTTCAACATCCTCCGGCGACAGTAGGCTGGTGGCTTGTAGCCTCGTTGGGCTGGATAAATGAAACAACAGTGGCTAATTCTATATCCGATAATATAGGATATAGAAATTTTTTGAAAATACGGTTAAGTTTCCAATAAAAGGAGTAAAGACAAAGACTCATATTCTATATTATAGAATATGGATCTTATGACTGTTCATCTTCTCCGAAGAGTACTGATTTATTTTCGGCAACTTTTCCCAACTTTAGATCTACTCCATTAACTTTTCAGTGTTCATAATATTTTTCATTAATGACATCTTAGAGCCCCATATACCTTCATCAATCAATCATGAATGCAGAAATTTCAATAGAGTTTGATGGTATGTTAGTTGCTGATTTTTTTTTTTTTTTTTTTTGAAATTTCAAAGAAGTACTGGCTCATCATGAAGAAGAAGAAGACGACTTTTTGGAAGAAAGAGAATTAACTGGATTCATCTTGACAAGTTGGAAAAAGCAAAAAGCTGTATCAAAGTACCGAAATTTGGCTGACACAGTTACATTGTGGTGAGGGGCATTTTCGGGTCTTGGAAATAAAAATTATGGTACATATTTCTTTTACACTATTATCATGATATAAATGGGATTCTTAAAAAAGAATATGAGATTTTTGTCTTTACCCCAAAATTGAAATCTTAGTTTTCATTTTATTTATTTATTGTTTTTATGTTTTTTGGGTTGTTTCTTCTCAGCAGCACAAGCATACTCGTGGAGCACAAACTTATTATCAATTGTACACTCCAACAGGGACAATGCTACTGTGCACCTAGCAATTTTTAGTTTGCCTACATCAAAGATGCATGCGGGTAAATAATTGACAACAAAAGAACAGTTCATATCAAAACTAAAATTCACATTCAGATGTTAATGGTTCTGTGGTGTAGTAGTAGTTTGGACTTTAAGTTTTGTGACTGGGGTTCGACTCCCAGTAGGACCTTTAACTTAAATTTTATTCCGACACTTAACTGAAATCTCAATTTTATTTTATTTGTTTATTATTACTTTGTTTTGGGGTGTTTCTTGTTAACAATGCAAGCATACAAATGGAGTACAAACTTATTGTCAATTGTACGCTGCTATAGGACAATACTACTTTGCAGCTAGCAGCTCTCGAATAGTCGGATTGCCCACATCACGATGCACTAAAGTAAATAATTGACAACGAGAAAAAGTGAATTTTCATTGTTTTGATTTGTCAATGTGTCAGTAGTAGTAGTTTGGACTTTAAGTTTTGTGACTTGGGTTCGACTCCCAGTAGGACCTTTAACTTAAATTTTATTCCGACACTTAACTGAAATCTCAATTTTATTTTATTTTATTTGTTTATTATTACTTTGTTTTGGGGTGTTTCTTGTTAACAATGCAAGCATACAAATGGAGTACAAACTTATTGTCAATTGTACGCTGCTATAGGACAATACTACTTTGCAGCTAGCAGCTCTCGAATAGTCGGATTGCCCACATCACGATGCACTAAAGTAAATAATTGACAACGAGAAAAAGTGAATTTTCATTGTTTTGATTTGTCAATGTTTCCTGTTGACATTTCTTTTTATTGTATACATCGGCCATATGTCATGGACTTGGAGATTTCATGCTCCTTATAATATTAGCCCTTCGATTCGTCCCAGCCCATTCTAACTAAGCAATAGTCTGACCGCCAACTTGCACTACTAGTCTACTACAGTGCTATAATAACCTCATATAAATATGTTTTACAAATTTTCCTCACACCACAATCATTATTTAAGATCTTTACAAGTTTCTTTTTTCCTTTACCATCTTTACCGTATATTTTGGCAATTTAACATTTAATTTAACATTGTACGCTGCAATGGGACAATGCTACTATTCATGTAGTTGGTTTGCCCACATCAAGATGCATGCGGATAAATAATTGACAACACAACTAGAAGTGATATAGAAACTAAAACTTAAACGTGGACGATCATAGGTTTTTGGTGTAGTGTTTAGCACTCTGGTCTTTGAATCCAGTGACCTGGGTTCGAATCCCGGTAGGACCTTCAGCTAGCCTAAATTTTATTCCGATATTCTTTTTCCTTCGAGCTCCAAAGTGAGAGGATCTATAGCTTAAATTTTATTCCGATATTCTTTTTCCTTCGAGCTCTAAAGTGATAGGATCTAGCAAGAGTTTTAAGCACTGACAGAAAGAAACTGAAATCTCCTTTTTTTTATTATTTATTATTAATATATTTTTTTGGGTTGTTTCTTGGTAATAATACAAGCATACTCGTGGAGTACAAACTTATTGTCAATTTTGTACGGTGCAATAGGACAATGCTACTTTGCAACTAGCAGCTCTCGGTTTTCTCACATTAAGATGGACTTAGGTAAATAATTGGCAAAAAAATAAAAAAGAAGAAGGAACTTTCATTGTTTTGATTTGACATATCTTGTTGTTATATATATTGGCCATACGGATTTGTTATGTAACCAATGCTGGGAGCCTATTCTAGGCTCCCAGCGCTTTCTCCCACACACAGCGCGCCCCCTGATTGCAGGGGGGCAATTCATTTTCCCATGCTGGGAGCCTAGAATAGGCTCCCAGCGCTGGAAATAGAACACAACCAATTGGCCATATGTCACAGACTTGGAGATTTCATGCTCCTTGTAGTATTTGATCTTCGATTCATCCCAACGAACTCTAACTAAGTTATCGTTGACCGCCAACTTGCACTATTACAGTGCTATAATAACCTCATTTGAATATGTTTTACAAATTTTACTCACACCACAATCACAATTTAAGGTCTCTACAAGTTTGTTTTTTCCTTCACCCTCTTTACCATGTATTTCGTCCGTTTCACATTTAATTTTCCCGGGCTATCACTTTGCCAGTGTGGTAACATTCAATTTGCCAGTGTGGAGTTGAATGATGAATATTTGTGTAATATATGTAAGTCCTACGAAATCTGAATGTGATTAATTTGACCAAATTCAATTTAAAAAATGTATAAAAATTTATAAAAAATTGTAGGAATTCTCATTGGTTGTGATATCAAAAATTCATTTATGACTTCACCAATTAAATGTAACTTATTCAACCTTCCTTTTTTTCATTTTTCTTTTTTATTATGCAATTTCATGTACTAAGTGAATTCTTTTTAGCTCATGTTAGGATTCAAATTTTTATACATTTTTATGTATTCTATGGTGAAATAGGAGAGAGGGTAAGCGACATTAAATTATGAAGATTTGTTTATTATATGTAGATTCCCCCAAATATATGAATATAATTGATTTGACCAAATTAAAATTTAAAAGAGAATGAATTAAAAGAAGAAGAATAACATTTTTTTATGGTGCACAACAGCACAAATTTGTATACAGGAGCAGTCAATCTTTTTATTCAATTCCGGAGAATAGTTTACACTACACAAGTTCCACTCCCAGGGTTGACTTAAGAATTACACCACACATGATTTATTTATTTTTTTGTGTTCATCTGATGTGATAAGCTAGTCATTTTTTATTTTATTTGTGGTGGAGTTAAAATGTGGCCTGTAAATCAAATTTCATGCGGGCAATATAATTGACCCAGTTAAATGGAGGGCATGCTGAAAACTTTTGAATGCACTATTTTGCTCTAATATTTTTAAGTTTGAAGCCTAATAAAACCAAGCAAGATTAAATTAAATTAAAAAAACTCTTGATTTTCCCTTATTTTTCAAATCAAAATTAAATTCATATCTCTAGTATTTTATAAAAGAAAATTCAATTAATCTTGATTATTTTTGCATTCCAATATCAGTCAAATCCTTTCTATGAAAATGAAATATTTTATTTTTATGATTGTGATATATTTTTAAGTTATAAAAATCTAACTAACAATCATGCTATGTAAAATAAGAATGATAAACTTTGGTAAAGATTATTTTGCAAAAATTTTAAGTACATCAACAATACCACAAGATCAAAGTTATAAAATTGGTCATTTTGTGAAAATGTTTCTACGCTCATGATTCCGTACCTATAGGGTGCCCACATGTGACTGAATGATGAGCACGTATCGATCATCCTATAAGGGTACTTGATCGTTTGCGAATGTCTCTATACACTCACACATTAGTAGTTTAGTACAAATCGGACATTGGGTGTTGCTCTTTGGGTGGCGGTTTTATAAGAAAACGCCACCCAAAGACAACGGGTGGCGGTTTCCACGAAAATCCGCCACCCAAAGTGCATATAAACTTATAATTAAAAAAATAAAAAAAACGGTGGCGGTTGAAGCTACAATTGAAGGCAAAGTCATTTTCATTTACCAATTGGTCCCAAATTTTTCTATTTTTTAGGTTAGTATATTAACATCCCCATATTATTGGGTATTTATTGTAAATCTTGATTTATATTTTTTGTTAGTTGTGATTTCATATCCTATACATTCTGCTTTCATGTGTTTTATTTTTTAGGTGTAATTTGATTGGAACTATATTTTTTAGTGTAAACTTGTATTTTATATGCAATATTGTTGAATAAGAGGTGTAGTATTTAATTAGTTTTTTTAGTATATTATTATAATAATTCATTTTTAATATTATAACAATGAACGATAAGATAGGATTGCACTAAAAACAAAGAATCACGTATTTTATTCAAACAACGGATAGAAAACTTTAAAATCTACGTTTTAAGGCTTTAAATGACCTCAAATGAGCATGAAAAGTGGGATCAAAGTGATAGCGTGGCTATCATAGATCTCGTCGCAACGATTCCAAAATTGGGTCATGAGCTGAAAACGGATATCGTATGCAAAAGTAATGATCGTTTAAAGTTTAAACCAAAAATACAACAAATTTTTTAAAAAAAATTATTTATCACTTTGGGTGGCGGTTCTACACTTGGGAACCGCCACCCAAAGGGTTTAAAAATTTTTAAAAAAAATTAAAAAGATTTTAGGTGGCAGTGGTTGACTTGAAATCGCTAACCGAAGTCCACCCGAAGTATTTTTTTTTTAAAAAAAGGGGTGGCGGTTGTTGACTTGAAACTGCCGCCCGAAGTATTTAAAAAAAAAAAAAACAAAGAGTGGCTGTTGTTTTTAAAACAACCGCTACCCGTTCTATTTTGGGTGACCTTTTTTTAAACGCCACTCTTTCTAGCGACATTGGATGTCACCATTTTGGGTGGCATTCAAAAAACCACCATCCTAACTCCAAAACAACCGCCACCCTTCATCCTTTTTCTACTAGTGACATTTGTCGCTCACATATGGGCAATTTAAGGTGTCCACATACACCTCTATCAATAACACCTGCCCAGACCATCAAGGAGTCCATGTATGAATACGTGTCACCTATTGGGGTATATGTAGATAATGGATCTTTTGCGTGTCTGTAAATATCAAAAAATAATTGCGCGCTAGGAAGTTTTAACCTTTAATTCCACAACCAGGATAGATCTAACATCATCGATGGTACCGTAATTAAGGCACCATTGATGACATTTTCGGAGCCGATCCGACATCCGTTTTGAAATACGGGACCAAATCTAGAATCAGCACGGCGAGGGGGAGCTCTAGCAATTTTGAAAATTTTCCGATCACATCGTGGCAGACTGTGGTGACTAGTCAAAGTTTTAGCAATCGTTTTGGCCTAAAATTATGCAAAAACTTTTACTGACTCTATGGTATCGTCGGGAAATTTTCAAAATTACTAGAGCTCTCACTCACTATAATAATTTTAGATCTGATCCTAAATTTCAAAACGAAAATCGAATCAACCCACAAATAGCCCGATAATTCCTTAGTTAAGAAACCATCGTTGGTTCCTTAACATTTCCGCGAGTCCAGAACTGTGTCATACTTCTCAAATTCACTTTAGTTTTTCTAACACGTCTTTTAGATTTTCCTTTTTCAGAAAAAGTATCATTCGTATCTATTACTTTGTTTCTAAGGTTCCCAATTAAATAATCTCAGATATGACACCATTAAATACTTAATTAAAATTAAATCACACAGTGATTAAAACTAGTACTAGTATAATTCTAAGTAAGGGTGACATGAAAAAGGATAATTTACTAGCCACTCAAATAAATTTTCAAGAGATTTGGGAATCTCTACGAGTTAAAATTAAATAAATTTGGTAGCCCGCGTGACTAGAAAGAGGTATAAAATGCAAAATCCTATTGTATTTATTTTCTGTTAAAACATTTTTATTTTTATGTTCGCGAAATAAATAGCGTGTTGTCCTAAATGATAGACTTGTAAAAGATCTAAAACAAGAATGAGAAGAGTCAAAAACTTGGAAAAACCGGAGAACACGTCGGATACGGTATATGTACCAATCGGGCTTGCTTTTGTATTTAATCAATCGCCACTGTAATTTCTAGAACCGCAGATATCCAATCCCCCTCTCTCTCTCCCCTCTCTCTCGCAGACTCGCAGTCCACCTTACCAATATTCTCTGCCTCTCTGGTATCGTGCCCTAGATCTTTACGATTCTTTTAGTTTAACCTTCTTTTCGTGTACTTGTCGTTTTCAGTTGATTTCTTATTTAACTGCGTATTTATGTTTGTGGCTCTGTTTTTTTGATTCTATTAACTGCGGGATTGTAGTGAAGCGAATGATCTAGGGAAGGTTGAATCGGGAAATAAGTTAAACATTTCTTACATTTTTTGTTGTTTAGATTGTTGATTTTTCTGGAATTGTGCTAAGTGCAAGTAGGTTGTTGTTTTCTGACTTTGTTTTCCCCCTTTTCGTGAAATTCTAGTTTATACTGATTTGATTTATGATTTTAGCTGCATATTCATATCGATGTGTTTATCCTCTTGATTCTGTGAATTGGGTATTTAGTGATTCGCACGATTTAGGGAAGCATAGAACTGGGAAAGGGACGATGAAACATCCCATGTTATTTCCATTCGAATTCTTGGTAACTCGATTCTGTTGATTTTCCCACCTTAATCCGAGAATTCTTATGTGTTGTATTGATGAACACTAGCGATTGGATTACTTTGTGTGATGTATATGCTATGCATTAAGCTGAATGATCCAACTCTGTTTTCGTTAATACTCTTGATTATGAGTCTGCGTATGGAATTTTTTGCTTCTTATAATTACAGGAGCTGTTGGTTCATGTCTTTGGCTGAGGGAGATCAATCTGAATATATTTTAGAGAGAAATGAACTATTAGTCCATTATTAGTTATAAAAGAAAGCGCTCACTTCAATTCGTTGAAATAAAACGGAAAACTTGATGAGGAGACAGTAGAGAACATGATAATTGAAGTTACTGTCATGCCTGTTACTGCTTTCACACCAGATTATCCAAGTTATCAAGGATATTTTTCATTCGTGGATAACTGTTTTTAGTTCACTAGTTTCTCCTTTATACTTTCTTTATCGTGATGTACGTATCATTTTTATTATGTTTTTCCATATTCATACTTATTCATACAATTTGTATAGTAGATTTCTCATTTAAACTATCTAATTGATTGATATCATGTAATAACCAACTAGACCAGTGTGCACAATTTCTGCTACATACTAGATAGCATTACTCTCTATTGTGTTATGAACTGGTGTGGCCTGATTTGTGCATCAAAATAATTCTCTCCTTCCAGCCATGCATGATTTTCTCTCTATGATACAGTTGTTAGAACTCATATGTTTGGATATTCTTTTTTCAAATGTATAGTTAGTTATGCTAATTTTCTGTGTGAATGAAGGATGTCGAGCGGAGGAAATACTCACTGGTGCTACCAATGCAGCCGGCCAGTTCGTCTTCGAGGTCATTTAACTTGTCCATATTGTGATGGAGGCTTCATACAAGAGCTCAACGAGGTCTTTGGATCTAATTCAGCAAACACTTCCGGAAACATGCCTGATTTTGATATGATGGATCCTTTCCAGCATCCAAGATTTGCAATCCTCAATGCATTCAGTGAGTCGTTGAGGCAGAGAATGGCAGGGAGAAACCCAACCTTCGACATTAGGACCCGATCCAGCGTCACTCCAGAGAATGCCAGTCCCTTCCCCTCTGGACCATCAGGCCCATGGTTGATAATTCACGACTCCTCACCACCCGGCCTGCCCGAAAATGCAGTCCAGTTCATTTTCAATGGCGACAGTGGAATCGGGCAACATCGGGGTAACTATGGTGACATATTTATGGGACCTGGGCTGCAAGAATTGATTGAACGGATTTCCATGACTGACAGGCATGGCCCACCTCCAGCTCCGCGTTCTGCAATCGATGCAATGCCAACTATCAAAATCACTCAGAGGCATCTTGGTACTGATTCTCACTGTGCAGTTTGTAAAGATAAGTTTGAGTTGGGCACAGAAGCTAGGCAGATGCCATGTAATCATATTTACCATTCTGATTGTATCACTCCTTGGTTGGTTCAACACAACTCATGCCCTGTTTGTCGTGTTGAGCTGCCTGCACACGGTTCTTCTGGAAGTACTCGTCCCAGTTGGAATCCGAGAGCTGGGAGCACGAGCAGCGGCAGTGGTGCCCATCAGGTGAGAAGGAATCCATTCTCGTTCTTGTGGCCTTTCTGACGTAGGAATCAAAGCAATTGTTGCAGTTATGCTGATTCTAGAGGAATTTGTTTGCAGCAAACTTTGTTTCCTTTTTGTTGTCTTTTTGTTGTCGGTCTCCTATGGTGTGTTGCTGCTGTAATTAAATCCAAGCTGGTCTGAATCTTGCTGTTGAAGTTAGCAAATATCTCAGACAGAATAGAGATGGTTTCATAAAACTGTGTTAAAGATTAGTGAGTTGAACAAGGATAGTCTCCAAAACTCATTTTTCGATCATGTAAATAATGCTTTTGGGTTCACTACTTAAGGTTGCCTCAGTGTGATATTGCGTAAAAATTAAAATTCACCTCCGGCTGATGAACTTGAGAACACAATACATGTATCCACAGAAAAATTTCTACTACTCTTGGAGCACAGTGTATAGTCCTCTTAGCTAACATTGTTCACCACTTCACCTATACATAGGAGGATGCACTATTCATTGAATTGTTATTTGTGAGGGCAATCCTAATATTGGATGGAAAAGGTAGGGGAAAGTGGAAAAGGGAGGGGGGGAAACCTCCTTTAGGTTTTCCCCCAAAATTCATCCAAAAATGGATTTTCCCCCCAAGATTATTTGAGATTGTAGGAAAGGGGGGTAAAAATCCAAATTTGGGTTTTCACTCGCCAACATTACGGTTGCTTTAAGTAAAGGCGAGTAGTGCCAATTGGCTAGGATTGGGAGTTGGTACCCTTGGACTGTTAGAAATTCTGTAATGCTTGATACTCGTGGATTACTAGAAATTTTTTCACGTATCTGCCGACTCACACATTGCTTTTGTACCACATCGTGTCATGCGAATTTGTGCCATTGTATTCCTTTAGTTTCGAATAGTATACAATCGGTCAATTCAGAAATAGAATTGGTACACAATCAATTATTCTGAAACAGGATTCTTTGGTGACATGGGTAAGAATTTGGTGTGCAATGATTTCTTTTAAAGTTGAGTCCACATGGCTCCAAGGTAGCTGCCAATGGATGTCTAGTCACTAATTTAACAATCATGTCGTCAATCCTCGTCCAATAAGTCAACAGTGTGGCATGTAATGTAAGCAATAGAAAAAAAACCTTAGTGGCTCGTCGTGTAATTTTTGAAATTTAATGACATATTTGAAGTTTTATTGAAATTTCATTGACAAATATCGTAGTAAACTCATCTCATTACATTAAATTTTGACAATCTTTTTATATTTTTCAATAGCTTTATGTCTCAACCATTATGACATTCATTATGGTAGTCTAGCATTTCCCAATAAATTAACATCATTTTCCGATAGCCTTAATCAATTATGATCTAGTGTCCGATTGGGTGTGAATTTATTATGCCCATTTAACACATGTCATCTTAGCATTGAATATATGTTACATAATGTCAAAGTGGTTACATCATATATCCAATGTTTAGATGATATGTGTTAAGTGAGCACACTAAACTCATACTTGGATATCATATCATAATTGTAGTTTTAATTAATATTGTAAATAAAGAAGTAGCTCTACATATTGGAATGAGGCACCTCCTTTTCTTGATGCCTCTCTCATATATGACTTGAATTATTTGGAGGATGAATAAGGGGTTGTTTGATTGGAGATAAAAGTTATCCGGGCGGTATTCCGTATAAAATGCGTGGTTAATATTGTATTGAAAAGTATGTATGTGGTTGAAAAGATGAGAGAGAAGAGTGTGGGATAAAAATTATCCTGGATAGAACAAGACCTACATTTCTCTCTTAAAAAAAATCAAAATAAATAAAAATAGAAATGGTCAATTGAAAAAGTTACTAACATATTTTTCCACCAAAACTATACTTTTTATTTATTTATTCACTATTGTATTAATACTAATGATCGCATACCCTTTAATTTGTTTTGTAAATGAAATTACAAATCAATTTAATTTGATTACTAAAATTGTATCTTCACCACCATCAGCACATATGGTGCACAAATCATCATTATATTTTGCTGAATATTTACAATCTTTTGATAGAGAAATGGAAAATTCACGATGTATACTTGATGAAACATTTAGGAATTTCCACCCAATAATGATGAATCATACCTGGATTTTGCAGTCACCGCAAACTGTTCACGAGCCCATTTTATGGGCACAAGGATGCAAAGCGGTTGATCCAATGTCCACTAGTCAACTAATCAGATTGACATGAAACTAGTTATGTTAAAGAAGTTTGATATCACACAACATGACAAGCGTGATCAAATTGAGAGTCAAATTTTGAAGTAATCCACGTTCATTGACTTTAGAATAATGATTGAAAAGTTGCAAACTACCTATGAAAAACCATAAATGAACTAATCCCCCCCCCGGGGGGGGGGATAGGCATTAGTATCTCATTCTTTCACGTTCACTAAGCAATTTCTTAATCCCTTTTTGAATTACATCAATGTAGAATAGACTCTTGCGATCAATAAAATGGTAATATTTAGATTAGGGAACAGATCCACATTGCATAGAAAAGAGAAAATAACAAATAGAATAAGAAAAATAATTATGCGGTAGATTATATGAAACGAGCAGATATTGAGAGAAAAGCTAATATGTATAGATTGCTGAGGATATAAAGAATTCGCCAATTTTGTTTGGACAAAACTTTTCATTAGTTATTAAAATAGTGATGTGTGTTTATTTTTTTTTTATTTTATAAAATGAGATTAACTAATTGTTATGAAAAAAGAGTTAAAATTTGAACCCGTATTTTACATTTTGTAGTTGTTTACAGTTATCACTGTAATACTTTTAAAGGGGCAATGAACACGTCAACGAACAAAAAAAAAAAAAAGAGCAATGAAAAATAATAATATTAAAGTTCAAAGTAAGCAGTGTTGGAATCAAATTACTTAAAATTCATAAAAATTAGTGTGACTCAATTGAATTTATTTATAAAGATACCATATCATGACTTTTATTTATTTTAATCTAATCTAACAAAAATAAGGACCTCCTAGTGGAACTAATCTTTTAGGACCAAAATGTATTAAATCAAACGTTGTTCAAATTATTTAGGACTTGGTTGTACTGTAGTTAGCTCTTTCTTAGTGCTTGTATTAAATTTCATTTTAAAATCTTCAATTTGATAACCATTTCATATATTTCAGAATTTCAAATGGCCCCGAGAGAATTTCTAATGTTAATGGAAAAGGGAAAATGATAAAAAGAGGGGGAAAAACGTAAAAAGATGCCAAATTTGGCCCCTCATCCCCCCGGGAAGGGAAAATGATAAAAGGAGGGGGATCAGGTGGGTGGGGTGGGGTAGGTATTTTTTCCTTTTTTTAATTTTTAAAATTATTTGATTTGATTAATTTTTGTATTCACAGTAATATATTACAGATAAAATTTTACGTAGGTATAATAATTATTATTTAAAACCAAATGTGTGTGTTTCTAATGCTACAGAAAATTCTCTAATGCTACAGAAAATTTTTGAATTTTTTCTTTTTTTGCATTTTTATTTGATTTGAATAATTTTTTGTATTTGATATTTTTTTCAGTAATATATTATTCCAAATAAAATTTTACTCATATACAATAATTATATTTATTATTAAATGTGAGTGTTTTTAATGTGAAAGAAAATTTTGGAAAATTGTGATATTATATTTATACGAACAAATGCTATTGTGTTGAAAATTTTTAACAAAAACTATTTAATCAGTATAAAATTAATTCAATAAAATTAATTACTAACCAAATACGTACTAATGGGAAAAAAATAAATAAAATGCATAATTGTGTAATTTAATAATTTAATAAGCCATAATTTAATTAAAATTTGGGATTAAAGTACATGTTTTTCAAACTTTGGGACTTAATTATAATAATATTCAAAGTTTATGACCAATTTAACCTTAAAAAATGCATGTGAGTTGCACATGCAATGGATTTAATGGTACAATCCAACGAAGGTCCTTACGGTACAACGAAAATTAAGTTTGAGTATTGAATTGCCAATAAAAAAAGTACAAGTCCTTAGTACGCAGCGAATTCAAACGTTAGATTCTTGTGGCACTAATAAGCCGTTTTGTTATGAATAGAACTTGGGCCATGTCTAAATCCACCCAGCAAATTGTTGGGTGCACCCACCTTTTTTAAAAAAAAGAAGAAAGAGACAAATTTGCCCTTGTCCTTCTCTCACTCTCTCTCTTTTTTTTTAATAATATTTTCGCTGTTAACACAGTGAATACGCTTTTAGCGTGTTTGCTGTGTTTACAGCGAACAAGCTAAGTCTTGTTCGCTACATTCACAGCGAACAAGAATAAAAAAAATAAAAATAAAAACAAAAATAAATAATTTTTATTAATTTTTTATTTGTAGATGTAATTTTTATTATAATTTGTTGTTTAAATTTTTCGCACGTAGTGGTTTCGAAATTTTTTTAAAATTTTTTACAATCACTTTGACGATACATTTTGAAATTTTTTTAATAATAAAGTAATTGCCTTTTATCTGGTTAGTATTGAATATAATTATTAAAAAATTTAAAATTTTTGCTACCACTTTAACGACTAATTTCAGAATTTTTTTAATGATAAAGTAATTGGTTTTATCCAGTTAGTATTGAATACAATTATTAAAAAATTTAAATTTTTTACTATTACTTTGACGATTAATTTCATTGATGAATTTCGAATTTTTTTATGGTACACTAATTGGTTTTAGGGTCAAATATAATTATTAAAAAATTCTAAATTTTTACAACTATTTTGACGAGTCTTTGCATTTTTTGTAACTAGTCTATGATGAATTTTAATTTTTTTTAATTATATAGTAATTGATTTTATCCGGTTCGTATTGAATATAATTATTAAAAAAAAACTTTGAGTGGTTAAAAAAACTTAAAGAAATTACTCATAAAAATAATTATAAAAATTTTGAACAAAAAATTTTTCGTATATTATTTTTCTTTTTTTTTTAAAAAAAAATTCGCTCCAAGCGGAGCGAACGCCGTTTGACGGTGTTCGCCCCGTTTCGGAGCGAACGTTTTTTTTTTTTTTCCTTCTAGAGGGCATGTTCGGAAATTTCAAAAAATTTGGGTGCATAAAGAAATTGACGGGGTGTATTTAGCCACGCCTAGAACTTGTTATAAACTTCAAAATTGCCGAACTTTATGGCGGAGCCACAGTTAGCCGAATGAGGGCCATTGCCCTCACTGGATTCTGCAGAGGTACAAATGGGCCTCACTCACATTTTCAGCCCAAAACAACCAGACCGGCAGACCTCATCTTAGCTTCTTCGTTCTCTTTCTGGCTTTCTGTCGCCTCGTCTCTACTCTCTGTCTCTGGCGCTTTCTCTCTGTCTGTGCTCAACGCCCAACGGTCCGACGATTGGCAAATCGGCGACAGTTGCTCAGAGCAGTCGCAGCTCTCCGGAAACACTCATCCTCCACTCGACTCCACAGTCCACTGCTCGCGAGCTCGTCCACGATCCAATTGCATCTCGTTTTTTGGCTTTTTCACTTCGATTCTTCAAAATTCGAATTGAGTTAATTCGATTCACTCTTCCCTTTTCTTATTTCTAGATTTAATTGTGTAAAATGTTTAATATTTGTATTTTGAGAAAAAGCCCTAATTTTTTTATATCTAATTTAGTAATTAGATTTAGGGTTAATGATTGTTGATTAATTGAATTAAATCAATTAACAATTGTGTCATTGTTTCATTTATTTGGAAGTTGGAACTTTGTAGATTGGCAATGGCAGGTCAACCTTTAAACTTTTAAGGTTGTATTTAGTTTGGAGAGTTAAACTGTGAAAATATTAAACAATGTGGAAGAAGTCAAGACAATTGCTGGGGAGGAAGGGGATGCTGGAAAGAGAATGTCTTGCTTGTGGTTGGAAGGTGCCGTCCCGCTTTCAATGGGTTGTGGTTACCCCCTTTTAGCTTAAGTTTTAGTTTTCTTTGTGCTGGTTTTGGGACTCCTTTTGTGCTGATTTTGAAATGAGTCCCCTTGCATTCAATAGGGTCGGGCTTGCCCCCTTTTTTTGGTGAATGTCTTATGTCTGTAAATGCTTTTAAATTAATGGAATGGCTCTTTGCTGTTTAAAAAAAATGTGGAAGAAGTCAAGAAGATGACCAAACCTAGCATTACACTCTTGGTAAACAAATCACCTTTTTAGGTAATCGGGAAACTCCTAACAAAAAATTAGATGATGAGACGAGCCTCATCGTCATCAACTAACAAATAGTTTTATTTTCTTGGACCCAGCTAGCATTGCACTCTGCTTGATAGTTGGAAGCCTTAATTTTTATGTTAATTGAAATTTTTAAATTTGAAATTTACGTTTCTGCAATCTCCCAAGTGCCCAAGGTAATTGGATGTGGTGGTGTATGCACGGGTTTAATTGGATTTTTTTTCTTCCTTTTTTATTATTGGGCTGTGGATTTTTGTAATGTTGTAATGTTTGTCAATTAGCAGTGGTTTATTGTTGTAATATATATTTCAGATTATGAAGAAAATCGATGGATACTTTAAAAGAAAAAGAATTGAAGAAAATGTTATTGAGGTGAGCACGAATAGAGGTTCGGAAATATACGATATTTGTACTTGTTTCTGTTATTAAGGTGTGTTTAATTTTCTGTTTCTAATTGTATCCGCCCTCACTGAGTTGAATTCTTGGCTACGCCACTGACTTTATCCCCGAAAGTTTGTGTTGTAGCTACGGCCCTGAACATGGTGGAAGACTCTGTAATGGAACCCGATATTGAGGGGAAAGAAGTCAAATTACCTAAACCTAAACCTAAACGAAAAGCGCCAAAGAATCGTCATGAAAATGATGGGGACAAGGTGAAGCACTCCGCAAAAGTGAGGAAAACTAACGGAATCATATTGGCTAGAAGTAAGCCGAGCTATTGCCTCAAGCGAGGCATTGGAAGCGTGCAGTGTGGAGGTGAAAGCTTGAGGTCAGTCCACCGGAAGAAGCTGCGGCGGCTGTTGAAAAAGCTACTCCGGCAACACAACTGGGCAGATGCAAGCGGCGTGCTTAGTGTGCTGCTCAAAGGAACTGGTGATGAGCAATCTCTGTCACGAAATCGCGCTAAGTATTCGGTATTAAATTCAGTTCTGCTTTATCTTCAAGTTTTTGTATACTTTTTTCTGTTATCAAGTTTAGCCTTTTCTCGTCACTTTAGAAACTTTGTTCCAAAGGTATTTATGGTATCATTGTGGGATAAGATTTGTTGCAAATTTATAAGGGCACAGCATGATAAGTAAAAAAAAAAAAAAAGTATAATTTAATTCTTGTGATTTTTAACTTTCTGTAGTCTTAGGGTATGTTTGATTGGTGATAAAGTTGATATGCACGTAATTCTGTGTAAAATATGTGGTTAATTTCCATAAGATTTTAATCTCTTGAACTGGAATCTACTTCTGTTTTATGACGGGCTAGATTGAAGAACACATAATAATTCTTTGAGAATCTTTTATGTCTTACATGCCATTTCCTGTGATTGCTGCATAGTTTTGTACTTTTGTGGATTAACATACTAGTATTCTAGAATCATCCCCGGGTATATCTACTGCATCTTAAGCTTAATGTCAGTAAGCAAATAATAGCAAAATGATTTTAAGTGCAGTGGCCTTCGACTAGAAGTGTTGGAAAGGAGAATTTCATTGGACTGGGGTGATAGATTCGGTGATTTGATAATTGCAGTTCTTCCCACTACACAGGACTTAATTAAAGTTTCCATTCCTCTGTCAGGATAAGTTGAATATTATGTGGCACACAAGGAGCATAATGTCACATTTAATATATTCAGAATTAGCCAATATTTTTGTAATGTTTTTGAGAAGCTCTGTTCATTTCTCATTTACGTAAAACTATGGAAGGTGCATGACATATTTTCTTCCCCCTATCATTCCCTATCATGTCGTTCAACATTTATATTCATGGTAATTTTGCGTCTTGTTATGCTTCTTCAAATTATACTTTTATTTTCAACTTTTTCCGGACACCAACATTGTGTGTTTGTTGAATTCATACAGGCTGTCCTGGATCTTCTTAACTATATAAGAGGTGAAACCATGAACCCAAGAAGAATCCAAAATGTCTATGAACTTTGGATGCAAAAAATTGGACGGCAGAAAAAATTGTCAACAAAGGTACAAATTGAAAATTTGTTTATTGAATGATTATTGGAAATGTATATTTGATAAGATATCTTCTCAGAGACTTATGAAGTACCCAGTTATATATTAAACTTCGTGTGTTCTATTGCCCTCTTCTTATACTTTTAGAGCAATGAAATAATAATTCTGAAACGAGGAAAATATTTATGTACTTTGGTTGATAATGTGATGCAATCCTAGGTGTGTTTGATTATAGAACAAGTCAGTTATGAAAAAAATATTTATGTACTTTGGTTGATAATGTGATGCAATCCTAGGTGTGTTTGATTCTGGAACAAGTCACTTATGAAAATTTCTTTTTTCATTGATATGCATTATAATTTGCAAACTCAGTTTAATGCAATCCTGAAATTCTGTGTGCTGTGCAGGATAGGTTTGCTGTCCATTTAGAATTTATTCTTTTTTGTCTCTTGCATGGGAGGACTGAGGATGCACATCAGGCTTCTCTGTGGTATGGTCTTTGTTTCCTATATCTTCATCATTTTTACATCAATTCTATGTTGCCTCATAGTTTCCTTGTACGTATTAGCTTTATCACTTTTAGAACAATTCTATGTGTCTTCAATTGGAACTAGTGTAATGTTTTATTCATTAACTTGTATTCATTCAAAAATATTGGAAATTCCATGGCTAATCTAGAATCCATATAGAGGATTTCAAGAAAGCTTGTATCTCTACCGCACCAGGACAAGCATACAAAATGTGAAATATGAATGGCTGTAACCAGTATTTAATATGAATATATATATATATATATATATATATATATATATATATATATATATATATCTGTGTGTGTGTGTGTAACTTTTGTCATTCTAAGATCTCAAAGTTCCTAGTCCTAGCCACTCAAGAGAAGGCAAAATGTTGTCAATCGGATGAGCCTCTAAATGCAAATTTTTTGAATTCTTTGATGAGCTAGCTGAATATGATTTTTGTGAATTCAACTTAGTGAAAAGTGAACAAGTGGTTGTTATGCTGGTGAGAAGCCTGTCAATCATTATTTGCACAAATAATGATCTTTTACATTGTAATGAACTACCTATCAGTCTTATGCAGGAACGCGGTTTTGAGAGTGACCCAGTCTCAAATTTGATTGTCGGCTTGGCATTTTTCCAGCTATGGTATTTTGGTCTTCCGAAAGCGTTACAGCTGGCAAAGTTGGAATCATCAAGCAAGTCTGACCACAGAGATATCCCTGCTGATGGAATTTACATATCAATTGCCAATTCCGAGGGGCATGATGCTCTTGAAGCTGGACTAGCCAAAACCTCTTTACGATGTAATTCAAACACTTCCATTGCCAATGACAAAGAACTGCAGGAAGATGTTGGCAACCGCCCCAAAGAACCCATGGACATCGATGATGATAAACTGAAGGAATCTACTCACAGCAGTTTTCAGCCACAAGATCTCTACATGACTTCCTCTGATGAAAGTGGGCGTGAAAAATATTCTAACAATAGCGACAATCCACCTCAAGCGTCTATTTTCTTCACCCACAGTGAGCTTCTGATTCTATTCCTCTTTCCTTCTTCCTTTTGAACTTCTCATAGGGTGAACCCGTAGGTAAAATGATATATTTAAGAAAGTCTGAAATAATGCTTCGCTAATTTATTTCAGTTCATAATTGTGATTTTGGGGGAAACCTACCATGATTTATTTTTTCACAAAACAAAAAGTTTGCATTGTTTCAGGTCCTATATGTTTACTAATAGTTTGAGATGAATGCAAAGTTGATTATGATTACAACACCTATGTTTCCCCTTTATGGAATTAAAGTATTCAGTATTTCATTTTCCGCTGCTCCATCTTACTCTCAAAATGTTTATGTTTATTTTGTATTATGCCTAAAAGTCTGCCCTCATAGTTACACTTTTGTCTCATTTTTATATCATGTTCGATCAAGATGTTAATAAATTAGATATTTAGTCGACCACAGACATTTCTGAGCATATAATTGCCTAATGTTTATAATTACGTACATCTTGGCTTTGCCTGTCTTGTTAGGTTGTCGAAACAAACATTAAAAATTTTCTTTCATTTAAATATTGAAGTTTTATGTCTCCATTCCCTCGTCCTGTATGCTTAGGTGTAAACGGAGCAGTCACGTAATTCCAGTAGATTATTTGTGCAGTATATAAACCTCTTCATCTGGAGCAAAGTTTGGTTTAAGTTCTAATTCCCAATATTTTCAATCATCATGTGCCGAATTCATGCTAATTGTTAGGACTAAATCAGGGTTTATTCAGTTTGCTGAGTCGAAGTAGACACACCTTCTCTCCGTTATTGTCCGATTAGGTAACAGCAACATTTTTTTTTTGTTTTAAGACTAAAAAATGGATTATGGCTGCGATTTAATCATGCGTCCTTTTTCTGGGTTTGTACCCTTTTCTAGTTGCTAATTCATTAGGTTGGCTGAATGTGAGTAAATTACACTTGGGATGTGATCCTGTATCACATGCTTCTAACTAGTTTCGTGGACATATTAATGAGCAAATATCTGTTTAACTTTTTCAAAAATGTAGGTCTACCTCCATGGCTACTCCCTTTAAATTTGCCCGACTGTCATGAAAATTTGGAGGATAGCTTATACAATCACAGGAAATTGCGCAATGACTACTATAAGAATGCACTGAAGCACTTGCGTGTTGCCCTTTACTCCACTCCACCAGTAATTGAGGCATTTCACCCTTTGATACAGGTACTGCTGTCATAATGTTTGGTATGACAAGTTGCCATCATATCCATCAAATACTTTAGTGTTTGAAATAGTAGAATTTTGTTTTGCTTTTGGAAAACCATCTCGGGTTTTAGAGTCCAGCACTTTAATTTCTTTTGCATCTATATATCGTCTTACAACAACCACTGAAGCTAATATTTAAACAATGCAAGTGTCCGCTTTCAAATGGTTCAAGCAATGAGATGGTTAATGTGTTATCATGGCTGAGCAGAAGAGCTGAGTTCGAGTTTCTCCGTAACTGTTTATTAAAAATTGTGCATACATCACCCAACAATGGAAAAAAATGAACCCAACTTCCATGTGAGGAGGCATGTTAAAGTTAAAAACAAAAGTTTAGCTGAATTATTGTGTCCCTTCTTTATACGAGATGGTTAACAATAAATCCATGGTAGTAACAAACTCGGTCTCTTTCTTACTAAACTTGAGGTCCACCACTTAATCTTTCTCACCACTCTCTGTTAAATGGTACATGTACTCAAAGGTTCGACAAAACAGAACAAATTTTGTCCGCATACAACATACAAGGATATGCTAATTCTGAAGCAGTTGGACTTTTACATTAATGATTCTTTATGCAACAGAGTTTCGGTCATATAAAATGTTATGGAAATGTATAGTTCTTCATGTTGCATAGTAGAATTAGTGGGTCGATTGTCATAGGAAAAGCCATAGCAAAGACAAGGAAGTTGTGGCTCTAAAAATCAGCTGTTGCACTTGTGTTTGACATAACAAATAGCTGCATAGCCTTTTTGTTTACTAGTTGTGTATTAGTTTTCCAAGTGAAGCAGTCAATTTCTTTTTCCTTTTTTTTTTTTTAATTTTCTTTTTCTAGATAGAGCGCTTTCCGCTTCTATCTGAAATTAACTCAGTGTTTCCATCATTTCTATGATGGCAGATGCTGCTTCTGGGGGATATGGTCAATGAGGCCTTTGATGAAATTGAGAAATTTCAAGATTCAGACATGGGACTCTATTCAAGGTAACGGTTTCTATTCGAAATCATTAATTTTGGCAGCTCGGATGTGAAACAAACTGCCATGGCTAGGGACTGTTTTAACAGTAGTATGATACAGTTTGATATGTAAAATCGTTTCTTCATTTGAACCTCTGTGCTGTTACTTAGATAGATAGATTAGCAGTGCTGGTGTTTTTGCTTAACCAGGAAATCTGTAAAATGGGCATTATGGTAGTAATGGTGCCCATAAATGGCAGGTGTGTAAATCATCAAATTCAACTATCTCGGGGATTTTTTGTAGGGGAGAGTAGCTTAGCTTGGATAATTTGAAGTTTCAATGAGTTCATTTCAAACTCATCAAAAGTAGAACTCATCAACTATTTTTCTCCGCATAAAATGTTCTGATTATTTGTTGGATACAATGATCGAGAGGTTTCAGTTCCAACACTACTCAACGGTAGTTAGATATTATGTCTTCCCTCTTTGTTGAGTATCCACGAGAATATTTCTTTGATGCCTTTTTTTAATGGATAGAAAGGTTGTCAATTTTGGATTCATCAGGTTCCTTTTCTTGCAAGTCTTTCTTCCACGCTCTTCTTCACGGAATCCTATTAAATTTCACATAGAAATCCTGTAACCCAATCGATTAAGGCGTTCCTATGGCTGGTCTCTTGCAAGAAAAACTAGTACTTCCGAATTAATTTTAAAGGCATTGCTCTTGTTTATGTCTTCACTTAGGATGTGCAAGGCGTTTTGGCTTTCTTTTTGGTGACTTCGTCAGACAGAAAGCTTTTTGATTTTTGGAGAGAGAACAAAAAGTTGGGAGTTATAGAAGTGTTTCTCTCTCTAATTTATTTTTAGTCGAGAGTCTACATTTTGTTGTTGATTTTCTTTATATGCTAGAGGATTTCTTATCCTCCGAATAGTTGTAAGCCAGTTTAATTAGAACATATTGGTTTCATTTTATTGCAGATTGAAAGCTGCTCTCATGGAGCATTTTTACGGCACAAACTATGTGGAACTCTCCACATGCTTTGAGGACATCTTGAGGAACGATCCAACATGTTGCAACTCATTGACGAGACTTATTGTCATGCGTCAACAGGGTATGCTATTAATTTCTACTTGTATCTTTTCTCATAATGTTTGATTTGTTATCCAAACAACTTTTAAGAAGATTAGGGGTGAATACTTTAGACCTCCTATGTCGTGTCAATGTTCTTAAGGGACAACTCCGCCTCGAAAGACCATGAAATGAAATAACTAAACAATGTACTAGTTATTGGGCTACTCTTGAAAACGTTGATTAGATAGAACGCAAGTTTTAGTGCATGTTAGGATTCAAATTTTCACACATTTTTATGCATTTGTATAATACATGTAAGGTTCCACAAGGTGTGTAGATATAATTGATTTGACCAAATTCAAATTTAAAAGAGAGTGAATTAAAATGTTATGCCTAACATGCACTTGATATGGTATCAAAAACTTCAACGAGTTTCTCAATATGATTGAGACTGAGAAATGAGCAACAGATTTCTATTCTGTACTAAATCGCAGGGGCTTACAGCGCAGATAAACTGGCAGAAATGATAGCATTACACTTGGATGCTACATATGCAAAAAGTGACGTATGGAAGGAGCTAGCGTCTTGCTTCTTGAGTCTCTGTCATTGTGGAGAAGATAGAGCGTCTGTGTGTGTTAATGGCAAAGATGGGCATGATCAAATTTACGTGGACGACTGTAACCAGATTCCGGAAATTTTTACCAACAGTGAATCCAGAAACGAATGGATGCTCCATTGCAGATGGTGGCTCAGTCGCCACTTCAGCCACAACATCCTCACCTCAGATATTGCATCTGGTAATCAAAATTCCTCCATTTCTATATGTGTGGTTGTGGTTGATGTTGATGTTTGACGTTGACTTTGGCTTTGACTGAGTAGTAAAAGTTGATTTCTACGCAGGAGAAAAGTTAAAAACATGTATAGAGTGTTAACTTTGTGGTTTCATATTGGAACAGGTGATTTGGAGCTTTTGACTTACAAAGCAGCAGCAGCCTCACATCTTTACGGACGGGAAATGAAGTATGTTATGACGACAACTGAGTGCTTGGAGAAGGAAAATGATATGGAACTGTATGCATTCTTACAGAAGCACATTTTGAATTCTGTTGGTTTTTATATGAACGCCAAAAGAGATAATTTATTGTAAATTTTATGTTTTATTTAGTAAATCTATATAATTTGCTCTCTTTGTTGACCATCTTCAGTATCATCAATATGTTACGTCACTTGTATGAGTGGTTCACGCGTGACAGTGTTCAATTGATGTAACTATTTTAATGAACAAAAGTTGATTATCAGTACCTATTACAGGGAACGGCTTTGGTACCATTCATTATGACGGTCCAAAATGACGCTGTTTTGCTATTTATAGCACTAAAACAAAGTCGTTTTGATACCGGGTTAATAAATTTAACCCATCAAGAACTTGCGGATCCTGGCCCAACCCAGTTCATTGCGTACAGTGCATGTATTACATAAATCTCCAAATTGCATCAAAATATACTAAGACAAGATGCCTTCATCATTATTTATTACAAGACAAGATGCCTTCTTTTTGCTTCTTTGCTCTTTGCTTCCTAGCTTCAATTTCTTCCATTGTTCAAGCTATTGTCCCTGCTTCGCAAACCTTCAAGTATGTCAATGAAGGTTATCTTGAAGATTACACTAACGAGTACAATGCTAACTTTCGTATTTTCCCTATTTCTACTTACCCCTTTCAACTTCGTTTCTACAACACAACACCTTATGCATATACTTTAGGTTTACGGATGGGTTCGGAGTTTACTGCATCCACAATGCGTCTAGTTTGGGATATGCCAACCGTGGGAATCCCATTGGAGAAAATGCCACATTTTCTTTATATACTGACGGAAATCTAGTTTTAGCCAATGCCGATGGCCATGTTGCTTGGCAATCCGGCATGGCAAACAAGGGTGCAGGTGGCTTCAAGTTGCTAACAAATGGTAACATGCATGATTCTCTATGACTCTAAAGGCAACTTTGTATGGCAAAGTTTTGATTTCCCTACGGATACTTTGTTGGTGGGCCAATCTCTTAGACAAGGAGGCCCAAGCAAGCTCACGAGCCGGGCTTCCGCTAAAGAGAGCAAGGATGGGCCATATAGTTTCGTACTTGAGCCCAATCGATTTGCAATGTATTATGAGAGTAAGAATTCTCCGCCTCCAATGATATATTTTGACTCTAAAGATTTCTTATTTGTTTGTTGATAACAACATAGAATTTTTAAATTGCACATGTCAGCCTAATAATAACCCGTTGGGTGTAATTTATGCATATAGTCTAATATTAGAGGATCAAAAACAAAATGGTCGAATTTTATCTAAGATCAAGTACAAAAGCACATTATCTAATTATCTTCGACAGGGAATTGATGGTTCCCTAAAAATATACACATTTTACGACAAGGAGAGCGACCAACCATGGGAGGAGACTTTCACCCTCTTCACCAGAGAATCCGGCGATGAATGCCAACTACAGCCAATGTGTTACATGTCCATTGGCAAATGGGCTAATGGGATGGAACAAGAGTTGTGGGCCTCCAAAGGGAAAGATATTAAATACTACAAATTGGAAGGAGTTGACCACTTCATAATTAAGCAAGTATACGAGGGGAAATGGGCCAATGGGAGATGCCCAATGCTTAAATAGATGCACCAAAGATTGCAAGTGCTTGGGCTATTTCTATCACCAAGCCGAGTCAAGTTGTTGGATTGTCTATGATTTGAAGACACTCATTCACCAAAGTTGCTAATTCCACACATTTGGGATATATAAAGGCACCTATTAGGTAGGTAATCGGGAATTAATTTAAGAGAGTTCTTGTGTTTTTGCAACATTTGATTCATCGATTGTGATTGCTTCTTTGTTCCTCTTTTGTAATTAATAATTGGACGTGTAACTTTGAAGTCAATGATTACATGTGTGTTTGAGTTCAACAGTCTTTTGGAAAATCCGGCGCTCGTAAGCGGGTCGGGGGTGCAGGACAAAGAAAATTCACTTTTTTTTTTTTTTTTTTGGGAAGAAAAATCACCACTGACCGTCCTGTTTCATTCTTTTTTTTTTTTTAAATAATATTTTTAATATTTTTCTTAATAATAAATTTGAAATAATGTAGTCAAAATAAAAATTAATTAAATAAATGGAAAATAAAATCGGGCGGGATTAGGAGAGGGATTCTCATCCTCGCCTTGTTCTGCTAGCAGGCCAAAAAACTTGTCCCGTTTCCTCCTTCTCGCCCAATGTTTAGAGATAATTCCTTCCCCGTTAGGTGAGTCTCCACAAGATGTGGGGTATCGATTTCAAAGAATATTGTTCTGTTGCTCACATGTAGGCACGTTATGGTGTCCACACATGAGCGGATAGGCACCACCCGTTCCATCAGGGGAGATAAGTGTCGCGCAACTGCCCATATATAAGCACCGGCCATAACGTGCCTACATGTGTGCAACGGAACAAAATAGCGATTTTAAATGCTCAATTCTAAATCAATATAATAATGATAAAATATTTATGATACCTTTCTTGTTTGAATAGTGTTATCATTCAACATGATTTACGATATCTAAGCAAGTTGATCATCAACTATGATGGGTGATAAATCACGTTATTCTTTTTTAAATAATATTGCAATTACTAACAAGTTTTCTTAAAGTCTTCGTGAATTTTGTCGGTCATTGGTTTAGATTTTTTACATTTTAAGGAAGTCGTTTTCCTTTTAATTTCTCTTAGACATTTTTCCTTCCCCCTTTTGTTTTTAATTTCTCCCTACAATATTTTCTGAATTTTGTGTTATTCATTTTAAGCATTTCTCCTTTCTCCCTATATTTCTGCATTTCCATTTCGTCTAATGCATTACAAGTATTTCGTGATTCATTATATAAAGTACATTACAAATACTTTATATATACTTAATTAACAGTATATTACGTGTAATAATACACTACAGATGTATAAATATTTTGCAATTCATTACATAGTTTCTGTAATTTACTGTGTAACGAATGACAGTTTCTCTGTAATGTCATTACAGAAAAACTTGCCTATATATATCTAGCAGTTCTTGCCTAGATGCACAAAATTATTCCTTCCTACTTGCAAGAATAGCCATCATGCATTCTCCTCATTTATATACCACCGGAAAATAGATTCATTTTGTTTGCAAGTTGAAACTAGAATTGTACTATCTCCGTCCCATAAATATAGCCCACTTTCAATTTCACAAAGATTAAGAAAAATACAATGAATAGTATTGGAAAAGTAAAACTTAAACTTATTTTCCTATTATACCCTTTTATTTATAGGATGTTTTATTTCAATTAAGTTAATTATTTTGGTAATAACTATGTACATTAAATGGGGGCATATAAAACAACTAATATTTTAATAATATCTTTAAAAGGAAGGTGGCTTATATTTTGGGACGGCTTAAAAAGGAATAATGGACTATAATTATGGGACGGAGGTAGTAATAATCTATCTCGACGTAATCCGCTGAATATTTAATTTTGTCAAAATTTGATACTTTTGGCTTAATTCATTGAATATGGCACGTGACAGAAAGTGATAAAAACAATATTTTGTGTTAGCATTTTTCCTTGATAAATAGACGCATTTTTTTTGTTTGCATTTTTCCTTTGTTTGCGGAAACACTATCATTTCCTTGATCTTGCTCCAGAAGCAATATCCTTCATTTACCCATTTTAAACAAAATGATGTGGCTAATCACTGCTATATAAAAGGTGGGAAGTGTATAAAACATTCACATTCCTATACTATCCTCACATACTTAAGGTATTATCCATTTTGCGATTTGTGTCATTTATTTTTTCATTTAATTGTATGTTACAATTACAGGCTTTCATGCGCACGTATGCATGCATAGCATAATGGAAAAATTCACAATCTTTTTTGTCATTTATTACTTTTCATTCATTTTAATGCTCTATTTTATTTGTGAATGTAATCCCATCATTCTAAACTTTACACTATTTAGAAAAGTGTCACATGTCTGTTTCATATATACAATTCTCTCTTACAATGTTATCAACGTATACATACGCACAATGGATATTAATATCATTTCATACCTTTTTATGATTAAACTTTTGTTTTAAGCAAAAGGGATTTGTTTAAATTAAACAACTATTTTTACACCAATAACCCAATATTGCATACTTTATTTGAATCCCAATTATATTTTTTAACACTTATCATTCATCATTTACATATATAAAACATGCAACGGACGTTGTTGTTACTAGTATTGGACCAAAAGAACACAATTAAATTACATTTACGTTTGCCTTTTTCTTTTTGTCTCTCATTTTGACAATGTATATTTTGATTCTACGAATACAGAAATGAAATCATTTTGAAGAAAATGATTTTGTGTTAAGAAATTCAATTATAATTTAGGCATTAATTAGAGGAGAGTCAAAACGAAAATTTTGAAATTAAGGCCTTGTTTGATTGGGGGTTTAGTTGTTCCGCGCGGTATTCCGTGTAAAAATGTGTGGTTAATATTATTTTGGGAAATGTGTGTGTGGTTGAAAATGAGTATGAGGTATACGGAATTGCGTGCGGATTTAGTTAACATCAAATAGAACAAGGCCTAAGAGTTACAAATGTCAGAATGAAGAGTCATCAACCTTTAATTTCCCATGTTATGTGCTTTACAACATTCATTCATAGCAAACTACTGCTTGGAAAAAAGGTACTTGTGCATAGTTGTTGGACCGAAATGTCCGAAAATCAACTGTCCTCCATTTGCGACTACGACGATTTATATTTGATTTATTCATTTAGCACAGAAAATTGGTAAATGGGGGATTGAATCCTACATCGGAAAGCCCAATGGATGTAGAACTTGTTTCTTGAGTATCCCACATCGAAAATTATAAGATCGTGGACCATTTTTTTTTTCTTTTTTCGGGGGTGGGAGCAATGTCTAGAGTTAGACATTACTCTTGACAATGTCTAATAATTAATAATGTGCCACATGCTCTAAATCACACCAACAAACGAAACCGCAAAGGGGGTGTAATCTGCGAATATACTCATAGCACCCAAGTTAATAGCATAAAAAGTCAAAGTGACCGAAATACCCATGCCTCCGGATCTGCAACGTTGACACCGAAATATTGATTGAATCAATGATGGATCGAATCTGATTTACCAATCTAAATCACACGAACAAACGAAACCGCAACTAGACGGTGAAAATCCAAACGCCGCAATGAGATGATGAAATCACGAAAAAAACATAGATCTAGATAGAAAAACCACTTATTTGTAATAAAAATAACAAAGAAAGAGATGTAGACCGGTGATTTCAGGCCAAAAATATCCCCTCCGTTGCACTCGATTTTAGTGGAGAGAGGAAGTTGAGAGCATTTTGGCGGAGAGAGGAAGCTTTTGAGATTGTGGATCAATTTATAAATGGTTAATTAGCAATGTGTAAGGTGTAATCATTTATTACATAGCTGTACACACGACCACATAACATAAACGATAGAATTTGTCCCCGAAGTATACAGTACATATAGAGACATGAGTAATGAGTAATAATTATCTCTAATGAATTAACGTGCATTTATCAGGTCATCATCAAAAGCCATCAAATTATGAACCAGAATCACTCAGCAGTTATGGAAATATTGTGGGACTGTTGAATGCTTGGGACTCTCAATACTTTGCCTTTCCCAGTTTTTTTCTGCTTCAGAACATCATTTTTGAACTTCGCCATTGAAGCCAGTTCACCAACGGAGTCAGCAATCTTCTCAGTGCATGAGACAATCTCTGTAAGTAAAGAAGAAACTGCTGCAGTGTGAATTATTATTTCTTCAACATAATTTGCATCCTCCCAAAGGTCCCTTTTAAGCAATAATTTGAGTTTATCAGCTACATCCACTGCATTGACTATATGAGGACCAGCCATGGATGAACGACTCATTGTCTTCATTGATGATGCTAATTCTTTTAAAGCGAGGCTCGATTCTAAACTCATCTTTGCAAATGATTCTTCAAGTTTCGCTCTAACTCCCGTTGGTGTCTGCATAGAGAGAGACATAGCTAGATTCTGTTAAGAATATTTATATAAACTGCCAACGTACGGTTGACAGGAGAAGAAATTCATATACTGATATACCTTCTTCGTCTCCAAGTTAAGATATCCATTCAAAGCATCAATGCGATAAGCACATTCTCGGACGAGTACCCCAATTTTCAAGTATTGATCCCAAGGGTGACGGTATCGAAATCGTCCATGTCTAGGCTCCCATTTCGCAAAATTTGCCTGCAAGAAAAATTACAATTAAAATGAAAGAATTAAGTCACAATTATCAATGTTAAATTGATTGATTGATTGATTGATTGTGTGTTTTTGTGCATATATAGAAATCTTTGTGACTCTCACCAAATATTCTTCAGTGCCTTTTGAGTTGAGAACGCTTCTATATTCATCATCAGATGCTGTTTCATCTACGAGGTTGTCATCTGATGTTCGGAAATATTCATGTACAAAACCTGATGACAAGTTTGTGACCAAAAACATTTCTAGATTACAAATAAACAAAGATTATTTCAAAAATCACAGCATCAAGTTTCATCGAGGACCCCCAGCATGCATCTCAGAGCGAGTCAGATATAAATTAAACCCAGTTTCTCTATTCAGACAAATTTACCTTGGAGGAAGATTCCTAGATTTTCGATGTTGCCCGCGATGAGATTATGAAGGTCTTCGCCCGCCCAAACGGGGCAGATGAAACTGCAAACCGCCACCGCAGCGGTCCCACCAATGACGATTGTATACACCCTCTTATATGCCATTTTCAATACTTGGTCGTTTCGATAACCAGAGACAGATATTAAACAGAATGTCATTATAAATATCAAAAGTCCATAGTCATATCTCGCCTTCAGTTTCGGGTAAAATCGAATAAATGATACTGCAGCAGCTGCACCAATTAATAGGACATGATCATCAACCGTAATTAATTAAAAATGTTTAGGGTGGATTTGTGTATTTAATTTACCTACTAAAAAGACAAATAATCCAAGAAAAACAGGCTCTAATTTATCCCCGGGAAGATTCGCAAAACGATGTACTCCAACGCCTAGTGCGGCCGCTAACAATGTTGCAATTGCTCTATTTACGCCTCGTCCAAGCGTCGCTCCTACAAATTGCAAAATAACGAATTAATTTATTTATCGGAAAGAGTCGAATAGCGCCAATAGCTCCGCTGAAGCTCAGTTTGAAAAAAGCGTGACAATAGTCTGTCTATTGATTGCTACTCTGTATAAAATCGTAAAATCTGTGTACAAAGATACCAACTAATAAATTTCTTTCAGTTTCCACTAAAGCTGAGCATTGCATGTTACTTCTCCAACTCCAAGTAAGTATAGTCGAATGATGTTCTTTAACGAACTTACCAACGGAGAATTCGAATACGACTACGGTAGTGATAACTGCCCACATTGCATTGACACCAAAGCCTTGGTACAAAGGATCAAAGTAATAGAAGAGAGAAACTATAGTTATAGCCAATCCTACTTTTAGTGAGTGAATAATTCTTCTTGGATCTTCAACTCCAAGTTTCTTCCCCTCCCAAAATGCGTCTGATATTTTCGACGTAAATTTCTCCACTACGGAATTAAAACGCGCACAAGTCGACCCAGATTCTTGATCCATCGATGCCATTAGCTGCGTTCGACCGACCCTACATGGGAAAAAGATCATCCAATGGATTATATGAACATATTAGTTAACTAGTATGAAACGATGGATGCTTAATGATTCTTGTAGTTTTGAAATTTTATGGTGTATCTTTTAAAGTGATTGTGATACCTAATACTTTGACTTTAAAATTAAAGAAAGTAGAAAAGTTGAGAATCTAAGAGATGTGGAGCGTACAGTTGTGAATTTGTGATGTAAACTGATAAGAATACTAATGCTTTTGGTAGCTAATGATAAGCTAACATCATGGTTTAGCATGTGATAATGAAAAGGTTTGCATTTTTCAAATCAAATAAATATAAAAAAGTTACAGAACCTTGTAGGCGAGCTACAGATGGTTTGGAAAATACTATTGTACACTATTTGTATACCATCAAACTTTCGATGATTGATACGTGACCACCACCTCCTGATGGTAGAGGGTGGGGGAACGTATCAATCATCGGTCCATACATAGGCACTTTTAAAGTGACCACATGTGGGTATCTAATCATTACTATTTGTGTGCTAATATAAAATATCGAAATTTTGTGAAGTGATAAAATAATAATGTCGACATCCTAATTGATTGGGTTCTGTGACACATACATATATATAGGAATAAAAGTAGGTGTAAATGTGAGTGTACTGTGTACATATATCAGAGCTTGTTTCCGGTCCCAACGCTAGGAGAAAATTTTCCTCCTAGCAAGAGAGAAGGCCCCCGGGCCCCACTACTTTGGGGGGGGGGGGGGGACATTGCTGGAACGTCTTAGCAGCTGGGACGAGGACTAACTTGCATGTATCATTACTTTTTTTTTCCCACTACACTTTATTTTACTATACATGACAATTAAACTTGAATTTTAACCATGCTTTTAAAGTTACTATTCGCACATTTTAATATCATCACTAGTGCCTAGTCAGATTAAAAACAAAATTTTAGCAAAAATTTTACCTAATAACAAGCACTTTAAATCAATGATTTTTCTTTCCGATTCATAAATAAGTGCCAAAAGATTAAGAGAATGTAAATGTGAAAGAAATTCTTGTATTCCAAGATATATATGTTGTTATAAAATGGAGATATTGTTATGAATAATAATTGAAGTGTTATGAATAATTGAGAATAATTTGGTGGTTATGAATTATGAGGAATAATTTGATGGAGGAATAATTTGGTGGAGGAATAATTTGGTAAAAGATGTAATTATTATATGTGAATGACTATTATACCCTTGATGAAATTATGTAATTACGATTGTGCCATTCGAAGTTTTCCTATAAATAGGGCTTCAGTTATTAATGAAATTGATTCCTGAGAATTCCTTCGAATTCATTCTCTCTAAATTCTCTCTATTGTTTACATACTTTTATAACACGTTATCAAGACGATTTAGTCTTCAGCCACTAATTAATATGAAGGGAATATGCTTTCTACAGTTGCATCTTATAGATGATCTACAGATCGTAAACCTTAATATTAGTTAGATTATAAACTTCATCACTTCTCTTCTCATTCTTCCGATTTGATCTGAAATCGTTTGGCTGATTCTATTGTTTGGTATGCCGACAAGATTGGTTCTGTGGGAAAACACGTATCAACCCTTCCGTGTTGATACCGGCGTAGATTAACGTTGTTGCTTATGGGAGAAGATGATTGTCTGTGGCTTGATTCAGTGGAGCATTGAAATATCTATACAAATCAAATTGACATGAACGCAATGTTCTGCATCTTCTGGTAAGCAAAAACAATTTCAGAGCACAAATATATATATATTATATTATATTATATTATATTATATTATATTATAATAATATATTAAACTATTACATTCGTTTTCTCGAGGTATAAGGAACATACATTATCAAAATCAAATTTTCTCGACTCCATTATACTCGATTTAACGAGAGCTTCGATTTGACACCAATATTGATAGGGTAATAACTCGTTTTGAAATATGTTATTATCAAACTTTCAAAATTTACAAATTAGTACACCAATTTTTGAAATGTTACAAAATAGTCATTAAATATTTTGATATTTATAAATGGAAGTGAAAAGGAGACGATTTTCCAATCGTATAATATTGATAGAATATGTTTGATAATTTAACCATTGCGGATTGGAATAGACAATTTTACCCTTGCGAACTGTAAAAGGACCGACCTAATTTTGACGACAATAAACAAAAATTGATAGAATATTCCCGAAGAAATTCTAAATCCATTAATTACGACCTGAAGTCCATTTGAGTTAATAGATCGAAATATTAATGTAACTCTTGAAGAGTTCAATTACATAATATACTTATTCTAGAAGGATAAGTGTGCTCTTGTAAGTAATGAGTATTTGTTCTAGAAGAACAAATTTGCTCCCGTAAGCGATTCAATATTTAATTCTCGCACTTTATTTCTTTGCAATTTAATTACTGCAATACCTCCTACTTGATGATGGGTTCAACCGTCACTAAACGGAAGGTTTTATATATTTCTGCACTTTATATGCTAAGTGATGGGTAATACCTTCTACTAAGCAGATCCTACTCCTGAAGAAGTAGTTAAATATTATGCAATTTAATTCTTGCTATTTAAATTGTGAGATTTATATTTATTGCAATAATTCCCATAAGGTAGGTTCGACCACCTATTGGAGGAAATTTAATTTCTGCAATTTAAATTTATGCACTTTATAGTTTGAGTATATTTCCAATGTGGTGGGTAATACCACACGATTGGTGTGCATATTTCCAATGTGGTGGGTTATACTACACGATTGGTTATAATCTAATCCTACCCGTAAGAAGTAGTTGATCAAATATTCTAATCATACTAAGTAGTAGACGATGAGAATAAAATTACTTCCCCATATATACCGAATATTAATGGAGAAAATTGAGTAAGTGGTACTTGAAGTCACCATTGGATAAATAGATGAAAATAAAATGCTCAATAGATCCCATGTTGATAAATCAAAGATAATATATCGCATGGAGAAATTATATGAAGTAATCTCATCGATGATATGAGATTGTATTAATATGAGAATAAAATGCTCTTGAAGAAGCATAATCACTAGATTCTGTATTTGAATAAAGCCAATATGATATTATTATTACTCCGTAAGAAGTACAAAACAGTCGAAATGGAACATATTGAGAATATCAAAAGATGGCATTAAAGACTCGAAAATATAGAAATGTAAAAAGAATATACATCTTGAATCCATAAATGAGGGATGCGTCTCGAGAGTATAAATACTCGTAACTCGCCACCATCAACATTAGGATTCATAATGAAATATTTAAAGGATCCGAATTTCTTTTCGCTTGACACTGGTCCGTGACCGACTGACCGACTTCCACAGATTCTTGAACATATGCATGAAATTTGATGAGTAGCTCATCAACAAGTACTAGCGTAAATAAGTATTTTTCTCATTTGAATGAGAGATAAACTTATTATTTACACTCGATCCGTAAACGCTAGTAAGCCATCAAAGAAATTATTAATATTCAACAAACCTATTGGTTTGACATGAAAATTCCACTGTGCCAACGAGGCTATATTGAATATTTCCTCGAGTGTGTTGTAGCCACCTGGAAGGACAATGAAAGCATCACTATTATTCATCATATACATCATGCAGTTGTGGATGGATTGCGCTTGTAGCCCCAACCCTGCTGGACCCATGGTAGAACTGGCTCCAATTCGAGTATTAGATCCAACTAGATGGAAAGGTATTACACTCAAACTCTTATTCCCCATGATTGTGCGGCCATTATAAGTCTAGCTAAAAGTTTGTTGTTGGTTCCTCCAGTATAGTATATTGATTTCTTGTCTCCCTAACTCTTTATTTAGAGTCGGTTTGCCATATCCACATATTGGATATGGCCTACCAGCTTAGATCCACCAAGAATACATACGGTTTTAATCTGTAGGTAAAGGTGACTTGTATGAGATGATTCTAAAATCTCCATATCCATCTCTACTCCTATCTCTCTTTTTGCACTCTACTTTTAATGTATGAACATGAGAGATATATGAATCCCTCTATTTAAAGAAAAATTTTCAAACCAATAATTGAGTGCACTATTTACTTTTTGACAAATATGAAAGAGAAAAAAAATGCAGAAAATTTTTTTAAAGTGAAAATGACATATATCTGTCGGTGATTGAAAAATAATATATATATACATATATATATCTTAAAATTGAAAAACAATATTTACAATTACAAGAAAAATATTGATCTTCGTTATTACACCGAGCTTCCTTATATTAATATGAGAAAATTATTATACTAAAATTTTCTACTAAATTTACAAACAGGATCTTCTAAAGTAAGTTTTTCAAGACTCAGAACGCTGCTTGTTGATCTTTGAATTTGGCCCATAAGGCCATTAGCTCACCTTGTACGTGTCCACTAGGATGTGTCTCAAGAGCCTGTTGAATATCATCCAAAGGCTCTTTACTCAATCCATCCTTAATGAATGCTATTTTATCTTCTCGGTTTCTGGACAAGTACCCCACAGATTTACATCGAGTGTCACATGTCCATTGAGCACACTTGTAGCATCCTCCTAATCTTTTTGCTCTCCGTTTCTTTGAAAAACTACTTTTACCCATACCAGGCATGTATTTAGAGGGAATTGAAACCTCACCAGATAATCGAACCTTTGCTTCAATCAAGCATCGGATATCTTGTGGGATACCCTTATTCATTAGCATCCTTAATCTTTACAGCCTACATCGATAAATCCTTTTTAGGATTTTGATCGGTAGTGATGGATAGTATTTTCAAGATTTGAGAGCATATGATCCATTATAATGTATAGACCCTTGTTAGGATGAATTTTGCAATAATTTTGATGATTTATTTATAGAATAATACGACGCGTATGAAATAAGACTCCGATTTTAAATAAATAATATGAAGCGTAAGAGCTACGATTTCGGAATTAAATAATAGCCGGATGTGATGCGTATGAGTCAGTAACTCCGTGTGTGAATGAGTAGACAATAATGTCACCAAAAGATGATGGAATATGTCGGTGAATTATTTCTATGATAAATCATATTGAGCACTATACGTAAACTAGTGAAATCGATATAAGAATTTACTTGAACTAGAAGTTCAATAATACTGCTTGCAAAACCTGATCGACCATCCCGGTTTAAATAATTATTGAAATCAATATTTCAAGTGAAGAATTAAAAGAATTCTTCAATGATTGTTCTCGATAAATGATGAAATCATTACTAGCCAATATTGGGAATAAATCCCAAATATATGGAATAAAGGATGAGAAATATGGGCCCACTCATCCTCCATGTGGACTACTAGATATTATGATATGGATCCACTAGATAGTCACATGTGTATATGATTCGTAATTTGAAATTTACTGAAATATTTCTTTATCAGTATGAGCATGATTTTCAGATTTAATGATAAAGCTAGTAAATGTATATCCCAATACTTGAATAAATCCTCAAGGATTTGAGTATGATACAAGTGGGATATTATATGGCAAATTATTTAAAGTCCTCAAATAAATTGCCGATATCGAGAATAGAATGCAAACGGTCTAAATTCCCATATTAAAAATTTGAATGATGAGAACATATATGATTAAAATCATACCAACTGTATGAGTTTTGGTGTTCTAAATTTTCTCAAAGATGAGGGGAGTATTAAAAGTTGAAAATAATATGTGAAATGCATCATGTTATATCCTCAAAATTGAAATACGAACTTGAAGTTCAAAGATGCATGAAAGGCTATGAACAATCACATATATCAGCTACGATGCTTTGATAAGTTAGTGCGCCAGAAGCGTTGATATTTCCCAAACATATATATCAAAGCAAATTATAAAAGATGGTCTTAATAACGGAGGCATATGCTCTTGAAGAGTATATAGATATAACTATATTGTGTAATCCTACAAGAGGATTGATAATGCGATAATATCTCGATAAATTATGTCGATATGGGGAAAGAAATGAAATTGAAAAGTGTCGACACGATATGAAAATGTAGCGCTACATATGATCAATGATAATGAAAATATTGAGATATATTGAAGATGATAAATGGTGAATGTGAAATCTTTAACTTATGAGATGATGAGATGATGATGACTAATGCTCAAGTTTAAAGATAAGCATGGTGGTCATTATATGTTGCATGCTCATGAAAGTTAAATTACCGATCGTGTGTGTAGTACCGAAAAGGAAATTAAAGGATCGGATGAGCTAAACCCGTGTTTATGAGTACCTTAAAGGGTGAGCTAAGCCTCTGGGAATGAAATAACCTATTAAGTGAGTATTAAATGTTAAATGATATATTTTAAATGTTAGTTAGTTATGAAGGTTTACTTATATGTTTACATGTTTTTACGATGAATTTATATGCTTTAAATTGTGTGTTTGGAGATATGTGTTCATGGTGAGTGTTTTGTAGTTGTGTAAGAAAATTGATGCACTCTAAATGAACGAAGAGTATAAAACCAATGTATATGATACTCATACAAATGTATGAAAGATTTTGAAATGCTTAAAAAGATACTTGTATAAAATACAGCGTTGCACTCTTTTTCCTCGACTGAGGTTTTATCCCATTGGGTTTTCCTAGCAAGGTTTTTAATGAGGCAACTTTAAAGGCGTATTCACATGAATAATGTACTCTTTTTCCTTCATTAGAGTTTTTCCCACTGGGTTTTTCCTAATAAGGTTTTAACGAGGCATATTCATGGTATATTGAGAACAATAGGAGAAATTGATACAACAGATTGTATCTATTGGATCAAGTTATAATGGAGCTAATGCTTTAGATCCAAACGATGATGATATTGAAATCATTTACCGTAAGTAAAGATATCAGGTTCTCAAGATATGAAATCGAATCTGAGCAAATTGCACTTTTTCCTTCGATCAAGTTTTTCCCACCGGGTTTTCTTGACAAGGTTTTAACGAGGCAAAGACGTGAATACTCATATGCCGCTGATAGACATCAGGGGGAGCAATGTTTTGATGAAGCAGTATATAACCACTCCAAGCTATCCTGCAATCGGTTTGGAAGTTTTTTCCCACTGGGTTTTTCTCCAAACAGGTCCAGAAGACATTTGTATTAATAGTCATTCAAGGGGGTGTGTTATGAATAATAATTGAAGTGTTATGAATAATTGAGAATAATTTGGTGGTTATGAATTATGAGGAATAATTTGATGGAGGAATAATTTGGTGGAGGAATAATTTGGTAAAAGATGTAATTATTATATGTGAATGACTATTATACCCTTGATGAAATTATGTAATTACGATTGTGCCATTCGAAGTTTTCCTATAAATAGGGCTTCAGTTATTAATGAAATTGATTCCTGAGAATTCCTTCGAATTCATTCTCTCTAAATTCTCTCTATTGTTTCTATACTTTTATAACAGATATCTCTTTATACAAGGTCGAGACATGATAAAAATATATATAGAAGACCATAAATTATAATATACAAGATGATTTGACGATTAATTATAGTATAATAATTGAATTTCAATGTAAAAAATTCACTATTGTGTGGGCCGTACACGTATTCTTTTAGGTACTTGATTTATTTGAGTTCTCTAATCTCCATTTTCAACCGGTTTGTCGTGTTATTAACTTATTATTAAGAAGAGATTAGCAAAAGAAAATCACTGTTCAACTTAAGGGGTGTATTTAATTCATTTTAATGGAATTTATATTATTTTTTTTAAAAAATAATTGATTTTGATGGATTTAACCGACTGAGAGCATTTTAATAGATTTTTACATATTTTCATGGATTTTAATAAACTTTTATCTATTAGACTTTTATAGATTTTCATGAATTTCTATGGACTTCCGATACTACCAAAAGCAGGACTTTTAGGGGCGATAATTATCCATATAGCCTCGTGATTGTAGAACAACAATAGCGACATACTCGTGCCTGTAGAGTAATAGTAGCAACGCTGTTCCTATTACTCAACAAGCGCAAGGTTATGGAGATGACATAGCCGTTTCTAAAAGTTCAGTTTCCTATAGTAGAAACTTTTAATTTTTCAAAAAAAAAATGAAAAAGAGGAAAAAATCTAACAATATAATATCCCACAAAAGTTTTGAGAAGAAACTCTACTAATAATGCATTGATTATTTGGTAATTTATAATGCTTCATTTGCTACAAGTAAAAAATGTTGAATATCAATAACTTAATTAACTATCTCACTCTCTCATTTTTAATATATAAAAAAAATTTCATGTATTTTAAAATAATTACGAGAACATTCAACAAAATAAAGTATATTAATCGTTACATAACGTACCTCTATAATTCCACTAAATGTTATAAATAAATTTAAAAAAATCAAAAGATGCTGCTTTTCATCTATAAAAAAAATCAAAAAAACCAGAACAAAATCATCAAACAACATTAGAATACCGAGTACGTCATCAACAATTTAGGAGATGGAGTAATAGCTAAGGAAACCACAGTCCACAGGTCATCAATTCTACAGAAACAATTAGGAATAAGGAATTTGTCCCATAAGTGGAAAAGTGGGTTTTAGCTAGCTGATTGGTTCGGGTGTGCAATGGACAAAAGGAGAAGGCAAGGTTTTAAATGGATCAGATATGGATCGGATCTGCTCATATCTAATCCCATAATCCAACGGATTTTTAATAGTTAAAATTCATCTCTCATCTGATATCCTTTCGGATATATCCGAATTTTTTAAAGCAATATACATATATATATATATATATATTTATTGCGATGTGTATATATTATCAAACTAAGTTAATATTATAAATCTATATATATATAAAAGCAACATTTTTTCCCTCCAAAACATTCTTTTTCTGAAATTTTTAATTAATTTTTAATTCCACTTCATTGTAATTTCCCTTCCAATGTATTTTTCCTAAAATAGACATTATCTTTCCCTTAAATAAATATTATCCTTTTTAATGACATTTTTTTATTATATAGATCATCGTTATATTGAGCATTAATATTCTTTTTAATTTTATTATATTTTTTTATTTGTTACCTAGCCTAATCTCCAATGCAATTATTTTTTCTAACAATTATAGATAATAAATTAAAATATGACTTCAAAGAATTCAACGAATTGTCTATGATAAATTGTTGAAATAATTGTTCTTTCTTTACACTAAAAAATTTCATCTTCATCTTTTTCTTCATTTTTTTGGCTATGATTAATTTATAGTTACATACATACATACATACATACATACATACATACATACATACATACATATATATATAAACAATATTTTCCCCCCAAAACATCCTTTTTCTGAATTTTTTAATTAATTTTTAATTCCACGTCATTATATTTTTTTCTCCCAATGCATTTTTCCAAAAATAGGTATTATCTTTGCCTTAAATAGACGTTATCCTTTTTAATGATATTCTTTTTATTATATAGACCATCATTATATTGAGCAATAATATTGCTCTTAATTTAATCATTTTTTATTTGTTACCTAACTTAATCTCCAATGCAATTATTTTTGCCAATAATTATCAATAACAAATTAAAATATGACTAGAAAAAATTCAACGAATTGTCTATTATAAATTGTTGAAATAATTGTTCTTTCTTTACACTAAAAAATTTCATCTTCATCTTTTTTCCTCATTTTTTTGGCCATGATTAATCTACAAGGAAAATTCGTGGTTGGATTTTACTTTCTTCAAACTATTAGTAATTTTTGCATTTGTATCATCAAACTGTTTAGTCCAACAATTCTAATAAAATTTATTATTTTTTTTACAATTATATATAATACAATTATTTTTTAGAATAGTCATTTTCTTCTTCTTCCTATGTTGATCATCAGGTTAAAAGGAGGTCAGTTATTTTTGTTTATAATTATATGAAATAAATTAAAGTATGAATCCAAAGAATTCAATGAATTGTCTTCTATAAATCGTTGAAATAATTGTTCCCTCTTACTGATAAATTTTTTTCTTCATCTTTTTTTTAGTCATTACCATCATTAACTTTTTATACCACTAAACTAACTCCACCTTTTTTTAATTGCGAAGGTAATTTTGTGGATTGATTTTACTTTTTTTCCTCAATAGCCAAATAATTCCCATGCATTGGATGACACATTGCTAACATCTCCATCTAATTAATGAGATATTCCTATACAACAGGGAAGATATTTTATATCCATTTGATTTACATTCGTTTGAATTGCCATGGTGAACAAACGCATTTACTTTTCTGCATTGATAAATTTTTTATTATGATTTTTAAAATATCATTGGGTTGAGTCGACATATTATTTCAAAATATAAGTCTAAGTTCTTATATTAGATAGGTAATTTTTTTCATTGAATTTTTTATTTTCTCAGGCTGTTTGATGGTTTTAGTGGACATTCCGATTGATGGTTTTTAAAGAAAATGTTAAATATATGTGTATAAATAATAATTTATATAATAATATACTAATAAGTTATATTTCTAAAATCATGTTTTTGGAACACGTGATTTTTAAAATTCTAAACAAAGCACTTGATTTTAGCAAATTGAACAGTAAATGTACACTTTTCAATAATTTTTATTTTTTTCTTTGCTACAAAATAACTCTTTTTATGATTTTTTTAATATTTGTCTAACTAAGACTTGATTATCAAAGTAAAGAATGTAAGGAATCTCAGGGGTTGAAATACTAACCTCATTCTTAGCCCGTTGGTTTGCATTTGTAGGGAATCTCAAGAGTTGAAATTTTTATAAAAAAATATACATTAAGATGTATGCATATGTTCCATGTGTGAACATACTCTATAGTTTATGCTTTAAAAAATACAAAAACAAAGCAAAAAAATTATTTTTATTGTTTAACCAATAAAATAAAAATATTGGATTTCAAAAATATTATTCTACACAAATAAAAATTTATTTTTTATTCATATAAATTAATTAATAGTTATTAAAAATTAGTTAACGTAATACCTTAATTTTTTTTAAAAAATAAAATTTCTTCTTAATTTAGTTTTTATGTTAACCACTAATATTTTTGACAAAAATCTTGTGTTAGAAAGTTATGTTTATAATAAAAGGAAGTCATCTTTCTACTTATTTTTACATATTTATGCATATTTTTATATATTCTTTTCAACTCCACACATTCTCTCTCATATTTTACATTTATATATCTTGTGAGACCTACCTATACTACACAAATCTTCACGATTCAACTCCTCTCATTCTTTCTCCTATATTACATTAAAATCCATAAAAATCTATTTTTATGCATACACCAACACTCGATTAAAACCTTTTATTGAAAAAAGTATAAGAAATAAAATTTTTATAATATTTACATGCAATACTCGGAACCGATCACTAAATAACTAACTAAGATAAGATAATTTCTAAAAATGGAAAATATCAAATTAAAAAAGACAAGTAATTATATTCCGATTACATTGGCCAAGTCATATTTATGATTTTGATTTTTATAGCATACCAATTTCATATCAATTTGAATTCCTTGCCTTCTAATAATATTTTTCTAAATAATTAGTCTATTTTAATTAAAAATAAGTTTATCCACTTATATGGTGATGATTATCGGCTTGAATTTAATCAATCTATATTTAATTTTGATAATATTTAGTTCTAAAATTATATTTTTAAATTACAATCCTTATTTTAACTAAAAAGTTTGATTTCAAATATATATAGATTGAATGATTCCATCTCCTATATTGTTTAGTTTCTTATTAACTTAAAAGTCTAATTTTGGTGATAAATTACTAAATATCTAAATTACATATTTGTAAATAATGGTTTAATAAGCATAAAAGTAAATATCTAAACTATCTATTTTGTAAATTAGGTATTTAGTAAAGAATTGGCTATTGACTCTATCAACGATTGAAATTATACGACTCGATCAGAAATTTTCTCTCCACTATGGTAAACATTTTTATTAATAATTCTATCTTTTAAATAAATATTGAGAATTCTGACTATTTTGAATTATTTATTTTATACTTATTTTTGTTAGTTTCAATTTTTATTTAATTTTTTAAAATCATCAATCAAGTTGTTTTTTTAATTGTTTATCACATATATTTCAATTTATTTGTTTTATCCAAAATAATTTAGATTTGATATGGAATGATTCAATATTTGATCAAGAAAATGTAAAATCTCTAAGATTTTTTATCAATCACATTAAAAATATTATACAATTTAAATTATTTAAAGTAAAAAATCTAAATTGATGAGTTTAAACAAAATATTAATATATTGAATATATTAAATTGCCGAGTTTATACAGAATATGTTATACGTGTTTAGTATATTTAGAAAATATTTATATAAAAAATTAGATGTTATTATCACATCACATATATTAAAAAAATACAAATACAAGCTTCTGATTCAACAATATAATCACGATGGGCAACGGAAGGGATATGAATTTTCTAACGGGCATGGCGGGCAATGGGAATCCCATCCAATTGTAATCCTTATATTATACTCGCTCGCCTTCGATTAAATGAGGATGGGAGTGGTGACGATGATAACTGTTTCCTATTGGAACAGAAAAAGAGTGTTGGAGTATGTTGAACTATACCCACTATATTGTTATTTCTATAATATATTTGTATGTTAGTTATATTTCACAATCAAATCTTAAAAATCATTGTTTACATATTCATTGTCAAACTATATGTTGTAGTCTCTAAAACCACAAATAGGTAGGGTTTGATGTTTGTGCTCTGTGATGACGATGGTAATCCAACCAATGTTACTACGAATGTCGTGTATAAAGAAGTTTTCAGTAATTTATAGTCTGACACTTATTAATCATGTGAGGTACGTTGCTTACTTTATTTGAATTTTTACACAAACCCTCTATGTCATCTGCGTTGATATAAGAAATGAATCATTCTACTTGTATATTATTGATTTCTGCTATTATATTTGTTTGAAGATAATGGCCAGTTGAGATAGTTGCTCAACTTGTATATTATACAAATTGATGATATGCAACTCTTATCCATAAGTAGCATTGTGCTCGAATTAAGGTAGCTCAACTTGCTCATTGTCGAAGATTACACTTTGAGCAAGTTATATTTATTCTATCTGAACTTGGTATTATATTTTATATTTTTAAAGGTTTTTCATATAAATGGAATTCGAAGTTCCAGATGTTCACCTTATGTAAAAACACACGTTGTTGTCTTATTACGATTCATTAGTAGATTAATAGGAATTTGATATTCTTGGAGAAAATTAGGCCTGGGATTTCTATTTAAGTCCATTCATTATTTTTTAGAAAAATATAAGTCGTTTGTATTATTCATTTTATGTTCATGTTGTTGGCAATAGTTGATGGTGTTATTTTTGAATTGTTTTTGTTATTTAGATTTTCAGGAGAATTGTAAATTAAGTTATGAGATTTTCATGAGAATCATAAATTAAATTATGCTAATTTTGGTGAGACGTTCCTTCAATATTTTATAGGAAAGATTTGTACGATATACCGGGAAAACTCTAGCGAAATTTTTATCGGATTCTTTCATTACTTATCTTAATTATTAAGTTTAGTGTAATCACGAATACTCGATTTATTATCTTCGTAGAGCTATTAATATAAAATTAATATATATCGAAATAAATAATTATTGACACATTAGCCTCCCGTGCAACGCACGGATAAAAAAGACTAGTTACTATATAAACCCTCTAAATTTTTTCCAATCAAGATAAACTTTCTTCTCATGCGTCCCCTCAGTATCATCAACGAATCAAACAAAACAATTTTGTATCTACTTCTCCCGAACGAATATTTAATGGCTATATAATTTACAATAATAAGTTTGAAATTTTCATGAGTGCTTATGAGGGTGTTAGCGGATGAGTTTTAATGTATTTTTATGAGTAAGAAGAGAGAGAATGAGTGGAGTTGGATGGTGGAGATTTAATTAGTGGTGAGATATATGGATGTGATTTGTTTGACCAAATTTGAAATTTGAAAAAAATGCATTAAAATGCATTTTTGATATCATGCTAACATGATTATATCTCATACATAATCTTTGGAAAATTTTCAAATATTTTACCTTATATATTTGATCGATGAACTAAAGAAACAAAAAAATAAATAAATTATTCCAGTAATAATAATAATTAGGGTGTTTGGGAACCCGTTTTAAATATTTTTATCACTTTTTATAATTTTTTAATCCATTTTTTATCTTTCCTAAATCAATCACATCCACATATCTCATCACATCCATAAATCTCCACCACTCAACTCCACTCATTCTCTCTCCTATTTTACATTAAAAATATTGTAAAAAGTTTATAAATGGTTGCCAAACAGGTTAAATAATAATAATAATAATAATAATAATAATAATAATAAATAGAGACATACCTATAAATGAATCAACAAGTCAATGCATGGTTAAGACAGTAATAATTTATGCAATAATATATAAAATATGTTTTATTATTATAAAAAATTCGGATCGGATTGTTATCGAATCGAACTGGCCCATATCTATATTTGCTCTATGTAGTTGACGAATTGTTGGATTGAGATCTTTATTGGGTTATCGATTAAGACTTTAATTTAAATTCATCTCTCAATAATTTCATTGAATTCGGATCAAAATCTTATCCATTGACATGAGTCCTCCTAGCTAAGAGAATGTTACTGGTGGTGAACATGTTCGTTTTATCCTTTCTATTCCTTTTTTGCGGTCTATCCAAATATTTACTTGGGAAAATGATTGCGAAGAAAGTGGAAATATGAAAATATTTTTGCGATGTTGGAATTACTTCTTGGGAAAATGATTGCGAAGAAAGTGGAAAGAGATATTGAACTTATAATAAAAGAAAGAGAATAGAAAATCTATTACCTCCTTGTTCTTGGGCAGAGGTGTTGGTTTCTTCTCCACAATGAAAACCCTTCAAAATTTTTAGGGTAGAGGAGAAAGAAATAGAGAATTTTATTATTTATAGTTTTCACTGAAAAATTCAATAAAATCTATTAGGTGTAGAATTTCATTGAAATAATATTGAATATCTCTTATTTTAGTAGCTAGAATTCTAAAAAGTTTATATTGACAATATCTCATGATTTTAAGAGTTAATTAGAAATCCATTAAAGACCATATTCAATACCTCAAACATTTAAGTCTTTTCAATCATAATTCTCCACATAATTCTAAAACTTTCTATTAATAATGAATCAAACATGGCCTAAGTTTTAAAGCAAGCTCCATCAAAGTCAATAAAAATCGCTTAAAATCCTAATTTAATAAACTCTTAATTGTATTACTATAATTTTGATAAAGTGCATGATGTCAGCTCCCTAGAATTATGACGGGTGAACTGGAATGGAATTTTTTACTCAATTCAGTCAACTCTTGTCGATGGGGATTGAATTAGATAGACAAGCTATTTAGACAATAGGTTAAAAAACACAATAGGTTAAAAAATGATTGTAATGATCTCCCTTTAATTAGTTGGTGGACCCACCAACTTATAAGAAAAATAAAAAAATTAAATATTATTTTCATAATCTCTCTCATAGATCGATGGGATAATTCACCAATTTATTGGTGGGAAATCCTGATACTAAAAAATGACAATATTAGAAAAGAAATCTTGATTTTTCGAAAAGGATATTAATTACTAGATGTTAGTTCATGCTTAACAAAAAGAAATTTTCAAAATTTTATGGAGATACAATAAAATTATTTTTCAAACATTAATTAATTTCTTTCTTTTTGATTATTTTTGTACACTCGGGTATTAATGTTTTAGGGAGATACAATAATTATACAATGCATACAAATGCTTCTATATTGAAAATTTTCAATAAAAACTATCTAACTAATATCAAATTAATTGGAGAAAATTAATTATAGACCAAACAAATATATATAGAAAAATAAAAGGTGAAATTATGTAATTTAATAAAATTTTGGACTAATTTATACATATTTAAAACTTTGAGACTTGATTGTAATAACCCCCAAAGGCTATAACCTTTTGTGCAATTTATTTTAAATTGAATGACCGAAATACCTTTGGGGAAGAGGACAAAATAGAGAAATTTAAGGTAATTAACGGAAAAAGTGGACGGATTCCATCCATTTGGGCCAAATTCACACAATTTTTTTTATTAATCGAGCTACATTTTTTTTAATACTAAATTCGCGATTGACACGCTTTTTTTTGGACTATTTGTGCCAATTTCCCTATTGCATAAAAATAAAAGGATGAATAACAAAAGGAAGAGATGACGATGATACGTGTCCACAAATCTATTTAGGACATAGAAGGCCGAGCTCGTCTTTCTCTTTTATAATCATCCCCAAAATGTAAAATTTCTTTATAATTATGAGAATAAATAGATAAAGAGATATTAGCAAGATTATCAGTATTTAACTATATAAATACTAGATTAACAAATAATTTTTATTTTTGCAATACTAACAAGTATTATTTTCGAAGGACTAGAATACCCCCACGAGAAGTCGAAAAACCCTTATGGGAACTCGTTTGATTTGACTAGACCTTTCACATCCTTGACTTTTGAACCATCTTCTCCATTTGCACACACCATCTCTCTCTCTCTCTCTGTGTGTGTGCAAAAGTGAAGTTCAAAGAAACTCCCTCTGAAAATTGAACCTAAAATTTAACGAAAATTTGTTATCTCCGATAGCCTGGGGTTGATTTCCGACGAGAGAAGCGTGTATTACTTGAAGAGAGAGTTGTCTGCTTCGACCCAATAGGTTATGCCAAAGAATTTCGGCCCAAAAAATTCATTCACGATGACAATTATCCACATAAGTTTGCGCAAAACATTCTTGTTTCCTTTCTGTTATTGCTAAAAACATGAATATGAAATATCATGTTAGGGTTTCTGTAATAATGTTGGCTGCTCTGTTCGAATTTACATGGTATTATCGCATTATGTTCGCTGACTTTTCCCCCCTTTTTACTCGAGGTTTTTTTTATATTTTTATGCGTGCATTGTTCTGCGAAATAAGTGGGCATATTGTTCTGATTCGATTTGGATTTTTGTTTATAGATGCATGATTTAGTCGACCACATATTGTGATGGAGAAGATGATGATCTGCAGCTTATAGTGTACATTGAACTCAGCTTGTCAAGATTATTAGTGGACCCCATGATCTTCTAGTAACTATTATTATCTGATATATCCAATTGTGACTATTTGTAGTTTGTGTTAGCTTTGTACAACAGTTGTGTGTGTTTCTGCTAACTAATTAATGAACTACAAAGGTGCTCGTGCACGAAATATCGTAGTCCCGACATTGGTCTTGGTTCAACTATTAGTAGACATTTTCTGGTCGTTTCCGATGTTAAGTTGGTCATTTCATAGTTCCCCAGTATGTAGGTAAATGTGCTTAATGTTTTTCACTAGACGAATGAAGTTTCTGTCGAATTTTATCTATTTGTTACCTCGTTTATCTACTGTCAGATAATACTTTATCGTACAGAGTATAGAGAAAGCATGCAAAAATCGTAATATAATGGCGGAAAAAATTCGTGTTTGAATTGTGAAAATATTTTTATGTATCAATGGTAATTCACAAACAGTATGCCCAGGAGGCAGCTAATTTCATGGCGGAAGCTCATTTATGTCAAAATTAGTCATACGCATTGATTCAGTTCGTAACAAATTGAAACCTTTAATTTGCTAGTGTTAATGTCTACAAATGAGGAATTATTAAGGGATTACATGTAACAAAATGTACTTTATTAAAAAAAAACAATGCGTACTCTTTTCGAACACCAGTAGAACACAATAGCTACATTCTATGGCGTTAAAAAATACACACAAATATTCGTAACGTCAAAGAATGGAGTCTTCTATTTACGGACTAGGATAGCACAATAATTAGTAACATTTAATTTACTAATGTTAATATCAATAATTAATTCATATCTAAAAGTAATGAATAAATAATGACGAACGTATGACATAGTCTATTCTATGAAATGAATAGGAGAAAAAAAATCTCTGATATTTTAGAACGAACTACACACAATTATTCATAACTTTTGTATATATGATAATAACTTGAACAAATTATTGTAAAAAATGAAACAAATAATCATTTAAGAGTCAAGTCCGCTCAACACATGGAAGGAAGAAAGCGATTCCATTATTTTTCGTTCAAAAATAAACACAACTATTTCTTACCTTTATTTAGTACGACAATACCATTAATTTATTCACCATTAAAAAAAATTATCATTGACGACCAACCATACATATAGGACAATATCAATTTTTGTATTACCATTTTCAATGTTCATGAAAAACATTATTGCATATTCAATCCCAATTTATCGTGTTATTTGCATAAGTTAGACTTTCATGAGTAACGTTGCTTGAACTCTTCCCTTCCCGCTCGATTCTAGTAATATGTTGTTAGGTTTCGGTAGATGTAACCATACCAATAGATATTCAGTAAAAGTTCATAATAATGTTCTTCGTCGACATAGACCTTTTATTCAGATATCTTCAGTAGTTAAAAAAATAATTACATCGATACACTGTCCAGCATGAGGAACGAGTTGGTTAAAAAGATATTTTCATTAGTTTTGTGTTTTATGCTACAACTTCACATGAACGGATTGTGAAATATATTATAAATTGTTGGTTTCCTTCTACATGGACATCAAACAGTACACCAGGACGGCGTTTGTATAATGATCCACTAATTAGTGAGGTGTTTAGGGTTTAGGGTTTAGGATTCAGGGTTCAATTTTTGGGGTTTACAGATCAGTGTGTACACTTCAAGGTTTCCCCTCAATTCTATGCTCTATCGTATAGAGCATGGATTTGCTGGACCTTTTTCTTCGAAAGTAGAAACACTACATCATTATGCACGAAAAATATCTATTCAAATATTTTAGAACAAAATGCATAATGACAACGTATCCATTCAGAATGTTAACAAAACATTATGCAGAATCAACAATGAGGCAAAAATTACCGATGAAACTATTATCATATTACCAAAACACAACTTCATGAAACAAGAACTACATCGGGAATAGAGTCGATAGGTGCTGTACAAATTTATCGATGATGGCTAGCATAATGACATCGTGAACATCATCTTACGGCATGTTCGATCTCCGATCTATACCTGTGGAGATAACACAACCCTGTTTGCAACTTCAAGAGGTATTACAATGTCACCTACACAGTTTGTTGGATAAATTTGACGCTGGTATACTCGCTTCCAATATTCCACCGTGAAGTATAGCGAACGTAGCTCATAAAGGTTTATGAGCAAATGGCAACCACCCCTAATAGTATGTTTATCCGGTATTTGATCCAAATCAAGCATGTAACAATACTTGGGCAACTCGTCATACAATGCAAACACGGGTCCACGATCCAACTTTTGAGCATATTTCTTAGCTCCCCATACTTTCCAATAACTCAACCCTATGTCAAGCTTACGTCTTAACATCTGCAATTATCATTGAAGTTCCATAGAAATGGTTGTCTTTAACTTGTTCGCGAATGTAATTACCAATAAACTTCATAGTTGCATTGCGATGTTTGTCACGTCGAAAGTCAACTCCACATGTATGTTCCAATTGTAAACAACATAGCTTAAAGATCACCGATCATCCCACCCTTGATGATTGAACACACCACTTGCATTCGGGATCGATGCATGTAACATAATAGCATGTTTTGCTTGACCTAATGGTCTGAAAATCATTTTTTTTCCTCACCGATGACATGTGAATGCAGCGCACAATATGCTCTTTGCTCATAAAAAATTATCTCATGCGGAATTCAATTACATCGCCATCCCCCGAATTATCGTCCAATATATTGCTAACCATGATGTCAAACGTAATGCAACCATCTGTAAACCCATGCACATCAATGTTTTCAACTATTTGGTCACTTGCAAACCTATTCAATTCCAAACGGTGGTGCATAACCTCTAAATTTCTATTAGAGATATAATTCGAAGTCTGGTTTACACCAATTTCATGCATTGTCTCGAGATGTTCATTACGTCTCACTTCGTTTTTCAGAATTACAGCGACAACGCATAAATGAACTGAATGTCTAACTGTTTGATACAAACTAAGGTCGTCATCATCTACTATCTCCACAGGAGGAAGTGCCAAATTCGGAGCCAAGAATTTTAATAAGAACCATTTCCAATAGTCCTTCAAACTTGTCTTTTGTCGTATTGCGGCACAAATGCAATCATAACTAACATCATGTTGCAACAGCAGTGAAGTGCCATTCCACTGCCAATTTTCCCTACGTTCTGGAACTCACCCCCGTAAGATATGATGTAACGATGCAAGCTTGTCACTGTAAAAGTGGAAACACATATATCAGTAAACATAACTGCGAGTCAATTACTATAGTTGGAATGAAGAATCAATATGCAGCATAAAAGATACATATACACAACAAAATAAACCCCAAGTATTTGTTTCATAGTATCAGTTCTTAGCACTGCCTACTCATCCATGCATTTTCTTTACAGATTGTAATTCAACATACTCAGTACTCTATACCCTAGAGTATATACCAATGTACATCGAACTTCCCCAATTCCAACATCGTCACAATCATTCCACACACACAATCTAAAATTTTAAGGATCATAATCCACTCGTATCATTTGGATGTACCCTTTCACAGAGAAGTGTCATTGATGATATCATCATAACGTTGTCACCGTGTAATTCATTTCGGAAAAAGATTGCGAAACGTCAACTATATCGTTAACGAGATAACATATGGTATGTTATACGACACCGAATTTTTAACGGCTATGAGTTATGGTTTCCTTAACTACCCAGTAACTGGAAAAAGACTCACCATGCTAAATTCCTTTTAATGGATGTTCAATGGATTTTCATCGACAGGATGTCGATTACCTTCAAAATGTTAAATACAATTTTTTCATTTTGAGTTCGCTATAGGCCTTTGTTGAAATGCATCAATGATCATACTATTCAATTGATCGTCGCCCATGTGGATTTCACTCTAAAATTTTAATCAATTGTTCGACGGATTGTTCAATGTCGTACAAGCATTAACAACACAATAATATAATATACAACAACAATTAAAGCATGCAAATGCTCAATTTCTAGTATACATATTGAAATAAAATCTCGATTGCAGATTTAGGGTATCATACCACTAAAATGACAGTTATCTAAAAAAAACTCCTAATTTAATGCTCAACAAAACTAATTGCAATACTTACACATTGAATGCCACAAATTTTCTTTCCTTTAGATACAACCACCGCAGCAAATGTCTTTCATTTATGGAACAATTTGGAGCATTAATGGCGATTAATTGCATATTGGAATTCGGCCAAGGTCTTGAGGAACAAGAGGGATGTATTAGGGTGTGTTTGGCGCCAGAGAGATGGAGGGAAAAAGGAAGTTGCTTGGTTCATGAGTTCTCCATTTAATGCATACATAGTAGGATAAGACGTGCATTAAAAATGTGTACTCATTCATGCCAACCTCGTAGCCGCCTTTTGCACATGGGTAAGGGTAAATTAGGCATGGTAAAAGTTGACTTGTTAGTCTTGCAAATTGGAAATTTTTTTGACTTTCATGCTATTGGAAATTTAAAGTTGCACAAATTTGCTAATGCCCCATAGATAAATATAATGTGGAGGCTTATTCTGAAATGAATGCAAATCCTTTTAACTTTTAAATCGTGGAAAATTAAAGAGCATTAAAAATTATTAGTTCAACATTTTTAAGCTAAATTACAAATAAAACATATATAAATCAAAACTAAAACAAGGAATATATAACAAAAGATCAAAACTGCTCATAACTTATTTTAAAAATACTTCCCAGTTATTTTAAATATAATATAGATATAGACAACTCGAACATCAATATTAATCACTCAAGTATGGTTATGCCAATATTGTGCGATCCTTCAATACTCGGAACTCTTGATACTTGCTTATCCCCCTTCTCGTTCTCCTTCACACCATCATTGTTAAACTTTGCCATGGAAGCAAGTTCGCCAACAGAATCAGCAATCTTGACGGCGCATGCGACGATCTCTATCAGTAACGAGAATATCGCAGCCGTTGGAATTATTTCATCAAGAGAATTTGCATCGTCCCACGTCGTTGTTTTGAGCAAAGATTTGAGCCTTTTCGCTGCAGATTTTGCATTCACAATGTGAGGATCAGCTTGAGATGAAGACCTCATTGCCCTTATTGATAATGCCAACTCTTTTAAAGCAAGACTCGATTCTGAAGTCATCTTTGCACATGTTTCTTGGATTTTGACTCTTAGTACTTCTGGTGGTGTCTGTAACAATAACACAAAAGAAATTAAATTTACATATGGTAAAAATTCATGCAGTCGACTCTAAATATATATATATGAATATTAATTAAGTACCTTGGCATTGGAGTTAATTAGATGGCTATTTAAAGCGTCAAGGCGATAAGCACACTCGCGCGTAAGCACCCCAATTTTGAGGTATTGATCCCATGGGTGCCGGTATGGGAATCGGCCATATCTAGGCTCCCATTTTGCAGAGTTCGCCTGGAAAAAATTTAAAATAAAATAATTGAAATAATTAAGCAGTTGCAGTTTTGTACATGTCAAAATTAAAGGCAAGTGTACATGTGTGGAGAAATTTTTGTGACTCACCAGAGACTCTTCTGTACTTTTAGAACTAAGAACACTTCTATATTTATCAAGATATGCTTTGTCACCTTGGGGATTGTCATTTCTTGTTTGGAAATATTCATGCCCAAAACCTGAAAAGTTTATTTGTATACAACATTTATTGGTTACATTATAGTCGAAGATAAAATGTGGATAAATAAAGAAACTCGTCAACTAGTGAACTACTCCCTCCGTCCCACAAAGATATGCTTATTTTCCTTTTTCATCCGTCCCAAAATATAAGTCACTTTCTATTTATATCTATTTAATTTTTTTTATTTTTCCTATTATACCCTTATTTAATGAGTATTATTATTAGTAAAAGCATGTTATTATTATTTAATATAGGGGTATATATATGAAAAATACAACTAAAATTTACTTTTATAACAACATTAATTACGATTTCTTAATCCTTATAAAAGTCAAAACAAGCCTGTTTTTATGGGACGGAGGGAGTAGAAGCTAAATTTGGTCGAGCTTTATTTAACCTAGTGACCCTTAGGGTTGAATTAACTATCATACAATCAATCAAAGAAAGTTTTGAGGTTAGATGATTTGTTATGGTTTAATTTTAACTTTTCTTTGATTGATAAAGAAGGATTTCCAAACATCAAATGCATATGGGGGCAAAAAAAAAAGATCTGAATATCAAATTTCGCCTAAAACCCCTAACATTTCAGGATCGAATCTGCATATAATTAATTATATGCAGAAATGAATATATATAATAATAAAAGCATGAAAAATTAAAATTAATATCATGGTAATTTATTGATCAATAATACCTTCAAGAAATATTCCCAAATTTTCGATATTATTAGCAACTAAGTTATGAAGATCTTCACCGGCCCACACCGGACATATGACAATGCAAACAGCCACCGTAGCAGAGCCACCGATCAGAATTGTGGACAACCTCTTATGTGCCATGTCTAAAACCTCATCGTCCCGATATCCAGATACAAATATCAAGCAAAATGTCAAGATGAATACGACAAACCCATAGTCATATCTTGCCTTTATTTTTGGATAAAATCGAGAAAACGTTACTGCAGAAGCTGCACAGTTAGAGAAATTTAAAACATCAATTTATTTGATCATCATGTTAAGAAAGTTTGAATTTAAAACATTGATTCTATATGCCTTAATTAATTCTTGAATTTATACCTACAAAGAAACCAGATAATCCAAGTAACAAGGGCTCCAATCTCCCCCCAGCAAAACTTGCTAACCGATGTGCTCCAACGCCTAGGGCTCCTGCTAACAGTGTCGCAATCCCTCTATTTACACCTCGACCAAGTGTCGCCCCTATAAAAATGTTAGCTCATCAGTCTATCAGTTTAAACTTCTAGAGTCAAAGTTTGTCTCATTATAATGGTGAACTCACCTACAGAAAATTCGAAGACGACAACGACGGTGATCACTGCCCACATTGCATTTACGCCGAAACCGTCGTACAAAGGATCAAAGTAATAGAAGAGTGAAACTAAAGTTATAGCAAGTCCTACTTTTAATGAGTGAATAATTCTTCTTGGATCTTCAACTCCAAGTTTCTTTCCCTGACTAAATGCATCTACGATTTTCGACTTAAATTTCTCCATTACGGTGTTAAACCGCGCAAGAGTCGAGCCTCCTGCATTTTCTTGATCCATCGATGCCATTTCTGCTTAAGCTTGAGACAAATTAAAGCCCTGAATTACTTAACCTTTTGATAGATTCTCAATGTAATGTATGAATTCGTAGTATATATAAGTGGGATCTCTTATAATAGCTGGAAATGGAAAGTGGTTAGTTTCAACATGCATTAATTTTGATGGTACGTGGAAGTGAGTTATAGCATGCAGTTCATCTACTGGAGATGGCTGTACTTGCACGCTTTCTCCTGTTTTGTGGTGTATTTCGGAACCGACTAATTGATAACGATACCTAATTTTTGACCTAATTAAAAAGAGGACAAAATTCTAAGAAATATGTGGCATACAGTTGTAATTACAGTACTGTGGGAAACTATGAGTAATGTCTCCATGGGCAAGGACAAACCATATCTTTACCAGACGTAGCAGCACTATTACATCATTTGAGAATTATGATGCAACACGTTCACATCAATATTTTTAACAAACATTCCATAATATATTCAGTGTCATATCATCACTCCTAACTGATACGGCAGCAACACATCAGCTAGGAATATGTCTTATCATGGGGAGGAGAACATGATTCGATAAACTATTATAGCTCATGAATCGGACTAATAAGATATTTTTCGTGTCATATATCCAAAGTGAAAAGTTAATACGAAATCTCATGATTTATTGATATATTGAAAATTTTTACTTAATTCTTTCACACATTACATTATCTTAAAAATTAATAATTGTTGCACTTTTACATCATTTGTTTATTAATCAGTTTGTCACTTTATTTTTCAAAGTAATATTCCCATGAAAATATTGCATTGACATATCATATTGATCCATCAACACTGCATTGTTGATAAAATATATATTCTCAATGCAAAGGAGCAAAATTTAAAATGAAGAAATGATTTTTGAATATGTGATTGATAATTTAAAAAAGAATATATACAAAATGAAAAACTATCAAATCAGTTAAATGGATAGTGAAAAATAATAATTGAGATTCTAACCAATTAAACAAGCTCCTAATCAGGGGAACGAGAGGCATGTATAGTGTGTAGAGATGTAGGTTTTGTTATAAGCTGCATCTGATTAATACTTTTTTTTTTCTTTAAAAGTATAAGATACATCAAATTCAAGAGGCAATGATATAAAGCATGATTGGGAGCATTTTTTTCCAATTTTTCCCATTTTTTTCAACTTTTTTTCTCTCTCCTAAATCAATCACATCCACACATCTCATCACATCCACAAATTTCAACCACTTAACTCCACTCATTCTCTCTCCTCATTTACATTAAAAACCATTAAAAAACACTGCCAATCAGACTTATAACCTCTACTGAAAAACAGTGCAACCGAAGCCGTTTTACTGATGGGAATTAGTCGCCCACTCACCCTACTGGTAAAAACTATAGCTACTTTGTTAGAGGGATAACTGTAGTCGGACTAGTGGTGGGCCCACCCACCACCGACTCTTTTGCATTGGCTCATATTTTTTGACATCATAATGTATTAATGTTGTAGGCTTTGAAGTTAAATCCTAAATGTCATTCAATATAATTTATGAATTAATTTTCGATTGTGGAATTCAAAATGCAATGAACACAACTTTCTGCGAATGCTAAGAAAAGAAAGAACTTGTTTTCTTTCTTTTCAAAGCTAGATGAACTTAACGGATTTGTCTAACCTAGTAAATTAGTAATGGGTTTGTCGAGGAAACTATTTATCAATATGAACCCTTGAAAATTACTGCAATTTGTTCCTTAAACAAATTAGTGCTTGTTTAATCAATACTATGGACTTCCTCTGCAAATTGGGACACCTGTACGTCTTGGAAACTCTACTTCTGAAGGCTTATCTGGCGTACCAAATTTGATCAACTCTACTCCATTCATACCTGAGTCTTGCAACTATGTGGAAACCTCCAATATGTCATCTGGCATGTTCACATCTGGTGAGCTTCAACCTGATTTTGTTCTGGCCAAGAGAGAGCATGAATTTGAACCTCAGAGTTCATCTTTCACAAATACTGAATATGAGGATGCAAATATGGAAACTGTTGGGAACTAGGCGCTGCTAATTCCGCCCAAGATCAGTGGGACGAATAAATGCGACTGAGAAAAATAATGGACGCTAAAATAAGCACAAAATAAAACACCGAGATTTAACGTGGTTCGGCCAAACTGCCTACGTCCACGGACCCACACCAATATATTTCACTATCACAAAAGGAGGAGTACAAAAATACCACACTGTATTTTCTCTGCCTACGCAAAGGCTTTAACACTCCACTCACTTTTATCTCTCGTGTATAGCTTCTACACTGAAGCTCTCTCTCTACACAAGATCTCTCTCTTTTTCTCTCGATTGGTGTTGTAGTTGTGGTGTGTAACAATGCAAAATGGAGCTCAATTTATAGGCAAAATTGGGGGGCAAATATGGAAGAAAAACTTGCACCTAATCCTTTTGACTTTGAAAATATTTGGCCAATTTCCAAAAGCCATAATTCTTGACCATTTTTTCTTACCTCCCACCTAACAATCTCCCACTTGAAGACTGATTTTAATCAATCTTCACAATCATCTTTCACCTTGGGACATCTCATTTTGACTATGTGAAAAATATGATGTGGGTCATCACCTTTGTCTTCATTGTAGAAGACCAATCAAGCCGAGCACGACCCAATTTCTCTTTAGTTCTTGTTTCGTCATCATGTCAATTTGGGTTTTTGGTACCTTGAATCTTTTCAGCGTCAATACTCCATCTTCCAAAAGTGATCGATGAAGTGATAACGAGTCCAATATGTTTGGTTACGGAATGAAATGCCGAATTCTTTGCGGATGTATCGCACTGACCGCCAGCGTGCAAGACATTCTTCTCCTGCTCGAAACCCACTACGCCAACAAACCTTGTAACCATATCATCTCTTTGCTAGCCTCGATTCGCCACGTGCTACCTTACGTAGTTGATAATGCAACAATCTTACGTATCTGCGAAATCCAACTAATCGCAGTAGCACCAACGTGAAGATATAACGGTAGTGCTTCTTGCGATCTACCTCACCAAAGAAAATCTGCATCTACGAAACCTCGTAGTGTCACTTCGCCTCGTCTAAAGCATAAGCATTTATCGCAGTTCCCGTAGATATCTCAATATCCACTTTATCGCTTCCCAATCTTTGCTTTCAGGATTTGCCATATATCCGCCGCAACTCCCCTTTGCATGAGCAATATCCTGGTCTGGTACAAACCATGGCATACATCAAACTTCCAATGGCTGAGGCATATGGAATTTTAGCCATGAAGTTTCTCTCCTCTTCTGTCTTAGGAGACTGGTCGTTGGATAGACGGAAATGATTCGCTAATGGCGTGACCGGGCTTTGCACCGCTCATGTTGAACCTTTGCGGATTTGATCAACATACTTGGCTGTGACAACTGCAAAACACCCTTTTGCTTGTCTCTACAAATTCTCATCCCTAGAATTTGCTTTGCTTCTCCCAAGTCCTTCATTTCAAATTCCACCGATAGTTGCTTCTTCAACTTCTTGATCTCGTCCATGTCCGAGCCTGCTACTAACATGTCATCGACATAAAGTAGCAAAATGATATAGCTGGACTCGAACCGCTTGAAGTAGCAACAATGGTCGATTACACTTCATGTAGCCATTTTTACGCATAAATCAGTCAAATTTCTTGTACCACTTTGTCTAGGCGCTTGCTTTAAGCCGTATAGGCTCTTCTTCAATTTGCATACCCGACTTCTCCTTTCCTTTCACCGAAGCCTTACGGTTCTTTGCATATAGATTTCCTCTTCTAAGTCACCATGGAGGAAAGCAGTTTTCACGTCTAACTGCTCCAAGTGCAAGCCCTCCGCTGCAACAATGCTCAACACTGATCGAATTGTCGTCAGCTTCACAACTGGCGAAAATATCTCCGTGTAGTCAATTCCTTCTTTCTGCTGGAATCCTTTGACTACCAATCTCGCCTTGTATCTTTTCGAACTATCATGTTCTTCTTTGATTCTGTACACCCATTTGTTATTAAGAGCTTTCTTCCCTCTGGGCAACTCAGCTAGTTCCCACGTCTGGTTGGAGATGAGAGACTTTATCTCATCTTTCATTGCAAGCTCCCACTTGAGAATCTCCCACGACATGCCTCGTCATAGCATTCGGTTCACCGCTTCGATGAGCAACATGTAGTTCATGTACTTCCGATTCGGAACATGAGGTCGACTTGACCTCCTCACAATGGGGGTCGGAGCTGGAGACTGTGGTGAATCAGCCTCCGAGATGGGCTCCTCTGTCTGCAGACCCTCATCTGTCTGCTTTGACGTACTTCCTTCTGGAGTGTCGTCCGGAACATATGTTGGATCGTCATTTGTTGTGTCATTGGACTGCATTGCATTTCTGTCCTTGTACATTGCCTTTTCATTGAATATGACATCCCGGCTTCTGATGAGTTTTTTGTTCTGGTCATCCCAAAAGCGGTACCCGAACTCGTCTCCACCATATCCAACAAAAGTACACTTTAGTGATTTGGAGTCTAACTTACTCCTGGCATTGTCACTAATGTGCACATACGCGACACAACCAAATACTTTCAAATGAGAAAGTTTCACTTCTTTCCCGCTCCAAACTTCTTAGATCTCAGTACTCCAATGGTACCGACGGTCCCACGATTAACTAGGTATGCCGTATTGATGACTTCCGCCCAAAAGCTGTTTTGGCGAGGCGGCATGTATCCTCATGCTTCGGCTCTTTACATCAACGTCCGATTCATGCGTTCTGCAACTCCATTCTGTTGCGGTGTTCCTGGCAATGTTCGCTCCAGTTTGATGCCATTTTGGTAACAAAATTTCTTGAACGCCAAATCTTCGTACTCTCCACCATTGTCAGATCTCAACTTCTTTACTCGCAAACCAGTTTCATTTTCCACCATGGCCTTCCACTTCTTGAACGCCTCGAACACATCGGATTTGTGTCTCAAGAAGTAAACCCACACTTTTCTCGAGTGGTCATCAATGAAAGTCACGAAGTATGACTTTCCGCCAATCGATGAAACTGTTGTTGGACCCCACACATCTGTGTGGACAAGTTCAAGCTTCTCTTTCTTCAGAGTTCTGCCACTTGTATTGAAACTCACCCGTTTCTGCTTCCCGAAAATACAACTTTCGCAAAAGTCTAAATCAATAGACTGAAGTCCTGGTAGTTTCCCTTTTGCATGCATGTACTTGAGCCCTTTCTGGCTCATATGCCCAAGTCTTTGGTGCCACAGGTTCGCATCCTTGCTATCAGCAACTGCAATTGTCATACACGCATTCGCCGTCGTGTATAGGGTGCCACTATCCTTGCCACGTGCGATTATCATGGCCCCCTTTGTGATTTTCCAATTATCACCAGAGAAGCTTGTGTCACATCCTTCTCTCGACAAGCGTTTGTGGAGATCAAATTTTTCCTCAATGCGGAATATGTCTCACGTCCTTCAATTTCCATACAGATCCATTAACATTGATGTACTTCTCCTATGCCCACCACGCCGCAAGGATGATCGTCTCAAGATATACTTCTCAAGTTTCCCGACACATAATTTGCGAAAAAGTGTCGATTTGCGGTGGCATGGAACGATGCTCGCAGTCTATTACCCAATAGTCGGCCTTCCTCTCCATGGAGCATATCAAAGCATCACGTGTTTCTTGATCACGACATTGACCTCGGTCTTGTTCTCCGCTTTCTTTTGAGTCGCCCTACACCGATTTTTGTAGTGCCCAACTCGACCGCAATTCCAACATTCAATGATTTTGACTTGTTGGAATTTATGTGATTTGGATCTCGATGCCGCCATTCCTCGACTTGCTCGGCCCACGCCCATGCCCTCTGTTTGAACTTACGCCCGCTATCTACATTGAAAGCGGCCGGAAGTTGAAGCGCATCTGTCTCGGATCTCCTCAGTCAAGATCATGCTCACAACGTCATCGAACTTTAATTTCGACTTACCGGCCGAGCTACTGATGGCTGTGACTGTGCCATTCCAGCTCTCAGGCAACTGCCCAAGAATTAATAGAGCTCGAACTTCATCACTAAAAGTGATTTCCACCGTTGTCAATTGGTCTACTACCTCATTGAATTCGTTGAGGTGTTCTCCAAATCTCCCGCTTTCCATCATCTTCATATTGAACAATTTCTTGATCAAATGAACTTTATTTCTTTATGAGGCAATTTGTTCATACATCTTTGGATAGAGCTGCCATGAGAGACGCCGTTGTCTTCTCATTTTTAATGTTGAAAGCGACCGACTTTGATAGGGTCAATCTAATTGCGCCGAGTGCTTTTCGATCAAGCACCTCCCACTCGTTGTCTTTCTCGCTATACGGCTTTTCTTTCAACGGCTTATATAGGTCCTTACGATACAAATAGTCCTCCATTTGCATTTTCCAATATCCAAAATTTTTGCCATCAAATTTATCAATTTTGGAAATTCTCTCGTCTGTCGCCATTACTCCCACTCGAACAAAATGTGATTTTTCGAGAAATCGTTTCTGATGTGGAAGATCAGTCTACGCTGCAACCACAGAGCATACTAAGAATTTCAAGAGATATCACAAACAAAGCTCTGATACCGGTTGTTGGGAACTAGCGACGCTAATTCCGCCAAGATCGAGTGGGACGAATAAATGCGATTGAGAAAAATAATGACGCTAAAATAAGCACAAAATAAAACACCGAGATTTAACGTGGTTCTTAAAGCGCCACGCCCACGGACCCACACCAATATATTTCACTATCACAAGGAGGAGTACAAAAATCTGCTGTATTTTCTCTGCCTACGCAAAGGCTTTAACACTCCACTCACTTTTATCTCTCGTGTATAGCTTCTACACTGAAGCTCTCTCTCTACACAAGATCTCTCTCTTTTTCTCTCGATTGGTGTTGTAGTTGTGGTGTGTAACAATGCAAAATGGAGCTCAATTTATAGGCAAAATTGGGGGGCAAATATGGAAGAAAAACTTGCACCTAATCCTTTTGACTTTGAAAATATTTGGCCAATTTCCAAAAGCCATAATTCTTGACCATTTTTTCTTACCTCCCACCTAACAGAAACTCAATCAGGAGATGATTTATTTGATATTTTGGGCATTGATTTGAAGAACAAACTATATAATGGTGACTGGAGTGATAATTCAAATAATGCATCAGATTCGAACAGGGGTAACGTGGATGACAATAATTTTCCCTCTGTACAAAGTCAGGTCAATGCTTCTGAGATACATTCCGTTGGGCATGGTAGTGATTATCTCTTAGATGCTGTAGTCTTTGATGTTCACTCTTTTGCTAAACAATTATCAGACGAGTCTGTTTCTCGCATGAAAACCTTAAAAAATCCGGGTAGCAACTATGGAACTAATGTTGAACTCCCCCACAGCCAGGTTCAGGTGGTTGATCAAATTAAGGAAGATTTAGGTAGCGTTTCAGAATATCTGGTAAAAACAGAAGCAATGAGTTCTTGTTCCTTTTTATCTGGATCTTCTATGGATTATCCGGGAACCTATTCCCCGAGTAGTTCTATTTATGGATTACAAATAAGTTCATCAATTTCAAAGGGTCATGACATCAAACCATGTAGCAGTGCTTCGACTGCATATTCTAAGAATCCCGATGAGAAGAGCAAAACAAATCGCAAGAAACCTAAACCAGGAGAAAGTCCACGGCCCAGGCCCAAAGATCGCCAGATGATCCAAGATCGTGTAATGGAATTAAGGGAAATTGTGCCAAACGGGGCAAAGGTAACGTTTCTAATCTTTAGCTCAAACTATTTCCTTTCGTCTGTACGGAGTGGGATATACTTGTTATATCCTGTAGTAATGCTGTTGATTTGGTCAACAGTGTAGCATTGATTCTCTTCTTGAACGCACTATCAAGCATATGCTGTTCTTGCAAAGTGTGACAAAGCATGGGGACAAGCTAAAACTAATAGGAGAGCCAAAGGTGAGAGATACTGACTCGTACTTCTCAAGAATCAAGAGTAAATCAGTGTTATCGGAAATCATAATTTAGATGATTTATCTTTTTCTCTTGAGTTTCAGATTATAAGCAAGGATGGTAGTGTGCTCTCTAAGGATAAGTTTGAAGGAGGAGCAACGTGGGCATATGAAGTTGGTTCACAGTCTATGATATGCCCTATAATCGTTGAAGATCTAAATCAACCACGTCAAATGCTTGTGGAGGTAATCACTGGCTTCTATCACATGTCAAGTAACTTTTAGCGGCCCATTGTACACAATCCTATTGCTGTTCGACTTCATAAAACCCAATCACATGTTTTTTTTTTTCATGGCAGATGCTTTGTGAGACGAGAGGTTTGTTTCTAGAAATTGCTGACATAATTAGAGGTCTTGGGCTAACCATTTTGAAGGGAGTTATGGAAACTTGGAATGACAAGATCTGGGCACACTTTGCTGTGGAGGTAATAGTTGTGAAAAGTATTAGCGAAATCATTGGACTCGATCTCATCTACATTTTCTAAGAAAATATATGTCGAATCCCGTGAAAGCCCCAGTTGACCCAAACCATGATTTTATGCGACTTTACTATCTAATGTTGTTTTTCGTGAGGTGAACATCATAATATTGGCATGAATCACGTTGATCTTTGTTTCAAGTTAGTAATCGTGCCTAGATAGTAATAACTACATTGTCAAGTCCAAATTTGTGGTCCCGAATCCTGTTCCATTGACTATTCTATCCAATTATGCTTCGTACACAATGGCTTGCTCTCATTGGACGAAACAAGTAATGAGATAGGATTCGGAACAGGACATCTAGACTCTCTTTCATGTTGTCTTTGTCATTGGTCAAACAAATCATCAATACATTGACTAGATTGCAAAATAACTGTCTGCCTCTTCCTTTATGCGTCAACTCATTCTTTTATCTCTTGCTTAGAAATCTTTATACCAAGTTTAAAGGTCTCATTTTTTGAGCAGGCTAACAGAGATGTGACAAGAATGGAAGTTTTCGTCTCGCTCGTTCACCTCTTGGAGCAAAATGCGGAAAGTGGCATTCAACCAGCCAAAGGCATTAGTAAGGATATACCGAAGTTTGACACCGAAGTTTAGGGCTGGGATATGTTAAGAGCGAGATTCTACTTGCCGTGACTGACATTTGTTCCCGATGGCCAGTTATTGCAATTGACAGTTTCCTTCTTTCTTAGGCTAAGCGAAGGTCGGGTTATACCTAGCTAGGAATAAGTTACATGTAGAATCTGATGGATTATCACATGTTTCAAGTAATCAAGTGGCATAGGATTATCATCTTGCTACATGGCAATGAGTAGTTCATGTCCCAATTATTTAAACAAGCAAGCAATATATACTAGCTAGCTACAACAATTACTAATTAATTAATCACTCGGTAGTTATGGTAATACTATGGGATCCTTGAATGCTAGGGACTCTCAACACATTTGGTTTTCCCTCTTCGTTCTGCCTTGAAACGTCAACGCGAAACTTTGCCATGGAAGCAAGTTCGCCGACAGAATCAGCAATCTTGACGGTGCATGAGACGATCTCTATCAATAACGAACAAACCGCAGCAGTGGGAATTATTTCGTCGAGAGAAGTTGTGTCGTCCCACAGCTTCGTTTTGAGCAAAGATTTGAGTTTTTTGGCTGCAGATTTTGCATTCACAATGTGAGGATCAGCTTTGGATGATGATCTCATTGCCCTTATTGATAATGCCAATTCTTTCAAAGCAAGACTCGATTCTGATATCACCTTTGTACATGTTTCTTGAATTTTGGCTCTGACTTCTGGTGGTGCTGTCTGTAGCAATAACAAAAGAAATTTACATTACGTAAATTATTCAGATAGTCGACTCTAAATTCATATACACGAATGTCAATATATAAACTTTTGCTTGCAATTACGCAATCGCAATATATAATTGTAATTACCTTGGTGTCGGATTTAAGATAGCCATTTAAAGCGTCAATGCGGTAAGCACACTCGCGCATGAGCGCCCCGATTTTCAAGTATTGATCCCAAGGGTGTCGGTATCGGAATCGCCCATGTCGAGGCTCCCATTTTGCGAAGTTGGCCTGGAGGAAAAATAAAATTAAAAATACGATTAACAAAAGAATAATTATATTTGTACAACTAATTGTACACGTATGCGACGTATTGTAATATTTTATTTAATTGTATATATAACTAAGTACTCACCAAAGATTCTTCAGTGCTTTTGGAATTAAGAACACTTTTATATCCATCCAAACATGCCTTTTGATCTTTGAGTTTGTCACTTAATGTTTGAAAGTATTCACATCCGAAACCTAGACAAGTTCATTGGGATACAAAATTATAAGTCAAACTTAGATTTAAATAATAATTTTTTTTAAAAAAAAGTACAATTGAATAAAGCTATAAAGTGGGTCGAGTTGAGTCACAACAGTACAAGACTAACGCAACCTCGTACAGGCTCAACTCGACGATGTCCGACCCAAAATGGCCCATCTAACTCGGGCCGAGTTTCGACCCATGGGCCGTGGGCAGAGATTGGAATTGTACCTTGAATTGAAGCCCCAAGATTTTCTATGTTGGCAGCAATTAAATTGTGAAGATCTTGACCAGCCCATATGGGGCGTATCAAAATGCAAACTATCAACGCAGCAGCGCCACCTATGAGTATTGTGGACAACCTTTTATGGGCCATATCCAAAACCTCATCGTCACGATATCCAGATACAGATATCAAGCAGAACGTCAAGATGAATATCAGAAGTCCGTAATCATATCTCGCCTTCAACTTCGGATAAAATCGAATAAATGTCACTGCCGCCGCTGCATAATTATTGGCATTCAAAAAAGTAAGTTTTTAGATATTTACTGATGTAAAAGTTAAATGATAAAAAAAATTTAAATAAAGTAATTTATATGTTTTACCTACTACAAAAACGAACAATCCGAGTAGCATAGGTTCTACTTTTCCCCCAGGCAAACTTGCTAACCGATGTGCTACAACACCTAGTGAACCGGCCAACAACGTCGCAATCCCTCTATTTATTCCTCGTCCCAGTGTCGCCCCTGTATTGTAATAATTAAGTCAATCAGTCTGATTTAAAACTTTAAACTGTTAACGAAAAATGTGGCTCAGAGATAAAAAAATAAAAAATAAAAAAAAAACCTTACCAATGGAAAATTCGAAAACGACAACGACAGTCATGACGGCCCACATTGCATTTACGCCAAATCCGTCGTACAAAGGATCAAAGTAATAGAAGAGTGAAACTAAAGTTATAGCCAATCCTACTTTGAGTGAGTGAATAATTCTTCTTGGATCTTCAACTCCAAGTTTCTTCCCCTCACTAAATGCATCCATTATTTTGGACGAAAATTTCTCCGGCATTGCCTTAAACCATCGCCACGCAAGAGTCGTGCATCGTGTAGCTTCTTGATCCGCTGTCGCCATTTCGAGTAACGATGGCTCGATTAGAGTGGATCGATCAAAACAATGTATATGAGTTGTAAGTTTTCCTTTTGGATATGATCCAAATTAAATTTGAGAAGATTGGGCAGATTTGTGTTCTATTTATGAGTGAGCTAACTTAGCTGGAAAGTGGGAATTGAACTAGCTAGCAAATAACAAAACATTAAAATCAATTTAATTTGGTGTAACATGAAAGCACATGGAAGTTTCTAATAATTGTGAAAATTACAGTACACTAAGTGGGCTGCACAATGTAACGCGATTTCCCATTACATATTGTGGTGTGTTCGGTGTGGGTGGTAACTGGTACCTAATATTGGTTGGCAAAAGAAATTCATACTCCTTGAGTACAGTTGTAAATTGCAATGTGAAGTGTGAAAGCAGTTACCTTATTTTTCAAACTGTCTTCTTTTGGGGGAGTTGGGAATTTCTACACGTCTTTTAAACGAGGGATATTTATTTTTTGGTGCATATCTAATTTTAAGTACTGAGAATTTAAAAAAAAAATGAAAATTACAATTTCACAATTTTAGATGAATTTACTAGCTAGTACTTCACGCATCAGTTAATGTTAGCGTGATCTAGATAATAATGAACAGAGTAACATGCGCGCAACATCTAATTAGTATAGTTGTTTTTACTTAGCGCGTGTTCTTCTATATATTTTTTACACATTTTTTTCAACTCCAATAATTCTCTCTTCTATTTCACATCCACATATCTCGTTGGACCTACCTGTACTATATAAATCTCCATCATTCAACTCCACTTATTCTCTTTCCTATATCATATAAAAACACATAAAAATCTATTTTTACATACATCCTAACACCTACTTAGAGTTGTTTGGATTAGATTTCACCTTAAATTGTTGTTCTATGTAATGATTGCAACTAAACATTTTATTTATTGCAAACTTTTCTTATATAATTTTTATTAAATTTTCTTTTACTCTTAACTAGCTACATACACTATTAGAAAATCTTTCTCAAATAAAATTCAATTTTTTGTAAGAAACACACGTATACAGTATACTAGGGTCTGTCTCGATTGAACTGCGTGCCACCCACCCAATACATTATTACTATTATTTGTTAAAGAAAAATTTTATTTTATTTTATTTATTTTTTAATAGATTTGTCCAAGATAAAGATTTAACAACCTACTAAGGTAAAGCTAAGTGCATGAGAATGATAATGCAATATAGAACCTACACTGCTACACATGCACCCGACAGCCCCGGTGGTGGTGTCTCTGTTTGTTTTCGCCTCCTCATTCTTCTCCTGATCATACTAAGGGCTTATTCTATACAAATTAAATCTCATTAAATTAAATCTATTTTTAGTCTCTCATTCTTTTCAACCATTCATTCATTGATTTGATAATTACTTTCCATTTTTAATACTCCATTTCTAATTTTCAATCACACATCTTACACTAAATTTTATTTCACTAAATTTATTCTCCAAAGGACAAACCCTAAGTTCCCATAAAATGACAATTGATAAATCCCTTAAAGTTAGGGTTAAGACCATCTCGAATGTCAAAAATTGCTCTAGAGAGAGATAGATAGATATAACAATTGTGACTGGCAAAATGGGTCTCATATTTTTTCAATTTTCTATTTTCTTTTATCACTTTTCTCTTATTTGCCACATTTTTTTCTCTATTTTTCTTCAGAATTCACATCCCATGTATCTATAGAAATAGATACCCATCCAGAATTTTTTCACTATTATTTTATTCTTTTTTGAATTTATTTATGCCCCTCTCCTCTTTTTTCCCTACAGTTCTATCGATTCACTTTTAAATAAAATAATCATCTTCTCTCTATCTCTCTCCTCCACATCATGTTCAATCCACAATATGCATTGGAGATGGTCAAGAGTCCAAAAGGATTTCTTCTCGGCGAAAATTTTTTGACACTCATAAAACGTTTAATGTTGTCTATATACAATATCAATTAATGATATGATTACTTGTATACAATGAATTCTGTGCTTAATGTTTAAATTATCGATATTTATTTATTCACCAAGTCCTTATAATTTAAGATCAATACCACCAAGAAAAAGAAAAAGAAAAAAAAAAGAAAAGAAAAAGGAAAAGAGAAGAAAAAATGAAATTCCCTTCCTCCAGGTGGAAGACTACTCAAGTTAAGTCTGAATCAAAATCACTGAGTCGCCACAAACACAAGGATGGTAAACACCTATCAACCAACACAAGCACCGTCAATTGTCACCTTGTGTATGTGCATACTGCATGGATTACGTATCAATTAATGATTAGTCTGGAACCACCCTTAAATTCATTCTTTTTGCAACTTGGTCACCAAACTTCTATTTGTCCATTGGTGGTATTTATCTAACATCTTGTTTGATACAAAAATTCACTTAGAAAAAATTCCCAACATGGTAGCTAGGGTCACGAAAGGAAATAGCATTTGCTTTTGTTAAAGATAAGAATGGCAGCAATTTTGTAATTCCATGGACAAAATTGCCCCTTTCCCTCCATTTTTCTCTCTCTATTGGTTGGATCTCTCTCTCACTCTCTTGAACATTGGGGAGGAAAGACAAAATTATACAATTGACTTACTGTTAAAATCGATCTTATGTTTCAGTGGCCTATGGATGATTCTTTAAGCTTCATTATTTTACTGCAATATTATCGTCTTGTTGCAGGATTGGGTTAACTTCTGATGGTTCTCGACATCAGGTACTCCCACTGCAAAATCATGAACAAGATGAATGGAGTTTTGGTTGGTCGAAAATGGTATGGATGATCAATAAGTCAAAGTTCGTCGGAGAGAGGATCAGATTGATCGAGGAAGATGATCGAAGTTCAGAGAAGATGACAAAAAACCTAGAATCTATAATATAGAGTATAGAATAGAATTTAAAAAAGTCAGGAACAAAATGGGAACATCAATTTGAAAATTCTACTACATCTAACTTTTAGTAGACTAAACTGACATGCTTGGAATTTGCATTTTCTGCCCCGCCATTTGTGCAATTGCCTCCACAGTGTATTCAGGAAAAAAAAATCAATTTTCAGTTCACACTCATTTATCATATAGATTTTAAAATTTTTCATTTAAATTTTCTAAAATTATTATCTTTTAATTCTCAACCACATTTAAAATTATTTTGTAAATCATCTTTGTCAAATAAGACCTAAATGTTTCATCTAATTTTTCTACTAGTCAATGCATTGTGCGATCGATATTCACAATATATAGGTCGAACTTTGTATTATCCAAGTTTTCCTCTTCACATTATTTGATCGTGCACTATGTTTCTGCAAAATTATGTTTCTGGGCGAACCCAGGCAAGCCTTTGCTGCTAATGGCGACTAATAGGGTTCACTGGAACCCAAATCTGGGCGAGAATCCTGTGGTGGCGCGTGGTGGTGGGGATGAGATTCAAGTCAAAACGAAGAAGAAAAGAGAGTTGAGGACCTAAATGTAATTAAAATAAATTTTCAAATTTCAAAGCGTGTTTTTGGTGTTTTCAACTTTTAACACAGAAATTTCGAAAAACAAGTTTTTCTGTTTTCTTGACAAATTTTTTCCTTATTTTCGATAAATTCATTTTCGAGAACATGAAAGTAACCAAAAATAGAGAAAAACCCTTATTTTCATGTTTCCTGATAGACTTCCTAGTGTTTGAGCAAATACTCTCTCAAATAAAAAATTACTCTTCTTATGTCAAAAAAAAAAAAAAATTACTCTTCTCGTCCGGAAAACTATAAATTTCTAACTTCGTTGTAAATCCATGCAGTATTAATGTAGGTCTATTATGCCCCAAGGGCGGAGGTTTTCTTGATTTGTGGCTGACCCATTAGAAAGGAAACTTAAATTTGAATTTTTGAAAATGGTTGCAAGAAATTTGTACAGTATATGTACATCTCATTAGATCGAAAATGTTCAAAAACACCCGGGGGTGCCGTAGTTACGGTACACCCAGAGTATTTTCTGGGCCCATACAACTTCCATTTTGAAATCCGAGACCAAATTCAGATTCAGCATGGCGACGCGGAGCTCCAATAATTCGGAAACTTTTCCGGCGACACCCGTGGCAGTAGGTCAAATTTTTTCGCCATAATTTGGGGCAAATTATGGCCAAAAACTTTGACCGGCCGCCACGGGTATCGTCAGAAAATTTTTCTAATTTGTAGAGCTCCACTTTACTTGAATCTGGATTTAATCTCGGATTTCAAAACGGAAGTCGTATGAGCCCGGAAAACACTCAGGACATACCATAACTACGACACCCCGAGGTGTTTTAGAACATTCTTGCTCATTAGATATATGTAATTAGTTTGATCAAATTCTATTTTAAAATAGAAACTAGCAGAAACTATATTACAAAGTGGACCTTGACTCAGCCATTACGATAGGGACAACGATTCATCAAAATCAGTTGAAAGAAAAATGAAAATTCAAGAGTGAAAATGGAGAGAATATAATGCATAATTAATTACCCACGTTCCAGTTAACTGCAAGGCCAAACCTCAAGGCTCAACCATTAATACTTCCTTTTTCACTATCCATGAACTACTCATTGCCATGTAGCAAGATGATAATCCTATGCCACTTGATTACCTGAAACATGTGGTAATCCATCAGATTCTACATGTAACTTATTCCTAGCTAGGTATAACCCGACCTTCGCTTTGCCTAAGAAAGAAGGAAACTGTCAATTGCAATAACTGGCCATCGGGAACAAATGTCAGTCACGGCAAGTAGAATCTCGCTCTTAACATATCCCAGCCCTAAACTTCGGTGTCAAACTGACCAAATTGCTTGAAACATCATGGTATATCCTTACTAATGTCTTTGGCTGGTTGAATGCCACTTTCTGCATTTTGCTCCAAGAGGTGAACAAGCGAGACGAAAACTTCCATTCTTGTCACATCTCTGTTAGCCTGCCCAAAAAATGAGAAATTTAAACTTGGTATAAAGATTTCTACGCAAGATCAGATAAAAGAATGAGTCAATGCATAAAGGAAAAAGCAGACAGTTATTTTGCAATCTAGTCAATGTATCGATGATTTGTTTGACCAATGACAAAGACAACATGAAAGAGAGTCTAGATGTCCTGTTCCGAATCCTATCTCATTACTTGTTTCATCCAATGAGAGCAAGCCATTGTGTACGAAGCATAATTGGATAGAATAGCCAATGGAACAGGATTCGGGACCACAAATTTGGACTTGACAATGTAGATATTACTATCTAGGCACGATTACTAACTTGAAACAAAGATCAACGTGATTCATGCCAATATTATGATGTTCACCTCACGAAAAACAACATTAGATAGTAAAGTCATATAAAATCATGGTTTGGGACAATTGGGCCTTTCACTGGAGTCGACATATATTTTCTTAGAAAATGTAGATGAGATCGAGTCCAATTATTTCGCTAATACTTTTCACATCTATTACCTCCACAGCAAAGTGTGCCCAGATCTTGTCATTCCAAGTTTCCATAACTCCCTTCAAAATGGTTAGCCCGAGACCTCTAATTATGTCAGCAATTTCTAGAAACAAACCTCTCGTCTCACAAAGCATCTGCCATGAAAAAAAAAACATGTGATTGGGTTTTATGTAGTCGAACAGCAATACCATTGTGTACAATGGGCCGCTAAAAGTTACTTGACATGTGACAGAAGCCAGTGATTACCTCCACAAGCATTTGACGTGGTTCATTTAGATCTTCAACGATTATAGGGCATATCATAGACTCTGAACCAACTTCATATGCCCACGTTGCTCCTCCTTCAAACTTATCCTTAGAGAGCACACTACCATCCTTGCTTATAATCTGAAACTCAAGAGAAAAAGATAAATCATCTAAATTATGATTTCCGATAACACTGATTTACTCTTGATTCTTGAGAAGTACGAGTCAGTATCTCTCACCTTTGGCTCTCTTATTAGTTTTAGCTTGTCCCCATGCTTTGTCACACTTTGCAAGAACAGCATATGCTTGATAGTGCGTTCAAGAAGAGAATCAATGCTATACTGTTGACCAAATCAACAGCATTACTACAGGATATAACAAGTATATCCCACACCCTACAGACGAAAGGAAATTGTTTGAGCTAAAGATTAGAAACGTTACCTTTGCTCCGTTTGGCACAATTTCCCTTAATTCCATTACACGATCTTGGATCATCTGGCGATCTTTGGGCCTGGGCCGTGGACTTTCTCCTGGTTTAGGTTTCTTGCGATTTGTTTTGCTCTTCTCATCCGGATTCTTAGAATATGCAGTTGAAGCACTGCTACTTGGTTTGATTTCATAACCCTTTGAAATTGATGAACTTATTTGTAATCCATAAATAGAACTACTCGGGGAATAGGTTCCCAGATAATCCATAGAAGATCCAGATAAAAAGGAACAAGAACTCATTGCTTCTGTTTTTACCAGATATTCTGAAACACCACCTAACTCTTCCTTAATTTGATCAACCACCTGAACCTGGCTGTGGGGGAGTTCAACATTAGCTCCATAGTTGCTACCCAGATTTTTTAAGGTTTTCATGCGAGAAACAGTCTCGTCTGATAATTGTTTAGCAAAATAGTGAACATCAAAGACTACAGCATCTAAGAGATAATCACTGCCATGGCCAACGGAATGTATCTCAGAAGCATTGACCTGACTTTGTACAGAGGGAAAATTATTGTCATCCACGTTACCCCTGTTTGAATCTGATGCATTATTTGAATTATCACTCCAGTCACCATTATACAGTTTTTTCTTAAAATCAATGCCCAAAATATCAAATAAATCATCTCCTGATTGAGTTTCCATATATGCATCCTCATATTCAGTATTTGTGAAAGATGAACTCTGAGGTTCAAATTCATGCTTTCTCTTGGCCAGAACAAAATCAGGACGATGCTCACCAGATGTGAACATGCCAGATGACATATTAGAGGTTTCCACATAGTTGCAAGACTCAGGTATGAATGGAGTAGAGTTGATCAAATTTGGTATGCCAGATAAGCCTTCAGAAGTAGAATTTCCAAGACGTACAGGTGTCCCAATTTGCAGAGGAAGTTCCTTAGCTTCATGATTACCAGATAACAAAATACTGGGATCCTGATGAAGCTGAAGAACTGAAGTCTTCACGTCATTTACAAATTGCACATTTTCTGCCATCTGAATAGCGATAAAATCTACATTAACTTATTGAAAACTACACCACCAAGAGATTAGAATTCAAAAGCATTTAAGAGTATTTTAGAATTCAAAATCAATGAAAGGTGAGAACTTACAGAAAAGAATGAACCAAACTGAACAACTCCATGATGAAGAACAGGAATAACCGCGACTGTCTGATAGAGAACAAAAGCTTGATGAATAACAAATAGAAAGCAGCATATACACTAGAGAAGGATGTGAAACTTTATACCTGAATGCCAGCTGAAAATTGTGGGTACAGCTCTTGAAGAACCTAATAAAGGAGAGAAAAATAATATTTATACATATATATATATATATATATATATATATATATATATATGAAATGAGCATATTCACATATCTTAGAAATTTACTCATTGAATGGAGTCCATATAATTTAACAGAAATGAGCTTATGGCTTCAACAGTCTTAAGGTGGACAATGCTGCATCAAACTTTATTATGTTTAAATCGAGAGGCAAGAAGTTGTTGAATGACCTCATCAAAAAGCTTTTGTTGTTAGGAAGTAGGATCAATAAACTTATTTAAATTAAGTCTTCAACTGGTTCTCCATCAGGTTGCTTCACATACAGGCCAGCTTCAACTTTTCAGTCAAAGCTAACATATGCACAACTTTCATCAATCAGTGGTGGTGAGACTTTGTAGTATGAACAGTGTTATGTAAAAGCTCGAGTTGCAAGAATCATAACAAATTTACAGTGTTTATGGGTGTTCTTTAGATTTGCTAAAAATTAACTTACTGGTTTTAGGTCTGAGTAAGGGTGGGGGCCACAACGCGTATGGATAATAACAACGCGTATGGATAATAATAGTAAGATTTGAGATGTGATGTTGACATTGATGACGTTTGACTTCGACTATTCACCTTCACTGAAAAAATCTTATAGCCAAATGCGCTAAGAAAACAATCTTGTACTATACCTCTGGTGGTTGGGCTCCTCTATTATAATCCTCGGATAGAATCCACTGATGGTTTCCCATCAATGCAGCCCTTCCAACTGATCTGACAGACAAATTCGATAGTCTAATTACTGGCTCACTCAATGCAAGTCCTGAGTCTTAAATAGAAGCGAAACACTATGACATGTTTGGACATGAGGATTGAACACGACTATACAGAACTAGAAAATGAAAAGAAAGAAAAATCTTGACTTGTACTGTCTAGTCATGTCTAATACTGAACTTTGAACACCGTTTAAATGATTCAAGCTTGAATTATTATACCCTTCTCCTACAATGTTAACATGATTATCAGCCATCATCTTGTTTATAAGCAAATGCAAATTATCCCCCGCTTGAGACCTAGTTGAAAACCCACGAGCATTATAACCTTCAAAACCAATTCCTGGATCCACAATCCTTGAAATACCCTGAAGAGAGGATTGTGATATCAGTTCATAAAAACATTCTTCCCAGATTAAAAGCCTGCGAAATAAAATTTAAGTTAGAATTAGCATTAATACTAGATCTTGCAAAAGGTATAAACCAAAAGATCCATGCATGTACGTTCTACTGCCTCGTGGTGAAATAATTTGAGGTAAAAATTATGGACAGAAAATAGCTGAAGACAAGAAGTTAAGTACACAAAGAATCAAAGGATAAAGGAACTATCACTAACAGAAGTAAACGAATTAAAGCAGAGGAAAATCATAACAGTTCCATGTGCCAAAAACAAATCTACTCTCGTCTTTTTCCATCCTCTAAGATTCTTTGGGACAAAGCAAAATGGACCAACCACAAAATGCCAAAACTTGAAAATGAAAGCCACTAGTTCACAATGCAAAAACAAGACAGCGATGTCTCACAAATGTTTAGCATCAAAAATCATATCTTAATTATCACCAAACTTTGAATGCTTTAACCAAAAGCTAACTATAATTGATAGGATAGTTAAGAGATTTCCAATCTAGTCGAATAGGTGACACTGGAGCCATAGGAACTAAACACAAATATGACTGGCTGTAGTTATTTCACTGATTATGAAATCCCCATCGGATTTCATACTGCTATTCTTTCATTTTCTCTCCATTACCAATTATCAGCACAAAGTACCAAGAAACAAAAGAAACAAAAGAACAAGATTAAATGCAGATCTACAAAAAGCAACCGCTAAAGAGCATAAAAAAAGTAATAACATTCATATTTAACAGCAGGACTTTCTTTTTCTTTTTCTTTTTCTTTTTTTTCATTTTTTCGTGCCGTCAAGTTTGCTCATCAACAGTCACCACCCCCCACCCCCACCAAACCCACATACACAGCAGCAAAATCATTTGGATTTGACCTTTGAATTTCGAGTAAAGTAAAACTGAGTGTTTGATTTTCAGTGAACTCACTTGGGGTTTTGGCAACTGCTTTTCCAGAAAACAGCGTAAGACCACTGGTTGGCTCCACAGAGATTCTTCAAAGCTTCTTTCAACAACTTCCCCATTGCAAAAATGACTAGATGGAGCAGTATATTAATATGCGAATATTCTTACATATACCAATAGATAAAGATTATTCAGAAAGGTCTAACTCAGAAAATAGAAGTAAAAGATAACTATCCCTCCAAAAGGGAAACCATTATCCTTCCTTTCATTTTCATTTCCCGAAATACCCCTAACTTCCCCTGCAAGACCCACGCCCTGCCTGTTTAGTTCTCAACACTCCGCTCCTTTTCCTCCCTGGATCCAAATTTCCTGCAATCGTGCTCTTACTACCCATTCCTCGAAAAGGTGGGACCCACGAGAACCGTTTTGAGAGTTCTACACCATGCCACAAGCTTTCAGGCCGTAGTTAATCACAACAATAAGTTTCACCATTTTTCAATCGCAAAATTCCGAAGAAATTGGAGTTTTGAATAAATTTTATGTCAGTCTGAATGGGAGAGCGCGCGCAAGCGCGCGCGTGTGTGTGTTTATGGAGGGTTTCAGTGTGGTCTACTCCGGGCATGAATTGAAGCGAAGTGTGAAGGTGAAGCTCTTGATTGCTTTTTAAATGTCAGGGAAAATGATGGAGGGGGGCTACAGTGTGCTTCTTTTGAAAATGCTTGTCTGTGATTGGTGTTCATCATTTACCGTTAAATAATTTTTTTCACGTATTGCAATTTGCAGCCTGATTTTTATATATTTCCATTGACATTGTTGAAAAAATGGGTTCTAAATTCGTAGTCAAGAAAAAAAAAATCAATTTATATTACTTTATGAAATTAGAAACTTGTGAACAGTAAAAATAATATTATGTTTGTTCTAATTCAAGTAAAATACCTTGCGAAAAAATTTCAAATAAACCTTTCAAAAAAACTTGAAATACGTATAGATTGGCGTACGGTTTCTCTCAGGTGTGTTTGATTGTAAGAAAAAAGTAAGATTGGAAAATATTTTTCACGAAAATATTTTTTCACCTCTACCCATGAGAAAATATTTTCCTTATTTTCATGAAAAATAAGTACCTTTTTAAGTGGGTGGAATTCATTTTCCATGAAAAATAAAGTCGTGTTTGACATGAAAATTTTGGATGGAAAATAACATTTTCCGTGAAAAATAACATTCTCTATGGAAAATAGTTTCAATCAGACACACGCTTAAATGTTATCAACTTCTTTTATATTTTAGTTTGTGGTAAATAGATTTTGTGCAATTGAATAATTTCGGTCAGATGTTTTTCAATAATCTCTTACTTTTATTTTAATAAATAAAAATTTACTAAAAGATATGTAAGAAAAATGAACAATTAAAATAATAGCACGCGTTCGAGTTGAATTCATTATTTTTCAAAAATGTTTTCTAATCTTGGACAAAGCAAAACTTTAGGGTGTGTTTGATTGGCATTCGTTTTTCCGGAAAAATCCGTTTTCTAGCTTTTTTTTCCTTTATTGGTTGTTTGATTGACATTTTTTTCCCGGAAAACGTTTTCCAACTTTTCTCGAAATTCACACTTTTTCTTGTTTTGGAGGAAAACTTTTTCCTTGGGAGGAGGTGGTTTTTGTTTTCTGAGAAAAATTTGGTACTTTTTTTCTTTTTTTTAATGGACAATTTACTTTAACCATAAAAATAAGGAAAATAATCAAATTTCATTAAAAAAACTCAAAAATAAGGAAAATAACATTATTTTCCAACTTTCAAATTAACCCAATCAAACACCTGCAACTACCATTTCCCTGGAAAACCTTTTCCCGGAATTCATTTACCCGAAAAACGTTTTCCTTCTAACCATTTTCCGGCTTACAATCAAACACACCCTTAGTTTTCACTTTTCAGTAAAACTATTCAATTTCTTGTAATAAAAGAAAAACATTATCAGTTAAAAAAATAATGATGAAAACTATTCAATTGGTACGGTCATCTAATTTATTATTAAAAAAATAAAGACTTTAAAAAATAACATTAAAGTTAAAATTATAACACTGTGAGCAAAACTAATGGGAATGGATAAAAATTTAAATTTGGGTTTATTTTTTACCTTGTCCCCAATGCCTAAATAACTTCAAGGTGAAAAACCCTATATTTTAGCCCCTTGAACGGGAAAATATGTACATAATTAGCCCTTCGTTTACCCATTTTCCTTTTTTCCTTTTCTCTGTCACATTAATTTTGCTTTAAGAAAAAAAAAATTGGGGATTATCACAAATATATTGAAAAACTTTGTATTCAATTGTTGTAATTTCTTGTTTTATTTGAATTAAACAATAACTCTATGGTCGTTGCGGTCGGTAGGCACAAGTAACCTCCAAACTTTACAAAACATTCATAACTTGCCACAGAAGTTGCTGAATTTTCAAAAAATGCAGTCGTGTGCCACTAGTTATGGAACCTTTAGGTGAAAATGGAACTATTTGTAAATTCTAATAATACTTTGAGAAATTTTACAGTGCAATGTCGTCGAGTTTTTTGTAAAATTCTATGACTTGTCTATCACATTAGTGACATGAGGAAAAATGAAACGTCGATTAAATTTGAAAATTTAGTGACGTGTGAAAAATGTTAAAGTTCAATAACATTTGAAGGGCTTAAGAGCATCTCCAATGTGCCTCCAAATTGGAGGAATTCCTCCAATTTGGAGGAATTTTGGAGGAATTCGAGCTCCAACGTAGGTACCAAATTGATTCTAATTTGGTCCCAATGAACAGTTATCATCTAAATTTAGAGGATAACTGTTCATTTGGAGGTATTTTTGGGCCCACTTTGCATTTATTTTATTACTTTTTTTTATAGTTCTTCACCTTTTTCTTTTTTTTTTTCTTTTACACTTTGTGTATTTTGTGTTTAATTTTTCATTCTTCAAAATTTTAAATTTGTTATAAAGAGAATTTAAAAAAAAAATTCCATCGAATTTGTGTAGTTAATTATGATTTAACGTATTGTAGAATATTTTTTAGTGTTAAGTATAAAATATTCCATTGATTTTTTTTTAGTTGATTAAGGTTAAACTTGTTGCCTTCAAAAAAAAATTGTTCAACATTGTAAAATATTATTTATTATTATGTGTAAAATATATATTTATTCTTGTATAATAATAATTTATAAGAGAAAAATCTATTTTAATAAATGAGAAAGAAAATGGAAATATTGAATAGTGTGAATTTAGAGTAAATTTTAGAGTTGATGGTTGGAGTAGAAATGGTAAAACACTGTAGCAATTATTTTATTCTGGAAGAAAATTTAGAAGAATGGCCTTCATACATTGGAGATGCTCTAACTCTATAATTTCTCTAAGAAAATTAGAATTTATGAAAGTAACTACATATTTTTAAGGGAAAAAGAAAAAAGAAAAGATAAAAGCTCTCGTCTAAAACATAACCACACTAAACGATGGCTTATTGGCACAATTAGGATTTAACATTTTCATTCGTGCGCAATAAGGACCTATCATTTTTTTCTTAGCATTTTCGTTATCAATGTAACGTTTTATTATGAGATAATAATGTATTTTTAAGCAAAAAAGATAATATTATCCAGCTTTTATTTGTATTATTTTTTCATTAAACTAAATAAAAATATTTATAATCGAGTTCATAACATTTCAATAAATATAAACTAATCATCATCTTCAACACATTCTTCTCCACGACAACCAACATCCCGACACCACCACCACCACCACCAATTTCGATGAAAACGTCAATGTAGATCTTGTAGTTCAAAACCACTAGATCCGAACCAGCAGTAGCCGGTGGTTTCAAACCGCCAAATGAGTTAAATGAGCTTATAAGCTTCCCCAACAAAATGGGGCTTATTTAAGTTGAATGGTCTCTCACAATAAGCTATTTGATTTACCAAACATATTCTAGGTGAACTTGAAACATGGCTGCTAGTTATGGTTAAAAATACATTTTAAATGAAAAAATATTTATAGGATTTTTTTTTATGTCTAAAAATATTTATAATGAACACTTAAGAATATCCATCTCATTACATATTATAGTCTCTCCTTTACTTTCATACTCTACACTGAAGGACAGACAAGTGTGTCCAAGACTTCGCGCTGAAAACAACTTCAAAATTTTCATCGTTTATTTTTTATTTGTTTTCCTATATGTCATCGATGTCTATCTAAATAATAAAAAGTACAAATTCCGACATCAATGATAACTATTTAAATAATTATGGAAGTCTAATATTAAGCATGGGTTTTATAATAATTTGAAGTCAACTATCCACACTAGTTCTCCTATTAATAATTAACTAAGTAGGGTCAATTATAATAAATTATTTAATTTCCAACCTATTTTACGACGTTGACTTTGCACTTGAATAGCCAGTACGTAGTGTATATATATATAGTTGGCTAACGCATGCACATTTTTAAAGGTTTATTATTCGTGATTTGGTTGAGAGAAGAATCTCTTTATTAAGCCAAATTAAAAGACTGGCTAATCATACATCCATGATTTGATTTGGTAAATCATAGTTACGTGGTAAGAGCATCTCCATTGCAACCGTGGCTTGGATGTCCCAGTTGGCGAAGCGATATAGATACAAAAAAAATTTATAGGTCCCATTTTTTTTTTCTTTTTCTCACTTTCCTTACTTTTTTCTTACTTTTCCCCACTTTTTTACCATGAACTCCCGCGCCCTCTCTACATCTAGAAGTCCACCCCCACATCATTCACTATTATTTTATCATTATTTTTGAATTTGTTTCTAAATCTCTTCTACTTTTTCACTTTTCCATCTTTTTTTCACTATACATCCTCTATTCTATTTTCCATTAAAATAATCATCTTCTCTCTATCTCTCTTTTCCACATTATCTCTTAACATTCATCCCACGCCCACTACAAATGGAGATGCTCTAAGGCCTGACAACATTTGTTAGTTACCTAACACTGTCAACAACTAGGATTTGTTTTGACGTTATATTAATTAATGTGTGCAAATATTGCAATTTGCAGATAAACGACAAAAGTTGAGGTTGGAAAGTTGGTGTCCAAAACAAATACTTACGTTTGTCTCTATATAATTTTAGAAGTTTAAATGCTTTGTTCAATTTTAATAATGAGCAATATGAATATATGATTGTAATAAATGTTTGATTTTGATTGCGTTTATAAATTAATTCATGCAATATTTGCGATCATCATGGAATTCATGATATATATTTGCATAATTTTTACTATTTTATTGTAATTTGTTTTTTTCAATTAATTCTCTTATTTCCCAGTTCAATTTTTTGAACATTTAATTATTGTTATTGTTAATGTGTTTTTTCATTTAATACACATCTTCATACCTAATAACAATACGTCAATGTGTTACTATCTCAGTAATATTACTTAAAAATGTGAAATATGAGTATTTCCCCTAATTAAAACCACTCTTAATAATTAATTAAAGAGATGGATTCTATAATAAGTTTATACCAACTGTCCAAATGTGCTTTTAGAGTTTGTTTGATTCGGTATAAAATAAATCCAACGCTTTTCTCTCTCCTCTTTTCAACCACACACATTTTCTAATAAAATATTAACCACACATTTTACATGGAATACCATGCATATCAATTTTATACCAAATCAAACAAGCTCTTAGTCTTTAGTGTTTTATTTTTTATTCTAGCCTGATCAACTTCATTGAAGATGATGTTCATGTGTATGTGATATCAATCGATAAGATAAATAAAATAAATAAATCTAATATCCATTTATACCATTTTATCTAACACAATTGGATATTGACATTGTTCTTTTGAATGCATGCAAGTATGCAAGTAATGCAACATAAGAAGTCAATGCTGGCTCTTGAAATACTCGTTAAAATTAATTTCCAAATTATTGGTTGCAATATTGGGTATGTTGATGCCAAAATCAGTAAGGACCAATTAAGTACCAACTGTAGTGAGTATTAGGGCCTGGTTAACAGTAACTGGAGCAATGAAGAATGTAAATGTATATATGTAGCCGAGCTCGAGCTAATCCCGGATTACAGAGGATTTTCGTGTGTCCAAATGATCACTAAGTGTTCTATTTATAGTGCAAGAAAGAGGTAGGCGGCGGTAGGTCATCATGAGGCCACTGTATGAGCACCAGAGTAGACGTAATGATTGCACCTGTAGCGCCTGCAAGCCGTCTTGCATTTAAGGCGTTGACCTTGGAACTTGTAAACAGTCGCCTTTGCATTTATGATGGGAAAAGATGCTCTGTCGGCTGCAGATGGTGTCAAGGTGTCAGATGACACGTGGGTTGTCCTCGTTGTCGGCTACTGTAGCGAGAGGGACCGGCCACAAACCATGGACGAGCTGAACTCGGACCATGTGTCAGATACTAGCGATGGGAAGAGCTCTCCAAAGCTCGGCCGACCTGAGCCCATGGCCTAAGGACCTCGCCCGTGCCCGAGCTGAACTGGGGCTTGCCACCGATTCTCCAGTGAGGTACATTCCAGTGTCAATCCGACCTGGGACACTAGACACGTGGTCGGTCGACCTGGTGCCCTTACACGTCAGCGAGTCCACATTGTATAGAGGACCTGGGTTGAGTGAGTGTCATGTCACCAGGGTGCCAACAGGGTATTTTGATGAGCTATGGCTATACGGAGCTCCTAACCATGCCACCAGTCTACCACCAAGCACATTCATTAACTGTTGATTGTAAATGATTGTTAATCATCAACAAGACCATTTAATTAAATTATCTTAAAAATTTATTAACAAATAGATAAATGCACCAAGACATAATATGTATATATATATGGGGCATGAAAATATCATTTAATTAATACAATCCAAAAACCAAAAAAAAAAAAAGATTGAAAAAATATATTAATATCTTAGGAGACAAGGAAAATCACAAATTAATCAACAAAAAATCAAAAGTGCTGATTCATTACTAACTAAATTGCCAATGAGACTTTATTCCACTGGTTAGGAGAATAAAGGATGAGGCCCTGTGCCTTTGTCTCAAGTTCGAAATTCACCAACCATGTATCAATCGAATGTCTAGTGGCTTTAAGGCCTTATTCTCTACACAACAAATTTCATCTATTTCAACTTATTTTTTTCTTTTCATTATTTTCAACCATTCAAATATTGATTTGACAAATTGTGTATATTTTTTAATACGTTTCTTTAATTCTCAACCACACACCGATACAAAATTCAAGTAAACTAAAATTATTTTGAAAAGAACAATGCCTAAATTTAATTATTGCCAATAGGGCAGCCTTAGTTGCTGCCGATAGGGCCATCTTAATCCAGTATGATGGCCAGTTCGTGCTAGTGGAGCTGTTATAGTTTTCCTGCCAACCAAATGACTATAGTTTTCACCAATACTACAATTAGTTCCTGCCAATAAAACGGCTTTGTGCGTTGTGTTTTAGCAAAACTTGTATCATTGCACTTGTGTACTGATTGACTGTAAATTGTACTTTTAAAAATATATAGTAAACTAGTATTTGCTCCCCTACGTTGCACAGAAAAAAAGTTTAATAATTATTTAATTAATATCAAATTAAATAAATGCATTGATATAAATGAAAAAAATGCTAAGTAAGAATGACATTTAATAGTATTTTTGCATTATTACAAGCAAGTTGAAAATTTATTTACTAAAAAGTTAATATATAATTTGGAATGTTTCTTTAAGACAATATTTGACATCAAATAATTATGCATGTAGATGTATAATACGTACAATGTCATTTTTGCAATTGTATCTCATATTTATTTATAAATTTTCGCAAGAGACATTATTTTTTGAATCTTGTAAGAGACAAATAGTAATAAATAGAAAAAAATACGAGTTAGATCATGTTTTTTAAAATTTTGACTTTTGCATTACAAATGAATTGACTAATTACATGTAACTTTATACAAAATTGGCATATACATGTATACTAAAAGAAAGAAAAATGAAATTATCAAAAGAAATTAATCATATAAATTCATTAAATGCGAAACCTTTACGATTACTTTATTTTAATTAAATAAAGTTGGAATCGTCACAGTATTAATTTGTTATTTGAAAAACAATTTAATTAAAATTTCAAGTTATAATTGTTTTAAAAAACATGTATCATCCATCAACTTAATATATTTATAAGGAAGATAAAAAAAATTTAAAACAAGCTTAATAAAAAAGAAATTTAATCATAATTAAGAAATAAATTCATTAAAACTAAATAACTAACAATCTTTTTACATCTCCATTTCAAAAAAAACAAAAGAAAAAAATATTTTGACATTTTGAACAACTACCCTCACTTACCAGATCAATAAGTGGGATGACAAATAATATTTTATTAGAAAAAATAAAAATAAAAAGGCAGCCAAAAACTTATGGCAAACCAACCCACTTACTATTTCCTTGCGTTTGCTTCCAACACAAAAAATAGAAAATAAAAATCAGAATAAAAAATAGAAGATAAAAAAATTCATAATCAGATGAAAATGAACCATATTTATTGTGAGTACAAAAAAAACAATAATAATAACCAAATGAGAGTGAACCATCTTTATAAATGTTAGTATATAGCCATGTTTATTGACTAATATATATGTAACCATGCTTATCGACAAAACTATGCCTAATTATATATATAATATAAATATTTTAAGATCAAGACTCACATAAAAAAAGTTGGTTCTATACAAAATGATACAATATATAATACATATAAAAGTAACTATTCCAATTCTTGTATTTTTTTTATCTCAATAAATTATATATATATATATATATATATATATATATATATATATATATATATATATATATATAGACACACATTAAATATTAACTTTTATGTTCTCAATTCAAAGTAAATAGAAAACAAAATACATAGACTATATAGAGCTTTAATTTGACTTTTTTAATAATAATCAAACAATATAACAATATATCAAAAATAATATTACATTTTCTTTTTTTAAAAAAACATTATATTTTCAAAATTGCACAGAAAAGGAAAAAAAAGAAGAAGAAGAAGAAAAAAAAGAATGATCAAAAGACTATCTTTTGAAGTTCTCAAAATACATGTATTATTTCTGTATTTTTTATTGTTTGGTTTCTCTAATATAATTCTCATGCGTTATTGCGTATTTCAACATTCACACTAATAATAATAACACAAATTCGACCTAAAAATTTATGACTAATTTATTCTTTCATTGTTTTGTAGATCAAAGGTTGCTTTCATTGGAAACAACAAAAATCAAATTCCAGTTTCATGTACATTAGATTCGAAATCGTACACAAAGAATGCCTTTATCAAACTTGTAGTTTTTGTATCTGTTGTAAATAAATAAATAATCTATAATAATTGGCGGTAAAAAAAAAGAACAAATAAAACTTCCAATTAAAAATGTAGGAAAGTGGATGTGGCCATTAAAAAGTTATTTGGCCAAACCAATTACCTGCCACATGTAAAAATAAAGAGCAAACACATGTCCAAAAGCACCATAATTCAATTGATGTCCAAATAGCCACTGTCCAACTACAACTTCCCATTGAAACCTAAAAATATATAATATATAAATTTAATTAATTAATTAAACCCTAAATCAAAAATTAATCAACAGAACAAACTTATTAAGCAAATAACTAAACCCTAAATGCCTAAATAAAAACTTAGGCCGGGCACGTTCTTACTTTTTTTATTATTATTTTTTATTTTTTGAGAAAAAGCACGTTCTGACTTTCTAAAGACAGAATTTTACGTTGTAAATTTGCATTTTTTTATTTTTTCTTTATTATTATTATTATTTTTAATTTTATTTATTATTATTATTATTATTATTATTATTATTATTATTATTATTATTATTATTATTATTATTATTATTATTATTGGCACTTGCTTGATCGCATAGGTGAAATCTAGGCATGAAATCACGCAGGAAAAACATTTTGACATGTTGAGAGCTGAATGCACGCATAGTTAATATCGCATCCATAAACTAAATGTCGTTTCATGAAACCATATGTGGTTTAACATCGAAATGAAAGTCATGGGTATATTAACATGCCTATATATGAATAGGTGATCAAAATTATTATTAGTATTATTATTTTTATTTTTTTAATAGAACTATCTCGGCCTGAAAATCCAAACTCGAGATAAGAGTATTATTTAAAAAAGGCAAAATACACCTAGCCGGAGGGGAACGTGATGAGCCTTACCTCCCAAAACTAACTACATAATGCATTATAAGAACTGCCAACTACATGCAATGCAAGTACAATAGCCAAAGCAAAAACAAAGGGATTATGAGAAGCTAACATATGGAATACCATCTCTATCCATCTGCAAGATACCTTTAATACGGCCAGATAGATCAGTCTCATGAAAAATCTGGAGCTGGGAAAAATCAAGCCCAAGATTAGCAAATCATTGAGCTGCACAGTTACCCTCCCGATGAATGTGGGTGATACGAGCAGAATAAGAAGCAAAGAAGGTGATCAAAATTATTTAAATATATTTTGTGACATTTTAAATTTGTGTATTACTTTTTTTTGTTGGTTTTGTGATTTTTTTTTTCATGTGATCCATTTGTGACTTTTTTACTGTATTTGTGACTTTTTCGTTCTTTTTTTCCCCCATAAAAGTTTCATTATTGTTACTTTCGGCCTTTGCAATCACACACCAGTGATCGCATGCAAGGGGCGTATTTTTCAAATTTTAAATCTAAACTAGGACATGCATGTGAGGATCCCAAATTACAGAAACAAAGCCCATAATCAGCCTGCAGCCCATCATCATTTTGGACCCAAACAAACCCAGCTCCTGGTCCCTGGTTGCTTCCCAACGCACTAGTGTTCGTCAACAACTTATCCCAAGTATTCTCAACGACTGGAGAGACAGCAATTCTTGCGAATCCAGCACCGGGAGCCGTCCCGGTTAGGGGCGGATCTAGAATTTTAACTGCAATATAATAAAGAAAAAAAATGAATTCGACTAAAATTATATTATAAAATTTTCCTTTTTCTATATGAAATTTACAAATTTTTCAAGCCAACACAGGCTACGACCTGTGTTGGCCCATGCCTAGATCCCCTTATGGTCCCGACTCCCGACTTGCTGGGTGCTACATCCTCCAATGCCACCAAGTTCCTAAACCTCGCATTAAATATAGAATGTAAAAAAAATAGGATGATGCTACAACACCATAATAGATGCCATAATGGTTGACATAATAGATATATGGCATAATCCTACAATTTCAACCATTCCATCACTTTTAGATGGACGGTTATTAAATATGTCAACTACCATTATATCAACCATTATGACATTCATTATGGTAGTCTAGCATTTCCCAAAAAATATATTTGGATCTTATATAATATCTCGAATTCATAATAAACATGAAAAACGAATGCCATTTAATATGTATCCAACACATGACACAATCACACAAGAAGATAATTCACTTAATATTCGTTTGTTACAGCTGTTAGTAGAATTCTAAGCAGAAAAAGCTTTTAGTAAGTAGAATTTTTAGTAATAGAGCTTTTGTTTAAAAAGTTATTGACTGTTTAAATATAAATGTAAAAAATTCTTCTCATTAATGATAACTAACTGTTTCATCTGTACATTGCACGGGGGCATAATTTTTTAGCTAATAACAATATTAATAGGTGTTAATCATATTAACATAAGAAAAAAATAAAATAAATAATGAATCGCAATAATAAACTTAATTAAGGGCTTGTTCTTTCCACTATAAATTTAACCGCACGCAATTCCGTATAACCTCATACTCATTTTCAACCACACACACATCTCTCAAAATAATATTAACCACACATTTTTACACGGAATACCGCGCACATCAACTTAACACCCAATCAAACATACCCTAATATAACTAATGAAATAATTCTAGGAAAATTTCCACTGGTTTCCTTTTATTTTGTACCGATTCATCCTGTAAACAATTGGGGGAAAACTCACCAAAAAATACAAATTTAACTTACAATACTCTTAAAGACATCAACAATTAAAGCAATCCAAACATAGCACCTAGTCAACAATAATACACAAGATAAAAAATAGAAACATTTTCATATTTTGACAAAAAGGATGAATGCACTCAAATATAAGTCACATCCATAATTATCACATAGAATATAAACATTTGTGTTATTATGCAATTGAACTGTATTAAAATAATAATTCAATTTTAGATGAACGGAACATCTCTGACATTACTTTTACACAAATACTGATGCTTTAGCATAAAAAACCTACAAAAATATTAGAAATAACATCATATTTCAGATATAATCAATATAATTCACTAAAAGTGTAATTTTCGACCGCTGGATACATTGAGTTACCTTTTTGAAACACAGTACCATTAATGCATACGCCGATGCTTTGTTCCCCACGTCGGGATGGTACCCACTCCATGTGGCGTGAGGGCCCCACATCACCCAAAATTTTAAAAATATTTTTTTAGTATCTATATTAGATTAGATGAATAATACATAATTGCTCCCTGATGGTGGAGGCCGATGTGGCCGTATGAATTTTTTTCTGGCGTGGGTACGGGATTTCCTAATGCATAGATGGTATATATAATCAATTTGTATAACTCCGCCATATTTGTGAAGGGAACATTATACCTAGAGTTTTTGAAGAGTGAACATTATACCTAAGTAAATATAAGAGTACAAATACAATAATATATAAATACAATCCTTCACTTCACATATCAAACCATGAATGACATAAAGAATTTGTGTAAAAAAATAAATAAAGATAACAACGTACCTAATGCGACTAGTAAGTATGAAATTATAAGTTTAAATAATTCTTTATAGACGATACTTGTGGTCATGGTAGTTGGACGACCATCGTCATCATATATCACAAACTTTAAACCATTTCTATGCGTCACCCTCAAGACTGCAATATACCGTTCCTATTCAGACTTTAATTGTTCCACCCGCATATTGTGTAGGGGACAAATTTTTTAACATCCATTTTTTTCATATATATTGATTGAATATTATATTATCATAAGAATTAGAATATAAAAACAACTAATAATCACCTAAAAGTCTATTTCTCTACCTTATTATGGTTTGATTCATACTTTAAAATTGTACTAACTCTATATGAATTAGAAAAATAAAAATAATAAAATACAATGTAATTTATCTCATTCCAAATCGATCTATTACAAAGATAATGGTGTAAGTACTCATAAGATGATTAAAATTTTAAATCTAGTTTTTCATAATTTAACTCAATAAATATGTACTTTTAGTTTTAAATCTCTCATTTTTTCATATATATTCATTCAACAATTCATTATGATGCAATTAGAATAAGAACACAATCCATACTATTAATTTTTATACTTCAATGTTACGTAACTAATAATATTGATTCATGATTAAGGTGTCAATTGGACAAATGAGACACTAATTTACTAAGTTAACATGTGAATATTTTGGCACAAAAATAAACGTTCAACGGAAAAAAAAGTTTGAAGAAAGTACAATCAATCAAAGAATTCACCTTTATAATTTAAAAAATTATGTCGACTCAACCAAAAAGTATAGAAAATTAATGATACAAACAAATTATCATTACGAAGAAATAATAATTATTTTAACAATTTATCGCAAACAATCCATCAAAGTGGGTCAATTCATATTTTAATTTATTTTATACTTATAAATAGTAATTATTGCATTGCAAATTAATCTACTGTAAAAAAATTAAAAAGTTTATTGAACTTTTGCAATTGTCACAAATTATGTAAATTAAAAATTTTAATCAACCATACAAAAAAGTATAATTAATTTTCACAATAAACATATTTGCATAAAAACTAAATGATCTAAGGCAAAAAAATTAATAATATGAAGAAAGTACAATCAATCAATGGATTTATCTTAACAGTTCAAAATATTGTGTTGACTCGTGCTAATGGTTTAAAAAATTGATAATACAAAAAAGGAAAAAAATTATTATTGTGAAGAAATTGTAATCGTTTTTTCACACAAAGTGAGTCCGGTACTCTTTTGATTGAAACTACCTTCCATTGCTAAAAAGCATTTTTCATGTAGGCACAAAAATAAATGATCTACCGAAAAAAATGTAATAGTGCCAAGAAAGTATGATTGATCAATAGATTTACTTTTAATATTTAAAAAATCATGTTGTCTCATCCTGATAGTATAAAAATTAATTAAAAAAAGAGAAAATAATTTACCAGTGTGAAAAAAGAAATAGTTGTTTCAAAGTTGCCAAAAATAATCCATCGAATTGAGTCGATTAATATTTTAATTTATTTTATATTTGTAAAAAATAATAGTTGCATTATAAATTAATCTATTGAAAAAAATTATAAGGTATATTGGATTTTTACAATTACAATGAATTATGTGAACTAAAAATATTAATCAACCGTTAAAAAGAAGTACAATTCACAATGAACACATAGGCATAAAAATCTCCGGATCTAAGGAAAAAAATTAATAGTGTGAGGAAAGTACGATCAATCCATCGACTTGCCTAAACAATTCAAAACATTGTATCGACTCCTATTAATTATTAATGGTTTAAAAAATTGATCATATAAAAAATAAAAAATTTTAATAGTGTGAGTCCAACACTCTTTTGATTGGAACTCTTTCACTTTTGAAAAAAAATTTCTATGTGGGCACAAAAAATAAATAATACAAGAGGAAAAATTAATCGTGTGAACAAAGTACGATCAATCCATAAATTTACCCTTACTATTTTAAAATTTGTGTCGTCTCAATGTAATGATATAAGAAATGAATGAGAAAAAAAAAAAGAGAAAAAAAAAAAGTTATCACTTTGAAGAAAGAATAATTGTTGCAACAATTTACCGGAAGCACTCCATCGAATTGGGTTGATTTATATTTTAATTTATTTCATACTTATAAATAACAATAGTTGCACTACAAATTAATTTACTGGAAAAAATTATAAAGTGTATTGAACTTTCCAATTATAACAAATTATGTGAACACCATAAAATTGATGAGAACTATAACTCAAATTCGATATAAATTGTTGAAATGCAATAATAGTTCTCAAAGCTGATTGACTACTAATCAAATCCAATGACAAAACCATCCAGACTAATCTAAAATCTGTGTAAAAGATATAACTGTTGAAATACAATATTAAAACCCATTTTCCATTAATTATTTTCACTAAACGATATCTGTAATTTGAAAGATATAGATATAGATTCAATTAATTAAAAATATTGGATTAATGTTACAACTGAATGATTAATTAAAAAAAATTAATGTTACAAGTTTCTTTTAGTTTTTGTGTACAAATTTGATGAATTGTAATTTTTTATCACATCAAAATGAAATCGTAAAAACTTGCTAATTTTAATTAATTTTCATTTTTTAGCTAATTTTATTTTTGAAAATAATTAATTATTTCTAAAACTAAGTAAAGGGACCGATCTCATTATGTTACAAGTTCCTTTAATTTTTATGTAAAATTTTTGTAACTTTTAATTTTGTATCACACAAAAATTAAATTTTAGCGAAGTTGCTAATTTACATTAATTTTCATTTTTAGCTAATTATTTATCAAAATCAATGTTTAGAAAATTGGATCGGACTGGCTTGTTCAACTATCTACCGATCCAAAATTCGATCCGGTTATAGTTTAAAATCGGATTATTAGAAAACTGACTAAAAATCGGTCAACGGACTTGTTCAACCGGTAAACCGGTGACCCAGTAATGATTCAATCAGTTTTTTTATTTTTTATTTTTTATTTTATCGGTTTTAATTTATTTTTTAATTTTTTAATTAAAAATGTTTCACCCGATCCAACCGTTTGACCCTTGAATTATTGGCTTCTCTGACTTGCTGACCGGTTTGGTTTTCTAAACATGGATAAAAATAATTAATTATTTAAAAAATTAATTAGTGAATCGAATCAAATTTTTAAATTTTAATGTTATACTTTTCTTTTAATTTTGTGTAAAAATTTAATAAATGCTAATTTTGTATCACACAATAATCAAATATTAATGAAATTATTAATTTTAATTAATTTTATTTTCTTAAGAATTAATTTTCGTCTCGTAGTTAATTATTTATAAAAAAGTCTCTTATTCTATATATAAATATAAATCTTTAGATTCAGATTAAAAAGATATAATAAAATAATAATTATCAATACTTATACAAGGAAACAAAATTTAGATTTAATATTTAGCATTTAATATAAATAATAATTTATTATTATTTTTTTAGGATTGACTATAACTTAATAAAAAAGGAAAAAATAAAAAGACAAAAAATATACAGAAGATAAGTTCAAATCAGTGGAGATTTGAAAAAAATCTAATTTTGGTGAGGATAAGATTCAATATAAATAATGATTAATTAATTGATTATTTGAGATTAATTATTAATTATTAAAAAGGGAAAAAATCAAAAGATAAAAAAGGACTTTATTCTAGGTGGGAAAACTAATTAATCTAATTAAAAAATAAACTGAAATTATCCTGCTTTTCTATATTTTCTATATATATAGAGAGATTTTATTATTTTTAAAATTTAATTAAACGTTAATTACAATTCCCCTAAAAACTGAATTGATTAGATGTGTTTGGAGAAGCCCAGTATTTTATGTTTCTTCGAAACAGCTTTTTAAAGTTGCTTCTTAATTAATAAGTACTTACTAAAATGTAACCAAACATATAAAAACTCAACTAAAAGTACTTTTTATGTCAGAAGTGCTTTTTCAAAGACAGACTAACGTATTCTAAATGATGGCTTATTTAATAAAGAGGGATTAGCAAATATATGCAAGTTTGGGTTTCCAATTGCAAGAAAGTCAAAAAAAATTTCCATTTGCAAGACTAACAAGCAAAAATGTTGGATGCCAAAAATACCCATGGCCATGTGAAATTGACGTCGTGGACCAGTTGCCTTGGAAGGGTACAATTTCTAAATGCATGTCAAATCTGAAAATGTTTGCATTAAATGGCCAACCTAAGACATTAACCAATCCTTCTTCTTCCCTCCCTTTGATTGGCGCCAAACACACCCTTCCAACTCCATGAAACCTTCATTTTCCTCGGATGGAATATTGGTCGTTGTTGAACCGCCTTTATTGCTGGTAAATCTTCCATAAATGAAGGGAATTTATTGTGGTAGTTGCGGCTAAACACATCCGGATATTACATGGAGCATTCAATGTGTAAGTTGCAATAAATTTTTTTGAGCAAGAAATTAGTCAAAAAAATCAGTCCAATATATATACTAGAAATTGGACATGATTATATTGATGTTGTATGTTATATGCCTCTATGTTTTGTTATGAATAGGTCTATGAATATTCGATGATCCTTCGGATGGAATTAACATCGATTAAAATTTTAGATTGCATTTGACATTGGCAATGATTCTTCGAACATTACTGCAAATGATACATGATAACAAACGCCTATAGTGAAATGAAATGAGCATATTGTAGCGAACTTAGTTGACGGTAGTCGATATCGTATCGAATAAGCTCATTTTATGATTCATTACAATAGAAGGAAATTGTGATTCTTTCCCTTTTCTTGGGTAGCAAACTACAACTCGGAGCCGTTGCATAGTCGGTCTCATCGAACCCACGATATTTTCTCTTTTTATTGATATAGTCGACGTTTCGCATTCCTTTCATCGGAATCCATGACACGTACGCAAAATTTATGATGATATCGCCAATGATAAGTTACTGTGAGACTTTAGAATGTAATGACACTAATGGACTAGATCTAACTTAAATTGACAATGAGTACGGGGCTCTATTTTGGTGGTGCTGGAATGGGGTAACTTCGATGTACGGTGTTCTATAATATAAGGTATAGATTACTGAAAAATGCTGAAATACAGTATCAAAACACATGGACCAGTATTGTGGTGCGAAGAATTCCTATTACCAGTATTATGAAACGAATGCTTGGGGTTTTATTTGTTTTCTATTTGTATGTTTTATTCCAGGTACATTAATCACTGATTTTTTATGATTATTGATTTAACGTGCTTCCACTTTTTCAGGTTCGAGCTTGTTTCGTTATATGATATCTTACGGCGGTGAGTTTCAGAATGTCGGGGGAAATTGGCAGTGGCACGGGACTGGCACGACCTCGCTAATGTTGCCAGATAATGTCAGTTACGATTGTATTTGTGGCGCTATACGGCAAAAGGCAAGTTTGAGGGTATATCATAAAGGGTTTTCGTTAAAATTCTTGGTTCCGGATTTGGCACTTCCTCCGGTCGAGATAGTGGATGACGATGACCTCAGTTGGTACCAAACCCTACGAAATTCAGTTTCGATATACGTTGTCTCTAGTATTCCTGAAAATGATGGTAGACGTGACGAGCATATACACACAATGCATGGATCGGGTGTGAACCGGGCTGTGAATTGTAACTCACGCCGAAATGTTGAGGTTGTGCACCGTTGTTTGATGCATGCTGGGTTTGAAATTGGGCAAAACAATCTGGCTTCAAATCTTCATTGAGTTGAAGACATTGATGCGCACGGGTTTATAGACGATTCCCGTGATTTTGACAATGTGGTGGACAACGTATTGGACGATGGTTTGGTGAATGCCGATATAGTTGAATTCCATGCGAGCCAAATTTTTATGAGCAAAAAACACCTTGTCCGCAGCCTCCACATGACCTCGATGAGGAAAAGATTTGAATTCCGGGTCATAAGGTCAAGCAAGACATGCTATCACGTTGCATGCGTTGATCCTGAATGCAAGTGGTTTGTTCGGTCATCTAGGGTGGGAAGATCGGATATGTTTAAGCTACGGCGTTTGCATTTGGAACACATATGCGGAATTGAGTATCGTCGTGACAAGCATCGAAATGCAAGTACAAAGGTCATTGGTACTTACATTCGGGAGCGGGTAAGGGAGAACCATTTGTACACACCTTCAATGATAATTAAAGATGTCCGACGTGAGCTCAGCATAGGCTTGAGTTATTGGAAAGCATGGAGGGCTAGGGAATATGCCCAAATGTTGGATCGTGGACCCGTATTTGCATCGTACGGTGAGTTGCCAATGTATTGTTACATGCTTCGAGCATCTAACCCAGGCACTATTACTCGTATTGAGACGGATGAAAACAATAGATTTAAATACTTGTTCATTGCCTTCGGCGCTAGCATCCATGGATTTTCCAGTTATATTAGGCCAGTGATATGTGTTGATGGAGCTCACTTAAAGGCGACATATCGAGGAGTATTGTTGACGGCAACTTGCCAAGACGGTAACAGAAATATATACCCGTTAGCTTGGGGAATAGTTGGGTCGGAGACTAAAAAATCTTGGGTGTGGTTCTTCAATTGTCTTCGTGAGTTTGTGGATGATAATAGTTCCTTGGTTTTTGTGTCCGATAGGATGAATGGAATTGGCCCGACACTTTCTCGGGTGTTTCCCAACGCTCGTCATGGAACTTGTTGTTGGCATATCGCGAACAACATCAGAAACCGATTCCATAGGCAAACTTATTGCGGGCCATTTATTAAGACTGCCTATGCTTATCGCGTGTCCGACTTCGACCGTGGTATGGAGCAGATTCTTGCTTTGTCTACCAAGGTTCATGGATACCTTGTGAATGCTGGAGTCGAACATTGGTCTCGAGCACACTTCCCAGGCTTAAGATACAATTTCATGACATCAAACACGGCTGAATCCATCAACTCTCTCCTTCGTCATGAACGTGAATTGTCAATCATTACTCTTCTCCAAGAAATTCGTAGCCTAACGCAACGATGGCATTTTGAAAGGTTTGACAAGGCTTCCAAGTGTTCCACTCGATTGACGCCGTATGGCCAATCACAGCTTCAAAAATGCTTTGATGCGGGCACTACACTTCGTGCAGTTGCGATTTCTCAATTTGAATGCGAGGTTGGTGTAAATGCAAACATAGTTAACCTCCTTCATAAGACATGCACATGTCGTCGTTTTGACTTGGACCAAATGTCGTGCAAACATGCACGTTACTTCACTGTTGAATATTGGAGGCGAGCCTACGAGCGTCAAGTATATCCAACGAGCAACGTGGATGACGTTGTAATTCCACCCGAGATTGTAAATAGGGTTGTGTTGCCACCTATAGTTCGTAGACCAGTCGGCCGTCCACCAAATCGGCGAAGGAGATATAGATCAGAGCCGTAGGTGTTGTACGAAGATGTGGACGATGTCGCTCTACTGGCCATCATCGACAAACTTGTAAGGCGCCAATCGACTCTATTCATTTGTAGGCAATGGCTTTTGATGGAGTGTTTTGCTATGGATTCAATTGACTCTACTCCGACGTATTCATTGCCTTTTGACAGTGTGTTTTGGTATTGTAGTTGTATCGTGACTGTGACGATGCCTAATTGTTGTACCTTCGTTCAACTTTTATGAAATTCTGTATAGCCTACTGGTATCGTGTTAATATAATGTTCTGAAAAATTTCCGCAGAAATTTTTTGTCTTTGATGGTACAGTACGTACATTCTAAAAAACCCCATTCATGTGTTTGTGCTCTGTTCTATATACGATGGAGTATAGAATTTAGAATTGACGGCAACTTTCGACACACTCGCACCTTATTAGGAAACCTTAATGACTACCACGGTGTCTCCGAAACTGTACATTACTCAATGAAGACTCCTGATAATGTCAATAGTCTTCCTGGATAACATGCGGTACATTAATCAAAATGCTTTGTTATGCGACAATGAGATAATACTCAATACAAGCTTGTCATGCTTACTCTATACTATAAAGGATAGAGTATTAAACAAAGAAGGATAACCAGAGCGACAATGATATAATACTCAATACAAACTTCATTCGTCTAGTGTTTAACATACAATATATTTGACCTAACATCATGCTGACACACTAGCAATATTGCCGACTTACCATCCGATATGGTCGGAAAATGTCTCCCAACCTGTGTACGAAGACCAATGTCGGGACTACGACATTTCGTGCACGCGCCACAATGGTTCAACGGTTTGAAGAAAAACACATAGCCATTACACATATACGACCATACTACAATAGAAGACAACTGGATATATATGAGACCATAAAATCACTAGACGAACATCAAAACACTTAATTCATGACATACACCGATACCTAATCATCGTCAAGGATGATAATGCTGGTCCAGTCCTTAGTTTTCTCTGAGATGTAAAGAGGCCTTGCTGCAGTGACACTTCCTGGTGATCCTTCGCGTCCTTCTGTTGGCGGTTTCGGTGCAACTTCCTCGTTCACACTGATGGTACTACCTTCACATGGTAGTGCAATGACAACCTCCTTCGGCACGGCAATGTCATCCAAATTGAATTTCGGCATATCAACAGCAGCTTTGTGGTCCAACATGCATTTGGGTATGTCACGAGCCAGAAGAGATACGGGGGAATGACGGTTTTGCGATTCACTGGTATTGTCATTGGAAATGTAAGACTCTCCTGCGAAGGTGGATCGTTTGCCATTCTCGGGCGTCTTCTCCTTGTCGTTTTCCAATTTCACTCCAAGGAAACAATCTCGTTCTGTATTTTTTCCGGCGGGATTCCGGGGTGAATCTTCAGACATTTTCAGATATAGAGCTTCAAATAAAGTATTCTTTAGTTGTAAATTGATACTTCCATGCATGCAAACTTAAGGCATTTTATAGCAAGAAGTAAATGCAATGGTTGTGGGAAATAGTCTTGGAAGCACTCAATACACTCTCCAGAACACGTCATATCACGGATCTTCATATTAAATTGCAATCTTGTTTACTATTACCAATGTTCTCTAAATATCTGTACTACTTGCCACAAAAAACTATTAAATTGCAATCTTATGTACTATTTCTAATTTTCTCTAATTTCTGAGCTTTCCTACGTCAAATAACCACTTAAATGGATTCGCAACCATCTAGTTCAGTTGTTCGATATTTTACTTCCCAAATTCATGTTAAATGTAGTCTTTCTTGCTTTTAGTTTATATGTAAGTTGTTATTGCGTTTGTTGGATATCATGATTTTGTCTGTGAGAGAACTTATCGCGCTATTTTGCAGTTCACGGATCACCTCGTGGGCCCACTGCCGTCCAATTACCACAACCCCTCCGTCGTCTATATTTTTAATTTTGAATATATTTTTTCATGTTTTCATATTTTAACAATTCGCCTTTCAGCTAGTGCAAAAATTACAACGCATGAATGACCAAGTTCTCGACTCACTTTGACGCCCATCACAGTTTGGAGAACGCATGAAAAATGCTTAGTAAATTATAACCACGACATATATATGTTCGTAGTTTTAATTGTCTTGCCATTTTGGTTTGGCAAGTTAGAGGTGAGATTGGTACAGGATAATCACGCATCCCAATTTCTATTGACTAACTATGCCATCACTAAAATGTCATATCGAGAATCTTGTAATTGGGCATTGCGCAATTAAAGCTACATGTTGCACTGTCCTATAACAAAATCTTACTAACTAGCAATAGTGTACATTTGCACAATATCGTTACTATGTGATTGATTGCCGTAGTGCGTTATTGATGTATTGGTTTAATTATTTACGTGAAATTCCAATGTCACTACCATAATTGTAATGAGTCATCTGTAATAAATTTAGTTGAGTTTGTGACATTTGTAACATAAAACGACGGTAGTGTGTCGTTTATTTCGATTTTTAAGTAAACAATGAGATGCAAAACGTGCAATCTGAATGCACACCGAACTACATAGTGTGCACGTTCGATTTTGACCTATCGTAGCTGTCGGCGACCCAAGCACAGTATACTTCCATTACAATGAAACTTGTAACGTTCAATGCACGGGACATTTCTCTCAAATATTTTGCCTTCACCATGGAGTCACCTCGTGAACAATTATATGGAATATTGCCAGAGAATATATTCTTCTAGAGCCTCTAAAAAGGTCCATCAAGCAGGCTTAGACAAATCCCATCATTCCCATCTCTCATTTTCACACGCGTTAAATGCGTGGTAATTGCCACAAATTCGTGAATATAGCTTTGGCCATCCTCCACCCATTGACGCAGAAGATTAACACCAAGTTAGAGAAACGCCAATTTTCCAACATAAGTGCTTCAGCAACAGCAACGAGTATGACTACCACGGTGTCTTCTTCCTCGCCGTTAACGTATGCTGAAAGATGTTATTGCGGTCTATCGACGCTACTACAACGATCGTCCGACAATGGTATCCGTGGTCGTCTATTCTATGGTTGCCGGAAGGTTGGATACGACGATTATCCTTTCGCAATGAAATACAATTTATTTGTCAGTACTGCCATAATCGTTATGTGGTAATTGTATTCATCATAACATCACATTATGCACTAACATATGTTGTTAGGTAAACGGAGGTTGCGGTTACGTCCTTTGGTTTCAGAATTCCGTCAGCAGTCGAAGCACTGAAGATATCGTTCGGCCCACTAATCGAGCTCCCACGCTACAACAACATGTTGAAGATTTAACTGTAATGTTGCATGGCAAGGAAGACGAAATACGGGGACTGACCCTTGAGTTACGCCGGGTAAAGGCGAGTAAAGACCACGTTACCAAAAAACTTCACGAATCCCGGGCTTGCATAATTGGTTTACTCGGTCTTATCTTTGTGATGATTGTGCTTGCATTGTCGAAGTGAAGCGCGCAAGGCGACAGTCAAATGAGATTTTAGTCCCTTTTGCAGTTTTTTTCCCAACCAATATGTATTCGTACATACCAGATGCATTTAACTGGTTATGAAATAGTAATACTTGTCTTTTTTCGCAGTAGGAGAAACATAAGTTTCCGAAGATAAATATGGTGACAAAATAGGAGGAAAAAAAAAGGGCCACATACTAGTTTGTAGGAGACAGATAATATCGAATGTCGAAAAAAATAAAAAAGGTAATAATGTCAAAAAAACACAAAAATCAAAGACGAACAAAAAAAGGGAATCGGTAAGCGCTTAGACGGAGAAGAAACCAAAGGCTGGCTACTATACTCTATGAATTAGAAACGGGAGACTACATTTAGCGTGACGTTGTTAGCTATATATATGACACATGCAGCCATACATACATGTTCCCTACATTAAGCGTGGGTCTGTGCAATATCTACATGGCACAGTATACATGCTCAATATTATATCATCTCCGTACAACATCTCCAAAACTAAACTATCGTGTCAGTATTTACCATATACTATAGAGTTTTGCATTTGCAATAAATTAGCTTTTATCAGCAAAATATTGTCATTTCCTTGGTACATACATTCATACATCTTTCGGAAGATTTAAATGACATACTGAAAAAAGGCTTCCATCAAGTGCACTTCATTACATGAAATTAAGCACTGGTTCCCGATACCCCATGCACCATCCCTATTACACAAAATAGATAACCCTTAATGGTGACAAGTTTCTAAAACTTCATGACATACGCTTGCAATCTAGATCCCACATCATTACGCCAACAAAAACATGCACATACTACAATAGATTCGAAGCCATAACAGGGCACCAAAAACAAATAAACAGAAAAGGAGCAGATTACAAGGAGTTCCCAAAAATTACCACCTGCCATTCATAATCATATCACGTACTTAAGTTGCTGAGACGAAATATCTGTAGCTAGCTTCTTTAGGTACTTTAGAACATCAGCACATGAGACGAAAGTGAAAGGACATCGACAAAGGAGGCACTCGGCAAATTTGTAGCACATAACACCCCAGTAGAACCTACCAAAAAAGCAGACACAAGAAATCACTTCTATAAAGTACAATATGCAGCGTGAATGGGAACTTCTATTGGAAGTTCTTGATGAAAATGAAACAGAATAAAGCACTCACGTCGTCTTTGCTTGTGGGACAGTGTCACCTCTGTAACGGTAGAACACTAGCGCGTCGCCCCGGAAGCAATCCATCAATCCCCCTACGATAATCTGGACGCTTTGCATGCAACTTGAACGCGTGAACAATATCAGCAATCATCTTCATGTATGGCGCACAGATTGCGGACAGTTCTCCTTCGGCCAGGGACAATGAATGACAGTCTAGTGCATGTGCTCTCCAATTCACTAAGTCAGCGTGAACGAGTACCCATCTACTCTCTTTCACGTGTACGGGAAAGATCAGGCTGTCCATCTCCACAATGGGCCTCCCCTCAGGGTACATACTTCCATTCACAAACTTTGGAATGCGTGGATCTATTCCCTTGCTCTTACCCCGTGTGGAATGTGACGGCACCCAAGAGTTGAGTACGGCATCGGTAAACTCACAGTCCATAACTCCTATGGTAGGGCTAAACATTTCACGAGCTTTTTCATCCCCATTACGCAATGTCCACATTGCCAAGTTCATGTCCTGAGAAACAGAGACATAGTGTGAGGACATAAAGGTACTCGGATGTACATCATTAGTGGAAGAACACATGATAATCATGACGCAATTGGGATTTAGTATGCATCTAAAGAAATAAGAGTCGTACCAACGGAGTCCATTCAGTCTTCCCAGCTTCAATATCTTTCACGACTTTTAACGAAATTGAAAGCGGCCCAACAGCAACCAATGAACTGTCCAATTGTAGCAGTTATTAGCAGTGAAAGATAGGTTATCGAACACGAGTTTGATTTTGTAAAAATCCAAGTTTACTACAGCTGAACAAAGACACGAAATTTATTCGTAAATCCTAAAATAATAGCCTATTATGCAGAGTAGAAGTAGTAACATAAATGTAATTGCTTTTCCAAATACAACTTTGCTCATCAATGCATAATAACGTGTAAGAAATATGCAAGAAATGCAGGTCTAACAAAGCGACATATGGCTACAATAGATGAAGATTCTTAACAGTATTATGCATATTTTATTGAGTTTATAGTAAAGGAATAATTCAACAAAGGATCCCGTCTGGTTATGTGTATGAAAATGAATTCTAATTTCCCAGAACCACCACCGATACGGACTCTATAACCTCTACTCAATCCCAACGTCGTATAGCAATACTTGACTGTCAAACATTTAAGCTATTTTTATGCTCGGATATCGCTATGTTGAAGTTCATAATAAAGTTTAGACATTACTACGGATGTTCGTTGTGAAATGTGTCAAATAAATGCCGCAAGTGTACGGGTCGAACAAGTAGTAAAATGGATTTTGAGTCCAAATATCGATCCCACAAGGACTTGATTTAATTACCAAAATTATCAATTTTATACTCTATTTGAAAAGGCAATTTGAATGTTGTTTTGTTTTTTTTATGAAAATAAAGTCTTACAAATTAAATATAAACACTAAATGACATCTAAATAACAAGAAGTAATATTTGCTAAAAATAAATAAACAATGATGGGAATTATAAGACTTGGGACTTACAATTTCACCGACTTTGATCTCTCTAGTATACGTAATTGGATTCAATTAGTGATCTAATTTTAAATCAACGATCGAATTTACAAAATTAACTATTTACCTCTCTCGAGGATAAATAATTCTATTCTATTAGGCCAATTTATTTATCTCTAAATAAATTCGTTATCAACCTTTTAGAACGCATTCACATGCTAAATTCACTTAGGTTACGTCGAAACTTTACCTAAAGATCACACTAACCACAAGTTTATCTCTAAACCTTGTCTAAATTAGTGTTCTATGTTGTTTATTCTAATTTGTATTTTCATTTCTCAAATCCAACACAAACCAATTCATAATTTATCAATTGATCGAAAGATAAATTTATAAGTCCAACAACATAAAATTAACGACAAACCAGTCACATACTATTAAATCCAATAACAAAATACTAGAGTTCACAAAGAGGATTCATTGTTAGTCCCAAGTATAAAATTTAGCTACACATGAATTTTAGTACGAGAATTTCACTAGATAAAATATAGAAATACATAACCAGGATGTTAACGAGTTGGTGTCTTTCTTTGGGTATTTCTCCTTTCCGTTCTTCTTCAACTGTCTCCAATTGCACTCCCTCCTTGAAAGCTATGTATTTCTATAAATTCTCTATAGTATGGGTTTTGTTTTCACTCTTGTAATGCATATGTAAATTTAGTATATGAGTGTAAATCCCTCTGCATGTGCTCTCTCTATTCTCGTATTTCTTTTCTGTAGGAATTTTCATGCATTCTCTCCACTCCGAATCATCTCTCTCGTAACATGGCCTTGCATTCTTTTATAAGAGCTCCACTTTCAATTCTTCCACATGCCCAATTATTAGTCAACAAAGGAAAAAGGAAGTGATGATTGTGTTCTTACATGATGGGCAATTATGATGTTCCCATTTTCTTTTCTCTTTTGTTCCCACTAACATTTGCCTCCATCATTATCTCCACTCCAATATATTCCCACTAACAACTCTCAAATGATTATTCGGAGATGCCAATACGAGGAGAAATTTCGTAACATTGCCATGCGATCTTTCATCTTCAAGAAATACGATTTTTCATCCGTTTTTATCGTTTTTCCCTCTTTGTAACTCCTAACATAAAAAGTAAATAATAACCAGTAAAAATATACAAAAATATAATAAAACATTATAGAAATATGATAATTAAAACACTAAAACTATAACTTAACAACGGAAAACATTGCATTCCACACCAAGTGATTCTACCTCACATAACATATAACAAACATAGCATAATCAAATGTAATCAAACATATTCATTCCTAAAGGCAACACACTGCGCTTTCACTGTTGGTCCAATTTCATACTCCATAATATAGAACCAAGAACTTGCATGTAGAAGTAAAGCAAGTAGAGAACTGAAACCAATTCATTCCAACTGAAATTAGTAGGGACAAGCATCACTCAATCAAGCAACGAACAATCAGGGACAGTCAAGAATGTTAGGCTATGGAACACCAATTTACTCAATGAAATGCAGCAGAAAAATAGGGGCAGCAGGGCAAAGAACGAGCAAAAATATGAATTTATTCTACGAAAGCATGGAATAAAAAATTCTATTGTAGCACCTGGACAGAAATCCTTTATAGGCTTCAACAGTTAAGCGAACGAGTAAATTTGCAACAGTAAAAATCAACTCACACAGGTACTGAATGAACGGGTATGGATTTACCGGGAAAAAAAATTGGAGAAAGCATCATTACTGCAATCCACATGAGAAATTATACCTTTCATCACTACGGCGGCGCCAACGACTGTACTCTCTTCCCCTCTTACCGTCAACAGCAAACAGAAAGTCAGTGGGAAAGTTCACAGCATTTGAATTTTGACCATCAGTTGCCCGATCTTCTGACTTGTCATCAGATTCATCGCCTTCTTCAGCATTCTCTTCTGATTCATCATCATCTTCTGCCCTCTCCTCCGAATCTTCCTCGGGTGCAGCACCATTATCCATCTCCGGTCCAATTCCATCATTTCTTTCGGGATCTGCTCCGGAGTCTTCATCATTTTCATCCGAATTGTCTTCGTAGGCATCTTCTTGCTCCTCCGAAGCTTGAGGTTGGGGACAATTTGGCTGCATTGACGACGAAACCCCTTTGTTGTAGTTTAGCAAATCATCAAATGTTTGATCATCGGTATAACGTCTTCCTCTCCTTTGTGCGGACTGCTCAGAGGACGAATCATCTATTTCAATGTTCAACTTCCTATGTTGATGTCGAAATCAGTAAGGATTAATTACTTATCAACTGGGGTGGGTGTCAGGACCTGAGTGGTAGTAACTGAAGGAGTAAAATATATATAAGTGTAGTGTCTGAGCTAGTTCTTGTTTACAGAGTTTTTTCTCGTGTGTCAAATGAATGCTAAGTGTTCTATTTATAGTGCAAAATCGGGTAGGGGGCCGTAGGTCATCATTGCGCCGGTTCGACCTAGGCCCAGAATAGGTGTAATGATGTCTCTGTGGCACCTGCAAGCCATCTTGCATTTAAGGCGTTGACCTCGGAATTTGGGTGTAGCCGCCAATGCATTAATGGGGACAAGATGCTCTGTCGGTTGCAGGTGGTGTCAGGATGTCAGGTGACACGTGGGTTGTCCTTCTTGTCGGCTACTGTAGCAGCGGGACTGGACGCGCATCGGGCCGAGCTGACCTCGGCCCGCCGGTTGGCCATTAGTAATGGGAACAGTTCTCCACGGATTTGCCGACCTGGGCCCAAGGCAGACTTAGGCGGGCTCGGCCGAGCTGAACTGGGACACTCCGCCGATTCCCTAGTGAGGTGAATCCCAGGATCAATCCGACCTGGGACAACGGAAACGTCACCGGCCGACCTGGCACTCCTATACGTCAGCGGGGGTCCGTGTTGGGCGTAGGGCCTGGGGCGCGCTTGTGCCACGTCATCAGGGTGCCAACATCCTAAATCCCATCTTACACACTGCCTCCACCCTCGCCATTTTCTTTGCAAGGGCACTAATGACCTCCAATATTGCCGAGTCATCTCTCCCCCTCTTAGTCGATCTCCTACTTGGCTCGGCATCACCGCCAGCATCAACATTATCATTGTTATCATTTTCCTCGGACTCATTAACTTCACGAGGAAGCTGAATATCTATTGCACGTACCACAAGTTCATCTAGAAACTGATTCGGCACTTTATCCGTACACCTAACCATCTCTTTATAGTACTCTTTCTCTTTCTCTGTTTCATCAGGCTGTAGCGTGGCGAATATACGCAGCTGCCATAAGTAAATGTCTCGTTAATTTAACAACTGAGGAAATGGCTAATGACATACCAACACACAGTAAAAGAAAGTTTCAATACACACCTTATTATGTTTGAAAAACAAGTCCATCACTTCTGACCGTACATATTTCTTTCCACGCCACCTTACCATGCGTGGATAATTATTGGAGGACTTCGTCATAAATTGCTGCCCTAGTTGGGGAATCGCCTCATACGCCCATATCTAACATTTCAAACACAACAACCATTACTATAGGCATAAGCTAACTTGGAAAATATAATAATGAAAAAGTGATCAAAACAAGCAATGTTGCTATTCCCATACCTGTATAGCCATCGGAAAGCCATAGACATGATAAGTATCCACGCCTTTTCCACCCTCATCATCACACGTGCCTCTAAATCTAATATCCCAATTTTTCCCCGCCACACTTTGCAGCAGTAACTCGTAAGCTCTCGTACCCCAAGGGTATGAATTGAGCATCTCCTCATCTTGAGTTAAGGCAATGAATTCCTTGCTTATGGTATTGTTTCTATCACTAGGGGCCACAATACCTTCCAAGCAATAAAGTAAGGCTAGGCGATATTTGTCTGCCATGTCCTGGGTATTAAAGAAAGCATCATCCAAGTCCCTAAATTTTACCTCGGACCTACTACCGAAGACCCTACTGTAGAATTGCTGCCTTTTTACCACCTTGTCGTATGCACGTCCCGATGGACGGGCACCAGTCATCAAGCCAGTGACTAATACAAATTCTTCCAAACCAAATCTCGTTAAATTGTCGTCAAATTTGAACCACAGCTCATTGTTCTTCTTCGTTTCCACCAGATGCAATATCATCTGATGGACAATAGTACCGGAAAATCTAATCTTCGTCAATGCTAGAAAATTCCCAAAGCAAGAATGCTTAAACTTTCCCAAGTACTCCTCATTTAACCCCTTCTTAATTTCTGTCATCCTATTTGCTACACTGTACTGTGTAATCTTTCCGTAACACCGATTCTCCGGCCTCACAATGTATGGGTAGTCAATCCTACAGATAAACACCGACACAATTAACATCAAAATCCAAACAACGTTTTGAAAACATAAATAAAACAGCACCATATTGCATGTTAAAATGAATTAGCATAAACAAATCTTTAATCAATTCAACGATATACCCATGTATTTCACATAGCAATGCCTATAATGAAAAAATAGCGAAAAAATGCGAAAAAAGAGGGAAATCAGCCAACGGAAGTCCTAACAACATAAAACAATACAAACAATTCAGGCAATACAATTACACTATAGCCATGTACTTCACAGAGCGATGGCCACGCGAAAAAAAAGGAAAAATTTGAGGCTTAAAAAAGGAAAAATCATAACAATGGAAGCCCTAATAACGCAACAAATTTGAACAAATAAGCCAATACAATTACACTTTACTCACGCATTTCGCAAACCAAAGCCCACAGAAAAAATGGGGGGAAAAGGAAAAAACCAAAATGGGTTCCAAAAAATCGTGAAAGGGTTAGCCACAAAAGGAGATCCCAATAAACACAACAACAAAAAAATGAAAGAATGAATGAACGAACATAATTACTTAAACCCTAATTTCCTATATTCAAAGACGAAAAAATTAAATTTCTTCACAGAACTTACGGCCTTGTCATGGCGCATAGATTTTCCGGCCGATAATCTTCAAACCAGTATATTGGGCACAACAAAACAACTCTATCTTCAGGTGATCTCCACTTCTTTGCACAGAAAAGAACCACAAACCACTGGATTTTTCCAATTTCCGTTCAAATTTCGAAGACGCGTAAAATGGTAGTAGGTTTCCAGAAGAGAAGGTACGATGGGATACTGTAGTTCTGAAAAGGTTTGGTCAATGAAAGCACACATAACCATTAAAGGCTCTATTTCCTACGAGGGGTATTTGGGTCTTTGGGAAATAATTCTTGTTAATCTTGCAAATGTAAAATTTAGATGTTAATATAGTACTTATATAATAAAAGCTTGTCAAACTCCCAATTATTTCTTTAATAAAACTTTTGCGAAAATCACTTTCCAAATTAATTTTCACTTTCAACCACACGTTCTCTAAATAATTATATTTCACATTTCTTTATAGCATTTTCGTACATTATAACCACAATTTTTTTGTTTAAAATTTCACTATTTTCCAAAAATAAAAAGAACTATATCAAACAAACTGAAAATGTTGTTGGATCAAGGAGTTGCACAATAGTTAAGAGCCTAACCTCGTATTGGAAAGGTCCTCGGGGTTTGAATTTTATCCTCGCCCCTTTGTCCCCCAGATAAAATAAAATAAAAACCTTGAAAATATTATCTGTCAGTTGCTTAACGGTTAACATTATTTATATTAAGAAAATAAATTGAAGCAGTGAAAATGTCAAATTATTAACTTATTTTGTTGGTTTGTCAGGGTGGCTAAAAAGTGATAGGAACATTCTACAAATGGAAGTTAAATTAGGTCCTTTTAATTGTATTGTATTGCATAATTTTCTTACATTATAAATGAGTTGGCAATTTGAATTATTAATTAGTTAACTACTACCAACCGCTTTTATAGTGTGGGTTAGGTATATGCCTAGAGAGACATACAAAATGAGGTTTACCACTTCAGTCATTAACATTTTGTACTACGATCGGTTTATTATCGCCCTCGTTCAGTTCAATGAGGTTAGATACTTTGAACTTATCAATATGAATTTTAGTTAAAAGTGCATATATTTTAAATGTTTGGTAAGTTTTAGGCTTTGTTCTATCCAGGATAATTTTTATCCCAAATTCTTTTCTCTCTTTTTTTCAACAACATATACACTTTTCAATACAATATTAACCACACATTTTATACAGAATACCGCGCGGATAACTTTTATCCCCAATCAAACAACCCCTTAATTTATATTCATCAAAACAACAAATACAAAATAAAGATTCAGAGTGTGTTCTCTTTATTATTTTCGGGCTGTTTTCGATATTCGAAAATGTTGAAAACACGTTCTGTTCATTATTTTCGAAAACACATTTTCAAAAATATTTTCAAGATTTGTATAGAAAACTCGAAAACGTCTTTTTAACTTTTTCGGCGTGTTCTATGTTAAATGTCGAAAATAAGGAAAACGCGTTTTCGAATTTTAAACTTTACATTTATTACATTTGAGTCCCAAATTTTTATTTTTATATATTTTAGTCCCAGCCACCAATGACTACCGCTGGCCACCGCTATAAAAAAAGTCAAACCACTAGATCTGAGGGTTAAACCACCAGATCTGGTGGCCACGAAATGTGGTGGTTGGAGCACCATATGAATGTAGTCGCGAACCACCTGCTGGTGGTTCGCGACCACCTGCAGAGGTGGTTCAAACCATCTCAGGTGGGCGAGAGAGAGAGAGAGATGAAGATGGAGACCTTTTTGTTAAGTTGAAAAGTTTAGGAATGTTTTTGTAATTTTTAATATACCAATTTATTGTATTTTTTAAAATATAAACCAAACACGTTTTCTATTTTCTCTTTTCAAAAATAATTTTTCAAAATAATAAACCAAACGCATTTTCAATTTTCTCAAAACACCAATTAAAAATAGAAAACACCAAAATATTTTCGAAAATAGAAATAGAAAATACAAAACAAAGAGAACGCCTCCTTAGTTCTTTATAAAGTAAATAAAAATATTAGAAAATTATAGGTAATTCAACCAAGGTCTTTTGGTAAACAAAATGACTCGCTAAATAAGAAAATTTGAAAAGTAAGAAAAATAATAAAAAAAAAGGTGTTGGTTTTAGGGGTTGTTTGATTGGTGATAAAAATTATCCGTGCGGTATTTCGTATAAAATATGTGGTTAATATTATATTGAAAAGTGTGTATGTAGTTGAAAAAATGAGAGAGAAGAGTGTTGGATAAAATTATGTTAGATAGAACAAGGTCTTAATTGGAGCCGAACCTTCCGATAATAGTGGGCTTGAAGAGCACAAGCCCATTGTCCTTCCAGTGCACAGAGTGGGTGGCTTTTGCTCTGTAAAGCCAGCCTCACGCATAGACCCACGATTACGGTTCGAACAGCGGTCGGTTCGAACCAGTCAAACCGGGCGGAACGGTTGGCCGGTTCGGTTGATTGAGTTTTCGTGGGCAGGAACCGGACGGTTCCGTTCAACCGTCGATTCGGTTCCCAAGCTGAACGGATATTTAAAAAAAAAATATTAAAATATCAAACGGTCAAGTGACCGTTTGAAATTCAAACGGTCACTTTGACCGTTTGAATACCCAACGGTCTTGTGACCGTTGGGTGGGGTAGTGGGGTGCCCCACCCACCCCCACCCCCTAAAATATATTTTTAATTCTTTTATTTTTAATATTTTTATTTATTACTATTTACTAATATCTATAAATACCTTATATTCTTTCTTTTTTCACACTACAACCTACAATTCTCAATCTCTCATTCTCTAATTCTCTCATTCTCAAATTCTCAATTCTCTAATCTCAATTATCTTAATTCTTGTTATCATTTTTTCAAATTTCAAGTTTCAAGTTTTAATTCAATTTATACTTACTAATTATAATGCAATTCTATATTTCTAATTTTCTACTTATCTACTATTCTAAATTTCTAATTTCTAATTTCTAATTTTTACATACAATCTTTATCTTTTAATTATTAATTTTTTATTAGTTATTATTATACTTTCTAAATTTCTATACTATATTTTTATTTTATTACTACTAAAATGTCTGGCTTTAGTGAAGATGCATCAAACCACAACTTTGGTTTTGGTGATTTTTCAACGGAAGAAAGCGGGCATAATAAAAATCCACAAATTGATAGTTCGGATCCGGAACCCGAACATGAAGAAGTAGATAGGAAGAATAAGAGAAATTCCAATTCCGATATTTTTAATACCCACTTCAAAAAAGTACCAATAAACGGTAAGGAATTTCAAGTATTATGCAACTATTGCGAAAAGAAGTTCAAATTCTTATCTGGATGGGGCTACGGCACTTTCACAAAACATTTGGAAAAAAAGCATAGTAACATGGTCATTGGACTCCAGTCGACACAAACTCAAATTACCGGGTATGGAAATTCTTCTAGTACTTCACAGTTATTTAAATATTCTGATGAAAGAAATAAAACGGAATTAGCGAAAATGATTAGTATGGAACACTTATCTTTTAGTTTTGGTGAAAGGGTTGGTTTTAATAATTATTGTCAAAGAGCTTTAAATCCTAGTGCAAAACGTGTACCTAGAAATACTCTAAAACGTACACTTTTGAAAATGTTTAAAGATCTAAAAAAAGAATTGATTCAAATTTTTTCAAAATTAGATAATTCAGTTTCTATTTGTAGTGATATTTGGAGTGATCATTGGGAAACACATTCATACATGGGCATAACATGTCAATGGATTGATAGTGAATGGCATATGCAAAAAGCGAATCATTTCATTGAGATGTTTTGATGATCGACATAATGCTAATAATATTTTTAGAATAATTCAAAATATTTTGGAAGAATATGGTCTAGTTAGGAAAATTTTTCTATTTCTTTTGATAATGCGGCAAAGAAATCTGCTTCAATTAGTGAGTTACAAAGTATTTGTCAACCTAACATTGGCGGAAAATTTTTTCATATTCGATGTGCATGTCATGTTTTAAATTTATGTGTACAAGATGGCTTGAAATGTTTAAATGTTGCACTTACACCAATTAAACAAGCAATTTCTTTTTATGGTCACATAATACAAGAATGAAAAATTGGCGAAATATTGTAAAAATAATGGTAAGAGACCAAAAAGATTTCCTAAAGATATTCGATTCGTTGGAATTCAACTTATAAGTTACTAAACAGCTCATTTGAATACAAAGACTTGTTATGCACTTTTATTTCACAAAATGTACCTCAAGTTACTTTATATCCACAAAATTGGGATGTTTGCACTAATCTTTGGATTTTTGAAAGTTTTTTATGATGCGACACATGTTTTAAGTGGTGTTTATTATCCTACATCACATTTACTTTTAGTTGAATGTATTAATGTGGCCGGTGCATTTGATGAATATCATGATGATATGGTTTTAGCAGAACCAATAGTATTGATGAAAAGTAAATGGTTAAAGTATTTTACGGAAATTCCTTTAATTAATCTTGTTGCTTGTGTTTTTGATCCTAGAACTAAAATGAAGGTTTAGCGATTATTTAACTTATTATTACATCGCTTTGGATATTAATTTTAATATTGATCTACAATTGCGTCAAGTTAAAATATTAGTTAGAGAATTATTTGATGAATATGTAAATCGTTATGGATCACGTTCTTGTTCTACCGCTTCTAGTTCTAATCAAGTTCGGGAAGATTTAACTAAACTTGAGGCTGGTGATCGATTATTGAGGCAACGACATAAAAGGCCTAAAGATTCATCCGATGGATCTCCTAACTTGACATTTATCTAACAACAACTTTTGAGTTTGGTGATAGCAAAGTAGGTAAAGATTTCCGGTCCTTGAATGGTGGAAACGTCATCAAAACACTTATCCTATACTATCACGAATGGCAAAAGACATATTTGCAAGTCCGGTGGTCAACCGCTTCCGTAGAACAAGCTTTTAGCACGGGAGGACTTATTTTGGATCCGGCGATCAACCATGCACCCCGATTCATTAGAAGCCCAAACATGTGTCGACGATTGGTGCAAAGCGGATGAAAGAGCCCAACAATATGAGAATGATTACGATGACGATTATGATCTAACGAAGGAAGTGGAACAACTTCCGTATGACAAGTGACTAAATTAAAGAGGTAAAGAGAACTACGTAGGCTTTGATTCCTCACGAGAGGATACGTAGGCAACAATTGTTGGTAAAAATTAAGTTCAAGCCTTTATAATCTTATATAGTTATATACTTATATTATTGAAATTTTTAAAAAATTTTTAGTTGGGGTTAAATAGTCAAGCGGGTAAGGCGTTTATATAAAAACGGGAACCGGCGGTTCGAATCGAACCGCCGGTTTAAACCGAACCGAACCGCATCACATCTGCCCGTTCGGTTCACCTATTTTTGGAACCGGAACCGGCGGTTCCGGAACCGGAACCGGCGGTTCCGGAACCGTGGCCGGGTCTACTCACGCATTGCAAGCCACTCTAAGAGCTGCGAGGCCGAAGCCTTCACCTAAACGAGAAATGTTATAAATACACACAAGTCCCCAATGCTACACCTTTGCCAGTTGCCACACACCCTTAATTCCTACTTTCACACTTCAATTTTCTATCAAATCACTAAATAAGGGGGTAAAATTAGGAATTTAAAAATATACAGAAAGTGTGTGACATTGACATATGTGTATTAGTAGAATTTTTGTAGGTGGTTTAGTCTTTCTGTCTTAATCGATATGGGATCTGAAGGGAGTAATAGGCAAGTTAAAAACAAAGAGAGAAATCAATTATTCTTTGCTGATGAATTATGATCCTCGGAAATCATAAGTTCGGGGATGAACAGAGATGCGTCCATGTAGGAACTGGACCATGCTATGATGCTGTCCAGGTTAGGTGAGGTGGCTTGGTTCGTGTTCTTATGAGCACACCTTTTTAAGTTCGAGACTCAATGTCCACATTTGCTTCATCTTTTATAGTTTTTTTTTTAATTATTATTTCCCTAAACAATTGTTCACACGTGCTTGTAGTTTTGGTATTTTTTTTATTTCAATAATTTTAGGTATTTTTCATTTAAAAAAATTTTATTTTTATATAATCCTGCATTTTAAAAAAATTTAGGTGATGTTTTCTTCGCATATGCAATATTTTAGAACGTCAAATTTTGCGAAAGATTTGCTATAATTATAGATATGTGGGTGGATGTTTATGTGGGTTAAATTATTTTTGATAACTTGGGGCTAAATTGTTAATACTGTAATAAATGAAACAAAACTAAACTAATTTTATAAACTAAATTAATTTAAAATTATCATCCATCAAAACAACCAAATCAAATTTCTGCACCACATTGTGTGCTTCTACTTTGCAAAATCGATCTAACGAATAGTAATTTTTAATAATGTTGTGTAAATAGTTTTTATAACAAAAAAAAAAAAATCAGAGGCACTGTCGCAAACACCCCAAGAAGGGGGGCCGCCCCTTACAACTCCCGTATAAACTCTCCTTCTTAAGTTCAATTAGGTCCTTTAATAAATCCTGAATCCGTCCCTCGGATGAACATTGTGCAGTATAGCTTTTCATTGACCACGGTCCAACATCGTGTAGTAGCTTTCCAACTCTTACAATCACATTAGATTGGATTTTATAATTCGGATTTTGATTTATTGCCCATAGTGGGCACCATTACGTTGTTCAGACTGGGTTGAATCAATGACACATGTCCCCTGACGGTGGAAGGCCCACAGTTAGGGACATGTATCACTGATTCGAACTATTGTGGGTACTGTAATGTGGGTACTGTAACAGTATCTACTGTAACAAATAGATCATAACTGTTATAATTCTCACTTAAATTTCAATTTTTTTTTTAAATTACAGAACGCAATGCAATGTTTGTGGACTTCTTCGACCTAAATTTACGTCAAACTTGTCTTGTTGTCTTCTAATGCATAATTATAATACTTGATTGAAGATCAACTTGGACAATATGATCAACTCTAGATCTAAACAGTCTAGGCGACTCTATAAAACTCTAGGAAAATGAATCAGTTAAGGGAACCAAAATAATAGGCGAATGAGGATTGAACAAGGGCCGAGCGGTACGAATCGCGCCCGTGCCGGGTGTAGACCCGGGTTCGATTCCTCGCCCGCCCCTAATAAATGGCTTTGAAAATTTCTGGGATTTCCACGCCCCCCCCCCCCCTTCAAAAAAAAAATAAAAGGCCAATAGTCATTTAATATTTGAATAAAGTAGTAACTCATTTGTCACGTTTCAATAGTCCACAACCCATTTTCAATTAACCCAAGTTTGGGTAAAATAAATGTATTCCACCCAATCCACTTTCTAACTTTTTGTTCATACTAATTGGAAGTTCCTAAGGTCAACGGTACCCTTGCTAGAGGGGGAAGAAGAAGTTTAGAGAAACCAAACGTAAATCTAACGTGGATATTAGTATATATGTGCAAAAATGAATTTTTATGGATTTTAATGTGATATAGGAAAGAGAATGAGCGAAGTTGAATAGTGGAGATTTATGTAATACAGGTAAGTCCCACGAGATATGTGGATGTGAAATAGAAGAAAGAATAAATGAAATTGAAAAGAATGTAATATGTAAAAATTTATAAAAATGAGTAAGCTAACACCCGTCGGACATCTTTCTTTTTATTTCACGAATTCATCCTTTCAAATTTCAAAAAATTGGGCACCATGAACTATCGCCACCAAATTTCTTTTCATTTTATTAATGTTTCATTTTTGAATTAAAGTTCAGAATTTTAGAACAACAAGAAATTTAAATTACAAATCGACTTGAAGTCGGAAGATTGTGAAAATCTTGTGATAAAGGCCACTGTCCCAATTATCTGAATGCTCTCATAATTCGTTTAGAAATCACGTTATGAACAAATTAATTACTATTTTATTTTAGGTGTTAAAATCTTGCTTTGTGCGCTAATTAATTTTAGTTGATTTTCGAATCATGAATACACGGAAAAAAGCTAGAAGTCCATACAAAATGTGTGGCAAAATGCCACACTCTAATACGGTGTGATATTAAATTACCATAATCCCCCCTGAATTTGGGGGGCCCACACCCTATTAGGGTGTGACATTTTGCCACACATATTTTGTATGAACTTCTAACAACTCTTTGAATATGCGTGCTATTCAAAATTTGTTGGTTATCAACACAGACTCAAGTCAACAAAATCTTTAACGAACCCTAACAAATTAATATACTACTAATTTTTTTTTAAAAAAATAAAGATAAGAAGTTAATAATAATGATAACAAAATAAATTAGGGATGTTAACAACCATCTGATTTACGTGTGTTTGACGCTCAAGTCAGAAAATGGGCAAAGAAAGGAGGTCTGAATCGAATCAAAACTTATTTGACATGTGATTTATAAGTCGATTTATTTTATTGATATTTTTTTTGAATATATTTATTGATATTTTATAACTAAGCAAACGGGTAGTGAAGAATTAATTTAGAGAAAAGTATAAATAAAAAATAATTTGAGAAAATATATTATTAGTACTTTAATAACAAATGGGTCTCTGTTATTCATTTAAAAAAAAAAAAAAGGCCTCTGCAAGTGAAAAATAAAAATAAAAATAGGTCTCTTCCATTGCATAGTCAGTCATGTCATATTCAATATCGCTTATAATAATTGTATTTTTATTACCATTCATCAGGGTTGACCACCGAATCAACAGTTGACTTTGACAATGTGGGACCGGTAAAACATCCGAAAACCAGTGATTGGGAGTGTTTTTTAATGGTTTCTAATGATTTTTAATATAAAAAATAAGTGCGAATGAGTAAAATTTAATGGTGGAGATTTGTGGATGTGACGTGATGTGTGAATGTGATTGATTTAAAATAAAAAATATATATAAAAAAATAGAAAAAAATAAAAAAATTGATGCCAATCATACTTCAATATGCTTGGAAAAATTGTTACTGTACGAAAACAAACTACGTATACTTTATTCAAAATTTCGTCTTACTTTCAGATCAATTAGCCGTTTTCTTTTACCACTGATCTTGGAAAATCATCTCTCTCACGCACTCACACACTGGCCCCAGCTGCATTTTATCTAGAGGAACAATTGCAACAATGGTCCTTAATTATTGAAATCATGTTGGTCTTGACTCTTGAGTCATGAAGAATAGTAAAAGTCATTAAGAATCAATTGCGCAACTACAATAATAAATAAGATTTAACGAGAACCATTTCTCTATTTTTCAAAGTTTGACCACTATCTTGCTAGTGAGACAATAAATAAGGTATTAGTGGTGCAATTTCAAGTCTCTCAACCTTTGGTATATTGTATAAGTTTCCTTGTCTTGTTGGCTAAGCATTTTGAAATTTCAAAGTAATAGCATGGATGAAATTGAGATACCTCAATATTTTCTCTGCCCAATATCACTTCAAATCATGAAAGATCCGGTCACCACTGTCACCGGCATCACGTATGATCGGAAAAGCATCGAGCAGTGGTTGTCGGTGGCGGTTCAGCCAAGCACAACCTGCCCGGCAACCAAACAGCCTTTGCATAGAGACTCGGAGTTGACGCCAAATCATATGCTCCGAAGGCTGATCCAATCATGGTGCATTGCTAACCGTGGGATCGATCAAATCCCGACCCCGAAATCTCCGACTAACAAATCCAACGTTGTTAAACTCATTAGGGATCTTGAAAACCCTGTCCTGTGTGTGAAATCTTTGAAGAAGATGGATGAACTTGCTAGTGGGAATGAAAACAATAGAAAGTGCATGGCGGAGACCGGTGTTGCCAAGGCAATGGTTAGGGTCATTTTACGTCGCTCGCACGGAGGTAATGTTACACAAACTAGTAATTGTAGTTGCACATTATAAATCAAATTATATTTTTAAGTGACACCGTAGATATTGAAGTTTCTATTTGGAAATGAAGATCATGTGTTTTAAATTTTAATGATGCATCACATGAACCCCTTTATATCAACTAATAAAGAGGCAATACATCTGCATGTCATCATAACAATATCAATCGAGAATAATGTTCCCTTAAACGCTAGTAAAATTGCGTTTGTATCTCACGTGTAAACGGGATTTATTTAATTTGGTAATTCAACAGGTGACACCATAGGGCTTGAAGAAGCATTGAGGATTCTCCGTCTCACTTGGGATTCAGCTCCTGCAACCAAGCAGCTATTCAAAGAGAATTGCGAGTTCTTCCAAGCCATAACATGGATTCTAAAGACTACTTCATCAGAAAACGATCAAACCCTCATAGCTCAAGCAGTTTTAGTCCTAAAAATGGTAACAGAAATTGCAAGTACAAGCCTATTGGAGAGACTAAAACTCGATGTCTTCCAAGAACTCGTAAATGTTCTACGAAAAACGATGTCCCAACAGGCCGTAAAATCCGTCCTAAAAACCCTAATACAAATCTGTCCACTGGGAAGAAACAGGATGAAGATAATTGAAGCTGGTGCAGTTTTCGAGCTTATTGAGATGGAATTATCGGGTCAACGGCCGGAGAAAAAGTCAACGACCGAGCTTACATTCAACCTGTTGGCGCAATTATGTTCGTGCGCAGATGGAAGAGAACAATTGATTAAACATGCTGGCGGCATATCATTGGTTTCTAAAAGACTGCTTAGAGTTTCTGCTGCAACAGATGATAAATTACTGCATATTCTTTGTTTGATATCGCGATTTTCAGCGACTCGGGAAGTTTTGATGGAGATGTTGAGTGTTGGAGCTGTGTCAAAAATTTGTATGGTGATTCAAGCAGATTGTGCAGCGTTTTTGCAGAAGAAAGCAAGGGAGATTTTGAGGTTGCATTCTAGTGTGTGGAGTAATTCTCCATGCATACAAGTGTATCTCATGACTAGAGACCCTAGATGACAGTGATGAGCATACTTAATTAGCATATTTATTTTTGTAATTTCTCTTTGGCTGAGGATCAAAGGAGGTCCTTCGTTAATTGAGTTTAGATTTGTTGTTTCGAATTATGTTTTATCAGTGATCCTATCTGATGAAAACATATTACATATACAATTAACTGTTTGAATTCAATGATGTAACATGTTTTTATTAGATAGAACAAACAAAGGAACAGAATTCGAGACGACAGATCTGAAAGTTATCGTTTTAATTTCCTATTTCTAAAGGATCTATAAATTTTTTCCACACACTGAAATCCTAATAAACAATTTGGATGAATATAAAGTTTCTTTACTCTCTAGCGTTGATCTACTCGATCGCTATTTAGATCATCATGTGATTAAGTGTATTACTGTAGTGATGTACTCCCTCCGTCTCGTAAAAATAGTCTTATTTTCATTATCATAAAGATTATAAAATTTCAATTAGGGTGTGTTTGATTCATGCATTTTTTTCCCGGAAAAGTCATTTTCCAACTTTTTTTTCCTTAGTTGGCTATTTGATTGTTTTTTTTTCCCGGAAAACCTTTTGCAACTTTTCTCAAAATTCGCAATTTTCCTTATTTTGGAGGAAAACGTTTTCCTTGGGGGGAGGTGGTTTTTGTTTTTGGGGAAAAGTTTGCCTCTTTTTTAATATTTTTTTTATGGGCTATTTGTTTTGACCATAAAGATAAGAAAAATGATCAAATTTTATGAAAAAATACACGAAAACAAGGAAAATAACACTATTTTCCAACTTTCAAATTAATCCAGTCAAACACCTACAACTACTATTTCCCTGGAAAATATTTTCCCGGAATTCATTTACTTGGAAAACGTTTTCCTTCCAACCATTTTCCGGCTTTACAATCAAACACACCTTAATGATTTTGAAAAAATAATATTTTAGAAACATATCTCCTAATATTTTATTTTATTTATTTATTAGTAATCCACTTTAATAGGTCTTACATGTTGATAACAATACATAATAAATAGGGATATAGAACAAAAAATTTAAAAACTTAAGAAATTAATTATGGAAAATAAATTGGGCGAAAATAAAATTAAAAAAAAACTATCTTTTTGTGGGGAGGGGAGTAAATACTTTTGTTAGGAGGACAACTAACGACACAGATCTAAACTCTTCATTCGCTATAATTTGTCAATGATATTAGTTGTCAACATGCATTTTGAATGTGGCTGCGCGCGGCTGTCTTTAAAGACCACTTGAGAGCCAAGTTTTTAATATTGAAAGTTTGACTCCTTTATGGCCTTGTGGATAGTATTCTAGAAATGTTTTTACTTGAAAAAACCTCCAAACAAAACCTAGATTTCAAGACCCACTACTGCTGCTCTCCATGATGTAACATAAGTGCATAACAAACACTCCCTCCCCCACGGTGGTCGGTCAAAATTTGACAATATTTTTGGGTAAAAATATTTCCAAAAGTTTGACCGACCACCACCGGCCCGCACGATGTCATCCGAAAATTTTCAAAATTGTTAGATCTCCCACTCGCTGTATAGATTCTAAATCCAATCTCGAATTTCAAAATGGAGATTGGACGGACCCTCAAAATGGCTCAAGCGTTCCTTAATTAAGGAACACACGAGTGTTCTTGAACATTATTCCTCCCCCCACCTTACAAAGATATATTCTCTTTAACTTTTCTGAAGATTAAAAAAAATGCAACTAATATTATTAGAAACGTAAAGTTATTTTATTAATAGCAATGCACATTAATTAAATTATGGTATAATAGAAAAAATGAAGAAATTAAATGGATATAAATAGAAAGTGATTTATATTTTGGAACGGATGAAAAAGAAAAATAATTCTATCTTTGTGGGACTGGGGAGTATATAATAAGTTAATTAATAACTACAATATTCATCTCAATAAATTCTATGCCAGTTACATTATTCTCAATACATATAATAATAACTACTACAAATTTATATATTATATAGTTATACGACTTGTTTTTGGGCAATTATTTATTTTTGTTAATTAAAAAGTGTTTTTTTTTTTTTGGGTCATTTGAATGGTAAGATATATATAGATAAATGTGTAATCGATGAGTCCACAACTAACAAGCAATACATGTATTATCATTAATGACAATATTCATCAAATTTGAACGTGATAAATGACACGAATAAGGATTGATCGATGGTCAACATTCTCAAGTGAGACCACAAACAATGATTGAGCAACTTGTCAATTATGCTTTAATTAGTTCTTTCACACGCAGTTTGAATACATGTGGCTGTTGGTGTCTTTAGACTTCTATTGCAAATCCAATCTATTAAAAAAAAAAAAAAAAAAAAAAGAAGAGACAAAAACGTGTACACCACTTATATTATATGTGCTTGTTGAGTGAAGAAATTGGAACTGGGCGGTGGACGTGTACACCACTTATATGTGCTTGTTAGTTGTTGAGTGAAGAAATTGGAACTGGCCGGTGGAAAATCCATTGCGCTTTGTAGAAGAGTACATTTTTTTCTTGGTTTTTATTGCTTTTCTTTTTCTTCTTCAAGTATTTTCATCTTCTTTATTTTTAGTAATGCCTCATGATATGCACAGAAATGTTATTGGTAAAAGTGATATTCAGAAAAATGTGTAAAAACTTTTTAATTATATGATCAAGTCAAAGGCGCTTGTTCTAGTGGTAGAGACAACTTCTTATTGGCATTTGATTCGGTTTCGAGACACCACCCACACCTACAATCCCCAATCCGTACTTTAAAAAAAGTTTAAAAAAAAAATACATTAACATTCGTGGACGTCGAAATTGAAACTTTAAAACATACATAACCAATTTAGAATTTGAAAAACTTCTCTAAAGACCATATGTATATTAAATTAGTATTGATTAATAATAAATGTTATTTAACATTGGAAATTTAAATTTTTAAGTGGCCTGCGAAATGATGAAATGGTATATGAAAGTCGTAGTTCTCTATTTTTTCTAGTTAATTAATTAATTATACATCATAAATTCAAATATAATTTAACTACCGTCTATTTGTTCCCAAAAGAAAAAGAAAAAAAAATCACCCACTATTTGAAAAGCCCGATGCACATTATCCATAAAAATTACCTAAAACAACCCTTTTAACGTGCTAAAAAGAAATTAAAAAAAAAAATTTAACCCATGAACCTTGTCTCTCGCATAATCTTTTGGATAGTGATAATTATTACTTATATGAAAAATATAGGAAAAATGCCCAATAACTATAGGTCAAAGTTGGTCTTTGTCCACTAAATTAATACATCTTATTTCTTGACCATTAACTACAACTTATAAAAAATAATTTACCAATTACTTTTTTAAGACTTTTTTTGACAAATTTAACCCTTAACCCCAACTGAACCTCGTATGCATATTCTTCTCGCTCCATTATAGTTTCGTATCTCAATTTCTCTCTCCAATCACGTCACGGTCTCTGTTATCCCCTTTCTCTCTATCAACTGTAACAATCATATATATATATATATATATATATATATATATATATTACAACTGTTGATCCACTAAAAACAAAAAAGCTAACCATGCCCGTAAATGTAATCTAAACACACACAAAACGTATAGATATGTGTGTATATATACTGAAAAACACTTGTATATTGACTAATTAATTATAAGTCATATATATATATATATATGTAATTAATTAATTAACTGAAAATAACAATCAACCGGTGATATGGGGATCGAATTGAATTAAAGAAGAAGACGCCAATTAATTATAAGCAAGCATGTAGAAAGATATGAAATTTCATTAGAATATGTACCTTGGAAATCTGTTGTTTTTGACACTTTCTTGACCATATTTTCTCCATCTATAGCCTTTATTCAATATATCAACCTAACTTCTGGTCTGAAAAGCATATCTCGGTTTACGAGGTTTCTTCTCAACCCTAAGTTTCTTCCTCGATTGAACCTCTGCTGTTTCAGGATTAATTAAATGATCAATCCTCGGATTACCAGCAGCAGCCGCAACAATAATATTGTTGTTCATCTCAAAATTACTAGGAGGATTAATATTACTATTCCTAGTACGAGGAGGTAGCATCAATCCCAATTATCCATCCAATTTCTGATCATCAACTTGATTGTATTCATGATGATGATGATCAGCTAATTCTGCATGAGAATTATTGTTTGCCATGTTTAGTTCAGACAGATGAAGTGTGAATGGTGCTTTAGTGTTTTTTATCATGATTATCATGATAGGTAATTAATTATTGTGATAGATAATTTAATTATCATGATAGCGTATCTTATTATCGGGGTAGGTAATATTCTCTTTCATTGGCTTGGTTCCTTTTTTTTTCACCATTATGAAATTGTAGTAGAGATTACTGTGGTTATAATTTAGATTACAAGGTGATAATTTAGAAAGAAAAAGTCGGAGACAAGGGAGTATCGAAATACAAGCGTAGTTTGTGATACGCACGGATGTCATGTTTGACAAGTAGTTTCCCCTATTTAGACCATTATGTAATTACTACTTTCCTTATGTTTTCTACTTTGACTAATTGTTCATATTAGACCATTTTTGACTGGATGCATATGAAGGCTTTAATTTCTGTATTATATTGGTGGGTATAGTTATGGATGATATTAAAATTATAGCATTTTTTTTTGTTATAATTACAATGGTAGGTAATATTATTACCGATCTAGGTAAGAATATTACATATAGGTAGCAATATTACTGAAACGCTCATATATATATTGCCTGTGACGGTAATCAAGAGAGAGAATGTGTGTAAAGAAAGAGACGGCGAAAAAAGAGCGAAAAGATTATCGGGGATAGAATGGAGACGATGGAGCGTAAGAACATTGATGAAGGTAGTAATCTAAAAAGAGAAAGTAGAGTTTAAGTAATATTATTATCGGGATTGGTAGAGGAATGGTTGTGGTGGCGGCAAGGTGGTGGTAGTGGAATGGTGGTATGGGATAGGGTAAGAATGGCGGTGGTAGTGGCCGACGCTAGTGGTGGTGGTTTAGGGCGGTGGTTTGGTGGTGGTTGTGGAATGGTGGCGGTGGTGGTGGTGGCGGCGATTGGAATCTGGTGGTGGTGGTGGTGGCGGCGGAATTGTGATGGAGATGTGGTAGAGGAATGGTAGTCGTGGTTCTGCGGTGGCGGCGTGGTGGCGTGGTAGGGTTCTTTGAATGTTAGTGGCATGAAGAAGTTGAATGTTGATCGAGATTACTTGTAATAGTAATTTGATTATATGTCGAGGTAATTTGGAGAGAGAAAATGTGTAAAAAAAAAAAGAAAGTCGGAACATGAATGAAGAAGTTGAATGTTAATCCATATTATTTGTCATAGTAATCTGATTACCTGGTTAGGTAATCTGGAGAGAGAAAGTGCGTAGAGAGATAAAGTCAGAGACAAGAAGGGGAGAATTTCAATGTTGATTGAGATTACGTGTGGTGGTAATTTGATTACTAGTAAGGTAATCTGGAAAGAGAAAGTGAGAGACGGGGAAGGGAGAAATTGAATGTTAATCGATATTACTTGGGGAGGTAATTTGAAGAGATAATGTATAGAGAGAAAAGGAGAAGTTGAATTTTAATCGAGATTACCTGTGGTGGTAATCTGCAAAGAAAAATGCATAGATAGAGAAGTTGAAGATGTGGGAAATGAGAAGTTGGGTGTTGAACGAGATTACTTGTGGTGGTAATCTGATTATCTGGTCAGGTAATTTAGAGAGAGAAAGTGCATAGAGAGAAAAAGTCGGAGATGGGGGAATGGAGAAATTGAATGTTGATCGAGATGACTTTGGTGGTAATCTTGAGAGATAAAATGCATAGATAGAGAAAGTCAGAGATGGAGAAATTGGGAAGTTGAATATTGGTTGAGATTACTTGTGGCAGTGATCGGAGAGAGAAAGTGCGTAGAGTGAAAAGGTCAAAAACGGGGAAAGAAAAAGTTGAATGTTGAGCAAGATTACTTGTGATGGTAATTTGGAAAGAGAAAAAATGTGTTTATTTCATTAGAGTGACATTATTGTAAATTTGAATATTTATTTTATTAAAGTGGCATTGTTGTAAATTTGAATGATTATTACTTTATTTTATTAGATTGACGTTATTGTAAATTTGGACGTTTATTACTTTATTTTGTTAGAGTGACATTGTTGTAAATTTGGATATTTATTTTATTAGAGTGACATTATCGTAAATTTGTGATTTTTAAGTATTTGCATCTTCTTTATTTTTAGTAATGCCTCATGATATGCACAGAAATGTTATTGGTAAAAGTGATATTCAGAAAAATGTGTAAAAACTTTTTAATTATATGATCAAGTCAAAGGCGCTTGGTCTAGTGGTAGAGACAACTCCTTACTGGCATTTGATTCGATTTCGAGACGCCACCCACACTTACAATCCCCTATCCGTACTTTAAAAAAAGTTTAAAAAAAATACATTAACGTTCGTGGACGTCGAAATTGAAACTTTAAAACATACATAACCAATTTAGAATTTGAAAAACTTCTCTAAAGACCATATGTATATTAAATTAGTATTGATTAATAATAAATGTTATTTAACATTGGAAATTTAAATTTTTAAGTGGCCTGCGAAATGATGAAATGGTATATGAAAGTCGTAGTTCTCTATTTTTTCTAGTTAATTAATTAATTATACATCATAAATTCAAATATAATTTAACTACCGTCTATTTGTTCCCAAAAGGAAAAGAAAAAAAAATCACCCACTATTTGAAAAGCCCGATGCACATTATCCATAAAAATTACCTAAAACAACCCTTTTAACGTGCTAAAAAGAAATTAAAAAATTTTTTTTAACCCATGAACCTTGTCTCTCGCATAATCTTTTGGACAGTAATAATTATTACTTATATTAAAAATATATAATTTAATCACGTGCTTAAATTAATCTGTAACCTCTTGGTTAAATATATAATTGCATGATTGAATCTATGAACAATTACCTTTTTTGTAAATTGGCTTGCTTGATTAATGTTATTCGTCATTAATTAGCTTTTTCGTCCAACTTTATTTCCCTTAACTAGCTGTTTCACCCGTGCGTTGCACGGGGGATAAATTTTTCAACTAATAACATTATTGATAGATATTAATAATATTAACATAAAATCCAAAAAAATAATTAAAATAAAGAATGAGTTACAACAATAAAATTAAAGAATTTAGCTTGAAACAATTCTATAAAAATTTCAATAGAATTTTCCCTATATTTCGTACTAATCCATCGTGCAAATATGCAAGAAACAACTCGCGAAAATCCACACAACTTAATTTACTATTCTCCATAGAATAGTAACTTAATTATCATTTACACTCGTGCCTTGCACGGGATGATAATTCGTGACAACGCTTGTGATAATATATTACATTTTGCTTATTTCAAGATTAATCTACTAATGTAAACCCAAAATAAAATAATATTAAATATTATATTTATCAAAATAACCATACTAAAATAACTATACTAACATTCGTAGAGCTCATTGTTTTTTCTTTAAAATTATTTTACATTTTATTATATGCAATTATAAATTCTGAGAGATATTAATTATTATACATCAGTATAATGTGCGTTATTAAAAATTGCTATGTAAATAATAATTTTTAAATGTTAATTATGAAATATAATCAAAGATAAAAGATATATTATAAAAATAATAATGTAATGAAGACAAATCGGATGCATCCTAAACTATTTCTTCCATGTTGGGAAACACTTATCCTCGTTCGACCCATCTTCATTTACTCTACGTTGAACGCGGATGATATAAGAATTACTGCACTTCCATTCCCCATCCCTGTCCGTGTCCCCGCCCCACTAGAAAATTCTCATCCCCATCCACACCCATTGTGATTGTTTAATCTAAGACTTTTGTTTTGACATTTTATTTCTTTAATAAATACCTTCTAATCTAAATATATTAAACACGTATATTAACCTATTAGGTATAAACTTACTAATTTAACATATTCGGCATATTAAATATTGAATAATTTGGTATAACATTTAAATTAATTTGGATATGATAAATAAATCGAAATATATAAGATTAATACTTAAAATATACAATCTAACTGATTATACTTAAAAATAAAATAAAATATCAACAGGAAAATTCGGTATAAAATAAATAATTCAAAATAGGTAGGATTCTTAATATTTATTTAGGAGATGAAAACTTTGATAAATATTTAACATAATCAAAAGCCAATTAAAATATTCTAATTGAGTCATATAATTCAAATAACTGATTGAGTCGATAACCAATTGTTTACTAAGAATTCTTAAACTTATTCCCTAGCGAAAGCGATAGATTGAACCAAAGAATTATTATATAATTGTTGGTTCAAGTAGTGTCAAATAAAAAATCATTACTATTTGAATACCTATTTTTGGAGCTTGTCACTTAAAAATAGAAAAAGAAAAAAGGAGCAGATCCTTTGAAACACACGAAATTATACAAAAAAAATATTAATATTTTGCCACAAACTGTAACTCAAAAGAAATATCAGAGAAATTACAAAAACATATGAAAATCAAAAGAAAAGCATATTTTGAAAAAAAATGATACTGAAAAAGTAAATAAAGTTAATTAGGGACTAATGATCACTCGAATTACTTTACAAGAAGATGTAACAGCCCAATTTTAAAAATTAAAAATCTTACAGGTGTTAACTTAACTTTATTTTAAAATACATCAAAGATAAAATAATTTCGTAAGCACATTTTCCTTCCCGTAACAATCTAATTATTTTTTATTTTTTGAAATAATTATGTTTCTCCATATTTAGCAATTTAATTAATTTTGATTAATTTTCGTCTAATAAAACTATCTCTTTTTTCAATGAAAATATATCCAATAAAATCTAAGAAATATAATTAATTGTAATTAATATAATTAATTCTTGTTTTTACCTAATTATTTATAGAAATAATTTATTATTTATAAATAATTAGTTTTTTACCGCAATTTTAAGAATTGTATGAATATAATTTTAATGATATTTTATAATTAAAAAGATATCTTGCATGTCGAAAGATGTCTTTCATTTTTTAGGAAAAATCTAGTCAACCATGGAAATCTAACTACTTTTAATTATTATTTATTTTTTCATTAACGTTATGTTTCTATTTTTGTAATATAATTAATTTTGATTAATTTTGGTCCAACGAAACTGTGTTAATTTTCGCCCATTAAAATCAAGTCCAATTAAATTATAACAGTATTATTAATTTTAATTGATTGTATTAGAATTATTTGTAATTAATTTTCATTTTAGCTAATTATTTATGAAAATAATTAATTATTTTTGCAATAATCATTTTAATATCGGTCGACTTACTTTACGATAAGATGTAACACTCCAATTCTAAGAATAAAAAATCTTATAGGTGCTAACTTAACCTTATTTTAAAATACGTAAAAAGAAAAATTAATTTTGTAAGCATATTTTTCTTCCCTGCAGCAATATAATTAATTTTAATTATTTTTCATTTTGTGAAATAATTATATTTCCCCCTTTTTAGTAATTTAATTAATTTTGATTAATTTTTGTCTAATAAAACCGTCTCAATTTTCATCCAATGAAAATCTATCAAATTAAATCTAAAAAATATAATTAATTGTAATATAATTAATTCTTGTTTTAGCTAATTATTTATAAAAATAATTTATTATTTCTAAATAATTAATTTTTTAGCCGTGGTTTTAAGAATTATATGAATCTAATTTTAAATATATTTTATAATTAAAAAGATATCGTGCATGTCAAAAGATACCTTTCATTTTTTACGAAAATCAGGAAAAATCTAGTAAACCATAGCAATCTAATTAATTTTAATTTTTATTTATTTTTTAATTAATTTCATTTTTCTATTTTGGCAATATAATTAATTTTTATTAATTTTTGTCCAACGAAACCATGTCAATTTTCATCCATTGAAATCAAGTCCAATTAAATCGTAACAGTATTATTAATTTTAATGAATTGTAATAGAATTAGTTTTAATTAAGTATTATTTTTAGCTAATTATTTATGAAAATAATTAATTATTTCTAAAATAAACATTTTAATATCATCACTGTTAAGAATTGCATGAATTTAGTTTTGAAGAAATCTTATAATTTAAAAGATATATTACAATTTAAAGGATTTATTTTTCATTTTTTAGGAAAAACCCGCAACAATTTAATAATTTTTTTAATTAATTATATTTTCCCTTTTAACAATGTAATTAATTTTGATCAATCTTTGTCCACTAAACTCATGTCTAACTAAATATTTGCAATATAATTTATTATTTTAACTAATAATAGTTTAAATAGTTATATTAAATTTTTGTATTTAAGTTAATTATTTCTAAAAAAATACTATTTCCAAAATAATTTGCTTGATAAACATAATTTTAAGAATTATATGAACCTAATTTTAAAAATATCTTATAATAGAAAAGACATCTTAGAATTTAAAAGATATAAATATATATTCAATTAATTAAAAAATCAATTAATGTTACAATTGAATGATTAATTGAAAAAATTGATGTTATACATTTCTTTTAATTCTTATGTAAAAATTAAATGAATTATAATTTTTTATCCAATCAAAATTAAATTTTAGTGAAATCGCTAATTTTAATTAATTTTCATTTATTAGCTAATTATTATTTTTAAAAATAATAAATTCTTTCTAAAATTAATAAAAGGGTCCAACCTAAGTTACAAATTTTCATGTTACACATTTATTTTAATTTTTATGCAAAAATTTCATGAATTGTAATTTTTCATCACACAAAAAATTAAATTTTATAGAAATCACTAATGTTAATTAACTTTTATTCTTTAGCTAATTATTTTTAAAAATGATTGATTGTTTCTAAAATTGATTATTGGGTCCAACCTAATTTTTAAATTTTTTAGTACAAATTGGGGATTATAGTGGTGGAATTTTGTCTCAAACTTGGGCCAATTGTTAGTTAGTTTTTTTTTTTTTTTAATTTTTGGGTAAAACTTTAATGAATCGTAATTTTGTATTGCAAAAAAAATTGAATCTTAGCACGATTATTAATTTTAATTAATTTTTGTTACTTAGCTAATTATTTTAAAATAATTAATTATTTCTAAAATTAATTAAGTAACATGTCTGATCTTATTTTTTTATTTTAATGTTAAAACTTTATTTGAATTTTTGTGTAAAAATTTAATCAATGGTAATTTTGTATGGCATAAAAATTAAATGTTAGTGAAAACTGTTAATTTTAAATAATTTTATTTTTTAAATACGAAAATTGTGAAAAAACGATCAATTAAAAATTCATTCCAATTCTTGGAACACCCTTATATTGTTCAACACATAAACATATAAATTAAAGATTTGTACGAAAAAATAAAGGAAAAATTGAAATTTGTAATATTTGAAAGAAAAATATATAATATTTGTCCAGGTAAGCTAAATTATAATTGATAATAACAAAAGCTAATGAGGTAAAAAATTAAATTTGTAATTTGTTATTGAAGTTTGGATGTTAAAGTGCAAATATAATGAGACATCTCATTATATTTGAATTTTACGAACAAACATCAATTAAGTGTCGTAACAAATTATCAAAATTTTTTAATGTTATTACATCAGTAGTCATTAATTTATATTAATATCAATTTATATTTAAGTTAGATACTAATTTATATGTTTACGGTAAATTTTAATATTGTTTAAAAATAAAAATTTATATATTGATAGTATACTTGTTTTAAAGCTTTCATCAAGTCGAGCAAAATAGAATCACAAATTATTATTTTTATATGTAGAAAATAAAAAAAGAAGAGGAAATGATAGAGAGAGTATTTAGATATTATGAGATTGGGTAAAATAGGGTAGAAATAATTAAATAAAATCTATATACATTAATATTAATATATTATTAGGGTAAAAAAATAAAAGAGAGTTGGATATATATTAATATATTAGGGTAAAAAAATAAAAGAGAGTTGGATATAGATTAGGCAAGAAAAAATAAAAATAGAGTTTGTTTTAAACCGGAAAACGGATTTACGACAATAAAAAATATAATAAGAAAAAAAGCCTCATTTTCCATATATATAAATTATTCTATATATAGATAGAAGTTTATATTAGGCAAATTCAATAGGCGGAAAAATTTAATAAATAGATTTTTTCCTTTTCTGATACACGATTTTACAGCTATCTTTTTTTTTTTTTTCCAAAAATTCTGATTGGCTGTAGCATTTTGAGCGGGAAAAGAATAAAAAAATCAATTAAAAACATTTTTTGTCCAATTCTTTTTCAATATTATAGATTTAAGAATTCAGTAATTACTTATATGAAAGTAATTTAACCGCGTACTTAAATGAATCTGTAGCCAAAGTTATTTAACCACATACTTAAATGAATCTGTAACCGTTTGATTAAATATGTAACTGCGCGATTAAATCTATAAATAATTATCTTTTGTGTAAATCGGATTGCTTGATTAATGGTCTTCGTCATTAATAGCTTTTTTGTCCAAATTTATTTTCCCTAATTTAAGTATTGGCTAATTAATGTTGTACATTTACTTGATTTTGACTAAATTACACGGAAAACATGTTTTGACTTAATGATAAATTTGTGCTTAATTAAAAATTTTAAAAAATAAATTATACGTAAAGGTTCATTCCAAAACTGATTTTTTTCCTCATCAAATTTGACTTAATGATAAATTCTTGCTTATCTAATTTTTTTTTTTAAATTATACTTAAAGTTTCTTTACAAAACCTTTTTCTTTCCTCATTAAACGCGTGCCACATTGGCACTGCCAACATGACACTTTTCTAATGTGGCACTTCAAGTTTAATATATAGTTAGATTAGATTTAACATAAATAATAAGTTGATAATTTTATCCTTGTTCATTTTGAACATTCTAGTCAAATGGGTTGTTGAACAAATTAAAGGATGTAAGGGTGCATGTGTTTGATTGAAGGTGGAAAAGTGTGTGAAATTTCAATTCCATGTCTTCCTCATAGGAGCTTCGATTCCATATTTATTTTTTTTTTGAAAGGCCAATTCTTTGATTTCAAGGAAAATGTTCGGCTTTTTGTTTAAGATGGAAATGGAAATTGAATTCCATAAAAAATAAAATGTATTTGATTGAAATATAAAAAATTTGAGTGGAAAATATTTTAATTTCTATCCCATTTTCCACCCCCTTTTCCAACAGTTATAAATAAAATATGGTGCATTGGTGAATATTATATTTTGTTAAGAAATTGGAATAAACTTACAATATTGAAACTTTGAAAAATCATAAATTTGGTGAATGTTAGTTTGACTTTATCTCCTTAACACAAATTTGTGTCACTACGATGTTCACAGTAGATCGCGCATCTACTAACATACAATGATCCCTTTCTCGCAGTCATAGTACTTCAACTGCAAGAAGCGAACCCAAAACTGTTTGCACCTTCTCATCTCAGTGTAGGAGATGAAGGGAGATTTGATTGAAATATGCAATGCATGTGCTCCTGATCACCCACAAACCACTTGGTGGGGTTATCCCACTAATTGGCTCACGTGGCATGCCATGTTTGATAAATGGGCGCTTAGAGCATCTCCAGTGGTGTAATGTGAATTTTAGTTGATGTGACAAATAGACTAGAAATGGAGAGAATACTTCTCTAATGGTGAGTGTAGATCTAAAAACTAATTGCTTATATGTACATCAATTATCAATTATTTGGTAAAAAAAAGAGAGAAATGAAATAATTAAGGGCGTGTTCGATTGCAAAGCCGGAAAATAGTTGGAAGGAAAACGTTTTCTGGGTAAATGAATTCCGAGAAAAGGTTTTCCAGGGAAAATGGTAGTTGTAGGTGTTTGATTGGATTAATTGAACGTTAAAAAATAGTGTTGTTTTCCTTGTTTTCGTGCTTTTTTTTTAATGAAATTTGATCATTTTTCTTATCTTTATGGTTAAAGTAAATTGTCCAAAAAATTAAAAAAGAGGCAAACTTTTCCCCAAAAATAAAAACCACCTCCCCCCAAGGAAAACGTTTTCCTCAAAAATAAGGAAAAGTACGGATTTTGAGAAAATTTGAAAAACGTTTTTCAGGAAAAGAAGGGACAATCAAACAGCCAACTAAAAAAAAAATATTGAAAAATGACTTTTTTAAAAAAGAATCAAACACACCCTAATAGAAAATGTCAAACAAATCACATCTAGCACCAAGTCAAGGTGTAAGCGGTGAGCTAGACATTATTATCTATTCTTAAATGCACCACATAAGCATTTTTTGCACATGTGGAATTGATTTTCTTTAAAAAAAAAAAATAGACAAGCCATTGGAAATGCTCCCCCTTTCATCGCCACCTGTGCAAAGAAACATGGAAAATGTAACAACGTAAATTTAGACTCGTCTTCTCATCTCCCAAAAAAAAAAAAAAAAATAATAATGATTAAGAAATTTTGCCACATATTTCTCAGCCTGGAAAACCAAAATGACATAAATTTCAATAAATTTATTCTAATAATTTTTTTTTTTTTTTTTTTAACAATAGACGAAAAGTCTCACGTATGTTAGAGTCTAATGTGAGACTCTGGCAACTACGCTCATGATCTCCTACCAACAGTATTGGGAGAAGATCATACCAACACTCCTATTTTTTGTGAGAAAAAATGTGAGGCCTACATGAACCCTTCACCATTAGGGGACAGTTATATATTATTTATCTCACTTAATGCAAATGCTAAAAAAAATTTGCTGTTGACGTGACGCCATATGAGGGCTCCACGTTACCCTATTGACAGCTTATGCTACCAACAGGTTGGTATTGAATCATTGGCGCTAGCAACTAATAATTTTTTTTTAACGTCGGACTAATTTTTTTTACAACTGATATATTTTTTTTAATGGAAACTGACAAAAAATTATAACATCTCTATGTTAAATTGTTAATAAACTCATCATTATAAACTCATGCACCAACTGCCAACATAGCATGCCACATGAGCCAGTCGGTGGGATAAACGCATCAACCGATTTGTGGGTAATCAGGACTAGAAAATAAAAAATAAAAAGCATAGGGAGTGAACCTATTTGTATAGAAGTTAAAAAGTTGTGGCCCACAGCACCACAACCAAACAATTATCTTATTGCTTAAATAGACATAAGTTCGATGTGGCAAAATTGTGTGCAGTCGAAGCAGACACAACTGTCCAAAGTCCAAATAAGCACATCTATCTAAAGATGTGTTAGCATTCGAATTCAAATGTAAAATATTAGAAATGGTCTAGCATCATCGATGGTGCCGTAATTACGGCATGATGGTATTTTCGGGGTCGATCCAACCTCCGTTTTGAAATCCAGGATCAGATCTAGAATCAGTACGGCGATGGGGAGTTTTAGGAATGTTTCGAATTTTTCCAACGACACTATGTCCGCTGTGGCCACCAATCAAAGTTTTGGCACTATTTTGGACTCCTCATCGCCGTGCTGATTCTAGATCTAATCCCTAATTTCAAAACGGAAGTCAGATCGACCCTGAAAATATCATCGATAGTGCAATAGTTACGGCACCATCGATGGTGCTAAATCATTCCTGTGTAAAATAGAGAGACAATTTGTGAAAATAAGTGATAGAAATTTGTACAGTATGTGTGGGTCCTATGAAATATGTGGATGTGATTTGTTTTACCAAATTCAAATTTGAATGTGAATGAATTTTAAATAGACAAAAATGCCCACACCTCTTCATACATTGCCACCAGTCAAGCATAGGAAAATCGAGAATTAATTTCAATGTTATTTTATTTAATAAAATAATTAAACATTATTCATTTTTAAAAAAATGAAAATCAACTTGGATCAAGCTGCACACGTGATGATGTGATGCCCTGTTATCAAATTTTTTTAATATCTACGTTAGATGAGATGAATAATACATAACTGCCCACTGATAGTTGGAGGCTCATGTGGCCCCTACAAATTTTTTTACCGGAATGTGCACAACTCCCCCGCACACACAATGTGCGGGGGAGCAGAATTGCAAGTCTATCTTAACTAAGCAGGAACCTGAGTCTAAATGAAGGCTCGGCCCGTAGCACCAAGGTAAGTCTACCAGCGGGGTGGTTAGATGAACAAAGACATGCATGTGCGAGTGGGCTTTGGCTAAACCTGCCGCATGTAGCCTGAAGGTCCTCGCCCCTCCAAAAACTACACCTTAGTATTAAGGGCACAATTAAATGCACTCACTCCCTTTGCTATCTACAGCCCCTTTTCCAATGCTATCCTTATTCTTAAAAATAAAAAAATAAAAAAAAAAAGAGGGGAAGATGAAAAATCGATGGGGAAGAAGAATTTTTGCTGTTATTTTTTTGCTTAAGTTTTTTACAATCACTTTGATGAAGAATTTCGAAATTTCTTTGATAATACATTAATGGCTATATCAAGATAGTCCCACTTTCTTTTTTATTTTTTTATTTTTATGTTCAGTCTAAACTGGCCGAACAAGCTTTTGTTTGTTCGGCTTGAACAGGCAAAGAATGGGAAAAATAGGAAAATGGGAGTTTACTGAGTAAAAAAAAGGGTCCATTTAACCGTGCCCTAATACTAAATCCAAATGTCCAATTTAGGCACAATAACTTTTGTTCGAAACTTTCTATACGGGATTGGAGCCTTTTTCAAAATTTCCACCTATTGATTTTTTATGTACTTCAACTCAAATGTCCAGCTTTCGACCATAATTTCTCATTAATTCGGAAATGGCTTTATAAATTCAAATATACCATGACCATTAGTCACATAATATAATTCATTTGACAATTCACTTTTAGAAAAAGAACATATATCAATACTCACTTGAATATTTGGTCAAAGTTCACCTTCTTCACCATTTGACCATTTCATACTACCTCCATTCCCCACATGAATAGAAATTACCACGTATATGCAAATGTAATGTAGACACGAAACAATTCGAGTAGCAAGTCGAAAGCTTACTGTATTAGGGGAGAGTTTTCAACTTTAAAGCTGTACATGGCTAGTCAATGAATGTGATATCTTGAACTGTTTAGCCATTGGTGCAAGGGGAGCGGTAAGGGGGGTTGGCCTTGGCTGGAGACCACACCAACCCCAAGGCACCCTATTTTTTTTTTTTTTTTTTTTCTAAAAAGTGAATCAAAGTTTAAGTAAGAAAATTATGTGATAAATATATGCATCCAATAATTTCAACCACATATTCCATTTTCTGCCTATTATTTATTATTGGATTCACATTCACTTTTTATGGCTTCTATCATTATCTAATTATATATAAAATCAAAAGAGCTATATATAAAATCAAAAGAGTAGGCAAAGTGCCTAGGTGGCTATGCCACGTTTGACTCTATTGTGTTTTAATGATTAATTGCTTTAATTATTTAATTTATTCTAGTTTCCTTATTTAGTATTATTTTCCTTATTTTACTTTTTTATACGTATTATATTTTATTTATATGTATTTTAATTCTAATTTTTAAATTGATTTATATAATTTATATAATTCTTTTATATTTAGTGTTGCATGCATTAATAAAAATGTGATAAGATTTTCTGTTTTAGAAATAAAAAACCTTTTTATAAATTTAAAAAATTAGATTAAAAAAACCTTGTTTTTTATTTTTACCATTTTAAAATGGTAACTTCAGATACTTTTCATGAGTAATGTGTATTAAGTGGTTCAAATAGTGGATAATTTTTTTAAAGATCAAATTGTGAATAGTTAAATAATTAAATTTATAATGACTAATCAATTAACTAATTAGAAAAGAAATAGAAAACGATAAATTTCATGTCTCATCATTTTGCAAGTCACTTAAAAAAATAATTATTAAAATTATCATTTAATCATCTCTTCATTTTTCTCAAAAAATTTAAAAGTATAAAAAAATATTTTTTATTTTATTTTTATATTTAGCATTGCATGCATTAGTGATTTTTTTTTTTTAATTTTTTCTCAATTATTCTGCACAAATTTTTGTTACCGAAAAATCAATATACAGAGTGTCACCTATAAATACTTTGTATAGATATCTTATCATTTCATACAGTATACAATCCACATCGCATAAATTCTCCAAAACTTAATATTCAAAATCCCGTGGTAAAAAATGTCATCATGGCTTAGTTACTTGAATAACATTGATGATAAAAATTTGGCGAAATTTTTAATAGGACCATTTTTTTTGGTTCAAAAAGTATTTTTTAAATTTTGATCACAAATATTTTGTTATTACCTAAAATCATCAATTAAGACAACTAATATAACATTCGTTCTTACAAGATAATGGTTTTGATCAAAATTTGTAAACCGTTATTACAATTTATAATAGTATATCTGCTTTGTTATTTTTTGTTTTGTATTAATAGTATTTTATATAAATAAATTATTTTAAAACGTCACGTGCGTCGCACGGGGGAAATACTAGTTCAAATGAAAAGTAATTCTTTAGACAAATAAATAATAACTTCAACAATACTTTCCTTTTTAATCACGACATTAAATTACTTTAATAAACAACATTAAGAAATACAGAGTAAAAAATTACTTGTTTACACTAACATTAAACCACAACTGAAGAAAATTTACTTTTATAATGTTTGTCTATAATGTAAGTCAAACACCTAAAAAATAAATTTTATGTTGAAGAGAAGTTTTCTTAAACAAGCTGTAAACTCGAATACAGTTTGTTTAGGGTGAAAATTAAGACACTACGCAAAGATATTCCACCACCAAATTTGTGAGGATATAAAGAATTTTAATCAAAATTCAGAAACAACTTTTAAGTAAAAATCATTTAAGTCATTGATATCATCATAGTATAACATCTTATAGTCCTCCCCATGAGTGAATTCTAGCCCCGCCCGTGTTAGTGTGAATGAACATAACAATACCCACGCAATAACTTTCTTAAGAATTATCAGGTTCTCATAATTGTGTTCATTTTGGCCCCAAAAAATTCGTAAGTGCTTTAGAGGATATACTAGGCAATTTGAGTTGACTGCCAACATACCTAAGCATTGCCATTCCATATAGACGTCAATAATCAGCAGCCGGCAGATCAAAGAGTTTAGAGTTCACGAATAGTCAACACTAAACAATATCACATTTAGGTAATTTACTAAATAGTCAAGGTTCGATTAATTCTTTATGTTTTGCTATTAATTAATTAAATAATTAATCAACCATTTTACAGTCATGTCCAATGTGCCCAATATTCACCGCTTGTATAGACGTCAGTACTCCCGATCAAATATGTTGGCATGATTAAGACAAACTGCAGGGAAGCGGTTCCTTGTGGTGAGGGTTTATTTGGGACCAGTTGAAACATACTGAAGAACCGAGCGACCTTGGGTGCGAAAGCCTGGCAGTGACCAAGATAGGCTGCGGGAGACGTGGAAATAGGCAAGCAATTGAACATAACCTAACCAAAGTTTCCATTTATAGTCCATATAAATGCATCTGGTTTTTCTTGCTGCAAAGCTAAGGTTTTATTCTAGCATACAAGTACAAACATGTAAGGTGTTAACAAGAAACCTGAACCAAAGTTTCACAAGGAAGTAGCAAAAGTTGATTTTTAAGTCCCAAAATATAAAGCATGTTCTACAGGGCAACAGGCAAAACAAAAGCCCAACATGTTAACCTGTGCGTACTTATAGTAGTAATTTCGACCGAATATGAATCAGCCTTCTATGTAGTGATGACAGCGGGACACACTCAGCCATCATCACTGCTGAGCACATTGCACCCTCTGGGCCCCACCTGGCATGTCATCATCCTCCTCATCATATGCCTCTTGGCGCGGGGCTTGCTTCCTTCGCATCTCCTCCTCCATGTTAACATCTTGCAGAGTCGTCTCCTCGCACTCCTCCAGCTCCATGTCTGACAGTTGCAGAGTCGGCTTTGGAGGTAGGACCGCCTCCAAGCCTTTCACTTGCTCCGGAGTGAGAGATTCAGGAAAGTCAACAGTAAAATGAATGTAGAGTTTACCCTTCATGAATGGCCTCCCATGCATTGGCATCCCTTCATCACTAATGGCCTTGGTTGAATCTGCAAGATTTAACATTCAAGCACAACAAATCCTCCAGTAAAAATGAAACACAAGGGCAAAGTTTTAGAAATTACCGACCAGGTTTGACGACTTCGCCAGGTTGTGATTTGATAAGGAGCTGTCGACCATCCAAGTGAGACAGTACGAACTTGAAGCCACACAAAGCTTCGGTAAGACAGAGTGAGTGCTCCACAAAAAGATCATCACCCTTCCTCTTGAACTTAGGATGTTCCCTCTGTTGGAGAACCACGACTACATCTCCAGTTATAGTGTCAGGCTGAAACGAAACACAAACCAAATTAAGTATCTCATATTGTTCATATATTACAATCTGGAAAATTTCAAAGAGTGATACAATTTGTCATCACCAGATATCCATCATCAGTGACATCAGTACTTAATCTATCATCTTAAATGTTATCTCAAATGTAGGATTTAAGACAGTAATCAAGTAATGTCACATTGCAATGATGCACCACTTATGAATAGCATAATGATTTAAAACATACTAGAAATGATACATGAAGTCAAGCCATCATACCGCTTCATCAGCTTCTCCATGGAATGTAATCCGCTGTCCGTTCTGCATACCCTTCTCCACATGGACTTCTAGAACTTTCTTCTCCAACACAACCTTTTCCCCTTTGCATTTAGAGCAGCGATCTCTATCACTAATCATCTCTCCCGTGCCCTTGCATTCATGGCAAGGATGCTGCATCTGCTGCAGCATACCTGGGCCAAGTTGCCTAATTGTTACCTTCATACCAGATCCCTCACATGCAGAGCAAGTCATTGAGGCTCCAGATTTTGATCCTTTGCTGTTGGTGAAAAATCACCAAAAGAGGCACGTCAGCCCGAAATTTGGGCAAAACAGGTACTACATAAAACAGTAGAGCGAAAAATGAAACTCACCCATTACACTTTGAGCAAAGTATATTGCGGGAAATTGGGATCTTTTTCGTGGTTCCAAGGTATAGGTCCTCGAGAGAGACCTTCAACGGATGAGCTACATCCTCCCCTCTCCTCTGCCTTTGCCTGCGCCCCCTACTGCTGCCACCACCTGGTGACATGCACAAAGATTAAAATCGAACCATGCGTCGTTGGTAGAGTTGATTGTATGAGTTTTGTTTCTGTGTCCACATGTGGGCATGTTAAAATACCCACACTCTGATGTGGCACTTTGCAAATGGTCCACATCAACGTGTAGGCCACACTTTGGACAGCTTCCAAACTGCCACATCATCGTGGACATTTTAACATGCCCATACGTGGGCATTGGAACAAGAGTGGTGGATTGTATAACATAGGACAGTATTTAGGAGTTACTTGAACAAAAAGAAGTTAAAATCAACTTCATTACCATGTACTAACAAGCCAAATAAGTATAAAGGAAAAAAATTTCTTGACACTTTATAAAGCTTAAACAACGCACCTCCAAACGGGCTTCCACCGAAGAAGGACTGGAAGATGTCAAAGGGATCGTGCATGTCACCACCACCACCACCACCCATTCCTTCCTTGAGTGCATCTTCACCATATTGATCATAGATCTCACGTTTTTCAGGGTCACTCAGCACCTCATAAGCATGTGCAAGCTCCTTAAACTGCAAATAAGCAACATCATTAGATAAAAGTATCCATGCTTCGTAATGAGTAGATTCAGAGTTCGAATTTTCTCAGTGAAAGTTGCAGACGAGAAGTCACTCATTTTGACAGCAAGCAAAAAGGTACCCCCCAAAATAGTAAGTTCTGTTTTTCTGACTCAAAAGTAAGAAAAATTTACAGGGTGCAAAGTACAAACAGGGTAAAAAAAAGAAAAACTTATAATTTTACTTCATTTCCAGCTTAACCAAAAACATGCTTGATTTAGGTTTTTTCTTTCTTTACGGAACTTCTTCAATTAATTTCACAACTCAGAGAACCAACACTTTCAATGCAAACAAATCAAATCTTCAATCACCATAATCAATTCTTCCAGATCCCTATTCCATCCACAACATAAACATGCAAACTAAAATTATTCAATTTTCCACCATAAAAACAAGACTAAAGCACACAAACACCAAGAAATTCAACAATTCACCAACAAAATTACTTAATAACAAAATTAAACTTTTCAAAAAAGAAAAACCCTTAGAAACGATACCTTTTCTGGGTCACCCCCCTTATCAGGATGATTCTTAATTGCAGCTTTCTTGTAAGCTTTCTTTAAATCATCTTGCGACGCAGTGCTGGGTACCCCAAGAATTTCATAGTATTTAGTATTATTACTTCTTCTCGGAGCCCTCCCAAACATATTGAATTGAATTGGTTGGATTCCGCAAAAACAGATGAAAATGTGTAAAATTAACGGATCGATCAAGAACTATGTTAGCTATATGGGTTTGGTAAAACTTCACACGAGAGAACGGAACTCGATGGGTAGAACTCGTGAAGAGACCCCAAAAACGAAGGGGTGGCTGCAGGCCAAATATAGAAGTGTTTTAACGGCTGAGATTGAGTCTGGGAGATTAAAAGATCAATGCCGTCAGATGTTAGGGGAAGGGAATGAGTTCGTTTCTTTCTCTTGACTCTTGAGGGAATGTGGACCCTTGATTAGAGATGGACGGTTGAGATCTAAAGCTAGTCCTCAGATGTTTATAAAATCACACGGATAGACCCTATGGTTATACATGGGAATTACATTTGAGTCCCAGATGATTCCTGAAATTACAAAACCCCACTGATTTGAGGTTTTACTTTCATTAACATCCTCTAGTGCATATTCTTTGACTCTCAAATAATTTTCATTAATCAATGATTGTTTTAGGGCTAAATTAACATCTTCCAATTGCAACCCTCGCCCTACTCAAGGCTGACCAACGTAGGATGTTGACATTCTCGGTGGCATTATTTTTCTCGTAACTATCTTTTTACTTTAAGTCACGATTAAATTTAGAGAAACATTAACAAATAAGTTACTACTACTATTATTATTATTGTTGTTTTTGTTCTCATTGAACTATGTAGAGCGTTAATTAAATTTTATTTTTATTTTTGAAAGTGACTGTTAATCCAACAAGACGTCCTTAATTAATAATCACTTTAAAGTAAGAATTTATTTTTGAATGTGTTAAGATACTCGCTTTGTAAAAGTTGTGTTTGAAATGGCTCAAAAAATGAAAATAGAACTTGCAAGCATTATGAGATAGAACAAAATGTAAAAAATATCCATGAAAATGCATAGCCACACAGGTTGAGAACTTTTACTAAGCATTAGAATACCTGGTTAGTCATTACTCTCCAACAAAGAGAATCGATAAAAATGAATAAGCATGTATTCGTTTACTTTTTTATGTTTAATTAAAATTCTATTGTTACTGATTAAGATTTAATTTTGGTTTCAATTACATAAGTATTCAACAAAATAATTAACTATTTCAAACTAAAAATTAGCCAATTTTGAAGAAAAAAATTTCAATCACCGTATTGTATGAAAAATTAACTTATCTATACTTAAACAAAATTCTACCTTTTATAGTTTGTATCTCCAATGATCACAAAAGTATCAAACTATCCATCTATTTCTATAAATCTACGCGGACAAACCTTTAATATCCATGGCTTTTCTAAGAAAAAGACATCTAAACACAAGTTAAATTTTATTTATTAATTAAAATCAATATCATTTGTACATGTTATACCTAATTTCTCCAAAACATAATTTGAATTAAACCAAAAAGAAAAAGTAAGATCATCAAAAGCAAGCCCCTTAACCATAAAAGTACTAAAGAGAGGTAACTTATCATCATCTTTGTTCCTTGATAAGTTGCTATAAGTTGATGATTGACAACTATGTTAGATTCTACTTCCTTTTGCTTTTCTCAATATCTTAAATTAAATTTGCAACTAAAAATGAAACTTGTTTTTCTTCTTATGCTACTAATTTCTTCTGTGTCTGCAAAAGTACTTGTACAAGTGATGAACCAACTCGAAAACCGACGGTGCATGAATGTACATTGTCAATCAAAGAATGACGACCTCGGGATTCTCTTGCTGGAAGATGGTGGCAACATCACTTGGAGTTTCGACGTGAATCTTTGGGGCACAACGTTGTTTTATTGTGATCTACAATGGAATGACTTCAAATGGCATCATTTTGATGCCTATGATGCAAGAAGAGATTATAAGAGATGCCAATCCGTGTGTAGATGGATCATTGATAACGAAGGCTCATTGTATGGTTACGACGAACAACATAACACATGGAAAAAGTTTCCCATGTCAATTGAATCAACAAATTCAGTTGTGATCTGTCCATAGAATTTGAATGAATTAGATATCATTGGACAATATTAAGAAATAAAATAGCAAAAGAGAATAATTTATTATTTATAATGATTTAGAGTTAAATGCTTCAAATACCATTGATAATTTAGGGTCTTGTTTTCATCACTACGTTTAAAATGTTTATCAATCATTATTCAACTATACTAAATTGTTCTCCATCCAATTCTATGTTGGCCACTGGCTCTAAAAACTAATGAAATTAGTTAGCACATGGTTAACAGATTCTCCACATGACACAATTTTCTGTCGAATTTGTCCAAACAAGCACCTTCCAATTCTTGCAAGCTCTGTTATATTATCCGAATTACACTTACTAAGAAAGAAATTACAATAGTCACATAATTATTGTAATTACAGAGAATTGATCCCCTCCTTATATGGGGAAGCTCCCCACGTCACGTGTCTCCCCTGATTAGAAGGGGGCCTCAAATCAGGATCCCACTTGAGGCTCCCTTCCAATCAGAGGGGGACACGTGGCGTGAGGAGTTTTCTCACATGGGAAGGGGATTACTTGTGTGCAATTACAACATACAACACACAACACAAAATATCATCAATACACTAGCCTCTAGTGTTGGCAATTGATTGGGTTGGGATCGGATCGGCCTAATCCAAATCCAAATTCCTCGGAGCAGATTCGGATCAAGAAAAAAATCAAAATACGATTCATATTGATATAGGTTTTTATTAAAAAAATCCTCGGATTAGATTCGGATCGGGTATCCATTGGATTTGGATCGGATCGGATTTTTCTACCATCACTACTAGCTTCCTTGGAAAGTGCATGTTTGTACAGATTTCACAGAAAATTGCCCCACATGGATGTTCTAATCTTCAATGGGATGTGGATTGGGGAAATGATGTGGGTGGGAGAAATAGAGAGAAAATAACTATTTTAATAGAAAATAAATGAAAGATTGTGTATGGAAAAAAAGAGGGAGAAATGAAAAGTAGAATAGGGGTAGAAAGAAATTTAAAAATAATAATAAAATAAAGTGAAAGATGTGAAGTTGGATGTTGATTTTACACATTGCATGTGAAACCATATAGGAAAAGTGGGAAAAAAGTGAAAAAAAAAATATAAATTAACAAATAGAAAATGATGGAACCCTTTTTTTTATGTGTATCTCTCTCTTCATTTTCAAAGGCCACGTCAGCACCAATCTATGTGAAGCATTAGAGATGCTCTTAGCTACGTAGACCTTTAGTTTTTAGAATTGGTGGAGATTGGGATGAAAACAAGATAATGTGAAGTCCAGTGGTATTTAAAATATTTAACTCGATGATCTAATGGTACATGCTCAAAATATATTGAACTGATGAATTTCGCATTAGACATTGGTTTTACATAAGAAAAAAAAAGCTGTTACACAATAAATACCTTCAAAATCTTGAATTCTTTTTAGCTCTAGATCTAGAATTTGTGGTGTAGTGAGATACAAGGACCACAAGAAGCTATGCTGTATTAGATACAAATACTAAAAAGCATGTCAAATTAACGATTGTAGGCAACAAGAAGCAGTGGAGAATGAGTACAAACACCGGAAAATGAAGACTAATTGACAGAACTATGAAGAAATTTACTAAAAATTAAGACACAAAGGTGGAAAAACACTTTTTCCAAGTATACCAAGCAATTGAAATCCCAATTTATGAGAGGATTTGCACATCCGATAGTTCCCAAGAGCTTGGGAAATTCTTGAAGCAACTTATTTTGGGCAAGATCAAGTGAAGAAGGTTCCTTTGCAATCTTTAATGGCTGAATTTGAGAAGTTGGAGTTGACACATAATGAAAAATTTCAGAATACTTCACAAAGTAAATTCCATAGTGCATCAAACGGAGAAATCATGGAGACCTAAAGGGTTGTCAAGAAAAATTTGAAAGGTTTACCAAATAAATTTGATCATGTTGTAGTAGCTTAGAAACTTTATTGTTTCACATGGATATATCAACAACCCACGTTGAGTGCTTGAATAGTGGAGTAAGTAGGTGTAAAAGTAGGAAAAGTTTAGTGCTATAGAGAGAGGGAAAAGTTTAGCACTGTAACGACCGCAATAGAAAATTTTCAAATGTTCAACGCTTTACGACGTCGTTACGACTTCTCGCTTAAAATGAGAATTTCAATTAATAAATAGCTTAGCAGAACAAAAATAAATAAATAAATTTAATAATTTAATCGGGTCGAATTTTGCCAAAAGCCACAAAACTTAGTCTTTGGGCTTCGAGCCCAAATGCCAATTCGAAAATCTATTTCTAATATCGATTGGGCCGATATCTTACAACCTATTAGTCAAGCCCATCTTGAATAGGTTGGGCCTTTAACCCTACACAACTCACACTTTAAAAACACTCGACTGCTCAATTTCTCCATTCTTACGTTCCAACAGAAATCCTACTGTTCAAGTTCTTGGGCGTCAAAGAATTTCCTGCTATGCAGATTTTCAAATTTCAGCAGGTAACTAGTTTCTTTCTGTTTACCCAATTGTTAATTGTTGGCCTCCCATTTATCTCTGCTGCAAAACCACAATATACACACGCACGTACTAGATTACACCGTTGATTCATGAAATTCATTCAAACAGTCCAAACTTCGAACCAAACACCCTGCTCCAGTTTGTTTCCCTATTCTTGTATCAATCATGAATCCATTACATGGAAAAACAAAACACAACCAAGCTTCTCAATCCAATCAATCAAACATAAGTTCTTACAATCGAAAATTTGAAAAGAAAAAAGAGGAGAAACAAAGGCAGAGAACGCGGATGAACAGTGCACGGCCATGGCTCTTCACCCTCAACTCGAATTTTCTCAAGTAATTCACCCTCAAAACAATGGTTGAGCGATTGATAACCCAAAACCCGAGCTCAATTGATGTTACTCTGGCCGGGAAACCTTCGATTTCGCCGGATTTTGAGACCAAAAACTCGATCATGGCTGCGGCTCCTTTCCTCTCCTTCCGCCGCGCGCCCACGCGAGGCCACTGCGCGAGGCCGCCGTCGCCGGCGATGGTTCGTCCGGCAGCTGATGGTGGTGGCCCTACCGCTCGTCCCTTCAGTCGACTCGGCCGACCAGCAGCCCTTCCCTAGACTCCATCGGGTTCCAGCTGAGCTTGTGAGGAGGGAGTAAGGCTTTTGACCCTCAAATTTCGCAAATTGCAGCTTTAATCCCTTAACTCCTAACTCCTTTTTCAAGTTAGTCCCTTAGTTTATTATCTATTTTCACATAGTTTAAAATGGTCCTCAAAATTTTGATTTTACTTCAATCCCCTTCAATCGAATTTATATAATTCACAACTGAAGTCCCCAAGTGCTTATTTAGCTTCAAAACAGTCCCTGAATCCCTGATTTCTTTCAATCAGGTCCAAATCAAGTTTTAAAAGTTCAATTTCAACCCTTATAGCTTCGATTGAGCTTCGAATTAACCCTGGTTGACTAATTACTTTATCTTCCACCTTCAAATCAATACTTCTCTTTAAGTTAAGCTCAAAGAAATTTTCAAAGTTATCTTGTAGGCCCTAAAACTTCTAAATAAATATTTAATGACCCGAATAAATTATTAAAGTGCAAATTTTAAGAATAAAATACTAAATTATGTTAATTGTTCTGTTAGGCGAGATCTACAAGGCACGTTAAGCGCTAGCTATCACATCAGCTCTAGCTCAAGGATTTCTACAAGTACTGCTATTTAAGGTGGGGATTACTTTGCAACGTGTTATTTTTAGTTGACCATGTTATATGTTCTACGTACCTTTATAATTGCGAAATGCATGCTAGTTGTATTTTTACGGATTGTCATGAGGGCAATCACCTTACGTGATGTCGTTGGGGGCATCCAAACTATGTGATGGACTCAAGTTTCCATCTTCTACGGGATGTCGTTGGGGGCATCCAATCTATGTGATGGACGCCAGTTTCCATCTTCTACGGGGTGCCGTTAGTTGTATCCACCTTTACTCCTCGCTATGCACACGATTGTAACTGCGTGTATGGCATGTGATATGGTTGGCTGATTTTATTGGCTATTTTCCCCATTGAGTATGACTTCGTTGTACTCACCCCATTATTTTAAAACTTTGTACAGATTGAGGAGTTCGGCGAAGTGGCGACAAGCTGGGCATCACCTTTTGCTAATAGTTTCAGTTATGTTAAATTTCAAATTTATCGTTGGTTAAATCCTTTAAATTCACCGCAAATTATTTTATTTAAAATTCCGCGTCTAGTTTAATAATTTTGCAGTGTTTCAATTTTTAGGAACTAAAGTCCAAGAAAACCATTATTGACTACTATTTCATTTAGTACATGATTCTTGAATATTATCATGACTATTATTGAAATGAAAATCTCACTTAAACTCAACTTGGTTTCTCTCGCAATTATTATTACTTATTTAAATTTTGGTCGTTAAATGTGGTCTTTAGATTTAAATAATTTTCCACACTCATTCGAGATTCTATTATTAAATTTTAGAAATTTGGATTTCGATGATTGTTATTGAAAGTAAGATATTCACTTATTCGCTTATCGTTTAACTTTTCAAAAAAATTATATTCCAAAAATTCTATATTTTTACTCAAAGCCACAGCAATTTAGTAGTGCTTCAATTTCCAAAAATTGGGGCGTTACAAGCACGATTGAGAGAGAGTTTTGAATACAGAAGTTTGAGAGAGAGAGAGAGAGAAAAAACTTCTATTTACACTAGAACGTCTTTCTTATATGGTTACAAATAAATCTATATATGTAGTACGCCTATTTATACCTTGCTGCCTTGTCTTGTCGGATTCTTTCTTCTAATTTTCACAATCACCTTAAAATTTCCACGTAATTGTGGACTCCGACAATTCGTTTGTAAAAGAGGTGCTCCACTTCTTTGAATGTTGAGACCTGCGGCTACCAATGCTTCCTTTGCTCAATACCGAATGCTTTAGTGACAATTGGAGGTCTTCATTGTGACTTGCTGAGGAATGATATAATGCCAGCGTTGGGATAAATTTTTTCTCCTAGAAATTTCTCCCAATGCTAGCCAAAATAATTGCCCCCTTGCGGGCTCGGCTTCATTCAGGGGGTCTGTGAGTGTGGTGTCAACGTTGGGATTCTCCCATGGCATTATAACATTGTCGTGTGACTTGCCTCGATTAGGATCATCCTTCTACGAGGGTGGGGTTCGCATATACCTAAATGTAAGATTGTAAACTTTCAACATATGATGGAGATCAACGAAATTTTTCCCTCTTTAACAAATTTCAACTATAATTTCATTGATATAATAATTTTCTCTATTTTTTAAAATTGCTTTTTTATTTCACGTCATTTTTTAGTAACATGTCCAAAGAAATATCTTTTTCGAAAATCTCTCACAAATACATAGTTAAAATTATGTATAACTTGAAATTTTAAAAGGTGAGGCCAAATACACCCACTTTCAAATGCTATCGGAAATGGCGGCAACCTGCTACCATAATTTCTTTTCTTTTTTTTTTTTTTTTAGGCTATTTGGCCTATGCAAGCCAAACACCACAACATCCAAAAGAAAAAAAGAGAGAGAGAAAGAAAAAGAAAAAGAAAAAGAAGGATAAATTTGGAATAATTTTATGAGTGGGTCTATTCAGTAAACGTGTTCGTGTGCCATTTTTTTGTCTAAAAATGATTAATTTTGAACTTTTTAGATAGACGATGGAGGAAACTATGAGATATATAAATAATAATGAGTAATGATATGCGATATGTGTTTAATATTAATATTTAACTTTAATTTTTAATAATAAATAATTTTTTGATTAAAAAATATATATATATGAACACACGCTAAAATTTGTGGGTGCATTTAGCTGCGGCCAATTTTAAAATTTCCTCAAATTGAAAGTAAGGACACCTGGCGCGGTGGAAACCGATTACAGTCTCACGGGAGCCCGTTCTCTAACCCGGGCCTGGTGTAAGCCTTATTCACCGGGGGGCTAAAATCGTGGAACAATCAATTCTAGTGTGAAGCACTTGACCTTTTTCTTCATCGCCATACTTGGAAGTTGGAAGCAAGGTAGTCTCATATTTATTAATTAATTAATTTATCTAATTTTTGAGTTTTCGTTTCTTGATGTTAATCAACCTTCCTATAGCAGCAATTTTTTGATTTTCGCAAAACTATTTCTCGCCGTCGGACAGATATTGTGAGATAACCACTAGACCCGTAAATTTGCTACGCTCCGGTCTGCGCCGCCAGTGCTGGAACGAGTCATATACATACATGAGCAGGATTTGAATTATTTTTATTAGTGCTATTCTTTACTTTTGAATTTGTTGAATTGAATCGCAGAGGAAAAAGAAAGCAAAACAAAGAGGCGTAAGTTAATAATAATGGGGAAAGGTGATAAAACTGGTGTCGGAAGGGCTTTAGTGAAGCACCACAATCAAATGGCTAAGGATATAAAAGAGAAGGGAAAATACTACAGGAGCCAGCACAAGAAGGTGCTGGAGTCTGTTACAGAGGTCAACGATATCGATGCTATTATCGAGAAAGCTGATGAAGCCCACCAACTCTTTTCCGACACCAATCCTCTTGCCAACCCCATCAATTTGTAAGCCTTGGGACATTTGCTGATTATGATTGTAGGATTGTTTTTATTTACAAATATTTACTTGGCGTCTGTTAATTTGTTTATTTATTTATTTATTTTTTAATACTTCATTTACCGGGGTATGCATTCGTGCTGTTATGGCCTATTTTTGTCATGGGTTTTGGTGAAGGGAAATAAAAGGGTAGTTTTGGTTCCATTAATAAGGCTTACCGAGGAAGAGTTTAATAAATGAATTCATGTGGTTCATGAATTTTTCTCATTAGCATTAACAAGTCAGTTCTCAGTTTGAATGGAGCAGGTGAAAAAAAAAAAAAAAAAGTAAGCCTTATTTCCTCCAAGGAGGGGTCTGGTATATGGAACCATATGAGAAATCATGTCGGATCGCAAGTATGAATTTTTCTACGCCACTTATAAACAAAGAAAATTCGCTTATAAATGTATAGCAGGGTATGTTTTTATAAATGTATCGGCAGAAAGGGTAAAACTTGATACTACATGTATGTTATGTGAAACGTGTGATAAAAAGTGATTTGGTCAAGGTGTTTAAAAACAAGAAACGTTAAACTCTTCCGAAACAATCTTTTACCCAACTCTTGATTCTTACAAGAACCTAATGGAGCAATGCTAAATGAACCAAAAGAACATTTAATAGTCTAACTAAACCTGTGAATAATGCAGGTCTCAGGGAAGTGACACAAAACAACAAAAAATATCACACTGTTCCATTTATAATTCATGAACTTCTTGAAGGAAAGTAGAAAGTGTAAATTGAGAAGATAAATGATGTCCACTACTTTGTTCTCCTAACACTAAATAAAAGCAAAACTTAGTTAATCGTAACATATTGGTCTCTATTGATATTTGTGTCCTTCTTTGTCACCCACCAACACCCCCCCAACCCCCACCCCCAACCCCACTCCCCAAATTGTGTTAGTAAAATGCAAATAGTCTCTTCTTGCACTGAAAAGTTTTTTCTGTTCGTATGGGATCAGGGACTCTGCTTCGAGCACTAGTCAAATGACTCCTGAGGAGAGGAGGGAGCAACAGAAGAAAGAGGAGGCATTGCATGCTAGTAGCCTCCGGGTTCCTCGCAGGCATATATTTTTTGTTCATTGGTAGTTACTTTAGCTGTTTGTTGTTGAATCCATGATTTAAAATTGTACTTATTTTCCAGGCCACCATGGGATGCTAAAATGTCTGTAGAAGAGCTTGATGCCAATGAAAGACTAGCTTTCTTATCTTGGCGCCGTAGCCTTGCTAGGTTTGTTCCACAACATAAACAATGTCTGCATTTATGGAATGAAACCATGACTGCATTTCGATACTGTGATAACTTGTGATGAATATAGTTATGCTGTTTCTCATTTTCTTTCATTGAATTAAGCGGTCAGTTTCATCTTTGTTCGCTTAGGGTGTATATAGGTTGAGAACTGGCGGTCGGGGGATTTGTACTATAAAATGGTGGATTAGCTACTTGAAGTTAGATAAATGGTAGTCCTGCATTTGATTTACTAACAGCTACTATATTTGGTGATTTCATGCTCTATCTAGTGATTTTGGTTTGTGGTCCATGCATCTAAGAAGCTAAATTTTCCTTTGTGATTCATTTATTTATCTTTTTTGGGTACAGTGTCGTGATCTTGTTCTCTCTCTCTCTCTCTCTCTCTCTCTCTGCATCATTCCAAGTTCGATGGTTTGAAAAACTCATCCACCTCTCAATTTTAGACACTTTATCATCGTGTCATGACGTTTGCAGACTCGAGGAGAATGAGAAGCTGGTCCTTACTCCATTTGAGAAGAACCTAGATATATGGAGACAGCTTTGGAGGGTGGTTGAACGCAGTGATCTGGTGAGATAATGATCTCTGTGTATATACTCCTGAAATTATTTCAACATACATTGTTAGTTGGATGACTTAACATAGTGTTGTTTCATAATTCCCTACCTCCTTCCCTTTTTTATTTTTCTTTTTTTTTTCCCCCGAATAAGCGGTTTCATAGTTTTTTGTTAATATTTAATTTATTTAGGGCATATTTAGTAAAAAATAATTTTTGGATGTGTGGTTGTGGTATACCTTTAGTTTGTTGTCGTCTACTATGTCATGCTGTTGTGTGCAGCGGTGGTTGTGGACTATTTAGCGCGTGTTAGGGTGTGTATTTTTATGTGTTTTGATGTGATATAGGAGAGAGAAAAAGTGGAATTGAATGGTGGAGATTTGTGTAGTACAAGTAGGTCCCACGAAATTGGTAGTATAAAAATGTGTAAAAACGGGTAGGAGAACAGGCGCTTAGATGCCTTAAAGATAGTTCAAATTCTTCTTGACATTTCAAGGCCCCAGAACCTTTTACCTGGACATACCAAGATTTGTTTCTTTTGGAACAGTGTCCCATAAGTTTTTTCTGGAGTTCTTTCGGTAAAAACTCTATTTCTCAGTGATCAAGATCTATTTCCTATGATTTTGTTCTGCACTTTGAACTTTAGGGCTTGTTCGGTAAGTGTTGTTTACAAGTATATAGAAATGTTTTTTGAAAAGTGAATAATACTGGGATCTTATGAAATATGGAGGTAAAAAGTGGTTTGACTAAACTGTTTAAAAAACGTTTACAATGACATTCCAAACAGGCCTTAGATCCATATAATATATCTCTAAGAGAAGCATAATCAACCATCTTACACTGCATTAAGACCTCCTTTACGAATAACCGTTCATGGGTTGCACCATGTAGTCTTGCCAATGGCATCCAGAAGGGAAGCTTACAAGTTCATCTTTAAAAGTTTGAACATCAGTCATCATTTTCAAATATCTATGTTTTGATAATCCTGCATGCAATCGGAACCGAATTTTTTCTTGGTCTGGGAATTCAGATCGTACTAATAGCTTTCTGGACGTGGCTATTGCTCGGAATCGGCATTAATGCTGATCCTCCTTTCCTGTGGTTATTCATGTGCCATTATATTCCATAATCTCCTCATTATGTAATTCTAATGTTGATATCTATCTTTCTCCCTCTAAACAGCTTGTAATGGTCGTTGATGCACGAAACCCGCTTTTTTATCGTTGCCCTGATCTTGAGGTAATGCTGCAGATGTTTTATTTGGCCTTTGTTGAATTGAATGCATAAATTTAATTTGGTCAAACATTAATGTAAAGAAATTGAATAGGATATAATTGGCAGGGAACATCCCCCAATTTGCCTTTAATTTAGGAGGAAGAGATCATATTGCATTATATAATATGACTGTCACTATGCATAGCATTCAGTTCGATTGAAAGAACTACAATTATGCACCAGAACTCGCTCTTGTTCATGCACAGTTTAGTGCTTGTTGATGAAACTATTCTGACAACCACTTTTGTTTATGCTTATCTTCAATGGCAAACACTATAAAACTAGAAAACAGAAATGTTACTTTTCACGTTTTCCTATATTTTTCTTAGCTCTATCCATGCGTTCTCTTTAAAAATTGATTTTCGTCCCAGAAACACTTCGTTAAGTGCGTGCCTGTTTGATATTAAAATCTGTAACAACTCATTTTGAGCCACACATGTACCTACCCCCACACCACCCACCCAAAAGAAGAAAATAATAAATAAAAAATAAATAAAAAGAAAAGAAAAAGGAAGAAGAAAGACAGAAAGAAAAACCATTTTCCCTCCAGAAATTTTCTGAACAAACATTTAGAAGGGCTTCAAAATGAGTCCATCATTCTGTAAATATAGCCTTTAAATGCTGAGTTTCATATTATTACTTTTTTGCATTGCCTTTATCAAAATCCAGGTGTATGCGAAGGAAATCGATGAACACAGGAGGACATTGCTTCTTGTCAACAAGGCAGATCTTCTACCGTCTTCCATTAGGTAAATATCAAAATGAGAGCTTTTCTACATTCCCTTCAGCATATCTTATTTTTTAAACGTTGTTACTTGGTGTTGACAGAGACAAATGGGCAAACTATTTCCGCAAACACGGGATTCTCTTTCTTTTCTGGTCGGCCAAGGCTGCTTCTGCAGCGTTGGAGGGGAAACCCCCCAATTACTCCAATGGGATGCAAAGTAACTCCCACGAGTCAGTTGATGCTGATACAAAAATATACGGCAGGGATGATCTTCTAGCCCGCCTGCAATCTGAAGCGGAGGAGATAGTTTCAAAGAGGGATGGATCAAGATCCAATGTGGTAGTTGGATTTGTTGGATACCCCAATGTGGGGAAGAGTTCAACAATTAATGCTTTGGTAGGGGAGAAACGCACAGGAGTTACCTCAACTCCTGGGAAGACAAAGCATTTTCAGACATTAATAATATCTGAAAAACTTACTCTCTGTGATTGCCCTGGGTTAGTGTTTCCATCCTTCACGAGCTCAAGATATGAAATGATCGCCTCTGGTGTTTTGCCGATTGATCGGATGACCGAGCACAGGGAAGCAATACAGGTAGTGGCAGATCGAGTGCCTAGGTCAGTTATTGAGAATGTTTACAATATCACTTTGCCAAAACCAAAGCCTTATGAGCCACAGTCCAGGCCTCCCTGGGCTGCTGAAGTTTTGAGGTCATATTGTGCTTCTCGTGGATACGTTGCTGCAAGTGGACTGCCAGATGAGACTCGGGCTGCACGCCAAATTTTGAAGGATTACATTGATGGGAAGCTTCCTCACTTCGAAATGCCCCCAGATACGTCTGATGATGATCATACCATAAAAGATGTTGCAGGACCCAATTCATCCGAGGTGCTCGACTCAGATTCATCTGATGATGAAGTATCTCCAACTGATGAACATGAAAGTGCACCTAGTCTAGATCACGTGTTGGATGATTTGAATTCATTTGACATGGATAATGGGTTAGCATCACGCAAGGCACCAGTTCAGAAGAAATCATTGGGTGCACCACATAAGCAACACAAGAAGCCTCAGAGAAAGAAAGATCGGTCGTGGAGGGTAGGCGGTGTCGAAGGTGATGGAATGCCAGTTGTTAGGGTCTTCCAGAAGCCGGCAAATACAGGACCTTCGAAGGTATAGTAGGCTTCTATTACGTTAACTGATGTTCACAGTTCATTCCCTCAGATGGATCTGATTTGGTGCATTTTGCTTCCTCCTGCTGGTGCCTTGCAGGTTTTGTCCATGTATCTATATGTACTAGATTGGTGTACTTAGAGATTGAATAATGATTTGTTGAATATGTACCTTATGCAGCAGATGGTTAATACTATATTCTCCAGAATCGACTTGTCTACCAGCTGTGATTGGTCAAGGCAATTGCGACTCTGGAAATTCTTCCTTTTATTTTTTTAGGTACCTCCAACGATATTTCCTTTTTTATGGACTATATTATAAAACGCTTTTTAGGATCAAAGAGCTAATGTAGTAGTTAAAGACTCAACCCGTTACTGGGAAGGCCTTGGGTTCGAATTTCCCCATCCCCACCGCACCTCAAAAAAAAACTGGTTTATAAGACATGAAGCACTTGTTTCAAGCTCATTTTTATGTAAAATCATCATCTCAAAAATTGATTTTCAACCGCCTTAATAGAATTATTATTATTTCGTTTATGTTTTTCAAGCGCTCTTTCTACTTTAAAAAAAATAAAAATAAATGAATAGATTAATAAATCTCAACTTCTTTTCTCTGGGAAAAGTTACACAAAATGAGTGTGCTACCTTTCTTTTTTTTTTTTTTTTCATATGAAAAATCTATTGATTTCAACTCTACTAGAGAAGTGCATGAGAGAGGCTACAAGAAAACATAGGTGTCTTGTGCCAAGTTGAATCGCACGCATTTGAAATGGAGGAACGAGTTAACTTATGAGCTGGGACATTAAGTTCCCGTTTTACAAAATGCACTTCAAAACCCCTGGCTTGATGTAGCAATATCTTACAATCTTGAATTCTAGTGGTTAGTTGGGCATGGGTTGGGTTGGGTTTGGGGTCACCCAAACCCAATCCAACTAAGTCGATTTGATGAAAAGTGAATCCAATCCAACTCATTCAAAGATTAAAACCAATCTAATCTAATCCAACTAAAGTCGGTTTTGGGTTGGGTTGGGTTGGTCGGTTTGAAATTCGGCCTAATAACAATTTAATATAATTTTTAGTATTTAAATTGATGTAAAATCGGTTATTAACTTAATCCAATTCTAGATCGTATATTGACGATTTTGTAAAATCATATACTATGAGTACCTTTTTGAATTTATTTACTCATTTTCTCATAATTTATTAATTTTTCTATTTTTATTATTTAAATTAATAATTAATTGGCGGATTAGGTTGGGTTGGGTTTAATTCGGTTGTAATGTAAAACTTAAATCCAATCCAACCCAATTAAAAATCAAAACTTGAAACCCAACCCAACCCAACCCAACCTAAAGTAGTGAAAAACTTAATCCAACCCTAGTGGGTTGGGTGCATTGAACAATTTGGGTTGGTTTTTGCCCGACTCTAGTTAAGAGCTCAGCCTCTTATAAGGAAAAGGGTCTCAGGTTCGAGTCTCATCCCCGTTCCTATATTCCCCAATCAAAAAGAAGGGAAACAAAAAAGAAACCAAAATAAAAATTATCGTCTCTCTTTGTTGTTATAGCATCGACGACTTGCTTTGCATCCATTTCGATGATGACTCTATGAAAATTCCTCGAATGCATCCGAATAATTGCCTCCCTAAGCCCAATAGCTTTCGCATCCTTAGTCTCAAAGATACCTTGTATAGTATTCGAGTACTAGCAAATGAATTCACCCTTCTCATCCCTAAGTAGCATTTCCAAGCTAATCAATCAAATGGCAGTCAATATTACATTAATTTAACAATCCCCGGTGGTGTCGTGCATTATTTCGGCGGCCTTAGCAATCTGGTATCCTGATGTTCTTCTTTTCTTCTCGCCACTAGCCATTCATAAAGGAAAACTAAGGGAAGCAAAAACTGTTCATTGGAAAGAGAGACTATTTCTCATTCCCCTTGATTCCAAATGCTCCATGCGTCATCTCTCATTTGTAAAGATGAGAAGATCCAATTCTTGAAACTATGAACATTATGCTATAGAGCATGTATATGGGAGTTTCTCCAACGCGTTTTTGCAAATTGACAATCAACATAATGTGCTTGACACTGTCCTCTATACAACCACAAAAACACACCCACCATCCACTTGCAGTCCACGATAATTCAGATTATCCTCTATTGACAAACACTCACAACAAGCTCGTTCGCCAAAACAATTTAGCAACATCTCTAAGGGCTTGTTCTTTCCAATATTTTCTTACACGCACGTATTTCCACACTCATTTTCAACCACACACACATTCTCCAATACAATATACACCACACATTTTATACGGAAAGTCGTGCCCAGTAACTTAATAACCAAAAGAACATACCCTTAGGCTTTCAAAAATATGGCTTTCCCTATCCTTGTTGGTAAATAGTGTCTTTGAAGTGAAGCGAAGGCAAAGGCATAGACCCGCGAACTATGTTTCATTCATTTAAGTTACAAAAGACACTTATCGAGTCTCTATTTATAGAGTGGTAGAGTGATATTCCTTTTCAATCACTCGCTGAATTGATTTGTCAATATTTTTATATTTTCTAAAAATAGTTTATTAGCACAATCAGGACCCAATGTTTTAATTTGGTGCATATTAAGGACCTATCATTTTTTTCTTCACATTTTAGTCCTCAACCTAGAGATAAGAATTTTTTAGATAAAAAAGACAATAATACTCTTTTATTTATATTATTTATATCAAATTAAATAAAAATATTTACAATCAAGTCCATAACTTTTCAATAAATACAAAATAGTCATCATTTTCAACACATTCTCTACCACCACCACCACTGCCCCGATGCCACCCCCACCACCACTCTGGCAACGCACGCCCAAACACAAATCTAGTGGTCGAAAACCACTAGCAACCACCAGTCGAACCACTAGCAGGTTGTTGGTAGTTTGAAAACCACAAGATCTGGTAGTTTTCAAACGAGTAGCAGGTTGGCGGTTGTTCGAAAACTACCAGCTGATCTGGTGGTCAAAAACCACCAGGTCCGTGTTTGGGGGTCACCAAGGTGGTGGTGGCGGTAGAGGAGAATGTGTTGAAGATGAGGACTAGTATGTATTTATTGAAATGTTATGGACTTGATTATAGATATTTTTATTTAATTTATTGTAAATAAAAGGGTATTGTTGTCCCTTTTTAGCTAAAAAGTCATTATCTTATAAAAAAATATGTTAGGTTAAGGACCAAAATGTCAAAAAAAATGATAGGTCCTTAGTGAGCACCGAGTTAAAAAGTTAGGTTTTGATTGTGTCAATAAGCCTTTCTAAAACCTTTTTTTGTATCTTAACCACATTTCTCGAATAAAAAAATGATGCTTGTATAACTCTAATTGACTAATAATATAATACTAGTAACATATATCTCACAAAATTTTATTACATCACTCAATTATTAAAAAATAAAACTAGCTTCACTCTTGGAAGATCTATCCTTGACAATGTGTTGCTTGCTCAAGAACTTTCTATTCAGATATCTTGTGAAGTGAGAGGTGGAAATGTTATTTTGAAGCTTGACATGATGAAAGCTTATGATAGAGTTAGCTGAGATGCCTTGTTTGCTGTCCTTCAGCAAATTGGTTTTGACTATGTTTGGGTGTCTAAGATGAACTAAGGGTGTGTTTGATTACAAAGCCGGAAAATGGTTAGAATGAAAACATTTTTCGGGTAAATAAATTCCGGGAAAAGGTTTTCCAGGGAAATGGTAGTTGTATATGTTTGATTGAGTTAATTTGAAAGTTGGAAAATGATGTTATTTTCCTTATTTTTGAGTTTTTTTAATGAAATTTGATCATTTTCCTTATCTTTATGGTTAAATTAAATTTTTCATTAAAAAAAAAAGAAAAAAAGTATCAAATTTTTCCCGGAAAACAAAAACTACCTCCCCCAAAGAAAAAAAAAAGGAAAAGTGCGGATTTCGAGAAAAGTTGGAAAACGTTTTCCGGGAAAAAAATGACAATCAAACAACCAAGAAAGGAAAAAAAAAAGCTGGAAAACCGATTTTCCCGAAAAAAAAACGTGTATCAAACACACCCTAATTGATATCTAACTATTAGTACTCTATTTTAATTAATGGAAGTCTTCATGGTTTCTTTCATTCAACAAGAGGCCTTCATCAAGGAGGTCTCATATCTCCCCTTCTTTTTATTATTGTGGCCGAGGTGCCTTCAAGAGGTTTAAACCATCTCTTCAATCTCAATCCAGAACTTTATTATCAATTCGGAGGTAGGATTTCTATACCTCATCTTAACTTTGCTGATGACTGTATAATCTTTATTAATGGATGCAAAAATTCCCTTCGAAAAGTCATAAGCTCTCTCTCAATACTCTTATGCTACTGGTCAGAAGATTAATGAAGCTAAAAGCTCTTTCACTACTGCTCTATCACAACATCAGAGTATCATTCCTCAAAGTACCGGCTTCTCCTACCAATCTTTCCCCCATTTATACTCGCAGATCCCATTGCATAAAGGTCACAAGAAATTTTTTCTCTTTGATGCCTTTTGTAGCAAAATTAAAGATAGAATGCTTGGGTGGGAACACAAAGTTATTTTTTATGGCTGGAAGATCTACTTTGATAAAGCACATCTTGGCCTCAATGCCTTTACATTTATTCCAGGTGCTTGATCCTCCTAAAACTCTTATTACGAGACTATCTCAATTGTTCAATGCATATTTATGGTGTTATGAGCAATCTCAAAGACACATTCATTGGCCGAAATGGGAAAATCTCTGCTATCCCTATGTTGGAGGAGGTATTGACTATGTTAATTTGCGTGATAAAAGTATCCCCTTTGATTGTAAGCTATGGTGGAACTTTAGGAAAGGTCATTTATTATGGCTAATTTATATTGTCAATCTCATCCCTTCATTGCATGCTCAAAACATACTGATTCTCCCATTTGGAAGAGGCTTATCTATGTTAGACATCTTGTTGCCCTTCATTAGGTGGAAATTTGGGTTGGGTAACTGCAACTTTCTATGTGGTCAATAGCTTTCATCAAGCCTTCTTATAGAGAAGCTCTCTAATCACTATTCAAATTACAAAGTTAAAGATTTTATACAAAGTGATAAATGGAATATTGCAGCTTTACTTAAGATCCTACTGCAAAACATCATTTCTGAAATTCTTCAAATTAGGCCTCAGTCCCAGAGTGACTACATTGTTTGGAGCAAGACTCCATTTGGTAACTTTTCTATTAAATCATGTTTGGAAATGTTCAGACATTATAAGACTCTATCCCTTTCTCATAAGTTTATTTGGAGCCAAGCTATTCCTCCTAAAGTCTCATTTTTCATTTGGCGATTGTGTAAAGGGTGGATTTCTACGGATGATATTCTCTATAAAAAATTTCATATTCATTTCCCATTTAAATGCTTTTGTTGCAGACATGTTGAGACCATTTCACACATCTTATTACACAATCCTCTTGCTTTATTAGTGTGGCAACATTACTTTGATAAAATTCAGCATAAGATTTTCAGATTGTTCCCATCCTAATCAGCTGTTAACCTTTAGGTTTACTTCTTTTAAGGGATATTATTTTTGCTATCCCCATAATTGTTTTGTGGTTACTTTGAATGACTCGTAATGAAGCTAAATATGAAGGGCATAAATCCATTATCACCTCTATTATAAAAAAGATTGACTTAATTGTTGCAAGACTTCTTGCTGCTGGAGGTACACTTTACTCAACCAAAAACATTTCTCTGAAATTTGTCAAATGGGATAAACCAACTCCAGGTTGGTTCAAGCTTAACATAGACGGTTCAGTGATTGATTGTCAAGCTACTAGTGGAGGCTCACTGCGATATGAAAATGGTTGCTTGGTTGCACCCTTTGGGCTCTTCACAAATTTTATAGTGAGTATACAATAACTTATGTTGAAATTAAAGCTATCTGGATTGGAATTCAACTCTATTTTGAGCAAGGCAAGTAGATTCTCAAATTGTTGTACAATTATGTTCATCCACTGTTGCAAGCCCCTGGGAAGTACAATACATGGCCGACAATAACAGACATCTCTCTTCGAAGATGCAGGTCAGGTTTACCCATAATTACCGTGAAAGAAATTCAACTGATGATCATCTCGCTTCTTTAGCTTGTTCCAAGAAACCTGGTATTACGGCGATGTGGAGCTCCAACAATTTGAAAAATTTTCCGGCGACATCCGTGGCGGCCGATCAAAGTTTTTGGCCATAATCTCGCTGTGCAGATTTGGATATGATTTCGGGTTTCAAAATGGAAATTGTATAAGCCCGTAAAATCACCCGGTGTTCAGTAACTACGGAACATTCCGTAACTACAGAACACCTGGGTGTTTTGGATCGTTCCTGCCAACGAAACCTTTTACAATTTTAAAATGTAATGAGCTTAGAGGTAGGATTAGAGGTATTCTCAAACTTGATAAACTAGGTCTTGCTAATATTAGAACAGTTTCGAAAATGATATTGTATATAGATTTACTACTTTCATTGATGTAAGTCTTGTTTGGAAGGTTTCGTTTAAAATTGTAATAATGTTCTCAGTATTACTAAAATTCTATTTCAAATTCGAATTTTCGAGTTTTGAGATAGTTAAAAAAAACTTAATTATTAAAAAAATTTCTCAACTCTCTTAAAAAAAAATTGTCAACTAAAATAGTCGAAACAACATTATTCATCTAAAATCATTTTTTTCTAAAAGGGTGTGTTTGATTGGAAACCCGAAAAACGTTTGGAAGGATAATGATTTTTAGGTAAATGAATTTCGAGAATAGGTTTTTTAGGAAAAATGGTAGTTATAAGTGTTTGATTGTATTAATTTGCAAGTTGAAAAATAGCGTTGTTTTTCTTATTTTTGTATTTTTTTCCATGAAATTTGATATTTTCCTTATCTTTATGGTTAAAACAAATTATCCATTTAAAAAAAGAGCAAACTTTTACAGGAAATCAAAAACCTCATTCCCCAAGAAAAATATTTTCCAATAAAACAAGGATGAGAACGGATTTCGAGAAAAATTGAAAAATATTTTTCTAAAAAAATATGCAATTAAACCGACCAAAAGCCGGAAAAAAATGAAAATATTGATTTTTCTAGAAAAAATGCCCAATCAAACGCAACCTAATTTCTCTGTCGTACTAGTTTGATCGTTGTAGCACGTTGAATTTGTTAGTTTGTCACTTTAAGTGTGTGTTCATTTCCACTTATTTCCACATAAAAATCACATATTACTAAAAGTCAAAATCAAACATTAATATCAACCACACATTTCACATTATTATTCATACATCTCGTGAACTTCATCACTATTTATCCAAAAACTCAATTTTTAATAAATTTTTAAAATTTTAAATAAATAAAAAAAAACACGCTTAAATCTTTTCGGTGTCGTAGGAACAACTTTGACTGTATGTGACTGGAGTAATCTCAGCCGTACAATGTTCCACTCTTTATTAGAAAAAGAAAAGAAAAAGAGCATTTTTCTTCATTTTCTCCAACTTTGTGTCGAGACAAACCGATGCATATACATATCCACGCGGACAGATAGATACACCCATACATATATCTTTCACTGTATATGCAATTTTTTTGGGAGATAAAAAACGAAAAATATTGGTTTACTCAGGGAAAGCGAGTGGTTGGATTCGCCGTCCCGTTTCGATTACTCGTCACTGCTTTCTGGAGGGAGAAAGAGGATTAGAAAATAAAGTTTGCCACTTTTTGGGGAAAATTTTGAAGCTGATTATTGTGTAAATTTGAAGCGATCGGAGCAACAATAGTTGCGAAATGAAGATTGGAAATGTTAATTGATGAGTATTTGAGCTCCGATCTTGTTGTAAACTTTCGTAATTTAGGGTTTTTGAATAGAGATGGATGTGGATTCAACTATGGCTACAGAGCCCGAGCCCGATCACGAGCAATCGGCCCAAAAAACTGCAGTGGAAAGCTCTGAACAGCCTACTATTGCGCCTGAATCCTCATCGACTGATGAGCAGCAACAACAGAGTAGTAATAACAGTAGTAACATTAGTAATAGCAATAGTGGTGTTGGTGCTACGGTTGTTACGGGTCCGCGATGTGCCCCTACTTACACAGTAGTAAGTGCAAATATGGAGAAGAAGGAGGATGGGCCGGGTCCGAGGTGTGGCCACACGTTGACGGCTGTACCAGCGGTAGGGGAGGAGGGGACTCCTGGGTATATTGGCCCCAGATTGATTCTTTTTGGTGGGGCCACAGCTCTTGAAGGAAATTCTGCTGGCTCTGGAACTCCTACCTCTCCTGGAAGTGCTGGAATTCGTATGTTTTCTCTCATCTTTGAGATTCTGATTCTTGCTGGATTCTCCATGTATACGCTGTATATAACTGTATTGATAAAAATGTAAAGATGACTTTCTGTCCTTGTTTATTAGTTTTCATTAAGTCCATTGGGATGAAAATTATGCTATTCTTACCTGTGAAACTTTGTGTTACTTTGCAACTCAAAGTTGGATGCCTTCTTTTGAAATTCTGGCTTTTAGGCTTCCAGTTATTGGTTTTTGAACGACTGAGCAGATTATTAATTAGAGCTTGTTTGACAAAGTATTTTTGAATGTACAGTCTTGAAAAAAAAAAGAAGGCATTTCTAGATCACTAAGAGCTTTGTCAAACGAGCTCTTAGATCACTTACAGTTGGAAACCCATGCATTTCATTTTATACGCCAAAGAATGCAGATGAAATAGTAATTGCAGTGGCTTCAAAGTAGGAGACCCTAGCTATACTTGTTTGGAGTTGTTTTTTGAGTTCTAACAGTTTCCCAATCAAGGTTATGAAAATCAATCATTAGAATTTGGATTTTTTGTCTTCATATTTGCTTGTTGGGATTGGGATTCCAGATTCTCAATGGATTCTAAAATTTTTGCTCTGCATAGATTCTATTTGTGTTTAATTTTTTGCTGATTTCAATTTCAAAAAAGAGAAGGACTTACAGAAAGAACGTCGTTTGTTTTTATTTAAATTGAGATTGAAGAATGTTTCTTAAACAAGAGGCGTGTTTTATGTCATGCTCCTGTAACCTGTTATAGAGATTATGAGGGTGCTTAACATTTTTTCTCGTTTCAAAATTAGAATAGACTTCTTAACATGTCAAAACTTAATACGCTTTAAATGATTCTCTAGGATGTGTTTTTCAGGGTTAGCTGGGGCTACTGCTGATGTGCATTGTTATGATGTGTTGACAAATAAATGGTCTAGGTAAGCTTAAATTGATGGTGACTTGTTTAGTTCAATCTGACCTTGTTTCCCGGTTGTTTCTTATCATCAATTGGAATCATTTGTGTTACCATGCTTTTAATAACTCCTCAGAGTTACCCCAATTGGGGAACCACCTTCACCGAGGGCGGCACATGTGGCAACTGCTGTTGGCACTATGGTCGTCATACAGGTACTTTGACATTTGATTGATGTTGAAAGGTCCTTGCTCGATTTTATTGTGATATATGGTCAGTGCTCAATGCCATTGTCAATCACAGGGTGGAATTGGTCCCGCCGGTTTATCTGCTGAGGATCTTCATGTTCTAGACCTCACACAACAACGGCCACGGTGGCATAGGTTAGCCAATGCACAACTGTAAATAATGATGAGAACTGCATAAAACATATTTATAAAATATTTTTATGAGGTAATCTGGGATTGTTCTTAATATTCTTGTAGGGTTGTGGTCCAAGGCCCTGGACCAGGGCCACGCTATGGACATGTCATGGCTTTGGTTGGGCAAAGATATCTCATGGCTATTGGTGGAAATGATGGTCGGTACTGTCTAAATTTGTTCTCCTGTGTTATGTGGTAACTTCAGAGAGCAATGAATTGCTTTGTGCTTTTCAGGTAAGCGCGCTTTAGCTGATGTTTGGGCATTGGATACTGCTGCTAAGCCATATGAATGGCGAAAATTAGAACCAGAGGGTGAAGGTCCTCCTCCATGCATGTGAGTTTCTGGTTTGACTCTTTTACTTGGGCTTTACTTTCCTGCCTGTTCTGTCTATCTATGTCTTTCCATTTCAATCTGAGCCTTTCCTTCTTCATTACCTCAGCATGAATCTTTTGTCTAGAAACCTTTCAACATCTGTAGTTAGTTGTAAGGTGGACCTCACGTGTATCAGTAACTAATCAACCTCCTTATGCAATTCAAGTATTCTAGTAAGTAAACGCAATTTCTCCATAAATCTTCAGTTAATCCCCATTCTATAAGTGGTTCAGACCATATGATCAACATAATTTTCACCTGTTGCTGTATGGCCTTGTTCTATCCATTATAATTTTTATCAACTTTTTCTCTTTTTTTATTTCCAACCATTCATTCAATTATTTAATATATTTTTCCCCAATTTCAACCACATATTCAACACATAAATCGAAAAAATAAAAATTACATCCAAAAGAACAAGGCCTATAGTAGGCTAGAGACTTGTACTGTTTTAACAGTATCCATGAACATTTGGAAAACTAGCTGTGTCTAGGGAGTTGCTTAAATAAAGCATCATTAATGGTGACTGGTACAGTTGAATTGATCTTCTGTATGATATCGTTACCATTTTTGCCCGAGCTATGCAAATCAAGTGAAAACTGGGTTTGTTTTTGTTCAAGGCCAAGTGTATCTGATTTTTAAAAACATATTATCCCTGGAATTTGAGGACTTGTGTTTTGAGTACAAGAGCTACTTAAATGTGAAAACTACGCTAAGAAACAATGTTGATTTCCACCCGCTTTGTCTCGGAGTGGCTTGTATTAAGAAATGAGCTCAATCCTGCTAGTTATTGACTTGGGTTCTTTTGGAGGCAATGTGAATGTGTTATATATTATTATCAGTGTTCGCATTGTATGAACTAGGAGGTTGCAATGTTTAAATTAGTTGGCTGCTAAATGTCAGTTTATTCTATTTAATAGTCTGTGAAAATTGTAAAGAATGAAAATGGAAATACCCTTTTACGTGACAGTTCATTAGTGTGGACTGTGGATGGGTTCTTACCTGCATGTGTCCAGAGTGAAACTTTTTACGATCTTTTATTTGCTTGTCAACTTGCCCAGGTATGCCACTGCCAGCGCCCGCTCTGATGGTCTTCTTCTACTATGTGGAGGGAGGGATGCGAATAGTGTGGTTAGTGCAATTATCAGTTTCTGATCATGCTGACTTCATATACTTGGTGCACTTGCCTTTTGAGTAATGGATATTTAGTGTGTGTGCAACGAACTTGAATTTTGATAAAAACGAATTTTTAAGGTTGATTAGTGGTGGGGGATGAGACTATGGATGATACTGAGTAGTGAAGGGAGGTGTGGCTGATATTGATGTTTTACGGAATAGTAAAAGTTAATTTTTAGGTGTAAAAAAAGTGAAACTGAATGTAGGTTTAATGTTTTCCCTGTGAATAAATTTTTGTATTTACTTTGAGGGGTCACGTCAAATTTAGTCATGGATTTGATTTATGGAAATAAGGGGGAACTATGTTGTCATCTTCATCCACTTTGGCATTCATACTTCTTCGGGGAGCTGGGTTGAACATAAAGGTTCTGAAGGCTAGTGGGCAAAATTACAGAGTTATGTAGAGTCTTGTATGTATAGATGTCAAGGTCAATAGAGTGGGAACTTCATTAGTTAAGCTGAAATTCAGTGGGCTAAGCGTCAACCTCGTGGTGCTAACAAGTTTCATGTCAAATGCAAGTTTCATGTCAAATGTAGGTCGTGTTTGGGTAGTGTGACCATTCAATGTGGGTAATTATGCATGGCAGGTTCGAATGAGTGGTATAAATTGAAGTTTGACTTTGGAGTAGTAGATGTTATAATTTTTAGTTTAAAAAGTCGGAACCCACACAAGCTTAATTTGTTTTTGATGCTTCTTATCTTCTACAGAACAAGTTTATTCCTGTGTAGAAGGTGGCTGGGGTAGGGTGTGTTCTATATGGTTTTGTTCTGCAATTGCACATTCTGTGGATTTCATTTAAGTTAATCGACATGCATACTGATTCCCTTGTTGGACCCTTCTATTATATAATATTCTGCAGCCGCTGGCAAGTGCTTATGGACTTGCCAAACATAGGGATGGTCGTTGGGAATGGGCCATTGCTCCTGGTGTCTCACCTTCTCCCAGATATCAACATGCTGCTGTAAGTTCTTTCGGTAGTAGCTCTCTTATTGAACTTCATTACAGAGGCAAATAGTATTTTCCATCACTTTCTTAGGAGTACCATAAGTATATTCTGGTGTTTCTAGGTTTTTGTTAATGCTCGTCTTCATGTATCTGGAGGAGCACTTGGCGGTGGACGCATGGTAGAAGACTCATCAAGTGTCGCTGGTACTTTAATTTACTTAGTTTTCTGTTCATATTTTCTTTACATTTTTCAATTCCTCTAAACACCTAAACCTGTTTCTAAAACATGTTTATTGCATTAAGCTCTTTCGAAAATATGATGCAGCTCCTTTTCTATGTAGTTCTGGACACTGCAGCAGGAGTTTGGTGCGATACGAAGTCTGTTGTCACTAGTCCAAGGACTGGCAGATACAGTGCTGATGCTGCTGGGGGGGATGCAGCAGTAGAATTGACAAGGCGCTGTAGGCATGCTGCTGCTGCTGTTGGTGACTTGATCTTTATCTACGGTGGTCTTCGTGGTGGTAAGTCATGTTATTGTACTATTGAGCAAGGTACCCTTTCCTTTGTAATTGGTTTTGTTTTTGGTTTTGTTTTTGGTTTTGGAGGCAGTAAAAATAAGTACTGTATTTTGTGATTTTATTTCAAACATAACTTGATCTTGTTTTACCAATTCCCTTGCAAAGCATTGTCTTTCAAGTTTCAATTTGATGCATAATTTTCAACAATGCTTTTGATTCTCTTTGTTAAAAAAATTGGGACGTTCCTTGGTTGTAGTTAATTTCATAAAAGTAGGACTCTTGATGTATGGAGCTAATGTCATGAAGCGGGTATCTGATCTTGAAGCCCAAGTTAAATCTGTGTTTACTGTAGATATTACTGGCTTATTCTAGTTGTTGTCAGTTTATTAATGCTATGCCTGTCCATCACCAAGCCCAATTTTCAGAGGGCAATACATGAAATCTCTACCTCGTGGCTCTTCCTATTTCCCCTCACTTTTTAGAACTGCCTTGCGTATAAGAGAATCTGAGAATAGCAACTTTATTTGGAAAATGTGAGATCTATTTGATTTCTAATTAAGTAAACTAGTATAAGTCTGGATGCATGCAATTGAAAACAAAACACAACCAATTTCTCCTATTGAAAATTATGAAGTTGGTAAACATTTTTAGGACATCAGGTAAAAGGTACTCAACTAGTCTCGGGGAGACTGGAGAATGTGATGCAAATTTTTATCGGCTGCAATATTTGGGTTGAGTTTGTTGCTGCAAAAGCTACAGAAAGGTCAAATAGTTAGGGATCAGATGGTCGAGATATTCAGTAGATATCCGTGTCCATGAGTTGGCACCACAAGAACGTTTGAGAAATATAGCTATGGGAGAGCAATGAACCTCTGCATACGTGATACTTTAGGTGACACTTTGGACTCAGATGGGGTGAGCATGGGAAAGGAATTGGAGTTCTGGACTTAGATTAAGAAAGATAAACATGTGAAAATTGTGGATTAAGTGATTTATCAAAAAAAAAAAAAAAATTGTGGATTAAGTGGCAGTGATTTATCTTTTTTTTTTTTTTGAATTATTTTTTGAATTATTTTTTCCTGAATATGAAGATGCTCAGTTGAGACAGTAATTGCGGTTTCTGTGACTAAAAATGTAGCCTCTCTCTTTTAGTAACTGTAGGGTCAGTTTTGAGTTGCCCAGACTGAAAGCTGACTAAGAACTGTGGCAGGGATTTGAGTTGTTTCGATGGGTAGCATGTTCAGAAGTTAGTTCATGATAGATTACGAGCCAATTAAGTTATTAATGCAATTTGCAAAGATGCTTGTTACCTGAACACAGGTTATCGTTTTAAGGGGTTGGGGTTATTATGTCTAGAATGCAAAACGAGTGTTGCACCACATTATAAATAGGGCAACGGAGTTATATTTTCATGATTGATGAAGTTAGAGCACCTATGGCATAATGAGCTTCAACCTGAGTTTGGGGCACATATGATTCAGCTAAAGCATAATAGAACAGTGTTGAGTTTGGATAAGGCCCAGCTTGTGGAAGGAAGAAAAATATTAATTGAACAGATTCCTGGAGCTAAGGGCAAAGCTATAGAAAGCCGACCAAGTAAAGCTAATTGTTATTTCCTCAATTTGCTCCCTTCTACTTAAGTCGACCAATTTTTTTTCCCTCCCTGTAGTATGTTTCAAAGTCTTCATCCCTTTGAAAAGCTTAAGTGATGAGCACTTAGTAAACGGATTATCTCATGAATTTGAGGATTTTGTTGCACTTATGGAAGTGGGACAGCGTAGAGACAGAGAACATGGAAGATACCGTTGATTTCTTGATCAACTTAGGCCTTGTTCTTTTGAAGGGTTCGCACATTTCTGCGCAAAATGTGTGGTTAGTATTGTATTGGAAAATGTGTATGTGGTTGAAAATGTGTGTAAGTTGCACGGAAATGCACGAACTCATGAAAAGAACAAGGCTTTAATGGGTTGGATTAACTGCACAAAAGCGCTAGGAAAAGTCAGTGGGATTTTGTGGTGTTGATCAGCTGCTCTAAGAGCTTACTAGGTCCTGATGGACGCTATTCTTATGGCGATAACACATTTGTGTAGAAATATCCTGTTGCCGTGTTCAAGTGGATTGTGTTTGTGTGTAGGAATCATCCAGCTACCGCATTCCAAAATTTGCTTTGACTTTCACCTTGAGGGAAGGTGAATTTTGAGGCTGAGCATTGATAGGAAACTGCAGGTTATGATGTCCAGGGGTCCGGTATTGGTGTAGAATGCAAAGTATGGCGCTAACCACAAATTGGGGACGGAGTTATATTTTCATGATGAAAATGTAGTGTTGAACAATATCACTGCGTTTGTTTCATGTTTAATCAGGCGAGCCAAACGTGCAAATAGTTTTCACATGGTGATATCTCAATTTGCTATATTGTTGTCTGTCATAAGTGAAATTAACAATATTTAAAATAAAATAAAATAATAACTAATCATGCTTAATATGATTGATTATAAATTATGTGAATTGAGGACTGTGGAATGGGTGGGATCTTTTGAATATTTAGCCAGCAAACTAATGTATTTTCTGTTTTCCCTTTCGGGATTATGACATCAACTTCTTTTCAATTGGTTCGGTCTTGTCAATTTGTTTAAACTGCATCTGCGTTTGCCCATGTTGATTATCTGTAACATTCTTCACATGTTAAAGTACACATACAAACATGGAGCCTTCTCTGCCCGAGTCTTTGTCTATAGCCCCATGGCCTTACTTCACATTTCTGAAGTAACAAGTGATAATTGATATTTCCTATTATTCTCCACCTTACTTTCTGGGGTCTAGATATATGTTTATAGTTCGTAGTTTGGTTATTGTCACAGACTGGATATTTGGTACATGTAGCAAGTGGCAATGATGAAAAGGCCCAATCGGGTACCAATACATTTTACTTGTATATGAGGCTGAGGAGTAAGCCTGAAGACACTGATAGATATAAAGACATTAAAGCATAAGAAAAGAATAATGCAAAAGGCTGAAGTTGGCACTAGGAGTTTATGAGGCCGAGGAGTAAGCCTGAAGGCACTGATAGAAATAAAAACAGTAAAACATTCTGGACAAAGAAAAGAATAACGCAAAAAGCTGAGGTCGGGACTAAGAGTTTCGGAGGACATGATGAACAATCACATATCTTTGTCCCTAAGGCTTGATCTTGTTCCATCAGCCTTGACAGATGGCACTAAAGTGTCAGTTATGAGGTATTTCATGAAAGCCTCGTGTGAGTTGAGCCTCAGAACACCAAGCCTCAGTTTTGGTTTCTACTCAAGAGATAGTTGAATTCATTAGATTTGTAAATGTACTTTGTATATGGGTAGAACCAACCTTTCTGTTTTTAAGTTTTAAGGGTGCTAGCTAACCCATTCACATTCAAAATTAAATTTGATCAAACAACTCACGTCCACATATCTTATGGGACCTATGTGTGCTATACAAATCTTCACCACTTATTTAGTTTTTTTCACAAAATCTCTTTCTATTTCAAACTTGAATAGAATTTGAATTCAAATGCTAACACCCGGAATCAAATGGTATTTTGATCATTGACATGTTTCTTGCTATAGGGGTGTTGCTGGACGACTTACTTGTTGCTGAAGATCTTGCCGCTGCTGAAACAACTAGTGCCGCTTCTCATGCAGCAGCTGCAGCTGCCGCGACCAATGTGCAGCAAGGGAGGTCGCCAAGTAGATATGGTTTTATCGATGATAGATCAAGCCCACCGATGCCTGCTGATGGCGATGTTGTCGTAGGCACTCCTGTTGCTCCCCCCGTAAATGGTGATATGTATACTGATATTAGCACAGAAAACGCAATGCTTCAGGGTTCCCGGTATGCTTGCTACTAATTACTGCATTTCTTCGTGCTCTGTAACTGAAAGGCTGTTGGTAGTTAGGCTCTTTAAGACACTTCTAGGCGCAGTTACTAAATTTGGCATGCTTTTCAGAAGACAGAACAAAGGTGTTGAGTACTTAGTTGAGGCGGCGGCAGCAGAAGCCGAGGCTATTAGTGCGACATTAGCTGCTGCTAAAGCTAGGCAAGTTAATGGAGAAATTGAGCTTCCAGACAGAGATCGGGGAGCAGAGGCTACCCCGAGCGGAAAACAGATTTCTACCTTGATTAAGCCAGATTCTGCAGTGTCTAATAATTCTTCTTCTGCTGGAGTCAGGCTTCATCACCGTGCTGTCAGTATCTAAATGATTAATGAATTTAAGTCAAGTGTGTTTTAGTTCATAGTCAAAGTTCAGTTGGAAAAAGGTTTCATTATATATCCATTAAACATCTGCAGGTTGTAGTAGCAGCAGAGACTGGTGGTGCTCTAGGTGTTGCCAGACAGCTTTCAATTGATCAATTTGAAAATGAAGGCAGACGAGTTAGTTATGGAACTCAAGAAAATGCAACAGCAGCCAGAAAACTTCTAGACCGTCAATTGTCTATTAGTAGTGTACCAAAGAAGGTTTTATTTTCCTTCGTAACATACTAAACCATGTTGTCCTTGACTTTTAGATGATTATTCCTGTCTTTTATCACAATGAAGGAGTGGTAATTTATGACTTATTCATGGTGTAAAATCTAATCCTTTTAGCTTTAGTACTTTGCTCGATAATATAGCTGACGTTTTTATTTTATTTTATTTTATTTATATTTTTAATGTAATCTGCTTATTTATTGTGGTTGCTATGCTACCATGAAATTTTGATTTAACTTTGTTTGGAAAACACATTTTGTCCTATGTTAGACCAATAGCTTCTTTTCTCCCCTCAGGTGATTGCTCATCTTTTAAAACCTCGTGGTTGGAAGCCTCCTGTTCGGAGGCAGTTTTTCTTGGACTGCAACGAGATAGCAGATCTCTGTGACAGTGCTGAAAGAATATTTGCAACTGAACCTAGTGTACTACAGCTCAAGGCTCCTATTAAGATATTTGGTGATTTGCATGGGCAATTTGGGGATCTTATGCGCCTCTTTGATGAGTACGGATCTCCTTCAACTGCGGGGGATATAGCGTAAGTTTCATCCTTGTGGTATATTCTCCTAGGCATTAAGTCTCAGATACAATTTCATTTAACTTGATTTCTTCAGCATATACCTGTCATTTACTTTTCTTATTCGGCATTGCTATGAGACATGGAATCAGTTGAAGAGTATTTCTTGTCACTTAGATCAACATTTACATTGTTGTTTGAACTGAAGTCTTACATTTTTGTTTTGTAACTTTGTCAACCTCTCACTTTCGGTTAATTTTGCATGGATGACTATCAGATACATCGATTATCTCTTCTTGGGGGATTATGTTGATCGAGGGCAGCACAGCTTGGAAACCATATCTCTACTCCTAGCTTTGAAGGTACTTGGCCTCTGTCAGTATAGTGCCAGGATTTAGTATTCACTTTGTTTCATATATCACCTGTTTTGTCTGTAGGTTGAGCATCCGCAGCAAGTGCATTTGATTCGCGGGAATCATGAAGCTGCTGATATCAACGCACTTTTTGGTTTTCGAATTGAGTGCATTGAACGCATGGTAAGTATTTATCGATTATGTAAGTTGTACCTTGTCATGTCCGAAAAGAGCTTTTGACCTTATGATCATGGGCTTGAACAGGGTGAGAGAGATGGAATTTGGACATGGCATCGCATAAATAGATTGTTCAACTGGCTCCCCCTTGCAGCATTAATTGAGAAAAAGATTATTTGTATGCATGGTGGTATTGGAAGATCAATTAATCATGTAGAGCAGATTGAAAGTATTCAACGCCCAATTACAATGGAAGCTGGATCAATTGTCTTAATGGACTTGCTATGGTTGGTCAATGCAGTTGCTATATGTTCCTCTATTTTCCTCTGTTTATGCTCTTACATGTGAATATCTGTGGTAGGTCTGATCCGACGGAGAATGACAGCGTAGAAGGATTAAGACCAAATGCAAGAGGTCCTGGATTGGTTACTTTTGGGGTGCGTATTTCTCTCATTTTGTGTTCTTCCCCAAGATCAGTTCCAAATATTGATTTTTCTGGACTCCTTTTTGTCTGTTTATCAATTTGTTGGACTTACATTAATCTTTGTGGGGTTTTGTGATTAGTGATTATGCGGAGGGAGCATTTTTGTTCAGGCTAAATAGTTTAATAATCCCTAAATATATCGTGTCAATAATGTGTTTCATTATTTACTCAAGAATGATGCTAGATCCTAGCTTTGACAATTTATTGGAGTAAAAAAAATGTAGGCTGGTACAAGTCAGAGCTGTTAGAGTTTGGAAGTATATATGAACCCGGAAGCAATTTAAACATTTGCAATTCATATGAAGGCCTGCCACATGATTCTTCAAGACAGTTTGTTTCTTCTTTTTCTTAATTTTTCTTCTCTTGAATTCTGATAAATCGTATGATCTTTGAAATGGCCCCCAAAATTCTAATGATGAAAGTGATGATTTAACTGTCAATAAGAATATAAATATGGCAGTGAAATTATATTTAGCGTGTTTATAGAAGGCTGGATTACACTTCTCCCAGAATCTTTGGGCCATTGTCAACCGTTTGAGGATGACAAGCGCGAATGATGATAAATTGGTTTATGTTAGGAAGTCTAGGTTTCTTTATCCCAGAATCTTTGAGCCCGCTGTCAACTTTTTGTGGATGATAAGCGCGAATTATGACAAATTGGTTTGTGTTAGGAAGACCAGGTTTCTCTGAGAATTTACTTCGAATTCTCATATAAAATTACCGGAGATGCTAATTGATTTTGGAATAATAGTTCTTTCTCATCACAAAAGATCCTGGAGACATTATTGTGGATTCGCAAGCACGAATCACTTACTTTTTTAATTGAAACAAGAAAGTAATGAAGCAATGAAGCATATTCTGGGATTTGTTGACTTGATTTAAGGGAAGGTTATCCTATAGTTGATGGGTGGCAAAAACAAAAGCTGCATAATAGACTATGAGGGCTAGATTACAATAGGATAGGACTTTTGGAAGTTACGCTATCATGTATAATAGTTACCATTTCCTCGGGTTATTGTAGCTGTTTAGCGCTATCAGCAATATGCTTGCTCACTACTATCACATCAATGCCGCTAATATTATTTTGAAATAAATGAAATGCTTAATATGCATAATGCATAAAAGTTACTATTCTTTTATATAAATACCAAGTAATGATCAGGTTCAGCTGTTGATTATGAGTTTTCTTTAGCTAAAGGTTACTCCTCCCCATTGAGAAATTATGAACTACAAGGATCATTTATGATATGTCATGACATTTTTTAACTTAAGAATGTGAAGAGCTTCAAGTATTCGCCAAATTGTTGGATAATTGATTTTCCAGTACGAGAATGTGAGTACTATTCTTCGATGTTCTTTATGTCCAAGGTCAATGGAAGTATCTTAAGTGCAGCTATGTTATTTTTTAGAGTGCATTTTGATGCTTGTATGTACGAAATGAGCCTTATTATTATTAATTGCCAGTATCTCAGATTTTTCCATGACGTGTCTCTTTGCAGCCTGATCGTGTAATGGAATTTTGTAATAACAACGACCTACAGTTGATTGTTCGTGCTCATGAATGTGTGATGGATGGATTTGAAAGATTTGCCCAGGGACATCTAATAACTCTATTTTCAGCAACAAACTACTGTGGTATGCCATGATATATCGGCTATTTGCTCAGATTTTTTTTTTTTTTTTAAGATTCCAGCACTCAGTTATTGCTTTTTGGTTTGACATGGCCTCATTTGTTTATTTTGAAATTTGTAGGTACCGCAAATAATGCTGGAGCTATCTTAGTTTTGGGTAGAGATCTCGTGGTGGTTCCGAAACTAATTCATCCGCTGCCACCTGCAATTTCTTCTCCCGAGACCTCACCTGAACGGCAAATGGAAGACACATGGATGCAGGTGCAAATGATATCTTTACTTTCGGTTTTTCCGATATGCCTGTTTTCAAAACAAGTGGAAATTGCACATTGGTCCCCACACTTTTTACTTTTGTAATTAATCCCCCAACAGCAGAAACAGAGTAAATCTAACTCCTGATCTCAATCTTTGTTTTTATTGTGAAAATAGGAGCTCAATGCTAACAGACCACCTACACCAACTAGGGGACGTCCTCAAGTGACTAATGATAGAGGTTCCCTTGCTTGGATTTAGATTTTCCTCGAATCCAAGATTGCCTTCCCATTCATGTGTGCCAGGCTCATGCTAACACCAGGATTTCCACTAATCTGTACATAGCATGTCCACGTTTGCTGCAGAGTCGAGTTATTCTCTCCTACAGATACGAAGGCTCTTGAACTGCTCCCACCTGTATCCTTCACGCACTGGATTGCCTTTGGAAGACAAAATGGAGAGTTCAAACATGTTGCAGGTGGCTGGTTGTAGGCTAAGTCTGCTGTGCTGGATGCAGTTTAGGTTTCCCAAAAGCTGTACATGATCCACGAGGTGTAGAAGTTACAGTTTGATTTCTCCCTTTGCGTGAGTGGAGACTTGTCTTTATATATTTTTGTTCATTGTGTAGGAGGTGTACTATTGTTATGTGCATTAATTAATATTATTTATGTTAAGAGGAGTTGAGGTTCGTATACGAGGTTGGTGAGATAGTTACATAGCAGCTCTTGTTTGTTCTTGTATTGTATAATAGAAGTTTTGCTGAGTAATTTGTGTTGTACAATGTAAAAACCTTGTGTGTGGAAAAGCTGTTTTTGCTGAACCCTCGTCCCTGAATGACTGTTGGAAATCAGTTTTAAGCAGTTTGTGTGTTTGTAATCACCTCTAAACGGATTGTAGTTCTGTATGAAGCCGTAGTTGCCTCTTGAAATTCGTTGATAGCAGTTGATCATGCTACTTGAAATATGATGTGCAAATAATTTGAATGTTGTTCTGTTATTCATTTTTCATTAGTCTGCCTCTGCTGATATCTGGAAATTTAAAAGATGAATAGCGGTTGATATTCTTGTTTGGTGTTGGAATGTGTGACTATTATCTGTTTCTTGGAGCTCTATGAGGCAAGATGTCGGCCCGGATAAATGCAATAGTGTCTCAGTGATACATTTCCAATCGGGAGCAGTAAAACCCACAATATGCAGACTAGAGGATGGAGACAGAGGAAGTCGTCATGTGATGATCTGCTAAGGTATGCCTAAGACCCATTTTCGAGTTTGCCAGTGAGTAGGATTTTGAAGGAATAAATTTAACTTTTGGACAACACAGGAATTAATTTTCTATACCACAATGTTATGTAATTGACCATTTAGGAATGCATTATTCACTTTCGAGTGCAATAGTTCCCTACGCTGCGATACTGCAACGGCAAGCACAACTATGATAGAAAAAGAATTTTTGACTGAAACTGAATGTCTTGTAGAAGTCTACGCCAGGAGCGTGCAAAAAAAAAAATAAAAAAATAAAATAATAATAATAATAAAATAAAATAAAAATTCACTGCAAGTCAAGCCTTGTGGCAACGCCATCAGGATTGAATTTGGTCTAAAGACACCCATTTGTTGCTAATGTGATAGTGGCATTGGTACAACTTTCCACTTCTGGTTTTTGAGCACGGCATGTTGTGGAGTGTTAACTGCAACTTCTCTCCTAAACTCATGGTAAACATGTTTCATGAGTATCTCCAATGCAATAATGTATGCGGTGCACATGTGACATGAGAGAGATAAACACATAAAATTTTTTATATCAATGTTCTCTCTCTTCTTTTCAGCATTTTTCTCTATATTTAGTAATTTTTTCTCCACTTTTGGTAATTTTTTCTCCACGATATCTTCAACACTTTTTACAACAAGACATTGCGCTTGACAATTTGGAGAAAAAGTTACCAAAAGTGGAGAAAATTTGTGGAAAGAAAGAGAGAGAAAATTAATTTATAAGTTTTTATGCCTCTATCTCTCACATGCCACGTGTACACTGTATACATTGTTGCATTGGAGATGCTAAAGCCAACAGTAAAATGCTTGTGTGGGTGGCACCAATAGAGAGAAAGGAGGGGGCACATGGTACGTTTCGACATTGTCTCCCTGGTATTCTTTTCCTGCTGATGAGGTTCAAGTTTGTGAGAGTTACATGATTGGAGATGGGTAAAACTAGCAGATCAAAGTCTCACGTACTATCGTGCGAAGGTCGTGCTGCACCAGGGATTTCTAAAGCGTCTCTAGGATTCGAACTCTTAACCTCTACTTATATGATAGATTTAAATAGAACTTTTAACGAGTCTCACAAAGTCTATACTTTTTAAATCATTAAAAGTCATAATTGAATACAACCCCTCAGCGTTGTTCAGTCAGATTTTCTGATTCTCATTATTATTCCTTATTTTACATTTAGTGCAGCCAAAAAAAGCTAGCTCTTCAGAAAAGGGACTTGACCAGATGCCAGCTATATCTAATGTCCTACACGGGTACCAAATCAATATTGTATATATTGTTGGACGATTGTTGTTTCAGATTTATATTAGCATACATTTATATTCTTTTATGAAATGCATGGTAAATCATAAAACTTACAACGGAGATGAAAAGTTATGAAAATGAATAAATGGATCAAGGCGAAATTTGCAATCTCTTTTCTCAAGGCGAAACTGCCCCCACCACGGTGCTCACATGTATACTGTAATTGGCCTCCGACGATACAACTCGCAAAAGCAGCACTCTGGGGGCGAAGCCAAGAGCTTATTGTCCAATGTACCAATAATTAATTTTATTAGGTTACATTGTAAAAAATTTTACTTTTTCGAACTTTCTTTGTATGTTTTAAAAAAGTGGGTTGGGTCAAGATCTAGTTTGGCCCACCCCTGGATATACGAGCCCGACGAATCGAGAACTGGGATTGTAATTCTCACGTAGAATTAGGCCACTTGTCGTGGGAGGGATTAAGGGAGAATCAATTAATTAATTGCATAAAATTATTGTATTCAAAAAATTAATATTATTTTGGACTAAATCAAAGTTAACCCAAGCCCGAACCTAGTCGAGTTGAACCGAGCACAGACCCATGCCCGTGCCCGTGATTGTGCCGTGCCGGCGACACGCAAGTGTGGGTTTTGCTCGATTCCGACCTCACCTAAGTCTCCGACTTCCAAAGACTTGCAGTGCCCATTGGGGTCCAAACCAAAATGCTAAGTTGGATGTTATAAAGTGGTTAATCTTCCTTTATTTTTCTTATTATGTGCGATGTGCGATTGGAACTTTTTCCAATTTTCCTACAATTTGATCTTCTATTTCTCTTAATTTAATTGTCCAACTTTAAACCATAATTTCTCATTAATATGGAAAAAGGTTTTCCACAATTAAATACACTATATTCATCTACTCGAAACGTACAATTTAATTGCCTCTTAGTTGAAAGAAAGTATTTTTGGTTGGTTTCCAAGCATTCTTTTAAATGGTTCAATTATGATCTTTTAAAATTGTTCATAATTATTAATTACTTATAATTTTATTTTTTATTTTTTATTTTTTATTTTTTTTGAGGTTCACACTTTGTGTTTATGATGATTATGCCTACGCTCTGTCAAGAGTAGAAAAACACGTAAATACCCAATTTAGAATTTTCAACATTGAAAGCCGCTGTGATGACTAATTACATAAACACTTGTCACATGAAAAAATTTGAAGGTTTCAGGTTCTTTCATGTTTTTTTGGCTACACAAAGTGACAAACTTATGAGTAACAATATAATAAAAGGACTTATAATTGATAAATTAAAAGTTGGGGTTTGAGAAAATTTGATGATTAAGATGTGGCAATGCAGTATGGCTCCCAAATTGATAGGGACTTCCGTTGCTCTTTGCACCCTCTCAACATGAGCACCAAATCTTGGGGTTCATATGTTTTTTCACCATTGGAATCCATAATTTTGTTGTTGTTTTTGTGGGATATACATTGTGTAGTAGTGAAATGGCTCGTCTTGTTTCTCCAGAAGTATTCGTAGGCATTGATTGAGGCCGATGGTGGTGGTGGCGGTGATGGTGGTTTCGAAATCATCCGAGCTACCCTTTGTAGTGACAGTGGTGGTGGTGGTAGCGGCGGAAGTGGTGGCTCCTCCATTGTGACAATTTTGTTGAATTTGTTTGACCATGTTGGATTCATCTTGTTTCTCACCCCCACAAACTTCTTCACCATTAGGCCTGATTTATCCCCACTTTTGGGATTTGAATTCTGAACTTCCACCTTTGCCGCCGCCTCTTCCTCCACCGCCATGGTGGCAGGTAGCTTCTCCGGTGGATTGCTCAAAGTAAGAATCAGGCGGCCGTCGTGGCGGCTAGCCTGAAACGCATTTCTTGAAGGAACAGAGACAGCTTCAAGAATCAACTTCCCATTTTCGCGACGGCTCTGCATACGAAGTGAATTGCCATCTTCGTCCCTAATGGATGAAATTGGAGGCGGAAGTGGCCGAGGAGACACTGTTTTGTACTTGACAATGTTAGAATCCCCGGCGAATTTGGACAGTTTTTGTGGGCGGTTATTTTCTGTCTGAGGAAGACTAAGATCAGAGGAGATCAAGATTAATCCATCAGAGCCAGTTTCTGATCCAAGATTTTCAGTGCAAATTTCAAGACTTTTCTGGCTTAAACTTCTGGCTGATCTTTTGACAAGAGGATGAACATATACAGGTGGTGGTGGAGAATTCTTGGATGAATCTTGATAGTTCTTTTGAGATAAGATTGAACCCCAAGAATCTAATCTTGAAGGAATTAAATCCGTTCGATTGTTATTCTTCTCTTTCTGGGATTGAATCAACCGCCAGATTTCATCCTGTCCCGGTTGGTTTTCCTCATATTCTTCCTCACTTTCAGACGAAGAAGACGATGAATCAGCACCGTTGATCACTAGCTCATTGCTTGATGCAATCTTCTTCATAGAGAAGAACCCATTTTGTGACAGCCATTTCTTTGAGGACATATCAGCTGAAAGTGTTCTTCTTAAGGAGGCTATTGGCTTAATATCACAACCAAGAATGGTGAGTATACCTTGCTCCTCAATGCTCTTCATTGGTGCCATCTTCTCGGCCTTTAAAGGCGAAAGTGGACTTTTTGAGTACGAGTTGATGGATGTGTGATTGGGAGAAGATAAGTGTAGAGTATGATAGACTTCACAAAGTACGATATTTTAACAGCAGAATCGAAAAGATGCGAAATGCGTTTCTTGGGGTTATTGAAATATGAGGGAAGGGAAAAGAGAAGGAAACAAAATCCCAAGTTACAAAGCAAGATGTTGTTATCTGAAGCAAACAAGAGCATCCAATTAATGGAGGTGTATGACAGTTTGAAGCTAAGGAGAGAGATGGATGAAGGTGATGTTTGAGGATACAATGGTAAGGCAGTGGATTTGGATGCTTGTTATAAATGAAAAGAGTGTGTGTTGGGGTATTTGTAGTAGCCCAAAAAGCCTGTGGGGAATTGAGTCCGTGGGACCCTTCTTATTCTCCACCATGAAAAGACATTTTTTACTTGTTTAATATTGCACCTATGCGAAATGTATTTTCTTCCATGCTGGTCAATTTTTTATTTATTTATTTTTCCTTTGAATATCGAAGGCTGGTAGTTCGTGTCAATACATGTTAGCTATTTATTTATAGGAGTGCTAAACAGGCTCAATAGTTTCAAAGTTCATGTATTCGATTTGGCTCGATTCGGCTCAAACTCTTATTTGGGCTCGTGAAATACGGACACGTCATCGTACTGGATTTCAAAAAATTAATTAACAGACGATTTGGATTCAACTCGAATGTTTGTAGACAGACCCCTTAAACATGTCCAATGGGCCAATCTACAAGCTCGGTTCCTGGGCTCGTCCACTTTCTCTCACAATATAGCATCAATTTTACAAAACTTTGAAACTTGAAACTTCAAAATCCGCTATATACACCATCCATATGTTAATTTGATTACTTGATTTCTAAAAACAATGAAAAATGAGGAAAAAACAAAAACAAAAAACAAAATGTCCACTAGCCAATCTACCCATGAACATGTTGGTTCGGTCCACGAAGGCCCACGGATTATGACCGAACTGAGCATCATTTTTAGGGAGTTCGGTTTGGCTCGGCTCATGCCAGTACAAGCCAATCGAGTTGCACTTTTGACGGCCTGATTCGCCTAACTAGTCCCGTTTCCTCTCTAACCATTTACAAGGGTCACTTCTATATTGATGATTGTTCAAGATGAAACTAATTTTGTAGTTCTCGTGTGTGAACGTCGAGAAAAATGCGAAGTCCTCCCTGGGATTTTGAGAGTGTTAGGCGAAATTGATATTAAGGGCCTTTTATATTTTATGAGTTTGATATTTGAGACTCTTTTTGTATTAATAAAAACACATATTTAAATTGGAGGCCCAAAGTTGGAAGTAGAATACAATTTTTGTTGACGTGACATGACGTCAACCCCATAATTTTATTCGCTTTGGGAAGGGCAGCACACGAATCTGTGAATTCTTTTGCGGGAATTGCATATCCGAGGATTTGATCACTAACCTTGGTCTCATAGGTCTTATAACTTTTGAAGCAAATCTTAGGGGTCGAATCTTGAGAGGCCCTGCAAGGAATTCACAAATCCGTTCAGGGCCCATCCCAAAATAGACAAAAGCGTAATATTAATGTTGCGACACATCAACATAAAAACGAATTTTATTTTTGCTCGACTTTATGGAAATGAATTTCTATTATGAACGTGATTTTTATTTTTTAATTTACATGAAATTCAATTTCTTTTTCAACTTTTGCAATCTAACGCACTCTAAATTCTATATCATTACACAATTTTTTTGCATGTGGGCACTATTGTGAAACATAACTAAATTTTTTAGCACCACTTCCCTATGGAACTCCTTTTAGAGGTTGGAGACCAACTTGTTACTAAACCAATAGATTATGGTCACTAATGAATCTACCCACCATTCTAGAGTTTATCTACCCACCATTCTAGAGTTTTGTTCTCTGGGGGAAGGATAAGATTATCCCAATTGACCTGGCATTGCCACGTCAGCTGAGGGAAAACTCTTATCTTCCTCAATATGGAGAGGAGAATAAAACTCCACGATTTTATATATTGTCAAGTTCACAAGTGTTACGCTATCTTATCTCAAAGTTAAAACCTTTATACTTGGAACTTATATACAGAAATTTATACATGACATTACATGTATGTGATGTGTTAATGATCTCTGACCTGAACAGGGTAACGATCTAAAAACTGTGTCATGATCCACCTGGATTCAACTTCCTATACCCTGACAAGAACCATACAGGAGACCTGGACCGTTAGCTTATTACATACTATCCGCTAGAAGTTGCACTCAATAGAGAACGTCAAACACGTCTGCAAGATTCGAACTTTTAACATTCTCCCATGTGAGATATTTGAGAAATCTGGTACAATTAATTATGCCCATTATTTTTTCCATTTCTTTTTTTTTTTTAATTTTTTTTAATTTTTTGATTAGACATCACAGTCCTAACATAAAAATTATAAGAAAACAATGGTACCAATTCCACGCCATACATAAAAAGGCTTCTATTAATAAAAATTTTCATTTGATTCGGCTTTGAATTGGTAAAATTGCCCCGTTGAAATGGACGCTTGAGGTGGATGCCTGTCTTGCTCCAAAAAGAAGACTGGCCATGCGTCGGCCTTATTTCATATATTAAAATATTACAAGAAGTTCTACCTGGAATTTAATATTTGGAACATTAGCAATCATAATGAATGTTAGTGACTATCATGCTTTATTAGAAAGTGAGAGGCCAATTTGCTATTGGTTTAATAAATGGGGGACCAGAGGTGCAATTATGTATATTTCGAATAATGCATGGAATCAACTTCTTTTGTTGGGACCCATCTTCCCACAACTCTCACAGTCTCACTCTGTATGCGTGTACGTATATTATAGTCTGAAAGAAAGTTCCAAAGTTCTGATTGCATTTATGTGAGCAGCACAGAAGTACAAGCTGAGTCTGAGACGTAAAAGTTTGTGATGTTGATCCTCCCTCAAACTAGTGTCGTACATGTGCACCCCTTCTATGTTTACGGATACGGACATCTTCAAATAAATCGTTCGGTGCTTGACTTTATTTGTCAGTTTTTAACATCGAGCTATAATGCACCCCCATTGTGGAGATGGCATTTGGATTTTGGGAGGTCTTTACTTAATTAGTAAATACGTTACAAGGAGTCGAGAATTTTCCATCGCCAACAAAAAACAAAAAAAAACAAAGGCAAATGCAAGCAAGAGAGCCCCCCGATTTTGGGGGCCCTTTCTCTCCCTCTCTCTTGCTGACAGCCATTTCCAGTTGCAAGTGCTGGAAATGGAAGCAGCTTGTAGAAGGAGTAGTAATTACTCATTGAAATTAAAAAAGTTAGAGATTTTATAACTAGAAATAGTGAATGAATTCAACACCGATGCATTTGAACTCATTATAGCAAAATCAATGTCGGGGCAAAAAAGCAAAGAGGAAAAAATCAGGGGAAAGAAATCATTCTCAAATAATATTTAAAGGGAAAATAAATTAATTACAATTTGTTGTTAGGCAAATTAATTTCTAAAAAAATAAAAAATGAATTCACAGTCAAAGTTGAAATTGTACCCCCTTTTTGTACACCTGGCACTGCATTATTGATTGAAAATAAATTTTGTGGGTCATGTTTGGGATCAAATTTGGCTTCAAATTTAAAGAATAGCCCTTCAGATTTAGGTTTATAGTCCTAAAAATCATATATTATTTGGCATTTCATAGGAAAAAAAATCCAAATTTAGGTTTCTTCTCCCCTCATTAATTTTGCTCTTTCTCTTAGAGCAAAACTAATGTGGGGGATTGGATTTTTTCCCCCATTGCATCCAAATAATGTAGTAGTCTAGGGGCAAAAAATCCAAATTTGAGAGATCATTCTCCAAATTTGGATTGAAGAATACTTTACCATTAATCAATACTTTAATGCCACATCGACAAAGTTAGACTTTCTTCCCTAAATTTTCTACTTCTATATTATTTGACAATAACTTTTTGCCCCTTAACTTTTTTGCCCCATATTAGTTTTTCTCTAATGAGCCATTAAAAATTAGATTGTGCTTAGGGACGGATCTAGCCTTCAAGTCCAGCTAGAGCGGCCGATTACTGTTGACCGTGGACAAAGGTTGACCGTTGATGGTCAACAACCGTTGACCATTGACAAAAGTTAACCATTCACCAGTAGTTGCGATATTTTATAGTTAAATAACGTTAAAAATTATAAATTGTATCTAAACGCACCAAAATATAGATAAAGCATAAAATATTAGAAATATCGTTCAATACAAATCAAAATAATAAGTACTTCATACAATTTCAATTCGTAAGCGTAGATAATTGCATCCTACGAGGCCTCATATTCTGAAAACGCTACAAAATTATCTCATTTTCAATTTTTAAAAATATCACGTCTTCTCCTTCTGCCAAGAATTCACGTCTTCTCCTTCTGCTGCTCACAAATCGCGAATATGTGGAACTGTGGAAGCCTGGAAGGTCACGAAGGATAAGTAATTAGTCAACAAGTTAGAAAGGCCCAAGTAATTCTTAGAAAAAAGGCTTGTATTAACTTAATAGGCCCAACCCAACCAGCAACCGCCCAAAGTAAATAAGTTAAAAAGAAAGGCCCAAAACCCAAATTACATAGCCCAAATTACATTTCACTGTTCTTCTTCCTCGTCTTCTGTCGGACACTCCGACTCCCAGTTTCTTCCAAGTTCCAACGACGGTCGGCAAGACTGCAAGTCGGCGGCTCTTCTGGCGGATCCAGCACTCGCGGCCGCGCGTGCTCGACGGGTGCTGGATCCGTCCCTATTTGTGCTTCACTGTTGTGCTTCCTCTTTTTGTTACTTTCTAGAACTTCGTCCAAAGGAGGCGATTTCTCGTTTAGTGCAGCAACTTGAAATCATTCGCTGAGTTCATTCCTTCACAATGAATATTTAGTATCAACCATTTTATCTCCACTCCTTTAAAAAGCACGATAGACTGTAAAACATTTAGTTCCCAAAATGTCCTTAGACAATAGACAATTTCCCTTTGTTAATAATTTTTAACGGGCTGTCCCAAAATGCCCCAAACACTAAAAAATTACCCTGCGTCAATAATTAGTTGTGGACCGCTACTTTTTCTTATTTTTCTTCTTGCCTAGCGCAAATGGCTTTTCTTCCCTTTATCATTGCCGATTTTCCACCGCCCTCCCACATCAAACCAGCATGTATCTAACAAGTATTTGCTATCGTTCTTATTTTTCATGAAGATTAAAGTAGAAAGAATTGAGTAATTTGCTCGACCAAAAACATACTACACGCATTTTACGTGAATAATTTATTTTAACTTTTCTCTTTTATGTCGAAATAATGTATTAGTAATTCAATATAATAAAGATGTTGGGATACCAAATTAGGTTCATCCGTCCCTATACAAAGCAAACAACATCTTCCGAATAGGAAATTAAAATACACGTGCAACAAACTAGCAATCGGGGGGGGGGGTGCAAAAAATGGAAAATACTAATAATAAATTTCTTCCTCTCGGCATCTTTGGTTTTATACACTAGTACAGATAATGCATTAGGCATAGCACATTAGGTGGCATTTTTTATAAAAACGCCACCCGAAAATATAAGGGTAGCGGTTGTGTAATAAATCCGCCACCCAAACTGGTTAAAAAAAAAGGAAAATTTTGATTACGGGTGGCGGTTGTTGTGACAACCGCCACCCTAAATTGAAATAGGACAACCGCCACCCTAAATTTAAGAAAAAAAAAAAAATCAATAACGGGTGGCGGTTGTGAAGACAACCGCCACCCTGAACTTTTTTTTTAAAAAAGGTAAAAGATCAAAATGGGTGGCGGTTCCTCAAAGAAACCGACACCCGTTGTAAACAACGGGCGGCAATTTATTTGAGGAACCGCCACCCATTGGTTATCTCCTCCATCAACACCGGTACTGGAGGTCTCTGCTAGATCTAAATTGGGTGCGGCGGCTCTCGTATTACACACGAAAATTCGCCATTTTTAACCCAAAAATCACCCAAATTGCTGCAAATTCTTCTTGAGTTCGGCCACCATTGAAGTGAGGTAGTATTTCTCTATCTATTTGTCCCAATTTCGTTATTTCTAAGTTAGAATTTAACGTTCCAAATTCTAGGTATTTGCTTGGAATTTGGATTTGGGCAATTTCTTGGTTTGTTGAGGACAACATTTGAAGAGAAATTGTCATCCCCTATCAATTGGTGACAATTTTTCATTTTTGAGGTTAGAAAATACCAATCCCCAATTTAATTTGTAGATTTTTTTGGTGTAATTGTTGATTTTTCGTTTTTTTTGTGCATATTTTAATATATGTATATGCATTGTGATATATAGGTGGAATTTGAGGATTATTGTTTGTTAATTGCCATAGAGATATATTATATTATGTGTTCTTTCTCCAAATTTTCTTAATATTTGTTGTAATGTGTATGCATGTGGGAGTTATATATATATATAGTGGTTGAATTAGATGTATTTATTTAGTTACATTATTTAGTATTAGTTAAATAAGTGATAAGTAATTTTAGATGAATTAATAGTTAATATAGTTAATATTTTACGGAATAATAACTAGCTAGCTTTAATTTTTTTGAAATAATCCTAATTTAGCCTTCTACATAGAGAAACTAATGCATACAATATTTATAAATTATGTTCAACTATATTTCAATATGTAGTAAATAAATAAATATTGCTTTTATATAAATATAATTTAGTAATTAAAGTAGTAGTTTGGGAATAATATTTCAAGAAAATAAATTAGTTTGGAAATAATTAAATTTATATAAATATATTTTATTAATGAAATAAATTAAATTTTATTGGATATGTCCGTAATTTAGTCTTCTACATATGATATAGTAATGCATGCAATATTTATAAATAATATTGAACTATATATATGTCAACATGTTATACTAAATAAATAAATATTGCTTTTATATAAATATAATTTAGTAATTAAAGTAGTAGTTTGGGAATAATATTTCAAGAAAATAAATTAGTTTGGAAATAAATTTATATAAACATATTTTATTCATGAAATAAATTTTATTGGATATGTCCGTAATTTAATCTTCTACATATGATACAGTAATGCATGCAATATTTATAAATTATATTGAACTATATATATGTCAATATGATATAATAAATATTACTTTTATATAAATATAATTTTGTAATTAAAGTAGTAGTTTGGGAATAATATTTCAAGAAAATAAATTAGTTTGGAAATAAATTTATATAAATATATTTTATTCATGAAATAAATTTTATTGGATATGTCCATAATTTAATCTTCTACATATGATACAGTAATGCATGCAATATTTATAAATTATATTGAACTATATATATGTCAATATGTTATAATAAATAAATAAATAAATATTGCTTTTACATAAATATAATTTATTCAAATAGTAGTTTGGGAATAATATTTCGTAGTCATATGATCAATTAACTTGGGAATAAAAGTATTATTTAATATCATTTTAGTATAGTCATTCTAATAGTTTTGTGGTGTAAATACATCAAATTATCGAATTATTTCTCTATCCTTTTGTTATAACGGATCTTATTGTAGTACACCGCACTTTATTTGCATTGAACTTAGAAAACCGTTTGAAGATAATTTTGTATGTCATTAACTGTGATCAAATTGTTGCACAGTTTAAGATGTACAAGATTATCTTTGAATTCTCCCGGTGGAGAGTTTGTCATCGATCTGCGTATGTCGAACTGTGTTAGATTTAATTTTTTGTGTGGACGGTTATGTATTTATGTGAATTTCAGTAGTATCCCCATTCGTTCCTCGAGTGTGGATTACGTTTTACGTGAATTACACACTTAGGAGAACTAAAGGGAGATACTGCCGAAATTTACAGTAAAATACAATGCCGGTTCTATACAAAAAATAATACAGTTTGATATTATGTAGAGATGACGAATGGTTTAGATCTCAACCATTTTGATTAGATACGGAGTTATAAGGTTGATCTAGAACATTTCCATTATATTACATGCTTCATTCAATAAAAATGTCAAGATCATTATCTTTTATGATATAGCTACAGAGTTAATATTATAGAATAATAATTCTATAGGTTGTTCGAAATGGATCGGAGTTGGATGTATGGGAATCCTACTTCTCTTGAATATATAAAAGGAGTAATTGAGTTTTTGAAATGTGCCGAGGAGGATAAAATAAAGTACAACAACGATAAGATTGTATGTCCCTGTTCAGTTTGCAATAATACAATTGGTTTTGACACCATTGCGGAAGTAAGAAACCATCTGTTTAAAAACGGGTATAAGATGGGTTACACATGTTGGTTTTGGCATGATAAGAAAATAGTGTGTAGTACAAGCAGTGGTGGCACCGGTTCATACTTGCGTAATGAACATCGGTTGGGCAGTGACAGCGACGGTCATGCGGAAAACGTAGAGTTGAATGTGAAACACGATCGGTTGGATGAAATGTTACGTGATGTATAAGATGACTTCATTGACAGGTCACATGAGTTCGATAAACTGTTCGCAGATTCTGAAAAGCCTTTATATCCTGGTTGTCTAAAACACAACAAATTATCAGATGTGTTCAGTTTGTTACATTTGAAAGCGAAAAGTGCGTGGAGTGATCGAAATTTCACGACACTATTAGAGCTTTTAGTAGATATGCTTCCGGATGACAATGAGTTGCCTAACTCAACGCACAAGGCAAAAAAGATGTTATGCCCATTGGGTATGGAGATTGAGAAGATAGACGCTTGTCCAAATGATTGTGTACTATATCGAAAAGAATATCGGCAGTTGCAAGTGTGTCCGAAGTGTGGGGTATCGAGGTATAAGAGAAGCAATCGCAACGGTAATGGCGGGGGTAAGAATGGTTCTCCAGCTAAAATGTTATGGTATTTGCCTGTAATTCCAAGATTTAAACGATTGTTTGCAAATACAGACGATGCAGTAAAATTGTTGTGGCATGCAGCAGAGAGGAAAAAAATGGTAAATTAAGACATCCTGCTGATTCACCTGAATTGTGCAATTTCAACAGGAGATTTCGTGATTTCGGAAATGAAGATCGGAACCTCGGCTAGGATTATGCACAGATGGAATGAATCCCCACGGCGATATGAGCAGTCGACATAGCACTTGGCCGGTGCTTTTGGTGATCTATAACCTCCTTCCCTGACTGTCTATGAAGCGTAAATACATTATGATGTCCTTGCTAATCTCATGGCCAAAACAGTCGGGAAATGATATCGACGTGTACTTAACTCCGTTAATTGATGATCTAAGAATGCTGTGGGATGAGGGTGTAGAGGTATTTGATGCTAATCGTCGAGAGAATTTCAATCTATGTGAAATGCTATTCTGCACCATAAATGATCTCCCTGCTTTTGGTAACTTATCGGGTTACACGATTAAGGGTGGTAAGGCATGTCTCGTGTGTGAAGATACAACCTTTAGCCAGTATTTGGGTAATTGTAAGAAAAATGTGTACATGGATCATCGGGCTTTTCTTCCTAAAAATCATACATATCGAAGAAATAAAGAGGATTTCAATGGGCAAACTGAGAATCGAGTCGCACGATTGCCGTTGTCTGGGGAAGAGGTGTTTGAAAGAGTTAAAGACATTTCAGTTCAATTTGGTAAGATTTCTAAGCCGACTAGAAAGAGTATATGGAAGAAGAGATCAATCTTCTGGGATTTACCATACTTGAAGTACTTAGAGGTGCGACATTGTATTGACTTCATGCACGTAGAGAAGAATGTTTGTGATAGTATCATCGGAACGTTATTAAACATTCCAGGAAAGACAAAAGATTCTCTTAGTGTTAGAAAAGATATGGTGGAATCGGGAATACGGCCTGAGCTAGCACCTATTGAAGAGTTGGGGAAGCGTCCATTCTTACCAGCAGCGTGCTATACACTGTCTAAAAGGGAGAAACAAAAATTTTGTGAATGCTTAAAAGGTTTGAAGGTCCCATCCGGCTATTCATCAAACATCAGCCGATTGGTGTCGATGAAGGACTTGAAATTGGTTGGGATGAAAACTCACGATTGTCATGTTATGATGCAGCAGCTATTACCAATTGCCGTTCGAGGCATACTGCCCGAAAATGTGAGGCATGTAATTACACAACTTTTCTTTTTCTTCAATGTAATATTCAGTAAGGTTATTGAGCCTGACGAGTTAGATAGATTGCAAGCAAATGTTGTTGTAACCCTCTGCCAGCTTGAAATGTATTTTCCACCATCTTTTTTCGATGTTATGGTGCATTTGGTTATTCACTTGGTTCGACAAATCAAGTTGTTAGGTCCGGTGTTTTTGCACAATATGTATCCGTTCGAACGGTTCATGGGTATCCAGAAGGGACATGTGAGAAATCGATTCAGACCCGAAAACAGTATCGTAGAAGGTTATGTTGCTGAAGAAGTCATTGAGTTTTGTACTGATTACCTAGCAAGAGTCGGACCCATTGGTATTCCTACATCTCGACATGAGGGAAGGCTCGAAGGTAAGGGTATTATTGGACGCAAGCCGATCGATCCTAATGCTGAAGACTTAGCTAAAGCTCATATTCTCGTCTTGCACCATCTTGCTGCGGTTCAACCATACTTCGATGAGCACAAAGCAGTGCTGAGAGTAGAGAATCCTTTAAAAGGGGAGAGGTGGTTGGTTACTGAACATAATCGTTGTTTTGCAAAATGGTTCAAAAATAAAGTAATGAACCAATTGACGCATATGCCGGAAATTGTTACAGAAGCGATCAAGTGGTTGGCTTACGGGCATGCTTCGCGTGTTACCTCTTACCAGGGATATGACATTAACGGGTACACATTTTATACAAAAAGTCAAGATGATAAAAGTACATTGCAGAACAGTGGAGTCACACAAGTGGCAATATCCACTGATAATAGTACTGATACATACTACGGTGTGATTGAAGAAATTTGGGAACTTGATTATAAGGTATTTCAGATGTGTATATTCTAGTGCAAATGGGTGGATAACGCACGGGGTGTATCGAAAGATAAATTGGGTTTCACTAGGGTGGATTTTTCTCGAGTTGGAAGTCGTAATGACCCGTTCATACTTGCATGACAGGCTAAACATGTGTTTTATGTTATTGATCCGGGCGATACAAAGTGGTCGGTTGTTCTCCAAGGAAAGAGGCGCATTGTTGGTATCGGTGATGTGGTTGACGAAGATGAATATGACCACTGGGATGAAACGCCACCATTTTCTAGTGAACTACCTCAACTAAATCCCCAGGAGCACAATAGTGGAACAAATTACCTTCGTTCGGACCATCAGGAAGGAGAGTACGTGGAATGATAGGTGAATTACTATTTTTGTAAGTTCAACGTTATTTCATTACTATTTGGTGGTAATAGCAATCCATTTGCACGTCATATCTTATCTTTTGTTATAATTGTGATTATTAATGTTATTTTTTGTTAAAGTGCAGGGAGGCGGCGAATTGTGGCAAATATGATGGATTCTTCATCCCCATCAGGTTCACCATGTGCTACTAACAGCACAAGACAAAGCAAAGGGTTGACGATCATGTCGAAGTGGAAGGGAAAGAACATTCAGTTAACCGAAGATGATTTCGATGATCTACTCCGGCCGAAAGGGCCGCATAGTACTGGGTTCGGTCATTACATTGGGGTAGTCGCGCACTCCAAAGTAAATATAAATTACGGTAAATGGACAAAGGTGGAAAGCTGGCTGAAGAACACCATTTGAGAAGATATTAAGGTAATAAAAATATAAATTGAAATTTTGTTACGATTAACACCACTTATATTAGTGCTTAGTGACCCGTTTGTTTAATATTGCAGACATCGTGTAATTTGAAGGATGACAGCCTTAAAAAGACGGTTGTGTCACAAGCTGGATTACGGATGAAAAATTTCAAAAGCAAGCTCGTGAGGAATTGGATTCGCCCAAAGAAACCAAGTACAGACACGCCATCACAGTGTATAACTTCATTACCGAGGAAGATTGGGAAGAATTCAAACAAACAGTCAGCAGTAAGGAATTTCAGGTATACTCTAGTGATTACAATTAAATATTTAATATTTTTTCCCTTTTCCTATAAAATAATATTTGTGGACGGACCACATTAGCATTGAATCCATCGTAATTCTCACTAATGGTATGCTATTAATTTCTTGAAGGACATTAGTGAGAAGGCGAAAGAAAGTCAATCGCATAACAAATATCCCCATCACATGGGAGCCGCAGGTTATGCAGGCATGAAGGAAGTGTGGGCGAAGAATGATCCTCTGGGGCATTTATCATCATCTGGGTCTGTACCCGAAGATATTTTGCAGAGTGATCGGTCATAGGATTACTTACGGATAAGATTACAAGTGCGCCCTGATGGAACTGTGGTGTGTCCCAATGAAATTCAAGAGGTGTATGACAAGATTGTGAGTAATTTCTCTTTCATCGTGTGCATATTTTCGATAAATTGACCAGTGATAATTATTGACACTTAATTTTAATTTTATTGAAATAGGTGGTTAAGTCTCAAGAAGTTATGGAGGGGACATTCGTCCCGGACCGACATCACGGCATACTCTTGGAAGCTCTAGGGAAAGAGGATCATCCGGGTCGCCCGAGGACTTTCGGTGGCTATGTAGGCGGTGTACGGGCAGTTTTTGGGAAAAAATCCGAAAAATCCAAAAGACACACTTCGGACCAGGATGACTTAGATACTCGGGTTGCGAGAGAGGTTCAGAATCAATTGAATGCTAAATTTGATAATAGGGTGCAGCAGAGAGTTGTTAATACACTCATACGATTAGGCATCCAATTGCCTCCTGATATTGGAATGATGATGCAAAATACTAGACCTGCAAGCAAAAACAGTGTTTGTCGTGGCTCGGCTGCGCCAGATCCATCCATGACCGTTACGGTATTTTAATATTTTTAATTTATTTTATAATGTTGGTAATAATTGCAATATTTCACTTATAATTAGTTTTATAATGTTGGTAATAATTGTAATATTTTACGTATAATTAGTTTTTTAATATTGATAATTTTTTTGATCGATAGGAAATTACCAATTGCATACTGTTTGTATTATATGGAGGCCAGATACTATAGGTAGCGCAAGGGATTTGCTGTCCTATTACAAAAGACACTGTCGTGCATGGTTGCAAACTCAAAGAAGGAAATGTAAAGGTACGAGTTGATATGGTTCATGAGCAATATCGTGAGTTGCCTCTTCCCGAGCCAATTCGAGATGACTTGGTTACCATCGGGGACGCCATTGGAAGTTTTGTTCAGTGGCCAAAATGCATGGTTTGCTTGGAAAATGTAAGTTATTGAGTTGTTGAGAGTCTTATAATATGTTTTACTTATTTATTTTTAATATTTTATAATTATTTAATGCACACGTTGTCATAACTCGATGTACTATTGTAAGATACTATTGTTGGTGATAAAGATAATCAATCATATCAACAGAAGAAACCGCAAAGTGTTGTTGTGTCAACCGGTGGTGGATCACGCAATCTCGTTCATGAAGCAACATATTAGACTCTTCCCAGTTCTTGTAAGCTATTGGTCGATCTGATCAATATGATGCCCAGTGATAGTGACACTTTGGTGGTCCCGATCGGCGGCTTGTTTCCTGAATTACCCAATACCGAAGTTTTTGTTACTGCTACTGATATCGCGGATTTCATGACGATGAACTGGTTGAATACTTCTATTGTGGAAGTATTTCAAATGTGAGCCTTCAATTCCAATTTTAAATTACATAACTCTTTCAATATTCGGGTTACCAAATATAGTATCTTTGTATGTTGTTTAATATAGGTACATCTATCGGATGTGTGAGCAGTTTGATGTGTTATTCTGCTTTATAGGTCCATCGCGAATATCGGCAGTCATGGTTAGGGTTCAACATCGGGAGACGTCACTCTATGTTAACAGGGCACCGCGCCGTTTGAAGGACAGTAAATACATTTTTGCCCCGTATCATCAAGAGTTAGATCACTCATTTGTTGATATATACATCTAATGTTAATTAATTAGTTCGAAAATTATGAATATGTTATTAAAAAACTAACTATCTCATTTGTTAGTCATCACTGGTTATTGCTTGTTATCAAACCATCGGTCAATACAGTATACGTATTGGATTCGTTAGCTAATCAGGAAAGAAATTTGGAGGTCAAATCGCTCATATGCGTGTAAGTGATTATCCAATGACTTTCATTTCATTTATTGATTTTCATATGATAAGTTGGAATTTAGATCACTTAAGTATTAATATTATTCATATAATTTAAATTTTTAGGGCTTTTAGAGGGATATGGAAACAAATGCGTATAAGACAAAGCAGTAGGAGTGGGCATAAAAACCGGAACCGAACGGGTAGAACCGGAACCGAACCGAAAGAACCTGAACCGAACGGTTCTTCTAAAAAAAATTAAGAACCGGAACCGAACCGGAACCGCAATGAAAACCGAACGGGTCCTTTCTAAAAACCGGGAACCGGAACCGGAACCGGAATAGGCAAAAATACGTTCTACTTTCTTGCGCTGCTGCTTAATGCAGCAACAAGAGCTGCTGCTTAGCAGCAGCTTCTTGCTGCTGCTCCTTGCTGCTGCATTAAGCAGCAGCTCCTTGCTGCTGCTTAAAGCAGCAGCTCGAGCTGCTGCTTGTTAGGCAGCAGCTTCTTGCTGCTGCTGTAAAAAGCAACAGCAAGAAGCTGCTGCTCCTCCGCAAGCAACTTCATTCTTTTTTTTTCGGTGGGTTTATGTTTCAATCAAAATTTTTATTTTTTTCCCCATGATTTTCAAGTAATAGAACATGTATCACAAAATAACCGGAACCGAACCGGAACCGGAAGGCACCGGAACCGGTTGGGTATTTTGTTTGAAAGGAACCGAATGGTTCCATTTTTCATAGAACCGGAATTTACGGTTCGGTTCCGGGTAATGCACTACCCGGAACCGAACCCGAAACGCCCACCCCTACAAAGCAGTGTTGAGTGGAAATATCCTCCGATATATATATGCACAAATTTAAACAATAATAATTTTTTTGCGTAATTTGGTTCGTGGAAGATATATGGTTTTCTTTTAAATTTTCTTTTTTTCGTATTACTTATTTTATTTTTTGGCAATGTACAAATTTTAGTATACACAACAACCAGGAGGCAATGAGTGTGGTTATTGTGTCATGAAAAATATGCATGACATACTGATAGACTATGCTCAAGGCCATGCACTACAAACGGTATGTTTATTATCATAAAATATAGATTGTTAATTTAGGCATTCAGTACTTTATTAAAAATGTATATCACTTATTATCTTTCGTTTTACTCGTAGATAAATAAAGTTTAAGAGTATTCTCAGAGCGATATCGATATCGTACGAGAACTTTGGTTTCAATTCTTCTGAGAGGTTATGAATTGAAATGATCATTTACATGTTTAATTATACTCATTTTACTTCGATTTTTATAATATTTTCGTGCACGGAATTTCATGTTAACTCTTACACTTGTAGTCATGTAACTATAGCAACGAACTTTATTTAGAGTTTTATGTAAAGTTGTTGTATGTAGAGTTGCATTGTGTAGCGTTTTGTTAGGTAGTATTAGCTCTAATTTGTTAACTAGTTGGATTTGTGTTCTTTGCGTTGTATATAGTATGAATTAGTGGATGTATTTGAGTTGTATGGATATATTTGGGTGATGAAATTGTTGGATTGCAGGTTCAAAAAACTATATTAAATTACAGTTTTTTAATTACAACAAAAATTTTGAAAGAAAAAAAATTATAAGTGGTGGCGGTTGTATTATTACAACCGCTATCTAAATATTTAAAAAATAATAATTCGGGTGGCGGTTGTTTCGTTACAACCGCCACCCAATTTTTTTTTTAAAAAAAATTTGATTACGGGTGGCGGTTGTTCAATTACAACCGCCACCCAAATATTTAAAAAAAAAAATTTTCGGGTGGCGGTTGTAACGATACAACCGCTACCCGAAATAATAATAATAAAATAAAAAAATCCATTGGGTGGCGGTTGTTTTTTTACAACCGCCACCCGAAATAATAATAATTAAAAAAAAAATTTGGGTGGCGGTGGTTTTTAAAAAACAACCGCCACCCGAAAAATAAAGGGTGGCGTTTTTTAACCGACACCCAAAATCATATTTTGGGTGTCGGGGCTTTGGGTGGCGATCAAAGAACCGCCACAAGAACTATAAAACATTCGCCACCAGATAATGTTTCTGTACTAGTGATATTTGTGAGTCCAAATATTAGAACTATTTTTTTAGTCAGACTTATATAGTGTACATTATCAGAGCCGGACCTTGCAGTAGGCCAAGGAGGCTTTCGACTCAGGGCCCAATTTTTCAGTAATTTTTGGGGGCCCCAAAATTAGTGAAATTTATTTATATATAAATCTGTATAATAATACTCTAAACATATGAGTTAACTGGCCGGCTGGTAGAAGTTAGTTATGACTTTTCATTCACTCGTGTTGGACTCTTCAGGCAAGGAATTTTCCCCTCAGTTAGTTATGAGTTAACATGTAGGATGGGAGAATTGAACATTTGACCAAGAGTGTAAAAAACCTATTCAAATGCCATTATACCACATAATTAACTTGTTATAATTTATATTTCTCAATGAAATAAATTTGAGATTTGTATAATTTTTTATTTTTTATATCAACTTGTATCATATCTTAATAAATATTTGATTTATATATTTAGTTTTTTTTCTCATTTTAATAATTTTCAATCTTTGTTACTAAATTATTTATATAGCATCAATATTTCTCAATATATTTCCTTTTCTTTTATTTAAAAATTTTGGTGTTTCTAAAGGATATCTGATATTTATGTCAATAAAAATTAATGACATTAATAGAAAAATAAGTCTTATCCTAAAGATCCTCATCTCGGGGAAAAAAAAGGTCTTATCCCAAAAATGTATTTTTATGTGATTATTAAATTAAGGTCATTATTTAGTGTATTTCTTATTTTAATTTTAATAATAATAATAATAATAATAATAATAATAATAATAATAATAATAATAATATTTTAGAGTATTATTTATCATTTTAGATGGAAAAATAAAAGAGTAACGTCACGCACACTGGTGTTATATAATATTATTTGAAGTAAAACTTGAGCTTATGCTACAACATAGGGGCTCCGTTTTTATATTTCGACTCAAGGCCCCAAAATCTCAGGTGCGGCGCTGTACATTATATAATGTGTGTTGTTCAATCCGTTTAGTACGCAGCATCCATACATTATTAAATCATCCATAAGAAGGTTTGAAGATCAAGAACGAACTATAAATAAATAGTAACGAAATTCGTCTTAAAAGTGTTATTTTCTTGAGTGTATTTAATTTGAGTGTATTTAATTTGTTCGTATGGTGGAGATTGTACAATAGAAGGGCAACTTAGTCTCAACGTTTTCCTTTGTTGGCTGGGTGTTAATGTTCTCAATCAAATTTTTCACTTTTTTGAAGTTTCAAGTTTGTAACTTTGCTATTAAAAAAAAAAAAGTTTGTAACTTTGGCATCAAATATTCATTCAATGCTGAATAGTTTTAGATAAATGAAAATATCACGTTAATCAGTTCGCATGATAGAACGTTAATATGCTTGATTTGGTTAAATCTAGAGTACATGTTCCACAGAAATTGAAGCTCAAAATTTACATATTTGCTACATTGCTGAAAAATTTCTACACTTTTAGAGGGGTGTCTTTGTGAGCACATATATATAAATTAAAAAATTGAAACATTGCTATTCAAAAAAAAAAAAAAAAAATTGAAACATTGAGTAAAAGACAGTACATTTTCGCAACTCAAGATAAAAGGAATATGTCCTTAGTTTTAAATGAAGTCAACCCACTACTTTTGAATTAACTATCTTTAAAATACATTTAAAAAATAATATAATACTAGAAGTATATGTGTAACCAAATAATAAATGGTAAATGTGACAAATGACATACATTCCGAGTTGACTCCAACATGTTATAATATTGTATGTGATGAAAGGTATAATAATTTATAATTATAAATTAATAGATTGGATCATTATTTTACTGAAGTATCTAGTTAGTGGTTTCATGGTATTAACTTTTTATAAACTATACTAATTGTCGTACGAATTAAGTCAAAAGTTTTTTGAATTGGTGAGGTCATTGTATATAGGCTCTCTTTGCAAGAATTTGATGCATTTATAATAGGGTAAGAATAAGAATAAATACAATCAAGAGGGAAATTTATTATTTAAATTAAAGGTTCCATGGACAAAATGACACGTGTTTTACTTGTATCAGTATTAATAGTATACATTTTTACTATTTTTTATTTTTGATATTAATTTTTAATATTTCAATCTGTTCTGTCACTTGCATTTAGAGAGCGATATAGTGACTCTTTATAAACAGCAATCGACAATTAATTGCTTGATTCGGTATTTAAAAGAGTTATATATTTCTAGCTAATAGCACAAAGAAGACCATACTCATAAATTTAAAATAATAGATTACAATCGATCATGAGACTTGGTGGCTCTAAACGAACTCTTAATTAGACTTGTATTAAGAGGCCTAAGCGGGCAATGTGACTTTGGTTTTACCAATTACCTAATTGGTTGTTAAAGTTTATCACATTTAAGTATTACATCGGCATTTTGCAAGGATTGGTAAAAAGATTTGCAAAACTTGAAAATCTTGGATATTCGAATCAAATGAATAAAAAAAATCTAAACTGATAGATTGGTGGGTCGGATATGGTTTTCGAGAGTAAAACCTAAAGCGAATATGGATATTAAAGATATACTCGAATCTGAACCAAATACCCACATATTAATTTTTTTTATTATTATTTTGCTAAATATTAGTCAAAATTGTTAAATTAAATATTGTTCAAACTAGGGCTAGGCATCCAAACCACAAACCGCCAACCCGAACCGATCCAAACCGACCCGAGTCGGTTTGGGTCGGTTCGGGTCCGAATTCGGGTTGGAAAAAACCCAACCCGAAACCGATCGGTTCCAAAAAAAAAAAAAAATTGCGGTACCCGAACCGACCCCAGTCGGTTCGGGTCGGTTTCGGGCCACCGAACTGACCCGTCGGTTCGGTTTCGGTTTGGGAAAACCCAAACCTATTTTTTCCGGGTCGGTTTCTGGTCGGGCCCGAACCCGACGCGAACTGACCCGTGCCCAGCCCTAGTTCAAACTACAATCTACAACCAGTTCATTACCATTTATCAAGTGGTCTAAGTCCATCCAAGAGCCAGGTAGCTCATTGATTATTTTAATTTTAGGTGTTTCGAATGGCAAAAAGATTCGTGAAACTCGAAAACCGTGGGTACCCGAATCAAATAGATCGAAAAAAACCCAAACCAATGGATATGGATATGATTTTGGAAAATAAAATCGGAAGTGAATATGGAACCTAAATTGGTTCAACAGATCGATTCGTCGATACGGCTGACCCGTGCCCAAAACAACTCATTGTCATCGCTAGTATTTTGACTTTGAAATATATAGTTAAATTGGGTTACTTCCTTTTTTTTTTTTGGGCGGGGGGAACGAAATTCACAATTTCAAAGCCATGTTTAGGGCGGGGGTGAGAATCGAACCTGGGCTTACCCCGAGGTTCGGCCGGATTGTTACCATTGCAACACCCGGACGTTCTCTCTCTCTCTCTTTTTTTTTTTTTTTAAAATATAGCATTACTATGCAAATAACCAAGGTATAGGAAATGACTATTATCACCTTACGGTAATCAGAAGAAAATCAACGCCTAAGATTAGAGACGGTGTTTGAAAAAGCCTTTTTCTCTTACTTTCTCACGCTTTTTTTTTAAATTCAAATTTAGTCAAACAAATCACACCCACAGTCTTATCAGACTTACATGTACTAATAAATCTCAATAATTCAATTCCACTCATTTTCTCACTTCTTACTCCTCAAAGTACATTTTATGAGTTTACAAACACATGCTAAGCATCTTCAATGCTCATGTGCATTGTGAATTTCTAGTTCATGAGAGATATTAACACATTTTTTGTGAGCGGGTCCCACATTTTCTATATTTTTTTATTTTTCTTTAATTACTTTTCCTTCGTTTTACTCACTTTTCCTCATAAATTCCCGTGTCACATTTGTATTCAAATATCTATCTACACATCCCCCACTACTATTTTATTATTATTTTTGAATTTGTTTCTACATATCTTCTCTTTTTTACTTTTCCTTCTCTTTTTTCTCTACACATCTTTCCATTCATATCTAATTAAAATAATCATTTTCTCTCTATCTCTTTCATCCACAGCATCTTCAATCCACATTCGTGAGCATCTCCAATGCACTGGTGTGAATTGGAGATGGTGTGAAGTACGGAGATAGAGATAAGATGATTATTTTAGTTAAAAAAGAAAGAGAAAGAATTGTAGGGAAAAAAGATAAGAAAAGTGAAAATGATGAGAGAGATGGAAATAAATTAAAAAAATAATAATAATAAAATAATAGTAAATGATGTTTAAACAGATGTCTAAGTTTAGAAAGAGTGTGGAAAATGATGATGCAAAATTATGGGTGTCAAACAAGCCGAGTGACCCAGCTCGTAAAATTTGAGCTCGAGTTCGACTTGTTGAGGAGCTCTGCTCGACTCATTTTTTAAACGACCCGAGCTCGGCTCGTGTTCCAATCACACAGCTTAGGTTTGGCTCGGCTCGACTCATCTGATTCACGAACCGAACTCGAGTAGTCCACGAGCCAGCTCATGGATGTTTTGATTTTGATTTTTTTTTAAACACAGTTTGCAATAGAAATGTAAAGGTCCATATTTGCAACTATGTCATGTTTTTTTATAACTTATTTAGCAATGTAAAATTACCAATCCCTCAAGTCAGGTTTCAATTACGAGCTAACGAGCTGGTCCACGAGCTTTACGAGTCAAACACGAACTATTCATTTTCCAATTTCTCGGCTTAGTCCAAGTTCAAGTCCGTATTTTCATGAGCCCAAACCAAACTTTTGACAAGTCGAACCGTACCAAATACATGAGCTCACGAACTGCCTAGCAATGTAAGGGTCCATGTTTGCAACTATGTCATGTTTTTTTTAACTTATTTAGCAATGTAAAATTACCAATCCCTCAAGTCAGGTTTCAATTACGAGCTAACGAGCTGGTCCACGAGCTTTACGAGCCAAACATGAACTATTCATTTTCCAATTTCTCGGCTTAGTCCAAGTTCAAGTCCGTATTTTCATGAGCCCAAACCAAACTTTTGACGAGTCGACCCATACCAAATACATGAGCTCACGAACTGCCTAGCTCGATTGTCACCCCTATGTAAAAGTGATTAAAAAGTGGAATAGATGAGTGAAAAGTGATTTTAAAAAATAGAAAATTTAAAGAGAATTGAAAAAGCATTATTAATTTCACATGTCTTTCTTTTTTTTCTCAATAGATAATGTCCAAATTTCGTGCAATCGAGATGCCCTAATGTTGTAGAAAATAATGATAAGTTCGAGACCACCGAGCTGTCACAAAATGTGACATCGCTGTCTTTATAGCAATATATTTTAGAAATAAAATAAAATTATAAGAAAAAAACAAGGCCAGAGGTTATGGAAAGAAAGAGAGCATATGGTTCTGTTCTGCCAGCTCTGTTTTGGTCTCTGATTCCCACTTTGCACTGAGGATGACAGTCAAATGGACGATGGCTGCCTAGCTGTCTACTAGTAGAAACCCTAGGCTTCAATGTTGCCACTTTTCTGCTAATTATTAAATTTACCAAAAAAAGCAACTTCATCCGCACTCTTACAATTACAAAATGTATAGATATATCTTACATTAATTACACTCACAAACTTTAGGGAAAATGACATTTTTGTGCGGATTCCAAAACAAAGCTTAGCGTCACATTCTTGAAATGGACAGTTTGAAACATTGCAAAAGAATTTGATTCGTTTAATAGATAAAAAGTGCTCTGATGCTTAAAACTTAATTAGACATGATTTTAAATTGATCTTCTAATTGTGATTAGTTTAGATCGTTCACTTATAATAAAGTTTCGAGAGAAATATGATCCATTGAATCGAAACTTTTTTAAGTTAACAGTATTCAAATTTATTAGTTCAAATATATATGTTACTAATTAAACTTTTTGTCCTCGTTTGAATTTAATCACCTCTCCATAGCTTAGATGGTCAAAGTATGATAAAGTGTTTATAAATCAGATGCTTACGGTGAGTGATAGAGAAATGACATCCACAATTTAATATTTAATTTAAGAACAAAGAGCATAAATATTTATAGATAAATATGTTTTTGAAGCGGATATGCCAAATAGCTTTCCTTTTAGGGACAAGAACCGAGATAGAGTTAGGTATGTCATGCCACTTGGTGAGATGATCCGACCAAATTGATTTTCCTTTAAATCTACTTTTTAACGCTACCAATAAGAAACATGGTTTAGGAAGGTAGATTCCTTAGTTATTAAGGGTGTGTTTGATAATAAAATAAAAGATAGAAAATAAAATATTTTTTATTTTATATTGAAAATGTTTTTTTTTGGGAGAATTGTTTTCTATGAAAATAGGTTAAAATATGTTTTAAGTGGCTGTATATGGAAAATTATTTCCACGGAAAATTTTGCAATCAGATAATCAACTTTGAACATAATTTTCAAGATCTCATATTTTTCATGGAAAACCATGGCAATCGAACACACCCTAAATGTCATCAAAACCCGAATTTCAGTATCGCTGTAATTTTGAGGACCCGTTTTAAAATTTTTGTCATATTTCAGGATTACGAATTAATTTATTATCAACTAACCTTTAAACCATCAAAGACCATTAACACTCACAATGGATACAATATTATTCCTTATCATGGCTAATTTAGTGTGAGCATTGAATTATGAAGAACAACAATACGTGGCACTAAAGGCCTTTGTCAATTAATAAAGAGAAAAACATTTTCCAAAAATCATTGGGATAAAAAGGCCCTAAAAGGAAAGACAGTGTGCTGCTTTCTGAAGCTTTCTTGGGACAATTCTCATTCCATTATGGGATCTTTACCATTATTGGACATTCGTTGCAAGCAAATTTGATCGCACACGATCAAAGAGTCCGTCAGGAATTTTATTGGTCTAAAAACAATAAAATAGTATGAACAAAATGTTGATTGATGGGATTAATTAAATCATATAGTTTCCATTTAATTATTAATTAAAAAAATTAAACAGAAAAACTGTTGAGTTGTTTGATAAATTTCATTTTATTCTGCTTTAAATTGAATTAGTCTGGAAAATAAACCTTGATTTGCAATAATTGGATATGACATTAATTAATTAATGGATAATATCGCGGCGAAGTTCACATAAACCTAATAGCTCAAGTAGAAATATCATGTTCTACGCCAATGATCTCCTACCAACATATGACACCTTACAGTGCCAACTTTTTCCACTTGTCACCCTTCTCTTGAATGGAGGGAGGGCCCGCACCCACTTTGATCAATCCCCATGCTCCATATGATATGTTGGCACCTTACGATACCAATATATTGACATTAGAATGGGAGTGTCATGTTCTAATAGCTAATTTGTGCTCCTATTTCGTTGTCAATAGTGTTGGCACCATAAGTGCCAACATTATCTAGATGGTGCCATGTGCTCCCCACCAGCAGGGGGTGGGTGGGGTGTGGACATGTGGCAACGATCAAGACAATGTTGGTGCCAATATTATTAGCAATGGATCACTCATCTAGCCAATATGTTCTCAGCAGAAAATTTCTAAGAGATAATCATTTGTTAATAGTCTTTTATTCAAGTGAAATTGATTTCATGTATTCCTCGGTGCAGCGCAATATCCCAGTTGATGTACCACATTATGTTAAAATGCGTCATAGTTCATACTGTATAAACTGGAGTGCAGCGAATGAGCATCTTCCATTTAAGATGGTCGGAAATATGCTCTTGGAAAATAATAATTTATAAACATCATTTTCGCTTTAATGGAGGAAAAAGAGAAAAAGGGCATTTTTTCCAACTTATTCTCCCACAAATTCTCATGGATTTGTTTAAAAATTCCTACTTATGCATGTCACACCGCAGAGAGAAAGCATAAAAATTTACGAATGAAATTGAGAAACGTGGTGACACCATAGCGCAACACGTGGAACGAGATCTTGGTTTATTCTTATACTATATTATTATATGCCATGCGCAACAAAAACGCGTTCTGTTGCCCACCTTTCCGTGCCTTTTTCTCCTTTTTTTTCATATGCCTAATTCCATATTTGGCAATTATGGAATACGATTTCAACCACACACTTAAATATGCTAGAATATAGTAGTGCATAACTAGTATATTGCTTCTCAACCATAAAATCTAATTGTACGGATTGTTTTTTGACAAAATAAAAAAGATTAAAGAGTTTTTTTTTTATCAATTAGAAAAGAAGTGATGTTTTTAAAAAGGTATAGACGAACTGTCATTTCATTGTTACCTTAAAAAAAAAAATCTTCTGTAACAGTCAAAGATTAAAAGGATTCGAAGAGAAAAAGAGATGACAAAACAAATGAGTAGAAACTAGAAAATATTTCATTATTTTTTAAAAAATCACTGAATGATCATGATGTGGAAACCTTACATCGGTTGATATTGTAAAGTCATATACACAAATGGTATATGCTCTAAAAATAAGTGATACTCGAATAACTAAGATGATAAAAGTTTTTCAAAAACTATACTATTACATCATTTATTTGTGGACTTCTTTGTCATCTTATTTATTTGAGTGTCATGTCCAAATGTCAATTAATATTACAATATTAATATATATTGTGACGAATGAATGCTATAAATAAAAGCACTCACTCAAAAAAAAATTAAAATTTTAACATAGTTTCCCTTAGTTACATAGAATCTATGCGCCGTCATGTGCTGTAGTAATGTTGTATCTCACAAATTGATTGGTATCTTTCTTTGTTTTTTTGTTATGGATTCTGAAATGACTAATTACCTGTTAGAAATTGCACAAATCATAAAAGCATGTGTAAAACCATAAAAACCTAAAGAACATATTTGGATGCCACTTTATGGGAATCCAGCAGAAGATGAAATTTTATAATCATTCACTATTAAAAAGGGTTGCCTCGTAAATTATGTTGTTTCACCTGGAAGTTATTAACTAAGAAAAAGAAAATGAAGCAGAATTTTAGAAAGGGGTAATTCGCACAGTTCGGATTCGAACTTTAGGGTTCTTTTTTTTTTTTTTTAATTTTATGGACTTGTTTTGAGAATTTTAGGCCTAATTCTGTTTGTTTTGTATTTTTTGTTTTCATTTTCGAAAATATTTTTATATTTTCTGTTTTCAATCTTGTTTTGAAAAAATTGAAAATGTGTTTTGTTTATTATTTCGAAAAAATTATTTCTAAAAAAAATAACTAGCGCGTTTGGTTTATACTTTTAGAAATATAATAAATTGATACAATAAAAATTACAAAAAAATCATTGAGCTTTTCAACTTGTTAAAAGAAGCCTTCATCTTCGACCTCTATCACTTATCCCCACCCCACCCCACCCTCTTCTCCACCTTCAACAGTCGTTGGCGAAGGTCCATCGGTGACAAATGGTGGTGCGAACCACCATTCGCACCGCAAGCAGGTGGTGGCAAACCACTATAGCAGGTGGCTCTCTTCGTGGGAAAATGACATAATTGCCCATTGAAAACAATAAAATTCAAATAAAAAAAACTTTTGAAAGATCTCAAACTAGTCCTCAAGTTTTTTGAACTAGAGATGTTTTGAACATTAATGTTTCACAATTTTCATTTTTTTCCATAATTCTAGTGTATTTGGTCATAAGTACATAGTTTTATCGCATTCTTTTGTTATATTATCACAAGTTTGTATTAATATTAATTTTTATTCTCAAATTTTAGTCTTAACCAACAATTCATAGTTCATATTACATTATATATGTATAGATATGTATTTTAACATTAGTATTAAGTATTAACCCATTTGGAAAACACTGTTTTGAACTAAAAATATACCAAATAAAACGAAAGGACCTAATTTGATGAAGTTAGTGTTCAGTGGGAGGGCCTCCACCGTTAAATTATTTGCCTTAATTTGGTTTTTTAAAATTGGTTTGCCCTAATTTGATAAGTTAATTGTTAAGTTGCTAAGTTGAAATGTTGATAAATATTTTTTAAAATAGTTTAGGTTGGTAAGTAAATTTGAAAATAGTTTGCCCTTTCAGATAAATAAAAGAAGCCCAAGAAAACAAAGGTCCAGCCCATGTTTCATGCCTTCTTGTGGATCCGAGCAGGCTGGGCTTTCAAGCCGAAAATTGGATGTCGTAGGGTGTTAGGCTTTGGCCCAAATTGGATAAGTCGCTAATTGACCTTTTGCGACAATTGCAATTTGCAATTTGAAAAAAATGACTGAAAGGGAGCTAGAATGCAATAGCGGGTGTTTGTTGTTGCTTTAGTAAGTGGAGTGCCGAGAGCAAAATTGGTTTTCTTTGTAAAAAGAAGTGGTGTCACTATGTGAATTTCTCCTCTTAATCTTTTCAAGCTACGATGAAGTGGGGACGTTACAATTCGTTGGGTTAACAATTAATTTCATCAAATCACGTAATGAAAATTTTTTTTTCGCTAAAATCTCTTCGAAATTTTTTTCATAGAAAGGGTGACCCAGGGCCAGCTTGATCCGCCCCTATCTCCGCCCATGTTTTCAAGTTTTTTCTCAAATATTTCAGTGCTGTCAAATATATCTCATTGTAGCCTTGTGATTCCATTGATAGTTTAGATGATGCTCATGTTACATGCTAAGATTGCATCTTGAAGGTGTGGCTTGAGTCATATCTTGTTTTAGACAAATTTTTTTAGAAGAAATAATGTTAAATTAATGGATTATTAAGTGAGAATTGAAGACAACAAATTGAAGGAGATGAAGATGAAAAGTACACCAATGATCTAGTGCACTCAGGTATACTATAGTTAATATCACTCCAGGGCATTTTCCAGTCACATACGATTTCTGTTGAGAAAACCAAGACCAAATCCAGAATCAGAGTATTACAAAGCGAAGCTCCAATAATTTAGAAAATTTTTCGGCGATACTGTTTACCGCCGGCAAGGCCAAAGTACACGTCAAATTTTGACAACTCCTTCCAAACATTCAAGTTCTATACGATTCCTCAAAATGAATAAACCAAAGTACACGTCAATTTTACCCTAGGCAAAAAACTCACAATCACAGGCCACAAAATCTCTCAAAAGAAAATACAACGCCGAACTAAAGCCATTTACCAAATACTATTTCTTTCTCCATCAATCACTTTCTATCCCAAGATTACATTATTTAAAAACGCATAAACATCCCTTCTTCATAGGGCGAAGGAAAACGAGGTAAAAAAAGGTCATTTGTAAAAGAAAAATATTACTTGAACAAATAAGGTGACAAGTAAAACAATAAATAATTGGGTAATTTGTATTTTTATATTCACACTATCTTCGAACTCTAAAACTAGTATACCGCTTCTATGCGGTGAAATACAACAGTTCGACTTGATGATTTTGAGCTACACCATCTAAAATTTTATTTATGCTTCAATCATGCACATGGATGGATTTTATTGTTTTAAAAACCCGCATAAATCAAATCCATTAATTTTATCATTTTCGTTTTGTACGTCATGAAATCCATATTTGCACATTTTTATAGTAAGATAAGCTCAAAGTTGTTAAAGAAAGAAGATGAGATTAACCTGTATATAAGTTGACAGTTTTAATTGGTTTAGAGTATGGAGTTGAGTTCTCGATGAGTTTTAGAAAATTTTCTTGAAGAACAATATACACATTAGAAAAATGAATATTGGAGTTCTAAAAGGCAAGTACACAAGCGCAAGTTTATGCATAAAACCAAGATAATTCTACAAAAGCCACAAACAACATAAATTAACCGATTCAAAAAATTTATACAAATTAAAAGTAAATCATTATCAAACCATCCAAATTAAAGTGAGATAAAGAACTTCCAAATTAATGGAGCTCAAGACCTTTGCTAGCAATAATCTTGGTAATCGCTCACTTGGAATTTTAATGATTTTGAAATGGTAATTTTACAACCTTGGTAATCTTTTATATATGTTGATTTGTTTGTCCATGATTGAGGGGGCCGACAATCATGAACAACACAAACTACATCTTCTAGTCTTCTCATGATTCGACAAACGAGTGAGTTATCACATCTAATGGCTCAAAAGACGTCTTGTGTCGGATACAAGATAACTTGGGATCAACTTATCTTGATCCTTAGCAATGACCTTCATTTGGAGGGCTCACTCTTTAGCCTCATTCATGCAAAGAGCCTATGAGAATTCGGTTGTTAGTTATATAGTCCATGAGTGCAATTAAATGTGCACATTCACTTGGAGCAGCTATAGATGTCATCATGGAGAACCAATCATTACATCCCCTACATTAGTTAAAAATGATGGGAGACATCCCTTGATGCAAAGTAAATCCAATTCCCAGTAATTCCACTGGCAAAATTAAGATATAAATACAGTAACCAAATCCACTCGCCGAGGGGGACCATATCTCAGAGATCAACGTTAACATACATCCAAATTGGTTAAATGTCTCAAAGATAAATATTTCTCGAATCCATTGGTTCCCATCTTTAAAATGCGAGAAGAGAGAACAAATCATGTAATCCCAAAAATTACCAGGAAGTTATGTTGAGCAATCAATAACCATGAACAAGAGAATCAGAAGAACATGTAATAAATAACACATGCTAATCAACATATATATCATTTACACTTGGGGGGGAAGCTCTTTACAACTAAAAATCTAACAAATTTAGTCAGAATTCAATTTATCAGGAAACCCATCAAACTAAGCCTTACAATTTATCTGGAAACCCGTCAATATTTCAATTCTCAAATTCAGCCCTAATCACCCAAATAGAACGAATTGGTACACATAGAGAATGAGACAAAGATTTTAGATTCAAAATCTCACGTTTCAATTCCATTTGTGGCAGATGGCATTGGCTTTGAATTTGGCGCACACAATTTCCCTTCCATCTCCGCTCGCTTCGTCTCCTTTCCACGTCCGCTGCACATTATTGTCATCACAAATTAAATTCAGACGATGGCAAGGTTGTAAGTTCTTTGGGTACGGAAAAATTAGAAGGTTTATGCAATAGAAAAAAGAAGAACGCATCTCCGATTATCTGAACCGGACAAAGTGGAGACTATCGAAGAGAGACGAGAATTTCTTCGTTGAATTTTGGAGTAATTTTGGGCTTTGAAGCTGTGACTTTGGTTTTGGAGGACAGATGTAAGTCTCGTTTTGTTACACTGGATGTGAAAACCGACCTACAATCGGTGATTATTGTTTCACTTCAATCGTTTGTCAATCTATTTATTTAAATAACATTTCCCTTCGCAACAGTTATTTTACTTTGCTACCAAATCTCCATTCTCGAATCTGTTTATCAGTTTTGTCTTCAACTTTACCCCCAATTGCATGATTTAAAACCACATAAATCACAATCAATCCACCCTTTGAATGTTTATATTCTTCGACGAATCTATCATAATATTAAGACCTTAAACCCCATCAACAAGTACCCGACTCTCTTCCAATTGGCAATTAAGCATCCGAATGAACAAAATCGCCAAATATTTCTTCAAATGTGCTTTAATAACATCATTAATCATCAATAGCGATTGAATCCATTGATCGCCATGATGAACGACAATACCGATCAGTATTAATATGTCACGGGAATGAACCACTTCTAATCTCGAGATCCCAGAAAAAATCCAATGAAATTTGACCACTTGTTGAATAAAGTGTAAATCCTTTGTTTAAAACAACAAATCAACTAATCCCCAATTCACCATCTCCCCGTGAACTGCTTCGCCAAAACCCCGTCCCATAAAATCGGCCCCACATATCCCTGTCCCAATCAGGGGTTTCGATTTTTCCGCTATGGCTATTACTGTTACCATCTTCCCACTCTATCGATTCATCGGACCTGAATTCGCCCTTCCTTTTCGTCGGGTTTTCGTTTTCCTCCGACGAATTTTTCCTCTGCTTTTTCGTCAACAGATTTTTCCTCTTCCTTTTTCTACAAAGACTAGCCGGAAGTCTGTACACCGCGAGGATCAAAAGGTGCATCATGGCGCACGGACAGCAGCACCACACCGCCGCGCACTCGCCGGCCGCCTCCCCCATTCTACTGCACCGACGTTTCCCGCTATAATCGTTGTTGTTTTTGTTATTGCTGTTGCCATTAATCCGATGAGTTCTAGTACTTTTTGTGATTGATGGTGACGTCATCGCCGGCGACTGTTTAACGATCTCATCTGCCTGGAATGGTGATTAGGACTGAGTCACAAAGTCAAATCGGTCGAATCAATTTAAGCATGAAAATTTTCCAAATTCAAGTATATTCATCCACGAACTAAATTGAAAGCAATGAGAAAGATAGAGAGAGAGAGTTGATTGTGTTTGTCCCGGGAAAGGGGAGATCTATAACTTCTAAAAAACGGCTGATATGCAGGAGGCTTATGATCAGTAGCCCACAACGGATATCGTACGGGTGTCCACAGTGGATCGATACGTGTCTCTAAATGTGGGCTCCCAACATTAGGGAGGCATATATCACTGTCTATTGTAAATACTCTAATGGTGTTCACTATAGACAATGAACTAAATCCAATATATAGGATTTTAAGCGGATGTTAGTGTATGCGTAAAAATATTTTTTTTATGTGTTTTTATATGATATGAAAAAGAGAATGAATGGAGTTAAATGGTGGAGATTTATGTAGTATATGTAGGTCTCACAAAATATATAGATATGAAATAAGAGAGAGAATTAGTGGGGTTGAAAAGAATATATAAAAATATTATAAAATTACGTAGAAGAACACGCACTAAGATTAGGGTTACTTTAAAAATTTTAAAAATAAATAATTTACATTTGTGACTTGTATCTTTGCTTGATAACAGAAAACGCTTGAAAATTGGATTACCATTAAGGCACCAACCTTCCCACTAAACACGTCCCTATTCTTAACCGTCGCCAATTCCCACTAGCGCCCCCAAAAAAAAAAAAAAAAAACAACCAACAGCAAAAAAGAAAAAAAGAAGGATGAAATTTAATATTATTCTAGTGAAATTTTGAATGATGTGACATTGTAATTTGTATGCATTTTGATTCTAATTAAATAGTGTTCATTGAAATTTTTTTAATAGGTTGATACATGTTTACGTTAATATTATAATTTTAAAATTTTCATCTAGCGTAATCTATGCGAGCATTTTAATTTAAACTAACCATTAGAAATTAGTGTTATTATTTGTCCATAAATTTGTAGTTTGATACTACTATTATTGAAGATAATTTTTGCATAAAAAAGTATGTACCAAATGAAGCAATAACCAATTGCAATAGGTTCCCCAACCTTTTGGAGGTATTACAATGAGGTCTAAAACTTTCAATCTCTCGCGCCCAAAGTTATAAACTTTTCAAAAGTTGGTGTTGAAGATCATTCCATAAGTTTAACCAAAAAAAAAAAATTTTTAACCGTCAATTAATCAAATTTTTCGTAAAATGACAAAATTGATCTTCTTATGAATAAGTTACAAGTACAATTTAACTTTTAAATATGTACAAATTAATGATATATATTTTTTTAAATTGTGCAATTTTAATTTTATTTTTTATATATTTTCTTTTTATTTTTTATTTTTTTGATATATTTTTATTTTATCCCAAAATTAAATTTATCGAACCATATTGTTGGGCATTGTTTCGACGTGACGTGGATAAGGCAGGATGGGACAGAAGGAGCCAAACAAAGTGAATTGGAGAGAGGAACTTGGCAAAAGACAAATGCAGTGACACCCTATACAAGACAATGCATTGGAAGTTAGATACGGATCTCCTGCCGGCTCAGGGATAAATTATTGAGTAAATAATGCAATTAATCCAAACGTTGTACATCATTTGTACTTGTACTTTCCCGTCAATCTCCTTTATTTATTTTTTTTTTTTCACAATATTCGTCAATATCTTTCTTTAGAATAACAAGATCTCCACATTTAAAAAATAGGCACTATTCATCTAAAAATTACAATTCCATCAACAAATTCACTATTTTTAGTATTTTATTTAATGAAAAAAGGACAATTTGATCGATTGATATTTATGTAACTAGTTTAACAATAAAAGAAACAATTCGACCTATTATTTATAGTCTCTCTCATTACTCTTCGTCTTCCTTTTTATTTTTTTATGTATCTTTCATTACTTTTGAGAAAAAAGAAAAAAAATTCATAACCCGTACCCACTCTTTTACCATATACATTCTATAAATAAATTATTTCTATTTTCTTCAAAAATATTTCATAAAACCAACTCACGCAACTTTTTTTTTTAATTTATATTCAATATACAATATGGAAACGCTAATTAGCACAAACCGTCTCTATCTTTTAACTATATTATGCAAATCATCTCTAATTTTAAAATTTTTACATTTTCATCTTCAAGTATACAATTTCTTTACGCTACCATCTTTTGCATTTATATCCTTTTTTTAAAACCTAATAAAATGACAATTTCACCCTTTATCTTTTAGAAGATATATATAAAATAAAATGAATAGAGCAAATAAAAATTTTATTTGACTCCCCAATATGCCTTTAATTTCTGAAACGAGATTCGTTTGCATTTTAAAATAATATTTAAGATTCCTCTTTTTCTTTTTTTATATCAGCTTTAAGATTCTTGTTACTGTATATTTTTTGTTTATTTTTCTTTACTTTATTCATTTTATTTTTGTTCTTTAAAAGATAAGAATGAAATTGTCATTTCATAGGGGGAAATTGTGTGAATAATGTTCAACGCAAAGAAATGGCATATTTGAGAATAAAAGTGGCAACATTTTAAAGATTTGAATAATTTGCACGGCACGAGTGTAATGTAATTACATTTTGTGCCAATTACCCTCGTGGAAATTGATATAGAGTCACTTCGTTGAATGAAAAAGTTCATAACTTTTTCGGTTTTACTTTAGTCAATAAATTGGTTGCTGTTAAGTGTAATTAACAGCAAAACATGTATTACCTCCATTCAAAAATTATTGCCATTTTCTTATCTTCACATATATTAAGAAAAATATAATTAATGGTATTGAAAAAGTACAATTTAAAATTATTTTTCTAATATGCCCTTTCTTTTATTAGATATTTTATTTCAACTACTCTATTTTGATGATAACAATGTACATTAAATAAGGGTATAAAAGACAACTAATCTTTTAACTATATCTTTAAAAAAAATGTGATCTATATTTTGGAACGGACAAAATAAATAGTGGACTATATTTTTGGAACAGAGGTAGTAATTTACAAGGGGGGGTTTTTTTTTTTTTTTTAACCTCCCTTTGAAAACCATATGCCTTCATAAACAATGAAAATGAGATCACCATTAAATCATGCTCATGAGGTAAGTCAACACAGAAACTAAAACCCTCTCATTCTCTCTCATACTCTTGATGGGGGGTTCTTCAATTTCACAACATTTACCTTCGTCTAAACCCATCTATAATTTCTGGAAACATACACCTGCCAATAACATAATACATCTTAAACATGCATTACTACCTAACGGTATGACCATATGACCAATATGAGCAGAGCTCTCAAGTTCCTTTCGCGACAAAATAAGCAATCCAACAATATAAACAGACGAGTTCTCTATTACGAAGGTCCTTTTGCAATGAAATAAACCAATCTTATTTAACAGCAGTGCACTTCTCTATTAAAGTTCCTTTTACAATGAAATAAGCAACTGTTAGATACAATTATATCCGTTGACAGCTAGTAACCAAAAACAGTCGCTAATTTCTCAGATGGCATCAAATCCTCCAGTTTAGTTCAATGTCTAAATCCTCAACTCTATGTGCCTTTCCAAGCTGTACTTACTCTTTCTCAAAGCCTTTTTCTCGTGCAAAGGTGCTTAAACGAGAAGCCTTGTAGCAGGATCAGCTTGATAATATTGTTGGAGGTACCATCTACTTACCGATGAAGCCAAACCAGTGAAGGATGAATGCCAAGAGGAGCATAAACACAGCCAAAATCATCCCAGATCTTCCCAGAAGCCAATTTTTTGTCTTCCGGGCACCTTCTACACCACGCTGAACTCTATCTGCCCATTTCATCTGCAATTTTAACCGGCATGAGACAGTTTTCTTCCTTCCATTATCTATTATATTAGTTCATATTATTATAGGGAATTTGTTTTTCTGAGCATAAATCTACAGAAGAGGAGTAGACAGTAGACCCTAGCGGTAGAGGAGCGCAACTAAACATATTGAGAGCATGTCGGGTTAAGGTTAAAAAGTTCACTTACAAGTTGTAATATAATTAGTCTTTTTCTTTTCTCTTTACTTTTAAAGTTGAAGTAAGCAAGTTCTTTTACTCGTTATTTAGTGTATGCATGTCCGGGTAAAATGTTAATTTGCTAAAAACAAACTTTTTAAAGTTGAAGGAAGAAAGTTCTTTCTCTCTTTATTTAGGGTATGTTCTTTTTAGATTAAATTTGGTGTAGGATACGTAGTTGAAAATTGGAGATGGAGTATTAAAAAATATAAAATAATTGTCAAATCAATGAATGAATGGTTGAAAATGATGAGAGAGAAAAAGTAGATTTAATTTGATGAGATTTAAAGCATGATAGGGAACATTTTTAAAAATTTTTTTACCACTTTTTACCACTTTTTTATCCATTCTTTCTTTACCGTAAATCAATCACATCCACATATCATATCACATCCACAAATCTCCACCATTCAACTCCACTCATACACTCCCCTATTTTACATTAAAAACCTTTAAAAACCATTAAAAACCGGCCCCTATCACCCTTTTAATTTGAATAGAACATACCCTTAGTGTATGTAAATCCGGGTAAACTATTGATTTGCTAAAAACAAACTTCATAGATCGAATAGAGGTGGTGGAACCCACAAGATATATTGTTAAGAAAGCCGTGGGCTTCTCGTGGGCCTATCTCCCCCGGCCCATGCTAGGTTAAGTGTGTAGGGTTTTTTTTGTTCTTCTAGTATTATATGACGGCTTATGGTGTATTGTTAGGATTATGACATTAGTATATATATATGAGATCTGTTAAGCTCGTGTAGAGCGATTCCTTTTCTATTCTTTCATAACTTTGAATTCAACTTGGTATCAGAGCCAAATCCTTCTCCTTTTCCTCTGTCAAACACCTTTCGTTCCCCTCTTTTCTTCCCCTTGTTTTCCCATAATTGAAGTGTTCTTGGAGGGTTTTTAAACCCTTTGTGTCAAGTGTGTTGCATCTCTAATGTATTAAAGTTGGTAAAGTTGTGGGTTTGTGCTGTGTCTCGATCGGTGTGGGCTTCGTAGTGTTGCTGGTGCATGTGTTGTGAGTTGTTGAAATCAAGTCTACATCGATCAAATCTACGTTTGTTGCTGTCCAATTTGTGCAGTATTTCTATCGGCTATAGTAATCGCGCTACAGTAATCGCGCTACAGTGACGCTGCTACAGTAACACTCGGCTACAGTAATTGATGCTACAGTATCTCGCTACAGTGATTGCTACAGTATATATTGTGTTGGTTGTTTTGGTGTGAAAAGCTGAAATTCAGTTTTTGTCTGTTGTTTGGCTTGATCCGGTGAATAATGGGAGATGAGACTGTGAAACCCGATCAATCAACCAAGGCCTGGCAAAGAAGCCACCTTTGTATTATGTTAATGATGACCTTGGCAAGCCGATTACCAACATTCGTCTGAATGGGAATAATTATCTGTCTTGGAGTTATGCTGTTGAGCACTTTATTCGTGCTAAAAGGAAAATCAAATTTCTTAAGGATGATCCTCCAAGTAATCTGATCCGAGAATATGAGGAGTGGGAATCCTCTAACTCGATGGTTCTAACATGGTTATGGAACGGTATGGAACCCAAAGTTCTTACTAATGTGCAGTTTTTACCAACAGCTAAACAGGTTTGGTCATCCCTGAAGGAAATGTATTCTCAAGAGAACAATATCTCACGTATTTATGATCTGTATGAATCCCTGTTTAAGACCAAACAAGGTGAGAGAACTATTGATGAGTATTACAGCACTATGAAGGGACTGTGGGAAGAACTTCTGCTTTATCAATAAACTACGGTGGATCTCGAGCAACAACGACAAGCTCGAGAACAATTTCTGTAGCGCTTCTTTTGCATGGGCTCAATTCGAATATAGCGTGTACAAAGATCGGCTTCTAGCTAGTGAAAGCAGTTCCTGAGGCTTTCTCTCGTCTTAAAAGGCGACGTCAAGAGAGTGGTGATTCTGGTTATCCTTCAAAAGAGTCATCTGCGTTACTGTCTGCTTCTAGTATTGGTGGACGAGGAGGATCGAGTGGTGGTCGAGGTTCTTATGGTCGTGGAGGTCGTGGAAATTCTAATGGTAGGGGTTCACGTGGTGGTAGAGGTAATCGTGGTCGTGGTGGCAAGAATGGCGGTAATGACGAAAGGAAATGTACACATTGTGGTTTGGAAGGACATACTGAACCATTTTGTTGGGATAAATATGGGAAGCCACATGCCAATCATGTTGTTGATCACCGGAGGCATCGATGGCGCCGCCCACATCCTTTGATAACACGACTCCAGTTATTTTGGATCAGATTCTGAGTCGTTTAAATTCATTGTCTACATCTTCTGGCATGCCCACTGCTACCGTTGTGAGTTCTGGTAAGTCTGCTAATTTGGCAATGCCTTCTTCATCTTGGATCATTGATTCAGAGCTAGTGCCCATATGGTGGTAATTCCTCTCTTCTTTCCAACTTTGTTCCTACTAAGTCTAGTATGAGTTTAGCTGATGGTTCTTCGTCCCAGTTCTTGGTAGTGGAACCCTCCATCCAACTCAATCTTTAGAGTTGAAATCGGGCCTCTATGTACCAAATCTTTCATTTAACCTTGTTTCTGTTAGTGCTCTTACTAAAGCTCTAAACTGCTCTATAACTTTCACCGCTACTGGTTGTGTTTTTCAGGACCTCCAGACGAAGATGATGATTGGTTCGGGATATGAGCGCGATGGATTATATGTGTTGGATGTTGAGGAGTCTAGGTCTACGTCTGCACTAAGTGCATCTGTGTCGCCACTTCAGTGGCATTGTCGTCTTGGTCATCCATCTCTTGTTAAATTACGTCAGTTAATTCCTAATTTGAGTCCTATGTCTGTTTTAGAGTGTGAAGCGTGTCAATTGGGAAAACATCACCGTAGTACGTTTCACGATAGGATTGATAAACGGTCGTTGTGTCCATTTGATGTAGTCCATACGGACATTTGGGGTCCTGCAAGAAATAAAAGTTTGTCTGGTTTTCTTTACTTTGTGGTATTTGTCGATGATTATTCACGAATGACGTGGCTGTATTTGTTAAAAGATCGCACTGAGTTACCTCGTATTCTTTCAAATTTCTACAATGAAATTGAGACCCAATTCCATACTAAACTTAAAATATTTCGGTCTGATAATGCCTTAGAATATACCCAATCGTGTGTCAAATCCTTTTGTGAAGATCGAGGGATTATTCATCAAACCACTTGCCCATATACCTCACAACAAAATGGGGTTGCTGAACGTAAATTGCGTCATTTACTAGATGTTACTCGTACTATGATGTTTGCTATGGGAGTTCCTAAACCATATTGGGTGTATTTGTTCTTCTGACTAATTACCTTGTTAATCGTATGCCATCTTACGTCCTTGCTAAGCGATCGCCTTTCGGTTGTTGTACCCTGGTCAAAAGACCTATCATGTTCCACCTAGAGTGTTTGGTTGTGTCGCATTTGTCCATGTTCTCACTCGGTCGTGACAAGTTGGACCCTGATGCCTGTCAAGTGTGTATTCGCTGGCTATTCCCGCACGCAAAAAGGGTACCGTTGTTATAATCTCGTTACCCATCAAGATTATGTTAGTGCCGATGTCACATTCTTTGAGTCTACATCCTATTTTTCCTCTTACGGGCAGCAATTTGATTGAGAGTTAGTATCTTGTCGTGGGGGAGCTTCTTAGTCCATCTCCTCCGGTCGTTCTGTCCCGATTGTCCCTTGTGATTGTCGCCAAGGAAGTGTCGGTCGTGTTCCGCTTACTACTTTGGCGTGATATGCCCATTTATGCTCAATATCATCGTCGACCGCGTGAGAAAAGACACCTGCAGTGAATTGCCTTTGAACCAATCATCATCCTCTACAGAGGCTCGCTGCTCAGACCGAGAGTGTTGATGTAGAACCCATTGCTAGAAGAACCAGGTCCAAAACACCCATCCTATATCTCGGTTTGTTTCATTTCATCGTGTTGCTCGCACCGTACATTTGCATTGTCCATATCTTCTCGCTTTGGTCCCATCTTCTCTTACTCAGGCACTAGCTTCCCTGGTTGGAAGTCACCATGACGGAGGAAATATCGCTCTTCATGAGAATAAGACTTGGGATTTGACCCGCTCCCTTTGGAAAAACAACGGTAGGATGTCGATGGGTATATACGGTTAAGTATTTACCAGATGGCTCAGAGAACGCTTGAAGGCTCGTTTGGTTGCCAAAGGTACACTCGAACTTATGGGGTGGATTATATGGAGACCTTTTCTCTAGTTGCTCGGCTTAATTGATCCGAATCTTGCTCTCTGTTCTTTGTTTGTAAGAGGTGGCCTTTATATCAATTGGATATTAAAAATGCCTTTTGCATGGCGTGTTACATGAAGAGGTTTATATGGAGCAGCCCTGGGTTTGTTGTTCCAGGCCAAGAACATATGGTGTGTAAGTGAAGAAGGCGATTCTGGGTTGAAACGATCGCCTGCGTGGTTTGATCGGTTTAGTTACGTGGTTCTCGGTTTGGCCTTCGCCGTTCAAGATGTGATCATTCATTGTTTGTTCGGCATTCCTCTTCGGTACCATTATTCTCATTGTCTATGTGGGCGATATTATAATTTCTGGAAGTGATGTTCTTTGGTATTTCCGCTTTGAAGGAATATTTAGAAGCGATTCCATCACGAAAGATTTAGGCCTCCTTCGTTATTTCCTTGGGATAGAGGTTGCTCGTTCAGGTGATGGCCTCAATCTCTCTCAGCGTAAGTATGTGTTGGATCTACTTACTGAGACTGGGCTTCTCGGTTCAAAGCCTATAAATACTCCTATGGATCCTACAATGAAGTGGATGCCGAGCAGGGGAGGTGTTTCCTAGTCGGGTAGATATCGACGCCTTGTTGGCCGTCTCATCTATCTAACGGTGACTTCATACGATATTACTTATCTTTGTTAGTATTGTTAGTAAGTTTATGCACAGTCCTCGCGTTCCTCATTGGAATGCTGTGATTCGGATTTTACGATACTTGAAGGGTTCTCCTGGAAAGGGACTTCTTTATCGGCCTTCACAGCATATCGATATTAGTGGATTCTCAGATGCTGATTGGGCAGGTGACTCCACCGATCGTCGGTCAACGTCTGGGTATTGTACTTTAGTTGGTGGTAATCTTGTTACTTGGCGAAGTAAGAAGCAAAATGTTGTGGCTAGATCAAGTGCTGAAGCTGAATATCGAGCTATGGCACATACAGCAGCTGAGATGATTTGGGTTCGTTCCTTTTTGTCTGAGATGGGTATTATGATAACCTCTCCTATGCCGATGTATTGTGATAATAAAGCGGCAATATTTATAGCAAGCAACCCAGTGTTTCACGAGCGCACCAAGCATATCGAGGTTGACTGTCACCTTATTCGTGATTTGATGATGTCAAAGCAGATTGTTACTCCATATGTGAAGTCTGAAGATCAGTTGGGTGATATCTTTACCAAGCCTCTCCCTCGTGACAGTTTTTTGACCTTGTGTTTCAAGCTGGGCATGTTTGATTTGTATGCTCCAGCTTGAGGGGGAGTGTTAAGAAAGCCGTGGGCTTCTCGTGGGCCTATTTCCCCCGGCCCATGCTAGGTTAAGTGTGTAGGGTTTTTTTTGTTCTTCTAGTATTATATGGCGGCTTATGGTGTATTGTTAGGATTATGACATTAGTATATATATATGAGATCTGTTAAGCTCGTGTAGAGCGATTCCTTTTCTATTCTTTCATAACTTTGAATTCAACTTATATGAATAATAATTAGTGATATGACACATGTGGCTAATATTAAAATTTGATTTCAACGCACAGTAAAAAATAATTTTATGTACAAAGTAGTTAAAATGCACACGGGCAACAAAAGTTGCTTGGTAGATATTTTTGAAAGAACAATTTCGGAATGTCGTCAAAAAGTTTAGGAAAAAAAAGTTTCAAAGAAAATATGAAAATTGTCATGTCAATGAAATTGGTGGTTGAAAATGACGTTGGAGATACCTAGAAAATCTATTTCAAACAAGCTCTTAATAAGTTCATACCATTGTATCCAAGGCATCAGGTGACAAAGACGACATGGCTTGTTGGGCTTTTTCTGCATCCTCCCTCGACAACTTGAATCCAAATTGTTCGCTCATGTTTGCCATCATTTCAGGACTCATATTTTTTACCATTGATGTGAACATCTGCCAATTCAGAAACAGAACAAATATTCAGTAATAGTATTTTGTGGTCCTGCAATTTCTCTGCTAACATTCAACAGAAGAAATTACTTCAAAATTGAAAAGAGGTCACAGCTGAGGTCTAGAATTCTCCACACTATCTCACGTGTCAGATATATTTTATTTACCCTCACTAGTTCTTGGAACCCAACGTGAGAGCACAAAGAAGAAATAAACCAAAATCGAACATTAGTTGGACTCCGCTAGGTGTTTTGTGTGGATAGACTCATACGTTTCCCTCGTTTCACTGGAGATTGATTCTGACTGCTGGTTTGGCAAATATGAACTAAATGAAGAGAGGAATCAATAACAATGAGGGATAAAGTAAGCTGGTCATATCTTTCATTCTTCATGGATATAGTTATCAAAAGGCAAAATGGGAACAGGTCCCAGATTTAGGATAGTGTTGGTTCCTTCAAAGTTGGATCAACTGAAAGCAGTAGATAGGGTAAAAGGAATCTACAGAAGGACATGATATGTCCGCACACATTAATGGCCAATATAGTGGTATTCATACTTCTCAAATACACCCTAATCTTCATGGAGTACCAAAACTGACAATTCTTTGCAACTTCTTTAAACACAAGACTTGTATCCAATAGCTTGAGAAAGAATAAAACCGACAACAGCATCATAATCATAATCATAATCATAATAGTAGAAGTAATTTAGAAAAGACTTTTAAGCTAAAAACCTGTCGCATAGCTGGATCTTTCATCTGGTTTCTCATTTGATCCTGAAGATCAGTACCAGAACTTGACAAGCCTTGAGGAGCACTTCTTGAATGTAAACCATGAGAAAACTTACTTTCGCTAACATGATCACCACTTCCTCTCAAAACTTCTCCTGATGTAGAATGATCATCAGACCTGAATCCATTAGGGGGGAAAGCTGATGACGATGTCATACCTGTCCCTCTCAAAGAAGATGCCATTTCAAACATCCTTTGACGTTCCTCTTCTGACATCTTACTCATCATATCACTTGCCATCTTAAGCATGTCAGGGGTCACATCTGGTGGAACTGACCCAGAACTAGAATGTGAAGATGCTGTTGATGATCCCACCCCTTTACCATTTAAAGAGGATGCCATTTCAAACATCTTTCGAAGTTCTTCTGGAGGCATCTTACCCATCATTTCACTCGTGGTCTTAAGCATGTCATCTGTCATCTGTGGTGGAACTGATCCAGGGCTAAAGTTGGAAATTGGATTTGTCCCTTGGAAGGAGGCAGCCATCTGAAACATTTTCTGAAGTTCTTCAGGGGACATCTTCCCAATAATATCTGAAGCAGCCTTTACCATATCAGGAGGCATACCATCAACTCTTCCACCATTTATTGCAGCCAAGGTTTCTGGATCAGCACGAGAAACAAAGTTTTGGAAGGATCTGCATGGATGGTGAACAGGAAATCACATTCTTATCTGCAGTGTGTAACTAGATACTAATGTAAACCTGGGTTGAGCATGGCACATAATTAGCCAAGGAATCAGATAGTGAGCATATTAAGAATGACAGAGAGAACAAGCAAGTACATGCACAACAGAGATCAGAAGTTCAAAAAAAGCACTAGATTTACATTGTTGATCACAGAAAGCATGCATCACGTCAATAGCTTTGTATTACATATGCTATGAACAATGTCACTTAGAGACTATTTGGTCATGCAAGCTGGATGGTGTGTGCAAGAATGTAACTTAAAATTATCAAAAGTGCAGCTCCCATTTAAATGGGTAGCTTTGGGGGTGTTCCAGCTCTTTAGTTAGCACCCTCCTACAAAAGAAGGAACATCATCAGCGGACGAAAATACATACGATGAATTCAGTATTCAAACAAAGACAGATTATTTTGAAGTATAGAGGATCAACATGAATAATTAACTGCTAATGATACAACTGGACATGTTTAAAAGGTATTCTCCATGATCACAGACATTTAGAAGTTTTCAAGACGGCAAACATTATAGATGTAATCAAATACATCCGAACAAATCAATAAATTGCAATGATATTCTCCTCATAAAATCTGAATGCTTTTAGTCCAAAGCTTTCTAGAATTGGAGGGAACATATGCATAAGAAACAAACTAAAATGAGAACATGAAAACAAACCTGATAGATTCGGGATCATTTTTTAGCGCCTCCAAGTACTCTGAATTTGTTGATAGAGGCTCCTTAAGGCTATGAGTAGCACTTGTAGAGCATTGAATGTTTTCTCGAGGTGGTGCAGCATTTGCGGGTGTTGAACTTTCATGGTTGTTGCAAGACACAGCTTCTTCTTCAGTTATCTCTTCAATAACCAATCCTATAACAAAAGAAAACAGAAATTAACTCGCAAGTTCCAAAGAAATCAGCAGGATGCAGATGGATATACAAAGATATAAAATTATGGAATTAAATGTTCGAATGAACTAAACATAAAGATATTAGCAATACTAGAAACAAGGTAAATGTATACACCTCTTGAAGGACGCTCGCTGCCTTGTTCTTTCAATCTTTCCTTTGCATCCCTGTCAAGGAAGCAAATACCTAAGGGTATAAATTTCGTGAACGATCTTGAATATTTCAGGGCAACAAAACAAAGACTAGACATATTCCACAATCCGGAATCTGGGATGAAAAGAAAGAACGGACCAGCTTTCAGTCACATAGATAATAAGTCGCACAAAAGACCAATTTTACCATTGGAATGTTCAGTACCTTAAGACATCAGCAATAGTTTCATCTTCAGGAGAAACTTCATAAGCTTTACGCAAATCGGACACCGCATCCTGGCATATATTAAAGTCAATATGACAAGCAACTAATATATAAAGATGGATAAATAGCAACTGAATGCAAAATAAACAAAATTAGCAATCATGATTAAATGTTAAGTGAGATGATGCTCACTTCAAGTTGCCTCAATTCTTTATATGCTTGACCCCTTCGGTAAAGGGCTTTGACATTCTTCGCATCATATGCCAAAACCTGGAGATGGGAAGTTACAATTTTCAATTTTATTCTCTACTGAATATCAAAAACCATGATTTCACATCAAACGCAGATAAGTGGTATAAAATGCATGTCAGAACGTTCAAGGGGCACAACAGACTTAGTTCTATAAGTTAGTATACCATCAATTGGTAGAACATATGTCAATGATTCAGTATTGTCTGATCCTAGTGATGAAAATCTTTTCTCCTGCAGCTTTACCGATTTTACATAGAAACTTGTACCTCATCATTGTGGTAAAAATTTTGCTATGAATTGTCGTAACAGAAGAACTAAGAGTTTCCATGCCTTAACACAACATTAAATTGATGCACAATGACTAGACCAATATGAGATGTACGATCAAAAACTAAAAGAAATATGACATACATACCTCCGTGCCTTCCCTGATACACTCATCATACTGCCCAGTTTTCAAGTAACATGACATCATATTAAGTGAGCATGCCAACAGGAGACTCCTGCCTCTGGAGACTGGTACATCTTTCAGGTTCTTCGTGGCCTAACATAGATCAGGAACCAAATGAGAATCACATAAGAGAATAGTTACCACCAAAAAAATAAAAAAAAAAAAAAAGAAAAGGAGGACTTAGATAGAAACAAACCAATAGAATGCACTACTTACATGTAAATATTTCTGCAGGGCCTCTTTGTACCTGCCCTGGCTATGTAATTCGTTACCCTGCAATCACAAAAATGGTTAGATAAATATTTACCACTGAAATTATGAGCTCACATGTTCATAACAAATGTGGGGATTAACATATACATAAAAGAGTACTTCCCTACTGTTATTCTACCTTGCTTCCAACCAAAACAGAGATATTAATTTAATGGAGGACACAGAAGAGGAGAACAGATAGAAGAGGCACTGTAATTGAACAAACATATGGATAACGTCTTAGATCTCCCTGAACTTTTTCTGTTTATTTGTTAGCTTGAACAGAAATATATTAGGAGGGAAGTTAAAGGTTTGAGAGCAGAGGGAAAGGTTTCATACATTTGAAGTTGTTATTTTCCCAATGGCAAGTTACCTGTTTCTTAAGCATCTCGGCTCCATTAATCTCATAGGAAACCTGAGCATCCATCTGCGCACGAAAGGAAGCCATATCATTAGGTGATACTTTTGCCATCTTCTCACTAATCTCTGCCATCTCCTCTGGACGGGCATGCTTAAAATGTTCTGCAGCTTGCTTCAGATCTTCCGGCCGCAAGCCTTTCATGCTTTCAGAAGCCATTCTCATGAGATCTGGATTGGACATCATCTGCATTTTGTAATAATAAAATGCAGCGATCAGTAAGAAGAGACTTAAACAATAGTTGAAAATCGGCCTTAAGTTTGTTTTATTAACTTTTTTCCTACTTAAAATTCAACTTTTGCTTCCCAGTCAAACTTCAATATTAAGCACACACCTCAAATACATCTCGTTGTGTCCACGACAATTCACTCACACAATTTAACCAAAAAGTTATTTTTATAAAAATAAAAATTTACTGCAAGCACACACTTAGAATTAGTACCTGCATGACAGAGAATAAATCTTTGGCAAAATTCAACCATGACATGCTGATATTTCTACCACTTGTATAACTAACATGATGTCCCATATCATTCTTTTACTTCTTCAAATTCACCAATTTAATATTTCCATTGTATTTTGGATTAATATTAACAATGCATGTTCACCTAAAATCATACTACTTAATATTTTTTAGCTGGATGACTAGCTAAAATGCCATTTCATGGCAGTCATTCTTTAATATTTGATAAATCAAAAAAGGATGGCTAGAGGTTGGCTTATAGAGTAATAGTGCAATTACGTAATGCCAGATGTAAATACATAATCAACTCTACTATACTTGAGCACGCAACTTGATGACACGTCAACAATAAATGCTAAAAAAACCCAACTTTCACAAATTCGCTACCTAACCAATTGCGAGAAATCCATTGTCGATAATAAGTTGTTTGTGAAGCACCGAAATCTAGTTCATTCCAAAATTAACAAAAGAACTCGCAAGCAAATTAGCCAGAAAAAATAATTAAGTAGAGTCCGGTGCTCTTTGTGCACTTCAATAATAAACAATAGGAGAACCAAGCACAATCAAATATCAAATCACCAGCCAAGAAGCGTTCATAAACTCGGAAAATGAGAAACCAACAAAATATAGTAATCATAAATTCAAAAAATGAGAAACCGCTAACAGATTTTCATCAAATTACAAAATTCGATTCTCAACATAATCAGAAATGTCGATACACAAAATCTAGCTTGAATGCTCGATCCTAAAAAATATGTACCTGCTGTCGAATCCTAGCAAGATCAGCTGGTGACATGCGACTCATCTGCTCCTGAGCAATTCTAATTAACTCCGGATCCATCATCCCGTTAAACATTTTGCAAATTATTCTTCAAATCCCTTAATTCTAACAGCAAAATTTACAATAATAAAAAGGAAATTGGAGCAGATATCAGGGATTCAACACTACTTGAAGGCTTACAGGCAAACTACGAAAACAATTTGCAGAATTTTGGAGAGACTTCTGATTCGAATTTTCCGATTCAAATCCTATTCGGATGGCGATAGGGATTAAAAGTAGAATGATCGTGCTTGAATTGAATATTGTTTATTTTATATATTTATATATATTTATAAAGAAAAATATATATATATATATATATATATATATGTATATATTATATATAAAACGAATAAAGACGAGAATTCACTCTTGACGGGTTGGACGCCAACCAGACCAGAAAAGTAACACGCGGAGTTCTGGAATATGCCAACGTTCGTCCGAATACTATTATTGGATAATTCTTTATATTTTGATAGGTGAGTTAATTATCTTTATATTATAAAAATAGGAGTAGTGCTAACGTGGCACTCATTAATATTAAAAAAACATAAAAATCAAATTTGTAGTTAAATAAAAAGGAAATTCTATATTTGGAAATAAACCAATATTAATTGGTAGATTTAAATACGGAAAATTCTTTAAATATAATTATTTTTTAATGAAACATAAATTTATCATTAAATGTGATAAATAAAATTTAATAAGAAAAAAATAGTTTTCGAAAAACTTTAAATGTAATTTCATTTTTCAAATTTCTAATTAAAAATATTAAACAATAAGTATTTTATTTTCACCGTATTAAAAAATGTTATAGTTTTATATAGTTTTGATTTGTAATGTACATTGGATTATTCTTAAATAAAATAGGGCGCGCTAAAATTATAATTGAATTTTCACTGAATAATTTTTTTATTTTTAAATAAATTTATTTATTTTTAAATAAAGAGTAATTTATTAATCTTTATCTTTATATTTTGAATTGTTATATTATCATACCATTAATCTTTATATTATAATTTGTGAAGTGCCACTAGGCAAAGATGCAAATGTGGCATACATTAAATATTTTAAGAAAATTATAAAATTAATTTTGGAAATAAACCAACATTAATTAATAGTAATTAAAAATATAATTGAAAATAACCAATATCTAAAACAAACATCTAATGAGAAAAAATTTATTTTTGGAAAGACTTTATATATAATTTTATTTTTTAAAGTTCTAATTCAAAATATTAAATAATAATTTTTTATTTAATTTTATTGTGATAAAATTATTGGTTTTGATAGTTTTGCTTGGTTACGTGAATTAGTCTATTAAAAAATAGTGAGAATTTTTTACCTTTTTCTTTTTGAAAATCAAATAGTGAGTGGTTAAAATTATAACTCGATTTATGTAGAATAATTTATTTATTTTTAAGTAAAATAGTAATTTATTAATCCTTATATAATTATAATTGAAGAAATGCGTTTGGTGAACAGCCCTATTAGCGATCTTAAACGACATCTTATTTCTAATTAAAATAATTAAATGATATTTTTGTTTTTAATGCTTACGATGTGATAATTTCACTAACTAAATTTCATTGCACGTATTTTTGTCTTTTCTAAGTATATAAAATTACAAATAAAAAGTTTTTCGTTCTACAACTAACATACAGTTTATGTAAATGAAAATAAATCAAATGAATTGTATAGATGAGGAAAATTGGCGGTGTTACTACAAATTTAAGTTACATAAAATTAAGCATGATACTTATTATGCAATATAGCTAAAATTAAGTATCAATTACAACTAATCAGTACTAAAAGAACGCATAAAATCATAAAATTTAGAGTGCGTAATGTCCATGTCAGAACGAAAAAAGGTGTTCAATATAAAATTGATATGTACCAACGAGAAAGACATGTTTTAATAGTCAAAGAATTTTTATATATTCATTCCCAATGGTTCATTTACAATTAATTAATCTTCACGAGTATTGTTATGCAATGCTAGACACGGTAATTAGAATTAAAGTTACAAGTTTTGATAACCTTCTTAATTATGCGATGCACGTAAATTTTTATAATTTACAATTGTGAATTTACTCCACAATTTTTGCATTGAGTATAATATACAATATTATAGATTTTAATAATTTTTTTACAATTATACAATCTCCTATGCATAAATTACATCAATTATATAATTCAACATTCATATTTATAATTTTATATCAATTATTTATCGTACATAAATTTAATTGTTCACGTGCATCGCACGGGCGTGATACTAGTAAATATCAATTTTCAAGGTCTATGTAAAATCAGTCATTCTCAATTTTACTTATAAATTTAAAAATAATTATTTTTATTGATTAAAAGTGAGAAAAATAGGCTTTGTTGGAAAAATTATATATTTTGTTGTTTGTTATAGTAAGATTGAAAAAAGTGTGTACTCCATACATACATATATATATATATTGTGAGTTCTCGCATATCATTTTTCAGGGCAAAAAAAGTAATTTATTACTAGTTTTTGTAGCTTTTAAATATTTAGGGTATGTTTGATTGGTGATAAAGTTGTAAAATGTGTGGTTAAGATTATTTTGAAAAATATATGTGTGGTTGAAAATGTGTGAAATTGTACGAAATTGTGTGCGTACAAATTTATGGGTGTGTTTGATAGGATTCCAGGAAAAGGAATTCCCGGAAAACGAATTCCCGTAAAACCGATTTTCACCCTTTTCTTGGATTGAGTTTTCCAGGAAAATCATTATTTTTGTGCTTTAAGGACTTATACTTGGAAAACGAATTCCCGGAAAACAAATGCAATCAAACACACAAGTTGAAAAATGATTTCCTTGATTTGACATTTTCCGGGGAAATATTTACCAATCAAACACACCCTATATGTAAAAGAACAAGTCCTGAGAAAGGATTTTGTGAAGCTGATTATGATGCGATGGGAGCATATTTACCACATGAGTAATATTTTATGAAAACGAGTAATAGATAATTAATTAGGGTCGACCCAAGTTTGGGTTTTTACACCCTTGAAAGTCATATATTATTTGGGTTTGTTGGGTGGAAAAACTAAAATTTTGGTTTTTCCACCGGACATTAATTGTGCTCTAATGTAATTCATCCAATAAAAAACATTTCTTTATGAATTACTTTTCTTCCTAATTTTTTCTCATAAAATATTGACACGTGACTTATAATCGTTAAATTTACTATATTCGTTGTAGATATGAAATAATAATTAAATTTAACATATTTAACCCGACGTTGACAATGGATGCTCTTAAGGCGGTGACTAAATGCACCCAGCCAATTTATTTGTGCACTCATTTTATGCCAGCTTTTTCAACTATGCCTTCAATTTAAAAAAAAAAAAAAGAAGGAAAAAAGTATGTTCGCTCCAAATGGAGGGAAGACACAATTGCATGTTCGCTCCAAGTAAAGCGAACACGCAATTGCGTGTTCGCCACCTGGATTGAACAAAATTTATAAAAAAGAAAAAAAGAAAGAATGCCGGTTGAAAATTTTTTGCTATTATTTTTTGTTTAAATTTTTTGCAATTACTTTAACTAGTAATTTCTTTAAGTTTTTAAAGAAATTATTAGTCAAAAAATTTTTTACCATCACTTTTTTGTTCAAATTTTTTGTAATCACTTTAGCAAGTAATTTTTGAAATGCACTTACACAGATTGTATGTTCGTTCCATGTGGAGCGAACACAATTAAATTTAAAAAAAAAAGAAAAGAAAAGAAAAGAAAGAAAGGGAGAATGACGGATAAAAATTTTTGTTATCATTTTTTGCAACCATTTGATGAGTAATTTTAAGAATTTTTAAATTTTTTGCCTGAATTTTTTTTTTTTTTATACTTGTATTTAACACTAATCGGATAAAGTTAGTTAATTACTATATCATAAAAAATTAGAAATTCATCATTAAAGTGGTTGCAAAAAACTTTAAAAAAAATTAGAAATTAAAATTTCTAATTTTGAAATTTCTTTAAGTTTTTTGCAACCACTTTGATGATGAATTTTGAATTTTTTATGATACAATAATTAACTTTATTGTTGAATTATTAAAAAATTTAAATTTTTTACAATCGCTTTTACGAGTAATTTCAAAAATTCTTTTTTGTGTAACTACTCTAATGATAAATTTCAAAATTTTTATATCATATAGTAATTAACTTTATCCAAACTTAGTATTAAATATAATTTTTAAAAAAAAACTTTGAGTGACTGAAAAAAATTTAAACAAAAAATAATACAAAAATTTTTCATCTGATATTTTCCTTTATTTTTTTGATTATTTATTATTTTTTTATTTTAAAAAAGTCTGAAAACGGCGTTCGCCCCATGTGTGGGCCCCACATGGGGCGAACTCCCAATTGGGGAGTTCGCCCCATATGGGGTGGGGCGAATGCGGTTTCGGCATTCGCTCCACTTCGAGCGAACTTTTTTTTTTTTAAAGCAAAAGATTCGATTGGGATTTTGTTAAAATATGAGTGCACACAGTAAAATACCGGGTGTATTTAGACCTAGTCTGCTCTTAATTACAAGGTGAAGTAGGGTTACGTGCTGAGGCCCACGGGGAAACCGGATTAAAATCCCGTTAAATTCCGTCTTTAAATTCCCGTTCAGCCTGCTGGATAATTGACGCCGCCGCACCGGCAGCAGGGCTAAAATTGGTCAACAATCAATTCTACTGCGAATGAGAAGAAAAGGGAGGCATCTTACAGTGATTTCTACTCGACCTTTTTCTTGATCAGCAAATTTGGAAGGAAGGCACTATCAGATTTATTATTGAATTTGTTTCCCAGAGTTGCCATTTTTTGACGGTAATCGATCTTCCTGTAGCAACAGTTATTTGATTTTTCCCAAAAATATTTCCTCCTTGATCAACTGTAAAATCCGGTGCCCGCTTGATATTAGAATTTCATTTGTTGAACAAATGGGTGAAAAAGATTTTGATTGTGAAAAAATCCGTAATATATGCATTCTTGCACACGTTGATCATGGCAAAACTACATTAGCTGATCATTTAATCGCATCTTATGGAGGAGGTGTGCTTCATCCAAAACAAGCTGGTAAACTTAGATTTATGGATTATTTAGATGAGGAACAAAGGCGAGCTATAACGATGAAGAGTTCCTCTATTTCTCTACAATACAAAGAGCACTCTATAAATTTAATCGATTCACCAGGTCACATGGATTTTTGCAGCGAAGTCTCAACAGCTGCACGGTTGAGTGATGGTGCATTAGTATTAGTGGATGCAGTGGAGGGCGTCCATATTCAGACCCATGCAGTGTTGCGTCAAGCTTGGATTGAGAAGTTGACCCCTTGTTTAGTTTTGAATAAGGTGGATAGATTGATCTGTGAACTGAGATTGAGTCCCATGGAAGCGTATAATAGATTGTTGAGGATTGTGCATGAAGTTAATAGCATAGTGAGCACATATAAGTCAGAGAAGTATTTGTCGGATGTGGACACTATTCTCTCAGGATCTTCTCTGGGTCACATGGTTGATGAGAATTACGAGTTTTTGGAAGATGATGAGGAGGATACTTTTCAGCCCCAGAAGGGTAATGTTGTGTTTGCATGTGCACTAGATGGATGGGGATTTAGCATACCTAGGTTTGCAGAATTTTATGCTACAAAACTTGGTGCAAGCTCAGCTGCATTACAGAGAGCATTATGGGGGCCTCGATATTACAATGTGAAGACCAAGATGATCGTTGGGAAGAAAGGACTCAGTAGTGGAACTAAGGCTAGGCCTATGTTTGTACAATTTGTGCTAGAGCCACTTTGGCAGGTGTATCAGTTTGCTTTGGAAACAGATGGTGATAGAGGCGTAGTGGAGAAAGTTATTAAGTCATTCAATTTATCAGTACCTCCACGTGAACTTCAGAACAAGGACCCAAAAACTGTGCTTCAAGCTGTCATGAGTCGTTGGCTTCCTTTATCGGATGCTATATTGTCTATGGTGGTTGACTGCATGCCTAATCCTGCTGCTGCTCAGTCTTTTCGCATATCAAGATTGCTACCAAAGAGAGAAACTTTGGGTAACGAGAACAGCTCTGATGTGTTTGCTGAAGCCGAGCTTGTGAGGAAATCTGTTGAGGCCTGTGATTCCAGCACTGATGCGCCATGTGTTGCATTTGTCTCTAAGATGTTTGCTATTCCATGGAAATTGCTTCCTCGTGAAGAGATTTTGAACAATTCTGCAGAGGTTGAAGAATCAGGAGAATGCTTCCTTGCATTTGCCAGGATCTTTAGCGGTGTTCTCTATGCAGGACAGACAGTATTTGTGCTTTCGGCATTATATGACCCATTGAAGGAGGACTCTGTTCAGAAGCATGTGCAAGAAGCCGAGTTGCAATCATTGTATCTAATGATGGGTCAAGGATTGAAACCAGTCAGCTCTGTTAAAGCAGGTAATCTTGTTGCTATTCGAGGGCTAGGCCAGCATATATTGAAAAGTGCTACTCTTTCGTCAACGATTAATTGCTGGCCTTTCTCAAGCATGGTTTTCCAGGTTTCACCCACACTGAAAGTTGCCATTGAGCCTTCAGATCCTGCTGATATGGGCGCACTCATGAAAGGCCTTCGGCTTCTAAACCGTGCAGACCCTTTTGTGGAGGTTAATGTTTCTTCTAGAGGTGAACACGTTCTTTCTGCTGCAGGGGAAGTTCACCTAGAGAGATGCATTAAAGATTTGAAGGAGAGGTTTGCAAAGGTGAGCTTGGAAGTCTCTCCACCCCTCGTCTCTTATAAGGAGACAATTGAAGGAGAGATGAGTAACCCATTAGAGTATATGAAGTTATTGAGTGGGAACTCTGAGTATGTTGAGAAAGCAACAGCAAATGGTAGGTGTGTTGTACGCGTGAAGGTCATGAAACTTCCAACTCAACTTACGAAGTTGCTTGAAGAAAGTTCAGAACTGCTTGGAGATATCATAGGAGGCAAGTCTCAACAGGCTTGTAAAAGCTTGGAAACCTCAAGAGGTAGCATTGTGGATGATGAGAACCCAATCGAAGCACTCAAAAAACGAATGATCGATGCTGTGGAGAGTGAATTCTTGTCTGGGAATGGAGAGATGGACAAGGATAGGGAGGAGAAATGTAGAATTTTGTGGCAAAAGTTTTTCAAGAGGATGTGGGCTTTAGGGCCTAGACAGGTTGGGCCTAACATCCTTCTTACCCCAGATAATATAAAACAAAATAACACTGATGGTTCTGTTCTTGTGAAGGGCTGTCCTTATGTATCTGGTAAGTTGGGTTTTGAGGATATACATGGCAACGACAATCCAACAGTGGAAGAGCCGTCGTCTGCTGACACTCAAATGTTATTACAAGAAGCACAGAGTCTAGAGAGCAGTATTTTGTCTGGTTTTCAGTTAGCTACTTCAGCTGGCCCATTGTGTGATGAACCTATGTGGGGTTTAGCTTTTGTTGTTCAAGCTTACATTTCTCCAATAGTTGGGCAGGCAAATGAGGATAATAATAATTCTAGTAACCAACAACAGGAACAATTTGGGATGTTGACAGGACAAGTTATGACAGCTGTTAAGGATACCTGTAGGGCAGCTGTGCTCCAGAGAAAACCTCGACTTGTTGAGGCCATGTACTTTTGTGAACTTAACACCCCAACTGAACATTTGGGATCAATGTATGCTGTTCTTGCTCGAAGGCGAGCTCGAGTTGTCAAGGAAGAAATGCAAGAAGGTTCTCCATTATTCACTGTGCATGCTTATGTTCCTGTTGCAGAAAGCTTTGGATTTGCAGACGAGCTGAGGAGATGGACCTCTGGTGCGTCAAGCGTTTTGCTTGTTCTCAGTCATTGGGAAGCGCTTTCAGAGGACCCTTTCTTTGTTCCCAAAACAGAGGAGGAAATTGAAGAGTATGGGGATGGATCCAGTGTGCTGCAGAACACGGCAAGAAAGCTCATCAATGCTGTGAGAAGGCGAAAGGGTCTTCCAGTGGAGGAAAAGGTGGTTCAGCATGCAACTAAGCAGAGAACTTTGGCACGCAAGGTTTAAGAGTTGATGAGATAGATGAGATATTAGGCACTAGTTTGTGTTACCTGTTGTTAGCTGATACATGACACCCATGATCACTTTGTGCCAAGAATCTAGATATTAACATTGAGCAAGACATTAAATTTGTTGTACCAACTATATATGATTTTCCCAATTTTATCTTTTTATCACATTCTCATTGACAGAATTGTTTTTCTAGCAGAACTGTAGCCATCGAGTCTGGTTTAAACTTGAGTGAAGTATCTTTCTATAGCACAAATTCCTTCTCTTATTATTATTTTGCTTTAATTTTTTGCTTCAAGTTGTGTTAGAATCTTGTACTGAACTAATTCCAAAACAGTATAACATGCTTCTCTGGACATTGTTTTGCTTTCACGTTTTGGCTTCAATTTGCGTCTATGTTATTTCCAAAACGCGTGTTTGTAAATTTCAGTTTCCTTGTCCTTTTTTTTTTTTTTTTGGAAAAAAAATTAATTATAATAATATCCCCATACAGTTATACAGATGACTGCCAGTATTAGCGCCGGATGATAAAAGATTATCCGTCACCAGATAAGATCGTATGCATATGTTGTATACAGAAGCACATCATGGTGACTGAGGCATCAAGTCTTGCGGGGGGAGGGAGGGGGAGGGAGCGAGAGGCCTCTAATTTAGAGTTTCAGGTAAAAAAGTTGATTTTTCTTTTTATTTACAAGTTTGGTCCTCATGAGGACCATTTTGAAAAGGCAACACCTAGTCCCCTCGCTAACATGGACGTCACAACAGCACGGACGGGGACCTCATCAGTTCCACATATAAACACACTATACTGGCAATCAAGTCTTGTCAATGGAAGAAATGGACAATGCTATCTGTTCATCATAACCTTGGTTACAGTACAGTAGAGATCAATAATGCTTTGAACACAAATGGGATGACGGTCTCCACTAATGATGCATATCATTAGATCGATGAGGGAAAAGTCATGTTAATTTTCATAATTCTCTGTTATTTCTTTGTTATTTCAGTCGCATCACAAATAAACCCTCCTCAATCTACCATGATGTAATATATTTTATATGGTACACAAAATACATTCCATGATACAAACAATTTCTCTTTTTTTTTTGAGCTAACAGCTTCACCTTGGATCAAACATCCCAGTCAAACGTCATTTACTACATGGCTGGAGAATCAGATTAAACACTCCAGTATTCTTGGTAATCAATCAGTATGATCCAACATGGATTTCCATTTTGGAAGCCAAGAGCAAATAATTCTGCCAGAGAATCTTTCTCCGAGCTTGCTTCCTTGTTCCTGTAACAAGGACAACTGAAAAATATCAGTTTTTTTTTTTTTTTTTTATCCTTCTGTTATATTTGGAAGTGGAACATTTTGTTATGTAGGTCCCCTCCAGCTTCTTGCTTCGAGGTACGGAGAGCCATTTACACCATGACAGACATTAATGGTATGTTCATAAGATAAGACTGCTAGAAGTCCACCACAACTATGAGAAAAAGAAGCTTAAGTTTTATCCATTCTCAGTCCACTCCTATCTAATACCAATTGTCATGTGAGCACTTTATATTCTTCAATGCTTACTAGAGTCTCCAACCTAACTGAAACTGTCCCTAACTCAGCCACGACATTGCACAGTTTCTTTTGCTGGTACAATCATAAATGGCTGATGAGCAATATGTAATCGCTAAATAATATTTGAATTTACCAAAAAAAAAGAAATGTGGAGGTGCATTCGCATCGGTTCACTTTTTAATTTACCCCATACAAATCCATCTGTGGAATTCTATTTTAAATTCCATCAACCATTTGAGAGAGAGAGAAGCGATATGATTCCAGGTGTCCCACTTACAATCATCAAGTACTCGAGGGGAGTCTTTCAGGCAATTATATTTGTATTCCAGAAATGAACGAACATCAGGGTACCGATATTTTAGGTGATATCCAAATGGAAGACAACTTTGGAAGCAAATAATGTCCCCATCCACAAGCTGCCCAAAACGGGAAACGTCACTAAGACAAATGATCTCCAAAGCACAATTACAACGAAGATTCTTCACAAATTACCTTGGTAGCTTTGAATGTGGAATTTGGATCTATGCGTTCACAAACAACATTAGCTCCAAACTTCATTTCCTGAGTACAATGAAACAAAACTTAGATACTACACATTTGTCATATGCAAATGAATACATGTTTTAGTGGATGTGCATATCTCAACCAATGTCAGATAATTCATATTAATGCAAGCATACACTCGCGCCTGGACAATAATGTAACAATGCCTGATTAGCACAAAACTAATGTTAGGGGGAAAAGTGAAGGGGAAAAGGGAAAAGGGGAAAAGGAGGTGGGGAAGGTAAAAGAGGGGCCAAAATTTTCCCCTCCAAATCCAACAAAAATTAGGTTTTTTGGCCCTTCACATTATTTGCACTTGTGGAGGATGGGGGAGAAAAACCCAAATTTGGGTTTTCTCCCTCCACATTAGTTTTGCTCTTAGAACGTGTAAAAAGACGCAGCTGCCAGTTCGGTATGATCCACATGCTGCTAGCCAATTGCACATTTTCATTTTCCTGATGGAAGAGTAATTCATTATGGCACAACAGAGACATGATCTCCAAGACCATCAGTGAATTATGTTACAAACCTCGAAAAGTTCAATCTTTTCACCCGGAGAATAGCCAGCCATTTCATTAAGTTTAGTGAAGATTTCAGTCAGTTTACTAGTGGACTTCACCAAAAGTCTTCCAACATAACTGTCACCAGATAGAAAAGAACATGTCAAGAAGCAAAAAGATCTTGTTATAAAAATAATAGCGCAGACATCAACTCCGGTTTTCTCAGTCTCCCTCTGCAAGTGAAGTAGCCGGTGAATGATTACCTGAGGTCCTCTCTGAAGGGGTCATAAAGCTTGAAAAAGAGTAGAATGTCGTCTTCTGTCTTATTTGGTGGAGGAATAGGACACCGACCCTAGATCAGCACACAGAAAAACACCAGTAGTATTGATAATAACGAATTAAATTGTGGTGCTTTTAGGGCATGTTCAGTACTCGATAGCAATAAATAGTACAAACGGACGATATCTTGACTTATTTTTCTTTTCGAATCCCAGGAGAATGTCATCCAACTTAGCATATCAAACACACCCAATCACATCTAAATTCATAACGACTACAGTCACTGTGTTACCGGTCCGAGCTCCACTTCTAAGAACAACTTCAGCTCTTCATCAGAGGCCTTGTTAAATGCTTCCATCAACTGTCCAACCTACATTCAACGAAAATTTATGATTTAATGTATTGATGAAAAAGGATTCATCAATTTTCATTCCAGGAATTTACTTACGTGGCAAATGATGATAATGTTGATGACTATTGGTTTAAAGGCAATACCGAGCAGCAGTTAGCGGTTGAAGAATTGATTGAGAAAGGAAATGATGGAGAGAAGAACCAAATGAAGAAAGGTAATGCTGGGGAAGGATAATCATAGATAACGTGCCACTTATTCTAAATACTAGGAATACAGCTGTTTAATGATGTGTGTTAAAAATATATCACAACTACAAATCAATAAGATTTAACAGCTCTCATGAGTACTCAAAAGCAGATTGAAAATTACAGTTTGGGCATCCTCATTCCAAGTCAATGGCCCGCTAAGTCGGGTAGGATTATTGTGCTTCCGCCAAATCCAAAAATGTTGATGATTCACCGGCACAAGAAATTCTCTGGCAACCTTTTCCTGCATACAGCATCATGATTAGATATTATCACTGTTGCAACTATAACTAGATAATGGCACATCCTAGGAAATCCACCATGCTTGTATGCCTCTCAATATAAAATAAATGCTGAAGGAACTTGCTATAGACAGGGTTCATAATCTCAAGCCAACAAAGGTACAATTCAAGTCTCATTGCCATTACTGAAAATTGTGGGTGTGCAGGACTTGGACCATAAGAATAAATCCTACTTGTAGGCTTTGCGAAGATGGTTTAAATAAATAAGAGTGCTTCTCTCTATAGATTAAGTTTTAGATGAGGTTGTGCATTAGAAGTACTAGTGAAGATTCAGCTTGTCCTGCAATCGTTTCTACTCGCATAATGTGAGATCCATGCTGCCCACTCTTGCGGACTTTATGCAGAATGCTGTATAACATATGACAGGTAATGAAAACCACTCCCTCTTTTCTAGAAAGGCAGCGTGCTGATTTTATCATGATTTACTCTGACACATAAACTCACACAACGTTTAGTAGTATGATGGTCATATTAAGAAATGTGAACATGGGCACCAGTTTCTTCCCCCAAAAGGCAATATACTGCACTTATGATGAGAAACCAACTTTCTTCAATAATTTAAAAATGGCAGGGTTGATAATTTGAAATTCGTTCTTATCAAGACGGTACAATCACAGATATCATGAACTTATTTGTTATTGATATCAACTTTGATCCATACATCAAGGCTTCTGAAGGACCTGTGTTGCACTTACACTTCAATTTGGGTTGCATGCCTTGTCCGACATGTGTCATGTCACGTCGGATACCAGCACTCTACTGTAATCATTGTTCTTTCTTTGAAAATAATAATATATTAGTTTAACTCAAAGATATTAATATCACAAATGCTTACTCTTATGCAAAAGATTTTAACAAGGTAATAGTAGATGTAAAACTAAAATATAGTAGATGTAAAACTAAAATTAGACTACAAAAACTAAGAATTTTTTAAGTGTGCCTTGTTGGTTCTTTTCTGAAATGTCAACAAATCTGACACGCGTTGTCGTGTCCATGTGAGTGCGACATAGCAAAGGAGGTGAAGGAATCTGTATCTCTTGGAATGTAATTTTGAACTTCCAAACTCGATCAAATGAGAATGACAAAACAAATTGCCTCAAATACTTCGACTTTGAGCTTGGAACATCATGCTTTGTGTTCAATATTTGTAGCTTCTTCTTTGTCCCTATTACTATCCAAGTATCCATTATCAGTGGACACCTCTCCCCAACCTATGATTCTTCTTTTTCCCCCCAATTGTTCACTGCATGAAAAATGTGACGAACTATTACTAGTCTTGAGCAATTAAAATGCCATGCAAAAACTCATACCTTGAAAAGTTCAAAAGGGGTCTGTCTCTGAATAATAAAAGATTTTACTTTATCATGATCTACCAGGTCAAGATACAGATCTCTTCCGATCTGCCGTTTGATATCTTCATCACGTGCTACCTGAGAATGATATGATATAGTTCTTTAGTGAAGAAATCCGAGTTATAATATGTTCACTCATCAGGGGAAGAAGAATCAGACGAGTAACCTTTATGGTCATAAATGCTTCATCGTTTTTCTTTTTCTCCTTTTGTCCTTCACTCTGCAAGCTTTCCTGGGGAAGGCACTCAATGCAGTCAGCACAGATTAATGACGATATACAAAACACAGTGACATACTACCAAAAGGTAAACCTACATTGCACATTATTTTCTCCATCTCACTTTCATGTATGTATACCAGCATGTAAGGAATTGAACACTTCTGAGAATTATCCACTCCAGGGTTCGTCTGCAATAACTGCATTAGTCAAAATACAAGCAATGGAATTTGAAGGATACACATTGAATAAAAAGAGGAGTGAACAGGTAAGCACTTCTTTACAGCCGTACTGCTCCTCTAAGGCCTCTTTGGCATCTACTTTTGTCACTCGTTCATCGTCAAATTTATACCTGGAACCCGTTCATATTTTACTACCCATGTAAAATCTCTGTATTTGCATATAGAAGTTCAAATGATGTTTGAAACATTATAAAATATAAGGTTATTATTACTATTTGCAAAATTATTCTGAAATGTAAAAGAAGACAATTAAAATGGATCATCAGGCATATAATTTGTAGGGAATAAGGCTAAGTTTGTTGTTGTTGTTATCAACCATATAATTTGACGTAAAATCACCGAATTCGTTTTTGCTCAAAATGTACTCTTCCATTCCAAATTCATAAAGGTAGGAGCTATACTCAACGGCAAGATAACTGATAACAGAGGAAACACCCATGTGGACACTGAATCCAACAATGGGCTAAAATTGGGACTCATGCATAATTTCAGCATGGATACGCGAGATGTCCTGAGATCAAATATAGTTTTATCCATTCGTATTATATGATAATTAGTAGCTTCACCTTTATACATAGATACATAACTGTCAGTTTCACTGTTATTTTGATAAATGCTCATCAAACTCTATACAAGTTTCACATCTAGAGTTCAGCATCTATATCGACTCAAAATTCAAAAATGAACCAGAATTCTTTCTGTACCACTTTTCCCATTATTTCATGTCTTTCTGAAATCAAGTAAAAGGTCATCAATGTTGAAGCTTGTCTCCCTGACGTATTAGAAAGAATATTAGCCCTTGGCACGTCAAATATTGTTACACATAGAGCAATCAAGAGTTCCAATTGTCTTGTTTGCCACATTCATAATTATCTAGAGAGAATGTCTACACAAGAATATTATACGACAAATAACTATTTAGAACCTTAAACAATGTGCAGTGGGAATTTTCCTAGAGAAAACTAAGCAGAGAAAACAATAATGATTCACTGCACGAACATTTAGAAAGCATCATGCTGACAAACAATATCAGGGCACTGAAGTAAATGCATTACTTCAAAGAAGAAAATGTTACCACTGATGAGAAACATTTGGCCTTATAAAAGCACAATAGTGTCCACCATGCACACCACCACTATGGACTAAAACACTGTGATCAACGTCATGAAAAGTAAATTGAAATGAGTAAACAATCAATCAAGACCCTATTATCAGAAAGAAAGTAGGCAAAAACTAAAAAAATGAAGTCATAAACTCCACATCAATAATGATTGTCTATAGAATATATAGAATTTTTCTTCTGTGCAGACCAAACTAGATAATTTTTGCTTTGAATTGGAATATTAAAGTGTGAAACCAGAGACATTTTTAGGATAATACTACAAAAGAATAATTTCTGTTCACTGTCATCCTCATAGACCAAGCCACATGGAGATGACGTGGGAGGCAATTGCCCCCACAACATTTTTGGGCTTTCTATATCAAATATAGAGATCATGCATGGTTTACATCTATTCTCAAGTCTCAACGCCTACTGGAAATTCGTTGGCATATGCACAATTCACATTCCCCTCCAGCACTTTCAGCCCCTCTCAGATGCATTTCTTGCTTCTGAGCGCCTGCTAGCCAACTATTTTTTACATATTTTTTCACATTCTTTTTGAAATTTGAACTAATCACATCCACATATCTCGTGGGACCTATTTGTACTACACAAATCTCTACCATTCAACTCCACTCATTCTCTCTCATATATCACATCAAAATCCATAAAAATATATTTTTACACGTACACTAACACGCACTGAATCTCCGAGCATTTAATTCGTCTCTGTTACTATCAATGTCTGTAATCAAGGTTCAGATCTTATCTATACGCACACACATGCATAATCAATTACGATTTTGGAGTTGACTTTTGATATTGTCTTGGGTTTTGAGTTGTTCGTTTGTTTCAAATGTGTGATTTTGTGTCTGTGCCAACTGCCCCCCCCCAAAAAACCCCCAAAAAAAAGGGGACAGAGAGAGAGAAGCTGATCATTCTTACAGAAGCTGTTCCGCCAAGCTACTACCTCTTCAGGGTACAATCCTCATTTCCAACATAGATTACAAGGAGCATATGGTTCCTCTGAGTTATGCAGGAGTGCAAAGCTGCTCTTCGCAGAAAAGTTCTCAGGTAGCTTTATTCGAAAAGATGGCAGCAGATTCGAGTAGCCATAGACACAAAGTTCAGACCAAATGATATGCTTTGGACAAGATGGTAGATTCAAGTCATGCTGCCACTCACTTACAAATCATACGTGCATCAGGCGATGGAGGAAAAAAAATAATCCAGCTTGAACATGAGGGACATGTTCAGGACATTTGAGACGTGTAAGCTGTTTATTATAATGGTGTTTACCAAAGTGGTAAACAATTGGTGAAAAGGTTGTCCAGAGACAATGTGTACAGATAAAAATTGATATGGAGGGGAAAAAAAAAAAGAAAAGAAAAAGGAAAAAGAAGTTCAGTGTTTATAAACAAGTGATTCTTCTACGAAACACTTAGCCAAACATATGAAAAATTAAACATATATTGTGCTGCTTTTTCAACAGTTTTAAACTTTAAATGAGGTAGTTCAACATGAATCATTTTACACAGGTTATTATAGGTACAACCAAAATGCAGTATCTAGTGATGGAGACAGTTATTTTACCAACATTGATTCTGGAAATCAGATTTTTTGAGCTCATAGAGCTAGATAGAAACAAAAAATTGTGACAATAAAAATGATAGCGTATATTACCTGTGTAGAGTGTAAAAGTTTCTATCACGTCTTTCAGCCTCTGAAGAAAGGTATTTGCCACCCTCTATATCCAGATCAAGTTGTAGGGGGAACTCAAAATAGTCATTTACCTGCAGTAAGAGCACATTCAATAATCTCTTTTAACAACAGAATAACTCCATTTCAAACAGTGCCAACATAATCACGGCTCAGGGCTTGTTTAGCAAGTTGCTTTTAAACACTTACTATATCCCACTAGTGGATCTAGACATTAATGGTTAGGGGGTTACTAATGATCGCTCCCCGTAGAGGCAAAAATTTTTAGGTGGGGCTAATTATGATATAAAAAATTTACGTACAAGACGTATTAAATTTCAAATTAAAAGCACATATATTTACATAAAAATAAATGTAGAACGAAGCACAAATACTTAACTAACAAAATACAAATTATAAAATCACACACTTTGTAATTTATCAAATATAGGCAATTCCAATTCATCAAATTAAAAGTTTAAAACACAATTTAGATTGAGACAGTGAGATAATTTATCAAGTTAAAACTCAATCTTCTCAATCTTTTAAAAACTTTCTAAAAATCTTAATTTTTTATATTTTTAAAATTTTTTTAAACTAAAAAAAAATAATAATTCTCAAGGGGGGTTGGGGGGTCACATACACCCCACCCCACCCCCCCAACCTCCCTCTGGATCCGCCAGTGCTATATCCACTCTTCCACGACTCCTTTAATAAGACACATTCACTTTTCCACCATTCACGTCTACATGTCAAAAAAGACATTTTCAGTGCCTTCCAAACAAGCCTCACTGACTAATACATCACCACACACTTCTGTGTGTTGTATTAAAAGAAGAAGGGGGAAAAATGTTTTTAAAGACTTTCCAAGCCCTTAGTGACTGATATTGGCCTCTAGAAAAGTAGATAAAAAATATGAGGTCAAAAGGGATTATCAAAAGTAAGCAAAGAACGACAGGATGGAGAATTTGTTATATATTCCTAATGAACAAAAGTCCCACCCTAATGTGTGATATCACAGGCCAAATACATGGACTCATCAAGCCAAACCCGAGGTATAAGGTTTAGTTGTTATTCTTGCTGTGACTGCGCTAATTTATGGTGATCCTCACATACCAAACTTGTAAGAATTGCAGACAATAACATTTAATGACTCCCATGGCAAGAACTCTACAAACAGAATTAGAAGTTTCTTGATTCTTGTTGCCAAGAGTTACCCACAGTTAATTTATGGTTAATTTTCACACAAGGTTCCCGATCACCATACTCATAGCAATTTTGTTCCAAAGCTTTTTCTTCAGCACATTTCTCCGCAAGCCTTTCTTTATTCTCACATTTTATCCCTAATGAAGGATTCAGTCCATTTTGGCCATTAAAGCCTTGTCAAAGAACAGTCTTACCCTTATTCTAAAAATTAACAAAAAGCAACTATAGAAAAGAGAATAAAAAATATTATTGTAAACTATTGAGAAAAAATTATTTCTTGTATTCCATTCAATGGCTATAAATATATTTATACCAGAGAATGAGATTCTATACTAGGAAACTTGAATATCTCCTAATTTATTATTATTATAAATAAAACTCCATATACAATTCACAACACTCCCCCTCAAATTTGAGCATAAATGTCAATCATACCCAACTTGTTACAAATATAATCAACCCGAGCCCCATTGAGTGCCTTTGTGAAAATATCTACTAATTGTTCTCCACTCCTTACATGTCCTGTAGAGACAAGATTTTGCTATATCTTTTCACGAACAAAATGGCAATCAACCTTTACGTGTTTCGTTCGTTCATGGTACACAAGATTACTTGCAATATGAAGGGCTGCTCGATTATCACACCATAACTTTGTTGGCATTGAGGTTTCAAGACCAAACTCAGTTAAGAGTTGAAAAATCCACATTGTTTCACACACAAACTGTGTCATAGTCCTATATTCTGATTCCGCACTGGATCGAGACACTACATCTTGCTTCTTACTCTTCCATGAAAGCAAATTTCCTCCAATCCAGTAATGGATTTTTGGTCAATCTTTGAACCTACCCAATCTGCATCGGTAAAGCCCTCAATACAAGTGTGCCCATGATTTGTGTACAATATCCCTCGTCCAGGAGCTCCCTTCAAATAACACAGGATTTATTCTAGTGCAGCCCAATGATGAACTATTTGGGAAGATATAAACTGACTTACAGTACTCACAGAATATGCAATATCAGGACGAGTTACTGTAAGATAGTTCGATTTCCCAACCAATCTCCTATACCTCTCAGGATCCTCAAATAGGTCTCCATCTTCTGTTTGCAAGTTCCGAAGCATTGGAATGCTACACGGCTAGGCTCCCAATTTTCCGGTCTCAGTTAACAAATCAAAAACATACTTTCTTTGAGATAAGAAAATACCCTTCTTGCTGCTCGTTATTTCAACTCCTAAGAAGTACTTCAAAAGGCCCAAGTCCTTTGTGTGGAATTGACTGCGAAGAAAAGACTTTAAGGAAGCAATACCCACCACATCACTTCATGTGATAACAATATCATCTACATATACAACAAGGAGAATGATGTCAGATATAGATCTCTTATAGAAGACCGAGTGGTCAAACTTGCTTTTATTCATCCCAAAGGTTTCCAGTGCCTGACTGAATTTGCCAAACCAGGCACGAGGACTCTGTTTAAGGCCATACAGAGACTGATGAAGACGACAAACTTTACCATGCTCCCCCGGAGCAACAAATCCAGGTGGTTACTCCATATATACCTCTTCCTGTAAGTCACCGTGTAAGAAAGCATTTTTGATATCCAACTTAGACAAAGGCCAATGATGAGTGGCCGCCATCGAAATGAAGAGACGAACAGACGTCAATTTAGCAACGGGGGAAAAAGTGTCAAAGTAATCCACTCCATAAGTTTGAGCATACCCCTTTGCCACAGGACGGACTTCAAGGCGAGCAACAGTCCCATCAGAATTATATTTAATTGCAAAGACCCACTTACAGCCAACTACCTTCTTTCCAATTGGCAAATCCACTAACTCCCAAGTACCATTAGTATCAAAGGCATTCATCTCGTCTATCATAGCACCATGCCAACCAGGATGAGACAAGGCATCGTTCACGGTTTTAGGAATCATGATAGAATCGAGAGGCAATAAAAGACTGAGAATATGATAACAAGTGATTATGAGTCACAAAAGAAGATATGGGATAAGTACATTATCTTTTACCTTTTCGGAGAGCAACAGGCAAATCATCGCGTAAGACGGGATCGGATGACCAAAAGGCTGGTGCAGGACATGGTTCCCAAAAGGGTGGCCGACGGGAGTAAACTTGAGTGATAGGCGGCCTAGTAGGAACTGGGTCTGGAGCAGAGGTTGGGACAAGAACAATAGCAGGGACAGAGGATGTGACAGTATAAATCAACAAATCATCATCCTCCCCCTGACCAACATGAGTGGATGGAGGAGAGAATGGCGTGTTTTCGAGAAAAGTGACATCCGCAGACACAAGATACCTTCGAAAACTCGGGACAAAACATCTATACCCCTTCTGGACATGAGAGTATCCAAGGAAAATACACTTTACTGATTTGGGATCCAATTGAGTGACATGAGGGCGAACATCCCGAACAAAACAGGTACTTCCAAATATCCTAGAGTCAATAGGAAACAAAGGCTTAGTAGGAAATAGAATGTAATACGGAGTCTCACCATTAAGGATAGATGAAGGCATGCGATTAATCAGGAAACAAGCTGTGGAGACTGCATCAGCCCAAAAGTGTTTAGGAACATGCATTTGAAACAATAGAGCTCTAGCGGTTTCAAGTAGATGCCTATTCTTTCTCTCGGCTACCCCATTTTGAGACGGTGTATCAACACATGAAGTTTGATGGATGATGCCACTTTGAAGCATGTAAGGCTGGAAGGACTCAAATAGGTACTCTTTAGCATTATCACTGCGCAATACTTGGATAGAGACATTAAATTGAGTTTTAATCTCAACGCAAAACGCACGAAATTGAGAAAACAACTCATACCGATTTTTCATTAAATATAACCAAGTCATACGAGAGTGGTCATCAACAAAGGTAACGAAATACCTGAACCCAGTTTTAGATACGAATGGACAAGGACCCCAAACATCTGAATGAACTAACTCAAAAGGAGCACTAGCTCGTTTATTGACTCTAGGACTCAAACTAACACGATGGTGTTTGGCAAACTGACACGACTCACAATCTAAGGAGGAAACTTGACTAAACTGTGGACAAAGCTTTTTGAGCAAAAAAAGGCAAGGATGACCCAATCTACAATGTGCCTCGCAAGGAGATGTGATGCTAGAGCAAGCAATAGATTTAGGTGTTTGTGTGTTAAGGATGTAGAGCTCCCCTGACTTACGTCTTTTACCAATAATCTTCTTCGTCGCATGATCCTGAACTAAGCAATGATCAGGAAAGAACGAGACACAATAGTTGAGGTCACGAGTCAATTTACTTATAGAGACTAGGTCAAACGACAACTGGGGTAAGTGTAAGACACAAAACGACGAAATTAAAGGAGTTGGATTAATAGTGCCCGAACCAAGAACACGAGATGTTGACCCATCAGCTAAAGTAACAAAAGAACTAGATCTATGCGACTGAAAGGTGGAGAATAAATTTAAGTTACCTGTCATATGATCTGTAGCACCAGAATCAAAGACCCATTGGGAAGATGAGGAAACAAGACACGTGTTTGATTTTGCTGAGTTGGCAATGGTGATGATAGGAGTAGATAAAGACTTTAATGATTTCTGGAACTGAGAGAACCTGGCAAATTCTTCTACAGAGATCAAAACATTCCGAGTGCATAGACCCTTATTGTACAATTTCCTAGAATCACGCTTCGTATGTCCTGGTTTACGACAATAGTGACATATAATTTCTAATTTATTATCAGCCATAGACTCCACAAACCTCAAATTTGAGAGCAAACAAGCTTCAAATAGCCCAAATGAGCCCCAAACAGTGTCAAATTCGATCTGGGCCAAAAAATAATTTCATTCAATGGCTATACACATATTTATACAAGAGAATGAGATTCTATACTAGGAAACTTGACTATCTCCTAATCTATTATTACTCTAAATAAAACTCTATATACAATTCACAACAATTATAAAAATAAAATACAAACGAAAAATTATAAAATATGAAAATAAACAGAACACCCCAACCAGTTGTAGGCAATTCCCCCATCAAGAAGTTGCTTGGACAATAACTTTAGAAGTTCTAAAAGGAAACATCACAAAAAGATCCACCATCAGTTTATTCGCTTGTTTGATTTGGATTCAAGGCTCAAATAAAGTCTTCTAGATGTGAGGGGCAGCAATGCGTTACAAACTCATCAGTCAAAACTCTAAATCAAAATATTGGCATTATAGTAGAAGATCAATTAGAACTGCATGTGAAATTTTCACAAATTAACCGGTTAAGCCAAACCTAAATTAAACGAGAATATAGATAACGGATAAGAAAAGTTGAAATATAATGTGGAAGCGAAATTAATAATGTATTGGTATGAGTAAATAGGGTTACAATCACTCCTTTATATAGGAGGAGAAGCCTAACTAAACTAGGAAATAAGATAAACTAGAATCAATTAAAAAGATAACATTCCTAAAATAACTAGAATCCTAAAATAACTAAAATACTTTCCAACACTCCCCCTCAAGTTGATGCATCTACACAACATCAACTTGGACAGTAATGTATGGAATAAGGAATTGTAGACCAACAGGATGGTCGACTACTTGTGACCGATTGTCAACTCTGATTGCACTCTACTTCAAATGGTAGTCAATTTTGATTGGAACTCCAAGTAGCAAAAACTCCTCCCTTCTTCCAATTCCAAGTAATCAAGCGGTCCTCCTAGCAGAGATGCGAATTGCCTGGTCCTTCCATATCCGAGTGGAGGCCTAGGTCAACCGGAGAAAGCTAGGGTTAAATGTAGAAAACCATGATCTGCCGATTCCCATGGAGCACCAAAAAGACTGAGCTAACTAAACTGAAACGTTGCACAGTTCTGAGAAAGGTCATCGGAAGTCTCTAACAGTCACCTAAATACCTCAACGCACCAGATGGCTAGTCAACCGAAAAGAATTGGTTACTTAGCTCTAAGTAGGCCGTTGTAGGTCAAAAATATCTAATATGGCAATTTAAGGGTTTGAACATCAAACGCAAAGGCCCGATCATAAAACATCCCAAGAGTAGTCCTGATCAAAAGTAGCATCCCAAAACATAATCATAAAGATTGGGACCTTAAAGAGATCATCTAGACAATGAGATGATGAACTAAAAGGTTAATTTGCAAGAATTATAAGCTGAAAAATAATTCTTCAAAAGTTCAGGGACCAATTTGCCAATTTTCTAAAAGTTTTAAGAAAGGCTAAAGGGGTCTGATTTAAACAATCCCAAGAACAACAGGGACCAAGCCTTCAAATCCTCAACAATTCTTAAGAGAGAATCTGAATTTTAAACCTCCTTCCTTCGTTACTTTACAATGCAGCCAAAGTGAGAACTTGGCATAAAGTCTGTATAACAATCACAGCAGCAAATAAGAGACTTGCATTCCAAGTCTAGAACACCAAGCTGCAGCCACACAAAACACAAGGCCCAACAAATTGGGCTGAATCCCAAATTTGAATAAAGAAGAATACCCAACTTTGCCCAGAAAATGAAAACGATGCAGCCAAGAAACAGTTGTCGGAGGTCAAGAATAGGTCCACCGGAGCTTGCTGCAGGTCGATGGAGGTCGTAAGGCACGAAGCAGCTGAGAAATCTGACAAGACGAGCCTTACACGAGCACCAAGTTGTACGAACTCAACCCACGATGGCCACTGTTCATCGCGAGTGGCAGGGATGGTCGCCTGTGACCGGAGATGGTCGGCGAATGGTCGGCAGTGGCTGGGCTTGCCGGAGATGGTGTCAGATTCTCCGGATAAGGCTCCAAGCGTGGGTTTTTTATTCAATTCTAGGTGTTCTTCAATTTGGGAATTAGGGTTTTCAATTTGGGGATTTTTCAGATTTAGAGTTTTCAAATTTGGAACTCTAATTTTCAGATCCAATCTTGAGACCCTAATTATGGGTAGAGGGTAAACGGGAAAATTTAGAGACTGTACCGGACGAGCGGGCCACGCCCGCTCGCCGGAGAACCAAGATCTAAAAACCGTGTGCTCTGATACCAAGTTGAAATATAATGCGGAAACGAAATTAATAATGTATTGGTATGAGTAAATAGGGTTACAATCACTCCTTTATATAGAATGAGAAGCCTAACTAAACTAGGAAATAAGATAAACTAGAATCAATTAAAAAGATAACATTCCTAAAATAACTAGAATCATAAAATAACTAAAATACTTTCCAACAAGAAAGAATCCTAGCATACTGACCTTGACCATAGTGTCCCGTATAAAGTCATATTCGAATCGCTTCAGGTGAATCTGAAGAATAGGGGGGAAGTCAACGAACAAGAGACCCTTCTTAGCATCCTGAAACAATCAACACAGTTTCTCTCAATAAAGTCAAACACTGCGAACAATAACTATCAAATGATGGTGCTTGCAGGCTAGTACAATCTCCACAGCTTGTTTGGTCATGGTACTTCCCTTTCTATATTTCGCTAAAGTCAAGTTCAACAACACATGATACAGGATCCATAATTTATCACTTCAACAACACATGATACAGGATCCATAATTTATCACACATTTCAACCACTTTTCAATACCTACTTTCTCCCCGAAAGCCAAAACCTAAAAATTTATGAACACTAGCAAGTCCAAACAAGTTCTCGCTCCCAGTATATCCTTCCACAGTCAGGTAATTAAGACCAAATTCTAAGTATCTTAACGTATGTCATCTTCATTTTCAGACAATGAAATACGAGTACAATACACCTTGCAAGAAAAAAGCTCCTACAGACCTGCAAACCATATGATCCAGCGTGATATTTATTATCCCCCTTAAGCCATTCCACTTCAACATACTTATCTAAGGCGGCATAAAGATCTCTACAACCCTTGACATCGAGCTGAACATCTGCAGATATATAAGTAATCAGCCTATTCTTGAGCACAGTAATAATGGCAATCATTGACAATAGCAAGATCATGTGTAGTTCTAATAAATACCACAAAATAATCCCCTCTGGGTAGATTTATAGTTCACATTGATGCATTCGATGATGTCTACATGGTGCCCATGATATAACTTCTGTAGAGTACCTTCCACGAGAGTCCCCTATATGATAGGTTGATAGCAATAGAAAATAAGAACTAATATCCACAGTTCAGAAGGGGTAAAAAGGAAGTTTGTATAAGTATTGAACATTTCCTTACCTTCATTTTCTCTTCCAGTTTTTCAAAGTTCTAATAAATTCTTGGATATCATGTTGGGGGAACGAGTTATATGTAATCCATCCAAATGTTTCTATAAACTCCTTTGTCATGACAGTATTTTCACTGGACTGGAGCTCCCTAAATAAATTCTGCAGCGCTAGAGGGATGCTTCCAGATGGCATATCATTCTCAGTGGTGGGGATATGGCATACAGCCTAAAACAGGAATAAAATATTTTAATCCATATAAAACCTTTTCGCAATCTGTTTACATCAGATAGATTAAAAGCAAGAGGAAAGACACATTTAACACTACAAATTAAAAGAAACTAAACTCAGCAACCTTCCTGAAATAGGGGAGATGGTACAAAGTCTGAAGGAGAGAATTCAGATAGCAAGTCGCTCCTTGGTTGTTCAGTCCAACAAAGCCGGTCTCCTTTTTCGAGTTGTACAACGGACGACTCACGGTTATAGGTACAGAAACCTTGGCTTCAATTACGGATGTATAGTTGACAAGAAAACCTTTAGTCGGATCATACAGTTCAGTTAAAGGCATAAAACTTGTAAAACCCCAATCAGCTTCACGGGCATTGAAGTTATGTTGAGTTTCTGCATCATTCAATAATTGACATATCCTTGAAATTTATGAAATACCAGAGGCAACCTATTTCAGTTTTTATGTGAATCTTGATGTTAAAGTCCAGATTTGATAATACCTTTTCTGATTGTATACCTAGTTTGAATTTGATTAATTACAGTAAGACTGAACTGGGCATATCTGCTCCACTCTGGCACTAGACCAGCTGAATCTGGAACATCCAGATACACAGACAAAAAGTCATTGTTGTTACCCTTCGGGAAAACAAGAATCCTCCTGCAAAAAGTAAGCAAAACTTAGTAATACAAGAATTATAAGAGCAGCAATGAAGGATTCTGTAGTGGGAAAAGATCAAACGTGCCATTTGTATCCTCCGACGACAAATATCTCCGAATATTTTTTCTTCAAATTTAGCCTGGAGAAATTCTCAATCCTCCAAGTAAATATTGAAGTATTAAGTTCCTCTACTGACTGCTTCCCCCCTGCATTACTGCTTCCTGCACACACAACATCTACTGAGTAAATCTTAGAGGAACTATTAAACCGGAGCTCAAGAAAATAAAATGACACATTTCGAGACAGCCAGATCAGATGTTCACAAATCAACCAAAGGACTCCACTGAGGGAGCTTCAGCCAAAAGAAGGGGGCTACTTCAGTCACTTCTTTGTTTTAACAAAAATCTTTTTATCAGGTGAACAAACTGCACAAATAATGCATGTCAACTGGTACTTAGATCTTCATCCGATCTGGGATTTGCCATGTCCATCAAGCCACTAGTGTTCTGCTCACATAGCCATGTTTTACATTCCTAACATTCAAGTCATTGCCTTGACATCTACAGCCAGTAGGCGATAGTGGGGTTATTCCGGCAATAATAATACCTCAAATAAAATTTATTAATCCAGTATTTTAACCTCCAGAAAATATTATTAAAAAAATTACCAAGCAAATCTTATCATCGTCTTTCCAAGACCAGAAAATTGGGGTTTAACTAAGCAGACCTCCGCATATTTGAGCGTGACTGATAAGAATGTTTTGAGTAGTGCAAAATTTGTCTTATCAACAAGGAGATAGCATCAATCTAAAAATAAAGGAAAAAAAAATGCACTCCTTCGAAGGAGCAGCGTCGTCTGGTAAAACATCACAAAATAACAGATTAAGACTAAAAGAAATAAATAAATAAACGAATTACCTTCCATTGGAATGATTGGATCGACTACCTCTCAACCAGAACACCACAACTCACAGAAACAAACTGGCAACAGGCAACTAATAAGCCAGAAAAATCAAAACTCCATAGCGTATTACTTGAATCAAGAAGGGAAAATGTCTCAGAATAACTTACCAGTGAGCATATACGAACAAATATATGCCTATGGACAGACAAAAAATGTCATAGTAAACTTCACCAGTTACAACGTATGCAAAATATTCGTCCCGCGTTGACAAGAAGAGGTATTTTGAAAATTAACGAAAATAAAATTATTGACTTTTTTTAGGCACTCTGAGAAACTTACCTCGAACTGTGCTGATGTAATGTTCCATTGCTTTTGACTTCACATACGCAGAGCTTAGCAGCATGGAATCAGACTTCTGAGAATTGAAATTGGCAAAAGAAATCGTGCAAACTCATTTTTACGGACTTCAAATATGAGAATCTCAATTCCATGCTACCAGACCAGCGCAAAAATATTATACAGCTTGCGCCAATTCGTAGCTCCTGTGCTGTTAGACACCCTCCCAATTTATCTAAAACTAATAATTTTATTAGACCGGAGATAGCCGAACAATTTCAAAAATGTTCATTAACGAAGAGGCTTGGCCAACCATGGCCGAAGAAGCTTTTTGGCCATGGCTGGCTGAACAAAACGAAAGTAAAAATAAATAAGGGTGTGTTTGATTGGCAAAGCAATTGCATGTAAACGTCAAGTCATGCAAAATATTTTACACCTTTATTGTTTGATTGTAAGTTGTGAGTGGAAAACACTTTGCAAGGTACAATCAGTTGATGCACGATTTAGGCCAATTGCATGTAAATATTTTCTTAAGTAATAGCTATGTAAATGTTTACCCCTCAAATATTTACCAAGCAAATGATTTACAACTTGTCAATCAAACACACCATAAATAAATTTCTCGCTACCTTTTGGCCGTCATTTTGGACAGTAATTCTTACAGTAGCAGTAAAAACAAGGGAAGAACCCTCCTCGGGGGGGATCATTTTTCCTGCAGCAACGCAGTAAAAAAGAGGGGGGTTCTCCCCCCGCCCCCCCTCACTGCAGTTTTTGGGATGCCAAAAATCTCAGTATTTGGCCACCGATTTCTTCTTCGTTCTTTTTTTTTTTTATTGGGACGGTATTTTGGAGGTGTGGATTTTTTTTTGTGTACTTAGAAAATGATGGGGTGTGAATAGTCCAACCCTTAGAGATTGCTGGCTTGTCGAATAGCCCCTTGAGTTCAGCTCATTTCCAAGCTCAACTCAACTCATTTCACAAACGAGTCGAGCTGGCTCCGCTCGTGTTCAAATTCACCAACTCGGGTTTAGCTCGAGCTCGTCCAGTTCAAGAGTCAAACCCCAAACAATCCACGAAGGGCTCATTCTTTTTCTTTTTTTTTTATAATTTCAAATATTTAATTACTTAAACAACTTTCTTTTTTGAATAATTACTTAAGTAACTTAGTAATTTAAATTAATTAGTATGATTTGTCCATTTGATTAAATATATGTTTGGTAAGCATAATAAGTTAGTTTATAACTTATTTGGAGAGATTATAAATTTCTCATATTCAATTAAACTCTTTTTGGTTGGAAATCATACTTGAAAAGTTAGAGTTTATTTGAAAAGTTTTTTTTACTAACTTTTTCAAATAAACTCATGAGTTTTTCATTTTTATTCCATTTTTACCTTCTTTATTTTTTATTCCATTTTTATCTTTTTCATTTTGTAAAAAAGAAATGCAATTATTTTAAACATGTACTTTTTGGTCATTTTGTATTTCTGATTTAACTTTTCAACTAATTTTGCCAAACACCAATATTTAAATCACTAGGTTTTTCAACTCTCAATTATAAGCTATAAGTTATAAGTTCTCAGTTGACTTATTAGCTATCAACTATATCTTATCATCTTGTTCTACCAAATATACCATAAAAGTAGATATTAATTAATTGAAAGTGAAATTGACAAATTTAAAAAAGAGTCAAAATGAAAATAATTTTTCAATTAAAAAATTTAAAATTCCAAAGCGTTAAAATTTAATGAGCTCACGAGACGGTCTACGAACTTTACAAGCTGAACATAAATTATCCATTTCCCAATTTTTCGGCTCGATCTAACTCCAAACCCGTGTTTTGACGAGTCGAATCCAAACTTTTGACGAGCCAAATACACGAGCCCACAAATTGTCCAACTCGATTGTCACCCATATCTACCCTTGAACAAATTAACCTCTATTTGTTTAAATTTTTATCAAAGCGTGCGCCCTCAATTTGGATTTTATAGGTGTCTTTAATCAGCTAATTGACACTGTAATAATCTAACGGTATTTTTCTAGTGTTATCGATGGCATTTTCGGATTCAATCCGATATTTATTTTGAAATCTGGGAGCAGATCTAGAATCAGTACGACGAGGAAGAGCTCCAACAATTTTGAAAATTTTTCTTTAACACCATGCCTGTCGGTCAAAGTTTTGACCAAAATTTTGATCCAAATTATGGCCAAAACTTTGACTGATCGCCACGGTGTCATCGGAAAAGTTTAAGAATTGATGAAACTCCCTCTCGTTATGCTGATTCTAAATCTAATCTCGAATTTAAAATAAATATCGGATCGGGCTTGAAAATGTCATCGATGGCACCTTAACAAAGGTGCCATCGATGACACTAGCAGGTGTTAGGGAACTAATTTTTAAACTTTTTACTATTTTTTATTCATTCTTTCTTTACTTTAAATTAATCACATCCACAAATCTCCACCATTCAACTCCACTCATTCTCTCTCTTCTTTTACATTAATCAATTAAAAACCTTTATAAACTAATCTCTATCACTCTTTAGATCAAGGGTTAAGAATCCAACAAGTTCAAGCATTTATCAAGGACCTAGACTTTCCAACCAGTTAAGGTATTTATCAAGGACCTATTTTGGAAGTCTTCATATTTAAGGACTTATTTGTAATTTTGATTGTACAATAATGACTATGGGTGGGGCTAAATGCATCCCCTTTTTTTAAACACACCAACTTTTTCCTTATATTCCTATTTTACCCAAAAAAAATATTGTTTTGTTCGGCTAGCACTGACCGAACACTCCTTGGGCGTGTTTAGCTGGCCTTTGGAAAAAAAATTTTCCGTTTCTGACAGCAATGACAGCCAAAAAAGGGATGAGAACCTTGCAACAAAAAAGATGGAGGGATCTCCCCCCTTAATTGCGACAATTTTCGGCAGCAACAAGCTTCTTATTATTAGTTTTGTTTTTTCTTTTTTTTTTGGCCAAAGGTAAAATGGGATATGAGGGAAAAATGGGATGTGTTTAGAAAAAAAAAGGGTGCATTTAGCCCGCCAATTGACAATAAAAACGTCTTTATTGCCCTTCTTTTAATACATAAATTACATAACAAATCAGTTTGCAAAATCTTTTGTGCGTGTGTAAATTGGCCACAAACCTTTTCTAAAAGTTTTCACCTCAACTTTTACTTTTCTGATACATTTATTTTGACTCATAAATTAATTGAAAAAATACAAATTTGGTGTGCATATTTAGTTTTCATTAATTTTCATTTTTGCAAGATGATTAATTTATTAAAAATAAAATAAATAGATTAATGAAGAAAAAAGATGTGATCGATGTAATATCCAGACAAATGGAGAAATCATTTGCAAACAAGGATAGGCGACTATCCTTTACAACACATCCCACCTCTAAATTCACCGTCATCTCACTCTTCAAATGGGATTTACGAACAGAGATCTAAAAGAAGCTCATCAGAGTAAATAAACATGTGAATAAAACAAGTATCTGAAAGTGATTTGAGTCTTAGATTTGCAAACACAAAGGGCAAACAGAGTCTGACACCGCCATAGTGTCATTAATTTAGAATTCGGTGGATTTTACAGAAATCCAATATTCTCAATTGTTTATAAATTTTTATTTATTTGTTAGACTTATTATTTTCTTACCAAAAATCTAACATCTTATCCCGAATTCTTGTGAATCTCAAGATTTTTTTATTTTTTTTTTGAAAAACCAAGTAATTCTTTTAAACCTAAATAATCTATGAAAACTCCTTGTCATAAATTGACGAAAACTTATGATTTTTTTGTCAATCAATTATTTGAAAATCACATCATATTTCAACCTGATTTGGGTATTATCACAATATTAGCAAGCCTAATGCAATTTCATAAATTTATGTTCGTACAAAAATGGAAAATGTTTACTATTATCTTTCTCCATTGAGTTAAAAAAAAAAAAACTATGAATCCATTTTTTCCTTTTTTTTTAGACGGGGTTATAGATTTCATTGTTTAATGATATAGTTTAAATATTTGTACTTGTTATTTTTTTTATGCTCAAGTAAAAAGTTGTGTAGCATGGTCGAATAACATTGAAATGGGCTTCCCATACGTTGATTAAGGATTTAATTCCTCTCCTACTTTCCTTTTGTAGTGGTGTAAAAAAATAAGAAGTTTTGCAATTTTTTTTACTTTTATATGCTAAAATATTTATATTTATATTATTATTATATCAAATAACAAAATAAGAATTATGCTAAATAATTACCCTAATATAATCATATAAAAAATATCTTTAGGATAAGACATATTTTTTTATTAATGTTATTTTTTATTGATACAAGTGTCAGATTCCCTTTTGAAACACCAAATTTTTTTATTTAAAATAAAAATAAAAATATTATAAGAGAAATACAAACTAAAACAAATTAACCATATAGACTAAAATCATTTTCAACCAAAAAACAGGGGGAAAAAGGTATAAAGTATGGCAAACCAAAAAATTGAACAAAAGTAATGTATTGGCAAAAATAATTTTAACCAGAAAATTGAAAAAAAAAAAGAAGAAAAAGAAAAATGTATGGTATACCAAAAACTTGAACAAAAGTGAAAAAAAAAATGGAAAATGTATGGTAGAGAATTTAAGCTTTAGTGATGGGTGAAACGATAAGGAGCAGATTTAGTTATGATTAAGTTGTTCTGTAGTTTATGCCCATTTTAAGTCCCAAAATTTCCGAACTTTAGGACCCTATTACGGAGGCCTCTTTTCGAACTTTAGTTTATGTGTGTATTCTTATAAACATTTTTACACACTTTTTTATACTCCACTCATTCTTTTTGATATTTCACATCTAAATACCTCATGAGACTTACATGTACTACACAAATCTTCACATTTAATTTCATTCATTCTTTCCTCTATATCACATAAAAGTTTGTTTTTACATATACATCATAACGGGCGCATAAGTTCATGTTCTAAATAGATAAATCTATCTACACAGGAGTCCAAAACATCCAATTTACAGAGTGTTGCTTGCATGTGTAAATTGTTCTTGATTTGTGGGCATGAGTTTGAATGATAGTCTAGAAATTAGGAAAACTAGGGCGAGCTTTGGATCCAAGTCGAGATGGTACTTGGGATAGTGCTTCAGCAAATGGCCTTGGGACCATGCGAGGTCTTGTGGTAGGCGAGCTTGAACACGATTTCTGGTTGAGCTTAAGCTTGGTGGGTGAGCTTGAACATGATTTCTGCTTGAGCTTAAGCCAGGTCAAGCTCTTACTTTGCAACGTAATTGAATTTGAGTTCAAGTACAATGAATGATCGATTTTCAAGATATTGAGAGTTAAGGAGAAAGAGTTACATAATGAGATAATGACCGTATGTCGCGACTTAAAGACGGAGCAAAGACGGATCCACTGGTGAACTGGGCTATGCTGTAGTTATGCCCAGTTCACCAGCTGTACCCAATAAAAATGGGAAATTTTGATGAGTAGGTAGGTTCAAATTACTCTCCAGTTAGGCCTAAAAATCTAAATATCCATTAGTTCATTACCCATGTCAATAGTGAATTAGTAAGGCACAAAAATATTACCCAGTCCAATGGCAGTCAGCAACCCAATTTCATCAGATTTGCAGATCCCTCTCGTCGTTCACTCTCTCGTTCTACACTTGATGAAGGCTGAAGGCACGAAGCTTGGCGAAAATCCTAGAAGGTACAATTGATTCCCAAATATTCTTCAATTCAAATTACATCATAAAATTAATGATTAATTTTTATTCTCTTCCTGTAGTTTCAATTCTTACTCTCAAAATTGAAGCGACAAAGCCCCAAACTCTCGTGACTTGATGAGAGCAAGTGGCCAGGCGTAGCTAAATTTGTGGTTGGGCATTCTGCATTCTTGATTCTTTTCTTTTGTGGTTAAGTAGATTGTAAATTGTAATATTTGAGAACAATTTGGAGAAGATGATAATGGTATTTGAATTTTTTATTTAATATTTGGCATTTTGTTTTTATCGTTTGATTTCAATTTAATGTTTATTTGATGAGTTGATTTTCAACTGTCAATGAGAATTAAAAATATAGTATTTGTTGATGCCAAAAATAGTATGGACTACTCAAGTACCAATTTCGGTGAATGTCAGGGGCCGGTTAACAGTAATGGGTGCAGTGCTAATGTGTTTATAGTCGAGCTCGGATTTGGTACTGATTACAATCGAATGACCACTAAGTGTTCTATTTATAGTGCACAAATATGGTAGGAGATAGTAGGTCATCATTGAGGCGGCTGGACTAGCTTCAGAATAGGCATGATGATTGTTTATGCTGCATCTGCAAGCCGTCAACATTTATGGCGTTGACCTCGGAACTTACGCGCAGCCGCCTTTGCATTTATGGAAAGTGTCCTGTCAGTTGCAGATTGTGTCAGAGTGTCAAATGACAGGTGGATTGTTATTGTTGTCCGTCACTGTAGCGGTCGGGTATAGCCGTGCACTCTGGGCTAGCTGACCTCAGGCCGCCCGTCAGGAAATGTGAAGTGGGAATAGCCCCCACTGTTTTTGCCGACCTGGGCACTAAGGCCGAGTTAGGCAAGTCCTGCCTCGCCGAACTAGGCTCGGCCCCCTGTCTTCCAGTGAGGTGATTTTAGTATCAATTCGACCTCAGGTCTTGGACGCGTCAGCAATGGGTCCCACGCCGTGGCGGACCTGGCTGGGCTCGTGCCACGTCATTAGGTGCCAACAGTATTCACAATTTTTCTGAATTATTTGGTTCAGTTTAGAGCAAACTTCAATACATCATTTTTTATTCATTGTTCTTATTATAGAAATTACAATGGAAGTTGGAACCACAACAATTCGGTAAGAAGGCAAAACTCTTCATATCGTCGTTCTTCAAGAAGAGAGATCCTCCACGTAGTGAAAATACTTCAAGTCATAATGAATGAGATTTTGCTAAGAAAATAAATATGGAATCTATTATAGAGGAAATTCATACTTCAAAGCTTCGTTGATCACAATTTCGTTAGTTAATATGATGTAATGACTCCTTTTGTTATATATGAAGTTTATGATGTTACAACTTTCCAATTAGATCCTAAATAAAATCCTGGATTCATCCTTGAGACGGAAGACCATGCGTATTTTTTCAATTGGGCGTGGAGAACGAGAGGTAAATTGCAAACAAAGTGACATATTCAAAAGTCCCTTTTGTTTTAAGAAAGAGACATTGCCAAAGAAATATTTAAAACCTTTTGACCCACCTTCCGCAATCCCTACCCTACACAGTACGCACAACTGCGTTACATGCCCTGCCATGACTTGATGACCAGATCAAAATACCTAGTTCAGAAATCAAGTTGAACAAATCCCCAATTTTCTCAGTTCTCAAAAGGTCCTCCCTCCTCATTACATTCCCCAGTTCAAAATATTCCCTCCTCGCTCCCTCCCTCCTTCCCTTTTCGTTTTGCTTCCATTGCACCGTTGTGAAAAACAATTAGAAACCCTAATTTTTCTATCACTAAATGTGAATCTCTCTCTCTTACATATACACAAAATTGAATTTCTCACCCGAATAAGTGATGTCACTGCGTCATCGGTCAATCTGCTTTTTTCTTCAAAAAGGTCACTGAAAATTCTCTGCTTCGATACCAGTACCCAAACATTTACGTTTACCCGTGTTCAATTTATTTATATATATATATATATATTTTTTTAATTTCTCTTTTGGGCTTCTGAATGTACTGCTTCCGGAGATGATTTGAAGAGACATTTTCAGTACGGTTAGCTTCTACCTGCGTTGACTACAACCACAAAATAGTAGCATAATTTAGAAATGTCAGAGGACATGCTTATGCATTTCTCTTCCAATTCGTCAAATCAATCGGATCAATCCTCTCTGCCCACGAAAATTGCAAAACTCGAGGCCAGAATGGCGGGAAAGACGTCATCTGCCGTTGCTGTACCTGCCCAAGTCCAACCCCAGGTCCAATCCACGACCTGGTCTGCCGGTGTCAAGTTTGGTCCACCGGAAACCTTGCCCCCGGAGCCGCTGGTCTCAAGTGACGATTCGGATGATGACGTAAGCATTTCAAGAGTGTTGTTTTAACATCCAACATTTTTTTTTTTTTTGGGAACCTGGAAATTAGAAATTTTCGATTTTATTTGCCATGCTTATATAGTTGATGCAGGATTATTTACTGTCAGTACATGCATTTCATGTTAAAGGTTGTGAGGTTGTCAAAAATACTATGAACCTGAATTTAGCATCAAGCATGTATTTCATTAACTTATTTCTACCTAAAAATCAACAGTCTGTTCAATTGAACTTACATTGTGATTAATCACACACACAAAAGTTAGTTTCAGCGGAACACACATCTTTGGATTTTATATATTCTAGCGGCCTGTGAGGTTATTGAAGATGATATTTATGGTTGCCTTTCTCTTCATGGAATATATTCTAGTTGTCTTAGTGATGTACCCGTAGTTCAGGAGACAAAATTAAGTGCAAGATATACATTCTCAGTGCAATTATTTGTCTCCTCATGTCCCAAGCCGCAGAGAATCTAATTTTCGGCATTGAATTATGCACTACCATAGAGTGGACAGAATGTGGTTTGAGCACGTAAACAAGAATAAACTGAGCTTGTTACTATAAAATATTGTTTCATCATAGTACTAAGCTACTAGACGCAAACATTTTATTTGCACCGGAATTCAGTCTTGAATTTCTATATTTTCCAGTAAACTTATAAATTGAGATGAGATGTGGAACAAAATTTCATTGACTAGATCTATTGAATGAAAGAAAATATGATCCCCAGATCCCAAGCTGTGGGGTATCTAAGTTTCACTATGGAAATCTTTACTCTACCATGTGGTAGACAATGTAGGTTGAGCATGAAAGCTAGCAGGGATGTACTAATCTTCTTTCAAGGAAAAAAAGGGATTTGATTATAGTTAATTGTTGTTTACTAAATTGAATGGCATTAAATAGTGCTACTTGTAGTGGTACTATACGCAAAATTTTATTTAGCACTTAAATTTAGTCTCAGGATTCTATATTTTTTATTTTTTAGTATAATACATGGACACAAAGCATGGAGCAAACTTTCATTGAGTGGCATCTATTGATGTTTATGGAAACCAATGGAAACACAAAATTTTGATTGGGAGTATTTGGATAATCTTAACTAATGTAACCCTTATGGAATGAAGTTCTTAAGTGCGTGTGAGTTGGATTCTACTAAAGCGGTTACTTAATTGGCTTGAATCAGACGTGTCTCAACAAAAGTTTTTAGATATGTTGAGTGATATATGACTACATACATTTGCATTTCTGGACACATTGTTGAGAAGCTGGTGGTGAAGGCTTAGATGTGTAGATTTTCTTGAACTCCATCTTACTTTTTCCAAGAGTTTGAGCTTGTTGATTTTTCAAGTCTCACATTTGTTTTAAATGAGCCTTTTCATACTGGTTGATCTTTTAACTCTCACATTTGTTCTAACAACATTTTTCAGTTAAAAAAAAAAAAATATTCACAATAAAAAAGGTTGACTGATTTTTATCATTAGTTTGCCAATAAGTCACGTTGCATTTGGATGTCGATTGTTTGAGCATTTTTGTTAGGTAAATTTTCCGGGCCAATTACTACTAAATATTTGCTATTCGATTATTGGCATCACTGTACTGGCCAGAAAGATTAATTTAATTATATTTCTTAATATGTGGGAAAAATAGTCTCTTGCTTTGACATGGCTTTAGGCCTTGTTCTATAGAAATGTTACTCGATTTCCGTATGAAAGGTATGGTTGTAGGTTAGGGAAAGTATATTAAATACTTGAATGAGTGGTTGTAAATGATGAGAGAGAAAAAGTTGTGTTAGATAAATGTGTAGAGAACAAGCCCTTAGTTTGGAAATAAACGATACCCTTAACTGTATTTCTGGTGCTTTGGGATATTCCAATCCAAATCTATGTTGGCTACCTTCTATCTGAACGTTGGTGATACTTTCATGGACTTACTCTGTTACAGCGTTATGGTAGTTTGACATATCTGCATTCATATGCCAGAATGGAGCAGAGTTTCTCATACAAGCAAATACTCAGAAGCGCCGCAAAGTTGAAGATTCTGCCTTAGTTGAGCATGTTGAGGTGAGTGTGGTGATTCATATTCTGGCATGTTGCAACTATGGAATCTTTCCTTAAGTTGAAGCCCAGCTAGAAATTAACTAATTAGTTTAGCCATAATTTTGTTCCCTTCATCTTTGTTCTCTACGCATGGTGTACCTCTGCACACCTCGTTAAGGCTGTTTCAGCATCTTTCTTAGATTTTACTATCTGGAAAACAAATTGCACGGTAATTCTTCAAGAAATCTACATCAGGTAGCTGCTGATGCACGACAAGTTATTACAGAATCAGACTCGAACAAAGGAGGTCCAGATGTAAATAAGAAGAAACAAGGTCGTGGTAGGGGAAGTTCTGCTTCAGTTAGGGGGCGTGGCTCCCGAGTTTGTGACCAGACAAGAACGGACACAAGTTCTCCATCCAACTGTGACCAGACAAGAAAGGACACAATTTCTCCATCCAGCGGTCAACAAGAAAGCTCAAACAAGGTTTGCTTCTGATATCATGGCATTTTTTTGTAGTTCATATCCTGCTGCATAGTTTAACGATATCGAGGATATATTTTTGGATTTACTTTTAGATGTTAGTATCCGTTTGGGGTTTCGATTTTTTATTTGATTTTTTTTACATTTTGTTATCGATACAGTCACAAGTGTAGGTGCTCATGTCCCTGTTAAGTTGTTACCTTCTATCGTCATTTAGTCATATTTTAGGAACACTTTTTGTTATTTCTTATTGAAAAAGGGTTTGGGTTTTAATTTCATTAAAATGGGAGTTTAGGGTTTTGATGGAAGAGAGATCGATTCTTGTTTTTCAGGTTATTGAACAATATTGCTTTGAGATTTCTCTCATTTCAGTATCGAATACTTGATATTCTCAGAATGAAGAAGTAAATGTATTACTCCCATTTTGCCCATTGGCCTTTTGACTAAATGTATTTATTCATGACGTTTTGATGGTTTCTCCCTTTCCTTCTGTTTTTGTGTTCAGGTGGTTGACGAAAATGCTGTTTTTCTGATATTTTAGGTGCATTGTGATTGTTATATCTTGTCCTTGCAATCACTTTTTTCATGTTATTTGGATCTCAATTATAAGACCGGCAAGTTCTTTATGTGCTACCAAACAAAAAACAAAATGAACAACTTTTGTGATGATTGTCTTAAGAAAATAATCGGGAACATAATACCATGAATACCTATTTCATGGACTTGGTTATGTTTTTTTTTCTTTTTTTCTTTTTCCTTTTTTCTTTCTTTCTTTCTTTCGTTCTCCTTCGCCTTTTTTTTGGGGGGAAGGGGGGGTGTTATAATTTGTTATGCTATTTGGAGGTTTCATTTTATCTCTATAGACTTTGAAGTGCTTCAAGTATGAGAACATATGGTCGACTTAAGCCTATTCTTTTGGTGCATGAGAACAAAAACATAAGGGAATGTTTGCACCTGGATTATTTTTTATTTTTTAATTTCAATATCCACGTTTCTTGTTTATTGAACTCATTCATTCTAATATGCAAATTTGGTTGTGACCTTATCATCTCGCGGCTAAGTAACTGTGGAGACAGTTAATTTATGTATAATCTTTTGCTTGTACCTCATATGACAGATTCAAGAGTCCATTTCCAATCATCATCTAGGGCTTGATGGCCATGCCTCCCTAGAGGTATTCATCGATTGTGATATCGTTGTTACTTTTGTTTTTCCTTTTCTTTCTTGGGGAGTCTTCTCCTGTTTAAAACTCATATTGATATCGGGAAGAAACAATTGAGCTCATTTTTAGTGTTTTCCCAAATGCCTGTCTATGTCATCAACAATATCAGGAGGTCACTTCTTTACGTGCAAAAGTTGCAGCTTTGGAGGAAGAACTAAAAAATTCCCGTGAAGAAAATTCTAGTCATCAAAATCAATGTCAGCAGTTGGAGAAGGTTTATTCTTAATATGAATGTAGAAGCAGTTTGGGTTTGAGTGATGTTTCTTATTTCTTTGCAGAAGCACACTATCATATTTATTTTAATTTGCACAGGAACTGAAGGATCTTAAAGATAATGAACAGAAAATGAAGCCAAAGGTCTGTCCTTTTATTTGTTTTGCCGTCTTTGAGACACGAGTGTTTGCCGTTTAAGGGACAAATTTTACTCTCGAAGTTGGTCAAAGTTTATATATATATATAGAGCAATGCGGTGGTGGAGAGGAGATAATTTCAATATATGTAGGTGGAGAAGCAATTAATTATAGTCTGGATTTATGTATGCTTGTTATGTTTCTTTTGGTGGGCATGGAGATGCTTCTAATCTTTGTAGTTTCTCCATTTGTTTAGTTAAATATATATTTCCTGATGTTTTGAGTTTCCTTCAACTTCCCTCCCTCTCATTCTTCGTGTTAACTGAACTTTTGTAAGTAGAGCGTAAAATGGAGCTCATACAGCTATATGTTTATGAGTTGATATAAGTCAAGTTGTCTTATGTGATAGGTTTAGAATTAGGATGGCCTTTCCTGGTAAATAGACAGCTGCCCAATGAATATAAAAGTTTGTTACTGAGCATCTCCAACGCCGATATCCTATGATGTCTGGTCAATCCTACGTGGCAGTGTATGATGTATCCATACTCAACACTTCTCATCCATGTGTCATTTCTTGTATTAAATATTATGAAATAAAGATATTTTATATGAATTTCAAGTTGAAGAAGTTAAATCAACTTGTCGTCCTACTTTGTTGAAATAATCACATATCGGCATATTTCCATGTCCACATCAGTTTTCTTTCTTTTTATTTATTTGAAAGGCAGGTCAATGTTGATGTTGTCTGTCCATCTTTGTGCAACTCATTATCTCAGCATAAAGTTTCTAACTAACAACTGCATGTGATTGGATCCAGTAGTTCTCGGCTTCCACAAAAAAAATTCGTAGTGGGACTGCCATGTATTTCAAATGTTCTATTTATGCTCCTATTGTCTTGTGTCAGGAAAGTACTCAATTGATGTTTTGTATCTATTTGCTCACTACTACCTGTAATGATTATTTGTGCTTTTTCTTGATGCAGAGGATGAAAATAATTTCTGATCTACTTATATCTATTTCGAAAGCCGAGAGGCAAGAAGCAAGGATGAAAGTACGCCATGATTCCTTAAGACTTGGCAATGTGGGTGTGGTCAGGTACGTCAATGTTTTGCTTTTCTTTCCTATTAATAGTAGTCGGTTCATGGTTGCCTGATATCTTATGTAACCAGAATATTTCTTTGCTCTGGTTGAAGGAAATGCATTTACAATATGGCTATGTAAAATTTATTAAAAAAAAAAAAAGCATAATCATTTAAATGGTGCTCAGTGAAAAATGAAACACGTATTTTGTTTCAAACATAACAGATCTATGTGGGTTTTGTTTACCTCTATCTCAAGCATCTTGTTATTTTGATGGTTGGTGCAATTTGGCAGCTTGATGTGACTGCATAATATGATGTGTCTTGCGTTTTCGCCGATGTTCTCGTTTTCAATGAGTACATCTTTCATTTGTTGAATAATGGATTGACCTGTTAGGACTGCTCAGGTTCACACCAGGATTTACCTTGCAGAATGCTTGTAATGTGTTCTCATACTTTCTTGAAAATACTGCTTCCAGGAGAAAATATTAATAAGTTATGTAATTCTTTGCTGGACATAATTAAATCTCATGCAATTATTAAGTTTGCCCTTTTTTGAAACAGACGTAAGTAACTTTGTCATCTCCTTGTTTCCCTCATCTCATTCTATCCAATTACCTCCTAATAATTGTTTGGATATTCAATATAAAATTTCACTTATATATGTTCTTATTTTTCTGTGTTATCCATTTAATTATACCCCATTGCTTAGATCCCTTTCTTCTTACATGAACTGCAGAGCTGGGACAGTCATTTCTGAGGCATGGGAGGATGGTCAAGCATTTAAGGATCTAAATAATCACCTTGTATGGTCCTAAGTCCTTCCTGTATTATGACGAATTAATTGTTTTATGCTTAAGTTTGTTTATATATCTAAAAGCAATGTTTTTCAGTGAATTATTCACCAGTTATATATGATCTTGAAAGGGAATATATTTTTTAGTTTTACCGTTGATCATGTTGCCTAGAGAAGCCAATAGGTAATATCTTTGATGCACAGCTAGCTAAACCCTGGAGCAGATTATGTTGCAAAATATTCTTCTAATACTGGCATGGAAAAGTGTGAGTGAGGTTCCAAGTTTCGCTTCTTCTTCAGAAGCCTGCCAGCTTCTGTTCTATAATGACAATAAAAGCTCCTGGTTTGCAGTTGAGAATACTGTAACTTAACAAACTCTTGATGTGTGGCTTTCTGGAATACTGTTTGGACTGCAACACGATGTTTATGATGTGTGCCTGGGGTGCAAAGAACTGAGCAAGAATCAAAATTCACTGTTCCTAAGCTACTAAGAATAAGTATTAACTGTAATGTTATTCTACAATACCCCTGGTTTCCACATAATCTATTATCTATTGTAGCACACACGGAAGATGCATTATCATTTACATGGAGTTCTTTTTTCTTTTTTTTTTGGGGTGGGGGGGTGGGGGTTACTATTATCAAGTTGAATGATTTGTGGAATTCATTCCCAATCTTTGATTGTGTTAAATGCTCAAATTCAATTGTAGACGTCCCAAAATCAAACTAATATACCACAAGTTACGTGATCTTGTTTCATGTATCTTCTCATAAATCAAGCTAGTAATTTTGTTCACAAAGGTCTTTACATCTGTTGAACTCTTTTATTTAGAGGAACTTGTTGGAGAACAAGGAAGTCATTGAAAGGCAGAGAAAATTGCTGAAGAAACGGCAATCAGGTGGGTTTCCTCTTCTTGAAAAAGGTAGCACGTTTGCAAATCACGACCTTGTTGGGATACTTTAGTAAAAACAATGAGGGATTTCAACATTGATTCAAAGCCTCAATAATATTTGGTCATGGGGCCTGTGACACTTGATGTCGTCATATCATTAAGATCGTAGTTATTCGTTAATAGATTTTGTTTGAACCGGGGCTTTTGGATTTATCTAGAGGTTTTCTATTGTATCTTCAATGATATATTTCTTGTTCATGGATCCGGCTCCCTTTATAGCTCTACTTACATCCTTTAGTTGTTGGCTTGCTAGCAATGGCTGCCTTCACCAAAGTAGGCCCCACATGCAACCACTTGCAACTGAAGAGAACACTTTTAGTTTGGGTTTAATTTGCCTCTGTCAAATACACTTGGGAATGGTCAAGTTGAGGAGTGATCAAGTCATTCATGCTAAAACATTGTGTACATAAATGCTTATTGCAGATAAGGGTGATGGCAGTGACACAGAAGCTGTTCATGACGATGTTCTCTTTTTGGACGAAGTATACAAATCTCGTCTGTCCAGCATCAAGCGTGTAAGTTTGCTTCATCTACAATTGTCTGTTGAGGTAACTTTTAGTTTTTACCACGGAATACTATTGTAGTTGAATTTCTTTCAGGAGGAAGAATCAGCATTGCGTGACAGAGATCGATATGAATTGGAGAAAGGAAGGCTTATACGTGAGATGAAACGCATTCGAGATGAGGATGGTTCCCGCTTTAACAATTTTCAGATTTTAAACCATCGATATGCTCTTCTAAACCTTCTTGGCAAAGGAGGATTTAGTGAGGTTTATAAGGTCAGGACTTGCTAGTTATATTTTGTTCTGATGCTTTGAACATTTGTTTATTGTATGGATAGTGCTGTAAAAGGCTCCACTCATCATAGTACATTCTAGACCTTTCTTATTTTTTGGCAGAATCCCAAGGGCAAACATTCTAGTAGTGATGATTTGTTAAACTCTTTTCTTGCAGGCTTTTGACTTGATGGAGTATAGATACGTCGCGTGTAAGCTTCATGGTTTACATGCTCAGTGGAGCGAAGATAAGAAACAGAGCTACATACGGCATGCAGTTAGGGAGTACAATATTCACAAAACATTAGTGCACCCGCACATTGTTCGCCTTTGGGATATTTTTGAGATTGACCCAAATACGTTTTGCACTGTCTTAGAGTACTGCAGTGGTATGAGCATTCTTCTGAGTTACACTGTCAAATTATTTTTTATTTATTATTTGTTGACCTCCTGAAGAAGATAATAAAGTACATATAATAAAGTACATAGTCCTTGGACGGGGTCATCTTTCGGACACTCTAATGTGTTCTTTCCATCAGGCAAGGATCTTGATGCAGTTCTTAAAGCCACTCCTGTATTACCAGAGAGAGAAGCAAGGATCATTATTGTACAGATTTTTCAAGGCCTTGTTTACCTGAACAAAAGATCACAGAAGATTATCCATTATGATTTGAAGCCCGGAAATGTTTTATTTGATGAGCTTGGCTTTGCTAAAGTCACTGATTTTGGCCTTAGCAAGATTGTGGAAGATGATGTTGGATCCCAAGGCATGGAGCTTACGTCTCAAGGTGCTGGAACTTATTGGTGAGTAATGAATCATTTATGACATGTTTGGCATGGAAGATTGACAGATTGTGTAGTACTGAGGAAGAAAAAAACGTTCAATCATTATCTAATCTTTGTCAAGTTCATTTCATATTGTATACCAAACATGGTCCAGTGTGTTCACTGTCAGAATTTGTTTTTAGTAAAACATAGACAGTATATTTTGGCGTCGAAGTTTCTTCCTTTGTCTTGTTCTAGCACATTTTTTTTCCACGATTTGAGGTAATTGCTTTGAGCTAATGCATTGACCTATTTGTAACCTGTTAACCTAATATGACAAAAGGTGAACTTTCTCTAGCAGAGTGCAATATGGCTCCATGATAGTATGATTCTACCCTGAAAAAGCAATGCCCTTTTCCTATTTGGCTCACATGATTCCTTCCCTTCCTCCAACCCTCTCTGGTATGCCCATAACCATCCTTCATGGTTGCCAGATGTTAATGATAGTTCATAGTTGTCTCAAATTCTCAGATTTCTTGGGGGGAAAAAAAGAGAGAAGGGCATCTCATTCTCAGAGGTCAAAGTTAAAAGTGGAAAGAAGCGAGAACCCCTACCTTTGGTCTTCACTACTCTTCTTTGCATTAGTATTTCAGTTCGTCAAATGATGTATATTTTGTTTAGTCTCATTCATAGAAATAATAACAATGGATTCTGGATTTTTTAATTATGAATTGTCTGCTTCTCTGCATATTCTTTTGTTAATAATTGTTTATCTCATAATCGCAGGTATCTGCCTCCAGAATGCTTCGAGCTAAACAAGACACCTCTGATATCCTCAAAGGTCATTTACACTGTACTTTTGATATGTGAGAGTATGCTTGACTGAGCTCAAGAAAACTAGAAGTTACTTTATGCTTGACTGAGCTCAAGAAAACTAGAAGTTACTTTCTATTTGCCAACACGCTTACTTTTTCGTTGTTTAAGTCGAAAATTAGTTAAAACATATTTGACAGTAACTCTTAGCTTATCATCAAATTAGTTAACTTATTTTGATGTTAAAAAGTATGTATTTTAAAACCTACTTGTTTGCTTGCAAGTTAACTTTTCAAGCTTGGCTGAACACACTTAAATGTTGTGCAAAGGTAGAAGGAATAAATGGCATTACACTTGTGCTAAATTTTCCTTGGCTCCTTGCTTTAGACAAGCATATATGTATTTTAAAACCTACTTGTTTGCTTGCAAGTTAACTTTTCAAGCTTGGCTGAACACACTTAAATGTTGTGCAAAGGTAGAAGGAATAAATGGCATTACACTTGTGCTAAATTTTCCTTGGCTCCTTGCTTTAGACAAGCATATCAATTGTCATGGTGTAGGCTCTTGTAGGTGGCTTTACTACTATTCAAAGCTTTAAATGTTTCTGCCTCTAAATATGGACCCTATCTCTGGAAACAGGTCGATGTTTGGTCAGCTGGTATTCTATTTTACCAAATGCTATTTGGCAGACGCCCGTTTGGGCATGACCAAACACAAGAAAAGATTCTGCGTGAGGATACCATTATCAAGGCTCGCAAAGTAGACTTTCCTTCAAGGCCATCTGTATCAAATGAGGCAAAGGTACACAATATATCCACTTTCTTTAGTTTAAAGACACCAGTGTTTGCTGGTATCCTACATTGACTCTGTCTTGCACGTTTAGACATTCAAATATTTCTACCCCTGCACTTGTATAATTGTCTCTTACTTTTGGCTTCACTTTTTAAATGTGAGTCCCAACAATTTTTGTCATTATTTTATCCACTGTAAGGCGGTTTTTGCTTAGTTTTATTCTCATATTTACTTGGTTATTTCTGAAGATTTAACAGTTCCCCTACATTTCTGGAAATGCATTTCTCTAGTGGTCTAAAATGAATAATAACTTAACCTTGTTTGCAGGATTTCATTCGTCGTTGTTTGACATACAGCCAAGCTGAGAGACCAGATGTCTTAACCATTGCACAAGATCCGTACCTAATTTACACAAAGAAATGATGAAAAGTACAACTTCTTGCGGGGAAGATTTTCGAGTTACAAGCCAAGTCACATAATCCGATGCTATTTTTGTAAAGCTCCTGTAATTTTTTGCTTGTTAGTTGGGGTGCACCTCCATCCCGAATCCTCTTCATAATGTGTTCACGTAAGTATATTTAGAACCTGCAGAGAGGAAAATGGAAGTAAATGAAAATTTATTATTTTTGTTTTTGCATCTTCTTTTGAGCAGCTGATGTATTGGCTCAGAAGTGTACAATCGAGAAATGGAAATTTAGGGAGCGCGAAATGTTTTTGCCAAATCCGTCATGTCGTTGTTACATATTTCCATAGAGCTTTTGTTATAGTTTATTTCAAATATTATTTTTCTCTAAATTCATTTTGATCCATCCCTTTAATTGATTGGACAATTTTGTCACATTTTCTTTTTTTTTTTTATTTCTCTGCTCCATTTTTTGGTACACATTTAAAAATTATTTTATAAATATTCATGGTTGATGGTGTAGAGTTCACAATACCTTTGCGATATTAGACAAACTGTTGGTTATGCAATTGGTAACAACGCATAATGTACAACTCAATCCCTAAACATCGGTGGAACTGCATTCCATGAAACAGAAAACCATAAGTTGAACTTTGTTCCGATTCCAACCGAGTACTAGTTGACTTTCAGCATAGGATTGCCTAACATGCAATAAGTAAACATAATAATGATTTCCCTTCAATAGGTTGGTGGGTTATTTCACCAAATCTGGCTGGTAGGAGATCATGACTATAAGTAAACTAGTAATGATCTTTCACTAACTTGCTTCAAGCCGTAGTTGTAATCTTCTGAGTCCACAAATACTTCAAACTTTGATGGTCATTTTTCATATTGAGGCCTTGTTCTTTAGGTCACAAAGTTATACGTAAGCAATTCCGTGTAATCACACACATTTTTAACCACACACATATTTGTCAATACAATATTAACCATACATTTTATATGAAATTGCGTGCATATCAACTTTATCACCAATCAAACATACCCAGAATCTCTTTCCCAACAAGTAGCATCACTTTTGTATCGTGTAATGATGGTACTAGGGCCAAAATTTCTTAACAGAAGGCGTTTACTTTGTGAGACTTCGCTAGAGAATGTTACGTGTCGATTTTCCATAAGCACTGAATCAACTCCTAACCTAGAGGCAAACACCCCCCTGAACCTCCCCCGCCCCCACCCAAGTGAAGCTATATTGCTCGAATTTGGAATCAGGCATCCAAGTATCGAACAATATGATTTTTCTTTAGGATACTGAAACGCGCCTTACTTTTTTATTTTAATTATTATCACCAATTGTAAGGGGGTTTTCTCTCCTATATTAAAATAAAAAAATATTATTGCCTATCCCTCTGCCATTCCTTCTTCAATTTCATTGTCTTTTTTAAATGTTGTCTCAAATTCTTACGGTCGATTTCCACCGCCAAGAAGGAGTATACTAGTTATAATTATTATTACCGATCGGAGTGAGGTTTTCTCCCATACTAACTCAAAAAAGACTAATATATATCTTGAAGTCGGTCGTTTTGTCTTCAACCTCTGCTGCTTGTCTCCTTCCATGTCGTCTTCAACATCTGTCCATTTTCTCTTCAATCACCAGGGATGGCAACGGGGTGGGGAATACTCGAAGCCAATGAAGACCAGGCCCGAACAAGGCGGGGAATCTCCAACCAAATGGGTATGGAGATGTGGTTAAAAGTAAATACCCGAAATGGGGATGGGACGAGGATGGGGATCATCTTTCCCGACCTGTACCCACCCCATTTAGATTTAATTTTTTTTATAATATTGTTTATACTTACGTAATTAAATTGAAAACTAAAAACAATTTAAATAAAGCAGTTGAAAAGCAAATAAAGTCTTTTTATTCACTTCAATTGCAATGGGATTATGAGAATGATACAAACTTATTTAAAACACAAATGAATACCTAACAACTTACAACTCTTTCTTTTTTTCTTTTTTTTTTTTGCAAAATAAAAGTTTATCTTTGCCCTCTAACCGATTCTCCATTCTCTACTAGTTTGTATTTACATAACATATTAGTTGAACTTATTTTGTAGCAAATGATAATTCCAAATTTGTTTATATCTATTTGTATTTTATTTACCTAAATTGTATTAACTTTTAGTTAATATACGAATTCTTTATATTTTATATATAACTAGTATTTTCTTCCGTGCGTTGCACGGGGAGATTTATGGCCAAATTATAATTTAAAATATGTGTAAAATAAAAATTATAATAACATATTTTCCTTTTTTATGGTAAATAGCATAAGAAACAAAATAATAAAACCAAGAACTGGATCAGAAATAATGTGTGATATAACATCTTTAAGGGAGATGACGAAGATGTATAAAAGCACATTCGGTCAAAAAAGTATAAAAACACATTATTTCGTCCCCGTTTGGTTATAAATTTTTTCTTGATTTTGGGTGATTGGAGAGATATGGATGGAAGATTTAAAAAGATCACACACGATAATAATACGGATTGGAGGGATAAGGAGTGACTTTGTCAAAAGATCCAAGGTGATAATAAGGGGAGATTATGAATAGGTTGAAAATTAGGTATTTGTATTTGAGTGGGAAATATAAATAAAATATTATTTTTTAATTCTGAAAATTATAAGATTGGGCGGGAAACTGACCTCATATTATTAATATATAGATTATATTATAACTTATAAGTTACAAAACTCAAGCGTATAACTTACAGAAGTTAGATATGTGATACACAGCATAATAATATTGTAAACATATGATTTTGTTTTGAAGCGCTTTAAAATATAAAAACAATAAAAATAAATAAATGGGAAAATAAATTGGGATTAGAGTTGTCCTCGATCCGTCCAGACCTCAACCCAACATCGATTAATTGGGGATGGGTATTGAAAAGATTTGGCGTGGCGGGGCGGGAAATGGGATCTTTGATCTGAACTCGACACATTGTCATTCCTATCAATGACCCACTAGAGATCTACCATTCGATTCTTCCTTCCTCTCACGCCTCTTCAATTCGCCTTGCCTATTGCCTTCAATCATCACTGGTGGAGCATCATTGGAGTCAAATCTACAAATAGCTATTGGAGAAATTAGACTTACAGTCTAATCCACAGCGAAGAAGCTGTGGTATATTAATTATTTATTGTGATGGGATGTCGGTTTTCTCTCTCACTTACAAAAAAGGAGATATCTCTGTCCCGCTATCCGATATTCCGTCTTCAACATCGACCACGCTCTGCTCTCTTTGTTTCTCCTCTCTCTTCATCTATGCTCCGCTCTCTCTCTCTCTCTCTGATTCTCCTCCTCCACCCGCCCTCAAGCTTCCTCCTCCTCCTCCGCCGATTGAAGCCACCGCTACATGGTATATTTGTAATGACCCGCCCGAATTCGTCCCGGATACGGATATGATTTCGTATATACGCCCGTATATGACTCCGTATATGATATGAACTGACATGATGACGTTTCAGTATGACGTATATGTATATGATATGCTCACATTATGATTTGCAGTACGGGATATGCATCGGGATGCGAAACGGCCTTCGAAAAGAGGAAAATGGGAAAATTCGGCAGAACCAGAATTACGGCCGTAAAGGTAAGGATTACGGCCGTAAAAGTCAAGTTACGGCCGTAATGGTTCAAGGTTACGGCCGTAATGGTAAGGTTACGGCCGTAATGGTAAGGTTACGGCCGTAAGTCAAGAATGAAGGTTAAAGGGCTGATCCTCTGGTCGCGTGGCCTAAGCCTTGATGGCGTGTGTGCGAAATGCGGCCGTAATTTAATGAGTTACTGACGTAATTTTGGAATTTACTGGCCGTAACAGGATATTCTGGCCGTAATTTTTAAGTCGGCGAAATTGGTCTTTAAGAAGATTCTTGTCATTTCTTGGGTACTATTCATGCAAGCTCGACTCCAAGACCCCAAAATACTCCCTAAACCCTACCAAGACTCCCAAACACCCATGTGATCATCTCCAATCTCATGTATGACCTATGTAATGCTTGTGTAATCCTTGATTACAAGAAGGAAGGGAAGAAGAGAAAGAAGAAGAAGAAGAGGGAGAGGAGAAGAGGAAGAAGAGGAAGCTTCTCCATGCTTGTTTGAACTCCATCTATGGTAGATATGGATGTTTTACATGTTTTATGTCATATATCTATGCTTATGAATGAATGAATCAAGAATTGACCATGTTTATGCCATGTTTATGCTATGTATGAACCTAGAAAGCATGTGTAGGATCCATTGGCTTGTCTTATGCTTATGATATGTTATGCTATGATACATGTGTGACTTATGATCCACGTGATCTTCGTGCCAAGTTCCATGAGTGAATTGGTTAGGACTTGAACGACTCATAGAGATTGTAATGTATAAGTCATGAAATCTTCACGTGAAAAGCATGGCGTTAATGTGTGGTTTACGTGGTGAATATGATTCAACGTGAGCCCTTACGTGTATATGTGTGATGATTATGATGTATGAAGTATAAGACCTCAACTATGTTCATGTATATGTAATGGAACGAACGTGTTATATGCAATATGTACGTGTTGAGGACAAGGATATGCGTATGATATTACATGTGTTTATTTATGCGTATACATTGAAGCATGATCATGCATGAAAAACGATGAATAGGGTTGCCTACCAAATGTTTATATAATGTTCGTCTCACAAAGGTTTGAGACAATTGGTCCAAATGGAGGTCCCACAAAGGACTGGGGTCTGGCCAATTAAAGTATGATTATATGTTACGGCGCCAGTATAAACATATGGTTCGCAACGGGCCCACGATTATGAGTATGTCATGCATTGCATCTATTATCTACTGAGTCTTTATGACTCATTACGTGTCTATGTTTGTGTTCTATGAAGGTGATGCGATCGGGAGATGGCGAAAGGTCCTAATGACGTGATGTGGTGTGTGATTGGGAACGGGAATTGAAGATCCTGCGCTATGTAATGGACTCCGAAACCCTAGTAGGTTATATGTTTTCAATGTTTAGGGTTTCGGGTATGAATGTATGATTGACGTTCGTCTAGTTCCACTATGTATAAAAAGAAATGAAAACCCGTGCACAGGCCCGAAGGTGGCTTTATCTTTATACGTTATGTTTATGATGCGTACACGGTAAACTCTGATATGACGTCATTTATGACGTATATGTATGTGGAACTGGACGGGGCGTTTCAATATTAGTTATTATTAATAGAGGGATTAACCAAAATGTTTAAAATAAAACCTATCAAACCAAATATGTCTCAAAAAAATAAATTTACCAAATTGTCTAAAATTATTGTAACCGGACTAAAATGTGCTTTTTTTGTACTTAAGTGAGGATCTTTTGAGGATCCTTACCTAACACATCTTTTGAGGATCTTTTGTACTTAGGTGGTAGAAAATCTTTTTTGAATTTTTTGATCTCACAAAACACACATTTTCCAACACATAATTATTTGTTTTAGTCTCTATCATTCAAACATGCCTATTTTCCAATATGTTATACCCTTTTGAATAAGTTAACAAGGCACACGTAGATTCTTCTATTTAAACAATATAGATAGATTTATTTAGATTTTTTTGAACTGTCTAGTCTGCGTAGATAAATAATCTTCACTCGGCCGTATTCAAACAACTTACACGATTTAGGGTATTGCATTTAGTTTTGGGGTTTAGGGTTGAAGGTATTCTATCTAGATTAGACAGATCGATCGGTTTAGATAGATTGAACTATCTAGACTGTGTAAATAAATAATTTTCATTTCGAACATTCAAATAACTTGTGCCTTTTAAGGTATTTCACTTAAAGTTTACGAAATTTATATTTAGGGTATTACTATATTATACTCTTTCAGATCATATTTTTGTTACCTAATTGATATACAATCTTAATATATCTCTTTGCATCGATTTACGTATCAATTTGGAGTGCAATATTGACTCTTTTCTCTCTTTATCTATAAAATAAATAAATAAATTAATTAATTAATAACACATTTGAAGGAAAATATTTAAAAATATGAAACTTTGATATTGGATTTAAGTAATAAAATAATCACAACGTGTTTTAATGTATTTTGACAAACACATGTAAGACCAACTCTTGTAAAACAAATGAGTAAAACTGTAGAAGTTTCTCGACTCATGTAGGATACAAACTTTTGTATAACATGTGTTTGATTTCGTACTAATTTTCTAGTTTTACTGTTTCGTTCAATTTCACATCGAAACAAACACTTTCTTCATTCTACTTAACTCCATCCACTTAATCACTCCCCTCGAGAGATTACATTACTTCTAATCATGTCTTAACTGGCTAAATGCGCTCCCGTCACACAACTTAGTTGACATCGAATTAGTGTACAATCTCAATCAACATCTTTTGGTCATAGGAACATATATTTTCATTACATAGTTTTAATTGTATTTCGTGTACCTTATGTTTGAGTTTAGTGTTAATTGGTTGGATTATGTGTCATCTTAATACCTTAATATTCAAACTTATCATAGTCTGTAGAACCATAATTTGATATTCAACTGGAAGACTTGTTTTTTCATTGCGTACTTTTTATCATAGATCATTATGAAAAAATAAAGTGTCGAGAGCTCTTAAATCAATCCCCTAGATAAAGAATGTGTCTTCATTTATTGTTATTACATGCCTATTAGGTTATCTAGACAAATAACGAAAGTTAGATTTATCTATATAGATCAATGCTTATTGTCCTAACAGTTTTCATGAAGTGAGCAGATGGTCCAACAATATTTTTCCCATACAACATAATCTATAGTGCTGCATGATCATGAACGGAAATGTACCACATTAGATCATCACCTTAAACAATTTTGGGGGACGGCAGATTGCCTTGAACACTTGGAACTAGAAACTTCATATGTACATCATACTCGTTCAAATCTACGTTGAGTTTTTCAATAATTCTATGAACAAGTTGTTTCCTATTCATGTCGTTGGGAACTTAAACTAATGTTGTACTTGTTCCTTCCCCACTTCTATTCATCGTTTACTTTCTTGAAATCACCTTCGCGAACCACAACCAATCGTAAATTATTAACCTCACATGCAACAATAACATACATATTTTCTAATTAAATAAGATTCGTATATGGATTTAATGAAAACAATATGAAACTTTTCAGGCAAATGATCTATACAGATAACTGCATTTCTACACAGTTAATATGTGTAGATTGACCTATCTGTCTAGACAGATATATTTCTGAATGTATCCATCCACACAAGTATATATTAAAATGAGAGTAAAATAGAACATCAATGAAATGCTACTTATGTAGATGAGAATCGTCGAGAATCGCAAACTATCTAAATTTGTGTATTTGGAGTATACCATCTAAAAAGTTCATATATTATATATGTGAAATATTTAAATGTGATACTTTTACTAAATAGTTCAACTATGTAGAGGGTTTCATAGTTGTTTAGGACGTTAAATTCATCTACTTCGTAAATGATATCTCCAACACTACCACTATAGATATATGCCTAAATTTAGAATAATGTTAGAATGGTCATGTTTGTTGAATAAAAACGCACATGAATTTCATCTTCACAATTACAATAATACACATTTGAGAATCGTCGAAGATAGAAAATTATCCATATAATTTGCATTCTACATATTTATACTATCAACTTTTACGATATATATAGTTCAACTATCTAACTATCTAGATAACTTTGAGTTCTAGATAGTTCAATTATCAAGAATTGCAAATTATCTAAAGTTCACATATAAGTTATCTAAATATGAATTCGAGAATTCAACTAGGTAGAAGGTTTTTCTATTTGAAAATGAATTTTATTCAACCATTTATTCCATATAGTCGATACCTTTAATAATATGACTATAGATAAATGTCTAATTTTAAAGTATCGTGAGTATGATCATGTCATTTAAGAACTGTCGAAAATAAAAAAAAATCTATATAATTTGCATTGTACAATCTAGAAAGTTCAACTATCTGACTATCTAGATAACTTTGGATTCTAGACAGTTCAATTATCGAAAATTGCAAATTATCTATAGCTCGTAGATGAATTGTATAGACATAAATTGGACAATTCAACTATGCAGAGGGGATGTCTTTATACTAATAAATGATTGGTTGATGAGCAAATTTGTTGTGTTAAATTTGACGTTTAATAGTGTGGAGCTAACATTAATGGTGGAAGTGGGTAGAGAAGAAGAGAAGAAGGAAGAAGGAACAAAAAAGAAAAATAAGAACATTAATTTCTTGTAAATGAATTGGGAGGATAAATTTAATATTTTGTGAGACAATAAGTATAATCAATTAATGTTTTGATGTTGATAAGACATTAAAAATTATTAATGAGGTAAGAGATGGAGTTAAGGATATTATGGTCCAAGTACATTAAATTTAGACAATTTGATATTTAATATTATTTTGAGACATTCTTGGTATTAAATATTTGTAATTAGACATTTTGATAAAAAAATCTTATTAATATTAAAGGCTAAATTGACAAAGAAAAAGATAATGTTATGACAAATCATTTGCTTCGAGTCTACTCCCCGCACCTATATGTCCCTGATTGAGTCATTGAATAAAAAATAAATTAAAGTTGAAGCCTAATCACTCTGGATGTTATCCTAAAATTCTAGAACTGCTAATAAGAGCATTTCCAACGCATAACTTCCCCATAACTTCCCCACATCTTCTATTTTTATCTGTATAACGAAAAGATAGAAACACATAAAAAAATTACAGGTCCCATATTTTTTTCTCTTTTTCTCACTTTCCCAATTTTTTCTCATTTTTCACCATAAATTCCCGTACCACCTCTACATTTAGAAATCCAACTTCACAACCTCCACTATTATTTCTTTATTATTTTTGAATTTATTTCTACATCTCTCCTACTTTTTCACCTACCCTCTCTTTTATGCTACATACATCATCTACCCTCTTGTCAATCCACGTAATTATCTTCTCGCTACATCTCTCTTCCGCATCATCCCCCAATGGAGATGCCCTTAACAGAGTCGTTCTCGTGGACCGGAGTCGCGGGACTTCAGTGAAAGTAGCCGCACGCCGCCGGCACCCACCACCTCTCTTGGCTCTCCGTGCTGGACCGATCCAACCACTCATTGAATTCCCCGCAATCATCAACTAAGCAATGCTTCTCACTCCAAAACCCCAACTTCGTCTTCTCCGACGGTCAATCAATCGGTATTGTCTTGCACTCTGTCATTTGCACACCCAATCCTCCAATGATGAAGTAGAACAGGTCTTCGGCATAATTACCACTTCATCCAACCCACAATCCCTTATAACCTCCCTCAGAATATCACAAATCCCTCTCTCAAACGACTTAACCGATAAAGTCCTGAGAAAGGTCAGGTTTGCCCACTCCAATCCACAACAAGCGTTGGAATTTTTCAAATTTGCTTCAAGAACAAAAGGGTTTATTCATACTCCATACTCTTTGGACACAATGCTATACGTTCTTGGTAGAAGCCGTAAATTCAATGAAATTTGGGACCTTTTGTTGAAAACTAAGAGGAAGGACCAGTCTTTGATAACACCGAGGACTATTCAAGTTGTATTAGGTAGAATAGCTAAAGTTTGTTCAGTTAGGCAGACAGTTGAGTCCTTTAAATTGTTTAGAAAGCTTGTTTCTGAGTTTGATGTTAGTTGTTACAACGCATTATTTAGGACATTATGCCAAGAAAAGAGCATGACCGATGCGAGGAATGTATTCCACAATTTGAAGCATGAGTTTAGGCCCAATTTACAGACTTTTAACATACTGTTGTCAGGATGGAAAACACCTGAGGAAGCTGAAGCATTTTTTGAGGAAATGAAAGAAATGGGCGTTGAGCCAGATATTGTTTCATATAATTGTTTGGTAGATGTGTACTGTAAGGGAAGGCAGATTGATGATGCGATTAAGGTAACGAACAAGATGAGGGACGAAGGGATTGATTTAGATGTGATAACATATACTAGTTTGATTGGGGGTTGGGGATTGGTGGGCCAGCCAGATAAGGCAGCTGAAGTGTTAAAGGAGATGAAGGAGTATGGTTGCTATCCAGATGTTCCAGCATACAATGCTGCGATTAGAAACTTTTGCATTGCTAAGAGATTAGGAGATGCGTATAAATTAATGGACGAAATGGTGGGGAAAGGGTTGAGCCCAAATGCTACGACATATAATGTGTTCTTTAGGTCTTTTTATTGGGCAAATGATTTGAAGAGCTCGTGGAGCTTGTATATGAGGATGAGGGAAACGGGATGCTTGCCTAACACACAATCATGCATGTTTTTGATTCGTTTAATGAAGAGGCATGAGAAGGTAGAGATGGCCGTCGAGTTATGGAATGATATGGTGGATAAGGGTTTTGGGTCATACACTTTGGTTTCTGATGTTTTACTTGATTTGCTGTGCGATTTGGGGAAGTTGGAGGAGGCTGAGAGGTGTTTCTTGCAGTTGGTGGATAAGGGGCAGAAGCCAAGCAATGTGTCATTCAGGAGGATCAAGGTACTTATGGAGTTGGCTAACAAGCATGAGGCCCTTCAGAATTTGTCCAATAAGATGTCTTCTTTTGGTTCGTCAATTCATCTAAGCAGAAATGAAGTGGATGAATTAGAAAAACCTATTTCGGATTTTGTTTTGAGCTAGGAGATACTGGAGCCTGCCAAAATGTCATTTACTGAAGTGCAGTTTTCAGAGCAATTCTTGTCCGAAGAGCATAGGCTACATCTTTGACGCTGGATGGCGTCCTTGGATTTATTTAATTAGAGGCTTGAGGAATATTCGATATCTAAGATATTACTGAATGCTCAGATTTCTTTATTAATACCATTTCTCCAGAATGCTATCAGTCGGACTTATGTTCTAAAGAGCTCGCTTTTTGACTTCACTTAAAGCAACGCGTAGGCGCAAAGCCTGGCTTGATACTGTGCCAAGCTTGTACTTCACCTAACCTAAGGTTACACCGGCCCAAAAATTCGAAACTTTGACTTGCCACTGAGTCACACTTCACGCCGTTTTGGACAGTGGTCGGGACTAGCTGAAAGCAGAGATGATGGTCAAATTTTGGCTACTGTTGAAAGGTAAAATGTGCTGCCCCATTTATCAGTTGTGAAAGGTGAAGTGGATGGGGAAGGTATTTACATCATTTGGTTGGGTTATAAGCATGATTGGCATTGTTTTTTTCAAAATTTTTCTACTTTTTTATACATTCTTTCTTTACTCTAAATCAATCACATCCACACATTACGTCACATCCACAAATCTCCACCATTAAATTCCACTCATTCTCTCTCCTCCTTTACATTAAAAACCATTAAAAAACACTCATAATCACCCTTTGTTTATATAATTGGAAGTGGGGAGAGAAAAGAGAGGTACAAGTATATCTGTTGAGGAAATTTAGCTAATTGAAACTTAGAAAGCAGCTTGTTCAACACCAGGAGGAGTCATTTAAAGGGCTATATCCATTTTCCAAGAGGTAGATTATTTTACTTACATGATGAGTGTTTCATGTTTCTGGAGAAATTTATTATTCCTCCGGAAAATTTGGTTTCTTGCATTTCTTGAATTCATATTTTGGAGATTGAAATTGCCGTGCAATATTTGGATACATCTGAAGTTTTCTGCTGTTTCTCCTCTTAAAGTTCAGATGCAGGAATATCTGGATCTGTTGAAGCCTGATTCCTGTGGGAATAATTAAAAGTTTACATTCCTCATTATGAGGGAAAAAAAAAAAAGAAAATGTCGTAAATCGCTTTCTGATTAGTTTATCTTAACGGATTGAAGGATCTTGACCATAATCTTCAGAACAAAAACGACTCTTGTTCCTTGGAAATCTGAATGCTTTTTGACAGAGGATCTTGATACCTCTAGTGACCAACACCATCACATGAAAACAGTTGAACCCTTGTTGATGGGTTTGTACATATGTAGCACTTCAAGTGGGAAGTCTTCAAGTTATGAATCCAACTTATATTGGGCTAAACATTCAGATTCTTGTGTTTTATTCTGGTTTCTGGCTTATGAATCTGTGCTCAGTCGAAATGCTTCCTCGACTTTATGATCGATAAAACAACTTCAGATCTGCTGTTCTACGTTCATGTTGTCTTCAGTTATGAATATTATTACCTTTCAATGTCAGCGATTGAGGAGCGACGAGGGAGGAAGTACGATAAATCTTGCTCGTTGTACATCAATTGGAGCTTAGATTTATTGGCCTTTTCACTGGCCTCTTAGCTGCTTCACATATGTGGGAGTGTTCTGATTGGATATGACAGCTAAAGCGATGGCAAATCTGAATTCTTTTAGAGCAATTATACTTATAAAAATTTAATTAATTGTTGGTTGTTTGATTGTGACAAGTTAATGCTTATCTTACAAATGAAAGATATTCTTCAATAAACCTAGTACTCCACGACGTCGACTTACCTCATGCGTGTACCATCAGCCAACAAGATAGAGCTTAGAAACCCTTCTCAATGTTAAAGATACAATTTTTTTCAATCAGATTGATGAACGCCCAGTTCTAATAGATTATTATACATTACTTAAGGTAGAAAAGCTCGTTTTGAAAAATATATAATTTATTATCTACCTTTGTTTGAGATAAACATTCATGAAATAGTATTCAATTGGTAACTAAAAATGTTGAAGTATAATAAAAGTCGATATTTACCTAGAGCTTATTCTAAAGCTTTATTAATGAGAAGAAAAATATCTTTTGGGAGGATGCGGAATTGAAAAATAAGAAATTGTATAAAGATGTTCTTAGGGCCCAAACAGACTATCGAAAGGCCCTGTGAAGTTCTTGGAGAATGTGCAATTGAAAGACTTGAGATTTAGGGTGTATTTGATTGGGAAAAATTTTCCAGAAAAAACTAATTTTTTCACATTGTTTCGATTTTTGGTTTGTTTGATTGTATTTTTTTAAGGAAATATTTTTCAATTTTTCTTGAAATTTGTTATTTTCTTTGTTTGAAAGGAAAATGCTTTCCGGGAGGGGGGGGGGGGGTAGTTTTTGTTTACGGGAAAAAGTTTGTCTTTTTTTTAATGGATAATTTGCTTTAATCATAAAGATAAGAAAAATATTCAAATTTCATTAAAAAATATAAAAATAAAAAAATAATACTATTTTCTAACTTGCAAATTAATGCAATCAAACACCTATAACTACTATTTACCTGAAAAAAAATTTTCCGGAATTTATTTATCTGAAAAATATTTTTCTTCGAACCATTTTCTGGTTTTGCAATTAAATACACCCTTATTGTCATAAATCCCTTTCTTTTGATTGTTTCACCTAATGAAAATACCTAATGAAAATACGATACATATATACAAATAAAAGTGTATCAATTCTCATTAAAAAAAAAAAGTTGTGTCGATTCAATAATGTGATGTATTTTATTTGAATGAAGCATCCCATAAAATAGGATTTAGAAAAGAAAGCAGAGCTGAGGTCGTCATCGAAATGAAAGGGAGAAAGACTATTAAATTCGCATAAATTCGAATTTTCAAGAATTGATAAGTATTTGTTGCGTGTCAATGCCTACTTTTGCCCTTTGCTTTTTTGTTTAATTTCAACATTTCTTTTTGGAGTTCAGCCTTTTCAACCCGAAGGGGAAGAAAAAGATATTGATATGGAGCGGTGACAATAACAACTGAAAATTACAAGCGACATTGACGGCAAAAGTACTCCCGAGTTATGAAATACGATATTTTGAAAAATTATAACCAAAAAAAAAAAAATACAAAAAGACATTCTTATGATCCTCTACTCACACGTGGCTATATATCATCGTGGTAATATGGCTTATTGTATTGGTTAGATTTTAGACCACTCAAAAACTGCCACATTACATGTGGGCATATGGGTAGGGGATCATAACTATTAAAATTGAATCAGCAGTAGTTTATATATATATATATATATATATATATATATATATATATATTTGGAATTCCCCCAAAAAAAAAAAATGATAGGCAGTGCTTAAAAATAAAAAAGGGATAGGCAATGTCTCATTGTCACTTTTGAATTGTTTTCAGTCTTTAGAGATTTTTTTCTCTCTTTTTCAAAGATTGAAAACATGTTTTTTTCATGTTTCCAGAAGTTCGTTTTCAAGTGTAAAATGCGATTGATACGATTTGAACAGATTTCACGACCTCAACTATAATCCTTGTGACCAACTAGATTAAACCTCATTGGCAAAGAAATCGAAAATGTTATATTAAAGCGTTATTCTACAAGCATTTAAAATTTCTTCACAACTCCACTGAATGCGGTGGAAGTACGCGCCATCTCTCACATTTTTTATAAGCGTTTTTCAAATTTCTTAACATAACATTCGTTAAAGCGAAGAAATAACCCACTTGTAATGAATTTATTTGGGAATTTACGTCAAAGTCTTTGCCGCCCCAAATTAGCCGTCAGTCATATCTCTAAATATTTACTATTAATCTTCCTAATTGTGTCTTAATTAAGACAAAAGTAAAATAACTAATTAAAAAAAATAAAAACACGACAAGACGAAGGTGAAAAGGGCAGACATATTGATGGATAAGGTTCCCATTCAACGTCAGATTAATCGAAAGATTATATCAATTGATTTATTTTGATGCCAAGATAATCAAGTGTAGCCCATTCATACACGTCTCTTATTAATAAATCAAGCATTACTATTCTTACTCTTATATTATTTTTCACCTCACTTCAAACATTTTCCCCTTTGGAAAATCTATATATTAATAAAATAAGATTATTTTCTCGCTCAAACTATTAATTTTTAGAATTAAAAAATTAATTACAAAATTTCATTTCCCACCCAATTTCTATATATTCACTTTTAAAGATTAAATGGTATATTTTGAGATAAGCCCAAATCTTTTATCAAAGAAATCTTACACGCGCCTTTCCTTCTCATCTTTATCGCTAACAGTTCACACACGTCTTTCTTTATCAACACCAATGAATGCGTTTCAAATCTTACCGTTGGAATTTGCTATCTTCACAACTCCATTCCTAATTTCTCAATAAATCCAAAAAATTCGAAAATTAACACGTCTCAGATGCATTCGCATCATTAATCAGAAAAATGAGTTGATCAAATCTTCATAAATCAGCGCCAATTGAAACAATTGGATATAAATTTTCCCGTATAACGCGCGGGTGAAAATACTAGTGGTTATAATATCTTCAATAGAGTCAAAAATTGGAAAAAGATAGAAGTGTGAAAATGAGCAAATATATGAAGTATTATATATGATTGATGTAGCACAACAAAATTAAACATCATGAGATACAATGTCTACATATGGAAATTAACTAAGTTTTCTATGTATTTAATTAATTCCATATGCATGTCTAGCATAAATTAAATGCTATTTATTCCCAAAACAATTTAAATAAATTAAATGCTATGCAATCAGCATTAATAACTAGGTAGAATTCGTTGACAACGATTTTTTCACAATACCACCGATCTATTATTCAATCAATATATAGAATAAAAATCTAATTATTTATTTGCTATACAAGCTAAGTTACAATCTATCAAATATAATGACGATACCGTATACGTACGTAATGCATTGCTACACAACGTAAACAAAAAAAATTAAAATATTTTTTCCTCCTTATGGTGCTATAATTTGGAATCGAAGTGACTATTGTGTTAATGCAATTTCTAATTGGCCGTGACATGCATGCCATGCCTAATTTTTTGAATTAACTTAATCCGAATTAAGATGTGAATATTCCTGCACCACATTTAACACGCGCGTATACGTTGGAAGTTTTTAACCTATTATATTAGAGCCACTTTATTGTGGATGAGTCGTTGTCTCATTCTTTTTTTTTTTTTGGTTGTATGTTTTTCAATTAAAATAATTCATATTATTAATTGTTATTGTTATATGTAGCGATTTTATTGTTGATGAGTCGTTGTCTCATTTCATTTTTTTTGTGGTATTTTTTTAATTAAAATAATCCATTTTATTAATTTATTAATATGATCATGTTTGTCATTTTAATTGGAAAAACAATCAGATGACAGTTTTTGTCCAAAACCCTACCGTGGAAGTTGGAACATATTTTATTGTATTTTTCTATTTAGGCCATCTCCAATGGAGCATGAATTGCATTGGATGTGCAGTAGAGAGAGAGGATAGAGAAAGAAGAAAAAATTATTTTATATTAAAGTGAATGGAAGGAAGTATAGGAAAAAAAAGAGGGAAAAGTAAAAAATATGATAAAAGTAAAGATAAATTCAATAATAATAATAAAATAGTAGTAGAAGAATTCTGGATGAGTGTCTATATCTGGACATGGTATATGTATCTATGAAGAAAAAATAAAGAAAAAGTGAAATAATGGAGATAAAATAGATTAAAAAATTAAGAAATTAAAAAAGTGGGTCCCCCTCCCTTTTTTCCCTTCCTATCTATCTCCCCTCTCTCTATTGTCACGTGGGTGCAATTCATGGGAGCATTGGAGATGGTCTTATGCTGTGTTTGATTGCAAACACGGAAAATGATTAGAAGGAAAACGTTTTCCAGGTAAATGAGTTCTGGGAAAATAGTAGTTGTAGGTGTTTGATTGGATTAATTTGAAAGTTGAAAAATGATGTTGTTTTCCTTATTTTTGTGTTTTTTTCATGAAATTTGATCATTTTCCTTATTTTTATTGTTAAAGTAAATTGTCCATTTAAAAAAAAAAAGAAAAAAGAAGAGTCAAATTTTTCTCGAAAAACAAAAACCACCTCGCCCAAAGAAAACGTGTTCCTTAAAAATAAGGAAAATAACGGGAATCGAAAAAAGTTGGAAAACTTTTTCCTGGAAAACTTTTTCCAGGAAAAAAATTACAATCAAACAGCCAAGTGTGGGAAAAAATGCTAAAACACGAGTTTTCTTGGAAAAAAAAGTTGAATCAAACACACCATTATTGACACGCCCCGTACCAAATTATCTCTAACAACTTGGCACGTGGCGTGCGCCAACGATGGATGACGACTAAGTGCCGGATCCACCGCTAAGGCAAACTTGAAACGCTTAATCTTATCTGAATTTAAATGATAATAAAGGAGATTTTGTAGAAATTTCGACAGAGTTTCCTCTGTATCTTTGATATATCCACCCTGTAAGAATTTATTTCCACTCAAGCAATCAACACAATATTTCACAAAACCCTTTTCAATGGCAAGAATATCAAAATCTTTAAAACAGTCACAATCACCACAACCCAACATCGATGTCATTTTCAAAATTTGGATGGAACCGATGTTTGAAAAGAATTAGTGAATGAACAAACGAATGAACAAATGAATCAACTTTAGAAAACCTATTCTCAAACGAATGTGATGTCTCAAATGAACGCTAACAAATGATTAAATGAATGAAGCATACTATCTAAATGAAAGAGTAGCGGTAGTGGTGGTCAACAGCGATCGAAGCTCACGCTCAATCGCTTCGATAAGAAAAACATTAGGAAAATACGTGAGTTTTGTAACCCAAATGAGTGGATGAGTTTGAAAACATATATTTATAAAGTATTTCATATTATCTAACTTTTGAGGAGGCGTTGAACTTGTTAAAGTATAAGTATAATCGAAAAATACTAAAAGAAGTGCTAAGTCGGTTTCAAGTGAAATCTGACATAAAGTGAGTCACATCAATGAAACTAGTGCTAGAATGGTACTGAGACTTGACAAAGTCAGAAGTTTTCAAAGTATTGTAGGCTAAGTTTAAAGATACTACTGCGTAATTACTGTTAACCTGAAAATATCACCAAAAGTACCAACGAGTAATAACACACATGTGCAGAGGAACTCGATGCACAAGGCGAACTACTCTAAGCTGAGCTAATAACTGAATAACTGGTCATACGCACGCAGAGCAAGCCCCAAAGGCTAAACACCACCATACACGGCCCCAAGCCTATGTGTGTATAGCGATGGGTCCCCAAGACCTATATAAGCTGGTCATACACTGTGGAACGAATCACAACAGTGCAGAGCGGGTAAAGATCACTAAGGTACTTTGGCGGTTTTGAAAACAATCATATAACAATTTTTTTTTTAAGAAATGCTACTAATAAAATCCATCGTTTTCCCAAATATTTATCGCAACAATATATTATAATAATCTTTAAAAGTATATTGGGATTTAAAATAAGCTACTTTATGAAAACTATAATTTTTCCACTCACAAAGCTGTGAATTGCTCCTAATTCGGCTGGTAGGCGTCCCCAATCGTCTCGTCACCACCTGAAATAATAACAATGCTCCAATTAAAATCTACACACTTGGTTTACCAACCAAAGGCCTATCCACATTCAATACTACTCTGTAACATTCCTAACCAATCCCTAATTACTCCATTCCATTACCTCATTCATCTTCTTTTATTGATTTCACAATATTTCATGCCATTGGAACCACCCAATTGAATCACAAAATAAGTTCCCAAAGTTTTAGCATCTAGGTAATGTAAGTTCCAATCCACTTCATCACCCACTACTCAATTACCATCAATTCCACTTCAAAATAATTAATTATGGCCAAATAACATCTTAGTAACACCCAATCAATCCAAAATAATGATAAATTTCGAATCCCCAATTTCTATTGGTAAAACCCTAAAATTAATTCTACTATTTACCTTGAGTTCCATAAGATAAAATTGAAGAAACTCACTTACCACACAAAACCACGACTAATCCACTCTTTCTCCCTTCCTTTTTTCCTTTTCTTTTCCTTCTCCTTTTTTTCCCACGCGTGAATCGGCTTCGGGTTGTGAAAAGTTCACGAAGGAAATTGAATTGCGTGCTTGTTTGCTTCTTGTGGCGTGTATATATATATATATATATATATATATATATATATATATATAATATAATATAATTGCAATCTGAGTCCCTTTACTTCAATTAGAGATTTAAGTTGGTCCCTAGACCCTTAATTGCGTCAATGGCCCACAACTTTCCATTAAATTAATTAAACCCATAAAATTTTAATATCCCAAACTAAATTCCTTTAAGAATTTGACTTTGACCCACAATTAATCTGTTTGACCAAGTAGTAGCCGAAATTTAAATATCACGAAAATTCGGGTTGTAACAACCTTACCTCCTTAAAAAGAATTTCGTCCTCGAAATTCAGCTAGCTACTGTCTGAAGAGGTGAGGATACTTCGCTCGCATTTGCTCCCCGTTCTCCCACGTAGCTTCTTCCACTGGATGATTCCTCCACGACACCTGAACTAGATCGGCAACCACTTTGTTATTTTTGATCTGCTGTCTTCTGCCAAGTATTCGATCCGGTTCCTCATCGTATGTCAAATTCTCCCTGACCTCAACTGGTTGTGCTTCTAGGATATGAGATGGGTCCGAAATGTACTTGCGAAGCATGGAAACATGAAAGACATCATGAATCCTAGATAGCTCACTTGGTAGAGCCAAGCGATAAGCGGCTGGGCCAATTTCCTCAATGATCTCGTAAGGCCCTATATAACGTGGGCTTAGCTTCCCTCGTCTACCAAATCTCAAAACACTTTTCCATGGAGATAGACGCAGAAATACCTTATCCCCAACTACAAACTTAAGATCTCTTCTACGCTTATCTGCATAGCTTTTTGCCTGTCTGGGCCGCCTTCAGTCTTTCTCTGATTATCGCTACATTCTCTGAAGTGAGTTGGACCAACTCAGGCCCCACTAACTCTCGTTCCCCCACTTCACTCCAACAAATTGGAGTTCTACACTTTCTACCATATAAAGCTTGAAAAGGAGCCATTCCTATGCTGGAATGGTAGCTATTATTGTAGGCAAACTCCATCAGTGCTAAGTGATTATCCCAACTTCCTTTAAATTCAAGAGCGGAAGCTCGAAGCATATCTTCCAAAGTTTGTATGGTTCGTTCTGACTGTCCATCTGTCTGTGGGTGGAAAGCGGTACTGAGGTGTTGTTTAGTGCCCAAGGCATCCTGTAGCTTCGGCCAAAACTTAGATGTGAACCTGGAATCTCTATCAGAAATGATAGACACTGGAACTCCATATAAACAAACTATCTCATCCACATATAACTTAGCCAACTTATTTAAAGAATCGGTTTCCTTAATTGGAAGGAATCTGGCAGCCTTTGTCAATCGATCAACAATCACCCAAACTCCATCATTTCCACGCTGCGTACGAGGAAGGCTAAACAGAAAATCCATAGTAATGTGTTCCCATTTCCACTCTGGAATAGGCAAGGGCTGTAGTAATCCACCGCCTTTGACGATCCGCTTACTCGCCGACAAACTAAACATTTTGACACAAACTCGGCTATCTCTTTCTTCATGCCCAACCACCAGTAATGATCTCTCAATGTGTGGTACATCTTAGTACTGCCTGGGTGCATAGCATAAGCCGAACTGTGCGCTTCCTCTAAAATCTCCCTCTTCAATTCTTCAATGTTAGGCACACATAATCTATTCCCCATAACTAAAGCACCATCATCTGCGATTGCGTAATCTTTTCGTAATCCGAGATCGACCTCCTCCTTCAATTTCTTAAGTGACAAATCCCGAAATTGCGCTTCCTTAACCTTAGCAACCAAGGTAGGTCTCACATGAAAACTAGCTAGTATCCCTCCTGTTGGAGTCGTGGACAATTCGGTATTCAACTTTTTGAACTCGCCAATCAACAAAGCTACCATTGCATTAACCTGTGATGAGGAACTAGTCTTTCTACTCAAAGCGTCTGCCACCACATTCGCCTTTCCTGGATGATAGTCGATCTTACAGTCGTAGTCTTTAATCAGCTCGAGCCATCTCCTCTGTCTCAAATTCAACTCTTTCTGATCAAAGATGTATTTTAAACTCTTATGATCCGTGTAAATCTGGCACTTCTCGCCATAAAGGTAGTGTCTCCAAATTTTAAGAGCTAAGACCACTGCAGCCAGCTCTAGATCGTGGGTTGGATAATTCAACTCATGTTTCTTCAATTGCCGTGAAGCGTAAGCTATAACCTTCCCATTCTGCATTAAAACGCAACCCAGACCTTGTCGGGAAGCATCACTGTATATCACAAACTCCTCACCTGGGGATGGAAGTGTTAGTATCGGTGCAGATGACAACCTAGCCTTCAACTCTAAGAAGCTATTCTCACATTGTTCTGTCCAGATAAATTTAGCATCCTTTCGAGTCAAACTGGTCAAGGGAAGAGCTATTCGAGAAAACCCTTCTATAAATCGGCGGTAATAACCTGCTAGCCCAAGAAAACTCAGAACTTCAAGCATTAGTAGAGGCGTTCCCATTTTAGAAGCTGCTTGATCTTGGCGGGGTCTACGTAAATGCCTTCACGAGATTACATGACCCAAGAATACTACTTTGTCAAGCCAAAACTCGCATTCTATCGAACTTGGCATATAGCTGCTTGTCCCGCATAACCTGTAAAATAATCTTCAAGTGCTCTGCATGCTCATCACGACTGCGAGAATAGATGAGTATATCATCTATAAAGACGATCACAAATGTGTCAATATACGGTTGGAGAACTCTGTTCATAAGATCCATAAATACTGCTGGAGCATTGGTTAACCCGAATGGCATAACCAAGAACTCATAGTGGCCATATCGAGACCTGAAAGTCGTCTTCGATATGTCCGTCTCTCTGATCTTAAGTTGATGGTACCTGACGCACAAATCAATCTTCGAGAAGACCGTAGCACCTCTGAGCTTGGCATATAGCTGCTTGTCCCGCATAACCTGTAAAATAATCTTCAAGTGCTCTGCATGCTCATCACGACTGCGAGAATAGATGAGTATATCATCTATAAAGACGATCACAAATGTGTCAATATACGGTTGGAGAACTCTGTTCATAAGATCCATAAATACTGCTGGAGCATTGGTTAACCCGAATGGCATAACCAAGAACTCATAGTGGCCATATCGAGACCTGAAAGTCGTCTTCGATATGTCCGTCTCTCTGATCTTAAGTTGATGGTACCCTGAACGCAAATCAATCTTCGAGAAGACCGTAGCACCTCTGAGCTGATCAAATAAGTCATCGATCCGGGGTAAGGGGTATTTGTTGCGAATAGTGACTTTATTCAATTGCCTGTAGTCAATACACAATCTCATAGTGCCGTCTTTCTTTTTCACAAATAGAACTGGAGCTCCCCAGGGAGATACGCTAGGTCTGATGAAACCCTTATCAACCAAATCTTGCAACTGAGCCTTTAATTCCTTAAGTTCTTTAGGAGCCATTCGATATGGTGCTTGTGAAATAGGTGCTGTCCCTGGGACTAGATCAATCGTGAATTCAACTTCCCTGTCTGGTGGTATGCCTGGAAGATCCTCTGGAAATACATCGGGAAAATCTTGTACAACTGCGATATCTTCTAGTTTTAATCCACTGATCTGGGTATCTATTACATGAGCCAGATAAGCTTGGCAACCTTTTCTAAGCAATCTTTCGGCATCCAGTGCAGATATAACACAAGATGATATAACCCTACGTTCCCCATACAGAATAATTTTAGGCTCTCCCGGCCTCTCAAACACAACTCTCTTGCTATAGCAATCAACTGTGGCATGGTTCTCAGCTAAAAAGTCCATGCCAAGAATAACATCGAACTCACAAATTTCAAGAGGAATTAAGTTTGCCTTTAATTCGTGATTGTTCACCTTAACAACACAATCTCTATACCAACTGTCAGCTACCAGTGACACCCCTACTGGAGTTGTCACAACCAAAATTGTTTCTAAATGCTCTAACATATGGTCAGCATAAATAGTAAATGCATGTGAAATAAACGAATGGGTAGCACCAGAATCAATCAAAGTGCGAGCATTTCTACCAAAGATAGACAACATACCCATAATCACGTCCGTCGACTCCTCGGCCTCTTGCTGAGTCATAGCAAAAACCTTTCCCTGAGTCCTTGGGCGCCCACCACGCTTCCTTGCCTGCCACCACTGCTATTAGTCATATTCGGCTGTGCTACACTCGCTGATTTATTATTTCCCGCAACTACATTTTTCTGACCCTGTCTATTGCCATTAGCTCCCAACTGTACGGATATGGCGTGCGAAGCTCCACTCTCTTGCAAGGTTGGACAATTGTGACGCATGTGCCCTGGCTGGCCACAATGAAAGCAAACATTTGCCCCCTTAAGGCATTCCCCTAGATGGAACTTCCCACATGTCGGACACTGAGGGTATCTATTGGAGTGAGATCCTGAACTCTGTGCTGACCCAACTTTCTGGGAAGGATGATGAGATTGTGCTCGATAGTTCATAGGTTGTTGTACAGAATGCTGACTGTATCCTGAGCTCTGACTATGACCGGAACCCCGAGACTTAGACTTGAAACTATTGGTATGGTTTACACCTGGCCAAAAATTATGTCTATTCTTCGTGAAGTGCCCATGAGAGTTTCCAGACTGAGTTTGGCTATTCTGATGTTTCACGGTCATATCTCGACTGTTTCCCTTAGCAATATACTTTTCGACTCTTACAGCTGCCTCCACGAGCGCGCTGAAACTCCCATGACCTTGACAGGTGACTGAAGCTGCAATCTCCCCTTTTAACCCTTCTTCAAACCTCCTACACTGGTCATTCTCTCCTGGCACCAAGTTTCTGGCATATTTCAGCAAGTCCATAAACTTCTTATGGTACTGAGTCACTGTCATAGACCCCTGGACCAACTTCAAAAATTCACTCTGTTTGCTGCTCCGGAAGGACTGGGGGTAAAACGCTTCATCAAAAGCTGTCTTGAAAGCTTCCCAAGTAATGGTGGTCGGATCGCCTTGTCTAGCTTCGAAAGAATCCCACCAATCCGCAGCCGAACCTTTCAATAAGAATGAAGCAAGGAGAACTTTCTTATCTTGAGGGCATTCCATGATCCTAAATATGCGCTCAATACTTCTTATCCAAGCGTCAGCATCAGCTGGATCATCCGTACCTTCAAACTCTTTCGCCCCTAATTTAAGTGCCTTCTCAATACTGATATCTTGCTTCTGTTTTGGCAAAAGAGAAGCAAGAGCTGAAGCTAGCTGAGCAGTTAAATTTGCATTCGGGGCTACATTTTCAGGTTCATTTCTATTTGGAGCCATATCTCCCTGTGTAGGCCCATCACGGGACTGATCAACTGACTCCTCCACTATTCCCTCCTGTCTAGCATCTCCCTCAGGAACGTGTTGAGCATGAGATCGTGCCTGACTGCGAGTTGTCATACCACCACGTGCCATGATGCTCTACAAAATGGTATGAAATTATGAGAAATGCGGAATGCAACCTTTATTAAGCTTGAAAAGAACACATGATGCAATCCTAGACCCTAGACCATGCTCTGATACCAATTGACACGCCCCGTACCAAATTATCTCTAACAACTTGGCACGTGGCGTGCGCCAACGATGGATGACGACTAAGTGCCGGATCCACCGCTAAGGCAAACTGTAATTGCTTAATCTTATCTGAATTTAAATGATAATAAAGGAGATTTTGTAGAAATTTCGACAGAGTTTCCTCTGTATCTTTGATATATCCACCCTGGAAGAATTTATTTCCACTCAAGCAATCAACACAATATTTCACAAAACCCTTTTCAATGGCAAGAATATCAAAATCTTTAAAACAGTCACAATCACCACAACCCAACATCGATGTCATTTTCAAAATTTGGATGGAACCGATGTTTGAAAAGAATTAGTGAATGAACAAACGAATGAACAAATGAATCAACTTTAGAAAACCTATTCTCAAACGAATGTGATGTCTCAAATGAACGCTAACAAATGATTAAATGAATGAAGCATACTATCTAAATGAAAGAGTGACGGTAGTGGTGGTCAACAGGCGATCGAAGCTCACGCTCAACTGCTTCCTGATAAGAAAAACATTAGGAAAATACGTGAGTTTTGTAACCCAGTGAGTGGATGAGTTTGAAAACATATATTTATAAAGTATTTCATATTATCTAACTTTTGAGGAGACTGTTGAACTTGTTAAAGTATAAGTATAACTGAAAAATACTAAAAGAAGTGCTAAGTCAGTTTCCAAGTGAAATACTGACATAAAGCTGAGTCACATCAATGAAACTAGTGCTAGAAGCTGGTACTCGAGACTTGACAAAGTCCCGAAGTTTTCAAAGTATTGTAGGCTAAGTTTAAAGATACTACTGCGTAATTACTGTTAACCTGAAAATATCACCAAAAGTACCAACGAGTAATAACACACATGTGCAGAGGAACTCGATGCACAAGGCGAACTACTCTGGTCGAGCTAATAAGCTGAATAAGCCATACGCTACAGAGCAAGCCCCAAAGGCTAAACACCACCATACACGCCCCAAGCCTATGTGTGTATAGCGATGGGTCCCCAAGACCTATATAATGGTCATACATCTGTGGAACTAATCACAACGGCAGAGCGGGTAAAGATCACTAAGGTACTTTGGCGGTTTGAAAACAATCATATAACAATTTTTTTTTTAAGAAATGCTACTAATAAAATCCATCGTTTTCCCAAATATTTATCGCAACAATATATTATAATAATCTTTAAAAGTATATTGGGATTTAAAATAAGCTACTTTATGAAAACTATAATTTTTCCACTCACAAAGCTCGCTGAATTGCTCCTAATTAAATTTGGTAGGCCCCCAATCGCCTCGGCCAAATCACCGAAATAATAACAACGCCCAATTAAAATCTACACACTTGGTTTACCAACCAAAGGCCTATCCACATTCAATACTACTGTAACATTCCTAACCAATCCCTAATTACTCCATTCCATTACCTCATTCATCTTCTTTATTGATTTCACAATATTTCACGCCATTAACCACCCAATCAATCACAAAATAAGTTCCCAAAGTTTTAGCATCTGCAGGTAATGTAAGTTCCAATCCACTTCATCACCCACTACTCAATTACCATCAATTCCACTTCAAAATAATTAATTATGGCCAAATAACATCTTAAGAACACCCAATCAATCCAAAATAATGATAAATTTCAATCCCCAATTTCTATTGGTAGAAACCCTAAAATTAATTCTACTATTTACCTCAGCCCATAAGATAAAATCAAGAAAGCTCACTTACCACACAAAACCACGACGAATCCACTCTTTCTCCCTTCCTTTTTTTTCCTTTTCTTTTCCTTCTCCCTTTTTTTTTCCCACGCGTGAATCGGCTTCGGGTTGACAGAAAAGTTCACGAAGGAAATTGAATTGCAGGCTTGTTTGCTTACTGTGGCGTGTATATATATATATATATATATATATATATATATATATATATATATAATATAATATAATTGCAATCTGAGTCCCTTTACTTCAATTAGGAGATTTAAGTTGGTCCCTAGACCCTTAATTGCGTCAATGGCCCACAACTTTCCATTAAATTAATTAAACCCATAAAATTTTAATATCCCAAACTAAATTCCTTTAAGAATTTGACTTTGACCCACAATTAACTGTTTTGACCAAGTAGTAGCCGAAATTTAAATATGCGAAAATTCGGGTTGTAACAATTATTGCTTTTCTTTTTGCTATCGTAAAAGTAATTGTACATGAATATTTTAAATTGATATTTTTAATTAATATGATCAGTTTGCTGTATTTTTATTGAATAATAATCGAGATGTATATTAAGTGATGGGTACAAGCGTTTCTTCATTTCCCAATAAAATAATTAATTTAAAAATATTAATTAAAAATATCAATTTGTAATTATTCTATTGATAATAAAGTGTTTTTTTTGCGACCGTCCAACGGATTTTTTTATCAAAATATACTCGATGACTTTACCAATAGCTTGGAATTTTAGTCTCTATTTCAAGGTCATAACTTTTTCTGATCTTCTGTCTGAGTATTCAAGTGTTTCTTGAAAATGGATAAGGTATGTATTCCACGTCAGATTAATGAAGTGATGGTAGAACAGTTATACAAGTAATTTCCACTATAAATACCACCATTTCTGCCTTTCACTTTTTCCTAACCAAACTTCAGAGTTCCTGCAACAAATATATAAATAAATTATAATAAAACTCTCATCCAAACGCAAACACGCTCTGATATAGAAGGGAAGGCGGAAGGCTCATATTTACGAGTAAGTTTCATCAATTTATATGTTTTATATTGCACTTTCTTGGTTCAGCGCATGTTAGGATTGAAATTTTTATTGATTTTTATGTGAAACAAGAGAGAGAATAAATGGGGTTGAATGATGGAGATTTGTGTAATACATATAAGTTTTATCATTTATATTTAAATGTGATTGATTTAACCAAATTCAAATTTAAAAAAAAAAAATTAAAATATGTAAAAAATTGACGCCAATTTTATTTTTCTTTAAAGCTACATATTTTATATTGGATAATATTATAACGGTTAAAAAATCCTACAGTAATATCCTTAAGATATTCATTTTGTCCTTTTATATCCACATTCGTCAAAATATGGGTATTTTAGATAGTAATTAATAAGATTTGTTAGTATTTTATACTCCTATTATTAGCCTTTTTATACGTTATGTTCGTGAATTACATAAGTCAGGCATCTCTCTCACACCCCTCTTCATATATTAAATTTTCCCGACTTTTAGGCTTTGTTCTATTTGGTGTATAATTTATTCGCACACAATTCCATATACCTTATACTCATTTTCAACCACATATATATTTCCCAAAATAATATTAACCACATATTTTTATACGAAATTACCACGACATTAATTTTATACCCAATCAAACAATTGAGTTTCTTTAAAATCAATCTTACGTGTAAGCTCTTAACTACCACATATATTTAAGGATATTTTATTATTATTATTATTTTTTTGGCCCTTTGGGAATGTGGAAAGGATTTCTATAATTCATTCACAAGAGCGCGAGACTTTCACCTAGCAAGGGTGGGCAAGATAATTGGGGGTGGTGTGGGCCCACGTCGGGGCCACCACCGACGCTATCTTGCCTGCCTGGCGTGCAGGTAATTACTTGGCTGAAATCTTGCCATATTTTATCAACTAGGGGAATTTCGATGGATGATATCAATCAATGAGTGACATTTCATGGCCAACCGCTTTTTTCGGGAAAAGGAAAAAAAAAAAAATATTTGATTTATGGTGGCGACATGTATTACTTCCAGAATTACATCAAACTTTAAGCTCTACATTGTCACGCCGTTTTTTATCAATAATCATTACATAAATTATCGAATATTCAATCAATCTATAGCATTTTCACATTTGTAAAATTGTAAAGATTCGATGAAAAGTGTATCATACTACATAAATTATGAGTTCTCTATCTAAAAATTAAGTGTAATAAGTGGTGGGAGCTTATCGAGATGATAAAAATATTAGAAGAGCGGTTGCCACTCATATCGTCTCGTGGCCCCACCTCTTAATGCAATAATAAATAAAATCAATCCAATTTTCTTATCCAAAATCTAGTTATATATTATTAGGAAAACTTAATTTGCTCGTAATATGGAATACGTATTACAATTTGCAGGTTCAAATTACTTAATTTGTTGAAAAATGGCAAGATTATCACTAGCACTATTGTGCATGACTGTGGCATTAGTTTTGTTGTGCTTGTGGGCAACTCACATAGAAGCTAGAGTAAGAGAAGGATACCTAAAATACAAAGACCCAAAACAGCCATTACACGCAAGAATCAAGGATCTCATGAGTAGAATGACACTTGAAGAAAAAATTGGCCAAATGGCACAAGTTGAACTCACCGTTGTCACCCCAGAAATCATCAAGAAATACCACATTGGTACCCTTTTTAATCTTTCTCTCTTGACAACATTCAATATTAATGAATGTATATATACATTCATTTACTATTAGTAGCATGTATATTCTGCAGGGGGCGGTTTGTTTGGCGGAGGTAAATCACCTGGTCCACGGGCCTCGGCCGAGGCATGGATGGATATGGCTGATGACTTCCAAAAGGGAGCTCTTTCCGATCGTCTTGGCATTCCGATTATTATAGGAATTGATGCTATTCACGGCCATAACACTGCTTATAATTCCACTATTTTTCCTCACAACATAGGACTCGGAGTTACAAGGTAAATGAATTGATGCGCTTATGCTGAGTTCAACTGTCTCGTTAAAAACCTTGTTTTATACAACACTGCGTTGAAATCTATTACAGGGATCCCCAACTTGTGAAGAAGATTGGAGTTGCAACTGCTCTTGAACTCAAAGCTACCGGACTCCCTTACAATTTTGCTCCTTGCATTGCGGTAATTTCGAGTATATCACACCGTTCTTGCAATAAATGTTGAAGAGAATATTAAATAATATATATTAGAACTGATCTATCAGCTTAAACTTTTAAGTCAATTGGTTTCGATAATAATTGATTAGTTGCGAATAATAACTGAACAAAATTTTGATAAGTAGGTTTGTCGAGATCCTAGATGGGGACGTTGTTTTGAAAGCTACAGTGAAGATCACGAAATTGTACAAGCCATGACTGAGCTAATCCCCGGTCTTCAAGGAGATATTCCTACCAATTATCCAACTAATTTTCCATATGTCAATACTGAGAGGTACAATTAATCTCCATCTCTTTCTTCTCGAATTCACATCTGTTGTCTTATTTCCCTTCTTATTAACCGTTTTATTCAATTAAAATAGCTAAAAATCAATGGAACAATAAATCCCAACTCTTTCTTCTATGCTTTGCATTAGAACTAGTAGTTATAAAGTTTCTATTGGATTAAGATACTGAATTCAATTGTTATGATTGACTTTTGGTTTTGAAGGATAAAAGTTGCAGGGTGTGCAAAGCACTTTGTGGCAGATGGTGGCACAATAAATGGTACTGATGAGTACGATACTATCATAGATTGGAATGGATTGGAAAAAATCCACATGCCTGCCTATATTGATTCTATCAAAAAAGGTGTTGCAACTGTTATGGTATCCTACTCTAGCTTGAATGGGAAGAAGATGCATACTAATTATGATCTCATCACAGGATATCTCAAGAACAAGCTCAAATTCAAAGTAACAAGTTACTTATTTTTTTTGGAACTTAGCCCTTTTTCTTTTTCTTCTTTTTTCTTTTTTATTTTTTTATTTTTGTATTTAGTTATCTAGATTGTTATTATATTTTATTTCAGGGTTTTGTCATATCAGATTCGGAGGGTATTGATCGAATAACATCCCCTCCGCGTGCTAACTACACTTACTCGGTTCAAGCTAGTGTTCAAGCTGGAATTGATATGGTAAGTACTATGTGATGTGTTAATTTCATATGTACGCTGTTGACCTAGATCTAAATGATTAATTTTTAATTTGATTTTTTCGTAGGTAATGCTTCCATACACGTTTGTTGAGTTCATCGATGAACTCACTTCACTAGTGAGGAAAAATGTAATCCCAATTAGCAGAATTGATGATGCTGTGGAGAGGATATTGAGGGTCAAGTTCATCTTAGGATTGTTCGAGAATCCAATGGCTGATCGAACCTTAGCGAATCAACTTGGGAAAAAGGAGCATCGAGAATTGGCTAGGGAAGCCGTTAGGAAATCTCTAGTACTTCTAAAGAACGGTAAAAACAACCACGAGCCACTACTTCCTCTTCCAAAGAAAGCACGAAAGATACTCGTTGCAGGAAGTCACGCCAACGATATTGGTAATCAATGTGGAGGATGGACAATAGAATGGCATGGCCAGTCTGGAAATATCACCGTAGGTATGTTCGTAAACATAAGAATTCCAAATCTCAATTTGCTCGAAAAATGTCAATATTGTTAGGATGAGTATCACAGTATTGTATCTACTGTATATTTTGGTTTGTTTTCACATGATTTTTCTTGCTCAATAGGTACTACGATATTGTCAGCCATCAAGAACACTGTGGATCCCCAAACCGAAGTTGTATTCAAAGAAAATCCAGACGGGGAATTCTTGAAGTCCAACGAATATTCATACGCTATTGTCATTGTGGGTGAGCTTCCTTATTCCGAATACGTTGGAGATAGCAAAGATCTGACTATAGCAGAGCCAGGTTACAGTACAATAACTAATGTGTGCGAATATGTGAAATGTGTTGTCATAATCATTTCGGGGCGACCGGTTGTAATACAACCTTACCTCGAAAAAATGGATGCCCTTGTGGCAGCTTGGCTTCCGGGGACTGAAGGCCAAGGTGTTGCCGATGTTCTTTATGGTGACTATGGATTCACCGGAAAGCTAGCACGCACTTGGATGAGAACCGTCGACCAACTTCCGATGAATGTTGGTGATCCACATTATGATCCTCTGTTTCCATTTGGTTATGGCCTTACAACCACACCTCCAAAACTTACAGCAGCCCAATAACTTATATTTCTCTTTAAAGGGGAGAAGGTAGAAAGCATATTCAGATGTGAAATTTTTTATTGCAAGATTCTTTATGATAGAAATATTTTAAGCTTTTTGCATTCTTCAACTATTACAAGTTGCTCCTAGCAAGGGAAAATGAATTGAAGAATCCAAAAGCAATGATCATTCACCTCAAGCTGCAAAAATATATATTAAAATCGATTTAGTTTGTATGGGCTAATGCAAAACGTTGTTAAATATGATCAGTTTTAAATCTTTACTCCACTTCAAATGAGGCAATAAACCAATGAAGTAGAAACACAATCAAAAGACACATGGATCAGTGGTTCACTGATGAATTTTTTCGCTATATAATGAATAAGGACAACGGCATATCAAATTATCAATGTAGTGAATCAGATGGGGATTCAAATATTATATACTAGGTATTATTTTTATATTTACTTATCAAATCATTATTTACAAATCAATAGTCATTATATAAGGTACACATAACTATGTTATTCATATATTAATTTGAAAATATTAGTGCACAGTTTCTCAACTCATTTGATACCATAATTGACAAATGTGGAAAACAAAATATTTTCCATGGAAGTTGAAAAACAAAAACTACTTACTCCCAAAAAATTTTTTTTTTCATAGAATTAATAAAAAGTACGCTTAAAATGATTGTACTATAAAAAACCATTTCCTTTTTCCATTTGCAATCAAACAACCAGCAAGAAAAATAATTTATAAAATTCCATATTTTCGATGGAAAATTGTCTTTGACGACTGAATTTTTTGTACTCATTTTTTTTTCATATAGGGGGCGATACCCTCCCATTTTTACAATTTTTTAAAACCTTTTTTTATCTATTATTTTTTTTATTAAACCAATCATATTCATATATCTCATAAAACTTATACATATTATATAAATCTTCATTATTTAATTCCACTCATTTTATCTTATCTTTTACTCTAATCGACAAATGTTATGGGAGTACGCTATTGCTTCCCTGACCACTTAGTGGGCAGGGAGCATGCTCACATGGCGATGTGGCGCATCGTGGGGGTGCCACGTCGCCCAAAAATTCTTTTTTTTTTTTGAATCAACGTTAAATAAGATGAATAATACATAATAGCTCTCCTGATGACAGGAAGCTCAAATAGGCTCCATATTTTTTTTTTTCTCAAATTTATGATGTGTGGACATGTTATATACATGCCCACCATTGAGTGGGCAGAGGAGCAAGACCGGGTAAGAGCATCAAAGGGGTGCAAACAATCGGGGGGTTGCATTGTCATTTCATCTTCCAACGTTTGGTTTCTAATGATTGTGTCCCCTTCAATTCGCCTCTTTTCGCTTTTGCTAACTCCAAACGCCCAAAATCTGTAAATCTCTGTCAGCTCGTTCCACCACCAGTGATGGCTGAAGTGCTGAACGCCGCCACCGAGGAACTCGACCGCCGTCGAGACCGCAACAACGAAAAATCCACTGTCCCTGCAGTCGCTGACGCCGAACAGGATGCCAGCTCGCCGCCCCCTCCTCCGCCACGCCGCCGAGAACGAGATTCTCGGGAACGTCGTGATGACAGGGATATTGATCGACCGCCACGTCGAGACTTCTACGACCGTAATCGATCCCCGCCCCAGCGTGCAAGGGATTATCATAAGCGAGCGAGGAGCCCTAGCCCTCCTCCCCCACCTTATCGAGACCGACGAGGTGGAGCCAGTGGTCCCCACTCGCCTCCTTCAAGACGATCGCCTCCATTTCAACCTTATAAAAGGTCGAGAAGAGATGATGGATTTGATGGACGGAGATGGAGTCCTCGAGGACGAGGGTATGGGCACGGAAATCGTAGGTTAGTTTTCTACGACTCGTCCCCACATTTCAAAAGCTAGATAATGTTCTTCACAGCTTACCTGATTATGCACGATTTCTTTTAATCCTAAAGTACTTAGCATGCCTTGGTTACCAGGAATTCATAAGTGAGCGATTCTGAATGAGTACTTAAGGAAAGCCTATTGTTGCTCAATAAATTAATCTCTGGGTTTCAGGAAAATTCTATTTAGAGTGCAAATTTCATGCTTGTTTCGTGATTTTAGAGATAGAATATATATCTTGCATATGTGGTTGCAAAGTTATTGAAAGGTGCGAAAAGCATCTGGTTCCATGGAAGTGCGGACGACAGCGGGTTTTCTTTTAAATCTAGACCAGAAAAGGCTTAATAGTTGATCTTATTTATTTATTTTTGCCTACACTTTTGTTAAACCCGCAATCTAGCATTTTACTACCCAATTCTAGTTGGGCTCTCCTCATATGCACATGGTCAGTTGGGCACCCTCATTGTCCAATGAAGAAGTGAGAATTACAATAGGCATTTCTCTGATGGCATTATGTCTGTCCATGTGCAAGACTGTTATTTATGTTAGGCGGTATCTGTGGCCGCTGGGCTTCAAGTATACCATTATACCGCCAAACTGCCAAGAACTGAAAATCCTACTAGAATTCTTTCATTTACAAAATGTAAGCCGAAGAAAATCAAGTACCTATATTAATAACCAGATTCCTGCACTTGTTTGGTCACCATTATAAGAGTTCATGAGCGAAGAGGAGTATGAATATATAATGAGGAAAATGGAGACCATTTGTGCACCAAGTACCAATTGTCAATCGAGGATAGGGATGACATTTAGAGAGAATGACTTTAAGCTGTTGAATTGAAGGTTAATTTTGACTAGGCAGTGGAGGAGAACACAGTTAGGTTTGTGCTACTTTATCCTAAGTCAAAGAAGACCAGTTAGGGTTTTTTTTTTTTCCTTTCTTTCTTTTAAATAAAAAACCAAACCGAAAACAACGCCAGACTATTTTTTTCTGTAGGCTCTCTATATAACCACGATTTTCCAGTCAACATAATGAAGAACATTTAATTTTTCGGTGAAGTGGTACAACACCATTTTTATTTTTTCAAATAGATATTTCACATTCAAATCTAATTTAAAAACATAGTGCAATCCAACATACTAGCCGGACAAGAAAATCATAAGGCTTAATCTTTCTTGAGTTGAGAAATATAGGTAAATACAACATCATTAGTGTCTGCGAAACATTTACACTCTCAATCAGCAAATTTTTACAATTTAAATGACAAATAATTGTTACAACCCCTTGGGTAGAACTCATCCTCAAAAACTGGCTGTCAAGGGGCAGGTGGCCAAATGACTATAAATCACACCCCTAAAGCCCATACTTCAAATGTGGGACAAATGCTATACCTTGCAATGGGAATCATAACAATAATTTGATATACTCGAAAACCTCAGGATTGAAACTAAATATGAACAAGAGCATTGTAGTGGGCATCAACATCATGAAGGAAAGAATTGAAGAGGTCGCTAAGACAGTAGGTTGTGATATAGGGGTATGGCCACTTAACTACCTCGGTGTACCTCTTGGGGGGAACCCTAGAAGTCTCTTGTTTTGGGATCCGGTAGTTGAAAGAATTGCTAGGAGATTGGAAGGATGGCACAAAGGATGCTTATCTAGAGGGGGAGACTAGTGCTTTTGCAAGCAGTTCTTGGATCTATCCCAACATATTTCATGTCGGTTTTCAGGATGCCGATGAAAGTAACTAAGGTGATTGAGAAAATGATGAAGGATTTCTTTTGGGAAGGTAAAGGGGAGAGACACAGTGACCACTTGGTCAAATGGGAAATTGCAACACCACCAAAACAGGTCGGGGGATTGGGGATTGGTAATCTCAACTTGAAGAACTTGGCCCTTCTTGGCAAATGGCTTTGGAGATTCCCTATAGAATTGGATTCACTTTGGCACTCTGTTATCGGCAGTAGGTATGGCTTACAATCTAATGAGTAGGACGCAAATATTGACGTTTACTCCACTCTTCAGGCACCCTGGAAATCCATTGCAAAAATTTGGGATAAATTCATAGAGTGTACCACATTAGCAGTTGGTAAAGGTGATAAGATCCGATTTTGGTTAGAAAAATGGGTAGGCGATCGTACTCTTCAAAACTTATTCCCCCGTCTATTTAGGTTGTCGACCAGTAAAGACTCGTTCATTTGTGATATGACCTCTTTTCCATCCCCATCTTGCCCGAGCTGGAATCTTGAATTCACTAGGAACTTCAGTGATAGAGATGCTGATGATTTTATCTCCTTCTTAAACAAACTTGAAACCACAAAACTGAACCCTTTGGTACCTGATAAAAGAATCTGGAATGCTCATTCATCGGGTCAATTCTCTTGTAAATCCTTCTTCAAGGTTCTTTGTCAAGCCTCATGTAATTCACCCTTCCCACAATTCAAATTCATCTGGAACGGTGTGGTGCCTTCAAAAGTGAAAGTTTTTGCTTGGTTAGTGACGTTAGGAAAGGTAAATACTTGTGATTTGCTGCAATTGAGAAGACCCTTTCTAAGCATTTCTCCATCATTTTGCATCATGTGTCGTAAGGACAATGAAACCATTGATCATGTCCTTATTCATTGCGATCCCCATCTTGCCCGAGCTGGAATCTTGAATTCACTAGGAACTTCAGTGATAGAGATGCTGATGATTTTATCTCCTTCTTAAACAAACTTGAAACCACAAAACTGAACCCTTTGGTACCTGATAAAAGAATCTGGAATGCTCATTCATCGGGTCAATTCTCTTGTAAATCCTTCTTCAAGGTTCTTTGTCAAGCCTCATGTAATTCACCCTTCCCACAATTCAAATTCATCTGGAACGGTGTGGTGCCTTCAAAAGTGAAAGTTTTTGCTTGGTTAGTGACGTTAGGAAAGGTAAATACTTGTGATTTGCTGCAATTGAGAAGACCTTTCTAAGCATTTCTCCATCATTTTGCATCATGTGTCGTAAGGACAATGAAACCATTGATCATGTCCTTATTCATTGCGAGGTAGCCACAATGATTTGGAGTAGAATTTTGAACCTATTTGAAGTAGTCGGTGCTCTACCAAGAAAATGGGCAGATTTGATCCTCATTAAATGGTCTTTTGGAGGTAATCGGAAACAAAAAAAGGAGTTTTGGAAACTAATGGTGATGGCGGCAGTTTGGGTATTATGGAAGGAAAGGAATAGAAGGATCTTTCGCGATATGGTGAGCTCGGTAGATGATATATGGGATACCATCTTATTTCACTCGGGACTTTGGGCTAAAGCAGCTGGATTATTGTGTAATGTGGATAATTTTCTTTTTCGCCTAGATCCCGTTGGTTACTTTTGTACCATTGTATAGTACTATAGTGCAATAGCTAGCTTTGATTTTGGTCACCCTCTTGTTGGGTTTTGGTGGATGGCTTGTCCACTTGTATTGTAATCCTTGAGTTTTTTTGGCAATAATAATAATCGTTTCTTATAAAAAAAAATCATAACAATAATTTGATGGATGAATCACAAATAAATTAATCTGGATTAGGGAAAGAATGACATGATATGTGATATTTTCAGAAATTCAGTTATTTCATTAGTGAAACTCGATAATTTGCCACTTTTCACTCAAAAAGTGAAAGGATCACTTTTGATTTAAAGAAAAACGCTGCAAGTACATTCTTGTTGATACCTTGGATGACGAGCTAGTGATGTGTGTATATCATGACTCCTGATTTAAAAGTGATGTGTATAGATTAAATTTTATGAAGTTCTTTTTATTAAAAAAAAAAAAAAAGGTCAGAGCAGTATACCGTGTGCCTGTTTCACGTAAAATGATTTTGTAATATGGTTAAAAAGAAGAGATATATGATGACTCTAGAAAAAAGTGCTGCTTCAAAAAGCTAGATCAAGGAAGCCATGTGTGACATTTTATGTTAAAAAAAAAAAAAGTGAGTAAGTGACAGTAAAATCCAGCTGACGACAATTTTAGACGTAGATTCTAGTGACTATAAAATCCAGAATTCCAGATTATGACAATCTGAGGACGTAGATTCTTAATTTTGTTGTGAAAAAAAAAAGAGATATGTTGGCAGCTAATTTCTACTCTGTTTCAAGTTATTTGTCTAAATCGCTCAATGAGACTACTAACTCAAAAAATTCCAATTAGTTTCGCTTGGCACTATAATTCAGTAATATTAGTTTTCATTACTAGTGAGCGCACATGCTTTGCACGTGTGTTGCTTAATTTTGTACCAATTAGTGTGGCATGAACTATAGGTAAGCAAAAATCAGGCAATTTGAAAATTTTATGTGCTTGTTTTTGGACCCTATATTTCAAACATTAAATATGCCGCTTATATGAATATAATGGTAAATAAGCATTATTGGATTGGAAGAAGATGAGATTAGTACATAAGTGATATCAAAGACTACATTACGAAACAGATAGATTCTAGCAAGGAAATGATAAAGTTAAAGAAAGTGACAAGCTTGCGGAGGAAATGTTTGGTAGATCCGTTTTGAAGTTTCCTTTTCTGAGAAGACTTGATATCCAATAGTTAGAACAAACCATCATTTAGCAAATCGAGATGAACCCGAACCATGATAGAAGCCATGACTTCCACTGGCCTGTGATGTCACCGAGCCACCTTCAGACGTACCAACTGGATACTCCTATTTGAATCCGGTGGATGCAGAATCTTCAGCAGAAATGATTTCCAATTAGATGTATACCCTTGCGGCAATGAGACTTTGTTGTAAAAAAAAAAAAATAATTGTTTTTAACATAAAAGAAATGCTCTTCATTTATTGCGACCCTTACACTTTGGTTTGTAGCAAATCCTCAACATTACGGAAGGATCTGTTAGTGAAAATCTATGCATATTCATAAAAATAAATCCATGTTTAAAAGCTGCCTACCATATCGAGAGTGCCATTAGCTTGTCTGCCGAACTTTGAAGAAAATTTTCCGCCTTTTCACCCATGATGATGCTTGTAGATGACCTATCTAATCGCATATTTGTACTTGGACTCTTGCCCGTCTGGTCACAAATTGAAAGGAAATGACAAATTTGAAAACATTTGAGAGAAATATGGTTGGAGAAAAATATGTAGAGTTGAAAATAAAGGATAAACACATGGTATTAACAGCTGAGATATCTGAATTCTTAAATGCCACTAACCTTGGTATTGCTACTGCATTTGACACTTATGCATAATCTCCAATGCATCTTTTCTGCATTCACGACACTCTATGCTCTATCCCAATTAGTGCAAGGCATGTGCCAAATGGGATTTCCATTGATATTGATGAAGGCAACGAAAATACTCACATTTAGGATGAAGATTCTTTGAAGAGTCATCCACTAAATCACAATTTTTGAAGTATACTTCCTCTGTGCCATGTATATAGGTTGTTTTCCTTTTTAGGATATTCCAAATATATAGTCTTGTTTTTATATGAAGGAGTATTTTTTTATTCATTTACCAAAACAACCTTATTTAATTTACATAGTTATAACCATTATATTTGAATAGGGCTCATTAAATAAGGGTAGATTAGGAAACTAGTTGCAACATTTACTTTTCCAACAACTTTTCTTAATCTTTGTGAAAAAGTCAACAAGCCTATATAATTGGGATAGAGGGAGTATATTTCTAGGTACTTGTTGTCCCTACAAGAGTAAAAAATCATTGACAAGAGTGAATATACTTTCCTCAGTAGCAGAAATCGTATTCTTGCAGGAGTTTAATATAGTCTTTCCATGTATCATGGGCAAGAGCTGTCGGGATCTTCAGTGGTTTATAGAATTTTTTGTTTCAAATGGATCCTAGTAGTTCTTTATGTACCATAGTTTCAAGTAGGCGCTAGTTTTCCTATTTTGTTTCTAATTGTATTGTATGCTCTCACGTTCTCTTTTTATTGGGTGGATGACTCGTCCACTCTCTTGGTATTGTAATTCTTGATGATGTTATTATTAATAAAAAACTTTGTTTCCTATCAAATATATATATAGTCTTCCCACAATTAGGTCATTTTTCTTCTCCAAGTTCTCATTGATCCTATGGCACAAGAGGAAATAGTGATTAGTTTTTGCAAAAAAGGGAAAAGAAAACCCCAAGTTTATTCACCATGATAAGTAATTAAGTCTATGAACCATGTTCAATATTTGATGACTCGAAGGGAAACTCAAGATGAAAGAAGTTTTCTGCTTTTGAAGATAAGGAGAAACTGGGAATTATTTGTGAAGATCATTACTGAGTTATGGTAATTTGTTAACTGTGGTTAATAATTTAAAGTAAATTGATAGAATAGGATTACCCATTAATGGATCTACTTCTTAAGGAAGTACAAATAAGAACTGGTTTCCTTGAAATGAATCGCCTGATTTTGTTGGCATTCATTGTCCTCAAATGCTTACATGGTATGCCACATTGTCTGAAATCTAGAGACATAAAAACAGGGTTTCTATCAAGAGAAAAAACTATAATTGTCAACAAAGTCGAAGTAATAAAGGAGTAATGCCGTTAATAAATTCTTTGTCCGACAAGATCAAATCTTAAACAATTAGCTTTGTTCCAGATTTTGCAAAAACCTGCGTTCGGTTTAATATCAATAACAACTGCCATAATACCTAAAGGAGTTAAGGAGCTCTAGATTGAGTAAGCCACACATGTACATAAGACCGAAGAAGGGAATAGAAAAAATTACAAGAGAAACAGAAAAAGGAAAGGAGAGGAAAATAGAAAACACTCACCAACAAACGAAACACCATAATGGATGCAAAGTCTGAATGGAGATAGAGCAATCGCCGGTAGCGGATGACAGAACAAACGCAAGGATCACTCTGTCATACACAGGAAAATCGAAACATGAGATGAAAAAAGCTCACTATTCACTAATCCTAGTTTTCTACCCTTTTTCCAGCTTTCTCTTTCTTAGCCAGAAAATTGAACAAAGAATCGAGTGGTGATATCATGGACGAATCTCCATAAATTAAAAGGAGTTTCTGGATGTTGCAAAAGAAGCCATAATAACACCGTGCAGTTACTGTGGCTTAGGAACAGTAACTCAATGGTTGAAATTTATTATATAGTATGGTAAAATAAAAAGTGGCTTGGTTTTGTTTATGCTGTTTTCTCATACATTGCAATCTAAGTCAAATCAGACCATTTTACTTTACAAAACCAAACCAAACCAAACTATTTCTGTTATTAGATGAAGTTTGAAAGTGTATTTGTTTGGCCCTAGAAGGTGGATGCAGAGTATGGGGTTGAGATTTGGGCTGGATATAATTTTTTCAGCAGATTTCTTGAAAGTAGGGGCCGATTTCGCCTTGTGCTGCAGAAATTTTCATTGCATCACTGGGGAGTGTTCGCTCATGTTAGGTGAAGTTATTCCAGTTATGCGGTTTCAGTGACATTGTAGTGTTTCACTATTGTGTGCCTAACTTGATTGATATATAGAGGATATATGCTAACCGGTCATCAAATATTGTAAATGGGTTTTTGATCTTTAATTGCTAGAGTTTGATGGGCATTTATGCTTTGTCTCTTTTTTCCTAACATGATGACACATGTTAGATGATAATTGCATCAAGACATCTCTTAATTTTTCAGGGTGTGCTGTAAATATTTGTGTTTTTCAATTATAATTAAGTAGTTACGTTTGTTGCTTGTATAAATAGCTAGTTTCCTGCTCCTGAGATAACAGTTATGCATTCTGTTCTCCAGGTTTGGACAAGATTACCCTGGTGGATATGATCGCGATATGGGAGGTAGGCAGGGATATCCTGATGAAAGGCCTCATGGGCGATACATGGGCGGTCGGCCATCAGGTGGCTATCAGGGAGGTCCATCTGGTAATTGCTAGACCTAGCATTCAGTTTTCCATTTTTATTTTTATTCTCTCTTGTAACAATTATATATACTGTGCATACTTCGTGCACATATTGTGTCAGAGTGGTTACCACGGATTTATCAATCTTTTATATCTTTATAGCGCCTTCAGTATAATAATGGAAGACATTTATATTTGAACTTCATTTATTAGAAGTAGTGGCACATTACATTAGTTAAATTGAGCAAAGATTTCAGCAACCGATCTTATTGATGCTTGCATCTGTCAATCCGTTTGATGCCCTGAAATTAATAAAGTGGATAAATAGCACCCTCCAGAAGAAATTTCTAATAATTGACTGTATATTTCTAAGCTCTATTATTGAGAGAGATATACAAAGATTTCTGCTAGAAGTCAGCTGGGTTGAACTTTGTCTTCTAAAAAGACGAGAACTGTGGTCAATGTTATCAATAATTATGCCTTCTTGTGATCCGAGCATTATTATACTGTTTGACAATTTTTTGGTGAGTATTTATTAAAATAACGCAATAGCCAATGTTAAAGTGAAATTGCTATTTGCAGTTCATTTTCTTAATGTACTGTCACATATACTCCCCTTATAAAATTTACATGGCCATGAAAAGGGGCAAAAATCTGCCCTTTATATCTGTTAATTATGTGAAGCAAACATATCACGGGCCATAATCATTTTGGAAATGCATTTGGCCTTGTCAGTATTTCTTTTCAAGTTTTGTGCTGAAGAATTTAGATGACATGTAAAAGAAGAGAGCAAATAGTACGGGAAGGATTAGCCCTTAGAAACTGCAGTTTGATATGAGATAGATTCTGTTTTTCTTTTCAAGTCAGGCAGCCAGCATTAATGATTTAGTGACAGGAGAAAATTGTGACTGGTACTTTTTGGACTTTGCTACCATACAGGTTGAACTCTGTTACAGATTCAGGATAAAAATATTAGAGTTAAACGTGAATCTTCTTTGGAGATGCTGTGAATACGGAAACTATTTTGGGAGCAGGGTTAACTCAGTTCAGTTAATATCTGAAGAATGATTGTTTTATTGAAACTTGAATGAAGATGAAGCCAAAAAATGATAAAGAACCTAAGTTTAGAGACATTACAATTTAACCAATGTGTTTGGCAAATCAAAATTGCAATTTGGTTTATAAGAAAGTAGCATCATTTCAGTGTAGGATAGAGAGTTTACTTCTCAACATTGTTTTGGGATTGCCATTAATACCTCTGGTAAATCGGCATAAGAATTTTATGGAGGCCAATATTTGAACTATTGCACCATGTGATGAACAAAACCCTGACATCACTGTACTTCAAATTGGTGTAAAAGGAAAAATTGATTAAAAATGGCTTAAACTGGAATGACAGTTTTTCCAAACACACTCATTATTTCCAGAAAAAGTAGTCTCCCTGATTTTTGACAAAAGAAAATGTAGATATGGCATCATTTTCTTCTAAAATAACCTTAAGTTTTCATTGGTGGCTTTGTCTTCCTCCTTTATTGGATGTGATAACTGATTCCTTACTTCCTTTAGTTCTTGCTAGGATATACTGTTGCCTATCTACCTTATGCTTCTAAGGCAATCAAATTTATACTGATTTAGTAGTTCTACTAAATTATTTGAATTTTTTTATTTCTTTTTGTTTAGTCATTTAATTATCTTTTTTGGGCAATGTGTAAGTTTTCCATTACACCCAACATTGTCATTAGTCTTTGTCCTTGTTCAGCACTGTTAGCTTGCAACATCTTGCATGGCTTGTCTCGAGCTTGTAGAATTGCAATGCTTAAGTTCTACTTTTTCTGCAGATTGGGGTTCGGGTCGCGGTGGTTTTAATGATGCTTTTATAACTGGGAGCACTCAGAGGTAACCTTACCACATTCGGAATCAATTCATGATAATTTTCCTTATTGTAATAGAAATTGGCGTTTTCAACCGAGTCTATTGGTGGACGGTGGTACAAACCATCTGCTTGTACAATTTACTAGCTTGTGAACTTAAAAAATTTCTAAGGATGGCGATAATCTCCTAGTAACTTACTGGATGGTTGCTTTGGAGGCCAGATATGTTTATTGATGAAAATTAAGGGGCAAAAAAGTGTGGATATCTTTGCAAATTAAGCATATAACTGTATTGGTTCTGGATTCCAGGTGATTGGTTGAGGTGGCATTAATTAATTGAATTTCTGATGATTTGTCTTATCTCCATGTTTCGATGTATATCTATGTAATGATTTATCAGATTCAACCATCAATAGAAGAAACACTATGAAGGATCCTCTTTCGATCTAAAGGATCCCATCCTTTGTCATGTGAGTCTGAAATGGTACTTCTATGTATTGATTTATCAGATTCAGCTATCAATATGAGAAACACCATATGAAGGATCCTCTTTTGATCTAAAGACCTTGAGTAACCCATCCTTTGTCATGTGAGTCTGAGATGGTACTCACTATAAAGTAAAATAAAGCAACATAGTTAATAATGAAGTAACATATACATGTTCTAAGGAATGTAGGTAAAGCATGGTGAATTTTCATATTCTGCACTTGTTTGTTCTCCATCTTGTTTCTTACTTTTATTTGTTTACTTTAGCAACTTAATATGAATTTCAGTCAACCAAATTTTTCCAACAGTTCTTCATTACATTATTTTAGCTTTAGCTGTAAAATATTGTGAACATCACATTATTTTTCAGGGAAGGAATGATGTCGTATAAGCAGTTCATTCAAGAGCTTGAGGACGATGTTTTGCCATCTGAAGCGGAAAGCAGGTCTGAATGGGAATATTCTAAGAGTTATAGAACTTTCGTTAAACTCAAATGATTCCTTATATAGTAATGCTTGTCTTTTCCCTGCTCTATGTTGTGCATGTATTAATTTTTTCTGTGGTTACGTGAATAATTGGTATTGTCTGATCAGGTACCAAGAATACAAATCTGAGTATATATCAACTCAGAAAAGAGCTTATTTTGATGCACATAAAGATGAAGAGTGGTAATGGTGCATTGATCCTTTTGTTCTTGAATAGGGCTTTCCATGCTTGTTTTCCGGTCCATGTTTCTGATAGTTTTTTTGTTTATTTTTATTTTTAGGTTAAAAGATAAGTATCATCCTACAAACTTACTTCTTGTCATAGAAAGGTGCGCATAATTTTCCGTAGGTGGAAGTTTGCTATCAGGCTTCAACCAGTTGCCTTCACTGTATGAAATGCCTGCTGAACGTCCATTGCTTAAACCTTTATGATTTCTGTCTCATGAAAGAATTCATGTGTGGCATTTTGCAGGAGGAACGATGTTGCACAGAAGTTGGCAAAAGATTTTCAGCTTGACCTGCAGAGTGGGACATTGGATTTGTAATATCTGATCTTATATTCCTACAGTTTGTGTGTTTTGTCCGTACTTTCCTATTTAAGTTAATTCATTAAAATTTGTTCTGTTGTAAACAGAGGTCCCAATGTTAGTCCTTCATCTTCAAACAAATTGGAACAGTCTAGTGAGCCTCATTCTGATGAGGAAGCAGATGCAGGTGGAAAAAGAAGGCGGCATGGCCGCGGGGTGGCTAAGGAATCTGATCCCTCAGCTGCCCCAAAGGCTCACCCTGTTAGTTCTGAGCCAAGACGGATCCAGATTGACATTGAACAAGCGCAGGCTCTTGTTCGGAAACTTGATTCAGAAAAAGGAATTGAAGATAATATACTATCCCGTGTTGATAGTGATAGAATGGCTAGAGATAAGTCTCACGGTGGTTCAGGTGGTCCAGTAATTATTGTACGAGGTTTGAACTCCGTCAAAGGTCTTGAAGGGACCGAACTACTGGACACACTTCTCACATATCTATGGCGGATTCACGGCGTGGATTATTATGGATTGGTTGAAGTTAATGAGGCTAAGGGCATCCGGCATGTTAGGGCAGATGGCAAGAAATCTGATGCAACTGGTAATGGGATGGAGTGGGAGAAGAAACTAGATTCTTTTTGGCAAGAGAGGATGAAGGGTTTGGATCCTCTGGAAGTAATGACTGCTAAGGAAAAGATAGATGCGGCTGCTGCTGAAGCCTTGGATCCTCATGTCCGCAAAATTAGGGATGAGAAGTATGGCTGGAAGTATGGTTGTGGAGCAAAAGGTTGTACAAAACTTTTCCATGCTTCTGAGTTTGTCCACAAACATTTGAAGTTAAAACACTCAGACCTTGTGATGGAACTCACTTCAAAAGTCCGGGAAGATTTGTATTTCCAGAACTACATGAAGTAAGCACTGCATTTACATTATTATCTATTATCTATGTTATGTTATGTTACTGTTTGCAAGGTCAATAACTATTACTTGTGACAGTGATGAAAACGCTCCTGGAGGGACACCTATCATGCAGCAAACAATACAGGTATCAGTTATGGCTTCTCGCTAACAAATATCCTGTCTAGATATTTAGTGATATGAATTGAATTTTTTTTTTTCAGGTAAAATGTTATGGTTCCAGAATATGAATATTCAAAAATGTTATGGTTCCAGAATATGCATAGTCAAAAATGAGTCAGGAAAAATTGGAGAGCGGAAATAGCTAGACCAAACCAAGCAGAACATGTTTTTACATACTGCCGTGGTTTCTATTACTTACTTTTGTGTTGCATATTTTTTTTTCGTAGATGTCACAGAGACGCAGGTCTGGTCCTGATAATCGAATAAAAGATGAAAGAGGCAACTTTAGAGATCGTGATAGTCGCGCCATTGGTGGCGAACAATTTGATGGGTCTGAAAACCCCCAATTAGGTGATTTCCAGTCCAATGATGATGGTGCACCTGGAAACAATCCTGATGAACCAATGTTTGATACTTTTGCGAGCCAAGGCATACCAGTTGCTCCTTTCCCATCAGATATACCTCCTCCTCCTGTACTGATGCCTGTACCTGGTGCTGGGTAAGTTCAATTGTTTAGAGTAGTTTGGTGATGCAGTGATTGTTACAGAAGTATCTCGAGTTTGTATTTCCACCGTCATTTCTTATATTCGTGATGATTGGTTTCAGTCCATTGGGTCCTTTTGTCCCGGCTCCTCCTGAAGTTGCAATGCGAATATTTCGAGATCAGGGAGGCCCTTCCCCGTTCGAAGGTGGTAGAAATGGGAGGTCAGGGCCACAGTTAAGTGGGCCTTCCCCAATAATTGCTTTACCTCCATCTCTCCGACAGGATCCTCGACGCCTTCGAAGGTCAGATTTTGTTTAATGTGCTTGTCAGTCAACACTGGTTGGCTCATAGCTTAGAGATCATTTAACATGGTTGAAATCTACTTATTATAGTATATTGATCTAGTTGAGGGAGAGGAGCCAAGTAAAATGTTTTTTACTACCCATTTGTGTAGTTGTTGATGTAGAATAAGTTCGGAGAAGACTTTCTCAGCACAAAATATGACCTTTTAATATGGGTATGAGAAAAATGTTTTAGGATTTACTAGAACTTCTTATCTGCCCCCGTCTCCTGAAAAATCTGAGGAGAAAAAGGAGGATCTTGGTGGAATCTGATAAAGTGAGCCAGGATTATATTGAGTAAGTAACAAATGTGAGTTTAATGCATCCGGGTTGTCTTGACTATACGCTCAACGTAAGCACCTAACTGAAGGCAAAAAAGCCATTGTGCTGTGTGCACTACAGTTGATAAAGAGTGGACAGCGGGGCTTCACACTGGGACTGGACGGAATGAGAATAACAGGTCTATCATATCATTACTTTCAGTGGGCAAGCAGTTCGATTAATTGAATATTTTTTATCACTCACCTCAGGTGGATTTAGGATTTCATTTTGCCTGGGGACACAGCACATGAATTCTGCCCTTGTGTTATTAATTTATTCTAGAAATAGTCAATATTTGCCCATTTCTGTTTCCGCTCAATGTGTCTGCATCTCAGGTTGACTATTGAATGCTTGTTATACGCTGTGAAAAAGTATTATGGTAGGTTTTGTCCTTTGGCTTGATCCTAAGGATTTCAACAGAATCTTCATTGTCAACCTTTGGGCATTGAAGATGGATCAGAGCTTGATTCAACAGCATCTAAAACTTATTTGTGAGGTGTCTATAAATCGTTTAAATTATAAATCGATAAAATCGTGGTGGGTGAGTGGGTAGTACTTTTGTTCTTACAAAAAGTTGATAAAATATAGTTTGCCCAAGAGTGTGTATAAACTGATTGCCTTTAAGAACAAGGTTTCATTCTGCATTATCGTGGCCAAACTTAGTTGATCTCAAGATAGAGTTTAAACTAGCTGAAGAATCTGTGTGTTACATGTGGGCCTTAATAATTCTTGGCTTGTAGTGTTTTTCAGAATGAAATTTGGCAGAATTGTGATAGAATCATGTGAACGTCATTGGTTTGTTAGTTTAGTCGGGGTATCTAAGTTCAGAAGTAGGTATAACGGATTAAGGGCCAAATATAAGAACAGGGGTTGGCTTATCAGTTTTGTTTAGGACGAAACTAGGCAGAAGAATTGGAGTCTAGAATTTGGGAATTGGGAGGGAGGCAGCTTCCAGTAAGCTAGCCGAAATTTGATTGTATTTCCGTTTGCAATCTTGTTCTTCTATTCACATATATGTACGGAGAAATTTGTATGTTTCAGGTTGGATTCAGTGTTCTTAGAGAAAATCCAGATTTATGTTCGTCTAGGTCGTAGCATCGTGTTGAATGGAGCCATGGGTTATCGGAACTTAGTTCTCTGTGTGATAAATCTTCAGCCTAAAGCAGGATCGTATGGTGAAGGAGAAAAAGAAAGATGTGCTGATTTTGGATATCAGGGTTTTGGGAACAAAGTTGGAAGGGAATTACATTCATGCCAAGCAGGAAATTTGGGCTGAGGAAATTACATAATTGAATATTGAACAAAGTTGAATTACATTGTAGGAAACATCTTTTGAAATGAAGCACTTAAACAGAAATTGTGGAAATTAGAGCCGGTTTGATATGGGTGGTTTGAGAGCATGTGGAAGACTGTCATTGGATAGTGGTTGAAAAGTGAAGGGTCCCATAGAAACGGGAGAAAATGACTAAAGAAAAGCTGCCTGGCGCTTTGCATGTTTAGAAACCTATCTTCACAAGAATAGAGTTGGGCTGAAAATTTGGCTTTTCAAGTTTGTCAGTGATTAGTTGGGTGGAATATTAAACCTGATTCTATAAACTCCCTTTCGGTACAAGAATGTTGATGATTGTTTCAAAAATTTCAATTGTTCTAGATGCTGAATTTGGAATCTGCTGAAATAAAGCAGGAGACACTGCTTTATTATTTCCAGTTGTGTGTAAGCATATTATGGATGCATGATTTGTACAGCATGTACATCTTCACATATTAAAACATGATTATGACCAAAAAAATTTTCATTTCCCCTCTACTTTATTCATCATACAAAGGAATTAATTTTTTGAGGTTTGATAACTTTTGCAGCTATAATGATCTGGATGCGCCGGAAGACGAAGTAACTGTCCTCGACTATAGGAGTTTGTAGGTTTATAAAACGGTTTGAATATACAAGTATGACACACACTATCTGGAGTGAGTTAATCTGTTTGCAGTTGATGTGATCTGATTCTGACTTGTGAATATGCAACTTGCACGATTCTATTCTCAGCAGTTGGGTTTTCCTTCCATAGTCGAGGAAGGTTTTTAGCGACGCAGAATTGAGATTTGACAGAAATGATGTGTATGTGTTGTAGTTTACTAATCTTATGCTGAAGTGAAGGAATTTTCTTTGTAAGTTATTTTTAATATAGTGTGTTCAAAATGCCCATTTGTTTCCATCAGATTTCTAGAATGATAGAAATCATTATTGTTAAAATCAATGTTTAGATTCGTTGTTGACCATATAATAATAAAAAAGTGGAAGACGGGATTTCGGTTATGGTATGTACTGTAGAGTCCGTTAAGTTCTTGTACGGAACATTTTTAGTTTTGATGCTATGACAATTGAGAGTACTTGTACAAGTTGAAGCTCTTCCAGCTGGAAGTGTGGAGTGTGTTTTTGATGACGAGTTCTTCACAAAAACTTTGTTCATAGTTTATAACACGTTTATAAATAGGTTGTCACAGATTTATCTTTATGTCTCCTGTCTCACTGTAGTTTGAGAAATAGTGTAACAGTCTGGTTGACTCGATGTATGTTCGGGGGACGCTATGGAAAGAATGATCTTTGAATGTGCGAGATTGTGGAAAGGGCTGGAAAGCAATGTTTTAACAACACGCCTTAAATATTTATATATTGTTGTAAATTAATAGTTGTATTGTGAATGACCATTGTACCCTTGAAGCCCTAACGTCGTAGCCTTAGCGTTGTACCTATGAAATCCTAGATCTCTATCTATAAATAGAGGCATTGGCCCTCATAATAGCACACACAATTCTATGGTTTTCTCTCTACTCTTCTTTTACTCTCTGTTTACAACACGTTATCAACATGATACGTTCTCAAAATTATTGTTGCCATGGAAATTTTTTGCAAATACTTTTCGTGAATCTAGAACTAAATGGTTGCCAACTTTTTTTGAATCTTCCCTCAACAAATCTTTGTTTCCTAGCTTTATTCTAATTCTTCAATTATTCCATTCCGTTCCATGATAATCAATTGTTGTATAGATCTTTGTGAGTTCATAAAGCCTGTAACACATCTCCTTATGGTTTTTCAATTATTATCACCCTTCATGGATTTTCGTTTCCTCGATTTATTATTTAATGATGAGCACAGTTTCATTCCTTAAAGATTCTTATGTTTTTCGTATATTATTTTGTTTATGAATTATAGTTGTACTTTTTTCTATAAAGATTTTGTTTAAATATCTTTTGATTTGATTTCTAATACTGTCATATATAAATAATATATATGATAAATATGAAATCGATTTGATAAGTGAAATAATCTGTCAATTTGATGACAATATTATTTCTAATTTTGTCACAAAATCATCTACCAATTAATGGTTAGATCGATTCCAATTTTTATGATTATGGTGGATTTCATTCCTTTTGTATATACGACATGGTCTCAAAATATTAATTTGATTCTCATGCCTTTACATTTATACATGATTTGATAGCCAGTATTCGATTTTAATGAATCTTTGGCCTTCAATTGATTACGAGATATTTATAATCATGTTGTTTTATCATATGAAGGAGATCATGAATATTTTCTTGATTGATTCTCCTTTTTAAGATAATTGTAGCAGTCAATTACAAATGAATGTAAGTATGACAGTCACAAATTGTCTTGTATTTATCAAGTTGTTTAATGGTAGTCTTGAATTCACACGCGATTTATCCCCATATGTTATGACTAATATGATGTCTATGGGATCTACTTACTTATTACAATTTATCACACTTTCCGAAAGAAACGCAATATTAATTTTTAATAGTCCAGAAGATTATTGAGATATATGATTTGTTGATTACTAAAGAATCCAAACTTCATCTCCTATAATTTCATTATGGTTCCTGAAGAAACACAACTTAATCTCATCATATGGTGTACTTCACAAGAGCAAAATATATGAGATTCACAATTTGTATTTTCTTGAAGAAAAATACGATATAAATATTCTTGAAAGATATTTTGTTGTTGCTCCTGAAGAAGCAAGTTTATTTTTCTGCTTTATTTAATTACAAGCGTTAGTTAATTTTTATTATTGTAATATTTATGTTTAGTTAGATTTTTCAGTTAGATCAAACCAAGTCGTTGCACAACTAATTGTAATATTCTTGAAGAATATAACATGCTCTCGAAGTGTGGTCTAGATCAGATTCAGTTTGTTTAATAACTCATTATTCCCGAAGAATATTGAACTATTGCCCCTAATATAACAATAGTCTAAATTAATATTATCTACTTTCGAAGAAATAAACGTTATGCATAAATCTTTAAAGATTATATATCATTGCTCTTGAAGAGCACACATGTTAATGCAAAATATCGAAAACTATTGTTTACTTATTCTTGAAGATCAATTATAGATGCATAGATTACGATCGAATTTAGAATATTCGTGAGATATGGTATATTAAGGTTTCCTGCAGTAATACGATTTTCTAATATTAAAAAATCCTAAAGATTAATTACCGCAATGTATATATTAGATAGTTTAGTTTCTGAATAATCACAATTAATATTCTAGAAGAATATAATTGGCTCCTGAAGAGTCCTACTAATATACACTATTAGTCGTGGTTTTCTGAAAAAAAAATTGATATGCTCGAATTCTAATAGTGATCTTGAAGATTATTACCCAGTATAATTTGATCTTGAAGAGCCTATAAATTATGATCTGTTTCCCGAAGAAGTGTGATTCTTTGAATTTTCATTCTGGTTCTTGAAGAACACAACCTGATCTCAGTGTATTCAAATTGGATAATTGTGTGCTTATGAAGAGCCCGATATATGAGATTAGTAATTTGTTTTTTTCTTGAAGAAAAACAAAGTAAATTAATATTCTTGAAGAATATTTGTAACTCCTCAAGAAATAATTCTTTTCTCGTTTTGCACATCTTTAAAATAATGTTGTTTGTCCTAAATGGACGGAGCGACGTTCGTATGGAAACACGTTCTTCACAATGAAGACTTGGCATCATTAATGAACTGGTTGGTGGTGGAGACTTTAGCCGAAACACAGTTCTAGTCAAGAGATTCATATTTTGATCTAAAAGGAGAAAGTGTAGCCAAATTCTATTGAGGTAACATTTATATGTTATTTTGTTTGATTATCTTTGTATTATTGAATATTACATTATAGTCACATATCTCATGTTGTTCATCTGAAGAGCACAATAGTGATGATTTGTTATTGCTCTTGACAATATGTAGTGTTATCTCAACATTCTAGTAGAATATTAATATTATATTTTTATGAAGAGTTTATGATCTGAATATTTTATGAAGGATCACAATCAAATATCATATTCAAGAAGAATATGATTGGCTCTAGAAGAGGCTTGAGATATTAAATATAGTTTCACGAAGAAATGCAAATTATATCATAATCTAGAAGAATATTACAAATGGAATAAAATTTTATTGTGGTGCTTGAGGAATTACAATCTTATCTCCGATATTCTTAAAAAATATGATTGCTCTTGAAGAGCAAGTATATAAGGTTTATTATTCATTGCGATTCCTTGAATAAGACACAATATCCGATATTCTAGAAAATTATCTTGTTATTGCTCTTAATGAAGTATAAATTGTTTTCTTGTAATTATTTTTTTTCCTTACGCTGAATATTTTTGTTTATGTTAGTATTTTTGGATAATTCTATTAGTATTTTTGGATAATTTATTTTGTGATTCCTTGAAGAAAATGCAATATTCTTGTTTACTGTTAAAGTGGTACAAATCTTGGAAAATATCATAACGGATATTGCATCGTTAATAGATCGACATTTTGGAATAGTTATGAAAATAGTCGAATCGAATATTAGTTCAATTAGAGTATTATCTTGAACCAGAAGTTCAATGATTGATTGAAAGCTCATGTAGAGCTAGAAATTACTTGAACTAAAAATCCAATATATATTGTGAAGAAAATTACTATTTGGCATGGTTGATTGTACCATCCCGATTTTATTAATAGTGAAAAATATTGAGAATTCTACAAAGAACTAGAAGTTTCTTCAATATATTGAATTCTCATATGCTACTTCTTCTCAAAGCAACATGGTTATCAAACCATCACTAACAAAAATTGGGACTGAAATCCCAACACATCTGGAATAAAATTTAAGGGTGAATCTTGTGAGCTCACTCACCCTTTATGCTGACCACTAGAAATTTGATGATATGGATCCACTAGTTGGTCACATAAATATCCCATAACCAGAAGTTATTGAGGTTCTTCGCTATAATTATAAAATTATGAGCACAATTTCCAGATTACACTTTAAGGACAACTTGTCTTATTGCTAGTGAATTCATATCCCAAAATTATTAGTTGGAATGAATGAAATATTTTGTTGCCAATGACTTAGCAAATTATTATATGCCTTTAGTTATTTGCTATGTCATTAATATGAGAATACTTAATGTGAGAATGTTATCTCACATGCAGTAGCAAATTGTAAAACATGTCGATATCATATTATATGATACCCCCAATATAATTAGCTTATGGTCAGAAGCTTTCTGTTTTCCATCTTAAAAGTTTTAATAGGTGCGCTCACCGCATGCGCTACGATGGACATTTAAAGAATGCTGAGAATATGAAATTGAATTTGAATTTTTCCATCCCTAAAGAATGATATATCATGACATAGTTTGTCTTCTCAGCATTAGGGGGAGGAATAAAGTAGTTGGTAAAAATAATTATGATGCATCGACCCTCGCATGATTAACCATTTAGATGTTATTACTGACCAAGTATATTCCAATTGTGAATGCTCCAAATTAGATTGTTTTATAAAGCCTGTATCACATTTGGAATGTGATAGTAATCGATTCCGAAATTCTCCAAGATAATTGGAGCAAATAATTGAGGCAAATATAAAGTATATGGATATAATTTATTATAAACCTCTAGAAGAGGAACATGTACCTGAAATTAGTGAAAATAAGAGATCTCAATAGTTATGTCTATAACGGGGAAAATATGGAATCAACTGTCGACAAAATATAGAGCTCTGTTATGAAAGCGACGATATAAAATAAAATTCATTGAATTGATGACATATTGGCCAAAACCCACAATCCAGCGGATTGCTATAGTATAGGACTTGTAATCCAAAAGTGAGCAAAATACCAGAAAACATATGTGCAAAAGTATATAGAAGTAAAGTATGACTTGTTGCACGATGTACTATTCATAACATGAAATATTCTTATGTGGTGAATCATATTTTAACTACTAGCTTGCGTTCTTTGATTTGTCAATAAGTGAGATCAAAATATATGATTCTCGTCTCGACATTTTGGGAATGTTAATTTGATGTACCAATTGTGTAGAGATCAAAAGAGCGATCAAATCTTAGTACGTTGAGAAATCAGGCAAAGTGGTTAAGAAGTGGATATAAAATATTATGCTTATAACATATAATCCTTGAAGGATTAACTATACCTGAAGTATATGATCTCTAATGACTTATTATGCTTGAAGCATATAGTCATGATGGAGATTAAATACGCACTGCACTCTTTTTCCCTTGACTAAGGTTTTGTTCCAACCGATTTTCCTAGCAAGGTTTTTAACGAGGCAACTTTGATAGCGTATTGAAAGAATAATGTACTCTTTTTCCTTCACTTGGATTTTTTCCCACTGGGTTTTTCCTTGTAAGGTTTTAACGAGGCATATTTTTTGTATAATAAATGATCTACAAGATGTTACTCCTCAATACAAGATTCTTGAAGAGTTGATACAACTTGAAGTAGAATATATTTCAAAGTACTGAAGACATTGGATAGATATGGATCGGAAGACACGAGAACCATTGCTAGCTGAATTAGGGGGAGTGGCTGTACTCTTTTTCCTTAAACCAATTTTTGTCCCACTGGGTTTTCTGAAAAGGTTTTGATGAGGCAGCACTTTGACACTCAAAATTTGTTCAGAATTTACTGTACTCTTTTTTTTTTTCCTTAGTTTGGCCAATTTTTTCTTATTGGGGTTTTCCCTAATAAGTTTTTTTTTAATGAGACAGTTGTTGTATGATCGGTCATTCAAGGGGGAATGTTGTAAATTAATAGTTGTGTTGTAAATTAATAGTTGTATTGTAAATGACCGTTGTACCCTTGAAACCCTAACGTCGTAGCCTTAGCGTTGTACCCATGAAATCCTAGATCTGTATCTATAAATAGAGGCATTGACCCTCATAATAGGACACACAATTCTATGGTTTTCTCTCTACTTCTCTTCTTTTACTCTCTGTTTACAACATATATTTTATTATTTCCCATGTGGTCAATGTTTAACATCTTCATGGAAGTGGGAAGCAATTAACTTCCAATTCGATATACCAATCAAAATCTGTTTGGTAACGACCGTCTTTTCTTACCCGAACGAAACACGTTTCATTTATACTTTCAAAAGCGGAAGCATTTATATACATATCAAAAACATATTTTGTTCGTTCACGTAAACTAGTACAATATAAACAACAAAACGCGGCCGCAGGATGTTTAGGTTTCCCCCTTCTTCCTCACATCCCATATCATGCTCGGGAGGATTCTCCACCACCGCCTGCACATAAGACATCAATATACAACATAATGAGCCACGGGGACTCAGTAGGCAATAGATGCAAATGCTAATGCATGTCATGTTTATGCTTTGGGCCCGGTTATAGATCATGTGCTTACAAGGCGCCGTAACATCATCATATCATTGGCCGTCCCGCAAATGTTCTTTTACGCTTTGCGGCGCCGTCGTAATGGCCGTCCCCCAAAGGTTCTTTTACGCTTTGGTAGCAGTGGCCGTCGTCTAAAGGTTCTTTTACGCTTTAAACCGCCCGTAACATCATATATATTGTAAGCACATCATCTACAACCCATATATGCATGATCATACTTTCATGTTACATATATTTCACCCTCTTACCATTTAGCCCATATGCTCTTCATCATATCATAGCTCATCTTGCATCTACCATGGTCACATAGCATAATATACATAATATCATCTAACAACATAACATAGCATAGCAAACCCTACCATAACATAACCTATCTCTTCATCTAACATAGCATACCATAACTTCCTTCACATAGTTTCATATCATAACATTAGCTAGCATATAGCATGTATGATAACACATATATTTCCTCATCTACTACCTACCTCAAAAGGCAAGAAAGCAAGCTAATGACTTGGTTGGATACTTCTTCTTCTCCCTTTCCTTTCCTTCTTCCCTTCCTCTTGTTGAATCTAAGATGGCAACTAGAAGTGATTAAATGATCCACAAGCCAAAACCCCTATCAAATCCTTAGAATCACCTTTGAGAGTGTTCTCTAGAGTTTTGGGGAGGTTAGGGTCAAAAATGAGGGTAAATGGCCGAGCAAACGTGTATAAACCCTATCCAGCCGCCGACTTAAAATTACTACCAGTAAATCTCCTGTTACTGGCCAGTAATTCCAAAATTACGCCAGTAACCCTTAAAATTACGGCCAGAATCGGGCACACGCTGATTGCGCTCCTGGCCACGCGACCAGCAGAGAATCACCCCTTAACCCTCACTCGACTTACGGCCGTAACCATAAGACTTACGGCCGTAAATATCACATTTACGGCCGTAAATACGTAAATTACGGCCGTAAATCCCAATTTTTTTGCATTTCTCTTCCGGCTCATTCTTGGTGACCATACCTAGTTCCAACATACATGGGGCAACCCAAAACACATCCTAAACATGTCATACCAATCAACACCATCTCCCGACATATTCACATCATCACGACCCATTCCCAAAAGCACAAACGATAAATATGCGAAATCATTAAAAATCGTGACGAGATTTTGGCGGGGCGTTACACTGTTGCTCGAAATCTCTTCTCATCAACAACTTTATGTTGCCAGCGCTGGAGAAGCACTGGCAACAAAAATTAACTCCTCCCCCACCCCCCGCATTCGGGGGGCTGTGAGTGGGATTGCCAGACACAATAAGTTTGTGCTAGCGCTAACAAGAGAAAAATTCCACTCTTTTTTTTTTTTGAAAAAGAAACAACCTTTGTATTGATAGAATGTTAGTTACAATGGAACTTGCTTAGGTAAAATATCATGACATTGGCTATATTCTAATACAAGCTAGTAGAATCTAGTACAGAAAATTGCTCCACTCTCTACTACAATCTATGAAAGATATTCCTTCAAATTCTTTGTTGTTGTATACCCAAGTTGCAACCCAAAACTTGATTTTTTCCCACAATCTGTCCACTGTTTCTTCCTTTTCTTAAAAAATCCTCGTGTTCCTCTCCAGCCATATTGCCTAAAAAACTGCCAAAATTGTTGCAGTCCACATTTTAGATATTTTTCTGTCTTCCTTCAACTTGCAAGCCAACAGTTGACTACAGTTTTGAGGCATGCACCATTGAATGCCGAATTCATTTAGCAACTTGAACCATAGTTTCTGGGCCATATTACATTCCAGAAAAAGATGCGATACTGTCTCTTCATTTGTTTTGCAACATACACACCATCCTGGTGACAAAGCTTGATAAGGATGCTTGTTTTGTAATATCTTGCGAACATTTATTTTCTCCAAGACAAGTAGCCATCCAAACACTTTTAACTCTAGAAGGAGTAAGACTTTTCCATAAGGATTTGGCCCATATCTCTTCTGGGAGTAAATAATCCGAACCGAGAGCAAAGTAGGTTGATTTACATGAGAATAGACCACTGTTATCAGGCTTCCATGATCTGCTATCTTCAATCACCGAGCAAATTGGAAATTGTTCTAACATTCTCAATAAATCCAAACAGTTGGAAAACTCCCTATCAAACAAGTTTCTTCTAAAGAGAAAGTTCCAGCTGTGTCCTGCACCTGAATCCCCTTCATCTTCCACCGTCAATTCCTTAATACATTTATTTTTAGCCATAGATATTGAGGCTAAATCAGAAAATCTGTCTTTAAGTGCAATGTCGCCAATCCAAATGTCTTCCCAGAATCTGATCTTGTCTCCCCTTCCTACCTTGTACTTACTGAAACTTAGAAACTCTTCATACAGCAAAGCAATACTCTTCCATGGGCTTTTACATGACATCCTTCCTCCTTTCTTAGTGTCCCAGAAGTTTTCAGCCCTGCCATATCGACTCGAAATAACTTTATGCCATAGAGATTGTCTTTCCAAAGGAAATCTCCATAGCCACTTCATAAGGAATGCTTTATTTCTGATTTATATCTTGCTAATACCCAATCCTCCATGAAATCTAGGTCTACACACCACATCCCATGCCACCAAATGATTATTACCCAACAAATCACCTCCTTCCCAAAAGAAATTTCTCATTATTTTTTCCAATAACTTGGTCACTGATTTAGGAGCTTTAAACAATGGGAGATAATATGTGGGCAAGGCTGAAAGAACTGATTGGATCAGCGTCAACCTTCCTCCTCGAGACGGGAAAGAACTCTTCCAATTATCCAAACGTTTAGCACATTTAGAAATCACGGGCTCCCAAAAAGACATTCTCCTAGGATTTGCCCCCAATGGTAACCCCAAGTACTTCATAGGCCAATGCCCCATTTCGCACCCTATCTCCAATGCACTTTGCTCTATTACCATTTCGCCTATATTCAAATTTCAAAGAATTGGCTTTTCAAAGATATTGATTTTCAAGCCTGAAATAGCACAGAATGCATGCAAGACATGCATCAAAGTCTGAAGAGAGCTACAATCATTCACAAAAAAGATTGTGTCATCAGCAAACTGCAGGTGGCTCACTTCGATCTTGTTTTTACCAACGCTAAAACCCTTAAAGAAAGCTGAGCTACAGCTTTATCGATCATTCTCCCCAAAACGTCCGCCACGATGGTAAACAAAAAAGGGGATAGAGGATCACCTTGTCTTAAACCTCTCGACCCTCTAAACTTCCCTCTAGGTCTACCATTAATGAAGATGGAATATGACACCGAGGAGATGCAACCATTAATCCATCTCCTCCACATAGGTCCAAAACCTTTGTTCTCCAATACATAATCTAGAAAATCCCACTCCACGTAATCATACGCCTTTTCAAAGTCGATTTTAAACACCATCCTACTCTTCCCTTTACTCTTGTATTCTTCCACCACCACATTAGCTATCCACACCGTATCTAAAATCTGTCTTCCTTCGACAAAGGCCCCTTGCGTTTCTGCTATGGTCTCTGGTAGTACTTCTTTCAAGCGTAAAGACAACACTTTGGCAACAATCTTGCATAGGCTCGTAACCAGGCTGATAGGCCTAAAATCCTTAACATTGCAGCTGTTCATTTTCTTGGGAATAAGACAAATATATGTCTCGTTAGTGATTCTATGAATAACTCCATCTCTAGCAAAGCGACTGAACATCTCCATCAAATCATTTTTAATTATGCTCCAATATCTTTGGAATACTGCCATTGTGAACCCATCTAGTCCTAGTGCCTTGTCCCCATCACATTCAAAAACAGCCCTTTTAATCTCCTCTTCCTCAAATGGTCTTTCAAGATGGTGAGCCATATAATCTGGTATACTCTTCCATTCTATTCCTTCTATTCCAATAAAGACCCTTTCATTTGACTTGTACAAATCTGAGAAGAATCTGACAATTTCAGCCTCAATGTCATTCTCCTTGACAAGGGTAGATCCATCTTCTTTTTCGATCCTTGAAATAAAATTTTTAACTTTCCGGGCACTCAATAGTTTATGGAACAATTTCGTATTTGCATCCCCTTCTTTTGCCAACTTGCATTTAGATTTCAGCCATAAAGCTCTCTCTTCTTCAAAGGTAATCTGGTTCCATTCTCTTTTAATATTGGCCCTCTCTTCATTAAGTTGAGAATTCCAGCTTCCCTCCATCCTCCTTTCTGCAAGAATAACCAATTTTGTCTCAAGTGCTTGTTTGTGAAATCACCTATTACCATACACCTCATGACTCCACCGCTTAATACATTCTTTAACTTGTTTCAGTTTGCTCATAAATCTGTAACCAGGCCACCCCACGACATTGGCGTTTTTCCACCAAATTTCAAATTCATCTTTGAAAGATCTCTGTTCTAGCCATATATTGTCGAAACGAAATGGGCTTGGGCCCCAGGTAGGGACGTTAGAGTCCAAAACGACTGGGCAATGATCAAACACAACTCTAGCGAACACCTCCTGTCTAATGAATGGATATACCTCTGCCCAATTACTTGTGAAGAGAAACCTATCCACCGCAAAGATATGGGGTTTTCTCTAAGGTTAGACCATGTAAATCTGCTGTTGTTGAGAGTAGGATCAATTAGCTTCAACTCGTTAATCAATTCGTCAAACATCTTCATGCTTCTAGTAAGTAATCTGCTATTAAGTTTCTCTTGAACCCTTCTAACCACGTTGAAATCTCCTCCCAAGCACCATTTTCCTTTACAAATCGAGCTAAGGCCAGCCACCTCATCCCAGAAATCAGACCTTTCACTGACATTATTAGGACCATATATGCCTGAGAACCACCAAGATTTTTTCCCTTCAGCCTTTAAGTGTACTGACACTGAGTATTCTCCTATCAGAGAATCCATAACTGAAATACTTCTAGTGTCCCAAAGAACTAGTGTTCCTCCAGATCTTTCAACAGCTGGGAGCAAGATCCATGCTTTGAAGCGTGATCTCCAGATACTGCCCACAAACTTCCTGTCGACAATTGATTTCTTCACTTCCTGAAGAACTACTAAATCTGGGTTAACTTTACATATTGTTACCTTGATGGCCCTTCTTTTTTCCTTGAACCCAGTACCCCTAACATTCCATGATATGATTTTCATATCTGCTTTCCACATTCCCCATTCTTGCTCGACATTTTATCATAGTTGACATTAAAGGTCATATTTTTTAACTCCCTGCTTTTCTTTTATGGTCTTCCGGACGCCGGGTCTCCAATAGCCTTCATTCCCGACTTTGTAGTCATCTTTATGCCCAGCCTAATCATCGACTCGGATAAGAGATCCCAATCCATCACTTGCTTTGCGCATGTAACTTCTTGTTGAGCTGGGACTGTATTTTCCTCGAGAGGGGCTGTATTTTCCTCGAGATGGAGGTTAACAATGTTCCTTCTATCTTCACAAGTGTTACGGACTCCTTCCATCTTCGGAAACTTACTTTTTTCCATATCAGGCCACAGATCTTTGATGTTGGTTAAGGATTCATCCATGGGTACTTCGATTGATTTATCAGATGCATCGTCATCTTCGTCAGAGCTACAGTACTCAGGCTCGTCATCCATAACTGCACTTGCTTGAAATTCATCACTGTGTATAGCGTATGCCCGATCCAACTCCTCCAACACTTGATCGTAGATCTCGCTAGTCTCTGTACCTATGATCTTCCTTCTGGAATACACTTTGGGGAAAAATTTGCGATCTGTGTCTTCAATCTCGTAATCTTCTTCTTCATCGACCTCTTTTATCAACACCGCAGGGCCTTTAACTGATTTTTGGGCTTTAAAATCCAGCCCATGTAAGGAAAGGCCCAATTCTCTCTAAACTCATTGAGAGCCCTAATAATTACCGCGTGGGAATGAGCCTCTCCATTTTCAACCTGCTGCGTTGTTGTTTGTTCTCCGAGGTCCAGCTGCCATGAAGTCTCTTGAAAATCCTTTGGAAGCTAATCGTCTTCTCCTCATGCCTCGCATAATCATTGGTGGTCATCTTCTTCCAAGGTTGTTCTATTCCATCTTCGAAATTACAGTCTGCTGTTGCAATTAAAGCATTATTATTTCCCAAAAACTGCTGCTTAGTGATGACATCAGTATCAACAGCAATGGTTTCTTCTTCCACGTCAGATCCTCTTTCCCTGCTGGACTGTGCCACGTCATCGTCTTCCTCCTTGGCGATGGCTGCAACTTCATCGACCTCTGAGACTTCACCCTCATCTTTCCTAATAGAAGAATTGTGCCATACTGAATGAAAAGTTCCATGGAACCTATATCTTCTATCATTGAGTTTAATAAATCTCAATACAATCTTTGAGCCTTTTTAGGGTAGACAAATAGTTTCTCGGATAAAGCCCTGTTGATCCCCTTTCAGTCTTAAGCGTGCATGTGTTAAAACACTTAATTCTACAGTTTCTTTGTCGACATCAATCAAGCCTCCACATAAATTCCCAATCACTTTGAATACGTGAATATTCCATATATTCAATGGTAATCCTTTGACACCAATCCAGCTGCTTTTGCACTCTATTTTCCTTCTTTCGTTCTGCTTATTCCAGCTCCAAGGGGTAAAGAAGACAGAGGTAACATTAGGGATTTTCAAACTTCCAATCTTGATCAATTTTTCCCTATCTCCTTCACTGTAACACCAAATCACAGCTTTGTCGTCATATAGGGGGTTTACCTCATATTCTTTATTCAACGTGTCCTTCAGTCCATACTGAATGGCTTCCCATGGTATGTGGCTACTTTCCCGAAACATCAACACTGCTTGATTCCCTTTCTTTAGATTTCTTTTGGCTTTTCTATATTCAATAAGCTTCTGTTGTTTTTCGCCACTGATACAAGGCTTGTGCATTGAGTTAAAGGCGCTCTGCTCATATGACCTATACTGTTTCTGTTGGTTTCCATCTCTAACGACACTGGCCCATGTTTTCTTGCCATCAACTTTAGACATATGCATTGGTTGCCTAACAGGTCCTCGCTGAAACCTCTTCCTCCCAAGTATGTTCTGTACGCATCCCTGCAAATCCCTCCATCCAAAAAGTTCCTCCTCTGCTGGAACGATAATACTCCTAACCAGACTATTCCTTAGAGAAGAAATTTTTAAGAACTCGCCTCTACTGTTCTTGAAGCTATCCAACCATAAACGCATTTCTCTATTTCTAAACTGCTTCTTGATGCTCTAAAAATTCCCAAGTGTATGTAATGAACTCATTGACTTGAATAACCACATAGCAACATCCACCGTAAGTAAGAGTTCATAGTCTGTTCTCCTAGTTCTCTCAACAATCTTAACTGATCCACCATCCAAAGACAGAGTTATCCTAAAGATCTTGTACTTGGTTCTAAAGCTTTGCTGGTTGTGGGTAATTTCTCCACCATGACCAGTGGGTCGTGGTAGGCTCTCACAAGGGACAACATGAGAAAAAAAACCAGTCAACCATTCATTGATGTGATAACTTTTTAAAAATTTTTAGTTTTCCCTCTGCTTCTCAATCACACGTTCAAAAACCATTTTTTAAATTCCACTCTTCTTATTGATTGTCTCATCTCAATGAGAACACGGACGTACACAAAAAAGTGTATTAGTTTAATTATCTAATATATTTTTATTAGATGGGACAGTCATTGTAACAAGATTTGGAAGAAGAGGCATGGATTCATCAACCATGCAAGTTTTGGGGGGAAAGTTACATAAAAATAAGAAAAAATTACGTCATAAAATATTACTAAATAAAAGAAATTGAAGATATGCCCGAATTTTTAGGAGTAATTTCTGCCGGCTTATGGGTTATGAATGGTACGATACTTCTTATTTCACCCAATTTTTCAATTTAGTGCTCCAAATGTATATTCACATTAGCGACTTCAGTGAACACCAGCTCATGCTAGAAAAACACATCAGTGCTTTGAAAATCATATATTTATTGTTCATTAGCGCTACAAAAGAAATCACAGATTTATCATTTTCCTAAGAAAAAAACTGAAAATCTACAAAATAAATACATGATATGCTTTCCCACCATATGTAAGACCCACGAAGAGAATCCTGGTCTGCGGACATCTTTTTCAAGTCACATGTACAATAATAAGCAAAGACCAAGCATACATTGGAAAGATCACACTATACAAAAAGACAAACGCCATGGGTTCTTCTACCTCTTTTAAAAAGGAGACAGGAAGATCTCATTTCCGCTGCTTTTTGACTGGATTATCTTGTTTGCGCTCAACCTGCGATAACAGAGACATTCACGCCCAGTTGAGAATGTAAGCATTTCCACAAGGAATTTTCCATTTGTCATTTAATACAAACATAGTTCTCTAACGTGTTTAAGTTGGAAGTTACAGTGCAAAGAGATCACAATACAAGTACAACCGTAGCCAAAGAATGGATGCGGGTGTACACATCGGTTAAGTTTTCATGCTCTTTGTAATCATCATTTAGGAAGTTGATAAGAGAAGAAAACTAACTTGATTATATTAGAAAGCACAGGTCCTAATTGGGGAATCTAAAAGGAAGAGCTGGTGCAATTTGGTCTTTTCTAGTTTCTACTGCTGCTGAAATAAGAGTGTGTTCCCCTATAATCGATTATAGGGCCGAGCGCCATTTCTTAGAGCCTTGTGCTTAAGTATTTATATCAAGTTATGCAAATCAAATGAGGTTGTAACTAAATAAACAGAGAAACAAATGAAAAGTTTTTAAGGATTATGCCTGTTTCCGCTGGAAATGAAGAATATACCACATCCTGGTCATGCAGGTCTCCATCTTTTTATCAATTGCAGTTTGTCATCTATGTCTAGGTACATTACGACCGGACTAACTCTGAGTGATTCACGTGTAAGAGATAATGTAAAACATTAATAACTTCTCGGGACAGCATATTTTGGCATCTCCGAGATTGATAATGTATGACGGGAAAACAAGAGAAGTTACAAGACATTCACGAAATGCTCAAAACCACATTACAAAGTAATATATACCCAGTGAATAATGGAAGCCCAGACTCGGTAGAAGGGCATCATGCTGATTTTTATATTGTCAGTCACTGAATGGATCGTGAGAATTTTTGGCCAAGCTTAAGATGTAAAATCTAATTTTCAAGCTTCTCTTTTGCTAAACATGATTCTAGAAGTTACTTTCCTTACTAAAGAAACTCAGTAAGTCTTAACACACTTTTTATAAAAGCCTAATCGGACATGCTCATATGCAAGAGTGGTAGCACCTGCATAAAAAAGTCACACAAAGTCACAGAAGGCCAACTTATATCGCCCACTGGACATATACAACAGTACTCATAAAGCTTAGGTACAGTAACAAGTACCAACCGGATGTTTGGTACTAGATAAAACAATGTGTTCCAAGACATCTATGCATATTTAATAACACACATTAAGCACAGTAATTGTAGTCACCAAGGATCATCACACCAACAATGCAAACATTAAAAGTGAAAGCAGACAAGACTGAAAATCAATGATAAACTAGCGCTCGTGGAAAAAGGGCATTAGTGGCGGATCTGGAGATTAACAGTTAAGGAGGCACTTATGATGGCTCTCAGCAAAGGCAAAAATTATTTAGGAGGAGCTAATTGTCGTTAATTTTAAAAAAAAAAAAACCCCACTTACAAGAAGTATCAGATTTCAGACTAAAACCACATATTTACAGAGAATACAAAAGTATAACGAAGCAAATACGCTTAAATAACAAAATAAAAATTATAAAATCACACACTTTGCAATTTATCAAATATAGACAAGTTGAATTCATCAAATTATCAAATATAAACAATTTCAATTCATCAAATTAAAACACAATTTAAATAGACACAAAGAGAAAATTTATCAAATTAAAATTCAATCTTCTTAATCCTCTTAAAAACTTACTAAAAAGCTTACCTTTTTTCTGTATTTTTTGAATTTTTAAAATTATTAAAAAAAATTCTCAAGGGGAAGGGCATATAACAACCTATGGTAATACACGGGCAAGTTTCATTCATGGTAAGTTTTATGCTCAATGTCAATAAGGTAATTGTACTTCAATAGAAGTAAACTAATTTGATTGATACCTATTTCCAGTTTAAAGCGTTACATATTTCAAGTCAACAGCCAATAAATAAGTGCGACATCCATTTGTTGACTCGATTAATATTAGATAAAGTGTAACTACGCAATTAAAATCAAATGTATAGTTCTCTGATTGATGATCCGACTAAACAAATTTCAAGTAAAGTTGCCTACCTGATTGACACTATGGTAATGTGTAGTTACCACGCGGGGTATATATATATGGGCACTATTTAATAGGTGTAGAAGTATCATAATAAATAAACTTCTAGCATGAGAAAGCTAATCCATGGCTGTCTCCTAGTATTTGATACAAAATAAATGATTGGTACCATACTCAATAAGCTACTGCATTGGTATGCAACAAGACGTAGCCAGTCAATGCATATAAGATTTATAACACCATAGAAACTAATCAAATGCCACATAAATAATGGCAGCAAATTTGATAAAAACATAACAGAGAATTCAAGATAGTCTCATTAGTGACAATAACTGATCAAGATTATACTCAATATTGAAGTTCGGATACAGAACAAGACATACAATCGACCTAATATAAGATCTATAACACCATAGAAAATAAATGCAACCTAAATCATGGAAGCTGATCTGGTTAAGACAGGAGAGAGTGATAGTATTGGGGTGAGTGAGACTAGTCACTAACTTTCAAGGGTTTTATTTGGTTTCTATCATCTTTTTCTGTAGAAGTGGTACATCATGACTGGATCAGACTATCGTCTTGGTCTATCTAGGCTTCTTAACTGCTAAATTTTAAGTCTTTTATATGGTTTCTATTGTCTTTTTCCGTAGAAGTGCTGCATTGTGAATGGACCAGGCTATCACCTAGGTTAATCAAGGCATTTGAAAAGTGTAAGAACAAGAAGAAAATGTGGGTTTGAAGGCCCTATAGAAGAATTCCTACAACACATGCAAGATTGTTGAGACTTGAGAAGCCATTTGATGTAAAAGCTCAAGCTGATAAATCGATTCCAATTCATATTATTTGACTATTATCCTTAACATGCGCCAACACATGTAGGCGAGATTTTTTTTTTCCATCAAAGCCTAACATGTGCACAATTCATTTTTGTTAGATTATATTGTGATAATTAGGGTTTAATGTTGGCCTAACCCAATATGTGACAACTGTAAATATTATATATACGTCTTTTCTAATGAATGAAGTTAACCTTTTCAGAAATCGCTTTGTAATCTCACATGGTATCAGAGCATTAGTGAAGCAAAGAGAAAAACAGCTAGGGTTTCTTCTTGGTTGTGTTTCATTCCAACCCAAACCCTAGCCGCACCTGCCTTTTTTCGATTTGGACCACCTCCACGAGTCTGATCACGAAATTGACACTACTGCTGGACTCACCGGAAGATCGCCTACCGCCCGCCGGAATTTCATCTCCAGAAGTTCATCCACGCGCCCACACGCGCGGCAACCCTAGTCTGCCCGCCGTCAGCTCCGCCGGCGCGTGCGCGCGCGTGAATTAGCCGGCGATACTCCGTCGACCATCGGTCGACTCGTCTCCCCTCCCTGGACCTTCGGCTGGTGTTAGTTTGGCCGTATCTCTGTCCGTTTGTGGTTCTATCTCAGATTGCTCTCGGTTTGGGTGTTGTTTTTGGCTGATTTAGCAGATTTTGTCCGATTGCTCTTGGATTTCTGTCATTTGGTGACTATCTATCATGGCTACTCCATCTGATCCAACCAAGGAGCTTTCTACACTCACCTTTTCTTCCACGCCCGCAATTTGCGCAGAAAAATTAATCGGATCAGCCAATTATATGACTTGGTCCTCTACTGTGGAATTGTGGTTCATTGGTCAAGGTCTCGAGAATCATTTGGTGAAACAACTCAAAGATATCCCTAGTAAAGATCAACCTAAGTGGAAACAGGTTGACGCTTTCCTTTGTAATCTTCTGTGGCAGTCCATTGATCGTACCCTTGTTGCTCAATATCGGGCATATCGTTCTTGTTTTGATGTGTGGGAGAAGGCAAAGAAGCTTTATTCGAATGATGTCAATCGTTTTTATATAGTGGTTTCGGATATGAAGAGAGTTATGCAACAGGACCAAGATATGCGGACTTATCTGGGGCAAATCGAGACTCTTCAACATGAATTTAATGAGATGATGCCCTTTTCTGAGGATGTTGCAAAGCAAGAAGAGCAGCGTGGGACTTTCTTTATGGTTCTGACATTAGCTGGTCTTCGTCCTGAATTGGAATCTGTTCGTAATCAAATTCTAGCTAGTCCTGGGGTTCCAACCATGGATACAAAGGTCGAACAGCTTGTTCGCTCTCTCCTCTCGCGCAAACATTTCCAATGGTTCTACTGTTACCCCTGTTGATTCTGCTATTCTTGCCTCTCAGGTTTCCAAGCGAGAAGCGGGTAAAGGGGGTCGTGGAGGTCGTGGTCGCCATCGATGCTCTCATTGCAACAAACTTGGCCATACAGTAGATCGGTGTTATCAGCTTCACGGTCGACCTCCTAAGGTCGCCAATGTTACACAGTATGATTCATCTGTTGATACCGTGCCTAGCAGTGTGTCTGTTTCTGCCACTGAGTATGCCGAACTCTTGAAACTCCGGGAGAGCAAGCAATCATTTTCTGCCACATCGGGTAATCCCACCGAGAACTCTGTTGCCTGCATCACACAGTCATCGCCTCTCGGCCCTTGGGTGCTTGACTCTGGTGCCTCGAATCACACGTCTGGTAATAGAAATCTATTTTCCACTATTACTTATTCGAGCGTCCTATCCCCTGTCACCTTAGCCGATGGTTCCCAAACTAAGGTTAAAGGCATTGGTCGAGTCAAGCTCTTTGAGTCATTATTCCTGGATTCTATTCTCTTTGTACCAGACTGTCCCTTTAATCTTATCTCTGTTAGCAAACTATGCCAGAATTTCCCTTATTCTATTACTTTCATGGCTAATTCAGTTCTTGTGCAGGATCGGAACACTGGAAGGACGATTGGAGTAGGGCGTGAACGCCACGGGCTATACCACCTTCAGTTGTCATCACCTATCACCTGTGTTGCTACCGATCCGTCTACCATTCTTCATCATCATCGTCTGGGACATCCTAGCCTATCCAAACTACAAAAGATGGTGCCCGCCTTTCACGCCATTTCACGTTAGAGTGAGTCATGTCAATTAGGAAAACATATTCGTAATTCTTTTTCAAGTCGTGTAAATAAACAAGCAGGATCACCTTTTGCTTTAGTTCATTCAGATGTTTGGGATCCTAGTCGTGTTCAGTCGACTTTGGGTTTTAGTTATTTTGTTACGTTTGTTGATGACTTTTCTCGTTGTACGTGGTTATTTTTAATGAAAAATCGTTTCGAGTTGTTTTCCATCTTTCAAACGTTCTGTTCTGAAATTAAAACTCAATTTGGCACTACTATTCGTATTCTTCGAAATGATAATGCACGCGAGTATTTCTCTGCACAGTTCCAATCGTTTATGGCTTCCGAGGGTACACTGCATCAATCATCCTGCGCCCACACTCCACAGCAAAATGGAGTGGCTGAGCGGAAAAATAGGCACCTGATTGAAACTACACGCACCATCCTTATACACTCGCTCCACTCCGCTTTTGGGGATGCCGTTCTACCGCATGCTATCTCATTAATCGCATGCCCTCTTCCGTCTTGCAACATCAGGTTCCTCATTCTCTGTTATTCCCAGATCAGCCACTATACTCTGTCCCTCCTCGCGTCTTCGGGTGCACATGTTTTGTCCATAACCTTACTCTCGGGAAGGATAAGTTGCAGGCTAAAGCACTCAAGTGTATCTTCTTAGGTTGCTCTCGGTTGCAAAAGGGTTATCGTTGTTTCTCTCTTGACCTTCAGCGGTATCTTGTTTCTGCAGATGTCACCTTCTTTGAGACGACACCTTACTTTCCGTTTGTCACCCATCCCTCCCGTATGTCAGATGTGCTACCTGACAATAGTCTTCCTCTCCTAGATAGCTCGTCTATAGAACCTCCTTTACCAGATATCTCCTCTCTCGATGGTATGACACCCACTACAGACTCACCGCCTCCTTTAATCACTTATCGTCGCCGACCTCGGCCTTCCACTGAGCCGCCACGGGACCCGCTCAGTGTGCCCACCGCCGGACACCGAGCCTGTTCGCCTCTCGTCACCGAGCCCGTTGCTCCATCTGGCCCGCTGGATTAACCTTCTACTCCGGTTGTACCTCCAGATCCCGATCCTGACTTGGATCATCCCATTGCTGAGCGTAAAGGTACTCGTTCTACTCGTAATCCCTATCCAATATATAATTTTGTCAGTTACCAACGCTTATCTCAATCATATAGTGCCTTTGTGTCGTCCTTGTCTTCTGTTTCCATTCCCCGATCTGTTGTCGAGGCCCTCTCGCACCCAGGTTGGCGTCAGGCCATGATTGATGAGATATCCGCGCTTACATAGTAATCGCACATGGGATCTCGCTCCTCTTCCTCCCAGAAATCTACAATCGGTTGTCGTTGGGTTTACACTGTCAAAGTTGGTCATGATGGCCATATTGATCGGTTGAAAGCCCGTCTTGTTGCAAAGGGATACACTCAGATTTACGGTCTTGATTATAGTGATACTTTCTCCCCGGTTGCTAAAATGTCATCGCCTGTCTTCTCCTCTCTATTGCCGCCATACGCCATTGGCCTCTCTATCGCTTGGATGTTAAGAACGATTTCTTCATGGTGATCTACGTGAAGAGGTCTATATGGAGCAACCACCGGGTTTGTTGCTCAGGGGAGTCTGGATCGTCTGGTCATCTTCGCCGCTTCTCTATGGATCAAAACAATCTCCGGGCTTGGTTTGACGCTTTAGTTCAGCCCTTCAACAGCTCGGCATGGCTCGTGAGTGAAGTTGATCATTCGCATTTTATTATCACTCTTCTTCCGATCGTTGCATCTACTTGGTTGTTTATGTGGATGACATTGTTATTACCGGAAATGACCAAGAAGGCATACAAAGGCTAAAGCAGCATTTGCTTCATCACTTTGAGACCAAAGACATGGGAAAACTCAAATACTTCTTGGGAATAGAAGTTGCTCAATCCCAACATGGTGTTTTTATTTCTCAAAGGAAGTATGCCCTTGATATCTGGACGAGTCACAGTGAGGTAGCTGAGTTTCCCAATAAGCCTCTGATATCGACCAGGGTCTGATAAGGGCTCCCCCTGACAAGGAAGCAGTTTGACATTCGAATCCATCGGGGTTTCTACAGGTTTGCAGTTTAACATACCTATGCCCTTGATATTTTGGAAGAGACAGATATGTTAAACTGCAAACCTGTAGAAATCCCGATGGATTCGAATGTCAAACTGCTTCCTTGTCAGGGGGAGCCCTTATCAGACCCTGGTCGATATCGGAGGCTTATTGGGAAACTCAGCTACCTCACTGTGACTCGTCCAAATATCTCATTCGTCATGAGTGTTTTGAGCCAGTTCCTAAGTGCTCCGTATGATAGTCATTGGGATGCCGCCATTCGTGTTTTGCACTATATTAAGAAAGCGTCAGGTAAAGGTTTACTTTATGAAGATAAAGTACATGCCGAAGTAATTGGATATTCTGATGCTGATTGGGCAGGTAGCCTCATGATAGACACTCGACCACTGGATATTGTGTCTTTGTTGGGGGAAATTTGGTGTCTTGGAGGAGCAAGAAGCAGTCAGCTGGTTGCTTTGTCCACACCGGTGTAATACCGAAGCTTTGGCTAAGGCTACCCGTGAGCTTGTATGGTTGAAACAATTGCTTCAGGAGCTAAGGTTCATGGAGTGTCCAAATGAAGTTGATATGTGATAACCAAGCAGCTCTTCATATCGCTTCCAACCCTGTATTTCATGAGAGGACCAAGCACATTGAAATTGACTGTCATTTTATTCGTGAGAAAATTCTTTCAGGGGATATCGTCACTAGCCATGTAAGATCAAATGACCAACTAGCTGATATATTTACTAAGTCGCTCGGGGGTCCTCGGGTCAATTACATTTGTAACAAGCTTGGAACCTACAATTTGTACACTTCAACTTGAGGGGGAGTGTTAGATTATATTGTGATAATTAGGGTTTAATGTGGGCCTAACCCAATATGTGACAACTGTAAATATTATATATACGTCTTTTCTAATGAATGAAGTTAACCTTTTCAGAAATCTCTTTGTACTCTCACAATTTTAAATGGGTGGCAATGAGATTCAAACTCAGCACATCTACCTGCTTTGATACCATGTAAAAACTTGTGGAACCATCTGATCTAAAAGTTTAACAGGCCTTAACAAAGATAACAGCAAGATCATTGTGTTGATGGAGAACTCGAAAGAAAGTTTTGAGGCTGCTCATTTAGGCATACCAATCTAGAAGCCTAAGAATCATAAACAGGAATAGGAATGAGAATATCACGAAACTCTACATGAGGAAGTATGAGCTATGCTATGACAGTATTGAGCAAATTGTACAATATTAGACTTCTAGATTACTGAAACAACCATGAAAGGTCACTTAAGATCCTTAGTCAGCGATGATTTATCAAACTTATCTGCAATTCTGATAAAAAGGTGGTAATAATTGTATTGAAAGATACTTACTGCATGTGACAGCTGTTCACGTATGTATGCCATTGACCTCAACATGGCACCTAAAGTATCCCTAGAAACTTGAAATTTCACCTCTGATTCTCCTGAAGTTGCTTCAGTATCTTGAAGCTGAAGAACAATTATGTGATTAAGTAGTATTACATGAAATCAACAGACCTCATGTCTACCAAAATGATATTACAGTGGTATGTTATTCTTTGAAAAAATCAACCACAGTAAGTACAAAATAAACGACAAGCGCATGCGTAGCTAAATGGATGACACATGAGGTAAACTAGAATAGTATGATCTTATCCACGTAGATGTAAAAATTCACTGGTCCCATACAGCAGGAACTACTAATGCATAGGGATGGATTACTTAGTGAATAAATCTAGATGCCCTTTAGTGCAATTAACTACTAGCAACAGATATTATTTATAACATTTAAGCAGATGTTGAAAAATTTGAGCATTACACACCTTCAAATTAATTACAGCGACCTTATTGGCTGGGGTAGAAAGCTGTTCGCTGATGTAGGCCATGGACCTCAACATGGGCTCTAATGTGACTCTAGAGAGTGAAAACTTAACTTCTGATTCTCCAGCTGGAGTCTTACTGTAATCTTGCAACTGCAAGAAGCAAACTTACATGTAAATACAAGATTTCAAGTTTTTAAATCCACAGATATAGAATACAAGACTGATTATTATACAAAGAGATGCATTTCTACTGATGACGTGACTGCTCAGAAAGCAGTATAGCAAGCAAACCTAACGTAATGAACTACCAAGGTTTCATGTCTTCAAATGTTGAAGCTTTAGTCATTTTCGATCCCATCGGCTGTAGCTAAATGTCATGCCAGTTCCAACATGTGTATTTTGTTAACAGAGAACCCAAGATCCAAAGAAGGTAGAGACAGAGTGTTAAACAATAAAATGACTAAATGTTTAACCAAACCACATATCATTCAGTTTGGAGCAAAAGATCAAGTGATTCGGCTCACATACCTTGAGGTTGATTACAGCTACTCTACTCGCAGGTGTTGCATTTTTATTCTCCATTACCCAAGTCATCGACTTAAGACAAGGAAGAGTCACCTGTGAGCAAGAGTAAACACAAAACAGCAGTTCAGATTGTGATCCATTCACTAAATGGATATTCTTTACTAAACACGAGCTGGTAAAGATGAAATACCTACCATATTCTCAGTGTGGTTATCATCTCGGTGAAGAGAGACTGGAGCCATGTGTGGGAAACTCATGCTGGACACTGGTTGACCAGCAACATCAGCATCATTAAGATTGAAGCGTCGTACCATTTCATCTTGGCGTGGCCATAATGATGGGATCATCTCTGGAGTTGATGTGGATGTCCTCCAATCATCATAACCAACTCCCAGAGAGCTCGGAGGAGCAACTTTTGCTATGCTTCTCTTTATGGCAGCAGTCTTCTTCACCCCTTCTCTGAGAGCACCAAGAGCCACATTGTATGTCTCTGAAGCAATAGCACCTTCTTCAGCGAATCTGATTGCTTCCTTGCATAAGTTGTTGTAGCGTGTAGTCAGAGTCTCATTACCTTGTAGTTCACCACGCTCTTCAGACACATCCGCACTTTTTGCATTTTTAGTCCATCGCTTTAAGATGTAATGGGGTGGCAGTGTAAGGACATTCGTCACAGTGAATACTGTCAATATATGCCTACACAGGATGCCAGAATATTCAAACATCTGGCAGCTACAATTTGCTTTCATTTCTGGAATATTCAATAAGACGTTGTAGGCTTTGTGGTTATCCTCAAATTTTGCAACCCTGAATGTACTGTTAGCTCCATCAGCACTAATCCGATTTGCAATATACACAAAAGTCTCCACTAATTCTTCTTGAAATTTCGAAAATATTCTCTTTGTATAGAGATCTGCTGCTTGTTTTTCCATAGGTGACGGCGTCCTCAGCACAGGGCTGGTGCATATAGTATCAAAATCAGCTTCAATTTCCCTCTCAAATGAATCCTCCAAAGCCCTTTCATACTGACGAAAGAACATTGGTAAAGTTGTCTGCTGATTCACGTAACAGTCAAAAAATGAGCTCTCAAACCCCTGGCTGGGGTGAATGTCTGCAAAGAACGAGTCTCGAAAAATACTGGGACCCACTGGGGTGCGAGCACTATATATTGACTGAAGCCAATCATTCCTCTGCAGATCATATTTATCAAGGATTGATGTCCAAAATGATTCAAATTCCTCAATTGTCTCCGTCGTGTTGATACAGTTATATAGATCCATCTGAAAATTAGGATGTGGAAGACTGGCATGAGCCAATCGTTCTTGACCTTCTCTTAACACATGCCACTTGCTTATACAGTGGCGGGCTTCAGGAAACACGTGAGCGATGGCTACTTTTACTACTCTGTCTTGATCAGTGGTTATGGAAACAGGGGAACAATCATTCATGGCAGCTCGAAACGTCTTAAAAAGCCATAAAAACGTAGCCTCAGACTCATCTAGTAGTAGTGCACAACCAAACAAAATTGTCTGACCATGATGGTTCACTCCGGTGAATGGAGCAAATGGTACTTTATATTGATGAATTCTGTACATTGTGTCCAATATAACACTGTCACCAAAATGACTGAATGCTGTTCTAGACCTAGCATCTGCCCAAAATGCATTACCCATCCTGTTGTCTTCATCAAGCTGTATGGCATAGTAAAACCCAGGGTTCTCAGCCTGCATTTTCTTAAAATAATCCAGGAGATTCTGAGCATCTCTACCTAATGCCCTTTTACGAGTGGGATGTCCAGGAGTATAACACAATGAACTAGTGTTCTTAACTGTACTATTTGACTCTGAAGGGGCCATACTCTTACCTCCACGGATAATTTCTGTCGAGACATTGTTTCCATCCATTGACACAGACATCACACCGCTGGGAACCATATCCACACCTTGGTGAGATTCTGCTACATTATTTGTGGTGGCAGCAGAATGTCTTCGTGCTTTGAGATAATTCACCCCACCAGGACTTGCAGTGGAGTGACTATGTTCTGTCACCACTTTGGTTACAACCCATTTGTCATGATCCCTTAACTCTATTTTAAGCATTGCTGCACAGCTATCGCCAGATCTCCTTTTCAAACCGCCTCTAGAACATATTAACTCTCGATAAGCAGAGATCCTATCAGTCTTTGATCGATTATTCTGGTTGACACGGGTGCAAAACCCTAGGCGCCTGGCATAGTCATCATAAAACATCTTGGCTGCATGCTCAGATTCGAATTCCATTCCCACATGAGGCTCGGGAATTATCCCAATCCCATCCTGTTCCATAGAGTCTCCATAAGCATTTATGTCCCCACCATCATTGGAATCATCATCTCCGTCATCTGTGATGCCCCCATGTTGCCCCATAGTTCAATCTTCAGTATCAATCACCACTGCATCCATACCACAATCACGCTCGTACACAAAATGTCAGCCACTGGAGCAGCATTTCGCTACATCTTGATGGGATTAAACACTCTTAGAATCTGAACCAATTTCAACAATTCACATGTATCACTGAGAGATGCCTGGGGAAAAATTCATGCAATCGAATATATTATATATACCACCCAAAAGAATAAGAAAAAACACCTACACTCACCAAAACAATATCAAATTCATAAAGTTCGAAGCTTACTTTATTGATTGCTAGAATTTCGAAAGCATACATTTTTATCTTTTAACTTAGAAACCCCAAAACTACTTGGAGTCTTCCTATCCATTTTGTAAGGTAAAAGTGTTTTCTCTGTAGCTATCTCAATTGCTTCATAGTATAACCGTTTCAATGCAACAATCTCAAATTGAAAGAAATTACAGGATGCTTAAACCTACTCTCGTTAGTGGCAAAAAGTAAAAACAGGTCGTATCAGCATCCAATGAAAAATCAAAACTTATCTCCATTCACTTCAGAAGAATTGCCAATTCACGAGCATAGTAATATCTAAGGAAATGATCCTAGGTCATAGTAAGACGTATAATATACATATGCACCCACATAAACATGCTTACGCATTTATACCTGCACCGGCGATTAAAACGAAGGCGTTTTTAGTTAATTCACTTTTGTAGAAGGGGCGAAAAACTTCGGCGTTTGTAGAGGTATCACACCGCCGCGGCGACGCGGAGGAGAGGCGACAATTTTGGGGCGAACAGAGAGACAGAGTACTGGTGTAGCATAGATTCGAAGTGACCTAGTGGTCGCTAGCACTTCCACCGTCGATCCAGATCGTACGGCTGCTATTGGTTTCGGGCTAACACACATACGTTGGGATTGTGGACCCCGCATGCAGTAAAGTGTTTTACAAAACTGATCCAAAACGCCCGGGCGTTCCATAATATGGAACGCCCATCCGACGTGGCGCTGATGTGGAGGCGCCACGTCGGCAATCCTTGCCCGGTGCCATAAGTTAAAAAAAGCCAGAGGTTCAGGGACCAGTTTGCAATATACCTCTTTTTCCCCCAAATAAAGCCCTCGTTCGTGAATTTCTCGCCGCATTTAAATCAATCGAAGCAACCCACCGGCTTACGACTTATCTGTGTGTTCTAGAAAATTGAGCAACTCCTCCGCCGTGACGCCACGACTTGAAAGACGCCGAAAATCGATTTAACGCAACCACCGACGCAAATTCTAGGTATTTTTTTAGTGGCTTTTTCTGTTCGAATTTTTGGGGTTTTTCGATTTTCTCTTTTTCGATTTTAGTGGCTTTTTCTGTTCGAATTCTAGGTTTGTCTGAACGTTCCAAGCAATATGTTCGAAAGTTAACCTCTGATTTTTCGAATTAGTGAATTTTCAAATAATGTTAGCATATGACGAAATATTGTTGAGAATTAGGGATTTTCGTGAACTGGGATTGGGATTGGGATTGATTTCAAGGAAATTATGCTTGCAAAAAGTCGAGAATTTTAGTTCAATTTTAGCTACTTTCTGGCTTGCTGCTCGAAATGGACCTTAACTGCTTTCGATTTGGGGGATTTTTCAAAAATCCTTAACATTATTTTGCTTAAATTATTGCTGACAATTTGGGAATGCTCTTGAACTGGGATTGATTGATTTTGCTTGCATATTTCCTGAAATTATGGTTGCATTATTCGTGAACCTTTACTGGAACAATCTCAAAATCTCAAAAGCAATAGGCAATAAGTTTAAAAAGCCCAAGTATCCCAATCCCAATAGGCAATAAGTAACCAAAAAGCCCAAGTATTCATACGATCAAACAATTCCAAAGATGGTATACAATTCCACATATTTCCCTTGCTGCTTCAGTGGTTCTCTGGTTTTTCCATCACTTCGTACTTGGTCTAGCAAAAATTGTCTCAAGAAGAAATCACACCCTTGTTGGGCTTAAAACCTTCTTCAACATCATGTCAGCAGATTTTTTCTTACTTTTAATTGTTTTTCTTCAGCATTGTTTTCTTCAGCCAACATTAACTACTATTGCATTAGGAATTCTACATACAGTCTCCATAATACTTATACGTTAAACCTTTACTGGAACAATGTTTGCTCATGCTAAATTAAGGATTGATTTTAGTTGCATTTTTCTTGAAATTATGGCCAAAAATGTTATGTTATGCAGCATAAATATTTTTCCCTGATTGGTTGGTTGCTCATTCTTCCCTAGTTATCCCATATTTTCAACAAATTTAAATGTAATGGCCGTGGTACATGTAGGTTTTGAATGATGGCTTCATCTAGTTCAACTAACGAATGCCCGCCTCTAAAATGTCATTGTGGTGCTTCGATGGTGATGAAGACGGCGAAAACCGAGCTCAACCCCAATCGGGTTTTTTGGAAATGTCTCAACGTGAAGGTAATCCCATAACCTCTAATGTCAAACAAATATTGTGTAGTCATGTTATTTCTAATGTCAAACAAATATTCCTTAGTCATGTTATTTCTAATGTCAAACAAAAAATAGTGTTTAGACATATGTTATGTTTTACCTCTTAAATTGTGTTTTTGTATATTAGACAATTTTAATAACGTGTATAAATAGTTACTCTTGTGAAGGATGGGAAGGTTTGTAGTGGATTCTTTTGGGACGACGAGGTGACTGGTAAAAGTCGAGTTCATGAGCATAAGGTTACCTCAAGTTCGCCAAGTCTAATCGAGTCCACGGGCAATGCATGTGTTGAAGAAAGTTATCTTGCACGCATCGCAGATAAACTGGACAAACTGGAAAAGTTGGACAACCTTGAAAAGTTGGACAAGCTAGACAAATTGGACTTCATTTCCTATGAAATGTCGTCTTGGAGGCGCGATAGACGGGGCCGACCATCATGTTGCTCGATATTGTAGTTTATTTTTCGCATTTTAGACTTTGGTATGCTTGTTTTTTGTATCCCCTACGTTGGAATGGATGAAAACTTTTAATATTGTCAAACTTTGAGCTTAGTTTCGCACTCCGGACTTTGTTATGCTGGTTTTTGTATCCCACGTTGGGGTGGAGGAAAACTACTTTGAGTTTAGTGTCACATTTCAAACTTGTGTTGGGCATGTTAGTTATCAAGTTGACATTAATATGAGGATGGTAGTTTAAGCGTTTGGTACATAGGTGTAGACATTATGATGGGGAAACATTAAATACTAAACATTGCTTTGAGTTAGTATATGCATATTCTAAACTCCCAAACAAACTAAAATAAAATCATGACACTTGATCCAAATAATCAAAACAAATCACAATTTTACCTGATCCTAATAATCAGAACAAGCAACAATTTGCCCATTTTACAATCATAGTTCGAACAAAGATCACACCTCATACTTATAATCTTGATCCCAATAGATAAAACTAAGATGTTTGGTTGGCGAATAATTTGTCATCATACCAATGTCACATCGATTACAAAACAAGGCAAACAGTCAGCTTGGTTCTTGCAATACATCATAACTACCCTAGGAATGCGTCCCCCGGTAGACTCGTCGAGTAAACGGAATAGTTGTCAGCTCCTTGAGAGGCAAATGCATCACCAACCGTTGCATCTCCAACCCCACCGGGTATGAATGACATATCTGGTTGATAATCCTCATCGATCAATAAAGTCCTAAAAAGAAATTGCACATTGATTATAGGATCGAAATTGCCATTAACTTAGGAAACGTAATGCCATTAAATTTTGCCACAACTACAACATATTTAACAAGTAAAACTTTTTCAGCAAATATAAATTTTTCCAAGTAGGAATAGGAAAAGTCATGTCACGTAACGCCGGAAATTTGTTCAAGAAATATAAAACAGTAAAAGTAAACGCATTTAACAATGAACAATTTTTCAATAAATATAAATAAAAGTATTTTTTTAGTTAACAGGAAGCTCTCTCTTTTCCTATGTAACTACATGCAGTGTGAAAGATTACTCTTTTATTTTTTAAAAGCTAATACAATAAAACGTCATCAAGGATAAGAAATGTTTATGGATTCCACAATTACTAGTTTGAAGAAGAAAGAATTGAAAATTGTTGGATGAGCAAGCTATAATTTGGTGGCCACAGTATGAATAAGAAGAATAAGCTTATGATATGAGTTATGATCTATGATAAAGACATCATCCAACTTCTAATGATTGAACATTTCGATATCTTCCAAAGTAATGCCTTTGGTCTCTGCTACGTTCAAAAAGATGAAGACAATAAACAAGATAGGCATTCCGTAGTAAAAAACCAAAAAGAAAAAAAGAGAAAAAAAAGACAAGATAGGCAGACCTTGAATTATTTTGTGTACATTTTTTGGCATTGTGACCGGGTTTGCGACATATACTACATTTCCTTTGGCTCATCCCCTTCTCTTTCGATGACTTGAGACGTTTCCCAGAACCTTTGGCTCGCACCGGTACTGGGTCCCGAATCGTCAAACCTTCCTCAATATTCGTGTCCTCTTCTAGCAATGCAAACATTTGAACCATATATAAATTAGGAATCAATAAAGTACTAAAAGGCTTGAGAAATATAAGACATGCAGTTTAAAAAAATATTACCCCGCACACTATTTGTGTTTACTGGTCCCATCCTCGCCATCATCTCTCTCGACTGTCTTCTAAGTTCAATCACCCCTTGAATGACAAAATTCATAACATCTGGCATTTCTGACACTTCATTTGCCAAGTCCATAAAATCTGTAATCACTTTGTTACGTGTAGAAATTGCCGAGTCCCTACATATGGACTCCGGCGACGAGGTGAATATGGGAATTATTTTTGCCTGTTTCGCCCACCTATTGAGGATGTAGTGATTAGGGATTGTTCTAACCCCCTTCCTACAAAGCAAACACAATATGTGGCGACACAAATATCCGCTGAATTCAAACAGTTTGCAACTACAAGACATGTTGATATTAGAACCAGTGTACCAAGTAATATGTCGTGGATGATCTGAGATCGAGTCGAACTTTGATATCTTGTACACTCTTACATCATCAGTGGACGAGATTTTCACATAATCATATGATGAACTCTGTACTAGCTCCTCCTGGAACAACAAAAACATTGTCTTCGTGTACACACTACGCATTTGGATCTCCATATGATAATTTGTCAACGCAATAGGCACTTCCGATTTATCTATGTGCTCTGCCTGTGTCTCCAAATGCCTCTGGTGCCTCAATGCAATTTTATACCGTAAAATAAAATCTGAAAGGCAATTCTTCCTAATGACATATGTTTTCAAGAACGAATGATTAGACTCGACCCTTTGACTACTAGTCATCCCTGCAGCAAACAAGTGCTTCACATATGCTGGTACCCACCGATCCCGAATGGCATATATACTGCGCAGCCATTCATTCCCCCCTAGAACACTAGTACTCATCAAATTACCCCATTTCTTCTCAAACTCATCAGGGGTCTCAGATCTATAGACAACGGCTGAGAGTACGTCCTTGTAATCATTGTAAATCGATGGACCCAATTTCTCAGAGAATTTGTTTGTGATGTGCCACAAACATAGTCGGTGCACAGTCGGGGGAAATACCTACAATATATGCAAAATCAGCGATGAATTAAGTACTGTGTGCTCGATAATGATAACAATTTGGAAATGATAATGCATAAATTGCCTAAAAACTACAATAGGGGCAGAAGTACCTTAGAAATCGCTGCTCCAATTGCTTGATCCTGGTCGGTAATGATAACTCTCGGGGCAACTCCGGACGGCATGGCTTCTAGAAATTGCGAGAACAACCAGATAAACGAATCTGTCCTCTCATCGCTAAGCAACCCACATCCAAACATTACTGTCTGTCTATGATGATTTACGCCTACGAAAGGGGCCAAAATCATGCCGTATGTGTTCGTGTTGTAGGTTGTGTCAAAAACTACAACATCGCCAAAGTATGCGTAGGCACTACGTGAAATAGAATCTGCCCAAAAACAACTATTGAATACCCCTTCCTCCGTCTTTACGCTGTAGTAATAGTTGTGATCTACCTCTTTCTCGCACTCAAAAAAGTCAACCAGGGTCTTAGCATCATGACCCAACTTCTTTGACGCTTATCCTCTCTACATTCCTAATGTCACGCTCTTGACACCCAACGGATGAGGGATCTTCCACTGCATCGCTAAAAATCTGTGATCACGACATGCTCGGAATGTTCACTTGTGATAATCGATCGAGAAGACTCTTCCGAGCAGCCGTTACATTCTGTGGTGAATTCAAAATCGCACCTTCATCGGGCTACTTAGGGATGACTATGCTCGACCGTGAACCTCGAAACCATCCAAGCGCCCCCGGTTTACCTTCTTCACAGCCACACTTGCCAAGCACCCGCATCTAGTACGCCCCCGCCTTTCGCCTCCTGAGCGCAAAGATCGCATGCTTTTGTTTCACTTGATAATTTAAGTTCGTCATCCCCTGTCTAGAACAACTAAACGTTCTTGATCGATATTCTGTACTGCCTGCTTTTAGTTTACAACTGTGTCTACGCGTGCTAAAACCACCTAACCGTGCATAATTATTATAGAAGTCAAATGCCTCATTCGATGAATTAAATATCTTCCCAACGAATGGTACATAATCAGAGCGAACATCGGGAATGTATCTAACATCATTGTTTGACAACTCCTTTTCTACAAAAAAAAAAAAAAAAAAAAAAAACCCACTTACAATGCAATAGTTGCACAAATATTTAATTACAGTACAATACATATGACCATATTACATTACATATGAATTGTAGTAGCATGTCAACTTAATCCACTTAGTTCCACCGATCAGGAATAAGAGCTCAACCTATTATGAGTTTCATTGCAAGAATAAACCAATAATCGAAGAAAATAAGAAAACAAACCTAGCATGATATTTTGTGGAATGACATTCTCTGCTTCATCTTCATCCTTATTTTCAGACGACTGTACTGCACTTGAGCTCTCACCAGGCAATGCTTTGGCAGTCGAGTTCTCGATCACCATGACGGCAACTAAAAAAAAAAAAGAAAACGACATTAGCCCGATAAAAAATGAAAACGATATAATGCTTGTTATTCTACATTATTGTTAACAAATGTTGTTAATGCATATTATGCAAGCAAAATCAATCAATCCCATTCAAGAGAGTTTTTCAAAAATCCCCAAATCGAAAGCGATTAAGGTCCATTTCGAGCAAAGAAGCCGTAAAGTATCTAAAGTTGAACTAAAATTTGCATTTTTGCAAGCATAATTTCCTCGAAATGAATCCCAATCCCAATTCACGAAAAATCCTATAAGGGATTTTCGAAAAAGCCACTAAAATCGAAAAAGAGAAAATCGAAAAACCCCAAAAATTCGAACAGAAAAAGCCACTAAAAAAATACCCAGAATTTGCGTCGGTGGTTGCGTTCGTCGATTTTCCGGCGTCTTTCAAGTCCGACGAGCGTCACGGCGGAGGAGTTGCTCCAATTTTCTAGAACACCTGAATCGTCGTCGCTTCAGGTGGGTTGCTTCGATTGATTTCGTCTGGCTTCAGAAATTCACGAACGAGGGCTTCATTTGGGGGAAAAAGAGGTATATTGCAAACTGGTCCCTGAACCTCTGGCTTTTTTTAACTTATGGCACCGGGCAAGGATTGCCGACGTGGCGCCTCCACGTCAGCGCCACATCGGATGGGCGTTCCATATTATGGAACGCCCGGGCGTTTTGGATCAGCCTTGAAGTGTTTTAGTGCGTCATACATGATCGCTATAAAAACTAAAGCCCTCTTGTTCGGCCCCCCCCCCCCCCTCCATTTTACTCCCCCGGTTCACATATATAGATTTGTTTGACCTTTCACAAAAATTAATAATCATATTAAAAACATATATTTTATAAATTTAACCTCTTAAAAAAAAAATAAGTCTATATATTCGGGGATATCCAAAAAAGGAAAATAAGTCTATATAATTAGGACGGAAAGAGTATTTATTTAATCGAATGATATGTTAAATCTATGATTAAAAATTGGAGCAAATATATTAAAAAAATTTTAAGTAATTATATAAGTGATTAAAAATAATAAGAGAAAAATTAGTGGAAATTAGTAAAAATTTATTATGAAAAGAACAAGGCCTAAAATAGGTAAACTGCACTCTAGCTCCCCAACCTTTCATTTGAATTACAAAATCACGTCGCTTAATTTTTTACTGCAAACATCCCTTTGTTGTTTATTGGATGAAAATGATAGTAGAAAAAATAATTTTTTTTTTTTTTCAAATGTGTTAAACAAGCTTTAAATTCATGTCGTGTGAACTGTGAACTACATGTTGAGGAATTTGAGGAGTTTGATACATATTGAATTTCTAGAGGTCCGTGCCACATGTGAAGCAGTGACCTTTTCTTGTAGCTACCAAAATCCTCCTTGAGAAATCCTCCTTGAGAGGAAAAATCTGAATTACGTGCGTGATTAAGGGTATGTTTGATTTACAATAATTTTCAATTTCTCCCTCTTCCTTTTTGACCACATACATAATTATTTTATATTTGTTTAATATACTATTTTCCATTTTCAATCTCACAATCTATACACAATTCGAGTAAACAAAACTTACTCAAATATTATTGTGAATTAAACATACCCTAATAAAGTATGCTTTGAGAAATGTTTTCAGTTAGATTTATGTCACATATATATTTTATTGACCAATAATTATTTCTTAGTTAAAAAGTATCGATTTGTAACTTCTTTGATTGTGAAGGTAAAGATTATTCTTGACTGAAGTAAATCACTAGAGTCAAGGGGATTGGGTAAAAATTACTACTTCAATGAAGTTGCATCACTAGTCCCCCTATGCCTAGGGCTTTTGTCGAGGCCTTGTGGCTTAGGTCGAGGTTTTAAATAATGGTCTCTCAAGTCCACGACTTTGAAACTCATACAATATCATGGGTTTAAATGTTTTTAGTTGTGGTGGTATCGCCCATTGCATTTTTTTTTTTTTGTGAGAAGTTGAATTGTAGTTATGCATTTGATTGAGCTTTGGAATTTGCAGGGCGATTCATTAATTAAGTTTGAACTAATGCGAAGCTTTAATAAAAATATCAAAGCCTTTGCGTAGTAACTGATGCAAAGATGGAGAAGCAAAGTTACTGTTTCAAAAATTCGTTCAGGATCTTTTGAGAAGAGGTAAGAGTTTGGATTAGCCAATTCATTGATTAAATGCCAATTCATTGACTAAATGCCAACTGATACGAGGATCTAATAAATGCTAGGTAACTCGGGAAAGGGTGAACAACACGATTATTCCATTTGATATTTCAATGGGATGAACCGATGATGTTGACTCTACATCCCTTCTCTCTCTTCTAAGAAAATTAGGCCAATTTTGGGAGTGTATGAGTGGCTTCTATGCAAGTGATTCCCAACATGTGGTGCCACATATTGAACGTTTCTCCGTTATGGACTCCATTCTAAAAAATTTGTTTCGAATATGTTCAAGCAACGCTTCATTCAAAACTTGATCTTGCAATGCCGCTTTACATTTTTTTACACCTTTATTTCGCATAATATATGCTTACACTCGTTTAAGTTTAAAGCTTGACCATGTCGCTTAATCACGTTTTACGCGTTTTAAAATATTAGTTATAGGCGAAGCATAACAAGGAGTAGGAAATATTATGGGGCGTTCTGTTTGTTTTGTATTTTCTGTTTTCGTTTTCGAAAATGTTTTGGTGTTTTCTGTTTTCAATTGATGTTTTCAGAAAATTGAAAATGCGTTTGGTTTGTTTTTTGAAAAAATTATTTTTGAGAAGAGAAAATAGAAAATGTATTTGGTTTATAATTATTTAAAATGTAAATAAATGTAAAATTTAAAATTCGAAAACGCGTTTTCCTTATTTTCAACATTTAACACAGAAAATGCCGAAAACGTTAAAAAAACGTTTTCGTGTTTTCTATACAAATCTTGAAAACGATTTCGAAAACAATAAACAGAACGCGTTTTCAATATTTTCGAAAACATAAAATAGAAAACGGGTTGAAAACGGCAAACAGAACGCACCCCTAGAGTTTGTTTCTGATACCCGCGTAGGGTACCATACCTGATAGAGACAAAAATAAAAAAAAAATAAAATGTGTGGGCCCCCCCAACATTTAGGGGGATTGTCTCATTGGGTACGTATCCTACACGGGTATCAGATCAAATGGGGGAATGCTATTTTTGATCATTTTAAGCTTCCTAAGGAGTGTATCTTTATTTTTAGAATGGAAATAATTTAGATAAAATATATTCACTATTTATATGTATACTTTAGCAGTTAGGAGCTCGAATGCATTATACTGAATAGAATTATTTTAAATAATTAACTAATTGATATATACTTCCTGCTTTAAAAAAATGATTTTATAACTAAAATGACAAAATTTTGGTTCTCTTGCTCGACTATCAGTGTTAACGTTCACTGTCCCCGAATGAATCAACGTTGGTTTACACAAGTCAAAAAATTCTACGCTAAGGGAATTATTTCATGGTATCCATAGATGTAACAAAAACACATTCATATACATTTATTTATGGCTATGTGCCTAATATGGACACCATAAATTTTTGCACACTTAAAGAAATACAATAATATAATGGCTTCCATTGGTAACAGGGGTGCTGTCACATTTTCTGCCTTTTTTTTCTTCCGAAAATGAAATTTTAAATTTTATTATATATTAATAAAAAATAACAAGTATGTTGTTAAAGAAGTCACGGTGTGAAACATATTCCAAAAATAAAATAAAATAAAAAGTTACCCTATGAAACACGTACTTAAGATCGCTACACATTAGCAAAACTCCTTTTTTTTTAGCATAAATTGGAGATTATCGGTCTGGGATGTGGTTACTTAAACTCGAGACGACAAGGGGTACCTTACAAAGGGCCAAAGCCTTTGGACCGACACACCACTCTTTAAATCCCATAAATTTAAAATTCAAATAGAAATGGAACTAGAAAGAATGGACAAAAATAGGATACATTTAAATGATAAAGACAAATTTATCAACTCTTTTTATTAAAACCCAATAATAGCATATATTTCAAAATGGCTGGACCAAACTACCCCTAAGTTTGAACAGTGATATTAAAAACGAGTTGGAACAGTTGGAACAATTTTTAAGAAGTATACATAGGCAACGTCAACATCAATTGTCTTCTTCTTTTCAAATATTAGAGGCAGCCTTTTCTTCACTGGTAACCGCTCTTCCAACCGGTGCAATCACTCACTTAATCACTGCTATCTCGCTAGTGGTACTAAAACGAACGCTATCTATGTGGTCACTGCTTTAGTCTCTCAGCCTTGAAACTAGAGAAATCGGCGTTAATTTCTCCCTCGTCCACTAGCAAAGGTGGCGGTTAATAGATTGATTGGGCTAATTATTGAGTTGAACAGTAGTAATGGAAGAGTAAGTTCGGCAGAAAAATTCCGATGTGATATCTTTTATTGGTATATTTATCGCAGTGCCGGAGAGTTTGACGGTGTGTTGGTTGCTTTTTTTTTTTTTTTTTACTGAAATTTCATAAATTTTTATATTTCTATATTATAGGATATAAAATTTTGCGTTTGTTCATCTTCTCAAGAGAGTATGGGTTTATCTTCTCTGGCGACCTTTCCAACTTCAAATCTACTCAATTAACTCTTCAATATTCATAATATTCGTCATTAATGATATCTCAAAGCTCCATATACCTTCATCAGTCAATCATGAATGCAGAAATTTCAAGAGAGCTTGACGCTATGTTGGTTGCTAAATTTTTTTTCCTATTGAAATTTCAAAAATAACTATATTCTATACTATAGGATATGGAATTTTGTAACTGTTCATTTTCTCCAGAGAGAACTGATTCATCTTATCCGGCGACTTGTCTAACTCTGATCTACTCTATTAATTCTTCAAAATTCATAATATTCTTCATTAATGACATCTTAGGACTCTATATACCTCCATCAATCAATCATGAATGCAGAAATTTCAATGCCTTTTGGAATTCCACTGCATAAATTAATGCAAAAATTCCCACTGCCTTTGCTAAGGATTTACATCAGCGAGGAAGGTAAGTTGGTGGGTGAGAGTGGAAGATCCACGTGTGTTAGTGTATGGGTAAAAATTGATTTTTATAGATGTGATATAGAAGATATAATTAGTGGAGTTGAATGATGGAGATTTGTCTAATACAGATAAATCCCACGAGATATGTTGATGTAAAATAGAAAAAAGAATTATTGGAGTTAAAAAGAATATATGAAAATGTGTAAAAATTTATAGACTAACACGCGGTTCCATTGTTTCAGGAAGAGAATTAAATGAACTGATGTTGATATGGATGTATGGAAGAAAAAGCAAAAAAGGGCCGGTGAGTTCAACCTCAGTTGACCGAGTTATGAATAGTATAAGAAGGCACAAGATCGGCAACTCAGTTTGAAACTTTTAAACTTACAATTTTTTACAAATTTTTATACATTTTTATATATTCTATTCAACTTCATTCATTCTCTCTCATATTTCACATCTACATATTTTTTTAGACCTACTTGTACTACATAAATATCCACCATTCAACCCCTATTATTCTATCTCCTATATTACATCAAAATCTATTTTTACACATACACGCTTATGCTATTTTTGGCTTTCACCAAGAAGGCTTGACGTCAATGAGATTTCCAAAAAGGGATTGCTAAATTTGTCCTCCGCCCACGGAAATCTTGTGGCTCAGCTGCCAGCAAACCCTCGTCCGCTCTCAGTGAACTCTTGCCAGGGCAGCAGGCACTACATCATCAATCTCACATACATTTCCAACTTTAAATATTTCAGGTACGAGATCATTTTCTCGTGGGCACATGTTGAGTTCATTTTCTAGTTTGTAAAAGTTGAGTACTTTTGGGACAGTTTGAATATTTTTCTGCAATTAATGGCTTAAGTAATTTTTCCATCCGTAAATCTATCAAAAAATAAAAAATAAAAATCCCATTCATAAAAAACTAATTATTTTTAGGTACACCTATAATTTTCATTAACTGATTGTTTGATGGAGTGCTTTTTGAATTTTTTCGAGGAATGCGAATTGTTTTTTTTTTTTTTGATAGATTTTGCGACCGGTTATTATTTGAAGTGGTATAAGTATTTTCCTGTATATACTGTACCGTGTTAAATTTTTTATTGCTATGAATATTGTTGAAAAAATAAAACTTAATTAGATATATCTTTTTAGTTTTTACGGACATTATGTTCTTGACATTCATCTCGTCAACATTGTAGATTTTAGCTGCTCAATTCATCCTTTGAGTATATGTTTCTGTGTTTGAATAAACTTTTATTTTGTCAAAAATAAATTTTTAGGTCGAATAGTGTTGAAAAACATAAGATAGATGTATGGATTGGTACTAGTGTTTGACTTTGATTGAGTAGCAATAGTTAATTTTTAAATATAAAAGATTTAAACAAATATGGGTCAATTCCTCACATGGTTAATATAAGAATTGCTTTACGAGATATATAATCAAAATCGATATTATTTTAAAAAGAATAAATCTTGCTCATTAGATCGACCATAATGTGACATTATATTAATTGATGTTGTAATATTGATGTATCAGTGCCAGGTAAGCAATACATCGCTAACGATTGATGATGCATGTATCAAAGCTACTTTTAAATATTAATTCTCTTTTAAAATATAAAATAGATATAAACTCCACTTTTGATAATCCACTTTGAATTATTTATTGTGGATTAGAGACAAGGAGATCACCATTGTTGGCATCATCTTAGATTCGATGAGAATAAGATGCCATCAAACCAGTACATCTTTTGAATCGACTTAACAAAGGCCTTCAATTATTGACTAAAACATTGTTAGGCTTACTTCATTTATAATGCGTGATAAAAAAAAAGAGTCAAAACTGCCCCCAACAACTCCCCACCTAATTCTGTTTTTTTCCCTCATCACTTCCACTTAGGTACAAGGCATCCCATAACCCCAGTTTGTTTGAATTGCAGATACATCAAGGCCAGCAAAATCTGATTTTTGCAGCCATGGAAGCTAATCTAAAACAGGCCCCAACAAGGTAAACATTTTGCTCTCCTCTCTTGCAGTTGAGCATGACCTGATTAATTAACATATCGAAACATTTCTCGTTATTGATAGAGATTGATCATTAATGGGACATGCATGCACTAAGTAAATATGATTAGGCTTCGCATAGTCGAACAGTAAAAACTTGTTTGTTTCAATTTGTTCAATTGCAAATGTAATTGGTAGATATGCGGTAGTTACGGGGGCGAACAAGGGCATTGGGTTGGAGACTGTCCGGCAACTTGCGACCGCAGGCTTGACCGTAGTTCTTACGGCCCGAAATGAGAACCGGGGAAAAGCAGCCACGTCGCTGCTTCAAGAATCAGGTTTATCAAATGTGGTGTTTCATCAGCTTGATGTTCAAGACACACAGAGCATAAAATCATTAGTCAACTTTATCAAAACAGAATTTGGAAGGCTTGATGTTCTGGTAAGTTGCAATGAGTAGTAATTTAAATGTATGGTGGACAAATGAAGTTTGACTTTGTCCCAACAAGAAGTTTCATCGGAGTCTGTGATGGATTGTCTGATTTCCCGTCTCTTTCACTGTTTTGTCCAATCAAAACAGTCTGCATACACAATCGAGTGTATTAATTCAATATGTACTGTTTTGATCGAATAAGAAGTTAACGAGACAGAAAATAAGACAGTACATTTGAACTCGTTTACAGTGTCTTTGCTACACTACTGCAGGTAAACAATGCCGGAGCTTCTGGAGTTATAGTTGATGAAGATGGCCTCAGGGCCAAAAATATAGACCCTGCAGCTTGGGTAAGACATTCTTTATGCTTACTCAATCCACCTATGTTAACCATCCCCCACCGGTCGTAGAATAAATTTAAATAAATATTTATAAATATGCTCTTGCGAATGTCCTTTTGTAGTTCAAACGCTGGTGCTAATAGCTGTCTCTCATCTAATACAGCTAGCGGGAAAGGCCGTGAACTTGATTCAAGACGTGATGAAAACGACCTGCGACAAGGCAAAGGAATGTTTGGATACTAATTATTACGGTGTCAAGAGCGTAACCGAAGCTCTTCTTCCGCTTTTACAGCTCTCTACTCGTGGAGCAAGGATAGTAAATGTTTCTTCGCTAAGGAGCGAATTAAGTAGGATCCCTAATGAGCAGACTAGGAAAGAACTTGGAGACATTGGCACTCTGACTGAAGAGAAAATTGACAAGATATTGCAAAGATTTTTGGTTGATTTGGAGAATGATGAATTGGAAAGAAATGGGTGGCAAAAAATGCTACCAGCCTACAGCATATCAAAAGCAACATTGAATGCATACACTAGAATTCTTGCAAACAGGTATCCAGAAATGTGCATAAATTGTGTGCATCCAGGATATGTGAATACGGATATTAATTGGCATACTGGAACAACGACAGTGGAAGAGGGAGCTCGGGGCCCTGTTATGTTGGCTCTTCTTCCTGATGGGGGTCCCACCGGACGCTATTTTGATCGTACTCAAGTGGCCGAGTTTTGATTACTCGTTTCCTAGGACGTGCATATGAGATGCACAGTGTCCTCTATTGAAATCGTGAAATAATATTTTTTTTGCGTTTAGTGTTTTTTCATTTTCCAATAAATTAATTGTTTCTTGAGAGAGATTTGTTGAAAAAATGAGCCTTGAATGTGTTGGAAAGGTTTTGAAAAGCATGAAGAAATGTCAAATTAATGTAATGGGTTATTAAAAACAGCGATGGAAGAAATTGATTTTTTCCAAAATTTGAACTGATAGGTTTGATTGTACGATAAGTGACCGGTGGATTTTGATAGTCTTATATGAGGATTTCGCCCCCGTTCTTCTACATATTTTTACACGTTTTTACACATTTTTATACATTCTTTTTAACCCCATTAATTCACTCTCTTATTTTCCATCTACATATATCGTGGGATCTACCTGTACTACACAAATCTCTACCATTCAACTCCACTCATTTTCTCTCCTATATCATATAAAAACACATAAAAATTTATTTTTATACACATTCTAATACCCTTGAATTCATTTGACACTAAGGGCGTGTTTGATTGCCTTTAATTAATTTGTTTAGAAAATATCACATCATGGAAAAATCTTCTTATTGTTTGCTTGAAAAAAATTTTTCTTGGAATTATTTTTCATATACAAGTGCTTAAAGTACAGTATCAATAATTTTCCTGGAAAATTAAATCCATCGTTTTGGTCGAATTGAATTGCCTAGAATCGTTTTGTTTCCAAACAAATTCTAAATTTTCAATTTGCTTCTCAATTGCATGGAAAATATCACATTCAAAGAATTCAATTTCATATTTATTGTTTGACATACAAAATTTTCCATGGAATTGAATTCTAAGTACAAACTTCTAAAACTTGTTTTCACTTGTTTTGCATAGAAAATAAAACTTGCGTCCAGGTAAAAATCAAATTGTTTTCCACCTTCTCCAATCAAACACAACCATTAATTTGTAATTGCCAAGGGCAGAAATCTGCACGTGTCTTGTGACAATAGCGAGTCAAAACCACTGACCTTAATTATAACTATGTTGCAAATTACTAATTTACTGCTTGCTATATCTTATAATAAAAGTTTAGTGAAATCTATTGAAAGGGCGAGATTATCATATAATAGGAGAAATCTAGTAGCGTGACAAGAACTAACCCAGTTACCCATGCAACTCTTTGATCTCGATCAAAGTCTAGATGGGTCTGATCACTCTGCTAAATTGCTAAGTAATTACTTTCATCATTTTTTGTCATAGGGTTTAGCATTTCATAAATTTTGGACGACTTTAATATTTTGTTGCACATGAAATAAGATACCCTATATATTTTTAAAGAAATATTATTGCGTGATTTCTAACTTGTTAAGCTCTTTACGAGTTAACAAAATCGTGGCCAAGTAATTATTCATTCGAACAATTATTGCACTTTGTAGTAGTACTTTACAAAGTACATATTAGGATATATTTGATTGGTGATAAAATTAATATGTACGTAATTCCGCGTAAAATATGTGGTTAATATTGTATTAAAAAATATATGTGATTATACGGAATTGTGTCTATATAACTTTGTGACTAAAAGAACAAGGCCTTAATCACAGTTTTTTTAATAGTATAAGTATAATCTATATCATAACAGTACAAAACATATAAACACGTGCGTGTTAGTGTATGTGTAAAAATGGATTTTTATGTGATATAGGAAAGAAAATGAGTAAAGTTGAATGGTGGAGATTTGTGTGGTACAGGTAGATCCCACGAGATATGTGGATGTGAAATGTGAGAGATAATGAGTGGAGTTGAAAAGAATGTATAAAAATGTGTAAAAATGACTAGATTCCCACTATGTTCTATAGAGATTTAGCGGATGAATTTTAATATATTTTTATGAGTGGGAAGCGAGAGAATTAGTGGAGTTGGATGGTGGAGATTTAATGAGTTGAGAGATATATGGATGTGATTTGTTTGACGAAATTTGAAATTTGAAAAAAAAATGTATTAAAAATATGGATGCTAACACCCTAATCTCATTAAATTTCAAACACATTTTTCAACTTTCATTTTTAATCCCTCTTTTGATAGATTTGACAGATATTTTAATTTTTTTAGGACCATTCTTAGAATACACATATTTTTTGTGTGATAAAATGCCACATACTAATGGGGTTATAGGCCCCCCACATTCAGGGGGCATTTTGGTCTTTTCGTATTTTGTGTATTAGGGTGTGATTGTGTGTGGTAATGAATTTGTGTGTACACCTAAAATTATTCATTTTTTTATTATACAAAATTTCTCCACTTTCTGCCACACATTCAAACCAAATTACTAAGCTTTAATCTTCATAGAACACACTCATTTTGCTCCTCTTAACCAAGTGGACTAAATTAATTACAACTCAATTTTACACTTACGAGGGTGTTCCCAACATAGAATTTAATGCATTTTAAAAATCAATATAATTCTAGATATTCTCAATTTAGAATTCTGTGAATTCTATATAAATCTAGCGTATTGAGAATTCTATATAAATCTAGCATTCTCAATACGCAATTATGCGGATTCCATAAAAATCTGACATTCTCAATTGCTTATGAATTCTAATGGATTTTATTAAATGATGGATTTTTATGAATTTTAAACTTAAAAATATACTAACACTTTTATTCCCAAAATCCTACATCCCATCCTCTGATTTTTATAGATTTCATGAATTTTCATTTTTTTCTCAAAAAATCATGTAGTCTTTTAAACTTAAATAATCAATTAAAATTTATACTCATAAACTTAGGAAACTAGTTTTTCATTATCGCTTTAATTTTGAAATAATAATATCATAATCAATTTGTGCAAAATAAATGATCAATATATAAAATATATATTATCATGATGACACATATTTATTTATTAATTCTTCATTGCTCTAATTTTTTGAAAAATCATATTATGGGTATGTGCTGATTGGTGATAAAGTTAATTTTCTTAATATATATGTTCAATGTGTTATTGAAATTTGAGAAAAGTATATTAAACAATTGAATGAGTGGTTATAAATGATGATAGAGAAAAAATTAATAAAATTTATATTGAATTGTGTTGAGTAAAACAAGGCCTATATCCAATCGAATAATAATAATAATAATAATCATAATAATGATAGACTATTATTCAAAATAATTTCATAATTATTAGTAAAATCGAAATTGATCGAAACTTGTGATTTTTTTCCCCTTCATCTCTCAAGTTTCAAAGATCACATCATATTCAACCCGTGGAGAATAAATTATCAAATATTTGAAATGAGGTATTAGCGCAAAATTAGTAAGTTATAATATAATTTCATAACTTTATATTCATACTAAATTTGGAAACATATTTTATTATCTTTGTTCATTAGTTAAAAAAATATTGGATCCATTTAAAAAAAAAGACAAGGTTATAGATTCATTTTTAATACCATAGTTTGAATATTTTTACTTTTTTCTATTTTTCGATGATCTAGTGAGAATCTGTGTCATCTCATATTATCTAATGAAACTTTCTACACCATTGATTATTCCTTTGTAATAGCAAAAAAAATGTACGAAGCAACATTGTTGTTTTATTTTTTATGTCAAGTTCACATTCAACTTGCATCAACAACAACAACAATGATAAAGAAAAAAGCTGCTCAAGATTTGAATTTTGTCATATCAATATGATACTCATAAATTTGTAAATGGTTTCATAATAACTAAATGACCTATCTAAACAAAAGGTAAAAGTAGATTATATTATATATTCTTTTTCAATAATTCCGTATTTGTGTTATTTTCTTGTATGCCAAAATTTGTTATACTTATTGTATGACTACTATATATATATATATATATATATATATATATATATATATATATATATATACACACACACATGAAAGAAACATAAATTCAATAAAATCCACTTAAATCCATTGAAACCCACCAAATTTCGTGATATAAAATTCTATTGGAATTTGAAGGATTTTATGGAATTCTATTAAAATCTATGAAATTCATAAAAATCCATAAAATTTAAAAATTCTATACAATTCCATATTGATGACATCCCGTTAAATTAGACACGAACAAAATAATTTTGGAAACACATGCCTAAACCTTCAGGACCTGCAATATATGTCAAAGTTATACTTGTACGTTTAGCGGTGACATCTCTAATTCTGGTAGCGGTTGCCCACTGAAACTTCCAATGTTTATAGAACTAACAAATACATACAACATACCTATACATAAATCTCCAGGCTTGTTCAGGAACCATCGAGTGTTGCTTAACTAAGGAACGCTCGGGCCATTTTGAGGGCCCATTCGATTTCCGTTTTGAAATCCGAGATCAGATATAGAATCTACACGACGAGGGGGAGCTCTAGTAATTTTGAAAATTTCCCAGCGGACCCGTGGTGGCCGATCAAAGTTTGGCAATATTTTTGGGCAAAAATATTGCCAATAGTTTGACCGGTCACCACTGGCCCGTACGGTATTGCAGGAAAATTTTCAAAATTGGAGCTCCCCTCGTCGTGTAGATTCTAGATCTGATTCCGAATTTCAAAACGGAGATTGAGTGGGCCTTCAAAATAGCCCGAGCATTCCTTAATTAAAGAACGCTCGAGCGGATTTTAACATTATTGCATAAATCTCACCTCTGTTCTTTTGTCATACATTAATGCCAATTGTCAGCCTTCGTTTAATGTAACTGCGGTGGCGATGGAAATGTGAAGGAAGAGAAAATTGACTCACGATAAATCATGCAAAAGATTGTAGCGAAAACATTATGCATTTCTCTTGCTAATCTATATAATATATAAAAACAGAAGTGATTTTGGTGTTTTTCCCGCCTAAAACTCCTCTTTACAAATCCCAATGCCCTCTTTACACATCTCTCTCCTTTCATTTTTTTTATATTTAATATTTAATGGTTACACAGCTGCATTTATAGCAGCCGTGTAGTATTTTTCACTAAGGAGATCAATTGCTCCCTTGGTCACAACGCTGCCATTAAGGCGGCGTGTGGCCAGGGATCAATTCCTTGACCACGCGCATTAAATGTTTTTTTTTTTCTGTTTTTCCATTTTTTCTTTTTTGGGCCTTTTCTTTTCTTTTCATTTTTTCTCTCTTTCTTTATCTTTTCCTTTCTTTTTAAGTTGAGAAGAATCCCATATTGAAAATTTATGAAATGATATAGGATTTCTTATCTATAAACGGAGGTTAAATTTCTTATTACGGCAATGATTTGGGCCTGAGCAATCGGGCTCATACATGAAACTATTAAAAAGTTGTTCTAAAATATATTTCAATATTATTTTATTTTTAGATTTATTTTTCTTTTTTTTACCCTTTCTTTCTAAACGGGATGATTTTGGTCTTAATAATCGGACATATATATAGAAGTATTAAAAAGTTTTGTAAAAATATTTCAATATAATTTTATTATTTTATTTTCATTTTGCTTTTTTTTCTCTCTTTCTTTATCTTTTCCTTTCTTTTTAAGTGTAGAAGAATCCCACATTGAAAATTTATGAAATAATATAGGATTTCTTATCTATAATAAAAGGAGGTTAAATTTCTTATTACGGCAATGATTTGGGCCTGAGCAATCGGGCTCATACATGCAAGTATTAAAAAGTTATTCTAAAATATATTTCAATATTATTTTATTTTTATTTTTCTTTTTCTTTTTCTTTTTTTGCCCTTTCTTTCTAATAATTTGGGTCTTAATAATCAGATATATATATATATATATATATATATATATATATATATAAGTATTAAAAAGTTTTGTAAAAATATTTCAATATAATTTTATTATTTTATTTTCATTTATCTTTTTATTTTTATTTTTCAGATCTTTGTTTTGTTTTTTTTTTTTTTTAAGTGGAGAAGAATCTCACATCAAAAATTTATGAAATGATATAAGATTTCTTATCTATTAAAGGAAGTTAAATTTCTTATTACGGCAATGATTTGGGTCTGAGCAATCGGGCTCATGCATGCAAGTATTAAAAAGTTGTTCTAAAATATATTTCAATATTATTGCATTTTTATATTTATATTTTTTTACCCTTTCTTTCTAAACGGAATGATTTGGGTCTTAATAATCGGGCATATATATAGAAGTATTAAAAAGTTTTATAAAAATATTTCAATAGAATTTTATTATTTTATTTTCATTTATCTTTTTATTTTTCTTTTTGTCCTTTTATGGGTTTTTTTTTAAAAAAATCGTATTTCTTATTTTTTTTCTCTTTTCTTTCTTTTTAAGTGGGAGAAAAATACCACATCAAAAGTTAATAAAATAATGAGGGATTTCTCATCTATAAAAGGAGGTTAAGTTCCTGAATGTGGCAATGATTTGGGCCTTAATAATTGGGTCTATATATACAATGTATTAAAAAGTTTTTTGAAAAGTTTTCAATTTTATTTTATTTTATTTATGATTATTATTATTTTACTGTTCATTTTTCCATTTTCTTTCTAAGGGGAAGAAGAGTCCCCACATCAAAAGTTGATAAAAGGAGAATAAAAAAAACTATCATATTATTATTACAACATTGGAACTGCGGTTTGTGGAAATTTTCTTAAACATATTTTATCTTCACATTTAAGTTATAGTGTCAAAATTAAATTATTAATACATTTTGTTGGAGAATTACCGACTTGCTTCTTTTTAAAATATTTTTTTGCTTCTCTAAAATTAAATTATTATTTATATTGTATTTATTTTAAAAAATAATATATTATATACATTTATGAGCACATGCTCTTCGTTACTAACAATTACTTAAATTTATTGATTATTTTTTAAAAAAAAATTCTGTTTTTCTTGGTTTTTTCTTTTTCCTTTCTTACTTTCTAAGTGGAAGAAGAGTTACAGATTGAAAGTTTAATAAATGAGGAGATGTTGGGTGCCTTTATGTAACAATGATTTTGGCATTAGTAATCGGGTCTATATATAAGTACTAAAAAAATTGATAATATTTCGATATTATTTTATTTTTATTTTTTTCCTTTTATTCGTTTCTTTAAATTGTATTTTTCTTAATTATTTTTTAAGCTGTCCATATGAATCCCATATCAAAACTTGATAAAGAAGATAGAATTTTTTCGCTTATAAAAGATTGAGTTTTGTTTATTCAGGTGGAGTAATCATTGAGCCTTAGCAATTGAGCTTATATTTATGTAAATCAATCATTGGGGATTAGCAATTAGTTTTGGTGATAATTTGTAATAAGATAATGCGATTAAATTACTTTTATTTCATGATTTTCATATTTTATATTTTAATTCATATTTTTTATAATTAAGAAAAATACGTCTTTAGATAGTAAAAGATTCCCGTGCATCGCACGGGTAATAGACTAGACTAGTGGTTCCAAAAATGAGGTGTTGCTCATCCCTCAAGTCTCGCATCTTAGGCCTTGTTCTATATGGTGTTAACCAAATCTGTATGCAATTTCGTATATCTCATACTCATTTTTAACCACACACATTTTCCAAAATAATATTAACCACACATTTTTACACGAAATACCGCACAGAACAACTAAACCCCCAATCAAACAAGGCCTAAACTCTCTGTGGTGTAAGATTCTATCCTCTATTTTGGCTTGTTTTGTAAGATTCTATCTCCATCAGATGCCACCTCTCCATCTCTGTTTCCTCAGCTGTCTCTCTCTTGCCTCAGCTTATTTCTATCGATATAAATTATGCGGCAATATGTTGGATCTTGGAGTTCAATTTGCATTTGTTCTCTCTCTAATCACACAATAGGGTTTCTGGGATTTAATTTCTAGGCACTCTCCCATTTGGGTTTTTTTTTTTAATTTAAATTTCACGGGGGAAAGTTGAATTTTCCTTCGTCTGTTTGGGTTCACATTGTTGTACTCTTTCAGCTGCTTTGAGTTTTTTACCTGATCAGAATTATAACGTGGGATCCCTGATTTGCATTTGAAACATTTTTGGAGTGCAATTTTTATGTTTTTTGAATATTGGGTGTAAGGAATTAGAATTTTTCTGTGTGAGCTGGCGATTTGCTTCAACCGGGGGGCAATTGCAGGTTCTTCAGGCAGACTTCTGCATCGAGGTAGTAACCATAAGCTATTTGATGATAATTAATTGTAGAATTAATTGCATACTTTGTTTCTAGTTAATGCTATTATTATAAGAAATGTTTAATTGCCTCTGCCAATTTTATGGGTTTTTTCTGTATATAACTAAGGGCTAAAAATTACTGGACAGTGTATTTTGTTACTGGTCTCAGTGTTTTCATTCCAGCTTGTCTGATTTAAGAATTGCTTGTAGATTTGTGATTTGTGAGTTCGTGCTTCATTTTAATTGAATTTCTACTCAGATTCTCGCTGCACGTTAGGGAAAATTTTCACTGATAGTGGTTTCCGTAGTAATAATACTGTATCGCTAATATCTACTTTAAAGATGGTTTCTCTGCAATTTCTAGGGTGAGATTATGCTCCCGTAAATCAGTGCAATTGAATTTTTTTAATAAAAAGGAAGTAAAAGAAAGCTGTACTCTGGTAATTTTATGTCATTTTTTTCATGCTTGTAGTACTACTATATCACTGTTGTTCTGCAAAATCATTTCTGGTTCTTTATTATTTTTTTTAAATTTTCTTTTCTATACATCTGTCGGTGATTGGTGAAGAAATCCAAAGAAATGTATGTGTGCTTTTCTTATTTAGTCTAATTTTTATGCTCGCCATACACTAGTTATCATGAGGATTAACAGTCACAAAATGTCAGTTATTTCTTTTTGTCATTGATTGCGCTGCATTTTTATTAGATTCTCTGCTATCCAATCGTTGCGCCAATTTGTATAAACGTTTGTGGAATCTTTGGTTATCAAGTCATGACTAGTGGAATATATCGGTCGTTATAGCTCACACCTTTCTTTTGTTGGTAGTTTATCAATCCCACTGCTTAATTAGAGAGTTTGATCTGAAAAATATCGTGGGCGCATGCTTCTTGGTTGGAACTTGACCCCTTTGTTTAGGCTAAACGACACGATAGATGAATGCATAACTAAAATTGTCGTGTTCTGTTTCTATAATCTTTTCGAACCGCTTGTCGGATTGTATAGCCCAAGTATTTTTATCCTTTGCTTCTTTTTCTTAATTTTGTCAGTTTCAGCCAATGTCTTATTAGCAAATTCAACTCTTGATGAAGAAATTAGATCACCATTTTAACTTACATTACAAATTTGTTCCTATCTGTAGTTTCCTACATGGAATCCTAATTATCTTTCTTGGCTTGTCAACAATTTAGGAGATGAGTATCACAAGTGAAACCGAGAAAAGAATGATGCCCAAGAATGGCGAAGCTTCACCCTCGGTTAAGGAAGCCAGCAGTGGAGGAAATTCAGGAGAGAATGACCCATTAAAGAAAGGTCCATGGACTTCCGCAGAAGATGCAATTTTAGTTGAATATGTTACTAGGCATGGAGAGGGGAATTGGAATGCCGTTCAGAAGCACTGGGGTCTTGCTTGCTGTGGGAAAAGTTGTCGTCTGAGGTGGGCAAACCACCTCCGACCAGACTTGAAGAAAGGTGCATTCACTCCCGAGGAGGAGCGACAGATTATTGAATTTCATGCTAAATTCGGAAACAAATGGGCTCGAATGGCGGCTGAGGTGTGCACCCCCTGTGACATTAACCGCTTTTCTTTTCTTAAGTTTAGTGCTATTAATTAACTTCAGTACTATATTCTGGCTTAGTCAATCTCATGATATTTGGATATTGGAAATTGGGTTGCAAACACATATCTTACATCCTTAAAAGCATAAACAGATCATTTAGTAACTGCTCGAGGTTAACATTTATGATCATACAATATCATATCCTAGAATGGTATGTTGGGTGATGGAAAAAATGATTACCCGTTATGCGTCTCGTGTTCTTTTCATGCAAATATTAATCTTTGATACATCTTAGATATGAATTGTAGTAGCACGATATTCAAAACAGATAGAGCATCATATTTTGTTGCGCTGGATGTATTTACTCGTTCTTACTCAATTTCCTTGTATTATTGCCTGTAGGTGCCTGGCCGTACAGATAATGAGATAAAAAACTACTGGAACACTAGAATCAAAAGAAGGAAACGTGCTGGTTTACCAATCTACCCGCCTGAATTATGTTTGCAAACATTGAAAGAGAACTAACGAAGAGAGGATTTCACAACTTTCTTATGTGGGAATGCACAGCTTGACTCCTCTCCAGTTAGTAACTTTGAAATCCCAGCTTTTGAATTCAAAAATTTGGAACATAAGCAGCATTTATATTCACCGACACCCAGTGATATTCCTTCGACTAGCCTGCTACCACAAGGTCTCAACCCTCCTTACAGTGACAAGCCTATGCTGTCAACATTTTACCCATCAAAGCGTTTTCGAGGATCAGAATCTGTGTATCCCAGTTTAAATGCCCCGATTTGTGACGTTGCTTCACAGGGAATTCAATCTTTGGCGCTCCCACCTGCATATAATAATAACTTGAATTCTGACAATCAACTATCCTCAAGATCAACTCACGGCTGCCATTCCGTTATAAATGGCAACTCTAGCTCGGATCCTTCTTGGGTGAAGCAGCTCGAGCTCCCTTCATTCCAAACTTCTCATCTTCCTTCCCTTGAATGTGTTGATACTTTCAAGTTATCGTGTAGTCTTTCCCCACAAAACAGTGGCTTGCTGGATGCTGTGCTGTACGAGTCACAAAATAGGAAAAACTTGAAGAACAATTCCTGCCGGCTGTCTTCTTGGGCTTCAGTTGATGAAATCGATACTTTATCTCTTGATCTTCGTGGGACCCAATGGGAATCATATGGTGATCCGATCACTGATCCCATCTCTCCTTTAAGTCATTCTTCTTTGTCAATCTTCCCCAGGCCTGCTTTCTTGCTTGCATCAAGCGGCTTTCTTCCTAACAATGACCTGATTATACAGGACTCCTTGCTGAATGATGCGTTGGAGCCGTTTCTTGGTGAGGATATGCGCAAGCAAATGGACACTGGTGCGATTTCTTCGGTTAGAAGTTAGAAGTTAGAACTTTCCAACTGCTATGAGTATTTTCCATGGGAAATGGGAACTGGTTTTGTATATGAATGATCTTCATGATTATGTTGTATACTTGTATGTATTTGTGCCGATCTTTAAGTCAATGTATACTGCCATTTTTGCATTGAAATTTGACCTTGAAGAAGTTGTGTTGATAGAGATGAGAACTTGGAAAAGTGAAAATTTTTCTAAGATTGGCGACAACATCTCCAAAATTACAATGCATCTTATTAGCGAACTCAGAACTATCAGTAGTGCGACTATGGATGATGATGAAGATGATAAGTTTAACCGTGTTTGGCTAGTTAGTAGAAACTAATCTCGAGTGATGAAAAATCTAAAACAAACACGAGTGTTCTATCCAAAATCAGAGTGTTTTAAAATTCATATTTCTTCAAACATTATTTTTAACCACTTATTTTAATTAATTCCACAACTTTTTCAACCTTCTCCTCACTTTACAAATGGCACACATTCAAAATTTAGTCTCTCCACAACCTCTCTTGAACATGCTTTTTTCTTTTTTTTTCAATCTCTCAAACATGCACTTAATCACTTATATATGGGAATTTTATATGGAAACAGACATATACTTTTTGCTCGTTTGGAGTAAACTTTATAGAAAGAATGCGAGTACAAGAGAGCATGGTGTTTTTAACGGAAAAAATACTTCAATTCAAATTATCTATTGAATATTCGATATAAAAATTTGGCTACATATACACCAAAATAAGAAATGTTTACTTATCTCTTTCCCTTCTATCATCTATTAGATAAAAAATGATACTGCAACAAAGAAAACCTACTTTGTTGCTTTTGTGGCAAGTCAAAATGAGCAATCCAAACTAGTTTTCACACCTGCGCGTTGTACGGGAGTAAAATTGTGTCAATTGAATGAAAAATAAAATATTTTACATGTGATTTGCAATTATTTTTAATTAATTGACTGTTTATATCGAAAATGTGTTCTACATATCTTATAATTGAGTGTAAATTAATCAACAATACGTCAACTATTTTGCTATATCAAAAATTTATTTTTGATCCGAATTACATTTGAATAAAATGATTAATTATTTTACATACACATTTACTAAAAATATAATACCATGTGAAAAAATATACATTCTACGTGCAATTTGAAAATATCTAGAATAATTAAAAATAACAACAACAACAACAACAACAACAACAACAACAACAACAACAATAATAATAATAATAATAATAATAATAATAATAATAATAATAATTCAATGACAATACTTGCATAATAAAAACAAAATTACATGTTTTCTTTGAAAGAAAAGCATATTTTAATTGATTTTATCCATTTTCAGTTGAAGTTATCCCATCATAATTTCCACCAATGATAGAATCTTATCTTCCTATATAGAATAAATAATACATTAGAGAAAATATGTACTAAATGAATTAAATTATTTGACAAATAAAAATGATCACAAATGAACGCAATGTATAACTGAAAATTAATTATTTTGAAAACGATATGAAGGCAATATTGAATTGTTGAATTTAAAAATAAATGTAATTCAAAACAACCACATAAAGCACGCTAACGATAACGATATTCCAAAAACAAATAAGAAATGAGTCTTGCTTTTTTCATGGATCGAGTAATTAGAGTGTAGTCTACCTTCCATCCCTTGACAAATTAGAAAACATATGTAATATTGAAAATATATTAAATATATATTAAAAAAGATCAGAAAGTTTATATATTGACATGCTTACTTAATTTTCTCAAAATATTCACACTTCTTGTATATAAATGTCAGTTACAGTTTTATCACATTACCATCTATAATTAATTATTATAAACTTGCAAATAGGTAATACATAATGTATTACATTCAAAAATTCTCCATAAATGCAAAACTAATAATTGAAAAAAAAATGTAATAAATGGTTTCTATGCACCTTTTAAACGCTAAATTTGATAAATGAATAATATAATCAGAATTGATCTATTCAAAATTGTTTGATAATATTTATTAAATCGAAAAGTATGATGTTATGTTAGAAGGCATTCCATTTTGGCATCATTGAAAACAAATTAAAATTATACAAAAATGACATAATATATATAGTGAAACTATTTATTAAACGCTAATTTAAAAATAATCGAGGATTAATGGCATATTTTTTCATCTCGAAGACATAGTTTCACAGTAATAAAAAACTCTATGTTATTATAAATATTTATTTTTCCAAAAATATTCATTAGGAGTATACTCTTATTATAATTTTTTAAGATCTTTAGTTAATATAACCAATTTTATTATTTCAAATATTTTTAAGTAGATTTCATAATTCATGAGGAGAAATGCATGGACCAGGATTTTGTTGAAGATGATAGTATACCTAATTCGAGCGTCCTATTCAAAAGCTATGTTTTCATCACAAATCTACCACCGTTCATGTACATTCAATTATCGCCAGCGCCAAACGCACCCTAAGGCAAGTGTCCATTAACATATGTGAATTTTGTTAACTTTTAAGTTCGTATAAATGCATGTTTCTTTATTTTTGTTAAGTTTCACCTTCTACAGTTTAGTAGTTCTTCTCTAATTATTTTCACTAATTTTTTTTTATCTATTACCTATTTACCTTTAACAATTAATCTTTTATTTGCTTATTTGCATAATTCTATCATTAAACAATTACCTAATTCCGCTCAAATTATGACAATAATGTATTTGCACTTTGATCTTTTTATGTAGTTATCATTTTCTTTAAATGATAAGCACTAATATAAATTCTTTTTGGTTTTATAAATAAAATTTAACAACCGTGACCCATGTCATCTAGTGGCATTTGGATTGGTCTCACGTCCCTTATGTCAAGGGTTCAATTCCCTTCCCTAAATCTTCTAATTCCAAATAAAATAAAAATAACCATCAAACAATATCTATACAAACAAATTTTCTCAATTATTTTCAATTGAAATCATTTATTATCTATCTTTTAACTACTCTCAGTAGAAAAATAATTTTGCATAAGTAGATAATTATAACACTTTCACAATATATCAATTATTACATATATAAATTTCAAAAATGTACCTTTTTTTTAAAAATAAATTATAGTTTTCCTTCAAAAAAAATATTTTAAACGAAATTTTTTCAGAATTAATTAAAAAAACTATTTCATTGACAAAAATCATATTTTCCGGTTAAACCACACATAACTTAATAAAGCATCTGTAATAATTTTAAATAAATAATTTATAGAATAATTATTTTTTAAATTAATACCATAATAGTTTGTACACATAAAAACATGTAAAAATACTTTAATTAAGTCGATAAATTTATAAATTTTCATTAATAGCAACATTGTTAATTGTTTTAAATATCATTAGTGAGGAAATTTATAAATTAAGAGCAACATTTTTAATTTATTTTATTTAAATGGCATAATCGTCTTTAGTATAATTTCTTTTTTGAATAAATTGTTGGTTTAACATGTATAATATAAATGATGATCTCGTCCCTATTATATTGGTGCTTTTAATAAAATTATAGAATGTTAAAAGTATGTGTCTACATATTTAGTTGAACAAATATAAGTATTATAACAATGTTTAGTAATCTTATAATTTTTCTTTGAAACATTGATAACCTTATAATTAATTAAGTTGTATGAGATATTGTGAAATTACTTTTATTGGTTAATTCGCATTTCATTGAAATAATTTAAGCATTATAATAATTTATATTTAAATTAATTTATTAGAACTATTTAAGTAATATAATAATGTTAGTCATGTAATGATTAATGTAGATTAGTTGAATATCATAAGTATTTTCTATTGATCAAAATCATGTATAACCACTTTAAATAAGTTATAGCAAGCAATTTAAAAAATAAATATTACAGCAATGTAATGTATAAATTCTTACTAATTGGGCATAATGACGGATAATTGATAAAACTTAAATAACAAAACAATCAAGGCAAATAAAAATAGTAATGGCATGGCAAACATTTCAATTTTGACCGTGTTCTTGAATGTGTTGATCTGCTAAATTGGAACAATTACCTAGAAAATAAAATTAAAATGAGACCTCTATTCAAAAATAAATAAATAAATAAAATGAGATTGATTTTGTTCACTCTCCTAAAAGAATGGTGAACATTGCCCTCCTTTACGAAGGTCAATTTGTAGGGTTAAAAATTTAAATAACTAATTTTTTTGTTTCATATTATTTTAGTATTGAGAGCTTTAATATGAATACAATATTGATATATAATTTTTACTATTTTAAAATTTACTTATTTACCTATAAAATAGTAACTTATCACTAGAAATAAGCAACTTTTAAAATAGTAAAAAAACATATATGAATATTGCACTCATATTAAAGCTCTCGATGAATAGAATAATATGGAACATGAAATTTTCAATAATTTCAATTCTTTAATATTGAAATTGACCCTCCAAAAAGAGGGTAATGTTAACCCTCATTTTTAGGAGGGTGAACAAAATTGCTTTCAATTAGACATGTTTTCACGTGTATAAATAATTGTAACCTATTTGGTGGTGATAAGAAAAACTGGCAATATACGCACGCGTGGCACTATTTGAATGGTTTAGCAAAATATAACAATTTTTTGTTAATTAACTATTTTTCAATTGTAACTGTTTTATTAAAAGCTAAAATTATATAATATATAGATTCGGGTGAGGCTAAATTCACCAACTCCTTTTACTAAGTACATTTCATTTTTTCCGTTCTCCCCACTCTACCCTAAAAAAAAAAAAAGAAGAAGAAAGAAAACAAAAATAAAAGAGCACCAGTTGGCTATCATTTTCGACAGCGAGCACTATCGGAAATAGTAGCAAGAAAAAGCTGCCGCTTGCAGTAGGAAAGGACTACTATTTTCGGCAGCAAAAACATGCTGTGGATTTTTTTTTTCCCTCGTTGCAAGTTGTTCGACGGTCAATAGCCATTAAGGCGGCCACTGTTGGCCGAATAGGGTATTTGGCCTGTGCAGGACAAATACCATAAAAAAAAGGGGGTAAGATTAGAATGATCAAAAAAGGGGTAAAATTAGAATGAATTTTGTAAGTGTGTTTAGTAAAATACATTCATGATCAAAGAAGTAAAAGATTGTAAACGAAAAATATTATTAAATCAACAGAAATGATCTTTTGAATAATGGTTTTTAGAATAGTCCTGGCAAACAAGCTCTAAAGTCATCTCTATTCGATTTTCCATCTCCAGCAACATTTCGCTTTCCGACTCGAGGCAAAAAAAGCAGGGTATTTTGTTAGTAATATGAAATATCAATTTCTCAAATTTTTTAGATAATGGGAAAGACGAAAGAGTTAAATCAGGATATTATTGCCTTTGTTCGTCTCGCGAAGAGAAAATTCTACGAGTTTGAAGCGATGCGGACCCCTATTTGAATGACACCCAGCTGAAATTCTGCTTGAAATTGCTGGAGATGGTATGGGATCTGTTGAAGAACCACTTGCGACATTGATGAATGTTGCTGAGCGGCTGCCACCTGTTTCATTTCCCCTCAATCTGGCCTTGTGCAAAATTGTGGCACAAGATATGACGTCCGATCACCCCCTGCCTCGTTACCCCAGCTCAGTCGAGGTCATAAATCACTCGGAGTATATTTCATGTATAAAATGTAAGTATCATCAGTGGATGAATGTTTGTATCTATTGATTATTGTTACTTTTTAGTTGAAAGAGAGGTTTGAAATGTGTGGTTTGATGATTTTGTGGTGAGTATGATAAATGGATCTTCGGAGGCTTATTTCGATTTTAATGAGTTTGGTTTGGTTTGATTTAGCCTTTTGACTATGTTTGAATTAAAAACTTTAGTTAATTTAATGAGATTTATCTCTTTTTCCTATTGTAACTGCAATTTAGCATGTTCTCGGCGTCATATGTTTATCTGAACTTTGTGTTTTTTCAGTAGATTATTGGTTTGTCTTTAGTGTGCTAGCAGCACATGACGAGGTTTGTGGTTTCAGATTTGATAGACTAAAACTTTGAGCGATTGAAAGCAAAAGCTGAAGCTTTTTCGTTAATTAATGTGAGATCCTTATAAGAGTTAAGTAATGTGTATATTTTCTGTTTAGGTGTTGGACATAGATTTTTGGAATGTGGTTAATATATATGATTTGACGATTGAATGACTGAAGTATAAGGAAATTTTGTCACCAAAATGCATGTCTTGTAATTGCATCCGGCAAATGTAGTGTGTAGGTTTATAAATTTTGTGAAAGAATTGGCCTCGAAAATTGTGCAGGTTTTGGTATCCAAGTAAACAATTATTTCCTCTATTCTTAATTTTCTCTGCATTCCATTGCTTTGTGGTGGGCTGTCATAGAGATTAAGACTAAAATGACATAATGGAGGAATTATTTGATCAAGCATAATAAGCCAAGAGTAACTGTTTGTAAGAAAATTCATTTTGTGAGAACTCGACATAAAATATTGAGAATCTTGATAGATGATTCTTTAGTTAAAATTATAGATGTAACTTGACCAGTGCTTTGTAACTTTTTCTTGACTATTGGGGTATGATTGTTATTCTTGTCCTTCTATAATGTTTTGCGCTGCTATTTAATCATCCCTACCAAACATAGCTCAAATGTTTGATTGACTGTAATCTAAATAAAGCTGTTACCACTAGTTTTATCCATTGACTTATCGTTTTGCTGATAAGTTCTATCTTACACCACTACAGGACGACGGTGCATTAATTGCTTCAGATGGGTTGGGTGAATATCCTGTACTTTACGAGTCAAGTGCAGACAATGATGGAGCAGGTGAAAATGTGATATATTTGTGTCAAATATTGATATGGAATACTTAAGCTATTTCGCGTGTCATGTCTATTTGGACGCTACACCCATTTAACTCTTGGAAAGTTCAATTTTGCTATTGAAAGTTTAAATAGTATCTCGTATAGAAAATTTTAATATTCCCTCCAAGGTATAATATCTTTTTGTACATTTCCTAAATCAAAATTGTAGCCGAGGCTTGAAATGTGCATTTTCCATCATGACTACTATATTTTTCTAAAACTCCCAAGTCAAACTTCTAATCTTTCTTCAACTGAAGGTCCAGGTGTTATACAATGGCCGCTTTCTATATAATGTCTACATCTTGAGTGTATCAGCCACGGTGGAATCTAGCAGAAAGACTGTAATGGGGAAAGAGTGGAATTGACAGATAATAAAACAAGAAATCATGCAAAATATCATAGTCGAAAGATGGCTGTTGCTAATGAATCCAAAATGAGGTGTTGCTCAGCGTTCAAACTCTAAACTATATTCCTTTTCCTTTTTCCATCTAATCCCCATTTTGGCTTCTTTTTGAACTTTCGTCTCCTTGTGCCACCACTCTCTCTACTCTCTCTCTCTCCCCACCACCGCTTCCTATAAACCTTATTGTTCATTTATTATCAAATTTTCTGTAATTAGGGGTAGGGTTTCTGGGACTTACTAATCACATTTCAAAGAAAATCCCTGGCTTTTTGTTTTTTGTTTTTTTTATTTGCATTGTTCTACTGTGTTCTACACACTCAATAATTTTCAGCCATTTTCTGCTTTACTGTGGCTTAAAAGTATAATTTCAAGTTCAGGTTTGAATTTGAAACTTTTCGCATCTTCAATCCAGGAAATTTGCTGTTTTGTGGGGTGGAAGGATTTCTTTTAGTGGAGTGTTTCTTGTTTTGTGTTTGAATTGGATATTTTTTTGCTGAATCTAGGGGTGCTGGCATCTGGGGTTTGGCAGGAGAACGGGTGCAGCTTCTTTGACGGTCTTTGCATTATGGTAATAACTGCATTATGGTAATAACTAAAAGCTATAGCAGTATAATTATGGTAGAATTATTTCTTCTCAGATTTTCTTTGTGTGAAAAGTGTGTTTAGATAAAAATATTTTTAGACACTCCTAGTATTCACTTTTCCATCACACATCTCCTAGGACTGCCACTCATTTTCATATGTTACTGAACAAAAGTTTTTAAACACACTTCCAAGCAACCCCTAGTTTCTTGCCTCAAATCCTAGTTTTGTGTGTATGATTACGTGAGTTCTTGAATGCGTGTAATGTTTGGCAAATGAAGAAGGTAATTTCTATGACATAAGGCCCACATTTTGCTGAATAGATTGTTACTAATCCAGGTGTTTAGATCTTAGAATTTCTGATTGAAAACTACAATTTTTTTCCCTCTCTTTTGGGTCTTCAATAAGTTTCTATTCAGGTTATGCGTGTGCTATGGTGAAACATAAATTTATATTAATTTTTCTGCCACTCAATAATCTCGCATCAGTATCTGAAAACGGCATGCATGACAAATTTAGGGCTAGACTATGCGGTCTGGTAATTCGTATTACTGAAAATTGTTAAAGAAGGTGGAAGTAGAGGAAAAGTGTCTTCTATATGTCAAATCTTAATTTTTGTCATAGTACTAGTGTTTGGCAGTTATTTAATCTTTTCCATTCTTCCGCGTATGGAACACTTGGGCTTGACGACATGGCAAATCGGTGGTTTGACGTGGTTTGTCACGTAACCCAGAATTGTCATGTCCTGATTTACTCTTTTTTTGAAACTTTACTGTAAGTCTCTAAGCCTTGCATTTTCTCCAAGTTGCTTCTTAGGAGTGGCTTTCTTAATTTTTTCAGTTATTTCCCAATATCTTAATCTTAAATTCAACTCTTATGCAAATGAAAAGAGAAGGCAAAAGTATCTCTCTTAATTGCATTTCATTTTAACCCTGTGTTTTTGTTTGTTTCTTCGATACGTGATTCTATTTAGACCTTGTTCCGTAAGGGTTTTTTTTTTGAGAAGAAAGGTGACATTTTGCAAGAATTTGGAGGTTTTGAGGAAATTTGAAAAATAATAATTTGAAGAGTGTTGTTGAAAATGAAAGTATGAAAAAGTGATTAAATTGCAAGTTTATCAAACAAGCTCTTACACTCTTTGTTTGTGTGCAATTTAAAAGATGAGTAGGTCATGTAAAATGAACAGAAGCATAAATCCCAAGAGTTGTCTGAGTTCATCATCTATTGAGGAAGCTATAAATGGACCCAATTTTGGAGATAATGGTCCAAAAAGAAAAGGTCTCTGGACTTCTGAACAAGATGCAATTTTGGTTGAATATGTTTCCAAGCATGGAGAGAGAAACTGGAATTCAATCGAGAAGCAGACGGGGCTCCCCCTCTGTGGAAATAGTTGTCGTTTACGGTGGATAAACCACCTAAGACCAAATTTGAAGAAAGGTGCAATTACTCTTGAGGAGGAAGAGCGCATTATCAAATTTCATGCCAAATTTGGAAACAAATGGGCCAGAATTGTGTCTGAGGTGCGCTTTCTATAGTCTGAGAATTTATCTCTTTTAGAGCTTGTTTAACGCACATTATTACAAAAATCATTTTTGTCCTACATGATTTTCAGCCACTTATTCACTTCGTATGATGACTTTCACAAATATTTGTTACTTTTCCTTTATTTCTCTATACTGATTCAAACATTATTTCTTCAAATATCTCCAAACATAATCTTCGTTTCTTTCACAGTCTGGCCCTTGCAACTTTCCATAATTTCAGATATATTCAGTAGAAGTACGTTGTGTTTAGTTCATTATTCTCATGCTAAGTAGAGTAAACAAAATACGGCTAGTCACCCCCCTTATGAAGTTTCATGTTAGCCATCGAACTTTATTTTGTTCCAGAGATGTCATAGATTCTTTTCAGTTTAGTCTGCAAGTTAAAAATCATTTTAGTTTTCCCTGTGGAATATTTAACCTGGAAGACCTGCATGTGAGATATATCTACATTTGTTTTTTTACATATAATTCCTTCATTTTCATATAGTGGTTAGCAAACATAAAGCAGCCATTCAAGGTTAACATTTATATTCAGTTATCTGTTGTCCTAAAATTGTCCTAAAAGGAGCATTAGTGGATCGATACAACTTCTTTTGATGTTTAGAAATTGTTAGACTGTCACAAAAATATTATAATATTTAGAGGTGATCTATCTTTATGACCTTTCCATTCCATATGTGCCACTAGATATTTCACCTATTATGTTTACATTTATATTCGGTTATCTGTTGTCATAAAAGGAGCATTAGTGGATCGATACAACTTCTTTTGATGTTTAGAAATTATTAGACTGTCACAAAAATATTATAATATTTAGAGGTGATCTATCTTTATGACCTTTCCATTCCATATGTGCCACTAGATATTTCACCTATTATGTTTACATTTATATTCGGTTATCTGTTGTCATAAAAGGAGCATTAGTGGATCGATACAACTTCTTTTGATGTTTAGAAATTATTAGACTGGCACAAAAATATTATAATATTTAGAGGTGATCTATCTTTATGACCTTTCCATTCCATATGTGCCACTAGATATTTCACCTATTATGTTTACATCAGCAGCACTTATAATTTCACACCCCTATGCGTTTTTCGCATATATTCATCTATACAACACTTCAGATATTCTTTAGTAATACAAAGTAGATATAGTGTTACATGCTTGCTGTAGCTGGATTTACTTGTTCTCATTTATTTCCTTGTATTTTCCATTCAGTTGCCTGGCCGTACGGATAACAAGATCAAAAACTTCTGGAACACTAGAGCCAGAAGACGACTACGTTCTGGATTACCAATCTATCCTCCTGAATTGTTTCGAGCACTAAATCAGAACGAACTAAACATGAACTTGGGTACTTTCTTTTCCGGGAACACTCAACATCACAGCTTCTCGCCGAATAGTAATTTTGTGGTCCCCACCATGGAATTCAGAAGTTCAGAAGCCGCTCAACCTATATATCGACCACCACTTATTCATATTCCTCTCAATAACATTCCTGATATTCCTACAAAGAATCTCCTAACACAAGATCTAAACTCAACATTCTATGTTATGTTGGGCTGCCACCAAGAGTTGGGCCTTGGTCTAAACTTCACAGTTGGGCCTTCTTTACAGTGGGCTTCTACGGGTCAGCCTCTACAGTGCCCTTTATAACCACACGGTTGTCATTTTTTTAGGGTTAGAGAGTGAGAGTAGATCTGAGAAGGCTGCCTTACCATTTTCGTCCATTCTTGATTATTCTCTGTAACTTTTCCTCTTTTAGTGAGGTTTTAGGTATAGATCAGAGTAGATTCCTTGGTGGTGATCCTGATTATACTTGTTATAGAGATTAGGCTGAGTGTTTGTATTCTACTCACTCTAGTTTGTACGAAACTGTGTATTTGGGGTTTTTTGATGGAATGAAATCGAGGATCCTTGTTGGTCGATGCTCAAAGGGGGACGTAGGCGTTGGATTTGGTCGCCGAACCTCCTCGACGATTGTCTAAATCGGTGTTTTTTGTTTTGTTGTTTATTGTTCACTGTGTGAACAAAAAATTTCTCCTCGTATTAATAGAAAATAATACAATGGAATTTTGTTACAAACTGAATTTGGGAAATTAACAGTGGACTGGATCTCTTGACTGCGACGAATGCTGAATCCTCTGATTAACGATCTGCTGGTGAGTATTGGGGCCATGTGGCTTGATTCCAAACGTCAAAGATTTTATTTGACTTGATTTTAATCTTTGTAGAAGACTGTGTTCTACAAAGTCTTGAATTTGACTTTGAATTGGAGAAGACCGTGTTCTCCAAAACTTTGTTCGATCTTGGATTTGATTTGAAATTAGAGAAGACGTGTTCTCTAATCTCTTGCTTTGATTTTGACTTTCGTTTTGAATTAGAAGGCGTGTTCTCTAATCCACTTTACTTTGATTTGATTTCGATTTGGAAAAATCGTGTTTTCCAAATCGTTGATTGGTTGAGGCTCAAGAAGATTTTGTTCTTCTTGATTGGTTTTGATTTAGAGTTTGTTCTCTGATTTTTAGAGAATTTCTGCTTTCGCACTTAGAGTTCTCTTTCTTCCTTTTCCTCCTCCTCCGCTTTTCAACTGAACCCAAGGGTTCTATTTATAGAAAAGTTTGGATAGGGTTATCATCAATAACCCATTTAATTTGAATTTGAATAATAAATCCTTAATTATCCAAATTAAATTAAATAGTTAAATTAAATATAATATTATTCCAATTATATTTAATAAAAGTAGGATGTGCTTTTGTTGGGCCTTTGCCAATTAAATTTAATTGGGCTTAGTGGACCTTTGTGATTTAGGATTTAATGGGTCAATTAATTACAATCAACCCGATCCATTAATTTAAAAGGTCAGTTAATTGAAATCGACCCGGTCCAAACACTTTAAAAAATTTAGTGTCTACAAATGCCCCCTCAAGATTTATTTATTTATTTTTGAGATAAATAAATAGATAAATCTTGAATTAAAATTTTTTTTTTAATCTCAATTTTCGCTCGAGATAAAAAGATTTTTTTTTTCAAAATTTTGAATTTTGCTCCAAATCGAAAACATTTTCCGTTCTATCTTGAGTTTTGCTTGAGCAATTTTTTTTTTTTTTTTTAAATCTTGAGTTTTGCTCAAGATAAAAGGATTTTTTTTTTAATCTTGAATTTTGCTCAAGATAAAATGATTTTTTTTTAATCTTGAATTTTGCTCAAGATAAAATGATTTTTTTAAATCTTGAATTTTGCTCAAGATAAAAGATTCTTTGTTTTTTTTTAATCTTGAATTTTACTCAAGATAAAAGGATTTTTCCCTTTTTCCTTTTTTTAATCTTGAATTTTGATCAAGATAAAAGATTTGTTTTTTTTAATCTTGAATCTTTCTCAAGATAAAATGATTTTTTTTTAAATCTTGAATCAAGATAAAAAGATTTGTTGTTTTTTTTAATCTTGAATTTTTCTCAAGATAAAAAAAAATCTTGAGTTTTGCTCAAGGTAAAAAGATTTTTTTTTTTAATCTTGAATTTTGCTCAAGATAAAAAGATTTTTTTTTTAATCTTGAATTTTGCTCAAGATAAAAAGATTTTTTTTTTCATCTTGAATTTTGCTCAAGATAAAAAGATTTTTTTTTTAATCTTGAATTTTGCTCAAGACAAAATGGTTTTTTTTTTATTATTTTTAAAGATTGAAACACCTCAAAATAAACTGGTGCCTCACCATCTGCATGGAGTCATCGTGGACTCTGTTGCTTTGACATGACAATGCTAACTTCCTTTGATCTTGATTTAATGGACGGTCGGTAATCCACAAAATTGGATATGCATGGGTAATCCTTGCTTTCAAAGAATTTCACTAGCAATAAAATTGGACTAGCTCCAAATCCAATTTAAAGAAAATTTCCATAACTCGGGCTTTAAGCATATGACTTCACACAAATCATGACACCACTGCCAAGGATAATAAAAAAAAAATAATTTATATGCCAATATCTCATTACACTTCAATCTCTTGGCGAGATAATGACGAAACTACTTCGTTGCATGATAATCTCCATTGCCATTTGGACCCCAGAAATTCAATCTTCAATTATGATAAACAATCACATTCAGATATGACCAATATTTTGGAAAAGATTTCATTAAATCTCCAGCCCATGAAATGCATCAGATTCTTTATCTTAAAGAATTGTAATTGCATGAAAATTCCACTTGCGGCTGCAGCCAAAGGTCTGACACAATTTAATATTGCCTGGGGTCTTTGCCTCTAAATAAACCGTGCATGAAGATTAGAGACCCAATTTCGCTGCCCCCTGTCGAATAACAATAACAGTAGCCAGCGGCAATAGTTTCACAACCATTCTTTTATTCCTCAGCTACTCTGCTGGGAGATTGTAGAATTTTCTTTCTTTCTTTTCTTTTTTTTTCCTTGATCGTAGGAAACAACCGAAGAGCGTTCTTATATATGCATTCTTGAATTTCACCAAAGCCAAGCCATATACCTTTTGAAAACATCCACACGTGAGTTCTTCGAGTTCCTCTTAATTGCAATCAGTTTCCCATCGAAGGAACAGAGGAGAATTTTCAGCCGTTCACATTCAAAGTCGGCAGCCCGTTCATTGCCTTCGACAAGTCGGATTTCTCAACGACAACTTGGTTGATATTCTGCAATGGTGTTTCTTCAAGTTATCTTGTTTGCATTTCGTCCCGCATCAATTTAGAGCAAACCCGAGGTAAATCGACATCTCGTTTCCGCCTTCCTTCAAGCCGATCTCCTTTATTTATCGTCATTTTTTTTTGACACTTGTAGCTTTGGCCCTGATCTTTATTCCCTACTGCAGGTCCCTCTCGCTTAACCGATGCTTGACTGGAGGGGAAGATCGAACAAAACTCGGAGACAAATCGGTGCTTTGCTTCTCTTCCATCTTTTTCCCTGTTTTTTTCTTTGTCATATAGACATACATGAGCATACATATGTAGCATGGTTATGTAGATGGCCACCGTTTGACTTTCAAATCTGTGCATGGGTCAGAATGCGCCAAGTGTTTTCCTTTTTTTTTTTTTTTTTTTGAATTTGTGGCACTGTTTTCTGTTTTGCAGTGTTTGCTTTCTTCTTTTCTATCAATAACAATGCAATGGTCAATACATTATGTAAGAAGTTGACTTGCTGCAATTTTTTTTTCCCTTTTTGACTGGCGAAATTTCCTCAATTCTTTTTTTTTTGAATTTTCGTTATGCCTTCTTTTTTTTCGAATGAAGTGCTCCGACATAGTGCTCCGACATATTGTTGGAGTATGCAAATAAAATCTAACGTAGTTACAATAGTCGTAACGTGGAAGATACAATCAATTTCAACAGATTTTTCTATCAGTTACAAAAATTGCATGTGTTTGTCATTTATATGTAGAGACCATCCATGCATCAATATCTGCCACGTATGAAGCTTGGGAGTTTGCTTGCTGCAAACACTTGAAAGCCTTTTGATGATTCACAAATCCCATTAACCAAAACTGGAAATCGTCCTTAGTAACTATTTGCACATACTTCTGATTCGGTTTTTTTTTTTCGCATTCTCACTCTCATTCACTCTCTTTACTTTCCCTAAAGGGATTACAACCTTATAATGTACTTTAAGCAGTTTTCCAGACGGAGACAAGAGTTTTATTGATCTCCCACTGTAGAATGCAATTTTATCGGTGGAGAGAAACAATATACTGGCTATCGGCCCGACTGTGATCGACAAATAGCACTAAGAAGCCTTTAGAAGCTTCTCGCCATTGCTAACGTCAAAGTTTTGCTTGAAAACCTTTCTAGCACCGCCAATTTGAAGGATTCTCGCCCTTAGACTCCACTTCCCACCATTTCTTGTCTTCGCCGTTTTTTTGACGATTTGATTGTGAGTTCTTTTTTTTTTTTTGTAGGATTTGAAGTGGACCAGAAAATTAAAGATTTTGACCTCAACTTAATTGTCCAAAGTTTGAAATTCACGATCTGCTGCAAAGTAAGGACTAATCCTTTTAAAGTCCAATACTTTTAGAGTACAGGATCAAGGTTTAGTTCTTTCTCTCTTTTTTTGGAGAAATTTTTAAGTGATTTTTCCTGACAATCGAGGATTAGCTCTTTAAACGATCCGAGACGTTTACTGTCGAGGATTAGGGCTAATTCTTTTCTTTTTATTTTTTTTTTTAAAGAAAATTTTGAGATCCTTTTTTCTTAAGGACCAGCCCTTTTAAAAGTCCGAGGCGATTAGTGTCGAGGAGCGAGGACTTGGTTCTTTCTTTTTAAAGAAAATTTTGAGCCTCTTTATTTTCTTAAGGACCATCCCTTTCAAAAGTCCGAGATGATTAGTGTCGAGGACCGAGGACTTGGTTCTTTCTTTTTAAAGAAAATTTTGAACCTCTTTATTTTCTTAAGGACCAGCCTTTTCAAAAGTCCGAGGCGATTAGTGTCGAGGACTAAGGACTTGGTTCTTTCTTTTAAAGAAAATTTTGAGCCTCTTTATTTTCTTAAGGACCGGCCCTTTCAAAAGTCCGAGATGATTAGTGTCGAGGACCGAGGACTTGGTTCTTTCTTTTTAAAGAAAATTTTGAACCTCTTTATTTTCTTAAGGACCAGCCTTTTCAAAAGTCCGAGGCGATTAGTGTCGAGGACTAAGGACTTTGTTCTTTCATTTTTAAAAGGAAAATTTTGAGATCCCTTATTTTTCTAAGGACCAGCCCTTTCAAAGGTCCGAGGCGGTTAGTGTCGAGGGTTAAGATCTGATCCTTTTTGAAAGCCGTTTGATACCTTGTATTTGGAATGTTGACAATTTTTTGTCTTCATAGTAAATTTTTTTAAAAAAAATTTACCCGTTCTCTCTTTTTTTCTTCTTTTTAGGAATGGCTAAATCAGGCAAGATGTATTGTGAGCCACCGGAAATAAGGGAGACCAAATACCGCAATAAAGTCTACCTCACTTTCATTGGTACTAATGTGAAATATTATGGGTCGCAAGCACGGGGCGAACTTAGATTCTACATCCGTGCGATGACCCACACTCTTCCTTCTCGCCAAGCTTCGAGCATTTGGAAGGGTTTGACATGTCTTCTCTTAGCGAAATGCCCGAGAGCTCAACCAATGATGCCCGAGCATCCAAAGAAGTGTGCCCGCTTTATGCTTCCCTCCAACCCATAACATAACGTGGACTTCATCCCACACGCTAGCATCGCCGAGAGGATAGCTAAAAGGGAAATACGTTGGGGCGGCACATTAGCGAACCGTGGCGAAATTTCTTACCTTTCGAAATTTTGGGAATGGTCTTTATGGACTGAATGGCTCCTTTCCCAAAAGGGAAGGCGTGACCTATCACTCGCCGTTGGAGCCGCCGCCAAAGACTACCATCGTCCAAACTCGGCTTACAGAGCTCTCTGCGAGGCTTGGTGCCCGGAAACCAATACCTTCGTGACAGCTAAAGGCGAGATTGGCATTTCCCTTTGGGATATTGCGGAGATCACTGGTCTTTCGTCTTTGGGAGAGTACTATGAGGAGGTGATCCCCAGTCATGTGGAGTTGACTTATTTATTACCAAGGTCTTGTGAGTATCTCTTCATCGTTTTCTCGATGATTGCCGACGAGAAATCTTCTGACCGTGTTACTCACACTGATTGGGTTGAGTTTTGGTTCCGAGAGGATGGCTGCGCGCGGAATCCTAGGCAAGCACGATCATTTAAAGACGCTATAAGTCTAAACCCATATCGCAAGAAATATAAAGTGGCCACGAAGCCAATTTTGAGGCCTCTTATCTTGGACAGGCCGAGGTTGATCTCTTCCCGAAATCGCGAGCATTGGGATGATATACCCTTTACCTTATCTCGAGAGGAGAGCGATGAGTTAGAGATAGCAGCATACCTTTCCCTCTGGCTATGTCGCTTCATCTTTCCTTCAGGAGATGAGGCCATGAGGCCAAGTACTTTCAAAGTTGCCGCTATGATGGCTGCGGGCTCAACTTATAGTCTCGTCCCTCCTATTTTGGCTAACATTTACAGAGGCTTAACTGCAACTTGCCAAGCCAATTCGGACCTTGGACAATTTACTCATGGATTTCCGGGGCACTTTCTTTACGCCTGGGCCGCTACCTATTTTACTCACGGTGTTTATTCTCTCATTGAGAGGAATTATGATCGTCCGACCATCAAAAGGTATGGTGGACCTCTAAATGCCATCCAAACATGGGAGATGGGAGCAGTCGACTGCCGAAATTTTATTCGCGGGCAGATGGACCCTGAAGACTTTTGTTGGGATCCAGTGCCGCGATCCCCTTTTCATGGGGAACGCAAAGATGATAACTCAAGGTCGAGGGACACATTAGAATTCATGATCAGTCTACGTCCCGGCTTTCTTTCTTATCGTCGTGGATCTCCCCCTCCACTTTTTGAGGCCTACAACCCACACAGATTTGCTAGACAACAAGGCTTTAGGCAGAGGTTGCCGGGTTCCCCTGAAATGAGTCTTCGGACTACGAACACCAACTTTTATTGATCTTGGTTATCTTTGACTCGAATAAATACTGGATCCATTTTTCATGTTCCAGAGCAGGATCATGGCATAAAATATCAAGTCGACAAAGAGTATTAAGAGTGGTGGGATAGCAAAGTGCTTCCCATTTTTATGGAAGCTCCTGTACACATGTTGTCTTCCAGTGAGAGTATAGACTTTTCCATCGTCAATCCCGCCCTTGAGCAGTCGAGTAAACATAGGCCTTGGAAATCGATCGACCCCAACCCTGCCTCCGAAGAAACTCCCACAAAGAGGAAATTAACCTCTTCCAACACTGAGAGGGTAAAGAAGATCAAACTCAGGCTTCATTCCAAGGGCTCCGAAAGGAATCCGCAGCAGGCGGGTGAATTGCCAGCAGCTACGCCTGAGGCAAATGCCCCAACAAGCGGAGGGACCCACGGAGATCAGGTTTGTAGTATTCATTTTATTTTATTTTATTTTATTTTGCTTTTCGAAGGTTTTAACTTGGTTACACCTTCAGGTTACCCTTTTCGAGATGTGCAAGAAGAAGACGGCGACTGATTGTGGTGAACCTTCAATTGTGGAGAATCACAAAGGTACTGATCCTGAAAGCTTGAAGAAGGATTTAGGCCTTCATGATACACTTTCAGAAGACGAAGGTTCACCCGTACCACCTTTAGTGCGAACAAGAGGCATACTGTCAGGTATACCATCCCATTTGGTGTGAGCAAATTTCGTTCTTTTGTTTTTTCGGTTTGTCTTGATCTCCTTAACTTAACACATTGTGTGCCCTTTTTTCAGATGTTCTGAAAGCCCCGGTGGACCTAAGTGTTTTTGATGATCCTGAAGGTCCTTTGGAGGATGCTAATGGTAACAGGGTAATTGATGCCTTAAAAGGTATCCAAGAACCTGACGAGCTGCCTGATGTTACTTGTGCGACTTCATGGCCAAGTACTATTGGTGGGGGGATTCTGAATGATCTCAATATCGAAGGAGACTTTGATGGTGAAGATGAGGTCGACTCTGTAGTTTTGACAACCCCTGCTCCTAAGGCGACCCTAGAAAAATCCATTGTTCCATGTGGAAAGAAAGTCGTTGTTCCCTCTAACAAGAATACTCGGAAGGCGAGCCCGACATATTCTTCTATTTCTGGAACTCTACTCCAGATAATTGGGGACTCTCTCCATGTGAAGTCTCGCTTCTCCAGAGAGCAATATCCCGTATGTTCGTGGATCTCGCTTAAGAATGCTTTGATGCGGCTTTTCCAATCTCCGAAAGTGGTGGAATGAGAACGTTTTTGCTTTCCGTGCCGTGATCTCTGGTTCTTTCCGAGCTGACCCCGAACCTTTTGTGACTAAGATGGAATCCTTCATTGGAAAGGTTGATACTTACCTTTCTGAACGAGACCAGCAGAGGGATCATCTAACGAAGGAGGAGAACGAAGAACAGCTTACAGTTTTAAAGCATCAACTTCTCTCCAGTAAGGCTGTGTCATCTTCTTTTGAGGAAAAGATCGTGGAGTTGAACAATGAGATCGATAGACTCCGGGACCAACTTCAGACCAGTCAGGAGGAAGTGGCTAAAATTCAAGATTCAATAGCCATACTGGAGCAATTGCCAATCAAGGATACTGACATCGTGGAGTCACTTGACCAGCAACGGAAGACCCTTGAGGGTAAACTTCGACAATTGATCAGTGACATTACATTCTGATGTATTTGCAGACACCATTTCTTTTTTTATTGCTTTATTCATTATCATTTTTTTATCAATTGTAATGACTTAAAGTCAAATTTTCATTTTTTTCCATGTGAATAAAAGGATTAGACCTTTCTCGCTTTCGATCTTGTCTAACATCGTAATCGCTAAACAAAGTAGGAATGATTGGACAATCTCTTTTTTTTATTTCATGACTGAACTTAGATTTATATTTTCCATCCAAGCTGCCTACGTACCCTTACAAGGGATCAAGCCGAACGTAGTTCATTACAAAGATTTTGTTTTTTGAATTTGTTTTGAGTTTGTTGTGCCGTTCACAGTTTATCCTCTTGTGGGCCAGGAGTGGTACAAAGAATTTTATGGAGAACAGAAAAAGAAACTTGGATTCCTTAAGCATAGAACCGCTTCAAAAATTTACCGTTGATTGGTCCAATCTGTAATCCATCTTTGTCCACGATTTTGTATGCTCCATTCGAAAACTTGAGCCACAACATATGGACCATCCCACTTAGGTTGGAACTTGCCCCCAGGCTTCTTTGAAATTATTATTGGGCGGCATACTGCAAGTACTAGATCTCCTTCTTGGAAAGATCTCAGTCGTACCCTTTTATTGAAAGATTTTGCCATTCGGGCTTGGTAGCACTCTAACTGCATTTGCGCCTCCAATCTTTTTTCATCCAAAGCTTCCAATTCTTCCAATCTGAGACGGGTATTTTCTGATGGTCAACCTCTTGAATAGCCATTCGAAGAGATGGAATTTGACATTCGAGTGGAAGTACTGCTTCAACACCATAGATCAAGGCATAAGGTGTAGCTTGTGTTGGGGTTCGATAAGTAGTGCGATAAGCCCATAATGCTTCTCCAATCCTTTCATGCCAGTCTCTTTTTGATTTGGACACAACCTTTTTTAGAAGATTGCACAAAGTTTTGTTAAAAGCCTCTGCCAACCCATTGGCTGGTGCATGATACATGGAGGAGTTGTACTGCTTGAGGCCGAACTTAGCACACAAATTATTTATGTGGCTATTACAGAAGGGCTTTCCATTATCGGTGATGATATGTCGAGGGACTCCATACCGATAGATGATTTGAACGCGGGTGAAATCCGCCACATTTTCTTTTTTCACTTCTCTTAGTGGTACAGCTTCGGCCCACTTAGAGAAATAATCTGTTGCAGCGAGGATATATGAATGCCCAGCTGAAGATTTAGGGGTTATAGGCCCTATGACGTCGAGGCCCCATGCATCAAATGGCCACGAGGCTATCGTTGGATGCAATGGCTCCGGTGGTTGATGGATGAAATTTGCATGGATTTGACAAGCTTCACATTTCCTTGCATAGCCCATAGAGTCCTGTACCATGGTCGGCCAGTAATACCCCATTCTTTTGATTCGGAAATGGAGCTTTGCCCAGACTGATGAGCTCCACATATCCCAGAACGCCTATAGAGCGTGTCTTTGTAGAAGATGAAACGCGATGCTCTCCTTCGAATATCAGTCCTTCGCTTGGGGTCGTCAGGTAATTTCTGATGTTGAAGGTAGTCAATGATAGGTTGTCTCCAATCCATTTTTTCTTTATGAGCAACTTCAACAACATTAGTTTCTTCCAAATCCTCGGGTTGTAGTGGTGGAATTACCCATCTTTGAACAACTGATATTGGATGGGTAAAATCTTGACCTGACCTGGCTAGCACAGCAGCTAGATTTGCCAGAGCGTCGGCCCCTTTATTTTCACTTCTTGGAACGAACTTGATTTTTGCTGAATCAAACCGTTTCAAGAGGGCTGATGCATATTTATGGTACGGCAGTAGCTCCGCTTTTCGGACTTCATATTCTGATAAAAGCTGATTAATTATCAACATAGAGTCCCCGTAGATGTCGAGCTGCTTGATCCCCATGTCTAGGGCTGTCTCGAGGCCAATAATGAGTGCTTGATATTCTGCCATGTTATTTGAGCAACTTTCCGTCAATGAAAATGAGTATGGCATGACTTGATCACAAGGGGTTATAAATACAATTCCTGCCCCCGCACCATATCTCCTAGCAGCCCCATCAAAGAATAGTTTCCATGACGGTACAATTTCAGCGCAGAAGACTTCTTCATCTGGCAAATCTTCTAGCAATTCCCAGTTAGCGGGTACCGGATGATTGGCAAGGAAATCTGCCAGAGCCTGTCCCTTGATTGCTTTTTGGGGGAGAAACCTAATGTCGAATTCAGATAGAAAGAGCGCCCATTTTCCTATTCTTCCAGAGAGAATAGGTCTTGACATTATGTATTTAAGTAGGTCTACTTTTGAGACCAAATTGATTGTATGTGATAGCATATAATGCCTCAATTTCTTAGTAGCAAAGATTAGTGCTAAACACATCTTTTCAATTGGGGAATAATTTAATTCAGCACTTACAAGAGTTCGACTCAGGTAGTAAAGTGCATTTTCTTTTCTTTCATCATTTACTTGTGCAAGCAGTGCACCAACAGAGTTTTCCTGTGCTGACACATAAAGCGTCAATGGTTTATTTGGAGTTGGGGCTGTCAACACTGGAGGATGGGACAAGTATTATTTTATACTTTGGAAAGCCTTGCTACATGCTTCATTCCATCGAAAAGGAACATCTTTTTTCAATAATCTGTTGAAAGGATGACATCGTCCAGCAAGATTAGAAATAAACCTCCGAATGTATGCAAGCTTGCCCTGAAGGCTTTTAAGCTCATGCAAATCTTTCGGCTCTGGCATATCGATTATGGCTTGAATTTTGGATTGATCAATTTCAATACCCCGATTTCGGACAATAAAGCCAAGAAATTTTCCCGAAGCGACGCCGAATGCACATTTGAACGGATTCATCTTTAGTTGATAGCGTCGAAGTCTTTCAAAAACTTCTCGCAAATCCTGCAGGTGATTCGGTCTCTGCTGTGTTTTGACAACGAGATCGTCTACGTAGCATTCAACCTTTTTATGCATCATGTCGTCAAAAATCTTTTGCATTGCACGTTGATACGTTGCTCCTGCATTCTTTAAACCAAATGGCATCACTTTGTAACAAAACACGCCTTTTGGAGTTCGAAATGCAGTCAGCTCTTCGTCTTTTGGGTTCATGCGGATTTGATTATATCCGGAAAATCCATCCATGAAGGACAAGGCTTCATATCCGGTTGTTGCATCCACCATCAACTCCGTGATTGGCAGTGGAAAATCATCTTTGGGACACGCCTTGTTTAAGTCCCTAAAATCGACACAAATCCGTAATTGGCCATTTTTCTTCCTAACGGGGACTATATTAGCGATCCATGTAGGATATTTGACTTCACGTATGAATCCTGCTTCAATCAACTTATTGATTTCAACCTCTATCTGAGGGACTAATTCAGGATGGAATTTTCTTTGAGGCTGTTTGATTGGGCGAACACCATGCCTTACTGCAAGATGATGTACTGCGACTTTGGGATCCAACCCGGGCATTTCCTTATATGACCACGCGAAGACATCTTTGTACTCTTGTAGCAATTTGAGGTATTCAGACTCCTCTTTTTGGCTAAGGAGAGCACTAACAAATATTGGTCTTGGATCTTCTTCGGTCCCCAAGTCCAATTGTTTGAGTTCGTCCACAGTAGCCTGCCCCTCATCCTCGAATGTTGGAGGGGCTGGCTCAGGTTCGTCGACGGTAGCAGAACTTTGAGAATCAAATTCTGGGTCTGATCCTTCTTCAAACGCAATATGATTCACTGAGGCAACCTCTTCATCATCTTTATCTTCTTGAGTTGAAGTATTCTTTCCATTTTTGCGTCTTCGTCGTGATTGTTTAAGCTTCTGGCTTTGAGTGAGAGTTTTAACTCCTAGCCGAGAAAACACAGATTGTCTTTGGGAGGACCCTGCCCGAGTGGACACACCTTGGTCTACCTGAGAAGGTAAAGCGGTGCCACCACCTAGCCTTTGAAAAACGGATGTTTTACTTTGAGGCTCGACTGGAGTGGAAGGTTCAACCTTTAGTCTTTCAAATGCCGAGACCCTTGTATTTTCACTTTGGATCTGGCCAAATCTTGAGGTCTTTGATTCTTCTTCTTTACGGTCATCGACCTCAAATATCTGCATCATGATCGGATTCGAAGAGATTTTTTTAACTTTGATGACCCGTTTTGGCGGATTGGGGGCATATCTCAATCCATACTTCCCATCGGAGGCGGGGCGTCCACTGGAGAGAATAGGGTCAAGATCTCCCATTTTGCGGGGTTCTCCCTTTCCATATCCAGCATTTTCCAAAAGCTTTTGGGTTTTCGCATTATAATGTCCTCTAAAGATTTGTTTCGATTTTTCGGTAGTCTTGGAGCTCGAAGCTTCTTGAGGTGTTGAGATGGAAAGCTTCGGCATACTCGAGATGAGTGTTGAAGGATCAGCTTCTGAACTTTTGAAATGTTCATGTGGTAGCAGAATTCTTGAAATATTTCGTATTGGAAAAATCAATTCGTCCTTCGATCCATTTACATATACTTCTGGCGACTTAGCAAGAGGTTCCTTTTGAATTGATTTTCCCATTTGTACAATAGAACTATCATCCTTGATCTTGTTGTGCTTAATCTCGAACCCAGATGCAGATAATCCTGCTAGTCGAGAATCGACTCCTTCCATGTAAAACTTTGCATCTGCAAAGTAAGATTCTTCTTTACGGAATGGGTTCGTTTCTGCCACAACGCATTTGACTTCTCCATCCCGACAATATTTGAAACATTGGTGCCAGGTGGAGGGAACTACCCCCGTTTCGTCCAACCAAACTCGTCCAAGTAGTAGCTCATACGATGTTTTCGCATCAATAACATGAAAGAGCGTTGAAGATACCAGCTCTCCCATGCGGATCTTTAAACGGATCATGCCAATGGCTTCTTGACCCTTTTGATTGAACCCTTGTATCATGATCTTACTTTTAGACAAGTCACGTAGGTTAATGCCAATCTTCTTCATTATGTGGATTGGCATAATATTTATGGCTGACCCACAATCAATCATTATACGATTGATCTTACAGTCACGGACATAACCACTGACATACAATGGCCTATTGTGTAGACGAGAACCAAGTTGTAAGTCATCGTCTGTAAAGGTAATGGTAGCCATGCAATCTTGGTGATTTGTAGACTTTGGGACATGAAGATCTTGTCTTCATATTCTTCGGGGTCAATTAGTGCTGCAATCAAGGCCATACGGTCATCGAACGGAAGATGCAGGGTTTCTGCTAGCCTTGTATTGGAGGGAATGTTGTTAAGGATTGAAACTGTTTTCTCTACCTTTGAGTCACCTTTTGGGGCACTTGATGATCCACCGTTTCCCTTTACGTTGATCATATGTGTAGCAACACATTCATTTTCCAGGAAACCCCTGGGGAAAAATTCTCCTAGGGTAACTGGTTTTGGAGAGGGTCTTGCCGCAGCCTCTATTTTTCTTGAACTTCCAAGGATTTTTTCCTTGATCTTTGACTTTCTTTTTTGATTGCTTCTTGGTGGCTTTCTTTGTGTTGATAACTGATTTTGAACATCGTGATGTGGAGGTCGTTGAATTTTCCGACGTCTTCTTTGTACAAGGGTCCATGCCCCCTTATCATCGTTTGATATTGTCTTCTTGACAGGCTGAATTTCTCCACTCAATGCCTCCAGCGCTTGTGCTGCTAAAGGGGCGGGAGATGATATTTTACCTGTATTTCTTGACTTTCTATACTTCTTTGTATGCTTCTTTTTCTTGTTAGTGAAGGCAGACCACCCATCGTCGGCCTCGTCCTCTATTTCAAATTCAGACTCCCAAAGATCTAGGTCATCGGTCATGACTTCATAAAAAGAGGGACGATTAGGAGCGCGGGGTCTATCCATCTCAGGGTAGATGTATTCAGTAGTGACTTCTCCATTTACCCAAAATTCCACTAGCCTCGCTCCTTCTGGAAGTTGAGGCCCAAACTCAATTGGGGTTGGTGTTGACTTCCTCACACCATAAATAAAAGGGAGACTCGTTGTATTTTCAGCAATTGAAATTGGATCAAATGATCCAAATGTGACCATTGAACAATTTGCAGCTTGATTGTCGTCGGTCTCGAATGCGATTTTGTTTTCCTTACCTAGACGGACGATAAGGTCTTTTAAAACAAAACATTTCTCCACCGGATGACTAATGATCCAGATGGAATCTGGCAGATGTTGGAATTATCAACCTGCCCAACCTCTTCTGGTCTCTTTGGTGTGGGCAACTCGATTATCTTTTGTTCAAGAAGTTGGTCCAGAATTCCGGACACTTCAGAGTCTGAGAAAGGATATTCTTTCTCTGCCAATTCCCTCAATGAAGGGAAGTTCCTCTTTTGGGCTTTATTTTTATCAGCTTTGTATTCAGGCTTGTATGCTAGCTTGGCATTGGCAGCTTTGCTTGATTTCTGGAATGTGATTTTGGCAGTAGCCGTAGAGATCGTCATGACATCTTTTGATTTGCCCAACTTAACGTCTTTCTTTATGTCTTTCTTTGGCTCCTTTTTATCGCGTGGATCGCTCGGCAAGTAACTTCCGTGCCTTGCAATCTGAACTTTCAGATCATGAGCACGTGTAGCCAACTCTTCAAAGGAGTGGGGCATATTTGCTTGAAGATTATAGAGTAATCCCCAATGCATGCCCTGGACGCACATGTCGATTGAGGATGATTCGCTGATTTTCTCCTTGCAACTTAGGACAAGGTTCCTCCAAATGTTCGATATAGTCTACCACCGCTCCTCTTTGCCTTGCTTTGTTACGGCAAGCTCGGCGAGCTAACCGCTCGCGAAAGTGCTATAAAAGCGAGTGAGAAACTCGCGTTCAAGTTGATCCCAACTGTCAATTGACCCAGCCGGGAGATCGGTATACCATTCGAATGCTGCACCTTTAAGAAAGCGTACGAATTGCTTCACCATCATATCGTTGTAAGTACCTGCATTATTGCAGGTCTCAATGAAATGGGCAATATGTTGCTTTGGGTTGCCCTTTCCATCAAAGCACAAAAACTTGGGAGGTTGATAGCCGATGGGCATCCTCAGTTCGTCAATCCGTCGACTATAAGGTTTTGCATGGACGAGGGAGGATTGTGACGAACCACCATACTGAGTACGTATGGTATCAGCAATCATATTGTGACGAACCACCATACTGAGTACGTATGGTATCAGCAATCATATGTTGAAGCTGTTGGACTGATAAGGAACCAACAGAGACATGCGCGGCATCACGGAACATATTTTTTAGTACCGTTCGATCATGCATGTCGTGCTTTTGCTCATCCTCATGAGTTTCGGGACCTTTGCCCCTAGAAGAGCCTTCGCCTTTGTGGCTATTTTCCTTTTCTGACTCATTCATTTCTAATTTGTTCATGAGAGCAGCTATTTGGGCGTCATTTTCTTCCAGAGACTTTGACAATTTTTCGATTGCCAAAGCCATCTGTTGGATCCTTTCATCCGAGTTAGGACCCGCTTCAGTGACTAGCACATCTTGAGCGACTCATCGAAGATGTGTAATCTCCCACTTTCGCGAGAGATAGCTTTGATCGACCGGCTTCAAACCCCTCACTTGAGGCGTAGCTTGATCGAGGATTCTCCAAAGAGAGGATTTTCTTGAAGGAGCTTGGCCTTTCTTGGAGAACTAGCTTTCTGCGGGTAAGGATTTTCTTCTTACCTCTCTTGGAGAATTTTCTCAGCGGTGATACCACGAGAACTCGGCTTTGGTTTTTGCTCACGGTAGCATGGAGGAGTTCACAAGTGTCTCCTCAATATTGGCAACAGTGTCTTTCACTATTCCACTTGACATTTTAGTGATGTGTTTTGGTTTTGAGATTTCTTGAGTAGATCGAAAGATGAGAGGCAAGAGGGTCCCACCGGGCGTGCCAGAAATTTGTGAAAAAAAAATTTCTCCTCGTATTAATAGAAAATAATACAATGGAATTTTGTTACAAACTGAATTTGGGAAATTAACAGTGGACTGGATCTCTTGACTGCGACGAATGCTGAATCATCTGATTAACGATCTGCTGGTGAGTATTGGGGCCACGTGGCTTGATTCCAAACGTCAAAGATTTTATTTGACTTGATTTTAATCTTTGTAGAAGACTGTGTTCTACAAAGTCTTGAATTTGACTTTGAATTGGAGAAGACTGTGTTCTCCAAAACTTTGTTCTGATCTTGGATTTGATTTCGAAATTAGAGAAGACTGTGTTCTCTAATCTCTTGCTTTGATTTTGACTTTCGTTTTGAATTAGAGAAGACTGTGTTCTCTAAACCACTTTACTTTGATTTGATTTCGATTTGGAAAAAACTGTGTTTTCCAAATCGTTGATTTGAGTTTGAGGCTCAAGAAGATTTTGTTCTTCTTGATTGGTTTTGATTTCAGAGAGTTTGTTCTCTCGGATTTTTTAGAGAATTTCTAAGTTTTGCACTTAGGGTTCTCTTTCTTCCTTTTTCCTCCTCCTCCGCCTTTCAACTGAACCCAAGGGTTCTATTTATAGAAAAGTTTGGATAGGGTTATCATCAATAACCCATTTAATTTGAATTTGAATAATAAATCCTTAATTATCCAAATTAAATTAAATAGTTAAATTAAATATAATATTATTCCAATTATATTTAATAAAAGTAGGATGTGCTTTTGTTGGGCCTTTACCAATTAAATTTAATTGGGCTTAGTGGACCTTTGTGATTTAGGATTTAATGGGTCAATTAATTACAATCAACCCGATCCATTAATTTAAAAGGTCAGTTAAATTGAAATCGACCGATCCAAACACTTAAAAAAATTTAGTGTCTACACACTGATTTGTGACTTGAGGCTTATTTGTTTCAACATTCTATCCATCAAACAGTTTTCAGCAATCAGAATCTTTGTTTCATGGTTTTGGTGCCATTGGTTGTGATGGTTTGCCAGGCTGGATTGAATGTCCAACCATTAATGCTTCTGTGCATACTACCCAATCTTTTGCACTTCGAGCACCCTGGAGTGCAATTCCTGAGTGGCACGACAATTTGAATGGGACCTCGTTAATGAATCTGGAGGTCCCTTCAGTAGAAACCCAACAGAGTTTGGGTTCACTATCTTCTCCATTTCCTTCACTTGAGACTGTCTGACTGGAAATACTGAGCCGCTTAACCTTTCTCCGGAAAGCTATCACTTGTTGGAATCTATGTTGTTTAATGAACCACAAAATAATTCTTGCCCACAAATTTGTAATGTTTCAGTGATGTGTGTTCATGAAATGGGAATTTCATCTAATAATCTGCTTGAGATACAACCCAAAGCATATGGCGTTTCAAACTCTGCTTTAGGTTCTTCTTTTGCATTGGTCAATGAATACACTCCCATCGGTGGAAATCTGTCAGACGCACCATCTCAATCAATCAACATGGTGCCTGGTCAGCAGTTTATAACTTTTACGAAATTCTACACTTGATCATGACTATATTTATGGTTTCTTTTTGAAATATTGTCTAATCGACCTTCCAAACGTACATCTCATGTTAACCCGGCTTGATTAGTGTTTTGCCATACTAAAAAGTATTCCCCTGTTGTTTTGAAGGAGAGAAAGGTAAAGCAGCAGTCGAACACCATTGCAGTATGGTGGAAATTATGAGACAACGAATGATACAGTCTTCCGCAGTCTGGATTTCTTGCCTGAGCCAAACTTCTTTTGTAACGCCCCGCCAAAATCTCGTCACGATTTTAAGTGATTTCGCATGTTTATCGTGTGTGCTTGTGGGGATGGGTCGTGATGATGTGAATGTGTCGGGAGTTGGTGTTGATTGGTATGACATGTTTAGGATGTGTTTTGGGTTGCCCCATGTATGTTGGAACTAGGGATGGTCGCCAAGAATGAGCCGGAAGAAAAATGCAGAAATTTGGTATTTACGGCCGTAAGTATTATGGTTACGGCCGTAAGTCAGGAGTGATGGTTAAGGGGCTGATTCTCTGTGGTGTGGAAAGCGCGGTCGCGTGTGCCCGATTCTGGCCAGTAATTTTAAGGGTTACGTACTGCATTTTGAATTTACCAGTAACAGGGAGATTCTAGTAATTTTAAGTCGGCAGAAACTGTTGGATAGGGTTTATACACGTTTGCTCGGCCATTTACCCTCATATTTGACCCCAACCTCCCCAAAACTCTAGAGAGCACTTCCAAAGGTGATTCCAAGGATTTTACATGAGTTTTGGCTTATAGATCATTTGAGTATTTCTAGTTGTCATCTTGGAACCAACAAGAAGAAGGGAAGAGGAAAGGAAAGGGAGGAGAGGAAGTAGCCAACCAATTCATTTGCTTGCTTCTTGTCTTTTGAGGTAGGTAATAGCTGTATTTCATGGGTGTAATATGTGTTTATGAATATATAATGAAATATGTGATGATATGGATTGATAGAAGAAGTTATGTTATGCTATGTTGTGTGAGGAGATAGGTTGTGTTATGGTAGGGTTTGCTATGCTAGGTTATGTTAGAACATGTTAGATGATGTTATGTATGTTATGTTACCTTATAATGGTAGATGCAAGATGAACTATGACATGGGGAAGGGCACATGAGGTTAAATGGTAAGGAAATGAAGTATGAATGACATGGAAGTATAATCATGCATATATGGGTTGTAGATTGTGTGCTTACAATATGTATGATGTTACGCGGTTTAAAGCGTAAAGAACCTTTAGACGACGGCCACTCGCGCCCAAAAGCGTAAAAAGAACCTTTGGGGGACGGCCATTACGACGGCGCCGCAAAGCGTAAAGAACCTTTATGGACGGCCAATGATGTTACGGCGCCTTGTAAGCACAGGATCTATAACCGGGCCCAAAGCATAAACATGACATGCATTAACATTTGCATCTATTGCCTACTGAGTCCCCGTGGCTCATTATGTTGTATATTGATGTTTTATGTGCAGGCGGTGGTGGAGGATCTTCCCGAGCGTAATGTGGGATGTAAGGAAGAAGGGGGAAACCTAAACATCCGGCGGCCGCGTTTTGTTTGTTTATATTGTACTAGTTTAAGTGAACGAACAAAATATGTTTTGATATGTATATATATATATGTATATAAATGCTTCCGCTTTTGAAAGTATAAACGAAATGTGTTTCATTCGGGTATGAAAAGACGGGTCCTTACATCTTTGATCCAGATAGTGAATTTACTAACGATCCTTTCTGAAAGATGAATTTGTGTCATTCCTTGGTAGGCCCGGTTTTGTATGGAGACCCGTGAGGCCACCACCTCAGGCCCACGAAAATAAGGGGCCCATTTCTTTGCATGTGTATAGATTGTACTGATATGTAAAATTGTTGCTACATTTAAGAAACAAAATTGAGATGCATCAGTGATATCTTAATTATACATGACATTTCTGCACTGGGAAAAGGTAATTAGTTTTTGCTGTTATCGTTTAGAAGTTTTATGGTTGTTGTGTTGGTTTGTGGAGCTATTTTGTATGAATGATGTCTGTGATTGTATCAAATTGTTTGAACTTACCTGAGTTAAAAATATTGTAAACTAATATTTCACTGTTTTTTTTAATAAGAAACGATTATTATTATTGCCAAAAAAAACTCAAGGATTACAATACAAGTGGACAAGCCATCCACCAAAACCCAACAAGAGGGTGACCAAAGTCAAAGCTAGCTATTGCTCTATAGTACTATACAATGGTACAAAAGTAACCAACGGGATCTAGGCGAAAAAGAAAATTGTCCACATTACACAATAATCCAGCTGCTTTAGCCCAGAATCCCGAGTGAAATAAGATGGTAGCCCATATATCATCTACCGAGCTCACCATATCGTGAAAAATCCTTCTATTCCTTTCCTTCCATAATACCCAAGCTGCCGCCATCATCATTAGTTTCCAAAACTCCTTTTTTTGTTTCCGATTACCTCCAAAAGACTATCTAATAAGGATTAAATCTGCCCATTTTCTTGGTAGAGCACTGACTACTCCAAATAGGTTCAAAATTCTACTTCAAATCATTGTGGCTACCTCGCAATGAATAAGGACATGATCAATAGTTTCATTATCCTTACGACACATGATGCAAAATGATGGAGAAATGCTTAAAAAAGGTCTTCTCAATTGCAGTAAATTACAAGTATTTACCTTTCCTAACGTCACTAACCAAGCAAAAACTTTCACTTTTGAAGGCACCACACCGTTCCAGATGAATTTGAATTGTGGGAAGGGTGAAATACATGAGGCTTGACAAAGAACCTTGAAGAAGGATTTACAAGAGAATTGACCCGATGAATGAGCATTCCGATTCTTTTATCAAGCACCAAAGGGTTCAGTTTTGTAGTTTCAAGTTTGTTTAAATCGACATCTCTATCACTGAAGTTCCTAGTGAATTCAAGATTCCAGCTCGGGCAAGATGGGGATGGAAAAGAGGTAATATCACAAATGAATGAGTCTTTACTAGTCAACAACCTAAATAAAGGGGGGAATAAGTTTTGAAGAGTACGATCGCCTGCCCATTTATCTAATCAAAATCGGATTTTATCACCTTTACCAACTGCTAACGTGGTACAGTCTATGAATTTATCCCAAATTTTTGCAATGGATTTTCAGGGTGCCCGAAGAGCGAAGAGTGGAGTTAACGCCATCCCACTCGTTAGATTGTAAGCCATACCTACCGCCGATAACTGAGTGCCTGACTGAATCCAATTCTACAGGGAATCTCCAAAGCCATTTGCCGGGCCAAGTTCTTCAAGTTGAGATTACCAATCCCCAATCCCTCACTGTTGAATTCGTGAAGTTATTCAACTAGTGTAGAATTCAAAACAGGAGTATTTTAGTATCTGACCTATCTTGCATATGGTTACCTTCCAGAATAGCAGGTTTTCTAGAGCTGCTTGAATTAGGAATATCAATTTCCTGACTGCCTTATTTATTCACTTACTTCCTTCTTCATCTTTCTTGCTCAGTATAATTCTTATATTTGTGAATTCGACTCCCTGGTATAATTGCATATTTTGTTTCTAGTTAATGCTATTATTATAAGAAATGTTTAATTGCCTGCCAATTTATGGGTTTTTATGGGTATAACAAGGAGCTAAAAATTGCTGGATGGTGTATTTTGTTACTTCTCAGTGTTTTCGTTCTGGATTCTCTGGTTTAAGAATTGCTTATGGATTTGTATTTTCTGAGTTTGTGCTTCATTTTTGATGATTTGCTACTCAGATTCTGCCAGCATATTTGGGAAAACTTCCGTTGAGAGAGGTTTCTGTAGTAATAATATTACTGTGTATTTTAAAGATGTTGTTTCTGCAATTTCTAGGGTGAGATTATGCGCTCCCTGTAAATCAGTGTAATTGAATTTTTTTTTTTTTTTTTAATAAAACAAAAGTAAAAGAAACCTTTGTTCTGTGTGCTAATTTTGTTATGTTTGTAGTACTAGCAGTATCACTGTAGTTCGGCAAAATCAATGATGGTTTCCCCCCTTGTAAATCTGTTGGTGAAGAAATCCAAAGAAACGTATTTGTCTTTTCTTATTTACTCCAATTTTCATGCTTGCTATACACTGATTGTCATGATGGTTAACATTTAACAATCAGAAAATATCAGTTATTTGTTTTGTCGTTGGTTGTGCCGCATTTTTTTTAGATTCTCTGCTATGTAATCGTTGCGGGAATTTGTGTAAACACGTATATAATCCTAGGTAATAAATTCGTCACTTTTGGAATGTTTCGGGTCGTTATAGCTCACACCTTTCTTTTCTTGGTGGTTCCTTAATCATGCTGGATATTTAAAGAGTTTGATTCGTAAAAAATTGTGGGTGCATGCTTCTTGGTCGGAACTTGTTCCCTTTATTTAGGCTAGACGTCATGATAGATGATCGTGTAACTAAAATTGCCGTGTTCTGTTTCTTGTTCCCTTTTCGAACTGCTTGTTGGATGGTATGGCCCAAGTATTTTCTCCACTTTGCTTCTTTTTCTTAATTTTGTCAGTTCCCCCAAATATCTTATTAGCAATTTCGACTCTTACTGAAGAATTTAGATCACCCTTGGTGTGATTATCTGTAATTTCCTACACGGAATTCTAATTATTGTTTTTGTGGCTTATCAACAAATTAGGAGACGAGTATCACAAGTGAAACCCGGGAAAGAATGACGCCCAAGAATGGTGAATATTCGCTATCTGTTGAGGAAGCTAGTAGTGGAAGAAATTCAGGAGAGAATAGTCCATTAAAGAAAGGCCCACGTACTTCCGCAGAACATGCAATTTTTTAGTTGAATATGTTACTAGGCATTGAAAGGGGAACTGAAATGCAGTTCAAAAGCACTCGGGGTCTTGCCCTCTTTGGCAAAAGTTGTCATCTGAGGTGGGCAAGCCGCCTCCGGCCAGACTTGAAGAAAGGCGCATTCACCCTTGAGGAGCGGCGATGAATCATTGAACTTCATGCTAAAATAGGAAACGATTGGGCTCGGCTGGTGACTGAGGTGTGCACCCCCTTTGACATTAATTAAGTTCAATGCTATAAAATATATATTAATTTCAGTACTATATTCTGAGTTAGTCAATCTATGCTATTTGAATATTGGAAATAGCGTTAATAACATATATCGTACAACCTTAAAAGCATAAAGAGATCATTTAGTAACTACTTAAGGTTAACATTTATGATCAAACGATATCATATCCTAAAAGGGCATGGTGGGTGATGGATAGAACTTCTGATACTCGAAAAAGCGATCTGTTATACATCTTCTGTTCTTCTCATGCAAATTTTAATCTTTGATACGTCTTGGGTGTGTTTGATTGGTAAACATTTTCCAGGAAAATGTCAAATCAAGGAAATCATTTTCCAACTTGTGTGTTTGATTGCAAATGTTTTCCGGGAATTCGTTTTCCAGGTACAAGTCATTAAAGCACAAAAACAATGATTTTCCTGGAAAACTCAATCCAAGAAAAGGGTGGGTATCGGTTTTCCGGGAATTCGTTTTCCGGGAATTCGTTTTCCTGGAATCCTATCAAACACACCCTTAGATATGAATTTTACTAACATGAAATCTCAAAACAGAGAGAGCATCATATTTTTGCTGCACTGGATGTATTTACTTGGTTCTTGCTCGTTTCCCTTGTATTATTGCCTGTAGTTGCCTGGATGTATGGATAATGAGATCAAATACTACTGCAACACAAGAATCAAAAGAAGACAACGTGGTGGTTTACCAATCTACCCACCTGAGTTATGTTTGCAGACATTAAAAGAGAACCAAGGAAGCAAGGACTTCACAACTTTCTCGTCTGGGAATGCACGACTTCAAAGCCTATGCTGTCGACATTGTACCCTTTGAAGCGTTTTCGAGGATCAGAATCTGCGTATCCCAGATTAAATCTCCCATCTGCATAGGAGAATAACTCAAATTTTGACAATCAACCGTCATCGAGATCAACTCACTGCTGCCATTCCGTTATAAGTGGCAACTCTAGCTTGGATCGTTCTTGGGCGAAGCAGCTAGAGCTCTCTTCATTCCAAACTCAAATAAGTAGTTGGGGTTCACCTTCTTCTCCTCTTCCTTCCCTTGAATGTGTTTATAAATGATACGTACCCGTCCGAGTGGACCGACCCAGTCGAGTAGTTTTTCCCCACAAAACAGTGGCTTGGTGGATGCTGTGTTGTACGAGTCACAAAATAGGAAAAACTTGACGAACAATTCCCGTCGACAAACTTCTCGTGCTTCAGTTGATGAAATAGATGCTTTGCCTCGTGATCCTCCTCAGATGCAATGGGAAGCATATGGTGATCCCACCTCTCCTTTACGTCATTCTTCTCTATTAGTCAAGTTCTTTCTGTGCTAATTGTATTTTTCTGGTTATATTTAAGGATATCCAATATTAAACAAGGACTCTTGATCTAGTACCAAAATTGGGTTTTTTATCGAACTCAAATTGCTGATGTGGATAACCACATTAACCTACACCACTTTAAAAAGTGGTACAAAACCAGTGCTCGTGGGTTAATGTGGTTATCCACATCAACAATTGGGTTCTATAAAAAAACCCAATTTGGGCGCTAGATCAAGATTGATTAAACAAGAAGCAGTCAAGCCTGTCCCAACTGAGAATGATGACAGCTCTGAGACGGCGTGCCTGATGTCTATCTTCCTGAGGCCTGTTTTCTTGCTCGCATCAAGCTTTTTTCTTCTGATTATGGAATATTCCATACTGAATGATGCATTGGAGCCATTTCTTGGTGAGGATATGAGAAGGGACTGCAAGCAAATGGACACTGGCATGACTTCTCGGTTAGAACTTTGCAACTGCTTTGAGTGTATTTTCCACGGGAATGGGAGCTGGCTTTGGATATGAATGATTTGCATGATAATGTTGTATACTTGTATGTATTCGTGCTGAATTTGAAGTTAATATAAAAAATGCCTTTTTTGCGTTAAAATTCGATCTTGAAGTCTTTCTGATGTTGATTGATATGAGAAATTAGATAGAAAAGTGAAGAATTTTGAAACACAAAAGTAGAGAATTTGGTGGGATGGGGGCAAGAAATTAGATGATTGAAGTTTGACAGTGTTTGGCTAGCTAGTGAAAATAAATATCAGTGATGAAAATGCTTAAACAAGCCCAGTATTCTAACTTCTATCCAACGACACATTTTTATTGATGTACTATTCTTCTTAACAATAAATTAAAAAAATTATTTTTCTAAACGTATCTAATTGCACGAGTTGGGAATGAAAACGAAAATTATTTTTACTTACCCCTCTCTCTCTCTCTCTCTCTCTTCTATCATCTATTGGATAAAAAAAAATGATTGAATAAAATGGAAAACCTCATTTGTTGTTTTTTTGGCGAATCAAAATGAATCAACTGATGTGCTTAACGGGTAACTTGTTTGTTTTCGAGGGTTACTAGCTCTTGTGCATTGCGGATGTCTAAGTTAGAGAGATATAGATACAATTTTGTAGGTAGGTCCTGTATTTTTTCTTTTTCTTTAATCACTTTTTCTCATTTTACTCACTTTTACTTTACTTTTTTCTCATAAATTCCGATACTATTTCTACATCCAATTTTACATCATCTATTATTATTTTTGAATTTATTTTTATATCTCTCATATTTTTTCGCTTTGTCTCTTTTCTTAACTACATGTTTTCTATTTCTTTTTCAATTAAAATAAAATAATTATCGTCTCTCTATTTCTCTCCTCTACCTCTCTCTCCATTCACAATTTGCATTGGAGGTGCTCTAAAACACTAGCATCCAGCGTGCTGGAAAAATAAAGCATACACAAAAAATGAACTTTTTTTTTTGTGTAATCAAGAATTAGTAAAAGATTGTAAATATAAAAATTGAAAATAGAAAATTTGAGTCATGAGTTCCCTGAAGAGGGAATAGTCCTGCCAAACAAGCTCTAAACTCATCTCTATCCAATTTTCCTTCTCACGCAACATCCTACTTCCCCACTCAATGCGAAAAACGCAGTATTTTGTTGCTAACATGAAAAATAAGGTTCAAATATTTCAGATGATGGGAAAACACAGAAAGATGAAAAAGTTCAATCAGGATATTGCCTTTGCTCGTCCCGCAAAGAGAGAATTTGAACCGATGCGAGCCCTATTTGAATGCCACCCATCTGAAAATCAGATTGAAATGGCCGGAGATGGTATGGGATCTGTTGAAGAAGCACTCACGACATTGATGAATGTCGCTGAGAGGCTGCCACCTGTTTCAGTTCCCCTCAACCTGGCCATATGCAAAACTGCGGCACCAGATATGACCTCCGATCACCCCCTTCCTCGTTACCCTAGTTCAGTCCAGGTCATGAATCACTCAGAGTATATTTCGTGTATAAAATGTAAGTATCATCCGTGGATGAATTTTTGCATTTATTGATTATTGTTACTTTTTGGTTGAAATGCGTGGTTTGATGATTTTGTGGTAAATTGTATAAATGGATCTTTGGAGGATTGTTGCGATTTTAATGAGTCTTGTTTGGTTTGGTTTGGTATAGTCTTTTGACAATGATGTTTGAATTAAAAATCTTTGGTTAATTTAAAGGCCGAATGGATACAATTTTTATCAAATTTTATCATTTTTTACCATTTTTTTATTTTTTTCTCTTTGCTAAATCAATCACATCCACATATCTCATCATATCCATAAATCTCAACCACTTACCTCAACTCATTCTCTCTCTTCTTTCACATTAAAATCCATTAAAAATCATTAAAAATTACTCTCATTCACCCTTTTAATGAGATTCATCATTTTTTCCCATGGTAACTGCAATTTAGGCATTGTCCTTCTTAGTATTAACTTTATTCGTACGCAATTTCGTATACCTCATACTCATTTTCAACCACACACTCATTTCCCAAAATAATATTAACCACACATTTTTATACGGAATACCGCGCATATTTACTTTATACCCAATCAAACAACCCCTTAGCATATTATTGATGTCATTTGTTTATCTGTACTTTGTGTTTTTCTGTAGAATGATTATTGGTTTGTTTGTGTGATAGCAGATTAGCAGCACATGGCGAGGTTTGTGTTTAAACTATCTTTTGCCATTCCCAAATAAAATAAAAATTTATTTGAAAATCGATAATTCACATAATTAAAAAAAATGAAAAAAAAATCCAAAAAACTTGGGGGTCACGTGACCTCCTATGACCCCCTCCCCTCCGTCCCTGGGGGGACAAGATTAATTACTACTTTACACTGTAATTATGGAATTTATGGTTACATTGTTCAAATTTCAATTTCGCAAATTAAATTTGAACTATAAAGGCCATTAATTGCAGTTTACGGGACAAGATTACTATTTATAATTTCCTCAATGATGAAGGGTAGATACGTCCGGCTTTCTTAAAAATATATGCGGGTGTCAAAAATATTGGATATCATAAATATGCTATACCCTACTATTTTGGCGACTGTATGACCCTACCTCTTAAAATGCATGAATTTCTGTTTGTGTACACATACGCACATATCACCTGCATGTGTTTCTGTATACATACGTACATATACATACGCACATATTAGACGTGAAATAGTTTACATGGAGATGTGGAAATATAGGGTGTGAATGCTAATTTTTTCAATTTTCGTAATTTGAATTTGAAATATATGGAGATTTACTGCTTCCACAGATTGTCGCTTCATTATTATGGGCGATAGGGGCATTTACAAAACTCCGCATGAATGCTGAACTTTCATTAATTAATTTGAGTTTTGACAAACGACTATCAGTCCTCATTCCCCAAGCACGGCAACCTCTACGCTTTCAGCTATCGGACATCTTGTTGCACTTGATTTGAAATGTAATGCAAATTATGGGCAAATTACATATAAAAACAACTTAATATTACCCATAACAATAAACGAGGTCCGTTACAACAATGACACTAAAAACAAATTTCACGAAATTGAAGTTCGAAAACTAAGCCCTAAATTATGAAAATAAAAAATTTGAAACCCTAAAATTTCTCTTCCATTGACTTGAAGGGTGTATCAACTATATATTATTGCACGTTTATCCGGAAGTGAACGGGTCATAACAAGTAATATAGTAATGAGTAGAGTATCGAGCCCACGAGGACTGTGTATGTTTTTAACGTTTATTTCACTAACCTTAACCGAAACAATAAATTTGAAGTTGGTCTGAAGTTATAAAATTAAATTTTAAACTAAATTACAGAATAATATTGAAAATCAAATTGGAAATAAATAATGGATGTGAAACAAGTAGAGAAAGCTAGTACTAGGGTTTTGAATCCAACTTTGCAATTAATTCAAATTAGGATCATTAGTTGACACAAATATGTGATCTAGATGAAGGAATTTCCTAATGTAATGAAAGTCTCTCTCAAGCAAATTCATTTATTCGATGCAACATTAACTATCTCTACCTTAATGATTTGCACACAAACGCATTAGACTCTAGAAATTCACATAAACATCGCATAAGGCATAGTGGTACTCTCGTCTCCTATCGAACCCTATGATTTCCAATTTCATTCGTCTATGATCTCTTGAACCAACAAACAAGTTATAAGTCTCAACTTTGCGCATAAATTGTAAAATATAAAATATTCAATTGGAAATTCGTAGAACAAATATTCGGTTGGAAATAATCAAGTCAAATCATCAACTAATATTCAACTACATGAATTAATTAATAAAGATTCATCAAACCCTAACACTAAGTAGGCATTTAGCCTAAAATATTAAGCGTGAAAGAACGAAAATAAGAAGAAGAGGCCATAACCGAATGTAGAATTATCTTGGTTTTGATTTCAATCTCCAATTCGGCGGTGGATCTTGCCAAAAAGCTTCAATCCTTGTTGTTCTTTTGTGCATGAGATCTCCTCATTTTTTTGTGCTCTTAACCCCTTCATATAGGTGTAATTAGGTCTCCAAGATATCCAAATTTCGTGTGGAGAAAGTAGCCTGAATATTACCAAAAATAGAGTGCTAAACCGACTAGGAAACCTAATTTCAAGTGGGATACGGCCGTATCCTTAATAGATACAGCCGTACCCGACGAGTTACGGTCGTATCCAATGAGATACGACCGTATCTCATTGTGATGCGGTCGTACTGGCCATTCTGTTGAAAATACTGAGCTTGGTTGATGTCTTGTTACGGCCATGCATATCCATTCCGGATATGACCATATCTCCTTCTGGGGTCCTTGAACTTTAATATTATATTTATTTTGATCCCCAACTTCGAGTTTCCTGACTTCTTTAGTCTTTTTTTGCCTCTTTCGACTTCGTTTTCTCTCCATCCTCTTCATTTTCCATTTTTCTCATAAAACAACAATATTTAATTAAACTTAGGTACGAAATTAACATAAAAATAATATAAACACACATTTAAAGGTCTTAAATAAGTGCGCTACATGCACGTATCAACTATCAACCCACGAACTAAATGCTTGTGCAAGCAGATTAATCAGACCCAATGTCTTCAAATGCGCAAATAATAGTAGGCCCTGCAAAATAACCTTATTTTTTCAGCAAAATGGAAATTTTATTTTATTAGATAAAAAAGTAAATAACACTTAACCAGAGGGGACGTATGTGTCTCACCTCCCAAAAAAGCTAATTACAAGTGTAAATATTAAAGAAAACCTACCATGAGCTATATAAGATGCATCTTATACAATCTATCTTAGGTCTTAGCAACAAAATGAAGCAATCAACGAGAACGTATATATACTAAACCAATCTGATCCAAAGTAACTATACCTCTAACCTCTTTATCCAAGTCTGAAGGACCAAGAACAACTTGTTTGCGCAAAGTGTAACCCCTATTGGCTGTCCAATCAACCCGTTTGTTACCTTCCCTACAAAATAACCTGATTATTTTCAAAATCCGGCGATATATAAACTCATGAGCATTGAACGGAGACGATTTTTACCGGTTGTGAAATATTGACTTAGGAGAGAGCATAGATAAGAAGAAAGAGAAATGAAGTGGTCTAATTTTGAAATTTTGAAACGATTCAGAGAGAGAAAGAGAGTGTGTGTGAAGAAAGGACGCATGAAAGAAGGATGGATTTCTGAAAAGAATACTAGGGATCATGGGTATTTTGGTCCTTTCAAGTTGAAATACCTACTGTTCGTGTCTTTAGCCCCCATTAATTTACAAGTTATTATAAATTTTTATAAATTCTTTTTAACTCCACTTATTTTTTGTCTTATTTCACATCCACATATCTCATAGGACCTACCTGTACTACACAAATCTCTACCATTCAACTCCGCTCATTCTTTCTTTTATATCAAATAAAAATCTATAAAAATCTATTTTTACACATACACTAATATGTTAGTGAAACTAATTGCCTTGTGTGGTATTCTTTAGGGAGTGATATGATTCAATATTTTATGGTTTTTAAATAGATTTTTATGTAAAAGAGGAGAGAAAATGAGTTGGGTTGAATAGTGAAGATTTGTGCAGTACACACAGGTCTCACGAGATATATATGTGGATGTGATTGGTTTGACAAAAAAAAAAGGATTAAAATAGATAAAAAAATAGAAAAAAGTTGAAAAAAAATCAATCCTATCAGATGCTATTGTTAGATATCCATTTTCTGGGATTTTTTTCTATTATTTATGCCTAGACACATAGTGTCACTATAATTACTAACCACTCTATTTAGCTGTCACCGTACTATCGATTTTTTGCTGAATAAGGTTGTGTTTAGGCATTTAATTTCTACTTAAAAATTAATATTTTAGAGGATAAGGTAGATATTACAAGATGTGTGAATAATAATGAGTGGTGTGTAGTTGATATTGAAGTTTGATTTTGATAAAAAATTGATTTTTAGATTCACAAACTCATGGTGAAACAAAAATTAAAGTGGAGTGACTAAAGTGAGAACAAATCACAAATACAGTGACCATCAGTGTATTTACCCCAGTTTGGGTGATTGACCTTTGCCTGTTCGCAGAAGGGGGAAGGGATTGTGACTTCATCCTGACCCTAATTGATTCCCACCCGTTTGAAATCCGAGCATAGACAAACACATACACAGACAGATACGATGCGCAGATAATAAATTGTTGTTTATTTATATATATATACACAATAAGTTGGTGCTTTGGTTTTGAAATGGCGCAGAAGAGTATGATATCAGTTGAAGAAGCAGTGAGGATAGTGTTGAATGTCGCTCAAAGGCTGCCTCCTGTTACAGTATCCCTCCACGAGGCCTTAGGCAAAGTTTTGGCTGAAGATATTACTGCCCCTGATCCGCTTCCTCCTTATCGTGCCTCTGTTAAGGTCGGAAGATAAGAATACATACATGAGTTTATATGCGTGAAAAATGTATGCTGCCTATGACGTTTTCAGTGAAATGAGCAAATTGACGTTTTTTATGGGATGTTTTTGTGATAATAGATTCTTTTTGGTACGTTACTGGGATTTTAGTATTCAAGTTTGGAATGAATTTGGAATTCTAGCGAGGTAAAGGAAATGAAGCGTATAACCTTTTCCGAACATATATTTTCACATAATCTTTACATTTTGGACTGGAAGTTGTTGAATTGTTGATAAGGCGTTTTGTCTCAATGCTCTAACTTATTTCTTTTAGGAATCATCACGTGTCTTTAGTGTGATAGTGGCCCATTATTGTGATTTGTTGTCTCAACGGATTACAGAATTAACTTTTAGCACTTTACTGGATAAGTTGCTTCTTTATTTATTTATTTACTTTTGGGAATAATGAAATCCTAATTAAAGGTAGCAAGAGCCTTTGTAGAAGTGACTGGAATATCGGGAACTTTGCCATTACATATTTGTTGGGTGTAGCATATGATAAAATGATATTTGCTTTCATCGTAAAAGTTAGAGAGGCCGCAAATGGTGAAAGTGTGTTAAGAAAATATAGAAAAGTTGTTAATTGTCAAGAGGGTGGGGCTAAATGCACCCCCATTTTTTCCAAATACACCCCCCAAAGGCCCAAACCAGCTCATTCGCATTTTACCATTCTTCTTCTTTTTTTTTTGGGTGTTTGGACACGGTGGCAGTGGTCAGGTGGTCAAAAAAAAAAAAAAAAGGAAAGAAAGAAAAGAAAGAAGAAGAAGGGTAAAATGGGAATGGGTTTGTTTGGGGCCGTGGTGTATTTAGAAAAAATGGGGGTGCATGTAGCCCACCCCTTGTCAAGAAAAATGATTTCTTGAAAATTTTGAACCACACAAGCTTAACATATCTCAAAGATCATCAAGCAAATATAGGGAATATGACTAGGAAAAATACATGCCCAGGTCTTGGTATTAGTCACTGCGAGTACCTTGGTAACATCCTTACTCTCAACTATGACTGTTTTTGGCTTTATTATGATCCATTTAGACATGTTTATAAATGATTTCCAAAAGTCAAGCCACAGCTTTGGGGTGGCCTTGAGGGTTGGGTGTTAAGAAGAAAAAGAAATGGAGGAGGAATTCTTTGCTTAACTTTAATTTGATTAAAGGAGTGATCATTAATATAAAAATGCTTCTAAAGTCAAAGTTTTTGTTTGGTTGGTATCTTTAGGAAATGTTAATACTTGTGACTTGTTACAATTGAGGAGATCCTTCTTGTGCATATTCCCCTCATTTTGCATTATATGTAGGAAGCCAATGAAAACATTAATCATATACTTATTCATTGTGAGTTACCAAAGGCATTTGGGACAGGATCTTAGAGATGTTTGGTGTTTCATGTGCACTATCAAGTAGATGGACATTTTTTTTTTTTGATAAGAAACGAAAGATTGTATTGCACAAAAGCTCAGAATATACAATACAAGTGGATAAGAAATCCACCCAAAAAAACACCAAGCGTATCAATATAAAATCTATCAATAATACTATACAAGGTTACAAAAATAACTGACGGGGTCTAGATTAAATAGATATTGTTGGAAAGTATTTTAGGATTTATTTTATGCCTTGTTTATTTACTTTTCTTGTTTATTTAGTTTCCTAGTTGAGATAGTTTTATAGTTTAGATAGGTTTCTTCTCCTATATAAAGGAGTGATTGTAACCTAGTTTTAAACACCAATATATTATTAATTTCGCTTCCGCATTATATTTTAACATGGTATCAGAGCAAGAGCCGATCTTGGCATAACCCTTGAAAGAATTCCAATCTCCGGCGAGCGGCGGCCTTGAGCCGCTCGTCCGGCCACCATTTTGCATCTAATTCTTTTTCATTTTTTCTGTGTTTTTGAGATTTGCCCTAAATAGCTAAACAAAACCCAGATCTGAAAAGAAAAACCCTAGTTACTGTAGCTCGCAACTGTTCCAGTACCAGACCAGGTCGTGGGTCCTTCGAGTACCAGCTAATTGAAGGAGATTTGGGTCGAGTTCCTCAGGGTTCAAGGCACTTGTTCCAAATCGAGTTGGTGGAGCAAGTTTTTGGCTTCATCGTTGCTGGAATCAGGACCGCCGACGGCCGATTGGGTGGTTGGTGAAATTTGGGTGCCGGAACCCTAGCGCGTGATCCACACGCGCCACCAGTAGAGTTTGGTTTTCGTCACTGTTGCCGGCGCGTGGGAGCGCGTCCGCCGCCGTCCGTCACCGTGGTTTGCTTCACTGAGGTCGCCTAGGTGCCCTCTAGGTGGGTGTACACTTTGTTTTGTGATTGCTACTCTCGTTTGGCTTCAGATCGAGTTTGGATGTGTGTGGTACTGTTCATCCGAGAGCTCCTGTGTGGTACTGTTCATCCGAGAACTCCTGTGCCCTCCACGTGTAGATTGGGATGGTTATGATTTGTTATTGGGCTTTAATTGGTTTTTCGTTAAGAGACAAAATAAGATTTTGGGAGGATATTTGGATCGAGAATAATGCATTGAAAGACAGATTTTCAGATTTGGCTGCAATATCCTTGGCCAAAAATAGAAGTATTAGGGACATGATGGTGGAGAATGAAGCTGGAACAAATACAAGTCAAGGCTGGAATTTCTTTTTCAGAAGAAATCTGCATGATAACGAGGTTGCAAGTTGGGTAAATCTGATGAGTATGATAGAAAATTTTTCAGCTTGCGAACTGTTGGAAGATAGCAGAATTTGGAAGCCTAATAAGAGCGGAGACTTCTCCTGTAAATCAGCCTATGATGCCCTTAGACCAGACAACTTAATACCAGAGGAGAAGTGGACTAAATTTCTCTGGAGGAGCCTTGTTCCTTCAAGAATTAAAGTTTTTGGATGGTTATTACTGGTGGAGAGACTGAATGTACAGGAGAACTTGCAAAAAAGACATTCTTACATAGCTATTTCTCCAGGATGGTGTGTTTGCTGTAGGAATAATGCGGAGACTGCATCTCATCTATTTTTGGAATGCTCCATGGTTCAGAAATTGTGGTCTAAGATGCTTTGTGAATTTGGAATTCAATGGTGTATGCCTCAAAACTGCAAACAGCTACTCGTCTGCAAGATTATTGGTGATAAAAGAAAGTATAAGATATGGACGGCAACGGTTCTAGCAGTGTTTTGGGCTGTGTGGCTCGAAAGGAATAGAAGAATCTTTGAAGAAAGAGAAGAAACAACAGATAAGATATGGGAGAAGATCAAGTTTTGGGTCGCGACCTGGGTATACAAGACCAAAGGATTTGAGGGACTATCTTTTCTTGATCTTAGTAGAGAATGGACTTCCTTCTTGTAATAGGATACTAGATAGTAGTAGAGTTCCTTTCCTGTCAATTCTCGTCTGTAATTGATACTTGCATGACTTTGTAATTTCCCTTTCTCGTTATTAATAAAGAGTGTTTCTTTTTCAAAAAAAAAAAAAAATTGGTTTTTCGTTAAGAGGCTGAGGTTCTATTGGATGTGTTATTATGGGCTGCTATTGCGGGTTGCAAATATCTAGTGTTGGATTTCATATTGGATTTTTTGGGGTATTATGTAGGTTTAAGATGGTGATTGGGACTTTTTCCATTTGGAGCTTGTTTGTTGGGCTAGTGTTATGATTGGGTCCATTGTTGGAGTGTTTACTATCCAATTATTTTTCAATCAGTCACCTATCAGACTTTGCCAATTCAGCCCCATCTTTTCGGATTTTCATTTCAGTCCCTTACTATCTTTTAATATTCAGTCCTTGATCCTTTTCAAATTTATGTTTTAGTCCTCTATCTTTTAGAAATTACATTTCAACCCCGAATATGTCTTTGTTTGCGCTATTTGATTCCTAAACTTCCAGCTTCTGTTGTTGTTGTTGAGTCTTGTCTTGGAGTTTGGTTCGTTTCAGTCTTTGTTCGTAAATTCAGTATTTGTCGACCTTGGTGATAAGGCGATTCTTGTATGTATTGGGTTTGCGTTGATTTGTGTTGATCAACGCGTTTGTGTCACAAGAAGGATTTTGTTGACCATATATGGTCATTCAAGGTTGTGGATTTAATATCCATTTGTTCCTTGGTCGCGGATATTTTCTAAGAAGACTTTTGGAAGTGGAAGAAAGGAGGAGCACTTGGCGAGCTACTTGGAATTACGATGCAAGAGTTTCTTTGTATCATTTCCAAGTTGATGCTGTGTGGATGCATCAACTTGAGGGGGAGTGTTGGAAAGTATTTTAGGATTTATTTTATGCCTTGTTTATTTACTTTCCTTGTTTATTTAGTTTCCTAGTTTAGATAGTTTCCTAATTTAGATAGGTTTCTTCTCCTATATAAAGGAGTGATTGTAACCTAGTTTTAAACACCAATATATTATTAATTTCGCTTCCGCATTATATTTTAACAGATATTTATCAATGTCACAGAATGTTCCCGCTACTCTAGCCCAAAGTAAGTAGATGGATAGATTTGATACTAATCAAATGGTCTTTTAGGGACTTTGGAAATCGATTGTGATGGCAGCAGCTTGGGTACTATGAATGGAGAGGAATAGGTGGATTTTCGATAATTTGGAGTGGCCACAAGCTGATATTTGGGATAGCGTCATTTTCTTCGCAAGCTTATTGGCAAGAACGGCTGGGATCTTTAGTGAATTAGAGTCCTTGTTTCGACCTGACCCCATTAGTTCTTTATGTAATATTGTGTCGAGTAGTCCCTGGAGTGTGAGCTTGTTTCTTGACTCCTTTTCATGTTTTTGTTTCCTTTTAGTGGATGACTCATCCACTTTTTTTTGTTTGTGTCTCTCGTAACTCATTCAATTTTTTGTTTGTGTCTCTTGTAATTTTTTGTTTTAATAAAATTCGCAATTTCCTATAAAAAAAAAAAATGAAAATGCTTCTTGTGGAGATTTGATTTCAACAGTGGGGATCTTGACGTGATCCCTGAGTTAAAGGTTCGTCAGAACTTGACCCCAGGGTGTTCTGTTTATTTTTGGACTTGAAAGTTTGATTGATTGTGGTCTAAATGGAGCCGGTGACTTGAAAGTTTGATTGATTGTGGTCTAAATGGAGCCGGTATCAGCTAATTCCTGATAAGTGTCTTTATCGTACCACACAGGATGGATATGGAGTAATTGCTTCAGATGGGCCAGGTGAATATCATGTAATTACTGAATCAAGAGCAGGAAATGATGGAGTTGGCGTGACTGTCACCCCTGGAACGATTGCTTATGTGACAACAGGCGGTGAGTATTGTCTCTACATGTTCTTCATAAAGCTATTTCTCAAATGTCGTGAACTTATTTCTTTTCTTTTTTCCATTGTTTCTTGGAAAATTGAAAATGATCTAATCATGAGTTGATTCTGGGAAAGTGGACTCTGTTTTTGAAATTTTGAATTATTATCTTTCTAGACAAATTTGTATGTTCCCTTCAGGACCAATACCTGATGGTGCCGATGCGGTTGTGCAAGTAGAAGACACCGAACTGATTGAAAGTGCATCAATTGATCCAAAGAGAGTACGGATATTGAAACGAACTGCGCAGGGAGTTGATATACGTCCAGTGGTATGAACTTGTTACTTATTCGCTTCATCTGTTATGAATCAACTTCACTTCACTTCACTGTGGGAATATTTTTTTTTTTAATCTATGGCTTCTGTTGATGGGAACTGATTACAAAGAATTGATTACTACATTTACCTTATGTATAGATATTTAGAAGTATAACAAAGAACTATTGGGGAACAGAGAACTAAATAATTTCAGTAATTTTGTGCATATCACATAATTTTGTTTTTCTGCTATCTCAACCGTCTAAGCATGACATGACATTTTTTTTAAATTTATTTTTCCTTATCATGATTATTATTACTATTATTATTATTATTATTATTATTATTATTATTATTAAGAGTTCTCAAAAATCAATTTTCTCCAAAGTCAACTTCTCCCACACATTCATTGAAGAGACAAGTTTCTTTATTTTGAAAAACATTAAGCATTCCCCATAACTTTCACCTTTAGCTGCACGTTTCAAAATCACTCCTCAAGAATCTTTACCAAACAAACACTGGTCATTCTTTAAATTTATCCTCCCCAAGCCACCTTCACTTGTTAGCTTATACTCTCATTTTCTTGTGTTTATCCATTTAGTGTGTCCACAAACATTTAGCATTCCCACTCTAATAAGTTCATCTTATTAACATGTTGTCCTTTTAACTCCCTAGTCCCAACAGTCAATACCATAAAGCATAGAAGGTCTTATAACTGGTATGTAGTACACGGCGAATAAACTTCTTGTGATATTTTTATCATACACAGTGCCTGAAGATATATATTTAACATTGCCCATTTGTTGATACCTCAATTTCAAATTGAGTGTTCGATGATTGAAGGCAATAGGCATGGTTCAAAAGTTACCAGAGATGGTGGAAGTGTATTTAGAAGATAGACAACATTGTCACTCAAATTGTGACTGAATTTTTTTGATGAGAAACTGAACTTGTTATTGAAATAATAACAACAAAAATACAAAACGAAACAGGGTGGACGAGACTTCCACCAAAACATACCAAAACCAATGCTAAATCAAAGTCTAAACTAGGGCTTTATCCACTATTGGGAACTAAAGTACAAAGAGAGCTCATAGGGTCTAGGTGAAATAAAAAATTATCTCATTGACTAAATAATCCTGTAGCTCTAGCTCCAAGTCCAACAGTGAAGACAATGTTGTCCCAAATGTCTTCTATTGATCTCTCGAGATTGTCAAAAATTCTTCTATTTCTCTCCAACCAAATTGTCTAAGCTGCTCCCATAACGGTCAATTTCCACAACTCCTTTTGTTTCCTATCTCCCCTGAACCACCATTTGATAAGGATGAAATCAGCCCATCTTCTAGGCATAGCACCCGATACTTCAAACATGTTCATAGTTCTGCTCCAAATTCCTTTTGCGAATTCACAAAGAATCAATAGGTTATCTATAGATTCATTTGCCCTTTTACATATAATGCAATATGATGGGAAAATGCACCAAGAAGGCCTTTTCAATTGTAACAAATCGCAAGTGTTAACCTTTCCCAAAGAAACTAACCAAGCAAAGACTTTAACTTTTGAGGGAAACCCACCCTTCCAAATGAAGTTAAATTGAGGGAAGTTGGAATCACAAGGCATATGAACAAGGATATTGGAAAACAATTTGTACCAAAAAGAACTAGAAAGGTGGCCAGTCCAAACCCTTTGATCCGAGGAAAGTGGATCGATATTAACGGTTTGAAGTAAGCTTGAAAAGGAGGTGAATTCTTTAGTTTCTCTATCACTAAGGTTTCTAAAGAAGCCAAAGTTCCAAGATGGGTTGGAGTGGGATGAAGGGGAGACAATATCTCTAATAACTGAGTGTTTGTGGTTGGACAATCGAAAAAGAAGAGGAAATAAGATGTTGAGAGTTTGGTCACCCACCCATTTGTCTAACCAAAAACGAATTTTATCCCCTATACCAACAAGAAATTTGGTGTATTTCTCGAAAGTGTCCCAAACTCTAGCAATGGATTTCCACAGTGTCCGAAGAGTGGAGTTAACTTCAATTCTTGCATCCCATTCATTTGAATGAATGCCATACCGACTAAGGATGATTGAGTGCCAAAGTGAGTCCAATTTTTTTTTTTTTTTTTTTTTTAAAAAAGAAACATAGAAAGTTTATTACTGAAGAAAGAGTGAATTACAAGTACAATCTCAAAATGGAAAAAAGAAGGGAAAAAAAGAGAACATGGTCCTAGCAAGAGCCTACTACAAGCTAGATGTTGAGTACAAAAAAGATGTCCAATCTTTACTAAGATCTAGGAATGACTGCCCCTCAAATTCTTTTGTATTGTAGACCCATGTTGCTACCCAAAACTTTATCTTCTCCCATATTCTTTCTATAGTTGCTTCCCTTTCTTCAAAGATTCTTCCATTCCTCTCTGGCCACACAGCCCAAAACACTGCTAGAACCACAGCAGTCCACATGATCGATAATCTCTTATCTCCTATTAGCTTGCACACTAGTAACTGCTTGCATGTTTGAGGCATGCATCACTGGACTCCAAACTCGCAGAACACCTTAGACCACAAATCTTGAGCCATGGTACATTCCAGGAATAAATGAGAGACAGATTCCCCACTGTTTTTGCAGCAAATGCACCATCCTGGAGACATTGCAATGTAAGGTTGCCTCTTCTGTAAAATTTCTTGTACATTCAATTTCTCTGCCATCAGTAGCCATCCAAATACCTTAATTCTCGAAGGTGCAAGGCTTTTCCATAGAGATTTAGTCCAATTCTCTTCTGGAAATAAGTTATTTGATCTTAGAGCACTGTATGCTGATTTACAAGAGAAATCTCCACTCTTATCAGGATTCCAAATTCGACTATCTTCTAAGAGTTCACAAAGTGAAAAATTATCCAGCAAACTTATCAAATTTAAGCAGCTCAAAAACTCCCTGTCAGTTAGATTTCTCCTAAAAAATAAATTCCATCCCTGTCCTACCCTTGACTCTCCTTCATTTTCCACCTTCATGTCCCTAATACTTTTGTTTTTGGCCAAGGATATTACAGCTAGATCTGAAAATCTATCCTTCAATGCAAAATCCCCGACCCAGGCATCCACCCAAAATCTTATCTTGTCTCATCTTCCTACCTTAAACTTAACAAGGCTTAAAAATTCTTCATACAATGCAGCAATTCCTTTCCATGGACTTCTATAGGTCATTCTTTCTCCCTTCGTAGTATCCCAAAAATGCTTAGCTTTTCCAAATCGACTTTTAATAACTCTGTGCCATAATGATCCTTTCTCCAATGGGAACCTCCAAAGCCACTTCATCAGAAATGCCTTATTCTTGATTTCAATCTTTCCAATGCCCAATCCACCTTGAAAGCTCGCTCGGTTTACAAACCACATCCCAAGAGACCAAATGGCTGTTACTAGAAAGGTCACAACCTTCCCAAAGAAAATCCGGCAGTTGTTTCTCCAATATGTTTGAAACAGATTTAGGAGCTTTAAAAACCGAAAGATACTAGGTAGGCAGTGCTGAGAGTACAGATTGTATAAGTGCCACCCCTAGAAAGGAACGCACATTTCCAATTGTCTAACCTCTTAGCACATTTCGTGATTACAGGCTCCCAGAACGACAGTTTCCTTGGATTTCCTCCCAATGGCAATCCGAGATACTTCATAGGCCATTGCCCAACGTTGCACCCTATCTGTCCTGCATATTGTTCTATCGCATTTTCCTCAATATTAATCCCTAGCAGCTGACTTTTTATCAAATTTATCTTCATTCTAGAAATAGCACAATAAATCTGGATCACCTCGAACAGAATTTGTAGGGAATTACTATCTTGTACAAAGAAGATAGTATCATCCGTGGACTGGAGATGACTCACTTCAATCTTGTCTTTACCAATAATGAAACCTTTCATCAATGCTGAATTTCTTGCTTTATCCACCATTCTTCCTAACACATCAACCACCAGAGTGAATAAGAAAGGTGAAAGGGGGTCTCCTTGTCTCAATCCTCCAGAACCCCTAAACTTTCCTCTAGGTCTCCCGTTGATAAATATGGAAAAAGACATTGAAGAGATGTAGCCTTTAATCCACTTCCGCCATATTGTCCCAAATCCTTTGCTCTCCAAAACGAAATCCAAGAAGTCCCATTCTACATAATGGTATGCCTTCTCAAAGTCGATTTTAAAAACCAGTCCTCTTTTCCCTTTGCTTTTGTATTCTTCAACACCCTCATTGGCCACCAATATTAAATCCAGAATCTGTGTCCCTTCCACGAAGGCCCGTTGCGTGTCCGAAATTGTTTCCGACAACACTTCTTTCAGTCTAACCTCCATTACTTTTGCAATAATTTTCTATAAACTTGTGACTAAACTGATTGGTCGATAATCTTTTACACTGCAGCTGTTGAGCTTTTTGGGGATGAGACAAATATATGTCTCATTCATATTTCCATGGATAACTCCATCATCTGCAAAACAAGTGAATACTTCCATCAGTCTGTGAAGAAAATGAGAAGAATTGGACTCTTTTATCGGATTCAATGAACAAGATGGGTATGAGGGTTATCACGAAAAAGAGCAGGGAGTTAAAAAATTTGGCTTTTCATGTCAACTATGAGAATTCCATGAATAAAAAAGGGGTATCTGGAAAAATTCGATGAAGATTCTGACATGGAACGTAAGGGGCACTGGGTCCACAGAAAAAAGAAGGGCTATTAAAACAACAATCTGTAAAATCAACCCAGACTTAGTTGTTCTCCAAGAAGTAAAAAGAGCAGAGGTAGATAGGAAATTGGTGGGGTGTTTGTGGAGATCTCGTTTTTGTTGAAATATAATGCGGAAGCGAAACTAATAATATATTGGTATATAAAACTATGTTACAATCACTCCTTTATATAGGAGAAGAAACCTATCTAAACTAGGAAACTAAATAAATAAGGAAAGTAAATAAACAAGGTATAAAATAAATCCTAAAATACTCTCCAACACTCCCCCTCAAGTTGATGCATCCACATAGCATCAACTTGGAAATGATACAAAGAAACTCTTGCATCGTAATTCCAAGCAGTTCGCCAAGTGCTCCCCTTTTCTTCCACTTCCAAAAGTCTTCTTGGAAAATGTCCTCGACCAAGGACAAATGGATATTTAATCCACAACCCCAAATGACCATACATGGTCAACAAAATCCTTGCGCCGGACACAAACGTTCAGTCAATACCAAATACCGCAAACCCAATAGGTACAAGAATCGCCTCATCACCAAGGTCGACAAATACTGAATTTACGAACAAAGACTGAAACAACCAAACTCCAAGACAAGACTCAACAACGACAGAAGCTGAAAGTTTAGGGATCAGATAGCGCAAACAAAGATAGAATAGGAGTGAAATGTAATTCCTAAAAGATAGACGACTAAAATATAAATTTGAAAAGGATCAAGGACTGAATATTAAAAGATAGTTAGGGGTTGAAATGTAAGTATTTGAAAAGATAGAGGCTTGATGAGTTTTGTGGAAAGTTGAGGGACCATCTTGAAAATTTTAGAAATTTAAATGGAGTTAAGAAAAACATCCCAACTTCAAATGACCCAAATAGACCTAACAACCAAATCACAAACCCTAATATCAGCTTATTCTTAAACACCAAATCACCGTATCTGCAGCCCATCTACTTGGAAGCCCCAACTTCATAGCCCCCAAATAAGATATATAGCCCAACTCACAAATCAAGCCTTAACTCAGCAGCATCAAACTCAACGGCCTTTAACGCACTAGGTAATGCCCAGCACACATCCATAAGGCCCAAACAAAAGCTCTTAATAGCTAAGCCCAAACCAAGATCGCAACCCAGACACCATGTTAAGCCCAACAACAAATCATAACCATCCCAATCGCACGTGGAGGGCACAGGAGTTCTCGGATGAAACGATTACCAAGCAGGAGCTCTCGGATGAACAGTACCACAGATCCAAATTGGATCTGAAGCCAAACGAGAGTAGCAATCACAAAACAAAGTATACACCCACCTAGAGGGCACTTAGGCGACCTCAAGGAAGCAAACCACGGCGGCGGACGCGCTCCCACGCGCCGGCAATAGTGACGAAAACCGAACCCTACTGGTGGCGCGTGTGGATCACGCGCTAGGGTCCCGGCACCCAAATTTCACCGACCACCCAATCGGCCGTCGGCGGTCCTGATTCCAGCGACGATGAAGCAAAAAACTTGCTCCACCAACTCGATTTGGAACAAGTGCCTTGAACCCTAAGGAACTCGACCCAAATTTGCTTCAATTAGCTGGTACTCGAAGGACCCACGACCTGGTCTGGTACTGGACAGTTGCGAGCTACAGTAACTAGGGTTTTTCTTTTCAGATCTGGGTTTTGTTTAGCTATTTAAGGCAGATCTCAATAACATAGAAAAAAAGAAAAAGAATTAGATGAAAAATGGTGGCCGGACGAGCGGCTTAAGGCCGCCGCTCGCCGGAGATTGGAATTCTTTCAAGGGTTATGCCAAGATCGGCTCTTGCTCTGATACGATGTTGAAATATAATGCGGAAGCGAAATTAATAATATATTGGTATATAAAACTAGGTTACAATCACTCCTTTATATAGGAGAAGAAACCTATCTAAACTAGGAAATTATGTAAACTAGGAAACTAAATAAACAAGGAAAGTAAATAAACAAGGCATAAAATAAATCCTAAAATACTTTCAACAGTTTTAAAGCATGGGTTTTGTTTCCAGCTATCGGGAAATCAAGAGGTACCCTGATAATGTGGGATACTAGATGTATTACAGTACTTGATTCCATGATAGGAGAACACACGGTGTCTGTACATATCCAGACTGAAGGTAAAGACTCCTGGTGGTTTTCAGGAGTGTATGGCCCAAGCTGTGTTAGAGGAAGATCAGACTTCTGGGATGAAGTGGTTGGGTTGAGTTCCATATGTGGAGAAAGATGGTGCTTGGGGGGAGATTTTAATGTGGTTAGAAGGGTGCAAGAAAAACTGAACAGCAATTCTAACACCAAAAGTATGAGGATGTTTGACGAATTGATTAGAGAACTGAAGCTTATTGATCCTAATTTGAACAACGGTAAGTTCACACGGTCAAATTTCAGAGAACGTCCCATATGTTGCAGATTGGACAGATTTCTTTTCACAGATAAGTGGACTGAGCTATATCTTTACGTCAGACAAGAGGTTTTCGTCAGAGTTGTATCCGATCATAGCCCTATTGTATTGGATTCGAATCCCTCTTCTTGGGGCCCGAGTCCTTTCCGTTTTGACAACCTATGGTTAGGGCATAACTCTTTCAAAGCTGAGTTTGAAAGCTGGTGGCATGAGGCAAAAGTGGTGGGTTGGCCAGGCTACAGGTTTATGAGCAAGTTGAAGATGGTTAAAGAAAATGTAAAGAGGTGGAGTCAACAGGTGTGTGGAGGAAGCAAACACATGCTTAAGCAGGCACTTGAAAGGAAATTGAATAATCTTGACAGATTAGAGGAGAGTGGTAACTAGAATCATCAACTCCAAGACCAGAGGGTACACATAAGAAGGGAATTGAATCAAATAGCTTTTGAAGAAGAAAGAAGTGCATGGTTGAAATCTATGTGCAGATGGGTTAGGGAAGGAGATGCTAATTCGAGGTTGTTTCACAGCATATTGAGTGCCAGAAAAGCTAAAAATTTTATCTCCAGAATTCAAAAGGAAGATGGATCCATTTTAACTAGGGAGACAGATATTGAAGCTGAAGTTGTTAGTTTCTTCTCAAATTTGTATAAGCCAAAGGAGAGATTTTTAGTGGGTATAGATGGCATTGACTGGAAGAGAATTCCCAACTACATGGCCCAACATCTCGAAAGGCCTTTTGAGGAAGAGGAGGTAAAGCGGGCTATTTTTGATAGCGATGGAGACAAAGCCCCAGGTCCAGATGGTTTTACTATGGCTGTATTCCAAAAAAATTGGAATGTAATAAAGGATGATTTGATGGAGGTGTTTAGTGGTTTTGCTAATGATGGAATCATACAAGGAGTTACAAACGAGACCTATATTTGCCTCATTCCGAAAAAACAAAACAGCTGCAATGTGAAGGATTATAGGTCAATTAGCCTAGTCACGAGTCTTTACAAGATTATTGCCAAAGTTCTAGCTCTTCGGGTGAAGGAAGTCCTCCCAGAAACCATATCGGATACTCAAGGGGCTTTTGTGCAAGGTAGGCAAATCCTTGACATTGTTTTGGCGGCTAACGAGGTGGTTGAGGATTATAAGAGCAGGGGGAAGAGCGGGATGGTGTTCAAAGTTGACTTTCAGAAGGCATATGACTTTATAGAATGGGACTTTTTGGATTTTGTGATGGAGAATAAAGGTTTGGGGATGAAATGGAGGAAATGGATTAGAGGCTGCATTTCTTCAGTTTCATATTCGGTATTTATCAATGGCAAGCCTAGAGGAAAATTTCGGGGATCTAGAGGGTTAAGACAAGGAGATCCCCTATCCCCGTTTTTGTTTACCATTGTGGCGGACGTATTGGGTAGGATGGTGGACAAAGCTTGCAGCTCATCATTCTTTAAGGGATTTAGTATTGGCAAGGATAAAGTGGAAGTGAGTCACCTCCAGTTTGCTGATGAGACAATATTTTTTGTCAAGGACAACACATCCCTTCGCTGCTTGTTGGACATTATACAAACTTTTTGCGCCATATCTGGACTGAAAATCAATTTGATGAAAAGTCAACTGTTAGGATTGAATATGCCTGAAATTCTGGTTGACAATAACGCAAAAGATATAGGATGTGAAGTTGGGGGATGGCCGACGAGGTATTTGGGGCTGCCTCTAGGAGGAAATCTTAGAACACTATCTTTTTGGGAGCCTGTTTTAAATAAATGTTCTAAACGCTTGGATAGTTGGAAATGTTCTTTTCTATCTAGAGGTGGAAGATTGACACTCATCCAATCGGTTCTAGCAGCCTTACCCACCTACTATTTATCAGTTTTTAAAGCCCAAAAATCTGTCACAAACCTATTGGATAAAATGATACGTGATTTCTTTTGGGAAGGGGGTGATCTATTAGGAAGTGATCATTTAGTGGCTTGGAAGTCAGTTTGTAAATCCAGATTTCATGGGGGATTGGGCATTGGCAACATTAAAATCAGAAACAAAGCATTCCCAATGAAGTGATTGTGGAGATTCCCGTTGGAAAATAGCTCATTATGGCATAAAGTCATCAATAGTCGGTTTGGACAAGTTGAAAATTTTTGGGATTCAAAGAAGGGGGATAGAATGACATATGGAAGCCCGTGGAAAGGTATTGCAACATTGTATGAGGAGTTTCTAAGTCTGATTAAATATAAGGTCGGAAGGGGAGACAAATCAGATTTTGGGAAGATATTTGGGAGGGGGACACAGCCTTGAGGGTCAGATTTCTAGACTTAGCTGCAGTGTCTTCGGCCAAGAACAAGTGCATCAAGGAGATGAGGGTGGGTAACGAAGGAGTTCGACAATCTGAACAAGGATGGAACTTCAAGTTCAGAAGGAATTTATTCGATAGGGAGATTTCTAGCTATTTGGAACTGGTGAGCACTCTTGAACACATTTCACTTTGTGAAATATTGGAAGATAGCAGAATTTGGACTCCGGATAATAGTGGAATTTTTTCTTGCAAATTAGCTTTTTGCGCTGTCAGCTTTGACTATTCAAGTCCGGAAGAGAAATGGGCTAAGACTCTTTGGAAAAGCCTTGCTCCATCAAGAGTCAAAGTGTTTGGATGGCTATTGGCTTTGGAGAAACTTAATGTCCACGAGAACCTACAAAGAAGGCATCCATACCAAGTGCTATCTCCAGGATGGTGTGTTTGCTGTAAATGTAACGAGGAGACTACTTTTCATCTGTTCTTGGAATGTCTTATGGCCCAGAAATTGTGGTCCAAGCTACTTCATGAGTTTGATCTTCATTGGTGCATGCCTCGCTCGTTCAACCAGCTATTACCGTGCAGATTGGGGGGAGGAAAGAGGAGTTCAATTTTATGGACTGCAGCTATTCTAGCAATTTGTTGGTCAGTGTGGCTTGAGAGAAATACAAGGCTATTTGAAGAGAAAGAAGAATCAGTAGACATCTTGTGGGAAAAGATCAAGTTTTGGGTTGCTACCTGGACGTTCAATACTAAGGAGTTCAAGGGATTATCCTTTCAAGTCCTTTGCAGAGAATGGAGTAACTTGTGTATTTAGTTTCTAAGAAGTCTTTCATTTATATATAAAGATGTTGCCTTTCAAAAAAAAAAAAAAAAAAAAATTGGACTCTGACAATTTATGTCCACATGCATTCGTATCTTGGGCTTATTTGATGCAAATTAAATTAAAATTAATTTTTTCATTATTTTCAGCCACTTGTATATTGATTTTGTGAAGAAGGATATTGGGCCTAACTCCTCCTAGAAACCGGCTTACTGGGGGAGGTTTACTCTCACCTTATGAATTGGTTTTTATACCACCTAATTGCCCGATGTGGGATCTAATACGCCTCCTTTACGCACAACGTGGACCATATCAAACCACTGTGGACAAATCGATATTGGGGGCACCCCACACTGAATTGTGCCTGGCTCTGATACTATGTGAATAATCTAGAACAATAGACTAATCTAGAAACCCTAATACATATATACACTATAACACTCCCCCTCAAGTTGGAGTATAAATGTTAATCATGCCCAGCTTATTACATAGGTAATCAACCCGAGCCCCATTAAGCGCTTTTGTAAAAATATCTCCCAACTAGTCTCTTGTACCTCTCAGGATCGTCAAACAAGTTTCCATCTCCTGTCATTTGCAGATTCGGGGTCATAGGAGCACTACATGGCTTGGCTCCTAATTTTCCTGTTTCAGCCAATAAATCAAGGATGTACTTCCTTTGAGATAGGAAAATACCTTTCTTGCTTCTCGTCACCTCAATTCCCAAGAAATATTTCAAATTGCCTAAATCCTTCGTGTGAAATTGATTATGGAGAAAGGATTTTAAGGATGAGATCCCTACATCATCATTTCCCGTGATAACAATATCATCCACATAAACAACAAGAAGGATGACGCCAGATGTAGATCGCTTATAGAAGACCGTGTGATCTTTCTGACTCTTGTTCATCCCAAAGTTCTCAAGTGGTTGACTAAATTTTCCAAACCAAGTACGAGGACTTTGTTTCAAGCCATACAGAGACTTCCAAAGACGGCAAACTTTCCCATACTCCCCCTGAGCAACAAACTCAGGTGGTTGCTCTATATAAACCTCTTCCTGTAAATCACCATGTAAGAAAGCATTCTTGATGTCTAACTGATATAAAGGTCAGGCATGAGTGGCGGCCATTGAAAGGAAAAGGCGGACAGACGCCAATTTGGCAATGGGAGAAAACCGGCTTACTATGGGAAAAGGATATTGGGCCTAACTCCTCCTAGAAAACCGACTTATTAGGGAAGGTTTACCCTCACCTTATGAATTGGTTTTTATACCACATGATTGCCCGATGTGGGATCTAATACGCCCCCTTACGCACAGCATGAACCATACCAAACCACTGTGGGCAAATCGATATTGGGGGCACCCCGCATCGAAATTGGGCCTGGCTCTGATACCATGTGAATAATCTAGAATAATAGACTAATCTAAAAGCCCTAATACATATACACACTATAACAGATTTGATATTTATTATTGAAAAAGTAGATTTTAGATGTGTGGTTGAGAAGTAAAGAAGTATTAAAAAGATACAAAAAAAAGTTGTCAAATCAATGTGTGAGTGGTTGAAAATGATGGGAGAAAAAAATTACATTAAATTTAATTTGTTTTGATTTGTATCAAACAAGCCCCTTAGTAGAATCTTATTTCTTTATGATCTTGCATCCGTATATCACTAATTCACTAAATCAGTATTTTATAATGCCTGAACAAATATTCTTGGACAGGGATGTGATATTGCTGAAGGCGAGGTGGTTTTAAATTCTGGAGAGCGTATAGGACCTGCAGAGGTTGGCCTACTTGCCACTGTCGGTGTATCAATGGTGAAGGTATCTTTGTTCATCAACTGCTTTAGCGCTGCCTTTTGCTGTGACTTTTTATTGTCCATCATCTCTGTTGATCCTCATCCTCTGTTGCATGCTGAAACAATTTGTTGCTACCTTCTAATTGTAATAAATAGGTATATTCTACCCCAACCATTGGTGTGCTTTCAACGGGTGATGAACTTGTGGAGGTGACCAATGTGACTTTAAATCGTGGTCAGGTACTTCTGTTTTTTGTTTTTCTTTTGTTTGCCTTATTTAGATGGCTTTCCTATGCTTATTGAGTATTAAGTTCAGATCACCTATTTTCAATGCCTAAAACTGACACACGACGAACAAACATTTAGAAAGTTAGCTGACTGACACACAATGTCAGATGCTTAAACTTTAAGGTCTTCTGGAGCAAATGGGTCAAAAGCTAGGTTTAAGCTAAACTTACAATCCTTGATCTTTGTCAGTTTTTTATTTTTCTGATTCCATTCTTCTCGGCTTTTGTTTTGCTTTAAGGAGTGGATGACAGAATGCTAGATGTTTCTTCATGTACCTATAAGCTTGTGCTTCAGAACTAATATCTAATGCATTTAGAGTGTTCAAGGGATGAACCTCTGTCTCGTTTCCCAGATGCTCCTTTCTGGTTGAGTGAATACTGTCTTAATGTCTTTTATCTTTTTTTTGTGTTCATTCATCTGTGTTTCAGGATTGAGATTCTTGTGAATTTATAGGTTAAAAAAATACCTTGGTAGAAAATTTTGTACTTAGTAATCTGTTTAACGTTCTCTCTGTCCCCTTCTCCTCTCTAAATGAGTCAGATATGGCAAATATTTATACAAAAAATTATCAATAAGAAATTGTATTATTATTTTTAATGTTACAAAATGGCATCTACAATAGCAGTTCTCATTTTCTGAAGAACTTTTTTATTTTTCTTTTTATTTTTATTTTTTATTGTGTAGATTAGAGATTCCAACCGGTCAATGTTACTTGCTGCTGGAACGCAACAGGGGTGCAAAGTTCTTGACCTTGGTATAGCTTGTGATGATGAAAAACCAATTGAGAACATTCTTGATAGAGCCTTTTCATCTGGAGTCGATATCCTTCTGACTTCTGGAGGTGTTTCCATGGGAGACAAGGATTTTATTAAGCCTCTACTTGGAAAAAGAGGAACAGTACATTTTCATAAGGTAGACACTTGCAACCTCTCAGCTTCTTGGTCTGCCTGCACTTTGTAGCACTTATGTGAAGAAATGGGTGGAGGCGACCTAGTAAGATTTGTCCGATGTCTTCCAATTTACGTTCAACCATGTTCATTATTATTTGCTTCACGGAATGAATAGCAGTAGAAATATTAACTAAATTATCCTCTTCTATATGATCTTCCATTCAGGTTTGTATGAAGCCAGGAAAACCTCTTACATTTGTTGAGATACTTCCTGTGTCTACTGAAAACAAGAAAGGCAATAAAATCCTTGCTTTTGGATTACCTGGAAACCCTGTGAGCTGTTTGGTCTGTTTCCATCTTTTTGTGGTCCCTGCCATTCGACATCTTTCTGGATGGATCAATCCCTGCCTTCCCAGGTTGCTGAAAGTTATAGGTTTCTCTTTCTGTTTCTTGCCGTGTTCCAAAATGTTCATCTTTTACCCAATTACTCTCTTACATTTCATGCTTTATTGATGAGTTCAAACCCCTGCCAAGGAACATTGTGTGTCTAATTTTCACGTATGGTTTGGTAGAGTGCATGCTCGTCTGAAGCAGTCGATAAAGACAGATCCGGTTCGTCCGGAATTGCATCGTGCTTTTGTCAGGTGGGAGGCGAATGATAGAATAGAAAATTCAGGGTAAGAATTAACTCATGTTGCTCATTTTCTTCATGGAGATTGGAGATCACTTGGTACAGGTTTTTTCGCTTTTAAGTGATTTTGGCGCTTCAAGGTTATGCCTTCTCAACTGTTATTCTGCACTTATTATGCTTGATCACCACATAAACGTAACTTCCATCTCTATTTGTGATTCCAGATTTGTCGCTGAGAGTACTGGCCACCAAATGAGTAGTCGGCTTCTAAGTATGAGGTCAGCAAATGCTTTGTTGGAACTTCCAGCATCAGGCAATGTTATTCCTTCTGGAAGTCTTGTTGCAGCATTGATCATTTCTGACTTCGGTGGTTTTGCTGGACATGAGATATTGCCATCAGCTAAGTCAGTTGACTCAAAACAGGGATGCATGCCTCAGGACATAAATAGTGATAGGTCGCAAGGCTCTGAGTTTAGAGTGGCTATCTTGACAGTGAGTGACACTGTTGCATGTGGAACAGGTCCAGATAGAAGGTATCGCTGCAATTTTTTCTACTCCTTTACGTTACTTTGCCTTGCTTGGATCTCGCTAACTGTTTGCTTTTATTGTCGGCCTTTTCTCATCTGCATATAGCTTTTGTGGTGCTTTCATTGTCTGGCTTACTGTATCTATTTCTTATTCTATATATTAAGTGATCTGTAGGGGGATGTTCAAGAAGATGGGGGGACGAGAATCTGATTGGGAGGTTAGAAATTAGGTGTGTTCTTTCAGGAAACGGGAGGTGCATCAGGATACCCCTTTCTGCATCATCATTCCAGAAAGGTCACTTCAATGGTGCTAGAATAAAAGTGCGAACAGATATTACTTCATGTCACAGTGGAACATGAAGTACTGAATAATGTGCGACATAAATCAGCAAATTGCTCTTTTCCTTGATATAGTTTGTTGTGTTAAACTGACTTATTATTATTATTATTATTATTATTATTTATGTTTTTTGCTAGTGAAAGTTTGAATAAGTACTGAATTGGGTTAATTATTAACAATGTATACTAAAAGCCAGGAATAAGGTAGTGAATCTTTTATTTTTGTCTTAGAAAAATTATATTCGGTTTGTTTTGTGTGACTTCTCTTTTTGGCAAGTGACAAAACTATCGTTGCTTTCTTTTCTATGAGGCCCCAACTCGTGAAGTTCTCCATTTGCAGCTTGCAGACTTTTTTTTTTTTCATTTTTGTACCTGTTGGAATTATGATTCTTGAGAAAGATATGTTATGATATTTGATTACTTGTATATTAGTTGTAATTAGAGCCTTAAAGCCTGTTCGGCTTTTAATTAAAAATTTTTTTTCAACTTTTTCCAACTTTTTTCTCTCTCCAAATCAATCACATCCACATATCTCATCTCATCCACAAATCTCAACCACTTACCTCCACTCATTCTCTCATCCTTTACATTAAAACACTTTAAAAAACTTTAAAGTTCTTTCCAAGCGGGCTTTTAATTGTAATTAGAGTCCATATACTATTAATTATTATTTAGGCCCATTAATTAGACCCATTGTACATTAGGGTTTTGAGTTGTGTATGTTGTCTCTATTTAAAGAGGTTGATATCTCAATGAAGATCATCCAATTAAATTGAATATTTAGTTTGACATGGTCTCAGAGCCAGGTTCTAAGAATTGATCGATTTTATGATCGCGCACTGTTCACCGGGTTACCGTTCATCGGAGTTACTGTTCATCGCGCACTGTTCACAGGAGTTACTGTTCACCGGCATTACTGTCATCATGCACTGTTCACAGGAGTCACTGTTCACCGCTGCTACTGTTCATCCAGGTACTCTTCATCGCGTTGTTTTTGGGTTTCACATAAATGGCTGAAGACAAGATTTCTATTGTTCGTTTTAACGGGAAGAATTATAGTGTTTGGGAATTTCAATTCTCAATGTATATTAAAGGAAAAGATTTGTGGGGTTACTTAGATGGTACTACGAAGGCTCCTACAGATCCTAAAGAGCGTGCTCAGTGGGTGACCAAAGATGCACAGATTATAACATGGTTGTTTGGTTCAATTGAACCATATATGATAAATGATCTGCGACCTTTTGCAAATGCAAAGGAGATGTGGGATTATATTCGGCGCGTCTATTATCAGGATAATACTGCTAGAAAATATTAGTTGGAGTTAGATATTTCTAATTATCGACAAGGCAATCTCACTATTCAGCAATTTTATTCTGGATTTCAGAATCTTTGGATTGAGTCTTCTGGAATTGTTTCTTCCGCAGTTCCACAGGAGGCATTAGAATCTTTAAAGAAAATTCATGATGACAGCCAGAGAGACCAATTTCTGATGAAGCTTCGCCCAGAGTTTGAAACTGCACGTGGTGGGTTAATTAATCGCCATCCTATACCGTCCTTAGACACTTGTTTAAGTGAACTATTGCGTTAAGAACAGCGTTTAGCAACTCAGATAAGTCTTAATCAAGACTCTGCCCCCACTGAGCTGATGAATGTTGCTTATGCTACTCAAGCAAGAGGAAAAGCCAATGTATAGATACAATGCTATCGCTGTAAGGAGTTTGGGCACATTGCAAGACACTGCACTAAGAAGTTCTGTAATTACTGTAAGAAAGAGGGGCATCTCATCAAAGATTGTCGAATCCGGCCTCAAAATAGACAAGGGCAGAGTTCTAATTCTGTCATTCAGTCTAATCTTGCAGATGTTACTCTTGCGCATGCACCGCAGCAGCTGTTCCACCCAAGCTCATCTCCTTTGACTCAAGAAATGGTTCAACAGATGATTGTTTTTGCCTTATCTGCTTTTAGCATCCAAGGTACGAATCATTCTCGTACTTCCCCTTGGTTGGTTGATTCAGCAGCTTCAAATCATATGATAGGAAATTCTGCTATTTTGCGTGATATTCGTAAGTATACGGGTAATCAACATATTCAGATAGCAAATGGTAATACTATTCCTATTACTGCTATCGGGTTTCTTGGGAACACCTTTGATAATGTCCTCGTTTCGCCACGATTATCTTCAAATTTAATTTATGTTGGACAATTGGTGGATAATAATTGTAAAATTCACTTTGATCGTAATGGTTGTTGTGTGCAGGATCAAAAATCGGGGAAGGTGATCATGAAGGGGCCTAAAGTTGGATGTCTGTTTCCTCTTCAATTTTTCATTTCTAGTTCCAGTTCCAATTCAGTTAATTCTGATTTTAATTCAATAGGTTGTTCTGTTGTTATTAGCAATCGTGATGTTTGGCATAAGAAATTAGGCCATCCCAATCAAGTTGTTTTATCTCATCTTGTCAAAACTGGTCAGTTGGGCAATAAAATTTCCTTTTCTGATATATATTCTGATTGCACTACTTGTAAGTTGGGTAAAAGTAAATGTTTACCATTTCCTTCTCATGGGAGTCGTGCTTCTACATGTTTTGAGATTGTGCATACCGATGTTTGTGGTATTAGTCCTGTTATTTCACATGCTCAATATAAGTATTTTGTTACTTTTATTGATGATTACAGTCGTTTCACTTGGATATATTTTCTACGATCTAAATCTGAAGTGTTCTCCAAATTCCGAGAATTTCTTGCACTTGTTCAAACTCAATTTTCTGCTCAAATTAAGATCTTACGATCTAATTCCGGGGGGAAATACATGTCTATCGAGTTTCACAATTTTCTCACGTCTATGGGCATTTTGTCTCAACGATCTTGTCCATATTCTCCACAACAAAATGGAGTAGCAGAGCGGAAGAATCGACACCTCTTAGATGTAGTTCGTACTCTCATGATCGAATCATCTGTTCCTTCTCGATTCTGGGTCGAAGCGTTGTCTACATCGGTCTATCTGATTAATCGGTTGCCTTCTCAAGTTCTTCAATTTGAGTATCCGTATTGTCGTTTGTTCGGTGTCATTCCTAACTATAATTCTCTTCGTATTTTTGGTTGTCTGTTTTGTTCACTTACCTCCTACAGAACGAAACGAACTCATTGCTCAAGCGGCACGGTGCGCTTTTCTCGGTTACAGTACTTCTCATAAAGGTTATATATGTTATGATTCAGCTGCTAATAAACTTCGCATCTCTCGTAATGTTATTTTCTTTGAAACTCAATATTTCTTCCAATCCTCTATTCCCCCACCATATGAGACTACTTCCCTTCCTATGTTTGATCATGATACTTCTACAATTGATCGTTGGAAAGGAATAGTGTATCAAAGACGTCCTCCTCGGGTACCAATGCCCCTTCCAGATCCTGAACCGATGTCTGATTCTCGTTCACCTGCACCACGGAGGACGACTCGTATATCCCGACCACCGGATCGGTATGGATTCTCTCATACTGCTAATCAGGCTACTACGGATACTACTGTTATCCTAAGTCTTATTAACAGGCGGCTGGTCAGGCCCTGTTGGCAGCAAGCTATGAAAGACGAACTTCAGGCTCTTCTGGAGAATCATACCTGGGATATAGTCCCTCGCCCTGAAGGGGTTAAACTCGTCGGTTGTAAGTGGGTGTATACAGTCAAACTCCGTTCTGATGGAACTATTGATAGATATAAAGCTCGGTTGGTGGCACTTGGCAATTGCCAAGAATATGGACTTGATTATGAAGAGACTTTTGCTCCGGTTGCTAAGATGACTACAGTTCGGACTGTTTTGGCCATTTCTGCTTTCGAAAGTTGGTCATTGCATGAGATGGATGTAAAGAATGCCTTCTTACATGGGGATCTAAAGAAAGAGATTTATATGGTCCCACCCCCTGGGCTATTTCTTACACAATCGAGTGAAGTTTGTCACTTAAAACGCTCTCTATATGGATTAAAACAGGCACCCAGTTCTTGGTTTGAGAAATTTCGTGCTACACTTCTCGGTTTTCACTTCACTCAGAGTCAATATGATTCCTCTCTTTTTCTCAAGAAGACTCCTACAGGGATAGTGCTGCTCTTAGTTTATGTGGATGACATTGTCATTACCGGATCTGATGTTCAAACAATTAGCAAACTCTAGCAGCATCTTCAGTCCTCTTTCCACATGAAAGATCTTGGCTCCCTTTAGTACTTTCTTGGTCTTGAAGTTCATTCATCTTCCACTGGTATTCGCCTACATCAACACAAATACACCCAAGATATTCTCACTTTAGCTGGTCTCCAGTCCGGGAATTCTGTTCTTACGCCAATGGAAGTTAATTTGAAACTTTGTAAAGAAGATGGTGAATTGTTACCAGATCCATTGTTATATTGACAACTTGTGGGAAGTTTGAATTATTTGACTATCACGCGACCTGATATTTCTTTTGCCGTTCAGCAAGTCAGTCAATTTATGAAGGCCCTTCGGCGTTCTCATTTGGCGGCTGTTCGCCGTATTCTTCGTTATCTTAAGGGTACTTTTGGCCGTGGGTTATTTTTCCCTAAGGTGAATCCACTACGATTGGTGGGTTATAGTGATGCCGATTGGGCTGGCTGTTCGGATACGCGTCGGTCTATTACAGGATGGTGTATATTTCTGGGGGATGCTCTCATCTCTTGGAAAAGTAAGAAACAAGATCGGGTTTCTAAATCCTCTCTTGAATCAAATGCAGTGCCATGTCCTTAGCCTGTTCCGAGATTGTGTGGCTTCGTGGTTTGTTAGGCGAGCTTGGTATTCCTCAATCTTCTCCCACTCCACTACATGCCGACAACACTCATGCTATTCAAATTGCAGAGAATCCTGTTTTCCATGAGTGTACAAAACATATTGAGGTTGATTGTCATTCTATCCGTGAAGCATTTGATCACCATGTGATCAGTCTTCCTCACATCACCACGGAGTCCAAACAGCTGATGTATTCACCAAAGCATTATCTCGTGAGCGTCATCAGTTCTTAGGGGGCAAATTGATGCTTTCGGACCCTCCCGCATCAATTTGAGGGGGGATGTTACGATATTTGACTACTTGTATATTAGTTGTAATTAGAGCCTTAGTTGTAATTAGAGTCCATATACTATTAATTATTATTTAGGCCCATTGTACATTAGGGTTTTGAGTTGTGTATGTTGTAATTCTATTTAAAGAGGTTGATATCTCAATGAAGATCATCCAATTAAATTGAATCTATTTAGTTTGACAAGATATTGAGCCTAACTCCTCCTAATAAAACTGGGGAGGATTGCCCGCATCTTGTTAATTGGATCTTGTACATATCACAGGCAGATGTGGGACTCTAACACGCCCCCTCACGCACAGCGCAGATTAGGACAAACAATTATGGAAATCGATATTGGGGGCACCCAATATTACAAAATTGGGCTTGGCTCGATACCATCCTTGAGAAGATATTGGGTCGCACTCCTTCTAACAAAACCGACTTGTTAGGAGGGGATTACCTTCACCTTGTTAATTGGATCTTGTATATATCACATGCCAATGTGGGATTCTAACATGGATTGAAACAATGATGTATTTAAGTTCAGCTTTGATAATGGAAAATGATGTTAAATGAACTTCATATGTATAGTCAAATTATCTCCGACATGTCAATATTTGATAAAATAGGCAATTGTGTCAGTGAATATTGTAATTTTTTTAATCTCATGCATCGCTTCTCTCTATGATGATCTGATATGATATATAACTCTGTAGTGGTCCTCGGGCAGTTTCTGTTATGAATTCATCATCTGAAAAACTAGGAGGGGCAAGTGTGGTGGCCACAGCCTCTGTACCAGATGAGGTGCCAAAAATCCAGGAATATTTAAAGAGGTGGAGTGATGATGACAAGATGGATCTTGTTCTTACCCTTGGTGAGTTATAAATTCTATAATGTACTTATTGTTGAGGCATGCAGGGAAGCGTGGGTTCTTAATGCACACGAATACCTGTGTTTCTGTGTGTGTGTGTGTGTGTGTGTGTGTGTGTGTGAATATCCAGACAGGTCTGCTTAAGTTTAGTGTAAGGGACAGGCAACGTGTATATATATATATATTCTTTCTACTTTTGTTGTTCCTCAGTAAAGAATCAAATCAATTAGGTGGCACTGGCTTTACCCCAAGGGATGTTACCCCAGAAGCTACAAAAGAAATGATACATAAGGAAACACCTGGTCTTCTGCATGTCATGATGCAAGAGAGTTTAAAGGTATTGAAATTTACCTGTGGTTTTATTGTACTATTTTATTCTTTTTTTGATAAATAGCACGTCACTTATTGATTTAATACCTCTTGCTATCACTCCCTGCCTCGCTTCCTCTGTAGAGTGGACTAGTGTGTTTCAATGCCAATTTTAACCCTCAAAAGCTTTATTACTGGCAAAAAAAAGAAAAACAAAAAGAGTTTATTTGGCCTTGGAGGAGCAAAGAAAGAATTTTGATGTTGTGACTCTAACCTGGCCATAATTATTCCAACTTTGGGGTCTGATGTGTGCCATTGGTTCTTCAAAAAGCACTGCATAGGCACAAAGCAAGACCGGAATGTCTCGCTTATGCCATAAGCAATCAAGTGGTCAACTGCTTGGTTGACCACTTAATGCACAGCGAGGTGCACTATTTCTTTTTATTTTTTAATATTTTATTTTTTCTAGATTTTGTTGTCTTTTTATTTTTTAATATTTTAATTTTTCTAGATTTTGTTGTGCATCTGTAGAGGACGTCAATTGTAGAGTTAATCACCTAAATAAGCTTTTGAAACGAAAAGGTGGATTGACTGGTTGCTGGTAGTCAATTGACTACATATGGACAACAGCAGTTTTCCCAATTTAAAAGATGCAGATTCCTCTAACCAAGTTTTATATAATTGTTTACTAGTTTAATATATTTTCGACCATACTTAATTCCTTTTATTTTATTGGTTGTGTTAATAGTTTAAAAATTATTAATATGAGACTTTCTTCTTCTCCTCTCCTCCTCCTCCTCATTATTAATGCACAATCCTTTATATTTTCTGGGTCACTGTCCAGTTGGGTTGTCAAAATATTGAGAAATCGAAAAACTGTGTTAAATATTTTATAACAAATATTAAAAAAATGTGTTGTTTCGATTTTGACTCTTTTCTTTTTCTTTTCTGTTTTTTGTTTTTGGTTTTGACAGTTGACAGTATGTATGAAGTTCCTATAAATCTGTTAACTAGGAATTTATGAATTGTGTACAAACTTTCTCGCCTGTCCCTTTTGGAAACTAGAAAATTTTATGCTTCTAGAAATTATGAAGTGGAAATACTTTTTATATATTTAGATATTTGGTATGTATCATTTTAATTGTTTGGTGATTTTCGAATGAATAAAAGCTTAAAATAATATTTAATTTAAGAAAGCCTTTTTATGTCTATGCCTCACCTAAGATTTGCAAGCTTAATGCCTTTTTTATGCTCTATGCTTTTTACAAGAATGGGCCTTGGATAACTTGATAAGGCCTGTGAGGAGGTGAACCGTAGATGAGCTTTTGCAGTTACACACTTTAGCAGAGAAAAGAAACCGAAAATGAGGCAGCTCTCAGAAACTTGGGGATTCTTGGAAACTTGTGGAGTAATTAACTGCTCTATGCTTTTTACAAGAATGGGCCTTGGATAACTTGATAAGGCCTGTGAGGAGGTGAACCGTAGATGAGCTTTTGCAGTTACACACTTTAGCAGAGAAAAGAAACCGAAAATGAGGCAGCTCTCAGAAACTTGGGGATTCTTGGAAACTTGTGGAGTAATTAACACAGGACTGCCAAATCCGATTTTTGATTTAAAAAAAAAAAAAAAATTCTGTTCAGATTCTTTGTTCCTCGAGTTGTGGGCCTATGAATAATTCTATATTTGGACATTTTGGCTGCTCGATATTGCGATGCAGAAAAAGTTAATTGTATCTATACCTCGGCATATTGAAAGACTAATTCTGGAGTACCCTTAACAGGTAACACCGTTTGCAATGCTATCCCGCTTTGCAGCTGGAATACGAGGATCAACATTGGTAAGATATTCTTTGTACGTATATCCTCTTTTATTTTTATTATTGTATAAATTATATCTCCAGAGATGTATCATGACTACAATCACCCATGTCGAGTTTTCCAACCGTAATGGATGCTGGGAAGTTTGTGGATAAAAATAGGTTTGATGACTATGGTTCCCATTATAGAACATTGACTTGCATAGCTCGACTTAAAGGAGATAAACTCACTGTTGGTCGATTCTATCAAAATCTTAGCTTGGTCCCTAAGCTTTGTTATAAATTCTAATGCAAAAGTAAGTCTTACTAGATTGCAATGCCAAATTATATATCTCTGTAGAAAACCAATTGATGTAGGCGAAATGACAGAGATGCAATAAATGTTTAAGTTCAGTGATTCACTTTGCAACTTGTGATTGTATCATGTTCAGATAATTAACATGCCGGGGAATCCCAATGCTGTTGCGGAGTGCATGGAGGCTTTGCTGCCTGCTCTTAAGCATGCATTGAAGCAAATCCGAGGAGACAAGATAGAAAAACATCCTCGTCATGTTCCTCATGCTGATGCTACTCCAGTTGATACATGGGAACAAAGTTACAAGTCAGCCTCCGGCGTCAGCCAAGAGCATGGTTGTTCTTGTTCACATTGATGGCATTTTGGTTACTTCATCGTCGTGTTGTGTACCAGATTTTGCATGGACTTTAAAAGACAAGGTATCTGAGGTATATTTGTGCTTTATGTACTGAATATGAAAATTACTATTTCATGTTTTGTCAGAACTTGAATGGAGCTGCTGAAATCATAAAACAGTGGCAATAAAATGTACAATGTCTTTTGAACCGGCTCATGCCTATATGACAATTTTTTTTTTTTTTTTGAAAGATGAATATATTTTTAAGTAATAAAGCATATGACACCTCTTCATCATTCGATAATGAAGTGTTACAATAATCATATCACTTAGAAATGTAAAAATTCAAGAAGCTCAAATAAGAGAATATATATGGTGTTATTTTGAATGGTTCTAATAAAAAAAAAGGTCAAAATGAGGATCAAAACTAAGTAATTAAACATGTGTCTCAAAAATTAAAATGAGTGCATAACTTGTATTTTCTTATTTATCTAGTTCTGATATTTTGTGGAGCGATAAATAATGAGTACAACAATTTGAAGAACCCTGTGAATACTTCTAAGTTCTGCCCACGATTTTATGACATTCCCAGCAACTTTGTTACTCTTCAAAAGGCTTTGTATATGTTACATATTGGTACCATGATGAAGCCTATGAGAAATGGCTTATTTGAGTCGATTATGTTTTGCTGCAAATAAATTTAGTAATATTGTGATGAATCGTGAATGAACATGTTGGATTTTTTGTGAGTTTAATTAACTTTTTGATGCGGATAAAATTAATGATTTGATTGCATTTAACTAATAGCCTGTTGAAATAAACTTATTTATGTAGAATTGTTTGATAGAGAGAATTTTAGATGTATGGTGTAAAAGTAAAAAAATTACTAGTCTTGCCTCCGTGCGATGCACAGAGACGATTAAGATGGTAAATTTACTTAAAATAATGTTATAAAATAAGAAAATATATTATTTATGAATGCACAATAAAAATAACGAAACATATATAATATTAAAATACATTGTAATAATGTTTTACAAATTTTGATTTAAACTATTATCTCATAAAAAAAATTGTCATATCAATTATCATTTTAGCACGTAACTAATTTTATAATTGTTTTTTTATGATATTGTATCACTTTTAGGACTCAACGAATTTTAAAAATATTGTGGTATTGAGGAAAATTAAAAATTAAAAAATTATGATTTCTCCCCATTTTCTACTTTTAATATAAATTTATTTATTTTGAATACGTTAAACATTTAATCTATACAATTAGTTAGAACACAAAAAATGTACTCATAAGGAAAAATATGCTACTTAAGCAAAAGAATAATTTATACATAAAAATATATGTATCAAGTATTTGCCTCGTAAAAAGAAAAAAAAAATAATTTTTTTTATATATATAAGTCAATTTTGCAACCTTGAATCATTAAAAAAAAAGTAAAAGATAAAAATAGATCATCATTTATGAAATCATGTTTAAATGAAAATCAATAAAAAAAAAGCAAAAGCAAAAAATTAATTAGGGAACACGGTTCCCATAAATTTAGGGAAACATGTTCGCATTTTCTATAATTAACTTGATTCATTGAGACCACTCAAGAAAATAATAGGATTAATAGGATTTAATTAAAAAATTAAAAAAATGGCATTTAGGTAGGAAAATACAGTATTAATTATGACAGCAACTTCTTCTTTTATATATACTAATATTACGCCTGTGCGATACACATGGAGATTATGATCTGTTTAAAATAATATTAAAATTACGAATTAAAATAATGTTAAAACTGTGAATTAGACAATGGAAATATATGAAAATATTTTGATCCGCACACATATTGTTGTAAAAGAAATCACATGTGGTTTATCATAAATATGTGTGATTTTTATTGTAAATCATATGTGGTTTACTGTGCTGATATAACCTGCAGAGGTTCTAAAAAACGATTGTGGAAATGTGTTAAAGTTTGAATTAAATAAAAAATTTATTTTCTGATCATGGAACCCCCAATGCACATTACCCTTAAAAGCTATTTAAAACTATCATTTTAATATGGTAAAAATAAATAAAAAGATATTTCATTTAATATTTTTAAATTAATAAAAATAAATTTTTATGCAAAAAATCGCTGCCAAGGTGACACTGTAAGGGTGATAGGGAATAGATTATAATGGTTTTTAAAGGTTTTTAATGTAAAAGAGGAGAGAGAATGAGTGGAGTTGAGTGGTTGAGATTTGTGGATATGATAAGATATGTGGATGTGATTGATTTAGGAGAGAGAAAAAAGTTGAAAAAAATGGAAAATTTTGGAAAAAAGTTTTCCCAATCAGGCCTGTGTCAAGTTGATATTTCAACTTCTATTAATTATATATATATATATATATATATATATATAAAAAATATATAAAAAGTTCATTTTTAATTTTTAAAATAATTCAAGTACCATTATAATTTATAATTTTGACCTTATAAGAGCAATATTAATGTTGTGGGAAAAAAAGCCAACAGAAAAAATCCAAAGGGAAAAATTTAGGGGGAAAAAACTATTCTGAAATAATATTGAGGGGAAAAGCTATGTCGAAAATTTGGGCACACTCCAAAAATATGTTTGAATTTTCTTATTTTTTTTTCTTGAATACACATCAATTACACATTTTTGTTATTAAAAAAAAAAAATTGTGGGCATTTTTGGGGAGGGGCTATATTCTCTAAAGTTGAGGCCAACTTTAGAGAATAGCCCCCAAGTTTGGGTTTTTACACTCTTAAAAATTATATATTATTTGGGTTTGTTTGGGAGGAAAAACCTAAATTTGGGTTTTTCCACCTAACATTAATTGTGCTCTAATATCATATTTTCATTAATACTTATATATAGTTCATTTTAAATTATATTTATAATTCACAAATTAAAATTTATATAACAAATTAAAATGTACGTAAAAAAATAAAATAAGAAAAAAATATACTAAATAAAGAAAATAAAATAAATTAAATATGGAAAATAAAATGATAAATATATATTTAATGTTTGTTTTCAAAATAAAACTTTGTTTATTTAGTTTTAAATAAATGCGTGCTAACTTAGCACTGCCAACGTAGTATAGTGCCCAATTGGCATTCCAATTTTTTTAACATAATATACATATATTAAAAATATAAATAAATTTATATATTTATAAATTCGTTCCTAAACTTTTGTATAAATGAAAGTATCCCATAAACTAAAGTCAGATTAAGGTGGATATGCATGGCTAATTAAGTTTTAACTCTTGCGTTGATATTTTATTCTTTTGAAGATAAATTTTTGTCTTCACGTGGGCTTAAGGTAGAAATTAGTTAAGTGTAAAATCCATATTCTATATATAAATAAAATGAGATCACTTTCCCGCTCAAAATTTCAATTTTTAGAGTTAAATAAATATTATTTTATTAATTAATCATTTAATCATTCATGCATTTGCACAATGATTTACATTATTCCCTAATTATTAGTTTATTTTATTATTTTATTTTATTAGTTAATCATTCACAAACATAATTATAATAATTTCCCCATTCACGCGCTTGCACGGCTTAAGATTCCTACCTTTCCCAATCAATTCACGCGTTTCGGCGTTTGCACGGCTTAAGATTCATAGCTTTCCCACGCGCTCCAAATCCCTAATCAAAGAGAAATCAGAATCCTTGAGGAATACTCCTGTCCCAAATCAAACAAATCTCCACCTAATTCGTATATTTTGATATATATCTTCCCCTCAATAGATGGCAAGGAGTCCTCCGGTACAAGGAATCAGTTGTTCTAATTGATATACAAGGATCTATCATATATATCTTTGACTATATACATGGAGTCATTGCCTTTCTAGAATTCTTTTACAACTAGGCTCTCCATTCATATTTGCATATATACATATTCGATTTACACAATTTCAACCAAAAAATTGCCACGCTAGGCCGGGCACTGATTCGCTCCTATTTCTAAGTTTTTTCTTTAATTTTTTGATTAGTTTTTTGGTTGTTTGATTCTTCCACTGCTATTTGTGTAATTCGTTTCACTTATGTAACTTTTATTTGTGTTTTTTTCCTGTTAGATTTCTTTCAGTCGCCGGTACAATTATTGCCGTTTGCTCAGGTAATTTTTTTTATTGGCGGTTTTGTCCATTCTGATTATTATTATTATTATTATTATTATTATTATTATTGATTGGCATATTCTGATTAGTTAAGCTTATGCACAACACGCATTTGTCGTTTGTGTTTGTTTATTTGCAAATTATGTATGATGTACAGTGAAAGTTTTCAGGTTAAATTACTTGGCTGTCATATTTATATGACATATGATAGAAAGTGAAAGTTTTCCATTAAGTAATTGACTATCATATTTATATGATTTTCCACTTCGTTAATTAAGTTCCTTCAGTTATGTATATTTTACAAGATTCGTGATTGAATCATTTGTGTTTACAGGGAGAAATATTGTAGCTTTCTGGATCTTTATTATGTGTTCTCAAAAATGATACTAATTCTCATTTTACAGCTTCAGGCGATAGTGATCATGAGAATCTTGGTTCTAGCTTGCCGTAAAATTCAAATCCAAATGCTCAACCAATCATCTCTTGGAAGCTTATTAGTAACTGTGTTTTATTAGAACGTAATTGAAGCATTCCCACATTTCCATCCGCCACTTGTGCTTAACGCAAGCAGAGCTGTTGATTCTTTCTATCAGTCTAATAGTCTATTCAAATCAATTCATTAAGCATCTGGATAAACTCATCTTCTAAGTTTGGAGAATGGTGGACTGACTTATATTAGGAAATTTAAGACTTAATTTTTTCATTTCTCTATTTTTCCTTTGTTGCTGTAATTATTCGAGTAGTACTCCCTACATCACTAAATTTCCCTTCTCCAGTAATTGACTTGTAATTATTGAGAGATAAGTTTTATCATGTCCCTCTCTCACAAGTGTAATTTTTTTCGAGTCAATAGAATTGTAGCAATATGTCAAAAAATAAAAAATAAAAAATCATCCTTTAATTTTTTTGAAACTTGCTGTTGTTTATATTTTTTATGTTTTGCTTTTGTCGTCCTTTATAATGGATGATGTTTATTTTATTGTTGTTCACATTGAAATATTTGGAGAGAAATTAAAGTTATGCTTACATGGTTTTGCTTAATTCTGCTATGATTATTTATAGGACGGAATTGTTGACGAAAAATTTAAAAAATATTTATTGCATTTTAAAATATGTTCTCGATTTCACTATATCAAAGAGAACTTATGGCTGGATCAAAATTCAAAACACAAACAAGGAAAAACATATCAATCGACCAAACCAATAACTAAGAGAATTATATAAAAGGATGTATCATTACGATTTATGAAGATGCACATTCAATCAAAATTCCCCTATTATCGTTTTTTTTTCCATTTTTATTTGTTTTCAGTTTTTTTGTATCTATGAGATATTTTATATAATCACATTTTTATATAAAAAAACTAATTTTGAAAATAACATTACGTAATGAATAAGAAAGTTTAATTTCTTTGCTTATTATATTTTATCTTGGGCTTCCATTATAGAACACAATATTTATAACTTTCCATTAGATTAATTCGCGGATATCTAAATTTGCATTATCACGTAATCATGATATTTAACAAGAATTTCTCACGCAATGTTTATCTCTCCATTATGTTGTATAACCTAAAACGCTATACTTTGATTTTTCTTGGCCTTTGAAACTGTCTTTCATAGGCATCAAGCTCGCCATTGGAGAAGTATAAATTAAAATTTGAATCTACGCCATTATTCAATTTGTTAATTGTTAAGGATAAATTGATGAATTAATTATACTTTCTAAGTACCATTATTATAATTGAATTAAATTATTAATGAAAATTAATAATTTAGTGTCTTCACTTTTTATCCTTATACTAATCTTACAAGTAAAGCAAAAGTGTTTAACATTGTTCGACTAACAAATTGGAATTGATGATGACATTTCTTCCGGATTGAGTTCATCGGATACTAATCTCAAATCTTAGTTTACTGAAATCATCTACTTCTGATGATTTCAGAAGTGTGTCTTCACTTTTTATCCTTATACTAATCTTACAAGTAAAGAAAAAGTGTTTAACATCGTTCGACTAACAAATTGGAATTGATGATGACATTTCTTCCAGATTGAGTTCATCGGATACTAATCTCAAATCTTAGTTTACTGAAATCATCTACTTCTGATGATCGGTGTTATTCAAAAATTTTCGAAGCTCGGGTGAAGAGCTATAGAGAATAGAATAGGTTTTGATTGATTGTTTATTTTCTCCAATTTAAATCTATCGTGCAGCACACAAATGGAAATAATAAATAGCATACGTCTTCCTGTGCAACGCACGGGTGAAAACACTAGTAATAATTAATAATAGTTAAAAATCACAAACTATGTTGTACTTGACTTACAAAATGCAAAATAGTTTATTTCGAGCACGACGACTTTTGAATAGTACAGTTCAACTTATTATTACAGTGTCACAACAACTACACAAAGGACTACACAAAGCAAGCCATTAATGACACTAGGCGTAGAAAAACATCATGACCCAAGAGCATACATCAACAAATTAACAATGTTACAACAACTGCATGAGTCATTAATAACATCGAAATGCTGATGATTATTATCACACAATGCAAACAGAAAGACATTCAAACATAATAGTTTGAAATTCTTCATCTAAACACACAACATCCCTTAATACAAGTATTGAAGGGACGCAAGGTGCAGTCGTTGTTTGTCTTACATGGTCGAGTACACTCTTGTTTGCTCAAGGTCAGTTGTGGCAATTCGGCCTCCATCTTTGTGACTGGCATGCTCAAGGGTTCCAGGGGTACTTCCACCTCCAGGACTATAGGTATGCGCAAGGTTAGTTGCAGTTCTCTGGCCTCCACCTTTGGGATCGGTACAACTGTAAAATTAAAACTAAAAGTTAAAAAGATGACAAAACCGTAGTTGCTTCAAATCAATGCAACCAATATTAGGACAATATGTTTAGCTATCATTTACGTTTTATTTATATGTCACTATAATTTCATTTCTACTAAATATATTTGAGTTAAGAGATAATCATTGGATGGAGCAATAGAAGGCAATAGTGCAATAATGAATTTAGTAAGTTAAGAGAGATGAGGAAGGCTAACCAGCTAGAGCAATAGCAATAACAAAGAGAGTAACGAAAGTAAGCTTAATTGAAGCTTTCTCCATCTTTACTGAACTTTGGTTTTGATGAGTTTCATTGTGCAATTGGGATGAATATTTATATACAACTCAATGGATGCTTGTCCACGCCAAATATTGTGAGCAAAAATATAAATAGTTCTCAATTCGCAATTGAAATTGACGTTTTGAAGTGTCACTTCTTCCTCAGATGATGAAGAGATATTAATGGAGTGCAAATTTATCCACTCTTTATTTCTGGAATGGGGCCTTTATTTTTATTTTTCATTTCCCAATATTGTGAGACACGTGTTTTGTATTTCAACATAGAACCCTAAGAGCCACCGTAAATGTAGAGGATATAATACGTGATGTGATTGGATTAATTGCGAAAGAAACCAAGTATTGTCCAGATTAATTTTTATTCTATGGTTTGGAAGATAAAAAATATTTAAATATAAGAAAAAGTATCAAATTCAACAAGAATTTCTAATTCATCATTTCAAAATTGTCATTAAATTCATCCAAAATCAAGTTGTTAGGGATCGAGATTCCATCCGAAAAGGTTAATCCATTGGGTTGAGTAACTCAATCCCTTCTAAACCTATCACTTAACCCATATTTAGCTGATGTTGGATTTCGTTCGCATATCCCTAACAACCCCCCTCTCGAATGAAGTACCATATTAATTTGTTCCTTTTTAATTGATAGCCACATATCCAACTTTCTCCTGAAGGCCAAACTCTTCCACTGCGGTTGGATCATCGCTTTATGTGGCACTACTGCCTTAAGAGCCAATCCACATGCTCTATCAAGGCCTAACACTTCCACTGCCTCTTGACCACCGCCTCACATGGTACAACTACCTTAGGAACCAACTATGATTTTTTTTCTTGGCCTCATGACCACCTTGGAGCCCACCAACTTCGTAATGGAATTGTTTCACACGTACACATGGCTAAATATAGGCCCTGTCTTTGATACAACTGTTAGAGATTGAGGTTTCATCCCAAAAGATTAACCAATTGGGCAGAGTAACTCAATCCTTATAAACCTATCATTTAACCCATAATTAGCCGATGTGGAATTTCATTCGCATATCCCAACACAAGTGTTCTAAAATTTAAGTTTTGACTACTATTCCTAGCACATTTACCACAGATTCACCGTCGATATAAAGAGGGGTAAATTTAATATGAGAATGGCAGATTAACCAAAGTATTACTTTCTCCATTTCTCTTTCTCTAGCTCGCAATTCTTTTCAGATATTGTAAATATTGTAAACATTGTTGGCACCTTGGTGACGTGGCACGAGCCCAGCCTGGGTCTCTCATGGTGTGGGCCCCATCGTTGACGAGTCAAGGGTCCCAGGTTGGCTCGACGCTGGTTGTCGCCGCACGGGAGTTGAGTCCAGGTCAGCTCGGATACCATGCCTAGGTCGGCTCCAGTGCCGAGGTCGGCTGAACAACGAGAACGGCATCAACGTCATAGGTGTTCAGGTCGGTCGGAGTCCAGCTCAGCCGCTGCGTACAATGAGCCAAGACCGCTACAGTAACAGTAACTGACAGCAAGGACAATCTATATGTCATCTGACACTCTGACACCATCTGCCACTGACAAGACATCATCGCCATAAATGCAAAAGGCTGCGCAGGTACAACAGAGGCAATCATCACATCTATTCTGAAGCTAGTCCAGCCGCCTCAATGATGACCTACCACCACCTACCATACTTTGCACTATAAATAGAACACTTAGTGGTCGTTCGAAACATAAGAAATCCTCTGTAATCAGGGACCAGCTCGAGCTGAGCTATAAACACAAATTTACATTTTCATTGCACCTGTTACTGCTAATCAGCCCCTAACATTCACTAAAGTTGATACCTAAGAAGTCATTACTATTTTCGACATAAAAAATTGGCGCTAGAAGGAGGGCCTCCCCCTTTTTCATTCCAACAACACATCCCAGCTCTGCCACGGAGTACTCCTCTCTCGAGACATGAGTTATAGTTGCACATTCCGCGTCTCTACGGATGGGAGTGCTTTCTCCCCTAGCACGGAATACGTCCCCTGGCCGAGCCAAGAATCTCCCTCAGGCACCGGGCACCACATCGCCGAGGAAGTCACCCCGGCCCAGATCCTGAAGCTGTTGGATGACCTCACCCAGGCCGTAACCACGCTCCAATGCAACCCCGGCAAGCGCACTGCCGAGTCCAGCGTCATATCACCTGTAGGAGGACGCTTAGCTCGGCGCCGCGCCCGATGTCGCTTGAACTTCAGCCGCTCTCCGGCTCTGACGCGAACCACAATGCAGCTACACACCCCAGCCCCGTCAGAGGCTAGGTCATCCCGAAGGACTCATAGCATCTTCGACAGGCTCGGCCCCCGCAACGACTGGAAGCGGCCAGCTGAAGGACAAGGTGAAAGCGTGGACGGCCTTCACCCGCGGTCCGAGCTCGAGCTCCTGCGGAAAGGGTTGCCGAGCTAGAAGCAATGGAGATGGCCCCCAACCCCTTAGCCAGGGTAGGGAAGGCCTCCCCACTAAGCCTGAAGATCCAGGCTGAGCCCATGCCTGCTAAGCTCAAGCTACCACAGCAGGGGAACTTTGACGGAGTCGGTGACTGGACCGGTCACGTCGACAGGGTATGCCCCCTTCATGGAGCTGCAGGGGGTCAGTGACGAGCTGATGTGCAAGGCCTTCCCACTGACACTAGGGGAAAAGGCCATGAAGTGATTCAAGAAACTCCCACCGCATTCTATAAGGACATGGGATGACCTCTCGGCCAGGTTCTAAGCGGCCTTTATGGGGTCTCGATTGCGGTCGAGCCCAAAAATGAGGCTTGTAGGCGTCAAACATGGGAGAGATGAGTCATTCAAAGGTTATGTGGAGCGGTTCAACCACTAGTATATAAAAATTGGAAAATTGTCAGACGAAACAGCCCTGGTAGACGCCCTGGCTGGCCTCAGGTACAGGTCCCAGGGAACAGTCCGGAAACATACCACGAATTCTTCAATCGAGCCGAGTGCCACATTGGGATCGAGGAGACATTCGGAGACCCAGAAGTGGAACCTCAGGACCCATGACCCGACAAAGGCAAGGAGAAGGGCACTGGCTCAAACCAAGCACAGCTCGACCACCTCCCCAGAGGTTCCAGACCTTCCACGTCCTCAATACAAGTTTAGAAGGCATATTAATGCATGTGAAAGATTGGGGGGTGCTACCACCCCCAGTCCCGATGAGAACTCCCTCCTCGAGCCAGAACCAGGAGAAGTACTGCCGGTATCATAGGTCAGCTGGGCATAATATCGATGACTGTCGGGACCTGAAGAATGAGGTTAAGGGCCCGATCCGACGCGGACAGCTGCGCGAGTTTGTTGCCCTACAACCCGACCTCAGCCTGGAGCTCCTAACCGGCCTCAACCCCCTCCAGGGGCCCGAAACGAGGTCTACACGCTGGTCATGGGTAACCAGCACTTAGTCAGGTCACGGAACCAGCAAAAGAGATTGGCCAGGGAGGCCTGCACTGGTTACCAGTATTCCATGCAGAGGGTGACGACGAGCTCGACCCCTCCCGAACCTCGGGACGAGGTGACCTTTTCAGAAGCCGACGCTGTCCATGCCCGCCATCCTCACCACGACGCCCTTGTCATCAGCATGGTCCTCAATGGTACGCACATCCACCGGACACTTATTGACAATGGGAGCGGGGCTAGCTTGCTGTACCTCTGGACTTTGATCCACATGGGCCTCGATGAGCGGCACCTGAGCCCGTGCCCCCTTGGCCCAGTAGTAGGAGTGACTGGCCATGCAACCGAGTCGGTCGGACAAACATCAATTATGGTGGAACTAGGAGAGAAGCCTTGCCTACGGGCCGTCATGGGCACTTCCATAGTGGTGGATCTTCTGAGTAATTATAACGCACTTTTGGGCTGACCCCTCATGTATGAGTTGAGGGCCTCAACTTCCATCTACCACTACGCCATGAAATTCCCCACACCCGCTGGGGTGGCGATCATCCGGGGGGATCAGTCTGTAGCCCGCCGGTGTGACATCACTTTCCCCGCTGTTCGCGAATGGATGGGGGAGCTGACTGTTGCCATGGCCGAGCTCGACTATCCACGTAGCCGACTTGAGGACCGGAGTGCACAACCGATGGAAGAACTGGACACCATCGAGGTCGACGCCGAGCACCCGGAAGGGTCTTGAAGATTGGAAAGAACCTGGCCGAGCCCACACGCTTCGCCTTGGTCAAGTTCCTCCGCAGCAGCTCTGATGTCTTTGCATGGGAGCCATCCCACATGGTTAGCATACCTGCATCCATAGCTTGCCACCGGCTGAACATTGACCCGACTGTCCGACCTCGGCAATAGCGGCGGCGCCCACTGAACCAGGAGCGCTATGAGGCCCTGGCGAAGGAGGTCGACAAGTTGCTTCAGATAGGCTTCATCAGGGAGGCCAAGTATCCCACCTGGGTTGCCAACCCGATCCTTGTTAAGAAGAACAACGGGAGCTGGAGAGTCTGCATAGATTTCATCGACCTCAACAAGGCCAACCCCAAAGATTCATTCCCCTTGCCCCGCATATATCAGATGGTGGACTCCATGGCTGGGCATGAGCTCCTCAGTATGATGGATGCCTACTCGGGGTACAACTAGATTCCCATGTACCTCCAGATCAGGAAACACGACCTTCATAATAGATCGAGGCCTCTATTGTTACCAGATCATGCCCTTCGGGCTGAAGAACGCTGGGGCAACCTACCAGCATCTGGTCAATAAGATGTTCGCCTCCCAGATCGGAAGTACCATGGAAGTATACGTTGACGACATGCTGGTTAAGAGTGTGAAGGCCAGTGACCACGTCCAGCACCTGGGGAGGATGTTCGAGGTCCTAAGGGAGTACCAGATGAAGCTGAACCTGGCGAAGTGTGCTTTCGGGATCGAGTCCGGAAAATTCCTCGGCTATGTGGTGAACTACAGAGGCATCGATGCGAACCCCAAGAAGATCCGGGCCGTGCTAGACCTGCGACCACCTACCAGGGTTAAAGAGGTCTAGAGTCTCACCGGCCGATCGCGGCCCCTAAACCGATTTGTGTCCAAAGCCACGGACAGGTGTCGCCCATTTCTCGAGGCCCTAAGGAAAGGGAAAGACTTTGGTTGGACCCCCGAGTGCCAGGAGGCTTTTGATGAGCTCAAGAGAAACCTGGCCCAACCCCATCTCTTGTCGAAGCCCAAACTAGAGGATGTCTTCTCAATCTACTTGTTCGTCTCTGAGCATGCTGCGAGTTCAGTCCTTACCCGCACCGAAGGGGACATCTAGTACCCAGTCTATTACATGAGCCAGTCCCTCATCGACCCTCAGAAGCGTTACACACTGATGGAAAAGTTAGCTCTTGCACTCGTCACCAGTTCCAGGAAGCTCCGACCTTACTTCCTCGAGCATCCCATTGAGATGATGACCAACTACCCCTTGCGCCAGGTGCTCCAGAAGCCGGACTCATCAGGTCGACTGGTCAAGTAGGCGGTAGAGCTCAGACAGTTCGATATCTCATATCGACCCCGGCTAGTAGTCAAGGGTCAAGCCTTAGCATATTTCATAGTTTAGTTTAGCCCCCCGCTGACCAGCCCCGACACCAAGATCGAGCCTTGGGCGTTTTATGTAGACAGCTCCTCGACGGACATGCACTCCGGGACAGGGCTTGTGCTCCCGAGTCCTGCCTTGGAGTCCTTCTATCAATCTCTGCGGTTCTCGTTCCTGGCCTCCAACAATGAAGCTGAATATAAGGCCTGATTGCCAGCCTCTAGTATGCCCGGGCGAAGGGTGTCTCCCACTTCCAAGTCCGGAGCGACTCTCAGCTCGTCGTGAACCAACTCAACGGAACCTACCTCACCAAAGACCAGTGGATGACCTGCTACGCTGACCTTGGTGCCTCCGAAATGAAGAATTTCAGGGAGGTTGTCCTTCGACAGATCCCTCGGACTCAAAACAGCCTGGCTGACGCCCTGGTACACCTCGCCACCAGTGGAGGGATAGAGGAACTAGAATTTGTGCTGATCAATCGACTGACGTGGTCGGTAATAGCCCAACACTCCCTCGTCGCGACCATCGACCTAAGCCTCCCTAGATGGAAGGATGAAATTTCCCCATTTTTAAAGGATGGTAGGGCCCCGAAGGACCCTAAACTGGCCAGGCAGTTGCGGATCAGAGCCACTCGCTACACTATCATTGGCGACACGCTTTACAAGCATAGTTTCTCAGGCCCTCTATTACGGTGCTTCACCGAGAGAGAAGCGGCCTTCCTACTTGACGAGGTCCCCTTCGAAACATGCGAAAACCACTCTGGTGGCCAGGCCATGGTACACAAGGTCCTGTGGCAAGGCTACTTCTGGCCGACCCTCAAGAAAGTTTCGATAGCCTATGTCAAGCGCTATGACAAATGCCAGCGTCACGCCCAGGTCAGGTGGAGCCCCTCATGCCGAGCTAACCTATGTACTCAGTCCATGGTCTTTTTGCAAATGGGGAATTGACTTCATCGGACCTATGCCAACTGGTCGGGGAGGAGTAAAATATGCGATTGTGGCCGTCGACTACTTCACCAAGTGGGCGGAGGCCGAGGCCTTGGTTCGGATCAAAGAACAGAAAACAACCGACTTCATCTGGAGGGCAATCATATGCAGATTCGGGATACCCGAGTCCATTGTAACTGACAACAGTCAGCAATTTGACAACCGTCGATTGAGATCCTTCTGCGAGGACCTGGGAATCAATAAGCACTATTCCACGCCGAACCATCCCCAGTCCAACGGTCAGGTGGAAGCTGTGAACAAGATTATCAAGCACACAGTCAAGACCCGACTGGAAGAACTAAAGGGAGGATGGGCAGATGAGCTCTCAGCTGTCCTATGGTCCTATCGAACAACATGCAGGACCAGCACGGGGGAAACCCCCTTCGCGTTGGCATAGGGCGGCGACTTATTGGAAGAGAAACTGATGGACGCCGACCTTCGCACTGAGCTATACAAACACCGCAGTGCGCGGTACTTTAACCAGAAGGTCAACAAGCGAAGCTTCCAGGTCGGCGACTTTTTACTCAGAAAGGTTTTCCTCGCTACCCGGGACCAGGCCGCAGGAGCCCTGGCTAAGAAGTGGGAAGGACCATATGTAGTCCTCAGAGCCCTTTGCAATGGCTCTTACTGCATTGGGATGGCCGAAGGAGATGAACTCCCCTACTCCCTGAATGTGGAACATCTAAAAAAGTATTTCGAGTAGCTCCTCGAGAATTTGTTGTAAATCAATTGTAATATCTACTCCAGTAATGTGAATGGAAGCTTTTTGAATTGTTGTTTAAATTTGCTACTCAGCTATCTAGTTACCAAATCTAGGTCCGGCACGGCTGACCCACCCCCTACGAAGGCTGACCTACGAGGTATGGGCTGGGGACAGATCCACCAAGGTGGCATCCAATCAAATAACAAAATCACAAAGTCCATCTCTTTAGATTAGACCCTAGGTCCACCTCGGTGGACCCATCCCCTATGAAAGCCGACCTACGAGGTCCGGCTTGGGGACAGACCCACTAGGGCAGCATCTAGTACTTGTTAAGTTACTGTTAACTATTAGTTTATATTCCTATGACCCCAGCGCGGGGACGACTTAATAAAACGTCCGGACTTCGAGTACGAATAAAGTGAGACTTAGCGTGCAAACATATGAGACGAGCTAAGCACTTGATGAACATAATTGCACATAAAAAGAGAGAAATGGAAGAGCTGAATTGGGCAATTCATCATTAACAAAATAAATATTCGTATAGGCATAAATATCCATACAAAACAAAAGGGGGGACATATCCCCCGCAACAATTACTGCCCATCACCGCCCTCAGCCCCTTCAGCGGCAGGCCATACTCCGCCCTCAGTTGCCCCACCTCCTCAGTCAGGAAGCTGACGTCCCAGTCTAGCCTCTTCTCAGTGATGTCGCAGATATGTCCTTAGCAGAGTTCAGCTCAGAAGCATACTCCTGGGACTGTCTAAACTTCTCAATGACCTCGTCCTTTGATAGGCCAGCCTGGACGGACTGGGAGCTCCTTGCAGCCTCAAGCTCGGCTCGGAGGGACTCGACCTCCACCGCATGAGCCTTCTTGGCGTCCTCGACCTCCTTTGACCCTTCCCTGGCCTTCCGCTGGGCGTCATTGAGCTTTGTGAGGGCCTGACCTTCGCCGATCTTTACCTCCACCAGGGCCCAGTCGCTCTCATTGAGGCTCCCCTGCAGCTCTCGGATAGTGGTCTCGATCGCTCCCGGCTCGAGGCTGATTGAATCGAGTTCGGCTTCTGATGGGTACGCGATAAGAGTGTTGTCCTTGGCGTCTATCTTGGAGAGGTATTGCTCCTAGGCTGGGGTCCAGGACCTTCCTATTGCGACAGTGGCATTGTCGGTCGAGATCGGCATGACCGAGGGGCTCATCGTCCAGACAGGGGAGTTAGGCCGGTAGAAGTAGCGGAGTGGCTTCGGGAGGACCCCCTAATTGCCCACGTAGGTCCCCTCGTTGGACTCGGTAGTATCGAGGTAAAGCAGGCCCCCCTCTCTACATTCGGGTCGGTGCCTCACTCGCCCGGCCTTGCAACTGACATCAGCCCTTTCCCATCCATGTTTTTGGACGGGAGACCTGGTTGGGTAGTCGGGAGCAGGGAGGGGTAGCCAGGGCTGCAAGCTTGGGCCCTACATGCGTGGTCTCTTTGGGTGGGCGAGACTTGGCGTCCTCATCTTAGGTCGAGACGTGGGCTGGGCTGTTGAACAAGGACGGAGTTAGAGGATGATGCAGGACTGAAATAGCAACTCCGAACTGAGCAACATACCTGACGTGGATGAAGATCTTTGTGGCCGAGCCCTGGACAGACAAGCGTCGAAGAAACCGTCCTCGATGACGAGCGCCCTCCAATCACGGTCCTGTACTGACCTGGATGTTTTGGCTTGATTAGACCAGCTCGCCGAAGGCCTGATCTCCTTATGATCTGCACAGAAGAATAGGTTGGCTCAGTTCGAAATAAGCATCAGCCAGATTAGAGATTCTTACCAAGGGAATGATAGTTGGTAGGATCGTTATCTCCCTCTCCGATCGTCCGGTGATTAAGCGACCCTCGGCGAACGATTTTGTTTGACCCTTGGCCAGTCAGGAAGCCCGATCCGCAGCACCCGAGTTCGGCATGCAAAGCGATAGTACCATCCCGAATGCTGCCCGTTTGACTTGAAGGAGTACAGGTGATTGAACTCCCACACCGATAGGGCTCTGAGGCTGGCCTGATGCCAAAGGGAGTGCATTCCCACCACGATCTTCCAGGTGTTGGGGGTGAGCTGCGTGGGAGCAACACCCCAAGCCTTCAAGAAGTCCTTGATAACTCTGGTGAAGGGCAGCTGTACTTCGGACTCGAGCATAGCCTGGTTTACGACAACACATCCGTTTAGTGGGTAATCAGCTCGGTCATCCGGGCTCGGGACGAGGAACCTCACCCTAGGTGAGATTTGATACAGTATTTGCCAAGGGCGAGCATCTCCTCAGTGACCCCGGATTGGACTTGGGAGCACCACTAGGGCCTCGATACATCGCGCCTGGCGCTCTTCTTCTTCCTCCGGATGAAGCTCGGCAGGGACGTTCTGGAGCTCGAGGGCATGGAGGGTCCTGGTCTGTACCTCGGTTCGGTGGACTCCGTAGTCTTATGCCTCTCCCGAACTTGCTGACATCGGACTTTGGTTTAAGTTTTTAGAAAAAAGGGAAGGGGTGCAAAGTTTTGAGTTCGCAACTATACCTGTACTGAGGTCGGTGGAGAACTGAAGACCAGAACGGTGGACGAAGTGGGCTTCAGCTTGAGAGAGAAAATTTGACCAGTGTAGAGAGCAGAAAGTGGAATCCGAGGAAATGAGGGGGTATATATAGGCAATGACGACGGAAGTTGAAAAGACGCCTCCTTCCCCAATAGTCGGTCGACACGTGTACCAGATTCCAGGCCACGTACCACGCACGTGGCATCCCAGATCGGCAGGAGCGTCAACCCCGATCCAGGTCGACATTAACGCTTGGGACAATTGTTGGCGCCCTGGTGATGTGGCACAAGCCCAGCCTGGGTCCCCTATGGTGTGGACCCCTTCGCTGACGAGTCAAGGGTCGCAGGTGGGCTCGACGCTGGCTATTGCCGTGCGGGAGCTGAGTCCAGGTGACCTCGGATACCATGCCTAGCTTGGCCCCACTGCCGAGGTCGGGCGAACAACGGGAGCGGCCTCAATGTCACAGGTGTCCAGGTCGGTCGGAGTCCAGCTCGGCCGCTGTGTCCAACGAGCCACGATTGCTACAGTAACTGACAGCAAGGACAATCTACGTGTCATCTGATACTCTGACACCATCTGCGACTGATAGGACATCATCGCCATAAATGCAAAAGGCTGCACAGGTACAACAGAGGCAATCAGCACACCTATTCTGAAGCTAGTCCAGCCGCCTCAATGATAACCTACCACCACCTACCATACTTTGCATTATAAATATAACACTTAGTGGCCGTTTAAAACACAAGAAATCCTCTGTAATCAGAGACCAGCTCGAGCTCAGCTATAAACACAAATTTACATTTTCATTGTACTTGTTACAGCTAATCATCCCCTAACACTCACCAAAGTTGATACCTAAGTAGTCATTACTATTTTCAGCATCAACAAACATGATCATCGCAATACCAATTGACATTACATTATTAATTACAACATTTTCGTTAATTCAACCACCACTTCTCGTCCATAAGATTACCTTTATTAAAAGATCTTTTGAAAAATAGATTGGACTGATCGGTCCAACAAAAAAAAAACTACGAACTAACATAAAATATGTCATGTTCACCCAAACAACTAGCCAATACAAAGTTGGATTGGAACATATCAAAAACCCAGTTGAGTCAATCAAAACCGATAAGAATCCGCTAAAAACCCATAATTTCTTTTAAACATCCTTAAAAAAATTTATGTATATATAAAAATTAATTTTTAATTATTTAATTAAAAAACGATTAAACCTCAGTTCAATCCGATTTAACCTTTCAATCTTCAGTATGTTGTTTCGATTCGATGATTAGTCTTATTTTCAAAACACTCGATAAAATAAAACGGATGACATGCCTTTACTACGTATTCACATACGTCATGGCATACGGTAAAACCCTATCCAATGGTCTAATTAAATTTTATTAGACAGGTAGTTGTCATGATGGATAATGATCATTGTATTATATGCCACAAATTTGACAACAAAATCTTTGATTAGAGAAATAAAACAACGTACTTTCGGACAAGGCAGGTTTTTGTAGTTTCGTTCCCTCCTCCACAAACATTCAAGAACGGTGCTGTGTGTCTTACGTGTGCGTTTCGAAGCTTTTTGTCTTGTTCGGAATTTTTCTTTCCTTCCCTCAACCTTTTCCGACTCGTGCTGCGCGTGCTCCATTATTGAGATTAAAATTAGGATTAAGTACAGACGAGAGTCACGAGACGAGTGGGTCCCACTCAAGGGTCGTTCTCGTGACATGCATGCTACAGCATTTAAACGAAATATTTTAATACTCGTGCTGCGCATGCTCCATTATTGAGATTAAAATTAAGTAGAGAAGAGACGAGTGGGTTCCACTGGAGGATCGGTTCTCGTGCCATGCATGCTACAGCATTCAAACGAAATATTGTAATATTACTTGTTTCTAAAATAAGAATTCCTAATAAGTTGTTAGTAATGATATGCTTTTTTGACTTGGGGGGAAATCAGGGGAAGGGAACCCCCGGGGGGGGGGGTGTGTCTCGGGGAAAGTGTAGGAATCGAACCCAAACCAAAAGCCTGAAACTCGAGCTTCTTACCACTGCACCACTTGTTCGATTCTTGTTAGTAATGATATATTAGTACACCTAACAAAATTGTTGTTCAAAATGGAGTTTGAGCATTAATTTATAAACTTTAGAGCTTGTTTCAGAAAGTTATTTGTGGAAAAACATGATTTAGTTAGAGAAAATAAGGCCCAAAATTATTTTTAAAAAAAGTGAAAATATTAATTTCGTTACAAAATGTACAGTAAAAAAATAAATATCAAAAAATTAATTTTGCTTACAGTTTTATAAAACATGCTTTTAGACAGGGTCATCCTAACATTTTAATGGCGTTAGTATCAACTATCAATCTAGGGGCAGTTCTTCTTTGAGTCGGATGAGGTGGCCAACTCATGCCTGGTCCAATTAGTAGCCAATTTTAATTCGTTGTACTTAAGACCCAACTATGCAAATATGCCACAATTTTTTTAAATATATTTCTTTATTTATTATTCTTTGTTAAGTTGAAGACCTAAATTTAATTGTTGATTGTTGAGCAACCACTTTTTATGTAGTTGAGATGAGAGATTTTTGTTGTTTTGCTACCATGGCCTTGTATTTTTGTCTTTACCAAATGTAAAATTAAGATATTCTCTCCCTTTTTTCTTCGACTATTTGCGTTGGCTCTGATAGAGCCTTTTGTTTTTGGATTTGAGCTTTTTTTTTTTTTTTTTTTACTTTGCGTTCGACTCGGGCAGAGCTTTTTATATTCTTTTTTGTTTTACAACTGTGAGTTTGACCTACTGATATTGCGGCTCTAGTTGAATCTTGTGTGTTACTATATTAATATTGGCTTTACAAAAGTTAATAAAAAAATTTAAGGGGCGCATTTTAGAAGTTCAACTCAAGCCTTGGAAACCATAGAACCATGCATGAGCTAGGCGGATGAATTTTATTTTATTTTTTTCTTTTTAATTGCTCATGTTAGCTAAGTTTAACTTTGAAAAGTTAAAAGTGGTTGTAAATACAAAGCAAGCTTTTATAGTGTACTTTACCTGTTTACAACATTATTTAATTTTTAGATTTTAAAATTGTTGAACATACGAGTTAATTAAGGAAGTTATTATCTAATTTATTAATTTTTTAAATGTGTAATCCACCTTTTTTACTTTTGTTGATTTTTGTGATATACGTGTATCAGTCGAATGAGAGACAATATATATAGTATAATTTTGAATGGCTCTAAAAGCTTAATACGATGCATTTCTAACATGTCTAAATGAGGATAAAAACTAAGTAATTAAACAGGTGTATTAAACCTTAAAACGAGTGCATAACTTGTATTTTCTCATTTATCTAGTTGTAATGCAAAAAAGAGATATATAGTATCCGTCCAGAACGGACCCAACATGTGAATCTATGCCCATATTACACAAGCTTACAAAAACTAATAGTAGAAATCAAAATTTTTTTGTAAGATTACTCACTATTACACATCATTACACAGTGTTGCACATTATTACTTATACTTTGTAATTTGTTACACATTCTTCATTTCTTTGTAACATACGCTCCCTGTAAATTATTACACATTCTTTGTAATTTCTTGCACACTTCTTGTAACTTGTTACATAGTATTTGTAAGTTGTTACACGTTATTACACATAGTATTTGTGATAATTTCTTACATAGTATTTATCACAAATATCGTATGATTTATCACACAGTATTTTTGATAAATCTTTAATTGCTATCTTTTTAATCTCATCTTTTGCGTGTGTTATTTATATGCTTTGATAAGTTGACTTGTGTGAAGTCAAATGAACACTCATTGAGGGATTGATAACTGGGCTTTTCGCCCACTTTATTACTTGTAACGACCCCTTGCACTTACGGTAATTTCTATGTGCATTTGGAACGTAACAACGTCAAACCTGAAATATAGGGACTATAGTTAGTAGTAGAGACATAATGATGGGAAAATAATGTTTTACTATGAATAAAGTTCATAATTATCAAGCATTAAAAAACAATTAAAATTCGTAATCATCTTAAACATTTTTCGAAAATTAAATAAGTATCGGATTAATAGGATAATTCTTCGAAAAAATATACAAAAATTAACAGGATAAACTTTAATTTTTTCCAATTTCATGTAATAATTAACCAAGAACACACGACAAAATGGTAGTCATATACACATAATTTTATGTAACTGTACATGATGACTAATGTGTGATGGGCATTCTTCCGACTTGACTTTAAAACTCTTCAGTCTAAAATACTAATTAATAATCGATAGTAACAATTTTCATGAACATATACAAAGCTTGATATAAATCTTATAATCTTATTTAGTATTAGCATGGATTGTAGTAAAACAGTAGAGTAACATATGTTAAGTACCATTTTATTACGTTTAAATTGCAAATTTAATCCCCAACCTTTACAATTATTTGCACTACTCTCCCTAACCTTTGTTTTTGAGCTGTCAAGCCCCCAACCTTTGGAATGTTAGTGACTTTCATCCAAAGATAACTTTCCATCCATTTGACCGTTGGTCCGACGTTTTTCAAAATTTTTAATTTAATAAATTAATGGCGTTTTAGTAGTTGGATATTTATGTTAAGGGTAAATTGCAAATTTATTCCTCAACCTTTACAGTCATTTGCACTATTTCCCCAAGCTTTTTTTTTTGAGCTGGTAGGTCCTCAACATTTGAAATGTTGATGACATTCACCCAAAACTCACTATTTCATATATTTGGCTGCAAGTTTGTTTTTAAAATTTTTTATATTTATTTAATTTAACATTTATTTTACTCATTTTATGAAAAATATACAAATGATGTCCTTCTTTTACAATTTAAGGACTATTGTGAAAATTACGCTCAAGACCCTTAATTAATCAAATTTTCACAAAAAACTCTTATCCATGCAAAGCAAACTCTTCATATTAGTCCTAAATTTTCTTAAATTGTATGATTTTAACTTTAAATGTCTATGTATTTCAATTTTGACGCACAATTTTGTTGGACTAATTTCTTCATAATTAAATAGTTTTCATCAAAATTATTTAATAATTAATACGCATTTGCGCTAATGTTGTAAATTAAAAAATTAACAATATGTGCACATACATTTTAATTTTAATAAATTATTTAACATTTATCTTTATATATCTCTTTATTAATTTGTAGTTTAATACTATTGTCGAGATAAAAAATAACTTTTGAATGAAAAATACATAAAATCAAACAACAAATGTAAAATAGTAATAATTATTAGAAAATACCGACCGTTTCTTAGCCCACTCTGTGCCACCAATAGCCAGCGAAGCACTAGCAACATGTAAAATCGTCGATGTGTTTCCAGCGTGAAAGAGCAAGGGCTTTTTCACATTGAAAATCAACAACTAGGGGGAAAGCCCGTGGACTTCACGCTAGAATGTGTTGCAGATTTTGTGGCCGTAGGCGGCATACGGTGGGCCGGGGAACGCCCGGTGGGTATTTTTCCAGTTAGTGTTATTATTTTAAATTTTTTATTCACTGGTGTATTTTTTACTCAAGATTTATTTATTTTTATCTTAACAATAATATTAAATTAATAAAGATATGTAACAGAAATATTAATATTAAATAATTAATTAAAAGTAAAATATTTATGCACATAGTGTAAATCTTTGGATTTACAATATTAGCGTAAATATGTATTAATTATTAAATAATTTTGGAAAAAACTGTTTAATTATGCCGAAATTAGTTCGATAAAATTATACATCAAAGTCAAAATAAGTAGAAATTTAAAATTAAAATTATACAGTTTAAGAAAATTTAGGACTAATAATGAACGGTAGTATGGATATGGAGTTTTGTGTGAAAATTTCATTAATTAAGGGGCTTGAGTATAATTTTCAAACTAGTACTTAAATTATAAAAGAAGGACCCCATTTGTATTTTTACATAAAATAAGTAAAATAGATGTTGAATTATCAAAATACCACTCATTTGTTAAATATAAAAAAATTAAAAATTGGCTAACGGTCAAATCGATGAAATAGAGAGTTTTGGATTAATTTCATCAACATTTCTAAGGTTGGGAATGAAGATTGGGAACGATAGTGAAAATAATTGTAAAGATTGGGAACTAAATTTGTAATTTACCCTTAACATAAATATCAAATTACCAAAATACCCTTCATTTATTAAATTAAAAATTTTAAAAAGTTTGACACCGTCAAATGGATGGAAAAATGAACTTTGGACGAATGTCACTACTGTTTCAAAAATTGGGAGTCTACCAGCTCAGAAATAAAGATTGGGAACTAAATGTGCAATTTACCCTTTTATCAACTTATCAATTTTAGTCTAACTCCTCAATGTCAACATCCATCATCAAGGTTGTTTGTGTTGGGATTTTTGAGTGAATGGAAAATAGAGCCGGTACTGAGATTTGGAAGCCCTTAAGCGAAATTTTGTAGGGGCCCTTAATAAATACAATTTTGTCCACAAAAAACCTATATATACTACTATTAAATAAAAGATTTTATTAAATAAAAAATTTTGTAATTGCAATAATAATAATATAATCCATCAAGAGATTAAAATTGAACTCTCTCTAACTGAACGAGAAACAACTTGATTTTTATTAAAACAAAAATCACCATACTCATATAGATTTGCAAACTTTGGGGTCCTTATATTTTGGGGGCCCTAAGTGCCGCTTAAACTGCTTAAACTCAGGATCAGCTCTGATGGAAACTTTAATATTATTTAATAATAATAAAAAAAAGATAGAAAGAGAAGGAAAACCATTTGCACCTTTTTCCATAGAGCCGTGTGCCCCTTCACACACACTTTTTCACTACTTTATCATCTTTAAGGCTGCCCCATATAGTTGGAACGAATGCTGACGCTTCAATTGCATTTTTCGTCTCTAATTTTCCTATAGTGCATGTACATACATTTTAGAGAGATACGAAACAATTTAGTGTTGTGTCTTCTCAAAGAGATGTGTATGTTGATTACACAGACACAACTCTTGGCATAAAATTGTTAATCAACAAACACAAATTTACCTTTCGGGGGCATTGCCCCCGAGCACCCATTGCGGTGCTGCCCCCTGAACCCTCGTTATGAAGCGGTAATCATAAATCATAGCGGCAAGTTATTTGCAAAGATCTAAATGAAAATGAATATGAAAAGTATCTAACAATCTTCCCTTATTTTTCAGAATTTATTTTATGAAAATAAAATGAAGAATGTGCAATGGCTGCATAACCTAAGTGATTGCCTATCTACCCTTTCTGGATCAAGCAACCGTAGTTCATGCAATGCAAATGTAAGCGCATCATCGTAGGAAATCGTACATAAATGAAAGTAGCATTTAACTTTGAACTTTCAATTGGTGTAAGCAACTCAAAGTTTAGTCCAAGTGCTATGGGGAATTAATCTTGAACCAAGGATCTGTATATCACTTAACCGGAGTCACCATACATACTATTCAATAACGGAGCTTCCCCTCTGGTCCAATGCATTAATGGCCTTGCACAGTATCTTGAATTTCATGAGTGCTCTAGAGACGATCTAAATCTCATAGAAAGCGGCCTGACTTTCTCCCTCATATAGGTCAGTTCGTATAAAGTGATTCTGCGACTCACTTTCTCTTACAACTAAACTTATTAAGGAACAAAATCCAACCTCTATCATACCGAAGACTTCATACACTATAGATTTTATGAATGGGACCTAACTAAAAAACCCTAGTGTCTCATCTAAGTTAGACTTTAACTCGTTTGTACCATTTGAACTTTGTTTATATTTCAAAACATAAGTATGGTTCCCATTAAAGTTAACTCAATTTACGTAGACCTTAATCCCATTCCTTTTGATGTTTTTGCAATCACTTCTCGAGCTAATCCTTTTGTCGAAGGATCTGCTAGATTATTCTTTGACTCTACATAGTCCAATGTTACTATGCCTTGCTTAAGTAATCCTCGTAGTGACTGATATCTAAGGTTGAGATATCATTGTTTACAATTGTAAGTTTCGCTTGCTGCTTTATATAGAGTAGCCTTACTATCACAGTAAACCATCATCGCTGGAGACGGCTTCTTCCACAAAGGAATGTCGATTAACAAGTTTCTCAACCATTTAGGTTCTTTAGATGCATTAGCCAAGGCAATAGATTCTGCCAACATAGTCAATTATGATACACAACTTTGTGTTCTTAGAACACCAAGATACAGTTGCACCTCCCAAAATAAAAATCCATCTGTAGTGGATTATATTTAGAATTCGACTCTATATTATTCCAACTTTCATCGCTGTATCCTTCAAGTACAGTGGGATACCATTGGTAATGTAATCCATAGTTAATTGTTCCTTTTAAATACCTTAGAACTCTCGAAACTACGTTCCAATGTTCTTTACCTGGATTACTAGTGAATCGACATAATATACCAACTGTATATGCAATATCTGGTCTAGTGCAATGCATAGCATACATAAGACTTCCAATCACACTATCATGTTGTAGTTGGTCATAACACCTACCAGTATTTTTAATTGATTTGATACAATGATCTAATGCAGTAAAAGCGAGCTTATGATCCATATGACCATATCTTTTGAGGATTTTTTCAATATAATGAGACTGATTTAATGATATAAGTCCATTTTTCCTCATTATTTTAATCCTTAATATCACATTTATTTTGCTTATGTCCTTCGTATGAAAGTTAGATTCTAGTAATTGTTTAGTCTCTTTTATTGATTCTAGGTTAGGACCAAAGATAAGCATGTCATCTACATACAAGCAAATTAGAATGTAGGCTCCATTTCTATATGTAGAATAGATAGACTTATCAGTGTCATTAACCTTGAAACCGTTAGACAACATTACTTTATTAAGCTTTTTCGTGCCACCGCATAGGGGCTTGTTTTAAACCATAAAGAGATTTGAAAAATTTGCAAACTTTCTTCTCTTGTCTAGTAAAAAAAACCCTTTGGTTTTTCCATACACACCTCTTCTTCTGAGTCACCATTTAGAAAAGCTGTTTTCACATCCGTTTGATGAACAATCAAATTGTGAATAGCAGCTAGGGACAATAACACACAGATAGATTATATCCTTTCCACTGGAGCATAAGTGTCAAAATTATCTATGCCAAGACGCTGTTTGTACCATTTCACTACTAATCGAGCTTTATATTTATTTATAGAGTCGCATGCATTTAATTTCTTCTTGAAAATCCATTTGGAACCTATCGGTTTGGACCCTCTAGGTAAGTCAACCAACTCTCATGTTTGGTTTGACATAATATATCCTTTCCACTGGAGCATAAGCGTCAAAATTATCTATGCCAAGACGCTGTTTGTACCATTTCACTACTAATCGAGCTTTATATTTACTTATAGAGTCGTATGCATTTAATTTCTTCTTGAAAATCCATTTGGAACCTATCGGTTTGGACCCTCTAGGTACGTCAACCAACTCTCATGTTTGGTTTGACATAATAGATCTCATTTCATCATTGAGTGTTTCTTTCCGAAACACAACATCTCTAGAAGAAATGGCCTCTGAATATGTGACAGGGTCATTATCACTTTTTCATCAATAGTTAACTTAGTTTGGTATGTAATATTGTTTACGTCACCTTCTAGCAAATAAGTCACAAATTCAGGACTGGATGAATTTTCTTTTCTTTGTCTCTTACTTCGTCTAGGTTCTATATCTGATGATTCATCGACAGGTTTTTCATGAGCTCTCTTAAAAGAACTAGTAGTAGAGTTATTTCCAATTAGCATAGGAGAAAGTTTATACATATCTTCAAAAAATTTAGCATCAATTGATTGGATAATATCATAAGATTCTAATTTTAGAAACCTATAAGCCGTACTGTTTCTACATAATCTTTAAATATGGATTTATAGGTTTTCTTTCCCAATTTAGTCATCTCAGGATTCAGTTTCCTCACATATGCAAGACAACCTCATACCTTAAGACGACTAATATTACACTTCTGGTTAAACCATAATTCATATGGGGTCTTATTGATTCTTTTCATAGGAACACTATTTAGAATATAACATGCGCTTTAAAAAATGCTTCACCCTACCAATGATAAGGTAAACCATAACTAATAAGCATGCACTTTATCATTTCAATTGAAGTCATGTTTTTCCTTTCTACTACTCCATTTGATTCTGGTGGATATGGTGGAGTAAACTCGTGAATTATACCATTATCTTTGTAGAATTTTGATAAGTTTGCTACTTGGTAGTTACCTCCTTTGTTAGAACGCAGGACTTTAATTTTTCGATTCAATTGATTTTCTACTTCCGCTTTATAGATCATAAATTTTCTTAAGACTTCATCTTTATATACTTTTAATAAATATAAATAAGCATATTTCGAGAAATTATCCGTAAAGGTTACAAAATATTTATTTCCACCATGTGAAACTACTAGGTAAATCAGATACATCAGAATGTATAAAACCAAGCAATTCAGTTGGTCGCATCACAGATTTATGTGGTTTGCAAGTAATCTTTCCTTTCACATGTTTCACATTTTTTTTAACATCATCATATTTGCATTTAGAGATACTTGCTAAGTCATGCATGTTTCTTATAGATTTGTGATTTATATGGCTCAATCTAGCATGCCATAAAGGTAAAAATCAGCAATATATGCAAAGTTTTTTTTATTAGATTTATCTTAAACATGCCATTACAAGAGTAGTATTTTCCAACAAATACATTATTCTTAGAGAGAATAAGGCTATCTGATTCACTGACAAGTTTGAAGCCTGCCCTTATTAAGGCGATCTGGAAATCATGTTTTTGATCATCTCTGGTATATGAAGAACTTCTGTCAAAGTTAAGTTCTTTCCCAAAGTGAACTTTAGATCCACTGCTCCAACACCAATCACTTTGGCACAAACGTCATTCCCCATTTTGACCTATCTTCCATCACTGCATTCTTGGTAAGTTTTAAACTGAGACTTATCATTACTTACATGGATTGTTGCACTCGTATCAAACCACCATCCTTCTTCAACTCCAATTGAATTGGCCTCTTCTATCACAGCAACAAAGTTTGTATCATTGTTTTTACTCATATTAACGTGATCCATCTTTGCTTTTCCTTTCATTTTCTCATCTCTAATTTGATGATGGCAATTTTGAGCGATGTGACCAGGTTTCTTGCAATAAAAGAACTCGCCTTTAAATTTCTTCTTCGAAGTTTCTGAATGACCTTCTTTTGAAAAAAAGTTCTTTCACTTTTTATTGACCTTCTGGTTTCCTTGAACCAAGTTTTCTTTTGCTTCTTCTTGATCAATTTTCCCTATTACTAGAGTCTTTCTCGATACGCAGATGATGCATGAGGGATTCCACAGTATGTTTGGTTTGATCATGTTTCAGTTTCTTTTTATATCCATTCCAAGAATTAGGCAGTTTTGTAATTAAGGCTGCAACTTGAAATGGTTTTGGCAAGGTAATCTCAACATTTTTCGTATCAGTAACAATAAGTTGTAATTTATGTACTTGAGCAAGAACAGACTTACCATTAGCCATTTTGAAATCGAAATAATTACCAATCAAGAACTTGTTGTTGCTTTCCTCTTCAATGCAATACTTGTTTTCCAGTGTTGTCTTTAATTCTTCAACTGTTGCTACGGTTTTGTATGCACTGTAAGCACTACCTGATAGTGCATTTCGGATGTGACCGTGACACAGAAGGTCATCATTTTCGTTTCTTTCTTTGCTTTTTCCAGTTTCGGTTTGCATTTGTCTGAATCATTTTCTCTGAAATCGGTATGAGATCATCACTTAGCATGTAGGATGGTTTTATGGCTGTCAAGAAAATTATAACGTTCTCTTGCCCGTGACTGAAATTGTATCCATCAAAGCGATTGAGACGAATCAAGTCCTGATTCATGACTTGAATAGATGGTGCCATGGATTCATTCAATGTTAAATCTTTGAACAAAGGCATCTTTTAAAACTGTTGTGGATATGGGGTAGTAAATTAAAGATTTCAATGACACCAAGGCACGTAACTATATGCTATCTTTTAAGAGATGTTTCTCTCCATATCAATAGTGTCACTTTGGGTGTAAAGAAAATCTCTCTCAGGATACAATGGAATTCTTCGAACAGTGGCAAGTTTGATCAAATCCAAGAGAAAATCGGGTTATTAACACTGATGACGCCGAATGCCAAATATGAATTTCGTGCTGTTTGATTTTCGGATTAAGGATAGCAAGTGACCAAGATTGATGCATTATAAAGAGTGTTTGTGTCTGGTGGATAGAGACACATCTCTTTGAAGAGATATATTTGTCTCTTTTGAAGAGATGCGTCTCTTCAAAGAGATGTGTCTCTTCAAAGAGATATGTCTGTTGATTCAATAAACACAACTTTTGGCATAAAACCGTTAATCCACAAACACAAATTTACCTTTCGGGGGCATTGCCCCTGAGCCCTACAGAGGCATTGCCCCCTCGACCCCTGTCGTGAAGCGGCAATCATAAATCATGGCGCCAAGTCATTTGTAAAGATCTAAATAAAAATAAATATGAAAATATCTATCATTTAGCGTTTGTCGAACTTGCTTTCGGAGTACTAGGATTGCGAGTGAAGGTCATTGTATCCTTGAAGGCGTATCGTGACAATCCCGTAAGCACCGTGGCATGACGATTTCGTCTTAAGAAAAGAGATTTGAAATCTCACCTCATTCAGTCGTATTTCATCGTTTTATTTCGTTTATGTTTATTGATTTTGCAGATTTAATTGCATGCTATAACACTTCATATCCCCAACAATCTTAAGCTGAAATCTCGTTGTTAAAGCATGCTATTATAATTTGAAAAATCTGTCTATAAATTGCGCAATCTTATTTGTGTGCATCTATGATCTGGAGTTCTGTTCATGATAGTTTTCAATATGATTTTTTTTCTACGGTAGAATATTATATGCAAGAATTGATTCTGATTATACTTATTAATCTGTATAAGATACACGAACTCCATTTTGCATCAGTATAATATTATAAGCATGACCGAATCTATTAATCATATGAATGGATAGATCGATCGTACATGCATGGTTTGATGCCAATGCATATATTAATTATCATTGGATGACATGTGCATATCATTACAGTTGTACATAACCTATTTATAATCTGGATTAACATGTGCCTCAGAATCAGCCATGCATATTGTTCATTTAGTGCCCTCTTTATTATGATTAGTCCACATATGTATCAATAGATTTTGGTTGTATGTTGATCGATTAATAAAATCACATTCTGATATACATTATGGGTATAATGTCAGTATGTTTTCTCATTTTACTTAATGATAAATTTATCAAATTTGAGATCGGCAGATCGCTTAATAGAGGTTTTTAACCACAAATATTATTATTTTGTGGTCAATAGAAAACGCATTGCTAATTTGGCCACCAGATTTGCTTTCCGATTAATTGGTTCCTAATTGAAAGAAAATATTTTTCTTTTAATTTCTTCACTCAATTGAAGAAACAATTTTCTTTCTTAAGTAAATATATTGCATTTCCAACACTTAACTTGATGGTCTCCTCAATGAGTACCATACTTTCGTTTTTGAAAAGTTTCGATCAATCTATCTAACTTATCAATACGGTTTGAAATGCAATTTTCTCATTGTAAAATTTATTTTTTTGATTGATCTCAACATCAAATTTATTTTTATTTTTATTTTTTTTATTTTTTTAATGAACCTAAATGTTCATATTATTTTAATTTTTCAAACTCGTAGTTTAAGAATTAAACTAATCACAAAATATATTTGCAACATGAGATTGAAAAGGATGAGGACTTATCTGATGGTTCATGTAATCCACGATTTATGAAATGTCTAATCTTATCATATCAGATATACTCTTGTTTGACACACGATTTTAATCACATAAAATATTAGAATATTAATATTCAAAGAAAGGTCCATAACGTTTAGTTGAATAGACACATTTTTTCATGCGAAAATTAATGGTGTATCATAGAATGAAAAGTCATGTACTTTGATGAAACCATGCACACATTCATGGAGGGACATCAAAATTCATCAAAAATTCATATATCAATCATGCACTTTCGCAAATGGTTATTGATCAGATACACAGCCAAATCCATAAACTGATTAACGAAATTATTTTGGACACCAAATCCAGAAATCGATTCCCACACGTAGCATTTCATCAATCATTCTGTAATTTGATAAAATTTCGTGCAACCATAATAAACCAAATTCATTTAATAGGCAAGCGGAAATTCACCATCAATTTCCTTTCCTCTTGCAATATTAAATTCCAACAAATAGGTTTATTACTAACTTCAAGTATGACTTTTATTTATAATAATATAATTTCTTTGCTCTTCCAGAAAACCAGAAAGCATTAACATAATGGATTGAAAATTCAACATGAATTGCACATTTGCACGTATGACGATTGACAATCTATGCGCAAACAAGAACTTATCTGGAATTTGTGAAGTTGATATTCAATCTTCAATTTGTCATTTGGCCGGGGTGCAGTTCCCATCATCAAGACGATCCCATATATTTTCATTCCATCTTCAAAATTTTGGACTTTGTCGGATCGACAATTCGTCATTATTGTTTCATTATTGGTTGAAAGAATCAACTAATCTCATTTGAGATTTCGTTCTCCCAAAGAGCAACAAAATATCGTTTGAGATTGTTGGGATTTTCTTGCCAACGGAACACGGAAGAACAGAAACAACAATTGAACACAAAAGAAAAGTAATTTTATTAGTGATAAACAATACAATTAAATGAGATAAATGTATTAAATAATACCGAAACTTGACCGCGTAATCTCTATCCTCAAACGATATTAGCAGCCACTAGGATTGGTCGAGTATTTACGGTATACCGGCAAATAGTTTGAAGGATATAATCAAGCCTCATGTTTGGCAGAGATAAATACCTAATCTATTCCAAACGAACTAAACACTATTTATGAAGGAAATGATGAAGATTACAACTTGTTTGTGATAGTTTTTCAATGACTAAACTTATAGAATTTTTCCTTTATATATAGGGAACCAATAGGCATGAAGAATGGACGCAACTCTTGGCAAGAACCTCTCCGAAACACCATGTCTCTTCATGAAAGGTCGCACCAATTGGGGGTTAACCGCAGTATATGAAACACAAGTGTAGCGGTTGCCTGGCGGTTGATGTCTCTTCTTGAATCCTTGTAGATGCATCTTTTCATCATTTTTTCTTTTTATTCATTCCTCACTTGATCAACTCATTTCCTTTTCATTTCCTTCACGAATAATTATTGATCAATCAATAATTTCAACAAATTTTACGTTGTAATAGAAAATATGTGTAGATGTAATATGCTTAGGGGAAAATGATTGTTCTATCGGAAGGCATTGATTGTTTTCTACCTGCTTGAGCCAAAGGTTCAAGTTCGATGACCAGAACAAAAACAAATATCGAATGCTTGTTTACTACAATTGAATTAGAGAAAACAATAATAAAATCAACAGGCACAAGTTGAAGAAAATATCAATCGTCACAAATGTTAAAAGATAGAATAAACCAACAATCCTTAGAGAGGTTGGAGATCGCGTTACTAATGGGTGGAGATCATGTTAATCCCAACAATCACAAAGGTTACCAAAGTTATCATCTGCAAACCAAACCTACATTTTTACTAATAACACGTACACCGTGTTTCACTTCTTGGTAATCATTTGCTTCCCTACAATTGTTTAACTTTTATTGGTCAACTCAGTTCCAATGTGTTTTCTGAAATAAAGGTTTTAAAAGTTCAAATTTCTACCAAAAAATCACGGTTTTGTTCCGTTGCCCATATGTGGGACCGTAATGTACCCACATGTGGGAAACAGAACATTGCTACCAGAGACAGAGGCAGCATATGGATGCACTAGGCTGTATAGCCTATCGTAGCAAAAAAATAAAAAAATAAAAAAATAAAAAAATAAAAAAATAAAAAAAATAAAAAAAATTGAAAATGGATATAGCAATACATGCTAGTCTCAATAATTTGATGCACTAATTAACAAACTGTTAGGGATATGAAGTGTTATAGGATGCAATTAAATCTGCAAAATCAATAAATGTAAACGAAATAAAACAATGAAATGCAATTGATCAAGGCGAGATTTTGAATCTCTTTCCTTAAGATGAAATCGCCCCGCCATAGTGCTTATGGGACTGTTGCGATACACCTCCCAAGATACTGTTGGGATATTAATTCAAAATAATTAAAGGAAAATTGAAGTTGGTTATTGGGCTTGGCCCATTAGTGTTTCTTGGGGCCAAAGGCAAGAGAGTATATATATATATACATGCGTGGAGCTTGAGAGTAAGAGGGCAAAAAGGTGTGGGTCTTCCAATTGTGTACGGCTGCTGAGTGTTGAGTTAGAGAGGACGTCCAGCAAAGAAAATTGAGAGAGCAGCTAGCCGTGTGGATTGAGTTGAGAGAAGAAAGTAAGGCGCGTGCCTTCGCGGGCACGCGCGTGGTGCGTGAGGTTTTGGTTTGTGATAATTTTATTGAGGCGAATTGCACATGGGTAGCAGTTGAGTGTTGTCTACCATGGTGAATTGTGTCGTCAATGGTGGTTGAAGAAAATTAGACAGATCGAAAGAAGACGGTACGAACGGTGGTGTTGTGTACGTCGTTCTTTGACGGGTCTAAATTGTTAGGGAGATGTGATGTGAGAAAGAAATAGACAGGAAAATTAGAGATAGAAAGGAAAGTGTATTGTTCTTTTTATCGTCTAATTTTTGTGTGGAAAAGTCGAGTGGGTGAGAAAAAAAAATTGTAGAGTGATTTTTCTTCATCAATAAAAGGTGTTCTTCTCCCGTGGTTGTCGGCGGTCAGCTGAGCCACGTTAATTATTGTGTTCTCTATTTTATTCTCGTTTGTGTGTGTTGATTATTTTTCGCTGCGCAAGTTTGGGTGGGGAAATTTGTGATATTTCCCAACAGATACAGCGACGCTTACTTGGGATCGCAACACTCTGAAAGCAAGTTCGACAAACCCTCAATTGTTTTGTATCTCTCCGAAATGTACGTATATGCACTCTAGAAAAATTAGAGATGAAAATGCAATTGAAGCGTGAGTGTTCTTTCCAATTATATGGGACAGCCTTATAGATGATAAATTGGTGAAAATGTGTGTGAAGAGGCACACCTCTCTAAGGCAAAAGGTGCAAACGGTTTCCCTTCTCTTTCTTTCTGGATTTTTTTTATTAAATAATAATAAATTTTCCATTCACTCAAAGATTCCAACACAAACAACCTTGATTATGCATGTTAACATTGAGGAGTTAAGACTAAAATTGATAAGTTGATACAAGCTACTTCAATGTGGCTATTCTGAATAACTTGTTTTGTAAATATTATCAAGAGCGAATTATTTATACTCATTGTTAACCATATTTTTGTTGGAAATTAGGTGTATGGTGAATGGAAATTGAGGCACAATTGCATTGCAAGTGGGAAATGTAGTTGTCCCACATAGGAACTTTAAAGAAGTTTAGTCCACCTTATTAATGGTTGGCTTTTGTGTGAGGTGTAACACTTGTTACATAGGGTATCCTCCATGGTCTACGCGCGCCCGCAGGGAGTGCAAATCACGAGCAAATTTCCACACGATCTTTCGGATTCGTGTGCGAGCGCGACCTGCGGACACGAATGTAGCACCGAAATTAACCACCGGGCGCAAGTTGAGTTTTGCTCGGTTGGTTTTAATGCAATGTAATGGATGGAAACGTCTGAATTACACAGCCGCTGTAATGAACAGAATTGAAACGGATTAGCGTTACATAGTTGCTGTAATGGCAGAATTGTAACAGTTCGGCATTACACTGCCTCTGTAACGGCTGTAATTGCAATGAATATGAGTTACACCGCTGGTGTAATGGCTGTAACGGTTCGGAATTGATGATATTCAAGCTCCATTGCACCTATATAACTGGCAATCCCCATGGTCTCAGAATACGCTTCTCTACCACGACACAGTCTTTCGTTCCAATCTTCTTCTCCTCATCCAGTCGATCCTCGTCGGTTCGGTTCTTGGTGATAATATTTTTGGGCATTCAATCCAGTTCGGCTGCAACACCTGCAGTTGGTCGTTGTATCCTGGGAGGCAATCGTTCCGGTGGTGAGGACGAAATTTCTTTAAGGACATTGCGTTTGCAAGCCTCGGCCGTGTTCTCTCGGTTTTGTTTCTATTCTGGTTTTATTAATTTACCGCATGTTCATTGTGATATTGCTCTGATATTGTTACATGAATTTGCCGAATCTGTTTAGCAACCCCATATTTTCTTACAATCTTAAAGCAATCTCGGCTAAACAGATTCTGCATATACATATGGTCTCTGCTTTTACATATCTGTTCTAAGACTTCGTCACATATCTGTTCTAATACATCGATAGCTTCTGCATACATATAATACATAGATATGTTTTCTGCATACATATAATACATAGATATATGTCAATTGCATATGCTGCTATTTGATAGTATTTGATATATGTATTATCTATCACATGCTGAGATAACATTCAATTTACATTAGTGTCATACATATTTACAGCATGCTTTCATCACCTTCTGGAAATTCGACTATAAATTGGTATAATATATGGTATATCATACATGAGCTGGTATCTGTCCAAAATTATCAATTGATGTGGTTTGACTTCTGTTTTCGAGATAGACATTGCAAGACTACCTCTCTTAATTCACAATACATATTCATTCGCTAGTGCTAATTGACTTTGCTTACGGTATATATGCAAACTGTTAACTGTTAGCAGCCTACATGAGTGTTAGTTTAATTCAAGTATTTTGACGTTTGAGTTTCTTGTCACAACATTCCCATTCTGATTGGTTGAAGCTTTTCCGTACTCAAACAATTTGAGTTTACATATACTAATAGTGCCTTTGCGTTTCAGAATTAATTGAACTTATTGGCAATGGAAAACACCCAAAACAATGTGATGGGCCCCGAAAATGATGTAGTGCCTCAAGTGGCACAAGTGGTGACTCCAATGACGCCCGTGGTGGCTCCTTTGTCACAAACTGTGACTCCAAATGTAGCTGTGACTACGACGGTGGCTTCGATGCCTAATCTTGGGGCCGGTCCGAGTGGGACGGCTCACGTGCCAAATATTGGGGCTGGTCCTAATGTGACAGTTCCCATGAACCACAATGAGAAGCCCGAGAAGTTCAATGGGTTGAATTTCAAAAGGTGGCAGCAGAAGATGTTCTTTTATCTGACAACATTGAATCTTACGAGATTCTTGACTAAAACGGCTTCAAACCTGAAAGAGGGTGAGGGAGACTTTCAAGTCAGGGCTGTTGATGCTTGGAAACATTCGGATTTCTGTGCATAATTATATCTTGAGCACTTAGGCGATTCACTTTATTCGAGTGTGTATTGCTCAATGAAAGCGGCAAAGGAATTATGGAGTCACTAGAGCGTAAGTATAAAGCGAGGATCTTGGCACAAAGAAATTTGTCGTTGGTCGATTCTAGATTTTATGATGGTGGACTCCAAAGCGATGATCGATCAGATCCAAGAACTTCAAGTAATTATGCACGATATCCATGCCGAAGGGATGATTGTGAGTGAATCATTCCAAGTGGCAGCTATCATTCATAAGCTGCCACATGGCTGGAGTGATTTCAAGAATTACCTGTTGCATAAATGGAAAGAAATGACCGTTGAAGAGCTCATTGTTCGACTTCGAATTGAGGAAGAATAGAAACAGAGAAATTCTGGCAAGAAACAGGCTAATTTGATGGCTGCTAAGGCCAATGTGGTGGAACACTGTCAAAGCTTGAAAGGCAAAGGAAAATACGTGCCACCGAACAAGAATGGGCCACCCAACAGACATGGGCCATCGAACAACGGGCCCAACTTGGGACCAAAAGGAGGGGTCACAAAGCTGAAATTTTCAGGGAAGTGCCACAATTGTGACAAAGTTGGTCACAAGGCCTGGGAGTGCAAACTTCCAAAGAGGAACAACTATAGAAGAGAGGCCAATATGGTTGAAGACAGCGAAGCTCGACTTGGACCTTGTTGCGGTGCGTCTACGAAGTGAATCTGGTCAGGTCGAATCCGAGAAAGTGGTGGATCGACACCGGAGCTACCCGTCATGTTTGTTCCGATAAGGAAATATTTCATAGCTTTGTAGCTGCTGAAAATGGAGAGAAGCTGTTCATGGGGAACTTGGCTACCTCCGAAGTCAAAGGACATGGGAAAGTGGTTCTCAGGATGACGTCCGGGAAAGAGCTGACTCTCACCAATGTGCTATATGTGCCAGAGATCCGGAAGAACCTTGTATCTGGATCATTGTTGAATAAACATGGTTTTCGTATGGTGTTTGAGTCAGATAAAGTTATTTTGTCTAAAATTGGAGTGTTTGTAGGCAAGGGTTACGTAAGTGATGGGCTGTTTAAGCTCAATGTAATGGTTGTCAAGCTGAAAATGAATAAAATGAATAACTCTTGCGCTTACTTGCTTGAGTCTTCCAATTTATGGCATGGTAGACTAGGTCACGTTAATTATGATACTTTAAGTAGATTGATTAACTTGAACCATATACCTTCATTCCACATTAACCCGGAACACAAGTGTGAAACTTGTGTTGAAGCAAAATTAACAAGGACGTCATTTCAAAGTATTGAAAGAAATAGTGAACTGCTTGACTTAATACACACTGACGTGTGTGATTTGAAATTAGTACAAACACGGGGTGGCAATAAATACTTCATCACTTTTATAGATGATAGTACAAAATATTGCTATGTGTATCTTCTTAAAAGTAAAGATGAAGCGATAGACAAGTTCGTTCTCTATAAAAATGAAGTTGAAAATCAACTCAACAGGAAAATTAAATTGTTGAGAAGTGACCGTGGCGGTGAATATGAATCACCTTTTGGTGAATTCTGTGCCCAACACAGAATTATCCATGAGACGACTGTGCCATATTCACCTCAGCAAAATGGCATAGTAGAACGGAAGAAACGCACATTGAAAGAAATGATGAATGCAATGCTAATCAGTTCTGGATTACCCCAGAACATGTGGGGGGGGAGGCTGTGCTGTCAGCTAACTACCTTTTGAATAAGGTGCCCCGAAAAAAAATGGAAAAGAGCCCCTATGAATTGTGGAAAGGACGAAAGCCATCGTACAAACACTTGCGAGTGTGGGGGTGTCTTGCCAAAGTGGCCGTACCTACGCCTAAAAAGGTAAAGATTGGCCCAAAGACTGTTGATGGCATATTCATTGGATATGCTCACAACAGTTGTGCTTATCGGTTTCTTGTGTACCAGTCTAAAATCGATGATATACACAAGAATACGATAATTGAATCTAGAAATGCTTCTTTCTTCGAACATGTATTTCCATATAAGTTGAGAAAAGAAGCAAGCTCGTCGAAATGAACACACGACGAAGTGGACCAAGAAAGGGAAGAGGAAGTTGAGGTTGAACCAAGACGTAGTAAAAGAGTTAGAACTGAGAAATCCTTTGGTCCGGACTTTCTAACTTATATGCTAGAAAGTGAACCTAAAAACTTTAAAGAGGCTATAAATTCCTCTGAAGGACCTCAATGGAAAGAGGCGATCAACAGTGAGATAGAATCCATTCTGCAAAATCACACTTGGGAACTAGTGGACCTTCCACTCGGAAACAAACCACTAGGATATAAGTTGATTTTCAAGAGGAAAATGAAGGCGGATGGAACAATTGACAAGTACAAGGCCAAACTTGTAATAAAGTGTTACAAGCAACGAGAGGGCCTTGACTACTTTGACACTTATTCTCCCGTTACGAGAATAACTTCCATTAGGGTGATACTCTCGATTGCGGCATTACACAATCTCGAAGTACATCAAATGGATGTCAAAACAGCCATTCTAAATGGGGATTTAGAAGAAGAAATTTATATGGAACAACCCGAGGGGTTTTCTGTACCAGGGCAAGAACACAAAGTGTGTAAATTGGTAAAGTCATTATATGGCTTGAAACAGGCACCCAAACAGTGGCATCAAAAGTTTGACAATGCCATGTTGGAATGTGGATTTAAAATAAATGAGTGTGATAAATGTGTGTACGTAACGGACACTAACAATGGCTACGTCATGTTATGTCTTTACGTAGATGACATGCTTACCGTTGGTAGCAACGAGAAAATGATTAAATCCACAAAAGACATGTTGAGATCAAGATTTGACATGAAAGACATGGGTTTATCCGATGTCATCCTGGGTGTCGAAATCTCTAGAACACCAGATGGACTTGTGTTGAGCCAAACACATTATGTAGATAAGATTCTAGAGAAATTTAACAAGGATGATACAGGTGTGGCTAGAACCCCGATAGACACAAATCAACGTCTATCGAAGAATAAAGAAGATGGTGTTTCTCAAGTTGAGTACTGCAGAATAATCGGGAGTTTGATGTACTTGATGAGCTGTACAAGACCAGATATAGCCTATGCAGTCAGCAGACAGAGTAGGTATACAAGCAATCCTGGATCAGAGCATTGGAAAGCGATTGTGAGAGTGCTTAGGTACTTGAGACATACACGTGATTATGGGCTGCACTATACCAGATATCCTGCTGTTGTAGAAGGATACAGTGATGCTAACTGGATATCGGATATAAAAGCCTCAAAATCCACAAGTGGATTCGTGTTCACATTGGCAGGCGCAACAATATCGTGGAAATCCTCTAAGCAAACAGTTATAGCCAGATCTACCATGGAATCTGAGTTTATCGCCCTCGACAAGTGTGGTGAAGAGGCTGAGTGGTTATGCAAGTTTTTAGAGGATATTCCCAGATGGTCAAAGCCTGTGTCGGAAATTTGTATCCATTGTGATAGTCAATCGGCAATCGGAAGGGCACAGAGCAAAATGTATAATGGTAAGTCTCGACACATACGTCGCAGACACAATACCATTAGACAACTATTCTCAACAGGAGTTATCTCTATTGACTATGTGAAGTCGGAAGATAACCTAGCGGATCCGCTAACTAAAGGATTGAGTCGAGAGTTAGTTGTAAAATCAGCAACGGGAATGGGACTTAAGCCTCCAGAAGAGTAAGTCGTTGCAAAGGAAACCCAACCTAGTTGACTGGAGATCCCAAGATCTAGGTTCAATGGGACAACCTAACTGCAAAGACTCGGTTGAGATCACTGTGGGGGGTTTCTCCTTCAGTCCATTCCTTTGAAACAGTGATGCCCGCAAAAGGAGGTTGAGCTAACGCTCTTAATGATTCCTAGACGATAGAGATCTAAAAGATAATACCAGAGTAATGCGGGTTACTCTTAACAAAAGGAATCACCTATTTGAGAGAGAAGTGGGGCCGCTTCGAAGGGAATTGTTGAGGCGCAATTCTTAAGTAACTCTCACAGAACCAAGCACGTGTCCAGGGCCATAAATGGGCACACCCGTAAGAACTGGATGGTGTTAGTAAGGATCCTGTGTGAAGTACACTATCGTTTACACAAACGGCAGAATAGTTCAAGGACATCGCGTCTACTGGTCAGCCAGTAAAGTAAATGTATTTTCACGAGGGAAAGTTCAAAGGGTGATACCTACCTATCCTATGCAGGGTTCAGACGTTGAACGTTATCACCAAGTATTCTGCATCTGTCAATTCCCATTCATGTGGGGGATTGTTGGAAATTAGGTGTATGGTGAATGGAATGGTGAATGGAAATTGAGGCACAATTGCATTGCAAGTGGGAAATGTAGTTGTCCCACATAGGAACTTTAAAGAAGTTTAGTCCACCTTATTAATGGTTGGCTTTTGTGTGAGGTGTAACCATTGTTACGTAGGGTATCCTCCATGGTCTACGCGCGCCCGCAGGGGGGTGGAAATCACGAGCCAATTTTCACACGATCTTTGGGATTCGTGTGCGAGCGCGACCTGCGGACACGAATGTAGCACCGAAATTGACCACCGGGCGCAAGTTGAGTTTTGCTCGGTTGGTTTTAATGCAATGTAATGGATGGAAACGTCTGAATTACACAGCCGCTGTAATGAACAGAATTGAAACGGATTAGCGTTACATAGTTGCTGTAATGGCAGAATTGTAACAGTTCGGCATTACACTGCCTCTGTAACGGCTATAATTGCAATGAATATGAGTTACACCGCTGGTGTAATGGCTGTAACGGTTCAGAATTGATGATATTCAGGCTCCATTGCACCTATATAACTGGCAATCCCCATGGTCTCAGAATACGCTTCTCTACCACGACACAGTCTTTCGTTCCAATCTTCTTCTCCTCATCCAGTCGATCCTCTTCGCTTCGGTTCTTGGTAATAATATTTCCGGCATTCAATCCAGTTTGGCTGCAACACCTGCAGTTGGTCGTTGTATCCTGGGAGGCAATCGTTCCGGTGGTGAAGACGAAATTGCTTTAAGGACATTGCGTTTGCAAGCCTCGGCCGTGTTCGCTTGGTTTTGTTTCTATTCTGGTTTTATTAATTTACTGCATGTTCATTGTGACATTGCTCTGATATTGGTACACGAATTTGCCGAATCTATTTAGCAACCCCATATTTTCTTATAGTTTTTTGGGTTAAATTCAGTCAACAGTAATTGGAATTTAACTTGCAGAAAGCTTGTTGTGTTCTCATCTCCGTCAACAATGCGTGTTATCATGGAGAAATGTAGCAGTACCTCATCTAAAGTTGCTGTGTGTTTTCTCGTTGTTATCGTGAAAATGAATATGTATTAGTAGACTGTGATTTCTGTTACTGCTTTCTGTTACTACGGTTGCAGGGTGTTCGCTCATTGTTACCGTGAAAATGACTATGTAGTACACTATGCAGCAAAATGGAAAGGGGAGTGAAAAAAAGAAAAAATAAAAAGGAAAACAAGGTTAACAACTCAAATGATTACTACAAGTTATTAGTAATAAATGGGTAAATTGCAAATTTTGTCCTCAACTTTTACGTTTATTTGAACTCTTATTCCTAGCCTTTATTTTTGAGTTGGCAGGCCCCCAACCTTTAAAACATTACCGACATTCATCCAAAGTTCACTTTTCCATCCATTTGACAATTAGTTAAACTTTTTAAAAATTTTAATTTAACAAAAGAAGGGTGCTTTGGTAATTTGATATTTATGTTAAGGGTATATTGCAAATTTAGTCCACAACCTTTACAATCTTTTGTACTATCGTCCCCAACCCCTTTTTTTTATAGCTGATAGGCCCACATTCCCAACCTTTGAAACATTCATGACATTCATCCAAAGTGCTCTATTTCATCTATTTGACGTCAGTTTTTAATTTTTTTTTGTTTATATAGGGTATTTTGGTAATATAACATCTATTTTATTCATTTTACGAAAAAATACAAATGAGATCATTCTTTTATAATTTGAGCACTAGCATGAAAAATAAGCTCAAGCCCCACGATTAATGAAATTTTCACACAAAACTGCATATCTATACAAACCATTCATTATTAGCCCTAAATTTTCTTAAATTGTACAATTTTGAGTTTTAAATTTCTACATATTTCGAATTTGAGACATAATTTTGAGAAACTAATTTCCTCATAGTTAAATAGTTTTCGTCGAATTGTTTAATAATTAATACGTGTTTACGCTAATATTGTAAATCTAAAGATTTACACTATGTGCATAGATTTTTTTTAAGTAATTATTTAATATTAATATTTTTATTATATATCTTTATTAATTTAATATTATTGTTGACATAAAAAGTAAATCTTGAGTAAGAAATACACCAATGAATAAAATGAGTAAAAAATACACCAATGAATAAAAAACGTGAAATAATAAAAATAATTGGAAAAATACCCATCGGGCGTTCCCTGACCCACCCTACGCTGCGTATGGCCACAAAATCTCCAGACATTCCAGTGTCAAGTCCAAGGGGTTTTCCAGGTGAAAAAGCCCTCGCTCTTTCACATTGGAAATTGTCGACGATTTCGCATGGTGCTAGCATTTCATCAGCGGTCGGCAGCGCAAAGTGGCCGGGGAAACAGTGAATGGGTATATTCTAATAATTACTATTATTTTACATTTTTTGGTTGATCTGTATGTTTTTTACTCAAAAGTTATTTTTTATGTCAAGAATTGTATTAAACTACAAATTAATAAAGAGATATATAAAGATCAATGTTAAACAATTTATTAGAATTAAAATGTTTGCACACATCGTGTTTATTTTTTTACTCTACAACATTAGTGCAAATGCGTATTAATTATTAAATACTTTTGATGAAAACTATTTAATTATGAAGAAATTAGTTCAACAAAATTGTGTGCCAAAATTGAAATAGGTAGACATTTAAAGTTAAAATTATACAATTTAAGAAAATTTAGGACTAATAATGAAGAGTTTGGATGAACATGGAGTTTTTTGTGAAAAGTTTATTAATTAGGGAACTTGAGTGTAATTTTCACAGTAATACTTAAATCACAAAAGAAGACATCATTTGTATATTTTTCATAAAATGAGTAAAATAGATGTTAGATTACCAAAACACCCTCTATTTACTAACTATAAAAAATTTTAAAAACGAACTAGCAGTCAAATAGATGAAATATTGAGTTTTTAGTGAATGTCATCATTGTTTCAAAGGTTGGGAGCCTATTAGCTCAAAAAAAAAAAAAAAAAGCTTGGGGCAATAGTGCAAATATCTGTAAAGATTGGGAACTAAATTTGCAATTTACCCTTAATATAAATATCCAATTACTAAAATACCCTTAATTTATTAGATTAAAAATTTTTAAAAAGTCTGACTAATGGTCCAATTGATGGAACATTAACTATGGATGAAAGTCACTAATGTTTCAAAGGTTGGTGGCCTGTCAGCTCAAAAACAAAGGTTGGGGATGAGAGTGTAAATAATCGTAAAGGTTGAGGACTAAATTTGCAATATCCGTAATAAAGTGGTACATAACGTATGTTACTCTATTGTTTTACTACCATTCATGCTCATACTAAATAAAATTTATATCAAGTTTTATATATGTTCATGAGCATTGTAAATAAGATTTATATCAAAGTTTTATATGCGTTCATGAACATTGTTACTATCAATATTATTAATTAGTGTTTCATACTGAAGAGTTTTAAAGTCAAGTGGGAAGAATGCCCATCATGCATTAGTCATCATGTCTAGTTACAAAAAATTACATATATGACTATACCATGTCACTGTGTGTTTTTGGTTAATTACTACATGAAATTGGAAAAAATTAAAATTTATCCCGTTAATTTTTGTCTTTTTTTTCGAAGAATTATCCTAGTAATCTGATACTTATTTACGTCAAAAAATGTTTCAGATGATTATGAGTTTTAAGTGTTTTTGAATGCTAGATAATTATGAATTTTGTTCAGAGTAAAATATTATTTTCCCATCATTATCTCTCTACTAACTGTAGTCCCTATATTTCAGGTTCTACATTTCCTGTTTTGTTTTGTTCGTAGTATTAATTATATTATATTATATTTCTTGGTCCATTTTTTTCATCAAATATAGGTAACTACCCATATTGCCCTTATTTGTAAATATCGTGCCTATTTTTGAGAAAATCAAAGTCTTAGCATTTTGGTAATTGTGCGTAAAAATATGGGTTGTTACCAAAAGTTCCTAAATTAAAATTGAAGGAAATTGCTTGAAACCATGATTTAAGTTTCATTAATTCAAAAATCTTATTTTCTTAAAATATTTACAGAAATCGGATAAAATTGCGCAAAAAATCATAAACTTCATGTATGTGCGATTCCGCAGTTGAAATCTGGGTTTTGACCTAGATTTAAACCATACAGTCCCCCATGTGACTGGATGGTTTCTTCGTCTTGTTTTTTTTTTCTTGCAAATTGTGTTGAAGTGTAATGAATTAGTGATGTTGTGTAAGAAATTACAAATAGTTTGCAACAAATTACAAGGAGTATGTAAGAAATTACCAAGAATTTGTAACAATTGATGAGGAGTATGTAAGAAGTTACAAAGAATGTGTAACAAATTAGAAAGTGTATGTAACAATGTGTAATAATGAATAATCTTACAAAGAATTTTGATTTCTACTGTTAGTTTTTGTAAGTTTGTGTAATATGGGCGTAGAATTTGCATATAGTGTGTAACAAATTACAAAGAGTATGTAAGAAATTTCCAAGAATGGGTAACAATTGATAAGCAGTGTGTAAGAAGTTATAGAGAATGTATAACAAATAACAAAGTGCATGTAACAATGTGTAATAATGAGTAATCTTAAAAAATATTTTGATTTCTACTATTAGTTTTTGTAAATTTGAGTAATATGAGCATAAAATTAGCATATGTCCTGGGAATAGTACTCAAAACTTAAACTTTCAGAACACTTGAGTTTGGATGAATTTAATGATGATTTTGAAATGATGAATTAGAAATTCTTATTGAATTTGATTTTTGCTTGACAATCTCTCTCTTATTTTTATAGTTTTTGATTAATTGAAATTTACTTAAATATCACAATTTAGTACTTTCACAATATTTTAGTATTGTTGTTTAATACTTCAAAATTTTATGATACTTCTTCAATTTTTTTAATACTTTTTCTTATATTTAAGTAATGTTTATCTTCTAAACCATAGAATAAAAATTAATCGTTACAAGTGCTGGGTTTCATTCGCAATTAATCCAATCACATCACATATTATATACTCGATATTTCTAGTCGCTGTTAGGGTTCTGTGTTCAAATACAAAACACGTCAAACAATATTTTTGAACTGAAAAATAAAAATAGAAGCCCTATTCAAAAAATAGAAAGTGGACAAATTTGCACTCCGTTAATATCTCTTCATCATCTGACGAAGAAGTGACACATAAGAATGTCAATTTAAAATGAAAAATCTAGAACTATTTATGTTTTTGTGCACAATAATTTGGCGCAGACAACCATCTATTGTATTGTATAAATAGCCATCCCATTTGCATAGTGAAATTCATCAAAACCAAAGTTCATTAAAGATGGAGAAGGTTTCAATGAATCTTAGTATCCTTGCTCTCTTTCTCATTGCTATTGTTGTTGCTGGTTAGCCTTCCTTCTCACTTTTAACTTACTAAATTCATTAGTACATTATTCCTTTTCTACTGCGGCATCCAATAACTATCTCTTAACTCAAGTGTATTTTGTACAAGTGAAATTATAGTGACATGTAAATAGAGTATGAATGATAGTTAAACACGTTGTCATATTATGTGTTGCATTGATATGAAGCAACTAAGGTTTTGTTATCTTTATAGGTTTTACTTTTAATTTTACAGTTGTACCAGTCCCAATGGTAGAGGCCAGAGAACTGCAGCAAACATTCTGCATGCTTGTAGTCCTAGAGGTGCAGGCAAAGAACTGCAACAAACCTCGAGCATGCCAGTCCCAAAGATTGAGGCCGAAGAACTGCCGTAGCTAACCTTGAGCAAGCAACCTGTAGACATTAAAAAAAATTAAATAAATAAATTCATTTGGGCCGGATTAATTTTAATTAATTAATCCATTAAGTCAATTAAAATCTAAATGTCTATTTAAAGCTCACATTTCAATTTAAAAGCCCATGTGGACCATCCTACTTCTCTTAACCTATTTATTTGATTTATATTATTAAAATATATTTAGTAAATCATTTAAATTAAATAGGATAATTAATTGATGGTGATAATGCTTATTCAAATGAAATGGATAGATATTAATTGATAACAAAGAAATCCAATATTTGCCTATAAATAGGCAACTAATCCTTTTGTAGAGACCCCCAACAAGGGTGGAGAAGAGGAGAGCTGCACCAGTTCAAGCACCAAGCCAAATACAAGAAGAAGAAAGGAGAAGAAGAGAATAAACACTCTTCAGTTCTCCAAAATCAAATCAAATACAAGACATAAGAAAGGAGGAGAAGGGAATAAACACTCTTCAGTTCCGAAACCAAGCCAAAATCAAGCAAGAGAAGAAGACGAAGAAGAAGAGAGTAAAATTCTCTCCAGTTCTTCACGCAAAGCTCTTCAATAAATCCGCACCATCAGCAATCAAACCTGTTGGAGCGTAGGATCAAGCCACGTGGCCCCCCGCCTCTAGCTGCAGATCGTTAATCAGAGGATCGCTCAAGTCAAGAGAATTACTCCACACCAAATCATTCAAATTCAATTTGTAACAACTTTTAATTGTATTATTTTAATACAAGAGAAATTTGTTCGTTACACAACCAAACCAGCCCTGTCTACAATGTAGGACAAACCATGACAACAACCTTATATGGCGAAATTGCAGGGATGGATGTTGTATTGTGATTTGAAGAACTTCAAACCACGATATTTGAATGTCTTTATGTTTGCATTTTGTGGTAATAATCATCAGCATTTGAGTGTTATCAATGACTTATGCAGTTGTTAATTATAACATTGTTTGTTAATGTATGCTTTTGTGTCATGATGTTTTTCATCGTCTAGAGTTGTCGTTAATTGCTTCCATTGGGCAGCCATTATGAGACTGTAATAATTAGTTAAAGTGTATTGTTCAAAAGTCGCCGTGTTCGAAATAAACCATTTTGCATTTTGCAAGTCGGCTACAACATAATTTGTGATTTTAAACTCTTATTAATTATTACTTTGCACTTAACTAATTTCTACCTTATGCTCACCCGCGTGAAGACAAAAATTTATCCTCAAAAGAATCAAATATCGTCGCCGGAGTTAGAGCTTAATCAGCCATGCATATCCACCTTAATCTAGCTTTAATTTATGGGATTCTTTTATTTATACAAATGCTTAGGAATGAATTTATAAATGTATAAATTTATTTATATTTTTAATATAATTTTTAACTTTTACACTACACATTTAAAATTTTATCTGTCAAACAATCCTTAATCAATAATTTTATTTCAAAAGATATTAATTGAATGCAATCAAATCATTAATTTTATCCGCGTAAAAAATTCCATTAAACTCAAACAAAAATCAACATGTTTATTCACGATTAATAACAATATTACTAAATTTATCTGTGACAAAACATAATTGACTCAAATAAGCCCTTTTTCATAGGCTTCATCATGGTACCAATATGTAACATATACGAAGCCTTTTGACCTCAAAACTAGGGATAGCAAAGTTGCTAGGAATGTTAGAAGTTCGTGGGTAGAATTATACAAAAGTTCCTTCAATTTTCTGTATCGAAATTGTTTGTCTTTGACACCCACGATTTATCGCTTCACAAAATATTAGAACTGGATAAATAAGAAAATAAAAGTTATGCAGTGGTTTTAATTTTTAGGGCACATTGTTTAATTACTTAGTTTTGATCCTCATTTTGACCTGTACGGAATACATCGTATTGAGCTTTTAGAACCATTCAAAATAATACAATAGTTATTGTCTTTTATTTGAGCTTTTTGAATTTTCACATTTCTAAGTGATACGATTATTGTAGGATTTTATTATCAAATGATAAGATGTGTCATATGCCTTATTACTTCACACACACACATATTGCTACATAGCATATCACTCAGAAACAACAATTAAAGTTGTGTAAATTGCACCTAACAGTACCTAGCTATTTCTTATGTATTGTCGTTGTCTCCTCCACAATTCAATATACTATTGAAAGTGCAGAGATTCTTGCTGTTGACACAATGAAAAAATAATTAGCTTCAATCAACATCTCTGGACTTGCCCCGAGAGAGTAATGTGACTTACCAATTGAATGTTCCAGGCACCCATGGCTTGACATATGTTCATATGAATGTCGTTGATGGTATATCATGTCGTACAATGCAAGCCATGTAATTTTGTGAAGTTGAGAAAATCCAAGATAGGCTAGACTCTTATAAAGAATCATGAATGAAGTCTGATAGGTATAGAGATATACCACTACCCTACGCTTCGTGTGATTTTCAAAAGATTTTGCAAATACTTTAATGTGTTCTTGCATATCGTTAATATCATAGAGTTATAGATATTGATATTGCATTCATATGAATTAGTAAAATTCTAGACTCAAGAGAGATTGATAATTTTTGAATTAATTTTTGAATTCGATCTTTGAAATTAAATTTGTTTTAAATTGGATAATATGAAATAATAGTTCTTCAAGAAAAGGGACTTTACACCTCAATGCCATTTTTTCCTCGTTAAATATCTAAAAACTATTTCTTCGCAATTGTTCTACTTTATTTCTTTATTTTAGTTATAAAAATTTGACTTTGAATCATTTTAATTAATAAGTTATTTGTTTAGTTCTTAAAACTATAAAACCTCATCGTTTACATAGCTTCATTAAGGCTAGTAGAATTGAATAATAGTACTAAGTGGTCCTCATAGGCAGTTGCGGAGCCTGCCGTTTATAATTGGTTGGGGCACATTTTAGCCTCCCATGGGGGAAAGCGTTTTTAGAGGGGGCGGCTTAATAAAAAACTGCTAGCTGTTCGGATAATGATGAGTAAAGATGTGTGATGTATGGTTAATTTATATGATTTTGATTGAATGGTATAAGTTAAGAGGTTATTGGATACCCAACAACCCATCTATATCTATATATATAGAAAAGCGAGGAAATTTCAGCATATTTTAAATTAGATTAATTAGCTTTTTCACCTGAAATAAAGTCTTTTTTTGTCATTTGATTTTTATTTTTTCAATAATTAATAATTAATCCACAATAATCAATTAACTAATCATTATCTATATTAAATCTTATCCTCGCCAAAATTAGATTTTTTGAAACCTCTACCGATTTGACCTTATCTTCTGTATGTTTTTTGTCTTTTGATTTTTTTCTTTTTTATTAATTCATAATCAATCCTAACAAAAATTAATAAATTATGATTTATATTAAATGCTAAATATTAGATCTAAATTTTGTTCTTGCATAAGCATTGAGAAGTATTATTTTATTATATTATTTTAATCTGAATCTAAAGATTTATATTTATATATAGAATAAGAGACTTTTATAAATAATTAATTAACTACAAGATGAAAATTAATTCTTAAGAAAATAAAATTGATTAAAATTAATAATTTCATTAATATTTGATTATTGTGTGACACAAAATTAGCATTATTAAATTTTTACACAAAATTGAAAAAGTATAACATTAAAATTTAAAAATTTGATTTGATCCACTAATAAATTTTTTAAATAATTAATTATTTTTATTAATATTTATAAAACCAAACCGGTCATGAAATCGGAGAAGGAGTTCAAGGGTCAAACGGTTGAACCCGATCGAACCGGTATCAAACCGTTTTTAATTAAAAAATTAAAAAATAAATTAAAACAAATCAAAATAAAAAAAATTAAAAAATGGTTGAACCGTCATCGGGTCATCGCTTAAACTGGTTGAATTGGTCGGTTGATCGATTTTCTAATAGTCCGGTTTTAAGCTATAACCGGACCAAATTTTGGATCGGTTCATGGTTGAACTGGTAGGTCCGGTCCAGTTTTCTAAGAATTGATTTTTTATAAATAATTAGCTAAGAAATGAAAATTTTTTAATAGTTAATTATTTTTATTAACGTTTAGAAAATCGAATCGGTCAGCAAATCAGAGAAGGCAACAGTTCAAGGATCAAACAGTTTAACCCGATCGAACAGGGGTCGAACCGTTTTTAATTAAAAAATAAAATAAAAAACCGGTTGAATCGTTACCAGGTCACCGCTTAAATAAGTTGAACTGGTCAGTTGACCGATTTTCTAATAGTCCGATTTTAAGTTATAATCGGACCAAATTTTGGATCGGTTCATGGTTGAATCGGCCGGTCCGATCCAATTTTATAAACATTGATTTTTATAAATAATTAGCTAAGGAATGGAAATTAATCTAAATTGGCAACTTCGCTAAGATTTAATTTTTGTGTGATACAAAATTAAAATTCATTAACATTTTACATAAAAATTAAAAGGAACTTCTAACGTGATTAGATCATTTTGTACTTAATTTTAGAAAAAAGTAATTATTTTCAAAAATAAAATTAGCTAAAAAATAAAAAATAATTACAATCAATAAGTTTTTACGATTTCATTTTGGTGTGACAAAAAATTTTAATTCATCAAATTTGTACACAAAAACTAAAAGAAACATATAACATTAATTTTTTTAACTAATCATTCAATTGTAACATTAATCCATATTTTTAATTAATTGAATCTATATCTATATCTTTTAAATTGCAGATATCCTTTAGTAGAAATAATTAATAGAAAACGGTTTTAATTTTGCATTTCAACAGTTATATCTTTTTAAACGGATTTTTGATTAGTTTGGATGATTTTGTTATTGGATTTGATTAGTAGTCAATCAGCTTTGAGAACGGGTTTTATTATTGTATTTCAACAGTTTATATTAAATTTGAGTTATAGTTCTCATCAATTTTCGTGGCTTTTGTTATTTGGATTTGATTAAAAGAACTAATAATCTTCATTTCTCGAATATTTCTTTTTGATAGACTAAGCTTTTTTGAATTATAAATGTGAATTCATTGATTGATTATACTTTCTTCGCACTTTTTTTCCGTAGAACGTTTCTTTTTTGTGCTAAAATATGCACATGGTAATTTAATCAATTAGTGCCTCATTGGTCCAATGAACACCTCAATCATGAATCAATGTTATTAGTTACGCAACATTGAAGTAGAAAAGGTAAGAGTATGAATTGTGTTCTTATTCTAATTGTATCATAATGAATTGTTGAATGAATATATATATATAAAAAGAAATGAGAGATTTAAAACTAAAAGTACATATTTATTGAGTTAAATTATCAAAGATTAGGTTTAAAATTGCAGTTATCTTATGAGTATTTATGCCATCATCTTTGTAATGAATCGATTTCGAATGAGATAAATTATATTATATTTTATTATTTTTATTTTTCTAATTCATATAGAGTTATTACAATTTTAAAATATAAATCAAACCATAATAAGGTAGAGAAATATACTTTTAGGTGATTATTAGTTGTTCTTATATTCTAATTCTTATGATAATACAATATTCAATCAATATATATGGGAACAAATAGATGTTGAAAAATTTATCTCATATACAATAGATGGGGTGAAACAGCTAAGGTTTGAATAGGAAGGGTATGTTACTGTTTCGAGGGTGACGCATAGAAAGGGTTTAAAGTTTATGATATATATATATATATATATATATATATATATATATATATATATATATGACGATGGTAGGCCAACTACCATGACCACAAATATCATCTATAAATAAGTGTTTAAATTTATAGTTTCATACTTAATAATCGCATCAGGTGCGTTGTTTACTTTATTTGCTATTTTACACAAATTCTTTATATCATTCATGGTTTGATATGTAAAGTGAAGGATTGTATTTATATATTTTTGTGTGTGTGCTCTTATATTTATCTAGGTACAATGTTCCCGTCACAAATTTGGTGGAGTTATACAAATTGACTATATGTACCATTTATGCATTAGGAGATCCCGTACCCACGGCAGAAAAAATTTCTTGTGGGTCCCCTCATCATTAGGATGCAATTATGTATTATTCATCTGATCTAACGTAGATACTAAAATTTTTTTTTAAAAAAAAATTGGGTGACGTGTGACCCTTATGCCACGTGGTGTGGGTACCCCCGACGTGGGGAACAGAACATCGGCTGATGCATTAGTGGCACTGTATTTCAAAAAGTAACTCAACGTACTCAGTGGTTGAAAATTACACTTTTAGTGAGTTTTATTGATCATATCTTAAATATGATGTTATTTCTAATATTTTTGTAGGTTTTTTTTTACTAAAACACCAGTGTTTGTGTAAAAGTGATTCAGAGATATTCCTCTCATCTAAAATTTATTTTTAAATATTTTAATACAATTCAATTGTATAATAACACAAATTTTTATATTCTATGTTACAATAATGGACGTGACTTATATTTGAGTGCATTCATCCATTTTGTCAAAACATGAAGATGATTCTATTTTTTGTCTGGTGTGTTGTTATTAACTATTATTGATGGTGTTATATTTGGATTGTTTTAAGGATTGATGTCTTTAAGGGTATTGTAAATTAAATTGAATTTTTTGGTGAGTTTTGCCGTAGCTGTTTGCAGCATGAATTGGTACAAAATGAAAGAAAACTCTGTCAAAATTTTTCAAGAATTATTTCATTAATTATACTAATTAAATTTATTATTGCGACTCATTATTTATTTTATTTTATTTTTGAGATCTTATGTTAATACGACTAACACATATTAAAACTGTCATTAGCTAAAAAATTATGCTCTCGTGCAACGCACGGGTGAAACAGCTAGTTCAAGAGAAGATGAAAGAGACTTATAGATTTTGAATCTTTAAGACAATTCATATATTTGAAGGAAATTCGAAATTAAATACATATATGTAGAAAACAATTCTTTTTCTTTGGGAATACCAAAAATTGGAACTAGCTGTAGGAAGAAATCATTCTTGAATTCATTTGCTCAAATCTCAATTTCCATCTCGAAGTTGGAGAAATTCGTCATTTCCAAAAAAAATAAATAAATAAAACTTGAATGATCTTAATTACTGGACGATTAGTCGATTTAAAAAATGATTCCACTGAAAAATATAGAAGAAAACGAAAAACTCTACAAGTGCGACAAGGAAATTTCTAGATTATTTGTTTGAAATTTCAATGACCGGCATATTTTTATTTTTTAATCTAGAGTCGAGACGCTTAAATAATGGGGGTAATTTTGTCCAAAATATCACTTTACCTAAATATTTGCCTAACCCTATGCTTACTCCTATAAGTGCTCCTTTCCCTTTCCTTTTGGTCTCTCCATGGACGTGAATATAGTGAATGTCTCATGTTAGGATTGAAATCTTAATATATACAAAGCTAAAGTGCCAAATAGACAAAATGCCACGCTGGCAGTGTCATGTTGGCAACAACTTATATAGAAGTAACTTGATTTCTTTATTTAATTGTTTTCATTATTAATTTACTTTTATTTCAAAAAAAATTATTTAATTTACTTTGTTTCCCTATTTATTATTGATTTCCCATTATACTTTTTCTATATACATTTAATTGTTTACATAAATTTTAACTATTGAATTTATTAATTTATCTTTTATATATATATATATATAACAAAGCCACTTAGGCAAAGTGCCTATGTGACAGTGTCACATTTCACATTATTTTTTATGGATTAATTACTTTAATTATTTAATTTAGAAAAATTTACTAGATAGTCAAGGTTTAAAATTTAAATTACAGGATAATCAATCCTAATTATAATTTACAGGAATGTCAAGTTTTCTAGAATGATATATGACAAACATACACCCCACTCGTACATATTAGATATTAGAGCATCTCCGTTTCATAACTTCTATACATCCTCTATTTTTGCTTCCGTGGAGGAGAGATAGAAACACATAAAAAATTGTGAGTCCCATATTTTCTTCTTTTTTCCTCAATTTTCTCCATTTTTGTCCAAAAATTCCCATGTGACCTTCCACATCTAGAAGCCCACCTTCTACATCTCTCATATTTTTTCACTCTTCTCTCTCTTTTACACTGCACATTCTCTATTTTCCTTTCAATTAAAATAACCATCTTCTCTCTATCTCTCTCCTTCACGTCACACCTTAACATCGACATGCAATGGAGATGCTCTTAGGGGTCACTCATTGGGTGGCATTTCTATTTAAAAACGCCACTCAATTTTTTTTAAAAATTTTCTAGTACACAAAAGGTGGCGGTTACAAAAATCCCCCACCCAAAGTAAATATAAAATTAAATATAAGCTAAATAAAATAAAAGGTGGCAATTGTAGCAAATAACCTCCACCTTTTGTTAAAAAAGGGTGGTCGTTCCTTACTACAACCTAGGGGTGGCAAACGAGCTGGACTATTCGTGAGCTCGTGAGTTCAGCTCGGTTCGGCTTGTTGAAGCTCGGGTTCGGCTCGTAAAAATACGAGCTTGGACTTGGATTGAGCCGAAAAATCTGAAAATGGACAGTTCGTGATCGGTTCGTCGAGTTCGTGGACAGGTTCGTGGACAAGTCCAACGAACTGGTCAACGAGCCGCCAATGGGCCAGCTCGCGAGCTGGCCCACGAGCCGCTAATGGGCCAGCTCGCGAGCTGGCAAACGAGCTGGCTCACGAGCCGCTAATTAGTGTTATTTTCACGAGCCGCTAATTAGTAATTAAAATTACGAAAGTTGACAATCAGTTAAATCTCTTTTTAACTTATTCAACTTTCCTTATTTAGTGTTATTTTCATCATTTTACATTTTTACATGTATTTTACACACACACACACACACATATATATATATTCCAATTTTTGAATTAATTTATGCAATTTTTTTAATTCTTTTGTAGTGAGTGTTGTGTGCATTAATAAAAATATGATAAAAGATCATAGTTAGAACTTACGATACCTATTAAATCAATTCTTAAAAAGAGAATTAACATCTTCTATACACATTTTAATTTTTGGATACTAAATTTTAATTATTTATTTTTGAATTATATATATATATATATATATATATATATATATATATATATATATCTCTTCTTCTTATCTTCTTATTAACAAAAGTTGAAGTGCCAACTTGATACAGTGCCGCGTAGGCAGTGTTTTTTTATTTTAGAAAAAACACTTTTTATATATCTAAAAGATTCAAGAAAAAATATCTTTCTTTAATTTTTTTTATCACTTTGAAATGACAGTTTTAGATAGTTTTCATGGGTTATATGCATTGAGCGGTTCAAATAGTGGGCAATTTTTTTAAGATCAAATAGTGAGTAGTTAATAATTAAATTTATAAGGAATAATTAATTAATTAGAAAATAAATAGAAAATGATAACTTTCATGTCTCATTTCATCATTTCGTGAGCTACTTAAAAAAATAATTGTTCAAATTATCATTTAATTATCTCTTGATTTTTTGTTAAAACAATTACAAGTATCAAAAATTAAATATGTTTATAGTTAGTATTGCATGCATCAGTCATTATTTTAATTTTTTCTCAATTATTCTATACAAATTTTTATTACCGAAAACCCAACATACAAAGTTCTACCTATAAATACTTTTTATAGAGATCTTATCATTTTATATAACACACAATCCATATTGAATAAATTCTTGAAAACATAATATTAAAAAATCCGTGTGCAAAAATGTCATATAAATACGTTGATGAAAAAAATTTTAATAGGAGCATTTCTTTTTGTTTAAATAAGTATTATCTAAATTTTGATCCCAAAATATTTTATTACTACCTAATCATAAATTACGACGATTGATATGACATTTTTTTCTATAAGATAATGACTCGGATCAAAATTTATAAGCCACTATTGAAATTTATTATATTATATATGCTTTTATTTTGTTTGTGTTAATGTTGTTTTATATAAATAAACTATCTTAATATATGCTTTTATCTCGCGAGCAGCTCGCTGACCGAGCAGGTGAGCCGAGCAACTCGCCTGCTCGGTCAAAAAAACTGCCTTTTGGCAGCTTTTTAGCTGCCAAAAGGCAGCTGATTGCAGCCGGCACTGCCAAAAGCACCGGCTGCATTAATTTTTTTGTTTCAAAATTTAAAATTGTTTTCAAATAATTATCAAAATGCCATCGAAAATGTGTATAAATAGGGGCGTTTGGAATTAGATTTTCACAACAAATTCTATCTCTATTCTCTCATTCTCTTTATAAACTTTTCCTATGAAATTCTCCATAGTTTGCTCAATTGCTCTCTATATATTTCTTACTATTTGCTACAAAATTCTACTCTTATATAAATCAAACAAGTTCAATATCTATTATTTATTTAAATTCTTTCATTTTATCAATTATCACATTTATCTATCCAAAAAGCCTATATTGCTATTCTACGAAATGGATTCATGCAGTCAATCCCAACAATCCGAACCAATTCATGTTGATTCAAATAATCCAATCGATGATCAAAATACAACTTTTATCCCACGGGAAAGAGGTTCCCGGCGAAGAACCACCACGTCCGATTGTTGGAAACATTTCACCAAAAAAGTCGAAAAAAACGAAAATGGAGAATCCGCTACATTTGCCGTATGTAATTATTGTAGTAAAAAATTTGAATTTACGGTGGGTGGTGCTACTACTCAATATTCTAGACATGCTCGCAAGTGTCTTGCTCGAGCTGGAAGTAATTCATAGCAAACACAACTATAATTTGGAGCTGGTGGTGAAGGAGAGACTTCATCCGATTTAAATTCTTGGAGTTATGATCTGGATAGAACACGTAAAGGAATGGCCGCCCTCTTGCCGCCGCCGAGCTACCACTAAATTTTGTCGAAAATCCACATCTCACAAAATTCATACAAGAATGTCTTCAACCAAGGTACCAAAATGTAACTCGAAATACTACACGTGCTGATGTTATAGCTAAATATGAAAACCTAAAAGATCAATTAATACAAGGCATGCGTCAATTTAATGGTGTTATTAGTTTTACTCATGATTTGTGGAGCGGTGGCAATAATAGAGGATACTTGTCTGCTACTGCACATTACATTGATGAAAATTGGATATTGCATAAAAAATTATTGCTTTTAAAATCATTGAGCATCCTCATAATGCAAGTAATGTGGCCCGTATCATATATGATATACTAATGGAATATGGCATACTTGATAAGGTTAGGAGTTTCACTTTAGATAATGCCAAAGTTAATGATGGTGTTTTTAGGAAGTTGAAGCCTTACATTAATCCTGATTTTGATGGAGAATTATTTCATGTACATTGTATTTGTCATATAATTAACTTGATTGTTAAATGTGCTTTGGATTGTATCCGTCCAATGATAGATAGAATCCGTACTGCTATACTCCATATTTCTTCAGGGACTCGTAGAAAACAAGATTTTGAAAATTTAAGTATTGAAATGAATTTAACCCCTAAGACTTTTGGTGCGGACATGCCTGTTATATGGAATTCTACTTATTTAATGATTAGTTCTTGTGATGGTTATGAACATGTTATAACGGAATTTTGAAATAATCGTGCCAATGAACTTGAAGGAGATGATTTAACTATTGCTGATTGGGAAATTTCTAAAGAGTTCATGAAGTTTTTGCAGGTATTTTATGAGGTGACGGTGAAATGCTCGGCCGTATACTCACCCATATCTTCAGTTGTTTTGTTTGTTCTTAACAAAATTACTTTATATTTGCTTAAATAGAGCACTCACCCTATTTTTGGAAATTTTATTCCTTCAATTGTGAAAAAAATTCAAAAATGTTATGATAAGATTCCACTACTGTACGCCCTTGGTGCGGTAGTGGATCCGAGGATTAATTTAAAAGGAGCGTATAAGTTGTTGAAATCAATTACAACAAACACGGGAATGGATATAAATGTTGTTATTACTTATGATTTGAAATCTTTTACGATTCTTCTTTATAATCACTATGCAAACGTGATTCCATCCGGTACAAGTGGTCACCGTATGATGGCGGAGGAGTTGGCCGAGTACTCAATGAGTTCTTCTTGGGCCATTTTGTTACAACGAGATGAAAACACATGAGAAACTAGTAGTTCAGGGAGTACTCTATTAAATCAAGATTCTTCTACTCCTTTTGAGTTAAATCGTTATTTTGCTTTTGACTTTCTTTCACTTTGTACTAAATCCGACCTGGAAAATTTCGATTTGCTCCAATGGTGGAGACAAAATGACTCACAATATCCCGTCTTATCAAAAGTGGCATGCGACGTTTTAACTCTGCCCGCTTCTACGGTTCCATCTGAGTCGGTATTTAGTATCGATGGTCGATTTATGAGCGACAAGCAGTGTAAATTGAATGCGGATATATTTGAGTCATTGATGTGTGAAAGTTTATACTTGTCTAAGTTATCTGATTTAAGTGATCAGATACGTCTGTGTTATGTCTCGTTACGCAGATTCGACTCGTAACAGTTTACTGTTTAATGTAAGATGCGTCTGTAAATCGGCGTATCCTAGATGCGTCTACGTATGCCAGATGCGTCTGGATCGCGATTGCGGAAATAACAAAATGCAGGAAAAATAACCGGTAAAACACAGGAATTTTAACGTGGAAACCCAAACGGGAAAAAACCACGTGCTCGTCGCCTACGAGCAAAACCTACCAACCACGCGTCAATCGGTTTAAAACTTTACAAGGAAATCAAAGGCAATAATTACGCATAATTAATTGCAACATCTAAGAAATAAATGAAAGAACTCCTGCTCGATCTTCCTTAGCATGTAATGCGGCGGACATCCCGTCTCTCTTGATGATTCCTTGTAACCGCTGCGTTCCAAGCGAATCTACACCTCCGTGTTGATCTCTTCAAGTTATGGGCAGATCTATTGGTTGGAGGACTCCCTCCCGGATATTTGAACCAAGATCAATTAATAATCAAGGTTGGTGTGCATGGGATTGATCAATTGATGATCGAAAAAGCCATGCACGGGATGGGAGAAGGAGACACGTTTCTTGAGAAAGGTAGGGGACGAAATTAAGCTCCAAACGTGTTCACGTGTTCCTTCAATTGTTGGTGTTTTAATACAACTTGTCTTACTTGTTGGCCAAGTCTCCAAGTTACCATAAACCACCAAATCCTACAAGGAATAAAATTACCATTAATTGTAGGATAAATCAAATAAGGTAATAATCAAATATGGAAAAAAGATCTTACCTTATCATGTATCAATATAATATGGAAAGTATCTTACCAAATCATATGATACGTCGAACGTGGACACGCAAGCCATCCTAGACGTGTGCTAGGGTTCGTGTCCCACTTGGACTCTCACTTATTTAATTAAAATAAGGAATTATCACATGTGCTAATTTAAACCAAGATAAACTTAAAAATACAATGTGATAATAAGTCCATAAAAATCCACAATAATTAAATTAATTAAACACATAATTTAACTAACTTAATTATTAATGTGGAAAAATAAAATGCCAATTACTAACTTAATTTTCTATACGAAAATAAAGCTAACAATCTCCCCCTTTGGCTTTTTCTATTTTACCAAAACAAGTCTCAATCTTTTGCAAAACAAAGATGGTTGAAGTTGTAAAAAAAATTTACCCATAAAGAGCTCCCCCTCAAGCAATGAGTAAAGACAATTAAATGAAAAATGGAATCATGCAAAAGGTGCACATGAAAGATCACATAACTAAGACGGATCCACCTAGATGTCATAAACACTTCAACAAGCAAAAGAGAGAAAGAGTTAGTTCGACTCCCTCAAAAGGAAGATATGCTACTCCCCCTCAAAAAGAAAGATATGCTACTCCCGCTTTTTGGAACAAATAGAGGAGCCGATGGAACTAAATGCAAATAACGTCTTGTAACCTGCCATAAAAAGTGATCAACCATAACCAAATATCAAGGGGTGATGGGAATGAGGCAATATTTAGTTACAGACCAAAAGTAAGAAAATAGTCATAACACTAGCAAAAATAAGCTTAATGAAACGACTGGATGAATCTGGAGGAGAAGTCATGGCCCAGATGTGTCTCGGGTCTTCTGTGTCTTCTTGGGGGCTCTAGATGGATCTGCAGATGACTTTCGTTTATTCAAAGTCTTATGAATCTCACTAGGAGTGTAGCGAGCCATCAATAATGCAATCTTTTCATCTTGGGCCTTCACAACCTCAGTCAACTCCGTAACTCGAGCCTCAAGGCGAGCAATCCTCTCATCAGATGTAACTGGAGGTGGCCGAGGACCGGATGCAGCTGGAGGGGCATGCTTCTCAAGGATCAACGTCTTTGCCTTAGCATATCCATAGGTCTCGAAAGTGGTCCAAATATCCTCCGGACAAGTCATAACGCCCTTTTCAAGAAGATAAGATGAAATAATCCATGGATGGCAAAGATGACTTCTAGTATTCTTGCGGGGTCCACTACCCGTCACTTGCTCCATAATATTGGCCCAAATATGACCGGCCACATCAATATTCTGTCTAGTGCCAAGCAAGTAAGGTACCAAAGCATGCACTCTAGTCAAGCTAGTAGCATGAACCAACTGATCCACATTTTTCTTCACAAAACAAAGCCAAATCTTATATTTTGGCGTGAAGAGAGAAGCTGCAATTTTGCCTTTCACGAAATGACCAGCACCATTTGTCAATTCTTGTGCAATGGTGTTCTCTGTGGCCTCAGAGGAATGAACATCATCAACACAATTGGGTTTCAAACCCAACCAACTCCTCAAGTCATCGGCCGAGAAGCGAATCAATCGCCTCTCACATACAATTTCCCAGAAAAGATGCATGTCTTACTTTGGTAATCACTTGAGGATATTAGCATAAAATTCCTAACCAAAGTCTCATTAACCTTTCCTTCACATGTAAACAAAGCGCTCTAACCAGTGAGCAACAATAGAATCAATGTCAATCACATCATAGTGTCTAAAGCGATGAATAGGAATCTGATTGCTCGAATGAAATGACCGTGCAACCATAAATCTGTGAAAGTCACTATAAGCACCAGATGACCGTAAGCGATGACAAAGAGGGACGAAAGTACCTCGAGCGACTATGAGCTATCCCAAATGAAGGTGGAAGGATCTCCAATCGTGAGGTCGGGAAGAGTAGAGATATCAACATCATGTAGGGACTGCTGTGGTCTTGAGAGAATCCCCAATCTTTCTCTTTCCCTTCGAGCGACTTCAAGTTGTGACGGGCTCATCACCATCGATCTCTTGAGACTCACTTTCGTCATCCACATTCTTTCATCTTCAAAGTCGAACCAGTTTAACGTGCGGATGCATGCAGGTGAGCATCAACGGCTCAGATTCATCCGAGTCATCTTCATCGGTTTGTCCTTCAATCTCAATATCATCACCAGTACCTTTGTCTACTGGAATATCCAAACCAACATTGTCAACAACATGAAAGTGGGAGCCACAATCTTTAATCACATTGTCGACCATACAATCAACCTCCACATTCTTCTCTAAACTAGAAGAATTCAAGTTCTCCCCCTCAATATAATCATCATCAATCTCCTCAATAATCACCTTAGAAGGTGTTACACAATGTGATACATTAGCATTAGAGAAAGTACCAAAACCATCAATACTAGTGGAAACATTACCAACACTAGTTTTTCCTAAATCAACAAGTAAGTTAGATACTTCATCCACACCAAATAATCTAGATGCAAACTCAACAATATCTACATGATTTCCCAAAGTCTCAAGCAAGTTTCGTCCAAAATCTTTAGAGATGTAGAGAGTTTTGGAGACATTACCAATAGAAGAAATTGGAGTACCCAAGTGTGATGGGGTGATAGCATCAGCCGGAGGAGACGAGAGGAGGCGGGAGCCGACGGAGGTGACGCCGGCGGTGGCGATGGCCGCCGGTGCCGCGGCCGAGTGAGCCTCGTGGCTCGCGGCTTTGGGAGCCGCGGTTTGGGCTGCCATAGCCGGTGGCTCGGCTATGGTGGCTTGACCCGGTGGTGGTGGAGCTCCGGTGGTGATGTCCAAACTTGGTGGAAAAAGAGGTGGAGAAGAAGAATTTTGATCTTTCAATTTCCTTGGTGAAGATCTCAAATTCTTCCCTAGATTTGGTCTCTTGGATATGGATTTCTTCTTTCCCATGTCAATTTCAAGTGGGTGTTTGTGATTTGAGAGTTGAGAGGTGAAGGTTATGGAGATTTGAGAGGTTGAAGATGATGAATAGTGAGAGAGAGATGTATGCGTGTTTTAGTGTGTGTTTGTTTGTGTTTTTTGTGTTTTGTGCGTGTATATAAGAGAAAGAAGTGGGTCTTGACCAAATATGACTCAATTACCAAGAATCACCCACCTTTTAGAATTCCATGCAGATGAAAATTTCAGATCTGCTCAAATAAGGAATCCATGTACGCGCCAAATTCTATTTCCATTTGAATTGCAGTTGGTTAGTTGGAAAAAATTAAAGAATTAAGGAAACAAAAAGTTACCAAAATTAGGCACACAACTAACTGACTTTTCCTGCACGATACGCACACATAAGCCCACTGTATACTGCTTTTAAACATTGATTCACGAAAATTTAAAAAAAAAACGAATTTTAGAGATAGATGCATCTAGTACCTCCAGATTCATCTGGGTACTGTCGACTTCCAACGCGACAGATGCATTTGGGCAGTGTGCAGTCCACCACGCATAAATACAAGTCAATTACGGTGTGTGTGTGAATCAAACAACCGCTGGTCAATCATACATCACCGTCAAATACCTTATGGTTGCACTGACTTATTGGCTTTTCACTGGAGCGCACTAGCAGACCGTTCAAAGTCTATAAAGGTGCGAACTCTCGAGTCCGGCTTTGTCGACTTTTTCAATAGAATGGCATTGTCTTTTGGAGGTGGAAATAGCTACGCTCAATCCCCAGAAGTCATCTTTTTAACTTCTCCCATTTTTCTTTCAATTTGAGCTTATTTTCTTATATTTTTTTTTTGAAAGAGGGGTATGGACTTGGCTTGGATTGGCAGCCTTCTTTTCCACTAACCCTGCCCTTGGACAATCGAATCGCGTGCAATGCTAAAAGCAAGATTTTGAACATAGGTCTACACTCAGATATAGAGCCTCAATCAGAAACAAAACCTTATAGCATTGACGGTAGTGACTTATTCCATTGGATTGTCCGACTGTAGTGCTGGCAGATTAGTCTAGAGGCATGTTGACTGTCGTATGCCAGATACATCTGCCTCAATGTCAGTTTCCAGCACTCAAATTCATCCTGTAGTATCCAGACAGTCTACAATTAGTAATACCCACATGAATAGGAAAAACTATCTAAATGCATGTATAAAACTTTAAAACAAACGGAAGATGAAACAAATGATGTAAATCTTTTTGTTATTTTCTCCATTTTTTTGTTTTTTTTTTTTTTTTTGTTTTTTTTGTTCAACAAAATGCATGGCCTATTCAGGTGGTGGGGAAACCCCGATTTGTTTCCTAAGGTTTTCAAATTTAGCAGTGTCGATGGCCTTAGTGAAAAAATCTGCAAGTTGTAGATCAGTCTGTATGTGCTCCAGATTGATAATCTTTTGTTCCACCAATTCCCTGATGAAGTGGTGTCTGATATCGATGTGCTTTGTTGTGGAGTGTTGAACTGGGTTTTTCGAAATATTGATAGCACTGGTGTTGTCACAAAATATAGTGGCTTGATCGACCGAGATCCCGTAGTCGTCTAACATCTGTTTCATCCAAAGGAGTTGAGTGCAGCAACTCCCGGCTATATATATTACCTTGGTGTGGATAGGGATAGTGCACTTTCTACTTAGCCACGCCACCAGTTTGTTTCCAATATAGAAACAGCCACCGGATGTGCTTTTCCGGTCATCAACTTTACAAGCCCAATCGGCATCCGAGTAACCTGCAAGATGGGCAGTGGTGTCTCGAGTATAACAAATACCATAGTTGTATGTACCACTTACATACCTGATGATCCTTTTGACTGCAACCAGATGCGACTCCTTAGGGTTCGCTTGATATCTGGCGCAGAACACCTCTGTTGAAGGATATGTCCGCCTCGCTAGCGATGAGATATAGCAACCGCCGATCATGCTTCTATAGAGGGATTCATCAACCTCTTTGCCAGTGTCATCCTTTGAGAGTTTCAGCGTGGTTGCCATGGGAGTTCTTATGGGCTTTGCGTCTTGAAGCCCAAACTTCTTCACCAGGTTCTTGGCGTATTTTTCTTGTGAGATGAAGATGCCAGATGCATCTTGCTTCACCTGCAAATCAAGAAAGAGAGTCAGTTCACCAACCATACTCATTTCAAATTCTCTTTTCATAGCATTCACAAATTCATCAATTTTGGACTGTGAAGTAGAGCCAAATACTATATCATCACCATATATTTGGGCGACAATTAGTCCAGAATTTAAATGCTTAATAAAAAGAGTTTTATCAGTTCCTCCCATTTTGTATCCTTCTTTGAGCAAAAGGGCGTGAGCCTATCGTACCAAGCTCGTGGAGCTTGCTTCAGACCGTATAGAGCCCTTTTAAGCCTATATACATAGTCTGGATGGAATGGATCTTTGAACCCTTGTGGCTGTTCCACAAAGGCTTCTTCGTTCAACACACCATTCAAGAAGGCGCTTTTGACATCCATTTGATATAATCTGAAGTTGTCGTAGCACGAGACAGCTAACAGCAACCTAATGGATTCAAGACGAGCTACGGGAGCAAATGTCTCCTCGAAGTCTAAGCCTTCAATTTGTGTGTAACCTTGTGCGACTAACCTGGCTTTGTTTCGCACAATGATGCCAGATTCATCTGACTTGTTTCTAAAGATCCATTTTGTACCAATCACATTCCCTTCTTTCGGACGTGGGACCAATTCCCAAACGTCATTTCTCTCGAATTGGTTCAACTCTTCTTGCATGGCTTGAATCCAATTCTCATCATTCAATGCTTCTTTCACATTCTTTGGCTCAATTTGTGAGAGATAGCACATGTTTCCCAAGTAGAAACACATGTTGCCTAGTTCAAAGACAAACTTTCTTCGAGTTACCATCCTTTCGAAGGATTAGTGAGGATGTTGTCCAAAGGATGTGCCTTTTGGACTCTCGGCGATGGTTTCTTTGCGGTTCTAGGTCATTATGGTCTGCAGGTGCGGATGTATGCAGTTACGGCCGTTCGGTGTCAGATTCATCTGCTTGCGGTCCTTCTGTGTTGTTTTGCATTTCTGCTGAGATCGATTTTCTGGCGGCTTGTCGATACAACCAATTTGTGCAATGCGATCATGTGGAAATTTCAATGGATCAGATTCATCTGCCTGCAAATGAGAATTTCCATCGTTAGTATCATCAACCTTCACATTTATAGACTCAACAACAGCTTGAGTTCTAAGATTAAAGACTCGATATGCCCTACTATTCTCTGAATAGCCCAAAACACACCATCATCGATTTTGAGTCAAATTTCCCCAGATGTTCCCTATCTTTCAAGATGTGACATTGACTTCCAAATACATGCAAGTAGTCAATCCTAGGTTTTCTACCCTTCCAAATTTCATAAGGGGTTTGTTTAGTGCCAGTTCTAAGGACGACTCGATTGATGATATAGCAAGCAGTGTTAATGGTTTCAGCCCAAAAACGAGTGGACATTTGTTTGCTATTTAGCATAACACAAGCCATCTCTTGCAAGGTCCTGTTTCTTCTTTCCACAACTCCATTTTGTTGTGGAGTTTTTGGTGCGGAAAACTCTTGACTTATCCCATATTGGGCACAAAAGTCAGCAAAATCAGAGTTCTCAAATTCCCTTCCATGATCGCTTCTGATCCTCTTGATTCTCACCTGTTCATCATACTTTTCGTTTCTCAATTTCTGAAATAAAATAGAGAAACTATCAAAGGCATCAGATTTTTCGCGAATAAACATGACCCATGTATATCTCGAAAAGTCATCGACACATACATAGATGCATCTCTTACCTCCTATACTTTCCTTTTGAATGGGACCCATCAAATCCATATGGATGAGTTCGAGTATATGAGAAGAGACAAGTGACTTACCTGGTTTGTGTTGGCTTCGAATTTGCTTACCCTTTAGACAATCGCCACAGACTCCCTCTGGAATAGTCTTCAGATTGGGTAGTCCTTTAACCGCTTGGGTTTTTGCCAACTTCACGAGATCATGGTAGTTTAAGTGGCCCAATCGATGATACCACAATTCTTCGGCTTTGAAGGTAGCCGAATTACAGACAACAGGATTGTCTAGTGCATAACACTTATCCTTTGATCGGATTCCCTTGAAAATGACGTTTTCCAAAGGGTTAGAATTCCTGTTACAACTCAACACCTTGCAATAGTCTTTAGAAAACATAACAAGAAGGTTTTCATCGCACAACTGGCCTACACTGATCAAATTTGCTTTGGGTTACCACAAATAGTACATCAGTTAATGTAGGTAAACCTTCAATATTGATGATACCTGATCCAGCAATCTTACCCTTTTGGCCATCACCAAAAGTAACAACACCTGTTTCGCCTTTCACAAAATTTGATATTAATGAGAGGTCACCTGTCATGTGCCTGGAACAACCACTATCAAAGTACCAAGTGTTAGGAGTCAATGCACTAAAAGACAATTGAACAACATATGCATTTGCCCTCGTATTTTTAGGACGATAATGTCTCGAAAGGCCTTGATGAGCTACAGGTCGTCTCTTATGAGTATTAATAAGTCTCAAATACTCATGGCAGATAAAAACATCATGTCCAAGTTTGGAACAGAAATTACACGTTACTCTTTGGCCGCAGATGCATCTCTTTGTCCCGCATGAGACTAGGTTCGTCTGTTTACCTGATTCTGGACGGGGGCCCTAACACTCTGAACTGGAGGCTTGACATTCTGAACTTGTGCAGTTTATGCAGTACAAATAGAACGTACGCCAGATGCTTCCTGTGGGCGGCTGGTGGTCGCAGATGCGTCTGGGTGAAGTCCACTTCGAAATTCGGGTTTTGTGCCCGTTTCCTTCACAAATGTAGGGACTGCAGCTGGACCTTTACCTTTACCTTCATAGCCTAGGCCATTTTTGTTCTGGTGGTCTTCCATAACTCGAATTTCATCAAGGCGTCGTTCAGTACCAAATCCTTGATTTTGTCATGAGCTTTAGCAAGTTCATCACTCAATGTGCTTATTTCAGCTTTTTCAGAATGTTCAGGTGCAGATACATCTGGATCATCCTCTCAGTTGGATTCAATTGCTATATGCAACAGATGGATCCTCTCTTCTGCTATCTGGAGCTGTCTTTTCAGATCTTCAGCTGTTATTCCGGATTCATCTAGGGTGGTTCCTGCAGTAGACAAGATCATAGAATCAGTACCTGATGAGTGTAAAGTAGTGAGGGTAGTTACCTGATTATCAGACGATTTTTCGTCAGAATCGGGTCCAGATGCGTCTGACTCAGCATCGCTCCATGTGATGTTCATTGCCTTCTTGCCTTTATTTTTCAGTGTGTTAACACACTCAGAGGCGATATGTCCATAGCCTTCGCATTCTCTGCATTGAATGCGGGTTTTACCTTTCCCTTCAAACGAATTTGAAGAATTCGAATTCTTCTTTGCATTGAAGGTACTCTTTCTTTGTTGTTGGCGCTGATTTTTCCCTTGAGATTTTGGGTTCTTACCCTATTGCTGACCTTTGAGAAATCTTTTGAATTGTTTCGTGAGGAGAGCCGTATTTTCGTCCTCATCAGAATCTCCAGATCCATCTGGCTCTTCATTCTTAGCCTTAAATGCAATTCCAGATTTCTTAAAATTTCTGCGTCGGCCCAGATGCAACTCGAAGGTCATAAGATTACCAACAAGTTCGTCAACTCTCATAGATGAGAGATCCTTGCTTTCTTCAATTGCGGTTACCTTTACTTCAAAGCGATCAGGTAGAGATCGGAGTATTTTCTTCACGATCTGTACCTCAGAGAATTATTGACCGAGGGATTCGGCTGAATTTGTGAGGTCACTTAGCCTTGCATAAAAGCTTCTAAAGTCCTCATTCTCATCCATGATGAGAACTTCAAATTCATGAGTAATCATCTGCAATCTAGATGATTTAACAGCAGAGGTGCCTTCATTAGCAATCTTCAGGGCATCCCACGCTTCCTTAGCCGTCCTCAACGAGGAGATTAGCTTGAATTGATCTGCATCCACCTGCGAAACAATAGCATTAAGAGCTTTAGAATTAAAAGAAGCGGCAGTGCGTTCTGTATTAGTATAAGTGCTCCTAGGTTTAGCAGTGGTCACATCACCAACAGTGACAGTGGGTGCAGTGTATCCATCAAGGGTGGTAGTCCAACAACGCTCATCAATGGATTGAATAAAAATTTCCATCCTAATTTTCCAATAAGGATAGTTAGATCCATTGAGAATAGGGGGTCTAACGGTATTAGACGACTCCATTTAGACAACTGGATCTCACTTTGTAAAAGTGAACCCGCTCTGATACCAATTGAAAGTTTATACTTGTCTAAGTTATCTGATTTAAGTGATCAGATACGTTTGTGTTATGTCTCGTTACGCAGATTCGACTCGTAACAGTTTACTATTTAATGTAAGATGCGTCTGTAAATCGGCGTATCCTAGATGCGTCTACGTATGCCAGATGCGTCTGGATCGCGATTGCGGAAATAACAAAATGCAGAAAAATAAACAGTAAAAACACAGGAATTTTAACGTGGAAACCCAAACGGGAAAAAACCACGTGCTCGTCGCCTACGAGCAAAACCTACCAACCACGTCCAATCAGTTTAAACCTTTACAAGGGAAATCAAAGGCAATAATTACGCATAATTAATTGCAACATCTAAGAAATAAATGAAAGAACTCCCTGTTCGATCTTCCTTAGCATGTAATGCGAGCGGACATCCCGCTCTCTTCGGTGATTCCTTGTAACCGCGTTCTCATAGAACGAATCTACACCTCCCGTGTTGATCTCTTCAAGTTGTGGGCAGATCTATTGGTTGGAGGATTCCCTCCCGGATATTTGAACCAAGATCAATTAATAATCAAGGTTGGTGTGCATGGGATTGATCAATTGATGATCGAAAAAGCCATGCACGGGATGGGAGAAGGAGACACGTTTCTTGAGAAAGGTAGGGGACGAAATTAAGCTCCAAACGTGTTCACGTGTTCCTTCAATTGTTGGTGTTTTAATACAACTTGTCTTACTTGTTGGCCAAGTCTCCAAGTTACCATAAACCACCAAATCCTACAAGGAATAAAATTACCATTAATTGTAGGATAAATCAAATAAGGTAATAATCAAATATGGAAAAAAGATCTTACCTTATCATGTATCAATATAATATGGAAAGTATCTTACCAAATCATATGATACGTCGAACGTGGACACGCAAGCCATCCTAGACGTGTGCTAGGGTTCGTGTCCCACTTGGACTCTCACTTATTTAATTAAAATAAGGAATTATCACATGTGCTAATTTAAACCAAGATAAACTTAAAAATACAATGTGATAATAAGTCCATAAAAATCCACAATAATTAAATTAATTAAACACATAATTTAACTAACTTAATTATTAATGTGGAAAAATAAAAATGCCAATTACTAACTTAATTTTCTATACGAAAATAAAGCTAACAATGTGTGTCAAGGATTGGGAAGATGCGGCCATTCGAATACAAAATGAATGGGAGAAAATGGTAGCCGACGAAATGAACACTTTGAGCTTCACATAGATATGTAAGATTATTTTAATTTCAATTCAATTTATTTTGTATGCATTTTTCATTTTTTTATTATAAAAATTGTTCACGCACTATATAAGTCGTAAATAATTTTAGCTCTGCCTATCTAATTGATAGTCAGTCCCAAGCCGGGATAAAGGGGGACGGTTTTTGTACAATGTAATTATTGTATTTTTTATATCATAAGAATTTTTCGGTTAAAATTTATAGTGTTTGTTATTTTTTTATATAACTTTTGGACGCTTTGGTTCATTCAATCATTTCATATTTTTATTTATTAATTTATTTGCATATTTAATTCAAATATTCGATAGTCGAATTCAGAATATGTTTAAACTTTAAAAACCCCAAAGTAGAATTTAAAAAAAAAAAAAAGCAACCCAAGCGAGCCGAATATATTTACACAATTACACTTTAAAAACCCCATACACCACTTAAAAAAATAAACCCTAACCCATAAAAAAAAAGAGTCAGCGCGGCCGATCGTGTTCGACTTGCAGACTAAATCTGCTCGGCTCGCTTGGCGGCGGGTGAACTTCAGAACTCGGCTCGGCCCAATAGCTCGAACCGAGCACGAACACCACAACGGCGAGCCGAGCTCGGCTCGGGGTCGTTTGGTAAACGAGCTCGGGCCGGGCCCGAACACAAGTTGGCGAGCCGAGCCGGCTCGGACGAGCCGTTTTGACATGTCTAATCGTGACAATTAACTGTCTAATGAAACTTAAAGAGATCTCAATTAATTTTCTTAATTAAGATTGTGCCCCTTAAATTTTGTTAATTAACTTTTGTAAAGCTAATACAATATATAGCAACACAGACAGTTTAACTATACCCGCAATAACAATAAGTCAAACGCAGGGTTTTAAGCTAAAAAAGAATAAAAAAAGCTCAAAGCCAAAAATAAAAAAGCTCAATAAGACCCAACATAAATGGTCAAAGAAAGAAAGAAAGGATATCTTGATTTTATATTCGGTTACGACAAAAATACAAGTTTGTGGCAGCAAAACAACACGAATCTATTGTCTCAACTTCATAAAAAGTGGTTATTCAACAATCAACAATTAAAATTGGGCCTTCCACTTAACAAAAATTAAAAAATAAATAATGGCATGTTTGCGCGGTTGGAGTCTTGAGTATAACAAATTTAAATGGGATCCTAAATGGATTGAGCCTTAGTCGGATGCATCATCCGACTCAAAGAACAACTGCTCCTGGATTGATAGTTTATACTGACAGAGTTAAACGACCCTACCTAAACATAGGTTTTGTAAAACTCTTAGCAAATTTAATTTTTTGATATTCATTTTTTATTGTACATTTTGTAATGAAATTAATATTTTCACTTTTTTTTTTAATAATTTTTTGCCACATTTTCTCTAAGTAAATCGTGTTTTTCCACCAAATAAATTTTTCGAACAAGCTCTAAAGTCTCGATAATTAATGCTCAAACTCCATTTTGAACAACAATTTTGTTAGGAGTACTAATATATCAATACTACCAACTTTCTCCGAAGTCTAATGTTAGAAACCAGTAACATTGCAATATTTCGTTTCAATAATGCAGCATGCATGGCCCGAGAATGATCCTTCAGTGGGACCCACTCGTCTTCTCTCTCCTTAATTTTACTTAAAATAGTGGAGCATGCGCGGCTCGAGTGGGAAAGGTTGAGCAAAAAACGAAAGAAATCCGAACAAGACAAAAAGCTTGAAAACGCACGTGTCAAACACAGCACCGTTCTTGAATGTTTGTGGAGGAAGGAACGAAACGACAAAAAATTGCCTTATCCGAAAGTACGTTGTTTTATTTTTGTGATCAAAGATTTTGTTGTCAAATAAGTGGCCTATAATACACTATTTTGTTATCCAGTATGGCAATTAACTGTCTGATGAGATTTAATTTGACATTTGAGTAGAATTTTATCATATGCCGTGACATATGTGAATACGTAATAAAGGTATGTCATCCTTTTCATTTTATCAAGTGTTTTGAAAATTAGATTGGTCTTCGAATCGAAACAACAGATCAAAGATTAAAAGGTTGAATCGGACTGAAGTGAAGTTTAATTGTTTTTTAATTAGATAGTTAAAAAGTAATTTTTATATATACAAAAAAAAATTTTAAAGGATGTTTAAAAAAAATTCTGGTTTTTGGCCGATTTGGGTTTTAGTCGATTTTTGTCGATTTTGAATGACTCAACTGGATTTTTGATTGGTTCCGATCCAATTTTGTAGTAGCTAGTTGTAAGGGTGAACATGGCATATTTTCTGCGGATTTTTAGTTTTTTTGGTTGAACCGATTGGTCCGATTTGTTTTTCAAAAGATCTTTTTATCAAGGTAATGCTATTGAAGAGAAGTGGTGGTTGGATTAACGAAGATGTTGTCATTAATACTTTAATATTAATCATATTACGATGATCATGTTTACAATAATTATAGTCTTAGAAAAGAACTGCGAGTGGGAGAAAGAGAAATGGAGAACGTGATATGTAGAAAGCTGGAACAAGGGTTAATATGCCATTCTCGGGTTAAATTTACCGTGCTTTATATCAAAGATGAATTTGTGGTAAATATTCTGGGATTAGTAGTCAAAACGTGAACTTTCAGAACACTTGATTTTGGATGAATTTAATGACGATATTGAAATGATGAATTAGAAATTCTTATTGAATTTGATTTGTGCTTGACAATCTCTCTCTTATTTTTATAATTTTCGATTAATTGAAATTTACTTAAATATCACAATTTAATACTTTCACAATATTTTAGTATCATTGTTTAATACTTTAAAATTTGATTATACTTTTGCAGTTTTTTTATACCTTTTCTTATATTTAAGTAATTTTTATCTTCTAAACCATAGAATAAAAATTTATCATTACAAGCACTAGGTTTCTTTCGCAATTAATCCCATCACATCACATAGTGCTGTATAAATAGCCTTCGCATTCGCATAGTGAAATTCATCAAAACAAAAGTTCATTAAACATGGAGAAGGCTTCAATTAAGCTTACTGTCCTTACTCTCTTTCTCGTTGCTATTGCTCTGCCTGGTTAGCCTTCATTCTCTCTATTGACTTACTAAATTCACTATTACACTATCGCCTTCTATTCCTTCATCCAATGATTATCTCTTAACTCAAATGTATTCATTACAAATGAAATTATAGTGGCGTGTAAATAAAGTATGAATGATAGTTAAACACGTTAAATAAAGTATGAATGCCAGTTAAACACGTTGTCATATTCTTTGCTGCATTGATTTGAAGCAACTAAGGTTTTGTCATCTTTTTAAGTTTTAGTTTTAATTTTACAATTGTATCAGTCCTGAAGGTGGAGGCCAGAGAACCACCACAAACCCTGCGCATACCTGCAGTCCTAGAGGTGGAGACGAAAGAGATGCAGCAAACCTTGAGCATGCCAGTGGCAAAAATTGATGCCAATGAATTGCCACGCCTGACCTTGAGCAAGCAACCAAACCAGCTTTGTCTACAATGTAGGAGCAACAGTGACTGCAACATTATATGGAGGATTTGTAGGGATGGATGTTGCAATGTGATTTGAAGAACTTCTAACTGCGATGTTTGAATGTCTTTCTGTTTGGATTTTGTAATAATAAATCATCAGCATTTCAGTGTTACTAATGACTCATGCAGTTGTTAATTATAACATTGTTTGTTGATGTATGCTCTTGTGTCATGATGTTTTTCATTGTCTAGAGTTGTTGTTAATGGCAGCCATTGTGCAGCCATTATGACACTGTAATAATTAGTTAAAGTGTATTGTTCAAAAGTCATCGTGTTCGAAATAAAACATTTTGCATTTTTCAAGTCGAGTACAACATAATTTGTGATTTTTAACTATTATGAATTATTATTTTACACTTCACTAATTTCTACCTTAAGCCCGCGTGCGTGAAGACAAAAACTTATCCTCAAAATAATAAAATATCAATGCGGGGGTTAAAACTTAATCAACCATGCATATCCACCTTAATCTGATTTTACTTTATGGGATACTTTCATTCATACAACAGTTTAGGAGCGAATTTATAAATATATAAATTTATTTATATTTTTAATATAATTTTTAACTTTTACACTACACACCTAAATTCTCCCCGTCAACCAATCCTTACTAAGTTATTTTATTTCAAAAGGATATTAGTTCACTGCAATCAAATCATTAATTTCATCGGCGTAAAAAATTTCATTAAACTCAAATGACCTTAATGCCTTCTTGTGTATCATCAATATTATAGCGATGTTGATATTGATATTGCATTCATATGAATATTTCAAATTCTATACTCGAGAGATTGTTCCATAATTTTTAAATTCGATCTTTGAAATTAAAAATTTGTTTTAAATTGGATAATGTGAAATAATAGTTATCCAAAAAGGGATTTTACCCCTCGATGCCATTTTTTTCTCTTTAAATGTCTAAAAGCTATTTCTTTGCAATTGTTCTACTTTATTTCTTTATTTTAGTTATAAAATTTTAACTTTGAATAATTTTAGCTAATTAGGAATTTGTTTAGTTCTTAAAACTGTAAAACCTCATATTTTATGTAGTTTCATTGAGGCCAATAGAATTGAATAATAGTATTAAGTGGTCCTCATAGGCAGTTGTGGAGCCTGCCGTTTATAATTGGTTGGGGCACATTTCAGCCTCCCATGGGGGAAAGTGTTTTTAGAGGCGGCGGCTTAATAGAAATTTTTACGAACTATAAATTTTACCCGTATTCAGGTAATTTTTTATTTTATTAAAGCCTAAATTGATTGTTTAAATAGTTAGTGAAAACTGCTGGATATTTGGATCACGGTGCATAAAGATGTGTGATGTATGGTTAATTTAAATGACTTTGATTGAATAGTGTAAGTTAAGAGGTTATTGGATACTCAGCAACCCATTCAAGATAAGATGAATCATACTTATAGAATTTGAATCTTTAAGACAAGTAACGTATTTGAAGGAAATTCGGATTTAAATACATATTATGTAGAAAACAAATCTTTTTCATTGGGAATATTATACCAAAAAATTTGATCTAGCCGTAGGAAGAAATCATTCTTGAATTCATTTGCGCAAATCTCAATTTCCATCTCTAAGTTGGAGAAATTGGCCAATGCCAAAAAATAAATAAAAATTGAACGATCTCAATTACTGGATGATTAGTCGATTTAAAAAGGATTCCACTGAAAAATAAAGAAAACGAAAATGTTGGGAAATTGTGGGTAAAATGTCAAAGAAATATTGACTCCAAAGCACGTAACATCCGCTATCTTTGAAGAGATGTTTCTCCCATTTTCGATATCACTTTGGGATAGAGAAGATCTCTCTCGAGATCTGATTGGAGTTCTTCGTTTGATTCAAACAAAGTGACACATTTGATCAAACCAAGAGAAACTCGAATATAAAATTGACGAAGCCAAATGCAGTTTATAGTGCGTGATATTGTTTTATTTCGATTGTTATGCAAATGACCGGGACAATGTATTTGTAGAACGTGTGTGTCATGAATTGAGTTGCATCCCTTCGTTAGAGTTGCGAGCTTCAGGATAGATGTACCTTTTCTTAAGAGACACATCTCGTCAAATAGGTGTCTCTTAATTAAAGAGACACAATAGTTCGCATAAGATACTTAATCCAAAAGTCGATCCTCGCTGAGGGCGCCCTCGACTCGTCCGCTAAGTGGCGAACAAAAGTCGAGACGGCAAATCATTTGCAAAACAAAATCGAATTGAAAATAAATTCAAGAAAAATATCTAACAGAAAAAACTCTACAACGACGAAACGGAAATTTCGAGATTATTTGTTTGAACATTATTTTCCCTTTATTATCTGTCTACTAACTTTAGTCTGTATATTTCACGTTCAACATTTCCTGTTTCGCGTGATTCCTTTTTGCCTAGTATAAATTATATTATATTTTTCGGTCCATTTTTATCATAAAATGTAGATAACCACCTATATTGCCCTTTTTTGTAAATATCGTGTCGATTTTCGAGAAAATAAAAAAGTCTTGGCATTTTGGTAACTGCTCCATAAAATTTGGTAGTCTTGGCATTTTGGTAACTGCCCAAGAAAAAATGGGTTGTTACCAATAATTCCAAAATTAAAATTGAAGGAAATAATGTGAAACCACGATTTAAGTTTCATTAATCGAAAAATCTTATTTTCTTATAATATTTGTAGAAATCCGATAAACTTAAACAAAACAAACTTGAATTTCATGTATTTGCGATTGCGCAATTGAAATCTGGGTTTTGCCCCAGATTTAAACCATGCGGTCGCCCATGTGACTATATGGTTTCTTCGTATTTTTTCTTTTTTTCTTAGTAATTGTGTGTAACTAATCACAATGGAGTGTAATGAATTACGGATGTTGTGTAAGAAATTACAAATAGTGCAACAAATTACAAGGAGCATGTAAGATATTACAATAAATGTGTAACAATTGATAAGGAGCAAGTAAGAAGTTACGAAGAATATGTAACAAATTACAAAGTGTATGTAACAACGTGTAGTAATGAGTACTGTTACAAAAAATTGTGATTTCTACTATTAGTTTTTGTAAGTTAGTGTAATATGATAGCAGAATTCGCATACGGTATCCGTTTTGGATGGAGACTATATACATCTTTATGTAGTAGAACTAGATAAATAAGAAAATATCAGTTATGCGCTCATTTTAAATTTTATGATACCTATTTATTTACTTAGTTTTGATCCTCACACTAGTACAAAAAGCAGCAGGTGGCGGTTGTTTTAGATTTAGGGTGGCGGTTTTTTTATCGCCACCCAAAACGGCAACACCCAAAGTCGTCGAAAGGGTGGCGGTTTAAAAAATGCCACCGAAAAAGACTTAGGGTGGCGGTAGTTAGTGCTTTTAAAAAAAGACTTAGTGTGGCGGTTGTTAAAAACAACCGCCACCCTAAGTCTTTTTTTTTTTTAAAACACTTAGTCTTTTTTTTAAACAACTGCCACCCTTTCCACCTTTAAAAAAAAAACTACTGAGAGTGGCGAGTCTAGTGCAAAACCGCCACCCAAAATTCACTTTTTTTTTAAAAAATATGAGCGATGAAAAACACAGAATTAGGACTGCAAGTAAGAACGAAATAATTTTTATTAAAAACCAATCGCCTTTAATTACAACAAAATGAACAATCTAAGAACAAAAACAAGAAATTATAAGATGAAAAACTAAAAATTGCATTTTGAGGCCTTAGACGACCTCAGATCGACCTGAAACATTGGGTCACGGCAATAGCGGTGAGTGTGGTGGATCTCATCGCGACGATTCCGGAATGGTATCGTGGGTTGAAAACGAATATCGTATGCAAAAGTTATGGCCATTTAAAGTTTGCATGCTCAAAAACTCGAAAAAAAATTATATTAACTATTACACGAAAATACACGAAATTGGGGCCAAAAGATAGAAGAAGCTTACCTTGCTTAAAATGTGCCATCAATTTGTGAAGAAATCACACCTAAATCTGATTTGAAGCCGTGAATATTGTAAGAAATTGTGAAAAATTTTCGAAAGAAGAAGGAAAGAAGCGGGAATATGGCTATCTTGTGAGTTGGTAAAATATTTAAACAGAAGGGGTGGCGGTTGTAGCAAACAACCGCCTCCCACTAGTACAAAAATGAGCTTAGGTGATGGTTGTTTTACACTTAGGGTGACGTTTTTTTTATCGCCACCCAAACCAGCGACACCCAAAGTCGACCAAAGAGTGGCTATTGAAAAAAAGGACACCCAAAATAGACTTCGGGTGGCGGTTATTAAAAACAACCGCCACCCTTTATTATTAATTTTTTTTAAAAGGACTTAGGGTGGCGGTTGTTGGACACAACCGCCACCCTAAGTTTTTTTTTAAAAAAAAAGCACTTAGGGTGGCGGTTCTAGTGCAAAACCACCACCCAAAGTCCACTTTTTTTTTTTATGATATGAACGATGGAAAACACACGAAATAATTTTTATTCAAAACCAATCACATCCAATTACAACAAAATGAACAATATAAGAACAAAAACACAAAATTATAAGATGAAAAGCTAAAAATTGCGTTTTGAGGCCTTGGATGACCTCAGATCGGTCTGAAACATAGGGTCACAACGATAGCAGTGAGTGTCGTAGATGTCGTCGCGACGATTCCGGAATGTACTCGTGGGCTGAAAACGACATCGTATGCAAGTTATGGCCATTTAAAGTTTACATGCTCAAAAACTCGAAAAAATTTATATTAAAAATTATACAAAAATAAACGAGATTTACATGACCAAAAGATCAAAGAAGCTTACCTTACTTAAATTATGGCACCAATTTGTGAAGAAATTGCACTTAAATCTGATTTCAAACCATGAATATTTGAAGAAATTTCGAAAAATTTTCAAAAGAAGGAAAACTCAGAAATGGGAATACCAAATCTGATGAGCTGGTGGAATATTTAAAGAGAAAGGGTGGCGGTTGTAGCAAAAAATCGCCACCCAAAAGTATTTTAATAATAAAAAATAAAAAAACGGGTGGCGGTTGTTAGCTTACAACCGCCACCCTATGTACTAATTTTTTTTTTTTAACGTTCGTTTTGGGCGGCGGTTGTTAACACAACCGCCACCCGAAACCAATTTAGGGTGGCGGTTATTTTACACAGCAGCCACCCGTTGTACTAATTTTTTTTTTTTTTTTTTTTTTTTTTACGTTGGTTAACCAACTTAGGATGGCGGTTTTTTTACACAACCGCCACCCATTGTTCTTTTTTTTTTTTTTTAACGTTGGTTTAGGTGGCGGATTTTTGCTATAACCGCTACCCTTTCTTAATTCCGAGTATCAACGGCGGCGGTTTCAATGAAAACGCTACCTAATGGGGCGTCACCTAATGTCACTTGTGTACTAGTGACCAAAAAGTATTTTTAGTAATAAAAATAAAAACGGGTGGCGGTTGTAGTGCGGAATCGCCACCCTAAATATTTATTATTATTATATTTTTAATGTAGAGAACGACCGCCACCCGTTGTGCATTTTTTTTTAAAAAAAATTATAATACTTTAGGTGGCGGTTCTTTAAAGAACCGCCACCCGTTGTTCTAGTTTGGGAGGCGGTTCTTTTCTAACAACCGCCGCCCTTTATTTTTGGGTGGCGTTTTTCCATAGAACCTCCACCAAATGGGTGACGCCCAATGTCAATTGTGTACTAGTGTCACTTTGGCCTATATTTGGACTCCATCGTACTGAGCTTTTGGAACCATTGGAAATAATATATATTGTCTCTTACTCGACTGATACACGTACATCGTTAAAATCAACAAAAGTAACCAAGGAGGATTACACATTTAAAAAATTAATAAATTAGATAATAACTTCCTTAATTAACTCGTACGTTTAATGATTTCTGAATCGAAAAATTAAATAATGTTGTAAACAGGTAAAGTACGCTATAAAATCTTGCTTGGTATTTACAACTAGTTTTAACATTTCAAAGTTAAACTTAGCTTGCACGAGTAGTAAAAGAAAGTTAAAGAAAAATTAAATTCTTGCATCCAGCTCATGCATGGTTGTGTGGTTTGCGAGGCCCAAGTCAAACTTTAAAATGGGCCCCTTAATTGTTTTTATTAATTTTTGTAAAGGCAATATTAATATATAACAACACACAAGGTTCAAGTAGAGCCACATTAATAATAAGTCAACCGAACATTTATAAGCCAAAAAAGAATATAAAAAGCTTTGCCCGAGCCAAATGCAAAGTAAAAAAGAAGAAAAAAAGATCAAAGCCAAAAATAAAAAACTCAATCGGAGCCAACACAAATAGTCAAAGAAAAAAAGAAAGAATATCTTGATTTTATATTCGGTAAGGACAAAAATACAAGCTTGTAGTAGCAAAACAACACAAATTTCTCATCTCAACTTCATAAAAAGTGGTTGCTAAACAATCAACAATTAAATTTGAGCCTTCAACATAAAAAAATAATAATAAATAAATAAGTAAGGGCATATTTGCATAGTTGGGTACTGAGTATAACGAATTAAAATGGGTTTCCAAATGGATCGGGCATAAGTCGGCCGCCTCATTCAGCTGTCTCATCCAACTCAAAGAAGAACAACCACTTGATTGATAGTTGATACTAACACTATTAAAATGTTAGGACGGCCCTACCTAAAAGCATGTTTTATAAAACTGTTACCAAAATTGATTTTTTGATATTCATTTTTTGCTGTAAATTTTGTAATGAAATTAATATTTTCACATTTTTTAAATAATTTTTGGCCACATTTTCTCAAAGTAAATCGTGTTTTTCCACAAATAAATTTTTGAAACAAAGCTCTAAAGTTTCCATAAATTAATGCTCAAACTCTATTTTGAACAACAATTTTGTTAGGAGTACTAATATGCTCAAACTCTATCAGCAGTATATGAGTATTCACGTGCTGCCTCGTTAAAACCTTGTCAAGAAAACCCAGTGCGAAAAAACTTGATCGAAGGAAAAAAAAATACAGCTGCTCCATCTGATTTCATAACTTGAGGACGGATATCCTTACTTCTGGTAAAGGATTTCAATATCATCATTGTTTGGATCTAAAGCATTATCTCTATTATAACTTGATCCAATAGATACAATATTTTGATTTATCCTTAGTCCTCAATATACCATGAATATGCCTCGTTAAAACCTTATTAGGAAAAACCCAATGGGAAAAATCCTAATGAAGGAAAAAGAGTACATTATTCATGTGAATACGCCTTTAATGTTGCCTCATTAAAAAAAACCTTGCTAGGAAAACCCAATGGGAGAAAACCTCAGTAAAGGGAAAAAGAGTGCAACGCGTATTTTATACAAGTATGCTGCAAGCATTTCAAAATCTTTCATAGATTTGTATGAGTATCATATACATTGGTTGATACTCTTCATTCATCTCCACGTGAATGAAATTTTAGATGTTATACAATATCATGTTATATTCAGTGCATATATGTAATCAACAATTTTGATCTCATTTTCTCATTATATCGAGGTATATACCTAAATCTCTTCTGGAGATTTGGAATTAGTTGAGATTGAGCTGCCTCGTTAAAAACCTTGTTTGAGAAAAAACCCCTTTGGGACAAAAATATCAATCAAGGAAAATTGTACAGCATATTAATTTCTCAACAATATTAATGTAGATATTTTGAGATGTTGCATGCACTGATACAATAATACATTTGGAATTCTTCAAGAGTTTCATTCTAATTTTTCATCAAGCCCGTACATGAATACATCAATCATAAGGGCATATATTTTAGCATCGATATTTTCCGACGGATTTCAATGTCCTCACTATCGTTGATAGTATGTAGCGTTATCTTTTCATAATGTGTCGACACTTTTAATTTTATTTCTTTCCCCATATCGACATAACTTATCGAGATATCTCATTATCAATCCTCTTGTAGGATTATACAATATAGTTATGTCTATATACTCTTCAAGAGCATATGCCTCCGTTGTTAAGACCATCTTTAATAATTTGCTTCGATATATATGATTGGGGAAATCTCATAATATCAACGCTTCTGGCGTGCTAACTTATCAAAGCATCTTAGCTGATATATGTGATTGTTCATAGCATCTTTTATGCATCTTTGAACTTCAAATTCATATTTTAATTGTGAGGATATATCATGATGCATTTCACATATCATTTTCAACCTTTAATACTCCCCCTCATGCTGAGAAAATTTAGAACACCAAAACTCATGCAGTTGGTATGATATTAATCATATATGTTCTCATTATTCAACCTTAATATGGGAATTTAGACAGTTTATATTCTATTCTCGATATTGGCAATTTATTGGAGGACTTTAAATAATTTGCCATATAGTATCCCACTTGTATGCGCATACTCAAATCCTTCAGGGATTTATTCAAGTCATTGGGATATATATTTACTAACTTTATCATTAAATCTGGAAATCATGCTCATATCGTGAGCAAATCATTTCGTAATCTTCCAATTACGAATCATATAGACATGTGACTATCTAGTGGATCCATATCATAATATCTTGTAGTCCACATGGAGGATGAGTGGGTCCATATTTCTCATCCTTTATATATTCCAGATATATTTGGGATTTTTTCCCAACATTGGCCAGTAATTATTTATCGAGAATAATTATTTGAAGAATTCTTCTAATTCTTCACTTGAAATATTGATTTCAATAATTATTTAAACCGGGATGGTCAGTCCGGTTCTGCAAACGAGTATTATTGAACTTTTAGTTCAGTAAATTCTTATATCGATTTCACTAGTATCTGTATAGTGCTCAACATGATTTATCATAGAAACAATTCACCGACATATTCCATCATCTTTTGGTGACATTATTGTCTACTACTGTTCAAACACGGAGTTTCAGCTCATACGCATCACATCCGGCTATTATTTAATTCCGAAAATCGTAGCTCTTACGCTTTACAGAGTCGTAACTCATACGCCTCGTATTATTCTATAAATAGATCGTCAAAATTATTGCAAAATTCATCCTAACAAGGGTCTATACATTATAATGGATCATATGCTCTCAAATCTTCGAAAATATTATCCATCACTACCGATCAAAATCCTAAAAAGGATTTATCGAGGTAGGCTTGAAAGGTTGAGGATGCTAATGAATAAGGGTATCCCACAAGATATCCGATAGTTGATTGAAGCAAATGTTAGATTATCTGGTGAGGTTTCAATTCCTTCTAAATACATGCCTGGTATGGGTAAAAGTAGTTTTTCAAAGAAACGGAGAGAAAAAAGATTAGGAGGATGCTACAAGTGTGCTCGGTGGACATGTGACACTCGATGTAAATCTGTGGGGTATTTGTCCAGAAACCGAGAAGATAAAATAACATTCATTAAAGATGGATTGAGTAAGGAGCCTTTGGATGATATTCAACAGGCTCTTGAGACACATCCTAGTGGGCATGTACAAGGTGAACTGATGGCCTTATGGGCCAAATTCAAAGATGAACAATCACGTTATAGTCTTGAAAAACTTACTTTAGAAGATCCTGTTTGTGAATTTAGTAGAAAAACTTAGTATAATAATTTTCTCATATTAATATAAGGAAGCTCGGTGTAATAACGAAGATCAATATATTTCTTTTATTTGTAAATATCGTTTTTCAATTTTTAAGATATATATATATATATATACATATGTATATATATTATTTTTCAATCACCGACAGGTATATGTCATTTCACTAAAATTTTTCTGCCTTTTTCTCTTTCATATTTGTCAAAAAGTAAATAGTACAATCAATTATTGGTTTCCAAATTTTCCTTTAAATAGAGGGATTCGTGTCTCTCATGTTCATACGTTGAAAGAAGAGTGCAAAAGAGAGATAGGAGTAGAGATGGATATAGAGGTTTTAGAATCATCTTATACAAGTCAGCCTTTACCTCACCAGATTAAAACCGTATGTATTCTTGGTGGATCTAAACTGGTAGGCCATATCCAATATGTGGATATGGCAAACCAATTCGTAAAAGAGTTAGGGAGACAAAAAATCGATATACTATATGGAGGAACCAACAACAAACTTTTAACTAGACTTATAATGGCCGCACCATCATGGGGAATAAGAGTTTTGAGTGTAATACCTGTCCATCGAGTTGGATCTAATACTCGAATTGGAGCCAGTTCTACCATGGGTCCAGCATGGTTGGTGCTACAAGTGCAATCCATCCACAACTGCATGATGTATATGATGAACAATAGTGATGCTTTCATTGTCCTTCCAGGCGGCTATAACACACTGGAGGAAATATTCAATATCACATCATGGGCACAGTGGAACTTTCATACCAAACCAATAGGTTTGTTGAATATCAATTGTTTCTTTGATGGCTTACTAGCGTTCCTAGATCAGGGTATAAATAATAAGTTTATCCTCATTCAGCGAGAAAAATACTTATTTCCACGAGTACTGTTGATGAACTTTTCATCAAATTTCATGCATATGTTCAAGAATCTGTGGAAGCCCAGATCCGCTTGGCACTGCATCACTCGTGTCAGCTTAAAAATAAATTCGGATCCTTTAAATATCTCATTATGAACCCTGATGTTGGGGGTGGCAGAGTTACGGAGTATTTATACTCTTGAAAAGCACCCTTCCTTTATGGGTTCAATATGTATTTTCTTTTCGCATTTCTATATTTTCGAGTGTTTATTGTCATCTTTAATATTCTCAATATGTTCCACTTCGGTTGTTTTGTACTTCTTCTGAAGTAATAATAATAATATCATATTGGCTTTATTCAAATACAGAAATCTAGTGATTATGCTTCTTCAAGAGCATTTTATTCTCATATTAATACAATCTCATAGCATTTTATTCTCATATTAATATAATCTCATATGATCGATGAGATTACTTCATATAATCTCTTCATGCTATATATTTTCTTTGATTTATCAACATGGGATCTATTGAGCATTTTACTTTCATCTATTTATCCAATGGTAACTTCAGGTACCACTTACTCAATTTTTCTCCATTAATATTCGGTAAATATGGTGAATAAATTTTATTCTTATTATCTACTTCTTCAAGAGTAGGATTAGAATGTTTGATCAACTACTTCTTCTGGAGTAGGATTCGTTATAACCAATCGTGTAGTATAACCCACCACATTGGAAATATGCACACCAATCGTGTGGTATTACCCACCACATTGGAAATATACTCAAACTATAAAGTGCATAAATTTAAATTGTAGAAATTAAATTATCCCCAATAGGTGGTTGAACCTACCACATGGAAATTATCGCAATAAATATAAATTTACGGAATTTAAATTGTAGAATTAAAAATACATAATGATTAACTACTTCTTCGAGTAAGGTCTCGCTTATTAGAAGGTATTACCCTTTACTTAGCATATAAAGTGCATAAATATATAAAACCTTCCGTTTAGTGGTGGTTGAACCCATCATCAGGTAGGAGGTGTTGTAGTATTTAAATTTCAATAAATAAGGTGCGAGAATTAAATATTGAATTGCTTCTACAGGAGCAAACTTATCCTTCGAGAATAAGTACATTATGTAATTGAACTCTCCGGGAGTTACATTAATATTTCGATCTTTTAACTTAAATGGACTTCAGGCCATTTTATATAATCAATGGATTTAAAATTTCTTCGGGAATATTCTATCCATTTTTGTTTACTGCCGTCAAAATTAGGTCGATTTTACCCTAAGTGTAAAATTGTCCATTCCAGTCCGCAAAGGTAAAATTGTCAAAAATGTTCTATCAATGTTTTACGATTGGAAAATTATTTCCTTTCCACTTTAATTTGTCAATATCAAAATGTTCAAGGACTATTTCGTAACTTTTCAAAAATTGGGGTACTGATTTATAAATTTTGAAATTTTACTTTATCAATATTGGTGTCAAATCGAAGCTCTCGTTAAATCGAGTATAACGGAGTTGAGAAAATTTGATTTTGATAACGTATGCACCTTATATCTCGAGAAAATGAATATTATAGTTTAATATATTATTATATTACAAAGTAATATAATATATATACCTTTTCCTTTTTCTTTGGCAGAAGCAATTGAACATGCACGTATTTCCTCCATCTTTTGTCTCCAAAATAGTTTATCTTATCTCCAATTGGAATTTTCATTATAGGGGGGAAATATCAACCCAGTTCATATTAATATGTGTATCGGATTTTTTTTCCGCTTTTCTTTTGTGAGTGGTTTTTGATTTCAACTATAGCTAGAGAGAATATATATGGAGGAGAAGTTTATCAAAACGTAGTTCATTAATTGGGAAGTGTTTAATCCGGTTTCTAACACAAAGGATCATCGTTAGATGTAACTGTAGAGCATACTCCCTCCATATTACTCAAATGACTAGAGACTCGTGCTGATAACGTGTTATAAAAGTATAGAAACAATAAAGAGAATTTAGCGAGAATGAATTCTGAGGAATTCACATAAATGAATTTCATTAATAACTGAAGCCCTATTTATAGGAAAACTTCGAATGGCACAATCGTAATTACATAATTTCATCAAGGGTATAATAGTCATTCACACCAATAAAATATTATAAAGAATTCCCTCGGGTGTCTTGCTTCCTATATTATATTCATAACAATAACCACCTATATTGCCGTTTTTTGTAAATATCGTGTCTATTTTCGAGAAAATAAAAAAGTCTTGGCATTTTGGTAACTGCTCCATAAAATTTGGTAGTCTTGGCATTTTGGTAACTGCCCAAGAAAAAATGGGTTGTTACCAAAAATTCCAAAATTAAAATTGAAGGAAATAATGTGAAACCACGATTTAAGTTTCATTAATGGAAAAATCTTATTTACTTATAATATTTGTAGAAATCCGATAAACTTGAGCAAAACAAACTTGAATTTCATGTATTTGCGATTGCGCAATTGAAATCTGGGTTTTGCCCCAGATTTAAAACATGCGGTCGCCCATGTGACTGTATGGTTTCTTCGTCTTTTTTCTTTTTTTCTTAGAAATTGTGTGTAACTAATCACAATGGAGTGTAATGAATTACGGATGTTGTGTAAGAAATTACAAATAGTGCAACAAATTACAAGGAGCATGTAAGATATTACAATAAATGTGTAACAATTGATAAGGAGCAAGTAAGAAGTGACGAAGAATATGTAACAAATTACAAAGTGTATGTAACAACGTGTAGTGATGAGTACTCTTACAAAAAATTGTGATTTCTACTATTAGTTTTTGTAAGTTAGTGTAATATGATAGCAGAATTCGCATACGGTATCCGTTTTGGATGGAGACTATACATCTTTATGTAGTAGAACTAGATAAATAAGAAAATATCAGTTATATGCTCATTTTAAATTTTATGATACCTATTTATTTACTTAGTTTTGATCCTCACACTAGTACAAAAAGGAGCTTAGGTGGCGGTTGTTTTAGATTTAGGGTGTCGGTTTTTTTATCGCCACCCAAAACAGAAACACCCAAAGTCGTCGAAAGGGTGGCGGTTAAAAAAATGCCACCCAATTTGTGAAGAAATCGCACCTAAATCTGATTTGAAGTCGTGAATATTGCAAGAAATTGTGAAAAATTTTCGAAAGAAGAAGGAAAGAAGCGGGAATATGGCTATCTGGTGAGTTGGTAAAATATTTAAAGAGAAGGGGTGGCGGTTGTAGCAAAAAACCGCCACCCAAAAGTATTTTTAATAATAAAAAAATAAAAAACGGGTGGTGGTTGTAGTACGGAATCGCCACCCTAAATATTTATTATTATTATATTTTTTTAATGTAGAGAACGGCCGCCACCCGTTGTGCATTTTTAAAAAAATTATAATACTTTAGGTGGCGGTTCTTTAAAGAACCGCCACCCGTTGTTCTAGTTTGGGTGGCGGTTCTTTTCTAACAACAGTAGCCCCTTTATTTTTGGGTGGCGTTTTTCCATAGAACCTCCACCAAATGGGTGACGCCCAATGTCAATTGTGTACTAGTGTCACTTTGGCCTATATTTGGACTCCATCGTACTGAGCTTTTGGAACCATTGGAAATAATATATATTGTCTCTTACTCGACTGATACACGTACATCGTTAAAATCAACAAAAGTAACCAAGGAGGATTACACGTTTAAAAAATTAATAAATTAGATAATAACTTCCTTAATTAACTCAGACGTTTAATGATTTAATCTAAAAATTAAATAATGTTGTAAACAGGTAAAGTACGCTATAAAATCTTGCTTGGTATTTACAACTAGTTTCAACATTTCAAAGTTAAACTTAGCTTGCACGAGTAGTAAAAGAAAGTTAAAGAAAAATTAAATTCTTGCATCCAGCTCATGCATGGTTGTGTGGTTTGCGAGGCCCAAGTCAAACTTTAAAAATGGGCCCCTTAATTGTTTTTATTAATTTTTGTAAAGGCAATATTAATATATAACAACACACAAGGTTCAAGTAGAGCCACATTAATAATAAGTCAACCGAACATTTATAAGCCAAAAAAGAATATAAAAAGCTTTGCCCGAGCCAAATGCAAAGTAAAAAGAAGAAAAAAGATCAAAGCCAAAAATAAAAAACTCAATCGGAGCCAACACAAATAGTCAAAGAAAAAAAGAAAGAATATCTTGATTTTATATTCGGTAAGGACAAAAATACAAGCTTGTAGTAGCAAAACAACACAAATTTCTCATCTCAACTTCATAAAAAGTGGTTGCTAAACAATCAACAATTAAATTTGAGCCTTCAACATAAAAAAATAATAATAAATAAATAAGTAAGGGCATATTTGCATAGTTGGGTACTGAGTATAACGAATTAAAATGGGTTTCCAAATGGATCGGGCATAAGTCGGCCGCCTCATTCAGCTGTCTCATCCAACTCAAAGAAGAACAACCACTTGATTGATAGTTGATACTAATACTATTAAAATGTTAGGACGGCCCTACCTAAAAGCATGTTTTATAAAACTGTTACCAAAATTGATTTTTTGATATTCATTTTTTACTGTAAATTTTGTAATGAAATTAATATTTTCACATTTTTTAAATAATTTTTGGCCACGTTTTCTCAAAGTAAATCGTGTTTTTCCACAAATAAATTTTTGAAACAAGCTCTAAAGTTTCCATAAATTAATGCTCAAACTCCATTTTGAACAATAATTTTGTTAGGAGTACTAATATGTCATTACTAACAACTTATTATGTAAGAAACAAGTAACATTGTAATATATCGTTTCAATAGGTAGCATGCATGGCCCGAGAATGATCCTTCAGTGGGACCCACTCGTCTTCTCTCTCCTTAATTTTACTTAAAGCGACCGAGCAGGCGAGCCGAGCAGCTCGCCTGCTCGGTCCAAAAAGTTGCATTTTGGCAGTACCGGCTCTAATTTTTTTTTAAATTCAGAATTCAAATTTTCAATTCAAAATTTGAATTCAAATTTTAAATTTTTTTTAGATAATTACCAAAATGCCATCGAAAATGGGTATAAATATGAGTGTTTAGAATTAGATTTTCACAACAAACTCTATCTCTATTCTCTCATTCTCTCTATAAGCTTTTCCTATGAAATTCTCCATAGTTTGCTCAATTGCTCTCTATATATTTCTTACTATTTGCTACAAAATTCTACTCTTATATAAATCAAACACGTTCAATATCTATTTTTTATTTAAATTCTTTCATTTTATCAATTATCAAATTTATCTATCCAAAAAGCCTATATTGCTATTCTACGAAATGGATTCATGCAGTCAATCCCAACAATCCGAACCAATTCATGTTGATTCAAATAATCCAATCGATGATCAAAATACAACTTTTATCCCACGGGAAAGAGGTTCCCGACGAAGAACCACCACGTCCGATTGTTGGAAATATTTCACCAAAAAGTCGAAAGAAACGAAAATCGAGAATCCGCTACATTTGCCGTATGTAATTATTGTAGTAAAAAATTTGAATTTACAGTGTGTGGTGCTACTACTCAATATTCTAGACATGCTCGCAAGTGTCTTGCTCATTGAAGTAATTCATAGCAAACACAACTATAATTTGGAGTGGTGGTGAAGGAGAGACTTCATCCGATTTAAATTCTTGGAGTTATGATCTGGATAGAACACGTAAAGGAATGGCCGCCCTCTTGCCGCGCCGAGCTACCACTAAATTTTGTCGAAAATCCACATCTCACAAAATTCATACAAGAATGTCTTCAACCAAGGTACCAAAATGTAACTCGAAATACTACACGTGCTGATGTTATAGCTAAATATGAAAACCTAAAAGATCAATTAATACAAGGCATGCGTCAATTTAATGGTGTTATTAGTTTTACTCATGATTTGTGGAGCGGTGGCAATAATAGAGGATACTTGTCTGCTACTGCACATTACATTGATGAAAATTGGATATTGCATAAAAAATTATTGCTTTTAAAATCATTGAGCATCCTCATAATGCAAGTAATGTGGCCCGTATCATATATGATATACTAATGGAATATGGCATACTTGATAAGGTTAGGAGTTTCACTTTAGATAATGCCAAAGTTAATGATGGTGTTTTTAGGAAGTTGAAGCCTTACATTAATCCTGATTTTGATGGAGAATTATTTCATGTACATTGTATTTGTCATATAATTAACTTGATTGTTAAATGTGCTTTGGATTGTATCCGTCCAATGATAGATAGAAATGCATCTTGCTATACTCCATATTTCTTCAGGGACTCGTAGAAAACAAGATTTTGAAAATTTAAGTATTGAAATGAATTTAACCCCTAAGACTTTTGGTGCGGACATGCCTGTTAGATGGAATTCTACTTATTTAATGATTAGTTCTTGTGATGGTTATGAACATGTTATAACGGAATTTTGAAATAATCGTGCCAATGAACTTGAAGGAGATGATTTAACTATTGCTGATTGGGAAATTTCTAAAGAGTTCATGAAGTTTTTGCAGGTATTTTATGAGGTGACGGTGAAATGCTCGGCCGTATACTCACCCACATCTTCAGTTGTTTTGTTTGTTCTTAACAAAATTACTTTATATTTGCTTAAATAGAGCACTCACCCTATTTTTGGAAATTTTATTCCTTCAATTGTGAAAAAAATTCAAAAATGTTATGATAAGATTCCACTACTGTACGCCCTTGGTGCGGTAGTGGATCCGAGGATTAATTTAAAAGGAGCGTATAAGTTGTTGAAATCAATTACAACAAACACGGGAATGGATATAAATGTTGTTATTACTTATGATTTGAAATCTTTTACGATTCTTCTTTATAATCACTATGCAAACGTGATTCCATCCGGTACAAGTGGTCACCGTATGATGGCGGAGGAGTTGGCCGAGTACTCAATGAGTTCTTCTTGGGCCATTTTGTTACAACGAGATGAAAACACATGGGAAACTAGTAGTTCAGGGAGTACTCTATTAAATCAAGATTCTTCTACTCCTTTTGAGTTAAATCGTTATTTTGCTTTTGACTTTCTTTCACTTTGTACTAAATCCGACTTGGAAAATTTCGATTTGCTCCAATGGTGGAGACAAAATGACTCACAATATCCCGTCTTATCAAAAGTGGCATGCGACGTTTTAACTCGCCTCGCTTCTACGGTTCCATCTGAGTCCGTATTTAGTATCGATGGTCGATTTATGAGCGACAAGCGATGTAAATTGAATGCGGATATATTTGAGTCATTGATGTGTGTCAAGGATTGGGAAGATGCGCCATTCGAATACAAAATGAATGGGAGAAAATGGTAGCCTCTTAAATGAACACTTTGAGCTTCACATAGATATGTAAGATTATTTTAATTTCAATTCAATTTATTTTGTATACATTTTTCATTTTTTTATTATAAAAATTGTTCACGCACTATATAAGTCGTAAATAATTTTAACTCTGCCTATCTAATTGATAGTCGGTCCCAAGCCTAGGATAAAGGGGGACGGTTTTTGTACAATGTAATTATTGTATTTTTTATATCATAAGAATTTTTCGGTTAAAATTTATAGTGTTTGTTATTTTTTTATATAACTTTTGGACGCTTTGGTTCATTCAATCATTTCATATTTTTATTTATTAATTTATTTGCATACGAATTCAAATATTCGATAGTCGAATTACCGAATATGTTTAAACTTTAAAAACCCCAAAGTAGAATTTAAAAAAAAAAAAACAACCCAAGCGAGCCGAATATATTTACACAATTACACTTTAAAAACCCCATACACCACTTAAAAAAATAAACCCTAACCCATAAAAAAAAAGAGTCAAGCGCGAGCCGATCGGCTCGGGCTCTCGAGCTCGTCCTGCTCGGCTCGCTTGGCGAGCGGCTGAACTTGGGCTCAGCCAGCCCAATAGCTCGAGCCGAGCACGAACACCACAACGGCGAGCCGAGCTCGGCTCGGGGTCGTTTGGTAAACGAGCTCGGGCCGGGCCCGAACACAAGTTGGCGAGCCGAGCCGGCTCGGACGAGCCGTTTTGACATGTCTAATCGTGACAATTAACTGTCTAATGAAACTTAAAGAGATCTCAATTAATTTTCTTAATTAAGATTGTGCCCCTTAAATTTTGTTAATTAACTTTTGTAAAGCTAATACAATATATAGCAACACAGACAGTTTAACTATACCCGCAATAACAATAAGTCAAACGCAGGGTTTTAAGCTAAAAAAGAATAAAAAAAGCTCAAAGCCAAAAATAAAAAAGCTCAATAAGACCCAACATAAATGGTCAAAGAAAGAAAGAAAGGATATCTTGATTTTATATTCGGTTACGACAAAAATACAAGTTTGTGGCAGCAAAACAACACGAATCTATTGTCTCAACTTCATAAAAAGTGGTTATTCAACAATCAACAATTAAAATTGGGCCTTCCACTTAACAAAAAATAAAAAATAAATAATGGCATGTTTGCACAGTTGGGTCTTGAGTATAACAAATTTAAATGGGATCCTAAATGGATTGAGCCTTAGTCGGATGCATCATCCGACTCAAAGAACAACTGCCCCTGGATTGATAGTTTATACTGACAGAGTTAAACGACCCTACCTAAACATAGGTTTTGTAAAACTCTTAGCAAATTTAATTTTTTGATATTCATTTTTTATTGTACATTTTGTAATGAAATTAATATTTTCACTTTTTTTTTTAATAATTTTTTGCCACATTTTCTCTAAGTAAATCGTGTTTTTCCACCAAATAAATTTTTCGAACAAGCTCTAAAGTCTCGATAATTAATGCTCAAACTCCATTTTGAACAACAATTTTGTTAGGAGTACTAATATATCAATACTACCAACTTTCTCCGAAGTCTAATGTTAGAAACCAGTAACATTGCAATATTTCGTTTCAATAATGCAGCATGCATGGCCCGAGAATGATCCTTCAGTGGGACCCACTCGTCTTCTCTCTCCTTAATTTTACTTAAAATAGTGGAGCATGCGCGGCTCGAGTGGGAAAGGTTGAGCAAAAAACGAAAGAAATCCGAACAAGACAAAAAGCTTGAAAACGCACGTGTCAAACACAGCACCGTTCTTGAATGTTTGTGGAGGAAGGAACGAAACGACAAAAAATTGCCTTATCCGAAAGTACGTTGTTTTATTTTTGTGATCAAAGATTTTGTTGTCAAATAAGTGGCCTATAATACACTATTTCGTTATCCAGTATGACAATTAACTGTCTGATGAGATTTAATTTGACCTTTGAGTAGGGTTTTATCATATGCCTTGACATATGTGAATACGTAATAAAGGTATGTCATCCTTTTCATTTTATCAAGTGTTTTGAAAATTAGATTGGTCTTCGAATCGAAACAACAGATCAAAGATTAAAAGGTTGAATCGGACTGAAGTGAAGTTTAATTGTTTTTTAATTAGATAGTTAAAAAGTAATTTTTATATATACAAAAAAAAATTTTAAAGGATGTTTAAAAAAAAATTCTGGTTTTTGGCCGATCTGGGTTTTAGTCAATTTTTGTCGATTTTGAATGACTCAACTGGATTTTTGATTGGTTCCGATCCAATTTTGTAGTAGCTAGTTGTAAGGGTGAACATGACATATTTTCTGCGGATTTGTAGTTTTTTTGGGTTGAACCGATTGGTCCGATTTGTTTTTCAAAAGAACTTTTTATCAAGGTAATGCTATTGAAGAGAAGTGATGCTTGGATTAACGAAGATGTTGTCATTAATACTTTAATATTAATCACTATTACGATGATCATGTTTACAATAATTACAGTCTTAGAAAAGAACTGCGAGTGGGAGAAAGAGAAATGGAGAAAGTGATATGTAGAAAGCTGGAACAAGGGTTAATATGCCATTCTCAGGTTAAATTTACCGTCCTTTATATCAAAGATGAATTTGTGGTAAATGTTCTGGGATTAGTAGTCAAAACTTGAACTTTCGGAACACTTGATTTTGGATGAATTTAATGACGATATTGAAATGATGAATTAGAAATTCTTATTGAATTTGATTTTTGCTTGCCAATCTCTCTCTTATTTTTATAATTTTCGATTAATTGAAATTTACTTAAATATCACAATTTAATACTTTCACAATATTTTAGTATCATTGTTTAATACTTTAAAATTTGATTATACTTTTGCAGTTTTTTTGATACCTTTTCTTATATTTAAATAATTTTTATCTTCTAAACCATAGAATAAAAATTAATCATTACAAGCACTAGGTTTCTTTCGCAATTAATCCCATCACATCACATAGTGTTGTATAAATAGCCTTGCCATTCGCATAGTGAAATTCATCAAAACAAAAGTTCATTAAAGATGGAGAAGGCTTCAATTAAGCTTACTGTCCTTACTCTCTTTCTCGTTGCTATTGCTCTGCCTGGTTAGCCTTCATTCTCTCTCTTGACTTACTAAATTCACTATTACACTATCGCCTTCTATTCCTTCATCCAATGATTATCTCTTAACTCAAATGTATTCAGTACAAATTAAATTATAGTGGCGTGTAAATAAAGTATGAATGATAGTTAAAAACGTTAAATAAAGTATGAATGCCAGTTAAACACGTTGTCATATTCTTTGCTGCATTGATTTGAAGCAACTAAGGTTTTGTCATCTTTTTAAGTTTTAGTTTTAATTTTACAATTGTATCAGTCCTGAAGGTGGAGGCCAGAGAACCACCACAAACCCTGCGCATACCTGCAGTCCTAGAGGTGGAGACGAAAGAGATGCAGCAAACCTTGAGCATGCCAGTGGCAAAAATTGATGCCAATGAATTGCCACGCCTGACCTTGAGCAAGCAACCAAACCAGCTTTGTCTACAATGTAGGAGCAACAGTGACTGCAACATTATATGGAGGATTTGTAGGGATGGATGTTGCAATGTGATTTGAAGAACTTCCAACTGCGATGTTTGAATGTCTTTCTGTTTGGATTTTGTAATAATAAATCATCAGCATTTCAGTGTTACTAATGACTCATGCAGTTGTTAATTATAACATTGTTTGTTGATGTATGCTCTTGTGTCATGATGTTTTTCATTGTCTAGAGTTGTTGTTAATGGCAGCCATTGTGCAGCCATTATGACACTATAATAGTTAGTTAAAGTCTATTGTTCAAAAGTCGTCGTGTTAGAAATAAAACATTTTGCATTTTTCAAGTCGAGTACAACATAATTTGTGATTTTTAACTATTATGAATTATTATTTTACACTTCACTAATTTCTACCTTAAGCCCGCGTGCGTGAAGACAAAAACTTATCCTCAAAATAATAAAATATCAATGCGGGGGTTAAAACTTAATCAACCATGCATATCCACCTTAATCTGATTTTACTTTATGGGATACTTTCATTCATACAACAGTTTAGGAGCGAATTTATAAATATATAAATTTATTTATATTTTTAATATAATTTTTAACTTTTACACTACACACCTAAATTCTCCCCGTCAACCAATCCTTACTACGTTATTTTATTTCAAAAGGATATTAGTTCACTGCAATCAAATCATTAATTTCATCGGCGTAAAAAATTTCATTAAACTCAAATGACCTTAATGCCTTCTTGTGTATCATCAATATTATAGCGATGTTGATATTGATATTGCATTCATATGAATATTTCAAATTCTATACTCGAGAGATTGTTCCATAATTTTTAAATTCGATCTTTGAAATTAAAAATTTGTTTTAAATTGGATAATGTGAAATAATAGTTATCCAAAAAGGGATTTTACCCCTCGATGCCATTTTTTTCTCTTTAAATGTCTAAAAGCTATTTCTTTGCAATTGTTCTACTTTATTTCTTTATTTTAGTTATAAAATTTTAACTTTGAATAATTTTAGCTAATTAGGAATTTGTTTAGTTCTTAAAACTGTAAAACCTCATATTTTATGTAGTTTCATTGAGGCCAATAGAATTGAATAATAGTATTAAGTGGTCCTCATAGGCAGTTGTGGAGCCTGCCGTTTATAATTGGTTGGGGCACATTTCAGCCTCCCATGGGGGAAAGTGTTTTTAGAGGCGGCGGCTTAATAGAAATTTTTACGAACTATAAATTTTACCCGTATTCAGGTAATTTTTTATTTTATTAAAGCCTAAATTGATTGTTTAAATAGTTAGTGAAAACTGCTGGATATTTGGATCACGGTGCATAAAGATGTGTGATGTATGGTTAATTTAAATGACTTTGATTGAATAGTGGAAGTTAAGAGGTTATTGGATACTCAGCAACCCATTCAAGATAAGATGAATCATACTTATAGAATTTGAATCTTTAAGACAAGTAACGTATTTGAAGGAAATTCGGATTTAAATACATATTATGTAGAAAACAAATCTTTTTCATTGGGAATATTATACCAAAAAATTTGATCTAGCCGTAGGAAGAAATCATTCTTGAATTCATTTGCGCAAATCTCAATTTCCATCTCTAAGTTGGAGAAATTGGCCAATGCCAAAAAATAAATAAAAATTGAACGATCTCAATTACTGGATGATTAGTCGATTTAAAAAAGGATTCCACTGAAAAAATAAAAGAAAACGAAAATGTTGGGAAATTGTGGGTAAAATGTCAAAGAAATATTGACTCCAAAGCACGTAACATCCGCTATCTTTGAAGAGATGTTTCTCCCATTTTCGATATCACTTTGGGATAGAGAAGATCTCTCTCAGGATACGGTGGAGTTCTTCGTTTGATTCAAACAGTGACACATTTGATCAAACCGAAGAGAAACTCGAATATAAAATTGACGAAGCCAAATGCAGGTTTATAGTGCGTGATATTGTTTTATTTCGGATTGTTATGCAAATGACCGGGGACAATGTATTTGTAGAACGTGTGTGTCTGTTGAATTGAGTTGCATCCCTTCGTTAGAGTTGCAGAGCTTCACCGGATAGATGTACCTTTTCTTAAGAGACACATCTCGTCAAATAGGTGTCTCTTAATTAAAGAGACACAATAGTTCGCATAAGATACTTAATCCAAAAGTCGATCCCCGCGAGGGGGCGCTGCCCCCTCGACCCCCGTCGCGAAGTGGCGAACAAAAGTCGAGACGGCAAATCATTTGCAAAAACAAAACTGAATTGAAAATAAATTCAAGAAAAATATCTAACAGAAAAAACTCTACAACGACGAAACGGAAATTTCGAGATTATTTGTTTGAACATTATTTTCCCTTTATTATCTGTCTACTAACTTTAGTCTGTATATTTCACGTTCAACATTTCCTGTTTCGCGTGATTCCTTTTTGCCTAGTATAAATTATATTATATTTTTCGGTCCATTTTTATCATAAAATGTAGATAACCACCTATATTGCCCTTTTTTGTAAATATCGTGTCGATTTTCGAGAAAATAAAAAAGTCTTGGCATTTTGGTAACTGCTCCATAAAATTTGGTAGTCTTGGCATTTTGGTAACTGCCCAAGAAAAAATGGGTTGTTACCAATAATTCCAAAATTAAAATTGAAGGAAATAATGTGAAACCACGATTTAAGTTTCATTAATCGAAAAATCTTATTTTCTTATAATATTTGTAGAAATCCGATAAACTTAAACAAAACAAACTTGAATTTCATGTATTTGCGATTGCGCAATTGAAATCTGGGTTTTGCCCCAGATTTAAACCATGCGGTCGCCCATGTGACTATATTGTTTCTTCGTATTTTTTCTTTTTTTCTTAGTAATTGTGTGTAACTAATCACAATGGAGTGTAATGAATTACGGATGTTGTGTAAGAAATTACAAATAGTGCAACAAATTACAAGGAGCATGTAAGATATTACAATAAATGTGTAACAATTGATAAGGAGCAAGTAAGAAGTTACGAAGAATATGTAACAAATTACAAAGTGTATGTAACAACGTGTAGTAATGAGTACTGTTACAAAAAATTGTGATTTCTACTATTAGTTTTTGTAAGTTAGTGTAATATGATAGCAGAATTCGCATACGGTATCCGTTTTGGATGGAGACTATATACATCTTTATGTAGTAGAACTAGATAAATAAGAAAATATCAGTTATGCGCTCATTTTAAATTTTATGATACCTATTTATTTACTTAGTTTTGATCCTCACACTAGTACAAAAAGCAGCAGGTGGCGGTTGTTTTAGATTTAGGGTGGCGGTTTTTTTATCGCCACCCAAAACGGCAACACCCAAAGTCGTCGAAAGGGTGGCGGTTTAAAAAATGCCACCGAAAAAGACTTAGGGTGGCGGTAGTTAGTGCTTTTAAAAAAAGACTTAGTGTGGCGGTTGTTAAAAACAACCGCCACCCTAAGTCTTTTTTTTTTTAAAACACTTAGTCTTTTTAAACAATCGCCACCTTCTTCACCTTTAAAAAAAAACTACTGAGAGTGGCGAGTCTAGTGCAAAACCGCCACCCAAAATTCACTTTTTTTTTAAAAAATATGAGCGATGAAAAACACAGAATTAGGACTGCAAGTAAGAACGAAATAATTTTTATTAAAAACCAATCGCCTTTAATTACAACAAAATGAACAATCTAAGAACAAAAACAAGAAATTATAAGATGAAAAACTAAAAATTGCATTTTGAGGCCTTAGACGACCTCAGATCGACCTGAAACATTGGGTCACGGCAATAGCGGTGAGTGTGGTGGATCTCATCGCGACGATTCCGGAATGGTATCGTGGGTTGAAAACGAATATCGTATGCAAAAGTTATGGCCATTTAAAGTTTGCATGCTCAAAAATGCGAAAAAAAATTATATTAACTATTACACGAAAATACACGAAATTGGGGCCAAAAGATAGAAGAAGCTTACCTTGCTTAAAATGTGCCATCAATTTGTGAAGAAATCACACCTAAATCTGATTTGAAGCCGTGAATATTGTAAGAAATTGTGAAAAATTTTCGAAAGAAGAAGGAAAGAAGCGGGAATATGGCTATCTTGTGAGTTGGTAAAATATTTAAACAGAAGGGGTGGCGGTTGTAGCAAACAACCGCCTCCCACTAGTACAAAAATGAGCTTAGGTGATGGTTGTTTTACACTTAGGGTGACGTTTTTTTTATCGCCACCCAAACCAGCGACACCCAAAGTCGACCAAAGAGTGGCTATTGAAAAAAAGGACACCCAAAATAGACTTCGGGTGGCGGTTATTAAAAACAACCGCCACCCTTTATTATTAATTTTTTTTAAAAGGACTTAGGGTGGCGGTTGTTGGACACAACCGCCACCCTAAGTTTTTTTTTTTAAAAAAAGCACTTAGGGTGGCGGTTCTAGTGCAAAACCACCACCCAAAGTCCACTTTTTTTTTTTTATGATATGAGCGATGGAAAACACACGAAATAATTTTTATTCAAAACCAATCACATCCAATTACAACAAAATGAACAATATAAGAACAAAAACACAAAATTATAAGATGAAAAGCTAAAAATTGCGTTTTGAGGCCTTGGATGACCTCAGATCGGTCTGAAACATGGGGTCACAACGATAGCAGTGAGTGTCGTAGATGTCGTCGCGACGATTCCGGAATGTACTCGTGGGCTGAAAACGACATCGTATGCAAGTTATGGCCATTTAAAGTTTACATGCTCAAAAACTCGAAAAAATTTATATTAAAAATTATACAAAAATAAACGAGATTTACATGACCAAAAGATCAAAGAAGCTTACCTTACTTAAATTATGGCACCAATTTGTGAAGAAATTGCACTTAACTCTGATTTCAAACCATGAATATTTGAAGAAATTTCGAAAAATTTTCAAAAGAAGGAAAACTCAGAAATGGGAATACCAAATCTGATGAGCTGGTGGAATATTTAAAGAGAAAGGGTGGCGGTTGTAGCAAAAAATCGCCACCCAAAAGTATTTTAATAATAAAAAATAAAAAAACGGGTGGCGGTTGTTAGCTTACAACCACGCCTATGTACTAATTTTTTTTTAACGTTCGTTTTAGGCGGTTGTTAACACAACCGCCACCCGAAACCAACTTAGGGTGGCGGTTATTTTACAGTAGCCACCCGTTGTACTAATTTTTTTTTTTTTTTTTTTTTTTACGTTGGTTAACCAACTTAGGATGGCGGTTTTTTTACACAACCGCCACCCATTGTTCTTTTTTTTTTTTTTTTAACGTTGGTTTAGGTGGCGGATTTTTGCTATAACCGCTACCCTTTCTTAATTCCGAGTATCAAGGGCGGCGGTTTCAATGAAAACGCTACCTAATGGGGCGTCACCTAATGTCACTTGTGTACTAGTGACCAAAAAGTATTTTTAGTAATAAAAAAATAAAAAACGGGTGGCGGTTGTAGTACGGAATCGCCACCCTAAATATTTATTATTATTATATTTTTTTAATGTAGAGAACGGCCGCCACCCGTTGTGCATTTTTTTTTAAAAAAAATTATAATACTTTAGGTGGCGGTTCTTTAAAGAACCGCCACCCGTTGTTCTAGTTTGGGAGGCGGTTCTTTTCTAACAACCGCCGCCCTTTATTTTTGGGTGGCGTTTTTCCATAGAACCTCCACCAAATGGGTGACGCCCAATGTCAATTGTGTACTAGTGTCACTTTGGCCTATATTTGGACTCCATCGTACTGAGCTTTTGGAACCATTGGAAATAATATATATTGTCTCTTACTCGACTGATACACGTACATCGTTAAAATCAACAAAAGTAACCAAGGAGGATTACACATTTAAAAAATTAATAAATTAGATAATAACTTCCTTAATTAACTCGTACGTTTAATGATTTCTGAATCGAAAAATTAAATAATGTTGTAAACAGGTAAAGTACGCTATAAAATCTTGCTTGGTATTTACAACTAGTTTTAACATTTCAAAGTTAAACTTAGCTTGCACGAGTAGTAAAAGAAAGTTAAAGAAAAATTAAATTCTTGCATCCAGCTCATGCATGGTTGTGTGGTTTCCGAGGCCCAAGTCAAACTTTAAAATGGGCCCCTTAATTGTTTTTATTAATTTTTGTAAAGGCAATATTAATATATAACAACACACAAGGTTCAAGTAGAGCCACATTAATAATAAGTCAACCGAACATTTATAAGCCAAAAAAGAATATAAAAAGCTTTGCCCTGAGCCAAATGCAAAGTAAAAAGAAGAAAAAGATCAAAGCCAAAAATAAAAACTCAATCTGAGCCAACACAAATAGTCAAAGAAAAAGAAAGAATATCTTGATTTTATATTCGGTAAGGACAAAAATACAAGCTTGTAGTAGCAAAACAACACAAATTTCTCATCTCAACTTCATAAAAAGTGGTTGCTAAACAATCAACAATTAAATTTGAGCCTTCAACATAAAAAAATAATAATAAATAAATAAGTAAGGGCATATTTGCATAGTTGGGTACTGAGTATAACGAATTAAAATGGGTTTCCAAATGGATCGGGCATAAGTCGGCCGCCTCATTCAGCTGTCTCATCCAACTCAAAGAAGAACAACCACTTGATTGATAGTTGATACTAACACTATTAAAATGTTAGGACGGCCCTACCTAAAAGCATGTTTTATAAAATCATACCAAAATTGATTTTTGATATTCATTTTTTGTCAGAATTTTGTAATGAAATTAATATTTTCACATTTTTTAAATAATTTTTGGCCACATTTTCTCAAAGTAAATCGTGTTTTTCCACAAATAAATTTTTGAAACAAAGCTCTAAAGTTTCCATAAATTAATGCTCAAACTCTATTTTGAACAACAATTTTGTTAGGAGTACTAATATGCTCAAACTCTATCAGCAGTATATGAGTATTCACGTGCTGCCTCGTTAAAACCTTGTCAAGAGAACCCAGTGCGAAAAAACTTGATCGAAGGAAAAAAAAAATACATTACTCCATCGATTTCATAACTTGAGGACGGATATCCTTACTTCTGGTAAAGGATTTCAATATCATCATTGTTTGGATCTAAAGCATTATCTCTATTATAACTTGATCCAATAGATACAATATTTTGATTTATCCTTAGTCCTCAATATACCATGAATATGCCTCGTTAAAACCTTATTAGGAAAAACCCAATGGGAAAATCCTAATGAAGGAAAAAGAGTACATTATTCATGTGAATACGCCTTTAATGTTGCCTCATTAAAAAACCTTGCTAGGAAAACCCAATGGGAGAAAACCTCAAGAAAGGGAAAAGAGAGTGCAACGTATTTTATACAAGTATCTCGTAAGCATTTCAAAATCTTTCATAGATTTGTATGAGTATCATATACATTGGTTGATACTCTTCATTCATCTCCACGTGAATGAAATTTTAGATGTTATACAATATCATGTTATATTGAGTGCATATATGTAATCAACAATTTTGATCTCATTTTCTCATTATATCGAGGTATATACCTAAATCTCTTCTGGAGATTTGGAATTAGTTGAGATTGAGTCATTTCATTAAAAACCTTGTTTGAGAAAAAACCCCTTTGGGACAAAAATATCAATCAAGGAAAATTGTACAGCATATTAATTTCTCAACAATATTAATGTAGATATTTTGAGATGTTGCATGCACTGATACAATAATACATTTGGAATTCTTCAAGAGTTTCATTCTAATTTTTCATCAAGCCCGTACATGAATACATCAATCATAAGGGCATATATTTTAGCATCGATATTTTCCGACGGATTTCAATGTCCTCACTATCGTTGATAGTATGTAGCGTTATCTTTTCATAATGTGTCGACACTTTTAATTTTATTTCTTTCCCCATATCGACATAACTTATCGAGATATCTCATTATCAATCCTCTTGTAGGATTATACAATATAGTTATGTCTATATACTCTTCAAGAGCATATGCCTCCGTTGTTAAGACCATCTTTAATAATTTGCTTCGATATATATGATTGGGGAAATCTCATAATATCAACGCTTCTGGCGTGCTAACTTATCAAAGCATCTTAGCTGATATATGTGATTGTTCATAGCATCTTTTATGCATCTTTGAACTTCAAATTCATATTTTAATTGTGAGGATATATCATGATGCATTTCACATATCATTTTCAACCTTTAATACTCCCCCTCATGCTGAGAAAATTTAGAACACCAAAACTCATGCAGTTGGTATGATATTAATCATATATGTTCTCATTATTCAACCTTAATATGGGAATTTAGACAGTTTATATTCTATTCTCGATATTGGCAATTTATTGGAGGACTTTAAATAATTTGCCATATAGTATCCCACTTGTATGCATACCAAATCCTTCAGGGATTTATTCAAGTCATTGGGATATATATTTACTAACTTTATCATTAAATGGAAATCATGCTCATATCGTGAGCAAATCATTTCGTAATCTTCCAATTACGAATCATATAGACATGTGACTATCTAGTGGATCCATATCATAATATCTTGTAGTCCACATGGAGGATGAGTGGTCCATATTTCTCATCCTTTATATATTCCAGGATATATTTGGGATTTTTCCCAACATTGGCCAAGAATTATTTATCGAGAATAATTATTTGAAGAATTCTTCTAATTCTTCACTTGAAATATTGATTTCAATAATTATTTAAACCGGGATGGTCATCAGGTTACGCAAACGAGTATTATTGAACTTTTAGTTCAGTAAATTCTTATATCGATTTCACTAGTATCTGTATAGTGCTCAACATGATTTATCATAGAAACAATTCACCGACATATTCCATCATCTTTTGGTGACATTATTGTCTACTACTGTTCAAACACGGAGTTTCAGCTCATACGCATCACATCCGGCTATTATTTAATTAGAAAATCGTAGTTCTTACGCTTTACAGTAGTCGTAACTCATACGCCTCGTATTATTCTATAAATAGATCGTCAAAATTATTGCAAAATTCATCCTAACAAGGGTCTATACATTATAATGGATCATATGCTCTCAAATCTTCGAAAATATTATCCATCACTACCGATCAAAATCCTAAAAAGGATTTATCGAGGTAGGCTTGAAAGGTTGAGGATGCTAATGAATAAGGGTATCCCACAAGATATCCGATAGTTGATTGAAGCAAATGTTAGATTATCTGGTGAGGTTTCAATTCCTTCTAAATACATGCCTGGTATGGGTAAAAGTAGTTTTTCAAAGAAACGGAGAAAAAAGATTAGGAGGATGCTACAAGTGTGCTCGGTGGACATGTGACACTCGATGTAAATCATGGGGTATTTGTCCGTAAACCGAGAAGATAAAATAACATTCATTAAAGATGGATTGAGTAAGGAGCCTTTGGATGATATTCAACAGGCTCTTGAGACACATCCTAGTGGGCATGTACAAGGTGAACTGATGGCCTTATGGGCCAAATTCAAAGATGAACAATCACGTTATAGTCTTGAAAAACTTACTTTAGAAGATCCTGTTTGTGAATTTAGTAGAAAAACTTAGTATAATAATTTTCTCATATTAATATAAGGAAGCTCGGTGTAATAACGAAGATCAATATATTTCTTTTATTTGTAAATATCGTTTTTCAATTTTTAAGATATATATATATATATATACATATGTATATATATTATTTTTCAATCACCGACAGGTATATGTCATTTCACTAAAATTTTTCTGCCTTTTTCTCTTTCATATTTGTCAAAAAGTAAATAGTACAATCAATTATTGGTTTCCAAATTTTCCTTTAAATAGAGGGATTCGTGTCTCTCATGTTCATACGTTGAAAGAAGAGTGCAAAAAGAGAGATAGGAGTAGAGATGGATATAGAGGTTTTAGAATCATCTTATACAAGTCAGCCTTTACCTCACCAGATTAAAACCGTATGTATTCTTGGTGGATCTAAACTGGTAGGCCATATCCAATATGTGGATATGGCAAACCAATTCGTAAAAGAGTTAGGGAGACAAAAAATCGATATACTATATGGAGGAACCAACAACAAACTTTTAACTAGACTTATAATGGCCGCACCATCATGGGGAATAAGAGTTTTGAGTGTAATACCTGTCCATCGAGTTGGATCTAATACTCGAATTGGAGCCAGTTCTACCATGGGTCCAGCATGGTTGGTGCTACAAGCGCAATCCATCCACAACTGCATGATGTATATGATGAACAATAGTGATGCTTTCATTGTCCTTCCAGGCGGCTATAACACACTGGAGGAAATATTCAATATCACATCATGGGCACAGTGGAACTTTCATACCAAACCAATAGGTTTGTTGAATATCAATTGTTTCTTTGATGGCTTACTAGCGTTCCTAGATCAGGGTATAAATAATAAGTTTATCCTCATTCAGCGAGAAAAATACTTATTTCCACGAGTACTGTTGATGAACTTTTCATCAAATTTCATGCATATGTTCAAGAATCTGTGGAAGCCCAGATCCGTCGGTCACAGACCACTGGTGTCAAGCGAAAAATAAATTCGGATCCTTTAAATATCTCATTATGAACCCTGATGTTGGGGGTGGCAGAGTTACGGAGTATTTATACTCTTGAAAAGCACCCTTCCTTTATGGGTTCAATATGTATTTTCTTTTCGCATTTCTATATTTTCGAGTGTTTATTGTCATCTTTAATATTCTCAATATGTTCCACTTCGGTTGTTTTGTACTTCTTCTGAAGTAATAATAATAATATCATATTGGCTTTATTCAAATACAGAAATTTAGTGATTATGCTTCTTCAAGAGCATTTTATTCTCATATTAATACAATCTCATAGCATTTTATTCTCATATTAATATAATCTCATATGATCGATGAGATTACTTCATATAATCTCTTCATGCTATATATTTTCTTTGATTTATCAACATGGGATCTATTGAGCATTTTACTTTCATCTATTTATCCAATGGTAACTTCAGGTACCACTTACTCAATTTTTCTCCATTAATATTCGGTAAATATGGTGAATAAATTTTATTCTTATTATCTACTTCTTCAAGAGTAGGATTAGAATGTTTGATCAACTACTTCTTCTGGAGTAGGATTCGTTATAACCAATCGTGTAGTATAACCCACCACATTGGAAATATGCACACCAATCGTGTGGTATTACCCACCACATTGGAAATATACTCAAACTATAAAGTGCATAAATTTAAATTGTAGAAATTAAATTATCCCCAATAGGTGGTTGAACCTACCACATGGAAATTATCGCAATAAATATAAATTTACGGAATTTAAATTGCGAGAATTAAAATGCATAATGATTAACTACTTCTTCGGGAGTAAGGTCTGCTTATTAGAAGGTATTACCCTTTACTTAGCATATAAAGTGCATAAATATATAAAACCTTCCGTTTAGTGGTGGTTGAACCCATCATCAGGTAGGAGGTGTTGTAGTATTTAAATTTCAATAAATAAGGTGCGAGAATTAAATATTGAATTGCTTCTACAGGAGCAAACTTATCCTTCGAGAATAAGTACATTATGTAATTGAACTCTCCGGGAGTTACATTAATATTTCGATCTTTTAACTTAAATGGACTTCAAGCCATTTTATATAATCAATGGATTTAAAATTTCTTCGGGAATATTCTATCCATTTTTGTTTACTGCCGTCAAAATTAGGTCGATTTTACCCTAAGTGTAAAATTGTCCATTCCAGTCCGCAAAGGTAAAATTGTCAAAAATGTTCTATCAATGTTTTACGATTGGAAAATTATTTCCTTTCCACTTTAATTTGTCAATATCAAAATGTTCAAGGACTATTTCGTAACTTTTCAAAAATTGGGGTACTGATTTATAAATTTTGAAATTTTACTTTATCAATATTGGTGTCAAATCGAAGCTCTCGTTAAATCGAGTATAACGGAGTTGAGAAAATTTGATTTTGATAACGTATGCACCTTATATCTCGAGAAAATGAATATTATAGTTTAATATATTATTATATTACAAAGTAATATAATATATATACCTTTTCCTTTTTCTTTGGTAGAAGCAATTGAACATGCACGTATTTCCTCCATCTTTTGTCTCCAAAATAGTTTATCTTATCTCCAATTGGAATTTTCATTATAGGGGGGAAATATCAACCCAGTTCATATTAATATGTGTATCGGATTTTTTTTCCGCTTTTCTTTTGTGAGTGGTTTTTGATTTCAACTATAGCTAGAGAGAATATATATGGAGGAGAAGTTTATCAAAACGTAGTTCATTAATTGGGAAGTGTTTAATCCGGTTTCTAACACAAAGGATCATCGTTAGATGTAACTGTAGAGCATACTCCCTCCATATTACTCAAATGACTAGAGACTCGTGCTGATAACGTGTTATAAAAGTATAGAAACAATAGAGAGAATTTAGCGAGAATGAATTCTGAGGAATTCACATAAATGAATTTCATTAATAACTGAAGCCCTATTTATAGGAAAACTTCGAATGGCACAATCGTAATTACATAATTTCATCAAGGGTATAATAGTCATTCACACCAATAAAATATTATAAAGAATTCCCTCGGGTGTCTTGCTTCCTATATTATATTCATAACAATAACCACCTATATTGCCGTTTTTTGTAAATATCGTGTCTATTTTCGAGAAAATAAAAAAGTCTTGGCATTTTGGTAACTGCTCCATAAAATTTGGTAGTCTTGGCATTTTGGTAACTGCCCAAGAAAAAATGGGTTGTTACCAAAAATTCCAAAATTAAAATTGAAGGAAATAATGTGAAACCACGATTTAAGTTTCATTAATGGAAAAATCTTATTTACTTATAATATTTGTAGAAATCCGATAAACTTGAGCAAAACAAACTTGAATTTCATGTATTTGCGACATAAGAATTGAAACTGGGTTTTGCCTGATTTAAAACATGCGGTCGCCCATGTGACTGTATGGTTTCTTCGTCTTTTTTCTTTTTTTCTTAGAAATTGTGTGTAACTAATCACAATGGAGTGTAATGAATTACGGATGTTGTGTAAGAAATTACAAATAGTGCAACAAATTACAAGGAGCATGTAAGATATTACAATAAATGTGTAACAATTGATAAGGAGCAAGTAAGAAGTGACGAAGAATATGTAACAAATTACAAAGTGTATGTAACAACGTGTAGTGATGAGTACTCTTACAAAAAATTGTGATTTCTACTATTAGTTTTTGTAAGTTAGTGTAATATGATAGCAGAATTCGCATACGGTATCCGTTTTGGATGGAGACTATACATCTTTATGTAGTAGAACTAGATAAATAAGAAAATATCAGTTATATGCTCATTTTAAATTTTATGATACCTATTTATTTACTTAGTTTTGATCCTCACACTAGTACAAAAAGGAGCTTAGGTGGCGGTTGTTTTAGATTTAGGGTGTCGGTTTTTTTATCGCCACCCAAAACAGAAACACCCAAAGTCGTCGAAAGGGTGGCGGTTAAAAAAATGCCACCCAATTTGTGAAGAAATCGCACCTAAATCTGATTTGAAGTCGTGAATATTGCAAGAAATTGTGAAAAATTTTCGAAAGAAGAAGGAAAGAAGCGGGAATATGGCTATCTGGTGAGTTGGTAAAATATTTAAAGAGAAGGGGTGGCGGTTGTAGCAAAAAACCGCCACCCAAAAGTATTTTTAATAATAAAAAAATAAAAAACGGGTGGTGGTTGTAGTACGGAATCGCCACCCTAAATATTTATTATTATTATATTTTTTTAATGTAGAGAACGGCCGCCACCCGTTGTGCATTTTTTTTTAAAAAAAATTATAATACTTTAGGTGGCGGTTCTTTAAAGAACCGCCACCCGTTGTTCTAGTTTGGGTGGCGGTTCTTTTCTAACAACCGCCGCCCTTTATTTTTGGGTGGCGTTTTTCCATAGAACCGCCACCAAATGGGTGACGCCTAATGTCAATTGTGTACTAGTGTCACTTTGGCCTATATTTGGACTCCATCGTACTGAGCTTTTGGAACCATTGGAAATAATATATATTGTCTCTTACTCGACTGATACACGTACATCGTTAAAATCAACAAAAGTAACCAAGGAGGATTACACGTTTAAAAAATTAATAAATTAGATAATAACTTCCTTAATTAACTCGTACGTTTAATGATTTCTGAATCTAAAAATTAAATAATGTTGTAAACAGGTAAAGTACGCTATAAAATCTTGCTTGGTATTTACAACTAGTTTCAACATTTCAAAGTTAAACTTAGCTTGCACGAGTAGTAAAAGAAAGTTAAAGAAAAATTAAATTCTTGCATCCAGCTCATGCATGGTTGTGTGGTTTGCGAGGCCCAAGTCAAACTTTAAAAATGGGCCCCTTAATTGTTTTTATTAATTTTTGTAAAGGCAATATTAATATATAACAACACACAAGGTTCAAGTAGAGCCACATTAATAATAAGTCAACCGAACATTTATAAGCCAAAAAAGAATATAAAAAGCTTTGCCAGAGCCAAATGCAAAGTAAAAAAGAAGAAAAAAAGATCAAAGCCAAAAATAAAAAACTCAATCGGAGCCAACACAAATAGTCAAAGAAAAAAAGAAAGAATATCTTGATTTTATATTCGGTAAGGACAAAAATACAAGCTTGTAGTAGCAAAACAACACAAATTTCTCATCTCAACTTCATAAAAAGTGGTTGCTAAACAATCAACAATTAAATTTGAGCCTTCAACATAAAAAAATAATAATAAATAAATAAGTAAGGGCATATTTGCATAGTTGGGTACTGAGTATAACGAATTAAAATGGGTTTCCAAATGGATCGGGCATAAGTCGGCCGCCTCATTCAGCTGTCTCATCCAACTCAAAGAAGAACAACCACTTGATTGATAGTTGATACTAATACTATTAAAATGTTAGGACGGCCCTACCTAAAAGCATGTTTTATAAAACTGTTACAAAAATTGATTTTTTGATATTCATTTTTTACTGTAAATTTTATAATGAAATTAATATTTTCACATTTTTTAAATAATTTTTGGCCACATTTTCTCAAAGTAAATCGTGTTTTTCCACAAATAAATTTTTGAAACAAGCTCTAAAGTTTCCATAAATTAATGCTCAAACTCCATTTTGAACAATAATTTTGTTAGGAGTACTAATATGTCATTACTAACAACTTATTATGTAAGAAACAAGTAACATTGTAATATATCGTTTCAATAGGTAGCATGCATGGCGAGAATGATCCTTGAGTGGGACCCACTGCCTTCTCTCTCTCCTTAATTTTACTTAAAGCGAGAAGTAGTGAGCAGGCTTTCTGCTCGGTCCAAAAAGTTGCATTTTGGCAGTACCGGCTCTAATTTTTTTTAAATTCAGAATTCAAATTTTCAATTCAAAATTTGAATTCAAATTTTAAATTTTTTTTAGATAATTACCAAAATGCCATCGAAAATGGGTATAAATATGAGTGTTTAGAATTAGATTTTCACAACAAACTCTATCTCTATTCTCTCATTCTCTCTATAAGCTTTTCCTATGAAATTCTCCATAGTTTGCTCAATTGCTCTCTATATATTTCTTACTATTTGCTACAAAATTCTACTCTTATATAAATCAAACACGTTCAATATCTATTTTTTATTTAAATTCTTTCATTTTATCAATTATCAAATTTATCTATCCAAAAAGCCTATATTGCTATTCTACGAAATGGATTCATGCAGTCAATCCCAACAATCCGAACCAATTCATGTTGATTCAAATAATCCAATCGATGATCAAAATACAACTTTTATCCCACGGGAAAGAGGTTCCCGACGAAGAACCACCACGTCCGATTGTTGGAAATATTTCACCAAAAAAGTCGAAAGAAACGAAAATCGAGAATCCGCTACATTTGCCGTATGTAATTATTGTAGTAAAAAATTTGAATTTACAGTGTGTGGTGCTACTACTCAATATTCTAGACATGCTCGCAAGTGTCTTGCTCGAGTTGGAAGTAATTCATAGCAAACACAACTATAATTTGGAGCTGGTGGTGAAGGAGAGACTTCATCCGATTTAAATTCTTGGAGTTATGATCTGGATAGAACACGTAAAGGAATGGCCGCCCTCTTGCCGCCGCCGAGCTACCACTAAATTTTGTCGAAAATCCACATCTCACAAAATTCATACAAGAATGTCTTCAACCAAGGTACCAAAATGTAACTCGAAATACTACACGTGCTGATGTTATAGCTAAATATGAAAACCTAAAAGATCAATTAATACAAGGCATCGCGTCAATTTAATGGTGTTATTAGTTTTACTCATGATTTGTGGAGCGGTGGCAATAATAGAGGATACTTGTTCCGCATCGCACATTACATTGATGAAAATTGGATATTGCATAAAAAATTATTGCTTTTAAAATCATTGAGCATCCTCATAATGCAAGTAATGTGGCCCGTATCATATATGATATACTAATGGAATATGGCATACTTGATAAGGTTAGGAGTTTCACTTTAGATAATGCCAAAGTTAATGATGGTGTTTTTAGGAAGTTGAAGCCTTACATTAATCCTGATTTTGATGGAGAATTATTTCATGTACATTGTATTTGTCATATAATTAACTTGATTGTTAAATGTGCTTTGGATTGTATCCGTCCAATGATAGATAGAATCCGTACTGCTATACTCCATATTTCTTCAGGGACTCGTAGAAAACAAGATTTTGAAAATTTAAGTATTGAAATGAATTTAACCCCTAAGACTTTTGGTGCGGACATGCCTGTTAGATGGAATTCTACTTATTTAATGATTAGTTCTTGTGATGGTTATGAACATGTTATAACGGAATTTTGAAATAATCGTGCCAATGAACTTGAAGGAGATGATTTAACTATTGCTGATTGGGAAATTTCTAAAGAGTTCATGAAGTTTTTGCAGGTATTTTATGAGGTGACGGTGAAATGCTCGGCCGTATACTCACCCACATCTTCAGTTGTTTTGTTTGTTCTTAACAAAATTACTTTATATTTGCTTAAATAGAGCACTCACCCTATTTTTGGAAATTTTATTCCTTCAATTGTGAAAAAAATTCAAAAATGTTATGATAAGATTCCACTACTGTACGCCCTTGGTGCGGTAGTGGATCCGAGGATTAATTTAAAAGGAGCGTATAAGTTGTTGAAATCAATTACAACAAACACGGGAATGGATATAAATGTTGTTATTACTTATGATTTGAAATCTTTTACGATTCTTCTTTATAATCACTATGCAAACGTGATTCCATCCGGTACAAGTGGTCACCGTATGATGGCGGAGGAGTTGGCCGAGTACTCAATGAGTTCTTCTTGGGCCATTTTGTTACAACGAGATGAAAACACATGGGAAACTAGTAGTTCAGGGAGTACTCTATTAAATCAAGATTCTTCTACTCCTTTTGAGTTAAATCGTTATTTTGCTTTTGACTTTCTTTCACTTTGTACTAAATCCGACCTGGAAAATTTCGATTTGCTCCAATGGTGGAGACAAAATGACTCACAATATCCCGTCTTATCAAAAGTGGCATGCGACGTTTTAACTCTGCCCGCTTCTACGGTTCCATCTGAGTCCGTATTTAGTATCGATGGTCGATTTATGAGCGACAAGCAGTGTAAATTGAATGCGGATATATTTGAGTCATTGATGTGTGTCAAGGATTGGGAAGATGCGGCCATTCGAATACAAAATGAATGGGAGAAAATGGTAGCCGACGAAATGAACACTTTGAGCTTCACATAGATATGTAAGATTATTTTAATTTCAATTCAATTTATTTTGTATACATTTTTCATTTTTTTATTATAAAAATTGTTCACGCACTATATAAGTCGTAAATAATTTTAACTCTGCCTATCTAATTGATAGCCGGTCCCAAGCCGGGATAAAGGGGGACGGTTTTTGTACAATGTAATTATTGTATTTTTTATATCATAAGAATTTTTCGGTTAAAATTTATAGTGTTTGTTATTTTTTTATATAACTTTTGGACGCTTTGGTTCATTCAATCATTTCATATTTTTATTTATTAATTTATTTGCATACGAATTCAAATATTCGATAGTCGAATTACCGAATATGTTTAAACTTTAAAAACCCCAAAGTAGAATTTAAAAAAAAAAACAACCCAAGCGAGCCGAATATATTTACACAATTACACTTTAAAAACCCCATACACCACTTAAAAAAATAAACCCTAACCCATAAAAAAAAAGAGTCAAGCGCGAGCCGATCGGCTCGGGCTCTCGAGCTCGTCCTGCTCGGCTCGCTTGGCGAGCGGCTGAACTTGGGCTCAGCCAGCCCAATAGCTCGAGCCGAGCACGAACACCACAACGGCGAGCCGAGCTCGGCTCGGGGTCGTTTGGTAAACGAGCTCGGGCCGGGCCCGAACACAAGTTGGGGAGCCGAGCCGGCTCGGACGAGCCGTTTTGACATGTCTAATCGTGACAATTAACTGTCTAATGAAACTTAAAGAGATCTCAATTAATTTTCTTAATTAAGATTGTGCCCCTTAAATTTTGTTAATTAACTTTTGTAAAGCTAATACAATATATAGCAACACGGACAGTTTAACTATACCCGCAATAACAATAAGTCAAACGCAGGTTTTAAGCTAAAAAGAATAAAAAGCTCAAAGCCAAAAATAAAAAGCTCAATAAGACCCAACATAAATGGTCAAAGAAAGAAAGAAAGGATATCTTGATTTTATATTCGGTTCCGACAAAAATACAAGTTTGTGGCAGCAAAACAACACGAATCTATTGTCTCAACTTCATAAAAAGTGGTTATTCAACAATCAACAATTAAAATTGGGCCTTCCACTTAACAAAAAATAAAAAATAAATAATGGCATGTTTGCACAGTTGGGTCTTGAGTATAACAAATTTAAATGGGATCCTAAATGGATTGAGCCTTAGTCGGATGCATCATCCGACTCAAAGAACAACTGCCTGGATTGATAGTTTATCTTGACAGAGTTAAACGACCCTACCTAAACATAGGTTTTGTAAAACTCTTAGCAAATTTAATTTTTTGATATTCATTTTTTATTGTACATTTTGTAATGAAATTAATATTTTCACTTTTTTTTTTAATAATTTTTTGCCACATTTTCTCTAAGTAAATCGTGTTTTTCCACCAAATAAATTTTTCGAACAAGCTCCAAAGTCTCGATAATTAATGCTCAAACTCCATTTTGAACAACAATTTTGTTAGGAGTACTAATATATCAATACTACCAACTTTCTCCGAAGTCTAATGTTAGAAACCAGTAACATTGCAATATTTCGTTTCAATAATGCAGCATGCATGGCCCGAGAATGATCCTTCAGTGGGACCCACTCGTCTTCTCTCTCCTTAATTTTACTTAAAATAGTGGAGCATGCGCGGCTCGAGTGGGAAAGGTTGAGCAAAAAACGAAAGAAATCCGAACAAGACAAAAAGCTTGAAAACGCACGTGTCAAACACAGCACCGTTCTTGAATGTTTGTGGAGGAAGGAACGAAACGACAAAAAATTGCCTTATCCGAAAGTACGTTGTTTTATTTTTGTGATCAAAGATTTTGTTGTCAAATAAGTGGCCTATAATACACTATTTCGTTATCCAGTATGACAATTAACTGTCTGATGAGATTTAATTTAACCTTTGAGTAGGGTTTTATCATATGCCGTGACATATGTGAATACGTAATAAATGTATGTCATCCTTTTCATTTTATCAAGTGTTTTGAAAATTAGATTGGTCTTCGAATCGAAACAACAGATCAAAGATTAAAAGGTTGAATCGGACTGAAGTGAAGTTTAATTGTTTTTTAATTAGATAGTTAAAAAGTAATTTTTATATATACAAAAAAAAATTTTAAAGGATGTTTAAAAAAAAATTCTGGTTTTTGGCCGATCTGGGTTTTAGTCAATTTTTGTCGATTTTGAATGACTCAACTGGATTTTTGATTGGTTCCGATCCAATTTTGTAGTAGCTAGTTGTAAGGGTGAACATGACATATTTTCTGCGGATTTGTAGTTTTTTTGGATTGAACCGATTGGTCCGATTTGTTTTTCAAAAGAACTTTTTATCAAGGTAATGCTATTGAAGAGAAGTGATGCTTGGATTAACGAAGATGTTGTCATTAATACTTTAATATTAATCACTATTACGATGATCATGTTTACAATAATTACAGTCTTAGAAAAGAACTGCGAGTGGGAGAAAGAGAAATGGAGAAAGTGATATGTAGAAAGCTGGAACAAGGGTTAATATGCCATTCTCAGGTTAAATTTACCGTCCTTTATATCAAAGATGAATTTGTGGTAAATGTTCTGGGATTAGTAGTCAAAACTTGAACTTTCGGAACACTTGATTTTGGATGAATTTAATGACGATATTGAAATGATGAATTAGAAATTCTTATTGAATTTGATTTTTGCTTGCCAATCTCTCTCTTATTTTTATAATTTTCGATTAATTGAAATTTACTTAAATATCACAATTTAATACTTTCACAATATTTTAGTATCATTGTTTAATACTTTAAAATTTGATTATACTTTTGCAGTTTTTTTGATACCTTTTCTTATATTTAAATAATTTTTATCTTCTAAACCATAGAATAAAAATTAATCATTACAAGCACTAGGTTTCTTTCGCAATTAATCCCATCACATCACATAGTGTTGTATAAATAGCCTTGCCATTCGCATAGTGAAATTCATCAAAACAAAAGTTCATTAAAGATGGAGAAGGCTTCAATTAAGCTTACTGTCCTTACTCTCTTTCTCGTTGCTATTGCTCTGCCTGGTTAGCCTTCATTCTCTCTCTTGACTTACTAAATTCACTATTACACTATCGCGTTCTATTCCTTCATCCAATGATTATCTCTTAACTCAAATGTATTCAGTACAAATTAAATTATAGTGGCGTGTAAATAAAGTATGAATGATAGTTAAAAACGTTAAATAAAGTATGAATGCCAGTTAAACACGTTGTCATATTCTTTGCTGCATTGATTTGAAGCAACTAAGGTTTTGTCATCTTTTTAAGTTTTAGTTTTAATTTTACAATTGTATCAGTCCTGAAGGTGGAGGCCAGAGAACCACCACAAACCCTGCGCATACCTGCAGTCCTAGAGGTGGAGACGAAAGAGATGCAGCAAACCTTGAGCATGCCAGTGGCAAAAATTGATGCCAATGAATTGCCACGCCTGACCTTGAGCAAGCAACCAAACCAGCTTTGTCTACAATGTAGGAGCAACAGTGACTGCAACATTATATGGAGGATTTGTAGGGATGGATGTTGCAATGTGATTTGAAGAACTTCCAACTGCGATGTTTGAATGTCTTTCTGTTTGGATTTTGTAATAATAAATCATCAGCATTTCAGTGTTACTAATGACTCATGCAGTTGTTAATTATAACATTGTTTGTTGATGTATGCTCTTGTGTCATGATGTTTTTCATTGTCTAGAGTTGTTGTTAATGGCAGCCATTGTGCAGCCATTATGACACTGTAATAGTTAGTTAAAGTGTATTGTTCAAAAGTCGTCGTATTAGAAATAAAACATTTTGCATTTTTCAAGTCGAGTACAACATAATTTGTGATTTTTAACTATTATGAATTATTATTTTACACTTCACTAATTTCTACCTTAAGCCCACGTGCGTGAAGACAAAAACTTATCCTCAAAAGAATAAAATATCAATGCGGGGGTTAAAACTTAATCAACCATGCATATCCACCTTAATCTGATTTTACTTTATGGGATACTTTCATTCATACAACAGTTTAGGAGCGAATTTATAAATATATAAATTTATTTATATTTTTAATATAATTTTTAACTTTTACACTACACACCTAAATTCTCCCCGTCAACCAATCCTTACTAAGTTATTTTATTTCAAAAGGATATTAGTTCACTGCAATCAAATCATTAATTTCATCGGCGTAAAAAATTTCATTAAACTCAAATGACCTTAATGCGTTCTTGTGTATCATCAATATTATAGCGATGTTGATATTGATATTGCATTCATATGAATATTTCAAATTCTATACTGGAGAGATTGTTCCATAATTTTTAAATTCGATCTTTGAAATTAAAAATTTGTTTTAAATTGGATAATGTGAAATAATAGTTATCCAAAAAGGGATTTTACCCCTCGATGCCATTTTTTTCTCTTTAAATGTCTAAAAGCTATTTCTTTGCAATTGTTCTACTTTATTTCTTTATTTTAGTTATAAAATTTTAACTTTGAATAATTTTAGCTAATTAGTAATTTGTTTAGTTCTTAAAACTGTAAAACCTCATATTTTATGTAGTTTCATTGAGGCCAATAGAATTGAATAATAGTATTAAGTGGTCCTCATAGGCAGTTGTGGAGCCTGCCGTTTATAATTGGTTGGGGCACATTTCAGCCTCCCATGGGGGAAAGTGTTTTTAGAGGCGGCGGCTTAATAGAAATTTTTACGAACTATAAATTTTACCCATATTCAGGTAATTTTTTATTTTATTAAAGCCTAAATTGATTGTTTAAATAGTTAGTAAAACTGCTGGATATTTGGATCACGGTGCATAAAGATGTGTGATGTATGGTTAATTTAAATGACTTTGATTGAATAGTGTAAGTTAAGAGGTTATTGGATACTCAACAACCCATTCAAGATAAGATGAATCATACTTATAGATTTTGAATCTTTAAGACAAGTAACGTATTTGAAGGAAATTCGGATTTAAATACATATTATGTAGAAAACAAATCTTTTTCATACGGAATATTATACCAAAAAATTTGATCGTGCCGTAGGAAGAAATCATTCTTGAATTCATTTGCGCAAATCTCAATTTCCATCTCTAAGTTGGAGAAATTGGCCAATGCCAAAAAATAAATAAAAATTGAACGATCTCAATTACTGGATGATTAGTCGATTTTAAAAAGGATTCCACTGAAAAAATAAAAGAAAACGAAAATGTTGGGAAATTGTGGGTAAAATGTCAAAGAAATATTGACTCCAAGGCACGTAACATCCGCTATCTTTGAAGAGATGTTTCTCCCATTTTCGATATCACTTTCGGATAGAGAAGATCTCTCTCAGGATACAATGGAGTTCTTCATTTGATTCAAACAGTGACACGTTTGATCAAACCGAAGAGAAACTCGAATATAAAACTACTGACGAAGCCAAATGCAGGTTTATAGTGCGTGATATTGTTTTATTTCGGATTGTTATGCAAATGACCGAGGACAATGTATTTGTAGAACGTGCGTGTCTAGTGAATTGAGTTGCATCCCTTCGTTAGAGTTGCACAGCTTCACCGGATAGATGTACCTTTTCTGAAAAGACACATCTTGTCAAATAGGTGTCTCTTAATTAAAGAGACACAATAGTTCGCATAAGATACTTAATCCAAAAGTCGATCCCGGCAAGGGGGCGCTGCCCCCTCGACCCTCGTCGCGAAGTGGCGAACAAAAGTCGAGACGGGAAATCATTTGCAAAAACAAAACTGAATTGAAAATAAATTTGAGAAAAATATCTAACAGAAAAAACTCTACAACTACGAAACGGAAATTTCGAGATTATTTGTTTGAACATTATTTTCCCTTCATTATCTGTCTACTAACTTTAGTCTGTACATTTCACGTTCAACATTTCCTGTTTCGCGTGATTCCTTTCTGCCTAGTATAAATTATATTATATTTGTCGGTCCATTTTTATCATAAAATGTAGATAACTGTTATAAAAGTATAGAAACAATAGAGAGAATTTAGAGAGAATGAATTCTAAGGAATTCACAGGAATGAATTTCATTAATAACTGAAGCCCTATTTATAGGAAACTTCGAATGGCACAATCGCAATTACATAATTTCATCAAGGGTATAATAGTCATTCACACCAATAAAATATTATAAAGAATTCCCTCGGATGCCTTGCTTCCTATATTATATTCATAACACTCCCCCTTGAATGACTATTACTATAAACGTCTTCTGCACTTGTTTGGAGAAAAACCCAATGGAAAAAAAAAACTTCCAACTTGATTGTAGAAAAGCTTGGAGTGGTTATATATTGCTTTGCCAAAATATTGCTCCCTCTGATTTCTATCAGCGGTATATGAGTATTCACGTGCTGCCTCGTTAAAACCTTGTCAAGAAAACCCAGTGGAAAAAAACTTGATCGAAGGAAAAAAAATACAGCTACTCCATCTGATTTCATAACTTGAGGACGGATATCCTTACTTCTGGTAAAGGATTTCAATATCATCATTGTTTGGATCTAAAGCATTATCTCTATTATAACTTGATCCAATAGATACATTATTTTGATTTATCCTTAGTCCTCAATATACCATGAATATGCCTCGTTAAAACCTTATTAGGAAAAACCCAGTGGGAAAAATCCTAATGAAGGAAAAAGAGTACATTATTCATGTGAATACGCCTTTAATGTTGCCTCATTAAAAAAAACATTGCTAGGAAAACCCAATGGGAGAAAACCTTAGTCAAGGGAAGAAGAGTGCAACGTGTATTTTATACAAGTATGCTGCAAGCATTTCAAAATCTTTCATAGATTTGTATGAGTATCATATACATTGGTTGATACTCTTCATTCATCTCCATGTGAATGAAATTTTAGATGTTATATAATATCATGTTATATTCAGTGCATATATGTAATCAACAATCTTGATCTCATTTTCTCATTATATCGAGGTATATACCTAAATCTCTTCTGGAGATTTCGAATTAGTTGAGATTGAGCTGCCTCGTTAAAAACCTTGTTTGAGAAAAAACCCCTTTGGGACAAAAACATCAATCAAGGAAAAGAGTACAGCATATTAATTTTTCAACAATATTAATGTAGATATTTTGAGATGTTGCATGCACTGATACAATAATACATTTGGAATTCTTCAAGAGTTTCATTCTCATTTTTCATCAAGCCCGTACATGAATACATCAATCATAAGGGCATATATTTTAGCATCGATATTTTCCGACGGATTTCAATGTCCTCGCTATCATTGATAGTATGTAGTGCTATCTTTTCATAATGTGTCGACACTTTTAATTTTATTTCTTTCCCCATATCGACATAACTTATCGAGATATCTCATTATCAATCCTCTTGTAGGATTACACAATATAGTTATATCTATATACTCTTCAAGAGCATATGCCTCCGTTATTAAGACCATCTTTAATAATTTGCTTCGATATATATGATTGGGGAAATCTCATAATATCAACGCTTCTGGCGTGCTAACTTATCAAAGCATCTTAGCTGATATATGTGATTGTTCATAGCATCTTTTATGCATCTTTGAACTTCAAATTCATATTTTAATTGTGAGGATATATCATGATGCATTTCACATATCATTTTCAACTTTTAATACTCCCCCTCATGCTGAGAAAATTTAGAACACCAAAACTCATACAGTTGGTATGATATTAATCATATATGTTCTCATTATTCAACCTTAATATGGGAATTTAGACAGTTTATATTCTATTCTCGATATTGGCAATTTATTGGAGGACTTTAAATAATTTGCCATATAGTATCCCACTTGTATGCGCATACTCAAATCCTTCAAGGATTTATTCAAGTCATTGGGATATATATTTACTAGCTTTATCATTAAATCTGGAAATCATGCTCATATCGTGAGCAAATCATTTCGTAATCTTCCAATTACGAATCATATAGACATGTGACTATCTAGTGGATCCATATCATAATATCTAATAGTCCTCATGGAGGATGAGTGGACCCATATTTCTCATCCTTTATATATTCCAGATATATTTGGGATTTTTTTCCCAACATTGGCCAGTAATTATTTATCGAGAATAATTATTTGAAGAATTCTTCTAATTCTTCACTTGAAATATTGATTTCAATAATTATTTAAACCGGGATGGTCAGTCCGGTTCTGCAAACGAGTATTATTGAATTTTTAGTTCAGTAAATTCTTATATCGATTTCACTAGTATCTGTATAGTGCTCAACATGATTTATCATAGAAACAATTCACCGACATATTCCATCATCTTTTGGTGACATTATTGTCTACTACTGTACAAACACGGATTTACAATTCATACGCATCACATCTGGCTACTGTTCAACTGCGGAGTCTTAGCTCTTACGCTTTACAGAGTCGTAACTCATACGCGTCGTAATATTATATAAATAGATCGTCAAAATTATTGCAAAATTCATCCTAACAAGGGTCTATACATTATAATGGATCATATGCTCTCAAATCTTCGAAAATATTATCCATCACTATCGATCAAAATCCTAAAAAGGATTTATCGAGGTAGGCTTGAAAGGTTGAGGATGCTAATGAATAAGAGTATCCCACAAGATATCCGATGGTTGATTGAAGCAAAGGTTCGATTATCTGGCGAGGTTTCAATTCCTTCTAAATACATGCCTGGTATGGATAAAAGTAGTTTTTCAAAGAAACGGAGAGCAAAAAGATTAGGAGGATGCTACAAGTGTGCTCGGTGGACATGTGACACTCGATGTAAATCTGTGGCGTATTTGTCCAGAAACCGAGAAGATAAAATAGCATTCATTAAGGATGGATTGAGTAAGGAGCCTTTGGATGATATTCAACAGGCTCTTGAGACACATCCTAGTGGGCATGTACAAGGTGAACTGATGGCCTTATGGGCCAAATTCAAAGATGAAGAATCACGTTATAGTCTTGAAAAACTTACTTTAGAAGATCCTGCTTGTGAATTTAGTAGAAAAACTTAGTATAATTTCTCATATTAATATAAGGAAGCTCGGTGTAATAACGAAGATCAATATATTTCTTTTATTTGTAAATATCGTTTTTCAATTTTTAAGATATATATATATATATATATATATATATATATGTATTATTTTTCAATCACCGACAGGTATATGTCATTTCAGTAAAATTTTTATGCCTTTTTCTCTTTCATATTTGTCAAAAAGTAAATAGTACAATCAATTATTGGTTTCCAAATTTTCCTTTAAATAGAGGGATTCGTGTCTCTCACGTTCATACGTTGAAAGTAGAGTGCAAAAAGAGAGATAGGAGTAGAGATGGATATAGAGATTTTAAAATCATCTCATACATGTCAGCCTTTACCTCACCAGATTAAAACCTTATGTATTCTTGGTGGATCTAAACTGGTAGGCCATATCCAATATGTGGATATGGCAAACCAACTCGTAAAAGAGTTAGGGAGACAAAAAATCAATATACTATATGGAGGAACCAACAACAAACTTTTAACTAGACTTATAATGGCCGCACCATCATGGGGAATAAGAGTTTGAGTGTAATACTGCCCATCGAGTTGGATCTAATACTCAATTGGAGCCAGTTCTACCATGGGTCCAAAGAGGTTGGTGCTACAAGCGCAATCCATCCACAACCGCATGATGTATATGATGAACAATAGTGATGCTTTCATTGTCTTTCCAGGCGGCTATAACACACTGGAGGAAATATTCAATATCACATCATGGGCACAGTGGAACTTTCATACCAAACCAATAGGTTTGTTGAATATTAATTGTTTCTTTGATGGCTTACTAGCGTTCCTAGATCAGGGTGTAAATAATAAGTTTATCCTCATTCAGCGAGAAAAATACTTATTTCTGCTAGTACTGTTGATGAACTACTCATCAAATTTCATGCATATGTTCAAGAATGTGGAAGCTCAGACCGCTTGGCCATGCATCATCGTGTCAAGCGAAAAAGAAATTCGGATCCTTTAAATATCTCATTATGAACCCTGATGTTGGGGGTGGCAGAGTTACGGAGTATTTATACTCTCAAAACGGACCCTTCCTTTATGGGTTCAATATGTATTTTCTTTTCGCATTTCTATATTTTCGAGTGTTTATTGTCATCTTTAATATTCTCAATATGTTCCACTTCGGTTGTTTTGTACTTCTTCTGAAGTAATAATAATAATATCATATTGGCTTTATTCAAATACAGAAATCTAGTGATTATGCTTCTTCAAGAGCATTTTATTCTCATATTAATACAATCTCATATCGTCGATGAGATTACTTCATATAATCTCTTCATGCGATATATTTCCTTTGATTTATCAACATGGGATCTATTGAGCATTTTACTTTCATCTATTTATCCAATGGTAACTTCAGGTACCACTTACTCAATTTTTCTCCATTAATATTCGGTAAATATGGAGAATAAATTTTATTCTTATTATCTACTTCTTCAAGAGTAGGATTAGAATGTTTGATCAACTACTTCTTCTGGAGTAGGATTTGTTATAACCAATCGTGTAGTATAACCCACCACATTGGAAATATGCACACGAATCGTGTCGTATTACACACCACATTGGAAATATACTCAAACTATAAAGTGCATAAATTTAAATTGTAGAAATTAAATTATCCCCAATAGGTGGTTGAACGTACCACATGGAAATTATCGCAATAAATATAAATTTACGGAATTTAAATTGCGAGAATTAAAATGCATAATGATTAACTACTTCTTCGGGAGTAAGGTCTGCTTAGTAGAAGGTATTACCCTTTACTTAGTATATAAAGTGCATAAATATATACAACCTTCCGTTTAGTGATGGTTGAATCCATCATCAGGTAGGAGGTGTTGCAGTATTTAAATTTCAATAAATAAGGTGCGATAATTAAATATTGAATTGCTTCTACAGGAGCAAACTTATCCTTCTAGAATAAGTACATTATGTAATTGAACTCTCCGGGAGTTACATTAATATTTCGATCTTTTAACTTAAATGGACTTCAAGCAATTTTATATAATCAATGGATTTAAAATTTCTTCGGGAATATTCTATCCATTTTTGTTTACTGCCGTCAAAATTAGGTCGATTTTACCCTAAGTGTAAAATTGTCCATTCCATCCGCAAAGGTAAAATTGGCAAAAATGTTCTATCAATGTTTTACGATTGGAAAATTGTCTCATTTCCACTTTAATTTGTCAATATCAAAATGTTCAAGGACTATTTCGTAACTTTTCAAAAATTGGGGTACTGATTTATAAATTTTGAAATTTTACTTTATCAATATTGGTGTCAAATCGAAGCTCTCGTTAAATTGAGTATAACGGAGTTGAGAAAATTTGATTTTGATAACGTATGCACCTTATATCTCGAGAAAATGAATATTATAGTTTAATATATTATTATATTACAAAGTAATATAATATATATACCTTTTCCTTTTTCTTTGGCAGAAGCAATTGAACATGCACGTATTTCCTCCATCTTTTGTCTCCAAAATAGTTTATCTTATCTCCAATTGGAATTTTCATTATAGGGGGGAAATATCAACCCAGTTCATATTAATATGTGTATCGGATTTTTTTTCCGCTTTTCTTTTGTGAGTGGTTTTTGATTTCAACTATAGCTAGAGAGAAGATATATGGAGGAGAAGTTTATCAAAACGTAGCTCATTAATTGGGAAGTGTTTAATCCGGTTTCTAACACAAAGGATCATCGTTAGATGTAACTGTAGAGCATACTCCCTCCATATTACTCAAATGACTAGAGACTCGTGCTGATAACGTGTTATAAAAGTATAGAAACAATAGAGAGAATTTAGAGAGAATGAATTCTGAGGAATTCACAGAAATGAATTTTATTAATAACTGAAGCCCTATTTATAGGAAAACTTCGAATGGCACAATCGTAATTACATAATTTCATCAAGGGTATAATAGTCATTCACACCAATAAAATATTATAAAGAATTCCATCGGGTGTCTTGCTTCCTATATTATATTCATAACAATAACCACCTATATTGCCGTTTTTTGTAAATATCGTGTCTATTTTCGAGAAAATAAAAACGTCTTGGCATTTTGGTAAATGCTCCATAAAATTTGGTAGTCTTGGCATTTTGGTAACTGCCCAAGAAAAAATGGGTTGTTACCAAAAATTCCAAAATTAAAATTGAAGGAAGTAATGTGAAACCACGATTTAAGTTTCATTAATCGAAAAATCTTATTTTCTTATAATATTTGTAGAAATCCGATAAACTTGAGCAAAACAAACTTGAATTTCATGTATTTGCGATTGCGCAATTGAAATCTGGGTTTTGCCCCAGATTTAAACCATGCGGTCGCCCATGTGACTGTATGGTTTCTTCGTCTTTTTTCTTTTTTTCTTAGAAATTGTGTGTAACTAATCACAATGGAGTGTAATGAATTACCGATGTTGTGTAAGAAATTACAAATAGTGCAACAAATTACAAGGAGCATGTAAGATATTACAATAAATGTGTAACAATTGATAAGGAGCAAGTAAGAAGTGACGAAGAATATGTAACAAATTACAAAGTGTATGTAACAACGTGTAGTGATGAGTACTCCTACAAAAAATTGTGATTTCTACTATTAGTTTTTGTAAGTTAGTGTAATATGATAGCAGAATTCGCATACGGTATCCGTTTTGGATGGAGACTATACATCTTTATGTAGTAGAACTAGATAAATAAGAAAATATCAGTTATGCGCTCATTTTAAATTTTATGATACCTATTTATTTACTTAGTTTTGATCCTCACACTAGTACAAAAAGGAGCTTAGGTGGAGGTTGTTTTAGATTTAGGGTGGCGGTTTTTTTATCGCCACCCAAAATGGCAACACCGAAAGTCGTCGAAAGGGTGGCGGTTAAAAAAATGCCACCCAAAAAGACTTAGGGTGGCGGTAGTTATTGCTTTTAAAAAAAGACTTAGTGTGGCAGTTGTTAAAAACAACCGCCACCCTAAGTCTTTTTTTTTTTTAAACACTTAGTCTTTTATGTAAACAACTGCCACCCTTTCCACCTTTAAAAAAAAAAAACTACTGAGAGTGGTGAGTCTAGTGCATGACTGCAAGTAAGAACGAAATAATTTTTATTCAAAACCAATCGCCTTTAATTACAACAAAATGAACAATCTAAGAGCAAAAACAAGAAATTATAAGATGAAAAACTAAAAATTGCATTTTGAGGCCTTAGACGACCTTAGATCGACCTGAAACATTGGGTCACGGCAATAGCGATGAGTGTGGTGGATCTCATCGTGACGATTCCGGAATGGTATCGTGGGTTGAAAACGAATATCGTATGCAAAAGTTATGGCCATTTAAAGTTTGCATGCTCAAAAACTCGAAAAAATTATATTAACTATTACATGAAAATACACGAAATTGGGACCAAAAGATAGAAGAAGCTTACCTTGCTTAAAATGTGCCATCAATTTGTGAAGAAATCGCACCTAAATCTGATTTGAAGTTGTGAATATTGCAAGAAATTGTGAAAAATTTTCGAAAGAAGAATGAAAGAAGCGGGAATATGGCTATCTGGTGAGTTGGTAAAATATTTAAAGAGAATGGGTGGCGGTTGTAGCAAAAAACCGCCACCCAAAAGTATTTTTAATAATAAAAAAATAAAAAACGGGTGGTGGTTGTAGTACGGAATCGCCACCCTAAATATTTATTATTATTATTATATTTTTTTAATGTAGAGAACGGCCGCCACCCGTTGTGCATTTTTTTTTAAAAAAAAATTATAATACTTTAGGTGGCGGTTCTTTAAAGAACCGCCACCCGTTGTTCTAGTTTGGGTGGCGGTTCTTTTCTAACAACCGCCGCCCTTTATTTTTGGGTGGCGTTTTTCCATAGAACCGCCACCAAATGGGTGACGCCCAATGTCAATTGTGTACTAGTGTCACTTTGGCCTATATTTGGACTCCATCGTACTGAGCTTTTGGAACCATTGGAAATAATATATATTGTCTCTTACTCGACTGATACACGTACATCGTTAAAATCAACAAAAGTAACCAAGGAGGATTACACATTTAAAAAATTAATAAATTAGATAATAACTTCCTTAATTAACTCGTACGTTTAATGATTTCTGAATCTAAAAATTAAATAATGTTGTAAATGGTAAAGCACGCTATAAAATCTTGCTTGGTATTTACAACTAGTTTTAACATTTCAAAGTTAAAATTAGCTTGCACGAGTAGTAAAAGAAAGTTAAAGAAAAATTAAATTCTTGCATCCAAATTTCACGCATGGTTGTGTGGTTTATGAGGCCCAAGTCAAACTTTAAAAATGGGCCCCTTAATTGTTTTTATTAATTTTTGTAAAGGCAATATTAATATATAACAACACACAAGGTTCAAGTAGAGCCACATTAATAATAAGTCAACCTAACATTTATACGCCAAAAAGAATATAAAAAGCTTTGCGAGCCAAATGCAAAGTAAAAGAAGAAAAAAGATTAAAGCCAATAATAAAAAACTCAATCGGAGCCAACACAAATAGTCAAAGAAAAAAGAAAGAATATCTTGATTTTATATTCGGTAAGGACAAAAATACAAGCTTGTAGTAGCAAAACAACACAAATTTCTCATCTCAACTTCATAAAAAGTGGTTGCTAAACAATCAACAATTAAATTTGAGCCTTCAACATAAAAAAATAATAATAAATAAATAAGTAAGGGCATATTTGCATAGTTGGGTACTGAGTATAACGAATTAAAAAGGGTTTCCAAATGGATCGGGCATAAGTCGGCCGCCTCATTCAGCTGTCTCATCCAACTCAAAGAAGAACAACCACTTGATTGATAGTTGATACTAACACTATTAAAATGTTAGGACGGCCCTACCTAAAAGCATGTTTTATAAAACTGTTACCAATATTGATTTTTTGATATTCATTTTTTACTGTAAATTTTGTAATGAAATTAATATTTTCACATTTTTTAAATAATTTTTGGCCACATTTTCTCAAAGTAAATCGTGTTTTTCCAAAAATAAATTTTTGAAACAAGGTCTAAAGTTTCCATAAATTAATGCTCAAACTCCATTTTGAACAACAATTTTGTTAGGAGTACTAATATGTGATTACTAACAACTTATTATGTAAGAAACAAGTAACATTGTAATATATCGTTTCAATAGGTAGCATGCATGGCCCGAGAATGATCCTTCAGTGGGACCCACTCGTCTTCTCTCTCCTTAATTTTACTTAAAGCGACCGAGCAGGCGAGCCGAGCAGCTCGCCTGCTCGGTCCAAAAAGTTGCCTTCTGGCAGCACCAGCTCTAATTTTTTTTTTTTAATTCAGAATTCAAATTTTCAATTCAAAATTTGAATTCAAATTTTAATTTTTTTTAGATAATTACCAAAATGCCATCGAAAATGGGTATAAATATGAGTGTTTAGAATTAGATTTTCACAACAAACTCTATCTCTATTCTCTCATTCTCTCTATAAGCTTTTCCTATGAAATTCTCCATAGTTTGCTCAATTGCTCTCTATATATTTCTTACTATTTGCTACAAAATTCTACTCTTATATAAATCAAACAAGTTCAATATTTATTATTTATTTAAATTCTTTCATTTTATCAATTATCACATTTATCTATCCAAAAAGCCTATATTGCTATTCTACGAAATGGATTCATGCAGTCAATCCCAACAATCCGAACCAATTCATGTTGATTCAAATAATCCAATCGATGATCAAAATACAACTTTTATCCCACGGGAAAGAGGTTCCCGGCGAAGAACCACCACGTCCGACTGTTGGAAACATTTCACCAAAAAAGTCGAAAGAAACGAAAATCGAGAGTCCGCTACATTTGCCGTATGTAATTGTTGTAGTAAAAAATTTGAATTTACGGTGGGTGGTGCTACTACTCAATATTCTAGACATGCTCGCAAGTGTCTTGCTCGAGCTGGAAGTAATTCATAGCAAACACAACTATAATTTGGGGCTGGTGGTGAAGGAGAGACTTCATCCGATTTAAATTCTTGGAGTTATGATCTGGATAGAACACGTAAAGGAATGGCCGCCCTCTTGCCGCCGCCGAGCTACCACTAAATTTTGTCGAAAATCCACATCTCACAAAATTCATACAAGAGTGTCTTCAACCAAGGTACCAAAATGTAACTCGAAATACTACACGTGCTGATGTTATAGCTAAATATGAAAACCTAAAAGATCAATTAATACACGGCATGCGTCAATTTAATGGTGTTATTAGTTTTACTCATGATTTGCGGAGCGGTGGCAATAATAGAGGATACTTGTCTGCTACTGCACATTACATTGATGAAAATTGGATATTGCATAAAAAATTATTGCTTTTAAAATCATTGAGCATCCTCATAATGCAAGTAATGTGGCCCGTATCATATATGATATACTAATGGAATATGGCATACTTGATAAGGTTAGGAGTTTCACTTTAGATAATGCCAAAGTTAATGATGGTGTTTTTAGGAAGTTGAAGCCTTACATTAATCCTGATTTTGATGGAGAATTATTTCATGTACATTGTATTTGTCATATAATTAACTTGATTGTTAAATGTGTTTTGGATTGTATCCGTCTAATGATAGATAGAATCTGTACTGCTATACTCCATATTTCTTCAGGAACTCGTAGAAAACAAGATTTTGAAAATTTAAGTATTGAAATGAATTTAACCCCTAAGACTTTCGGTGCGGACATGCCTGTTAGATGGAATTCTACTTATTTAATGATTCGTTCTTGTGATGGTTATGGACATGTTATAACGGAATTTTGAAATAATCGTGCCAATGAACCTGAAGGAGATGATTTAACTATTGCTGATTGGGAAATTTCTAAAGAGTTCATGAAGTTTTTGCAGGTATTTTATGAGGCCACGGTGAAATGCTCGGCCGTATACTCACCCACATCTTCAGTTGTTTTGTTTGTTCTTAACAAAATTACTTTATATTTGCTTAAATAGAGCACTCACCCTATTTTTGGAAATTTTATTCCTTCAATTGTGAAAAAAATTCAAAAATGTTATGATAAGATTCCACTACTGTACGCCCTTGGTGCGGTAGTGGATCCGAGGATTAATTTAAAATGAGCGTATAAGTTGTTGAAATCAATTACAACAAACACGGGAATGGATATAAATGTTGTTATTACTTATGATTTGAAATCTTTTACGATTCTTCTTTATAATCACTATGCAAACGTGATTCCATCCGGTACAAGTGGTCACCGTATGATGGCGGAGGAGTTGGCCGAGTACTCAATGAGTTCTTCTTGGGCCATTTTGTTACAACGAGATGAAAACACATGGGAAACTAGTAGTTCAGGGAGTACTCTATTAAATCAAGATTCTTCTACTCCTTTTGAGTTAAATCGTTATTTTGCTTTTGACTTTCTTTCACTTTGTACTAAATCCGACCTGGAAAATTTCGATTTGCTCCAATGGTGGAGACAAAATGACTCACAATATCCCGTCTTATCAAAAGTGGCATGCGACGTTTTAACTCTGCCCGCTTCTACGGTTCCATCTGAGTCGGTATTTAGTATCGATGGTCGAGTTATGAGCGACAAGCAGTGTAAATTGAATGCGGATATATTTGAGTCATTGATGTGTGTCAAGGATTGGGAAGATGCGGCCATTCGAATACAAAATGAATGGTAGAAAATGGTAGCCGACGAAATGAACACTTTGAGCTTCACATAGATATGTAAGATTATTTTAATTTCAATTCAATTTATTTTGTATACATTTTTCATTTTTTTATTATAAAAATTGTTCACGCACTATATAAGTCGTAAATAATTTTAACTCTGCCTATCTAATTGATAGCCGGTCCCAAGCCGGGATAAAGGGGGACGGTTTTTGTACAATGTAATTATTGTATTTTTTATATCATAAGAATTTTTCGGTTAAAATTTATAGTGTTTGTTATTTTTTTATATAACTTTTGGACGCTTTGGTTCATTCAATCATTTCATATTTTTATTTATTAATTTATTTGCATACGAATTCAAATATTCGATAGTCGAATTACCGAATATGTTTAAACTTTAATTACCCCAAAGTAGAATTTAAAAAAAAAAAAAAGCAACCCAAGCGAGCCGAATATATTTACACAATTACACTTTAAAAACCCCATACACCACTTAAAAAAATAAACCCTAAACCAATTAAAAAAAAAGAGTCAAGCGCGAACCGATCGGCTCGGGCTCACGAGCTCGTCCTGTTCGGCTCGCTTGGCGAGCGGCTCAACTCGGGCTCAGCCAGCCCACGAGCTCGAGCCGAGCACGAACACCACAACGGCGAGCCGAGCTCGGCTCGGGGTCGTTTGGTAAACGAGCCTGGGCCGAGCCCGAACACAAGTTGGCGAGCCTAGCCGGCTCGGACGAGCCGTTTTGACATGTCTAATCGTGACAATTAACTGTCTAATGAAACTTAAAGAGATCTCAATTAATTTTCTTAATTAAGATTGTGCCCCTTAAATTTTCTTAATTAACTTTTGTAAAGCTAATACAGTATATAGCAACACAGACAGTTTAACTATACCCGCAATAACAATAAGTCAAACGCAGGGTTTTAAGCTAAAAAAGAATACAAAAAGCTCAAAGCCAAAAATAAAAAAGCTCAATAAGACCCAACATAAATGGTCAAAGAAAGAAAGAAAGGATATCTTGATTTTATATTCGGTTACGACAAAAATACAAGTTTGTGGCAGCAAAACAACACGAATCTATTGTCTCAACTTCATAAAAAGTGGTTATTCAACAATCAACAATTAAAATTGGGCCTTCCACTTAACAAAAAATAAAAAATAAATAATGGCATGTTTGTACAGTTGGGTCTTGAGTATAACAAATTTAAATGGGATCCTAAATGGATTGAGCCTTAGTCGGATGCATCATCCGACTCAAAGAACAACTGCCCCAGGATTGATAGTTTATATTGACAGAGTTAAACGACCCTACCTAAACATAGGTTTTGTAAAACTCTTAGCAAATTTAATTTTTTGATATTCATTTTTTATTGTACATTTTGTAATGAAATTAATATTTTCACTTTTTTTTAATAATTTTTGGCCACATTTTCTCTAAGTAAATCGTGTTTTTCCACCAAATAAATTTTTCGAACAAGCTCTAAAGTCTCGATAATTAATGCTCAAACTCCATTTTGAACAACAATTTTGTTAGGAGTACTAATATATCAATACTACCAACTTTTTCCGAAGTCTAATGTTAGAAACCAGTAACATTGCAATATTTCGTTTCAATAATGCAGCATGCATGGCCCGAGAATGATCCTTCAGTGGGACCCACTCGTCTTCTCTCTCCTTAATTTTACTTAAAATAGTGGAGCATGCGCGGCTCGAGTGGGAAAGGTTGAGCAAAAAACGAAAGAAATCCGAACAAGACAAAAAGCTTGAAAACGCACGTGTCAAACACAGCACCGTTCTTGAATGTTTGTGGAGGAAGGAACGAAACGACAAAAAATTGCCTTATCCGAATGTACGTTGTTTTATTTTTGTGATCAAAGATTTTGTTGTCAAATAAGTGGCCTATAATACACTATTTCGTTATCCAGTATGGCAATTAACTGTCTGATGAGATTTAATTTGACCTTTGAGTAGGGTTTTATTATATGCCGTGACATATGTGAATACGTAATAAAGGTATGTCATCCTTTTCATTTTATCAAGTATTTTGAAAATCAGATTGGTCTTCGAATCAAAACAATAGATCAAAGATTAAAAGGTTGAATCGGACTGAAGTGAAGTTTAATTGTTTTTTAATTAGATAGTTAAAAAGTAATTTTTATATATACAAAAAAATTTAAAGGATGTTTAAAAAAAATTCTGGTTTTTGGCCGATCTGGGTTTTAGTCGATTTTTGTCGATTTTGAATGACTCAACTGGATTTTTGATTGGTTCCGATCCAATTTTGTAGTAGCTAGTTGTAAGGGTGAACATGACATATTTTCTGCGGATTTGTAGTTTTTTTGGGTTGAACCGATTGGTCCGATTTGTTTTTCAAAAGATCTTTTTATCAAGGTAATGCTATTGAAGAGAAGTGGTGCTTGGATTAACGAAGATGTTGTCATTAATACTTTAATATTAATAGCTATTACGATGATCATGTTTACAATAATTACAATCTTAGAAAAGAACTGCGAGTGGGAGAAAGAGAAATGGAGAAAGTGATACGTAGAAAGCTGGAACAAGGGTTAATATGCCATTCTCAGGTTAAATTTAACGTGCTTTATATCAAAGATGAATTTGTGGTAAATGTTCTGGGATTAGTAGTCAACACATGAACTTTCAGAACACTTGATTTTGGATGAATTTAATGACGATATTGAAATGATGAATTAGAAATTCTTATTGAATTTGATTTTTGCTTGCCAATCTCTCTCTTATTTTTATAATTTTCGATTAATTGAAATTTACTTAAATATCACAATTTAATACTTTCACAATATTTTAGTATCATTGTTTAATACTTTAAAATTTTATTATACTTTTGCAGTTTTTTTGTTACCTTTTCTTATATTTAAATAATTTTTATCTTCTAAACCATAGAATAAAAATTAATCATTACAAGCACTAGGTTTCTTTCGCAATTAATCCCATCACATCACATAGTGTTGTATAAATAGCCTTCCCATTCGCATAGTGAAATTCATCAAAACAAAAGTTCATTAAAGATGGAGAAGGCTTCAATTAAGCTTACTGTCCTTACTCTCTTTCTCGTTGCTATTGCTCTGCCTGGTTAGCCTTCATTCTCTCTCTTGACTTACTAAATTCACTATTACACTATCGCCTTCTATTCCTTCATCCAATGATTATCTCTTAACTCAAATGTATTCAGTACAAATGAAATTATAGTGGCGTGTAAATAAAGTATGAATGATAGTTAAACACGTTAAATAAAGTATGAATGCCAGTTAAACACGTTGTCATATTCTTTGCTGCATTGATTTGAAGCAACTAAGGTTTTGTCATCTTTTTAAGTTTTAGTTTTAATTTTACAATTGTATCAGTCCTGAAGGTGGAGGCCAGAGAACCACCACAAACCGTGCGCATACCTGCAGTCCTAGAGGTGGAGACGAAAGAGATGCAGCAAACCTTGAGCATGCCAGTGGCAAAGATTGATGCCAATGAATTGCCACGCCTGACCTTGAGCAAGCAACCAAACCAGCTTTGTCTACAATGTAGGAGCGACGATGACTGCAACATTATATGGAGGATTTGTAGGTATGGATGTTGCAATGTGATTTGAAGAACTTCCAACTGCGATGTTTGAATGTCTTTCTGTTTGCATTTTGTAATAATAAATCATCAGCATTTCAATGTTACTAATGATTCATGCAGTTGTTAATTATAACATTGTTTGTTGATGTATGCCCTTGTGTCATGATGTTTTTCATTGTCTAGAGTTGTCGTTAATGGCAGCCATTGTGCAGCCATTATGACACTGTAATAATTAGTTAAAGTGTATTGTTCAAAAGTCGTCGTGTTCGAAATAAAACATTTTTCATTTTGCAAGTTCAGTACAACATAATTTGTGATTTTTAACTATTATGAATTATTATTTTACACGTCACTAATTTCTACCTTAAGCCCGCATGCGTGAAGACAAAATTCTTGGCATTTTGGTAATTGCCCATGAAAATATGGGTTGATACCAAAAGTTCCAAAATTAAAATTGGAGAAAATTACGTGAACCCACGATTTAGTTTCATTAATTCAAAAATCTTGTTTTTTAAAAATACTTACAGAAATCTGATAAACTTGGGCAAAAATCCTAAATTTCATGTATGTGCGATTGCATAGATGAAATACAGGTTTCGGCCCCAATTAGACACGGCAATTTGGCTCGCGAGCCGAAATGACTCCCCAAGCCCGAGCTCGACTCGGGCTCGCCTGGGAGCACGAACAAGGTGCCACCAGCCGAGCCGAGCCAAGCCGAGCCGGCTCAGTTCCTGTAGCGAGCTGGCTAGAGCGAGCAGCTCACTGACCGAGCAGGTGAGCCGAGCAACTCGCCTGCTCGGTCAAAAAAGCTGCCTTTTTAGCTGCCAAAAGGCAGCTGATTGCAGCCGGCACTCCCAAAAGCACCGGCTGCATTAATTTTTTTTAATTCAAAATTTAAAATTGTTTTCAAATATTCATCAAAATGCCATCGAAAATGTGTATAAATAGGGGCGTTTGGAATTAGATTTTCACAACAAATTCTATCTCTATTCTCTCATTCTCTTTATAAACTTTTTGCTACGAAATTCTCCATAGTTTGCTCAATTGCTCTCCATATATTTCTTACTTGTTGCTACGAAATTCTACTCTTATATAAATCAAACAATTTCAATACCTATTATATATTTATATTCTTTCATTTTATCAGTTATCACTTATCACTTGTCAAATTTATCTATCCAAATAGCCTATATTTCTATTCTACGAAATGGATTCATACAGTCAATCCCAACAATCCAAGCCAATTCATGTTGATTCAAATAATCCAATCGATGATCAAAATACAACTTCTATCCCACGGGAAAGAGGTTCTCGGCGAAGAACCACCACGTCCGATCGTTGGAAATATTTCACCAAAAAAGTCGAAAGAAACGAAAATCGAGAATCCGCTACATTTGCCGTATGTTTTCAATTGGATAATATGAAATAATAATTATGAAAAAAAGGGATTTGACACCTCGACGCCTTTTTTATCGTTAAATATCTAAAAACCAATTCTTTCCAATTGCCTAGTTTATTTCTTTATTTTAGTTATAAAATTTTGACTTTGAATAATTTTATTAATTAGTTATTTGTTTAGTTCTTAAAACTGTAAAACCTCATCTTTTGCATAGCTTCATTAAGGTTAGTAGAATTGAGTAATAGTACTAAGTGGTCCTCACAGGCAGTTGCGGAGCTTACCGTTTATAATTGGTTGGGACACATTTTAGCCTCCCATAGGGGAAAGTGCTTTTAGAGGGGGTGGGTTAATAGAACTTTTTACAAACTATAAATTTTACCCGTATTCAAGTAATTTTTTATTTTATTAAAGCCTAAATTAATTGTTTAAATAGTTAGTGAAAACTGGTAGATGTTTCGATAACGATGAGTAAAAATGTGTGATATATGGTTAATTTATATGACATGATTTTGATTGAATGGTATAAGTTAAGAGGCTGTAGGATACTCAACTACCCATTCAAGATAAGATGAAACGAAGGAATAGATTTTGAATCTTTAAGACAATTCATATATTTGAAGGAAATTCGGAATTAAACACATATGTAGAAAATAATTCTTTTTCTTTGGGAATACCAAAAAATTGGATCTAGCCGTATGAAGAAATCATTCTTGAATTCATTTGCTCAAACCTCAATTTCCATCTCTAAGTTGGAGAAATTCGTCATTGCAAAAAAATAAATAAAAATGGACTCATCTCAATTACTGGATGATTAGTCGATTTAAAAAAGGATTGCAACGAAAAAAATAAAAGAAAAAGAAAAAACTCTACAACTACGAAAAGGAAATTTCTAAATTATTTGTTTGAAATTTCAATGACGGGTGTATTTTGATTTTTGAATCGAAACGCTTAAATGATGGGCTACAACATTACTCTTTTTCTTTTTCGTGTTTCCATGCATGTGGATTTAGGAGGGTGTTCTCAATATAGAATTTCATGGAATTCAGAAATCCAAATAATTCCAGGAGTTCTCAATTTAGAATTCTGTGGATTCTATACAAATCAGTGTTACGAATTTGGAGTGTGGTCCAGTAAAAATCATGATTCTCAATTGCTCATGAAATCCGATGGATTTCATTAAATTGTGGAATTCTATGGATTTTTATGGATTTTTAAGTTAAAAATACACTAACCAAATTCTTCCCAAAACCCACCTCCCACCCTCAGATTCTCATGGAATTCATGAATTTTTATTTTTTCTCTAAAAAGTCTTTTAGACATACATAATCAACTAAATTATAATCATAAATTGAAAAAATATGTTTTGCATTGCCATTATAATTTCAAAACAGTCGCACCATAATTATCTTATGCAAATATACAAATATATATATATATATATATATATATATATATATATATATATATATATATATATATATATATATAATGACAATAACACATATTTATTTATTGTTCATTGCTCTAATTTTTGAAAAATTATATGATATCCAATCCACAAAAATGAAATTTAATGGATGAGATGCAAAATAATTAATATTGATAATTTCATAATTGTTAGTAAATAAAATTATTAGTAAGTCTAAATAAACTGAAACTTGTGATTTTTCATACGTCTCTCAACTTTTAATGACCTTTTTTTCACTTTTTTCTTTCGTTTTTTTCTTTTGTTTTTTATTTTTATGATCTAGTAACAACCATCCAAATGAACTTTCCAGCCCCTTGATTATTCTACTCTAATGGCAAAAAAAATATATATAACAAATTCCACTAAAATCCATGAAAATTCAGTGACATAGAATTCCATAAGAATGTAAAGGATTCTATAGAATTCTATTAAAATCCATGAAATCCATGAAATTCTATAAAGCCAAAAAAATCCATATAATTCCATAAGATTCTTTATAATTTAAAAAGTTAAATTCTAAAATTTTACTCCAACAACCTCTTTAAATTAACAATTTAATTTAGAGAATGAGTTTGACTCTTCAAATTCGGAGAGTCAAACTCATTCTTTATAATTGAATAACTACAAGTTTCAAGGGCCTACTTCTTGAATAATGTAATCTACAATTAATTCTATTGGTCAATAATAGTTAAAAATATTATTATTAATTAAAATTGAGATAAAATATTATTTTTTTAAAGAGTAAAATAAAGAGTTAAAATTGGAGGCATTATTGGAGCATTTAAAAATTTTCACACTTTAAATTTAAAGATGCTCTTTATTTAATGGAATATACTTTTTAAAAATAGAGAGACGGTTGGAGATGTTCTTAGGATTGAAATTTTTATGAATTTTTATAGATTTTTATGTGAAGTATGACAGAAAATGAGTGAGGTTGAATGGCGAATATTTATGTAGTATGTGTAGGTCCCACGACATATGTGGATGTGATTGGTTTGTCTAAATTCAAATTTAGAAAGAATCGATAAAAATGTATAAAAATATGTAAAAATTATAACCCTAACATGCTAGTGAATGTATCCTTACTGCCCATCCTATAACTTTGAGAGTTCGAGACAATATTTAAATGAAACACTCCCGAATATACAGTGTTCCACTGATCCGCCTCCAGTACGGAAAAATCTTTGAAAAACGAATTCATTAACGTGCAAAATAATTTCAAACTTTTGACATACTTTTATTGTGTTTGTATTTATTCCACAATAAAAAAATAAAAAATAAAAAATAAAAAATAAACGGAAACACCAAACAAACTCCAATAATAAAACTTTTTCTGTGATTAGAGTTTGGGTTGGGCAAAAATACCCGGTTCTAATGAGCACCTGAGCCGAATGTCTCGTTTGCCTTAAATCAGGGAGCGCCCTCTGCGAGTGTTATTCAGAAGGCCCAATAGTGTACATTGCTTGGACCTTTGAGAAACCATCCTCGGGAACTATCCGGGATAGTTCCCATTTCCAAATGGAATGCTTCCCATCTCAAGTAAACTTACATTAAGCAACATTGGTAAGATATTCTTTGTTGGTATATCCTCTTTTACTTTGATTATTGTATAATAAATTATATCTCCAGAGACGTATCTTGACTACAATCACCCATCGAGAGTTTTCCAACCATAATGGAAACAGTGGCAATAAAATGTACATTTTGTCTTCCGAACAGGCACATGCAGTCGTACTATGAACCTTCAGCAGTCTTTAATCAACATGATTTATCTTGTCTAAGGTCAAATAGTTTAGAATCTATCCGACATAGGAAACCTAAAAAAAATGTGGATGAATTTATTAGTGAGTATGAACCCATGAATATGTAACTAAAATAGGCAGAGGTTCATCGCTTGAACAGTCTTAAGTGCATTAGACATGAATTAGTTTCTGAAGCACAAACTTAGAGGTACATATATATTGAAGAAACAACATCTATCGTTACTCCTTAATGGAAGACAAAAGCCGAGAATAATGGAATCAGAAAAATGAAAAAACCAACAAACATTAATGATTGTAAATTTAGATTAAACCCAGCTTTTGACCCATCAGTACACAACACCTTTCATGATAACCATAATTCTTTACGGGATTTTTGTCCATTTGGCAATGATCAAATGCAAGTGGGACTTTTAATTTGTCACCCAGGGGTTATCTTAACCCCCGTTAATGGGGTTAAAAATTTCCGTTAATGTCATTAATAAAGGAAAATGTGGGCCCCAGTCCTTCTCTCTCTTTCATACTCTCTCTCCCCTTGTGTATCCCACGTGTTTGACCAAAAGTTATATTTTTTATTTTCGCCTCTATGAAATAAAGCTTTTCTCTCTCTATTCCAAACTTTATTTATCTTTTTAGAATTATTGAATGCATAATTCATATTTACATTTCGCTTAAATATATAAAATAGATTATTATGTGTAAATATCACACATGAGACGTAGATATATATTTGAAATTAATATTTTTCCTTAATGGAACGTAAATTTATAACTGAACATAAAATTATTACCAATTGAAACAAAATGGAAAAACATTCTTATTTATTTGTACCAATCACGGAAATAAAAACAATGACTATATTATTTATTTAACGATGCATTTATATTTTTTTCCGTGTCAGCAATGGTGATGTAATTAAACACAATTCATCAGCTACTCCCAACAACTTGTCAGTCAACTTCATCAGCATAATCTTTAAACACCTTTCACCACAAACAAAAAAAATGAGAGTTACTACAAATTCAAAGCTACGGATGACATAGACATTGTGACATGTTCATACACAATTTGTGGCAGGTAAATATATGAACACAATACCAAAAAGTTACAACTGACACAAATTAATGTCTTCAAGAATATAAACTTTAGGGCAATTACTTTATTGAAACGCAACAAACAAATTTGTATAACAACTCATGTTAATCATATTCACTAAACTGCACATACCAAACATACAATTTATTTACTCCCTCCGTCCCATTTTAATAGGCTTGTTTTCCTTTTTCATCGATCCCAAAATATAAGCTACTTTCCTTATTGGTATAAATTTAATTTCTTCATTTCCTAATTTACCCCTATTTATTATGTATGGTTATTAATAAAAGTAAGCTGTCATATTTAATATAGGGGTATATTGAGAAATATACAAATAAAATTTACCTTTCCAATAAATATTAATTTCAAATTCTTAATCCATGTGAAAGTCAAACCATGCCTATCAAAATGGGACGGAGGGAGTATTTATTTATTTTAATGTCAAACAAATATTTTTGTTCGAAGACCTTACCTACCATTTTTAATTCTCTAATTTTTTTCATTTCTCCACTAGAAAAGGAAAAAAAAAAAAAAAAAAAAAGAGGACCCACAAGCAAGGAACCTCCTTTTTTTGGGGGATTGGATTGGTGTTTAAAAAGGATAAGCAAGGAACTTAGTAACAAATCGGCAACTATTATTATGTTTCGTGAAACAGTGATACTTTACCCAATTTAAGTAAGACGTGGCTGAAATTTCACAACTCTGACAATAGTTAAATCCCACAACACAAACAATACAAATTATGTTTGCATATGTATTATAACAGTCATAAGCTTATTGTACTGTGTCAAAGATCATTTCAATTTTTGGCTCGCGTTTGCAATCCATGTCCCCTTCAATTTGATCTTTAGAACCTCCACCCCCTTCATCAACTATTCGAGATTCCTCATCTTCATTAAAACCCTAGTCTTGAATACTCTTTCCTTCACAAGAACTAGTGATGTTTGCATCGGTACTTAAAGATTTTTGTTATCATCCATATTAACCTGTAAAAGGGCATAAAGGCAAAGTAATGAGGACAAATAATCACCCTTTTGTCATATTTTTTCTATATATAAGTGTGTGCTCCTTACAAGAAATAGATATTTAAATGATCATGTATGTTTTATAAATTAAAAAAAAAAAATTTAAATTCATAAAGATAAGTATATAACTACTCGCTCCGCCCCATTTTGATAGGCTTGTTTTCCTTTTTCATCCGTCCCAAAATATAAGCTACTTTCCTTATTGGTATAAATTTAATTTCTTCATTTCCTAATCTACCTCTATTTATTATGCATGGTTATTAATAAAAGTAAGTTGTCATATTTAATATAAGGGTATATTGAGAAATATACAAGTAAAATTTACCTTTCCAATAAATATTAATTTCAAATTCTTAATCCGTGTGAAAGTCAAACCATGCCTATCAAAATGGGACGGAGGGAGTATATTAATTGCATTATTACATTGTACCAACAATATTGTGGGACTCGCTAACTGTATGTTGGTTTTTGTTCCTTCTTTAAGGTGATTTTTTTTCCAAAATTAAAAATAATTTTATCAAAGAAAACAACCATTTTTTAATCAAAATCTCTCGCCTTTTCTACATTGAACTAGAAACCCTTCTCAACTAAGAAAGAAAGAAGAGCGATCGACTACAAGTTCTCTAATGAGATCAGATAATATTTATCAAATTGTATTTTGCAATTTCTGGTAGATATTTTTTTGTTGTTGTACTTATCTTTTCTTATACGTATCCATCACCAGTAGTTAGCATAGTTGTATACGGACTCTTGTGTATAAACTGATGTACTCTGCTCTACAATTAATTGATTTAAATTTCCAGCAACTTATGTCTCAGTCCACATTTGCCAATGAAACACACTTGCATTTCACAGCATCACAAGCAACCAAAATTTCTTGATATTATAGTTTTCTAAAATCTAAATTTTTCCAGAAATTACACACCAATCACCAAAAATTCAGAAAATGAAGATTCTCAAAAGATCGGACGACTTAGGTACTGGTGTCTACGAGTGATCAGATAAGCGGTAGTGCGGGTCTCGGCGGTGCAATCGGTAATGCACAAAGACATACCGACTACCAGGGGAGAAAGTGTGAGGAAGATGAAGAGTTTTCGTTGCCTCCGCATGAATGGAAGAGAGAAGGATTGAGCCCCACATTTGTCTTAATTAATTAATAATTAGTTATATTAGTTTCCTATTGGGAAATTGGTGCAAATGATCTCAAAAAAATGCCTCCACTGTGCCATAGTTCAAAATAAAAAATAAAAAAAAGTAGCTTAATTGATCCAAAAACATTTTGGTGTACGTTTGAACCATTTGGACAGAATCAATCCAATTTTCCTCATTAATCAAGTCAACTTTTTTTTATTTATTTATTAGGTCTTTTTACGAAGGGGCATCTTTGGTCATTTGACTTAAAATAAATTGCACAAAAAGTCCTGTCCTTTAGGGATTTTACAATCAAGTCCCAAAGTTTTAAAAATATATACGATAGTCCCAAATTTTAGTTAAAATTCACAATTTTACTTTTTATTTTTTCTAATGGGTACTTATTTGGGCCAAAATTAATTTCCATTGAATTAATTTAATAGTGATCGTATAAAAAATTTCAATACACTAATATTTGTTCACATTAATATCACAACTTTCAAAAATTTTCTTTGGCTTAGCATAAGAGCCGTGCACATTTTGATTTTAAGTAATAGCTAATCATAAATGTAACTATTGTACATAAATAAAATTTTATTAAAATATATCACTTTAAAAAATATACCAAATACAAAGAATTAATAAAATCAAATCAAAAAAATCAAAAAATCAAAAATAAAAAAAAAAAAACCGCCTCCTACTCGCCTCTGGTAGGGTGGGGGACGGGGAGGAGGAGGGTGAGGGGGAGGGTTTTTTTTATTTTTTTAAAAAATAAATTTGATTTTATTAACTCTTTGTATTCGATATATTTTTTACAGTGAGGTATTTCTAACAAAATTTTATTTATGTACAATAATAAATTTTTTTCGTTCATCATTTTTAATCACTCATATAATTACTTTATATTTTTAATATATATTTTTTTTAATTTTCAACCATATATCTAATTAGGAACCAATTAATCGGAATTCCTCATGCAAATCTGGTGGCCAAATTAGCAATGCGTTTTCTATTGACCACAAAATAATAATATTTGTGGTTAAAAACCTCTATTAAGCGATCTGCCGATCTCAAATTTGATAAATTTATCATTAAGTAAAATGAGAAAACATACTGACATTATACCCATAATGTATATCAGAATGTGATTTTATTAATCGATCAACATACAACCAAAATCTATTGATACATATGTGGACTAATCATAATAAAGAGGGCACTAAATGAACAATATGCATGGCTGATTCTGAGGCACATGTTAATCCAGATTAATTGCAGATTCCCAAAGATTTAGACATGATATGGTTAACCACATATATCATTTCATCAAGTAAAGGGTTAATATGAACGTTGAGGTTCATATGGTAAGATTAAATTGTTTTGATAATGTAGATCAAACAAACTCATGCAAGTGGTGCCAGCAAATTCTAGAGTAACCAATTTGTTCGAAACGGATTCTTTTAACTGAGTAAAAGAATAAGAGTTTATTAATATTCTTAACAGTGGGGGTAATGAATTTTGCTACACAACATGTTAGAATTCATTAGATTACCCTAAAGAATGGATAATAAGTTTACTATGAAAAAATGATCAATTTTCGTAAAGAATACCCTAAAGAGTGGGGGTAGTAGATTCACGTCAAGTGGAATACTACAAATTAATATCAGAGAGGATATGGATGAAACTTCGTTTAAAAATCACCAGTGATGGCAACCCTACCTATCATTACTCGAACAGTAATTTATGGGTTCAAAGGGTAAAAACAAGTCACTCGATAAGTGGTTTGTTCAACACCAACATTTAAAAAAAAAAAAAATTCTATCCTATGATAATGGTGGTTGTTGTTACCTTATCGGAGGGTTGAATTTTTTAAACTCTTAATGAAATCTAGCTTTACATGTATCTCTAAAGGTAACAAAGATACTGGAAGGAGTTCATCTAGTTAAACTTCGGATGGTGCCGCCTCAATAGAGAGTCGAAGTTTCTCTTTTTAAAGTTTAACGAATAGGCGATGAGCACAGCAAGACCCTATAAGCGCTAAGCATTGAGGAACTAAACAAGTGGCATTTGTGTGTGTGTCTTCGCCGGTATTATCACAAGAGTTGTTAGGTTCAAAGCTATCATGCTATCTGAAACTCGATAATACTTTGCAGAGATTACACAATGGTTAGATTCAAAGCGAAAGATATCTTTACCTTATGCACAAGTGTCGTTATATAATTATTGATCAAAGTGGGGGATTGTTGAAATTATTAATTGATCAATAATTATTCATGAAGGAAATGAAAAGGAAATGAGTTGATCAAGTAAGGAATGAATAAAAAAGAAAAAATGATGAAAAGATGCATCTACGAGGATTCGAACTTGTGCCCCTTTGTCCAACAAGCACATCAATCGCCAGGCAACCGCTGCACCTGTGTCAAATTGGGAATTGCGCATATTTATTTCATATACTGCGGTTAACCCCCAATTGGTACGACCTTTCGTGTAGAGACATGGTGTTTCGGAGAGGTTCTTGCCAAGAGATGCGTCCATTCTTCATGCTTATTGGTTCCCTATATATAGAGGACAAATTGTATAAGTTTAATCATTGAAAAACTATCACAAACAAGTTGTAATCTTCATCATTTCCTTCATAAATAGTGTTTAGTTTGTTTCGAATAGATTAGGTGTTTATCTCTTCCAAACATGAGGCTTGATTATATCCTCCATACTATTTGCCGGTATACTAAACACTCGACCAATCCTAGTGGCGGCTAATATTATTTGAGGATAGAGATTACGCGGTCAAGTTTCGATATTATTTAATACATTTATCTCATTTAATTGTGTTGTTTATCACTAATAAAATTACTTTTCTTTTGTGTCCAATTGTTGTTCACGTTCTTCCGTGTTCCGTGTATTAGCTTGTGGAGACAAATTGGAGACAAATTGGCCAAACTTTGTCCACAAAGTCAAAGAAAATGGCTCAATGTTTGTGGGCTGCACGAGTTCACAATTGCAGAGGAATGAATTCCGTGCAAAATTACAGCCGCAATTTTTGACAAAAGGCAGCCGTAATTGTTGACAATTTGTGTAGGATTAGGTGGCAGCCGTAATTGTTGACAATTTGCATAGGAGTAGGTGCATGGATCGTCTATAAATAGAGGCTACATTCTGCATTGTAAAAACACCACAATCACCACCAAAAACACAATAGCCATTGTGTAGAGAGAGTGTGAGAGCTTCAGTGTAGAAGCTATACACGAGAGATAAAAGTGAGTGGAGTGATAAAGCCTTTTTGCGTAGGCAGAGAAAATACAGTGTGGTATTTTTGTACTCCTCCTTTTGTGATAGTGAAATATATTGGTGTTGGTCCGTGGACGTAGGCAGTTTGGCCGAACCACGTTAAATCTCGGTGTTCCATATTTGTGCTTATCTTAGTGTCTATTATTGTTTCTCAGTCGCATATAGTTTTTGTGTCCCACTGATCTTGGGAGGAATTAGTAGGGTCCTAATTCTCCAACACCGTGTGCAGAGCCGGACTTTCCACGAGGCTCGAGAGGCATCCGTCTCGGGGCCCGAAATTTAAAAATTTTTTGGGGGCCCAGAATTTCCAAGATGTTTTTTTATATATATTAAAGTACATAGAATTTAGTAACATAAAGTCTGGTGGTGTGGTGGATGAGTAGTTGCCACGTTTCATTACCCACCCAGGTTCGAAACGCCCTCAGTGCCAACTATTGTGTATTTTTTCAAAGTGATTTTAGTGACTAACCGGGCCTGCAAGGGAATTTAATGACTAAATGGGCCAACAAGGGCCCAATTTTCAGATCTCGACTCAGGCCCCCGAAACCCAAAGTACGGCACTGACCGTGTGTAAGAAAATCCCAACAAAATCACGCTCATGTTAATTTACCCGTTGTCTTTTAAGGCTTATATGATCTGATCTAGAAATATAATAAGATAAGATTGGGCGTACATGGCTTTATGAATTATTAGGAGCTTGTTCGGCAAAGCTTAAATGGGAAGAAACGTGATTTTTTAGAGCATGTGTTGTTAAACGGTAAGAGAGATTTCCGACGGACGTTTTAAAGGGAGAGTGGTTGAAATTGAAAGTAAAGGAAAAAGTCATTAAATTTTGACCGATGCCCAACAAGCTATATATTTCCAATATACTTAATTTTTGGTCGGCCTCCCTCATTTAACCTATGATCTTTGCTGGTTTGACAATATCTTTCTAACAATCGATTTTCATGCTCATTTTTAATCCCACGTCACAAAAAAAGGTATTATTTTTCACAATAAACTTCCTTGCACATTTTCCGAAAATCACTTTTCTTGCCGGAAAACTTTGTCACACAAACTTTAAGATCAAGGGTATGTTTTCTACAACTGAAAACTAAAACCATTTTTTTTCAAGTTTCATGTTCAACCAATTTGAAACTTATTTTATTTTTTATTTTTATACTACTACTTTCACTTTAAACCACCAATTTAAAACTGTTTTAATCTATACTTTCTATCAAACATACCCAAACTTTATGTGATAAAATGCTATTGCTTGTTGGAAATAAATGGGTGCATGAAGAGTGTGAATGGGAAATTGGAAATTAGAGTATATGGAGAGGTTGGAATCCCACATAGGAATTCTACAAAAGTGTGGACCAACTTATTAAAGGTTACACATTGGTGGAAGTGTAACCAAGCATAATGGAAAGAATCCTCCATGGCCTACGCGCGCCCCTGGGGGGGGCCTGGGGGGGGGGGGGTGGAAATCGCACTGGATTAGGCCAGTGGGTGCAAGTCGAGTTTTGCACAACTGGAATTGAGATGAAACGGCTGCATTACAGCGATTCCCATGCCCTCTCTGAAATTTTCTCCAACTTTGCCTTCGTCCACGCTTGGTGACTTCTGGCACTGCATTCAGTTCGCCTGCAACTGCAGATTCGGCCGTTGTATCCTGGGAAGTGATCGTTCCGTGGTAAGGGCGAAATCACTTTAAGGAGATTGCGCAACACGCAAGCCTCGCCTTCTTCCACCCTTGGTTTTTCCTTTTTATATTCAACAGTGTGTTTCTCCATTTGCATGTTCTCTGTACTTGTTCTGTTGAAAGTCTTGTAATTTGTTCAGCATTCGCCAATTTTACCAACATTGCTCCCTCTAATCTTAGCCCCTAATGACTTCTATCCATGTGTTTTATAAGTTGCTAAAATATCATCATATTGTCATTAATCAGTAGCTATTTATTGCTTCTCATCCTTACATTAATTATCATATATATTTTAATTTGGCCAATTGGCGCAATAAGGACACAGCATATTAACCCACTGTGCAACAAGGATCTATCATATTTTTCTTAGCATTTTAGCCCTCAAATTCAAAGTTCGCTATGCAATAAGGACCTCCGTTAGTGCAAAGTTAAATTTCACCATTGAAAGCTAATTTGTGCAGATAATTAGCGCAAAAATGATCCAACATATTAAGTCGCTGTGCAACAAGGACCTATCCTTTTTTTGGCACTTTAAAAATATTCGCTTCCAATTTTTTAAATCCTTCAACTTTTTATTCCTCTTAAATAAAAAAATAAATAAATTAAATCAAATAATAGTTACATCATTAATTGCAATACTTACTATTATTTACCATACTAAAATATTTAGTAGTGATATTGATTGGAGGTTATATTTGAGAAATAAAAAAATTGTATGTTAAAATTTTGAGTTTTTTAATCAAACGAGTCCTAAATATGCTATGTGAGTGGATTTTCTCTATTTTGTGTTTTTAAATTTGGGCCGATTTTGTTCAAGTTGGATTGTAACGCCCACCCTAATTCTCACGTCATAATTAATGACGTCATATTGACGAACGTGGCTAGGGTTGACGTCACCAAATACTAACATTTGCTTAGTTATCAAAACTCGCTAATTCATAAAACTATATTTTTATTCCAAAACGCAACGTTCAACATATTACAAACCGTTTAGAGTCTTAAACAAAAGTAGATATATTATACGATATGTTATACAAAACGGGATAACTACAGGATCTTTGACTTTCCCTAGATCTCACACGTCACGGCCTTGACTCGTCTCCCCCACTTCCAGTTCGTCCGTGCCGCCCTGTACCCAGATAATCACACAAACAAGCACACATATGAGTCACAAGACTCAGTAGGCATAGATGTATCATGCAATGCAATGCGTGACAATGTATCGGGCCCTGTTGCTCATCATGTGAATACAAAGGCGCCATCTCTTTTCTTTTCATTCCATGGCCTTCCTTTCCTTTCCAATTGGGGTAATACGGCGTTCAAGAGGTGCTCCCGTCGTTAGACGTAGCACTTTGCCCTGTATAACACATAGCTCCCCGTTTATTTCCATTTATTCCGGCCGGAGTTATACGGCGTTCAAGAGATACTCCCGTCTTTCGACGTAGTACTTTGCCCCGTATAACATTCTTATCGCATTTCTAGGCCATTCTCTTCCTTTGTCATACATTGTAAACACATGACAGCAACATGAATTCTTGTTATGCTCTAATGTAACATACATTGATTCTTTGCTTCACTGACCCCAAATCTTTATACCAAGTATAATAAGTAACATATATTCACCACCCTTGGCCACAATGCAATAAAGAACCAATGTAACAAACAACTATGAGACCAAACAAGTTCCCTTAACTCATAGATATAAAATCTAGAACATCATGTTCCAAGGATCATTCTTCTCTTTACATTCTCTAGCATTGCAATTATATAACAAAACTAAGCAACAACACAAGTATATTAGATAATCATACAAAGCATAAAGACATCTACACCTACCTCAATAGGAAGAAAACCAAGCCTACAGTTGTGTACACCTTACTTCTTCTTCCCTTTTTCCTGTCCTCCTCCTCTATCCTTGAAGAAGATGAAGTTTCACTTGGTAATTTGGTCTAGATTAAATGTGGGGACTTAGGGAATGTTTTAGGATGATTTCTAGTGTGTTATGGTGACCTTAGACCGAGTTTTGGGTATTTATATTGCTCCCACCGACCTGGAATGTCTAGAACCATCGGGCTTGCCGACTTAAGTTACGGCCGTAACTATCAAATTTATGGCCGTAATTTCGTGTTTTACGGCCGTAACCCTTATACTTTACGGCCGCAACACACCTATTACGGTCGTATCTCAGGACCCTACGACCGTATAAAACTCTCTGTAAATCCTGAGTTCCAACCCTACATGTTTACGGCCGTATCCTCATTTCTTACGGCCGTAATTTCCCAATTTATGGCAGTAACCAAAATTCTTACGGCTGTAATTAACAATTTGTAAATCCTGTAAGTTCTGGTCACAACAATTACGGCTGTATAGAATAAATTTATGGCCGTAACATATGAATTACGGCCGTAATTTACATATTTACGGCCGTAAATCCAGTTTTTCAGAATTTTCACCTAAGTCTATATTTTGAGGCCGTTTCGTTCCTAACACACCACTTACCCGTCCTAGGCACATTCCAACTATTCCATTCATCATATTCTCGTCTAAAGTCGACCCCACAAGTTCCACATAATTGCACGTAAATCGATAAAGAAATATATATGAATTCGGTCGGGCTATTACATGGATAACAAATAAAACGTGGCTCGTGAATTGTATAAAATTTTGATATTCCCAAAATGTATCACTAGCAGAAAAGTCAAAAATAGAAAAACGAAAAACGTTGGTAACGAACATGTAGTTATTTTATAAACCATTGAAGGATTTTAAAAAAATGAAACTATGTAAAAGATGAGGTTTGACGGTTTTAAGAACTAAAAAAATAACTAATTAACTAAAATTATTCAAATTCAAAATTTTATAACTAAAACAAAGAAATAAACTAGAACAATTGCGAAGAAATAGTTTTTAGATATTTAAAGAGCAAAACATGGCATCGAGATGTAAAATCCCTTTTTGGCTTAACTATTATTTCATATTATCCAATTTAAAACAAATTTAATTTCAGAGATTGAATTTAAAAATTATTGAACAATCTCTATTGAGTACAGAATTCGACTTATTCATATGATTGCAATATCAGCATCAATATCGCTATGATATTGACGATACGAAAGAATGCATTAAAGTTACTTGAGTTTAATGAAATTTTTGACGTGGATGAAATTAATGATTTGATTGCATTCAATTAATAAATATCCTTTTGAAATAAAATTATTTATTAAGGATTTTTTAACAGGGAGAATTTTAGATGTGTAGTGTAAAAGTTAAAAATTATATTACAAATATAAATATATTCATATATTTATAAATTCGTTCCTAAACTTTTGTATAAATGAAAGTATCCCATAAATTAAAGTCAGATTAAGGTGGATATGCGTGGCTGGTCAAGTTTTAACTCCGGTGTTGATATTTTATACTTTTGAGGATAAATTTTTGTCTTCACATGCGCGGGCTTAAGGTAGAAATTAGTTAAGTGCAAAATAATAATTAATAATAGTTAAAAATCACAAATTATGCTGCATACGACTTGCAAAATGCAAAATGGTTTATTTCAAACACAACGACTTTTCAATAATACACTTTAGCTAATTATTATAGTGTCATAATGGCTGCACAAGGGAAGCCATTAACGACGACTCTCGATGACAAAAAACATCATAACACGAGCACATATCAACACACAATGTTATAATCAGCAACTGCATAAGTTGTTAATAACATTGAAATGCTGATGATTATTATTACAAAATGCAAACATAAAGACATTCAAACATCGCAGTTGGAAGTTCTTCAAAACACATTACAACATCCGTACCTACAAATCCTCCATATAGCGTTACAGTCACGATCACTCCTACATTGTAGACAGAGTTGGTTTGTTTGCTTGCTCAAGGTCAGCTGCGGCAATTCATTGGCCTCAGTCTTTGCGACTGGCATGCTCAAGGTTTGCTGCAATTTTTAGGTCTCCACCTCTAGGACTGCTGGTATGCGCAAGGTTTGTGGCAATTCTTAGGCCTCCACCTTCGGGACTGGTACAACTGTAAAATTAAGACTAAAACTTAAAAAGATGACAAAACCTTAGTTGCTTCAAATCAATGCAACAAATAATATGATAATGTGTTTAACTATCATTCATACTTTATTTACATGTCACTATTTTTTCATTTGTACTGAATACATTTGAGTTAAGAGATAATCATTGGATGGCGCAATGGAAGGCAATAGTGTAATAATGAATTTAGTAAGTTAAGAGAGAGAATGAAGGCTAACTAGCTATAGCAATAGCAATGAGAAAGAGAGTAAGGACAGTAAGCTTAATTGAAGCCTTCTCAATCTTTAATGAACTTTTGTTTTGATGAATTTCACTATGGGAATGGGATGGCTATTTATACAACACAATAGATGCTTGTGTACGCATATATTGTGCATAAAAATATAAATAATTCTAGATTTCACATTTTAAATTGACATTCTGATGTGTCACTTCTTCCTCAAATGATGAAGAGATATTAACGGAGTGCAAATTTGTCCACTCTCTATTTTTGGAATGGGGCCTTTATTTTTATTTTTCATTTCCAAATATTGTGAGACATGTTTTGTATTTGAACACATAACCCTAAGAGCTACTAAAAATATAGATGATATAATATATTAATATGTGATGTGAAGGGATTAATTGCAAAAGAAACCTAGTACTTGTAACGATTAATTTTTATTCTATGGTTTAGAAGATAAAAATTAATTAAATATAAGAAAAAGTATCCAAAAAACAGCACAAGTATCATGAAATTTAAAGTATTAAACAATGATACTAAAATATTGTGAAAGTATTAAATTGTGTTATTTAAGTCAATTTCAATTAATCAAAATTTATAAAAATAACAAAGAGATTGTTAAGCAAAAATCAAATTCAACAAGAATTTCTAATTCATCATTTATAAATCGTCATTAAATTTTTCCAAAATCAAGTGTTCTGAAAGTTCAAGTTTTGACTACTATTCCTAGCACATTTACCACAGATTCATCTTTGATATAAAGCGGGGTAAATCTAACATGAGAATGGAAGATTAACACTTTTTTGAGCTTTCGATGAATCACTTTCTCCATTTCCCTTTCTCTAGCTCGCAGTTCTTTTCTGACATTATTGTAAATATTATAAACATGATCATCGCAATACCTATCAATATTAAATTATTAATTACAAATCACTTTCTTCATTTCCCTTTCTCTAGCTCGCAATTCTTTGCTAACATTATTGTAATACCTATCAATATTAAATTATTAATGACAACATCTTCGTTAATCCAACCACCACTTCTTGTCAATAATATTACCTTTATTAAAAGATCTTTTGAAAAACAGATCGGCCTGATCGGTTCAACCACCACAATTCTTTTACAAATCTGATGATGATGATGATGATAATAACAATAATAATTGAAGTACGTGAACCACATATCATCAAACCACACAATGAAGAACAATAATCTCCACAGAAACTCCAACAAAATTCCGCATCATGTTATGTTCTTGATTCCCGATGTTTCCTTCACTACTCTATTACTCAATGATTGTTCTATTTCCGTAATATAATCTCCTAGGCCAAATCTAAAAATAATTAGACACCAAGAACGATCACCAAACTCATAGTTTCATCAGATCAAGTTTACGGCTTCTAAAACCAGTGATTAATTGGATTTTGCACGAAAAGAAACAAAAATTCAAATAAAATGAAAAGAAAATATATATGTGATCTTGAAAGCCATTGAACAGGTGAGAGGAGAATTGAATCAATTGTAATCTCTCAATTTGTTATAGAATAAGGTAGATGATTGGAGAAATTCATTAAAGACAAATGAATTACAACAGGGTAATTTTTAATTCTGCTGATTTCTTTGATACCTAAATTATAATTTGAACTTTGATTCCATTTTTATGCTTAGTATTTGTGGTGTAGATAGTAAAAAGAGGGGAAAATGAATATATGGATATATAATATAGTGCTCATTTATGTCATTTTCTTAATGTCTACTTTAGCAAAAAAAAAATGTTGTGGGATAATTGAATTTTATAGTGGTAATATAATTACTCAATATAATATTATTTATACTAATAAGAAAACAATAACAATGAGGAATCACGAAATGTAGAACTTGAAATATAGGGGGACTATAGTTAGTAGAGAGATAATGATAGGAAAAAATACTGTTTTACTCTGAATAAAATTCCTAATTATCTCGCATTCAAAAAATTAAAATTCATAATTATCTGAAAAATTTTGCAAATTGAATCAGTGTTGGATTAATAGCATAATTCTTCGAAAAAATATAAATTAACAGGATAAACTTTTTTCCCCAATATAAAGTTGTAATTAACCAACAACACGTAGTAACATGGTATAGTACGTGATATACATAATTTTATGTAACTGTAGATGATGACTAATGCATGATGGGCAGTCTTCCAAACTGACTTTAAAGCTATTCATTCTGAAACACTAATTAATAATCGACAATAACAATGCCCATGAACATATATAAAACTTGATATAAATTTTATTTAGTATCAATATGGATGGTAGTGATAATATTCAAGCAAAAATCTCGCCGGGGAGAGGGGGCGCGGGCGGGGGGGGGGGGGGGGAGCGAATCCAAAGTGAAAAAAGCTATCTTAAAAGAGGAAGAAGAAGTCAAGGGAAGAGGAAGAAAAAGTCAAGGGGCATTCCATAAAAATGAGAGCCCAAATTTGTCCCCCTTTTTACATATTTGCACCCCAAAATTTCACTATTTAGGTTTATTCGCTACTTACATTATTTGACTCGAGGGAAAAAAATCAAAATATAGGATTAAGTTCCCTATACATTATTTGATGGAGGCTCAACAAAGGTGGTTTTTTTGGCCCCAACAGGCCAACATTAATCTTGCCCTAATGTGGATATATACCAATTAGCCATTTTTCATTCCAACTATTTACATGAAAAATTGTTGTTGCAGACATAGAGGGCGATAGGATTGAATTTTTTAGGGATTTTTATGCAAAAGAGGAGAGAGAATGAGTAGAGTTGAATAGCAAAAATTTGTGGAGTATATACAGGTTCCACAAGATACACGTATGTGATTGGTTTGACCAATAGAAGGAATAGATAAAACTGGATTTTAAAAAAAAGGGAAAAAGTGGTAAAATTGCTAACTTATCACCCTCGTAAGATTGTTCGGGGTTATGCTATAGTTGGCTACGCTATGGTGTTCTATTGCTCCTAGGAGTGCCCTAATTACGGCGTTTTCAGGGCATTTTCTAGCCCCGTCTGACCTCCTTTTCGAAATCCGATACCGGTTCCAGATTCAACACAACGAGACAGAGTTCCAACAATTTTTTCAAAATTTTTTGCAACACCGTTGGATGTCGTGGTGGCCAGTCAAACTTTTTCGCCAAAATTTAGGCCAGTTTTTTGCCAAAACTTTTGACCAGCCACACAGCATCCAACGGTGTGGCAAAACTTTTGAAAAAATTACTAGTGCGCTGTCTTATTGTATTGAATCTGAATCCGATCTCGAAATTCAAAACAGGGGTCGGACGAGGTTTGAAAATGCCCAATAAGTGGCGTAGTTATGGCGCTCCCAGGAGCAATAAAACACCACTGCTTAGTTGAATACCCCTCTCTTTCTCTCTCTCTTTTCTTTTTTTTTTTTTTAAATCTTGCACTAATACTGAATTCCTTTTTTATTTTGTTGGTTACGTTACTATTTTAAAAATTAGCAACATTTAATTTTAATAATTTTAATTGTCAAAATTTTTTTAATTATTTTATTGTTATTAATTATTGTTCTTGTTATGTTTTCAACGCACAAGGCTTTATATTTTCTGTGTCACTGTACAATTGGGTCATCAAAATATTGAGAAAAGAATAACTGTGTTAAATATTTTATGATAAATACGAAAAATCATGTATAATTGGACTAGATATTCACTCACACACACACACACACACACACACACTCTCTCTCTCTCTCTCTCTCTCTCTCTCTCTCTCACAAACTGTGTAAACTATGTATGAAGTTCCTATAAATTTATTAACTAGGAACTTATGAAATTGTGTACAAAATTTCTAGTGTTTCCCTTTTGGAAACTAGAAAATTTTATGCTTGTCGACATTATGAAGCGGAAATACCTTTCATCTATTTAAAATTTTGGTATAAATCATTTTAATTGTCCAATGATTTTCGACTGAATAAAAGCATAAAATAATTTTGAATTTACGAAAGCATTTTTATGCCTATGCCTCGTCTCAGATTTTCAAGCTTAAATCTTTTTACAACAATGGGTCTTGAATAGGGCCTAGGAGGAAGCAAACCGTAGTTGAACTTTTGTAGTTACACACCTTAGACTAGTCAAGAAAAGAAACTGAAAATGGGGCAGCTCTCAGAAACTTGGGGATTCCTATTGGAAACTTGTGGTGTAAATAACACAGGACTACCAAATCCTGCTTTTGATTCTTGATTAACAAAAAAAACAAAAACAAAAAAAAAAAACAAAAACAAAACAAAAAAACAAAAACAAAGCAAGACAAAAATTCTGGTCAGATTCTTATTCGATCCTTGAGGCGTAATATCGCGATGAGCCATTAATGAACATGTTTGATTTTGTTGGAGCTTAATTAATCTTTCGTTACGGATAAAATCAATAATTTGAACGTACAACTAATATCCTTTTGAAATAAAATTGTTTAGTACGGATTGTTTGACAGAAAGACTTTTAGATGTGTAGTGTAAAAGTTAGAAATTATATTAAAAAATAAATAAATTTATATATTTATAAATTCGTTCCTAGACTTTTGCATAAATGAAAGTATCCCATAAATTAAAGTCAGACTAAGGTGGATATCCATGGTGATCAAGTTTTAACTACCGCGTTGATATTTTACTCGTTTGAGGATAAATTTTTGTCTTCACGCACCAGGGCTTAAGGTAGAAATTAGTTAAGCGTAAAATAACAATTAACAATAGTTAAAAATCACAAATTATGTTGTACTCGACTTGCAAAATGCAAAATGGTTTATTTCAAACACGACGACTTTTGAACGATACACGTTAGCCAAATATTACAGTGTCATAATGGCTGGGCGATGGAAGTCATTAATGAAGACTGTCGACGACGAAAAACATCATAACACAAGAGCACACATCGACAAACAATGATATAATTAACAACTCCATGAGTCATTAATAACACTGAAATGCTGATGATTATTATTACAAAATGCAAACAGAAAGACACTCGAACATCGCAGTTTGAAGTTCTTCAAAACACATTGCAACATCCATCCCTGCAATTCCACCATATCAAGTTGCAGTCACGGTTTGTCCTACATTGTAGACAAAGCTGGTTTGGTTGCTTGCTCAAGGTCAGTTGCGGCAGTTCTTTGGTCTCACTCTTTGCGACTGGCATGCCCAAGGGTTGTTGCAGTTCTTTTGCCTCCACCTCTAGGACTACATGCATGCGGAAAGTTTGCTGCAGTTCTCTGGCCTCCGCCTTCAAGACTGGTACAACTGTAAAATTAAAACTAAAACTTGAAAAGATAACAAAACCTTAGTTGCTTGAAATCAATGCAACAAATATTATGACAGTGTGTTTAACTATCATGCATACTTTATTTATATGTCACTACAATTTCATTTGCAATGAATTTATTTGAGTTAAGAGAAAATCATGGGATGGAGCAATAGAAGGCAATAGTGTAATGATGAATTTAGTAAAGTTCAGAGAGATGAGGAAGGCTAACCAGCTCCAGCAATAGCAAGAAGAAAGAGGGTAAGGAAAGTAAGCTTAATTGAAGCTTTCTCCATCTTTATTGATCTTTGGTTTTGATGAGCTTCATTGTGCAATTGGGATGGCTATTTATATACAACTCAATAGATGCGCGTCTACACCAAATATTGCGCAAAAAATATAAATAATTCTAGATTTCACATTTTAAATTGACATTCCGATGTGTCACTTTTTCCTCAGACAATGAAGAGACATTAATGGAGTGCAAATTTGTTATCTCTTTTTTTGGAATAGTGCCTTTTTTTTATTTTTCATTTCAAAATATTGCGAGACACATATTTTGTATTTGAACATAGAACCCTAAGAGCCAACAGAAATATAGACGATATAATATAATACGTATTGTGATGGGATTAATTGCGAAAGAAACAGAGTACTTGTAAATATTAATTTTTATTCTATAGTTTAGAAGATAAAAATTATTCAAGCATAGGAAAAACTATCAAAAAATTGCAAAAGTATCATAAAATTTTAAAGTACGACACAGTGATACTAAAATATTGTGAAAGTATAAAATTTTGATGTTTAAGTATATTTCAGTTAATCAAAAATTGTAAAAATAAAAGATAGACTGTCGAGCAAAAATAAAATTCAACAAGAATTTGTAATTTATAATTTACAAATCGTCTTTAAATTTACCAAAAATAAAGTGTTCTAAAAGTTCAAGTTTTGACTGCTATTCCTAGCACATTAAACACATATTCATCTTTGATATACAGCGGGGTAAATCTAACATGAGAATGGAAGATTTAATCCTTTTTTTTAGCTTTCAACGTATCACTTTCTTCATTTCCCTTTCTATAGCGCACAATTCTTTTCTAACAATATCGTAAATATTGTATACATGATCATCACAGTACCAATCAATATTAAATTATTAATTACAAATCACTTTCTCATTTCCCTGTCTCTAGCATTATTGTAAATATTGTAAACATGATCATTGCAATACCTATCAATATTAAATTATTAATTACAACATCTTCGTTAATCCAACCACCACTTATTGCCAATAACATTACCTTTATTAAAAGATCTTTTGAAAAACAAATCGGCCTGATCGGTTCGACCAAAAAAACTATGAACTGAAAGAAAATATGTCTTGTTCGCCCTTCCAACTAGCCAATGCCAAAATGGATCGGAACCGATCAAAAACCCAGTAGAGTCAATCAAAACCAATAAAAATTGGCTAAAAACCCGGAATTTCTTTTAAACATCCTTTTAAAAAATTTTTGTATATATAAAAATTAATTTTTAATTATTTAATGAGAAAAACTATTTAAAATTGAGACGCAAGTTACTCAAGTTTTAACAAAAACTTTTATTAATCGAATCTATTACTCTTTTGCACCTTTTTTTTAATTGTTAATCATTTATACTATATGCAGCTTAGAGATATAGGAAGATTGTTGTTAATCTATAATATCAATTATCTCTTAGCAGAGCATTTTTCAATACATTCGCTTAACTAATATATATAATGTTCTTAAATCTAATTGACAAAAATAAGAAAATCTCTTTGAATGATTGGAATAAATAAATAAAATATCATTTTTCTTTCTGATTTTAAATTAGTTTTTCAGAATTTCTTTAATAAATTTTTCTAATTTTTTATTCCACAAATTTTTTACTCTAATTAATTTATTATTAATACGCTATATCTATATCTATTTTCCTAACCAGGAGTCTAGCATGCTTAGTTTTTAATTAATATATAGATTGTACAAAATGAAGAGATTCATGGTAGAGTAGTAGCCCCATTGACGATAAGATGAGAGAAAGTTGACGAAGATGGTTTTGGCACATACTGCTGAGACTTGAGAGTGCACCTGTTAGGAAGAGTGAGAATATTAGGGTTGAAAATGTAAGGAAATGTAAAGGAAGACCGTTGATAATGTAGATGTAAGTAATTCGTAAGAACATGTGCGTTAGGCAGATAGATGAGCAATTATATTTGGATAGGAATGAGTGGCGTAGGAAAATTCATACTCGCGATTCGATGTGATTTCTTGTATGGTTCCCTGTAGCTTTGTGGTTTTTATAGATTATATAAAATATAAAAAAAATCATTCTTAACCTCTGGAACCCATCTGCAAAGAAGAAATCCTATAATCACGCTGTTTCATTTTCACACCCAGTGCTCGGCCATGCACTGGAGAAAGGTATTTTTACTTCAGTTCTCAATTTTAGAAACATGATTTCCCACTTCCCGTATGCCTAGCTTATTAATACAAATTTCGTGTTATATTAGTCGTTTATCAATGCTGTTTTTTTCGATGCGGCGTATCATTATTATTTTTCAAGTCGATGCATTTTTTTTTTGTCTTACACTTTTCACTAATTTTTTCTAGGTACTATCTATGCATGTTGCTAAATCATGTGCGTGGTCCAAAATTTTATGAAGATATAAGAACATTGTGGGATAAGTGCTGGCAATTTTTGTCAAAAGATATAGAACACAAACATCGTAATGCTTCTCGCAACCCATGTAATCATGTTCCTGTTATTTGGATGCTTTGATTCTTCGCTTGTAATTTTCCAAGTATTAACTAATTGTGGGATATGCATTACCAATTTACAACTGAACGATGATCAGATCAGGAACTACGCATTGGTTGAAATAGAGAAGTTGTTGCGCCAACAGGAGCGAAGCATTTGCGACTATAATTCCATGCATTTTTCTGATGGTTCATATTTCTCTGCCCTAGACAACATGTTGATATACAATGAATTGGACTACAATAAGGATGAATTGGAGGAGGAACATGTAAGGTTGCTATCTGACCTAACTTATGAACAAAGATGTGTTTACGACACTATGATGAATGCGGTTCATGGTGATCATTGTGGGTTATTCTTTTTATACGGACATGGTGGTACGGGGAAAACCTTTTTGTCGAGGACGCTTTCAGCTACAGTCAGGTCTCGAGGAGAGATAGTGTTTAATGTGGCATCTAATGCAATAACTCCACTCCTTCCACTAAGTGGTAGAACAACTCATTCACGATTTTCTATCCCACTAAATATTGATGAAAATTTAACTTGCAAGGAAGTTACTTGGTCGAGCTTATTGAGGGGACTGACCTAATAATCTGGGGCGAAGCTCCTGTGACACATAAGCATTGTTTCGAAGCATTGGATCGCACGATGCTGGGATCTTGCCAGGTTCAATACCCCGAGGGGTGCCAGTTTACCATTCGGTGGGAAAACTATTGTATTTGGTGGGGACTTTAGACAGATACTCCTGGTTATACCCAAGGCAACACATCGATATTTCTCTTGCCTATTCTATTGTAGGTTACCGAGGGCACATATCACACATCGACACCTTATGCGTCACGTAAAAAGGAAGTCATGGTGAAAAGATTGTGAAATTATCTTTGCGCTTTTAATGCTAATGTATTTATCAACGTTATAGTATGCTTGGTAATGTACTCCAATGTAATTTTGTGGATAGTTCTCGAATGTTATTATAACTCGATATCAGACTTTATTTTTCATAGAGTTTTTTGTATCTTTGATGTATGTGTTGGTTGTTACGACATTGTGATTAACTTTTATAGGTTGGATTTACCCCAATTACAAGCGAAACTCTGTCAATTTTTTTTAAAGAACATTCTTCTCTTAAATCGTGTGATGTCAATGTTTACACTCAAATAACCCGAAAAATTCAATTCATATAACTAGCCCCTGTGCAACGCACGGGTGTTCCAACTAGTTTATACTACTAAGAAAACAATAACAATGAGGAATCGCGAAATGTAGAACCTGAATTATAGGGGGACTAAATTTAGTAGAGAGATAATGATGGGAAAAATAATGTTTTGCCCTGAATAAAATTCATAATTATCTAGCATTCAAAAAATTAAAATTCATAATTATTTGAAACATTTTTCAAATTCAATAAGTGTTGGATTAATAGCATAATTCTTCGAAAAAAATAAAAATTAACAGGATAAATATTTTTTTTCCCAATTTCAAGTTGTTGTAACCAAGAACACACAGTAACATGGTATAGTGATATACGTAATTTTATGTAACTTACACGATGACTAATGCATGATGGGCATTCTTCCAACCTGACTTTAAAGCTATTCATTCTGAAACACTAATTCATAATCAATATTAACAATGTTCATGAACACATATAAAACTTGATATAGACCTTATTTAGTATCCACATGGGCGGCAGTGATAATATTCCGGCAAAAACCTCGCCTAGGGGGGGAGGGGGGCGAATCCAAAGTGAAAAACCCCACCTTAAACGCGGAAGAAGTTAAGAGAAGAGGAAGAAAAAGTCAAGGGGAATTCGATAAAAATGGGGGGCCCAAATTTGTCCCGCCATTTACATATTTAAGCCCCAAAAGTTCATTATTTAGGTGTATTCCCCGCTTACATTGTTTGGCTCAAGGGAAAAAAATCAAAATATAGGACTGAAACCCCTATACATTATTTGATGGAAGCTCAACAAAGGTTGTTTTTTTGGCCCCAACAGGCCAACATTAATCTTGTCCTAATGTTGATATACCAATTAACCATTTTTTATTAAAAGTATTTACATGCAAAATTGTTGTTGCAGATATAAAGGGTGATAGGATTGATCTTTTTAGAGATTTTTATGTAAAAGAAAAGAGAGAATGAGTGAAGTTGAATTATGAAAATTTGTGGGGTACATACAGGTTCCACGAGATATGTGGTTTGACCAGGAAAAGACATAGATAAAAATAGATTTTAAAAAACTAAAAAAGTGGAAAAATTGCTGACTTATCACCCCCATAGGATTAGTTGGGGTTATGCTATAGTTAGCTATACTACGGTGGGAGATTGACCGGGCAAATGAATACATTGATTACTCCGCAATTGGACTATTGACTATTGTCATTGACAAAAATCGAAATGTCTCGCGATCGAATGGTCACGCACAATGAAAATAGAAACGACACCATGCTCACCGAAGGCCCAACTTGAACTAGGTTTTAGATATTCATGCACCCATAGAATATGAGGGCATGTTTGAGTTCCTTATACATAATTGTCGTTTAACATCCACATGAACAACTAAGTTGTGTGTTAGGTTTTGCTACCTAATAAAGCCAGGGCAATGATTATCAAATGAGACCCGAATGAACAGGTGCAAAATCCATAGGCGTTGCCAGTAATTGGAAATTAAATGAAGGCCATGTCGTGACAATCGGTCGCCCAAAACAAAAAAGGACCAAGAATATGCCGTACTTATACTTGGAGCAACTTAAATTTAAATTGCACGTATGGGTCTTTCCAAACACACCTTAACCATTTATTTGGCATATTAAAGATTTTATATCTCCTTGACCTTTGTTCATCGGCTCCTAGAATCCATCTTAATGTGGATTAATATTGGGTCTTTGTGGGATTGATTTGTTGGCATTGAAATTGATTCCATTTACTTAATTTGGCTGAGAGAAATATTATAAGTGGCAAACTATTACTCTTGCTTTACTAGTTTACTACCAGAACCGAAGGCTACTGCCTTTGAATCTTGAGATCCATTTTTTCCGTCTTATTTAAAATCCATTGCTGTGGGTTTGTGGCTAGCTTGGTGGTGTTTTCTTTGTGTCCAAATTGTGGATGACCTTGGTTGGTGACTATTTGGTGATTAACACTGGAAGATCTGAGCCACGTTCTATTCAATTTCACCACCATCGCCGGACGACAATTTGAGAAGCAGATGAAGATTTTTCTTCATCTTTTATATTCTCTGTTCTTCAAATTTCTTGTATACATTTTAATTGTAAGCATCTGTTTTGCAAGGAATAAATCGCTACATTGTGATCGAATTAACGAATTCTATATGAGTGACCTAACAAAATGATTTCCCACACGATCATTTTGCATTATGCGCTTACAGCAACAACTCTAATGAAAAAACTAATATTAGGCATTAGATTTCGGTAGTAGTCATATACAGTTACTTATTAATCATACAATGCACATTGGAGATGTTAGGAATTGCCCAATAGACATGCACAGCGGAAATATAAATAGGCAATTCGAAACCGGATCTACTCGTTTTTAAATGAGATATGTGATTAGAGATTACCGAAATAGAAGCAGATTCCGTAGCAAATCTCTCGTTTGTTCTTTCATCTCCACAACCGTCCAAACGTACGGCCTCCAACGTTGATCTACTCGCCAAGACTTGTCCCGAATTAAGAACAACTTCGTAGTAGGATGATTTCTCTCCTATTTAGTGCTAGCTAATTCTCGAGAGAACTTAGAGACAATGTAATGGTTATTACTTGTGTATTATGGGGCTACATTGAGTTATTTATAGGTTTATAATAATCCCATTGGGTTTGGGGTTTCTTTGGCCACAAGATAACTCAACACAGTCCAACTATTGGACCTTGTACACACCATAACTAACATTCTCCCACTTGGATAAGGTCCAATTCAAGATACGAGTACTTGACTTTGTGTGTGACCCATCAGGCTCCCATTCACGAAGGAAAACGTCATGGTGTCCCTATCTGATCTTATCAGGATAGGATAAAATAAAATCCCCATTTCAGTTTATCATCGATTCACCCAGATCGATCGACCCATGTCGCTGTCCACGATTGACATTGAGCAATGTGTCATGGCAATCCATGTGATGGGATAAGTCATATGGAAATGACGAAACCTTTATATGTACGGTTACCGTGGAACTATAATCCCTTCATCAATATAAACCCGATTGGTTCAGAGATATGGATTTACGTCAATCTCATTCAACCAACCATATTATTCGCTCTCAACTCAACGTCGATTAAATCAGTGATTGTGATTGAAAACTCTACTCAATCCCACAATCCCACCTTTGCCAAGGAATTTATATCAACTTGATTGGGCGAAATGCAGGTTATAATCTCCTGTTATCCAGGAGTGATGAATCCTGCATTGAATACTCACAACCTTCATGCATTTCTCACTATACCCGTACGGCGTTTCCAGTCAACCCCAATTAGAGTATCCTTAAATGTCCGCCAAAGTAAAGCGATCCGTGCATAAGATTCTATGGTATTCTCAAGTCTAAAGACCAATTCCACCACCGCACATTAGAGATCAACCGCTGACGCAAGGATAATTATCCATGCAGTATCTCTAAGCGGGTCATCCATATGCTTGTTCCACCAACAAAGCGTCCACGTGTCCATCCGAATGTCTCCACATTCTAACGTGTGAGATCAGCTCCTTTCTTCTTAAGAAAGAGATGCGACACATGCCAATCTATCCGAAATAACAATATCCGTGTTTTGTTATTACTACGACCAGGGATAATTTAAGAATAAGTGCTAAAAACCTTTTATCTCACTATCACAACACCTTGTGGATAACAAGTTTTTCAACATTTATTCTACGGACTCTATTATTTTGGTTGTTATCATGAAAGTCAACGTATAATAGATCTGCCATTCAAGTGCATCTATTAATCAGGTGTTTACGCACGTCGATATCCAATATAGATTGCAACACCAAAATTTTATACAAACAAATCCAAATGCTATTGTATCTAATACGTATAGCTTCGTCATGACCATCATGAGTATACTGTGACGTCCACTATGTTGAAAAATCTTTTGTATTAGTTTTATCCTTTTTATCATTTCGTTGTATCATTTCTTCTAAAGAAATATACTATCTTAATACACATTTAGATCGTTGACGAGACCTAGGTTTCCCTCACTTATGCGATGGCTCCATTGTGATCACAATCTCTATTGGATCAATAATGCCCGGAAAACATTCAAGTTCAATCAAGAACTTAACAATCTAAACCGCTTCTCTTGCTACTTCCAAAGTAACTGTGTATTGAGTTTGAGTAGTTGTATTCATTTGGAACCTATCCAGTTGATCATACTACTTTCATGAGTAACAATTTATCCGGATTGGGATTAGTCTATACTTTTTCAAGACTGAGAACTGACCCTTGCAAATCTTTGAATTCTCAATTCAATTTCTCCATAATAGCATATACTCAGTGCTTCTCAAGCATATAATAATGTTTGCTGACCATTATTCAATGTTTCCTACATTGTTTTCTCATAAATTTTCCCCTCCAAAACATGTTAAACATTTGATCTAGTACATAGTATTGCATGGATCTTATTTATGCAACCTCTCTCAACTGTGTTCTCCAACGCATTTTGAGAGCCCAGTCCTATCCTTATAGGATAGAGTTCTCTCTCGAACTCTTTCAGGAAAAATCTTCTGAAGATTTCATCTATATACTTGGATTTAGATAGGCTAAACGTTTTCGTAGATCTATCTCTATAGATCCTTGTCCCAAAATTACATGCAACCTTTTTCTAAATCTGTAACAGAGAAAACCTCGGACCTTCTCTAGAGATATCGTTTTCTAACAACTCGCATCCACATACTGTGTAAGAAATGCGATTATACTCCCACTAACTTCTCGTTCACACTACTCATATTCATTTACAATAAAATCAAACTATTTGATTGTGTCATCAAAATGAAGTTTTTCAACTCCTCTTGGGTATGCCCACATGTTTAACTTGATCTTTATGGATTCAAACTTTTAAGTTGCATCGGATACATCGTAATCAGGATCAAGTTTTGAAAACTATTTCTCAAACACGAGCATCTATGGTAATTAGAATTCGAATTAACAAAGACACGATTATAGATGTGAATTTTGCTCTCAAATGCAACCTTTGTCTTTGATTGCAATATTCTCTATTAATCTTGTCTTGTAAGCGTTACAATCCATGTCGATTGGTTGTTTGTAAGCTAATTTACAAACTATGGGTCTAACCCATTCTATAACTAGAATCCACACTTTGATTTTAGCACATGGAGCTTACTTTGAATTCTAGCGTATCAATCTATACCTTTAAGTCAACAACTTGATTTTTACCATTTATAAACCGCAGGCTTCTCATTATTGACTAGCAATACCATATTAATAGCCATAAGATCACATTTTACTATAGATGGTCTATACGAAGCCAATGTGTTGTTAAGAACTTTTCTTCTTTACTAGTTTGCACCTCATCAAAATGAAATTTAGAAACTAGTTCATCTAGTCGGTTAATCTCTTTTGTGATCTTTTGAACTCTTTCAAGATCTATTCTACTCCCATTGTCCTTTTAGGAAAAACAATTTTTCCAAGGTTAGATCATACTTCGACAAGATGACTCTAATCTTAAAAGTGAAAATAGTGATACGCAACCATTTTTCCTTTTGGATATCTATCAAGAGCAGAGGCGGACCCAAGGGGGGTCCTGAGGGGTCACGTGACCCCTCAACTTTCAATCCAATTTTTTTTTTTTTTTTTAAGTACAAAACCCAAAAAAAAAATTCTGATTAAAAAAAAAACACAAGGCACCAAATATATTAATTCGAGTCCATGTAATTATTCACAAAGAATCATTATCATTTCCTCTTGTTTAGCAATGACAAATGTGACTTAAAAGAGTTTGTGTAGTCCATTCAATTTGATGATGATTGACATTTTGTTAATTTAGGGTATGTTCTTTCTAACTTAAATTTGGTGTAGATTAAAGTTTGACTAAATGTGTAATTGAGAATTAGAGATGAAGTATTAAAAAATATAAAGTAATTATTAAATCAATGAATGAATGGTTGAAAATGATGAGAGAGAAAAAGTAAATTTAAGTTGGTGAAATTTAAGGTGGAAAGAACATACCCTTAGTCTATTTGCTTATTCTTACTCTAAAAATCTCTAAAAATCTATAACTTCACTTTGAATTTTAAAAATTATATGTGTCAATTTTCTATTAATCTATAATTAGAATATGTTTGGTAAAGATTTTTAAGAAAATGAATATCAATTGAGCTCTTCAAGTATATAATATTCAATCAAAGTTATTAATAGTAATCTTGTATCACACATCACTTATCATTATTATTAAAAATTCTTATAGTTCACTATTTAAATTAAAGATTAACTCAAATATATGTTAAATTTCTTATTTTTTAGTAATATTTTTTATCGGCCCGGGCCTCTAAAAAAATTTTCCCTGCTGGAGCTAATATTTTTTTGCCCCCTCAACTTGTAATCTCTGGATCCGCCACTGATCAAGAGATTTATCTCATGCTTCATCTAAGTATTATTACTCAAAAACCATTTTGAGTTTTATCTACCGACTTCGATGGAACACTCTGTAGTGTGTTTCTTGCAATCTCTATTGTTCATCCCCAGAACAATTTTAGAATGAACTGTTAGGCATAATAATTAAATTGCATCACATTAATATGAATAATTTCTCTAATTATACACCATTACACTGGTGCCGTATACCCCAAATTCACTGAATGAGAATCTCATTCTTCTAATTCTATCCTTAAATAATCTTCACTTCGATCATATCGTAACGTGAGAATATTCCGCAATTAGCTATCCTCTTTTGCTTGAACCCTTTTGAACATTTCAAAACTTTCATACTTGAAGTCCATCAAATATAAGATACTACATCTCGTATGTAGTCATCTTTAAACTTGATGACGTAGGGAAGGCTAATATCCGACTTTCGTACATATTTTCCCAAATACATCAATAAGGATTAGGATTAATATGTTCTGATGCCAGAATAGGATATAATTATCTTTATACCTCTTTTGTTTTCTATTCAAACAAGAGACCCTTTAGAAAACAAATATTACTGATCTTATTTCAACAGTTGATTCTATTATATGATTGTGAATAACTATTGTTCTTTAATCTTAATAAATCAACTATCCATGTCCCACATGAATAGAAATAATGTTCTTCACAACAACATAATCGTGATATTCATTCTAAAACAAAACAAAATGCGTAATGAAAATAATAGGTCTTGAATGAAGTAACATTTACTCCGTTTCCCACTAAAGGTCCTATTACTTTACATTGCAGTGAACTTTCCTATTTAAATCTCAATCATATTTAAATATGGGATCTTCATCCGGTATCTAATACCTAGAAGACTCAAATACGGGTTTTGATAACCTGTTGACTCAAGTAGAATCTTGTCCAAGGTTCTTTTCTTCAAGTGGTTATGCTTGCCTCATAGTTCAATGCCAACCCTCTTTGTCTCTACAAAGTGCTACTGGCTTTCAGTATGTCATTATACGCTTTAACTGTTAGTTTGATCTCCCAAAATCTTTCTTAAAGTTCCTTTGAGACTTCTTCTAAGTCTCGTTAGGAGTGTCAAGATCAAAACTTATCATATTAATGATAGGTTTAACAGTTTGGGCATACTAAACAGATTACTGGGTATTGTGAATCTTATTCACATTTTGATTCATAACGAATTGTCATAAGCTATCATGCAATGAATATTGAACTAAGTCAACATTTGACTTGTCATCCATCAAGCCTTCAAATAGTATTTCGGATTTTATATTGTTTAGTTCATGAATCAACTCCTCGAGATGATCAATAATAACAATATAAATGCCATACCCTGATGTGACATTTACAACTCATAACTGCAAGTATCATACATATTGCATCATGATCAGCACATGATCTTTGTAAATCCACATAGTCCTAGCGATCGAGACTATCTTAGTAGGATTTTTGGATAATCTGCTTTTGACATATTTTAATTTAGATGTGAGAACAATTCTCACATTTATGACGTTAGCCTAAAAGCAGTCCAGTGAGTTTGCTAACATTCAGTTCATTTTTCACATTTGAGTACAGTACTCAAGTAGTTCCGGTGAGTTTGTCAGCATAAAGTATGCTTCTCAAACTCCAACCATGACTCATAATACAATTAACAGAAATGATAATAGAATAACAATCAATAAATGCAATAAAGTTAACAAAATATGGACTTTCATTAAATTAACTATACTCCCACTGAATCAATGATCCCCAACATTGACAGAAAACAAATTTTCAACTTTTATGAGTGGTCTAGGACCCTGTTTGTTCAATTAGAACCTTGAGTTACTCAACAAGCCCCAATTGACATTCAGGTAGATACACTTATCAATCATAACGCCATATGACCCCTAGATCATCAAGCAGATAACTATTTATCTTGTACATCTGATGTATTAACTTGACGTGCCTCTAAAATCTATTTCCTTGAGTCATTCAACAAGAAATAAATTTTAGTTAAACTCGACCCAATGTTCATAGGCATCACATGTCTTACAATGAAGAACATTTCCTACGATTGAGCAGCCTTGAGTTACTCAACAAGCCTACTACGATTGTGGAAATCTATTTTTTCACCGTAACATTGGAAGGCGTGTATTAACATTTAATCATGAATCTAATATCATTTTTAAGAGGATCAGTCTCATCAACAATATAATGCATAATAATAAACATCAACCATGCAATTATCAAACATAATAAAACTAGTGGATGATTATGGACGTATATCTATCTAGTTTTCCCGAGCCAAGAGAAAAACTAGTTGGTCAAATCCTAAGGGACAATATCTTCGTCCTTCGTTGGTTAACTCCGGTGATCTCCATCTTCTGCTGCAACTCGTATCCAGTACTCGTTGGCACATACACCGTATCCCATAGACTCGCAAGTCCAAAATTAAATTAAAAATTAATTAGCACGTAGGCCCAAATTAATAATAGGCACGCAGCCCCCAACATGAAATAAAGAATAAAACCATGCATTCATTCAATCACATTGTTCTGGTCCATAATCATCCACAATATCTAATATTAACAAATTACATCAATTTCTAGATTTGGGTAATAATATTATTTAGCTAAATATTTTGAACCAATAAAGGAACGAACCAAACGAATATTAATTAGTTAATCATATTAACTAATTCATCAATTAAAATTATATAATTAATCTAATTAATTATTTAATTTTATCATAAGGAGGGAATTTAGAAAATGACTCTTTATTTTCCCAATCATATCAAAATTTTATTAGTTAATCACATTAACTAATTAATTACATATTAATAAAATTTTATGATTAATCAAATTAATCAATTAATTTTATTAATAAGAGGGGGCTCACAAAATAACTCTTTATTTTGTGATTTACTTTGGTCTGGTCCAAAATCATCCACAATATCCAATATTGATAAATAGTTCAGTTTCTAGATTTATTATGACGATGCATATTGTTTAAACAATTTAAACAAATAAGAAACAAAATTTTACGAATTAATCTAATTAATTTCATGTAACAATTAATAATTAATCTAATTAATTACATGTAATAATAAATAATTAATCTAATTAATTAAATATTATTAATTAAATATTATTAGAGGTACTTTAGACAAAATAACACTTTATTTGTCATATATATTAAAGTCATACTTTAATAAAATTTTGCGAAAAACACTGCGAAAAACAAACTAAAATATAATTTTCAAAAATTCAACTTTTGTCTCAAATAATAATTTTAAATTGAAAATAAATGCTCAAGGTTGAATAATTGTAATAAAATTGATAAATCTAATTTATCATTAATTTTAGAAATTTCAATTTCACCGCTAGGAATTGTTTTCGCAATAAACTGAAACTGGGATACTAACTTGCAAGTTTCTAAAACTTGTAGGAAAGGAAATCTTATTTAAATAAAATGGGGGCCCGCTGTGCAATTTCCAAAATTGCACACCAGGCCCCCGTCTCCACCTGACTCGGCCACTGTTCACGGTTGAAAGGGTTATGCCGGGAGGGCTAGGCAGCAGCGGCGGTCACCTCGGGCAACGGCGACGGTCGCCGCTGCCAGCCAACGCAGTGGCGGCAATCGCCGTTGCTTCTGCAGCGGCGATTCCGCAGCTACAACTGCAGCTTTTCACTGCTTCGGTGGTGGCGACTTTCGCCGCCGTCGAGCAGCGGAGATCGCTGCCTTCGCGCCGGTAGTGGTGACCCTTGCTGCTACCGACGACCACCTACTGTTCCAGTGGTTGTAAAAAAAAAAAAAAAAATGATTTTTTTTTTGTTTCCTTTTGTGCAATTAATTTGTAGATCTAATCTAAAATTAATTTTAACGCAATATTATCGTCACAAATAAATTAAACTAAATTGTTTTATAGAACATTAAAACAAATCCATATTTTATCGAATTTCCAAATTCATGAATGAGATCCACAAACTCGGTCTAATCCAATGCATATGCTTTTCTTCTAAAAGAAAAATTATTTCATAAATAATATTTATTAATTACCCAAATCAAATTGATGTAATAACAATTATTGTTAACAAACTTAACAAATCTCAACAAGAAAACGAGTTGGCTCTGATACCACTGTTAGGAATTGCCCAAGAGACATGCACAGCGGAAATATAAATAGGCAATTCGAAACCGGATCTACTCGTTTCTTAGATAAGATCTGTGATTAGAGATTACCGAAATAGAAGCGGATTCCACGGCGAATCTCTCGTTTGTTCTTTCGTCTCCACAACCGTCCAAACGTACGGCCTCCAACGTTGATCTACACGCCAAGACTCGTCCCGAATTACGAATAACTTCGTAGTATGATGATTTCTCTCCTATTTAGTGCTAGCTAATTCTAGAGAGAACTTAGAGATAATGTAATGGTTATTACTTGTGTATTATGGGGCTACATTGAGTTATTTATAGGTTTACAATGATCCCACTGGGTTTGGGGTTTCTTTGGCCACAAGATAACTCAATCCGGTCCAACTATTGGGCCTTGTACACACCATAACTAACATGAGAGGCTTCATGAAACAGTAAGCAATATACATGCACATCTTTGACTTGCGAACCAGTATATATAGAAACAATTGACTTCATTAATTGGCAAAATTGATTTCCCTTCTTCGTTGTTCTTGAACAAGTGGCATGCATCCGAGTTTCCAGGATTTGATCATATCGAAGTGGACAAAAATCCTGTAAAGAAAATAATATCGTTATCATGAAAGGCGTTGCATCACGATGCTGATTAACAAATATGGTTATTAACGTGGGTTAACATTAAGTTCACAAGTATCACGAAAACTTAGCATTGTCACTTGCATCACACACTCATTGTATATTACCAAATATGGCCAGCTAGCTATGACTTAATAAAATTTGGTGTGTAGCCATTCCTCATGAAGAAATTCTTTAATCTGTTTATCCAAAAAGAAATTATGATTAACAAAAAACAATATATATATATATATATATATATATATATATATATATACACCATACTAAGGTGCGTGTGTCATTCACTATGTTTTTTTTTCATTAATATGGGAAGTTCTACAAGATTGTTATAAAAGTATAGAAATAATAGAGAGAATTTAGAGAGAATGAATTCTCAGGAATAAATTTCATTAATAACTGAAGCCCTATTTATAGGAAAACTTCGAATGACACAATCGTAATTACATAATTTCATCAGGGACATAATAGTCATTCATATAAATAAAAAATAATAATTCATTTCCCTCAAGGAACTCATGAACCAATATTTATAACACTCCCCTTGAATGACTATTTGTGCAATTGTCTTGTAAACCCGTTCGGAGAAAACTCAACAAACAAAAAAAAACTTTCAGCTTGGAGTGGTCATATACTGGTTTGTCAAAATATTGCTCCGCCAAAATATTGCTCCCCCTGATGTCGATCAACGGTATAGGAGTATTCATGTGCTGCCTCATTAAAATCTTGTCAAGAAAACCCAGTGGGAAAAAACTTGATCGAAGGAAAAAGAGTATAGCTACTCCATCTGATTTCATATCTTGAGGACTGAAATCCTTACTTCTGGTAAAATTTTCGATATCATCATTTGGATCTGAAGTAAGGTCTCTATTGTAACTTTATCCAATAGATACATTGTGTTGATTTCTCATGTAGTCCTCAATATATCATGAATATGCCTCATTAAAACCTTATTAGGAAAAACCAGTGGGAAAAACCCTAATGAAGGAAAGAGAGTATATCATTCATGTGAATACGCTAAGAAAATTGCCTTGTTAAAAACCTTGCTAGGAACCCAGTGGGATAAAACATTAGTCAAGGAAAGAGGAGTGCAACGCGTATTTTATACAACTATGTTTCAATTATCTCAAAATCTTTCAAAGATTTGTATAAGTATCATATAGATCGGTTGATATTCTTCATTCATTTCTACGTGAATGAAATTTCAGATTTCAGTAGTACTTCTCACGTTAAACAGTATCGTGTCATATTCAATGCTTATATGCAATCAACAACCTCGATCTCATCTTCTTACTATATCGAGGTTTATATCTAAATCTCTTCTAGAGGTTTTATATTAGTTGAGACTGGACTGCCTCATTATAAACCTTGTTTAGGAAAAACCATTTGGGATAAAAACCCCAAACAAGGAAAAAAGTACACCTTACGAATTTTCCTTTACAATTGCTTTGATCCATTACAAGCACTATTATCTTTTCAAGAGTTCTATCCTCATTTTTCTTGTCAAGCCTGTATATTAATACATTTATTATAAGAGTGTATATTTCAATATTATTCTTCGATGTATCTCAATATTTTCATTATCATTGATCATATGTAGCGCTATATATTTATAGTATGTCGACACTTTTCAATTTCATTTCTTTCCTCATAACGATATAACTTATCGAGATATCTCATTATCGATCCTGTTTTAGGATTACACAATATACTTGAATCGATATACTCTTCAAGAGTATATGGCTTTTTTTATTAAGATTATCATTTATCATTTGCTTTGATATAAATATTTGGGGAATTTTTATTAGTACTTCGAGCTTGCTAATTCATCAAAGCATATATAACTGGTATATGAGATCGTTATATTTCAAATTCAAATTTCAATCATTATACATTTCATATATCATTTTCAACTATTAATACTCCCCCTCATGCTAATAACCAAACTCAATACAATTTATATAATTTTCATCATATATATTTTCAGTATTTAGCTTTAATGGGGAATTTATTCAATCTGTATTTATTCTCGATATTGGAAAATCAATTTGAGAACTTTAAATATTTTTCCAATTATATCCCACTGTATGCGCATATCCAATCATTTATAACCTTATTCAAATTATTGGGATATATATTTACTAGCTTTTTCATTAGATTTGGAACTTATGCTCATATCATGAGCAAATTATTTCGTAAATTTTCAGCTACGATATACACATGTGACTATATAGTGGATCCATATCATATTATCTAGTAGTTCACATAAAGGGTGAGTGGGCCCATAACTCTCATCCCTTATATATATTCCAGATATATTTGGGATTTATTCCCAACATTGGCCAGCAATGGTTTCATCATTTATCGAGAACAATCACTTCAATAATCTTTCCGATTCTTGATTTCAAAAAATTATTTACATCAATCGAACTGGAATCTATAAAGTGCTCAACATGATTTATTACTTTCATCATATGCATAGCTCACTGACATATCCCATCATGTTTCGGTAGCATTATTACCCGTATTACTATTCAAGCACTGAATCTTAGTCCATACGTTTCATATTGCCATACTGTTCCAACGCGGAGTCTTACCTTATACGCATTTATAAATTACCCGGGCACTTACAGTATTCACCATAATAAGGGTCCATATATGATAATGGATAATGTGCTCTCAAATCTTCAAAAATACTATCCATCACTACCAATCAAAATCCTAAAAAGGATTTATCGCGGTAGGCTTGAAAGGTTGAGGATGCTAATGAATAAGGGTATCCCACAAGATATCCGATGGTTGATTGAAGCAAATGTTTGATTATCTGGTAAGGTTTCAATTCCTTCTAAATACATGCCTGGTATGGGTAAAAGTAGTTTTTCAAAGCAACGGAGAGTAAAAAGGTTAGGAAGATGCTGCAAATGTGCTCGGTGGATATGCGACACTCAATCTAAATTTGTGGGGTACTTGTCCAGAAACTGAGAAGATAAAATAGCATTCATTAAGGATGGATTGAGTAAGGAGTTTTTGGATGATATTCAACAGGCTTTTGAGACACATCCTAGTGGATATGTGCAAGGTGAGTTATGGTCTTATGGGCCAAATTAAAAAATGAACAAGAACGTTATAGTCTTGAAAATCTTACTTTAAAAGATCTTGTTTGTAAATTTAGTAGAAAAACTTAGTATAATGATTTTCCTATATTGGTGCGAGGCAAATTTCTGTAATATCGAAGATCAATGTTTTTCTCGTAATTATAAATATTGTTTTTCAATTTTTGAAATATATATGTGTGTGTGTGTATATATATATACGTGTATATATATATATATATATATATTTAATTACCGATAATATATGTCATTTCACTAATATTTTTTTTATATTGTCAAAAAGTAAATAGTGAAATCACTTATTCGTTTGAAAACTTTTCTTTAAATAGAGGGATTCATGTATCTGTCATTCATTAGTTGAAAGAGAGAGAAGGAGGTGGAGATATTAGAATCATCTCATGCGAGTCAATCTTCACCTCGCCCGATAAAAACTATATGTGTTCTTGGTGGCTCCAGACTAATAGGTCATATCCAATATGTGGATATGATAGACCAACTTGTAAGGGAGTTAGGGAAACAAAATATCAATATACTATATGAAGGGACCAATAACAAACTATTAAGGAGTCTTACGATGGCCGCACAATCTTGGGGGATAAGAGTGTCAAGTGTAATACCTTTTCATCGAATTGGAGGCAGTAATCGAATTAGAGTTAGAAATATCATTAGTCCAACTGGATTGATGCTACAAACACAATCCATCCATGACTGCATGATGTACATGATGAGCAATAATGATGCTTTTGTTGTTCTTCCAGGCGGCTATAACACACTGGAGGAAATATTCAATATAGCGTCATGGGCACAGTGGAACTTTCATACCAAACCAATAGGTTTGTTGAATATCAATTATTTATTTGATGGCTTATTAGCGTTTCTAGATCAGGGTGTTGATAATAAGTTTATTTCTCATTTTGCGAGAAAAATACTTATTTCCGTCAGTATGGTTGCTGAGCTACTTATAAAGATTCAATCATATGTTCAAGATTCTGTGGAAGCCCAGGTTCGTCGGTCACAAACCATCGGTGTCAAGCGGAAAAGAGATTCAGATCCTTTGGATCTCTCATTATGAACCCGGATGTTTGGGGGTGGCAGAGTTACAGAGTATTTATACTCTCGAGACGCATCCCTTCTTTATGGGTTCAATATATATTTTCTTTTTATATTTTCAAGTGTTTATCGCCATCTTTGATATTCTCAATATGTTCCACTTTTACCGATTTTGTACTCCTTCTAGAGCAATAATGATATCATCTTGGTATTATTTAAATACAGAAGTCCAGTGATTATGCTTCTTCAAGAGCCTTTTATTCTCCTATCAATACGATCTCATATAGTCAATTATTTCATATGATCCCACCATATAATATATTTCATTTGATTTATCAATTGGGATCTATTGAGAATTTTACTTTCATCTATTTATTCAATGGTAACTTTTGGTACGTCTTACCCAATTTTCTCCATCAATATTCAATAAACGTGGAGAATGAACTTTCCTTTATTAAATGCTTCTTTAAGAGCATTTTTCATTGTATCACAATGTACTAATCTCATAATGAGATTTTTCATCATGGTATATATATCTTCTTTCTCTTTTATCACCGTGGGATTATTTGAGCAATTTTATCACTACATATAACAGTAAATTTCGGCGTCACTTGCTCAAATCCCTTCATTAATATCAATATAACATTCTTATTGAATATTTATAAATCGATTATTCTTATTTAGTACCAATCGTGGGGTTTAATCCAACTACATTGGTGCTATATATATTCCAAACGCGTAGTATAACCCACCACATTGAAAGTATAAACTGCATAAAATTAAATTATAGAAATTAAATTCTCCCCAATAGGTGGTAGAACCTACCGTATGGGAATTATCGCAATAAATATAAGTTTAAATCTCAATCGGCGGTATAACCGACCATATGGAAATTATAGTAATAAATATAAATTTAAATTTCAATAGGTGGTAGAACCTATAATATGAAAATTATCCATTCCAATCCGCAAAGGTAAAATTGTCCATTCTTGTCCGTAATGTCATTCATTCCAGTCCCCAAAGGCAAAATTTTCAAAAATATTTTATCAATGTTATACGATTGGAAAATCGTCTCCTTCTCACTTTAATTTGTAAATATCAATATGTCCAAGGACTGTTTTGTAACTTTTCAAAAGTTGGGGCACTGATTTGTGAATTTTGAAAGTTTGATAATAAAATATTTCAAAACGAGTTATTATCTTATCAATATTGGTGTCAAATCGAAGATCTCGTTAAATCGAGTATAATGGAGTCGAGAAAATTTGATTTTGATATTGTATGCTCCTTATATCTCGACAAAATGAATTTTATAATTGAATATATTATTATATTATAAAGTAATATAATATATATATATATATATATATATATGTGTGTGTGTGTGTGTGTATACCTCTTCGTCCTTTTCTGGTGGCTCTAGGTTGTGATTGCTAATTCTGAGCGACATTATCTTCTCCAAACAAGAATGACAACTGCAAAATCTGAAACTCCAGCAAATAATAACAGAGAAAATGGAGCAGAAGATAATATAGCCATGTTTAAGAGCCTTTTAGTATCTCCAAGAATTTCAGAGACGGAAATTATTTGGAAGGTTGAAGTTTATCAAAAAGGAGTTAACTAGTTGGGAACTGTTTAATCCAGTTTCTGATATAGAGGATCATAGTTAGATGTAACTGTAGAGCATACTCCCTTCTTATTACTTAGTAGCTAGAGACTCGTGCTGATAACGTGTTATAAAAATATAGAAATAATAGAGAGAATTTAGAGAAAATGAATTCTCATGAATGAATTTCATTAATAACTGAAACCCTATTTATAAGAAAACTTCGAATGGCACAATCATAATTACATAATTTCATCAGGGACATAATAGTTATTCACATAAATAAAATATAATAATACATATCCCTCAAGGAACCCTTAAAGCCTCCATTGGTATTTAAAATAACACCATCTTGCCAGATTGGTATTTAAAATAATGCCGGCGACACTAAGGCATTTAAAATGGCACATTCGCTCACATCCACCCCTACTCCACACCGCCGGCCAAATAAGGATTAAAATAATATTTTCTTGAATTTTCTTTATTCTTTTTTCTTTCCCTTTTTCTTATGACCACCGCAGCCCCCAAATTTCATGCCCCAAGGACTAAACCCGTTCACCTTCTTGAAATGAACCCAGTGTACAACAAAATTCCGGTTTTAATTCACATTGGAATTGCGAGTCGCTCTTAATTGTGCAGTACAGAGACGAGGTCTGGAAGGAAAGGCTATTGCTTCCTTCTGATCCTTACCAGAGAGCTCAAGCTCGATTATGGGCTTATTATGTTGACAAGGTACAATTCAATTGTTTTCTTCTTCCTTATCTGATTGGTAGTTTGTAATCTAGTTGCTGTTTTACTATACATCCAAACATGATCTGAATATAATAGTATACTGTTTTTATGAGGTGGAATCCAACCTAGGATCAATTTTTGTAAGGAGTCGACAAGAAGTTTACGTAATGGTCGAAACTGTGCAACTGATGTGGTGGTAGAATCTATCTGGATTACAAAACCTGAAATTTCTGCAATGAAGGAGAATGACTAGTTATAGAACATAGAATTTTCCTTATTTTTTTGGAAGATAATATATTGCCGTGTAAATTTTTTGATAGTGTACAATGCGTCATCGTTTAAATGCAGATATTTTGGGCTGGAAGAAAGCTGTTGACGACGACGGGAGAAGAGAAAGAATGAGGCAAGAGAGAGTTAATAGAGTGCCTAGAGACATTGGAAGGAGAATTGGGAAACAAGCCCTACTTCGGTGGTGAAACCTTCGATTTTTTAGACGTGGCTTTCCTCCCTTTTTGTTGCTGGTTTTATGCCTACGAAACTTGTGGCAACTTCAGCATCGAGGGAGGGCGCGGAGCGCGAATTAAGAAAATATTATTTTCACCAGTGTTTGGCCGGCGGCGTGGAGTACTGGATGTGCGAGAATGTGTCATTTTAAATGCTTTAGTGTCGCCGGCGTTATTTTTAAATACCAATCTAGCAAAATGGTGTTATTTTAAATACCAATGTGGTAGTTTACCGCTCAAGGAACTCAAGAACCAATATTTATAACAAAGATTGCAAAATTCATCCATAATTTATTTGGCAAAACAGATCTTCCCACGATTGCAAAAACCCTCAATGTTTCAGTCACTCATGCCTTTCACATTCTAGAATATTTATGAACTTTAATTAGCAAAACTTAATTGCCCATTCTTTTACAGCTTTTAATAAATTTTTACACATTTTAACACATTCACATCAAATGTCAAACCAATTACATCCACATATTTTCTGGGACCCACTGTACTACATAAATTTCCACCACTCAATCTCACTCATTCTCCCTCCTATTTCACATCAAAACTCATAAATACTCATAAATAGACATACACTAACGGGTAGTTAGTTTCTTTAGATCAACCTCATTGGCCCGGATAGAAATTATCTTTCCAGTTTCGTCCTTTATAAATGGTATCGACTCCTCATTCAGAAGCTTGATAATCAATCGCTTCCTACACTTCTCTTTGGAATCTTTCTTGTCAGTCCCCACTACAATCTTCAAATGCTGAAAAGATGGAAGACCGGCAAAATAGGCCAAATGGAGCTTCAGCAGGTCAACAACTTCCTTTGGGCCAAAATAATGCAAATTAAAAGAAGACTCTTCTTCTTCTTCAAAACTGTTCGGGATAAGCATTTGTGCAGATGCTGATCTTCTGCCTGTCGGGCCTTCTTCATAAAAAGTGACCCTATTCAATGAATTTTTGTACTTTCTCTAGCTTTTGTTTAGCAAATGCGCCAACAGCAACTTTGTAATATTCTCTCATCGTACCCCAATACTCTCCTTTACAGGCTTGCGCAATTCCCAATAGCTATTCTCATCAAATTCATCACCCCTTTGCCTAACTGGTCGTCTTGTAAGGTAATATCTTCTATTGTTTCTTGCATTGGTTTGACCACCCATCGGTTATGAAGTTGCCTTTGCCGCTCTCCTAGACTTTGGGTTCTCTGTGGCTTATCTTCGATTCTTTTAGGTGCACCAAATAGTGACTGTAGAACTTCTTTCTAGAGATCATGCTTACCTTTCTTTCTTCTGGGTAATTGTATTTCACTTCTAGATGTGTCACTTTCATAGGACGCGATTTCTGGTACTTGTTATTCATAATGTTAACTACATACTGTCACGCAAAACGCACCATGCAATATGTTTGTCATTAATCATTATAATTAAACATAAAAAAAATACAAACATCCCTCTGCAAGGTCAAGAAAATTGTGAGTTAATTTACATCACCGATTTCAATGCCTACAATTGGCACACGACGAACAAACTGCATTTTGCAGCACTCGTGAAGAATTGGGCAGAGGTGACCTAATAATATAGTTAAAATCTATCCACCAATTTAAGTGCGACATCCGTGTGGAAATCACTTTGACATTTGCACCCCGCGTGCAGGGGCATAGGCCATGGAGGATTCTCTATGTAATAATAGATACACTGTCACAGGTTGACAATCATTAACAAATTGGTACACATATCCTTAGTTTTCCTACCTGGGATAGTTCCCACTTCCAAATGGAATCCTTCCCATCTCAAGTAAACTTGCACTTAGCAATTCAATTGCCATTTGCCTATTTTTCCAACGATTGGTTCTTCGAAAAGTTGTGTCTAGGCGCAAAGCATGGCCGGAATGTCTTCCGTATGCTATTGACCACTTAATGCACAGCTAGGTGCGCTATTTGTTTTTATTTTTAGATATTTTAATTTCTCTAAATAAGCGCATGAAACGAAAAGGAGCTAGCATTTTCACATCCGAGAATAATAATTCAAACTGAATTCTAGGCAACTGCATTGACCACGTGCTAGTTGGTACGCAATTGACGACATACGGACAATGGCAGTTTCCCTAATTTCAGAGAAGCAGTTTCCTCTTGCAAAGTTTTGTATAGTTGTTTACAACTTGGTTGCACAATGGTGTTCTATTGCTTCCCGCAGTGCCCTAATTGCGGCGTTTCCGGGGCGTTTTCTAGCCCCTGCTGACCTCCGTTTTGAAATAAAGATCGGACTAAGATTCAATACGACGAGACGGAGCTCTAGTAATGTTTTTAAAATTTTTGCAACACCGTTGGATGCCGTGGTGGCCGGTCAAACTTTTTGGCCAAATTTTAGGCCAATTTTCAACCAAAACTTTTGACCGGCCACCACAGCATCCAACGTTGTCGCAAAACTTTTGAAAAAATTACTGGAGCTCTATCTTATTATGTTGAATCTGAATCCGATCTCGAAATTAAAAACGGGGGTCAGGCGGGGTTTGAAAATGCGCAAGAAGCACCATAGTTATGGCACTCTCGGGAGCAATAGAACACCACTGCTTAGCTGAATACCCCTCTCTCCCTCTTTTCCTTAAATCTTGTACTAATACTCAATTCCTTTTTTATTTTGTTGGTTACGTTACTATTTTAAAAATTAGTAACATTAAATTTTAATAATTTTAATTGTCAAAATGCTTTTTAATTATTTTATTGCTATTAATTGTTCTTCTTCTTGTTATGCTTTCAATGCACAATGCTTTATATTTTTTGTGTGACTATACAATTGGATCATCAAAATATTGAGAAAAGAAGAGCTGTGTTAAATATTTTATAATAAATACGAAAAATCAAGTATAATTAGATTAGATTCTCTCTCTCTCTCTCTAACTGTGTAAACTACGTATGAAGTTCCTACAAATTTATTAACTAGGAACTTATGAAATTGTGTACAAAATTTCTAGTGTTTCCCTTTTGGAAACTAGAAAATTTTATGCTCGTCGACATTATGAAGCGGAAATACCTTATATATATTCAGAAATTTGGCATATATCATTTTAATTGTCCAATGATTTTCGAATGAATAAAAGCATAAAATAATATTGAATTTACGAATGCATTTTTATGCCTATGCCCCGTCTCAGATTTGCAAGCTTAAATCTTTTTACAACAATGGGTCTCGAATAAGGCCTAGGAGGAGGCAAACCGTAGTTGAACTTTTGCAGTTACACACCTTAGTCTAGTTAAGAAAAGAAACTGAAAATGGGGCAGCTCTCGGAAACTTGGGGATTCTTATTGGAAACTTGCAGTGTAAATAACACAGGACTACCCAATCCTACTTTTAATTCTTGATAAAAAAAAAAAAAAAACAACAAAAAAAAAAAACAAGACAAAAATTCTGGTCAGATTCTTATTTGATCCTTGTGGCGTAATATCGCAATGAGCCATGAATGAACATGTTTGATTTTGTTTGAGTTTAATTAATCTTTTGGCACGGATAAAATCAATAATTTGAACGTACAACTGGTATCCTTTTGAAATAAAATTATTTAGTAAGGATTGTTTGAAGGAAAGACGACTTTTAGATGTGTAGTGTAAAAGTTAGAAATTATATTAAAAAAATAAATAAATTTATATATTTATAAATTTGTTCCTAAACCTTTGCATAAATGAAAGTATCCCATAAATTAAAGTCAGACTAAGGTGGATATCCATGGTGGTCAAGTTTTAACTCCCGCGTTGATATTTTATTCTTTTGAGGATAAATTTTTGTATTCATGCATGCAGGCTTAAGGTAGAAATTAGTTAAGTGTAAAATAACAATTAATAATAGTTAAAAATCACAAATACTGTTGTACTCGACTTGCAAAATACAAAATGGTTTATTTCAAACAAGACAACATTTGAACAATACATTTTAGCCAAATATTATAGTGTCATAATGCCTTCACAATGGAAGCCATTAACGACGACTCTCGATAACTAAAAACATCATGACACAAGAGCACACATCGACAAAAAATGTTATAATTAACAACTCCATGAGTGGTTAATAACACTGAAACACTGATGATTATTATTAAAAATGCAAACAGAAAGACACTCGAACATCGCAGTTTGAAGTTCTTCAATACACACTACAACATCCATCCCTGCAATTCCACCATATCGCAAAGTTGCAATCACTATTTGTCCTACATTGTAGACAAAGCTGGTTTGGTTGCTTGCTCAAGGTCAGCTGTGGCAGTTCTTTGGTCTCAATCTTTGCGACTGGCATGCCCAAGGTTTGTTGCAGTTCTTTTGCCTCCACCTCTAGGATTACAGGCATGCGGAAAGTTTGCTGCAGTTCTCTGGCCTCGACCTTCAAAATTGGTACAACTGTAAAATAATTGGTACAACTGTAAAATTAAAACTAAAACTTAAAAAGATAACAAAACCTTAATTGCTTGAAATCAATGCAACAAATATTATGACAGTGTGTTTAACTATCATGCATACTTTATTTATATGTCACTACAATTTCATTTGCACTGAATTTATTTGAGTTAAGAGAAAATCATGGGATGGAGCAATAGAAGGCAATAGTGTAATGATGAATTTAGTAAAGTTAAGAGAAATGAGGAAGGCTAACCAGCTCCAACAATAGCAATAAGAAAGAGGGTAAGGAAAGTAAGCTTAATTGAAGCTTTCTCCATCTTTATTGATCTTTGGTTTTGATGAGCTTCATTGTGCAATTGGGATGGCTATTTATAGACAACTCAATAGATGCGAGTCTACGCCAAATATTGCGCACAAAAATACAAATAATTCTAGATTTTGAATTTTAAATTTACATTCCAATGTGTCACTTTTTCCTCAAACGATAAAGAGAAATTAATGGAGTGCAAATTTGTTATCTCTATTTTTGGAATAGCGCCTTTTTTTATTTTTCATTTCAAAATATTGCAAGACACGTGTTTTGTATTTGAACATAGAACCCTAAGAGCCAACAAAAATATAGACGATATAATATAATATGTAATGGGATTAATTGCGAAAGAAACCGAGTACTTGTAAAATTAATTTTTATTCTATAGTTTAGAAGACAAAAATTATTTAAATATAAGAAAAACTATCAAAAATTTGCAACTAGCACATTAACCATAGATACATCTTGGATATACAACGGGGTAAATCCGACATGAGAATGGAAGATTAACCCTTTTTCGAGCTTTCAACGTATCACTTTCTCCATTTCCCTTTCTATAGCGCACAATTCTTTCCTAACATTACCGTAAATATTGTAAACATGATCATCGCAATACCGATCAATATTAAATTATTAATTACAAATCACTTTCTCCATTTCCTTTTCTCTAGCTAGCAATTCTTTTCTTACGTTATCATAAATATTGTAAACATGATCATCGCAATACCTATCAATATTAAATTATTAATTACAACATCTTGGTTAATCCAACCATCACTTCTTGTCAATAACATTGTCTTTATTAAAAAGATCTTTTGAAAAATAGATCGGCCTGATTGGTTCAACCGAAAAAACTACTAACTGAAAGAAAATATGCCTTGTCTGCCCTTCCAACTAGCCAATACCAAAATGGCATGGATCGGAACCGATCAAAAACCCAATAGAGTCAATCAAAACCGATAAAAATTGGCTAAAAACCCGAAATTTCTTTTAAACATCCTTTTATAAAATTTTTGTATATATAAAAATTAATTTTTAATTATTTAATGAGAAAAACTATTAAACCTCATTTAAATCCGATTCGGCCTTTTTAAGCTTTGATTTGTTGTTTCTATTCGGTGACCAACGTGATTTCAAAACACTTGAAAAAATGATAATGATGGCATGCCTTTATTACGTAATCATATACGTCATGGCATATGGTGAAATCCTATCTAAAAATCTAATTAAGTTTTATTGGACAGTTAATTGTCACGATGGATAACAAAACAGTGTATTATATGCCACAAATTTGGCAAACAAATCTTTGATCGGAACGATAAACAACGTAGTTTTGGATAATGCAATTTTTTGTGGTTTCGTTTCGACAGCAGTGCTGTGTTTGACATGTGCGTTTTGAAGCTTTTTGTCTTGTTCGGATTTCTTTCCTTTTTTGGCTCAACCTTCCGACTCGAGCCGCGCATGCTTCACCATTTTAAGTAAAATTAAGGAGAGAAAAGACTAGTGGGTCCCACTGGAGGATGATTCTCGGGCCATGCATGCTACATTATTGAAACGAAATATTGCAGTATTACTTGTTTCTAAAATAAGACTTCTGAATAAGTTGGTAGTAATGATATATTAGTACTCCTAAGTCCTAATAAAATTGTTGGTCAAAACCGAGTTTGGGCATTAATTTTTATGAAACGAAATATTGCAATATTACTTGTTTCAAAAATAAGACTTTGGTAGTAATGATATATTAGTACTCCTAACAAAATTGTTGTTCAAAACTGAGTACTTGTAAATATTTATTTTTATTCTATAGTTTAGAAGATAAAAAATTATCTAAATGTAAGAAAAACTATCAAAAAACTGCAAAAGTATCATAAATTTTTAAAGTGTGACACAGTGATACTAAAATGTCGTGAAAGTAATAAATTGTGATGTTTAAGTAAATTTCAATTAATCAAAAATTGTAAAAATAAAAGATAAATTGCCGAGCAAAAATTAAATTCAACAGGAATTTATAATTCATAATTTACAAATGGTCGTGAAATTCACCAAAAATAAAGTGTTCCAGAAGTTCAAGTTTTGACTACTATTCCTATAGCACATTAACCACAGATTCATTTTCGATATACAGCGGGGTAAATCTAGCATGAGAATGGAAGATTAACCCTTTTTCGATCTTTCAACGTATCACATTCTCCATTTCCCGTTCTCCAGCTCACAATTCTTTTCTAACATTATCGTAAATATTGTAAACATTATCATCGCAATACCTATCAATATTAAATTATTAATTACAAATCACTTTCTCCGTTTCCCTTTCTCTAGCTCGCAATTCTTTTCTAACATTGTCACGATAGATAACAAAACAGTGTATTAGATGCCACAAATTTGACCAAAAAAAATAAAAATCTTTGATCGGGAAGATAAACAACGAAGTTTCGGATAAGGCAATTTTTTGTGGTTGTGTTTCAAACAACAGTGCTGTGTTTCACATGTGAGTTTTGAAGCTTTTTGTCTTGTTCGGATTTCTATCCTTTTTGGCTCAACCTTTCTGACTCGAGCCGCGCATACTCCTCTATTTTAAGTACTCCCTATGTCCCATTTTGATAGGCTTGTTTTCCTTTTTCATCCGTCCTAAAATATAAGCTACTTTTTCTTATTGGTATAAATTTAATTTCTTCATTTCCTAATCTACCCCTATTTATTATGCATGGTTATTAATCAAAGTAAGTTATCATATTTACTATAGGAGCATATTGAGAAATATACAAGTAAAATTTACCTTTCCAATAAATATTAATTACAAATTCTTAATCCGTGTGAAAGTCAAACCATGCCTATCAAAATGGGACGGATGGAGTAAAATTAAGGAAAGAAAAAACTAGCGGGTCACACTGAAGGATAATACTGTCATTGGGCCATGCATGCTACATTATTGAACCGAAATATTGCAATATTACTGGTTTCTAAATAAGACTTCCGAATAAGTTTCGGATAAGGCAATAATTGAAGCATGTGAACCACATATCATCAAACCACACAATGAAGAACAATTATCTCCATAGAAACTCCAACAAAACTCTGCGTCATATTTTGTTCTTGATTCTCGATGTTTCCTTCACTACCCTACTACTCCATGATTGTTCTACTTCCATAATGTAATCTCCTTGGCAAAAATATAAAAATAATTAGACACCAAGAACGATCGCCGAACTCATCTTTTCATCAGATCAAGTTTATGGCTTCTAAAACCAATGACTGCAGTTTGCACGAAAAGAAACGAAAATTCAAATAAAATGAAAAGAAAATATATATGTGATCTTGAAAACCATTGAACAGGCGAGAGGAGAATTGAATCAATTGTAATCTCTCAATTTGTTTTAGAATAAGGTAGATAATTGTAGAAATTAATTAAAGACAAGCGAATTACAACAGGACAAACGAATTATTATTATTATTATTATTATTATTATTATTATTATTATTATTATTATTATTATTATTATTATACGTAACAAATTTCAAGATAGGCATTTGAAATACCTTTAAAAAATCAGTAATTGAAAATAATTTATGATAATCATGGTAGCTATTATATGTAAATACACATGACATGTCATTATATGTTATATAGCCCTTAAACATAAACATATTATAATTGAAGATAATCATGGTAGCCATTATATTATATAGATTGGGCCACGAACTGAACTACTTATAAAAATTTTCAATTTGTAATTTTTAAATCTTTTTTACTTCTATCATTAATTAATATGTTTCTAATATTAATCCTTATCAAAATCAGTTAAAAATTTTTTAGTTTTTATTTTTAAAATCTTTATGTCAACGCACGTTTCCAATTTGTAATCCTTATCAAACTCTTTTTTTTAATCCTCAAAATTATTTGAAGTTTATACATTTTTAATTTTTAACTGACATTTCTTTTTACTTCTGCCTACTACCTCAGCCAATACGCCATTAACGCGATCTGTTCAAACTCTAGAAACTTCATCATGATCTCTACCAATATTTATAGTTTATTAATTTCGGGAAATGACCACATAAACTGACTAACATTGAAACATGGGTTACTCGATTTTTAACAAAATCTTCTGTTAATCAAATATGTTTTCCTCTCGCAAGTATTTTTAAAATTTTTAATCATTTGTCATTTTTTAATTTTTTTGGACTATTAGTTAGAAAATTTAAAATGAGACGCAATTTACTCAAGTTTTAACAAAAACTTTTGTTAATCGAATCTATTCCTCTTTTGCACCTTTTTTTTTTTTAATTGTTAATCATTTATACTCTATGCAGCTTAGAGATATAGGAAGATTGTTGTTAATCTATAATATTAATTATCTCTTGGCATAGCATTTTTCAATACATTCGCTTAACTAATATATGTTATGTTCTTAAATCTGATTGACAAAAATAAGAAAATCTCTTTGCATGATTGGCAAAAATAAAAAAAGAAAATTAACATTTTCTTTCTGATTTTAAATTAGTTTTTCAGAATTTCTTTAATAATTTTTTCTAATTTTTTATTCCCCAAATTTTTTACTCTTTAATTAATTAATTATTAATACTCTATATCTATATCTATTTTCCTAACCAGGAGTCTAGCATGCTTAGTTGTTAATTAATATATAGATTGTACAAAATGAAGAGATCCATGGTAGAGTAGGAGTAGCCCCATTGACGATAAGATGAGAGAAAGTTGACGAAGATGGTTTTGGCACATACTGCCAAGACCTGAGAGTGCACACATTAGGAAGAGTGAGAATATTAGGGTTGGAAATGTTATGAAAGGTAAAGGAAGACTGTTGATAATGTGGATGTAAGTAATTCGTAAGAACATGCCTGTTAGGCAGATAGATGAGCAATTATATTTGGACAGGAATGAGTGGCATATGAAATTCATACTCCCGATTCGACGTGATTTCTTGTATGGTTTCATGTAGCTTTGTGGTTTTTATAGATTATATAAAATATATAAAATATCATTCTTAACCTCTGGAACCCATCTGCAAAGAAGAAATCCTATAATCACGCTGCTCTTTTTCATTTTCACACCCAGTGCTCGGCCAGGCACTGGAGAAAGGTATTTTTTTACTTCAGTTCTCAATTTTAGAAACATGACTTTCCACTTCTTATGATGCCTAGCTTATTAATACAAATTTCGTGTTATATTAGTCGTTTATCGATGCTTTTTTTTGCTATGCGATGTATCATTATTATTTTTCAAGTCGATGCTTTTTTTTTTTTGTCTTACACTTTTCACTAATTTTTTCTAGGTACTATCTACGCATGTTGCTAAGTCATGTGCGTGGTCCAAAATTTCATGAAGATATAAGAACATTGTGGGATAAGTGCTAGAAATTTTTGTCAAAAGATATAGAACACAAACACCGTAAGGCTTCTCGCAACCCATGTAATCATGTTCCCGTTATTTGGATGCTTTGATTCTTCGCTTGTAATTTTCCAAGTATTAACTAATTGTGCATGGGATATGCATTACCAATTTACAACTGATCGATGATCAGATCAGGAACTATGCATTGGTTGAAATAGATAAGTTTTTGCGCCAATATGAGAGAAGCATTCGGGACTATAATTCCATGCATTTTCATGATGGTTCATATTTCTCTGCCCTAGACAACATGTTGATATACAATGAATTGGACTACAATACAGATGAATTGGAGGAGGAACATGTAAGGTTGCTATCCGACCGAACTTATGAACAAAGAGGTGTTTACGACACTGTGATGAATGCGGTTCATGGTGATCATTGTGGGGTATTCTTTTTATACAGACAAGGTTGATACGGGAAATCCTTTTTGTGGAGGACGCTTTTAGCTACAGTCAGGTCTCAAGGAGAGATAGTGTTTAATGTGACATCTAATGCAATAACTTCACTCCTTCCACCGGGTGATAGGACAGCTCATTCAAGATTTTCTATCCCACAAAATATTGATGAAAATTTAACTTGCAAGGAAGTTACTTGGTCAAGCTTATTGAGAGGACTGGCCTGTCAATCTGGGGTAAAGCTCCTATGACACATAAGCATTGTTTCGAAGCATTGGATAGCACGATGCTGGGATCTTGCCGAGTTCAATAACCCGAGGGGTGCTGGTTTACCATTTGGTGGGAAAACTATTTTATTTGGTGGGGACCTTAGACAGATGCTCCTGGTTATACCCAAGGCAACACATCGATATTTCTGCTTGCCGATTCTATTGTAGGTCACCGAGGGCATATATCACACATCGATACCTTATGCGTCATGCAAAAAGGAAGTCGTGGTGAAAAGATTGTGAAATTATCTTTGCACTTTTAATGCTAATGTATTTATCAATATTATAGTATGCTCGGTAATATACTCCAATGTAATTTCGTGGATAGTTCTCGAATGTTATTATAACTCGATATCAGCGTTCGTTATTCATAGAGTTTTTTGTATCTTTGTGTATGTGTTGGTTGTTACGACATTGTGATTAACTTTTATAGGCTGGATTTACCCCAATTACAATTGAAACTCTGTTCATTTTTTTTAAAGAACATTCTTCTCTTAAATCCTGTGATGTTAATGTAGACACTCAAATAACCCGAAAAATTCAATTCATATAATTAGCCCCTGTGCAACGCACGGGTGTTCCAACTAGTTTATACTACTAAGAAAACAATAACAATGAGGAATCGCGAAATGTAGAACCTGAAATATAGGGGGGACTACAGTTAGTAGAGAGATAATGATGGGAAAATAAAGTTTTGCCCTGAATAAAATTCATAATTATCTAGAATTCCAAAAAAAATTCATAATTATCTAGAATTCCAAAAAATTAAAATTCTTAATTATTTGAAACATTTTTCAAATTGAATAAGTGTTGGATTAATAGCACAATTCTTCGAAAAAAATAAAAATTAACAGGATAAACTTTTTTTCCCCAATTTCCAGTTGTAATTAATCAAGAACACACAGTAACATAGTATAGTGATATACGTAATTTTATGGAACTGTACACGATGACTAATGCATGATGGGCATTCTTCCAACCTGACTTTAAAGCTATTCATTCTGAAACACTAATTCATAATCAATATTAACAATGTTCATGAACACATATAAAACTTGATATAGACCTTATTTAGTATCCACATGAGCGGTAGTGATAATATTCCGGCAAAAACCTTGCCTAGGGAGGGAGGGGGGCGAATCCAAAGTGAATAACCCCACCTTAAAAGCGGAAGAAGAAGTTAAGGGAAGAGGAAGAAAAAGTCAAGGGGAATTTGATAAAAATGGGGGCCCAAATTCCCCACATATTTGAGCCCCAAAAGTTCATTATTTAGGTTTATTCCCCGCTTACATTGTTTGGCTCAAGGGAAAAAATCAAAATATAGGATTAAACCCCCTATACATTATTTGATGGAAGCTCAACAAATGTGGTTTTTTTGGACCCAACAGACCAACATTAATGTTGCCCTAATATTGATATACCAATTAACCATTTTTTATTATAAATATTTACATGAAAAATTGTTGTTGTAGATATAGAGGGTGATAGGATTGAAATTTTTAGAGATTTTTATGTAAAAAAAAAAAAAAGAGAGAGAGGATGAGTAAAATTGAATTGCGGAAATTTATGGAGTGCATACAGGTTCCACAAGATACGGGGTTTGACCAAGAAAAGGAATAGATCAAAAAAAACACTAAAAAAGTGGAAAAATTGCTGACTTGTCACCCCCATAGGATTGGTTGGGGTTATGCTATAGTCAGCTATACTATAGTGGGAGATTGACCGGGCAAATGAATACATTGATTACTCCGCAATTGGACTATTGACTATTGCCATTGACAAAAATCGATATGTCTCGGGATCGCAACGCACAATGAAAATAGAAATGACATCATGCTCACCAACGGCCCAACTTGAACTAGGTTTTAGATATTCATGCACCCATAGAATATGAGGGCATGTTTGAGTTCCTTACACATAATTGTCGTTTAACATCCACATGCACAACTAAGTTGTGTGTTAGGTTTTGCTACCTAATAAAGTCGGGGCAATGATTATCAAATGAGACCCGAATGAACGAGTGCAAAATCCATAGGCGTTGCCAGTAATTGGAAATTAAATGAAGGCCATGTCGTGACAATCGGTCACCCAAAACAAAAAAGGACCAAGAATACGCCGTACTTATTCTTGGAGCAACTTAAATTTAAGTTGCACGTATGGGTCTTTCCAAACACACCTTAACCATTTATTTGTCATATTAAAGATTTTATATCTCCTTGACCTTTCTTCATCGGCTCCTAGAATCCATCTTAATGGGGATTAATATTGGGTCTTTGTGGGATTGATTTGTTGGCATTGAAATTGATTCCATTTCCTTAATTTGGATGAGAGAAATATTATACTCCCTCCGTCCCAATTATATAGGGCTCGTTGACTTTTCACACATATTAAGAATTGCATGGGAAAAGTAAATAATACAAATGATTTTCCATTTTGCCCTCATTAATAAGTTAAAAAATTATTGGAACTAACAAAAGACTTTAAAATTTTCAAATTAAATAGCGGTATTATAGTAAAAAAATACGAAAGTTCCTATATAATTGGGACATCCCAAAAAGGAATAAAGCCCTATATAATTGGGACGGAGGGAGTAAGTGGGCAACTATTACTCTTGCTTTACTACCAGAACCGAAGGCTACTGCCTTTGAACCTTGAGATCCATTTTTGCCGTCTTATTTAAAATCCATTGCTGTGGGTCTAGGGCTAGCTTGGTGGTGTTTTCTTTGTGTCCAAATTGTGGATGACCTTGGTTGGTGACTATTTGGTGAGTAACACTAGAAGATCTGAGCCACGTTCGATTCGATTTCACCACCATCGCCGGACGACAATTTGAGAAGACGACGAAGATTTTTCTTCATCTTTTATTTTCTCTGTTCTTCAAATTTCTTGTATACATTTTAATTGTAAGCATTTGTTTTGCAAGGAATAAATCGCTACATTGTGATCGAATTAACGAATTCTATATGAGTGACTTACCAAACTGAATTCCCACACGATCATTTTGCATTATGCGCTTACAGCAACAACTCTAATGACAAAACTAATATTAGGCATTAGATTTCGGTAGCAGTCATATACAGTTGCTCCCTCCATCCCACTAAGATAGGCACCAACTATTTTTCACACATATTAAGAAAACATCTTAAATGTTCTTGGAATTATAAGATATTCATATATTCTTCCAATTTTACCCCTATATTGAATGGTCAAAAAGTAGTGTGAACATGTTTAAATATCTTGGGAGATGAAATATCTATCTTGATATTTAGTATTCCAATTATCGTTAATAGGGGTATTTTAGTACATGGAAAATAAATTATACGTTCGATAAGGAAATTGAACTATAATTTGGGACGGACAAAATAGGAATACTTGCCTATCTTAGTGGGACGGAAGGAGTACTTATTAATCATACAATGTACATTGGAGAGGCTTCATGAAACAGAAAGCAATATACATGCACATCTTTGACTTGCGATGATACTAAAATATTGTGAAAGTATTAAATTCGATGTTTAAGTAAATTCCAGGTTAATCACAAATTGTAAAAATAAAAGATAGACTGTCGAGCAAAAATCAAATTCAACAAGAATTTGTGATTCATAATTTACAAATCGTCTTTAAATTCACCAAAAATAAAGTGTTCTAAAAGTTCAAGCTTCGACTACTATTCCTAGCACATTAACCACGGATTCATCTTCGGTAGACAGCGGGATAAATCTAACATGAAAATGGAAGATTAACCGTTTTTCGAGCTTTCAACGTATCACTTTCTTCATTTTCCTTTCTCCAGCTCACAATTCTTTTCTAACATTATCGTAAATATTGTAAACATGATCATCACAATATCTATCAATATTAAATTATTAATTACAAATCACTTTCTCCGTTTCCCTTTCTCTAGCTCGCAATTCTTTTCTAACGTTATCGTAAATATTGGAAACATGATCATCGCAGTACCTATCAATATTAAATTATTAATTACAGCATCCTCGTTAATCCAACCACCACTTCTTGTCAATAACATTACCTTTATTAAAAGATCTTTTGAAAAAGAGATCGGCATGATGGGTTCAACCAAAAAAACTACTAACTGAAAGACAATATGTCTTGTTCACCCTTACAAGTAGCGAACACCAAATAAGATCGGAACCAATCAAAAACCTAGTAGAGTCAATCAAAACATATAAAAATCGGCTAAAAACCCGGAATTTCTTTGTAAACAACCTTTTAAAAAATTTAGTATATATAAAAAAATTAATTTTTAATTATTTAATGAGAAAAACGATTAAACCTCATTCCAATACGATTCAACCTTTTAAGCTTTGATTTGTTCTTCTGATTCGGTGACCAATTTGATTTCAAAACACTTGAAAAAAATCAAAAGGATGGCATGCCTTTATTATGTATTCATAATCCGTCATGGCATATGGTAAAATCCAATCCAAAGATCTAATTAAGTTTCATTAGACAATTAATTATCACGGTAAATAACAAAACAGTGTATTAAATGCCACAAATTTGACAAAAAAAATCATTGATCGGAAAGATAAACAACGAAGATTCGGATAAGGCAATTTTTTGTGGTTTCGTTTCAACAACAATGCTGTGTTTCACATGTGCGTTTTGTCTTGTTCGGATATCTTTCCTTTTTTGCTGAACCTTTCTTGGGCCACTGAAGGACCATTCTTGGGCCATGCATGCTATATTATTGAAACGAAATATTGCAATATTACTTGTTTCTAAATATGACTTCTGATCAATAAGTTGGTTGTAATGATATATGAGTACTCCTAACAAAATTGTTGTTCAAAATGGAGTTTGAGCATTAATTTTTAAAGACTTTAGAGCTTTTTTCAAAAATTTATTTGTGGAAAAACATGATTTACTTAGAGAAAATGTGGCCAAAAATAATTTTAAAAATGTGAAAAATATTAATTTCATTAAAAAATGTGAAGTAACAAATGAAAATCAAAAAATTAATTTTGCAAACAATTTTATAAAACCTGCTTTTAGGTAAGGTCGCCCTAATAGTTTAATGGCGCTAGTATCAACTATCAATAATAATAACAATAATAATAATAATAATAATAATAATAATAATAATAATAATAATAATAATTGAAGTATGTGAACCACATATCATCAAACCACACAATGAAGATAATTGAAGTATGTGAACCACATATCATCAAACCGCACAATGAAGAACAACTATCTCCACAGAAACTCCAACAAAATTCTGCGTCATATTTTGTTCTTGATTCTCGATGTTTCCTTCACTACCCTGATAAAACCGGGGCAATGATTATCAAATGAGACCCGAATGAATAGGTGCAAAATCCGTAGGCGTTGCCAATAATCGAAAATTAAATGAAGGTCATGTCGTGACGATCGGTCGCCCAAAACAAAAAAAGGACCAAGAATACGCCGTACTTATTCTTGGAGCAACTTAAATTTAAGTTGCACGTATGGATCTTTCCAAACACACCTTAACCATTTATTTGGCATATTAAAGATTTTATATCTCCTTGACCTTTCTTCATCGGCTCCTAGAATCCATCTTAATGGGGATTAATATTGGGTCTTTGTGGGATTGATTTGTTGGCGTTGAAATTGATTCCGTTTCCTTAATTTGGCTGAGAGAAATATTATAAGTGGGAAACTATTACTCTTGCTTTACTACCAGAACCGAAGGCGACTGCCTTCGAATCTTGAGATCAATTTTTGCCGTCTTATTTAAAATCCATTGCTGTGGGTTTGGGGCTAGCTTGGTGGTGTTTTCTTTGTGTCCAAATTGTGGGTTTGGGGCTAGCTTGGGGGTGTTTTATTTAAAATCCATTGCTGTGGGTTTGGGGCTACCACGATCGATTCGATTTCACCACCACCGCCGGCCGAGAATTTGAGAAGAAGACGAAGATTTTTCATCATCTTTTATTTTCTCTGTTCTTCAAATTTCTTATATACATTTTAATTGTGAGCATTTGTTTTGCAAGGAATAAATCGCTACATTGTGATCATTGTGATTGAATTAACGAATTCTACATGAGTGACTTAACAAAATGAATTCCCACACCACGACCGTTTCGCATTAACTCTAATGACAAAACTAATATTAGGCATTAGATTTCGGTAGCAATCATATACAGTTACTTATTAATCATACAATGCACATTGGAGAGGCTTCATGAAACAGAAAGCAATATACATGCACATCTTTGACTTGCGAACCAGTATATATAGAAACAATTGTCTTCATCAATTGGCAAAACTCATTTGCCGCCTTCGTTGTTCTTGAACAAGTGGTATGCACCCGAGTTGCCAGGATTTGATAATATCCAAGTGGACAAAAATCATGTAAAGAAAATAATATGGTTATCATGAAAGGCGTTGCATCACGATGCTGATTAACAAATATGTTTATTAACGTGGGTTAACAATAAGTTCACAAGTATCACGAAAATCAAAATAAAAATGCAAGAAAAGAACACAAGGATTTTTTGGCCGAAGCCCCGGAGGTTCGGTATAAACTTACGTCCCCCGTTGAGCATCCACAATCTAGGATGTCGCTCAATCCACTAGCACATGCAAAGAACATCGGTAACAAGTTTTCTTTACAGATTTATAGCCTCCCACTCTCTCGATCTCTCTCTCTGTCACTCAATCGTCTCACAAATGAATACAATCAAAGTTACTCTAAAATCAACTCTAACGACAAATCAAAAATTTGCCTCTCTGTAGAATCGATCCTACCAACTAAGATTTTACAGAGATATCACTCGAGAAAAACACTAAGAACATGCAGCCAAGATAAAGTTCTTAACCCTAGATCGTATATGAACAGCAGCCAAACACAAGCTCTTATAGTCAAACCCTGAGAGAACCAACGGTTGAGATCAAATCTTGTTTCAAATGGGCTTCCCGGGTAAGGCTTTAGGTCAGCAACTAACAATAAGTAGTCAATGCCCAAATGAACTCGGCACATGGGCTCAAGGCAGCATAAATCCAACATTCTCCACCTTACTGCCCAGGTCTTCACTTCAATGTGCTAATGGAAAGAACTGCCAGTCCTAGATTGTTTCACACACTCTCGTGCCCGCACGAACAACACCAAGTCAGTAATTATTCTCAACTTAAAACAGTTAACAACTCAAGGCTGAAAAACAAAAAGTAAGGCATAATTTAACGCCTGCAAACAGCCCTATGCAGTAGGTCATTTACATCGCTTGGCCCTCAAGACCGCCATCAAAAACACAAGTAGCACTGCCACCGTACTTATCTAAAAGCTCTCTTTTCTTCTTGGGACAATTCCTTATGAAATCCCCCTTTTCACCACACCCGTAACACTCATACTCCTTCTTTTCACCCTTCTCTTTCCCTTTCCACTTGCTTCTATCCTTATTCTTCTTGTTGTTTTGACCTTCACCATCTCCTCTCTCACTATCTCCCTTCCCACTCTGATTTTTCCACACTCCACCTCTCTCTCTAGAGAAGAGTACATCTCCTTGACCTCAACCACTACTCCCTAATGACCTCATCTCAAGCTCTTTGTTTCTCAATGCATTAGAGAGGATATCAACAGTCAAAGAATCTCAACCATACTCAAGAGCACTCTTCAGATCATGGTACTTATCAGGAATGACATTCAAAAGAACGAGAGTCTTTTGATCATGAGAGATAGTCTCACCAGTATTAGTCAAATCAACAGCAAGTTTCTTAAAGGTGTGCAAGTTTTCATCTAGATCAGAAGATATATCCATCTTAAAAGGAAAGAATTGCTTAAGCATAAAACACTTATTAGGGATAGTTTTCTTATCATGGGGCTCTTGCAATGCAGTCCACAACTTAGCAGCAGTTTCAGTATCACCAATAGTTCTAATCACATTTTTAGACAAATGCAAAAAGATAGTACCCCATGCAATCTCATTAGCATCAGTAGTACCTTCAGGCCATGAATCATCCAAAGCCTTAGCACACCTTTGTTGCATAAGAAGTGCTTTCAATTTAAGTGGCCAAAATTTAAAATCCCCTTTCCCGTAAAAAAAAAATCCCTAGCTTAGATCCGATAAAGGAGTTTGCAGATGCCATTCTCTTGAAAAATCACCAAGCACTAGTTAAAGAATTTTCAAAGAATCACTAGTACAAATATGGTTTAGGGTGGCGGTTGTTTTGGGTTAAGGGTGGTGGTTTAACGAATGCCACAAAAAATGGCGACACCCAATGTCTTGATTTAGGGTGGCGGTTTAAAAATCGCCACCCTTTCTCTTTTTTATTTTTAAATTCGCGGACTTAGGGTGGCGCTTGTTGTTAACAACCGCCACCCTAACTAATTTTTTTTTCTTAAACTTAGGGTGGCGGTTGTTAGCAACAACCACCACCCTAACTAAATTTTTTTTTTAACACTTAGGGTGGCGGTTCTTTACAAAGAACCGCCACCCAATGTCCTTTTTTTTTAGAGAGGTCTGCATAGCATTAGGACATTAGGATTGCAACTAATTAACAAATTAAGAACGAAATAATTTTTATTCAAAGTCAATCACCTCCAATTACAACCAACAATGTCCTTAAATAACAAAAGAAATAAAATCCTAACATACTATGAAATGAAATGACGAAATAAACAATTGAACACTAACAACGAAAATACAAAAATGAAACACTAAAACGAAAAATGGCAGTTTGAGGGCTGAAACGATCTCAGATTGGCCTGAAATATGGGGTCACAATGATAGCAGTGAGTGTCGTAGCTCTCGTCGCGACGATTCCGGAATGTACTCGTGGGCTGAAAACGGATATCGTATGTAAAAGTTATGGCCATTTAAAGTTTGCATCCTTAAAACCTCAAAAAAAAGATTAATTTTTTAATTATGCGAAATACACGATCAGCATTAAAAAATACACGAATTTGAAAGTAATAGATAAAGGAAGCTTACCTTACCTTAGCATAAAATCTGATTTCTGTACCATAACTTGTAAATTTCATATTTGAGAGAAAGAAGAATGAGGAAGAAAACAGAAATAATAATGTAGATCGATAATTTAATTTACTGCTTGAATAACGGGTGACGGTTATATAGTACAACCGCCACCCAAAGTGAATTTTAAAATTTGAAATTTGAAATTTAAAAATTTTTTGTATTTTGGGTTGCGGTTGTACTGTACAACCGCCACCCTCGGTGTTTTATTATTATTATTTTTTAAAATTTGTGGACTTAAGGTGGCGGTTGTATATACAACCGCCACCTTAAATGTTTTATTACTATTATTTTTTTAAATTCGTGGACTTAGGGTGGCGGTTGTGTGTACAACCGCCACCGTAAGTGTTTTATTATTATAATTTTTTAAAATTCTTTGACTTAGGATGGCGGTTGTACACATAACCGCCACCCTAAGTGTTTTATTTAATTATTTTTTTAAAATTCTTTGACTTAGGGTGGCGGTTGTCTGTACAACCGCCACCCTAAGCGTTTTATTTATTTTTTATTTTTTAATTCTTTGACTTAGGGTAACGGTTGTATGTACAATCACCACCCTAACTACACCATATGGTGGCGGATTTTAACACAACCGTCACCCTTTCTTCAGTACAAGCGCTAATGGTGGCGTTTTCATTAAAAACGCCACCTAATGGGCGTCCCCTAAAGTCAATTGTGTACTAGTGAATTCTCACAGCTCTTTTAAAAAACTTCTTTTCCAAAACCTTATAAAAACTCGATAACTAGTAGTTTAAAGTGAGTAAACACTCAATCCCCCAAAATAGTCACTAATGAGAGAACTCCCCTGGCAACCCATACAATCAAGCAAATTGATGAATGCAACAAGCAGGTGAATAAACTCTGAACACAGTCACAAATAAACTCAAGAATGCGAATTAACCCCTAAATGACAAGAACAGGATATCTCAAGCAGAAAACAACTAAGTAATAAGAAGAATGAATGTGCAATGTATCAAGAACAGCAAGTGACTCCACCTCAATTGAAACAACTCGACACAGTCAAAAGAATAATAGGCAGTTTAAAAACATGAAAACAACCTACAACCAAGACTAAACACCATCGGTAGAAAAATAATAACTCAAAACGGTAAAAATCCACACCAAAAACACCTTAAATAGAGTCTCACCCAAAAACAAACACCGCAACCATTCTGGCTTTGTTCCAGACTCCGAAAGATCTCAGGGATCTCAGACAAGAACTATACACCATGGGTATCTAGGTGTTGTGACAACTCAGGCAAAAATACACAATAAAGGAGGTAGGGATAGAGTATACCACGGTCAACAGACTGGAGAAGATAACCACTAGAAAAGCCGAAAACAGAGAATATCAGCGGCAATCATGGCAGAAAACTCACTGCAGTCACCAACTCTATCCAATTTCCAGGGACATCCAATCACTCAACGGCAAAATCAGAGAAAAATCCCCAAAAATTGAGAAACAGCCACCGAAATCTGAGCCCACCGAGTCATGACCCAAAACACCACCAAATCGTCAATCGAAAGTCCCTCTTGCCGGCGGCCACCTTCGAAACCACAGAAAATTTCAATCGCCGGCCGAAACTTGCATCCCCAAATTTTTGAAACCCCAGACCGCCGACTCACCCCAAGGATTGCTCTGATACCACTGTTATGATTAGATCAAGAAATAGAAACAAGATCTAAACAATAAAACGGCAAATCAACAGAATCAAAATAAAAATGCAAGAAAAGAACACAAGGATTTTTTGGCCGAAGCCCCGGAGTTTCGGTATAAACCTACGTCCCCCATTGAGCATCCACAATCTAGGATGTTGCTCAATCCACTAGCACATGCAAAGAATACTGGTAGCAAGTTTTCTTTACAGATTTACAGCCTCTCACTCTCTCGATCTTTCTCTTTGTCACTCAATCGTTTCACAAACGAATACAATCAAAGTTACTCTAAAATCAACTCTAACGACAAATCATAAATTTGCCTCTCTTTAGAATCGATCCTACCAACTAAGATTTTACAGAGATATCACTCAAGAAGAACACTAAGAACACGCAGCCAAGGTAAAGTTCTTAACCCTGAATCATATATGAACAGTAGCCATGCACAAGCTCTTATAGTCAAACCCTGAGAGAACCAACGGTTGAGATCAAATCTAGTTTCAAATGGGCTTCTCGGGTAAGGCTTTAGGTCAGCAACTAACAATAAGTAGTCAAGGCTCAAATGAACTCAGCACATGGGCTCAAGGCTGCATAAATCAAACAATATATATGTATATATATATATATATATATATATATCTTACCATACAAAGGTGCGTGTGTCATTCACTACCTTTTTTTTCATTAATATGGGAAGTTCTACTAGATTGCAAAATTCATTCATAATTTGTTTGGCAAAACAGATCTCCCCAAGATTGCAAAAACCCTCAATGTTTCAGTCACTCATGCCTTTCAAATTCAAGAATATTTATGAACTTTAATTAGTAGAAATTAGTTTCTTTGGATCAACCTCATTGGCCGGATTGAAATTATCTTTCTAGTTTCGTCCTTTATAAATCATCCAGAAGCTTGATAATCAGGCGCTTCCTAGACTTCTCTTTGGAATTTTTCTTGTCAGTCCCAGCTACAATCTTCAAATGCTGAAAAGATGGAAGACCCGCAAAATAGGCCAAATGGAGCTTCAGCATGTCAACAGCTCCCTTTGGATCAAAATAATGCAAATTAAAAGAAAACTCTTTTTCTTCTTCAAAACTGTTGGGGATAAGCATTTGTGCTGATGCTGATCTTCTGCCTCTTGGCCCTTCTTTATAAAAAAGTGACCCTGTTCAACAAATTTTTGTGCTTTCTCGAGCTTTTGTTTAGCGAATGCATCAACAGCAGCTTTGTAATATTCTCTCATTGTACCCCAATACTCCTTTACAGCCTTGCGCAATTCCCAATAGCTATTCTCATCAAATTCATCACCCCTTTGCGTAACTAGTGGTCTTGTAATAAAGGTAATATCTTCTATTGTTTCTTGTATTGGTTTGACCACCCATCGGTTATTAAGTTGCCTTCGCCGCTCTCCTAGACTTTGGGTTCTCTGTGGCTTCTCTTCGATTCTTTCAGGTACACCAAATAGTGACAGTAGAACTTCTTTATGGAGATCATGCTTATCTTTCTTTCTTCTGGGTAATTGTATTTCACTTCAAGAAGTGTCACTTTCATAGTACGCGATTTCTGGTACTTGTTAGTCATAATGTTAACTACATACTGTCACGCAAAATGCACAATGCAATATGTTTGTCATTAATCATTATAATTAAACATAAAAAAATACAAACATCCCTATGCAAGGTCAATAAAATTTTGAGTTAATTTACATCACTGATCTCAATGCCTACAATTGGCACATGACGAACAAACTGCACTTTGCAGCACCGGTGAAGAATTGGGTGGAGGTGACCTAACGAGATAGTTAAAATCTATCCACCAATTTGAGTGCGACATTCGTGTGGAAATCAGTTCGACATTTGCACCTAGCATGCAGGGGCATAGGCCATGGAGGATTCTCTATGTAATAATAGATACACTGTCATAGGTTGACAACCATTAACAAATTGGTACACATATATATCCTTAGTTTGCCATGGGATAGTTCCCACTTCCAAATGGAATGCTTCCCATCTCACGTAAACTTGCAGTTAGCAATTCAATTTCCATTTGCCCATTTTTCCAACAATTGGTTCTTCCAAAAGCTGTGTCTAGGCACAAAGCATGGCCGGAATGCATGTCTTGCATATGCTATTGACCACTTCATGCACAGCTAGGTGCAATATTTGTTTTTATTTTTAGATATTTTAATTTCAATAAAAATAAGCGCATGAAACCAAAAGGCACTAGCAGTTTCCCTAATTTTAGAGAAGCAATTTCCTCTTATGAAGTTTTGTATAATTGTTTAAAACTTGGTTGAGCAGTGGTGTTATACTGCTCCCTGGAGCACCCTAATTACGAGATGTCCACGGAATTATCTAGCCCAGTCTGACCTCCGTTTTCAAATTCAAGATCGGATCCAGATTCAACACGATGAGACGGAGCTCCAGTAATTTTTTCAAAATTTTTGCAACACCGTTAGATGCCGTGGTGGTCAGCCAAATTTTAGGCCAAAATTTAGGCCAATTTTTTGCCAAAACGTTTGGCCGGCCACCACAGCATCCGATGGGGTCGCAAAAATTTTGAAAAAATTACTGAATCTCTGTCTTGTTGTGTTGTATCTGAATCCGATCTTGAAATTAAAAATGGGAGTCGGACGGGGTTAGAAAACGCCCCGAAAGCCCCGTAGTGACGGCGCTCCCGAGAGCAATAGAACACCATTGCTTAGCTAAATACCCCTCTTTTTCTCTCTCTTCTTTTTTAAATCTTGTACTAATACTCAATTCCTTTTTATTTTGTTGGTTACGTTAGTATTTTAAAAATTAGTAACATTAAATTTTAATCATTTTAGTTGTATAAAATTTTATTTAATAATTTTATTGTTATTAATTATTGTTCTTCGTGTTATGCTTTTAGCACACAATGCTTTATATGTGTCAATGTACAATTTGATCATCAAAATATTGAGAAAAGAAGAACTGTGTCAAATATTTTATAATAAATACGAAAAATCATGTATAATTAGATTAGATTTTCACTCACTCTCTCTCTCTCTCTCTCTCAAACTGTGAAAACTAGTATGTATGAGCTTCCTATAAATTTATTAACTAGGAACTTATGAATTGTGTACAAAATTTCTAGTGTTTCCCTTTTGGAAACTAGAAAATTTTATGCTTGTCGACATTACGAAGCGGAAATACTTTTTATATATTTAAAAATTTGGTATATATCATTTTAATTGTCCAATGATTTTCGAATGAATAAAAGCATAAAATAATATTGAATTTACAAACGCATTTTTATGCCTATGCCTCGTCTCAGATTTGCAAGCTTAAATCCTTTTACAACAATGGGTCTTGAATAAGGCCGAGGAGGACGCAAACTGTAGTTGAACTTTTGCAGTAACCAATGTTTAAAAAACCGAACCGGTCAGTGAACTGGAGAAGCCAACGGTTCAAGGGTCAAACGGTCGAACCGGGTCGAATCGGGGTCAAACCGTTTTTAATTAAAAAATATAAAAAATAAATTAAAAATAATAAATTTATAAAAATAATTTTAAAAAATTAGAAAAATCGGTTCAACCGGTTGAACCGGCAGGGTGCAACACCGGTTCAACCGGTTGAACCGGTCGGTTGACCGGTTTTTGACCGGTAAGAAATCAATAGCAATTACAACAATAAAATGCGCAGCCAAGAGGTGACGTTACTCAACTTTACATAACATGAAACTTCATTTGTAGTAGCAAAACGGTACAAAAGATTTCAAGCACATTCCTCTTCCCAAAGAGTTTTCAAAATATTTGTCCTCAAACACTTAATACTATAACATATTCTAACATCAACAACAAAAGGAAGACGGCTCAGGACCTACGGTTTTCCCCACATATACGCTCATCATGCCTTTGAACTTTCTCCTCCACCTCCCGCATCGCTACTAGAGCCAGACCCGGTTTTGTACTTGAGGCGAGTGAGACGGTCGCCTCAGGCGCAAAACCGGAGGGGGCGACTTTTTTTTATTTTTTTTTATATGTAAACATTTACATTATATTGCAAAACGATGCAGTTGTTATCAAACTTTCTAAGTGGTGTGGTGGTTAGCTACATGAGTATACATTAAATCATGTGTCCGCCCAAGTTCGATTCCTTTGTAGCGCATTTTTGATATTATTTATTACCATCCGCCAATTGGTGTTTTGGTCATTTGCATGGGTATGTATTAAATCACCCGTCCATTCAAGAGGAATTCCTATGTAATGCATTTTTCATATTCTTTGCTTAAAATTATATTAATTTTTTATTATTTAGCATCATTTAAAAAAATTTGTTCAATCCTATGAATAAAATCCGAAATAATTCCTTTAGTTTTATACATATATAATTTCTAACATTTTTAAATTTCATATTATCAAATAAAATGTATTTCAAACAACCTAATCTTGTTAGTTTAGAACATAAATAAATTATAAGAGATTTTGAAAAAAAAGACCTATTAAGGTGCTTTTTTAAAAAAATAAAAATACTCCCTTATCAATATATAATTGATTTCAGTTTGACTTACCATCTTCATCCACACATTTTAATAAAATGAATAATGAAAAATATTCAAAATAGACTGTATGGACTTACAGTTATTTAACAAAAAAATATGAGTTTTATACATATCATATATGGACAAAGTGTTATTAAACTATAGAGATCAAATAATACTTTATGAATTTTAAAATTTCATTTTGCAATTATGAGTTGTATTGGTAAAAAGACTAAATTTATTGAAATTTTGATTAATATGTTCCTTCTTTATCAAAACAACAAATATTAAATTCTCAAATTGTTATTAGATTATAATGTGAAATGTGACATGGTAGGGATTTTTCTTTTCATTTTTTTATTATTGTAGTATTTTTAGTTAACTATTAATTTTTGTAAAGTACTTATAAATTTTAGTAATTATTATATTTTAAAGGGCGAATCTTATAATGTTTGCCTCAGGCTCCAAAAACTATAGGACCGGCACTGACTAGAGCCTGTAAAATATAACACACGTACAACCACATAATGAGTCATTTGACCCAGTGAGCATAGATGTTAAATAATGTACACAATGTCTATGCATTCGGGCCCAATTACCAATCGTGTGTCTAGTAATGGCGCCAACCTTCCACATTGTCGTTCGTTTGACATCATTCTTACCTAGGGCTTTTCTCACCGCATAGGCATTCATTCTTCTATTAAGCTTAACTCACTTAATAGATTATTTCCTTCCCTAAGGGCTTAGCTCACCCAAGGGAATTCATAAACACGAGCTTAGCTCACGCGATCCATTTTTATTTCCTTTTGATACTACACACACGATAGGTAATTTAATTTTCATGATCATGCAACATAAAATAATCAACATGCCTATTCTCAAACTTGAGCACTAGTAATCATCATCTTGCAAGTTAAGGATGTCATATTCATCATTCTACCATTCTCAAGTTCACTTAGAGTGCACCTAGTTCCTTACACAATTACATACCATACATCATAAACACAAATCTCAAACACAAGTTGAAGTATGTAAATTCATCACAAAACATGCAAGCATATAGGCAAGCACTCATCACTAATTAATACTTACCTAAAACATACCATTTAACATCTAATACTCCCCTTAGATACAATTATACAAGAGATATTGAGTACTTAAGGATCCAACTCCCTTCCTTCTTCACTTCTCTTTCTCTTCTCTTCCTTTTCTAGCTAAGTAAAAGATTCATATGAGCATCAAATCTTGTAGCATGAGTTTAAAGGCTTAGGGATGAGTTTAAAGGCTTAGGGATGAGTTTAAGAAGGTCTCTAGAGAGTTCTTGGCATGTTAGAACCGAGTTTGACCATTTTATATGCCTCTAACCGACTCAAAATGTCCAAAAATTCGGGTTTGCCGACTTTACGTACGGTCGTACGGACTGCACTGGTGGCCTTCAGTGTTTTGGTCATAACTTTTGCGTCCGATGTCCAAATGAGGTGATTCAAAGCTTGTTGGAAACTAGACTCAATGGGCTACAAATCTTAAGAAGACATCATCTTCAAAATCCGATTCATGTCAAAGATGTGTCATTATGAACCTCTATGAACTTTCAAATCTTCATGAAATCACTTATCACAAACTTCATTCATATCACATTTTCATCTCTTTCACTAAAAATAGGTCTAAATCATTTAGGAACACCTAAATCATGGTCTAAAACATGCGGGGTGTTACAATCTCTTAAATAAATTTCATCCTCGAAATTACCTGAAAACAATTCAGGATATTGTTGCCTCATCGTATCTTCCCGCTCCCATGTTTCTTCCTCGATTGAAGCACTACGCCATAACACCCGAACAAGAGGTATTTGCTTATCCCGAAGTTGCTTGACACTTCGTGCAATAATTCGAACAGGTTTCTCCTCAATTGATAGATCGGGTTGAATATCAATCGGTGCTTCTTGTAAAATGTGCGCTGGATCTGGGACATACTTTCTCAATGCCGATACATGGAAAACATTGTGAACTCGACCCATATGAGCGGGTAATAGCAATCGATAAGCAACACGGAATCTTGAAATATAAAGATCGATACTATGTGCCGGCAACAAAAGAATTACGGCAAGAGATATGTTATGAAGCTCACCGAACGTCGTATACTTCACATCCTGGCTCGACTAAAATGTATAGAGAAATCAAAGAACTTTATTGGTGGCCGGGCATGAAACGAGAAATAGCAGAATATGTGGCACGATGTTTAGTGTGTCAACAAGTCAAGATAGAGCATCAACGGCCGGCGGGGATTCTTCAACCACTCCCGATACCTAAGTGGAAATGGAGTGAGATCACTATGGATTTTGTTAGTGGGTTACCAAGGACGAGTAAAGGTTACGATGCCATATGGGTTGTTGTAGATCGGCTCACAAAGTCAGCTCATTTTCTTCCAATTAAAATGACACTTCGAATGGAGCAATTAGCTCAATTGTATGTGCAGGAAGTGGTTCGACTCCATGGAGTACCCACGACGATTACTTCTGACCGTGATCCCAGATACTTGTCTCATTTTTGGAAGGAGTTGCAAGCGGTCTTAGGAACGAAACTTCAGTTTAGTACGGCTTTTCATCCCCAAACGGATGGACAAACGGAAAGGACGATCCAAATATTGGAAGATATGTTACGTGCTTGCGTGTTGGAATTCTCACAGAGTTGGCATCGATATCTTCCATTGATCGAGTTTGCATACAATAATAGTTATCAGTCTTCTATTGGCATGCTTCCCTACGAAGCTTTATACGGAAGGAAGTGCAGATCACCCCTCCATTGGGACGAGACAGGAGAAATGAAAGTGTTCCGAGCCGAAATGATCCAAGATATGACTGAAGCAGTTGAAAGAATCAAGAAGAAGATGCAAGCCGCGCAAGATCGTCAAAAAAGTTATGCGGATATTCGACGACATCCTCTTGAATTTGCAGTGGGTGATAAAGTTTTCATTCGGATCTCGCCGATCACGAAGCTTCTGCGGTTTGGCAAGCGTGGAAAATTGACTCCTCGCTATATTGGTCCGTACGAAATTATAGAACGGGTAGGAGAAGTTGCTTATCGATTGCTATTACCCGCTCATATGGGTCGAGTTTACAATGTTTTCCATGTATCGGCATTGAGAAAGTATGTCCCAGATCCAGCGCAAATTTTACAAGAAGCACCGATTGATATTCAACCCGATCTATCAATTGAGGATAAACCAGTTCGAATTATTGCACGAAGTGTCAAGCAACTTCGGGATAAGCAAATACCTCTTGTTCGGGTGTTATGGCGTAGTGCTTCAATCGAGGAAGAAACATGGGAGCGGGAAGATACGATGAGGCAACAATATCCTGAATTGTTTTCAGGTAATTTCGAGGATGAAATTTATTTAAGGGGGGGAGATTGTAACACCCCGCATGTTTTAGACCATGATTTAGGTGTTCCTAAATGATTTAAACCTATTTTTAGTGAAAGAGATGAAAATGTGATATGAATGAAGTTTGTGATAAGTGATTTCATGAAGATTTGAAAGTTCATAGAGGTTCATAATGACACATCTTTGACATGAATCGGATTTTGAAGATGATGTCTTCTTACGATTTGTAGCCCATTGAGTCTAGTTTCCAACAAGCTTTGAATCCCCTCATTTGGACATCGGACGCAAACGTTATGACCAAAACACTGAAGGCCGCCAGTGCAGTCCGTACGACCGTACGTAAAGTCGGCAAACCCGAATTTTTGGACATTTTGAGTCGGTTAGAGGCATATAAAATGGTCAAACTCGGTTCTAACATGCCAAGAACTCTCTAGAGACCTTCTTAAACTCATCCCTAAGCCTTTAAACTCATCCCTAAGCCTTTAAACTCATGCTACAAGATTTGATGCTCATATGAATCTTTTACTTAGCTAGAAAAGGAAGAGAAGAGAAAGAGAAGTGAAGAAGGAAGGGAGTTGGATCCTTAAGTACTCAATATCTCTTGTATAATTGTATCTAAGGTGAGTATTAGATGTTAAATGGTATGTTTTAGGTAAGTATTAATTAGTGATGAGTGCTTGCCTATATGCTTGCATGTTTTGTGATGAATTTACATACTTCAACTTGTGTTTGAGATATGTGTTTATGATGTATGGTATGTAATTGTGTAAGGAACTAGGTGCACTCTAAGTGAACTTGAGAATGGTAGAATGATGAATATGACATCCTTAACTTGCAAGATGATGATAACTAGTGCTCAAGTTTGAGAATAGGCATGTTGATCATTTTATGTTGCATGATCATGAAAATTAAATTACCTATCGTGTGTGTAGTATCAAAAGGAAATAAAAATTGATCGGGTGAGCTAAGCTCGTGTTTATGAATTCCCTTGGGTGAGCTAAGCCCTTAGGGAAGGAAATAATCTATTAAGTGAGTTAAGCTTAATAGAAGAATGAATGCCTATGCGGTGAGAAAAGCCCTAGGTAAGAATGATGTCAAACGAACGACAATGTGGAAGGTTGGCGCCATTACTAGACACACGATTGGTAATTGGGCCCGAATGCATAGACATTGTGTACATTATTTAACATCTATGCTCACTGGGTCAAATGACTCATTATGTGGTTGTACGTGTGTTATATTTTACAGGCTCTAGTAGCGATGCGGGAGGTGGAGGAGAAAGTTCAAAGGCATGATGAGCGTATATGTGGGGAAAACCGTAGGTCCTGAGCCGTCTTCCTTTTGTTGTTGATGTTAGAATATGTTATAGTATTAAGTGTTTGAGGACAAATATTTTGAAAACTCTTTGGGAAGAGGAATGTGCTTGAAATCTTTGTACCGGTTTTGCTACTACAAATGAAGTTTCATGTTATGTAAAGTTGAGTAACGTCACCTCTTGGCTGCGCATTTTATTGTTGTAATTGCTATTGATTTCTACATGGTAAGATAATGAAGTATTTTGAGATACTGAAACCCGGTTTTAAGTCATAACCGAACCGGTTTTTGGACCGGTTCACGGTTGAACCGGTTGAACCGGCCGGTCTGGTCCGATTTTCTAAACACTGGCAGTAACACACCTTAAACTAGTCAAGAAAGAAAACTGAAAATGGGGCAGCTCTCAGAAATTGGGGATTCTTATTGGAAACTTGCGGTGTAAATAACACAGGACTACCAAATCCTATTTTTGATTCGTGATAAAAAAAAACACAAAAAACAAAAACAAAAAACAAAAACAAAACGAGACAAAAATTCTGATCAGATTCTTATTTGATCCTTGCGGTGTGATATCGCGATGAGTCATGAATGAACATGTTGGATTTTGTTTGAGTTTAATTAATCTTTTGGCACGGATAAAATCAATGATTTGAAGGTACAACTAATATCCTTTTGAAATAAAGACTTTTAGATGTGTAGTGTAAAAGTTAGAAATTACAATAAAAAATAAATAAATTTATATATTTATAAATTTGTTCCAAAACTTTTGCATAAATGAAAGTATCCCACAAATTAAAGTAAGACTAAGGTGGATATCCATGGTGGTCAAGTTTTAACTCCCGAATTAATATTTTATTCTTTTGAGGATAAATTTTTGTCTTCATGCACGCGGGCTTAAGGTAGAAATTAGTTAAGTGTAAATAACAATTAATAATAGTTAAAAATCACAAATTATGTTGTACTCGACTTGCAAAATGAAAAATGGTTTATTTCAAACACGGCGACTTTTTAACAATACACATTATTACAGTGTCATAATGGCCGCACAATGGGAGCCATTAACGACAACTCTCGACAACGAAAAACATCATGAAACAAGAGCACACATCAACAAACAATGTTATAATTAACAACTCCATGAGTCATTGATAACACTGAAATGCTGACGGTTATTATTACAAAATGCAAACAGAAAGACATTCAAACATTGCAATTTGAAGTTCTTCAAATCACATTACAACATCCATCCCTGCAATTCCACCATATGAAGTTGCAGTCACGGTTTGTCCTACATTGCAGACAAAGCTGGTTTGGTTGGTTGCCCAAGGTTTGTTGCAGTTCTTTTGCCTCCACCTCTAGGACTACAGGCATGCGGAATGTTTGCTGCAGTTCTCTGGCCTCCGCCTTCAAGACTGGTACAACTATAAAATAAAAACTAAAACTTAAAAAGATAACAAAACCTTTGGTGCTTGAAATCAATGCAACAAATATTATGAAAATGTGTTTAACTATCATTCATAGTTTATTTATATGCTACTACAATTTCATTTGCACTGAATATATTTGAGTTAAGAGATAATCATAGGATGGAGCAGTAGAAGGCAATAGTGTAATGATGAATTAAGTAAAGTTAAGAGAGATGAGGAAGGCTAACCAGCTCCAGCAATAGCAATAAGAAAGAGGGTAAGGAAAGTAAGCTTAATTGAAGCTTTCTCCATCTTTGTTGATCTTTCGTTTGTGATGGGCTTCATTGTGCAATTGGGATGGCTATTTATATACAACTCTAGTTGCACGTCTATGCGAAATATTGCGCACAAAAATATAAATAATTGACATTCCAGTGTGTCACTTTTTCCTCAAACGATGAAGATATATTAATGGAGTCCAAATTTGTTATCTCTATTTTTGGAATAGCGCCTTTTTTTATTTTTCATTTCAAAATATTGCGAGACACGTGTTTTGTATTTGAGCATAGAACCCTAAGAGCCAACAAAAATATAGAGGATATAATATCATATGTAATGTGATGGGATTAATTGCGAAGGAAACCGAGTACTTGTAAATATTAATTTTTATTCTATAGTTTAGAAGATAAAAATTATTTAAATATAAGAAAAACTATCAAAAAATAGCAAAAGTACCATGAAATTTTAAAGTATGATCGACACAGCGATACTAAAATATTGTGAAAGTATTAAATTCTGATGTTTAAGTGAATTTCAGTTAATCAAAAATTGTAAAAATAAAAGATAGACTGTCGAGCAAAAATCAAATTCAACAAGAATTTGTGATTCATAATTTACAAATCGTCTTTAAATTCACCAAAAATAAATTGTTCTAAAAGTTCAAGCTTTGACTACTAGTCCTAGCACATTAACCACAGATTCATCTTCGATATAGAGCGGGGTAAATCTAACATGAGAATGGAAGATGAACCCTTTTTCGAGCTTTCAACGTATCACTTTCTCCATTTGCCTTTCTCCAGCTCACAATTCTTTTCTGACATTATCGTAAATATTGTAAACATGATCATCACAATACCCGTCAATATTAAATTATTAATTACAAATCACTTTATCCGTTTCCATTTCTCTAGCTCGCAATTCTTTTCTAACGTTATCGTAAATATTGTAAACATGATCATCACAATACCTATCAATATTAAATTATTAATTATAACATCCTCGTTAATCCAACCACCACTTCTTGTCAATAACATTACCTTTATTAAAAGATCTTTTGAAAAATAGATCGCCATGATGGGTTCAACAGAAAAAACTACTAAGTGAAAGAAAATATGTCTTGTTCACCCTTACAACTATCTAATACGAAATTTGATGGGAACCAATCAAAAACCCAGTAGAGTCAATCAAAACAGATCAAAATCGGCTAAAAAACCCGAATTTCTTTTAAACATCCTATTAAAAAAATTTAGTATGTATAAAAATTAATTTTTAATTATTTAATGAGAAAAACGATTAAACCTCATTCCAATCCGATTCAGCATTTTAAGGTTTTATTTGTTCTTCCGATTCGGTGACCAATTTGATTTGAAAACACTTGAAAAAATCAAAAGGATGGCACGCCTTTATTATGTATTCATATCCGTCATGGCATATGGTAAAATCCAGTCCAAAGATCTAATTAAGTTTCATTAGACAATTAATTATCACGATAAATAACAAAACAGTGTTTTAGATGCCACAAATTTGACAAAAAAAAAAAATCTTTGATCGGAATTGAAAGATAAACAACGAAGATTCGGATAAGGCAATTTTTTATGGTTTCGTTTCAACAACAATGCTGTGTTTCACATGTGCGTTTTGTCTTGTTCGGATTTCTTTCGTTCTTTGCTCAACCTTTCCGACTCGAGCCGCGCATGCTCCACTATTGTAAGTAAAATTATGGAGAGAAAAGACTGGCGGGTCCCACTGAAGGACCATTCTTGGGCCATGCATGCTACATTATTGAAACGAAATGGGAAATGCTAGACTGCCATAATGAATATTATAATGGTTGACATAATAACAGTTGGCATATTTAATAACCATCCATCTAAAAGTGATGGAGTAATTGAAATTGTAGGATCATGCCACATGTCCATTATGTCAACCATTATGCATCTATTATGGTGATGTAGCAAGGTCCGAACGAAATATTGCAATATTACTTGTTTCTAAATATGACTTCTGATCAATAAGTTGGTTGTAATGACATATGAGTACTCCTAACAAAATTGTTGTTCAAAATGGAGTTTGAGCATTAATTTTTAAAGACTTTAGAGCTTTTTTCAAAAATTTATTTGTGGAAAAACATGATTTACTTAGAGAAAATGTGGCCAAAAATAATTTTAAAAATGTGAAAAATATTAATTTCATTAAAAAATGTGAAGTAACAAATGAAAATCAAAAAATTAATTTTGCAAACAAGTTTATAAAACCTGCTTTTAGGTAAGGTCGTCCTAATAGTTTAATGGCGCTAGTATCAACTATCAATAATAATAATAATAATAATAATAATAATAATAATAATAATAATAATAATAATAATAATAATAATAATAATAATAATAATAATAATAATTGTTATGAATAATTGAGAATAATTTGGTGGTTATGAATTATGAGGAATAATTTGGTGGAGGAATAATTTGGTGGAGGAATAATTTGGTAAAAGATGTAATTATTATATGTGAATGACTATTATACCCTTGATGAAATTATGTAATTACGATTGCCATTCGAAGCTTTCCTATAAATAGAGCGCTCAGCTTATTAATGAAATTCATTCCCGAGAATTCCTTAATTCATTCTCTAAATTCTCTCTATTGTTTCTATACTTTTATAACACGTTATCAAAGACTAGCCTCACCATTTGAGTAATATGAAAGAAGTATGCTTCTACAACAAAGATCTTATAGATGATCTTCTCAGATCGTAAACCTGGATTATTACCAATGAATTAATTCATCCTCATCAATCCTAAATAACTCTCTCTTTGCAAATACATCATCGAAAATTCCCGCTTGTTCATATTCTTCTCCCACAATTCCTCATTCTACACAACCCGCCAAGATGTCCAAATCCCAAAATTGGAAGAATGGAGTCCAAAGAATTTTCCGATCACGTAAATGGATTGCAAGTAAATCTCATCCATTGGAATAATTAGAGAAAGGGAAAAAGGTAAATCATATGATTTTATAATATAATAATATATTAAACTATAACATTCGCTTTATCGAGATAGAAGGAGCATACATTATCAAAATCAAATTTTCTAGACTCCATTATACTCGATTTAACGAGAGTTTCGATTTGACACCAACATTGATAGGGTAATAACTCGCTTTTGAAATATGTTATTATCAAACTTTCAAAATTTACAAATCAAGACACTAACTTTTGAAAAAGTTACAAAATAATCCTTGAATATTTTGATATTGATAAATTGAAGTAGAAAGGAGATAATTTTCCAATCGTAAACATTGATAAAATATTTTTGACAATTTTACCTTTATTTAATTGGAATGGACAATTTTACCCTTAGGGTAAAACCGACCTAATTTTGACGACAGTGAAAATGGGATAGAATATTCATGAAGAAATTCTAAATCCATTGATTATATAAAATGGCTTGAAGTCCATTTGAGTTAATAGATCGAAATATTAATGTAACTCCCGAAGAGTTCAATTACATAATGTACTTTATTCTGTAAGGATAAGTGTACTCTTGTAGAAGTAATGAGTATTTGTTCTAGAAGAACAAATTTGCTCCCGTAGAAGCAGTTCAATATTTAATTCTCGCACTTTATTTACTGCAATTTAATTACTGCAATACCTCCTACTTGATGATGGGTTCAACCGTCACTAAACGGAAGGTTTTATATATTTCTGCACCTTATATGCTAAGTGATGGGTAATACCTTCTACTAAGTTAACCTACTCCTCAAGAAGTAGTCAAATATTATGCAATTTAATTCTTGCTATTTAAATTCCGTAGATTTATATTTATTGCAATAATTCCCATAAGGTAGGTTCGACCACCTATTGGAGGAAATTTAATTTCTGCAATTTAAATTTATGCACTTTATAGTTTGAGTATATTTCCAATGTGGTGGGTAATACCACACGATTGGTGTGCATATTTCCAATGTGGTGGGTTATACTACACGATTGGTTATAATCTAATCCTACCTGTAAGAAGTAGTTGATCAAATATTCTAATCATACTCAAGTAGTAGACGATGAGAATAAAATTACTTCCCCATATATATCGAATACTAATGGAGAAAATTGAACAAGTGGTACTTGAAGTTACCATTGGATAAATAGACGAAAGTAAAATCTTTGAATAGATCCCATGTTGATAAATCAAAGAAAATATATCGCATGGAAAGCTTATATGAAGTAATCTCATCGATGATATGAGATTGTATTAATATGAGAATAAAATGCTCTTGAAGAAGCAAAATCACTAGATATCTCAGATTTGAATAAAGCCAATATGATATTATTATTATTACTCGGAACAAGTACAAAGCAGTAGAAGTGGAACATATTGAGAATATCAAAAGATGGCATTAAACACTCGAAAATATAGAAATGCAAAAGAATATACATCTTGAATCCATAAATGAGGGATGCGCCTCGAGAGTATAAATACCCGTAACTCGCCACCATCAACATTAGGATTCATAATGAAATATTTAAAGGATCCAAATTTCTTTTTCGCTGACACCAAGTGGTCCGTGACCGACTGACCTGGCTTCCACAGATTCTTGAACATATGCATGAAATTTGATGAGTAGTTCATCAAGATTTAGCGAGAAATAAGTATTTTTCTCATTGAATGAGAGATAAACTTATTATTTACACTCGATCTAGAAACGCTAGTAAGCCATCAAAGAAATTATTAATATTCAACAAACCTATTGGTTTGACATGAAAATTCCACTGTGCCAACGAGGCTATATTGAATATTTCCTCCAGTGTGTTGTAGCCGCCTGGAAGGACAATGAAAGCATCACTATTATTCATCATATACATCATGCAGTTGTGGATGGATTGCGCTTGTAGCACCAACCCTGCTGGACCCATGGTAGAACTGGCTCCAATTCGAGTATTAGATCCAACTAGATGGAAAGGTATTACACTCGAAACTCTTATTCCCCATGATTGTGCGGCCATTATAAGTCTAGCTAAAAGTTTGTTGTTGGTTCCTCCGTATAGTATATTGATTTCTTGTCTCCCTAACTCTTTTACGAGTCGGTTTGCCATATCCACATATTGGATATGGCCTACCAGTTTAGATCCACCAAGAATACATACGGTTTTAATATGGCGAGGTAAAAGCTGACTTGTATGAGATGATTCTAAAATCTCCACATCCATCTCTACTCCTATCTCTTTTTTTGCACTATATTTTCAACATGAGAGATATATGAATCCCTCTATTTAAAGAAAAATTTTCAAACCAATAATTGAGTGCACTATTTACTTTTTTGACAAATATGAAAGAAAAAAAAAGGCAGAAAATTTTTTTAGTGATATGACATATAGCTGTCAGAGATTAAAAAATAATATATATATCTTAAAATTGAAAAACGATATTTACAAATTACAAGAAATATATTGATCTTTGTTATTACACCGAGCTTTCTTACATAAATATGGGAAAATCATTATGCTAAATTTTTCTACTAAATTTACAAACGGGATCTTCTAAAGTAAGTTTTTCAAGACTGTAACGTGTTTGTTGATCTTTGAATTTGGCCCATAAGGCCATTAGCTCACCTTGTACGTGTCCACTAGGATGTGTCTCAAGAGCCTGTTGAATATCATCCAAAGGCTCCTTACTCAATCCATCCTTAATGAATGCTATTTTATCTTCTCGGTTTCTGGACAAGTACCCAACAGATTTACATCGAGTGTCACATGTCCATCGAGCACACTTGTAGCATCCTCCTAATCTTTTTGCTCTCCGTTTCTTTGAAAAACTACTTTTACCCATACCAGGCATGTATTTAGAAGGAATTGAAACCTCACCAGATAATCGAACCTTTGCTTCAATCAAGCATCGGATATCTTGTGGGATACCCTTATTCATTAGCATCCTTAATCTTTCCAGCCTACATCGATAAATCCTTTTTAAGATTTTAATCGGTAGTGATGATAGTATTTTCAAAGATTTGAGAGCATATGATCCATTATAATGTATAGACCCTTGTTAGGATGAATTTTGCAATAATTTTGATGATTTATTTATAGAATAATACGACGCGTATGAAATAAGACTCCGATTTTAAATAAATAATATGAAGCGTAAGAGCTACGATTTCGGAATTAAATAATAGCCGGATGTGATGCGTATGAGCTGTAACTCCTTGTTTGAACAGTAGTAGACAATAATGTCACCAAAAGATGATGGAATATGTCGGTGAATTATTTCTATGATAAATCATATTGAGCGCTATACAGATACTAGTGAAATCGATATAAGAATTTCTTGAACTAGAAGTTCAATAATACTGCTTGCAATACCTGATCGACTATCCGGTTTAAATAATTATTGAAATCAATATTTCAAGTGAAGAATTAAATGAATTCTTCAATGATTGTTCTCAATAAATGATGAAATCATTACTAGTCAATATTGGGAATAAATTCCAAATATATCTGGAATAAAGGATGAGAAGTATGGGCCCACTCATCCTCCATGTGGACTACTAGATATTATGATATGGATCCACTAGATAGTCACATGTGTATATGATTCGTAATTTGAAATTTACGAAATATTTGCTCACGGGATGAGCATGATTTCCAGATTTAATGATAAAGCTAGTAAATGTATATCCCAATACTTGAATAAATCCCTGAAGGATTTGAGTATGCGCATACAAGTGGGATATTATATTGCAAATTATTTAAAGTCCTCAAATAAATTGTCGATATCGAGAATAGAATGCAAACGGTCTAAATTCCCATATTAAGGCTGAATGATGAGAACATATATGATTAAAATCATACCAACTGTATAAGTTTTGGTGTTCTAAATTTTCTCAACATGAGGGGGAGTATTAAAGATTGAAAATGATATGTGAAATGCATCATGTTATATCCTCACAATTAAAATATGAACTTGAAGTTCAAAGATGCATAAAAGATGCTATGAACAATCACATATATCGCTTAAGATGTTTTGATAAGTTAAGACGCCAGTAAGCGTTGATATTATGAGATTTCCCCAAACATATATATCAAAGCAAATTATAAAAGATGGTCTTAATAACGGAGGCATATGCTCTTGAAGAGTATATAGACATAACTATATTGTGTAATCCTACAAGAGGATTGATAATGAGATATCTCGATAAGTTATGTCGATATGGGGAAAGAAATGAAATTGAAAAGTGTCGACACGATATGAAAATATAGCGCTACATATGATGAATGATAATGAAAATATTGAGATATATTGAAGATGATAAATGGTGAATGTGAAATCCTTAACTTATGAGATGATGAGATGATGATGACTAATGCTCAAGTTTAAAGATAAGCATGGTGGTCATTATATGTTGCATGCTCATGAAAGTTAAATTACCGATCGGGTGTGTAGTACCCAAAAGGAAATTAAAGGATCGGGTGAGCTAAGCTCGTGTTTATAAGTACCCTAAAGGGGGAGCTAAGCCCCTGGGAATGAAATAACCTATTAAATGAGTATTAAATGTTAAATGATATATTTTAAATGTTAGTTAGTTATGAAGGTTTACTTATATATTTACATGTTTTTACAATGAATTTATATGCTTTAAATTGTGTATTTGGAGACATGTGTTCATGGTGAATGTTTTGTAGTTGTGTAAGAAAATTGATGCACTCTAAATGAACGAAGAGTATAAAATCAATGTATATGATACTCATACAAATGTATGAAAGATTTTGAAATGCTTGCAGCATACTTGTATAAAATACGCGTTGCACTCTTTTTCCCTTGACTGAGGTTTTATCCCATTGGGTTTTCCTAGCAAGGTTTTTAATGAGGCAACTTTAAAGGCGTATTCACATGAATAATGTACTCTTTTTCCTTCATTAGGCTTTTTCCTACTGGGTTTTTCCTAATAAGGTTTTAACGAGGCATATTCATGGTATATTGAGAACGATCTGGGTTTTTCCTAATAAGGTTTTAACGAGGCATATTCATGGTATATTGAGAACGATAGGAGAAATTGATACAGTGTATCTATTGGATCAAGTTATAATGGAGCTAATGCTTTAGATCCAAACGATGATGATATTGAAATCATTTACCAGAAGTAAATATATCAGTTCTCAAGATATGAAATCAAACGGAGTTGGTATTTCTTTTTCCTTCGATCAAGTTTTTCCCACTGGGTTTTTCTTGACAAGGTTTTAACGAGGCAAAGACATGAATACTCCTATACCGCACTGGAAGACATCGGGGGAGCAATGTTTTGATGAAGAAAGATATAACCACTCCAAGCTATCCCGCAATGTCGGTTTGGAAGTTTTTTTTTCCCACTGGGTTTTTCTCCAAACAAGTCCAGAAGACATTTGTATTAATAGTCATTCAAGGGGGAGTGTTATGAATAATTGAGAATAATTTGGTGGTTATGAATTATGAGGAATAATTTGGTGGAGGAATAATTTGGTGGAGGAATAATTTGGTAAAAGATGTAATTATTATATGTGAATGACTATTATACCCTTGATGAAATTATGTAATTACGATTGTGCCATTCGAAGTTTTCCTATAAATAGGGCTTCAGTTATTAATGAAATTCATTCCTGAGAATTCCTTAGAATTCATTCTCTCTAAATTCTCTCTATTGTTTCTATACTTTTATAACAATAATAATAATAATAATAATAATAATTGAAGTATGTGAACCACATATCATCAAACCACACAATGAAGATAATTGAAGTATGTGAACCACATATCATCAAACCACACAATGAAGAACAACTATCTCCACAGAAACTCCAACAAAATTCTGCGTCATATTTTGTTCTATTTCCATAATATAATCTGCTTGGCCAAATATAAAAATAATTAGACACCAAGAACGATCGCCGAATTCATCTTTTCATCAGATCCAGTTTATGGCTTACCAATGACTGCAGTTTGCACGAAATTAATTAGAGACAAACGAATTACAACGGGGTAAATTTTAATTTAGTTCTTATTTCATTGATACCTAAATTCTAATTTGAATGTTGATTCGATTTTTATGCGTAGTATTTGTGGTGCACATAGTGGAAAGAGGGGAAAATTTGAAAACAGGGGCAACTAAGTTGTGTTTTAGGTTTTGCTACCTAATAAAACCCGGGCAATGATTATAAAATGAGACCTGAATGAACAGGTGAACAATCCGTAGGCGTTGCCAGTAATCGGAAATTAAATGAAGGCCATGTCGTGACGATCGGTCGCCCAAAACAAGAAAAGGACCAAGAATACCCCGTACTTATTCTAGGAGCAACTTAAATTTAAGTTACACGTATGGGTCTTTCCAAACACACCTTAACCATTTATTTGGCATATTAAAGATTTTATATCTCCTTGACCTTTGTTCATCGGCTCCTAGAATCCATCTTAATGGGGATTAATATTGGGTCTTTGTGGGATTGATTTGTTGGCATTGAAATTGATTCCATTTACTTAATTTGACTGAGAGAAATATTATAAGTGGGAAACTATTACTCTTGCTTTACTACCAGAACCGAAGGCTACTGCCTTTGAATCTTGAGATCCATTTTTGCCGTCTTATTTAAAATCCATTGCTGTGGGTTTGGGGCTAGCTTGGGGGTGTTTTCTTTGGTACGCAATTGTGGATGACCTTGGTTGGTGACTATTTGGTGATTAACAGGAAGATCTGAGCCACGATCGATTCGATTTCACCACCATCGCCGGCCGATAATTTGAGGAAAAACGAAGATTTTTCATCATCTTTTAATTGTAACCATTTGTTTTGCAAGGAATAAATCGCTACATTGTGATCATTGTGATCGAATTAACGAATTCTATATGAATGACTTAACAAAATGAATTCCCACACGATCATTGCTCATTAACTCCAATGACAAAACTAACATTAGTCATTAGATTTCGGTAGCAATCATATACAGTTACTTATTAATCATACAATGCACATTGGACAGGCTTCATCAGAGCCGGACTTTCCACGAGACTCGAGAGGCCTCCGTCTCGGGGCCCGAAATTTAGAAATTTTTTGGGGGCCCAGAATTTCCAAGATGTTTTTTTATATATATTAAAGTACATAGAATTTAGTAACATAAAGTTTGGTGGTGTGGTGGATGAGTAGTTTCCACGTTTCATTACCCACCCAGGTTCGAAACGCCCTCAGTGCCAACTATTGTGTATTTTTTCAAAGTGATTTTAGTGACTAACCGGGCCTGCAAGGGAATTTAATGACTAAATGGGCCAACAAGGGCCCAATTTTCAGATCTCGACTCAGGCCCCCGAAACCCAAAGTACGGCACTGGGCTTCATGCACATCTTTGACTTGCGAACCAGTATATATGGAAACAATTGTCTTCATTAATTGGCAAAACTGATTTTCCTTCTTCGTTGTTCTTGAACAAGGGGCATGCACGCCCGTTGCCAGGATTTGATCATATCCAAGTGGACAAAAATCCTGTAAAGAAAATAATATGGTTATCATGAAAATAATATGGCATTCGAGATGATATCAACAGTCAAAGAATCTCGACCATACTCAAGAGCACTCTTCAGATCATGGTACTTATCAGGAATGGCATTCAAAAGAACGAGAGAGCCTTTTGATCATGAGAGATAGTCTCACCAACATTTGTCAAATCAACAGCAAGTTTCTTAAAGGTGTGCGAATTTTCATCTAGATCAGAAGATATATCCATCTTAAAAGAAAAGAATTGCTTAAGCATAAAACACTTATTAGGGATAGGTTTCTTATCATAGTGCTCTTGCAATGCAGTCCACAACTTAGCGGCAATTTCAGTATCACCAATAGTTCTAATCACATTTTCAGACAAATGCAAAAAGATAGTACCCCATGAAATCTCATTAGCATCAGTAGTACCTTCAGGCCATGAATCATCTAAAGCCTGAGCACACCTTTGTTGCATATGAAGTGCTTTCAATTTAAGTGACCAAATTTTAAAATCCTCTTTCCCATCAAAAATCCCTAGCTCAGATCTAATGAAAGAGTTTGCAGTTGCCATTCTCTTGAAAAATCACCAAGCACTAGTTAAAGAATTTTCAAAGAATTCTCACAGCTCTTTTGAAAAACTTCTTTTCAAAAGCCTTATAAAAACTCGATAACTAGTAGTTTAAAGTGAGTAAACACTCAATCCCCCAAAATAGGCACTAATGAGAGAACTCCCCTGGCAACCCCCACAATCAAGCAAATTGATGAATGCAAAAAATTTTTTTAATAATTTTATTGTTGTTAATTATTGTTCTTCTTGTTATGCTTTCAACGCACAATGCTTTATATTTTTTGTGTCATTGTACAATTGGATCATCAAAATATTGAGAAAAGAAGAACTGTATTAAATATTTTATAATAACTATGAAAAATCATGTATAATTAGATTAGATTTTCACTCACACACACACACTCTCTCTCTCTCTCTCCCCCCTCTCCCCCTCTCTCTCTCTCTCTCAAACTGTGTAAACTAGTATGTCGAAGTTCCTAAAAATTTATTAACTAGGAACTCATGAATTGTATACAAAATTTCTAGTGTTTCCCTTTTGGAAACTAGAAAATTTTATGCTTGTCGACATTACGAAGCGGAAATACTTTTTATATATTTAAAAATTTGGTATATATCATTTTAATTGTCCAATGATTTTCGAATGAATAAAAGCATAAAATAATATTGAATTTACAAAAGCATTTTTATGCCTATGCCTTGTCTTAGATTTGCAAACTTAAATCTTCTTACAACAATGGGTCTTGAATAAGGCCTAGGAGGAGGCAAACCGTAGTTGAACTTTTGTAGTTACACACCTTAAACTAGTCAAGAAAAGAAACTGAAAATGGGGGAGCAGCTCTCAGAAACCTGGGGATTCTTATTGGAAACTTGCGGTGTAAATAACACAAGACTACCAAATCCTATTTTTGATTCTTGACAAAAAAAACAAAAAAACAAAAAAAACAAAAAAAAAAGAAAAAACAAAAACAAAACAAGACAAAAATTCTGGTCAGATTCTTATTTGATCTGGCGTAATATCGCGATAAGTCATGAATGAACATGTTGGATTTTGTTTGAGTTTAATTAATCTTTTGGCACAGATAAAATCAATGATTTGAACGTACAACTAATATCCTTTTGAAACAAAATTATTTAGTAAGGATTGTCTGACAGAAAGACTTTTAGATGTGCAGTGTAAAAGTTAGAAATTATAATAAAAATAAATAAATTTATATATTTATAAATTCGTTCCAAACCTTTTGCATAAAGGAAAGTATCCCATAAATTAAAGTCACACTAAGGTGGATATCCATGGTCAAGTTTTAACTCCCTCGTTGATATTTTATTCTTTTGAGGATAAATTTTTGTCTTCATGCACGCGGGCTTAAGGTAGAAATTAGTTAAGTGTAAAATAACAATTAATAATAGTTAAACATCTCAAATTATGTTGTACTCAACTTGCGAAATGCAAAATGGTTTATTTCAAACACGGCGACTTTTGAACAATACACATTATTACAGTGTCATAATGGCTCCACAATAGAAGCCATTAACGATGACTCTCGACGATGAAAAACATCATGACACAAGTGCACACATCAACAAACAATGTTATAATTAACAACTCCATGAGTCATTAATAACACTGAAATGCTGACGGTTATTATTACAAAATGCAAACAGAAAGACACTCAAACATCACAGTTTGAAGTTCTTCAAAACAAACCACAACATATTTCCCTGCAATTCCACCATGGGAGGTACTGGATGCAGTCACGGTTTGTCCTACAAGGTCGCAGACAAAGCGGGTTTGGTTGCTTGCCCAAGGTTTGTTGCAGTTCTTTTGCCTCCACCTCTACGACTACAGGCATGCGGAATGTTTGCTGCAGTTCTCTGGCCTCCGCCTTCAAGACTGGTACAACTGTAAAATAAAAACTAAAACTTAAAAAGATAACAAAACCTTAGCTGCTTGAAATCAATGCAACAAATATTATGACAATGTGTTTAACTATCTTTCGTTGTTTATTTATATGCCACTACAATTTCATTTGCACTGAATATATTTGAGTTAAGAGATAATCATGGGATGGAGCAGTAGAAGGCAATAGTGTAATGATGAATTAAGTAAAGTTAAGAGAGATGAGGAAGGCTAACCATCTCCAGCAATAGCAATAAGAAAGAGGGTAAGGAAAGTAAGCTTAATTGAAGCCTTCTCCATCTTTATTGATCTTTTGTTTTTGATGGGGTTCATTGTGCAATTGGGATGGCTATTTATATACAACTCTAGTTGCACGTCTACGCCAAATATTGGGCACAAAAATATAAATAATTGACATTCCGATGTGTCACTTTTTCCCCAAACAATGAAGAGATATTAATGGAGTGAAAATTTGTTATCTCTATTCTTGGAATAGCCTTTTTTTTTATTTTTCATTTCAAAATATTGCGAGACACGTGTTTTGTATTTGAACATAACCCTAATAGCCAACAAAAATATAGAGGATATAATATCATATGTAATGTAATGGGATTAATTGCGAAAGAAACCAAGTACTTGTAAATATTAATTTTTATTCTATAGTTTAGAAGATAAAAATTATTTAAATATAAAAAAACTATCAAAAAATAGCGAAAGTACCATGAAAGTTTAAAGTATGGCACAGTGACACTAAAATATTGTGAAAGTATTAAATTCTGATGTTTAAGTAAATTCCAGTTAATCAAAAATTGTAAAAATAAAAGATAGACTGTCGAGCAAAAATCAAATTCAACAAGAATTTGTGATTCATAATTTACAAATCGTCTTTAAATTCACCAAAAATAAAGTGTTCTAAAAGTTCAAGCTTCGACTACTATTCCTAGCACATTAACCACAGATTCATCTTCGATAGACAGCGGGATAAATCTAACATGAAAATGGAAGATTAACCATTTTTCGAGCTTTCAACGTATCACTTTCTTCATTTGCCTTTCTCCAGCCCACAATTCTTTTCTAACATTATCGTAAATATTGTAAACATGATCATCACAATACCTATCAATATTAAATTATTAATTACAAATCACTTTCTCCGGGCTAAAATACCGAATTGGTATTTAAAAAAATACACTTACAATAATTTGGTATTTTAAAAAAATCCGACGACAAATTGGTATTTAAAAATTAAGATTCCGATAATTAAGAATTTTTCATCCGCCGGCGGTGGAATCCGGAATAAAATAATACTATTTTCACACTTAAGCAGTTTTTTATTCTTTTCCCAATTTTATTTCTTTTTCCTCCCCTTTTATTTCTTTTCCCTGATTTTCCTCTTTTTTTCCTCCCCTTTTATTTGTTTTCCCCCTTTTCCTTCTAAGCCGTCGGCAAATCGATCCGTGGAGTGTACAGAGCAGGAAGACCAGGAGTGTGCTTCTCGAAGTAAGAATTGATAGAGAAAATTAATGTTCTGGCACTAGGCAATACTGCGATGAAGTAGCTCAAACCATGGATTAAAAGTGCATTTTCACGCATTTGCATGTGGGTTTTTGCTCTGATTTTTCACACATTTTCCATTTATTACGACATTTTTCCTATTTGATTTTTTATTTTTTTTTGAAACACCATTTTTTTTAATCGATGTTCTGCTTGTGTATTATTTTAAGGTTTTATGGTGCTTTCTAGGTTTTTTTTCTCATTTTAAATCATAGATTTTTTTGAAGTTGAAGCGGGGTCGGTCACCGTTTGATGGTCTTGGTGTCCTGGTTTCTCATATGTGGTGTTTGGTTGCTGAAAGATAATGGAAGCAAAATTCCTTATTTTCCTATATTTTTATGCATAATGTGTATCTGCGTGTGAGAGAGAGACTCGTGTGAGTGAGTGTGTGTGTGTGTGTGTGTGTGAGAGAGAGGGAGAGAGACGTTACACATATTACATTTAGTTACACAATCATGCTGGGAATACATATAGAGTATATGATGTTATAAAGATTACATAGAAAAAAATAAAAAAAAATGCTTAACTTTGAAAATATTAGTATTTTATTCCGGATTCCACCGCCGCCGGGTGAAAAATACTTAATTGTCGGAATCTTGATTTTTAAATACCAATTTGTCGCCGGATTTTTTTAAAATACCAAATTGTCGTAAGTGTATTTTTTAAAATACCAATTTGGTATTTTAGCCCATTCTCTGTTTCCCTTTCTCTAACTCGCAATTCTTTTCTAACGTTATCATAAATATTGTAAACATGATCATCGCAGTACCTATCAATATGAAATTACAGGGTGTTAATGTATGTGTATTTATGAGTATTTATGAGTTTTGATGTGAAATGGGAGAGAGAAAGAGTGAAATTGAGTGGTGGAGATTTGTGTAGTACAGTGGGTCCCAGAAAATATGTTGATATAATTGGTTTGACTTTAGATAAGAATAAGTTAAAATGTGTAAAAATTTGTTAAAAGTTGTAGAAGAACGGGGGCTTATTAATTACAACATCCTCGTTAATCCAACCACCACTTCTTGTCAATAACATTACAACAAGGTAATTTTAATTTAGTGCTGATTTCTTTGATACCTAAATTATAATTTGAACTTTGATTCGATTTTTATGCTTAGTATTTGTGGTGTAGATAGTAAAAAGAGGGGAAAACGAATATATGGATATATAATATAGTGCCCATTTATGTCATTTTCTTAATGTCTGCTTTAGCCAAAAAAAAATTTGTTGTGGGATAATTGAATTTTTTAGTGGTAATATAATTACTCAATATAATATTATTTATACAAGTAAGAAAACAATAACAAGGAGGAATCACGAAATGTAGGACTTGAAATATAGGGGGGCTATAGTTAGTAGAGAGATAATGATAGGAAAAATAATGTTTTACTCTAAATAAAATTCATAATTATCTAGCATTCAAAAAATTAAAATTCATAATTATCTGAAACATTTTTCAAATTGAATCAGTATTGGATTAATTGCATAATTCTTCAAAAAAAAAATAAAAGTTAAGAGGATAAACTTTTTTTTTCCCAATTTAAAGTTGTAATTAACCAACAATATGTAGTAACATGGTATAGTGATATACGTAATTTTATGCAACTGTGGATGATGACTAATGCATGATGGGCAGTCTTCCAAACTGACTTTAAAGCTATTCATTCTGAAACACTAATTAATAATCGACATTAACAATGTCCATGATGTTATAAAAGTATAGAAATAATAGAGAGAATTTAGAGAGAATGAATTCTAAGGAATTTTCAAGAATGAATTTCATTAATAACTGAAACTCTATTTATAGGAAAACTTCGAATGGTATAATCACAATTACATAATCTTATCAAGGGTATAATAGTCATTCACATAAAATAATTTTATCTTTTACCAAATTATTCTTTCAGCAAATTATTCCTCCACCAAATTATTCCTCATAATTCAACCACCAAATTATTCATAACACTCCCCCTTGAATGACTATTAATACAAATGTCTTCTAAACCTGTTTGGAGAAAAATCCAGTGGAAAAAAACTTCCAAACCGATTGCAGGATAGCTTGGAGTGGTTATATACTACTTCATCAAAACATTGCTCGCCCTAATGTCTATCAGCGGTATATGAGTATTCACGTGCTGCCTCGTTAAAACCTTGTCAAGAAAACCCAGTGGGAAAAAACTTGATCGAATGAAGAAGAGTACAGCTGCTCCGTTTGATTTCATATCTTGAGAACTGATATCTTTATTTTTGGATCTAAAGCATTAGCTCCATTATAACTTGATCCAATAGATACACTGTATAAATTTCTCCTGTCGTTCTCAATATACCATGAATATGCCTCATTAAAACCTTATTAAAAAAATCCAGTGGGAAAAACCCTAATGAAGGAAAAAGAGTACATTATTCATGTGAAGACGCCTTTAAAATTGCCTCATTAAAAACCTTGCTAGAAAAACCCAGTAGGATAAAACCTCAGTTAAGGGAAAAAGAGTGCAACACGTATTTTATACAAGTATGCTTCAAGCATTTCAAAATCTCTCATGGATTTATATAAGTATCATATACATTAGTTGATACGCTTCATTCATTTCCACGTGAATGAAATTTAGATATTATATAATATCATGTTATATTCAGTGCTTATATGCAATCAACAGTTTCGATCTCATTTTCTCACTATATCAAGATATATACCTAAATCTCTTCTAGAGGTTTCATATTAGTTGAGATTGGGCTGCCTCATTAAAAACCTTGTTTGAGAAAAGTCATTTTGGGACAAAAACATCAATCAAGGAAAAGAGTACAGCAGATGAATTTCTCAACAATATCAATGTAGATATTTTGAGCCTTTGCATGCACTGATACAATAATACATTTGAAACCGCTTCAAGAGTTTCATTCTCATTTCTCATTAAACCCGTGCATGAACACTTTAATCATAAGGGCATATATTTTAGCATCGGTATTTTCCGATGGATTTCAATATCATTATTCAATATATCTCAATATTTTCATTATCATTAATCATATGTAGCGCTACATTTTCATATCGTGTCGACACTTTTCAATTTCATTTCTTTCCCCATATCGACATAACTTATCGAGATATCTCATTATCAATCCTCTTGTAGGATTACACAGTATAGTTATGTCTATATACTCTTCAAGAGCATATGCCTCTGTTATTAAGACCATCTTTTATAATTTGCTTTCATATATATGTTTGGGGAAATCTCATAATATCAACGCTTCTGGCGTGCTAACTTATCAAAGCATCTTAACTGATGTATGTGATTGTTCATAGCATCTTTTATGCATCTTTGAACTTCAAGTTCATATTTTAATTTTGAGGATATAACATGATGCATTTCACATATCATTTTCAACTTTTAATACTCCCCCTCATGCTGAGAAAATTTAGAACACCAAAACTCATACAGTTGGTATGATTTTAATCATATATGTTCTCATCATTCAGCCTTAATATGGGAATTTAGATCGTTTGCATTCTATTCTCGATATCGGCAATTTATTTGAGGATTTTAAATAATTTGCCATATAATATCCCACTTGTATGCGCATACTCAAATCCTTCAGGGATTTATTCAAATCATTGGGATATATATATTTACTAACTTTATCATTAAATCTGGAAATCATGCTCATACCGTGAGCAAATATTTCGTTGATAAGTGCTAGAAAAGCACTTAAATAACTCTTCTATTTTACGTATTTGTGTGTTTTATTAATGTTATATGTTCCGTTTTATGTGTTTTTCCTTTATTGTGGTGTTTAGGGTCACAAAGAATCAAAATGAGTAAAAAAATGATGAAAATCGAATGAAAACGGAAACTCGAGACCAAAAAGGCAAGCGAATCAAAGATGGAGGACCTCCGATGCAATTTTATGAAAAGTTGTTTTCATAATTTTTCTTGTACCAAAGTCGAAGAACATCAAAAGAGGATTCCCAAACTTTTTCCAGATCTCAAATCGGAGCTTCCTAGTGAAAGTTATGGCCATTTGAAGAAAAAAGACTAAAAGCGTCAAAGCCAAAACTGTTGGGGACCTAAGTGCAACTTTTCAAAAGTCTGGGGACCAAAGTGAATCTTTTCAAAAAGTTGGAGGACCAAAATGCAATTTGTCAAGGACCAAAATGAAGAACATTCAAAAGTTGAGGGACTTGGTGTGCAATTTCCGGGTGACTCGGGTGACTCGAGTCACCGCGCATGTGATGCAGTCGGCCGCAAGTGACTCGAGTCACGTCCGATCATGCTCGATCGGCGCCGCAAGTGATCGAGTCACGCCGCGAACCGATCCCCTGGTCCTCGTTCGCTACGGGACTAAGCAGAATCGCTGGTGACTCGATCGCGTCAGACTCGAGTCACGCCGACACCATCGCAGATTTGGACCAATGGACTCCACCTACCATAAAACGTGTTTTTGGCATTTTCTTGACTTCTTAGAGATAAAACAACTTGAGCACACCACAATAGACTCATGAAGGAAGACTTTTATGATTTTTTACTATTTTCTTGATGTAATATTTTTCCTATAAATAGAGGCATTTCCAAATTTGAATCACACAACTTGTAGAGAGAATTAGCTTGTGATTCTCTCCAACTTTCTCCTCAATAAATTTCTCTTCATCATTTGTTCTTAGTTGTAGTTTGAAAGCTCTTAGTTTTTCATATTCCGGCGGAAGTAAGAACCTAAATATAGGTTCGAAAAATCAATCGACGATACTTCGGCCGTGAATATGATTAACGGAGTATTTCTTCTCTAGTTTCTTTCCTTATTTTATTTTTCATATTTGAGAAAGATAATCTATCATATATTGCAGAGGTGATACACGGCGGTTACGCCGTTATAAGTATTTAACCCGCATATATGAGTAGTTAGACTTCTCTATCTAGTGTGAGGGGGACGTTGTGTTCAATTATCATGTTGTTATCTTTTCTAACTCTTTCCTAACGTTTTATCTATTTCTCTACTTCAATTTGTTGATTTGTTATGCTTTTAAACCCGTTTTGAATTTATGTGATTATTGCATTCACTTTGGCCAATTGAATCAATTAATCTTTAAGTTCAAGTTATGTGCTAGGATTGGAACTTTTGATCCGTAATTGTCACTAGATTCCAATCCACAGTAGCAAACGAATGTCGTGCATATTTGTTAATAAATCAACTTAGATGTATTAATTCAAGTTTGTGAAATTGATCATCTAATTCAACTCATTCTTCTTGTTCATTTCACACTAGCATTGCATTAAATCCTAAGAACTTGTTTAGGATTATCCAATAGTTAGATGTTAAGTTAAAGAACTCACTTTAATTTAATACACTTAAGGAAGAATTCGTTAATCAGAGCTTCTTGGTTAATTGAGAGTTGATAAATTGAAGAAGGGATAGTACACGTTGCATGGGAAAGATAAACACAAGATGTTGACAGAACCGAACTCGAGAACTAGATATATCTTCAATTGTTTCATTTTCATCTCTTTTATTTTGTCATTTTATTTTCGAATTTTATTCAACTTCACAAAACCCCTATTTCTATATTAATTGATAAGAACAACTAGATTAAACACCGTTCCTCTTGGGTTCGACCCTTACTTACCACTTCTACATTAATTTGTAGTTTTGAACCGAGTAAGGAAATAAAATAAATTTTGGCGTACTGCGACAACACGCCCATTCGTAAATTTCAAATTACGAATCATATACACATATGACTATCTAGTGGATCCATATCATAATATCTAGTAATCTACATGGAGGATGAGTGGGCCCATATTTCTCATCCTTTATTCCAGATGCATTTGGGATTTTATTCCCAACATTGGCTAGTAATGATTTCATCATTTATCGAGAACAATCATTGAATAATTTTTAATTCTTCACTTGAAATATTGATTTCAATAATTATTTAAACCGGGATGGTCAGTACGGTTTTGCAAATGAGTATTATTGAACTTCTAGTTCAGTAAATTCTTATATCTATTTCACTAGTATCTGTATAGTGCTCAACATGATTTATCATAGAAACAATTCACCGACATATTCCATCATCTTTTGGTGACATTATTGTCTACTACTGTTCAAACACGGAGTTACAGCTCATACGCATCACATCCGGCTATTATTTAATTCCGAAAATCGTAGCTCTTACGCTTCATTTTATTTATTTAAAATTGGAGTCTTATTTCATACGCGTCGTATTATTCTATAAATAAATCATCAAAATTATTGAAAAATTCATCCTAACAAGTGTCTATACATTATAATGGATCATATGCTCTCAAATCTTCGAAAATACTATCCATCACTACCGATCAAAATCCTGAAAAGGATTTATCGATGTAGGTTGGAAAGATTATGGATGCTAATAAATAAGGGTATCCCAAAAGATATCCGATACTTGATTGAAGCAAAGGTTCGATTATCTGGTGAGATTTCAATTCCTTCTAAATACATGCCTGGTATGGATAAAAGTAGTTTTTCAAAGAAACGGAGAGCAAAAATATTAGGAGGGTGCTACAAATGTGCTTGGTGGACATGTGACACTCGATGTAAATCTGTGAGGTACGTGTCCAGTAACCGAGAAAATAAGATAGCATTCATTAAGGATGGATTGAGTAAGGAGTCATTGGATGATATTCAACTGACTCTTGAGACACATCCTAGTGGATACGTGCATCGTGAACTTATAGCCTTATGGGCCCAATTCAAAGATGAACTAGCACGTAATAGTTTAGAAAAACTTATTTCAAAAAAATCCTGTCTGTAAATTTAGTAGAAAAACTTAGTATAATAATTTTCTCATATTAATATAAGGAAGCTCGGTGTAATAACGAAGATCAATGTTTTTCTTGTAATTGTAAATATTGTTTTTCAATTTTAAAGATATATATATGTATATATATTATTTTTCAATTACCGACAGGTATATGTCATTTCACTAAAATTTTTCTGCCATTTTCTCTTTCATATTTGTTAAAAAGCAAATTGTACAATCAATTATTGGTTTGAAAATTTATCTTTAAATAGAGGGATTCATATATCTATCATTCATTCGTTGAAAGAGAGAGATAGAGGTGGAGATGGAGATGGAGATATCAGAATCATCTCATGTAAGTCAATCTTTACCTCGCCAGGTAAAAACTATATGTGTTCTTAGTGGATCTAAACTGGTAGGTCATATCCAATATGTGGATATGGAAGACCAACTTATAAGAGAGTTAGGGAATAAAATATCAATATACTATATGGAGGAACCAACAACAAACTTTTAGCTAGACTTATAATGGCCGCACCATCATGGGGAATAAGAGTTTCGAGTGTAATACCTTTCCATCTAGTTGGATCTAATGCTCGAATTGGAGCCAGTTCTACCATGGGTCCAGCAGGGTTGGTGCTACAAGTGCAATCCATCCACAACTGCATGATGTATATGATGAATAATAGTGATGCTTTCATTGTCCTTCCAGGTGGCTACAACACACTGAAGGAAATATTCAATATAGCCTCGTTGGCACAGTGGAACTTTCATGTCAAACCAATAGGTTTGTTGAATATTAACTATTTCTTTGATGGTTTGCTAGCATTTCTAGATCAGGGTGTAAATAATAAGTTTATCTCTCATTCAGCGAGAAAAATACTTATTTCTGCTAGTACTGTTGATGAACTACTCATCAAATTTCATGCATATGTTCAAGAATCTGTGGAAACCCAGGTCCGTTGGTCACAGACCACTGGTGTCAAGCGAAAAAGAAATTCGGATCCTTTAAATATCTCATTATGAACCCTGATGTTCGGAGTGGCAGAGTTACGGAGTATTTATACTCTCGAGACGCATCCCTCATTTATGGGTTCAATATGTATTTTCTTTTCGTATTTCTATATTTTCGAGTGTTTATTGCCATCTTTGATATTCTCAATATGTTCCACTTCGGCTGTTTTGTACTTCTTCTGGAGTAATAATAATAATATCATATTGGCTTTATTCAAATACAGAAATCTAGTGATTATGCTTCTTCAAGAGCATTTTATTCTCATATTAATACAGTCTCATATCATCGATAAGATTACTTCATATAATCTCTCCGTGCGATATATTTTCTTTGATTTATCAACATGGGATCTATTGAGCATTTTACTTTCATCTATTTATCCAATGGTAACTTCAAGTACCACTTGCTCAATTTTCTCCATTAATATTCGGTATATATGGAGAAGTAATTTTATTCTCATCGTCTACTTCTTCTGGAGTATGATTAGTTATAACCAATCGTGTAGTATTACCCACCACATTGGAAATATATGCGAAATCTAAAGTGCGTAAATTTAAATTGCAGAAATTAAATTTCCTCCAATAGGTGGTCGAACCTACCTTATGGGAATTATTGCTGTAAATATAAATTTACAAAATTTAAATTGCAAGAATTAAAATGCATAATGATTAACTACTTCTTCAGGAGTAGGATCTGCTTAGTAGAAGGTATTACCCATCACTTAGCATATAAAGTGCAGAAATATATAAAACCTTCCGTTTAGTGACGGTTGAACCCATCATCAAGTAGGAGGTATTGCAAGAATTAAATTGCAAAGAAATAAAGTGCGAGAATTAAATATTGAACTGCTTCTACGGGAGCAGATTTGTTCTTCTAGAACAAATACTCATTACTTCTACAAGAGCACATTTATCCTTTTAGAACAAGTATATTATGTAATTAAACTCTTCGGGAGTTAAAATAATATTCCGATCTTTTAACTCAAATGGACTTCAAGTCATTTTATATAATCAATGGATTTAGAATTTCTTCATGAATATTCTATCCATTTTTCACTGTCGTCAAAATTAGGTCGGTTTTACCCTAAAGGTAAAATTGTCCATTCCAATCCGCAAAGGTAAAATTGTCCAAAATATTTTATCAATGTTTTACGATTGAAAATTATCTCCTTTCTACTTCAATTTATCAATATCAAAATGTTCAAGGACTATTTTGTAACTTTTTCAAAAATTGGGGTACTGATTTGTAAATTATGAAAGTTTACCTTATCAATATTGATGTCAAATTGAAGCTCTCGTTAAATCGAGTATAATGGAGTCGAGAAAATTTGATTTTGATAATGTATGCTCCTTATATCTCGATAAAACGAATGTTATAGTTTAATATATTATTATATTATAAAATAATATTTTATTTATTTCTTTACCTTTCTCCTCGTTTCCCCAGCAACAATCTTGCCTTAAATTGGGGTAAAGAACAGCCTTGAGGCTGCCATCTCCAATTCTGGTACATGGTATCTGACCGTCCATTTCTGATGCAAGTCAATTGTGATGTAAGAAACCCACATTCTTCTTCTCTATACAAAGGCCGTGTGATATATTTGCAAATCTGAAAATATGTGGAGGAAGAGAAAGGGAAGAGAGAGAAGTGATGAAATTTATTATCTGACTAATATTAAGGTTTCTGATACAGAGGTTCATCAATAGATGCAACTGTAGGGCATACTCCGTTCATATTACTCAAATGATTAGAGACTCGTGCTGATAACGTGTTATAAAAGTATAGAAACAATAGAGAGAATTTAGAGAGAATGAATTCTAAGGAATTCTCAAGAATGAATTTCATTAATAACTGAAGCCCTATTTATAGGAAAATTTCGAATGGCATAATCGCAATTACATAATCTTATCAAGGGTATAATAGTCATTCACATAAAATAATTATATCTTTTACCAAATTATTCTTCCACCAAATTATTCCTCCACCAAATTATTCCTCATAATTCAACCACCAAATTATTCATAACACATGAACATATATAAAACTTGATATAAATCTTATTTAGTATCAACATGGATGGTAGTGATAATATTCAAGCAAAAATCTCTCAAGGGAGGGGGAGGGGGAGCGAATCCAAAGTGAAAAAACCTATCTTAACAGAGAAAGAAGAAGTCAAGGGAAGAGGAAGAAAAAGTCAAGGGGCATTCTATAAAAAAGAGGGCCCAAATTTGTCCCCCTTTTTACATATTTGCACCCCAAAATTTCATTATTTAGGTTTATTCACTACTTACATTATTTGGCTTGAGGGGAAAAAATCAAAATATAGGATTAAGTCCCCTACACATTATTTGATGGAAGCTCAACAAAGGTGGTTTTTTTGGCCCCAACAGGCCAACATTGATCTTGCCCTGATATGGATATATACCAATTAGCCATTTTTGATTCCCAAATATTTACATGAAAAATTGTTGTTGCAGATATAGAGGGCGATAGGATTGAATTTTTTAGGAATTTTTATGTAAAAGAGGAAAGAGAATGAGTAGAGTTCAGTTGAATGAAAAAAATTTGTAGAGTACATACAGGTTCCACGAGATACGCAGATGTGATTGGTTTGACCAATAGAAGGAATAGATAAAAATGGATTTTAAAAAAAAAAGGAAAAATGTGGTAAAATTGCTAACTTATCACCCCCGTAAGATTGGTCGGGGTTATGCTAGAGTTGGGTAGGCTATGGTGGGAGATTGACCAGGCAAATGAATACATTGTTACTCAGCAATTGGACTAATCACTATTGCCATTGACAAAAATCGAACGTCTCGAGATCGAATGGTCACGTACAATGAAAGTAGAAATGACATCAAGCTCACCAACGGCCCAACTTGAACTAGGTTTTAGATTATTCATGCACCTATAGAATATGAGAGCATGTTTGAGTTCTTTACATCACATCTTTGTCGTTTAACATCTACATGCACAACTACGTTGTGTGGTAGGTGTTGCTACCTAATAAACCCAGGGCAATGATGATCAAATGAAACCAGAATGAACAGATATAAAATCCATAGGCTTTGCCAGTAATTGGAAATTAAATTAATGAAGGCCAAATCTCTCATCACAATCGGTCGCCCAAAACCAATATATGAAGGACCAAGAACACGCAGTACCTATTCTTGGAGCAACTTAAATTTATGCCCCGTTAGGCCTCTCTTTAAAAGTGTTTTAAACATTTTTTTCTACTTTTTTCTCTCTCCTAAATCAATCACATCCACATATCTCATCACATCCACATATCTCAATCACTCAACTCCACTCATTCTCTCTCCTCTTTTACATTAAAAACCTTTAAAAACCATTATAATCTATTCCCTGTCACCCCATTAAGTTGCACGTATAGGTCTTTCCAAACACACCCTAACCATTTATTTGGCGTATTGAAGATTTTATATCTCCTTGACCTTTGTGGGATTGATTTGTTGGCATTGAAATTGATTCCATTTCCTTAATTTGGCTGAGATAAATATTATAAGTGGGAAACTATTACTCTTGCTTTACTACCAGAACCGACGGCTACTGCCTTTGAATCTTGAGATCCATTTTTGCCGTCTTATTTAAAATCCATTGCTGTGGGTTTGGGGCTAGCTTGGGGGTGTTTTCTTTCTGTCCAAATTGTGGATGACCTTGGTTGGTGATTATTTGGTGATTAACACTAGAAGATCTGAGCCACGATCGATTCGATTTCACCACCATCGCGGGACGAGAATTTGAGAAGAAGATGAAGATTTTTCTTCATCTTTTATTTTCTTTGTTCTTCAAATTTATTGTATACATTTTAATTGTAAGCATTTGTTTTGCAAGAAAATAATATGGTTATCATGAAAGGCGTTGCATCATGATGCTGATTAACAAATACGGTTATTAACGTTGGTTAACATTAAGTTCACAAGTTTCCTTTTGCCAAGTTTTGTATAATTGTTTACAACTTGGTTGAACAATGGTGGTCTATTGCTCCCAGGAGTGCCCTAATTACGGCGTTTCCGGGGCGTTTTCTAGTCCCATCTGGCCTCCTTTTTTAAATCCGAAACCGGTTCCAGATTCAACATGACGAGACAGAGCTCCAATAATTTTTTGAAAATTTTTGCATGCCATGGGGGGCGATCAAACTTTTTGGCCAAATTTTAGGCCAATTTTTTGCCAAAACTTTTGACCAACCACCACAGCATCCAACGGTGTCGCAAAACTTTTGAAAAAATTACTGGAGCTCTGTCTGATTGTGTTGAATCTGAATCCGGTCTCGAAATTCAAAACGGGGGTTGCACGGGGTTTGAAAATGCCCAAGAAGAGCCGTAATTATGGCACTCTCGGGTGCAATAGAACACCACCGCTTAGCTGAATACCCCTTCCTCTCCCTTTTTTCTTTTCTAAATCTTGTACTGATACTCAATTCCTTTTCTATTTTGTTGGTTACGTTACTATTTCAAAAATTAGTAACATTAAAATTTAGTTGTCAATTTTTTTAATTATTTTACTGTTATTAATTATTGTTCTTCTTGTTATGCTTTCAACTCACAATGCTTTATATTTTTTGTGTCACTGTACAATTGGATCATCAAAATATTGAGAAAAGAATAACTGTGTTAAATATTTTATAATAAATACGAAAAATCATGTATAATTAGATTAGATTTTCACTCACACACACACACACTCTCTCTCTCTCTCAAACTGTGTAAACTATGTATGAAGTTCCTATAAATTTATTAACTAGGAACTTATGAATTGTGTACAAAATTTCTAGTGTTTCCCTTTTGGAAACTAGAAAATTTTATGCTTGTCGACATAGTGAAGCGGAAATACTTTTTATATATTTAAAATTTTGGTATATATCATTTTAATTGCCCAATGATTTTCGAATGAATAAAAGCATAAAATAATATTGAATTTACGAACGCATTTTTATGCCTATGCCTCGTCTCAGATTTGCAAGCTTAAATCTTTTTAACACAATGGGTCTTGAATAAGGCGTAGGAGGAGGCAAACCGTAGTTGAACTATTGCAGTTACACACCTTAGACTAGTCAAGAAAAGAAACTGAAAATGGGGGCAGCTCTCAGAAACTTGGGGATTCTTATTAGAAACTTGCGGTGTAAATAACACAGGACTACCAAATCCTATTTTTGATTCTTGATTAAAAAAACAAAACAAAAAAAAAAAAACAAAACAAAAAAAAAAAAAAACAAAAAAACAAAAAAACAAAAACAAAGCAAGACAAAAATTCTGGTCAGATTCTTATTTGATCCTTGTGCCGTAATATCGCGATGAGCCATGAATGAGCATGTTGGATTTTGTTTGAGCTTAATTAATCTTTTGGCACGGATAAAATCAATGATTTGAACGTACAACTAATATCCTTTTGAAATAAAATTATTTAGTAAGGATTGTTTGATAGAAAGACTCTTAGATGTGTAGTGTAAAAGTTAGAAATTATATTAAAAAAATAAATAAATTTATATATTTATAAATTCAGTCCTAAACTTTTGCATAAATGAAAGTATCCCATAAATTAAAGTCAGACTAAGATGGATATCCATGGTGGTCAAGTTTTAACTCCCGCATTGATATTTTATTCGTAAAATAACAATTAATAATAGTTAAAAATCACAAATTATGTTGTACTCGACTTGCAAAATGCAAAATGGTTTATTTCAAACACGACAACTTTTGAACAATACACATTACCCAAATATTACAGTGTCATAATGGCTGCACAATGGAAGCCATTAACGACGACTCTCGACAACGAAAAAAATCATGACACAAGAGCACACATCAACAAACAATGTTATAATTAACAACTCCATGAGTCATTAATAACACTGAAATGCTGATGATTATTATTACAAAATACAAACAGAAAGACACTCAAACATCGCAGTTTGAAGTTCTTCAATACACATTACAACATCCATCCCTGCAATTCCACCATACCAAGAAGTTGCAGTCACTGTTTGTCCTACACTGTAGACAAAGTTGGTTTGGTTGCTTGCTCAAGGTCAGCTGCGGCAGTTCTTTGGTCTCAATCTTTGGGACTGGCATGCCTAAGGTTTGTTCCAATTCTTTTGTCTCCACCTCTAGGACTACAGGCATGCGGAGTGTTTGCTGCAGTTCTCGGGCCTCCGCCTTCAAGACTGGTACAACTGTAAAATTAAAACCAAAACTTAAAAAGATGACAAAACCTTAGTTGCTTGAAATCAATGCAACAAATATTATGACAATGAGTTTAACTATCATGCATACTTTATTTATATGTCACTACAATTTCATTTGCACTGAATATATTTGAGTTAAGAGATAATCATGGGATGGAGCAATAGAAGGCAACAGTGTAATGATGAATTAAGTAAAGTTAAGAGAGATGAGGAAGGCTAACCAGCTCCAGCAATAGCAATGAGAAAGAGGGTAAGGAAAGTAAGCTTAATTGAAGCTTTCTCCATCTTTGTTGATCTTTGGTTTTGATGAGTTTCATTGTGCAATTGGGATGGCTATTTATATACAACTCAATGGATGCGCGTCTATGCCAAATATTGCGCACAAAAATATACATAATTCTAGATTTCGCATTTTAAATTGACATTCCGATGTGTCACTTTTTCCTCAAACAATGAAGAGATATTAATGGAGTGCAAATTTGTTATCTCTATTTTTGGAATAGCGCCTTTTTTTTTATTTTTCATTTCAAAATATTGCGAAACACGTGTTTTGTATTTGAACATAGAACCCTAAGAGCCAACAGAAATATAGGCGATATAATATAATATGTAATGTGATGGGATTACTTGCGATCTTGTAAATATTAATTTTTATTATATAGTTTAGAAGATAAAAATTATTTAAATATAAGAAAAACTATCAAAAGATTGCAAAAGTATCAGGAAATTTTAAAGTATGACACAGTGACACTAAAATATTGTGAAAGTATGAAATTCTGATGTTTAAGTAAATTTCAGTTAATCAAAAAATGTAAAAATAAAAGGTAGACTGTCGAGCGAAAATCAAATTCAACAAGAATTGTAATTTATAATTTACAAATCGTCTTTAAATTCACTAAAAATAAAGTGTTCTAAAAGTTCAAGTTTTGACTTCTATTCCTAGCACATTAACTGCAGATTCATCTTCGATATAGATCGAGCGGGGTAAATCTAACATGAGCATGGAAGATTAATCCTTTTTCGAGCTTTCAACGTATCACTTTCTCCATTTCCCTTTCTATAGCGCACAATTCTTTTCTAACATTATCGTAAATATTATAAACATGATCATCACAGTACCGATCAATATTCAATTATTAATTACAAATCACTTTCTCCATTTCCCATTCTCTAGCTCGCAATTCTTTTCTAACATTATCGTCAATATTGTAAACATGATCATCGCAATACCTATCAATATTAAATTATTAATTACAACATCTTCGTTAATCCAACCACCACTTCTTGTCAATAACGTTACCTTTATTAAAAGATCTTTTGAAAAACAGATCGACCTAATCGGTTCAACCAAAAAAACTACAAACTGAAAGAAAATATGTCTTATTCACCCTTACAACTAGCCAATACTAAATTGGATCGCAACCGATCAAAAACCCAGTAGAGTCAGTCAAAACTGATAAAACTTGGCTAAAAACCTGGAATTTCTTTTAAACATCCTTTTAAAAAATTTTTGTATATCTGAAAATTAATTTTAAATTATTTAATGAGAAAAACGATTAAACCTCATTCCAATCCGATTCAACTTGTTAAACTTTGATTTGTTGTTTCGATTCGGTGACCAATTTGAATTCAAAACACGTGAAAAAATGAAAATGATGGCATGCCTTTATTATGTATTTATATACGTCATGGCATATGGTAAAATTCTATCCAAAGATCTAATTAAGTTTCATTAGACAGTTAATTATCACGATGGATAACAAAACAGTGTATTAGATGCCACAAATTTGACAAAAAAATCTTTGATCGGAAAGATAAACAACGAAGTTTCGGATAAGGCAATTTTTTGTGGTTTCGTTTCAACAACTGTGCTGTGTTTCACATGTGTGTTTTGAAGCTTTTTGTCTTGTTCGGATTTCTTTGCTTTTTTGCTCAACCTTTCGGACTCGAGCCGCGCATGCTCCGCCATTTTAAATAAAATTAAGGAGAGAAAAGACTAGCGGGTCCCACTGAATGATAATTCTGTTCTTGGGCCATGCATGCTACATTATTGAAACGAAATATTGCAATATTACTTGTTTCTAAAATAAGACTTCTGAATAAGTTGGTAGTAATGATATATTAGTACTCCTAACAAAATTGTTGTTTAAAACCGAGTTTGAGCATTAATTTTTAAAGACTTTAGAGCTTGTTTGAAAAATTTATTTGTGGAAAAACACGATTTACTTAGAGAAAATGTGGCCAAAAATTATTTTAAAAATGCGAAAAATATTAATTTCATTAAAAAATGTGGAGTAAAAAATGAATATGAAAAAATTAATTTTGCTAACAATTTTATAAAACCTGCTTTAAGGGAAGGTCGTCCTAATAGTTTAATGGCGCTAGTATCAACTATCAATAATAATAATAATAATAATAATAATAATAATAATAATAATAATAATAATAATAATAATAACAATAATTGAAGTATGTGAACCACATATCATCAAACCACACAATGAAGAACAATTATCTCCACAGAAACTCCAACAAAATTCTGCGTCATATTTTGTTCTTGATTCTCGATGTTTCCTTCACTACTCTATTACTCCATGATTGTTCTATTTCCATAATATAATCTCCTTGGCCAAATGCCCAAATATAATAATAATTAGACACCAAGAACGATCAAGTTTATGGCTTCTAAAACCAATGATTGTAGTTTGCACGAAAAGAAACGAAACTTCAAATAAAATGAAAAGAAAATATATATGTGATCTTGAAAGCCATTGAACAGGCGAGAGGAGAATTGAATCAATTGTAATCTCTCAATTTGTTTTAGAATAAGGTAGATAATTGTAGAAATTAATTAAAGACAAACGAATTACAACAGGGTAAATTTTAATTTAGCGCTGATTTCGTTGATACCTAAATTCTAATTTGAACGTTGATTCGATTTTTATGCGTAGTATTTGTGGTGCACATAGTGGAAAGAGGGGAAAAATTGAATATATGGATATATAATATAGTGCCCATTTATGTCATTTGCTTATATCTCTACTTTAGCCGAAAAAAAATATTGTGGAATAATTAAATTTTGTAATGTCAATATAATTAACCAATATAATATTATTTATTATACTACTAAGAAAAAAAACAATAACAACGAGGAATCACGAAATGTAGAACCTGAAATATAGGGGGACTACAGTTAGTAGAGGGATAATGATGGGAAAAATAATGTTTTACCCTGAATAAAATTCATAATTATCTAGCATTCAAAAAAAATTAAAATTCATAATTATTTGAAACATTTTTAAAATTGAATAAGTATTGGATTAATAGCACAATTCTTCGAAAAAAATAAAAATTAATAGGATAAACTTTTTTTTCCCCAATTTCAAGTTGTAATTAACCAAGAACACACAGTAACATAGTATAGTGATATACGTAATTTTATGTAACTGTACACGATGACTAATGCATGATGGGCATTCTTCCAACCTGACTTTAAAGCTATTCATTCTGAAACACTAATTCATATCGATATTAACAATGTTCATGGACACATAAAACTTGATATAAATCTTATTTAGTATCCACATGGACGGTAGTCATAATCGAGAATGAGTGGAGTTGAATTGTGAAAATTTGTAGAGTACATACAGGTTCCACGAGATACGTGGTTTGATGACCAAGAAAAGAAATAGATATATAAAAATAGATTTTAAAAAAAAAGCTAAAAATGTGGTAAAATTGCTGGCTTATCACCCCCATAGGATTGGTTGGGGTTATGCTATAGTCAGCTATACTATGGTACGTGGGAGATTGACCGGGCAAATGAATACATTGATTACTCCGCAATTGGACTATTGACTGTTGCCATTGACAAAAATCGAAATGTCTCAAGATCGAATGGCCACGCACAGTGAAAATAGAAATGACATCATGCTCAACAACGGCCCAACTTGAACTAGGTTTTAGATATTCATGCACCCATAGAATATGAGACCATGTTTGAGTTCCTTACATTGCATAATTGTCGTTTAACATCCACATGCACAACTAAGTTGTGTGTTAGGTTTTGCTACCTAATAAATCCGGGCCAATGATTATCAAATGAGACCCGAATGAACAAGAGCAAAATCCATAGGCGTTTCTAGTAATTGGACATTAAATTAAGGCCATGTGGTGACAATCGGTCACCAAAAACAAAAAAGGAGCAAGAATACGCCGTACCTATTCTTGGAGCAACTTAAATTTAAGTTGCACGTATGGGTCTTTCCAAACACACCCTAATCATTTATTTGGCATATTAAAGATTTTATATCTCCTTGACCTTTGTTCATCATGCTCAACAACGGCCCAACTTGAACTAGGTTAATTTTAGATATTCATGCACTAATAGAATATGAGAACATGTTTGAGTTCTTTACATCGCATCTTTGTCATTTAACATCTACATGCACAACTAAGTTGTGTGTTAGGTCTTGTTACCTAATAAATCCGGGGCAATGATGATCAAACGAGACCCGGATGAACAGCTACAAAATCCATAGGCTTTGCCAGTGATTGAAAATTAAATGAAGGCCAAATATGTCGTCACAATCGGTCGCCCAAAACCAATGAGGACCAAGAATACGCCGGACCTATTCTTGGAGCAACTTAAATTTAAGTTCCACGTATGGGTCTTTCCAAACACACCCTAACCATTTATTTGGCGTATTGAAGATTTTATATCTCCTTGACCTTTGTTCGTCGGCTCCTAGAATCCTTCTAAATGGGGATTAATATTGGGTCTTTGTGGGATTGATTTGTTGGCATTGAAATTGATTCCATTTCCTTAATTTGGCTGAGAGAAATATTATGAGTGGGAACCTATTACTTTTGCTTTACTAGCAGAACCGAAGGCTACTGCCTTTGAATCTTGAGATCCACTTTTGCCGTCTTATTTAAAATCCATTGCTGTGGGTTTGGGGCTAGCTTGGGGGTGTTTTCTTTGTGTCCAAATTGTGGATGACCTTGGTTGGTGACTATTTGGTGATCGATTAACACTAGAAGATCTGATCGAGCCACGATCGATTCGATTTCACCACCATCGCCGGACGAGAATTTGAGAAGAAGACGAAGATTTTTCTTCATCTTTTATATTCTTTGTTCTTCAAATTTCTTGTATACATTTTAATTGTAAGCATTTGTTTTGCAAGGAATAAATCGCTACATTGTGATCGAATTAACGAATTCTATATGAGTGACTTAACAAAATGAATTCCGACAGGATCATTTTGCATTATGCGCTTACAGCAGCAACTCTAATGACAAAACCAATATTAGGCATTAGATTTTGGTAGCAATATACATGCATGCACATCTTTGACTTGCGAACCAGTATATATAGAAACAATTGACTTCATTAATTGGCAAAACTGATTTGCCTTCTTCGTTGCGAACCAGTTCGATAATCAGTCGCTTCCTACACTTCTCTTTGGAATCTTTCTTGTCAGTCGCCACTACAATCTTCAAATGCTGAAAAGATGGAAGACCGGCAAAATCTTTCTTGTGTTTTCTGGAGCTTTTGTTTAGCGAATGCATCAACAGCAGCTTTGTAATATTCTCTCATCGTACCCCAATACTCCTTTACAGCCTTGCGCAATTCCCAATAGCTATTCTCATCAAATTCATCACCGCTTTGCCTAACTGGTTGCATGCCTTGTAATAAAGGTAATATCTTCTATTGTTTCTTGTATTGGTTTGACTACCCATCGGTTATGAAGTTGCCTTCGCCGCTCTCCTAGACTTTGGCTTCTCTTCGATTATTTTAGGTGCACCCAATAGTGACTGTAGAAATTCTTTCTGGAGATCATGCTTATCTTTCTTTTCTTCTGGGTAATTGTATTTCACTTCAAGATGTGTCACTTTCATAGCACGCGATTTCTGGTACTTGTTATTCATAATGTTAACTACATACTGTCACGCAAAACGCACCATGCAATATGTTTGTCATTAATCATTATAATTAAACATAAAAGAAAAATACAAACATCCCTATGCAAGGTCAAGAAAATTGTGAGTTGATTTACATCGCCGATTTCAATGCCTACAATTGACACACGACGAACAAACTGCACTTTGCAGCACTTGTGAAGAATTGGGCGGCGGTGACCTGATAATATAGTTAAAATCGATACACCAATTTAAGTGTGACATTCGTGTGGAAATCAGTTAGACATTTGCATCCCGTGTGCAGGGGCATAGGCCATGGAGGATTCTCTAATAACAGATACATTGTCACAGGTTGACAATCACTACTAAAAAATTGGCTTTCAGCCACGGCATTTTTCCGTTGCAAAAAAGGATATTTCCGTGGAAAATGCAAAAAAGCAACGGATAATATCCGTTGCAACGTGAGTTCCAGAAAGTAGCGTAGCTAATTTATGTCGTGGCTAATTCGGTTGCAAATTTGCAACGGAAAATAGAGATGCCATTGCATATTTGCAACCGCACCTAGAGTTGCAACCTTGCAACGGAATCATGGGCCGTTGCAAAAACTTGAAACGGAAGCAAATGTCACATTACAAGGATCCGGACCAATCACCACAATTTTGTCCTCTAATTTATCCTTATCATTTGAACCACTTGAGATTCGAACCCATAACCTCATGGATAAGGAGCACAAACCCAACCACCAAGTCAATCATCATTCTTGTTCGTAGATGGCCTTTATAATGTATTTGTTATATCATTCTTTAGTTTTCTTATTTAAAAATTAATTTAGTTTTATTAAAACATTGTATATATTAAAATACTATTTAATTAAATCTTCTTAAGTTTTTACTTGTTTCCTCTAAATAATTTATTTTCATTAAAAAATTGTATATATTTTTTAAATAATGTATGTATATAATTTGCAAAAATTATATGCGTTCTATTGTTTTTGTTGGGAGCTTTTTACATATCAAACTATTATGGTAACTTAATGTAAAATTATCAATTCATTTTTAGAATTAAAAAAATAATAGTCTGCATTAAAGAAAGTAAAATAAATTAAAATGTTATTGAATTATTTAGTGAATTTTGTTTTGTTTAGTTCAAATGATTCATCTTCAACTTAATTTAATATTAATAACTAAAAGTAAATAATTATTTTTTATTTAACCATTTCAATGATTCAAGCAATTTTTTTTTTTTTTTGATTGGGAGCAAACTAATGTAGACCATATATTTATTTTAAAATTAATAAATAAGTGAAAGTTATTCCTATCAAAATTATTAACATTATTGATTATTGGGTGGCTATGTAATTTTTTTGTTTTCAATGGAATGAGAGATGTATTTTATACCGAAAATAATTCCAATCATATACCTATTCCATGAATACAAAAAAAATATTTATAAATTTTTATATATAGATTTTGGAAGCCAATATACTATCATTTCACAAGAAAAATATGATAGTTTCTAATAATTTGTATAACACATGTTATAATTTGTATAACCTTAAAAAGTACGTCACCATAAAAAGTACGTCACCACTTCAAATAATTAACTATATGCTTATGATCTTTTAATTCAAATATAAATGATTGATGGAGTAAAAAAGGAAAATTGAGTGGAATATGCATAGAGAATGTGAAGGGAAAAAATGGGACGTGAGGGATAAATTAAGTTTTGATATGAATTACCTACGAAATTTGCAATGGAAAAACTAAACGTTGCAATATTGCAATGGAAATATGCTTAGGAAATTTGCAACCGACAAATCCGTAGCAAATTTGCAACGGAATTTTATAGTTCGTCGGTACTTTGCAACAGTGCACTTAAGGCCGTGGCAAATTGCAACGATTTTTATCGATACGGTTACTAATTTCCCACTGTTGTTGATTTCCGTTGCAATATTGCAATACACTACGATTTGCCGTTGCTATTTTATTTTGCCACCGCATAATCCGTGGCTATTAGCAACGAATTTTTTGTCCGTTGCTGTTAGCCGTTGCTGAAGGTCAAATTTCTAGTAGTGAATCATTAACAAATTGGTACACATATCCTTAGTTTTCCTACATGGGATATATATATAGTTCCCACTTCCAAATGGAATGCTTCCCATCTCAAGTAAACTTACACTTAACAACTCAATTGCCATTTGCCTATTTTTCCAACAATTGGTTCTTCGAAAAGCTGTGTCTAGGCACAAAGCAAGGCCAGAATGTCTTGCTTATGCTATTGACCACTTCATGCACAGCTAGGTGCACTATTTGTTTTTATTTTTAGATATTTTTATTTCTCTAAATAAGGGCATGAAACGAAAAGGCGCTAGCATTTTCACAGCCGAGAATAATGATTCAAACTGAATTCTAGGCAACTGCATTGACCACGTACTATAGTTGGTACGCAATTGACGACATATGGACAATGGCAGTTTCCCTAGTTTCAGAGAAGCAGTTTCCTCTTGCGAAGTTTTGTATAATTGTTTACAACTTGGTTGAGCAGTTGTGTAACTGTGCCCGATGACCAATGCGTGATGGGCATTCTCCGACCTAACTTTAAAGCTCTTCATTCTCAAACACTAATTAATAATAGACATTAACAATGTTCACGAACATATATAAAACTTTATAAAACTTATTTAGTAGTAGCATGGATGGTAGTAAAATAATAGAGTAACATACGTTAAGTACCATTTTATTACTAACAATCTGTAGCAATCATTTGAGTTGTTAAACCTTTTTGTTAAGAGCAAGATTAATATTCAGGGAAAAACCTCCCCGGGGGGGGGGGGGGGGGTTGGGGGGGTTTAAGAATTCCAAAGTGAAAAAAAAAACAAAAACAAAAACAAAAAAACTATCTTAAAAGAGGAAGAAGAAGTTAAGGGAAGAGGAAGAAGTTAAGGGGAATTCTATAAAAATGAGGGGCCAAATTTGGCCCTCTTTTTACATATTTTCCCCCCAAAAGTTCATTATTTAGGTTTATGCCCTGCTTAAATTATTTTGCTGAAGCGAAGAAAACCAAAATATAGGATTAAGCCTCATGTACATTATTTGATGGAAGCTCAACAAAGGTGAAAAAACCAATATTTGGGTTTTTGGCCCCAATAGGCCAACATTAATCTTGCTCTAATATGAATATTCCAATCAACAATTTATGATTCCAAATATTAACATGAAAAATTATTGTTGCAGATATAAAGGGTGATAGGATTGAATTTTTTATAGATTTTTATGTAAAAGAAAAGAGAAAATGAGTGGATTTGAATAGTGAAATTTTGTGTGGTACATATAGATCCCACGAGATATGTGCATGTGATTGGTTTGACCAAAAGAAATATTGAATGTATTCATAACCGTGTGCTTGACTTACTATTATTGCGGGTCTAGTTGAACCTTCTGTGTTGCTATATATTATATTGGCTTTACAAAAATTAAGTAAGAAAATTTAAAGGGTCCAATTTTGAAGTTCGACGCAGGCCCTGCAAACCACAGAACCATGCATGAGCTAGTGCATGAATTTTATATTTCTTCAACTTTTTTTTACTACTCATGTATGATGCTAAGTTTAACTTTGAAAGGTTAAAAGTAGTTGTAAATACACAAAGCAAGCTTTTATAGGGTACTTTACCTGTTTACAACATTATTTAATTTTTGGATTCTAAAATCATTAAACGTAAGAGTTAATTAAGGAAGTTATTGTCTAATTTATTAATTTTTTAACCTGTAATCCAGCTTGTTTACTTTTGCCGATTTTTGCAATGTACGTGTATCAGTCGAATAAGAGACAATATATATAGTATTATTTTGAATGGTTCTAAAAGCTTCACACGATGTATTCCGAACGGGTCAAAATGAGGATCAAGACCAATTTATTAAACAGGCATCTTTAAAATGAAAATGAGTGCAGATTTCGTATTTTCTTATCTGTCTAGTTCTAACGAGAAAAAGAGATATATATATATATATATATATATATATATATATATATAATTCATCCAAAACGCACACTACATGCGAATTCTATGTCCATATTACACAAACTTATAAAAACTAATAGTAGAAATCAAAATTTTGTGTAAGATTACACAATGCTACATACATTTTGTAATGTGTTACACATTCTTTGTAACTTCTTACACAATCCTTGTAAATTGTTACACATTCTTTGTAATTTCTTACACACTCCTTGTAATTTGTTACACACTATTTGTAATTTATTACACAATATCTGTAATTCATTACACTCCATTGTAATTAGTTACACACAATTTGGAAAAAGAAAAAAGAAAAAAGACGAGGAAACCATGCAGTTGCATGGGCGACCTCATGGTTGAAATCCTGAAACCCAGATTTCAATCGTGCAATCGCACATACATGAAATTTGGGATTTTTTGCTAAATTTTATCAAATCTCTGTAAATATTTTAAGAGAACATGAATTTTGAATTAATGAAACTAAAATCATGGTTTCATGTAATTTCCTCCAATTTTAATTTCCGAACTTTTGGAAACAACCCATATTTTCACAGCAGTTGCCAAAATGCCAAGACTTTTTCTGAAAAATAGACATGATATTTACAAATAAGGGAAATATAGTTTGTTATCTACATTTGACGAAAAAAATGGACCCAAAAATATAATATGGTTATTAAATTACACCACAATTTTTATTTATCACACCACATTATATATACACCACAATAATAACATAATTTTAATAAATAAACCACAATTCTTTTACAAATCTGCTGATGATGATGATACTAATAATGATAGTAGTAGGAGCAGCAATAGCAGCAGTAGTAAAGAATTGAAGTACATGCACCACATATCATCAAACCACACAATGAAGAACAATAATCTCCATAGAAAATCCCACAAAATTATGCACCATATTTTGTTCTTGATTCTTTACCACTCTATCACTCCATGATTTTTCTATTTCCATAATATAATCTCCTTGGCCAAATATTAAAATAATTAGACAACAAGAACGATCACCAAAATCATATTTTCATCAAATCAAGTTTACTGCTTCTAAATTCTAATTTGAACTTTGACTCGATTTTTATGCTTAGTATTTGTGGTGTACATAGTAAAAAGAGGGGGAAAATTGAATATATGGATGTATAATATAATATAGTGCCCATTTATTTCATTTTCTTAATGTCTATTTTAGCAATTAAATAAAATTAGTATTTCCCCTGTGCGATGCACGAGGGGATTAAGATAGTTTATTTACATGAAACAGCAATAATACAAAACAGAAATAATAAAGGATATATAATATTATAGATTTCAATAATAGTCTGCAAATTTTGATCCGAACCATTATTTCGTAAAAAAATATTTTATCATTTGTTGTTGATGATTTTAGGCAATAATAAAATATTTGGGATCAAAATTTAAACAATATTTATTCGAACAAAAAGAAATGCTTCTGTTAAAATTTTTATCAGCAACGTCATTCAAGTAGATAAGCCGCGACAATATTTCTGAAAACAGATTTTTCAATATTAATTGTTGGAGAATTTATGTGATGTGGATTGTATATTGTATGAAATGATAAGATCTTTATATGAAGTATTTGCGTGCAATAGTAAATATAAAAAAATTAAAAAATTAATTTTTGATACTTATAACTTTTTTGACAAAAATTAAAGAAATGATTAAATGATAATTTTAAAAATTATTTTTCTAAGTGACTTGCGAATTGATGAAATGAGCCATGACAGTTAATCGTTTTCTATTTCTTTTCTAATTAATTAATTATTCATTATAAATTTTGTTATTTAACTACTCACTGTTTGATCTTAAAAAATTACTTATTAGTTGAATCGCTGAAAGCACATTACCCATGAAAACTATCTAAAACTATTATTTTAACATGGTAAAAATAAAAAAAAAGTTTTTTATATAATTTTTTAAATATGTCAAAAGGTTTTTTCTAAAACAAAAAATCATTGTCTACGTGACACTGTGCCAAGTTGACACTTCAACTTTTGTTAATACGAATAAAATATATATATATATATATATATATATATATATATTCGAAAATAAATAATAAAAATATAATATCCAAAACTTAAAATATATATAGAAAATATTAATTCTCATTTTCAGAATTAATTTAATAAGTATTGTAAGTTGTAACTTTGATCACTCCTCACATTTTCATTAATGCATGCAACACTAAATATAACAGAATTCAAAAAATATATATAAATGAATTCCAAAAATTAGAATTAAAATACATATAAAAACATAAAATAAGAAAAATAACATCAAATAAGGAAAGTAGAATAAATTAAATGTTGAAAGTAATTCATCCTTTAAAAATGACAAACATGGCATTGCCACCTAAGCACTTTGACTAGGTGGCTCTTTTGCTTTTATATATAGTTCGATATGATGGGATAATTAAATTTTGCAGTGGTAATATAATTATCCAATATAATATTATTTATACTAGTAAGAAAACAATAACCAGGAGGAATCTGGAAATATAGAACCTGAAATATAGGGACCACAATTAGTAGAGAGATAATGACGGGAAAAATAATGTTTTACTCTGAATAAAATTCATAATTATCAAGCATTCAAAAAAATTAAAATTCATAATTATCTGAAACATTTTTCAAATTAAATAATTTTTTTGGATTAATAGCATAATTCTTCGGAAAAAAATATAAAAATTAACAGGATAAACTTTTTTTTCCCCAATTTCAAATAGTAATTAACCAAGAGCACGCAGTAACATGGTATAGTCATATACGTAATTTTATGTAACTGTACCCAATGACTAATGCGTGATGGGCATTCTCCGGCCTAATTTTAAAACTCTTCATTCTAAAACACTAATTAATAATCGATATTCAGGGTGTTAGTGTATGTGTATTTATGAGTATTTATGAGTTTTGATGTGAAATAGGATAGAGAATGAGTGAGATTGAGTGGTGGAAATTTGTGTAGTACAGTGGATCCCAGAAAATATGTGGATATAATTGGTTTGACTTTATATAAGAATGAGTTAAAATGTGTAAAAATTTGTTAAAAATTGTAGAAGAACGGGGGCATTAACAATGTTCATGAACATATATAAAACTTGATATAAATTTTATTTAGTAACAGCATGGATGATAGTAAAACAATAGAGTAACATACGTTAAGTACCATTTTATTACTAGCTATTTGTAGCAATCATTTGAGTTGTATTTGAGCAAAAACCTCGATTTTGGGGCGGTGGGGCAAGAATTCCATAGTGAAAAAAACTTATCTTAACAGAGGAAGAAGAAGTCAAGGGAAGAGGAAGAGAAAGTCAATGGAGATTCTATAAAAAATGAGGGGCCCAAAATTTTCCCTCTGTTTACATATTTGCCCCCAAAAGTTCATTATTTAGGTTTATTTCCCACTTAGATTATTTTGCTCAATGGAAAAAAACCAAAATATAGGATTAAGCCTCTCATACATAATTTGGAAGCTGAACAAAGGTGAAAAAACTCATATTTGGGTTTTTGGGCCCAACAGGCCAACATTAATCTTGCTCTAATATGAATATACCAATCAACCATTTATGATTCCAAATATTAACATGAAAAATTATTGTTGTAGATATAGAGGGTGGTAGGATTGAAATTTTTATGGATTTTTATGTAAAAGAGAAGAGAGAATTAGTGGATTTGAATGGAGAAAATTTGTGTAGCACATATAGGTTACGTGGATGTGATTGGTTTGACCAAAAAAAAGAATGAAAAAAATGAATTAAAAAAGTGGTAAAATTGCTGGCCTATCATCCCCTAAGGATTGGTTGGGGTCATGCTATAGTAAGTTACACTATGGTAGGAGATTGACAGGGCGAATGAATACATTGATTACTCAGTAATTGAGCTAATGATTGTTACCATTGACAAAAATCGAAATGTCTCGAGATCCACTGGTCACGCCCGATGAAAATAGAAATGACATCATGCTCAACAGCGGCCCAACTTGAGGAGGATTCATGGAATGAGCTTCCACAAACCCAAGGAAATGCCTCCAAAAATATAAGCACTGATGCAAGTTTAGGGGAAAAACATGTCGACCAAGGAGAAAAACAAAAAAAGAAATCCCGAAAAGTAAGACTCAAAATCCGAAATGATAGACTCAAATTGCAACAAATTCAAGATTGTAATCAAAATGTTGAGGCAAGCGTCCCAAGTATGTCAAGTAATCTAGTACGAATGCCTTGCGAGCCCAAGTGGAGGCTTATGAGTTTGATCATGAAATCAAGGATCTTGAAATGATGCAAGCCCAATTTTTGGAAGAGGAATTGCAAAAGGAATTGGAGGCAAAATCTTGGCACACCGAGATCAATTCTAACGAAGACGAAGATGAAGATAACCAACTTCATGACTATGATGGTGACGAATGTATTGCCATGCATACGCGTCATCGAAGTAAGCATTATTTTTAGTTTGTGGTGACTTGTAGTGTCATATTCTACATCGTGCTTTAATTGGCTCCTTGCAAGTTTCCTTGGTGCTTTCTTTTAATTGTTTGGGCAAGTGACGTATTGCTTTGTATATGTTGTAAAACTTGCCCTTCCTTGGCCAATGACAGGTTAGGTTCGGCCCCCCTTTCATTTGGTCTCTTGTATTTTCATTTCTTGTTTTCAATAAATATATTATTATTTAGAGAAAAAAAAAACAGCGGCCCAACTTGAACTAGGTTTTAGATATTCTTGCACCAATAGAAGACGAGAGCATGTCTGAGTTCTTTACGTAGCATCTTTGTCAATCAACATCTACATGCACAACTAAGTTGTGATCGAATTAATGAATTCCGGATCAATGACTTAACAAAAAGAATTCTGACATAATCATTTTGCATTATGCGTTTACAACAACAACTCTATCGACAAAATTTACTATTAGGCATTAGATTTTGGTAGCAATCATATACAGTTACTGATTAATTGTACAACGCAGATTGGAGAGGCTTCATGAAACAGAAAGCAATACACATGCACATCTTTGACTTGCGAACCAGTATAGAAACAATTCTCTTCATTAATTGGTAAAACTGATTGATTTGCGTACTTCGTTGTTCTTGAACAAGTGTCATGCTCCTAAGTTAATTGCCAGCATTTGATCATATGGTTATCGTGAGAGGTGTTGCGTAATGATGGTGATTAACAAATATGACTATTAACATTAAGTTCACTATAACTTAGCATTGTCACTTGCATCGCACACTCATTGTATATTACCAGATACGGCGGCTAGCTATGATTTAATAAAATGTCGTGTGTCATTCCTTATGAAGTACAAAAAGAAATTGTGATTAACAACTAACAATATGAATATATATCTTACCCTACTAAACTGCATGTTGTGATTCACAATGTTAATTACATACTGTCACACAAAACGCACCTTGCAAGGGAATGCAGATATTTTCAACCAATTGATTATTAGATGTTTTCTTACAATATATCCCCGATCTTGACTAATTTTTTTTGAGTTCTCCAAGTTTCAAAAAAAAAAAAATAACTATGATTTCAATTAAAATTTTAAACATGTAATGAAGATATTTTTCTTTTTAAAATTAGATATTCCTGAAAAGAGTGACAAAATAATCGCGTTGGGTCTAAATCCCCCTTACATTATTCCCAAATTAAAAATCCATTATTCTAACTTAACCTTTTGGTATCATAGAAGTTCTATAATGAGGTAGCAATAAAACGTTTCAATTGCACGTAAAATAAATAAAAAATAAAAAAATTTAAGAGCAGTGCCGGAGCTAGAAGGTTTTCCATGGATATGCACAAATAATTTGCAATAATTAAAATTTTTTAATTACAACACACGTGTTAAAAATATTCTCAAAGTATTTTATTTTAATACAATTAATTGTACCCTAACCGAATTCATACTTACTAGAGTAGACACTAGACAGTCAAATTCTGTGATTCAGGGCTTGTTCGGTTCATGCATAAGAAACCAAAGGAATAAAAAATTATTTTCTCTCTCCTTTTTTCAACCACACACACATTCTCCAATACAATATTAACCACACATTTTTACGGAAATTCGTGCATGACTTTCTTCATCATGAACCGAACAAGCCCTCAATTACAACTTCAAGCCTTCAATTTACATATTCAAAATTACTACACCTCAACTTATTTGAGATTTCTTCTAACGTTTTTCAAAAGTTATTACTACAATTCGGTAAGTACTTTCAAAATTATAGAGACTAATTCATATTTGGAAATGTCACCTTCAGAAAATCTGTGCAAAATCAAATAATAAGTACAGAAAAATATTTTCCAAATAATCGAATAAGGAGATGGGACACATATATAAAATTATTAAGAGATATAAACAAATATATCCACCAACCACGCAACCCCAATCGTAAATTAATTATTATAAGAAGAATATTTACCTTGCATTGTTATATTACAACTTCCAAGAATCATTTTTCAAACAGAGGAAGAAATAAGAATGGCGTGGGACATGGTTCTTCAACAGAGGTACGTACTCTATCTGGTGTATAGATAGATGAGAGAGTGTGAGTGAGACTGTGAGAGCAAGCCACCACAAGATAGAAACTAGTGTGTAATAGACCTCAAACTAGTGTATAAATTTTTGGGAATTTAAAAAAGAAAAAAAAAAAAAAAAAGGGTTACCAACCAATCCTTGGTATGCACGTGCATACCAAGGAGCTGGCGAGGAATACAATCTGCTCCGCCAATGAATAAGAGCATCGCAAATCGCACTTAAACTCACTTTTAGGAAATTAAATATTCTAATTGGTACATTGAATGTGGCAGCATTTTGAGTCCGTCCACCGCAAACCAAAACGAAAGAAATTATCAATAGTAATGTATTATATTCAATTCACTTATAATAATAATGAAATAAAAATAAATAACTTTCCTAAAAAAATTGTAAATACAAGTAAAGTAATACGCAGCATTACAAAGGTTCAAACACATGAGTTCAACTGGCATAATAAGGAATACGCGCGTGTCATTTTCTTGGTTGTATCCTCTAAGTACGTGGTTTAAGAGAATCTATAAATGTGAGACGACTAACAAAAGAAGTTTGGGACATCTTAGAAACAGGTCATGCATGAGAGAACTAAAATCGTAAGAAATTTCTTAATTATCTCCAATTGCTCGGCTCTAGGTTTGAAGAATTTGGGATGCCAGAAGATGAAACTTTTAACAAGTTTTATGCCATGTTAAATTATATAGTGAACTCTAGTTTTAGCCGAGGTGAGAAAATTGAAAGAAAAGTCTTCAGATCCTTACATGGGGATCAAGGTTTAAGCCGAAGGTGATTGCCATGGAAGAGCTTAAAGACTTAGACATTGTTAAAATTGATGAATAGGTTCACTCAGTCTTGATCGGGTACCCACTGTGGGTACCTTACGGTACCCACAGTCGGGGAAAAAAAAAAAATATGGGAGTCGGGTGAGACCCCTCGCCATCAGGGGGGCAGTTATGTATTATTCATCTAACTTAATATAGATTCCAAAAAAAAATAAAAAAAATTTTGCCTAGTGACGTGGCGTCACCAGGCGCGCCCACATGGGCGTGGGTACATGCCCACATGGGCGTCTGATCAAAACCTTAGGTTCACTTAAACCTGTAACTTGATCCTTGTTCAACCTATGAAAAATAAGTTTGTTGCCTCAAACATTAATTGTGAGGGAAGAATCTACCGATTATTCTAAAGTTGAAAGCGTGCAGGCAAAGAGATAACTTACCTTGTCAAGAAGTTCAAGATTTTGTCTCGAATTTTAAAACGGAGATCGTATGTGGTGGGAAGTCAGGTGTTCGCGCCGTAACTACGTACTAGAACATTCCTGATAAGATATTGTCCTTTACTACTGGAGTCTATACGAAAATTGGGGAAGATAAAGAATTTAGGAAACTCTAGCTCCTCAGAAGGAAAGACTGAAATAATTATGATTTAAGAGGACATGTATAGTCATCTTTTTGAGGAAATCTTGAAATTAAAAATGACAATAAAGCTATTTTCTAAGAATCTAAGTGATGCTGAAGTTAAGAAAGAGAGCCTAACTCTAAAATTAGAAGAAGTCGAAATTAGTTTGGTCGAGTCGCAAGAAGAGAGCGTAGACTTAGAAGAAACAATTGATTCATTAGAAAAAAGACCTTGAGATTGTTCATGTCCAATTATAGATTTTCTCCCGTGGTTATGAGAAACTTGGCCACATTTTAAGCATGGGAAAACCTTTGGGCAGCAAAGAGGTCTCGGCTTCAAAAATTACGGTCCTTTAAATTAAATGCCTAGTCATCTTCCAAGATCATCTCTATTTCTGCTTCTACAAAATTTTTAAGTGTTAATGATAGACTTTTTATGACAAAATATATTTATATTTCGTACAAAAAAAGATGAGTACCTAGAAAATTCTATTAATATCTATGAAAATTCAAGATAAATTTGAATACCACATAATTTAATAAGATTTTTAAAAGTCTCAATTTAATATCACGTAACTTTAGTTTGCATTTAGCGTGATTGGTGCTTCACGCTTGTGGTTGCACATAAACGCGGAAAAAATTCTAGTACTCCTAAAGCACCCAACTCGATATTCCAGACCAATAGAAACTACCCACATACATATGAGAGCCATAATTTAATAAATAAAGTAGTCCCCTGTATGTAGGTGGATAGTTTCTATTGGCTCGAAATACCGAATGTTTGATCCGCCAAGAGTACTGGAATTTTTTCCCAAAAACGCACCGTGTTGAATTTAGCATTTTCTCAATGCGACGGAAATTGTATGCTCAAAGCTCAAAATTCAATAAAATCAGGTGTTCCCATCACGGTGTTATCATTCCGCCAAATTTTGGCCGCACTTGACTGTCACTTGTGGAGGTTTTCCACCGGAATCATTTTCAATTGAGAAGCATAAGGTTAGAATCAAATTAATTAGTTAGTTGTCTTCTCAATTAATTTTCATTTACTTCTTTTATCATTACAAATTCGTTGGTGGTAGAATTCTGCAATTGCACCCCCATTTGAATCTACGGATATAGCGAAACAAAGTTGCATTAGTATCTCTGCATTTACCTGCTGTGTAATAATGTTTTTTGAGTGTTTGTTCTTAATTTTAGGGAAAGAAATAATGGGGCTTTTTAAGGAGGAGTTTTGGTGTAGGAAAGATTGAATTTTTCAATTCAAATGAAGGCAAAAACCCTTCTTCCGCCAGATTTTATCCGGAAATCAGTCGATTCCTTTGACAAAACTCCAATTTTGTGGTCGCCATCCATCCCAACACAAATTTTTTGTCTCCTCTTCCGTCTACTGAAACTTAAACATATTTTCTCCAGTTGACATATTCGTTTGCCGTCGCAGACATCTCCAGCCGACGATTTGAGATACCACGGCTGCCACCATTGTATGGTTGCACCATTATTCTGGTCCTGGGGATCAAGCTTATGGGTTCTTCTCATAAAACGATCTTCGCACATGTTGATTAAAAATGTAAAACTGCCGTAAAACTTAATTCTCGTTTTTTGGGTTTTATGTTGACATTGATTAATCTTTGATGAACATCTTGTCCATTTGCAATATATGATTTCATTGTTAACCCCTGTAACCTTTGTAAGGTTAAAAATCACAGCTTCCAAATCTTGTATCTCAGTCTCTGTATTGCTCTCCTCTCCTCATCACTTATTCACTTAAGGTATGGGGAATTTGAACTTACGTGTGTTTGCAATTACTCTAAAGCTCATAATCACAGGGATTCAACTTTCGTGGGGTAACACATAAATTTTAAGGCATGAAACCAAAATTACTGGCCCAATCAGCAGGTTTACCTCACTTGTACACTTGTTCGTCTCCATTAAGTTATTTCAGAATTTCTGATCCTTAAGGTACTCCAAATGGCCTTGCGTCACCATTTATCTCACACAAAGATGATATGAAATCTAATTTACAAAACTGTTCCGGCAACTGCCTGGACAGCAAAAACATAACCAAACCACTCTCTTTGTGCTAATTTTTTAGGGTTTCCTAATTTTTTTGTTCCAGTAGTTTGCAGAGACGATTCATGATGAATTAACTTCTATATGGAAGTGGATTTGATATTTTCTGACTTCTGTGGTATAAGATACAAATTTGTAGTTTTAAGGTGTGCAGATGATGTATCATCAGCAATCGGTAGGTTCACCTCAATTCATTTCACAAAACCGTCCCGCTGAAGATTACTAAATTTTTTAGCATGTTGCCAGATTGAGGTACTCTGAAATGCCTTTCTAATGTCACCAACGTTACAAATAGATGATTTGCTAATGGAGTTTACAAAACTAGACCGTCAACTGCCTGAACATAACCGCTCAACCTATACTGAATTTTGGAGGCCTCGTCGATATTATTGATCATGAAATTTCACACAAATAATATCCGAGGAAGGAAACTTTTAAGGGAGATACTCTCACTTTAGCGAAACTGTCCACATCCCAGCACTCGACAGAAGGCATGACTTTAAGGATTAAGTTGTTTTGATTGAGTTATTACTAGAGCAGATGTGGCTCTGACCTTGCATTATTTGACTGACCTAACTAGGAGATCTTAGCTTTTGATAATACTGCTGAAACTCTCTGATTAGTAGCGAGGCAGAATGTTGAGAACTTCATTTTTGCGTAGTTAACCATTCCAATTTTTTATGATAATCCCAGATATTTACCAAACTTTAAGGTGCATATCTATGCAATATAGTTCTTCTAGTAATGCAGAGTGACGAGATGCAATAATTTGAATATGGGACAGGTTTGCCAAACTCTCAAGTTGTAGCAAATATTTCTAAGATATTTAAGATTTGTGTATTCGGAAATTCAGCAAGTATTTCATCTGTTTGGTTAAGTATATGGGTTAGCTGAATAACGTTTTAGGCTTCGTTCCAATTGAAGTTTTATGCTTCAAGTCACCAATATTTCTTCATTAGGTGTCTTTCCACAGGACAGTACTCGTGTGATTCTTCAAAGAGTTGAGCTTTAAGACATGTATACAATATTTGAATTGTCATGAAATTTATTTTCCAAACTTCACGAGTCAATTAAACTACTAGTTATGTCTGACTTATCCATTTAATAAAGTGATATGTCATAACAATAAATCCTGAAAATTTTAAGAGAAGCAACTTTGGAACATATAACTTGACGCTTGCTTGACAATTTTTTTAATGATCACTTTTTCTTGAACTCATTCTTAAAATACATTGAAAATATAGATTTTCACGTTTTGTTATAGACTTCCTTACTTCTAAGATAAGGATTTATGCACTGAATTACAGTTCTCTGACTTTGTTGTGAACAAATAACAAAACAAGTACATTTTCACTTTTTTCTAAACTATAGAATAGAAAAGTGATCCACTGGTGGCAATGTTTGTCCAAATCGATGTGTTTTATGTTCTTTTTTGATGATAGATGAACAATTAGTTTTTCTAATTTTGCTCTTTTGTTTGTAACAATGTCGAATGCTATGGTTTTAGAAGTTTGAATTTATTTTGAACCAATGGTTCTTATCCATAACTGGGGAAGTAGGAGTACCTTTCTTTTCCTTGAGGATCTCAAATGCTTATTGGTGAATTATGGTATCAGGTAATAATATTCCCTATTAAGCCAACCCCATTTGCAAATTCACATGGCATTGAGACTCTCGTCCATTGTCTCCTCCACAGTGATCCGTCGCCAACTGCCTTTGGTGGGTGCTTTTTGTGTGCTTAGTTTGGGTCTTTCCAATCTCAGCCCTTCGCTTTCTCTCTCCTCCAAAACAGGTTGTGCTCAATCCATCCTTGCCCCTCGTTTGAGGTAACTTTTACCCCACAGCCTGATAATTTTGAAATTTTATACATATTGTTTCCCTGGCATATGTTCCATTGTGAAAATTAACATGGGGTTGCATTTTTGTCAACAATTTCAGATCACGGTGTAGTAGCAGTCAGAGCATAAAAATGGAAGCAGATAACAAGAGCGTCCCCAGCATTGTTGTGTATGTTACTGTTCCAAACAAAGAAGCTGGTATGTTCTTCTCTTTTCTTTACTTTTTATTTTTCCTTCATTTTTGCTAGATGTACTACCATCTCCTTACTAACAAATTACATTTTAGGCAATTTGTCGGGAGATATTGATACTCTATATCTCATGATATCGCTTGTTTTTTTGAAATATCATGATATCACTTGTTATTAAGTGGTTACTAGTTAGTAAGGAGATGTTGGTCCATTTAGCAGAATTCTAAAGTCCTTTTGCCTTTTGCTATCACAAGTCTACGAGCGATAGCGTAATCGCTAAAATTTGGCTAAACATATTAGTGATATTACATATGTAGTGTGTATATAGTTCTCTACCGTGCGTTTGGCCTTTTCCCTTGGTTAGCTTCTCAGACAAAGGCCATCATAATAATAGTTTGAGACATAAAGGTGAAAAAATTAAATGTCATTATTTTCCCTTTTCTTTTTGTTTTTTAAAATTATTATAGTTCATATTTATCATTGAGTTATAATTAGCAAAATACTCTTTTCATGTATAAAGTTACTGGCTAATGTTTTTTTTTTCCTTTTATTTCTTGGCCTTTACTTAATGACATTATTGACATGTGTATCATCTTAATTTTCACATATTGAAGCTCTCTTACTGTTGCTTGAGCAGCACCAATCCTTACAGCAAATTGTTCACTGAGACTCCAAGTTATTTGGTTTTAGTAGTTAAGAAAGACCTTAACTGATGTCTCCTTAAAATTTAATTCCGTTATAATCTTTTTCAGAATTTTCAGTTCGTCATCAATCTTTTTGGTTTTTGGATGGAGTTATATAGTCAAGAAAACTTTTTTAATACTAGCAAGTAGCGACCCACATGCAAATATGCAATGATAGAACTTTGGAAATTATTGCACTGAAATACTCCTTGTCTATTTATTTCTGCTGTTATATTGTTATCAGGGAAAAAACTGGCTGAAAGCATAGTCAAAGAAAGGCTTGCTGCATGTGTTAATCGAGTGACAGGTATGTGCTTCAATCCTCGGGTAGTGCCCTTCTTATTTTTGTACACGTGCGTGTCTTCATTTGCTTGAATTGATGAATATTGAGTCATTTAGATCAACGATATTAAGTCTGTTTTAATGTCATTGATTTGAAATCTTTTCATTTCAACTTTGATTCTCTTAATCTGGGTTGAAATCTGCGACCGGGTTGTTAATCTCTGTTGAAAATAGGATTTCTTCATGCAAAACTTGTTAATGGGAATGCTAGAGCGTTATAAATAATATGTTTGAGCTTTTTATAGATGTCCATGTCAAGATGTCATCAAATCACCCTCAACTTGGGCAATAAATTGGTCATCTAATTTGCAGCCAACTGTTTTCTAATGCAGGTGTTGAATCAGTTTATGAGTGGAAGGGGGAGGTAAAGTTTCATCCACTAATTTTAGTCACACTTGAACCCCAACTTTTTTGCATAAATTTCAGATCATTTCCATTTTTGTTCGAACAGATACAGACGGACTCCGAGGAGCTGCTTATAATCAAGACTAGGGAGTCTCTGTTGGATGCTTTGACAGAGCACGTGAAAGCCAATCACGAATACGAGTAACTTCTCTCCTAATTGCTCGTTTCTTTGTTTAATTTTATTATTCATCGCTCTTTTCCTGGTTGGAAGATTCGAAAAACTGAGAATGTAACCTACAAGTTGGAGTGGTGATGCAAAATGCACACCACTCAGTCTGGTGAAGTGCGAGTGTACTCGACTGGGTTTATGATAACTGTGATATTGATGTTTTGTCACAGGGTGCCTGAAGTCATTGCTTTGCCCATCATCGGTGGCAACCTTCCGTACTTGGAGTGGCTGAAAAACAGTACCAGGAACTAACATGGCCACCGGAACAGATTCTATTGCAATAAATATGTAAAACGCTTTGTGTTTCTTTGTACATTCTCTTCTATTCTAACAGCTTGGATAATCTGAATGACTACCACTGCCATTTTCTTTGTTATAGTGTTTTATTCGAACCTCCTATACTGAAATACGATTCTCTTGTGCTATGCTCTTTTTGCGACCTTCTATATTGTACGCCACTAGGTTGGTGCTTCAGCTTCGTCGGGGATTGGTTTTTTCCATTGGTTTTGCTCTGTCGGAATGTGGTTGGATTTTTCGCCAGAGAAGATGAAGAGTCTCCGGAGTTGGCCAGATAAGGTGAGGCCGGAGAAGATGTAGACTCACAGGAGTTTGGCCAGACAAGGTGAGGAAGAAGGTGAAGGGAGAAGATGAGAAGAAGGTGAAGGGAGGAAGATGAGGGTATAATAGTTCACTTGTAAAAATATTGATATTCTTGAAATTCAAATTAACACTTGATTTATTGGTAATTAGCAAGTTTAAATTTGAAAATTAAATAAATCACTCAAATTAATATAGACGAATTAGTACACTTGTTATTAATTGAATAAGGACTTATTTGGTAGGGATTAAAATGAAAAAATGAGCAAATAATATTAGGACTTACTTGCCGGGGATCAAAACAAAGCTCATTTTTTCAATTACCGTTTTCAATCACTCATTTGATACATTGATAAATTTTTTGTTATTAAATTATTTTTTAATTCTCAATCACACATTAAAAGTCATTTTTCTTTCAATAACATCTATCAAACATAACCTATGGAGAAAAAGGCTGGTGTTCTAGTGTGTAGGAGATGTAGGAGAGTGTGTACACTCCATGACGTGGCGTCACGTCACGTCATCTAAAATTTTTTTTTAATTAATTAATTTATTTTTTTTGGAATCTATGATAAGTGAGATGACTAATATATAACTGCCCCCCTGATGGCGGGGGGTTATATGCCCCGCATGAATTTTTGAACGGGAGTGTGCATGAATGTGTGCATGTAAGAGTGTGTAGGAGAGCGGGAGGGAAAAAGACATGTTTAATGGTAGATCTTGCCAGAGGATTAGTGATACATGCGTATACACTATATCAGATTTATACCGTTGCCTATATGTGGGCATATCACGATACTTATATATAGATGACTGTGCGATACGTATCCCCTCTGATGGTGGGGACAAGTGATGCTTATTCGCCCACATATGGACGATGGAATATTATTCTACACAATACACTATTATTTGATTTAGAATGATGATCTCCTTCTCATGTGGGGAGGAAATCTATGCCATGTGTTAATTTTTTTTTTTTTTTAAAGGGTCTCGTTCAAAGTCCCCCTCCAATCAGGGGGGGACACATGGCCTGGGTTTCCTCCACATGGGGGGGGGGGGGGGGGGATCAAACCCGATCGGATTTAATATGTTGGCCATAGTAGACTCAATCAGTGATACGTGTCTCCTGATGATGAGGAGCCACAATTAAAAATGTGTATCACTAATCTGACCAAACTAATATATACCAATTATTGGACTGGAGTAAAACAAATAAATCTGCGGAGTGGATGCTGTAAGTGAAAAGGATAAATCTAGTTGCATACACAATTTTATTGCCACATATTACACACCTAAATTATTATTATAACCCCTGAAAGTGGAGGTCCACACCCCTATTAGAGTATGTGGAATTTGTGTTGCAATGCTTTGCGTGGACACTAAGCAAAGCCCAAGTGAAAAAGGGTTGAAGGTGGTAAAAGCAAGTGACACAAATATTTTGACTTGGACAAAGAAAATTATTTCTTTCAACGAAGAAAGCTGCAGAATCTTTATTTTCTATTATCTATATGGATAAGGGTACGGCTAAATGCACCCAGCATTTTATTGGGCGCACTCATTTTCAGAAAATTAAAAAAAAAAAGAAAAAGACTAAGATACCCCTCCCTCTCCCCTCTCTTTCTCTCTCTCTCTCTCTCTCTCTCTCTTTTTGACATGTTTGTTAACTGTCGTTGACTCGTTGTGTTCACAACGAACAAGCAAAAAAGTTGTATGCTATGTTCACAACGAACAAGTATTTTAAAAAATATTTAAAATAAAAATGAGTAATTTTTATTTGATTTTTCGTTGGTGGATGCAAGTTTTTCAAATTTTTTACAACCACTTTGACGGGCAATTTCGAAGTTTTTTGTAATTAATTTGACGATGAATTTTAAAATTTTTTAATGATATAGTAATTGACTTTATTGTCTAATATAATTATTAAAAAGACCAAAATTTTTACAACCACTTTATCAAGTAATTTCAAAATTTTTCACTTTTTTTTGCAACCACTTTGACGATAAATTTCGAAATTTATTTGACGAACTTTATCCGGTTAGTATTGAATATAATTGTTAAAAAAATTTTGTAAAAAAATATTAGTACAATTTTGTTTTTCTTTTTTTGGCCTGCTTGCCCCACTGGGGACAAACAGCCATAAGGTTGTTCGCCTCGGGTTGTTTTCCACTAATGCGTCATGGCAGTTCGCCCCAAATGGGTGGACTTTTATAAAAAAATAAAAATAAAAAAAAAAGAAAAGAAAGAAGAGTGGTGATTTTCACACCCACCATTTTAATTCATACACTCACCTTGTTTTTAAATTCCAATTTTATCTTATTTGTCTAAATGGGTGGGTGGGTGCGAAAATTAATTTGGATGTGGCCGAGCATCCAATAATGGAGCTCGGCCAATCGGCCGAGTATCCAAATTAATTTTCGCAACCACCCACCCATTTAGATGAATAAGAGTAAAATTGGAATTTAAAAAAATGGGTAAGTGTATGAATTAAAATGGTGGGCGTGAAGATCACCACTCAAGAGAGAAAAGGATGCGAGGGTTGGATGGGAAAGTGCCAAAGTGGTGAAAAATGGATGTATTTAGCAAATGAGGTTAGTGTATTTAGCTGTGGCATATGGATAATCTATAAAAATCTACAGAAGCAACGCAACGCAAAGCAACCGCGAAATGGTCATATAGCTCCACTCCCTTTGCTTTCTCACCGGAATCATTTTTTTGTTCACAAGCTTGAGGTCAGATTTAACTTAACTAGCAGTCTTCTCGATTTATTTTCATATTTGCTTTTTTGTTACGAATTTAATATATTCTTCATTTGACCTTAAGCAATTCGCCACATCCGAATCTGGACATATATAGCATAACAAATTTGTATTAGTGATGAGAGGTAATTGGGTTTTGAGGCTCAATGGTGAAAGTATTGAATTTTCGATGGAGAAGAGGTTTTCATATCATATGAATTCGATATCAGTTAGGCATAAAATCTAGGGCTTATGTAAACTATGAAAGGGAGCATTTATGCTTTTGACTTTTCTATAGGTTTTATGCAAGAATATGGTTTGTTGACTACACTGTGATTATCCTTGAAATCTCATCAATTAAAGCAAATGATACAATTTTGAAGCATTTTCAGGAGGATTTGCGATCCAAAACAATTGAGCAAGTCGAAAAATAATGGCAGATGAGAGAAACCTAATCGAAATCTTGGAAGAGAATAATCCGATCAACATCACCAAATACATCAATTACGTTCATTCACCACTATGCGGTGCTATATCAACTTTCTCAGGCACAACTCGTGACACCTTTGAAGGCAAAACAGTGTTAGAGCTAAGATATGAAGCATACGTTCCAATGGCAGTACGTTGCATCAAATCCATCTGTTCTTCTGCAAGATCATCCTGGAATCTCCATTCAATTGCAGTGGCTCATCGCCTAGGCCCTGTTCCTGTTGGGGACATAAGTGTGTTTATTGCAGTGTCCTCAGTTCATCGAGCAGATGGATTGGATGCTTGTAAGTTCATCATAGACGAGGTTAAGGCTTCGGTTCCTATATGGAAGAAGGAAGTTTATACTAATGGAGAGGTTTGGAAAGAAAACTCGGAGTTTCTGGGGAGGAGGGATGAACTTGGGACTCAAGATTTTAGACAAGGATGCTGTGGAAGTAAAGCTAAAGTAGATGAGCAAGCACGAGAGACCACCAAGATTTGTTGCAGGGTAAAGGTGAAGGAAAGTGATGGGAATTTTCATAAATTTGATACATAGTTTTAAGTAATCACAACAAGATTACTTCCACAACAACTATGTGTTTTTATTTTAGTAATCACAACAAGATTGCCATTGTTTATTGTCTAGTGCTGCAAAGCAATTTATATAGTCTGTGTTGGATTTAAAGTTATGGCAGAAGTGAATGAAATTTTGAACCTCCTTTTAGTTTTTTCAATTGGATTGGGTTTGCTGCGTGGCCTGTGTTGATTCTACCTAGTTATTTTATTACTCAAGAAGAACAAAGAAAATCTAAAACAGAACAGCGAAGACTACTAACATAGAAGAAATTAGATTGCACACTTTAATTGATGAGTGAACCATTCTGTTTTAGTAGTTCGCAGCAGCATATCATTGATTTTACTGGAAGTAAATCAAAGAGCAACTTAGAAAAAGCCCTACCTACACTATGATAACGTAGGATAGATCATTATGGTAAAATGATCTCAAAACAAATTTAATAGCCTATATATATATTTCATATGCTACTCAAAGCAGATGTCTTGCTGGTGGAAATAGAGCAACAGCAGCCCTCTCGGGATTTGAATACTTTCGCATAACTGCCTTCAGCTGCTTGTCAGCAGCACCAGAGTGCAATCTCACCAAGGGCTTCACACAATCCCTGTAGAGAACAAAGCCACCCAGAGTTAGTTAGTATAACACTTCCACAGTCGAGTGCATATTAGTAATAGAGTTTGTAGGGACTGATGGTAGACATACATCAACTGATCTTCACTGTAACCAGTGTGGTGGTGAAGAGTTTCATTCCAAACTGGAGTCTTGTTAAGAGTGCATCGTGCTGCATAGACAGCAGAGGCAGCAAACTTTGAGGGGCAGTACTGGATGATGGTTGAGTAGTGCATCAAACCAAGTTCAGCAAAGAAGAATGTCATGCTTTCCATCTGTGTCAGTTATTCAAAACAGAAGTCAGTCAAATCTTGATTTTCGAGTGCTATTCATCAAAAACTGGAAGATTAGAATACAAACAGGTTGGTTACCTCAGGGTCACTGGGGAGAGATGCCTTCACGTATCGTACAAGAAATACATACGGAGTTGGAACAGTCAAATACCACTCTAGTTTCCCCAGAATTGCTTTCTCCATTAGAAGAACTTGCTCTCTGATATAAGCATTGTCTGATATAGCTATGAAATCATTCACCTAAAAACAAGAAGAAAAGAAAAGATGTCAAAAATCAAGCTTTATTATTTAACACTATGAATTCATTTGGGACTTGATTCTTTTTGTATCTATCTACCTCAGGTGCCCATATCTCTTCATACTTGCAAGCAATGAGCATTGAGCTCATACCAACCAACTGCAGTTCCCTTCTTGGAACAGCCTTTGCCGAAAGGAAACGGTCTACTATATTAATGGTGAGGTATAGACTCTCAGGCATCAGTTCAAACTTCCTGTGTACTTCAATCAACCAGTCTACAAGGATTTCTCTCATTTTAAAGTTGATTTCTGGTTGAGAGCCCATGTAATCACGAACCCGAGCTTCATCCTACACATTATTATATCAAGCCATGAGAATCAAATCCACAAAATCTACAAACCAAAGAAAACAAAGAGAGACAGAGAGCGTTAAGCACACACCTCTGCAAGCTTGTAGAACTTGTACATATCCTCAACGTACTCCACAGCAGCCAATTCATTGTCCACATCTGCTGCATCAATGTTCACAATAGCATTCTCTGGTTTCTTGGTGATTCCACAAACAGCCTGAGCAAAATGGATTTGTTAGCAACAAGAAAAAGCAGTGCAATGGGGATGAATAAGATGAAATGGGTTCGAAACGAGTGAGAACCTTGCTACGAGCAGTGAGGATCCCGGTCAGAGATTTTCCGGTTTTCTTTGATGATTTTCTCGCACTCTTCTGGGTTTTCTTCTCTTCTTCATCAGGACTAATGACAATAACAGCTTCAGCCTTCGGTTTAGCAACTTCTTTCTTCTGAGGTGCCTTCAGGGCACCCTCTTTTGCAACAACAGCATTAGCAACTTCAGCTAGTGGTTTCTGGTAATTAACAACGAGAATTGATTAGTGCTTACTCTGATAGAGGGTAAATGATGTAAAAAGTTCTGCAACTCTTGTAGAAATTCAAGAATTTACCTTACTGTTCTTCTCAGCAGCCGCTTGTGCATTTGCAAGTAGTTGAGCACAGAAACTTCTGAAAGCAAAGATATTATCAGTTGAGTTAGGTCTAATATACACATCATGAATGCTAAAGAATCATTGTCTGTGTATATATGTGTGTGTGTGTGTGTGTGTGTGAGAGAGAGAGAGAACACACCTTGTTATGGGACGAGTGATCTGCGTTTGGGGCTTCCCCTCAACAGCAGGAGCAGGCACCACAAGATTTCCTATATCGCCGAGAGCTCGACGATTTCTTCCTTCTGCCCTTACATTCTTCTGTTTCCCTCCAACTGTTCAATAATACAGAACAAATCACATAGAATTATCAGATCAAAACCAAAGTCTATTCAATTCAATTCTCTGAGAAGTTCAAGAAAAGAAACAAGAAAATGAAGAAATTTCAAGAAGAGTTAAAAGAGAATACACAAAAGGAGGATTGGAGCGCATAAAAACAACTGACGAAAACCCAGAAACTAATAGTGCGTGGAAAAAAAAAAGAAAATGAACTCTCAAAAGAAAAGAAAATAAATTGAAAACTTGTCAAATTCACAGATCAAACACGAACGTCCCCTTCAAGATGCAGAGAACCCCCAGAAAGAACGAAAACCAGCAAGAACCCGAAGATTCATCAATAATCCCTTCAATACTCAGTTCGAATTACCATAACAAATGGCACAATCATGAGAATAAAAAAACAATCAGTAGAATTAATTAAGATTTGAATATTTATACACTTACCGTTGTTGCCTCTTGGTTGTTCTTGAGCAACAGGTCTCGATGCCATTTCTAAATCTTGTTCGTTTTCTTCTCGATCGTAATTCTGACTACCAAAAACCCCTCCAATACTCGCCCAAAAGGATGAAAGAAGCACCTGCAGACGACCGTTGCGCGTCTCTTCGGTAGCCACGATTCAAATCTTAAATCTTTTTTTTTTCCTCTAAATTCACTCACAAATTCTTCCTTTCTCTTGCCGAAATCTTTTTCTGTAATTGTGCAGTTGAGTGGTAATGCAGAAGGAAAGGGGAGTGGGGACTGAATAGGGTTTATATGGTTGAAGCGGAGAGCCGATTCTCCCCAACGGTCATATTCTTCTTTCGATACGAGCCGTTAATCTGCAATTATACGGCTCAGATTGAAGCTATGTAACTTTCCAATTTGCTTACTAGCCGTTGGGAGGGAGAGTACAGGGGAGCCTCCGATTTTACCGTTTACGCCATCTAAAATTTCCCTTCTATTTTCAGAGACCAAGAATATATTCATATTTTTTTAAAAAAAAAATAAAATAAAATAATGTATTATATTATTGAGCAATGATAGGGGCAGGTATAGGATTAGGTAATAATTTAGGTAAAGTGATTTTTTGGACAAAATTACCCCTTATGCCCACCCCACATTCACAAAATTACCCCTTATACCCCTTATGCCTACCCCACATTCAGGGGAGGTGTGGGTAATTTTATCCAAAAAAATCACTTTACATAAACTATTACCTAACTTTATACCTAAACCATTCAGGGGGGCAGTGGGGTGGGTATGAGGGGGTAATTTTGTCCAAAAAATCACTTTACCTAAACCATTACCTAACCCTATACCTACATTTATCATTTTCGTATATTATTTATTTATAGTGGGTTTTTTTAAGCAATAACAATAGTTTTTCCTTTTTGAAAGTAATAATAAAACTTCTTACAATTTTTTCTTTTTTTGGAAATTCTTGTCCATTCCAGATCAAGAGTTGGTTCAGTAGTTAAGGGCTCAACCCTTTACTGAAAATGTCTTAGGTTCAAATCTCATCCCCTTCCCTATTCCCCTGATAAATTAAAAAAAAATCTGGACAGATTCTATGGTCCTTGTAGACGCACAAAGCGTCAGCCTCTCATTTTTTTTTCTCTCTCGATCCCACTAAAATGAATATAATTTGACTTTCACACAACTTTTATTTCTTATCCCTCTGCCCACAAAGGTAGACAGCCATAATTTTTCACATATATTAAAAAATCAAAAATATTATTAGAGTTATAAAATATGTCTATATTCTTTCTATTTTACTTTTACATTAAATGGTCAAAAAGTTATGTGAAAATACTTAAAGATCTTGGGAGATGCAATAGCTATTTTGATGTTTAGTATTTCAATTATTTTAAATATGGATATTTTAGTTAATTGAATAATAGATGACGCTTTCAATATAAAAACTAGATTATAATTTGGGACAAACAAAAATAAAAAATAATTCAATCTTAATGGGATAGAGGGACTATATCTTTAAGAAATTATAATAAATATTCTCTGTCTCACCATTTATGATATTTTTTAAAGCAAATGACTAAAATCACATGCCAAAACACATGTAATTTCACATTTCCAAATTTACTTTACTAAATTTTACAATTCGCCAATTTTTCAGTTGTTGTTCCAAAATTGCCCTTGCACCCATAAAATAATCATATAAATTATAATATAAGATTTAGGATCTCCGACCACCTTCTCAAACACCATCGCCGATGAAATTTTCAATCACCACATAGGGTCACCTTCTCTGATTTTTTCTTCGACCGAACTTTACCATTTCCATTCATCTTCTTTTCCTCTTCAGTTTAAATGTGTACAAATTCTGTTAAAATCAGATCTGGTGAAAGAATGGTGCACTTCATCTTCTCTGGCGAGGGATTCATATTCTCTGTGACTCATTTTGTCTTCTCCAGCGAGGGACATATTCTCTGTGAGTCACTTCGTCTTCTCCGGCGACTACACCAAAAAAATCTATAAAACTCACACTTTGTTGGTGCTCAGAAACCAATTTTTAACGGAAATAAACTTTTATAGCAAAATCCTTTTAACACAATCGTTATTCACAATTTTTAACCCAATCAGTCCCACAATATTTAATAATCCCAAGATTGAAAGTGGTTATAGAATGTTGAAAGAGAAAATGAAATCTTCACAATGAATCCATTAATGACTAAATTTGATGACTATAAGAGAATGAACCAGGAAGAAGACGGTGAGGAATTAGGGAATGTGAATGAGGAGGGAGCGGTGCAGTTAGTTTTAAGGGCCTTTTTGTCCATGTAATGTGCAAAAATATTGTGAAAGTTGAAATTTGTTAAAAGTAAAGTGTGGATCTTGGAATTACCTTTTGCCACTTGGTGATTCAAGTTATTCTTTCTAATTTATTTTTACTCTATTTTTAAACATATTTTCACTATTCTCTATAACTTGTTAATCTCACATTTGAAAATCAATTCCAAAAAGACCTCTATGAGACATTATCAAAATAGAAGTGGTTTTGCCAGGGATGATCCAATCCTAATGCTGATTCCTTATTAAGGGAGCCAACGCTAACGTGATGAGTTTTAAAGTTGTCACACAATAACAGGGGCTAACAAGTCAAGTTAGACAGTTACGTGGCACTAAGGGACAACGTTACCTTAAGAGCTAAGACTATAATAAAATTATAACGTTGGGACTGGATCAAATCTGGTGGTTTTGTAGTTCGAAATGTACGACAATCATTAGGTGATCAAATTGTGGAAAGTCTCAATTTGGACCACACCTACTCATCCCCCCGTCTCCCCTCATATAAAAAATAATATATATATATATATATATATATAAATAAGTGTTTTTATTTATTTGTATCCCAAACCTCCCCTCATATAATTTTTTTTTTAAAAAAAGAAGTGATTTTATTTATTTGTATCCCAAATGAGTCACAATCTATTGAATATTTTGAACTAGAGTTTGTTTGCCAGAAATTATTGAGAAAGTGAAATTTGAAGGTGTAATTAAGAAGTAAAGAAATGTTTTAAAAACCATAAAATCATTGTCAAATTAATATAATGAGTAGTCAAAAATTATATTAGAGAAAAAAAGGAGTAATACTAGGAAGACATTAAACATTTTTTAGTAGCATGTTAGATATGACATATTTTCATTAGATATGAGAGATGCATTAAATGACAAAGCGTATACTCTCTTCATCGAGCAGACATGTTCCTTCACCTTTTTTCATCCTAAATTATAGTCTTATCTACTTTCTTTATTAAAGGCGTATTAAAATATTTCAGTTTCGATTGTACCCTTATTTAATTGAATTTATTACCAATTAAAATTAATAAAGGAGTATATTTCAAAAATTATAAGAGTAAATGTTATTTTTCTAATAAAAGTAAACACAATTTCTTAATTGAATATGAAAATAAGAAGAGAACTACATTTACATATGTAGGGAGTAGTATAATAGCACGGAAAATCAAATGTCAATATATTAATAATTTAAATTATTAATATATTGGTCAATGATTGATACGTGACACCATCTCATAATGATATTTTTGGGCAAAAATATTGTCAAAACTTTGACCGACCACCACGGCCTGTACAGTATCGCAAGAAAATTTTCAAAATTATTGGAGTTTCTCCTCGCCGTGCTGATTCTAAATCTGATTCCGAATTTTAAAATGGAGATCGGATGAGCCCTCAAAATAGCCCGAGCGTTCCTTAATTAAGGAACGCTCGGGCATTCCTGAAAATTCTCGAAAGACGATATACACTTGTTTTATGTTTATAGCACTCAATAAATCAAATAAGAATGATTCGGCGCCATCGATAGTACTGTAAATACAGCGCCATAGATGGCACTTGAACATTTTCGATAAAACAGAAAGTTAAAAGGATAAACATTGGATACTTCCCTTGAAGTAAGGCAACGGAGATCTAAAAGTAACATTTAAATGAATGTAAATGATTATTACTTTAGGAGAGGAACGAAACATGTATTCGCGTGAATTATTTTTACTTAAAAATCACTTATTACGAAAATTAAAATTAAATATTAATATTATTTTTAAAAAAATTTAATATTAATATTAATTATATATTTTGTTTAAATTATCAATGATTATTAATACCCACATATTGTAATTCCAATCGCTATTTATCAACTCATTCAAAAAAAAAAAAAAAAAAATCACTATTTATCAAAAAAATTATTTAGTTGCCTACTTGCCTTTACTCAAAGTAAAAATGCTCTCCCCTCTAATAAAAAGCCAGAGATGAGTGGAATCGTTCGGCTTTCCCTGTTACCTATATCTCCGCATCTATATACGTACTGTCCATGTACACACACAGATAGAGAAGAAGAGCGAGAAATCAGTAGAAAGAGGGAAAAAGATGGGAGTGCCTTCATTTTACCGATGGCTTGTAAATAAATATCCAAAGATCATTGTTGATGCCATTGAAGAAAAGGGGACTCTGATTGACAATTGTTCGCAGAACAAAAATGGGGATTTTCATAATTTTTACATCGACATGAATGCAATAATACATCCCTGTTTTCATCCCGATGATCAAGTAAAGTATTCATCTTCTTCGCTTTATACTATTATTCTTGGAAAAATCCTTCGTCTCTTTTTTTCTTTCTTTCTTTTTTTTTTTTAATGTATTTTATAATTCCGAGTTTTATATTGTTGTTACTTGTTACAGCTTTTTGAACTTACAACGTTTGATGAAGTGTTTGAGAATATCTACGAGTACATTGATCGCCTTTTGAACATCATAAGGCCACGAAAACTGTTATATTTAGCCATAGGTGAGTGATCATCTCATGATCTCATCATCTCTCACTTATTTAACCTTGTTTCTTGCTAAGTACGGTGAGATTCAATTTCATATATATTAACCTGTAATTGCATACTTAATTTAAAAAATCTAATTAAATCAACTGTTTGTGCTTCAAATATAAGTCATTTTACATTAACATGACTTGGCATTTGATGCAGATGGAGTGGCTCCACGTGCGAAAATGAATCAGCAGAGGGCTCGGCGATTTCGGGCTGCAAAAGACAACCAAATTGCGGTTCCAATCTTTTTTATTGAAATTTTTTTATTTACTTTAGTATTTATTTTCTTTGTTAAGCCTGTAGTTATGTAATCTTGTAGGAGGAAATGGAAGAAGCTTTAAGAAAGCAGTTTGAAAAGGAAGGAAAGACTGTGATGCCTAAAGAAGAATCACAAGTCTCTGATTCGAATGTTGTAACTCCAGGAACAGAGTTTATGTATACACTATCGAAGAAACTGGAGAGTTACATCAAGAAGCGGATGAATGAGAACCAAGCCTGGCGTAACATAACGGTTAATTTTGATTAACAAGTTGTATACTTTCATGCTAAAACTACAGTTGACTAAAATCGATAATGTGTGTATATTTTAGGTTATTCTTTCGGATGCTAATGTACCGGGCGAGGGCGAACACAAAATTATGTCTTTTATACGTTCTCAGCGTTTGTTACCTGATTATGATCCTAACACGCGACACTGCCTCTATGGCCTGGTACTTATGATATTATACTTTTTTTCCTTATTTTTCGTCTTCGGGGTTTTTCTTATATGCTGGTATGTAACTTCAATTGCATTTTAACACAGGACGCAGACCTGATAATGCTTGCATTGGCAACCCACGAGTTGTATTTCTCAATTATAAGAGAGGTGACAATTAAGATAATTGATTCTAGTTAAAATATTTGCGATTTTATGTAGGCATTACACCTCAAGTTAACTCAATTAAAAGGAAAAAAAAATGAATGTTGAATTTTATTTAATTTTTAGGATTTAGTTGTCCCAAAAGAGGAACCAGTGGGCGGAGTATCGTCTCTTGAAAATGCTGTTCACAGAGCTGAGGACCTAAGTTTGGGAAAATCTGAAGGCAGAAAAAAATCTAAGCTGAAGAGCAAACAATACCAGGTAACATTAGCTATTTAGCATGCATGTAATTTTCATTTGATCTTGTTGTATGTATATAGTGAGTGGAAATTTGTATATTTGACTTGATTTTTACGAGCTTTCATTTGTAGTTTCTTCATGTTTGGATACTGAGAGAGTATCTTGAGCTGGATATGTATATTTTGGATCCTCCAGAGAAATTTGTGGACAACTTTGAGAGGATTGTAGATGATTTCGTCTTCATTTGTTTCTTTGCGGGGAATGATTTTCTTCCTCACGTACCTAGCCTAGAAATACACGAGGTTTTCTTTTGTTTTATCTTTTGTACGTAGAGAATATATGAATTATTTAGGTTACTCTTGATTAATGAAAAAACTTTATGATCGTAGGGCTCGATAGATTTGCTGATGCACGTCTACAAAAATGAATTCAAGAAATTCGGGGGCTTTTTGGTTGATATGCAAAGGGTACATATATTATGATTTTTTTAAAATGTATTTATTTGCTTGTATATGTAATGCTATGGTGGCATTTGTGACAGGTGAATGAGAAACATGATGCCTACATAAAGCTTAAAAGAGTGGAGAAGTTCATATTTTATGTTGGTCAATATGAGGACAAAATATTCCAGAAAAGGTCTCATGTGAGGGAGAAAAAATTGAGACGGATTTTATCAGAATCTATGGATGATGTAAGTGTGGATGACTATAATTATATATGCTATAAATTAGTTCTCAACCGAATTAATTTTGAAGATAATGTTTATCCAGGAAATTGATGAAGGTGAGGAAGGTGACGAGAATGGCAAAGATGATCCATCGAGTAATGTTACTTCTGATGCGATGTTAGAAGATCAACGATGTATTGATGATTCGCAAGTATTACATTTTCTGTTACTTTAAATAATTTGTCTTTAAGTTCTTTTGAAGTGCATCAAGACTTCTTGTTAGAGAGATTATTTGTCATTCATTTTCTGTGTTTAATGTTTTGCTCTTGTTTTATATTTTAGATTCTACGTAATACAAAGGAGCTTAAACAGAAGCTGAAAGACCAAGTTCGAGGATTATCGGATACTTTCAAAAATGGCAGTCTTGCAGATAAAGTCTGTTAGCTATACTAATTAGTGTATATTTTCTTTTTCAGTAATGGTCTAATTGGGTGTACAATTACTTACTGTGTTGCTTTTGTATTCGGTTACAGGTTAAATTAGGCGTACCGGGATGGAAAGAGAGATACTACAAAGAGAAATTTTCTGCTGAAAGCCCTGGGGAAATCGAAAACACGAGAAGAGAATTGGTAAACATTTTCAAAATCTAGCACTATTGTTTGTGTAATATAGCGCCCGTTCTTTTATGATTTTTAACAAGTTTTTACATATTTTAACTTATTCTCATCTAAAGTCAAACCAATTATATCCACATACTTTTTGGGACCCACTGTACTACACAAATCTCCACCATTCAACCTCACTCATTTTCTCTCCTATTTCAATCAAAACTCATAAATACATATAAACTAACACCCACATATTTCCTGTAATCATTACAATGCTGTTTTGTAGGTTAAAAGCTATGGTGAAGGGCTCTGTTGGGTTCTTCTCTACTATTTTTGTGGAGTTCCTTCATGGACGTGGTAAGAATTTTCCCAAGTAATTAGCTCCTGTTCTTCTACACATTTTTACACATTTTTGCACATTCTTTTCAACCCCACTAATTCTCTCTCCTATGTCACATCCACATATCCACATATCTTGTGGGATTTACCTGTACTACACAAATCTCCACCATTCAACTCCACTCATTCTCTCTCCTATATCACATAAAAACACATAAAAATATATTTTTACACACATCCTTACACCCTTGACAGTATATCACGTACTATTGTAAAATCAAAATAAGAAGTAAATCTCTGATGATATTCATTGCCAGGTTTTATCCCTACCATTATGCGCCATTTGCATCAGATTTTAAAGGTCTTTCACAGCTCAAATTAAATTTCCAGAAAGGATTACCGTTTCAACCATTTGATCAGCTTATGGGGGTCCTTCCGCCAAGAAGGTACATACTAATCAACATTTTCTATTATTTACTTTTATAAAGTTTATTATTATTATTATTAACATAAAAAAATTTATGTAGCGCTCATGCTCTTCCTTCGGTGTACAAAGAACTAATGCTTGATACCAATTCCAAAATAATTGACTTTTATCCTACTGGTAACTTCGGTTCTCTTTTCTGTACTTCGTAAAAATGGATTTATTGGAAAGGAACTCTGAACTCATCGTACCAAGTTTGTTTCCTTGTTCTTAACCTCTAGAATTTGAGACGGATATTAACGGGAAGAGATATCTGTGGCAGGTTTACTACTACTTTCTTGTACAACTTTTCATGGTTTTTGTACTAAATTTATTGTCATGGAAGTATTGCTGCATTTTGATTGTCTTTGCATTTATTAGGCGATATGCAAACTTCCCTTCATCGATGAGGAGCGTCTTTTAACTGAGACGAGGAAAATTCGTAAGGACTTGAAGGTATGACAAGTTGAAGTCTGGTTGGCTAAGTAGAACGTGTTCAGTGTTTGGCATTACTTAAAAGATTTTTCCCCCTCTTACTTTGTGAACAAGAGTTCTACTTTACTTTGTATAGGAATTTGAGATGACGAGGAACACCGAGAATCCTGATATGCTTTTCGTGCGAAGCTCGACTAGATTTGGTCGAGAGATTAGATCGTGCTGCAGAAGCTTCTCTATGGAGGATAAGATAGATGGCATTCCATGGTAGTACTCTGGATTCTTTGTTCCGAGTTCATATTTGGCTAAGATTGAAAAGTACTCCTAGACTTTAAAATAAGTAACTTATTTGGAGGGCAAAATAACTGTTAGTCTGTTACCTTCAAATAACTTTTTTACTTAGAATTAAGAATAATAAAGTAACTTAAGCTGAATGTAACATAGTGGACTAGTGGCAGCTTATCTACTTTATCTCTGATTGTTCAGCGAGCAAATCAATAGTTTTATGCATCTGAAATCTGAGGACGCCAATGTAGCCGAAGTCGATGACCAAGATTACGACAAGTGGGTTCCAAGTATTCTGTAAGTATGCAAATCCAATGTGTGCTTGTAATATTTCTTTTTGGTATTTCTATTTCACTCTTATTATTTTTCCCCATATTTTTTGCGATTCAGATGTATTTTATATGAAACACCTCGACAATCACAAATTGTCCCAAGACTTCTACCCAATGTAGATATACCTGATTATAAGGTGAATTATTAATCTTTATGAATGGCAATTTTCTTTCTGATAATTGTTTACTAATCGCAACCTTCTATTCTTGTTTTGTGCTTTCGCAGACTGTGTGTGAATCAGATATTCCGGAGACGATGCTTTGGCACGAACACTGGGGTAACAACAGTTCTTTTCACAGGCAACAACAGCCGAGAAAGTTGTTCAGTCGACATGAATCTGCAAACAATGTTCATGAGACGAACCATCAATACGCTGCAACCGGTTTTAGTCTCGGTAGAGGCAAAAACAGGGTATCTGGTTTTGATTATCATCCACATGGTAATTTTCCTGGGCATGCTGTAAGAAGACCTTTTGACAGAGATGTAAAAGTGTCTAGTACTAACAGTCGAGGTTGGTTTCCGAATGCTAGAGGAAGGAGCAATCAACCGCTTCATACCGACTACTCAAGACCTGATAACAATTTTGTCCCGCGAGGTCGTTATGGAGAACTGAATGGTATCGAAGGTCTTAGAATATCTGACACACCACTAGTTCGCAACAATTTCTGGCCTAGAATACCTGACGCACCACCTGTTCGCAACAATGTCTGGCCTAGAGTAGCCGACGGACCACCTGTTCGCAACAATTTCTGGCTGCCGAATGCAACGAGTACAACTAATTCAACAATGAGTACAACTAGTGTGGGGGCAAGATGGAATAATCATCCGAACTCTTCTTATGTTTGGCAAAGAGCGTCGACAGAGAACAGTAACCAAACATGGCGGCCTAATCAATCAATGCCAACCAACTCTGCCGGACGAGGCTGCGGTGGATGGCAGAGCATCCCTACCAAGAACAATAGCCAATGTTGGCAAAATAACCAATCTTTCTCGAACAATTCCACAGGAGGCCGTAGCCAACATTGGCGAAATAACCAATCTTTCCCGAACAATTCCACAGGAGGCCGTAGCCAACATTGGCGAAATAACCAATCTTTCCCGAACAATTCCACAGGAGGCCGTAATGAGCGGTGGTGATTTTGGCAAAACCGAGCTCAACTCTTGCATCGAAATGACCGGTAATTTCTCTTTGTAGAGGTGAGATTGTGAAATGAAAAACACAGTGTGAAACTTTTGTGTTTTGTGTACACTTAAAGTAAGCAACATGATGAATTAGTTAAATTTTGCATCTTCATTGCTTAAATGATAAATTCAACATCCCAGCTTTTGTGCTCAGCAAAATCTGCTGATTAATTAAATTTTATTTTACATCACTTGCATGATTGTTTGATGAATCCAAATCTCTCATTCCTCAAGTCATACTCTACATGAAAGTTCTGCATCTGAAAGTTACCCAAAATTATTGATGGCCCACCACTCATTTCATGTCCCAAGAAACTATTGGCTGTGACCATGGTAAAGCATGTAACTGTAACTTCACCATCACTGGCAGTGAAGAAATAGTTCTCCAATGGCAACTCCATTTCTGCTCCACCCTTGAAATGCAATCTCACTTCTGGAACCTCCACCTTCTCATGCTGTGAAATATCGAAGCACGGTCTTAAACCCGTCTGCTTTTCAACATTTTCTGCTCTTTTATACTCTTTCACCTGTTCGACTAAGGCATTTGTAACGAGCTTGAATACAGTCGGATTCATGTAAGTGAATGTGGAACCTGAGTCGACTATCGTCCCTCCATTGCCATTTGAATCTGCTGATAAGTACTTATAAGGGACTTTAACTTTCTTCTCACCGACAGTGATTTTCCTCAGACCAACATAGTAGTATTCGGATAATGCAAGATTTTGAGGATTCACAGGGTTTTTCAGAAGTGGGGTGTAGCTTAAATTTCGACTCTTTCGATCAGAATCTGACACACTATCCATGGACAGAATGCTGCTTGTACCAGTGTTGTCAAACTTGTGAGGAAGAAAACAGTAAGAAAATTTCTTGAGACCTAATTGGCTAGGCAATGAGGAAAGCCCTCGGCCGAAGCCAGCAACTCCAGCCGGTTGGTTAGACGAAAATATCGAGCAACCTACTACGAAATTTGGTATTCTTTTATTGGGTAGATCAAGTGTTTCAACCATAGCTACACCAACTGTGGAGCCTAATCCATAGATGATTAGATATGGCGGACAGATTTGTTTACAGTTAGTTGAATCCATTGCGGTGTGAATCCAACGACATTTCGGGTTCTGACAACCTAGGATCTTGGCAGAAGAAGAATGTTTAGGAATGAATGATGTAATAGAATCTGAAAATGAACAGTTTTTGCATACATAGTTCTTGGTACAAGGGAACCAAGAAAAGCTGCTGCCAGTGTCCATTATCAGAGGAATTGATTGGGGTGGGGTGCCAAACTTGAGAGAAATGGAGTAAGCTCCACTGTAGGGGAAGAGAGGAGTGGTGGATAAAGATCCATTTTTTTGGATTTTAAGGTTGTGGGCTCTGAGAAGGGAGATAGAAGCTAAGTGTTTGAGCTTCTGGTATGAATCTGGATAGGATTTTGTGTTGATAAGTGAGATGGGAACTTTGATGCTTGAAGATGATGAAAGGAAAGGTGAGGAGAATGAGAGAAGAACAAGAAACAAGAGGAAGGAAGAAAAGGCCATGATTTTTAGTTTATGAGGTTATTGTGTCAAGTTGGGGCACTAATATGTGCTTTTGTTATGTATAATACTTGCTTCAAGCCGACACGTATTTTACGGAGTAACACCGGCGCAAGATTTTTCATTTTTCTTCCTGATCAATATTTGCTAACATGGATTTGTGAAGTTTGGAGAGACTTAAATCACCAACGGAAAATTTTTATATATTTTTATCCATTCTTTTTGAATTTGAATTTTGTCACACTAATCACATCCATATATCTCATGATGGGACTTACAGATACTACACAAATCTCCACCATTCAACTCCACTCATTCCTTCTCTTATTTCTCATAAAAATACATAAAAATTCCAATCCTAACATGAAACCTATATATACAACACAAATCTCCACGATTCAACTCCACTCATTCATTCTCTTATTTCTCTCATAAAAATACATAAAAATTTCAATCCTAACATGGGCTAAGCATGTCAATATGGGTTGCTAAATTGCATTAAATGTGTACAGAAGTGGGCAGTAGCTGTTGCCAAGACTGATTGTTATTCCAACATCAGCATGAAATTAATGACTTCCTAGACATTATCACTTTTGCTTGTGAAAACACACTCTTGGCATCATCATAGATGTATCAACAGTCACAGATCCACTTTTCGACCTTTATAGAGTAATGCTTTTTATCTAAATATATCTACAGTGATGAGGTGCAATACAGTATCGCACTTGTATAATCTCAATTGCGTATTGATCGCAGAGAGCCTCGTGTAACTATGTCTTCATTTGGCCCTCATGAATATTTACACAAGTGGACATGGTAACAAAGTGAAAGGGATCATCTGATTTGTTTCTAATATAAAATCCAACAGCATTTGGTGAAATGTAGCTCTCCAAAGTGTGGTGGTACTAATTTGGTATACTCTTGGAACACTCACATGTGACTTGTCAAAATTGTCGAGCATCAACTTTTTCTGATAATTTGGTTTCCCTTCACTTCATATACTTGCACAGGGATAAAGCTACTTCAAGGGCTAATGAAAGGTGGAAAATCTACCACTTAATACTTAATAGCACCCTTTCTCCAAAAAAAAAAACAACCCCAGTACTCCTAGCCAATAAATATTCACCACCTACTCATAAGAGACCACTTGATTGTGAATAATGTGAATCCCTATGGATAAGCGAGCAGTTTCTACTAACACAACTATGGTGGAGTATGTACTACCATAAGGTTAAGTGAGAGAATAGAGATACACTAACAGACCCATGCCTATGATTTTGGAGCAGTTACAAGTATTTACAAAAATCCAATAGAAAATTGAAACATTAGTTTCAGCATCTGCATTTGTCTATTTGATTCATATACCAAAATACAATTTAAGTGTCACAGCAATTAAAATATATGCTTTGGAACACAACAAAGCCATATCTTTACCCAGCGGCCATAAAGGAATTCATCTGCCTTGACATCTACAATTTCACACTACACTGGCTAGTTTCAATTCAACATTCTCGTTACCGATTGGGCCTTCATTTTTTACTTCCTGAAAACTATCGAAATTTTTGCTGAAATAAATAATAATACTAGACATATACTGGATTTAATAATATGCATTTTTTAAAAGCCAGAAACCGTGTATCATGGGCATTTTTACACACACGGAAAAAGTCATATAATTATGACTTAATCAATAACCAGTTAAAGATACCGAATTGTTCGTATTATAGTTAAAGTATACCATCATAATCTAATCACTTTTCACAATCTCATGGTTCTTTTTTCAAGTATTTTGTTACGAAAGTTATATACTTCCAACTTTTATATAACGCTCCACAAAATTTTATGTCAGAAATCAATTTCGACAAGTACACTAAGTAATCAACAAAATTAACCGACATTAAGATTTGCATGTAATCACGAGTAAATGTCCACATGCTTGAGTGAATGCACATGTACCCATGTTGATTTTGATCCAACTCTCCACCCGAACATTTGGAATAAAGTAAAATAGTCATGTATGTATCAAGTAATGCCTGTAACTCGATTGATCGCACATAATATGTTGTTGGGGAAGTAGTGGCACAGGCCACGTGGTGTACCCATTCCACACAGGTGAGGGGTCACTTTCTTGCAGAGCTGTGATAACAAAACTGACAACCAAACTCTAATTGCTGTCAACATCCTTCGTTTTCAACTATTCTGGTATCACTTAAAAAGCTGTCCTTGTTTCTAACAGTGACATGATTTCAATTGCACCACAGGAGTGTAGAGCAAGACCAAAACTAACATTATACTAGGACAATGCAATAGAGTATTTATATTATTTGCTCTTTCGAATAACAAAAATAACACAAAAAATGCTCTATTGAATGGAATCAAAGTGACAACTTCAGAAACACAGTGCATGTATAGATGACAACTTGAAACGTTTAGCCTGTGCAGGCCATTTCTATGTAAGAGCTATGAAATGGAGCATACACCAGATAAATTATGTTATAAAGCTATGAAAGATTACCTCATTGTTCCTTAGCCTTCTTCCGTGCCAAAAATCGCTCCTTGGCAGCAGCAACAGCATCCTCGCTTCTTTTATGATGGTTGGGTCTCGGTTGATCAGTATCTGATGATGGTTTTTTGGGAGGTTGATCTTGGTTGGGAGCTTCGGAAACAGGCTTTGAGGATTGATTTTCCAATTTTTCCACAGAAGATCGATCCTCAGAAGCTTCCCTCTGCAGCCTGTTTAGCAGCCTAGGTGACTCTGAACTTGCACTGGTAGCTGGAGGAGCATTTTCGGGTGATTGTTGTGATGGAATCACTGTTTCTTCTTGTTGCACCTTCGCCTTCCCTGTGACAGATGATCCTCCACCAAAAGCAACATTTTTTTCAAGGTTGAAGTAGAAGTCGCTAATGTCAGTCTTCTTCGTGACCTATTGAATTTTAATAAAACAAGACATTGAATAAATTATTGTTTAAGATATAAAAATAGATATAATTAATTAATTAATTAATGCCACAATACTTTTCAAGCATAAATGAAGTGCGTGCGAAAGACAAAAAGTACAAAATCGTGAACTTGTATTTTTAAGTGTGGATATATGCATAGATCATTTGTGAAGATTACCCAATAGAATCTAGATAAGATAACAAATAAGCTCAAGACCCACAACTAAACATGAAGTTACATATTAATGTACATTTACCAACATAGTTAAACAGACACTACAGCATCCAGAATAGGTCTTCATATATACTTGAGAAGTATTGATTATGACATGCAGATAACAATAAATGTGATAAACAGATATGTATTAGAAAAAGAGTATATTGTAACATAAAATAAGCTTGACTTACATCGTCTTTCTCTTCTCTCAGTCCACGAAGCCGTTCTTCCTCCAGCCATTTGGCCTGCTCTGCCAGTTTCTTTTTATATGCACTTGTTACAAACTTATCTTTATCGGCATAGATGTGCTCATCTTTGCTTCTCTCTTTGGCAAGTTTTTTCTCGTAAATTACCTCATGTTCTCGTTCTCGTATCTTAGCCTTTTCGATTAGTGCTTGAATATACTTCGGCTACAAAACACTTAAAATTAAATACGGTTGCATAAAACATTTAAGCACAATGATTAACGGATTTAAAGTTTCTCTTGCATGAACAGATAAGTTAATCTATAATTACTTATAAAGCAGAAATATAGAATAAGTGGACACAAGCATATTCAAATTCCTAACACAGGTATACTGTCATTACCGGGCGTAAACAAAAGAAGTAAAGAACTACATCAGATACATTATATTGTCCTTGGTTCACAATATCTGCAATTCTAACCATGTTTGCCTGGTGATATGTCACCCTTTAACCCTTAACGAGATCCAAAGAAGAGGAACTTCTCATTGTGCTTTGTTATGGTGAAAAAGGGCATCTGCTCTAAGTGGATGCAGTCTATTAGTGGCTAACCAGACTGTAAACATGAGGTTGCCCACCAGTATATGGCTTTGGAATACAAAATGCACATTGCATTTCAGCAGGAATTATGGTGCAAACTAATCAAAATCTAGAATGGATTAATGGACCCAAATGCTGATTAAATTCATCAACCTAATAACCAGAAAATTGGAGAGAGAACACCACTGGGCAGTTCAAAGCCAAAACATACCCCTTCCTACTCTTTCCAACAAGCATCTTGGGAGTTTCAATCCACTAAACATTGCCATTTTCTTTTCAGTATTCTAAAAATATGTGGAAGTTCAACTTTAATATACATTTAAACCCTGAAGTATGACATCGAGCACAATTGTCATAACATATTTAGCATTGTCAGCACCACAACTCATCATAAATTTCCTTTATTGGACTATTAGGTGAATATTACAATTATAAATATGGCATTTGACTATGATAAGGATTAAATAGTCGCACCGTAGCTTAGAATAAAGCAACCCTGCCATTCCATTACATATAGTTGAAAGGAAATGCTACAAATATGAATTTGTAAAATCCTAATAAGCAATGCAGAGTTGAGAAAAATACCTTCCTATCTTGACGATCCTGCAGTACAGGCTGAACTGCTTTCTCCTTCATTTTATCATACACTCCGTCATAATCAAACACTGAGGGATCCTCTTCAAGAGCCTTCTTATGCTGCTCCTCAATCTTTGGAAAATTCAAACAGAAAAAAGGTGTAAATGTACTCATATAAGGAAAAGACAGATATTGTAAATAGAATTTTAGTTTTTCAGGGAACTAACTCACATCTTTGAGAGATCTGTTTTTGGAGGCTTGCCTTAAAATATCTCTCTCAACAGTATCATCATCGTCATCATCAAAATCAAGTGGAGTAGGAACCGGAGGTTTAGTGGGCTGCTTTTTCTGTTGGGACGGTGGAACCCTAAGTTGTAACCCATATTTCTTTGTATTACTCATTTTCCTCTATCAATGAAATTTGTGATCCCTGTAAGTTAACATTTGACTAATAAATAAGTTTGAAAAGCATTTCAACTTAACTAAGTAAATAACAGGCAATACCAAAATTTCTACAAAATGAGCATCCAAAACTCATAAAGAGCTAAGGAAAAAAAAGGTGGCACAGAAACTAATTATCAAGCCCAATTAAGGAATCACAATACAGATAAAAACTCTAAGCAAAAAAGCTAACTACAAGAAAATTCTATCAAGGATTGTGCTAAGTCGGAAAAAACTTAAATTGGGTGTCCATAAGGCACGAGCTTCAACTCACAAGCTCCACAATAACCAATAAAATGATTCCAAAAGAATAAAAACACAAGAATTGCATACAATATATCACAAAACACCTGGATGATCAGTAGCCAACCAATTTAGCGTGCAGGGAATCCAAGATTTTATGTCAAGCCAAGATGAACTATAAAAATGGCAATAAAAAAGGACATTATGTCAATTTATTTATTGAAATTGTCGCAGGCAAAGTTTTGAAACATAAATTCATCTATAATATGGTTTATATTTTTGTTCCTACAAAGTCGTCCTCCATATTTTCATTGTTATTTTGTTGCGGAAGTCATATCAGATTCTCCATACCAAAATATACGGACCAAAATATACGATTTTATTCGGTTTCTTCTGTTCTATTTTCCCCCCTTTCCTGAATTGGGTTTTTTTTTCCAAAATATAAATCAAAACCAAATATAAGCCACAAATTGTATCTTTTGGGCCGGCTGCAAACATAAATTAAGAATCAAAATTCCACTGCTCTGGCTCACACAGTGGAGTGTCGAGAATGGAGGGAGGCAGGGGTTGAAGGGGTGTGTTGGAAGTTGGAAGTCAGAACTTGGACACCTTTAGCTTCAAACCTTTGGGAAAACAAACTAAATGCAAATCAAAAAGAGAAATTTGAACACCTAGGCCTTCAAACAATCAAATTAGGAAAAGGAAAAACAAAATTTCAAAAACTTACTGCCCCGTCGGCTGAAAGTGACAACCAGTGTAACCGTATGGCTCCTGGCGTCGGCGATCGAGCGTGCAGAAGGCGACAGTGGGTGGGATTCCGTAGCTTCGCAGTTCGCTCGTAGTGTCTCTGAAATTCTGGGAATCGATTCGAAACGAAAAGAAAAGAATTATGGTCTGGAAATTATTGGGCTAACTTGATCATTCGATATGTCAGTCTATTTTGGTTTGGGTTGGGTTTTCGGGTGAAGTATTTGGAAAGCGCACTTGACCCGACCCAGCTAAGTTGTCTAAAAAATAATAATAATAATAATAAATAAATAAATAAATGATTATGGTATTTCAAATGGAAAATTTAAAAATCAGAAGAGAGTTAGAAATAATTACTTGATTATCAAATTGTATTATATTAATTAATTACTGAAAAATCAAAAGTAATTTTCAAATTTCAAGTTTGTCAACATTTTCAAATTGATGGTCTAAAATACCCTTTTCAATTTTTTTTTTAAAAAATCCTAGAACCTATGATCTAGGATGTCTTTCGAACTATAATGGGATGATGTGTGGTCCGAAATTTTGTATGAGAAGATAAAGTATGCCGGAGGAAATGAAAATACATCATAGATCCTAGGTTCTATGATTTATTTTTGCGAGTGTATAATAATCTACTCAATTTGAAAATATTGACATTCTTGTAATTCAAATTAACCGCTAATTTAATTGTAATTAACATGTTTCAATTTGATAATTAAGTAAATCACTCATTAAGTTATTTACAAAAATCAGATGGTGCGATCTATGTGACTACGCGCACCTTACAGTGAGTGATCCCCAAAATTAACACTCAATGACCACCCAAATTTCAAATATAGGTGATCACCCAAGTTTATTTTTCTTAATTTTTAAAAATATATTTCTTATTTTTTATCCATTATATTACGTAATGCATTTAGATATTTGCTGAAAAAATAAAAATAAAAAATTCGTGTTGGGCGATGTCAAGATTTGAATTGGGTGATCACCCACGTCGGATACCTAGTTTGTGCAAATAACATGATTCTTGCCTTATGCAATTTAACCATGTGTAGAAGAAGTTTCCAGAAAAATTAAAGAAAACAAAGAGAGAGAGAGAGGCCTGGCCAATCTGATTTTTTTTTTTTCCTTAAACCAACCCAATCCGACCCAAATTGGCTTGGACCAGATCATTTTAGTGAGTTGACAACTTCGATCTCGAGTTGGCTATTTCCATTTAAAATGCAAATATGATGTTAAAGATATATTTTTCACTTTTAAGACTTTGTGAAGAATTTCTTCAAATAAAAATAACTCAACTTTACACTAACAAGGTGGGTATATTTATTGTTCGTCGTCCCCACTTGTCCAGTCATGTTATTTTGCATTTAACCACGCCTCCCACACACTCCTGAATACAACGGTTTCGTAAAAAGGCATCATCAACATATTGTCGAAATCGGCCTCAACCTTCTTTCTCACGCTTGTGTTCCAATATCTCATTTGTATTGCGCATTTAATTAATACTATTATTTATTTAACAAATCAGTTGCCAAAGGTTAATCTTGGTATTTATCCCCATTTGAAAACCTTCTAAAATATCTCCTAATTTAATAAGGCTTCGGATTTTTTGGTTGTCTTTGTTATCCATAGTCAATTAAGAGACCATACATATTGCATAAAAAGGAACCCAAATCCAAGCCGTGTGTTATTAGGCTACTCCATCGATCAAAATGGTTATTTGTTTTTTCGGCAAAACCACTCGACGTTTATTTGTTTCGCGTCGCGTTTAGTTTGTGGAGTTGTCTTTCCCTTTAATAGTTCCTTTAGCAGTCGTTCGTATTAATCTCCAGCCCAAGAGTCGTTCACCCAACCCCTATCCTTGTCGTTAGGCAGTAGGATGTACCCATCTATTTGCAATTTGATATTGGACTGGGAAATACTTTGTCTAGAACTCCATCCCGCAACTTCACCGTTTCTTCTTCAGGACTTTATCTTCTATTCCAAAATTTCTATCGCCTACACTGGTCACTGCTCCTTTGTTTTCTCCTCATTTTCCCACCCCAAAATGCGAGCCCTATTGCCACTCTCAAGGATAATTCGCCAACAGCTTTCCCCACAACCCATCACCCTACCACCCCCTCAGACTGCCTGACCCCCGTCCTTACATAGTGACAAGGGCACAAAATAAGATTGTTAAACCTAACCCAATATATGCCCTTTTTGTTGTGTGTTGAGATATTTGATAAGTTGGTCTTTACCTTCAATTTGTTAGTGATCGGCGTTTATACACACGCACAAATTGAACCGCAAGTGCACGGGCCGTAATCAAGTAATAAAGTGGGACTCGGTTAAGAGTCCGGATATCGATCCCACGAGGAATGGTGTTTATAGTTAAGTTACTTATTCTAGCGCAAAAACACAAATAAAGAAAGGAAGAACAACTAACCTAATCTATACTACGAAAGCAATAAAGGAAAGCAAGAAAAATGGGCATGATAGGGAATGAAACTCGGGTTAAGTGATAGTTGGGAATCATGAGTTCAATCAACCGTAGCTCAATCAAATCATTGTCTAAACATAACAATGCTCATCCTCTATATTAGACCCGACCTCCTCCTATAGGTAGCTCCGCTCTCGCATGTCAAACTACCCCTAATCGATTAATCCAACCTACTACATCTCTGTGTCGATTGAAGATCAATCAATTGCATTAGGTTTCGTGAGAGTAGCTCAAAGGGTCACCTAGGGTTAGAGGTATATTTCTATCCTCTACAAGAACCTAGGGCGGTTGTTTCCACGGTCCAAAATGTGCCCCTTCTCTCGAAGAATAACACAAATTGCAAATACATAAATTCGGTGATCAACCGAATCATGGAAATAGCCCAAAAACAACCACACAGTGGAATGAACAACAATTCAAAACCATAAATATTTCATTGAATAAAGCTAGGTTAAAATCATCAATCATCCCAACTTATACAATATTTAGTTCATATGAAGGAATAATCATACAATACAAGTAAAAGAAATAAAGAAACAAGATTTGTGGATTAGAATCCCCCTTTTTGGTTGATTCCTCCATCTTGATGTCTCCACCTCTTCCACCATCTCATCTTCTTGATTCCTTCATCATCTACTCCAAGTCTTCACCCCCAAATCACACCCCTAACTACAACTAAACTAAAAGAAAGGAGGGAGAAGAGAAGAAAGGGAGAAGAAGAAAGCAAGGAAACCTAGCTAAACTAAACCTAAGCTAAAGCATGGATCCTAAGATTTGGGGGAGGAAAAGGGTGTTATAAGGCCCCAAAATCGTGCTTGACTCTTGCCCAAAAGACCCTCAAGTCGTGTGAAAGTGAGGGAGAGAAAAGAGAAAAACAGGGGAGAACTCGGATTTTCGCTGATGCTGATACAGTTACGGCCGTAACTCATTATTTTACTACGTAATTCCCGATTCTGGCCAGTATCTCAATATGATCTACGTAATTTGTTCTCTGCATGAATAGTGCACTACGCCTTTTCCGGTTACTAGTAATTACATTGGTTACGGCCGTGAATCGTGACTTTTACTGACTGCATACAATATTTGCACGCAGAACTCCCTCATCTTCTCAAATGTTGCACTTTGGTCCCCGATCTTGACCGCCATAACTTTTGATCTGGAACTCTAATTGCGATCCGTAAAGCGTTGAACTCCATATTCCAAGCTCTTCCATGTTCGCTCAAGAAACTCGACCAAGAAGATCTTCACCAATATTGCACCCGAAGTCCTTCAACTTTGATTTGTTGCATTTTAGTCCCGACTTCGGGTTTCTTGACACTTTAAGCTCATTATTCCTCCTTTTCGTCTCATTGCCTCCACAATGAGGAATAGTACCTAAAAACACAATAATTATACATAAATCTCAGTAGAAGTTTGCTCCAATTAACAGTATAAAGATATAAATAAGTGTCAATTTGGACACTTATCAGTTAGTGCCAAAACTTTGACCGGTAGCCACGGCGGCCACGGTATCGCCGGAAAAAATTCGGAAAATTTCTGGAACTCCCCATCGTCGTGTTGATTCCAGATCTGATCCCGAATTTCAAAACGAAAGTCGAATCGACCCCGAAAATTCCATCAAGGGTGCCGTAATTACAATAATGAGTAGTTGTATCTCTTTTATATATATATTTGTCAATTTGTACTCTTTAGTGGTAATCAATAAAAATTGGGAATTACCTCTTGGGTGAGGCTAAATGCACCCCCCAAATTTATTAAATCCACCCATCCATCAAATTATTCCCTTTTTTTTCTTTTCTTTTTTTTTTTTTTTGTATTCGGCCAATACAGGCCACACACCTACAAACCAAACCTTTTAAAAAAATTTAAAAAATTAAAAGAGAGAGAGAGAGAGGAGAAGAAGTTGTCATTAATGGCAGCTTGAAGAAGCTGCTATTTTATTTATTTATTACTCCCTCCATCTCACTAAGATAGGTAAGTATTTCTATTTTATCCGTCCCAAATTATAATCCAATTTCCTTATTGAAAGTATAATTTATTTTCCATGTACTAAAATACCCATATTTAAGATAATTGGAATACTAAACATCAAGATAGATATTTCATCTCCCAAGATATTTAAACATATTCACACTACTTTTTGACTATTCAATATAGGGGTAAAATTGAAAGAATATATGAATATCTTATAATTCCAATAACATTTAAGATGTTTTCTTAATATGTGTGAAAAATGGTGGATGTCTATCTTAGTGGGACGGAGGGAGTATTATTTTATTTTATTTTGGTGTTTGGCCAATTGAGGCCAAACACCTGCAAACCTTTAAAAATAAATTAAAAAAAATAAAACAAAACAAAACGGGGAAAAAGTTGCCATTAATAACAGCTTCAAGCTTGAAGAAGCTCGCGTGGAATGGGGGTTACAACTTCATATACAGCATCATCTTCTTCCCTTTTATTTATTTATTTATTTATTTTGGCTTAAGGGCAAAATGGAAAGGGTGTGGAATGGGAGCACTGGAAAATCCAGAGGGGGGTCCGTGGGGGTACGTGACCCCCCAACCCCTTGAGAAATATGTTTTTTTAAGTTTAAAAATTTTTAAAATATAAAAAAAATAAGATTTTAGAAATTTTTTAAAAAATTGAATTTTAACTTGGTAAATTATCTCATTTTCTCAATCTAAATTGTGTTTTAAACTTTTAATTTAATGAATTGGAATTGTCTATATTTGACAAATTATAAAATGTGTGATTTTATAATTTATAGTTTGTTAGTTAAGTATATTTTCTTTGTTCTACTTTTATTTTTATGTAAATATATGTGCTTTTAATTTGAAATTTAATACGTTGTGTAGCTAAATTTTTTATACACAATTAGCCCCACCTAAAAATTGTGACTAATCATAAGTAACCCCCTAACCATTAATATCTAGATCCGCCACTGAACGGGGGGTGCATTCAACAAAATCATTGGGTGCATTTAGCCTCACCCTTAACCGTCTCTGTTATTCATTTGCTTATATCATATTCATCATCTTCTTAATGTTTGATTTTTAACACTCTGCCATCTGCCTCCTCACCTATGGAGCCGACCATCATTACTCAAGCCCTTAAAGATCGTCTTTGGCATAATGCTATGTCCCAAGAGTTTAATGCTCTTCTAGAAATGGCACATGGGATACCTAGCCTTCATCTCCCAATCATAATATCTTCGGGTATCGTTGGATCTTTTAGATTAAATATAAACCTAATGGTTCAGTTCATTGTTACAAAGCTCGACTTGTAGCTAAGGAATTCACCCAATGTGAGATCACTAGTACAAAAATGACCTTAGGTGGCAGTTGTTTTACACTTAGGGTGACGTTTTTTTTATCACCACCCAAACCAGCGACACCCAAAGTCGGCCAAAGGGTGGCGGTTGAAAAAACGCCACCCAAAATAGACTTCGGGTGGCGGTTGTTAAAAAACAACCGCCACCCTTTATTATTATTATTTTTTTTAAAAGGACTTAGGGTGGCGGTCGTTGGACACAACCGCCACCCTAATTTTTTTTTTTTTTTAAAGCACTTAGGGTGGCGGTTCTAGTGCAAAACCGCCACCCAAAGTCCATTTTTTTTTTTTTTACTTTTTTATGATATGAGCGATGGAAAATATATGAAATAATTTTTATTCAAAACCAATCACATCCAATTACAACAAAATGAACAATATAAGAACAAAAACACAAAATTATAAGATGAAAAGCTAAAAATTGCGTTTTGAAGCCTTAGATGACCTCAGATCGGCCTGAAATATGGGGTCATGACGATAGCAGTGAGTGTCGTAAATCTCGTCGCGATGATTCCGGAATGTACTCGTGGGCTGAAAATGGACATCGTATGCAAAAGTTATGGCCATTTAAAGTTTACATGCTCAAAAACTCGAAAAAATTATACAAAAATAAACGAGATTTACATGACCAGAAGATCAAAGAAGCTTACATTACTTAAATTATGGCACCAATTTGTGAAGAAATTGCACTTAAATCTGATTTCAAACCATGAATATTTGAAGAAATTTTGAAAAATTTTCAAAAGAAGGAAAACTCAGAAGCGGGAATACCAAATCTGATGAGTTGGTGGAATATTTAAAGAGAAAGGGTGGCGCTTGTAGCAAAAAACCGCCACCAAAAAGTATTTTAATAATAAAAAAATAAAAAAACGGGTGGCGATTGTTAGCTTACAACCGCCACCCTATGTACTAAATTTTTTTTTTTTTTTTAACGTTCGTTTAGGGTGGCGGTTGTTACCCGAAACCAACTTAGGGTGGCGGTTGTTTTACACCGAAACCAACTTAGGGTTGCGGTTTTTTTACACAATCGCCACCCGTTGTTCTTTTTTTTTTTTTAACGTTGGTTTAGGGTGGCGGATTTTTGCTATAACCAACACCCTTTCTTAATTCTGAGCATCAAGGGTGGCGGTTTCAATAAAAACGTCATCTAATGGGCGTCACCTAATGTCACTTGTGTACTAGTGGATCTAGATTTGTATGATAATTTTAACTCCGGCCATTAGACCCACCATGAACTCTCGCCTGAATCCCACAGAATATAGCTCTGTTGTTGGTGCCTTATAATAGCTTACTCTTACCCATCCAGATATTTCATTTGCTGTAAATAAACTGTCTCAATTTATGCACAAGCTATCTATCACTCATTGGTGATCTGCTGAGCGTCTTCTTCGTGACCTTCATATATGGTACCATTGTTCGTGATATGTTTTTCGTAGGACAGTTCCTCGTAGTCTTTATTGAATCTATATATATAGAAAAGCAGGGAAAGTTCAACCAATTTTTTTATTAGATTAATTAGTTTTCACAACTAAAATAAACTCCTTTTTTTGTCATTTGATTTTTTCCCTTTTTTAATAATGAATAATTAATCTCCAACAATCAATTAACTAATCATTATCTATATTAAATCTTATCCTCACAAAAATTAAATTTTTTCAAATCTCCACTGATTTGAACCTATCTTTTGTATATTTTTTGTCTTTGATTTTTTCCTTTTTTATTAATTCACAATCAATCCTAACAAAAAATTTAATAAATTATTATTCATATTAAATGGTAAATATTAAATCTCAATTTTGTTTCCTTCCATAAATATTATTTTATTATATCTTTTTTATCTAAATCTAAAGATTTTTATTTATATATAGAATAAGACTCTTTTTTATAAATAATAAACTACGAGACGAAAAATAATTCTTAAGAAAATAAAATTAATTAAAATTAATAATTTCATTAATATTTGATTATTGTGTGATACAAAATTAGCATTCATTAAATTTTTACACAAAATCTATATATATAGAAAAGCAGGGAAATTCCAGCGTATTTTTTAATTAGATTAATTAGTTTTTCCACCTAAAATAAAGTCATTTTCTGTCTTTCGATTTTTTTCATTTTTTAATAATTAATAATTAATCTCAAGCAATCAATTAACTAATCATTATCTATATTCAATCTGATCCTCATCAAAATTAGATTTTTTTCAAATCTCCACTGATTTAAACTTATCTTCTGTATATTTTTTGTCTTCTGATTTTTTCCTTTTTTATTAAGTTATAATCAACCCTAACAAAAAAATTAATAAATCATTATTTATATTAAATGCTAAATATTAAATCTAAATTTTGTTTCCTTGTATAAGTATTGATAATGATTATTTTATTATATCTTTCTAATCTGAATCTAAAGATTTATATTTATATATAGAATAAGAGATTTTTTTATAAATAATTAAATACGAGACGGTAATTAATTCTTAAGAAAATAAAATTAATTAAAATTAATAATTTCATTAATATTTAATTATTGTGTGATACAAAATTAGCATTCAGTAAATTTTTACACAAAATTAAAAGAGAAGTATAACATTAAAATTGAAAATTTTGATTCGATCCACTAATTAATTTTTAAAATAATTAATTATTTTTATCAATGATTCGAAAATTGAACCGGTCAGCAAATCGGAGAAGGCAACTGTTTAAGGGTCAAATGGTCGGGCCGGGTCAAATTGTTTTTAATTAAAAAATTTTAAAAATAAATTAAAACCAATAAAATTAAAAATAAAAAATAAAAAAATCAGTTCACCAGTTGAACTGGTCTGTTAACCCATTTTTGGCCAGTTTTCTAATAGTCCGATTTTAAACTATAAGCGGATCAAATTTTGGACCGATAGATGGTTGAACCGGCCGGTCCGGTCCAATTTTCTAAACATTGAGTTTCATAAATAATTATCTAAGAAATGAAAATTATTCTAAATCAGCAATTTCATTAAGATTTAATTTTTGTGTGATTCAAAATTAAAAGTCACTAAAATTTTATATAAAAATTGAAAGGAACTTGTAATATGATTAGATTGGTCCCTTTACTTAGTTTTAGAAATAATTAATTATTTTCAAAAATAAATTACCTAAAAATGAAAATTAATTAAAATTAGCAAGTTTTTCGATTTCATTTTGATATGATAAAAAAATAATATAATTCATTAAATTTGTATACAAATATTAAAAGAAATATGTAACATTAAAATTTTTAATTAATCATTCAGTTGTAACATTAATTCAATATTTTTTATTAATTGAATCTATATCTATATCTTTTAAATTACAGATATCCTTTAGTGGAAATAATTAATGGAAAAAGGGTTTCAATATTGTATTTCAATTGTTATATCTTTTAAATGGATTTTAGATTAATTTGGATGGTTTTGTTACTGGATTTGATTAGTAGTCAATCAGCTTTGAGAACTATTATTGCATTTCAACAGTTTATATCGAAGTTGAGTTATAGTTCTCATCAATTTTTATGGTGTTCACATAATTTGTTACAATTGGAAATTTCAATATACTTTATAATTTTTTCTGGTAAATTAATTTGTAATGCAACTATTATTGTTTACAAGTATAAAATAAATTAAAATATGAATTAACCCAATTCGATGGAGTGCTTTCGGTAAGTTGTTGCAATAATTATTCTTTCTTCAACGTGATAACTTATTTTTTCTCTCTTTTTTTCCTCAGTCATTTCTTATACCATTAGGTTGAGACGACACAATTCTTAAAATAGTAAGGGTAAATTTATGGATTGATCGTACTTTCTTTACACGATTAAATTTTCCTCTTGGATCATTTATTTTTTGTGCCCACATGGAAAATGCTTTTCAATAGTGAAAGAGTTCCAATCAAAAGAGTATTGGATTGAAACTATTAAAGTTTTTTATTTTTTTATTTTTTATATGATCAATTTTTTAAACCATTAATAGGAGTCGATGCAATATTTTGAATTGTTTAGGTAAGTCGATGGATTGATCGTACTTTCCTCGCACTATCAGGATAGGACAACATGATTTTTTAAATATTAACAGTAAATCTGTAGATCGATTATACTTTCTTCGCACTATTAAATTATTTTCGTAGATCATTTACTTTTTGTGCCTACATGAAAAATGCTTTTCAGCAGTGGAAGATAGTTTCAATCAAAAGAGTGCCAAACTCACTTCGTGTGAAAAAAAATGATTATAATTTCTTCTCAATAATAAATTTCTTTCCTTTTTTTTGTATTATCAAATTTTTAAACCATTAGTACGAATCAACACAATATTTTAAACTGTTAAGATAAATTCGTGGATTGATTATACTTTCTTCACACTATTAATTTTTTTGCCGTTGATCATTTAGTTTTTATGCCAATATGTTCATTGTGAAAATTAATTATACTTTTTTCGTATGGTTGATTAAAATTTTTAATTCACATAATTCATCACAATTGCAAAAGTCCAATAAACTTTTTAATTTTTTGCAGTAGATTAATTTGCAATGCAATAATTACTATTTACAATTATAAAACAAATTAAAATATGAATTGACCCACTTTGATAGATTATTTGCGATAAATTGTTAAAATAATTATTATTTCTTTGTAATGATAATTTTTTTTCTGTCATAAATTTTTTATACCTTTTGGTTGTGTCGACACAATTTTTTAAATTGTAAAGGTGAATTCGTTGATTGATTGTACTTTTTTCGCACTTTTTTTTCGTGGAATGTTTATTTTTTGTACCAAAATATTCACATATTAACTTAGTAAATTAGTGTCTTATTGGTTCAATTGACATCTCAATCATGAATCAACATTATTAGTTATGCAACATTGAAGTATAAAAGTTAAGATTATGAATTGTGTTCTTATTCTAATTGTATCACAATGAATTATTGAATGAATATATATGGAAAAGAAAGAGAGATTTAAAACTAAAAGTACATATTTATTGAGTTAAATTGTCAAAGATTAGATTTAAAATTTTAATTATCTTATTAGTACTTACACAATCATCTTTGTAATGGATCGATTTGGAATGAGATAAATTACATTATATTTTATTATTTTTATTTTTCTAATTCATATAGAGTTATAATTTTAAAGTATGAATCAAACCATAATAAGGTAGAGAAATATGCTTTTAGGTGATTAGTAGTTGTTCTTATATTCTAATTCTTATGATAATACAATATTCAATCAATATATATGGAAAAAAAATAGATGTTGAAATTTTTGTCCCATGTACAACACACGGGTGGAACAGCTAATGTTTGAATAGGAAGGGTATGTTGCAGTCTCGAGAGTGACGCATAAGAAGGGTTTAAAGTTTGTGATATATAATGACAATGGTCGTCCAACTAGCATGACAAAAAATATCGTCCATAAAGAAGTGTTTAAACTTATAGTTTCATACTTATTAATCACATCAGATACGTTGTTGAAGTGAAGGACTGTATTTATATATTATTGTATTTGTACTCTTATATTTATCTATGTATAATGTTCACTCTTCAAAAAAAATCTAGGTATAATGTTCCTGTCAAAAATATAGCGGACTTATACAAATTGATTATATGTACCATTTATGCATTAGGAGATCCCGCACCCACATCGAAAAAAAATTCGTATGGCCCCATCGACCCCCATCATCAGTGGGCAATTATGTATTATTAATCTAATCTAATGTAAATACTAAAAAAAATTTTTAAAAATTTTGGGTGACGTGGGGCCCTCACACCACATGGCGTGGGTACCGTCCCGACGTGGAAAACAGAGCATCGGCGTATGCATTAGTGGCACTATGTTTCAAAAAGGTAACTCAATGTACTTAGCGGTCGAAAATTACACTTTTATTGAGTTTTATTGATTATATCTAAAATATGAAGTTATTTCTAATATTTTTGTAGGTTTTTTATACTAAAGCGCCAGTATTTGTGTAGAAGTAATGTCAAAGATGTTCCGTTCATCTAAAATTTATTTATTATTTTAGTACAATTTAATTGTATAATAACACAAATTTTTATATTCTATGTAACAATTATGGATGTGACTTATATTTGAGTGCATTCATCCTTTTTGTCAAAACATGATGATATTTCTATTTTTTGTCTTGTGTGTTGTTATTGACTATTATTGATGGTGTTATGTTTGGATTACTTTAATTGTTGATGTATTTAAGAGTATTGTAAAGTAAATTTGTGTTTTTTGGTGAGTTTTCCCCCAATTGTTTGCAGGATGAATTAGTACAAAATAGAGGGAAACTCTGTCGAAATTTTTCAAGAATTATATTCATTAGTTATATTAATTAAGTTTATTGTTGCGACTCATTATTTATTTTATTTTTTGAGATCCTATGTTAATACGACTAACAACTATTAATGCTGTTATTAGCTAAAAAATTATGCCACGTGCAACGCACGGGTTAAATAGCTAGTTTGCAGAGAAAGGAAAGTTACAGAAAACGAAATCTGATGTTAGCGAGAGAGATACTATCAACAATGCACGCTTGGAATAATATGACAGCCTAACAAACTAATAGCAATTTAATCAAAATTTATAGGAGATGTCCTCGAAAATACAGTACAAATGTAATTAAGTCCTTATACTTCAACGTCCCCCGAAGATGAAGCTGTGGTGCACCAGGGAGCTTGGGAGTGAGCTGGAGGAATCTTGTGACAAGTAGAGGCTTGGTTAGTGAATCAGCCAACTGATCTTCAATTGGAATGTATCGCAGATCTAATTCTTTGGCAAGTACTCTTTCTGATGCTGATTGGGTGACAATGTTGACGATCCCTTGCTCATCTGGGGTTTATATTGGTCTTATGGGGTCCAATCCGATATTATGGAGTTCCAAAAAGTAGAAAACCATAGCTCGTTCCTTCACAGAGACCTTGTGATAGTATTGGTGCAACCTACTTATGTGATAATCTAGTTTTTCATTCACACACGAAACATATAGCGCTTGATTTCATTTTGTCTGTGAAAAGGTTCAAAGTGGTGCATTGTGGGTTTCTCACGTTTCTTCTTCCTCTCAGTTGGCTAATGCCTTAACAAGATTGCAATCCGTTTGTTCAAGATTGGTGTCCGTTCGGTCTCCATTTTGAGGGGGCATAACAAGAATATTGATCTCTGGAAAGTTTCCTAAATATTATCAGTTCGTAATTCTTTAAAATTATATATTTCCTAGTATTGTTCATATTACCTTCTAGTGTAGGTTACTTGACTATCCTATTGTACTACAAGTTGAATGAAATCAAGTAATTATTCTTTCTTCTCCAAGTCTCACGACTTCACTGTATTTTTTTACCATCTCTATTTTCTTCTTAATCTTTAATTGCTCCTTCTAAAACCCCAGTTAGAATTGGAGGATTCTATTGCAGAGGCACGTTTCCAGCAACTTGAATGTACTGGAGCCACTGAAACATATTTATATATACCATATAGGGATTTAGTTCTTGAAATTATCAGTTATCAACTGAAAGATGCATATTTGTACAATTCATTTACAAATCACAGAAGAAAGAAGTAAAATAAAATAACATTCCTGAATTCCAAATTAGGGCAACTACCAATACAAATGTGGCAGCTACCAGATTTTCTTTATGTCAGAATAACTGTATTAGGCCAGTGTTTGGTATGCAGTGTAAGTATATCACACCATACTCCACTACAGTATAATAAATGTACAATGTAAACCTATATGAAAGATAGCTCTTCAGTCTGCATCAAACTGTGAATCCTTCAGATACGACGTCAGTATCCAACAAGAAACAATGCTAACTCCTAGATCTTTAAGTCATATTGTATCTCTCAGATCCGTTTTTGTTATTCTCATTCCATGGTTGTGAAGAAAACTTCAGCAATTCCCTCAAGTCGAACGTGTCTGAGTTTTCCTGCAGACTAGTGAATTCCCACTCTATGCCATCTGAAAGTCCTGTTTCCGAGCAGATGCTTGGTTTCTTGGTATATCCTCAGATATGGACTTTCTCCCCTTAAATTTATCCACCGATTTTCTCTGTTCGTTCTTCATAGCATTGCTGCTGTCGAAACTCTTGCTAATGGCATTCACATTTAACTCAAAGGAGAGAAGATCACTATCAGCTAAATCATATTCTTCCCCCAGGTTAACTTTGTTTACAGGGTCAATATTTTCCTTCTCGTTGTCTTGGTATGCATGCGTATTTGGAAGAGTTTCCATTAAATATCTCTTGAGCTGCTTAATTTTTTCACAGCTTGAGGGACTCTCAACTTCTTCAATATATGTACCTGTTTTCGACATCAAATAAGACTCAAGCTCACTTTTCAACTCGTCTATGATAGCATTTTTCTCCTCGAACTCATATTTAGCTTCCAAAAGCTTCATTTGCGCTCTTTCCTCGTTGAGCACGTCCGACAGCTGAAGCATTTCCCTCTCTGTTTCCACTTCTTCACAAACCCTCACTGATTGTCTTTTCAGTTCCTCAACTTTGGCTTTGTCTTCTCCAATACTTTGGGTTACCTCTTCACAAACTTGTCCCAATGTTTCACGTGCCTGCTTCTCCGTTTCAATCTCTTCAATTGCAATTGTCAAAGATGATTTTGTCTCCATCAATTCTTGACCAAGTTTCTTGTTCAGTCTCTCGATTTGTCTCCTCATCTTCTTCTCAATTTCAAGCTCACCAGCTACAGTTGTAAGGGCACTGCGAATCCTATCTCGTTCTTTGATTTTCCAAGCAGTCTTTTCTTCTTCAAACTGCGTTAACAGCATATTTATCTCACTTCCATTTGTCCTCTGCTCTTGGATTAACTGGTTCACGTGAATACACGCACGCTCGAGTTCAAGCTTTAGCGATGAGATGACAGATAAGCCGGTCAAGTGGTTCTCTTTGATGTGCCAAACATGACTTAATACTTTTAGCAGTTCTTTAGATGTCGTCAAGCCATCGTGCAACTCATTCAGACGATTCTTTCCTCCAGCCGAATGTCTGCTAGGGAGTCGGTCATGAGATTCAAGTGTTGGAACAACGTGCTACAAGGATAAGGATAATATCATTTAATGCTAGAAGTAAACCGAAGGATGTGATTTCAACGAATTCAGAAACGTCAAATCTCAAGGTGTTTTGAATTTATTCGACCTATATACAAAACGATAGACAAAAATGAAAATTTTCAATTTGGAATCAATATATATCTCCAACAACCAGATGGGATGTTGGATTTGGGGGTGGACAAAAGGATTTTGTCCATTTCAAAAAGCACATTTTCAATAGGCCAAATTAGTGGCTCCAAAAAGCACTAATTGCTATCAATTCTATCATCACTTGAAGCAGAAAAAAAATGCAGTTCATTTGATTACCTCCACTAAGAAGTTGTGAGGAGAGTAAAGGTCTTCGAAATTAAAGTCCGACTGCAGAAGTGTTTGAGAACCAACCGATGCTCGTCCCCGATGCCTGCTCACTTCAGAGAGATCCATGCTCTGCAAATTCAAACACAAAATCACAAAAAAAAAAATTAAATATTTAATCTGCAACCGAGATTTTTAAAAAAAAATCCAATTCTAATAAAACAAAATGTAATTCAAGCAGAGAAACTTGGCTATGAAATGGATCAGAGAAACGCAATGACATTGAAATCCAATTTCAATACGCTTCAGATACCTTTCAGATCCCTCTTTTCCTAATTATTCCCACAATCCTACTTCACTTATTTTGTCCTCCAATTTCTCTTTCTTCAATCTCCATTCTAGATGATGAAACCCTGTTAATCTCCAACATGATAGTCAATTTCGGACTGTAATCAATAAATCTCCATCACTATCACCATATCTCATGAAATACTGGTCAATTTCCAATTATGTTAATGTTGAAGTCATCCTCTTCCAAATCGGCACAGGAACGCGTGATCCACCTGATTTAACTGTCCCCCAAAAATCGCTCATTTAAACAGATCACTCATCACTTCAGACTAATGAAGATGACGAATGAAGATGGTGATGAACACGCTCGTTCTCTCACCTTGGACTGCCCAATTTTCCCTGCAAAATTGAAGTTTCTATTTGACGTCTTCGATGTATAAATCTGAATCCAGATCTCAATTTTCACTCAATTCACTCAATTCAATCCACATCCATGACATAAATCGATACACATTGAAGAATTTAAAGATCTAAATGTATAAATTGGGCGCACAAATCAGCTTTGTGTACGGATGGCTGTTTGAATCTGTTTTATAAATCATTCAAAAAAATGCTTTACCAGTCAAAAAGATAGCCGGCTAAATCCTAAATGAACAAATCATATGACGTTCTATACCGTATTAAACTGACGCGTATGATATGAAATGATGGCATGCAAATTGGTGCCCTTCTAAAGTTGTAACCTTTTGCTTCAAACTTCCGGAGAGGGAAAAGAAGACAGAAGAAGCATGTGAAATACTTCCAACTTTAAACCATATATCATCAAGTTTATATATATAGCCACTTGAATATTGTTTTTGATAGAATAGTAAGTGCATAGAGACATTTTATTTGTCCACATTAGCAACACAACGAATAAAGTCTCTATTTGGAAAAGAGGACGAGAGTGATCGGAGATAACCCGCAACGGGCATTGTTACGACACCTATTGTTGCGTGGCGACCTATTTGTTCAGCGGATCCGTTGTTGTGGCTTGCTATGGTCCAAATAAGTGGACTGTCACATTAACGGCGAGTGCCATAATGGTGCCCACTGTGCTCGCTGGATCATTTTCGGTGATCGGAAATGATCAGTGATTGCATTGGATAGTGTGCTCATTGAATTATTTTCGCGAGAGCAATATCATATGTATTGTTATGTGAAAATCTTTTTGTACTCGACCTTGTTCTATTTATATTAAATTTGGTGAAATTTAATTTACTTTTGAATGTGTAGTTAAAAATTAGAAAAAAAATTATTAAAAATTTTTTTAAAAAAAGTGGTTTTAGGAGGACTTTTTTTTATTGACATTTTAAGTGGCATGGTGATGTAGTCTTTTATTAGTGAATGATAAAATTGTGCTTTTAATATACATCACATGGACATTATTATTATCACCCAATGAAAAAATGACACATCAGCATGTTATTTAGAAATATTAAAAAATGTTTCCTAGAATTATTCTATAAAAAAAATCAAATCAATATCTGAGTGGTTAAAAAAAAATACATAGGAAAAAAATAATTTCGTGTATGATTCTGACCAAAAAAAAAAAAGAGGAGGGAAACGATTTCATGTCTGATGGACCAAAATGTCTTGAATATCATGTGCTACAAAATCTAGGGCTGTCATATGCAGTTAATTTATTTCCATATTGACTAGGATGAAGATCATAATTAACTCTATTAATTAAACAATGCTTATGTAGGAATTTCAGATTCATTAATTGGTCATTAAATCCATTTGATTGCAAATCTTTAGAAATAAAGAGTTTGTTTTATGACATTAAGAAATGACAGATATCTGTATTAATTACAATAAATGACAGATATTTGTATTAACTAAAGTTTTTCATTATTTCAATCTATTTTGACCCGAATATTTATTTTATAACTATGCAAATTAAAAGATCATGACCAGATTGCAGAAGAAAAAATAGACGGAACTTTTCCCTTCTTTTTTTTTTTTTTTTTTTTCTGGAATGTTGGACGGAACTTTTCTAAATGCTAAAAGGGTAAAAAGTTCATTAATTTCTTAATTAAATGGCCATATGAAGGGTTGTCATGGAAGATAGTAGTAATAAACTTTTTTTTCTTTTAGGACACAAATTACATTAAATCTATATTCAAGTGAAACGATACAAACTCAAATGAAACTCTAATGAGACGAGACCTATAGCCTACAACGGCTACTATGGCCGCCCAGCGACTAAAGCCATACAACGCAACACGATATTTGTGGGATTCGAACCTGAGACTGCTAGGTCTCAAGACCCCAGTAAATTATCTTCCTAACCAATTGAACAAAGATCTCATTGGCGTAGTAATAATTTTTTTAAAAGTTGAACACCTTAAAAAATTGTGACTTATCTCTCTTCTTTAAATTAGGTATTCTAAATAAAATTTCTTAACTTGTGCATGAACTTTTTTCATATTACCAAATCCACCTTCCAACATGCGTTTTCACTTGACTAGTGTCCGTCTCAGACCCTGTAAATTATAACAAGCTTTCTTTTCGGCTTTACCAATTGTTAAAAATGATGATAATAATAATAATAATAATAATAATAATAATAATAATTAGGAACAAAAATTTAGAAGCTAAAAATCTTTTAAAAGTTAGAAATAACTTCATGTTATTGAATTATTAATGCTTTTTTTTAAATAATTTAAGGAAAGGATACAATAGTATCTCAAATTCGGATCAACCGATAAGGGTAGGACAAACTCCCTTGGACTGAATTATTAATGTTATTGTATTATTATTATTATTATTATTAGAGGGATGGGAAGGTAGAGGCGGTCATGTCTTAAGTCGAGTGAATCGGCCAACTTAGACCCTACAATTCGAGAGGTTCATTTTAATCCGTTATACATGAGGCTCAACGGTGTATTATGGGTTTTTTTTAATTAATGGGCGCAAATTTAAATTCATTACAAAATTGTAGATGCATTTTTAAATAAAACAATGGACAAATTCAAGTATTAAATCTAAACTTATATACCCATTTTTGTCAATGTTTATTTATTTTTTTTAGGCCCATTTTACTTCTTGCCGTTGAAGAAAAGATCAAAAAGAACCCAAAAAAAAAGGATAAAAAAGGGAGAATTAGAGACCAAGAGAACAAGTCGGCGGAAAACAAGAAAAAAAAGGGGAAAAGCGTGAAGCCAATTGGTGACTCAGCGACCACAACATTGCAGCCGACCGCTAGACTGCCATTGCCCGCCACCGTCGGTGCTCTGACTGAACTTTTTATTTTTAAATTTTTTAATATCATGGTCTTATGGGTTATTTGTGTTGGTTCTGACTGAGTTTTTTTTTCTTTTTTAGTTTGCGTGGAGCTTTGATTGAGCTTTTTATATTGTTTGTTGGATTATTACTGTGTGTTTGACTAATTCTTGTTATAGCTCTAATTGAGTTTCGTGCATCGCTTTATATCAGTTTTAAGGAAAAAATAAATAAATAAAAATTGCCCATTTTTTAAAATTCGATTCAGGGCCAACGAATTACCGGACCATCGCTGGAAGTTATTGCCCATATAATTAATTAAATATTACAAAGGTTACGTTGACTTTTTACAAAGAAACAGAATCATGTTGACACAAGGTGGGACCCGATTAACGACTAAGTTTGTATTTTTATTTGTCTATAATATATAAAAAACTCTTTCATCAAAGCAAGTTTTCCTGCCAAAAACCCAAATTATGTTTTTTTTTATTTTTATTTTTTTGGTTAGCAACAGGAGTTAATAATTAATAAATCAAGGAAACACGTGTTTATAAAAAAGGAAACGCCTTTATAAAATTAAGGAAACACGCATTTCTTTAATAAGCATTTATGAAAAAGGCAGTGCAACGAATTTTTTTATATTTTTTAATTCTAAAATATTTAAAAATAGAAATACAATAAAAAAAAACTAACTATCAATTGGTTAGGACAATTATTAATATTTAATTTAGCACAATATGAATAAAATAAAAATATGAAAAAATAATCAAATTTACCATTCATTTTTAATATTTTCGTTTATAATTTTTAATTAAAAATTTAAATTTCATTTATAATTTTTTATTTAAATTTATATTTTTAATATAGAGATAAATTTTATTTTATTTTTTGGAAATTGAACACTAAATAAATTAATTTAGGAATTAATATATCACACAATTAATTATATATCAAGTTAGCTAAATCTTTTTGGGTTGTAAAAATATTTATATATTTTGAAGGTCTTGCAAAAATTAAATTCTTAGATTTTTCAGATAATAAAATCCCATAATGATCCCAAGTTAGTACACTTTTGTGGTTCTAAATAATCGATGAGATTATATATTGAATTTTTGTTGCTAAAGGTTAGACAATATAAAAAATTTGCACAATATTCAAAATATTAATACAATAAAAAACTAACAATCAATTTTTAAGGACTATTATTAATTTTAATTTAGAACAAGATGAATAAAAAATCCAAAAAAAGAAATTGGATTATTGGTTTGAGTAAATCAAATTCATCGCTTATTTTTTAAATTCCATTTATAAATTTTTATTAAATTCATATTTTTGATATAGAAATTCATTTTTTATGAAATCGAACACTAAATGAATTAATAAAATTCATGAACATTTTATTTTAATTTTATCAGATAAAAGATATATTAATTATTAAGAATATAATTTAGGAATTAATAGATGACATAGTTAATTTTATATCAAGTTAATTAAATCATTTTGAGTTTGAAAGTTCTCCAAAATAAAAATTTCAGCTTTTCTCCAAAAAGTTAACAAATTGATAATTTTCTACACTATTAAAATTTTCCACACTATTGAAAGAGATAAATATTCCACATCAGATAATTATGAAAGAAGAATGTGTGTATTACTCTATAAAGCACGAATTATTATGCATCTAGAAGTAATAACCAATGGCTACTTGGGGAAATTGGTAATTGATTTTCTTTTAGTTAAATAATAATTTTTAGTTTATTTTTTAACTAATAATAATAAATGAAAATCTCATACTGGTCCCATAATGCATTCCTAAAGTGAGGTTAAAGTACATTTTTGTGGCTTTAAGCGATGAACAAGATTATTAACCATATTTTCCCTACAAAAGCTTATACAATATGAAAAAATTTCTAGGATATTAAAAATAAAAATTCAATAAAAAACCAAATATCAATTTTTTAGAATAGTTAATAATTTTTAATTTAAGACAGTATGAATAAAACAAAAATACAAAAAAGAAATCAAATTATTATTATTTTTTAATAAGAATTATTGCTTTTTAAGAAATCACGTTTAATTGAATTGGATAAATATAGGAAAGTCATTTTAGTGGGTATAAATCAATAGGAAATTTCCGGGAACCATCGGTGGTTCCTTAATTATAGAACCACCGATACATTTTCGGGCCCGATCCGATCTCCGTTTTAAAATTCGGAACCAGATCTAGAATCAGTATGGCAAGGAAGAGTTCCAATAATTTTGAAAATTTTCTGCTGACACCGTTGCAGCCAATCAAAGTTTTGGCAATAATTTTTGCCTAAAATTATTGCCAAAACTTTAACAGGCCGACATGGCCTACCACGGTATCGTCGGAAAATTTTCAAAATTGTTGGAACTCTCTTTTGCCGTGCTGATTCTAAATCTAATCCCGAATTTTAAAACGGGAGGTAGCGGGGGCCTCAAAATGGCCCGATGGTTCGTTAAGCAAGGATCCATTGTTGGTTCTTTAAAGTTTCTATATAAATCAAATATGCTTTGGATAAATTAAATGGGTCATAATTAGTGTTTTTGTGTCTGAAATGTATATTTGATTTTCATTTAATTGAAAATGTGTGTTTGACTCATTTAATTGATTTGGGTGATGTATTTTATTATATTTGAGATGGCGAATGATCTATGTATAAGGGTAAATGTTAAAAATTTGTTGGGTTATTGACGTATATATTTTTATGTCGTATTTTTTAAATATCATTTTTAATCTTTTCAATCTAATAAAAGCTTTTATTTTTTATTTTTTTAGCTTTTAAAAGGTTTTTTATTCTTAACAAACAAAGAATTTCGTTCATAATAATTATATTATATGTTTGCTTTTTATTTGTTTCTTAATATAAAAAGGTGGATGGAAAATATGATGCTTGATTAAAAAATTAAGAATAAAAAACTCACAAGCGATGACAATCGATAAGAGTTAGGGCAATCACTTTCTAATATTGGTATTTATTTGCGGAGACCTGTATTCAGCCATAGACAATTGTATGTTGTTATCTTCAGAGTTACGAACGTTAGCAAATTGAAGATTTTGATTTGTAATAAGGATGGTCAATATGAAAACTCAACAACAAATGTGGTATTTAAAAGGTGTTCCAAATTTTAGAGTATTTTTTTATTTATAATATTTATTGAGTTCAGATGCATACCACCACATCATCCAATATATCATGATCATTGATTCAAATGCACTTTCATCTAATGTGTGTTATGCTAAAATTATTTTATTTCGATTGTAACACAATGTTATTCAACTATATATTTATATCTAATGTGAGACACATCTTAAATATTTTATATTAATTGTCCAGTAATATATATTTATATTTATTATCACAATAAATGTGGTCAACATGAAAACTCAATAACAAATGTGGTGCTTAAAAAGTGTCTCAAATTTTAGAGTGACTTTTTTTATTTATAATATTTATTTAGTTCAAATGTATACCGTCACATCGTCCAACAAACCATAATCACCGATTCAAATGCACTTTCATCTAATGTGTGTTATGCTAAAATTATTTTATTTCGATTTATTAGCTATATATTTATATCTAATGTGAGACACATCTTAAATATTTTATATTGATTATCCAGCAATATATCTTTATCTTTATTATCACAAATATATGCGCATCTATTGCATTTTACATAAACAGATTTATATTTTGTATCTATAAGACGTCTTCCTTTTAGAGGATTTTCATCCCGTGCAATGCATGGGTTGAATATTAGTTGGATTCATATAGGCCCACCCCATTCTTCGAGAGCATAGTATTTGCTTAGGATACATCATTAGCGGGAAAATAAATTTTTCCGTACCATATTAAAGGAAATTATGCGTCTCAGTGAATACGAGAGGTAGGAAATGTCCTTCATTTTTTCCCTCAAGTTTTTACGTCTTTGATTGATAATTGTATTTTATATTTGTGCTTTCTTTATAAAAAGTATTCAATAGATTTTTTTTTCTATTTCTTTCTGACTTCTTCTTCTAGTAGATGCAAGGACGAGAAACAATGTGATTTTAGTATTTTTTTTAATACTTGTACGTGCAGGAAAAAAAAAACCAAATTGGTTGTTTCTTGTGAAGGCGATTGCAAGCGATCTTTCTCGCAGTTGTTTTTCATGAAAATGATATCTTCTTCTATTATAAATCATTGTAGAATGACTATTATAGTCCTGCTCATCTTGAAATGACTATGATTGTTCTTAAACGAATGTATGTTGTTCTAGAACAACGGTAGTTATTTTTCATATTTGAAAAAATATTTTTCAAGTATGAAAAATGGACAAGAATTTTTTTTTTTTTTAACAATAAGTTCAGAAAGAGCTTTTTTTTAATTAATTGTGGAACAAAGGGATAAGGATGGGATTCAAACTCGGCATCTTCCCGATAAGGATTGAGCCCTTGATTATTGAGCCAACCCTTTGATCTCAACAAGAGCAGTTTAGTTTAAGTTTAGAAAGATACCACAAAAACCTTCTTAAAGAAAGCGATACATCGAAGTTGTAATAATACTCCACATTAATTTGCTCAAGAAAGCGGCCAACCTAGTAAAAACTATCGAGGTCAAACACGTCAATAACATTTCTGGTGCAAAAGACTTCAACATCATTCCCATCGATCCACTATCTCTTAATCTCGGACGAATAATTAAGGCCTTGTTCTTTGGAGTATTTTGTTGATTTACTCGAATTGCGTGTTGGATGTGTGGTTGAAAATTGAGAAAAATATATTAAAAAATGTAAAGTAATTAAATGGATGGTTAAAAATGATGAGAGAAAAAAAGTTAATGGAAGTTAGTGGGAGTTAGCAGAAGAAGATAGTGGGGAGAACAAGTAATTAGTATTGAGAAATCTTATTGAACATATGTCTTGTGGTTTTGTTTGAAGGACGTGACAAAGACTATCTTTGAAGCTCATGATTTTATGCATCAAACATAAGACAAATACAAATTCTATAGGATTGGGTTTTGATCATCTCATCTAAAAACTAATTAAAATCCAAATATAACAAACTTTTATAGTATTCGATCACCGTCATTTAAGTAATCCAATCCATGAGGCTTAAGAGCGGCCTTATTGCACCCCAACAATCTCTCCCTCAACATGGCACTCTTGTGGCTTGAACCCATGACCTCACTTTGATACCACTTGTAGCATCGGGGTTCGACAAATTTCATCTAAAAAGTAATTAGTGTCCAGATATGATAAACCTTTCATGGCATTCAATCACTGTCATTTGAGTGACACAATCCATATGCTTAAAAGTGGCCTGGTTGCCCCCTTCCCCTCCTACCCAACAAATTCAAACTATAGCCATGTTTCTACAAGTCCCCGTGACTTTGAGGTTCCAATCTCTTGGAAAATTGGAACTAACATATTCAAATACTTTGCAAGTCGTTGCATACATCCATGTCAAGCTCCTTATAGAGTCAACATGAGAGCTCCAACAATGGGACGTTCACCTAGTTGCAATTTTCCAATTTGACTAATTCGACATCCGAGAATATGCTACAAACAATAGCCAACATACATTCATTTTCATTTCTCTGAGCAATCCTAAGTTTACTAATGTGCTTAGGAGAATAAGTGGCAATATTGCAGGGGCGGAGGTAGAATTTTGTACACTGGTGGGCAGAGAAAAATATTTGTTATAAGAATTTTTAAAGCCCCGAAAAAAGGAAAATATGATTACGATAGAATGTACTAATAGTAATATATCACTTATTTCCGTTGAAATCCAACTAAGAGAGAAGTTTGTTTTTTTTTCTTTTTTTTTGTCAAAATAAAAAAAAAATGAAGAGTTTTTTTGGTGAACGAGGAAATGATAGAGTTTTTTGAAGAATGTGAAGACAAATAATGATTTCACCTTTTCATTCATACGGAGAAAACATTTAAAACAAAAAAGATATATTAACATAATAGCTGTTGAACTGTTTGTTTTGTGAGTTAAAAACTTAAAGTTGAATTTGAAATAGGAACTTTGATGGGAATACTTTGATTGCTTGAAAGAGTCATCATCATGTTTTCGTTAAAATAGTGAAATATGTTTGTATTATTCATTCTAACCAAAAAGTACAAAAATATCAAGTTCAATATCTAAAATACAAAATTTGATTTACATAACACAAATGACATATATGAAATATCAAATCCAATTATAAAATCATTTATAAGTCACAATACACATAAATTTAACACAAATTAAAAAAGTCATAAAAGGTCATAAAATATGCTGTAAAATGTACTAAATCAATGAGAGGTCATAAGAAGAATGAATGTTGGCCCTACGGGTATGGTGCAGCGATAAAGCGGGCAGGACTCCTATGGAGTATCGAGGGTTTGGTTCCTAGTGGAGGCAAAGAAATGGTGTACTTTGTCGCCTCTTCTTTGGGAGGAGGGTCGCTCATCCAAATGTGTACAGGTTGTATCCACATCCGGATATACCTGGGGAACGAACCAAAGGGAAAGATCGCTCTCCTCAGGAATACTCAAGCGTAAGCTTGGACACCTTGGTCATAAAAAAAAAAAAAGAATAAATGTTAAAAGAGGTTGCTAAAAATAAATCATCCCTTGCAAAACTCAAACCATTGAGTTGTCTTATGACACCAAGCACTCTACCATTGCACAAAATCACCTGAGCAACAATTGAATCAAAACTAGTAAATATTTTTTCCTAGTGGCCTCAAGCCCACTATAGCCACTAGCTACCTCCGCCATTGCAATATTGACAACATTGTTCAAGTGAGATAAAATCGGATGAGTTCCAGATCCCGCCAATTCTCTTATCTGGTCCAAATTCAATATTTACTCATTTGGCTTATGAACTTTCAATTGTTGTACAATTTAGTCAACAACTTTCTTAGAGCTACTAAAGGGACCTAACATGACCGATATGTTTAGTGTAACAACAATTTAATGTTCTACACAAATTAAAACTATTTTAAATATAACCTATTTATTCATTTTCAGCTATCCATTTAATTGATTTAATATTTTATTTTTTTGTACCATTTTCATTTTTTCTTTCAGTCACACATTTAAACCAGTTTAAACAGAGGGTGTGTTTGATTGGGTATTTTTCCCTGAAAACCCCAACTTTTTCACCTTTTTTCGGTTTTTTGTCTATTTGATTGTATCTTTTTTTCTAAGAAAATTTTTCAATTTTTCTCGAAATCCGTTTTTTTTCTTATTTTGATGGAAAACATTTTCCTTGAGGGAATGAGATTTTTTGTTTCCTAGAAAAGTTTGCTCCTTTTTTTTTTTTTGAATGGATAATTTATTTTAACCATAAAGATAAGAAAAATAATCAAATTTCATAAAACACTTAAGTAGACTCTTGGACAATCTCAACGAAGCGACATATTACATATAAATAATAATAATAATAATAATAATAATAATAATAATAATAATAATTAATAATTAATAATAATAAAATTAGACCATGTTGATTTCCAACATCCTGATGTATGGATTGTTCCATATACACTTCCCCACTTACTGACATATCAAAAATTCAGATTTAACAAACAATAAATACTAGACCTTAGTAGATTTAGGTGATCTACGAGACAATCTAAGTTTGAAATTCAGATTTAACAAACAATAAATACTAGACCTTAGTAGATTTAGGTAATCTACGAGACAATCTAAGTTTGATTAATTCTTTAGCAACGAACTTGCTACTAAAAATTGAAATTTTATATGGTTTAAGCCCAACACGTGCACAATACGTATCACAATTGCTGATGCTAGTATCCAAACTAGACCTTAGTAGATTTAGGTAATCTACGAGACAATCTAAGTTTGATTAATTCTTTAGCAACGAACTTGCTACTAAAAATTGAAATTTTATATGGTTTAAGCCCAACACGTGCACAATACGTATCACAATTGCTGATGCTAGTATCCAAGAATACCAATGCTCTTGATTAATTATACACCGCCTACCACAAATTGTAAAGTACTCGAGGACCCAAATAGAGTGCCAATCTCCACTGGTCTATCCTAGGACAAAGTTCTCGATAGAAATGTTAAAGTTATATCTTTTTGTGTCTGACACTTAGTCAGCATAATTTCAGAGCGATCGATGGGCTCTTAGATGCAAACTTATTGGCATGATATTAAATAACACAATAAATATAATTTCATTTATTTATTTAGTGTAGCCTCTTTAATTTTGTTTTAGCTTTTTTCTTTCTAAAATTGAATTACATTTTAGTCAACATCAAACTTCAACAGTAACCACCCATTTCAATCGAATATTCATTATTTTCCACACATTTTGTGATCAACCTATTATTCAACCTTAAAAGTTAATTATTAACAAAAAAAAATTAAAAGTAAATGCTTAATTAGAACATCAATCTACATAATTGTCCCCACACTATTGGACACTATTAGGTTGTAAATTTTTATACATTTTTATCTATTCTTTCTAAATTTGAATTTGATAAAAAACAACCACATCCATGTATCTCATGGGGCTTATATATACGACATAAATTTCCATCATTTAACTTCACGCGTTCTCTTTCTTAATTTACATAAAAATTCCTTGAAAAATCAATCCTATCATGGGCTAAACCCAACAGAGTAGCAATGAGGCTCATGAGATGTGTGAATAGTGAATACTCAATAGTAATAAATGGTTTATTTGAGATTTGTGACGAATATTAAAGTATCATTTTGATTGAGCAGAAGTTAATTTTGAACTTTTTTTTACTAAAAAAATTATTTTTATTAGTCAATCAAAAATCAAACTTCCATATTAACCACATATATCTCGAACAAATGATTAATCTATACATTTTGTTATTTGCATCACAATTTAATATGAAAAATTAATTTTTAGCAAAATGAAATTTACTTGACACACATAAGCTAAAATGGGTTGATTTTAGAGATTGCGAACAATTAGCTTTTCAACCATATTTGTTGTCTATTATGTTAAGTTATTGAAAATAACACGTATTCAATGTGGTGGCATAGTTCTTGTTCGATAAAATCAAGGGCGGAGCTAGAAATTTTGTTTAGTGGGGTAAATTTTTCATGGCCGGTCTTGACAATGCCTGAGATATTGGGAGTAGGAGTGGGCGTCGGTCGGTTTGGGTCGATTTTGGACCCAACCCAAAACCGACCACCGGTGGTCGGTTTGCAAAAAAAACAAACCGAAACCGACCACCCAATCCACCAAACCGAACCAACCCAAACCACCTTGGTTTGGGTCGGTTTGGGTCGGTTTTTCGGTTTTTTAGATGAATCTCGCAACATGTTTTCTCTAAGTCATATTTAACAATTTAAACCACAAAATACGATGGAATTACAAAATAATTCAAAGTCCTAAAACATAAATCAATGTCCAATAACAAAAGTTAGCAAATATAAATATATAGCTCATATTACAATCCCATAACGCTAAGTCGCTAAATAAAAATTCAAATAGCCATTGCCATGTCCAACTTCCATTTGCCGAAAAAGTGGAATCTTCAATTGAGTGAGACAAAAAAACTTTGATAATTAAAATCACTTGCAATGAAGAACTAAACTTTAAAGTCATGAATTGTGAAATGCCGAAGGCCCGAAGTCACAACTTTTCTGCCTTTCTTAGTTTCTTTCTCTTTTTCTGTTTTTTTTAAATATGGGTGGGTCGGGTCGGTTAACCGACCCGACAAAATACCAACCCACCAACCGACCCGAACCACCATCGGTTTAGCCACTTCCAACCCACCAACCGACCCGATTGCCTAAAAAAACCGACCCAACCCGAACCAAGTCGGTCGGTTTGGGTCGGTTTGTCGGTTTGGTGGTTATTTTGCCCAACCCTAATTGGGAGGTCCAAGCAAAAGTTGATATTCAGAGTTTTTTTCTTTCTGCAAGATCAATATTTGGGACCTTTTGTGTTAAAAAATAAAAATGAAAATTGGGGGTCCTAAGCGTCTACATTAATCGCATAGTCTCAAGGCTAAATTTTCAAAAATAAATTAAGTTGATGTATTAATTTTCATCTAACAAAAAATCGTAACTTACTTACTAAATGCTTCATATTGATTTTTACATTATCTAACAGAGTATTTCAATAGCTTTGTTTTATAAAGTCCTAGCTAGCCTTTAGATAAGTCTATCTATTCGATCTAGTTTGTTAATTTAGTAGATGTTCATAGGTATGATTTGCAATTACATTAATTATAGATTGTATGCTCCACAAATTTATCACTAGATTCTTGTTTTGAAATATGACATGTTTCTTTGCTTAGTTCTCATAGAAGGTTGATCTAATTCTTTTTCAAATTCTATAATCAAACAATATGAACTAATCCAAGGTTGTATCATTCTTGATAAATAATTTTATATTCAAACTTAATAGTATTTATGCATCAAACTAAATTACTCAAATAGTAAAATTTTCTTCATCTTTGCCTTTGAGAACGAAAAAATACAAAAACATATACACACATAAATTGACACGATAAATTGTAATCAAACTAAAGTTATATATTCACAAATATCCTGTACCATACAAGTTATATTGATCCAAAAATCTAAGAGATATATATAATAAAAAGGATTAGTAATTGAATTAAATGATAAAAAAAAGGAAAAAAGAAAAAATACAAAACAAAACAAACCCAAGTTTTAGTTCCACAGCACAGACTGCACAGTGCAACCACCCTCCCTCGGCCTATGGATAAAATTATTCTAAGAGCATCTCCAGCAATCTCTCTATTTTTAAAGAGCATATTCCATTAAATAAAGAGCATCTTTAAATTTAAAGTGCGAAAATTTTTAAATGCTCCAACAAGCTCTCAAATTTTAACTCTTTATTTTACTCTTTTCAAGAAAAATTATTGTTTTATCTCAAATTTAATTAATAATAATATTTTTAAGTATAAATGACCAATAGAATTAATTGTGGATTACATTGTTCAAGAAGTAGGACCTTGAAACTTGTAACCATTCAATTATAAAGAGTGAGTTTGACTCTCCAAATTTGGAGAGTCAAATTCACTCTCTAAACTAAATTGTTAATTTAAAGAGTTGTTGGAAGTAAAATTTTAGAACTTAACTCTTTAAATTATAAAGAATCTCATATTTAAAGTGCTTGTTGGAGATGCTCTAACAATCATTTTTCTCTACTTATTTTTCCTGTATAATATATAAGAAATTTTTCCTATATAATATAATAAAGAAATATTATATTTACAGTTTTCCATAGTCCTCCTTGCGTTTGAATTTTCCGTTTTGCTGGGGACAAACCAAATTGGGTCGGGCCTAATTTTCTTTTCTTTCTGAGAAACTTGTCAGGTAACTAGACAAGGTCCCACCTTCGTGTAGTAATGGGTGATCAATAGTTTTACGTTCTTTCAGACTCTACGTGTTCTGTGTGGGCTTACAAAGGCCGAAGCGTACGTGTACAAGTGGCCTCGGCCTAAACACACATTTTAGTACTCATCAAAGTGACTATTGGGCCCAGTAACTATTAACCAATAATCCGTACATATGGTACCTAAAAAAATCTCGATGCTTTTTATTCGAAGTTAATTTGGACCTAACATTTCCGGTTTTTAGGAGCACGTACTTGCGCAAAGAAATGAAAAATTTATTGTTGATAGGTACAAATCATAGTCTCAAAGAGAGATTCAAATATTCTTACTCTAATGTCAAAAACAATGCGAAAAGTTGGATTGAAGCTAGAGTTAAACTCTATTTCCTTAAAGCAAATTTGGCCCGCTATGATGCTTATTGTTAATGCCAATCGCCTCCTAAGATACGACATTCTTACACTTGCCATATAGAAGCACTCTACACAGCAAGACGGCAAACCTAGAAATCGTTTGTGCTCCCTACGATGAAGAATGAATGCAAGTGCTTAGATGATTTTCGGGTTTCGAATGAATGAAAATGCCAAGTGTGGAGTCTTTATTTATAATATTGCAAAAGTCACTTTGAAGAGTAGCAATTATTCAATGGTGATGGTTAATTATTAGGGGGCATTCTCTTTGTTGTTTTCGAACCGTTTTCTATTTTCTATTTTAGAAAATATTGAAAACACGTTTTATTTATTATTTTGGAAAATGCATTTTTGAAATCATTTTCAAGATTTGTATAAAAAATACGAAAACTTCTTTTTAACGTTGTCAGTATTTTCTATGTTAAATATCAAAAATAAGGAAAATGTGTTTTCCAATTTTAAACTTTACATTTTAGTCCCAATTACCAGTAACCACCGCCAACCACCACCAACCACCGATTTTAAACCACCTGCGTCGGCCATCACAAGTCTACGGCCGGCAACCTTCGGAAAAAGAGAGGTGAGATTGGGTGGGGTTGAGGGGGGTGGTGGTGGGTGGAAGGTTGAAGATGGGGGCTTGTTTGTACAAAATGGAAAGTTTAAGGACCTTTTTGTAATTTTAATCATACCAATTTCTTGTATTTCTAAAAGTATAAATTAAATACGTTTTTTATTTTCTCTTTTCAAAAATAATTTTTCAAAACAATAAACCAAACACATTTTTAATTTTCTCAAAACACCAATAGAAAACAGAAAATACCAAAATATTTTTGAAAATGAAAATATAAAATAGAAAACAAACAGAATGGGCCCCCTTATTTAGTTTCCAAATTCCAAAATCTTATAAATTTATTGGAATAAGTATCCGAAACAGTGTCTTAGCAAGGGAAATGAATTAGTGCCTTCTCCACATTTGCGAAATAGTTAAAGTTTGAGAAGGCACCCTTCTCAAACTTGAACTATTTCGCAAATGTAGTTTGAGAAGGCAGCCTTCTCAAACTTTAACTATTTCGCAAATGTGAGAGAAGGCACTAATTCGCCTTCTCAAACTTTAACTATTTCGCAAATGTGAGAGAAGGCACTAATTCATTTCCATTGCTAAGATACTGTTTTGGATACTTATTCCAATAATTTTAAAAGATTTTGGAATTTGGAAACTAAATAAATAATTTATTTTTATTATTTTCAAGATGTCAACTTTTAGCATCAATTTCTCATTCAATCGGAAATGGTTTAGTGATAATAAATATACCACGAATATCTATTCACGGAGTAGAATTACTTTGACCATCGACCCGTACAAAACAGATATCAGATCGCACTAGAATTATTGGTCAAAGTTTACGAAAATTAAGGCGTCGTTCTACTTGTTTTGTATTTTCTATTTTCATTTTCGAAAATGTTTTGGTATTTTCTATTTTTAATTGTTGTTTTGAGAAAATTGAAAATGCCTTTGGTTTGATGTTTTGAAAAATTATTTTTGAGAAGAGAAAATGGAAAACGCATTTGGTTTATACTTTTACAAAAATATAATTTGGTATAGTTAAAATTGCAAAAAGGCCCTCAAACTTTTTAAAATTTGCAAACAAGCCGTCATCTACACCACCCCCACCCCATCCCACCCGCATCCCCACCCTGCCAATAACCACCGTAGGTGGTTCTCCACCATGAAGAACCACTTTCACAGGTGATTCTCGGAGCCGAAAGCCACTGGTAAAGGTGGTTCTCCAGAACCACCTTCAGGGAGGTGGAGAACCACGTTCACCGGTGTTTCTAGGAGGTGGAGAACCACCAGATTTGGTGGTTTGACTTTTCCGGCAGTGGTCGGGGACTGAAATATACGAAAAATAAAATTTGGGACTCAAATGTAATAAATATAAAGTTTAAAATCCGAAAACACGTTTTCCTTGTTTTCGACATTTAACACAGAAAATGATGAAAACATTAAAAAGACATTTTCGTGTTTTCTATATAAATCTTGAAAACGGTTTCGAAAATGTATTTTTGAAAACAATGAACAGAATGCGTTGTCAACATTTTCGAAAGCAAAAAACAGAAAATAGAAAATGAGCTGAAAACGGCAAACAGAACGCACCTATTTAGTTAATAAACCATTTCCAACATTTATGAGTATAAATATAAATGTCTCCATACCTTAATAGAGAGGAATAAAATTATCATTCTACAATCTCATATGTTAGAAAGGTCTACACTTCTTAATTGCCCAGTATGTGAACATTTATATGCACATATTTTGTGTCTCGAAACTAAACAAATTTAGAGGTTGGTTTAATTCAACTTATTAAAAAATTTTAATTTTTTTTTCCAATTATAAGTTTCAATAGCTCTTAGGCATGTTTGATATAGATTATTGAAACGATAGAGTTTATGTTTAATTTGGAAGTAAAAAAGAAAATATATTAAAAGCATAAAAAAATTATTAAATCAATATATCAATAATTGGAAAAATTGAGAGATAAAAATGATTTAGATTTGATTTCGTATCTACCAAAGAGCAATGCCTAAATTTGTCAAAGAACATTCTCAAATGGAAAAATAGGACAGAAAAATAGGACATTCGACTATATATGTAAATTCCTCCATATTCCTCGTCGGATGTACAAGTTTCGAGTTCATGCGATTGTCGATATAAGAAAGTGGAAATTGTAAGAAATGTTTAAGTTTACAAATGTTGAAATTTACAATGACAATCTTAAAAATGGTTTGACAATATTAAAAATGGTTGAAGTTAATTATATTTGTAAAACTGTTATAAAAGTATAGAAATAATAGAGAGAGTTTAGAGAGAATGAATTCTAAGGAATTCACAGGAATGAATTTCATTAATAACTGAAACCCTATTTATAGGAAAACTTCGAATGGCACAATCGTAATTACATAATTTCATTAAGGGTATAATAGTCATTCACATAAAATAATTATTGACAATTGCATCATCGCATGTGTCATCATTTTCGTCATCCTTTAACTAATTATTCCTCAATTATTATTCATAACACTCCCCCTTGAATGACTATTAATACAAATGTCTTCTAAACTTGTTTGGAGAAAAACCTAGTGGGAAAAAACTTCCAAACCGATTGCAGGATAGCTTGGAGTGGTTATATACTGCTTCATCAAAACATTGCTCCCCCTGATGTCTACCAGCGGTATAGGAGTATTCACGTGCTGCCTCGTTAAAACCTTGTCAAGAAAACTCAGTGGGAAAAAACTTGATCCAAGGAAAAAGAGTGCAGCTACTTTATTTGATTTCATATCTTGAGGACCGATATCCTTACTTCTGGTAAAGGATTTCAATATCATCATTGTTTGGATCTAAAGCATTTTCTCTATTATAACTTGATCCAATAGATACACTGTGTCGATTTCTCTTGTTGTCCTCAATATACCATGAATATGCCTCGTTAAAACCTTATTAGAAAAAATCCAGTGGGAAAATCCTAATGAAGGAAAAAGAGTATATTATTCATGTGAATACGCCATTAAAGTTGCCTCATTAAAAACCTTACTAGGAAAACCCAATGGGATAAAACCCCAATCAAGGGAAAAAGAGTGCAACACGTATTTTATACAAGTATGCTTCAAGCATTTCAAAATCTTTCATGGATTTATATAAGTATCATATACATTAGTTGATATGCTTCATTCATTTCCACGTGAATGAAATTTAGATATTATATAATATCATGTTATATTCAGTGCTTATATGCAATCAACAGCTTCGATCTCATTTTCTCACTATATCGAGATATATACCTAAATCGCTTCTGGAGATTTCATATTAGTTGAGATTGGGTTGCCTCATTAAAAATCTTGTTTGAGAAAAACTCTTTTGGGACAAAAACATCAATCAAGGAAAAGAGTACAGCATATGAATTTCTCAACAATATCAATGTAGATATTTTGAGCCGTTGCATGCACTGATACAATAATACATTTGAAACCTCTTCAAGAGTTTCATTCTCATTTCTCATTAAGCCAGTGCATGAACACTTTAATCATAAGGGCATATATTTTAGCATCGGTATTTTTCGATGGATTTCAATATCCGCACTATCATATTTAGCGCTATCTTTTCATACTGTGTCGACACTTTCAATCTTATTTCTTTCCCCATATCAACATAACTTATCGAGATATCTCATTATCAATCCTCTTGTAGGATTACACAATATAGTTATGTCTATATACTCTTCAAGAGCATATGCCTCCGTTATTAAGACCATCTTTTATAATTTGCTTTGATATATATGATTGGGGAAATCTCATAATATCAACACTTCTGGCGTGCTAACTTATCAAAGCATCTTAACTTATATATGTGATTGTTCATAGCATCTTTTATGCATTTTTGAACTTCAAGTTCATATTTTAATTGTGAGGATATAACATGATGCATTTCACATATCATTTTCAACCTTTAATACTCCCTCATGTCGAGAAAATTTAGAACACCAAAACTCATACAGTTGGTATGATTTTAATCATATATGTTCTCATCATTCAGCTTTAATATGGGAATTTAGACAGTTTACATTCTATTCTCGATATTGGCAATTTATTGGAGGACTTTAAATAATTTGCCACATAATATCCCACTTGTATGCGCATACTCAAATCCTTCAGGGATTTATTCAAGTCATTGGGATATATATTTACTAGCTTTATCATTAAATCTAGAAATCATGCTCATATCGTGAGCAAATCATTTCGTAATCTTCCAATTACGAATCATATAGACATGTGGCTATCTAGTGGATCCATATCATAATATCTAGTAGTCCACATGGAGGATGAGTGGGCCCATATTTCTCATCCTTTATATATTCCAGATATATTTGGGATTTATTCCCAATATTGGCTAGTAATTATTTCATCATTTATCGAGAACGATCATTAAAGAATTCTTTTAATTCTTCACTTGAAATATTGATTTCAATAATTCTTTACATCAATTGAACCGGGATGGTCAATCAGGTTCTGCAAACGAGTATTATTGAACTTTTAGTTCAGTAAATTCTTATATCGATTTCACTAGTATCTGTATAGTGCTCAACATGATTTATCATAGAAACAATTCACCGACATATTCCATCATCTTTTGGTGACATTATTGTCTACTACTGTACAAACACGGATTTACAGTTCATACGCATCACATCTGGCTACTGTTCAACTGCGGAGTCTTAGCTCTTACGCTTTACAGAGTCGTACCGCATACGTTTCATGTTACTATTTTAACGCGGAGTCGTATCTCATACGCGTCGTATTATTCTATAAATAGATCATCAAAATTATTGCAAAATTCATCCTAACAAGGGTCTATACATTATAATGGATCATATGCTCTCAAATCTTCGAAAATACTATCCATCACTACTGATCAAAATCCTAAAAAGGATTTATCGAAGTAGGCTTGAAAGGTTGAGGATGCTAATGAATAAGGGTATCCCACAAGATATCCGATACTTGATTAAAGCAAAGGTTCGATTATCTGCTGAGGTTTCGATTCCTTCTAAATACATGCCTGGTATGGGCAAAAGTAGTTTTTCAAAGAAACGGAGAGCAAAAAGATTAGGAGGGTGCTACAAATGTGCTCGGTGGACATGTCACACTCGATGTAAATCTGTGGGGTACGTGTCCCGTAACCGAGAAGATAAGATAACATTCATTAAGGATGGACTGAGTAAGGAGTCATTGGATGATATTCAACTGAGTCTTGAGACACATCCTAGTGGATACGTGCATCATGAGCTTATGGCTTTATGAGCCCAATTCAAAGATGAACGAGCACGTAATAGTTTAGAAAAACTTATTTCAAAAGATCCTGTCTGTAAATTTAGTAGAAAAACTTAGTATAATAATTTTCTCATATTAATAGAAGGAAGTTTGGTGTAATAACGAAGATCAATGTTTTTCTTGTAATTGTAAATATTGTTTTTCAATTTTTAAGATATATATATGTATATATATATATTATTTTTCAATCACCGACAGGTATATGTCATTTCACTAAAATGTTTCTACCTTTTTCTCTTTCATATTTGTCAAAAAGTAAATAGTGCAATCAATTATTGGTTTGAAAATTTTCCTTTAAATAGAGGGATTCATATATCTCTCATTCATTCACTGAAAGAGAGAGATAGAGGTGGAGATGGAGATGGAGATATTAGAATCATCTCATGGAAGTCAATCTTCACCTCGCCAGATAAAAACTATATGTGTTTTTGGTGGCTCCAGACTAGTAGGTCATATCTAATATGTGGATATGGCAGACCAACTTGTAAGAGAGTTAGGGAAACAAAATATCAATATACTATATGGAGGGACTAATAACAAACTATTAAGGAGTCTTACGATGGCCGCACAATCATGGGGGATAAGAGTGTCAAGTGTAATACCTTTTCATCGAATTGGAGGCAATAATCGAATTGGAGTTAGAAATGTCATTAATCCAACTGGATTGATGCTACAAACACAATCCATCCACGACTGTCTGATGTACATGATGAGTAATAGTGATGCTTTTATTGTTCTTCCAGGCGGCTATAACACGCTGGAGGAAATATTCAATATAGCCTCGTTGGCACAGTGGAACTTTCATGTCAAACCAATAGGTTTGTTGAATATTAATAATTTCTTTGATGGCTTACTAGCGTTTCTAGATTAGGGTGTAAATAATAAGTTTATCTCTCATTCAGAGAGAAAAATACTTATCTCTGCTAATACTGTTGATGAACTACTCATCAAATTTCATGCATATGTTCAAGAATCTGTGGAAGCCCAGTCCGCTTGGTCACGTATCATGGTGTCAAGCTTAAAAAGAAATTCGGATCCTTTAAATATCTCATTATGAACCCTGATGTTGGGGGTGGCAGAGTTACGGAGTATTTATACTCTCGAAACGCACCCTTCCTTTATGGGTTCAATATGTATTTTCTTTTCGCATTTCTATATTTTCGAGTGTTTATTGTCATCTTTGATATTCTCAATATGTTCCACTTCGGCTGTTTTGTACTTCTTCTGGAGTAATAATAATAATATCATATTGACTTTATTCAAATACATAAATCTAGTGATTATGCTTCTTCAAGAGCATTTTATTCTCATATTAATACAATCTCATATCATGAGATTACTTCATATAATCTTTCCATGCGATATATTTTCTTTGATTTATCAACATGGGATCTATTGAGCATTTTACTTTCATCTATTTATCCAATGGTTACTTCAGGTACCACTTACTCAATTTTTCTCCATTAATATTCGGTAAATATGGAGAATAAATTTTATTATTATTATTATCTACTTCTTCAAAAGTATGATTAGAATGTTTGATCAACTACTTCTTCTGGAGTATGATTCGTTATAACCAATCGTGTAGTATAACCCACCACATTGGAAATATGCACACCAATCGTGTGGTATTACCCACCACATTGGAAATATACTCAAACTATAAAGTGCATAAATTTAAATTGTAGAAATTAAATTCTCCCCAATAGGTGGTTGAACCTACCACATGGAAATTATCGCAATAAATATAAATTTACGGAATTTAAATTGCGAGAATTAAAATGCATAATGATTAACTACTTCTTCAGGAGTAGGATCTGCTTAGTAGAAGGTATTACCCATCACTTAGCATATAAAGTGCAGAAATATATAAAACCTTCCGTTTAGTGATGGTTGAACCCATCATCAGGTAGGACGTATTGCGATAATTAAATTGCGAAAAGTAAATTCTCCAAATAGGTAGTTCAATCCACCACTTGGAAATTATTGCAATAAAAGTAATAAAAAAAATGTCCAGCTGTTTCTTCCTTGGTCCGCATAGGTAAGTTTGTCCATTCCAGTCCGCATAGGTAAAATTATCCATTCCAATCCGTAAAGGTAAAATTGTCAAAAGATATTTTACCAATATTATACGATCGAGAAATCGTCTCCTTTCCACTTCAATTTGTAAATATAAAAATATTTAAAGACTATTTTGTAACATTTCAAAAAGTTGGTGTACTGATTTGTAAATTTTGAAAGTTTGATAATAACATATTTCAAAACGAGTTATTACCCTATCAATATTGGTGTCAAATCGAAACTCTCGTTAAATCGAGTATAATGGAGTCGAGAAAATTTGATTTTGAAAATGTATGCTTCTTATATCTCGGAAAAACGAATATTATAACTTAATATTATATTATAAAATAATATATTTCCTTTGTTTTTTTTCTCTTTTGCTATATTAAAATTCGTTCCATACTCGATTTGTTTCTTTCTCTTTTGCCGTACTAAATCTAGTTCCATACCTGATCAACTCCAAATTATTATCTTCCTCAGCTAGATTAAAGAATTCATTGCTCACATCTAGCGTTGCCTTCATAAATGATTCTGGTATTCCATGATTTATAATCATGAAGGAGTCATAGATCTTTGATGTGGGAGGAGAATGATGAAGAGATTTTAGTTTTCAGAGAAGCAAATTATTGAGGAAGAAAAAGTAGAGTTATTTATAATAATCCGGTTTCTGATACAGAAGATCATCTATAAGATGCAACTGTAGAGCATACTCCCTTCATATTACTCAAATGGTTAGAGACTCGTGCTGATAACGTGTTATAAAAGTATAGAAATAATGGAGAGAGTTTAGAGAGAATGAATTCTAAGGAATTCACATGAATGAATTTCATTAATAACTGAAGCCCTATTTATAGGAAAATTTCGAATGGCACAATCGTAATTACATAATTTCATCAAGGGTATAATAGTCATTCACATAAAATAATTATTGACAATTGCATCATCGCATGTGTCATCATTTTCGTCATCATTTAACTAATTATTCCTCAATTATTATTCATAACAAAAACTAATTTTCTTTTTTTTTTACCATTTGTTCGTATGGCAACGTTTGTCATATCAAGAATTACAACAATGAAATGTTACATTTCAAACCCCGAGAATATACTTTTAAGAGTTGGGATTTTACACTTTTAAGTCTTAATTAAGTGTGAGAAATACAATCAAATGCGTTTGTCACTGTGTTAGTTGACTCACATGTAACGTACAACACTCACACTTGACTATAGCACTTTTTTCTCATCGTCAGCTAATTCTTTTGTTGACATCATTTTGCATTCATATCCATACATCACATGAAATACTGCTTCTATTACATGCACTTTCCATTAAGTGGATCCACAACTATAGTCTACATAATGTTGTCTATGTGTGAGTAGAGATGTACCACTGCAAATCACCGCTCCTCAGCTATCTCTACGTATGATATGTTCACAGTATACCCAACCTAAACAACCATTTCGCGATGAAAGTAATAAATGTCTAATCTAACATTTTCATATATCAAAAATGTAAAATTAAATAATACCATGCATAAGATTTATCTACAAATTGTGGAAAACAACACTTCAAAGATTATATTTTTTGACATTTAAATAATGTTAAGAAATGCATTTACAAATACTAATTTTGAAATTTACAAAATGATTAGAAGGATATTTCAAAGTCTTTGTAGTGTTTAAAATAGAGATTTTTTTAACAATTAATTTTATAAAAGTAATATACACTTCAAGTCACGACATGCATAAGATTTGGATGCATGTACATTTTTGTAACTGTCCTACCAAAAAATAGCGATCAACAATAAAGGCAATGAATCTGCAATCTCCGGTGATGGCATGATATCGATTAGTAGTTAATTATTCAACTCCCAGTTAGTAGTAACAGTGAACATATATAGTCTGGCCTTGTTTGATTCACAATAATTTTTTTGAAACAATTTTCTCTCCTCATTTTCAACCATACACAGAATCTTTTTATGTTTTTTAATATATTATCTCTCATTTTCAACCACATAATCTATACACAATTTGCATAAATAAAATTTTATCTTACAAAGAACAAGACTGAAAAACTTCTATTTTCAAAACCAAACAAATGACATTCACGAATAAACCTGGTGTTGAATTGTTGCATTCTATTTTCCATAGTGTTGCTTAATTATGTTTAAAATATGAAAAATAATAAATAAAAACGAAAGGAAAAGATAAATTTGTTACAGTCAAATAACATTAATTAAGTGGGAAAAAAAGAGGAGAGAGAAAAATTAAATGTTTTCACTTCGCACACTCCTGAATGGCGCCAAAATTGAATTTTTGTTTTTCCTAGAACCCAAATTATCGAGGTAGTGCTAGATCAAGAGTTTCACTTCATATACCATATTCTATTTTGTGGCTAAATAAACCAATAAATAAAATAATATAATGAGTCAGTATGTTATTTAACATTTTTTCTATACTAAGGCATTACACTTGACAGAGCCTATTTTTAATTCTGTCATATCATCTTCATATTATCCACATCATCTACCGTTGGAAGAGATTTTTTTGCTTGACATTGTGCTATGAGAGTTGCTACTCATCTTTTTACAACTCTCGGATTGCCACTAATCTTTTAACAAATGTTGGAAGCATCGTTTCGAGGGTCTTTAATAGTGTAGCTGAGCTACAGTTCACTTGGACGGTTGGACCTGTGAGTAGAGATGGCCACGGTTCCGGAACCGGCGGTTCCGGTTCCAGTTCCGGTTCCCCAAATAAAGGAACCCAACCGGAACCGGCTCGAGCCGGTTCCGGTTCCGGTTTTGAACCGGCGGTTCCGGTTCGGGAGCCGCTGGTTTGAATCGTAAAAAAAAAATGGAGGAAAAGGAGAAGAAGAAGGGAAACCACCGATTTGAATCATAAAAAAAAAAAGTGGAGGAGAAGGAGAAGAAGAATGCGGCTTGAACTTAATTTTCTTACTAAAAATTAAGCTACCTACGTATCCTTGGATAGGAATCAAAGCCGACGTAGTTCTCTTACCTATTTAATTTAATCACTTCCTACGCCGGAGGCTGAGGTTGCGGTTCCATCAATTGTTAGCTCTAAGTCATCTTCATCGGAATCGTTCTTCTATTCTTGTTCCCTTAAATCCGCTTTGCACCAATCGTCGACACATGTTTGCACTTCTAATGAATCGGGGGTCAAGAGAGATCGTTTTTCATCCAAAATATTTCCTCCCGCACTAAATGCTTGTTCCACTGAAACGGTTGATATTGGGCTTGCAAATATATCTTTTGCAATTCGTGATAGGATAGGGTAGGTATTTTGGTGTCGACCCCACCATTCAAGAACTGGAAAATCTTTACCGACTTTACTATCATCAAACTCAAAAATAGTGGTTAGATAAATATCAAGTTCGGCAGATGAACCAAATGAATCCCTAGGTCTTTTATGTCGTTGTATCAATAATCGATCACCTGCACTAATTCTATTTGATTCTTCCCGAACTTGATTAGGAGTAGAAGAGGTAGAAAATGATGATGATGATGATGCATAAATACTTGAATATTCTGAAAATAATTCACTAACTAATCTTTTAACTTCAATAATTTTCATATCGACATCTATGTCAATACCCAAATATTGATAATAAAAATGTAAATAATCACTTAAACCTTCTAGTTTAGTTCTAGGATCAAAAACACATGCAACAAGATTAAGTAACGGAATTTCCATATAATAATTTAACCATTTCCTTTTCATTATTGCTATTGGTTCTCGTAAAACTATATCTTCTTGAAATTCTTGAAATGCATCGGCTATATTAATACATTCAACTAAAAGTAAATGTGATGTAGGATAATAAACACCACTTAAAATATATGTCGCATCGTTAAAAACTTTCAAAAGATCCAAAAGATTAGTGCAAGCATCCCAACTTTGTGGATATAAAGTAATTTGTGGGACATAAAGTGATATAAAATTGCACAACAAATCTCTAAGTGCATAAGAGTCATTTAGTAATTTATAAGTTGAATTCCAACGAGTCGGAATATCTTTAGAAAATCTTTTTCCTTTCTTACCATTTTCTTTACAAAACTTACCCCATTGTTTCATTATTTGCGGATGTGACCATAAATAAACAATTGCCTTTTTTATTGGACTAACTAAAACATCTAAAGATTTCAAACCATCTTGTACACATAAGTTCAAAACATGACATGCACATCGAACATGAAAAATTTACCGCCGATATTAGGTTGACAAATACGTTGTAAGTCACTAATTGAAGCGGTATTTGCTGAGGCATTATCAAAGGAAATAGAAAAAATTTTCCGAACTAAACCATATTCTTCCAAAATATTTTTAATCATTCTAAAAATATTATCGGCGGTATGTCGTTCATCAAACACTCTATATGCAATAATTCTTTTTTATAAAAACCATTCGTTATCAATCCAATGACATGTTATGGCCATATATGAATGCGTTTGCCAATGATCACTCCAAATATCACTACAAATGGAAACATGACCATGTAACATTGAAAAATTTTGTACCAATTCTTTTTTTCGTTCTTTAAATAATTTATAAAGTGTTCGTTTCAAAGTATTTCTAGGCACACGTTTTGCACTAGGATTTAAAGCATTTTTACAATAATAAACGAAACCAACTTTTTCACCAAAACCAAAACATAAATGTTCTATACTAATCATTTTTGCTAATTCTATTTTATTTTTTTCGTCCGAGTACTTAAATAATTGAGAAGAAGAAGAAGTAGTTGTGTACCCGGAAATTTGAGTTTGTGTCGGCTTGATTCCAACTAATGTGGGATGCTTTTTTTCCAAATGTTTGCGGAAAGTGCCATATCCCCATCCGGCTTTGAAAGTGTACTTTGCGTCACAATAATTGCATAGTACTTCATACTTAGAACTCGAACCATCGGATGTTCGTACTTTTTTGAAATGGGTTTCAAAAATTTGGGATTCAGACGATTTCTTCCTTTGTCGACCACTTTCCTCTTCCGATTGCACTAAATTTGCTTCTCCCCCTTGATTACCAACGTCATGTTGGCTTTCTTGCGTTGGATAATCATGACGATTATGAGTGTTCAAGTCGTCAAAGTATTGATTTGATGAATTTCCACTAAAATTCGACATTGTAGACTTCTAGTAGACTAATAGTGTAAAATGAAAAGATAGTATAGAAGACATAATAATAACAATTGAAATTGTAAAAATTGTAAATACGAAAATGTAAAGATTGCTAATTGCTTGAGAGTTGAGATAATGAGAATTGAGTGTTGAGAGTTGTGAGAATTGAAAGAAATTTGAAGATATATTTATAGATAGAGAGTGAGAGAGGAATAAGGTTTAAATAAAGAAGAAAAAAAATAAGAAAGATGTTAACGGTCACAAAATTGTGACCGTTTGGAATTTCAAACGGTCACAATTTTGTGACCGTTTGAAATTGAATGTAACGGTACATTCAATTCAAAAGCTTTCAGCTTTCTTTTTTCTTTTCTTTTTTTTTTTAAATACCGGTTTGGAACCTTAACCGCCGGTTCCGGTTCCGCGATTTGTGGAACCGAACCGGAATCGGCTTTAAGCCAGTTCCGGTTCGGTTTGGAACCGGAACCGGTCAACGCGGTTCCGGTTCCGGTTTTGACCGGTTCGGTTCCGGTTCAAAACCGAACCATGGCCATGTCTACCTGTGAGATATATAAATACTTTTTTTTTTAATATGATATAAAAACTTTTGGTGCCTTTTCAGTTTGCACACGCTTGAGTTTACCCATTAGATGACTTCAAGCCTTTCTCTCCTCTTTGCAAAAACCCTAGCCCTCTTTGCGAAAAATTAAATGCCCTCAAGCATCTCGATCATTATTCACTAGAGTGCAAATATCACATTTAGGACGGAGTTGTACTTATACGAGATACAAGTTCGGTTTTTGTTTGTATTGTTTGTTCGTTGTTCAAGTAGCAGTGCTTTTTCTTCATTTAAGATTGCAACTTTCTTATACATCGTTTCAATCCTAAGAAGTAATATTTCCCACCAATGCATCTATGCCTATGATAGGATTGAATCTTTTATGATTTTTTATATATTTTCATGTAAAATAGGAGAGAGAATTAATAGAGTTGAACGGTAGAGATTTGTGTAATACATATAGGTCCTATGAGATACATGAATATGATTGATTTGATCAAATTTAAATTTTAAAAAAAATTAATAAAATGGAATAAAAATTTGTGTGTTTGATTCATGTTTTTTTCTAGGAAAAAATCATTTTCCAACTTTTTTTCCTTGGTTAGCTATTTGATTATCCTTTTTTTGGGGAAAACGTTTTCCAACTTTTCTCGAAATCCGCACTTTTCCTTATTTTGGAGGAAAACCTTTTCCTTAGGAGAGAGATGGTTTTTGTTTTTGGGGGAAAAGTTTACCTCTTTTTTATTTTTTAATGGACAATTTACTTTAACATAAAGATAAGAAAAATGATCAAATTTTATGGAAAAAACATGAAAATAAGGAAAATAATACTATTTTTTAACTTTTAAATTAATCCAATCAAATACTTACAACTGCTATTTTTTCTAAAAAAATATTTTTCCAAAATTTATTTACCTAAAAAATATTACCCTTCTAATTATTTTCCGATTACAATTAAACACACCCTTGTCTGCTATCATGCCTCATGTCTTCAATTGATGACACTGTGCTGCCAATCATTAAATGGAGACGACAATTGTGTATCATTGTATTCGATATTTATATCCATCTCTTAATAGGTCTAGGAGGTGGTGGTATATAGTAAGCTACCGCGTGGATCAAGTACATAAATGGTCACATTTTCTGATCATGTTCTGCGTAACTACCTAATCTTGCTCCCTTGACCCGTGTCTGCTAATGAGAAAATAAATGAGATGGAAGAAAAACACTGCACAATTCAGAAAAAATTTCACTATTCTCGTATTTATAGTGTGCTCGGTTCCTTGATAAATAATTTTAAATTAACATTTTAAGCAATATCTTACTTACTTTTTTTTCATAATTTCACTAGACGTGTTAAAGATGTACTAATCATGTGTTTATAATTTAACGCACATTTCAATCATCAAATAAAAATATGTTATAATAATTGTGTCGCATAAAAAACAATTTTAAGTATTCATTCAGAATGTTGTTCTTTTAGCAAATTAATATTCATTATCACTTCACTTCTTTATACATTATTATTTAGTTATTTTGTGACCTTCTACGAATAAGTAGCTTTTTTTTTTTTCTTTTTTGAGTATAAGCAGGCAATAAGTAATTTGCGGCTAGGGATTAATGAAAATTATTTCATACAATCATGATAATTTTGAATTCCCATGCGTATATACAAAAAAGAAAAGAAATGGACAAAAATGCTGATTCAAAGAACCATCAAGTATTCCGATATTAATACACAACTAAAGATAATAGTAGTGGTTGTTGTCCATGCAAATATGAAATATAATATATATATATATATATATATATATATATATATGATAGTAAAAACAATAATAATTGGAATAAAAGAAAAAAACCCAATAATAATGAATTAAAAAAGGTAAAAAGTGGAAAAAATATATTTTTATGGTTTTTTTAATGAATTTTTATATAAAAGAAGAGAGAGAATAAGTGGAATCGAATGATGGAAATTTGTATAATATATATAGGTCACATGAGATATGTGAATATGATTGATTTCATCAAAAGAAAGAAGAGGTAAAAATATATTTTTAAAAAATGGAAAAAAAGTTGTAAAATTTAAATCCTATCGGCCCTAAAAATAAGTTAGCATACACGAACATCCATCCACTTTTACTTTTTCTTTTTAAACAAAAATTTTCTTGAAAAAACACCTACAAGAAGTTGTTAATAGGCATAATTTTAATTTTAATTTGTTTGCGTCCATTTAAGTTTTTTAAGTTTTTAATAAATAGAAACAACGAAGTCAACGAAGGAGAAGAAATAAAAGAATGAAAAGAATATATTATATTTGTATTGTGTATATATTCTACCAATCATGATACATTTTCCACCATATTTAGCATCTACCTAATTTCGCAAAATATTCAAAATACCTAAAAATAAAAATATCAAGTGTTAATTTTCTTTAACCTTCGAAAACTCTGTAATTACTAACGAAGCAAAATGAAGACCCATAGAGCAACAAAAATGGTGATTCCAGTGCCTATACACATCATATCCAAGCTCCTCTCTCTCCTCTGCTTTCTCTCTCTATATTTTATCTTCATCTTCAAAAACTTGTCATAACTTTCTCTCTCTATATCCCTGTTACTTCTTCTTCTCTCCCCATCCATGGCTTCATGTAAAATCCCCAAACTGTCCCTCCCACTCAAGATTTTCACATCCATGTCCTCCACTTGCAACGTCACCTCCCTCACCTGCAACTCTCCTCCGTCTCTCCCTCCGCAAGTTACCACCACACCACACTGAACAAAGTCCCCTCCGCAGCCGCCTCGGGCGGCGGCTGCGGGGATCACGGTGGCGTAACGCAGCTGTATGTCCTCCGTCAGCCACTGCCACCGTGTCTCCACCGGAGAAGTGCTTGCCACGTTCACTGCTTGTTTCCTTTTCGGGTCTATCAGAATCCAGCTTATCCTCATATGCTGCTCAAGAAGTTCGCCGGAAGCACCCTCTTCGCCGGAGAACTTCACCGGCGCCGCCACCGTCTCTTTGTTGTCGAGTAGGTCCAGCCTGAAGGGTGAACACAAGAACCACCCAGAAAGAGTTTCGGTTTTCATCACTTTGGAGTATAATAACTTCTCGTCGTAGTAAATATCCACTGCTGATATCAATTCTGATGTCTCCGGCGATTTCAATTTCCTGGTTGTGGGTCGGCGGCCGTGGAGAGTGGGGAAAGATTGGTAGTAGAATGAACGGTGGCCGGAAGGGAAGTTGGAAATGGCGTCGCTTACACGGCGGTCGGCGGTGGAGGGCCAAGTGGAGTTGCAAATGATTCTCCAGAGGTTGTCTTGTGTGCATAAAGAACGAACTTGTTTTGACGCACAAGTGGTGGAAGCTAGAGTTTGTCCATCAAGTCTGTTCAAGATGTGGGATTGGATGATATCGGGATGGATGGCGGCGATAGTGGTGTCTTCGCCGTCTTGATTGGTGGTTTTGGCCGCCGCGGTGGTGGTGGTGGTGGAGGAAGGCATGAGACTTTTGTTAGGCTTTGATTCTCGGGGTTTATGCAAGGACAAAATTGGGGAATGTGGGATGTGATTTTTTATAGGAGAGTGGGGTTGGTCAAAGATAGAGTCAACGATTACATTTTTAGAATTTTTGGGTTCCTTTGGACGAATAAGGTCGAATCCACATTTGAGCTTTGAGCTTAATTTATTGGATAATAATACTAGCTATTAACATAATTAGTGATATAATAATAGTAAAATTCTTATCTTATCATTAATGAATGGCTGAATTAATATTGTTTTAAAAGATATTGAAGTCATTTTATTCTATTATAATATTTTTTATGACATTTAGTATGTCATCGTAGCGTAATCGTAATTTATTTCACATGAAAAGACAAATGATTATTTTCATGCATTGTAATTTTTATTTGTTGAATGTAGTGCATTATAATTTTTTATTTTATATAATTATAAAATGCAGGCATTTAATTTTTTAGCTCTTTCGTTAAGTACTTTTGAGGGCGTGTTTCGAGAGGTTGAAGGATTACCATTTGCTATTTTAAAATTGGGCAATATATGTTATGCCCATTAATCTCCCGTCAATTTGTTGGCAACGTAAGGGTGATGACCATCCAAATTTTTAAAAAAGATTTTTTTTTTTGTATTTACGTCAAGTGAGATAAATAATACATAACTGTCTCCTGATGGTAGGGGGCTCATGTGGGCCTTAAGATTTTTTCCCCCATAAATACTGGTGTTGGCATGTTACATTGCCAACTTATTTGCAATGGAACATTACTATATATGTTATATGTCGGTATGCGGAACGGCCATGTAGTTTATTGGGCTTGAGACAAACTTTTAAAAATTGGCCTATTTTATTTATTTATTTCGTAAAATTAATATAAAGTAGCACCCGAGACTTAATTAGCATCGTAGTAAAAATTAGTCAAATACACAGTAATAATCCAAAATAATATAAAAAAATTCAATCAAGCACTAACACCGAGACACGAGTGCTGAGTCCACGAGTCACTACTCTCTCTTCTTTTTTCTTTTTTTGGGTTTGTAACTGTTCCCTTCTTTTTCCTTTTCTTCCGTCCAATTTGTTCTTTTATTAAACTTAAAATGGGTCTAAATATTTAAATAAATATTGCTAAAAAATGGGCTTCAATTTCTCAAACAAAAAATGGGCTTAAAAGTTTGGGTTGAATACTTGAATTGTTCTCTTATTACTCTTAAAATTGAGCCTAAAATTTTGGGTCGAGTTCAAAATTGGGTCTTTCAATTAAAATTTAAAAAAGAAAGTATAATACACAACTGGACCTCAGGTATCAAGGATTAAAATGGACCCCTGAAAGGTTGGGCCTGAGACGACAACATCATCCGCCTCATGACAGAACTGCATCTGTATGGGTACCATAAAGTACCCATATGTAGGTATCGGATTATTTTTCATGTTATATGCATACGAATTCATTGTGAGGTGAGTCATTCCCTTTTAATTAATACTTAATAAAGAAAATAAAATACTATTTATTACAATTTTTTTTTTTAGAATCATGTACCTTACAGTGAATGGAGTGTACAAATAAATATTTATCTTTAAAATAATTATATTACTTATTGACGGTGCTGGTTCAATTAGCAATTATGTGATATAGTATTCACTGGTGGTATAATATTTATCTACTATTATTTTATGGGGCATTGACTTTTATAGTCAATGATCCCTTACCAATAAATTACTCCCTCCATCCTACTAAGATAGGCAAGTATTTCTATTTTGTCCGTCCCAAATTATAGTCCAATTTCCTTATTGAATGTATAATTTATTTTCCATGTACTAAAATACCCATATTTAAGATAATTTGAATACTAAACATCAAGATAGATATTTCATCTTTCAAGATATTTAAATATGTTCACACTACTTTTTGACCATTCAATATAGGGGTAAAATTTGAAGAATATATGAATATCTTATAATTCTAAGAACATTTAAAATGTTTTCTTAATATGTGTGAAAAATTGTGGGTGCCTATCTTAGTGGGACGGAGGGAGTAGTATTTTACGGTGCTAATTTTTTCCACCTGTCACGCTCTCCTTAAATGGAGGTGGGGCCTGCATCCTATTGGGCCGATACTCACACTCCATATGATATATTGGTAACTTATGATACCAACATGTTAATATTGAAATAGTAACGTAATTTATATATTGTAATAATACGTGACTATGTAACTCTTGAGTTAAGATTTTACTATTTTCTTTCCTGTTACACCAAAATCTATGTAACTCCATTTTTTTTTTTTTTTTTTGGAATTAAAAAACTATGTAACTGGATTCGTTGGAGTTAAGATTTTACTATTTTGTTTCCTTCCTATTGCACCTAAAGTTCATTCATATTGTTGACTAACATTAAAAATAGAGTGAGTTGTCATTTAGCAAAGCATGAAATTCCAACGGCACAAAGACTGTACTGTGAAGTCGGCCAATTTGAGTTCCTCTTTATGAGTTCATCGAAGAATTTCCAGGGCGTAATTAGGTTGGTAGGGAAAATATTTTCTATTATTATCAAATAAAAAATTACCATAAATAGTGACGGATTTCAGTTGAAACTGCGGCTGGAGACAATTCAACGATGATTTTTTTTTTTAATAGAGAAATGCAAATGGATTGTTTTGAAAAATTACAAATCACATTGCTTGCCATTTCTTTTTATTTTTATTTTTTATTATTTTTTTCTCTTTTGCATATGACTATCAACAACTGATTTTTTTTTTCTTTCTTTTTTTTTTTGGGGCGGGGTGGGGGGGTGTGCGTTTCCCATACTAGTTTGAAAGATTCACAATCGTGTTTTCTTGTAAAATTTATTGACGTAAATAGAAATAAAAATACTTTCAAATCACCTAATTAACGTTTATTTGCACAAAATTGTGACACAATATACTTCATGAAAGCACGACTTTGGACCATTTTTGCTTGAAGTTCCCTTCTGGATATGGTACGTACAAAAAGGTTCGATTTTGTTGCCCAATTGGTCAGCTCAAAACCTATTAAACATCTTTATCTATAGCAATTTAGTTCTACTTTGTCCTATACAATTCAAATATACAAGGAGTATATATATATTATTTGAAGTTGTGATATCATAATTTATAGTCAAATTTTGTTATTGTTAGCAAATTCAAGTAAAAAATAAACATGTTTATCTTCGATAATAACATACTAAAAGTGATTTACAGTGAAATCATGATACACACCATATTGTTGTAGTCTCTAATTTTACTATTGTTATTATTATTAATTAATAATTTACCGTTAGTTCATATTAACCCTAAAAGCTAAGTCAAAGACACGCCTTTATGTTTCATATGGATGATATTATATCAAATTTCAATATTTTAAACACGAGCTAAATAGGTGCAATTTGAACTTTCGACAGAGATGATGCTTCCACGTAAGATGTAACAGGGTATTGGTCCCGTAGGAATTTCACTAAGCGTGTGTTCCATTTTTTTTTTTTTTAGGAAAAAATCATTTTTTAACCTTTTTTTCTTGGTTGGCTATTTGATTGCCTTTTTTTCTAGGAAAATATTTTTTTAGCTTTTCTCGAAATTTACACTTTGCCTTATTTTGGAGGAAAACGTTTTCCTTAGGGGGTGGTGGTTTTTATTTTTCGGGAAATGTTGACCTCTTTTTTATTTATTTTTTTATGGAGAACTTGTTTTAACTATAAAGATAAGGAAAATAATCAAATTTCATGAAAAAAAGCACGAAAATAAGGAAAACAACACTATTTTCCAATTTTCAAATTAATCCAATCAAACACCTGCAACTACCATTTTCCCTGGAAAACCTTTTCCCGTAATTCATTTATCCAGAAAAAGTTTTCCTTCCAACCATTTTCCGGCTTTACAGTAAAACACGCCCTCAGATTGCAATTCAATGAGGAAATCGAGATCATTATCTTGTTCATTCAACTTAATTATTAGTATATATAAAATAATCTAATGGGGGAATTAAGGTAGAGTACATTGTTGGGAAATGAATCCGAATGTGATTTCACGTTTATCCCAGTATCTTACCTTTAAGTTGAGAAATGCTAAAATAACAGGAGAACGAAATATTCAAGGAAATAACAACACAAAATTTGTGTGGAAAACTCCAAAATCTGATAAAAACCACGTCGAACCGTCAAAACTTTTCACTATATGAAAAATTTTTACAATCATATAGAATTTTCACTCACCACCCTACAACCCAAGTATTGCAAGAAAAATATCATAAGCTTTGTCACACCTAATTTTTTACTCTTTACACAAACCACAAAGAGTTATAAGAAAACTCTCAAGATGTTCAGCTCACAATTTTTTTTCTAAATCTTGTCATCCCCAAGTAGCACAGAGGAAAATACATTAGGTCTTACCACACTCACCAATTACTATTCTTTGTACTATCCATAAAAACTACAAAAACTAGAGTGTTAAACTACTATTTCTCTCAACTCATACTTGGATAGTACACAGAAGAGAAGACAATGCCGCTATTTATAAGAAAGAAAAACTCATAGATAAGGAAAGTGCTGACCTACAAGTACTCATACTTGTAATTTTGGTAATTAAGTTCACCAAGCACCAATTTACTTCCATATATTCAATTAGTTTATTTTTCTTTTTTTCTTTTTGGATTTATTTTTGAAAATATCCAACATATAAAAGCGCTAATCGCCAAATAATAATAATAATAATAATAATAATAATAATAATAATAATGATGATGAGAAATTTTTTTATATATATTAAAAGCATTACTTGGGTTTTTTCGAATTTCCTGCCTTTTTAACTTGTGCTTTTTTAGTCAGTCAACTTTTTTTTTTTTACTTTTTTAATTATTACATCCACTTATTAATATATTTTGCATTCAATTAATCTACTACATAACTTAGTTAAGTGTTTATAAGAATTAGTCAATGTGGATGTAATAATAATAATTATTATTATTATTATTATTATTATTATTATTATTATCATCATCATCATCTTTATTGTTATCTTCTATATATATATATATATATATATATATATATTGAATAACTTAGGGCTTCCGGATTTCCCTCTTTTTTAACTTGGGCTTCTTTAATTAGCCCATTTAAGATTTGACGGGTTGTTGAGATAATCAAATCTTATCAACTTTATTTTTTTTTAATTTGTTTTTCACTAATTTTTAACATAATACGGCATCACTAATTGCAAGCATGTGGTCAGAAGTGTAGGCTATTGCAGCCTTCTTGGCTACAATTGTAACGACCCGTCTTTTCTTACCCGAACGAAACACATTTCATTTATACTTTCAAAAGCGGAAGCATTTATATACATATATATATACATATCAAAACAAACAAAACGCGGCCGCAGGATGTTTAGGTTTTCCCTTTCTTCCTCACATCCCACATCATGCTCGGGAGGATCCTCCACCACCGCCTGTACATAAAACATCAATATACAACATAATGAGCCACGGGGACTCAGTAGGCAATAGATGCAAATGCTAATGCATGTCATGTTTATGCTTTGGGCCCGGTTATAGATCCTGTGGCTTACAAGGCGCCAGAACAACATTGGCCGTCCCGCAAAGGTTCTTTACGCTTTGGCGCGTCGTAATGGCCGTCCCCCAAAGGTTCTTTACGCTTTGGGGCGCGTACCGTCGTCTAAAGGTTCTTTTACGCTTTAAACCGCCCGTAACATCATACATATTGTAAGCACACAATCTACAACCCATATATGCATTATCATACTTTCATGTTACACATACTTCACCCTCTTACCATATAGCCCATATGATCTTCATCATATCATAGCTCATCTTGCATCTACCATGGTAACATAGCATAATATACATAATAACATCTAACAACATAACATAGTATAGCAAACCCTACCATAACATAACCTATCTCTTCACCTAACATAGCATACCATAACTTCCTTCACATAGTTTCATATCATAACATTAGCTAGCATATAGCATGTATGATAACACATATATGTACTCATCTACTACCTACCTCAAAAGGCAAGAAAGCAAGCTAATGAATTGGTTGGATACTTCTTCTTCTCCCTTTCCTTTCCTTCTTCCCTTCCTCTTGTAGAATCTAAGGTGGCAACTAGAAGTGATTAAATGATCCACAAGCCAAAACCCCTATCAAATCCTTAGAATCACCTTCGAGAGTGCTCTCTAGAGTTTTGGGGAGGTTGGGGTCAAATATGAGGGTAAATGGCCGAGCAAACGTGTATAAACCCTATCCAACAGTTTCTGCCGACTTACATTTACAAACAGAATTTCCATGTTACGGCCGTAACTCCCAAATTTACGGCCGTAACCCATAACCTTACGGTCGTAACCTGCTTCATACGGCCGTATCATCCCATAATACGGCCGTAATAAACTCTCTGTAAATCCCACTTCTTGCCCTGCTTTGACCTTACGGCCGTATATTTTCTTCCTTACGGCCGTAACCTCGAACATACGGTCGTATCTCCAAACCATACGACCGTAATTTGCTCTCTGAAACTTTTGGACATTTTCCACTGTTCACAATTTACGGCCGTAACCATTATACCTTACGGCCGTAACCATCCTTTACTACGTCAGAACACCTGACCCTTACGTCAGAATTCTGCTCGCAGAATTTTCCCATTTCCTCATTTCGAAGGCCGTTTCGCATTACGGGGCATATCCTACACTTCAAATCAGATTGTGAACATAACATATACACGTATACCTTGCCGAAACATCATTACGTCATTTCATATCACATACGGTACATATACGGAATCATATACGTATTCATATACGTTTCCGGGACGAATTCGGGCGGGTCATTACAACAATGAAGGGCTGCAATTATAACTTTTAAATAAAGGGCTTTATTTTCAAAAAAAATGAAATAAATTATTGTTTTGTACAACTTTTTTATTTGAAGAAATTATTTTTTATTTTTAATTTGTTGGATTTTACAATTTTTTTGCTTAATATTAGTTATATTTCATTTTTATTTTCTTTCTTTATATATTATGTTATATATTGAAAATTAACTAATATATTTAACTTCAAATAAATAGTTATCCACTAATGCGTATATCATGTTCTATTTTTTAATTAATTTTTTGCATTGAATTTTAATATTCAACTTTCTTTTCCTATGATCGTAAAAGAAATAATAAATTTCTAAATTTCTAAGTGAAACCAATTAATTCCAGTTAATTTTTTGCAAGTTCAAATTTAAATAAATACATCATCTCCTATGTTTACTTTATTAAAATTACTTTATTTCATAAAAATTATAATATCTTGATGGTTGTAATTTCATTTCACAGTAGTAAAAAATATTGAGAGAGTGATTTTTATTTTAATCAAAATGATTAAGTTTGAAAAATTGGGCCGCTTACTTTAAGTTTGAGCAATCTTTCATTTATTTATTTTTTTAAAGTGTTTGGTACATTTTGTTTGTAACATATTTACTTGTTCTACATGTAATTTTTAAATTTGCTAAAGTAAAGTATTGCATTAAAATAGCTCGTAGTACAATTTGATAAGTCGATAAATTAATTCTGTAGATTTTTATTTGACGGTTATTTTTATTTACGGTAGTAAAAATATTTAGACAATGATTTTTCTTTTAATAAAAAAATTATTTTTGAAAAATCAGGTCACTTAATTTAAGTTTTACCAATCTTTCATTGTTTTTAGGTGTTTGGCATTTTTTGTTTGTAACATATTTGCTTTTTTTACATGTAATTTTTGTAATTTTAAACTAAGTATGAAATAAAATATTTGTTTGATATTTTAAATATTAAGTATTGTATCAACATAGTTTGTAGTACAATTTCGAAAGTTGATAAATTAATTCCTTGGATTTTTAATTTCCATCCAATTAATGATTATACAAATAATTTTTTATTGTTCATATCATCAGATTGTGTATATAAAAGATTGTAATTATAGATACAATTTTCAAAATTAATTAGAATCTACTTGACGCCATAAATTATATCTTGGGACAATGTAAAATCAATATCGTTTAAAAAATATATTCTATAGGAACCATGCAACTAATTGGCTCATAAGTTTCCTCATGGGCCATAAAAGAACCTGTTAGTTATTTTGTACAAGTGTGTTTCGTAGTATACTATGTAAGATAATTATGTCAAATTATTATTTGTTGCACGGGTTTTTAATTTGAGAAAATAAAGTGGAAAATTGTATTTAATTTGAAATTACAAAAATTAGGTAAAATGAAAATATTTGAAAAACTCAAGTTTTTTACCACCTAATTTTACGCAAATCAGGTATGCATGATTACACGGATTTATTTTCAATGATTGCCCGATTTTATTATTATTATTATTGTGTGAAGTAATTTCTGAAATTTCAAACCATTACACAAAGTGTGTAATGGACTATACACGATGTGTAATGAATTATACTAATGGTCATGCGTAGCGAATTATAAAAAGTGCGTAATGAATTTGTAATGATGGCGATCGTCCAATGAGCACCACCACAAATGTAGTGTACAAAGAAATTTTTAGAAATTTATAGCATGCTACATCTTAACCATGCGAGGTGTGTCATTTGAATTCTTCGAATTTTTATGCAAGCTTTTATCCTATACATTGATGAGAAAAATTATACATATAATTGATATGTGATTGAATGTGCGTTGCTAAATGTATTATTGATATATGTGTTGGAGATGAAGAAAGATATGAATTGGTACACTTATAGAAAATAATCATCATGTTTGAATTAAAGTATACCAATTTTTTATTGTAAGAAATCCATACTCCATGAAGGTTGGATCATCTTTTCTATGTTAATTTTGTATGATATCCACCACTCTTATATGGTTGTACTACAAAAACTTAATGGTTGTGTTGTCCTCTTGAAGTGTGGTTGGTTGATATTCGTTATTTTGTTGCAGAATATTGATTTTAATAGGTTTGAAATATTCTTGAGAACGAGATGTTGAAAGTTGTTTCTATATCATTATTTGTTTTTGTTCATTATATTGATGTGATATCTAAATATTTAAATGATTAATTTTCTTGAAATATAACGAAAATTCTATCAAAATTATTATACATTTTGTTCATGAATCATAGATTATTATAAATAGCGTTTTAATATTATGAATCATATATTTTTAACATTAGTATAAAGTTTATATCAGTTATCAATTCGTGTAATACACAGATGAAAATAATAGCAATAATTTAAACACTTATATAATGCAATGTGTTTTGCGCTAAATATATATTAGTGAAATGATGAATTTATCTTTTTCTTATTTCAAGGGACGGTACACTTCGGAATGCACGAAGATGTACATATTATCAATAATAATTATCAATGATTGGTCAAATTCATGTTGACGGGGTGTTATTGATTATCTAATTACAATGGATAACTCTCCCCCATGATTCATAAGTCCTTTGTGAACATCTCTAACGCAATATAAAATTTTCCTTTATGCAAAGATTCCGCGTTCTTCTGTAATGAATAATAATGAATATGAATATATGATAATGTGCGGATGCCGAAAAATGATACTACACTATTACCTGATCAATTGAGACTAGAAGTACCATTCACATTTTTACCACTTAATTTTATATATTTTTATTTTTAAACACGTTAATTAAAAGAAATAATTGATCAAACACGAACAAATTGTACACAATCTCCATGCGCGGTGCACTAATAAAGTACCAAGTTTGGGAACAATACTTTGTGACTATAGTAATTCGGGTAGATGTTACGTGAGTTCATCTCTTCTTTCATAGACTCATAGTCATCAACCATTATGAGAATCCTTTGATTTTGATGCATCTCCATAACATCTTGGCTCAGCATCAATTGAAAGGTAAGGAGAGGCACATAGACATTTAATCTATGTGTAAAAAACACATTTAATCTAGATGAACGTCTGACAAATCTTCTGATTCTATCAATAGTAAATTGATAGTCATTCAACGACATATTATCATAAACAAATTCAGCATCATTATCATCAACATGTAATTCGGCATTCTCATCAGTATTTTAATTCAGGCACATCAATAGGTTCATTTGGAGCAATTTTTTTTTTTTTCTTTTTACGCTGATCTAGTTAATCTCAATTATTATTAGAAAAGTAGAATTTCAATTAATATTATAATTGATAAACTCTTAATTAAATACTTATATTATGTTGAGAACAATACTTAAATGATATTCATTTAGACTCGTCTATGAGTAAAATTTTTTATATCAAGTAGTTCAATAGAGAATAAGAGAATATACAAAGATTTTAAGTTCAAATCTCAATATATATCAGCCATTGAAATAAATTATCCACGTATCAAATTATATAACTTTTAGTCAAATTGTAATGACACGAAAAATAGAAAGGCCATGTACAATTAAACCTCGATAAAGTAATAACCTCGATTATATATATAATAATTTCTTTCGATCCCAACTGGGGCCAATGGACTAAACTAATAACCTCACTAAATGCATTAAGTAACAAAAAAAATTGAATCCTTAAAGGCCCAATAAAAATATAGAGTAATAATTACTGAATTTCATTGAGAAAAAATATATATATAATAGACCAAAATCTTTAAATCAATCAACAATACCCGTACAAACTGGAACTTGATCTAGTGAAGAAATCATTCATACAAAACTTTCTCTAAACCAGAGTATTTTGCCGATTTGTGCCTTTAAACATTGCTATTTTTATCTCATTTGACAAATATTCCGACGCCCTTTTGAGAGTGTTCGATATTGTTGATTGACTAATAGTCAAATCAAACTTTTGTTGCACCCATGCTTGTATATCTTTTTGGGTAATAGTTGGATTTTCTTTCTTATGCTCACATATTGCACTCCTCATTTTATCTGTTAAAGTTAATTTTTTACTCCTTTCAAATGATGAGAAGACATTGGAGGGGAAACAAAATATTGTATGTGCTTGGAATATGTCTTTCAAACATCTAGCTTTTATAGGTAAAGACTAAACTTTTTCATTTGCTATGTATATACATACATGAACTTAGTTTTTAGAAACATTAAATTTCACTAAAACTTTTGAGTTTTCCTATATTCAAATAATACTTTGATTAGTGTCTTTTGATTGTTTTTACCACATACACAATATACATATTTTATATTAAAAAATTCTCTCTAAAATAATAAATATTTATTTATCGATAAATAAATAATTTATTTATTTATCTATAAATAAATAATCTCGTTAAATAAATATTTTTTTCGACCCCCAGAATGTTAATTTTTCGAGATTTAAGTGTACTTCTATTTCTAAAAATGACGCATAGAAGTATTTTGTCAAGGCACTTAATGAACATTATGAAAACGTCCCACGCGGGTTGACCGCAACATCTAGTCTAGAAAAGAAAAAGACAATTTGATATTTAAATATCAATTTGCTTATCCTTTTGAGAAAAGAAAAAGACAATTTGCTTATCCTTTTAAGTAGAAAAGTTTATCCCGTAACAAAATAGGGTCATATATCCATTAAGCCATAATTAGGGCTTGAACTTTTGAAGTACAACTTGCATGGTGTATTAAGACTTTCATGACAACAACACATATCTGTTGAAAGGGATTGACAAATTGCTCAACTTGAGGATTATACATATATGTTTATGAAGATAAGTTTATGCACCCCATCTGATAATGATCTCATTACTACACAATTGATATTGGATGCCGTTTATTGGATAATGGTTCTATAGAAAAACGCTACCCAAAAATAACGGGTTGCGATTATTAAAAAAAACGGCCACCCGTTATGTATTTTTTTAAAAAAAAATTAAATTTGGGTGACAGTTCTTGAAAAGAACTGCCACCCAAATTAGAATAACGGGTGGTTGTTGTTAGAAAAAAACTGCCACCCTTATGCATTTAAAAAAAAAAATTTAACTTTGGATCGCAGTTCTTGAAAAGAACCATCACCCAAAGTTAGAATAAAATTTTTTAGATAAATTTTTGGGTGGCAGTTCCTTTTTACAACCTTCACCCATTGTCTAGATTAAAAATAATAATAATAATAAATATTTCGAGTGGCGGTTCCTTTCTACAACCGCCACCCCTTTTTTTTATTTTTTTTATCATTAAAAATACTTTTGGGTGGTGGTTCTTTACTACAACTGCCACCATTTCTTTTAAATATTACACCGGTATGCGAAGCAGCCATTCCAGCTTCTAAGTTTCTTTCTTTTTCGAAAATTTTTCGAAAATTCTTGCAATTTTCATGACTTCAAATCTCATTTAAGTGTAATTTCTTCGCAAATTGGTACCACAATTTAAACAAGGTAAGCTTCCTCTATCTTTTGATCCAAATTTCATGTATTTTTTAGGTTATAATTTAACATCCCCAAATTCTATGGTTTCTTGAAATCAAATTTGTTGTATTGTATTCACAAGTTAGAACCATAACACATAGCAATGTCGTCTTCCTCTGTCAATTGACCCAAATTTCCCTATTTTTGAGGTTAGTAAGTTAGCATCCCCAAATTCTGGGGTTTTTTTTGTAAATCTTGATTCTATGATTTTTATTTGTTGTAATATACTTATGCAATGTGATTTCAAGTTTAATGAATTGTTTTCTTGTGTGAAATTTGATTGGAACCATATTTTCTATTGTAAATCTTTTTTTTTTTGGCTATATATGGATATTGTTGAATCAAAAGTGTAATTTTAGTGATATTGTGGATTATAAATAATTTAAAAGAGCAATTAAAAAAATTAACAGTTAATATAATTTTTTACGAGTTTTGGGCATGCAAACTTTAAACGGCCATAACTTTTTTATACGATGTCTGTTTTCAACCCACTACCCCATTTTCCGGAATCGTCGCTATGAGATCTACGATAATCATTGCTATTGCTATGACCCCACGTTTTAGGCCCATCTGAGGTCGTTTAGGGCCTCAAAACGCAGTTTTTAGTTTTCCACTCATAGTTTCGTATTTTCATTAGTCAATTATTTTATTTCGTTATTTCATTTCATAGTATCTTAGGGTTTTATTTCTTGTTATTATTTAAGAACAACTTTAGTAGTAATTGGAGCCGATTGACTCTGAATAAAAATTATTCCATTCTTAATTATTTCGTTCTTAGTTGTTAATTGCAATGCAATTATAATCCTATGTTTGTAGTTGATCTTAAAAAAAAAAAAAAAACGGGTGGCGATTCTGTATGAAGAACCGCCACCCTAGATAATCTAAAGAAAAAAAAATAGAACGGGTGGCAGTTTTATATAAAAAATGGCCACGCTAAGTAATTAAAAAAAAAGGGTGGCCGTTGTTTTTGAAAAACAACCGCCACCATAAGTAATTTTTTTAAAAAACAAAATAAATAAATAAACATATATATATATATATATATATATAATGGGATAACTGCTATCCTTCCTTTTTTTGTGGCCTTTTTTGAAAAGCTATCTTTTCAGGGACATTAGATATCGCCGTTTTGGGTGGAGGTCAAAGAACCGTCACTGGAAAGTAAAAACAACCGCCACCCATATTTCTTTCTGTACTAGTGTCCAATAGGAGCTATATTAATACTTTAGGATTTAATTTAAAAAGTCAATACTAAGCGTGCTAATATAATTCTGTCTTTCAAATACCGCAATGTTTAATTTTCCTATCACCAATTGTAAAGAGAAGTACTGATACACGAACGTCAGCCTCCATACATTGATACTCCTATATGAGTTGTTTCATATCGATTTCAAAATGTTAACTTTATTTTCGTGTAATAGAAAATTAGGTTAATAATTGGTATTTTTATTTTTCCATATGAGTAAAGGGTGATTCGAGAAAAAAATTCTGGTACTCTTAGAGTATTGAATTCGGTACTCCAGGCCAATCAGAATTGTCCACATGCACATAGAGGGCCACAATTTAATAAATAATGTGGCCCACTATGTGTAAATGGATGATTCTCATTGGCTTGGAGTACCCAGTGTTCGGTACTCCAAGAGTACTAGAATTTTTTTCGTGATTGGCATGCAATTTTTCAAAAATTTTCCACATTTTTCCACATTTTTATACATTCTTTCTTTACTCTAAATCAATCATATCCACACATCACGTCACATCCACAAATCTCCACCATTAAATTCCACTCATTCTCTCTCCTCCGTTACATTAAAAACCATTAAAAACCATTAAAAAACACTCCCAATCACCTTTTTAGTTAATTAAATTTTATGTTTGATTAATTTAATTATAAATTTTTTTTAGACTTATTATCACATTATATTCTTAATTTATCTTGATTTTAAATTGTCATATATGATAATTCCTTATTTTATTTAAGTGCAATAAATAAAGGGAGTCCATTGGGCATTAGGAGTATTAGGGACGAAAATTCCCTAACTTGTGTCCACATTCAATGTATCCGATTTTATGATAAATATTCTATTCCATATAAACTTGATACAATATAAGGCAATAATCTTATTCCATATTTAATACTTACCTTATTTGATTTATCCTACAACTAATAATATTATTATTGGTTGTAGGAGGTTTTATGGCGTGTTTTATGGCAACTTGAATTCTTGGTCAACAAGTGAGATAAGTAGAGTAAAGCCTCACAATTGGGAGAAGGCTGGTATGCGAGTTGGAGACAAAAATTGGCCCCCTTCTCAAGAACGTGTCCTCCACTTCTCCCACGTGAATGAATTTTTCAATTTCCAATTGATCAATCCCATGTACACCAACATTGATTCTTGAAGATCTTGGTTCAAATATTCGGGAGGAATCCTTCCATGAAGTAGATAAACCCCAATGTGTAGAGATCTTTACAGGGAGTGCAGATCTGTTGCAGGATCGCAGTTTACAAGAAGCTGCTGATGAGAGACGGGATGTCTGTTCAAATTACATGCTAAGAACGAAAAACATGGAGTTTTTCTATTGTTTTCTTAGACGTTGGTTAATTTATTCGTAAATTACCCTGTAATTGTTTTGTAATTGATTGAATCTGGTGAATAGGTTTTGCTCGTAGGCGACGAGCACGTGATTTTTCCCAATTTGGTTTCGACGTAAAAAAAATTCTATGTTCTTACTGTTTTACTCTAGTTACTATTTATTTTCCGCATCGCGACCCAGATGCATCTGGCTCACGTAAACGCATCTAGGCTATGATAATTTACAAACGTATCTCGCATTAAATAGTAAACTGTAACCAATTAAAACTGACTAACAGAACACTACTCAGACCCGTCTCAACGTAATAAACATATTGTTTAGACAACTATAGAATTTTCACAAAACTTAGCAATTTTCATCTAAATTGTCATCCAAACTCTAAACAAAATCAATCGCATATTAATTTTTTTTTATCCACTCTCCAAAAACTATTGAGTTGCTCTCAAGAACAATAAACTCGTGAATTTCGCTACGTCCATTTTTCCTACACCCTAAGAACATCTTTAATTGCATGCACAATTAGTTATAATGATCTGGTAATTATCAACGAAAAATTAATATTTAATAGTTCTATCGCATATTTGTTACAAGTCACTAGTCTGTATTTTCTCGCCAAATTCTCATTTTTAAATAATTAATTATAGATACCTTTCTCGGTTAATATTAGCCAGAAAAATATCTAGAATATAAAGACTTATTTTCCTTTAACTAGTTGGAAGTATGTGCATTACACGTGATTTTGAACGTTATTCCAAACTAATTATGCATTTAGTGTTTTCTTATGGTATTCTTTCAGTGATTCAATCTTTGAATAAAGTTAAATCCTCTTGGCTTCTATACTTAATATAGAGGCGTGAAGAAGGTGCTTTGGGAGAATTCGATACCCAATATAACAAAAAATAACAATGGACCTTTTACGTTGAAAGTGGTCAACAAGGACCTTTTAGGTTGCTAGTGTATTGATTAAGAATTGGGAGGGTAGTTTATGTATGAAATATTTTATACTTAGTAGCCCCTTTTAGAAGATGTAACATTTTTATAAAACACTGAATCAAGATTTAAGACCCCAAATTTTAACAACTATTTTTCAATAAAGTCAATGATAATTTTCATCATTCATTGTCAACTAAATTTTTTATTCATTTTGAGTAGAAGTGAGAAAATCAGCAACTCACCACTTAATTCGCACACTCTGGGTGATCAAGCACTCGCGGGTGTGCCGTAATTACGGCTCTCCCGGGGTGTTTTCTAACCCCGTCCGACCTTCGTTTTGAAATCCGAGACCGGATCCAAATTCAGCACGACGAGATGAAGCTCTAGTAATTTTTTCAAAATTTTTGCCACATCGTTGGATGCCGTGGTGGCCAATCAAACTTTTTGGCCAAATTTTAGCCAAAAACATTTGACAGGCCACCACAGCATCCAACGGTGTCGCAAAAATTTTGAAAAAATTACTGAAGCTCCCTCTCATCGTACTGAATTTGGATCCGGTTTTGGATTTCGAAACGAAGGTCACACGGGGCTAGAAAACGCCATGGGAGCGCCGTAATTATGGCGCACCCGGAAGTGCTAGATCTTCGTTGATCCACACACATTAACAAGAAGGTGGGAATTGAAAAAAGTGGGATTTTTTTATAATGATACATCAAGTTCATAGCTCTAACCTGAAAGCTGATGTGCAGAAAGAAGAAAATGATGGTGCCAACAAACTGCTTTACTGTTAAAAAATTTCACGCAAGGAGGTAAAACCATAAACGTCACTCGTCTCTGGATTACTTCGCTGCTCCCCAATCATGTTACCACTGACAATGCAACGTCTAGACTATACACGGTCGTGTCAAAGTGGATCCAATTCGACAAATTGTCAACCTTCAAGAATATGAAAATCATACCACTGACAATGCAACGTCTAGACTATACACGGTCGTGTCAAAGTGGATCCAATTCGACAAGTTGTAAACATTCAAGAATATGAAAATCATATCAGGCGATTGAAAAACAAGTAGACAAGTGGCCAACCTTCTGGAGAGTCAAATTTCTTGAATGAAGAAAGATGAATGCCTCTATTCTCTAGAAATCCCGAGTTTCAGTCACTTGACTCTTCTGCGCTATCAGGGAAGATAAATTGAAGATCTTCATTGTCTCGGTAGACTTGCACTAGTGCAGCAGCCTTGTATGCAAATAGTCCAACCATAGCAGGCAAGAGCTAAGAGAAAAGAGAGAAACACATAAATAACAGAAGAGGAGCTTAAGGGCATGTTTGGCTAAGCTTAAAACTTTAACTTCTATGTAGACAAGGTTTTCACTTCCACTACACAGTCAAAATCGTTTAATTTTGACACATAATGTGATGATCCCACTTACAATCACCTGAAAATCAAAAATATCATGGCCAAAATGCTGAAACAGTTCCCACAGTCCGTATATGGCAGCAGGAAAAACAAGCCTTGGAGACGAGAGTGCAACACCACTACCCTTCACGGTTTTCTCAAATAGATCCTGCAGATCTTCGCTTCTTATTCCAATTCTGTAAGTAAAGGGGGAAAGAGGCTCGTGTAAAGGTGAAACTCGTGTAAAAGAAAATGGAACATGGCACGTGGAAAAGCGAGTTTTAGTACTTCTTGGACTTCCTTTTCCTGAAAATTTGTGGAACCTTTTCGTCCGATAAATTATCTGCATGTTTACATAAGAGTTGGAAGTATAGGCAACTGCAATAATGAAATGATAAAAAAATAATGTCAGATAACATCAAAGAAAATGAAAAAAGAACATATTTTGGATTTGTCACTGAATATTTTTCGTTGACCTTAGGTTCATTAGTTCAGAACCAAAATCGGTGTGGTCCAAAAACATACCTGAAAAACACTCCTGTCATGTAGCTCACAGCAGCCTAAGAAGAACGGTAAGCTTATTAATAGAATATTCTAACATGCCTTTTCATTAGTTGAATGACTTGTATAACAAGCTGAAAAAGCAGTATCTACACTGCTTAGCAATATTAAAATGTCCAGAAAACCGAAGAAAACTATGATTGTGTTTGTTTAAACATTTTTCAACCAAGAATGACAAGAAAGTAGAGACAATTATTCTTACATACTAAGATATTCTTTAAGTTTGTTGCCGACTTTGCAGCATTACCTGGACTGACAAAGCTATCAGACAATATCCACCACATGCAGTTCCAATTCCGACGGTCAAGAGAAGCAACTCTCTCTTGAGCTGCATACGAATGCAAAGATCATTGAACGACAAATATGTACTCCCCAGGTAATCATTTCGTAAGTAAACTTCCAAAATAACACCTTTAGGGTCGCCAGGGGGAAAATTATATATGTAGACCACGTATACTTATTAAACTGATAGAAGAACATCCAATCAATACTACATGTTTTCAGAGGCTTTGCCGAAAATTCGTACTTGAAAAATTAAGCAGCTTTTTGGGAGTGTTTCAAAACATCAGCAAGAAATGTAAATACACTTTCATTTGAATCTTTAAGTTCTTGGCCAAAGTCCTTATATCCAATCTCATCTCCCTCAACACACAAGATTTGGAAAAATCATGGCGATCAAAATAGTCAAATGTGCTAAAAAAATTGATTTCAAAGTAAAAGTCATATGTGGTTTGGGTGCAGTAAATTCTAAGGTTCTCAAAAGGGTAGAGCATGATTAGGCTACAAGATCAAGCTTGGTTAAGTTTAGATGGAGTCTAAGCATAAAGGAGCATGAAGGGTACCAAAGCATCGTGATGAAACTTCAAGCTTAGGAAAGGTGAAGCTTTTTTAGAACATATGTAAATTCTTGGCTGAAATTCTAATTGCAACTACCCTTGACATGGGCAGTTAGAATCTACACAATAACAACGATATGCTCTTTAAAATATGTTTAACAAATCCATTTTGTAAATTTACCCTGTGTCCGTTTTAATTTTTTTATACCTAAAAAATTACTACTGCTAGTAAAAAGTTAATATTAACCAGACATCTCAAATCACCAATCATTATCATCCACACATTTTCTTATTCCACCACTATCTTAAAAAGTTACTTTTTAACCAGAAAGAAAGAAATGGGCCAAAAAAAAAAAGGAAAAAGAATATGATTACACAAATGCAAGCTTACTAATTTCACAACTCAACAAATAAAACCTCAAGAAATAACATGAAGATGATTAACAAATAAATTTCAAATGCAGCATACACTGGTTACTGTAAGATAAATGTTAAAGCTACTTGGGATGAAAACAGGACTTGAAGTTTATATAAATAATAATGGTAGTAGAAGGTGGAATTTCAGCCATCTCTTACAGCTTCATATTGGAGAAAGTTCAATCTTTTCGTCCTCTCACGGCTGTCTTGAATTTCCTACCATCATCATAACAAGCAATTGGTAATTGAAAATCATATATTGAGTAAAATCAAAGATCCATTTTTCATTCATTATTCTAGAAAGTATTAGAGAAAAATTAAAATACCCTGATAGTCATCTTCTTGTTCATCGGCACTGAATTGCTGTCTCCTGACAGCCATTCATCAGTTCTTTTCAGTTTCAAAAACCCACCGCCATTTTCTTCATCGGTAGACTGTAAACAAGATAACTAAAAATAAGATATAATGATTATAAATTAAATGGAAAACAGAAAAAGTAAGAAAACGTGAGAACAAAAAAGAAAAATAAAATCATACCTCGTATGGTAATTGAGTTGCATTTTTAAGGTTATCAGCCATTTCTTCCGCTTTTGCTTGGTTTTCAGAATTTATAATCAAATCCCTTATCCAGATTTTATCTGATATTTTTGATATAAAATCTCCAGCAGATTCTCTTTCTTTCAGAAATGCTTGCAGCACCTCATCTCTAACAAATTCTCTTGCTGCACCCACAAATAAGAAAAACAAAATGCAAATTAAACAAAAAATTCAGCTAAAAGCGCACATATAACTTTAGAATTAAACAAAATTCTGAAATGGGTTCTTACGAGGAGGCGATACTTTGAGGGCGGAATATATATACGGGACTCTAGAGCAAAAACGACGGCGTTTGCCATCGGCAGAATGGTGTACTGAAAATTTTGAAAAATATCCTATTGCTGATATAGAATTCATATTTTCTTGATTCTGAGAATTGAGAATTCAGCTCCTGATTAATCTAATGTGGGACTATAAGCATTTTCTCTTTTATCCCAAAATTTAAACGGTCTATAAGAAGAATTGTGTTGACTACAGTCCAGTCTCCATTCAAAACGACAATCCAAGGCTCAACATTTTAGCTGGGTAACGTTTTCGTGTTGAGGACCAAAGTTTTCACGGAAAAATCACAAGGTCCTCAAACTTCACATTTCACAAAACAAAATAAGCACTTCTGCATTTGGCTCCCATCATCGCCACCTTTACCTATATCTATTTTATATATATATATATATATATATATATATATATATATATATATATATAAAGAGAATTTTCAACTTATTTTTTAATTAAATTAATTAATTTTTCAACCTAAAACCAAACCCCCTTGCTGTCTTTTAATTTTTTATTAATTAATAATAAATCCCTAACAAATAAATTAATTATTCATTATCTATATTTAGAGACGGATCTAGAATTTCATCCCAACTAGAGCGGACGTTGAACATGGACCATCAACCGTCGTTAACCCAGTAACGTAATTGTCTAAATTAATTTAAAGCAAAAAATTTCTAAATAAGTTCATGAAAAATAATAATTTTTTAAAGAGGTATATTTTTGAAGCCCTTTTTGTTCATTGATTTTTTATTTTTATTTATTTTTTTAATGAAAGCTCTTTAATAGAGTAATATCATATTTACATATAATAATATATTATATTAATTTAAATTCATGTTTGTCATATTTTTTGCATAGATATATTTAGAGTGACAAGGAATAAATTATAATAATTTTTAAAGGTTTTTAATGTAAACGAGGAGAGAGAATGAGTAGAGTTAAGTGGTGGAGATTTGTAGATGTGATAAGATATGTGAATGTAATTAATTTAGGATAAATAAAAAATAGATAAAAAGTAATAAAAATAATTGGTTAATGGGAAAATTAATATACAATATGATCGATATATATATATATATAATATAATATATATATTAAAAAAAGAAAAACTGAATCTACCTACCATCCACAAATGAGTCTACATTTAATTAAAATGTCGTCATACGTTAAATTATTAGTTTTTTTTCGAAAGAATGTTAAATTAAGTCAATATTTAATAACAAACAATAATTATTGAAGCCAATATTTTATGATAGTTCTTTGATACATGGTATTATTAAAGTGTTATATATAATAATATATTAGTATATCTGCCAAAGTCAAATACATAACTCATTGGGAATTGGGAATTGGAAAATGTTCATCTTCTCAACTGCTTCTGTCGAAGCAAACTCTATTTTTATAGAATTATAGCTTCAAAAAAAAATATTTTTACAATTTTTGTAAATAGTATTTATTATTATTTTATTTTACCAACTTGGAAAATTTTGCGGATTCAGCACGAGCGGCCGCGCCGGCTCGCCACTAGCTGGATCCGTCCATGTCTATATTAAATCTTATCCTCACCAAAATAAAGAAATATACATAATCAAAATTCGAACTTATCTTTTAAAAGTTTTTTGCCATTTGATTTTTTCCTTTTTTCTTAATTAACAATCAATCCTAATCCACTACTACTACTACTACTATTATTATTATTATTATTATTATTATTATTATTATTATTATTATTATTATTATTATGTAAAGAAAAGTAAGGAATTTTCAACATTTTTAAAAATTAGATTAGTTAGTTTTTCTGCTTAAAACAAAGTCATTTTTTATCTTTTGATTTTTTGATTTTTTATTAATTAATAATCAATCCCTAACAAATAAATTAACTATTTATTAGCTATATTAAATCTTATCCTCACCAAAATAAGGAAATATATATAATCAAAATTAGATTTTTTTTCAAATCTTCATTAATTCGGACTTATCTTCTAAAAATTTTTTGTCTTTTGATTTTTTCGTTTGTTACTAATAAATAATCAACCAAAATAAATAAATAAATAAATTATTATTTATATTAAATATTAAAGCTAAATATCATTTCACAGCATAAATATTAGTAATAATTATTATTTTTTTACTGTTTAATCAAAATTTTAAGATATATATATAAAGTAAGAGTATTTTTATAAATAATTAATTATGAAATGAAAATTAATTCTTAAAAAATAAAATTAAACAATTTTATTAAGATTTAATTACCGTGTGATACAAAATTAATAGGTATTAAATTTTTATAGAAAATTAAAAGAAATGTATAATATTAAAATGGGATTTTGGTATAAATAGTCAAAAAAACATCGTATTATAGATTTAATTAAAATAATAAAGTAGCATGAATTAAAAAAACTTTGGTGCTTGTGAATGGTCATTTGGATGGAATCAAATCAGTTTGCTTAGTTAGTCAAAGTCATTCTTGAAAAACTTGGGTGCGCATTTGGTCCATTTCATTTGAAATAAATTGCACAAAAGGTCCTAACTTTAGATATTGTTACAATCAAGTCCAAAAGTTTGAAAAATGTATACTTTAGTGCCAAATTTAGTTAAATTGTATAATCTTTTATATTTTATTTTTTCTATAGGTGATTATTTGGTGCGTAATTAATTTTATTGAATTAAAATTAGTCCCAAATTTAGTTAAATTGTATAATGATTTATAATAAATATAATTATTGTACCTATATAAAATTATTATTATGAATATAAAATTATTATATTTATTATTAGCTATTGGTTAAAATTAAAATGTGCACATCTATAATGCTAAAGAAAATTTTCGAAAGTTGTGATACTATATTAATACAAACAAATGCTACTGTGTTGAAATTTTTTGATAAAAACCATTTAATCGGTATCAAATTAATTCAATAAAATTAATTACGGACCAAATAAGCACCCATAGACCCTTAATATTATTTTGGGAAATGTGTGTGGTTGAAAATGAGTATGAAGTTATACGGAATTGCGTGCGTATAAATTTGTTGTGAAAAGAACAAGCCCTTAATCTCACAATGGGACAGAATCGCCAAAATAACTCTGTGCTGTTCATCAAGTCGGCCAGAAAACAGTCGGGTCGAGTCGCAGCAGACAACAATCCCTTCTCAATTCTCAGTTCCCATCCACTGATCACGCAGCTGGCATTTCCAAATCTTTAGTACGAAAATTTTCAGCTTTATAGTTCCTCCCTTTTATTGCAATCTTTAATTTTACACGATTTCGGATCTTCCCAGCCTTATGTTTTTAAGAAGCACAAGGCTACAAAGTGTAGTTGGGTTTCAAGCATAAATACAATGATCTTATTTTTTTCCAGCCCATGTGCCCATAGACAAGGTCTAGTTTACTTAATTGGGCTTCGTTTTAGAGTTACATACTTATCTTTTTGTCAGAATAATAATCTGGAAAAAATTGACACTATGCATCATAGAGAAGTTAGAACCATGTTCATGTGTTATACTTCCAGAGTGTGACATGCTTAGTAATCGTAAACAAAAGTACACATAAAGTGATATTCATGAGCAGATCTACTGAAGTGATCTGGCGGGAGCATTATTTGCAAGGAATTAATCAAGTTAAAACCAAGCTTTCAATTCATAGGCTTTGTAAATACTAAATCGATTATCATCTTCCATCAATTAATCAACAGTAAAGCTCACAACCAATTCTTTTAAATAATATTTTTTCCTCTGGTACGTTGCAAGGCCTCTTTTTTATTCTTGAAAGGCTTGAGTGATGGGCATTGTATACATAATACGAGAATATAAAAGGGGTGATAGGGAATAGATTATAATCGTTTTCAAAGGTTTTTAATGTAAAAAATGAGAGAGAATGAGTGGAGTTGAGTGGTTGAGATTTGTGGATGTGATGAGATATGTAGATGTGATTGATTTAGGAGAGAGAAAAAAAGTTGAAAAAAATATTTAAAACACATTTAAATAGGAGCCTAACGGGGGCAAAACTTTTATAGATGATTAGAATAACTTAGTATACTGTCATAACTTATATTTGGCATTCTTAAATAGATGCTTGGTATATTGTGTGATTTTTGAATAGATCTGAATATATTCTAAGCATGTTTTTGTCATGCTCAGAGATTACGTACTTACAAATTTGTTGAGATAAGTATCTTTTCTTAATATATGTTTTTAAAAAGCACAGGATTGCAAAGACTAGTTGGGTTTCAAGCATAAATGCGATGTTCTTACTTTTTCCAAGCTGACGCGCCTATAGACAAGGTCTGGATGATGTTCAGAAGTAAAAAAGCGTACCTATTTATAACAAGAAGTTAAGAATTTAATAAGTTAATGTGTTCGACGCTTTTGGAGTTTGCATACGAGATGCTATCGAAAAGTATAATTCATACAACAAGTAAACTTATGTTTGGCATCAGCTATGCTTCTGACATATGAGTGTTTTTGCGTGATGTACTGTTAAAAATTGAGAAGCAACTAAAGTTTCTCTCTATCTGATGAAATAGCATCTCTAATTTCAAAATCCCTTAATACAATACAATCCCTTTCTCAAGGTTTGCAAATCTAGAGATATTAAAACAATTGTTTTTTCATATCGGCTTCTTTTTTATTTTTTATTTTTTTATGTACTCACTGATCGATGGTTTCAGGGTGATCTAAATATTACTACTTTGAAAGGAAAGTGTTGAAGCATAGTCTTTGTTTGAGTGGATACATATGCCATTATGACAGTTATGGTTTCATCCACAGATCCGTTGGCCCTCATCGTTGAAAGTATTAACCATGTAAGAGAAAATAATCTTCACATCAAATGTAGAAATGTTCTTAAAATAGAAGAAAAATTAAGTGAAGGACAGAGAAATTCCTAATGTATTAGTCTTGAGAAAAAATATGCTCTCTTTCTTGACTTTTTCTTCGTTTTCGTTCCTTCATAGAGAGTTTTCACCATCAGACCAGACATGAACAAATTCAGGAAATCGTTAAGGGGGTTCTAGTTCTAGCCACAAGCTGATAGTCTTCAAAGGTTTTTTTTTTCCTTTTTCTTTTTTTTCAAGGAGTCTTGAAATTCTAGATCATTCAATTGCATTATGTTCTTATAGCTCGTGATATTTCTATTCAAAATGCAATAGATGTTGTAGAATTGTACTCTTCAACATTTTTGAATGCTTGTCATTCCTTTTGTATTATTTCAATGCGGTAACTCTACAAGAAGCTTTTCTATTCGAGACTCGAACTTTGCAGGTCTTTTTAGCACCTTTCTCCCCCCTTTTTCTATCTACTCTAACCACTTTCATAACCGGATGTTTCCTAAAACTATTTGCACAGGGAGTCATCTTCTTGTCAATCTTTGAAATGAAATGGTAAAAGTGGACTTTACCATAGGAAATCAATTGTGAGCAAGTGAATAGTACTTTGGTTTGGAATTGTCTATATGGTCAATGCGTGTATTGTATGTAACCAACCTAAGTAAATTGCAGTGCTTTCTGTTTCTGAAATCCAAAGAAAACATGATTAGCGTTCGATTTTTAACCTTATTCAAATTGATTTTTACTTTATTTTGTACTTTCTAGATGTCAAAATTCCACGGTTGATGATGTATTGAATTTTTGTATCCTACTATGATAGTTTGAGTATAAAATGAACAAAGTGAGTCACGAAGTTACTCAAATACGGGTTCATATGGAACTGTGGCAGTCACAGCACCCATGACCGTGCTGCTCTTTTGTCACCATCAGCAAGGCATGCTCTGCTACAACACTCACTCGTGAGTTCTCCAACAAAGAGGGAGATTGGAAGGGACTAAAGCAAGGACAGTGTGGCCTTGGGACTTGCTGTTCATTTGGCCATCACATTATCACATTCTGTACATGCTAAAGTAAATTTTTTTTATTTATTTTTAATTTTTTTGTAAATCTTCGGATAATAATTTAATTTTGTGCCATGGACACACTGTGCCTTTCTTTCGTTTACTCTTTCCACACTTCAGTTTATGTCCTCATAACTTCGAATTTGTTGGAAAAGGATATCAAGAACACAGAATGGATCTTGATTTCCAAGCAAATACATACGAAATCATAACGCACGCGGTCTGAGGGTGTAGGTTTGCTCACAATTTTAAATTTCTCAGTTTCATGTCACTTTGTAATTTTGTCACTTTTTAAATTATTGCACGAGTGACTATATAGTTCAGCATTTGCTACGCATACTATAATTACAGTACGTGCAGGACGAGTAAAGATGTTTAAACGTTCTAACGTTGAAAGTGGCTGTCAAAGCAACACAATGTGCCGAAGACCAAAGGGGGTATTTAAGAAAGATTTATAATAAGAAAAATCCGACTTCGATGGACGAGTTCACAATAAATTTACTTACTTTCTAAGAAATCATTCATCCAAAAATCAATTATTCTTTTGTGAAATGTTTTGTCTAGCAGCAATTTTATTTATTTATTTTTTTAGGGAAATTGGTGCAAATGGTCCAGAAAAAGTTGGCTAGCTGTGCGTTTAGTCCAAAATAAAAAAAGTAGCGCAAATGGTCCAAAAAAAGTTGGGTAGTTCTTGCGTTTGGTCGATTGGATGATTTTAAATCATTTTGTCTGTTAATTTCATCAAATTTTTGCTATTTTGTCCTTTTGTGAAGGGTATTTTGGTCATTATATTATGAAAAATTGCATAAAAGGTCCTTATCTTTGAGAGTTATTAAAATTAAGTCCTCAAATTTTAAATTTGTTTACATTAGTCCAAAATTTTAATTAAATTAAATTATTTAATATTTTATCTTTTTATATGTGTGAATTTGATCCATAATTAAGTTTATTTAATTAATTTCATACTAATTAGATAATTTTACCGAAAATTTTCAACTTAATAGTATTTCTCTACGCTACATAAAATTTTATTAATAATATATTACAGTAAAAAAATATTTCGAACACAAAGAATTAACCAAATCGAATAAATTTTATCAAAAAGAAAACTCAAAACCCACCAACCCACCCCCCCACGCAACCCCCTTCACCACCACCGACTGGTGGTGGTGGTGGTGGTGTTGGGGAAGGGGGGCTTGGGGTGGGGGTGGGGGTGGGGGTGGGAGTGGGTGCTTGGGTGGGTTCTGAGTTTTCTTTTTTTTTTTTTTTAATAAAATTTATTCGATTTGGCTAATTCTTCGTGTTTGAACTATTTTTTTACTGTAATATATTACTAATAAAATTTTATGTATGTATAATAATTGTTGTTTAAAATCAAAATGTGCGCGTCTATAATGCTAAAGAAATATTTTGAATTATTTTTCCTTTTTTCTTATATTTTTTGATTTGATTTGATTAATTCTTGTATTCGATATATTTTGAAATGTGATAGTAGCGTAGAGAAATATTATTAAGTTGAAAATTTTCAGTAAAATTATCTAATTAAGGACCAAATTAACACCTATAAAAAGATAAAATATTAAATAATTTAATTTAATTAAAATTTTAGACTAATGTAAACAAATTTAAAACTTGAGGACTTAATTTTAATAACTCTCAAAGATAAGGACCTTTTATGCAATTTTTCATAATATAATGACCAAAATACCCTTCACAAAAGGACAAAATAGCAAAAATTTGATGAAATTAATGGATAAAATGGACGGAAATCATCCAATTGGACCAAACGTGCAATTACCTAACTTTTTTTGGACAATTTGCGCTACTTTTTTTTATTTTGGACCAAATGCGCAGCTAGCCAATTTTTTCTGGACCATTTGTGCCAATTTCCCATTTTTTTATGTATGGTGTTTCAAATTGGCGTGTGTTAGGATAGAGATTTTTATAGGTTTTAATGTGTAATAGGAGAGAGAATGAATGTGGTTGAATGATGGAAATTTATGTAGTATAGTAGATCCTATGAGGTAGTATAATAAATCCCACGACATATGTGAATGTGATTGATTTGATTTTAAATGAGCATAAATTAAAATACGTAAAAATTTGTTATAATTTGTAAACTAATGGCTGCTTGAGAGGGTGTTAGCGGATGAGTTTTAGAGTTTGTTCGGTTGGCTTCCAAACCAAAAAAAAAAAATTCTCCCGCCTATTTTCAACCATATCGTGCTCAATAACTTACCAACCAATCAAACAAACTCTTAGTGTATTTTTATGAATAGGGAGAGAGAATAAATGAAGTTGGATTGTGGAGATTTAATGAATAGAAAAATATATGGATATGATTTATTTGACCAAATTTGAAATTTGAAAAAAATACATTAAAATGTATTTTATTTTATTTGCTAACAGGCTCTAAGAGGGTGTTAGCATGAATTGGAAAATGCATTTTAATGCATTTTTTTCAAATTTCAAATTTGGTCAAATAAATTACATCCATATATCTCCCTACTCATTAAGGCCTTGTTTGATTGGGGGTTTAGTTGTTCCGCGCGGTATTCCGTGTAAAAATGTATGATTAATATTATTTTGGGAAATGTGTATGTGGTTGAAAATGAGTATGGGGTATACGGAATTGCGTGCGGATTTGGTTAACACTAAATAGAACAAAGCCTAAATCTCCACCATCCAACTCCACTCATTCCCTCTCTTCTTACTTATAAAAATACATTAAAACTCATCCGCTAACGGCCTTCGACTCGGTTCCCAAAAACGGTATACAAGTAGTAAAATACAAGTAGTAAACCTAATCTGTGAATTAACAGGACGCTCCGAGCCCGTTGGAGAGATGCTCTGAACCCCACTCTGATTACTGTAGATAATCACTTCTCACATTACGGAGAGTCCAAACTTCTTCTCCCTTCACGGCTTCACCCCACCCCAGTCAACCCCCCAACTCCAATGGCGATTTCTCCGAAGAGAGTTCAAAATTCAAAACCTTCAGTGTTAATCGACCCAGTATACTCTTCAATGATTACACTGTTGATATTGTTAATGGCATGCGTCGAAATCTGTGACGCCGTAACGGTGGTCGATGTGTACAGGCTGGTGCAGTACGATATTGGTAGCGTGCCGTTCGGATCTCGACTTGCCTCCCTCAACCACCACGCCGGTTCTTCTCTTCTATCTTCATCGTCGGCTGCCGCTGGGGATCTCTCTCGCACAGTCCTCATCCTTCCTGTCCGAGAATTAAACCTGACGTTCATTAAAGGTCGTACTTCACTTCTGTTAAACAAATTTTGATTCATTCTTTTATCAGTTTATGTTCAACTTACTGAATATTTACACGAGTTGAGAATTATTTAGCTTTAGTTTTTCTAATCGAGTAAATTTTAGCTGTTGTGAGCGAAAGCTTAGTTGAATATTCATTTCTTATGCTATTATACTATGTTAAGAAAAGATTAAAAGAATGTAATTGAGTCGTAGAGCTGGGCATAATGACGGTTGGTTTGAAAGTTGATATAGAAGGAAACTCAGACTAAATTTCTCTATTAAAACAAGTAAGCAGCTGCTGGCACGAGCTGAAACTTTTAGTTGGAGATTTTAATTTTTGTGTATCTTGTAACTCTTAATGTGTTTTCGATTTTAAGTAAGCAATTAAAAGTTGGAACATCATATCACTTTGTGAGATCTTGCATTTATTAGCATGTTATGTTTTATGTAATCCAGAAGTATGTTCCGACTGCGAAAATGAAACCTACTTTTCTTTAATCTGCTGAAAAGTTTTTAAGAAGTGAATATAGTGCTTGTTTTGTTTGTTCAAGATTTTCTTATTAGAATTTGATTTTGTGGGAGAATACGGTGGCTGAAAGTGGAAAAACTTATGGGCCTATAGAATATGTGGTTTAGAATGAGTTTCGGAAAGATGATTTTAATAGAGTAGACCAAAGTGGCACTAAGGAAACATACTCAAGAACTAGAAAATGCATTTTGCAGTTGTAGTTTGATTTAAATATATGAAAATACTGTAAAATACGCATTAACAGTTTACTTGGTTAGTCCAATTGTGTATAAATTATAACTCAGAAAAAGAAGAAAAAGGCAGTGATACGGTATTGAACTACAAAATGCATATTATTGGAGTATCATATAGTGAGATTGTACCATTGTTAGCTCTTGCTTCAGTTTTAATTTTGTACCAGGCCACTGAGTTTCTAATAGCGGAAAAGAATTGATGGAATAAATGAGAGGTTAAACCAACTGGTGCCATTTATATCTTGTGAATATTGGACATAATGTGTTAATTGTCCAAAGCTACTAGATGCTCTGCATGTCATCATCTGTTTGTGCATATAACCATATACTATAGGGAACATAGTATACTAAAATCAAGGTTCTACAAAGCGTAAGGTGTGAAAAAGCATAGATCAAGCATTAAGCCTAAGCGCGCGTAAGCACACGGTCACACCAATGCGTGATAAAGCACAAGACGTGATGAAACATAGATTCCAAGTATTGAGCTTATTTTGCTTGGTTTTCTGGTTACATGCCAATATCACAAGTCACTTGGTGTCATGGTGATTACAATGTTTTAAATATCTTGCATATGAGATAAGTGCTTTGTTATATGATTCAAGTGAAATTGATGAATCTATGAACAATATCACAAGACACTTGGTATTCTTGCACTTCTGACATTGTTGGAAATCGCTTGTGTAAAGATAAGTGTTCTGTTATATGATTCAGGTGAAATTGATTAGTCTTTGAACAATGTCCCATGAGGTGCATGTTTAGTAGGCCCTTTAATTGCTTATATGTTGTTGTATCTACTGAATTGTTGATAATAAGGGCTTGTTCTATTCACACTAAATTTCATCAAATTAAATTTACTTTTTTCTCTCATCTTTTTCAACCACTCATATACTGATTTGACAATTAATTTATATTTTTTAATACCCATTTTCCAATTTTCAACCACACATCCGAAAGTAAATTTAATTTCATCAAGCCCTAAGTGTTTAGTAAGTTGTGCTTCCTCCTAAATCTGTTAGTAAAAAGTATGTTTTGACTGGAAAGGGATAGATATACCTCTTGTATTTGATATTGCGATAACAGATTAGCATGGCAGAATACTTTTTCCAAAAACAAAATTAGTTAGATATCAGATGGCTGAAAGTTAATGAGCAAAAATAAGTACTCTAAATTGCAAGCTTCTTCTAATCCCATCCATGCTTACACACATTTGTGGAAGCCATCTTTTCCTTTTTGAAGTTCTAATCTGTTCTAAGGGTGTTTGTCATACTGAATAACAAGGAGAGCTGAATATGAATAGAAATGAGAGAAGAATATTGTATGATGGGTAGCAGATCCGTTAGACGGGTTCCTCCAACCCTAATCTACTCTCTGGTTTTGGTATGACATTAGGTTCGATTGTATCTCCATTCTTTACCTTTTTCATCATTTGAAAATTCTGTTCTTTACTATTGGACCCAAACTTTCCTCTTGAATACCGAACGGGACTGTTCTGCTGTAATGAAAAAATGTATATAATTCTCCAGCTATTATGCAGAGTTCTGAAGCTTGGTTGTTTGCTAATTTTCCGTCCCTCTTTGTCCAATGAAACATAACTACTTTATAAAAATAATGACCTGCTTCGTAATCCTGATATTAGATAAATACATTTTAATGTCAGGGTCTCCAGTGACACCTCAGAAATGGAGTGTCAGTTTCGAACAAGTCATGTATCAAATATGGATACAAGTATATGACCTAACATCATGTATGAAATGAGTTCTTATGTGTTTCCGTGCCCTTTGAGACTTGAAGGGTTTGTAAGTTGTACTGCACTGCACTTGTGGTGGGTAGTCTGAGTTGTAAACGTTTTACTTTGTGAAATTATTAAGACGAGACAGTTGGAAGCACAATGTTACTTGATGAATCTGCACTTCAGACGAGATTAATGAAGAAATGTATATATGGGAGTTCAGAAAAAAATTATCTGTGTTGGACTGAGAAGTTATGAACCCATGTGCATTATATCTGATGGACATTTGGAGCTTGTATATGATTCAACCTGCCACCCTGTCATAAAAGCTTTATCCGTTCAGTCCCCATCATTGGCACTTCTATGTGACGTGTGAACTAATCTCTAGGTTACGTGTTTGGTAGAGATTAGGAAAAAAAAAAGATTTTGAATGAGGCGTTAAAGTAGATAAAAGACAATTCTCGGGAATGGTCAATGTATGTTTTAAAAATACGAAAAAAGTTGTCACTTAAATGAGAAGTGTGGTTAAAAATGATTCTCAAGAAGTTGAAGCAAACAGGCTCCAAATGGTTTTGAAGTCTAATAATTAAAGTTCACTCTGTTTTAAAATCTTCTCAGTATATTTTCTTTTCTGAAGTTAAAACAAGTCTGCAGTTCAATTATGCTTCAGTGCTTTCATTTGATAAGGGTGCTGCTATTTATAAATGAAAATCTGCTGTGTCTATTTTAGTTTCTATGCTTTGACTGCTGTATATTATACTTTAGCTTCATTTTTATGGCTTCGCCATCTTTGTCATCTGCATCGGGTGATCATTTGTTGACGATCTTATGGCAGAATATATTGTGCACAGAAAGCCATTAGGCGGCCTATTGCTTCTACTCCCTCCAGCTTTTAGTCCTAATTTGGACAATTTGGGTGGAGCTGACCGTGATTCTGCAAGACATATTTTGAAGGAAGTATTGGTTGAACTAGAGCAGTTACTTATACATGCCAACATCCCAGTGAGTGAAATAGATACTTCCATTGGATCTAATCATGGAAGTTTTCTCTGTTGATTGTGGACACATACCTGTTGCGTGTTTGATGCACTTGTTTTTAGAGTTTCTTTGAGTATTGCACCATTCAAGTATTTGTATCTACTTGCACCTGTTGTTAAAAGGGGCAAAGGGAATGCTATTCAGTTAGTGGATTCTGAGATGTATAACTTAAATTACTTGTGAATGTAAGGGGTTGCATGCTTGAACTTCTAGCGTTTTAGAGTATCTCCAATAGACTTTCAATTTTTAAAGAGCATATCCCATCAAGTGAAAAGCATCGTTAAATTTAAAGAGTGAAATTTTTTTAAATGCTCCAACAAGCTTTCTATTTTCAACTCTATTTCATTTTTTTTGAAATAATTTATTGTTCTGTCTCATTTTAATTAGTAATAACATTTGTAAATATTAATGAGCAATAGAATTAATTCTAGATCTTGGTCTTCATGAGGTAGAACATTGAAGCTTTTACTCATTGAATTATGGAGAGTAAGTTTGGGTCTTCAAATTTGGAGATTTAAATCCACTCTCTAAACTAAATTGTTAGCTATAAGAGCTTGTTCGAGTGGAATTTTAGGACTTAGATATTTAACTTAGAGAGCACCTTATGCTTAAAGAGCCAATTGGAGATGCTCTTAGTATTTTTGGATTTTTTTAACAATTTTTTTCATATACTACTTAACCTCTCTAAAGCGATAACATCTAGTACATCATCAAATTCTCCAGTCCTGACTCTGGCAAAGGGAATATGATACTTTCCCCAATCGTGCTGTAAATTAGTAATCTACCAAAAAGTACAAATGTAGTTATGAAATAGTTAATCCAACGGTTGGTGCAGTGGTGAGAGCGCACTTGGGATTGTTTAGTTAGGCGCACGGTCACATGTTTGATTCCCCGTGACGTAATAACAATTTCTTGGTCACTGGGGTATCTCCTGGTTGAAGCACCAGGGCCTCGAGGGATTAGTGGGAGTGGGGCCCCTAATACCCTCGCCTATAAGGAAAAAAAAAAGAAATAATTCAATAGACCGAGAATTATGTATTGATCAATGTCTGTTAACTTCAATGTTCATTAATGGAGACAGTCAATCAAAAAAATGTCAGTTGTAGTTTGTCCAAAAGCTTTTGTAATGATAAGCCTTCACATATGCCTTGTGCCACCGCCTAATGTCAGCTTTAGCACTGTTCTTCTCCATTACCAAATTGACCTATATAAACATACACTAAGTACTAGTAGATTTTCTATCGCTTGCTGATCCTGCCCAGTTTGCATTTGTGTTGATCTCCATTTCTTTACAATTACTCATTTTGAGAAACAGTCCTTTACAATCATTTGGTGAGTGCATATGCTGGCTTACCACATGACAATTGCTATGTCTGGTCTAGTGAACATGGATATCTCAATTTTTCGACTGGTAGTTGATATTTATCTTTTTCAACAAATCTCCATTGTCCTATATTTTTTACCAGCCTCAATTGAAGTGTCACTTGGCTTGCATCCAAGTGTACCAGTTTTTGATAGATTTCTGTCGGGATGCATTGATTCATCTTCTCGATCTTGCAACGTCTATTCCCAATGGTTTTCCACGTTATTAATTGTTTTCTTCTAATAATTCTACATAACTGATCTTGCTATTATTGTATGCAACCCTAACAAGAAATAAGGAAAACAATAAACACTTCAATATTTTGAGAGTTAATTTAGCATTGGATTGTTCAATGTCTCTTTAGTTGACAGGTGTTCATCAATTGGTTAATTAGTAGGAAGTACTAACACAAAATTATAAATGCACTCTAAAATTTAAAAATTATTAGTTTATCAGTAAAATAATAACATTTTTGTATTATAATTTAATGTGGTCACAATGCTATTAATCTATAGCGGTTATGTTGATCTATCAAGTGGTATATTTTATCTTTATTGACTTGAAAGCTTTCATGATCTGTCAAACTTATGTATCTGATTTTTTGATTTAACTGTTATCTTGTGTTTCAGTATCCAGTGTACTTTGGTTTTGAGGATGATGACATGAATACTGTGCTAGCTGATGTCAAGAAGAATGATGCTACCGGTCAACTGGCAACTGCCACAACTGGCGGGTAGTCTTTCTACGGGAAAACAACATGTTAATAAATCATTAGAATCTGAAACACTTGCATTCTTCATGTCTAACATATCATATGTTGTTGTGAATCAGAAGCATTACTTTAGAAGAACTTAGTTTTAATTCTGTTTTATGTGATATCCTGCGTGTTCCCTTTCTTTTTAATCGCTCTCTTCAACGTTGCAATTAGGGCATTATTCAGTAGAAACTCAGAGTTTATGCTAAACACTGTAGACTCTCCTTCTGTAGTTCACAATTAGAACTTGTCTACAGTTATTCCAAAAAATTTAACTTATTTTAAGCCACACATTCCTTTTCTTACTTCTCAGCCATTTTTTAACCACATATCAAAATTCATTCTTAACACCAAAGTATCTCTGAGAGTCAAGCTCTTAATGTGTGTCTAACAAAATGTCTTTGACAATCACTTTTCCTGACACTTATTTTCAACAGTACGCACTACAAAAATATTATTTTCCATGTTTCTTCGTAAAGATTGTTATTTTCTAATGGAACTCGGTATGGTGACTTTGCACCTACTCTCCAAATCTTCCCACCCTTGGCTATAATTTTTTTAAATAGTGAATAATGAATTATTTTAATTGTCCATGATTGGTGAACATTAGAAGTCGTCCTTCCTTTTGTTTTTTTTGCCCCTAGGTTGGTACAATATTTTACTTGTCACAAGATGTCTCTTGTAATTCACTAGCTCCAGTATATGTTGAAAAGAGGTTTTGATGCAGTTTGAATGCATGTTTTTGCTCATTTGGAGAATGCTAGAAAATGGAATGACGAAGGGCTCGTTCTCTTGTTTGAGGGTGGTTTTTGAGAACATTGAAAACTGGTTTACTTATATATTTTAGAAAATGCATATTTTAAAACGAGTTAAAGTTTTGTATGAAGTCTATGAAATCGAGTATTGTCCATATTTTTAGTGTGTTTTGAGTCGAAATATGTCAAAATATTGAAAGTGTGGAAAACACACTACTCAATCTTGTAACAGAAACTGAAAATTGAAATGTAAAGGTAATGACGCCAGATTTGCTAGGTTCATTTTCTGGTTTGTCAATGTTCAATATTAAGGTACTGAAACCAAAAAGAAGGGGCCTTCCTGTTATGCTTGTTAGATTTTCTGTTCATTCTTTTTAAGTGAAGTGAAGATGGCTGCAGCATGTTAACATACTTTTGTACTTCGAATATTTTTCACTGAATACATGTATGATTTAGTTCTGTTACCTAATTTTAGATGTATATCTGTGGTTTCTTTCTCTTTTATTTTGCTTTTGTGTTTTATGGCGGTTGTCTTTTCCATAGATTGCACTTGTATTTGCTTATACCGGGCATGGCTCAAGTTTTACATTAACACTGTTTATGTATCTTTTGCTGGAATATACACATTTCAGATACAAGCTAGTCGTTGCTGTGCCAGAACCCAAGAAAGTTGCATCTCCAACCATTGCAAATATTCAGGTTCTAGCTTAACCTATTGCTTTTCTTTTGGTATTAACTGGGGCCGTGATGTGACATAGCTTTTGCTATCTAGAGGTTTAAGTTTTATTGTGGAATTGCAACATAGAGGTTTGAGTTTGAATGCCAAATACTGCAGCCATATATGAATGGTTGTGTTTGACTTATTTATTTATTTTTTATTTTTTTATTTGATTGACATTTGAACTATTATAGGGTTAGGAATTCAGCCAATCCCGTGTTACTGTTCTTAGACATATTTGTTCCTCATTAATGATTCTCATGCTATGTCAGGGATGGTTGCCGGGGTTGAAAGCTGATGGCGATTCAAATCAACTTCCAACTATTGCCATGGTGGCATCATATGACACCTTTGGAGCTGCACCAGTAAACAACTTATTTATTAAATTTTTTTTGCTTTTTTCTTGATCGTCCAGGGTCTTATGCTATCTCAATGCTGACAGGCATTATCAGTGGGAAGTGATAGCAATGGAAGTGGTGTTGTGGCTCTTCTTGAAATAGCTAGGTTGTTTTCTATTTTATATTCAAATCCTAAAACTAGAGGAAGGTATAATTTACTCTTTGGGCTGACATCTGGTGGACCTTATAACTATAACGGAACTTACAAGGTGCTTATTCAGTGAATGTTTTTCTTTTCCTTTGTGTGCTTAAATATTGTTGACATGTCATTGTTTTGATCATATGTTTTACTTTGGGTAGTGGCTTAGAAGTTTGGATCAACGTCAACGTGAGACTATCGATTATGCTATCTGCTTGAATAGCATTGGGTCATTTAACAATGACCTATGGATCCATGTTTCCAAGCCCCCGGAAAATGCTTACATAAAGCAAATTTTTGAGGTCATCACATTAACTTTCAAGCCATATAGATGGGCTTACTTTTAAACCTGATCACCTCCCGTGCTGATTTCTGGGTTGTTGAGTGGAATTATCAGGGTTTCTCTGAAGTAGCAGAAGAATTGGGGCTCAAAGTTGGTCTGAAACACAAGAAGATAAACATCTCCAACCCTCGAGTACGTATATGTACATGTGTTTGAATTGCGATATCGAACATGCTTTATTCCTTTTTTTTTTTTTTCCTTGAAATGATTTTCTTCTTGGCATTATCTTATAAAAAAATTTAAGATATCGCTAGTGCCTAGCATCCGAAATATTGAGGAGTTTATGTGATGATGTCTACTTAAATTGCTTGAGCATGGCTCCTGAAGATTGAGCAGCGATTTGCGATACCATCCACTGCAATTTTAGGACACAGTCATGTGTGATGTTTTCATTCTCATCATCTGCACGATCTATGGGTTGTAGTGCATACAGTAGTTTCCCTAGGAATGTCTAATGCCTCTATGTTGTTAACAGAAGTAGCATGTTCCTTTGCTATGGACATGTTTAGAGAGGAATTGCACTTTAGTGATATATTTTAATAAAAATCTCCAATTTTATATGTGGGAAGTAGAGTAAGACTTCTAAGTAGTTTTGTCACGTGCTCATTTTCTGTCGCTAAGCTTTGTGAACAGATTTGCTCCAAATAAAGTGATGCAGGATATAATTTCCCTTCTTTGAAAACTTGAATAACTGCATTTATGGATTTCCTTCATGGATTAGAATAACACTGCTCTGAGTATGCTGCCAATTTCTAACAGAGAGCCTGTACTTTTGCCTTATTCAGCTTTTTTGTTAGAAATAATGCTAACCTACTTATTGGTGGAGTCTATGGCCCTGTTATTCTTTTCATTTTAATTTATTCTCTTTCAAATTAATCACATTCACATATTTTGTGGGACTTTACGTACTACACAAATCTCAACTATTCAACTCCAGTCATTCTCTCTCATTTCACATAAAAATGCATAAAATGTGAATGCTAATGCGCGCTATATGCAAACAGGAAAAGCTTTCAATATGGCATTTTTAATTTGGGCAGAAACTAAAGATTGGGTACCCTGTATCCATACTAGATTAATGTTAATGGGCAATGCTGGTAATAACCCTTCGTGGAAGCTTAATCCTCTATGGGTACTGCTGTTAGTAAAAAAAATTTGTTTGCTTTCCAATTTTTTTAACAGTTCAGCGATAAACCCAGTTTTATCTATGTGGTTTAACGAGACAAGCTACGACACTGTCTTACTTTTGTGACAACAATGATCTCCCTTGGTTACAGTTGTCTGTTGACAAGTCTCTTAAATGCAGATTGCTGGTAGTAGATGGAAAATTATCAAGATATTTTTTTAAGATGATCAGCTTGAAGTTGTGGACAGTCGTTGTCTTCTGCAATTGACTGATATGTCTTAGTTTCATTGCTAAAGCTTTCTATGTATTTTAGGTAGCATGGGAGCACGAGCAATTTTCAAGACTCAGAGTCACAGCTGCTACACTCTCCGGGCTTTCTGTTGCACCTGAATTGCTGCAAAACACTGGAGGTCTATCAGATAACAGGTTTTTAAGTGGGAAATTAATATTTTTTGAACTTTATTTTGCATGATTTGCGTCCCTTAAATTTCAGATTTCCTGTACAGACATTTTGTTGATGAAGCTTCAATAACTCGAAGTGTCAAGTTAGTTGCTGAAAGTCTAGCGGTAAGATCTCATAGTTGATAACAATCCTCCACCCTATTCCTCCATAATCTGCCCTGTGCTTGTAAATGCATACCAAAAATATGATCTTGTTCGTGCACATGGGCCGTTTGTGACGGCTGCACAAATTGAAGTTTCATGTCAAAAGTGCACTCTGGCTGAAAAATACTTTAATTCTGTTTTCATCTGGATGATAGAGTTGTGGTATATCGTTTAGATCTACTAGAATAGACAGATGGCAGCATGTTCAGTCAAAACGACGTCCTAGATTTTCTTTGACCCTCACCTCTCTTGTTCAGTGAACTTTGATTCATTTTTGAATAAGTTTAGGTTCATAAACATGTAATTTGTGTGTTGTAGATGTAGTGAAATGTTTGCCATCAATGATTGCGAGATATATTTTGTTGGTTCTCCATTGTTTGCCTAAAGCCAGAAGCAGATGGATCATGGTTGAAGTAACATGTCAACTAGAGTGCACTTACTAATCAACAGTCGCATAAAAAAATTTTCCCATGCAGATATTCACATAATAAGAATTTTATGAAGTGTTGGTTGAGATCTTAACGTCCCGAGTCGTCGAGTTACAGTTTTGCTGAACTAAGGTTGTGGAACTTTCAATTTTGCAATATGCTCTTGTTTTTGCTCATTTTTGGTTCTTGCTTGTGCATTTATGCATTGCCTTGATCACTACTGTAGAACTAATGGTACATGCATATTTCTTGAACTTTGTGCACGAAGAGTGAGCTTTTGTCAATTAACAGTATCATGCTTACAATTGCACTGAACACTTATTTTTAAGCACTGATAATGAGTAGATACACCCGGAATCAGTTAATCCTGACCATGCTGGTTTATGATTGAATTTCTACTGTACTAGTTTATGACATTGAATTATTTTGCTTGGCCTAAAGTGTTTCTTCTTATTTACAGAGACACATTTATGACCTGAAGGGGAAAGACATCAATGTATTTGCAGACAACAGTAGTTTAGCTGTCAATCCTTCCTATATACGTTCATGGTTGGACCTTTTGTCAAACACACCTCGAGTGGCACCGTTTCTTTCGAAAACTGACCCCTTCATCATGGCACTGAAAAAGGTAAATTTTGCAGTAAATTAAGTTGATAGTTTATTCTTATGCTCTTCTTACCTGATCAAATTCTCATGGTTCCAAACTCATCCCCCACACCCCCTCCTCTTAAGTGTTCCATCTGTTGGGCTTTTGATTATTGTCAAAAATGATCCCATGTTTGGATAGAGCAATGATTCCCCCTACTGTTTTGATGTTGAATTTGAGTTGAAGACAAGTTAAACAATATAAATTCTGACGTACAAGAATGACATATTCAAGTTCTCATAGGGGGATAGTTAGACCATCAAAGTAATTGTTAGTCAAGAATGAAAATATTGAAGAACCAAACTGGAGACAAACAATTTGAGAGAGCATGGGATTGAAATAACTTGGGCAGAAAATGTTAATGTCCACTAACTACGGAGCGTAAGTGAAAACAAGCAAAACACATGTTAGTGAAAGGACAATAGAAAAGGACTGCAATCAATTCTCTCAACTATGCCAACTGTTTTGTTTATCCAGATCAACATTGGACTCCCTATTTATGTGCGTGAGGAAGAATGAACTTCTGGATGTGCACTCTTTTCCAAGTCCACGCAACACAGAATTGTGGAAGGACTTGCTGACTTACCATATGTAGTCTGGACTCCGTAGTTTCTACCATTTAAAGAAAAGAATGTTGTAACCATATTGGCAGTGGTTCTCCAGGGGATAAGTTATCCCATACCTAATCAACAAATAACTTTTTTGTTCCATGTAGTCGATTGAGAAATGTACCAACCTTTAGGCTATGTTTGACTGGAACTATTTTCCACCCAAATTTTCCACGGCCCACTCGAATGCAGTTTCATTTTTGATGGAATTGGAATTCCACCCTCTTACAAAAAGTGTGTATTTTCCCAAAACAAGGAATTTGAAATCTTAATCCTATGGGGGGAGGTGGGAATTGAAATTCCAATCTTTTTTCTACCTTCCAATCAAACACACTCTTAGTCCTAGATATATTAAGCTAAGAGCATCTCCATTGCATGTTGTCTTCACATCCTCTATTTGTGATGATGTGGAGGAAAGATAAAGACCCGAAAATTGCGGGTCCCACATTTTCTTATCTTTTTCTCACTTTTTCTCCCCCTTTCCCCACTTTTCTACACTTTCAGTGCATAAATTTCCATACTACTTTTACATTCCCACATCCAACTTGACATCCTCCACTATTATTTTATTATTATTTTTGAATTTATTTCTACATTTCTCATCTTTTCTCACTTTTCCGTCTCTTTTTCCCTACACTTATTTCTTTTTCTCTTCAATTAAAATAATCATTTTCTCTCTATCTCTCTCATCCGCATCATCCATTAACATCCACTATGCAATGGAGATGCTCTTAAGTATTCAACTAGTGGTCCATAGGTAGTTTGTGGGTTTGTTTTCTTTATTATTTTTAGTATTTGGTCTGGTGATGGTTTCTTCATTACTGATTTTCAGTGACATTGTATTCCGCATCACACAATACAAAGATGTGGAGAATCTCAAGTGAAACCTCACAACCACTTCCTGAATTTCAGTTTTTCATTTTTGACTAAGTTTTTTATTTTTCTACCTCTGTTGATAGGAATTAGACGATCATACAACCAAGGTGAATGTACAACACGAAGTGCTTGATGGAATGTTCACTTTTCATCATTCGACAACCGGCCAGTTGCATATATATCAGGTACTTATTTAACCTTTTTACTGCTGCATTTGTCTGATGCAAGACCCTCATTAAGTTGATCGTTGAGTGTCTCAAGAAGCGACCGAGGAAGAGAACTCTAGAGTCTAGGAAATGAAGGCACAATTTTTGAATGATTTGGTTCTCAAAAGTAATATGTGGCGATGCAATTGTGTAAGAGAGCTCTAGAGTCTAGGCAATGAAGACACAATTTTTGAATGATTTGGTTCTCAAAAGTAATATGTGGCGATGCAATTGTGTATCTACTATCTAGTGAGTTGACTGACCTCTATGGCAATACGTTGCAGGTTGCAAGTGTAACATTTGACTTGCTTTTGCTGCTAATCCTTGGATCATATTTGATTGTTCTTTTCAGTTTTCTTGTCATCACAACGAGGGTATGATCCTTAACAAACGTTTCCCTTTCCCTCTCCATTGCACTTGCCTACAAAATTCAAAATAACCCTTAATAACAAACTACTTTCTTGAAAACGAGAAATTAATTCATATTAAATGCTGGTTATTTACTTACTGCAGGGTCTTGACGACCTTATCAGTCTATTTCGACGTCCCACTTCCCGCAAAGTAAAAGCGGCTTGATTATGGAGATGGATAGTTTGCCAGCCAAATGCAGATGAGTTCTCTGACGATCCTCTTATGTATCTGTAGGTTAACTTGATGTGAGCAAACTTGGCATTTTTGAGATTAGTCAATATTTCCTTTGCTTTACCTTAGTGGTTTCCTCGAGGGTTCATTTAGCTGTAGAAACAATTTTGTTGAGACTTCTCTGTAATATTGCTGCCAGGACTTCTTACAAAGAAATATAGCTTCCATATCAAATCAAATATTGATTTAAAGTCAGTTTGTATCATGAAAAGAATTCATTAAGTTACATCTGATATGTACTTTGGACCAGATTTAGCTTGAAATCAATACTCGTCTTTTCCATTGACATTGGGGTATCTTATTTCCATCTGCAGTGTTTTACTTCTAACGACTTGCATCTTATTTCAATCTGCACATGAATGATTTGGTAAAATTCAAAAGGGACCACCGTACTTTGATGGAGATTGAATTTGTTGGGTAAAAAATAAAAATAATGGTTCAATAAGTGTGAATTTTTGTTCGGCTCCGTATTATTTTACCCAATAAGAATTTTAATATGAGTACAATTTTTGATATATAAATTTTGATTTTATTAAAAGTTATTTATTTGATGTTAAAATAAGTTGATTATTAATAAAATAAATAAATAAATTTTAATGTAATTAAAATTTATATATTAAAATTGTACTCATATAGTCATATTGAAGTTATTGTCTAGTAGGATAATACGGAGAAAAAAATTTTAAATTTATTTTTATTTTTTACCCTCCACAGGGAGGGTAATGTTCACCCTCTGTTTGGAGGAAATTTAATCTCTTATTTTGAGGGGACACAATTCAAGTGCATTAAGCTCAAAGTGAAAAAGTGAATCATTTTTAAGAACTAAAATCCCTGCCTAACGTGTATATGTAATATGTCCCCTTTCGGGTTACTGCTGGTCTTAGGCTTCAGTGCTCTGTAAAATTTCTTGCCCGGAAGAATTCTTCTAGATCAAAAGCTTTTCTTGTTTATCCGAAAGTTAAAACCGTACAGGCAGCTGGCAATACCAGTGGGATCAATTTCTATGATGAATTCATTCTCTTGAGGATCTCTCTCGCCCCCAATATTAATTGCAATTTGCAACAATTTTAACACTCTAGTTACTGTAAATAACTAAATATTTTGACGTTAAAGAATTGGATGTAGTAATGCGCTAATGGCATGACGATGACAGATCCTTGAATGCTTGCTAGAGTGAACAAAGCTGAATACCATAAATTTAGTCGCACAGCCGCATCCAGGGCTGTCAATCGATTGGATTTTAATCCGAATCACGTGAAATTAATAGGAGATAAATTTAAGGTCCCAATTCAGTAATCTGATAAAAATCTGAATGCAATAATTTGTTAAATAAATGACGCAAATGTGGATATAGGCCAATCTAATCCGATAATAATCCGATATGATTTATTCATAATAATATAATATAACATAATATAATATAATATAATATACTATTGGGAAAATGTCCAATAACTACATATTATATAAAAAATTGTCCAATTAATTATAACATCTTATTTTTTATCCTTACTCTATTTTTTCTATAATAAGGCACAAACGCCCCATCCATCCCATTTAATTTACCACTATGCCATCGATTAAATCCAAAACCTAAACAACTAAGATTATCACCCCTATAAGAGGTCATCTATCTTTCAAATTGTACATGAGGTCCTCTAACTTTCAAATTTTGCACTTTAGTCCTCAATTTTTGAACTTTCTTTCAAAAATATGCCAAAATATTTGCACCCAAGGTCCTTTATCTTTCGTATTGTTTCATTTTGGTCTTTCGGCTTTTGGATTTTTGACGCTTTCAATCCTTTTTATTCTTCTTTTTCCGTATTTTCTTCCACGTTTAGAAAATTCACCTACAAACACAATATTCTAGATAACATAAATAAACAAATTTATCATCATGATAAAAAAATATTGCAAGTATAAACATAACTTTATATATCATTTAATACACTTGATACCAATTTATAAACATTAATGGACGTACAACTATTATCTTCCCAAGTAACATGGATTACCACACTAGGTAATCAGATTGCCACCAGAAGTAATCTCAATTAATATTCAACTTCTCTCTTTGGCCATCTTCGATTTTGTCTCTCTATGCACTTTCTCTCTCCAGATTACCGCTCCAAGTAATCTCGATCAACATTCAACTCCTAGCTTCTCTCGTCTCCGACTTTCTCTCTATGTAATTTCTCTCTCCAGATTATTGCTCAAGGTAATCTTGATTAACATTAAATTCCTCGCTTCCCCTGTGTCTGACTTTCTCTCTCTACGCAATTTCTGTCTCCAAATTACCGTCCCAAGTAATCTTGATCAACATTCAACTTCTCCATTCCCATGTCTCCGACTTTTTTTCTCTACGCACTTTTTCTCTTCAAATTATTGTCCAAAGTAATCTCAATCAACATTCAACTCCTCGCTTCCCCTATTTCTGACTTTCTCTCTTTACGCACTTTCTCTTTTCAAATTACCGCCCCCAGGTAATCTTGATCAATTTACCACCACAAGTAATCTCGATTAGCATTCAACTTCTTTCTTCCCCAATCTATGACTTTCTCTCTCTACGTACAGGAAAATATTACTTAACCTGATAATAATATTGCATACCCTAATAATAATATTACTTAACTTGGTAATATGAAGAACTATAGCAACGTTTCTCAAAAAATATCAACGAATATTATTATTATTATCCATATTTAAGTACCTATACATAAAAACACTAGTATAAATCCACGTATTATCACTGCCTACGAAATTTTGTAATGAAAGTCAAATAAGTTTTATCCAAACATATAAAGTTACAAACGACCATATAATCACTGCCTCCATAAATTTTGTAATGAAAATCAAATAGGGAATTATATATTCGGAAGTGGTATATATAGGAAAAAAGCTCATAAGAAATCAACATATAATCACTCATCCAAATCCCAAAATTACAAAAATCTGACAAATAAATTCTATAATTGAATCAAGAATTATAGTATTGAATAATGTAGCAAAAATATTAATTCCCCTGTTGGCCTTTGAGAATGGAGAACTATGTCTCATGAGTATTGAATCAAAAGCATTTTCTGATTTTCTCTATTTGGCTACTCGAATTGGCTGCTTTGAACTGATTGGAACATTTCAAAAATAATATAAATAGTGTGAAGTAACCACTTGACCTGAGATTAAAAAAAAGGCAAGCGTGCAACTAAATAAGTGCATGTTCTTCATAAAAAGGATTCAATAATATTACTCACTTTGGTAATCATAATTAGAACACTAAAACACCAAAATTTTAGGAATTATGAGGTTGCTCCATTGAACTTTCTCAAAGAGATCCAATTCATGAGTCAACCTTTAACTCTATGTGGATATATTTAGAGTTATGAAGGTTCTCTTTCATATTATAGAATATGCAAAACAATTACAGCTTTTAGCATAATTTTTTCCAAATTGATAATTCATTTTTTGCACGCAAAGACTAAAATAAACATTAAAAACCGCCCATTTACACAATTTTCGCTATGATAAAACAAATACGGTTCATATTTCAAAACTCCCCCATCTCCGATTTTTTTACCATACGGCTCTCTCTTTAGATTACCATTCCTGATAATATAAATTATTGCCCCTGATAATCTTTAAAATTGGTTCAAAATGATAACATTTTGGTAATAATATGTAGATTATTGATTGCAGTAATCTAGAGAGAGAAAGTACGTATAGAGAGAAAGTCGGCTGGCGAGAAAATATAGAAGTTGAATATATACTGAGATTATCTATGGTGGTAATCTAGAGAGACAAAGTGAGTACAGAGGGAAACGAGAAGTTGAATATTTTTCAAGATTACTTCGGAAGGTAATCTGGAGAGAGAAATTGAGAGATGAGTGAAGTGAGAAGTTGGATATTTGTCAAGATTATTGAGGTAGGTAATGTGTGTTACTTGGTGTTATAATTCATGTTACTTGGAAAGGTAATATTTGTACGTCCATTGATATTTATGAATTGCTATCAAGAGTATTAACTGAAGTATCAAATTATCTTTATACTTGCATTATTTTTTTATCATGATAAAAAATTTATTTATTTACGTTATTTTAAATATTGTGTTTGTAGGTGAATTTCCTAAATGTAGAAGAAAACAAGGAAAAAGATGAGCAAAAAGGACTAAAAGTCTCAAAAATATAAAAGTTTGGGACCAAAATAAAACAATCCGAAAGATAGAGGACCATGGGTGCAAATGTTTTGGGGTATTTTTGAAAGAAAGTTAAAAAATTAAGGACTAAAATATAAAATTTGAAAGTTGGAGGACCTCCTGTACAATTTCAAAAGATAGAGGGACAATGAAAGTGTGAGATAGGGGCCGAGGCAAAAATGTCCATAAGCACCTAAAACGAGTAATTGATAAATCACGTTTTATAAGTTGTATTTAGTGGTTAAAAAATAAAATATTTTGATTCAGTGGGTAAAAACTGACTTTGGCCTGTATTTATTGGGCATTTTTCCTATAATATAGCATAATATAGTATAATTACATTATTTTACTATTTTTTCATTTTTTTACATTTTAACATGAACTTATATTTTTTGAATTTTAATTTTTTTCATTTTTAACCTGGTTTTTGTATTTTATGAATCTTAGTGAAGAAGTCTTATTGAATTTCAATACATTGATACGTGTTATAATATATTTTTAATTCGACTGAAATTGAACTTAGCCAATTATAATTTTTTAAACGTCCATAACATTCTATTTCAAACAAGTAAAATATTCATCATTCATGCATAATTATCTTTTTAACAAGGCTTAATTATATGTATTGAAATCTCTTGTAATGATTTGTAATCTTCGAACTTGCGCCAACAAATTCATCAAGACATTTAAGCCTGATAGTGGATTGGATTTTATCCGGATCCGGATAATCAAATATTCAATGAATAATTTGAATCCGATGAATTAATGAATTTTCTTATTGGATTGCATATTAATTTAGACAGATCCGATCCAAATCCGATCCGTTTATAGGCCTAGCCGCATCCACGACGGCTTCAACCACCGGTAAGGTCGCCTCAGTACACTTTGATGACAAAACTTGGTGGTGGGTGAGTGGGTCTAATTTGGCTTTTGCGTAGGTTGTAGGCTTGTAGCCTGTAGGAGAGAACTATTATTTAGGGTAGCCTTGTTATGTTCCACTCTGGTGGATCACAGCTTATGGTCTGTCTGGGTAATTTATGCTTTCGTCCGGATTTCATTTTGAAATCCGAAAATTTGGCTAGATTCATCATGACGAGGCGGAGGCGGAGCTCTAGCAATTTGGAAAAAAATTTTGGACACCGTGGTGGCCCGTGGTGACCGACCAAAGACATGTAAAAGTTTTGGCCAAAATTTTGCAAAAAACTTTGATTGGTCTTTGGCAGTTCACCACGGGTCGCCACGGTGTCCAAAATTTTTTTTCCAAATTTCTGGAGCTTCGCCTCGTCGTGATGAATCTATCCAAATTTTCGGATTTTGAAACAGAGTATGGACAAAGGCGTAAATCACCCTGGCGGACCATGTGGTCCACTCGGGTGGACTTGAACAAAACTGTTATTTAGGGCACCTTATTCTAATAATTAACTCTAATTTGCCTGAATTTTGAATTTGTAAAATTAAAACTCATATTTGTCGTAATTTGGTTTGTCAAAAAAGGTGTGATTGACATTATCTAACTTTTTATTGTCACATAGGCATTGCTTTACCTATATTTCCTATCATTGGAGACGAACTGTTTTATACGTGCATGATAACAGGATGCTTTCATGGCACTATTCTTTAGGAAACCGACTGGTCATTGGAAATGCTCTCAACAATGAGTCAATGCTTCACCATTTTCATGTGTCAATGTCAATTTTTAAAATTTAAAATAGAAAGTCTTTTCAATTCATAAACCATATAAAACGAAATCAACATAACCACTCCACATGATGTGGTGAGTTACAAGTTACAAAACAATCAAGGGGAGCAAGAACATGGACCACTTCAGCATCTTCAGGTGAGAGAAACTTGCCACTCTGTTTGACCCACGGCAACATTGATAATTAAATCTAACTTCAATCTCTACCCTCTAACCAACACGCGAGTAATGTTCCAACACCATCGAGCGTTCGATAACTATGACACGTTCGATGATTTTCCAATCATTACGATTTTCATTGGAAAATCGAGACCAGATCTAGAACTAGCACGGCGAGGCGAATCGCCAGTAGTTTGGAAAATTTTCTGGTGATCTTGGTTTGCTCAAAATCAAAGTTTTTGCCAAAAATTTTGACTTCGAGCAAATGGCATCGCAAGAAATTTTTTTCAAATTGTTGGAGTTTTACCTCGCAGTACTGGTTCTAGATATAGTCTCGGTTTTTCAAATGGATGTCGTATGTGATCAAAAAACCATCGAGCGTGCCGTAATTATGGAACGCTTGATGGTTTTGGAACATTACTGAAAACTACATTGATGTCTAGTTTAAATCTAGAGTGAGATTAAAGTGATTTAAATTTGTAGTGAAAAGTGAAAGAAAATTGTATAAAAAATTAAAATAATTGTTAAATCAATTAAACGAGTGGTTGAAAATAAAAGCGGAAAAAAATATTTGAAATTAAATCTCTATGGAACATATTGGCCAATGTATGTTAGAACTACATTTGTTCACCTTCCAAAAGAAGGTGAACATTACCCTTCTTATGGAGGGTGAAAAACAAAAACAATCTTTATATTATAAAAAGAGAAGTGCCATGTTGGCAATAATGCCAACATGACACTCATTAATATTTTTTTAAAAAAATCATAGAAGTCAATTTTGTAGCTAAAAAAAAGAAAATTCTATTTTTGGAAATAAACTAACATTAATTAGTAGTTTTAAATAGGAAAATTCTTTAAATATAATTATTTTTTAATGAAACATAAATTTTTCATTAAATGTGATAAATAAAATTTAATAAGAAAAAATTAGTTTTGGAAAAACTTTAAATGTAATTTCATTTTTCAAACTTCTAATCGAAAATATTAAATAATAAGTATTTTATTTATTTATTTTCACCGTGTTAAAAAAATTAGAGTTTTAGATAGTTTTGATTTGTAATGTGCATTGGATTATATAAATAGTAGATTATTCTTAAATCTAATAGTGCGTGCTAAAATTATAATTGAATTTGCACTGAATAATTTATGTATTTTTAAATAAAGAGTAATTTATGAATCTTTATCTTTATATTACAGTTTGTAAAGTGTCACGTAGGCAAAGAGGCCAACGTGGTACACATTAAATATTTTTTAAAAAATTATAAAATTAGTTATGAAAATAAACCAACATTCATTAGTAGTAATTAAAAATATAATTGAAAATAAACCAATATTTAAAACAAACATTTAATGAGAAAAATTTATTTTGTAAAGACTTTAAATATAAGTTCATTTTTTAAAGGTCTAATTCAAAATATTAAATAATAAATATTTAATTTTATCGTGATAAAATTATAGGTTTTGATAGTTTTGTTTGGTTACGTGAACTGGCCTGTTAAAAAAATAGTGGATATTTTTTACTTTTTTCATTTTTTAAATTAAATTGTTAGTGGTTAAAATTATAGCTGCATTTATATTGAATAATTTATTTATTTTTAAGTAAAATAGTAATATATTAATCCTTAAATTATTATAATTGAAGTGCCACTTTTGATGAACGCTTTATTGGCAGTGCCAACATGACACATAGTTTCTAATTAAAAAAATTAATTGATATTTTTCCTTTTTAATACAGTTGATGTGATATGCTCACTAATTGAATTTTGCATTATACGTACATTTTTTGCCTTTTCTAAGTATATAAAATTAAAAATAAAAAGTTTTTGTTTCTACAATTAACATACACTTTACGTAAGTGGAAAGAAATCAAATGAATTATGTAAATACAGAAAATTATCAGTATTATTACAAATTTAAGTTACTTAAAATTAACTATAATACTTCTTATACAATAGAGTTAAAATTAAAAATTAATTACAACTAATCACTAAAAGAATGCATAAAATCATAAAATTTAGAGTGCATAATGTCCATTTCAGAAAGAAGAAAGGTGTTCAATATAAATTTGATATGTAAAAACCAGAAAGACACGTTTTGATAATCAAAGAATTTTTATATATTCATTCCCCATGGTTCGTTTGCAATTAATTAATCTCCACGATCATTGTTGTGCATGCTATACAAGACAATTAGAATTAAGGTTATACGTTTTGATAAATTTCTTAATTATGTGATACACGTGAATTTTTATAATTTACAATTGTAAATTTACTCCATATTTTTTTCATTGATTATAATATACAATATTATAGATTTTAATAATTATTTACAATTATGCAATCTCCTATGCATAAATTACATTAATTCTGTAATTCAATATTTATATTTATAATTTCATATCAATTATTTATCGTACATAAATTTAATTATTCTCGTGCATCGCACGGGCGTGATACTAGTAGTTTCTAAATTTGAAACTTTTTCGCTCAATATTATTTTACTGGACAAGAGCTTCAATGTAAGTACAATTTTGATGTATAAATTTTGATTAGATTAAAAATTACTTATTTTACTAATCTTTATATTATAAAAACAGGAGTGCCACATTGGCAGTAGTGCCAACGTGGCACTCATTAATATTAAAAAAAACATAAAAATCAATTTTATAATTAAAAAAAAGGAAATTCTATTTTTGGAAATAAACCAATATTAATTGGTAGATTTAAATAGGGAAAATTCGTTAAATATAATTATTTTTTAATGAAACATAAATTTATTATTAAATGTGATAAATAAAATTTAATAAAAAAATAGTTTTCGAAAAACTTTAAATATAATTTCATTTTTCAAACTTTTAATTAAAAATATTAAATAATAAGTATTTTATTTCCACCGCATTAAAAAATGTTATAGTTTTGATTTGTAATGTGCAGTGGATTATTCAAATAGTGGATTATTCTTAAATAAAATAGGGCGTGCTAAAATTATAATTGAATTTGCATTGAATAATTTATTTATTTTTAAATAAAGAGTAATTTATTAATCTTTATCTTTATATTTTGAATTGTTATATTATCATACCATTAATCTTTATATTATAATTTGTGAAGTGCCATGTAGGTAAAGATGCAAATGTGGCATACATTAAATATTTTAAGAAAATTATAAAATTAGTTTTGGAAATAAACCAACATTAATTAGTAGTAATTAAAAATATAATTGAAAATAACCGATATCTAAAACAAACATCTAATGAGAAAAAATTTATTTTGGAAAGACTTTATATATAATTTCATTTTTTAAAGTTCTAATTCAAAATTTGAAATAATAATTTTTTATTTTTTATTTAATTTTATCGTGATAAAATTGTAGGTTTTGATTATTTTGCTTGGTTACGTGAATTGGCCTATTAAAAAATAGTGAGAATTTTTTACTTTTTTATTTTTGAAAATCAAATAGTGAGTGGTTAAAATTATAATTAGATTTATGTAGAATAATTTATTTATTTTTAAATAAAATAGTAATTTATTAATCCTTATATTATTATAATTGAAGTGTCACGTTTGGTGAACACTCTATTGGCAGTACCAACATGACATACTATTTCTAATTAAAAAATTAAATGATATTTTTTGTTTTTAATGCTTCTGATGTGATATGCTCACTAACTAAATTTTGCATTGCATATTTTTTGCCTTTTCGAAGTATATAAAATTACAAATAAAAAGTGTTTCATTCTACAATTAACATACAGCTTATATAAATGAAAAGAAATCAAATGAATTATGTAGATAAGGAAAATTATCAGTGTTATTACAAATTTAAGTTACATAAAATTAAGCATAATACTTCTTATACAATATAGCTAAAATTAAGTAGCAATTAGAGCTAATCACTAAAAGAACGCATAAAATCATAAAATTTAGAGTGCGTAATGTTCATTTCAGAAAGAAAAAAAGTGTTCCATATAAATTTGACATGTACCAACGAAAAAGATACGTTTTGATAATCAAAGAATTTTTATATATTCATTCCCGATGGTTCATTTACAATTAATTAATTTTCACGAGCATTGTTGTGCAATGCTAGACACGGTAATTAGAATTAAAGTTACACGTTTTGATAAACTTTTTAATTATGCGATGCACGTGAATTTGTATAATTTACAATTGTGAATTTACTCCACAATTTTTGCATTGACTATAATGATTATAGAGTTTAATAATTTTTTATAATTATGCAATATCCTATGCATAAATTACATCAATTATGTAATTCAACATTCATATTTATAATTTTATATCAATTATTTATCGTACATATATTTAATTGTTCCCGTGCATCGCACGGGCGTGATACTAGTAATCAATTTATTTTTATGTCAAATAAATAATTTTTAATATAGTCAAAATTTATATATCAAAATTGTACCCATATTAAAACTCTTATCAAATAAAATAATACGGAACGAATAAATTTTACATTTATTGAATTGTTATTTTTATTTCTTACCCTACACAAGGAGGGTGGAGGGTGAACAAATTCAACATCTCAAAATAAACCTTCATACGACATCATTTCATGCTTATTTCCCATATTGCCCTTCAACTTTCAAGAAATCACTACAAGAAAACTAGATTTTTGTGATGAAGTATTTACCACGGCTTCATATACCTCAGCAAATAAGCTTCACACCACCCATCATAAAAAATAATTATTATTTTTAACCATAGTGTTATCTTGCTGTGGTAAATGTTCTTTTTTGGTGATTCCATATTTACAACTATCATATATCCAACAACCAAAGAACTGTGGTAAATACCGTTTATCGCCACAGCTACAATACCATGGTTATTACTTGTGAGGAATTAATGCTATTTGTGATGGTAAAATGCTATGGCAAAAGCAACTATTTATCATGGCATTTGGCTGTTGCATATAACTAGTATTATTTAGGAATTAGGATACATTATATGTGACAAATAATAAGATGTGATGACACCTATTTACCATGACACTTCTGCCTTTTGTAACATTAATGTGCTATGGCAAAAACTTTCCTGTAGTGAATTCTATTCAAAATTTGTGTTCCCAAGTCACGTGTTATCAAGGAAATAAAGGACCGCTCACACACTATACACCATTTGCCACTGCACAGGAATCAGAGTCCGACTTCAGGCAATTTTGGCGCAATTAAAGTAATTTTCTGAAATAAAATGCAAAGTCCCTGTATTAAATTACAAAGTCTGTGTGTTAAATTATAAGTATTTGTAATGCATTACAAATTATCCGAAATAAATTACAAAGTCTCTGTATTGAATTACAAAGAATTTGTAATGAGTTATTATTAAAGAAATATGCAGACATTACAAATTATCCATACACATTTGACAATTCTAGAAAAGAATTGTTTTAAAAATATCAAATCATGAGAAAACGATGTTATTATTTATTTTAAATAAATATTAATCAAGAATATTACAAATTATCTGTATACATTTGGCAATTGTATATAAAAAGTTGTTAAAAGTATCAAATTAAATTACATTAAATTCAAACATGGAGATTTGATAATTATAAGGAAAAATAACATTGTTTATTTAAAAAAAATAACAAAGACTACGAAGAATTAAATGAATAAAAGGGGGAAAAAATAAAAAAAAAAGAATAACAAAAGTTGTGATGATAATTGGAAAAAGGGAGGGAATAAGTTTTTTTTCAAAGACAAAAGTTATTAAAACTATCAAACCAAATCACATCAAATTCAAATCAAATGCTGCTAAGTGGTCTACCCTATTAGAGTTGGTTTTTCATCTCCTAGGTCCAGGGTTCAATTTCTCTCCTACATTGCTCCTTGTCATTAAAAAATAAAAAATTACATCAAATTTAAGCATGGGTATTTGATAATTATGAGGAAACAAATGTTACTATTTATTTATTTATTATTTATTTATTTTTTGGGGGATAGGGGGTGGATGATAATAATAATAATAATAATAATAATAATAATAATAATAATAATAATAATAATAATAATAATATTCGCTTGATGTGGGAATCATTTTCCTGTCCATTTTACCCTGGCTATGTTTAATTAATTATGAAGATATCCTCATATAATCATATTTTTTACATTCCTAACAAAATGTATTAATATTGGCTAACTATGCATACACGGACACTTCAATGTATGCTAACAAATCTAAATTAAATCTTGGACGAATGCGTGCATTTCAGAAACCGTAAGTTGACATTTTAATGTATTTCACCAGGTTAGTGGACATTCAAGTAACCTAGATGTAATTTCATAAGTAGTGGCACTGAAAATTGATTGAATTAAGAGAATTAAATATGTTCAAGTCATGCAAATACCTAATTGGATTAACCAATGAACCAGCCCTCGTACATGTATTTAATCTATGTCTTTAAATTGATGATGTCATGCAATCAAATATTCACATCTCTCCCAAAAAATTGAATTAATATCTAATTTAACATGGCGTAAAGCCTAACTATATATTTAAACTCACTATATCAAGTCATTTCATTTAAGGTAAACACCTAGGCATCCTTTTGTTCATTACATATTACGTATTATGGATATATTTTAATTATTTTAAGATTCATATTATAGAGCCAAAGGTTTTGAGAGAGTTATCAGCGCACGATTGTGGTGTTAATTTATATTAATGCCTCAAGGAGGTGATGAAATTATTAGCTTACAAATTAATAATTGAAGGAAAAAGCATTTGAGATTCATTTTTTAAGAACAAACTAAAATAATGACATGATAGAATTGGAGAAGTGTAACAAACATTAATATAGCAGTTATTACTAATATCAATCTTGAATCATGCACTTTGCCATTTTCATGTTTCAATTGAAATGTTTATTGCTTTCTCACCCTTACAATTCCCCCGGGCTCTCTCTCTCTCAATCTCAATCTCAATTCTATCAATTATCTTTTTTAAAAGATATTTTAATCTCTAATACGCATGTTGACTGCCTCTTCAGACATCATCTTCAATGTAGAAAACAACGTGATAAAGCAATGAGCTAGAAAACTTTTATTACTCAATGAAGAAGTTACACATTCACATATTACTTAAAAATATAAACTAACAGTGTCTCTCTACAAGTATTGAACAATAAAACTTGGCCGCCATTTATGCCTTTTGTACATATCATTTTTTCTGTGAGTGAACCATTATTTGTATAGTGAAGCAAAAAAAATTATCCCTATAAGGTTCTTTCATGAAGGGGAGAACCTACTAACTGTATAAAAAAAGCTCTTCTCCGACTTAGCTTTATTGATTCAAATTTTTCTTCTAGCTTTTGGTAAAATTTTTGTTGTTTTTTCTTCGAAGCTTAAGCGAGATCCCAGAAAAAATTGTAGTGGATGTGAGTTATCTTTATTGTAATTTTTATTCAAAATTTTGATATATGTGTTCAAGTTTGATTTTTAATTTCCTAGCTTACACTAATGATGTTGCATTTTAATTTGGACTATATTATCCTAATATATTTGCAATATATATTTAAAAAATACAATTTCTTGTAATATAATGCATTAAAGTAGACAAAGAGACACAAAAGACACAAGGATCAATACAATTTTTGAAATAAATATGAAAATACCAACAGTGATACAATGTACCCCCACTCAGTTTAATGCATATGAAATATACAACGTACAACCATGCACCGATTTTCATGCATACTTCCTTTCTCACTCTCGCTATCCCTCCCCTCCCCTCTCCCTCTATATTTATTTTGTTTTCATTTACAAGTTAAAACAAACAAAATCCAACGTCACGGCGAGTATGTTTCACATAGACACACTTCAGAATCCATTTTTCTGTTTAGTAAATTTATTCTTCATCTTCTTTTCATCATAGGATAAAATGGATTTTTGTTTTGCGAAACTTATAATTCATCCATATTCGAAAAAGTGCTGTAAGTGCTCCTCTTTTATTCTTCTATTCTCAAGTTTTTATTTTTGTTTTTTTTTTTTTTTAAATTTTTAATTTTGAACATTTTTTTTTTACCAATCTCTGTATTGTGAATATATTAGAAGAAAGCTCACTAGAAATTAAGTGAAGGAAAACAAGAAATCAACTCATGTTTGGGATGGTAGTTTGGAATGAAGTTTGTTTTCTCAATATATATAAATTAGTGGTGGATTTTTCTTCTTTCTCTCGAATGATTAATTATCAACTTACTTTTTATTTCTATTCGTTTAGCGACATTTTGAAATAGAAATATGTATGTCGCAAGCAAGAGATATACATAGGATGAAGAATCATAAAAGCTGAATGTGGAGATGCCAATTAATTGATTTATATTATTATATATCTTTTTATTTTGAAGTATATATATTCTTAATTATCTATTTGAAAGATTATTTGATCGTTTTTCGATTTTAATTCATTTACAAATCACGAGAGTAAATTAGCTATCGTGTTGATGTAGGTAACTTCTATTTAATGCCTTTCACTTTTAGGAAAAGGATATATATGTGACAGTAGAATTTTACTTAAATTTACATTTAATTCTTATTTGGCTCCAAATGCACACATAAAGAGGAGTACGTAAAGGTTCTCATCTAAAATAAATTTATAGTTCATACATAATTTATATATTCATTATAATTATTATTTCTTTCTTTTATTTATTTATTTTTAACTCAAACTCTCTACTAATGTCTAATGACATTTACAACATTCATACCAAAAAAAAAAAAGAAAAAGAAAAAGAAAAAGAAAAAGAAAAAGAAAAGATATTAAATATAATGTGCAATACATGTCATCTACCTTTTTTTTTAATAGTATCTTTACTTGTCGTTTTCAAATGATTCTACTTGATCAATACAAGTTTGACAAATATATATACACACACATCCCTAAAAGAAATTGGCCTTTTAGGGACGGCCCTGTCGTCCTTATAGCCTCGTGCCTATAGAGTAATGGGAGCGACATTGCTGTCATTGCTCTCCAGGTATGAGTATATCACTGCTATTGCTATGTAGGTACGAGACTATAGGAATGACTGTTGCCCCTAAAAATCATATTTTTGGTAGTAAATTCATCCCATACGTGTTGCACATTAAACTCCTTCGGAAACAAAATATATTACTCTGAAGAGTTTTGTATGAATTTATTTTATTCAAAGCATGTAAATATGTTTGGTGGGACATATTATGTATATAAATGCATTTTATGATTCCCATTAATGATTTCTTGGATATTAAGGTGAACATAAACGTTTGTATTAAATGGATGTTGGGGTGATAGAATCTAAGGGCCTTAAACTTTATAACATTGAAATAAACTTGAATTTTTAATCTAGAAAGAATTTACACAAAAATCTTTTTTTTTTTTAAATTTTTTTTATGCATATGCATAAATTTTTCTTAGTATACATGTGTGCAGTAATCAAAGCTCAATTTAATGAAACTCTGGGTGCATTCTCTTTACTGTTTTAGGGTCATTTTTTGTTTTCTGTTTTCGAAAATGCTGAACACGCGTTCTGTTTATTATTTTCGAAAATATTTTCAAGATTTGTATAGAAAACTTGAAAACATCTTTTTAACGTTTTCGACATTTTCTATGTTAAATATCGAAAACAAGTTTTCAGATTTTAAACTTTATATTTATTACATTTGAATCCTAACTTTTCGTTTTTGTGCATTTTAGTCCTAGCCACTAACGACCACCGTCGGCAACCGCCATGTGGTCGCGACCACTTGCTGGTGGTGCCAACCACCATTTTCATGGTGGTTCGCACTATCCTCAGTTGCCGGCAACTTCACCGACGACTGTGAGAGAGAGAAAGAGAGATGGCGTAGGTGAGAGAGGACTCAACGGAGGAGTGCGTGGGATGAGATAGATAGAAGGAGAGAGAAATGGGAAAGAGTCAGAGAATATTAGGACCGAGGAAGAGGGAGTGCGTGCCATGGGAATTGGGTATAGATAAGAGGAGAGAACTGATATTAGAGGGATCAGTTTTTCTATTAAAGTTAAACAGGGGGTTATGTTTACTTTCGGTAAAGAGAGTGACCAAATTTGTACTCATATTAATGTACTTATAAGTTAATTCATTTTTTCAACATCCAATGAAATTTTAACATGTCAATCTTATCATTTAAAAATATCAATTTCAAATCTCCATTTAGAATTATTACTACATGGAATAGTAGACATTATTGAAGCATATGTCTTACTAGAATCATGTGACCAACGTCAATTAGCAGTAATGTTATAACTAAATTAAGATTAATTCAAATGAGAAGTATTCCGTTTAAAATCTGACAGCAAGTATACGGGATTGTAAAAATAATAAAATTATGAAAGTCAATTTTTTGAGTCCGGACATTGTACCTATGAGCAGTGATGGAGGTCCTATGGGTCCAATTGGGTAACGTGCCTTACTAAGCGCGTGTTCTTTTATGTATTTTTACACATTCTTTTCAACCCCACTAATTCTCTCTCCTATTTCACATCCACATATCTCGTGGGATCTACCTGTACAACACAAATCTCCACCATTCAACTTCACTCATTCTCTCTCCTATATCACATAAAAACACATACAATTTCATTTTTACTCATACACTAACACCCTTATTCTTACTTTTCTTTTTTCTTTTTTTAAATTGAAGTGTTTGGAAAATAGTAATTGTCTCAAACTCATTTCAATTTTCCGATTCTTTCTACTAGCCTGTAACCTTAACTCTCTAATCTCATGGGACTTACGCCAAAAGGTCCAAAACTCTAGTGATAAGGACCAAGGGTTGAACCTCCAAATTGAATCCGGTATTGATCGGTAACCACCCGTCACTTCTCGGTGAGGAGGAGGATCCTTCGACTCAACTGCGTTGCCAAATCACGGGGTTTGAACGCGATGAGAGTTGATCACACTCTCGATAAGTTCGGGGATTCTTTAGAACGACGCTACAACAGAGGAGCAAGGCTACAACTCAATCAATTGCACACAAGGTTCAAATGAAGATTTGTGAGGAGTAAAGGCTACAACTCAAGAGAAGCTCAAAGCTGTCACTTCAATATCATGAACAACGTTATCATACACATGGCATTTGTTTCTTACATATACAAACCAAGCAAAAGAAATAATAATAAAATATTAAAAGATCTAAAAAGTAGTCATGAAAAGCTAAATTTCGTGTAAAAATATGGCTGTAAAATCAAAAGTTACGACCGTAAGACCTAGATACGGCGGTACAAAACTCTCTGAAAGTTTTATGCCAAAAGTTGCCTAAATTACGGCTGTAAAATGGCCAATGCAGAATTCTTGAGCCCTTGTTCTCCAAAACATGCTCGATCTCGTTCTCGACTTCGTTTCTTCCAAGATGAGCTTGAAAAGAGGGCTTTCTCCATATTTCTTCTACATAACTTGACATCATCACCTCTAAATCCAACCGTTCAAGCTCGTTTTCATCTCGACCGGCATTTCTAATGATGTTGACGATGTACTGCTAACCCGAATCATATCATCTGGCCTTTTTAATTGATTCATCGGCTATTCCACTTTTAAGCCTCGTTCTTCATCGGTTCGAGTTCATTTCTTCATAGAATCAAGGCCTGTTTTAACTTTCTTTTATTTATTTATTTATTTTTTATCTAAAACCAAAAACATGAGTACGTATTGGTGGACTTTTTTGAGAAAATAAGCTTAGAATGTGTGATTGAAATGTAAAGTTGAAGTCTTAAAAAATGTAAAAAAAAAAATCGTTAAATAGATTAAATGGGTTGTTGAGTATCAAAAAAGCTCTTCACTTATACTATTCAATCAAATTCATATAAATTAACCATACATCACACATTTTTACTCATTGTTATCCAAACATCTAATAGTTTTCACTAACTATTTAAACAACTAATTTAGCTTCTAATAAAATAAAAATTACTTGAATACGCATAAAATTTATTGTTTGGAATAATTTCTACTAACCCTCCAGCTCTAAGAACACTTTCCCCTACGAGAGGCTGAAATGTGGCCCAACCAATTATAAATTGTTGGTTCCGCAACTGCCTATGAGGACCACTTAGTATTATTATTCAATTCCACTAGCCTTAATGAAACTATGTAAAAGATGAGGTTTTATTGTTTTAAGAACTAAACTAGTAACTAATTAATGAAAATTATTCAAGGTTAAAATTTTATAACTAAAGTAAAGAAATAAACTAGTGCAATTGCAAAGAATTAGTTTTTCGATATTTAACAATAAAAAAATGGCATCGAGGTGTCAAATCCCTTTTTTGGAGAAATATCTTGACTTGAAAATCTAAACTCAAGATACAATTTATTGAAGGGAGAAATTATTACAAATGGGCGTAATGAGGCTTACCATTCAAAGAATTACAGTACGGGAGTTTCATTATGCATGATGTAATGATAACAAATTAAATTATATAATCCAAAACAAATATTATATTATATAATGAATAAGTTAGGTTCGTAAACGCCTAACATAAGGAATGCCTTCCCAGTCAATCCGTAGACGCCTAGTGATATTATGCTCCGATTCAAATGTCGCATACATATTGATACCATCTACATTGCGGCCCCTATTAGCAAACTAGTTTCACACCATATTGGATTCCCTCCAAACATGAGAAAGAAACCACCTCTTCCGACTTAATATAGCACGGATATATATATAACTGAGTCCGTATTGCAGTTTCCATGGCCCAAGCTTACCTTTCTGAATTAATTGGACATCACTTTTAGAGTCAGATTCAATAAGAACTCTATCACATCCATCTTGTAAACAAAGTCTAATACCTGTATGTAGGGCTTGGATTTCGGCTTCAAGAATAGAGTCCTCAACAAGCAAAGAGAACATCCACACTTGAATTCCGTGCGATTCCACCAACACCAAATAGTGCGATTCCACACTCGAGGGAGAACAACAATTGGGTGTGAAGCCTTGCAATATTTGGCAAGTAAAGCCTTGCTCCATAGAGAATCAGCCACTCTTACCTTCCACCACAATTTCATACAAAAGATCACTGAGAATCCTACACCCCAGTCCATCCCCACAAACAGGGAAGCAGACCTTAGACCAGGTCGTCCAATGAATCTTCTTAAAGTCAATTTTATCAACCAGAAAAAAGCTATTAAAAAGCTTTCCATAGACACAAGAACAGACTTTGGAAGGTCACAGGTACATGGAAAGAGAGAGAGCACATATTTGATGAGGGCTAATCAAACCCCAGCAGGCAACAATTATTTTTCCATGATAATATACACTTCTTTATTTTATTAGGAGAATCTTTTTCATCCCTTTAGAGAGAGGGATGCCAAGATACACAAAGGGAAGGGGATGAAAATTAAACCCAGTAGTTTTCCTAACCTTGGAAATAAGTTCAGACCATGTAGCTGTAAAGGTACTGTTTTGAGTGTTAAGTGACTGACCAGAGGCCTCAACATGGAGATCCAGCAGAAAGTATATAATCTTTTTTAGGGATCTCTTGTGGGCATTAATTGCAAAAAAGAATGACATCATCAGAAAAAGAGAGATGAGAAATAGATAGGTTGCCACCATATCTATAGTTAGTTAAGAGACTCATTAGCAGCATAAAGAGCATAAAGGCAATGAGATAAAGTTTCAGCCATTAGAACAAAAGGAATAGGGGATAAAGGGTCTTCCTGTCTCAGGCCTCTCTTAGACGGAAAAATCCACAAAGTTCACCATTGATAAACAAGGAGAAGTGGGAATAGTAATGGCTCTAGAGATCAAGTCAATCCACTAAGCTGAAAAGCCAAATGCAGCAAGAACTTTAAAAAAGAAACCCCAATCAACTTTATCATATGCCTTTGCCATATCTAATTTCATTACCACATTACTCCCATGAACTCTCCTATTGACTTGGTAGACAATCTCTTGAGCCAAGAAGGGCATTCTCAGTTATGCATCTGCCAGGGGTAAACCCACCCTGGTTGGTGTCAAATCTCTTTTTTGCATAACTATTATTTCATATTAATTATCCAATTGAAAACAAATTTAATTTCGAAAATCAAATTTCAAAATTATCGAACAGCCTCTCTAGAGTATAGAATTCAACGAATTCATATGAATGCAATATCAATATCTATATCTCTATGATATTAACTATACGCAAGAACGCATTAAAATATTTGTGAAAGTTTTTGAAAATCACATGAGGCATAGGGTCGGGTATATCTCTATCCCTATCGGACTTCATTCGTGATTGTTGATAAAAGTCTAGCCTGTTTTAAATTTTCTCGAGTTCACAAAATTACATGGCTTGCATTGTGTGACATGATATACCATCAACGACATTCATATCAACATATGTCAGGCCATGGGTCCCTGAAATATTTAACCGGTGAGTCACAGAGTACTCGATCTCCTGGAGCAAGTCCAAAGATGTTAATTGAAGCTTTTTTTTTTCTCTACGTCAACAACTAGAATCTCTGACCTTTTGATAATATATTGAATTATGGAGGAGAAAAGTACAATATATGAGGAAAAGCAGGGCACTTTTAGGTGCAATTTACACAATTTTAATTGATATTTCTAAGTGACATGCTATGTGACATTTTTTTTGGAAAGATGAATCTATGTTTTAAGTAATAAAGCATACTAGTGTATTTCCCGTGCGATGCACGGAAATTTTTTTACTGTCTAATGAATTATTATTTTTAATCACACAACTCATGACTTAAGTTAGTGCAAATTAAGATTGCGATAGAAAGGTATTATTATTATTATTATTATTATTATTATTATTATTATTATTTTGAGATACTTTGTTGTATACAATATTGGTTATTGTGTTTGTTGAGTATGCAAAAATAATTTTAATATTTCGTTTACTTTCGAAAGAAAACTTTTGTAAAAATTGATTTCACTTACTTTTAATCCTGCATATTTAACTACCCACTATTTAAATGAAGCTAAGCATAATAATAATAAAATCACTATTACTATACTATTACTATCATTATTTTTTGTTTTGAACTAAAAATTTATTTATAATTTTGTTATATTAAAATTGTGAAAAGAAAAAAATAAAATAATGTATCATCCAACTAATTAACGAACTCAAATTCTTACCTATCGCCAAATGAAGGTCATCTTGATGGACTTATAATAGTTATACCACTTCTATTAATCTTTCTAATATTAATATCTACATTTTAAATAAAATAATTATGTCAATATAAATGTTACTCAACCATCAAATGCGAAGGGAAAAAAAAATTCTATGAACAAATAGATATAAATTAAACTCATTTAAGATTTCCGCAAGTAATTTTAATTTTTATGCAGTCGTTTTCCATTACCATAATGAACTCTACTATGTCAAAATTGTTTTTTGAACTTTTTTTTGTTAAAAAAATCGAATATAGGAAAAACTAAATCCAAATAACATAGACTTAACCATAGCTTTAAAATATGAAATATAAACTTAAAGTTCAAATGCCCATTGGTTGGGAAAAAAAAAGACGACCAAATAAAATCAACAGATCATTTATAATTTATATACCAAACTTAAAAGTTCAAGTATTTGAAGCCTGTTGAAAGAAAGAAAGATTCCGGATGTAGAACACATGCTTTTGTTCAAATAACACATGCTTAACCAAATACTTAAAAAAAAAAAGAGAGAGAAGCAAAATAAAACTGTTATTCAAAGACATGTCGATATATAAGTGCGAATAAAATCTGATTTTTTTTTTCTAGAAATGAGATCAAAAAATATATATATTTTGGTAATGTTCAATATGGAAAAGGTAACATAAAATAAAACTAACCTAGCTATATGTGTAGAACTTTTATTTCCATTAGCAATAGACAAACATCTCCTTTGCAAGTTTCCACTATTATTTCGCCGCCTTTATCCATAGCAAAATTTTTGCGAACAATTTAACATTTTTGGATGATCAAAATATTAAAAAGAAAAACGAATGCAAAAATAATAAGAGTACCACTACTGATGGCATAGAAAATTTACATTTAAATATGGGAAAAAGCTAGGAAAAGCGTAGTAAACAAACTAATAAAATCGACTAAACTTAAAAAGGGCATTAATTTAGTGTCCATCAGTCCATGTCATACAACACTCAAATTATAATTTGAATATACGATATTATAAACAAATAAAAAGGTAAAAAAAAACTATAAATAATAAACAGGCTTACTTGATAATCTGCAAGGAGAACATCTGAGAACATCTAGACAGACAATTAGATTAATCGTATTCTTATCGCAGCAACTATACACAACCACAACTAAAAAGGTTATGACAATGAAGTTTAAGACAAAAAGCAAATGACTGCAATAATTGATGTAAAGATGCCGAAGAAAAGAATCTAAAGAAAAAGAAACAATTTTGAATCCAAACGCATGGTGCTAAGGCACAACTTAGACATTCAAATGAGTGGAAACATATATATATATATATATATATATATATATATATATATATATATATATATATATATAATGTGTGTGGTTAAATTCCAACTGTACAAACCTTGCATTACATGTCTTTGTATTTCAAAAATAAAAAATAAAGAAAAAAAATTGGGAAAAGCATGTATACCTACGAAAAGAAAAAAGAAGAAAAAAGAATAAATTGGAGTCTGGTAATTCAAGAAGATGTTCACATATATATGGAATCTTCGTGTACAGCATAAGCTATTTAAGTTGCTATAAATTTCATGTGTATCTATTTTGTGTTAGAAGTTTATCTTTAATATTTAATTACACATGTAATTAAATCTCCCAAAATCAACATCGCGTCAAATTATTGAGATTAATAATTGTGTAACGTACCTGGATCCATCACAGCAGTCGTTAAACTTGATGCGGAAATCTGGAATTAAACGACTATACGAATTAGTAATTGGTGGTGCTGTGGCCTTCCTCAACCAAATCTCTTTAACCCGTATATGGGAGCTGATGTTTCCTTCTAATGGGGTGAAGAAAAACTGTGTGGGATTTGGTGTATCGGGGACCATGACCAGTGGTGTCTTTATATAGGTACTGATTGGAGCCTCCCATAAAGACTCAACAAGGCCCTAATTGGTCTCTACTTATTCGGTCCACAGCCAACTCTGTAGTCTATAGGCTTCTTTTAATTAGATCACTTAATTTAGCCTATTTAAAAATGAATAATTGATATAATTAATATTAATATGTTGCCCACAAAATAATTATTAGAAATAAATTCCAACATTTTGAAGTTGGACTCCTAATTGGATTTGTATTGATTATCATGATTATTATGTGTCCACTAACATTAATTTCACAATCTTTGCACGTTAATTTATTGTGATTTATTATGATATGATAAGATAAGAGTCTTTAGATTGATTTCAACCGTATAGTTGAGAAGATATTCTTGGTACCTATAAGAGATATTCTTGAATATATGTATAGAATTTATTTAATTTTTTTAAAAAAGGAAAAAAAGGGTGTAAAGATAAGCTAAGAAAAAGAAAAAAAAATGTAAAGAGAGTTAATTAATTGGAGCAATTAGTAGTTATAATTCCGTTATAATTAATTAATTAATTAATTAATGGCAAGATTTCATTAAAAAATGAGTGATTCTAAATAGACATTTGAATTTGACATTTTTCATTGATATTGTTGATGTGGTATATTTTCATTGGATGGTATAAATTTACATTAAATGATAATCATATGGACACCTATTCATCATCCAATGAAAAAGTGACACATTAGAATGTCACTTAATAATATCAATTTGGAATGTCTATATAAAGTCATTCTTAAAAAATCCAATTTAAAAATAAAAAGTTAAAAATCCAAATTAATGGAAAAGATAATCTTTAAAGGAGGGAAAGGGGCGGGGGGTTGAGAACATGTAAGTTCAAAGTTAAGTGATTCTAGTTCTTCTATAATTAATTAATTGACGGAAGAAATGTATTAAAAGAATGCAGAGTACGAAGGACATACTAATCCATCGTTAAAAATTGAATAATTAAATGAACAATAATTTAATGTGGTACATTAAAAAAAAAATAATAATAATTTAATGTGGTAAATAAATTATAAAAATAAGAAAAAAGAATAGGATATAAATATGATAATGTCATAATGATATCTTATAATATGAATAAATATATTTTCGAAACTTAGGCCTTGTTCTATTTGGTGTTAACCAAATCCGCACACAATTCCGTATACCTCATACTCATTTTCAACCACACACACATTTTCCAAAATAATATTAACCACACATTTTTACACGGAATACCGCGCGGAACAACTAAACCCCCAATCAAACAAGACCTTAGAATAAATGAAAGTGAGAAGATTATAAATAATATCTATTAAATAAAATAAAAAAAATAAGGAAAAGGAATAGGCGGAAAATAGAAAGCAAATACTCCTGTTGTTATATATTTAATTAATAGATGTCATCTCTTCATCACTGGACAATAAAGTGCTACGATAATTGAATCAGTTAGAAATTAAAACTTAAAAAAGCTCAATTAAGAGACAATATATATTATTATTTTGAAGGGTTCTAAAAGCTCAATACGATGTATTCCGAACAAGTCAGAATGAGGATAAAAACGAAGTAATTAAACATGCGTCTTAAAATTTAAAATGAGCGTATTTTCTTATTTATCTAGTTCTAATGATTTATGGAGCATAAATCTGGAGTGTTAAAGAAAAACAATTTCATTGCAACAAATTGAAAGACCATCTATATACTTGTACCCATGATCTTATAGCATTCCGAGCAACTTTGCTACTCCATGTTTTGAGGTCAAGAGGCTTCATATGTGTTACATATAGGTACGATGATGAAGCCTATGAAAAAAAGGTTTATTTGAGTCAATTATGTTTTGTTGCAAACTAATATAGTAATATTGTGATGAATCTTGAATGACGACGTTAATTTTTGTTTGAGTTTAATTAAATTTTAGACGACGGGGATAAAATTAATGATTTCATTGCATTCAATTAATATCCTTTTGAAATAAAATAATTTATTTAGGGTTGTTTGACAAAGAGAATTTTAGATTTGTAGTGTAAAAGTAAAAAAAAAAAAAAATTATTACAAATGTAAATAAATTTATGTATTTACAAAATCGTTCCTAAACTTTTGTATAAATGAAAGTATCCCATAAATTAAAGTTAGATTAACGTGAACATGCATGGCTGATTAAGTTTTAACTCTCGCGTTGATATTTTATTCTTTTGAAGATGAATTTTTTTCTTCACGTGGGCTTAAGGTAGGAATGAGGTAAGTGTAAAATAATAATTAATAATGGTTAAAAATCATAAATTATGTTGTACTCTACTTGCAAAATGCAAAATAGTTTATTTCGAACACGACGACGTTTGAACAATACACTTCAACTAATTATTACAGTGTCACAATGGCTGCACAACGGAAGCCATTAACAACGACTCTAGACAAAGAAAAACATTATGACACAAGAGCATACATCAACAAACAGTGTTATAACAACTGCATGAGTCATTAATAACACTGAAATGTGATGATTATTATTACACAGTGCAAATAGAAAGACATTCAAACATAATAGTTTGAAGTTTTTCAAAAAAGATGACAACATCCATCCCTACACCACCTCCAGATTGCGTTGCAGTCAGCGTTGGTCGTACATAACAGACAAAGCTGGTTTGGTAATTGCATGTGCAACGTCAGTTGCGGCAGTTCTTTGGCCTCCATGTTTGCCACTGGCATCCTCAAGGTTGGCTGTAGTTCTCTGGCCTCCACCTTTGGAACTGGTGCAACTGTAACATTAAAACTAAAACTTAAAATGATGACAAAACCGTAGTTGCTTCAAATCAATGCAACAAATATTATCACAACGTGTTTCACTATATATCATTCATACTTTATTTATATGTCATTATAATTTCATTCGTACGGAATATATTTGAGTTAATCTATTTCAAAAAAGAATATATATATATATATATATATATATATATATATATTTGAGTTAAGAGATATTTATTTGATGGAGCAATAGAACGCAACAGTGTAATAATGAATTGAGTAAGTTAAGAGAGAGAAGGAAGGCTAACCAGCTACAGCAATAGTAATAAGAAAGAGAGTAAGGAAAGTTAGCTTGACTGAAGCTTTCTCCATCTTTATTGAACTTTGATTTTGATGAATTTCATTGTGCAATTGGGATGACTATTTATATACAACTCAATAGATGCTTGTCCAAGCCAAATATTGTGTACAAAAATATAAACAATTCTAGATTCGCATATTAAATTGATATTTCGATTTGTGACTTCTCTCTCAGATGATGAAGAGATATTAGTGGAGTGCAAATTTGTTCACTTCCTATTTTTCGAATGGGCCCTTAATTTTTATTTTTCATTTCCCAATATTGTGAGACACGAGTTTTGTATTTGAACATGAACCCTTCCAGCCACCGAAAATGTAGAAGTTATATATGATATGTGATGTGATGGGATTAATTGTGAAAGAAATCTAGTACTTGATTAATTTTTATTGTATGGTTTAGGAGATAAAAATTTTTTAAATATAAGAAAAAGCATAAAAAAATAGCAAAAGTATCATAAAATTTTAAAGCATGAAACTATGATACTAAAATATTGTGAAAGTATTAAATTGTGATATTTAAGTAAATTTCAATAAATCAACAATTATAAAAATTATTTAAAGTTTTGACTACTATTCCTAGCACATTTGCCGCAGATATAAATCTTCGATAGGGTAAATTTAATATGGGAATGAAATATTAACGCTTGTTCGAGCTTTCTATGTATCACTTTCACCATTTCTCTTTCTCCAGCTTGCAATTCGATCTTTTCGAACAATATTGTAAATACTGTAAACATGATCATCGCAATACTAATTAATATTAAATTATTAATTACAACATCTTCATTGATCCAACCACCACTTTTTGTCAATAATATTACCTTTATTAAAAGATCTTTTGAATAACAGATCGTACATCGGTTCAACCAAAAAAACTATGAACTGACAGAAAATATGTCATATTCACCCTTACAACTAGCCAATACAAAATTGGATCGGAACTGACCAAAAACCTAGTTCAGTCGATCAAAACCAATAAAAATAGGCTAAAAACAAGGATTTTCTTTCAAACGTCCTTTAAAAAGGTTTTTGTATAAAAATTAGTTTTTAACTATTTAATTAAAAGAGATTAAATCTCATTTCAATCCGATTCAACTTTTTAATCTTTGATATGTTGTTTCGATTCAATCACCGACCTGATTTTATTCACATGGGTCATGCCGGCATAGGGTAAAACCTACCCAAATATCAAATCAAGTCTCACAACAAAATCTTTGATCAGAAAGTTAAAACAAGGTGCTTTCGGATAAGGCAATTTTTTGTTCAAAAACGGTGCTGTGTGTTTGACAGGTGCGTTTGTTAAACCCGTTGTCTTGTACGGATTTTTTTTTCTTTTTCTTTCCGACTCGAGGTGCGGATGCTCCATTATTTAAACGTTTTTTTCCCCATTCCGACTCGATCGAGCTGTGCATGCTCCATTATTTAAACGTTTTTTTTTTTTTTTTATTTCCTCCATTCCAACTCGAGCTGCGCATGCTCCATTATTTAACGGCGCTATGTGTCTTATATGTGCGTTTTGAAGATTTTTGTCTTGCTCGGATCTCCCCCCGCCCCCCCCACCCCTCCCCGGCCCCCTTTTTTTGTTTTGTTTTGTTTTTTTACCCTTCAACCTTTCTGACTCGAGCTGCGCATGCTCCATTATTTAAATTAAAACTAAGGGGGTGTATTTAATTCAAACTTTAATTGAATTTAATAGATTTTGATGAATTTTAAAAGTTTAGGTGTATTTAATATAGATTTTTAGAAATCTTTTAAAATCTTGAGATATTTAATGTAGACTCTTAATAAGTCATTTAAAATCATGTGGTATTCAATCTTTACTTTTTAGAATCCTACCAAATTTAGAGGTATTCAATATTTGTGAGACTCTGGTAGAAATCTATAATTTATAGATTTTGATAGACTTTGTAGTGGAAATTATAAATAGTAAGAGATGGATAACATGAAAATAGGAAAATTAAAAAAAGTAAAATAAAATAACAAGTGGGGAAGAGAGCTCTTGAATAAAAAATCCACTTTTACTATTTTATATATTATAAGATTAAAATTAAGAAGAGAGAAGACCAGTGGGTCCCGATAAATGATCATTCTCCTGCCATGCCTGCTACATTATTCAAACGAAATATTGTAATATTACTTGTTTCTAAAATAAGAGTTCTTAATAAGTTGTCACTACTAACAAAATTGTTGTTCAAATGGAATTTGAGGATTAATTTATAGAGACTTTAGAGCTTGCTTCAAAAAGTTACTTGTGGAAAAACATGATTTAATTTAGTTTGTTAGAGAAAATGCTGCCAAAAATTATTAAAAAATGTGAAAATATTAATTTCATTGCAAAATTTACCAAAAAAATGAATATCAAAAAATTAATTTTGCTAACAGTTTTATAAAACATGCTTTTAGGTAGGTCGTCCTAACATTTTAATGGCATTAGTACCAACTATCAATGCAGTGGTGGTTCTTCTTTCAGTTGGATGAGGCGGCCAACTTAGGACGGATCCATTTACTAGCCTATTTTAATCCGTTATACCGAGGACCTGACTATGCAAATGTGCCATTATTTATTTATTTGTTTGTTTTTTATTATTGTTATTATTTGTTGAGTTGAAGGCCTAAATTTAACCGTTGATTGTTGAGCAACTACTTTTGGTGAAGTTGAGATACGAGATTTGTGTTGTTTTGCTACTATAGGCTTGTATTTTTGTCCTTAGAGAATATAAAATCAAGATAGTCTCTCTCTTCTTTTCTTTGACTATTTTTATTTGCTTTGGTTGAGCTTTTTATTTTTGGCTTTGATTTTTTTTTGGTGCCTTTTTCCTTTGCATTTGGCTCTGCTGAAGCTTTTTATTTATTTATTTTGGCTTATAAATGTGCGTTTAACTTACTATTATTGCAGCTCTAGTTAAGCCTTGTGTGTTGCTATATATTAACATTGGCTTTATGAAAATTAACAAAAAAATTAAGGGGTTCATTTCTTAAAATTCAAGTCAGGCCCTGCAAACCATAGAACCATGCACGAACTAGGTACGTGATTTTTTTTTCTTTCACTTTTTGTTTTCACTGCTCTTGTAAACTACGTTTAAATTTGAAAAGTTAAAAGTAGTTGTAAATACGAAGCAAGCATTTATTGTGTACTTTAGCTGTGTACAACATTATTTAATTTTTAGATTCTAAAATTGTTAAACATACTAGTTAGGAACTCATTATTTAATTTATTAATTTTTTAAACATGTATAATCTAGCTTGTTTACTTTTGTTGATTTTTGTGATGTATGTATATTAGTTGAATAAGTGACAATATATAGAGTATTATTTGAATTCTAAAAGCTCAATTCAATGTATTCCAAATCGGCAAAATGAGGATAGTAACTAAGTAATTAAATAGGCGTCTTAAAAATTAAAATGAGCGCATAGCTCGTATTTTCTTATTTATCTAGTTCTAATGCGAAAAACAAAAATTATCCGTCGATAACAGACACCACATTGCGAATTCTATGCCTATATTACAAAAGCTAAAAAAAACTAATAGTAGAACTCCAATTTGGTTGTAAGATTACACACAATTACATTGTATTACACGTTGTGACATACACTTTGTAAATTGTTACAAATTCTTTGTAACTTCTTACACACTCGTATATTGCAGCGTCGGTCCTGTGGTTTTTATAGCCCGAGGCGAGACATCAATTAGGCGCCCTCGGGCAGCAGTCCCCAGCAACGAATTTTTTTTAAATGTACTCCTAATTATTAATTAGCTTGTAAAAAGATCACATATAAGTCGATAAGGCGACATTTATATAAGCCGAGAAGGCTATATTCATGCAAACCAACTGTGAAAAATTCATATAAGCCGGCAAGGCCACATTTATTTTCAATAATTTATTAAATGAGTAATGACAAACTATTGCTTACCTCAAAATAGAGACATTACGGTATGAGTAAATGGAAGTGGTGATTTGTAACAAATCCTGTCAATAAACATCTATTATCCATTACAATAATAAGCAAATAATTTATTACTTAAAATTCCATAATAAGACTATAAAGTATATAAACAGGGTTCTAAACGAGTCATGAATTTCAGAATTTGCTTAACAATAGAATACAGTCATTAGTCAATACAATAACCAATAGATTAGCATTATACATATACATATAGTCATATACTTATAAATATACATATATTTTCCTATGAATATGCATAAATTTAAGAACACTATGAAATTTAAATTACATATGGAATTATGAATTTATGATAACTATGGGTAAATCTAATCACATCATACAATGACACAAAACATTAAATAATCTATTTGGTGGCTATTCCCAAATCCCAATTTCTGTTGCTCGGCAAGAAAGGATATCAATTATCATCATATGAATTTTAAAATTACAATAAGATTACAAGAACAAAATTAAGATTACAATTTAAAATAAGAACAAGAACAACAAGTTACAAGATTAAGATTAAGATTTAAAGGAATCGAGACTGCCATTTGCAATTGCAACATACCGATACCAAAGGCCAGAGGGGAAATCTGAAAATTCAAAATTAAAAATCTTCTTCTTGCAATTTGCGGCTTAAAATTGGGCTGAATTGGTTGATGTTTGGCTAGCGGCGGTTCGTGGACAAACTACTCCGAGCGATGGAGGCAAAACCAACAGTCTCAAGCTTAGACATTACATACGGGAGAAAAAATATCTCTATTGCCAGTAGGTGTGGGCTTCTAATTTTTTTATTGGACAGCTGATGGCTCAATGTGCCAACCCAGATTGCGCCCGTGGCGCCTGAGGCGAAGGCCTCAATGGCCTCTACATAAGGACCGGCCCTGCCCATGGACGGCACTGGATTTCATTTTTTTTTTCTTTTTTGGCTTTGTCTTTGAACCAAGAAAAAATTAAGATAGGGCAATTACCAAACTCTGATCTTGCTCTTAAATCGCTCACACTTCAGAGAACACTTACAAAAGCTTGCTTCTTTGGTCACCAATTGCTCTGTTTTCAACATCTCCTTCTCTTCCTGCCACCATGATAAGTTGACTGCTCACTGTTAGCCCTAATTGTTGGGGTATTTACTATTTATACTTGAAAATCAAATATGCAATTGAAATAAAGTTAGAAACCACTTTGTACGACTGGGGATCTGAATTTTCCCATGCCTTGTTTGGTTGTTTAATATTTCAGATGAGGTAAACTGTTAAAGCTTATCTACCGACTACTATCAGTGAATTTTTCAATAATAAATGCAGTGATAATTGTGGAGAGTGAACTTAAGCTGGGAAATAAGAGTTGTGATTTTTATTTTTTGCAATTGAAATTACTTAATTACTCATTTTTTTTTGGAAAAGTACTTAATTACTCATTAGTTATGACTAATTAGACTATTAGAACTTTAGAGTGTTAACTCCTGATTTTAATTTGGTAATTTTGGGTTAGGCTTGGTTGACTTTGTCAACGCTACTGAGGACCGGGGCGAGCGAAATTTAGTAGAGGCTCGTAATTTAGGACTTGAAACTTTTTATATTAGAGCTTGAATCTTTGAATGTTATGGATTTGAATTATAAGTGAATTCAAATAGAGTTATAGGTATAGCATTTTAAATTTAGAATTCAAATATGGTTTATTGTATTTCTCTAATTGTTGCTCACTTGTCATGATGTGAAACCGTGATACAACACTTGAGAGTTTCTTTAAAAGAAAATCTCATATAGACGAAAATCTAAGTGAAAATAAATCAAGCGTAGCGGGTTCTAATGTTGGTCATTTAAGTATTTGTAAAGAATTGTTGTAAAAAAAAAAAAAAAATATATATATATATATATATATATATATATATATAAATATTTTTATGTTTGTGTGGTCAGCTACTTAATTTTCTTTTATGTTACTAATATAATTAACTTCTGTTAAGACCGCCGTGGACAAATTTCCTAACTATGCCATCCAGAGAGAAGATACAGTGCAGAAGAAGCAGCAGATGAGAAAAGAGGAGTGCGTGGGGTGAAATAGACAAGAGGAGCGAGAAATTGGGAAGAGAATATTAGGAGAGAGGAGGAGGGATTGCCGAATTGGGTATAGATAAGAGGAGAGAGAAATTTATACTAGAGGACCACTTTTTGTATTAAAGTTAACAACGGGTTATGTCTACCTTCGTTAAAGAGGCAGAATTTTAAGGGTGATAGGGAATAAATCAATTATAATGGTTTTTAAAGTTTTTTAATATAGAACAGGAGAGATAATGAGTCGGGTTGAGAGGTAGAGATTTGTGAATGTGATTGATTTAAGATAATGAAAGAATGGATAAAGAAATAGTAAAAAGAGTTAGCTAATCGGCTAAAATTTGTACTCATATTAATGTACTTATTATAAGTTAATGCATTTTTTTAACATCCAATAAAATTTTACCATGTCAACTGTATCATTTAAAAATATCAATTTCAAATCTTGATATAGAATAATTACTTTAGGGAATAGTGGACATTCGTGAAGCATATATGTCTTACCAGAATCACGTGACCAATGTTAATTATCAATAATGTTATAATTAAATTAATATTAATTCAAATGAGAAGTATTGCGCTTAAAATCTGACAGCAAGTATATAGGATTCTAAAAATAATAAAACATAAAAGTAAATTTTTTGAGTTCGGGCATTGTATCTATGAGCAGTGACAGAGGGACTACCGCACCAACTGGGTAACTCGCCCCACCAAGATTCTGACTTTTCTTTATTGAAATTTTTTAAAAATAGTGACTATCTCAAACTCATTTCAATTTTCCGATTCTTTCTTCCAATCCGTACTCTTAACTCTCTAATCTCATGGGTCTCAAGTCAAATGGTCCAAAACTCTAGCCTTTTTAATTTATTCAGCAGCTATTCCATTTCCAGCCCCGTTCTTAGTTGGTTTGAGCTCATTTCTTCATCGAATTAAGCTTTGTTCTAACTTTCCTTTTTAAGTAAAAATAAAAAACATGACTATTGCTGTTTTTTGATAAAATAATTTTAGAATGTGTGATTGAAATGTATGGTCAATGTTTTAAAAAAATTAAAATAAAAATCGTTAAATAGATTAAATTGGCTGTTGAGTATCAAACAAGCTATTGACTATACTATTCAATCAAAGTGTATCATTTAAACAGTCAATTTTGCTTTTAGTAAAATAAAAAATTATTTGAATACGCTTAAAATTTATTAATTGTTTTTAATAATTTCTATTAAACACTTTCCCATATGGGTGCCCCAACTAATTATAAATAGCTGGTTTCGGAACTACCTATGAGGACTACTTAGTACTATTATTCAATTCTACAAGCCTTAATGAAACTACGTGAAGATGAGGTTTTCTTGTTTTAAGAAGTAAACTAATAAGTAATTAACTAAAATTATTCAAAGTTAACATTTTATAACTAAAATAAAGAAATAAACAAGTACAATTGCAAAGAATAAGTTTTTAGATATTTAATGAGAGAAAATGGCGTCGACGTGTCAAATTCCCCCCTCTCCCCTTTTTCATAACTACTGTTTCATATTATCCAATTGAACACAAATTTAATTTCCAAGATTCGACTTATTCATATGCATGCAATATCAAAATCTATATCTCTATGATATTAATGATACGCAAAAACGCATTAAAGTGTTTGTGAAATTTTTTGAAAATCACATGAAGCATAGGGTCGGAGGTATATCTCTATCCTTATCGGAGTTCAATCATGATTCTTGATAAAGGTCTACCCTATCTTGGATTTCTTGCATTGTATGACATGATATACCACCAACGATATTCACATCAGCATATGTCAGGCCATGGGTCCCTCTGTCCCTAGAATATTCAATCGGGAAGACACAGTACTCTCCAGGGGCAAGTTCAGAGATGTTTATTGAAGCTACTTTTTTTTCTCTAAGTCAACAACTAGAATCTCTGAACTTTCAATAATATATTGGATTATGGAGGAGAAAAGCACAATATATGAGAAAACGCCGGGCACTTTTAGGTGCAATTTACACACTTTTAACTGATATTTCTAAAGTGATATGCTATGTGACGATTTTTTTTTGGGGAAAGATGAATACATTTTTAAAGTAATAAAGCATGTGTCACCTCTTCACCACTCGATAATAAAGCGCTACCATAATCATATCACTTTGAAATGTAAAATTTCCAAAAGCTCGAATAAAAGACAATATATATAGTATTATTTTCAATGGTTCTAAAAGCTCAATACGATGTATTCCGAATAGGTAAAAATAAGGATCAAAACTTTTGTAGTGTTAAAGAAAAGCAATTTCAATGCAACAAATTGAAAGATCTTCTATATACTCATACCCACGATCTTATAACATTCCCGGCAACTTTGCTACTCCCTGTTTTGAGGTCAAAAGGCTTCATATATGTTACATATTGGTATGACGATGAAGCCTATGAAAAAGGGCTTATTTTAGCCAATTATGTTTTGTCGCAAATAAATTTGCTAAAGTCGTGATGAATCGTGAATGAACATGTTGATTTTTGTTTGAGTTCAATTAAAATTTTTATGAGAATAAAATTAATGATTTCATTGCTTCTTCTGAAATAAAATTATTTATTTAGGGTTGTTTTACAAAGAGAATTTTAGATATGTAGTGTAAAACTAAAAAATTATATTAAAAATATAAATAAATCTATATATTTATAAATTTGTTCTTAAACTTTTGTGTAAATGAAAGTATCCGATAAATTATAGTCAGATTAAGGTGGACATGTATGCAGAATACAGACGAGACATTGGGGGAGTCTTGATTTTACATTATTCCTTTTTAGTATTTGTTTATTTCCTTGAGTATTTATTTGTTGCTTTGTTTATTCAAGGTTAGTTTTGTCATTGTGTCGAAAACCTTAGTAGTATTTATACTCTTTTAGATGTTTGTAATATTCAGTTTTTGGGAGATGAGACCCAAAGCTCATGGTTGGACATTCTTGTGTTCTTATTTGATGTTCTAGATTTGAATTAAATTAACATTAAATATTTTGCTTCGTCAGTTGGTATCAGAGCTTTGCAACGATTGACGATGGTTAGAGGTCATAGTCGGGATTTGTGGGCGTAAAGGCCCCGCTGGACGAGCTGCGAGAGTAGGAAATGTCCATGAGGCAGATTTATGATGGCAGATGGCTGTGTTGTAGGAACAAGTTGTGAAGTTGCAACAAATTTTGCAAAAGCAGATCTTGAGGCTGCAGGTCGCTATGTTACAATAACAAGTTGCAAAATCGCAACAACTTTTCAAAAATTAGATGGGTGTGAACCAATTTGAGGGTTGGCGTGTGGCTCAAATTTTTCGAGTCCTGAAGGATGAAAATGATTCAAGAGACGAGGGTTCGAGGCGAAGAACTCGAGGTTTTTGGGTTTATCGACGGCCTAGAGGGTGCCGTTGGTATTGGGATTGGTGAGCTAGCGTCGTTAGAAAAGAGAAATCATATGTCAATGTAGTTGATGATGCGAACTCGCAATCAGAAGAAATTACTGAGGTGAAAAATGATGAGAAACTGGAGTTAGAAAGAATAGCTGAAGAGAAGAATGATGAGAAGATGAAGTCGAATGAGAAGGTAGATGAGGAGTCAAAGGATGAAATTGAAATGAATAATCCTGGAAAAGAAAGTGTGCAATCGCGTCGTCAATCTAATGCAGAGGAGGATTTGGTTGGGACTAGAATGAGGATAGTGAGTGCCATGGAGTATTTTATGGTGCAAATATAGATATGTCCATGGATGTGTTTGACTTGCAAATACGAGCAAAGGTTGGATGCTTTATCCAATTGCAAATAATAAGAGACTACGAAGGAAAATTATTCTACTATCGAGTTGTCATCAATTATTTTGAGTACGGAAAAAGATGCCTACGCCCGCTACAGATTTGAGAACAAATCTCTTCCAACCCCGGGAGGACTGATGTAGAATAAAGATGAGATATTGGGCGAGTCTTGATTTTATATTATTCCTTTTTAGTATTTATTGATTTCCTTGAGTATTTATTTGTTGCTTTGTTTATTCAAGGCTAGTTTTGTCATTGTGTCAAAAACTCTAGTAGCATTTTGTTATAAAACTTCTTAAAAATAGAGAGAATTTAGAGAGAGAGAATTTTCTGGGTGATTTTCATTAATAACTGAAGCCCTATTTATAGGGAAACTTCGAATGGCACAATCGTAATTACATAATTTCATCAAGGGTATAATAGTCATTCACATCAATAAACAAATATTAAAACTTCCCTCGGGTGCCTTGTGATTACTTGTTTATTCATAACACTCCCCCTTGAATGACTATTCACTATCACATTATTCATCGACTCTCATTTACAATTAATAGTGGGGTATATTGCGTTGCCTCGTTAAAACCTTTGTCATTAAAACCCAATGGGATAAAACCTGATCGAAAGAAAAAGAGTACAATCGCTCCCCCTAATTGTGATTGTAGGAGTATTAACTTGTTGCCTCGTTAAAACCTTGCCAGTAAAACCCAATGGGATAAAATCTGGTCGAAGGAAAAAGAGTACAGCTACTTCCCCTGATGTTGGTCACACACTATCCTTGAGCCGACGCATTCCAATCTGATGTACCAATTTCTTAAATGTACATGTTGGTAATGCCTTCGTAAATAAGTCGGCTACATTGTCACTTGAGCGAATTTGTTGAATTATAATGTTGCCACTTTTCTGAAGATCATGTGTATGGAAAAATTTTGGTGAAATATGCTTTGTCCTGTCCCCTTTGATGTAGCCTGCTTCGAGCTGTTTAATACAAGCAGCATTGTCTTCGTACATTATTGTCGGGTCATCTTTTATTGAGGCTAATCCACATGATGTTTGGATATGATGCGTCATATCCCGTAACCAAACACATTCTCGACTTGCTTCATCAATCGCAATGAGCTCAGCATAATTTGAGGATGTCATTGTCAAGGTTTGCTTTGTAGATCTCCAGGATATAGCGGTTCCTCCTCGTGTAAACACATAACCTGTTTGAGATCTGCCTTTATGTGGATCGGAAAGATATCCTGCATCTGCATATCCCACTAAAGAAGATCCAGATCTTTTTGAATAAAAGAGTCCCATATCAGTGGAACCTCTTAAATATCTTAGAATGTGTTTAATACCATTCCAATGCCTTAAAGTGGGTGCAGAGCTATATCTTTGCAAGAAGATTCACGAGAGAAAAAGCTATGTCCTGGTCGTGGTGTAATTTGTAAGATACATTAACGCACCAATTGCACTAAGATATGGTACTTCGGGACCAAGTATCTTTTCTCCATCTTCAAGTGGACGAAAAGGATCTTTATTCATATCAAGTGATCTAACGACCATAGGTGACGTCAATGGATGTGCTTTATCCATGTAAAACCTTTTCAAAACTTTTTCTGTATACGTAGATTGGTGAACGAACAATCCTTCGGGGAAGTGTTCAACTTGCAAACCAAGGCAAAATTTTGTCTTTCCCAAATCCTTCATCTCAAACTCATTCTTTAAGTATTTTGCAGTTTTATTCAACTCTTCAGGAGTCCCAATTAGATTCAAATCATCAACATAAATCGCCACAATTGCAAATCCATTGCTTGATTTCTTTATGAAAACACAAGGGCAAACATTATCATTTTTATATCCCTTTTTAGCAGATATTCGCTAAGGCGGTTGTACCACATCCGCCTGCATTGTTTCAATCTGTAGAGTGACCTTTGCAATTTGATAGAGTACATTTCTTTGGGACGAATATCATTCGCCCTTGGCATCGTGAAATCCTTCAGGGATTTTCATATATATATCAACGTCAAGTGATCCATATAGATATGCCGTTACTACATCCATGAAGCGCATATCAAGTTTTTCCGATCTGACCAAGCTTATTAAGAATCTAAATGTGATAGTGTCCATTACAGGAGAATACGTTTCCTCATAATCAATTCCTGGTCTTTGAGAGAAACCTTGTGCTACAAGTCTTGCTTTATATCTCGTAATTTCATTTTTTTCGCTTCTCTTTCTTACAAAGACCCATTTATATCCAATCGGGATAATATTGGCGGGAGTTGGAACCATCGCCCAAACACTTTACGCTTTTCTAAGGAATTTAATTCTGCATGGCTTCTTTCCATTTTGGCCAATCAGATCTATTTTGACAATCACTAATGGTGTGGTTCAGGATCGTCATTCATAATATCAAGAGCCATATTGAAGGCGAAAATGTCATCCATGTCAACACATTCACGTTCCCACAATATATGTGATGACAGATAATTTATTGAAATCTCATTATTTTCGGACACTTGTAGTTCTTTGGGAACTACAACATTTTCAATTGGTCGACCAAAGATTTTTCTTAATTGTTTGTTTCTTTCCTCGCCTCTTCTTTTCGAGGTGCGTAATCTTTGGAACCAATTGGTCGACCACGCTTACGAGTTGTCTTAGATTCATTTGCTAGTATAGGTCAGCCCTTCAGGGACATCAATTTTCGCTGGAGTATTTGCCGCTGGTATATAAGATTTTGTCACTTTCATTGTATCGACAAATGCATCAGGGATTTGACTAGCAATTCTTTGCAAATAAATGATCTTTTTGATCTCTTGTTCACATTGATTACTACGAGAATCAAAGTGAGTAAGGGTTTTCACATTCCACGAAAGATCATGTTTCTTTTCTGGATGTAGTTTTGTTCCTCCCAAAGTTGGAAATGTCATTTCATCAAAATGACAATCAGTAATTTCTAGTAAGTAAATCACCCGTTAAAGGTTCAAGATATCGAATGATAGATGGTGAATCATACCCAACATAAATTCCAAGTCTTCGTTGGGGACCCATCTTGGTACGTTGTGGGGGTGAAATCGGTACTTGCATAGCACAACCAAAAATTTTTAGGTGAGAAACATCCGGTTCTCGACCGAAGGCAAGTTGCAAAGGAGAGTATTGGTGATAAGACGTTGGCCTTATACGAACCAATGCTGCAGCATGTAAAATGGCATGACCCCAAGCCGAAGTGGGGAGATTTGATCTCATAAGTAGCGGCCTGGCGATTAATTGAAGTCGTTTAATAAACGATTCCGCTAAGCCATTTTGTGTATGGACATGAGCAACAGAATGTTCAACATCAACTCCAATGGACATACAATATTCATCAAATGCTCGAGACCTAAACTCGCCAAAGATTATCAAGACAATTTTCTTAATTGAATAATCGGGAAAATGTGCTCGCAATCTTATAATTTGAGCAAGCAGCATCACAAAAGCTGCGTTTCTAGTAGAAAGCAAGCAAACATGGGACCATTTAGAAGAAGCGTCAATTAAGACCATGACGTAACGAAATGGTCCACATGCTGGGTGTATAGGCCCGCATATATCCCCTTGAATTCTTTCCGTAAAAATTTGGAGATTCAACATCGACCTTCATTTTGGAGGGTCTTACGATTAATTTGCCTTATGAACAAGCAACACATGGAAAATCATTTGCTAAAAGAATCTCCTGGTTCTTTAGGGAATGTCCATGTGAGTTATTGATTATTCTGCCCATCATAGTCGCTCCAGGGTGTCCAAATCTATCATGCCACAACATGAAACTTTTAGAGTCAGCGAACTTGGGTTCGTAACATTATTTGACTCTATTGTTTTTATGAATGTATAATACATCCCAGATGGTAGTGTTGGGAGTTTTTCTTTTATCAACTTCTGGCCAGATAAAAAGGAAGTGATACATAGATACTCTATATTATTTTCTTTCATTGTCTCAATATGATATCCATTTCATGGATATCCTTAAAACTTAGCAAATTTCTTCTAGATTTGCTAGAGTAGAGGGCATCATCAATATTTAATACCGTATTATTTGTCAAGATGATACGAGCTCTTCCTGAGCCATCAATGATGTTTGCCGTGTCGATATGGTAATAACAAAGATGTTACGTTAATGTTAATTCCACAAAATACTTTTATCTCGGAGAATGGTATGCGTAGTTGCATCGACTAGACATACATCTTGACAATCCATTAAGAATCTACAAACATATTTGAAGAAACTTCAAAAACTCCCATTTATTGAAAAACGACTTATTCAAACATTGTACAACATGTTGTCTTATATATAATAAAACTTTGAGAATATAAAAGTTTTATATGGACTAAAACAGATTTATTCTTCCATAAGATGTTCAATCGTCGATGGACCAAAGATAAAGATCAGGAATATCCATGTGTGTCATATCCATTGGATCGTCACAATCTAGGAAATTTGTTTCCACTTTTCCTTTTCCCTTTTCCTTGATAGATTTTTGGTACAGTTCTACCAAATGTTTCGCTGTACGGCAGGTACGTGACCAATGCCTCCTCATTCCACAGCGAAAACATTCTTGCTCATGTACCCTTTTGGATGGGATATTTTCATTATGCTTTTTATAGCCATAGTCCTGACTATGACGTTTTCCACTTTCACGTCCATGTCCATATCCACATCCACGTCCACGTCCACGTCCACGTCTGTGTCCGTGTCTATAACCAGGTCCGTGGCGTGATTTATTATTAGCTTCTGGCAGTGTGATAGCATTTGCTTCTGGCAATGTAGTGGACCCGGTTGGACGCATCCCATGATTTTTCATGAGCAACTCATTATTTTGTTCAGCGACAAGTAAGCATGAAATGAGTTGAGAATATTTTTTAAATCCTTGCTCTCTGTACTGTTGTTGTAACAGCACATTCGAGGCATGGAACGTTGAATACGTCTTTTCAAGCATATCTTCTTCCTTAACCTCTTCCCCGCAGAGCTTCAATTTAGAACAGATTCTAAAAAGTTCAGAATTGTATTCACTTACAGATTTAAAATCCTGTAATCGAAGATGAAGCCACTCGTAGCGGGCTTTTGGAAGGACCACAGTTCTCTGATGGTCAAATCTATCTTTCAAATTGTTCCATAAGACCTTCGGGTCTTTATCACAAATATTCAACTTTAAGATCACAATGGATATGGTGACGGAGGAAAATCGCACATACGATTCTTTCTCGATGCTTCATTTTCATCTTTAATAGTGTCCCCTAGATCCTTTGAGATCAGATGAATTTCTGCATCAAGGACCCATGACAAATAATTTTTTCCAGAAATATCAAGTGCAGCGAAATCAAGTTTCGTAGTATTCTCCATTTGTAGTTCTACAATAGAAAATTAAATCCGATTAATTTTCATATATACAATAGAAAATTAATCAATATCTACAGGATATGAATGATATATTTTCCTTCAGGGATTATTACCATAGAACAGTAATATATTTTCAAATTTTGCTACTTCAAGAGCAAATTATATTCTTCTAGAATATATAAACTAACCACTTCTTCAAGAGTAGATTTGAATTATAACCAATCGTGTAGTATAATCCACTATGTTGGAGATATACATAATTTTTAGAGTACATAAATTTAAATTGCAGAATTTAAATAGCGAAAATTAAATTGCATAGTAATTAACTACTTCTTCAGGAGTAGGATCTACTTAGTAGATGGTATTACCCATCACTTAGTATATAAAGTGCAGAAATATATAAAACCTTCCAGTTTGTGACGGTTGAACCCATCATCAGGTAGAAGGTGTTGCGGTAATTAAATTGCGAAAAGTAAATTCTCCAAATAGGTAGTTTAATCCACCACTTGGAAATAATTGCAATAAATAAAAGTAACAAAAAAAATGTCCAACTGTTTCTTCCTTGGTCCGCATAGGTAAATTTGTCTATTCCAATCCGCATAGGTAAAATATAATAAAAATATAATATCAATGTTATAAGATTAAGAAATCGTTTTCTTTCCACTTTAATTTGTAAATAGATGTTCAAGTTAAAAATTTATATCTTAAAAAGAGTTATTACCTTATCAATATTGGTGTCAAATTGGAGCTCTCGTTAAATAAAATATAATGAAGTTGAAAAAATTTGATTTTGATAATGTATACTTCTTATATGTCAAGAAAACAAATGTTATCGTTTACTAAATTATTATATTATAAAGTAATATATAATAATATATATTATATACCTTTTTGTTTTCTTTTGTAACGTTAGAGGAAATCTGGCTCAGATCGAATAGAGGCTCGTGCTGATAACGTGTTATAAAACTTCTTAAAAATAGAGAGAATTTAGAGAGAGAGAATTTTCTGGGTGATTTTCATTAATAACTGAATCCCTATTTATAGGGAAACTTCGAATGGCACAATCGTAATTACATAATTTCATCAAGGGTATAATAGTCATTCACATCAATAAACAAATATTAAAACTTCCCTCGGGTGCCTTGTGATTACTTGTTTATTCATAACACATTTATATTTCTTTAGATGTTTGTGATATTTAGTTTTTGGGAGATGAGACCCAAAGCTGACGGCTGGACATTCTTGTGTTCTTATTTGATGTTCAATATTTGAATAAATTTAATATTGAATATTGTGCTTTGTCAACATGCATGGCCGATAAAGTTTAAACCCTCTTGTTGATATTTTATTCTTTTGACGATAAATTTTTCTCTTCACGTGGGCTTATGGTAGAAATTAGTTAAGTGCAAAATAATAATTAATAATAATTAAAAATCACAAATTATGTTGCACTCGACTTGCAAAATACAAAACAGTTTATTTCGAACACGACGACTTTTGGACAGTACACTTGAACGAATTATTACAGTGTCACAACGGTTGCACAATGGATGCCATTGACGATGACTCCAGACGAAGAACAACATCATGACACAAGAGCATACATCTAGAAAATGTGCTATAACAACTGCTGAGTCATTAATAACACTGAAATCTTGATGATTATTATTACAAAATATAAACAGAAAGACATTCAAACATAACATTTTGAAGCTCTTCAAAAGAGTTGACAACATCCATCCCTACAATGGCTCCAGATAAAGTTGCAATCAGCATCTGATGAACATAACAGACAAAGCTGGTTTGGTTGCACACTCAAGGTCAGTTGTGGCAGTTCTTTGGCCTTGATGTTTGCGATTGGCATGCTCAAGATTTGCGGCAGTTCTCTAGCCTCCACCTTTGGGACTGGTGCAACTGTAAAATTGATGCTAAAACTTAAAACGATGACAAAACCTTAGTTGCTTCAAATTAATGCAACAAATATTTTGACAACGTGATTAACTATATATCATTCATACTTTATTTACATGTCACTATAATTTCATTTGTACTAAATATATTTGAGTTAAGAGATAATTATTGGATGGAGCAATAGAAGGCAATAGTTTAATCATGAATTCAGTAAGTTAAGAGAGAGAAGAAAGGCTAACCAGCTGCGGCAATTGCAATAAGAAAGAGAGTAAGGAAAGTGAGCTTAATTGATGCTTTCTCCATCTTTACTGAACTTTGGTTTTGATGAATTTCATTGAGCAATTGGGATGGCTATTTATATACAACTCAATAGATGCTTGTGTATACCAATTAATATTAAATTGTTAATTACAATATCTTTGTTAATCCAACCACCACTTCTTGTCAATAACATTACCTTTATTAATAGATCTTTTGAATAACAGATCAGACTGATCGGTTCAACAAAAAAAAAAAAAAACTATGTACTGGGAGAAAATATGTTATGTTCGCCCTTACAATTAGCAAATGCAAAATTGGATTGGTATTGATAATAAATCCAGCTGAGTCGATCAAAACCAATAAAAATAGGGAAAAACCTGAAAGTTTTTAAAAACGTCCTTTAAAAAATGTTTTTGTATGAAAGTTAACTTTTAATTATTTAATTAAAAAACGATTAAACCTCATTTCAATATGATTCAACCTTTTAATCTTTGATCTGTCGTTTTGATTCAATGACTAATCTGATTTTCAAAACACGTGAAAAGAGAAATAGGAAGACATGCCTTTGTTACATATTCACATACATCATGGCATCCGGTAAAACCCTACCCAAATATTAAATTAAGTCTCATTAGACAGTCAATATAATTGCCTCAGTGGATAAAGAAAAAGTGTATTATATGCCGCAAATTGATTTGACAACAAAATCTTTGATCAGAAAATTAAAACAACGTACTTTCGGGCAAGGCAATTTTTTGTAGTTTCGTTCCTTCATCCACAAACATTGAAAAATGGTGCTGTGTGTTTTGCTTGTGTGTTTTGAAGCTTTTTGTCTTGTACGGAATTATTTTTTAAGACTCGAGCTGCGCATGCTCCGTTATTTAACCGTGTTGTGTGTCTTACATATCCGGCCGTTTTGAAGCAGGGACAAGACCGGCGGGTCCACTTCTTAATAAGTTATTAGTAATGATATATTATTACACTTAACAAAATTGTTGTTCAAAATGAGTTTGAGCATTAATTTATAGACTTTAGAGCTTGTTTCAAAAAGTTAACTGTGGAACAACATGATTTAGTTAGAGCAAATGTGGCCAAAAAGTATAAAAAAATTTGAAAATATTCATTTAATTACAAAATGTAGCCGAAAAAAAAAAATCGCATATCAAAAAATGATTTTTGTTAACAATTTTATAAAACATGCTTTTAGGTAGGGTCATTCTAACATTTTAATGGCATTAGTATCAACTATCAATCTAGGGGTGGTTCTTTTTTGAGTCGGATAAAGCGGCCGACTCAAGCTCTATCCATTTAGGATCCCATTTTAATACGTTATACCTAAAACCCAACTATATAAATATGCTATTATTTATTTATTTATTAGTTTTTGTTAAGTTGAAGGCCTAAATTTACCTGTTGATCGTCAAGCAACCACTTCTGATGAAGTTGAGATAAGAGGCTTGTGTTGTTTTGCTACCATAGGCCTGTATTTTTCTCTTTGCCGAATATAAAATCAAGTTTTTTTCTCTCTTTTTTTCTTTGATTATTTCTATTAGCACTTGTTGGGCTTTTTAGCGTTTTATTTTTTATTTTTTGGCTTATAAATTTGCGTTTGACTTACTGTTATTACGGCTTTAGTTGAGCCTCGTGGGTTTGAATATATTGATAATGGCCTTATGAAAATTGATTAAAAAAAACTTAAGGGTCCATTTCGTTAAGTTCCACTCGGGCCTAGCAAACAACAGAACCATGCATGAGCTCATCCTAGGTGCATGATATATATATATATATATATATATATATATATATATATATATATATATATATATATATTTTATGTACTGCTCTTTTAAACTATGTTTAACTTTCAAAGGTTAAAACTTAAAAAAGTAGTTGTAAATATGAAGCAATCTTTTATAGTGTAGTTTACCTAGTTTACAGTGTTATTTAATTTTTAGATTCTAAAATTGTTAAACGTACGAGTTAATTGAGGAAGTTATTATCTAATTTATTAATTTTTTAAACATGTAATATGGCTTGTCTTTTTTTTTTTGTTGATTTTTGTGATGTACACATATCAGTTGAATAAGAGACAATATATACAGTATTATTTTGAATGGTTCTAATAGAGCAATGCGATGTATCCCGAACAAGTCAAAATGACGATTAAAACCAAGTAATTAAACATGCGCCTTAAAAGTTGATGTGAAAAACCTAGAAGATTGTTTCGAAACGGACGCCACATATAGGGCTGGGCAAAATAGCCACCAAACCGACAAATCGACCCAAACCGACCGACTTGGTTTGGGTCGGTTCGGTTGGTGGTTTACATGTTGCTAAACAAATGGTGGGTTGGTTCGGTTGGTGGGTTGGAGTTTGGTCGGGTCGGTTAACCGACCCAACCCGAGTATAATTTAAAAAAAAAAAAAAGAAAATGTTAAACCTGTTCCCTGTTGGCCGAAGTAGCGGCGGTGCTGCATCTTGCTGCTATGGAGAAAATTGATAGATGTGTTCTGCAATCGGCTGCCTGTGGCTTTTTGTCCAGATTTTTCGGTAGGTTCTTTCTGGGTTTCTTAAATGTTTTTTCTTTTTCTCCAGCTGTAGCTTCACGAGATCATTGTTGTCAATGATTGCTTGTTGACCTTCGACGTTTCCCTAATTTGTAATTTGGGTGTACTTTGATTTGTTTATTTGATTATCTTCCAGATTGATATGAAATGTCAATGAATTTAGTAATTGTTTTGCCAATGTGTTTCCTAAGTATTATTTTTGAACAGTAGACAGAAGTTTCGATTAATTACACAAAAAAATATAGTACTATTAAATTGTGTGACGGACAAATGAGGAGCAAAGTGAGAAAATTGAGAGAATATAATTGGCTTTGTTTGGCGATGGACTAATGGTGGGACACTGTGATAGAAGCCAAAACATTTTCGCCCATTTTCTATATGAGATTTGGGATTTTGGAGAGAAAAAAAAAAAGAAAGAAAACCGAAAAACCAACCCAAACCGAGGTGGTTTGGGTCGGTTCGGTTTGACCGACTAGGTGGTCGGTTTCGGTTTGTGAACCATGCAAACCGACCACCGGTGGTCGGTTTCGATTTGGGTCCAAAACCAACCCAAACCGACCGACGTCCACTCCTAGCCATATACGAATTCTATGCCCATATTTGTCATATTTTCTAATAGTTTATAAGAATAAGATATGCAAAATTAACGGTCGGGTAGAATGTTACTATTGGAGATGACATTGTAACATAATTCCATAAGTAAAAGATTGGTTTCCAAATTTCAGTTATATAAATCTTTTTATTTGGGAGAGACGTGGGAGCAAACTAAAAATTAATTCCCATGGGAGTTGTCCTAATATTCTCTTAGTGATGGTTATGTATAAATAAATAATTAAATATTTATAATGACTTATTATGTCCATTAGTCATCTTAAGACACGATCGCAAATAACCGAAAAATAAAACACAATAAATAACAACACACGAGAATTTTCGGCCAAAGGCCATGGAGGTTCGACAATGCCTACTTCCCCGTTGAGCATCCACACCACGGTGGTTTCATGCTCAAATCCATTGAAAAGTCCGAAAAATGGCATACAAGGTTTCAATATACAATGTATCTTTCTCTCTCTCTCGAACTCACTCTCTATATCTCTATCTCTATTGTTAGTGAGTTTGGTGGTAGGAGATGAAGTCAAAAAGAATGGGCTTGTGGAGACATGCCCACAATTGTCAAAGAAAGAAAAAAAAATGGGAGTCAAAAAGGATGGGCCAAGAATTGGCAGACAAGAAAAAGAAAGAAAAAATTGCGCAGCCTTTCTTGAATTAAGCAAGAGTAGGTGCCCAACAACTCCAATCTTTCGCTATAAATACGAGACATGTCTGCAGCTTCAGGATCCATCTTACCACCAAAACAACACAGAGTATCTTGTGTAGAGAGAGTGTGAGAGCTTCAGTGTAGAAGCTATACACGAGAGATAAAAGTGAGTGGAGTGATAAAACCTTTGCGTAGGTAGAGAAAAATACAGTGTAGTATTTTTTGTACTCCTCCTTTTGTGATAGTGAAATATATTGGTGTGGGTCCGTGGACGTAGGCAGTTTGGCCGAACCACGTTAAATCTCGGTGTTTTATTTTGTGCTTATTTTAGCGTCCATTATTTTTCTCGATCGCATTTATTCGTCCCCACTTGATCTTGGCGGAATTAGCGCCTAGTTCCCCAACAAGCTGGTATCGAGCTTGTTCGTGATATCTCTTGAAATTCTTAGTATGCTCTGTGGTTGCGGCGTGGTGATCTTCCACATCGAAGCGATTTCTCGAAAAATCACATCTTGTTCGAGTGGGAGTAATGGCGATGACGAGAGGATTTCCAAAATCGATAAATTTGATGGCAAAAATTTTGGATATTGGAAAATGCAAATGGAGGACTATTTGTATCGAAGGACCTATATAAGCCGTTGAAAGAAAAGCCGGAAAGGCGAGAAAAGACGACGAGTGGGAGGTGCTTGATCGAAAAGCACTCGGCGCAATTAGATTGACCCTATCAAAGTCGGTCGCTTTCAACATTAAAAATGAGAAGACAACGGCGTCTCTCATGGCGACTCTATCCACATGTATGAACAAATTGCTGACAAATAAAGTTCATTTGATCAAGAAATTGTTCAATATGAAGATGATGGAAAGCGGGAGATTTGGAGAACACCTCAACGAATTCAATGAGGTAGTAGACCAATTGACAACGGTGGAAATCACTTTTAGTGATGAAGTTCGAGCTCTATTAATTCTTGGCGATTGCCTGAGAGTGGAATGGCACGATCCACGACCATCGATAGCTTCGGCGGTAAGTCGAAATTAAAGTTCGATGACGTTGTGAGCATGATCTTGACTGAGGAGATCCGGAGACAGTCAGATGCAGCTTCAACTTCCGGGGCCGCTTTCAATGTAGATAGCAGAGGCAGAAGTTCAAACAGAGGGCATGGGCGTGGACGGAGCAAGTCGAGGAATGGCAGACCGAGATCTAAAAATCACAGAAATTCCAACAAGTTAAAGTCTGTTGAATGTTGGAATTGCGGTCAGGTTGGGCACTACAAAAATCAGTGTAGGGCAGCTCCAAAGGAAACGGAGAACAAGACCGAGGTCAATGTCGTGACCGAAGAAACACGTGATGCGTTGATATGTTCCATGGAGAAGAAGGCCGACTATTGGGTAATAGACTCTGGAGCATCGTTTCATGCCACCGCAAATCGACACTTTTTTGCAAATTATGTGTCGGGAAACTTCGGAGAAGTATATCTCGGAGACGATCATCCTTGCAGCGTGGTGGGCATAGGAGAAATGCAGATCAATGTCAATGGATGCAGTATGGAAATTGAAGGGCGTGAGACATATTCGTAATTGAGGAAAAATTTGATCTCCGTCAAACAATTGTCGAGAGAAGGATGTGACACAAGCTTCTCCGGTGATAATTGGAAAATCACCAAGGGGGCCATGATAATCGCACGTGGCAAGGATAGTGGCACCCTATACACGACGGCGAATCGTGTATGACAATCGCGATTCTTTGATAGTAAGGATGCGAACTTGTGGCACCAAAGACTTGGGCATATGAGCGAGAAGGGCTCAAGTACATGCATGCAAAGGAAACTACCAGGGCTTGATCTATTGATTTAGACTTTGCGAAAGTTGTATTTTCTGAAAGCGTAAACGGGTGAGTTTCAATACAAGTGGCAGAACTCTAAAGAAAGAGAAGCTTGAACTTGTCCACACAGATGTGTGGGGTCCAACAGCAGTTTCATCGATTGGCGGAAAGTCATACTTCGTGACTTTCATTGATGACCACTCGAGAAAGGTGTGGGTTTACTTCTTGAGACACAAATCCGATGTGTTCGAGGCGTTCAAGAAGTGGAAGGCCATGGTGGAGAATGAAACTGGTTTGCGAGTAAAGAAGTTGAGATCTGACAATGGTGGAGAGTACGAAAATTTGGCGTTCAAGAAATTTTGTTACCAAAATGGCATCAAGTTGGAGAGAACGTTGCTAGGAACACCGCAACAGAATGGAGTTGCAGAACGCATGAATCGGACGTTGACAGAACGAGCTAGAAGCATGAGGATACATGCAGGACTGCCAAAACAGTTTTGGGCAGAAGCTGTCAACACGGCGGCATACCTAATTAATCGTGGGCCGTCAGTTCCATTGGAGTACAGGATACCGGAAGAAGTTTGGAGCGGGAAAGAAGTGAAACTTTCTCATTTGAAAGTATTCGGTTGTGTCGCGTATGTGCACATTAGTGATAATGCCAGGAGTAAGTTAGACTCCAAATCACTAAAGTGTACTTTCGTTGGATATGGTGGAGACGAGTTCGGGTACCGCTTTTGGGATGACCAGAACAAAAACTCATCGGCCGGGATGTCATATTCAATGAAAAAGTGATGTACAAGGGCGTAAATGCGATTCACCCAATGACACAACAAGCGATGATCCAACATATGTTTTTCCAGGCGACACTCCCAGGAAGGAAATGCGCCAAAGCCGCGGATGAGGGTCCAGCAGAGGAGCCCATCTCGGAGGCCGATTCACCACGCAGTCTCGGCTGACCCCATTGTGAGGAGGTCAAGTCGACCTCATGTTCCGAATCGGAAGTACATGAACTACATGTTGCTCATCGACGCCGGTGAACCTGAATGTTATGACGAGGCATGTCGGTGGGAGATTACATTAAGTGGGAGCTTGCAATGAAAGATGAGATAAAGTCTCTCATCTCCAACCAGGCGTGGGAACTAGTGAGTTGCCCAGAGGGAAGAAAGCTCTCAACAATAAATGGGTGTCTGAGAATCAAAGAAGAACATGATGGTTCGAAAAGGTATAAGGCGAGATTGGTAGTCAAAGGTTTCCGGCAGAGAGAAGGAATTGACTACACGCAGATATTTTCGCCAGCTTGTGAAGGCGGCGACAATTCGATCGATGTTGAGCATTGTTGCAGGAGGGCTTGCACTTGGAGCGATTAGGCGTGAAAACCGCTTTCCTCCATGGTGACTTAGAGGAGGAAATCTATATGCGGCAACCGTAAGGCTTCGGTGAAAGGAAAAGAGAAAGCGGTATGCAAATTGAAGAAGAGCCTATACGGCTTAAAGCAAGCGTCTAGACAAAGGTGGTACAAGAAGTTTGGCGGATTTATGCGAGAAAAATGGCTACATGAAGTGTAATGTCGACCATTGTTGCTACTTCAGGCGGTTCGAGTCCAGCTATATCATTTTGCTACTTTATGTCGATGACATGTTAGTAGCCGGCTCGGACATGGACGAGATCAAGAAGTTGAAGAAGCAACTATCGGCGGAATTCGAAATGAAGGACTTGGGTGAAGCAAAGCAAATTCTAGGGATGAGAATTTGTAGAGACAAGCAAAGGGTGTTTTGCAGTTGTCACAAGCCAAGTATGTTGATCAAATCCTGCAAAGGTTCAACATGAGCAGTGCAAAGCCAGTCAGCACGCCATTAGCGAATCATTTCCGTCTATCCAACGACCAGTCTCCTAAGACAGAAGAGGAGAGAAACTTCATGGCTAAAATTCCATATGCCTCAGCCATTGGAAGTTTGATGTATGCCATGGTTTGTACCAGACCAGATATTGCTCATGCAGTGGGAGTTGTGAGCAGATATATGGCAAATCCTGGAAAGCAGCATTGGGATGCAGTAAAGTGGATATTGAGATATCTACGGGGAACTACTGATAAATGCTTATGCTTTAGACGAGGCGAGGTGACACTACGAGGTTTCGTAGATGCGATTTTCTTTGGTGAGGTAGATCGCGGAAGAAGCACTACCGGTTATGTCTTTACAGTTGGTGCTACTGCAGTTAGTTGGATTTCGCAGATACAGAAGATTGTTGCGTTATCAAACCGACAAAAGCAAAGTACGTGGCAGTAACCGAGGCTAGCAAAGAGATGATATGGTTACAAGGTTTGTTGGCAGAATTGGGTTTCGACCAGGAGAAGAATGTCTTGCGCAGTGATAGTCAGAGTGCGATACATCTGGCAAAGAATTCGGCATTTCATTCGAGGACCAAACATATTGGACTCCGTTATCATTTCATCAGGTCACTTTTGGAAGATGGAGTGTTGAAACTTGAAAAGATTCAAGGTACCAAAAACCCAGCCGACATGATGACGAAAACAGTAACCAAGGAGAAATTGGAGCTGTGCTCAGCTTCAGTTGGTCTTCTACAATGAAGACAAAGGTGATGACCCACATCATATTTTTCACATAGCTGCAAAATGAGATGTCCCAAGGTGAAAGCAGTTGTGAAGGCAGATTGAAATCAGTCTTCAAGTGGGAGATTGTTAGTGAGTTTGGTGGTAGGAGATGAAGTCAAAAAGAATGGGCTTGTGGAGACATGCCCACAATTGTCAAAGAAAGAAAAAAAATGGGAGTCAAAAAGGATGGGCCAAGAATTGGCAGACAAGAAAAAGAAAGAAAAATTGCTGACCTTTCTTGAATTAAGCAAGAGTAGGTGCCCAACAACTCCAATCTTTCGCTATAAATACGAGACATGTCTGCAGCTTCAGGATCCATCTTACCACCAAAACAACACAGAGTATCTTGTGTAGAGAGAGTGTGAGAGCTTCAGTGTAGAAGCTATACACGAGAGATAAAAGTGAGTGGAGTGATAAAACCTTTGCGTAGGTAGAGAAAAATACAGTGTAGTATTTTTTGTACTCCTCCTTTTGTGATAGTGAAATATATTGGTGTGGGTCCGTGGACGTAGGCAGTTTGGCCGAACCACGTTAAATCTCGGTGTTTTATTTTGTGCTTATTTTAGCGTCCATTATTTTTCTCAGTCGCATTTATTCGTCCCAATTGATCTTGGCGGAATTAGCAGCGCCTAATTCCCCAACATCTATGTATTACACAATACACAATTACAGAGGTTTTCTATCAAAGAGGATGAAGATGAATACGCAGCCAATGATGTCTTGGAACCCTAACTCTCTCTGCCTCTCATCTCTTCTCGGCTCTCTAATTGAATGAATCAACAATTGGGCTTAAGTAATCAAGCAACCAAATCAGCACTAACTCAGGCCCAACTCTCTCGGCCCAATAAGTGAACGAGCCCAATAAGCAACTTAGGCAGCACTCAGGTCCAACGAGTCCATTAGTATTTTCAAATTTAGATTGTACCTTTGAGATTTCCATTATGTCCAACAACTCCACAGTGTACAAGCCACCATCTTTTGGAGAGTAATTTTTTAATTACTAAATTCATTATTATTTAGCACGTTGACTCCTCTTTTATAAAGAATTGAAATGCGCATTGACAATCCTCTTATATTACTATTCTTTTATCACCGATCCCGATTTGTCTTTAGAGCATCTCTAAAGGTCATTGTCCAATTCTGTTTGTGTCATAATTAAATAGACGGAGATGTACAATCCACATGACACCATGGTTGAATGATATGCGTTCAACTTTAAATACTGAATGTGAGAAGTAATATTTAGATGTAAAAGTCTTTCACATTATCTATTTTAGCTTATGCCACATCAGCTTAATATTGCCTGAATCAGCAACCATTGAAGAGTATTTTTTTCAAACACAATTTCCATTTGAATTAATGTGTCAATCCAGTTTTAGTAACCATGTAACCATTAAATTTGATATTATAACTGTAAGAGTGTAGTAGGGCCGTCTATTCATATCACATTATAATTTCAAACTACTCAAGTCAAGTAACAACCCTGTGTATTTCTCGTGCAATAAACATAGGTCATATATAAACTATCCAAATATAAGAGCACTTTTAGTGTTGTGGTTTGAAAACTCAAATTTGGTTTTTTGGTACCCCTCTTGTACAAAGCCAATTAGTCTTAACGGCTAAAAACCCTTCTTCCTTTTTTTTTTTCAAAAGGATTTACTCCCCTTTCTCCTTTTCCCTCCACTGTTCAACCCTCCTCTCGCGCGGGATGAGGGGGGAGCATTGGCTGGTAGGTTGGCAATAGAAAGAATAGTATAATATATTCCATGCGAATAATGAATTTGAGTAGGTTCTAGGCATTATTAATTTTTATTGTTGCTCAATACAAAACCGGACAAACCATACTAAGCATATACAGCTATCACCAATGAAATTCTGTACAAAGATTGCCTTTACATGTATAAACAATTTTTGAGGAAAAAAGCATGGAGGACATAGCTTTTCCACTTTCTGTTTGGTATAAAGACTGTCCATCGTTGCAATATAGCAAAAGTTCTCCCAACTTACTACCAAGAGCGAGCATCCTGCGTTGCTTGGCAAACCACATCGATGAATAAGTTGTCCCGTGCATGCAAATGGAAGTAGATTTTTAGTCCACAAAATTACACTTGCAACACCACAAGCATGATAAGGGGAAATGACTTGCTGTTATATAACAGAAGCCCTTCGGGAAGCTACAATATGACGTTTTCCTTATAAATTAAAATAGATTTCTATACATATCACTCATTTCATTTAACTCCTAAAATTCAAAATTACCATATCTTGCTCTTCCAGTCAGAATAATTTGGCTATTGTAGTCAGAATAATTTGGCTATTGCACTAATCAAGAACACCATATAAACAACACCCTTGTCACTTTAATTCTTTTTGACTGTGGTATTAGTCAGCTAGTATTTTTCCTAAGCAACTTGTTCAAGGGAAAAAATTTAGACGACAAATTGTAACACACACTTGATTAAACTCAACAACATGAGTCTCTAATATTCAAGCCGGAGGGCATACCTGAATTAGAGTTAGAAGTGCTTGACGGATTGCATCTCTGGTTATGACAAGTCTATAATTTGACACAGAAGCACAAGTCAGAACGAGTGATGTTGGAGGAGTCGGTGGTGGAAATGGTTGGAGTAAAGCAGTACTATAAGGTCGTAGGTTTCTAGGAGGATCATGTACAGGAGCAGCAGCCATGGAGGAACAAATAGGGGGAATCACAAGCGGAGAACAAGAAGGAGGTGCACTGAAAAAGGATAATCGCTTTACCAGATCAGTAAAATGCTTACTGCAATTGATGGGCTCAGTGGTCTCAAAGATGGGCATTATGGGAGCAGATGTTGGTAGGGGAGATGGAGTATGGGTAGCCGTTAAAGTAAGTGGATGAGAAGAATGTGCAATGGGTGCAAATAATTGGTAATTAGACTATCGAGGTATTGGTACATTTGGATCGTTTGCAACAGCAGAACTTGTCTCACAGAGAACAAAACCGTGTATCAAAATATCAGAGCAGCTCGAGTGAATAAAACAGTAAGACCCATGTGATCTAGTGGCATTCTGTTCGGTTTCTCGTCTCCTAGGTCTAAGGTTTAGTTCCTCTCTCCTACATTTCCCTTTGTAAGAAAAAAAAATCACATCAAATTTAAGCATGGATATTTGATAATTATGAGGAAAGGGGGACCAAAGACTATATATGAAGAATTATATGGAAAAGTGGAGAAATTGAAAAAACAACAACCAACACCCAGCCATCTAACAATGTACAAATATCGCGTTATATCAAATAAAAAGGATGAGTGTCCATGAATGAGCGTAGGCTTTGGACCAATGGCAAGCAATCTGATTCCACGGTTCAAATAGATGTCCTGCGCTGCATGGTAAACTGAAGTCCCTCAATTTGGCTCTATTATATACACAATAACATAAATCCTGTACATCATATCAACTGACACTAGTCTATATAAAAGAGTGAGGAAGAGAAGTTGGAGAGGAGAGAGAAGATAGAGTGCAGAAGGAGAAAGAGATGAGAAAGGAGCAGTGCGTGGGATGAGATAGATAAGAGGAGAGAGAACAGTAGCGAAGCCACTGATCATAGGCAAGTGCAGCTCATGGACCGCACTGGATTTCAAAAATTTTCCCTTTTTTTGGCTTTGTCTTTGACCCAAGAAAAAATTAAAATAGCCCAATTACAAAACTCTCGTCTCGTTCCCAAATCGTTCACACTACACTTCAGAGAACACTTACAAAAGCTTGCCTCTTTGGTGGCCAATTGCTATTTTTTCACCATCTCCGTCTCCTCTTGCTACCATGATAAGTCAAGTGCTCATCATTAGCCCTAATTTTTGTGCATTTACTATTTATGTCTGAAAATTGGATATGCAATTGAAATAATGTTTGAAACTAGCTATGCGATTGGGGATTTGAATTTTCTCATGTGTTGTTGAGTTGTTCAATTTTTCGGATGAGGTAAACTATTAAAGCTTATCTACCGACTACTATTAGTGAATTTTTCAATAATAAATAAATGTAGTGACAATTATGGACAGTGTACTTAAGCTGGGAAATAAGAGTTGTGGTTTTCATTTTTTGCAATTGAAATTACTTAGTTACTTATTAGTTTTTACAAATTAGACTATTAGAACTTTAGGGTGTTAACTCCTGATTTTAATTTGGTAATTTTGGGTTTATGCTTGAATTTTCTATTTGTGTTAGTTGTTTCGTATAATTTAGGACTTGAAACTTTGGAAATCAGAGCTTGAATCTTTGAATGTTATGGATTTGAATTATAAGTGAATGCAAATAGAGTTATAGGTATAGGATTTTAAATTTAGAATTAAAATATCGTTTATTATTTTCCTCTAATTGTGGCTCACTTGTCATGATGTGAAACCGTGATACAACACTCGAGAGTTTCTTTAAAAGATAATCTCATGTAGAGGCAAACCTAAGTGAAAATAAATCAAGTGTAGCGGATTCTAATGTTGGTCATTTAAGTATTTATAAAGAACTATTGCAAAACATGTTTTTTTTTTTCTTATGTTTGTGTGGTTAGCTAGTTAATTTGTTGTTATATTACTAATATTATCAACTTCTGTTTGGATGCAGTGGAGAAATTTCCTAACTACGCCACTATGAGAGAAGATAGAGTGCAAAAGAAGAAGCGGATGAGAAAGCAAGAGTGTGTGAGATGAAATTTTACCATGTCAACTATATCATTTAAAAATATCAATTTCAAATCTTGATATAGAATTATTACTTTATGGAATAGTGGACATTCGTGAAGCATATATGTCTCACCAAATTCACGTGACCAACGTTGATTATCAATAATGTTATAACTAAATTAATATTAATTCAAATGTGAAGTATTGCGCTTAAAATCCGACACCAAGTATACGGAATTGTAAAAGTAATAAAACATAAAAGTGAATTTTTTGAGTTCGGGAATTGTACCTATGAGCAATGACGGAGGGACTATGGGCCAATTGGGTCACGTTCCCCATTAAGATTCTGACTTTTTTTATGGAAAATTTTAAAAAATAGTGATTGTCTCAAACTCATTTCAATTTTCCGATTCTTTCTTCTAGTCCGTAGTCATAACACTCTAATCTCATGAGACTCATGCCAAACGATCCAAAACTCTAGCCTTTTTAATTGATTCATCGTCTACTCCACTTTTCAACCTGATTCTTCGCTGGTTTAAGCTCATTTCTTCATTTAATTAAGCTTTATTTTAACTTTCTCTCTCTCTTTCTCTCTCTCTTTTTTATATTTTAATTAAGCTTTTCAACCTCATTCTTCGCTTTATTTTCTCAAAAAACTCCACTTATCTAAAATTGTTATGAATAATAATTGAAGAATAATTATTATGTGTTATGAATAATTGAGAATAATGTGGTGGTTATGAATTATGAGGAATAATTTGGTGGAGGAATAATTTGGTGGATGAATAATTTGGTAAAAGATGTAATTATTATATGTGAATGACTATTATACCCTTGATGAAATTATGTAATTACGATTGTCTTAATTCAAGTTTTCCTATAAATAGAGCAGTTATTAATGAAATTAATTCACGAGAATTCCTTAGAATTCATTCTCTCTAAATTCTCTCTATTGTTTCTATACTTTTATAACACGTTATCAAGACGTAGTCTCTAACCCTTTGAGTAATATGAAAGAAGTATGCTTTCTACATTGCATCTTATAGATGATCTTCAGATTTAGAACTGGATTATTACCAATGAATTAATTCATCCTCATCAATCCTAAATAACTCTCTCTTTGCAAATACATCATTGAAAATTCCCTTTTGTTCATATTCCTCTCCCACAATTCCTCATTCTACATAACCTGCTTTGAGATGTCTGAAATCCCAAAATTGGAAGAATGGAGTCCAAAGAATTTTTCGATCACGTAAATGGATTGCAAGTAAATCTCATCCATGGAATAATTAGAGAAAGGGAAAAAGGTAAATCATATGATTTTATAATATAATAATATATTAAACTATAATATTCGTTTTATCGAGATATAAGGAGCATACATTATCAAAATCAAATTTTCTCGACTCCATTATACTCGATTTAACGAGGGCTTCGATTTGACACCAATATTAATAGGGTAATAACTCGTTGTTTGAAATATGTTATTATCAAACTTTCAAAATTTACAAACTAGTACACCAACTTTTGAAAAAGTTACAAAATAGTCCTTGAATATTTTGATATTAATAAATTGAAGTAGAAAGGAGATAATTTTCCAATCGTAAAACATTGATAAAATATTTTTGACAATTTTACCTTTACGAATTGGAATGGACAATTTTACCCTTAGGGTAAAACCGACCTAATTTTGACGACAGTGAAAATGGGATAGAATATTCATGAAGAAATTCTAAATCCATTGATTATATAAAATGGCTTGAAGTCCATTTGTGTTAATAGATCGAAATATTAATGTAACTCTCGAAGAGTTCAATTACATAATGTACTTATTCTAGAAGGATAAGTGTGCTTTCTTGTAAGTAATGAGTATTTGTTCTAGAAGAACAAATTTGCTCCGTAAATAAGCGATTCAATATTTAATTCTCGCACTTTATTTACTGCAATTTAATTCATCGCAATACCTCCTACTTGATGATGGGTTCAACTGCTACTAAGCGGAAGGTTTTATATATTTACACTTTATATGCTAAGTGATGGGTAATACCTTCTACTAAGCGAGATCCTACTCTGAAGAAGTAGTTAAATATTATGCAATTTAATTCTTGCTATTTAAATTCGTGAGATTTATATTTATTGCAATAATTCCCATAAGGTAGGTTCGACCACCTATTGGAGGAAATTTAATTTCTGCAATTTAAATTTATGCACTTTATAGTTTGAGTATATTTCCAATGTGGTGGGTAATACCACACGATTGGTGTGCATATTTCCAATGTGGTGGGTTATACTACACGATTGGTTATAACGAATCCTACTCCAGAAGAAGTAGTTGATCAAATATTCTAATCATACTCTCGAAGTAGTAGACGATGAGAATAAAATTACTTCCCCATATATACCAATATTAATGGAGAAAATTGAGTAAGTGGTACTTGAAGTTACCATTGGATAAATAGACGAAAGTAAAATGCTGAATAGATCCCATGTTGATAAATCAAAGAAAATATATCGCATGGAAAGCTTATATGAAGTAATCTCATCGATGATATGAGATTGTATTAATATGAGAATAAAATGCTCTTGAAGAAGCAAAATCACTAGATATCTGTATTTGAATAAAGCCAATATGATATTATTATTACTCCAGAAGAAGTACAAAACAGCCGAAGTGGAACATATTGAGAATATCAAAAGATGGCATTAAACACTCGAAAATATAAAAATGCAAAAAGAATATACATACTGATATGAGGGATGCGTCTCGAGAGTATAAATACTCCGTAACTCTGCCACCATCAACATTAGGATTCATAATGAAATATTTAAAGGATCCGAATTTCTTTTTCGCTTGACACCAGTGGTGCATGTGACCAAACGGACTGGGCTTCCCATGATTCTTGAACATATGCATGAAATTTGATGAGTAGTTCATCAACGATTACTAAGCAGAAATAAGTATTTTCTCATTGAATGAGAGATAAACTTATTATTTACACCACGATCTAGAAACGCTAGTAAGCCATCAAAGAAATTATTAATATTCAACAAACCTATTGGTTTGACATGAAAATTCCACTGTACAACGAGGCTATATTGAATATTTCCTCCAGGTGTGTTGTAGCCGCTGGAAGGACAATGAAAGCATCACTATTATTCATCATATACATCATGCAGTTGTGGATGGATTGCGCTTGTAGCACCAACCTGCTGACCCATGGTAGAACTGCTCCAATTCGAGTATTAGATCCAACTAGATGGAAAGGTATTACACTTGAAACTCTTATTCCCCATGATTGTGCGGCCATTATAAGTCTAGCTAAAAGTTTGTTGTTGGTTCCTCCGTATAGTATATTGATTTCTTGTCTCCTAACTCTTTTTAGTCGGTTTGCCATATCCACATATTGGATATGGCCTACCGCTTAGATCCACCAAGAATACATACGGTTTTAATATGGCGAGGTAAAAGCTGACTTGTATGAGATGATTCTAAAATCTCTACATCCATCTCTACTCCTATCTCTCTTTTTGCACTATATTTTCAACATGAGAGATATATGAATCCCTCTATTTAAAGAAAAATTTTCAAACCAATAATTGAGTGCACTGTTTACTTTTTGACAAATATGAAAGAGAAAAAAAAATGCAGAAAATTTTTTTTTAAGTGAAAATGACATATATCTGTCGGTGATTGAAAAATAATATATATATACATATATATATATATATATCTTAAAATCGAAAAACAATATTTACAATTACAAGAAAAACATTGATCTTCGTTATTACACCGAGCTTCCTTATATTAATATGAGAAAATTATTATACTAAAATTTTCTACTAAATTTACAAACAGGATCTTCTAAAGTAAGTTTTTCAATACTGTAATGCGTTTGTTGATCTTTGAATTTGGCCCATAAGGCCATTAGCTCACCTTGTACGTGTCCACTAGGATGTGTCTCAAGAGCCTGTTGAATATCATCCAAAGGCTCCTTACTCAATCCATCCTTAATGAATGCTATTTTATCTTCTCGATTTACGGACAAGTACCCCTGATTTACATCGAGTGTCACATGTTCATCGAGCACACTTGTAGCATCCTCCTAATCTTTTTGCTCTCCGTTTCTTTGAAAAACTACTTTTACCCATACCAGGCATGTATTTAGAAGGAATTGAAACCTCACCAGATAATCGAACCTTTGCTTCAATCAAGCATCGGATATCTTGTGGGATACCCTTATTCATTAGCATCCTTAATCTTTTCCAAATTTACATCGATAAATCCTTTTTAGGATTTTGATCGGTAGTGATGGATAGTATTTTCAAGATTTGAGAGCATATGATCCATTATAATGTATAGACCCTTGTTAGGATGAATTTTGCAATAATTTTGATGATTTATTTATAGAATAATACGACGTGTATGAAATAAGACTCCGATTTTAAATAAATAATATGAAGCGTAAGAGCTACGATTTGAATTAAATAATAGCGGATGTGATGCGTATGAGTGTAACTCCGTGTTTGAATAGTGGTAGACAATAATGTCACCAAAAGATGATGGAATATGCTCGGTGAATTATTTCTATGATAAATCATGTTGAGCACTATCTGAGATACTAGTGAAATCGATATAAGAATTTACTGAACTAGAAGTTCAATAATACTCGTTTGCAAAACCGGACTGACCATCCCTGTTTAAATAATTATTGAAATCAATATTTCAAGTGAAGAATGAAAGGAATTCTTCAATGATTGTTCTCGATAAATGATGAAATCATTACTAGCCAATATTGGAAATAAATCCCAAATATATCTGGAATAAAGGATGAGAAATATGGGCCCACTCATCCTCCATGTGGACTACTAGATATTATGATATGGATCCACTAGATAGTCACATGTGTATATGATTCGTAATTTGAAATTCTGAAATATTTGCTCACTAGTATGAGCATGATTTCTGATTTAATGATAAAGCTAGTAAATGTATATCCCAATGATTTGAATAAATCCCTGAAGGATTTGAGTATGCGCATACAAGTGGGATATTATATGGCAAATTATTTAAAGTCCTCAAATAAATTGCCGATATCGAGAATAGAATGCAAACGGTCTAAATTCCCATATTAATTTGAATGATGAGAACATATATGATTAAAATCATACCAACTGTATGAGTTTTGGTGTTCTAAATTTTCTCAGCATGAGGGGAGTATTAAAGGTTGAAAATAATATGTGAAATGCATCATGTTATATCCTCGAAATTGAAATACGAACTTGAAGTTCAAAGATGCATGAAAGGCTATGAACAATCACATATATCAGTTAAGATGCTTTGATAAGTTAGCACTTGTAAGCGTTGATATTATGAGATTTCCCCAAACATATATATCAAAGCAAATTATAAAAGATGGTCTTAATAACGGAGGCATATGCTCTTGAAGAGTATATAGACATAACTATATTGTGTAATCCTACAAGAGGATTGATAATGAGATATCTCGATAAGTTATGTCGATATGGGGAAAGAAATGAAATTGAAATGTGTCGACACGGTATGAAAATGTAGCGCTACATATGATGAATGATAATGAAAATATTGAGATATATTGAAGATGATAAATGGTGAATGTGAAATCCTTAACTTATGAGATGATGAGATGATGATGACTAATGCTCAAGTTTAAAGATAAGCATGGTGGTCATTATATGTTGCATGCTCATGAAAGTTAAATTACCGATTGTGTGTGTAGTATCGAAAAGGAAATTAAAGGATCGGGTGAGCTAAGCCCGTGTTTATGAGTACCCTAAAGGGTGAGCTAAGCCCACAGGAATGAAATAACCTATTAAGTGAGTATTAAATGTTAAATGATATATTTTAAATGTTAATTAGTTATGAAGGTTTACTTATATGTTTACATGTTTTTACGATGAATTTATATGCTTTAAATTGTGTGTTTGGAGACATGTGTTCATGGTGAATGTTTTGTAGTTGTGTAAGAAAATTGATGCACTCTAAATGAACGAAGAGTATAAAACCAATGTATATGATACTCATACAAATGTATGAAAGATTTTTGAAATGCTTGCAGCATACTTGTATAAAATACGCGTTGCACTCTTTTTCCCTTGGCTGAGGTTTTATCCCATTGGGTTTTCCTAGCAAGGTTTTTAATGAGGCAACTTTAAAGGCGTATTCACATGAATAATGTACTCTTTTTCCTTCATTAGGGTTTTTCCCACTGGGTTTTTCCTAATAAGGTTTTAACGAGGCATATTCATGGTATATTGAGAATGATAGGAGAAATTGATACAGTGTATCTATTGGATCAAGTTATAATGGAGCTAATGCTTTAGATCCAAACGATGATGATATTGAAATCATTTACCAGAAGTAAAGATATCAGTTCTCAAGATATGAAATCAAACGAAGCAGCTGTACTCTTTTTCCTTCGATCAAGTTTTTTCCCATTGGGTTTTCTTGACAAGGTTTTTAACGAGGCAAAGACGACACGTGAATACTCATATGCCGATAGACATCGTGGGGAGTAATGTTTTAATGAAGCGATATATAACCACTCCAAGCTATCCCGCAATCGGTTTGGAAGTTTTTTCCACTCGGGTTTTTCTCCAAACAGTCCGGAAGACATTTGTATTAATAGTCATTCAAGGGGGAGTGTTATGAATAATAATTGAAGAATAATTATTATGTGTTATGAATAATTGAGAATAATGTGGTGGTTATGAATTATGAGGAATAATTTGGTGGAGGAATAATTTGGTGGATGAATAATTTGGTAAAAGATGTAATTATTATATGTGAATGACTATTATACCCTTGATGAAATTATGTAATTACGATTGTGCCATTCGAAGTTTTCCTATAAATAGGGCTTCAGTTATTAATGAAATTCATTCCTGAGAATTCCTTAGAATTCATTCTCTCTAAATTCTCTCTATTGTTTCTATACTTTTATAACAAAAATAAAAAACATGGCTGGTGGAGTTTTTCTAGAAAATAATTTTAGAATGTGTGATTGAAATGTATAGTCAAAGTTTCAAAAAACATAAAATAAAATCATTAAATAGATTAAATGGGTTGCTTAGTAGTCATATAAATTAAGCATAAGTCACACATCATTACTCATCATTATCTAAACATTTAGCAGTTTCGACTAACTATAGATTTATACAATCAATTTAGCTTTTAGTAAAATAAAAATTACTCGAATATGCTTAAAATTGATTGTTTGTAATAATTTTTACTAACCCGCCCCCTCTAAAAACACTTCACCCTATGGGTGCCCCGGCCAATTATAAATGGCTGGCTCCGCAACTACCTATGAGAACCACTTAGTACTATTATTAAATTCTACAAGCCTTAATGAAACTATGTAAAAGACGTGATTTTATGGTTTGAAGAACTAAACTAATAGCTAACTAACTAAAGTTATTCAAAGTTAAAATTTTATAACTAAAATAAAGAAATAAACTAGAACAATGGCAAAGAATTAGTTTTAGGATATTTAACGAGAAAAAAATGGCATTGAGGTGTCAAATCCCCCACCCCCCCTTTTTTCATAACTACTATTTCATATTATCCAATTGAAAGAAAATTTAATTTCAAAGATCAAATTTAAAAATTATTGAACAATCTCTCTTGAGTATAGAATTCGACTTCCTCATATGAATGCAATATCAAAATTTGTATCTCCATGATATTAACGATACTCAAGAACATACTAAAATGTTTGTGAAATTTTTTGAAAATCACATGAAGCATAGGGTCGGGGTATATCTCTATCCTTGTCGGACTTCATTCATGATTCTTGATAAAAGTCTAGCCTATCTTGGATTTCCCGAGTTCGCAAAACTACACGGCTTACATTGTGCACATGATATACCATCAACAACATTCATATCGACATATGTTACGCCATGGGTCCCTGGAACATTCAATCGGTAAGTCACATAGTACTCTTGGGAAGCAAGTCCAGAGGTGTTATTGTAGCTATTTTTTTCTCTAAGTCAACAATTGAAATCTCTGAACTTTCAATAATATATTGAATTATGGAGGAGAAAAGTACAATATATGAGAAAAAGCCGGGCCACTTTAAGGAGCAATTTACACACTTTTAATTGATATTTCTAAGCAATATGCTATGTGACATTTTTTTTTGGAAAGATGAATATATGTTTTAAGTAATAGAGCATATGTCACCTCTTCATCACTCGATAATGAAGCGCTATGATAATCGCATCACTTCGAAATTTAAAACTTCAAAAGGCTCAAATAAGAGACACTATATATAGTATTATTTCGAATGGTTCTAAAAGCTCAATTCGATGTATTCCAAACAGGTCAAAATGAGGATCAAAACTAAGTAATTAAACAGGCATCTTAAAAATTAAAATGAGCGCATACCTAGTATTTTCTTATTTATCTGGTTCTAATATTTTGTGGAGCGATAAATCTTGAATCTTAAAGAAAAAACACTTTCATTGCAACAAATTGAAGGACCTTTTGTATACTTCTACCCAGGATCTTATAACATTCCTAGCAACTTTGCTATTCCTTGTTTTGAGGCCAAAAAGCTTCGTATATGTTACATATTGGCATGACGATGAATCCTATAAAGGGATTATTTGAGTCAATTATGCTTTGTCGCAAATAAATTTACTAGAATCGTGATGAATCATGAATGAACATGTTGATTTTTGTTCGAGTTTTATTAAATTTTTTACCCAAATAAAATTAATGATTTGATTGCATTCAACCAATATCCTTTTGAAATGAAATTATTTATTTAGGATTGTTTCACACAGACAATTTTAGATGTGTAGTGTAAAACTGAAAAATTATATTAAAAATATAACTAAATCTATATATTTATAATTCGTTCCTAAACTTTTGTATAGATGAAAGTATCCCATAAATTAAAGTTTAGATTAAGGGTGGCTGATTAAGTTTTAACTCTCACACTGATATCTTCTTCTTTTGAAGATAAATTTTTGTCTTCACATGGGCTTAAGGTAGAAATTAGTTAAGTGTAAAATAATAATTAATAATGGCTAAAAATGTCAAATTATGTTGGACTCAACTTGCAAAATGAAAAACAATTTATTTCGAACACGACGACTTTTGAAGGATACACTTTCACTAATTATTACAGTGTCACAATGGCTGCACAACGGAAGCCATTAATGACGACTCTAGGCGAAGAAAAATATCATGACACACGAGCATACGCCAACAAACAATGTTATAACAACTACATGAGTCATTAATAACACTGAAATGTGGATGATTATTATTAAACGTTGCAAACAAAAAGACACTCACACATAACAGTTTGAAGTTCTTCAAAAAAGATGACAACATCCATCCCTACACCACCTCTAGATTGCATTGCAGTCAACTTTTGTCGTACATAACAAACAAATCTGGTTTGGTACTTGCAAGTGCAAGGTTAGCTGCGGCAATTCTTTGGCCTCTATGTTTGCGACTGGCATGCTCAAGGTTTGCTGCAATTCTCTAGCGTCCACTTTTGGGACTAGTGCTTGAATTCAATGACCAATCTGATTTTTCAAAACACTTGATAAAATGAAAAAGGATGACATGCCTTTATTACGTCTTCACATACATTATGCCATGTGGTAAAATCCTACCCAAATATAAATTTAAGTCTCATTAGACAGTTAACTGCCTCAGTAGATCATGAAAAAGTGTATTATATGCCACAAATTAGTTTGACAACAAAATCTTTGATCAGAAAATTAAAACAACGTACTTTCGGACAAGGCAATTTTTTGTAGTTTCGTTCCTTCCTCCACAAACATTCAAGAACGGTGCAACGTGTTTTACTTAAGCGTTTTGAAGCTTTTTGTCTTGTACGAAATTATTTTTTCCGACTCGAGCTGCCCGTGCTCCATAATTTAATCGTGCTTTGTGTCTTACATGTGCGTTTTGAAGGTTTTTGTCTTGCTCGGATTTCCTTTTTTTTTTTTTTTCTTTTTGTACAAAATTTAATTTTTAATTATTTAATTTAGAAAATGATTGAACCTTATTTCAGTCTGATTCAACCTTTTAATCTTTGATCTGTTATTTTGATTCAACGACTAATCTGATTTTCAAAACACATGATAAAATAAAAAGGATGGCATACATTTATTACTTATTCACATACGTCATAGCGTATGGTAAAACCCTACCCAAATATCAAATTAAATCTTACTAGTATTTTCTCCCGTGCGTTGCACGGAGAGATTTATAGCCAAGTTATAATTTAAAATATGTGTAAAATAAAAATTATAATAACATATTTTCCTTTTTTTTAATGGTAAAAAGATATGGACAGGAGATTTAAAAAGATCACACATGATAATAATCCGGATTGGAGGGATAAGGAGTGATTCTATTAAAAGATTAAGGGTGATAATAACGGGAGGTTATCCATGGGTTGAAAATTAGGTATTTATATTTGAGTGAGAAATATAAATAAAATAGTATTTTTTAATTCTGAAAATTATAAGATTGAGCGGGAAACTGATCTCATCTTTATATTATAAAAAGAGGAGTGCCACCTAGGCAATATTGCCATGTTGGCACTCCTTTATTGAAAATTTTTTTTATTTTAAAAAAAATCTTATTTAGAAACGAACATTAAATGATATTTAATAATTTCATTTTCTTATTCAATTTATTTTTATTTCCATATTTAGTATTTTTTATTTATTTCCAAGTTGACATTCATTTATTATTATAAATATATATTAAAAAAACCTGATTCGCAAACAAACATTAAATCTACATTTAATAATTTTATTTTTCTTATTTAGTGTGTGCATATATATATATATATATATATATATATATATATATATATATATATATATATAGTTGAAATGAACTAAATGCATGAATTAATGAAAATATGTTATGATGACAAAATTATAAATTACAACGGCAATTGAATTATTTCAAAAAATGAAAAAAATTGTACTATTAATTAAAATTGAAGTACGAACTAGGCACTGTGTCACGTTAGTAGTGCCAAGTTGGCAAACATTTATTTAAAATTAAAATTAAAAAAATAAAATCCTATTTTGGAAGCAAACATTAAATACGCATTTTATTATTTTATTTTCCTTATTTAGTATATTTTCCTTCTTTATTTAGTATTTCTTCCTTATTTTATTTGTCATATAAATTTTAATTTTTGAATTATATATATAATTGAAAACGAACTAAATGCAAGTATTAATGAAAATGTGATATAAGGTCAAGGTTGCAAATTACAATGGCAATTGAATTATTTCTAAAAATGAGAATTTACATTTTTCATATACATTTTAATTTTCAAATATTACAGTTTAATTTTGTATGAACATTTTATTTTTTGAATTATATATAGTGCCAACTAGACAAATGTGCCTAGGTGGCAAACCACGTTTGTCACTATTTTTTAGGGGGTTACTTATTTTCCTTATTCAATTTTTCTACTTGCCTTATTTGATGCGAGTTTTCTTATTTTACTTTTTTATATATTTTTTATTTTTTACCTGTATTAACATTCTCGAATTAATTTATATAAATTTTTTTAGCTCATTTATATTTAGTGTTGCGTGCATTAATGAAAATATGGTAAAAGACCAAAATTATAACGTATAGTACCTACCAAATTAATTCTTAAAATGAGAAATAACATTGTCTATACATATTTTAATTTTAATTTTTGGATATTTCATTTTTAATTTTTGAATTAATTTTACACACGCGCACACACACAGATATATATATATATATATTCTTATTACGAAAATTTGAATTGTGAATTTGGCATATTACCACATTGACAGTGGTTTTTTGTTTTAGAAAAAACTTTTTATATATTAAAAAAATTAAATAAAAACCCTTTGTTTTATTTTTACCACATTAAAAGCATAGTTTTAGATAGTTTTCATAGATAATGTGTATTGAGTTGTTCAGATAGTGGGCAATGATTTTAAATCAAATATCGAGTAATTAAATAATTAAATTTATAATGAATAATTAACTAATTAGAAAATAAAATGAAAATAATAACTTCTGTGTCTTATTTCCTCATTTCGCAAGTCACTTAAAAAAATAATTACTAAAATTATCATTTACTTATTTCTTCATCCTTTGTAAAAAAATTATAAGTATCAAAATTTAATTTTTAAAATTTTTTCATATTTAGTATTGCAAGCATTAATAAACATGCGATAAGAGATCAAAATTACAACTTACAAGTTACAATACCAATTAAATTAATTCTGAAAATAAAAATTAACTATTTTTTATATACATTTTAATTTATATATATATAGTTTTGTTAGGGTGCCCGCACACGGGTGGATAGGCGCTCATCTGGTCCCTCCTATCATTAGAAAGACACGTGTTGCGCAACAGAACATTTGCCTAATAATTTCATGCTATTAATATTACATTGATGCGCGTTTTTTTTAAAAAATCAGATTTAGAAATAAATCTTAAATCTGATTTTCTTTTTAATTAATTCAGCCATATTTAAAAAACGATTTTACACAATTTTTTTTGAAGCACAAACAATTAAATAATAATTTTTAATTTAGAAATAAATGTTAATTGTTTATTCTTTTTAAAAGTTTATTCTATATAAAAATGCGTTTAAATATATGATTTACTGATTGACATTGTTTGTTATTAAATAAAAGATGAAGACTCGAATTGTAGCACGTGATTATTTGAAAAAATAAATTTTTGACTCGAATTAAAAAGTAAAAGTCAAATTGAATATGACAAATTAACTATGTTTTATTGATTGATGTTGTTTAATATTTGATTTTATTAATTTTTACTAATAGCGGCATAAATAAAATCTGAAAACTCCAGTTGGATATGGTCTGAATTCAATTTAATATTCAGTATCAGTATATTATAATAACAAAAGCCAATAGCAACTGCTTTTGCATATCGGTATTTTGTTAAATTCAGTCGTGGTCAGTTAGATAACACAATATCCAAAGTTACAAGTCGTGTAGGTTTAAAGGTTCTTATATATGACAATGATGAAGAACCAACAAAATTAATTATGAATGTTGTTTACAAAAACTATTTCAAGATTTGTAATTTTTGATTTGCTTCAATTCTTTTTTTTTTTTTTTTTAAGATAGCCGCCCTATGGGTGGCGATTAAAGTCACATAATGCAATACGCAGTTGATGCGACTCAAATCTGAGACATTAACCTTTATTCTCATAACCAATTAGACAATGCCTGATTGACATTTTACTTCACATTTTAATAGATTTACATTATCTAATTCGTATATTTTAATTTAATTTTAAATATATTGTAATATTCCCGTGCATCGCACGGGTGTAATACTAGTTTTATTAATATATAGATTAGATAGTTAATTGCCTCGGTGGATGATGAAAAAGTGTATTATATGCCACAAATTAGTTTGACGACAAAATTAAATCTTTGATCAGAGAATTAAAACAACGTACTTTCGGACTGGGCAATTTTTTGTAGTTTCGTTCCTTCCTCCACAAACATTCAAGAACGGTGCTGTGTGTTTTACTTGTGCGTTTTGAAGCTTTTTGTCTTGTACGAAATTATTTTTCCGACTCGAGCTGCCCGTACTCCATTATTTAATCGTGCTGTGTGTCTTACATGTGTGTTTTGACTTTTGAAGCTTTTTGTCTTGTTCAGATTTCCTCATTTTCCCCCCCGCATCCTTTCCGACTCCAGCTGCGCATGGTCCATTATGTAAATTAAAATTAGCCAGGGAGAAGACGAGTGGTCCCACTCAAGGATCATTCTCGTGCCATGCATGTCACATTATTTAAACGAAATATTTTGATATTACTTGAAGGCAGGAGCGGATCCAGCACCCGTCAAGCACCCGCGTTCGCACGTGCTGGATCTGCCGGAAGTAGGTTTACGCAGCCGCCGTCGGTGGAAGAGTTTCAGCCGCCGTCACTGGTAGAGACATCGTGTTACAATTTAGGGCCATTTTGTTGAAAATTTGGACCTTTCTTTTAGTTTAAGTTATTGGGCCAAATTCATTTAAGTGAGCCCAACAAGAAATTCTTAATAATCCAATAACTATTACCAACACCCAACCCAATTAGGAATCCATTGCTGATTGCGCTAAAGGCCGAATACGACTCACTTACTCAGTGTCTCGTGAATGGGATCTAAAATTCGAATACCCATATTTCGATTTCGATTATCCTTCGGTTCTTCCATGTTGCTCTGTGGGGATCCTTCACCGCCGTGAGTCCGTGACTTGATTCGGCCACAGCAGCCCTCCGCCGACTATCGCCTTTGTTCGGGTAAGTAAAGTAACTAAGTAAGATGGCAATTGATTAATGAACAGTGAACTGATGTAGTTGTAAATTTGTAATGGTGGTTGTCAGGTTGTGTATTGTGTAATTGTTGCATTTAGAAAATTAGGGGTTTTTACTTTTTAGTTTTACTGTTTTAGTGAGATTTTTGACTGTGTCTTTTAATCAGTTTAGTTTATTGAGCATTTGAGCTCTTATTGTTTAAATTAGGTAATAGTCTTATTTAGGATAATAAGTTAGGCTTAACGTTTGAGCAGCTTTTTTATTTTTTTAATTTGGAATTAATTTGATTAGTTTACTTTAGTGTAGCATTGAAATTTAGAAATTGAATAGGCAATTGTAGTTGTATGTTGATGATTGATGAATTATTTTTATATGGGGTTTAGACGTTTAGTACTTTAGTCTTTAGTCATTTAATTCTTTTAACTAGTTTAACAGTGTTGAAAACTTGAAATAGAACAAATTACGATTATTTGTTGATCAATTTTTAATTTAGGTTTGCATCTATTAGTTTAGTTTACTAATGAAGACATCATGTTACTTAGACCCCAACTTGATGAGTTTGTTATGCTTGTGAGAAGTGATCAGGCTTTTTTTAAATCTTAATAGCATATCTTGCATAGCTCCGAAGATGGTGGAAACAAGAACCAATTGTTATTTCCCACTGGTTTATAGATACATATTATAAAATACCGCGACTTATGGTGAATGGTCAACTTTCGTCAATGGTCAACGGCTGTTGACCGTCAATGGTCAACGTCCGCTCGAGCTGGACTTGAAGGCTGGATCCGTCCCTGCTTGAAGGACTTCTTAATACGCTGTTAGTAATGATATATGAGTACACCTAACAAAATTGTTGTTCAAAATGGAGTTTGAGCATTGATTTATAGACTTTAGAGCTTGTTTCAAAAAGTTAATTGTGGAAAAACATGATTTAGTTAGAGAAAATGTGGCTAAAAAGTATAAAAAAATTTTGAAAATATTAATTTCATTACAAAGTGTACAAAAAAATTAATATTAAAAAATTAATTTTGCTAAGATTCAAGCCCGATCCATTTAGAAGCCCATTTTAATACATTATACCTGAGACCCACCTATGCAAATATGCCATTATTTATTTATTTATTATTTTTTGTTTAGTTGAAGGCTTAAATTTAATTGTTGATTGTTGAGCAACTACTTCTGATGAAGTTGAGATAAGAGGTCTGTGTTGTTTTGCTAATATATGCCTATATTTTGTCCTTATGGAATATAAAATCAAGATATTCTCTTTTTTTCTTTGATTATTTGTATTAGTCCTGGTTAAGCTTTTTACTTTTGGCTTTGATTTTTTTTTTTTTTGCTTTTTTACATTTCGTTTGGCTCTGGCTGAGCTTTTTATATTTTTTTTGGCTTATAAATGTGCATTTGACTTACTGTTATTGTGGCTTTAGTTGAGCCTTGTATGCTTGTATATATTAATATTGGCTTTACAATATTAATTAAAAAAAATATAAGGGGTCCATTTCTTAAAGTTCGACTCGGGGCCCTGCAAACAGCAGAACTATGGATGAGCTGGGTGCATGGTTTTTTTTCTTTAACTTTTTTTTTTTTTTTTGTGCTGCTCTTGTAAACTCGTTTAACTTTGAAAGGTTAAAAGAAGTTGTAAATACGAAGCAAGCTTTTATAGTGTATTTTACCTGTTTATGACATTATTTAATTTTTAAATTCTAAAAGCGTTAAACATACGAGTTAATTAAGGAAGTTATTACCTAATTTATTAAATTTTTAAACATGTAAATTTGTTATCCAGCTTGTCTACTCTTGTTGATTTTTGTGATGTACGTGTATAAGTCGAATAAGGGACAAAATATATAGTGTTATTTTGAATGGTTCTAAAAATTCAATTCGATGTATTTGGAATAGGTCAAAATGAGGATCAAAACTAAGTAACTAAACAAGGGCCTTAAAATTTAAAATGAGTGCATAACACGTATTTCCTTATTTACCTAGTTCTAAAGAAAAAAATATATATTATCCGTCCAAAACGGATACGACATGCCAATTCTATGCCCATATTATACAAACTTACAAAAACTAATAGTAGAAATCCAATTTTTTTTATAAGATTGCGCACTGTTACACATTATTACATATACTTTGTAATTTGTTACACTTTTTTTGTAGCTTCTTACACACTTCTTGTAAATTGTTACATATATTTTTGCAATTTCTTACATACTCGTAATTTGTTACACACTATTTGTAATTTTTACACAACATCTATAATTAATTCCACTCCATTGTAATTAATTCCACGCAATTTCTAATTTGTATTTGTGTAAAAAACCCTTTTAGATACAGAAAAGTCTGCTATTATATTCTCTCATAATTTCTTTTATTTTTCATATTTTTTAATAGTTTATAACAATACGATATGGAAAATTAATCGGTAGAATGTAACTATTGGAGATTACCCTAACATAATTACATAAATAAGTGATTGTTTTCCAAATTTCGGTATATAAATCTTTTTATTTAGAGACACGTAGGAGCAAACTAAAATTCCCATGGGAGTTGCCCTAATATTCTCTTAGTGATGGTTATATATAAATAAGTAATTAAATATTTAAATGACTTATTATGTCCATTAGTCTTTTCAAATTTAGATATTACCTTTGAGATTTCTATTATGTCCAACAACCTCACACTGTACAAGCCACCATCTTTTGGAGAGTGTATTTTGTAAATTACTAAATTCATTATTATATTTAGCAAGGTGACACATCTTTTAGAAAGAATTGAAATGCTCATTGACAATCCTCTTGTATTACTATTCTTTCAGTACCGATCCTAATTTGCTTTTAGAGCATCTCTAGTGGTCATTTTTCATTTCTATTTATGTGGTAATTAAATAGACTGATGTACAATTCACATGACATCATGTTTGAATAATAGGCGTTCAACTTTAAAAATTGAATGTGAGAAGAAATATTTAGATGTAAAGTCTTTTACATTATCTATTCTAGCTTATGCCACATCAGTTTAATATTACCCTAATCAGCAACCCATTGAAGAGTATTTTTTCATACAAAATGTCCATTTGGATTAATGTGTCAATCAAGTTTTAGAAACCATGTAACCATTAGAGACGATGTTACAACTGTCAGGGTGTGGTAGGACCGTCTATTCATATTATGATAATTTCAAACCACTTAGGTCATGTAACAACCCTGTGTATTTCTCGTGCGACAAACATAGGTCATATATAAACTATCCAAATATAATAACACCTTTTAGTGTTGTGATTTGAAAACTCAAATTTGGGTTTTTTGTACCCCTCTGGTACAAAGCCAATTAGTATTAACAGCGAAAAACCCTTTTTCCCTTTTTTTTGGGTAAGATTTTCTCCCCATTCTCCTTTATCCCTCCACTTTTCAACCCCCCGCAGTGGGAGTGGTTGGGTGGGGGTGGGGGTGGGGGGTGATAGCATTGGCTGGTAGGTTTGCAATAGAAACAATAGTATACTATAGTCCATTCAAATAACAAATTTGTGTAGATTCTAGGTATTATTGTGTAGCTCAATATAAAATAGGACAACACCATACTAAGCATATACAGCTCCACCAATGAAATTCTATACAAAGATTGTCTTTACATATAAAAACAGTTTCTGAGGAAAAAAGCATGGAGGGGAGAGATTTTCCACTTTCTCCTTGGTATAAAAATCCACCGCTGCAATATAGCAAAAGTTCTCCCAATTGACTACCAAGAACGAGCATCCTGCATTGCTTGGCAAACCATATCGATAAATTTGTTGTCTTGTTCATGCAAATGGAAGTAGATTTTTAGTCCACAAAATTACACTTAAAACACCACAAACATGATAAAAGAGAAATTACTCACTGTTATATAACATAAACCCTTTAGGGAGCTACAATAGGATATTTTCTTTATAAATTAAAACAATTCTAGACATCACACATTGCATTTTAACTCCTAAAAATTCAAAATTACAATATTTGGGTCTTCCAATTAGAACAATTTGGCTATTCACTAATCAAGAACATCATATAAATAACACCCTTGTCACTTTAATTCTTTTTTATTGTGGTATTAGTCAACTTGTATTGTAACACCCCTTCCTAGTATACCATACATATACATCATAATGACGTCATTCTTATGTGATGTGTACGGATATTTCATAAACATCATGGCCTCGTACACGAACATACATAACATAGTGGACCCTAAGGGTGATGTTACTCGTGGACATCGGGTATATGAAACCCTGAATTTGCACTTATTTTCCGTAACAACATGTTCAGAGGGTTTCGAACTTACATTTAACATATGGCCGGATCGTTAGATTCCTTTTTCCCTCACACGTCTTCCCACATCGACTTAGGGGACTCGTCGTCACACTTCCACGCACATAACATGTGTCATACCTTCAAGGACATAAACGTACACATAATAAGTCATAAAGACTCAGTGGGAAATAGATGCAATGCAATGTATGAAATCCACATGTCATACTCTTTTCTTTCTTTCTTTCTTTGGGCCCTGTTGCTAATCATGTGAATACATTGGCGCCATCGTATATCAATACATCTTTGGCCCGGGCTTTTATCATACTTGGGGCTTAGATCCCCCATTCGATCGTCGCCTAAGGGCTTGACTCACCCATTAGACCGCCACATAAGGCCATATGAGCATGTATGGGGCTTAGATGCCCCATTGGGCCAACTTAGCCTTCGTATTTTGGTAAACACATGATTGCCAACCTTATACACACATGTTTTCATGATAAGATCGTGCGTCGAACTTAACTTTAAGCCTTGTTATCTTTCTTATCTAACTCATCGTCATCAATACATATCACGTATACAAGGCTCCACGATCACAAGGTAATGATAAATAGATAACTACACACATTCAATGTAGAAAACATTCCCCATACCATCTATCGTAATGCAATTTAGTTCATAATAACATAAAGTTTCACGAGCACTCAAAATCATATCCTCATCACACGTAGGCACATGATACTTCATGTGGAACTACATTCATTACATATAACATGTTTTAATGCCAAACCCTTCACACAAGACATTGCTTCCTTTATTTCCATACATGTAGGTTACCATTCCTTCTATTTCCTAGCTCCCGTATAACTACATAATTTATGGGAATAAGCATGAAGGATCACATGAACATATACATATCATCAACATTTCATAGCGTAATCCTAAAGGAAGGCTAAAGGACCCTCACATGCTCTTTGTTCACATAAGCATTATAAACATATCCAATTCTTGATCAATTCGGTCACAAGCATGTATTTACTTCATAACACATATAAAACATTTATTACCCACCTGAGGATGGAAGAAACCAAAGCAAAGAGGTATCCAAAGCTTTCATTCATCTCCTCATCTTCTTCCATTTCCTTTCTTCTCCTTTGTTTCTCATTCTCTTCTTACCATACATGGATCAAGCATGGATTAAACAGATTATGAGGAGCTTAAACATGTCAAAAGTGGCTTATGAGGGTGTCTTCGAAGTATTGGGACCAAATTGGATGGATATATACCAAGAAATAGAGAGAAAATGTCAAACTTCACTTTCCACCGAATTAAAAATACGGCCGTAACCTTCATATTTACAGCCGTAACTCATAACTTACACCCGTATCACATTTTTTTACGGCCGTATCTTGGCCTCTGTAAATTTTCACATATATACCTTTTCTGAAATTATGGCCATATACTTATAAATTACGGTCGTAACATGACCCATACGGCCATAACACACCACCATACGACAATATAAAACTCTCTGAAAACCTTTCACTTCTTCTTCTTGGCTTTTACAACCGTATCCTATAACCTTACGGCCGTAATACCCATCTTACGACTGTAACCTTACATTATATGATCGTATAGAACTCTTTGAAAATTTTGGCACTTTATCTCTTTAAACATTTACGGCCGTATCCAAATACATTTACAGCCGTAACCTTACTTTTATGGTCGTAACCTTTAAATTTACGGCCGTTAACTCTACTTTTGTGAAATCTTCCATTTTTCATGATTTCAAAGGCCGTTTCGGATCCCGGGGCATCATATATAGTTTTAAACATGCCGTAACCATAACATAGGCATATTTATCATATCAAGACATTTTCATTGCATGCCACATCGTATAAAAATCACATACAGTTCACATACGGAATAATATACGGTTTTGGGATGAACTTGCGCTGGGCATTACATGTATTTTTCCCAAGCAACTTGTTCAAGGGAAAAAATAGATGACAAACTGTAAACAAACACCTGATTAAACTCAATAGCATGAGTATCTAATGTTCAAGCTGGAAGGCATACCTGAATTAAAGTTACAAGTGCTTGTCGAATTGCATCTTTGGTTGTGAAAGGTCTATAATTTGACACAGGAGCAGAAGTTGGAGTGAGTGATGGTGGAGGACACGATGGTGGAAATGCGATTGGAGTAAATGAGCACCATAAGGTCGTAGGTTTCTCAACGGATCAAGTGGAGGAGCAGTAGGCACAGAGGAACAAATAGGGGAATCACAAGTGGAGAAGAAGGAGGAGGTAAACTGAAAAAAGATTATGGCTATACCAGATCAATAGAATGCTTACTGCAACTGATAGGTTCAGGTGTAACACCCTGATCAAAGTCGTCCCAAAATACATATATGATTTCATATGTGATTTCGTATATGATGTGAAATGATATGATTATGTTTTGATATAAAAGATATGTCTATGTTATGGTTGCGACATGTTTATCGGTATATGTGATGCCTCGGGATTCGAAACGGCCTTCGAAATCATGAGGAATGGAAGATTTCAGCAAAAACAGAGTTACGGTCATGAATGTAAGGGTTACGGCTGTAAATGTATATGATACAGCCGTAAATGTCAAGAAGCAAATTGGAAAGGTTGGCAGAGAGTTTCATACGGCCGTCTGATGGATATGGTAAGGCCGTATGACTCAAGTTATGGTCGTAATTCTATGTGATATGGCCGTAAACGTGTAAAAGGGAAAAAGTGAAGAAATTTTCAGAGTTTTATATGGCCGTATGAGTCTATGATATGGCCATATGATGGGTATTACGGCTGTAAATTATAAGAATACGGCCATAAGTTCGAAAAGGGAAATAGATGAGATTCACAGAGGCCAAGATACGGCCATAAGTAATATCTGATACGGGCGTAAAAGTCAGGTTACAGCTGTAATTTTTAAGGATATGGCCGTAATTTTAAGTTGGCAGAAATGGTATTTCTAGACTGTTCTCACCATTTCTTGAGAGATATCCAACCAAACTCGGTTCTAATCCTTCCAAAACCCTCCTACGACCCTCAAGATCATATGGAAACACCTCAAAGTCCCTATATCATGTATGTAATCCATGTGTAATCTATGATTCCAAGAAGAAATGAAGAAATGAAAGAAGAGGAAAAGAAAGGGAAGGAAGGGAGGATGAAGGAAATGCCCTCACAGCTTGTTTGTGCTTCATATAAGGTGGGTAATAGATGTATTTTATGAGTTAGAAGGTAAATACATGCTTGTGCTTACATTAATCAAGAAATGAACATGTTTATGATGTTTATGAAGCTAAAGAGCATGTTTTGATCCTTTTGCCTTGTTCTATGATTATGCCATGATGTGTTAATGATATGTATATGCCAATGTAACCTATATGATCCTTCATGTTTATTTTATGAGTTGTTTGGCTACTTGGATCCATGGAAGTAAAGAAATAGAATGAATGGTAATCTATATGTTATGAACCAAAGAAGCAATGCTTTATGTGATGTGTTTGGTATAATACATGGTATATGTAATGAATGTGGTTCGCTCTGAAGTCTTATGTGCCTCTATGTGATGAGGATATGATTGTGATTTATGAAAGTAAAGAAGTCTAGCTATGTTGACGTATATGTAAGGAACTAGGTGACGCGAATGCCTAAATAAATGTCATGGATGGCGTTGGCACTAGAATATGCTAGCTAAGAGAAAGGAAGGAATGTGAACCAATATTGTTACAACCATGTATGTAGATAATATGATTGAATGTCGTGGCATTACGGGATGTCATATGTGAAATGTCCAATGTTTGGATGTGTAATGCCTTATGTTTATGATAAAAAACATGATTGTGAAGCCTTGTATATATATATTACGTATGAATGATGATGATCAAATGAGGTCAAGGCCTAAGAGGTAAATGTATTCACAATCATGTCATGAAGCATATGTATGTGACGTTGTCTATCATGTGTTTATCGAATACGAAAGTTAAGTTAGCTCAATGGGGGATCTAAGCCTCGTATATGATCATATGGCCTTAGGTGGCGCCTTAATGGGTAAGTTAAACCCTTGGGTAACGGCTGAATGGGGAACCTAAGCCCCAAATGTAATGAAAGGCTGGGCCAAAGATGAAAGGAAACAAGATAGCGCCAGTGTATTCACATGATTGGCAATGGGGCCCAAAGAAAAGGAAAATGTGACGTGCATCCCATGCATTGCATTATATATATTATCCACTGAGTCTTTATGACTCATTATGTGTACGTTTATATTTTGAAGGTTACGTACATAGGAAATGGTGAAGAGTTACTTTTTATTACGTTCAAATACGTTTGTGTTGTGTTCTGTTACTCAGATTTAACTGGTGACCGTTTATTGTTTAATGCGAGATGTGTTTGTAAATTGTCGAAGCCTAGATGCATCTACGTAAGATGCATCTGGGCCGCGATTGCGGAAATTAACAGAATATAGTAAAGAAATAGTAAAAAACACAGAATTTTTAACGTGGAAACCCAATTGGGAAAAAACCACGTGCTCGTCCCCTACGAGCAAAACCTGTCCACTAGATCCAATCAGTTCAAATCTTTTACAAAGCAACTGCAGGGTAATTTATGCATAAATTAACCAACATCTAAGAAAACAATAGAAAAACTCGCATGTAACTTGAGTAGACATCCCATCTACTTCCTGGAAGGACTCCTCCTAGAGATTTGAACCAAGATCTTCAAGATTCAAAGTTGATGTTCATGGACTTGATCAAGGAATTAGCTTGAAGCAGGCATGAACATGGGAAAAGGGCAGGTTTTTCAGTGTGTAAGTGGGATGATTTTTAGCTCCAAAAACGTGTAGTGCCTTGCTCCCATATATAGGGTTTTAATTCTATTAGGTTGTGTTGATATGCAAGTCACCTAATTTCCTTAAAACTCTAATTCCTACAAAGACAAGAATAACTTATTAGTTATAGGAAATAAATTAAATAAGGTAAAAGATAAATATGGAATAAGCTTATTACCTTATCTTGTATCAATATAATAAGGAAAAGATCTTACCAAATCATATGATACGTCGAATATGGACACAAACTCATCCTAGGTGTCTGCTGGGGTTTCTTGTGCCCCATGAACTCCCACTTGTTAATAAACACAATATATAACAATGAATTATCACATAGTTAATTATAATCATGATAAAACTGAAATTCCATGTGATAATAAGTCCATAAAAAATATTCATAATTAAATTAATTAAACATAAAATTTAACTAGCTTAATTGCTCATGTGGAAAAATAAAAATGCCAATTATTAACATAGTTTTCTACTACACGAAAATAAAGTTAACAATCTCCCCATTTGGCTTTTTCTATTTTTCCAAAACACATTTCAATATTTTGCAAAACAACATATGGTTGAATTTTAAAACCCAAAAGTTTACCCATAAAAATTCCCCTTCAAGCAATGAGTAAAAACCAATCAAATGACAAATGGAGTCATGCAAAAAGAATGCACGAAAGATCGCCATAATAAAAATGGATCCACATAGATGTCATAAATTTCAATAGGAAAAAGAGAGATTAAAAGTTGAGTTCAACTCCCCCTCAAAAAGAGGTACATACTATTCCCCCTTTTTGGACAAATACAGGAGCCAAAATAGAGATATCCAACCATTGTCATGTAACCTGCCAAAACAAACCATGCAAAACGAACATTATGCAACCATCAAGAGTTAAGGCAGTATATGGTTATAGACCAAAATGTAAGAAAATAGTCATAACATCAAGCAAAAACAAAGACTAAAAGCAAGCTGAACTGGACAGCCAGATGGATCTGGAGGAGAAGTCATGTCCCAGATGCATCTCAGGTTTGTTGTGTCTTCTTGGGGGCTCCAGATGGACCTGCGGATGACTTTCTTTCCTTCAACGTCTCATGAATCTCTCTCAGAGTATACCTAGCCATCAACAAAGCAATCTTCTCATCTTGTGATCTCACAACCTCGGTTAACTCCGTTACTTGAGCCTCAAGGCGAGCAATCCTCTCATCTGATGAATCTAGAGGTGAAGGAGGACCAGATACAGTTGGGGGCGTATGCTTCTCAATGATCAACTTCTTTGCCTTTATATATCCATAAGTCTCGGGCGTAGTCCAAATGTCCTCGGGATGAGGCATAACTTATTTTTCAGTAAGATAAGTAGAAATGACCCATGGATGGCAAAGATGACCTCTAGTACTTTTGTGGGGTCCACTACCTGTCACTTTCTCCATAATATTGGCCCAGATATGACTGGCCAAATCAATGTTCTATCTAGTCCCAATCAAGTATGGTACCAAAGCATGCAATCTAGTCAGGCGTGATCAATGTTCTTCTTCACAAATCGAAGCCACACATTATATTTAGGGGTAAAATGAGAAAGTGTAATCTTACCCTTCACAAACATAGCAGTACCGTTGGTCAATTCATGTGCAATAGCACTCTCTGTGGCCTCAGAGGAATCGACATCATCAACACAGCTGGTATTTAAACCCAACCAGGTCCTCAAGTCATTGGCCGAGATGCAAACCAATGTGCCTCTTATATACAATTTACCAGAAAATATGCATGTCTTAGTCTGGTAATCAATATGGACGTTAGCATAAAATTCCCTAACCAAGTCTTACTGCCTTTTCCCTTACATACAAATAAACGCTCTTACCCAAAGTGAGCAACAATATGACCAACAATATGACCAACCTCAATCTTATCACAGTGACGAAATTGATAAACAGGAATGTAATGCTCAGAGTGAAATGATCTAACAGCCATAAAGTTATGAAAATCATGCTAAGCACCAGAAGACCAAAAACGATGACAAAGGGGAATGAAATCACCTCAAGTAGCCTGTATGCTCTCCCTAGTGAAGGTGGGTGGATCTCCAGTAGTGGGATCAGGGAGAGCGGATATATTGACCTCATGTAGGGATTTTGTAGTCTTGAGAGAATCCCCAATTTTTCTTTTGCCTTTCCGGTCAACTTCTTTTTCAATGACAAGCTCACTACTAGTTTCTTCATATTCTCATTCATCATTCAAATTTTCCTCATCTTCAAAGTCTGATCCAGATTTCTGCTGTGCAGACGCATCTGGTTGGTCATCAATAGGCTCATATTCATCTGAGTCATCGTCACCAGTTTGTTTTTCTATCTCAACATCATTACCTTTTAGAATTCTATGCAGATGAAAATTCCAGATCTACTCAAATAAGGAATCCTTATGCGCGCCCAACTTCGTTTCCATTTAAATTGTAGTTGGTTAGTTTGGGAAAATTAAAGAACTAAGGAAACAAAAGGTTACCAAGATTGGGCCCACAACTAACTGACTTTTCTTGCAAGACACGTGCACATTTGCCCATTGTATACTCCCTGAAAACAGAAACTCATGAAAATTAAAAAAATTCCCAAAATTGAGAGCTAAATGCATCTAGTACCTTCAGATTCATCTGGGTACTATCAACTTCCATTGCGATAGATACATCTGGGTAGTGTACAGTCTACCACGTATAAATGCAAGTCAATTACGGTGTGTGTGAATCAAAAAATTGTTTGTCAATCATATATCACCATCAGATACCTTATGGTTGCCCTGACTTGTTGGCTTTTTACTATAGCGTACTAGCAGATCGTTCAAAAACTATAAAAGTGTGAATTCTCAAGTCCGACTTGCTGACTTTTTCAATAAAATGGCATTGTCTTTTGGAGGTGGAAATAGCTACGCTCAATCCCGAGAAGTCATGTTTTTCACGTCTCTCCATTTTTCTTTCAATTTTAGCTCATTTTCTCATATTTTTTGTTTCGAAAAAGGGGTATGGACTTGTCTTGGATTGGGAGCCTTCTTTTCCATTGACTCGGCCCTTGGACAATCAAACCGCGTGCAATGTTAAAAGTAAAATTTTTAACATAGGTCTACACTTAAATATAGAGCCTTAATCAGAAACAAAACCTTATAGCATTGACGGTAGTGACTTATTCCATTGGATTGTCCGACTGAAGTGCTGTTAGATTAGTCTGGAGGCATGTTGATTTTCGTACTCCAGATATATCTGCCTCAATGTTAGTTTTCAATACTCAGATTCATCCTGCAATAACCAGACAATCTACAATATATAATACCCACATGAATAGGAAAAACTATCGATATGCATACATAAACTTAAAATAAATGCAAAAAAAGGAAATTACACAACCAATGTAAATATTTTTTTTTAATTTTTTTAAACAAAATACATGGCCTATTCGGGTGGTGGGGAAACCCCAATTTGTTTCCCAAGGTTTTCAAATTTGGTAGTATCAAGGGCCTTAATGAACAAATCTACAAGTTGTAGATTAGTCTGTATGTGCTCTAGATTGATAGTCTTTTGTTCCACAAAATCTCTGATAAAATGGTGTCTGATATCGATGTGCTTTGTTCTGGAGTGTTGGATTGGGTTTTTTGAAATGTTGACAGAACTAGTGTTGTCACAAAATATAGTGGCTTGATTGATTGTGATCCCATAGTGTTCCAACACTTGTTTCACCAAAGCAATTGTGTACACCAACTACCAGCTACGATGTACTTCGCTTTGTTTCCAATGTAGAAATAGCCTCCTGATGTACTCTTCCGGTCATCAACACTGCCAGCCCAATTGGCATCTGAGTAACCTGCAAGATGGGCCGTCGTGTCTCAAGTATAACAAATACCGTAGTTATACGTACCACTTACATATTTGATGATCCTTTCGATTGCTGCCAGATACGACTCCTTGGGGTTCGCCTGATATCTGGCGTAAATACCTACGCTGAAGGATATGTCTAGCCTGCTGGCTGTGAGATACAGCAGACTGTCAATCATGCTTCTATAGAGGGATGCATCTACCTCTTTGCCAGTGTCATCCTTTGATAGTTTCAGCGTGGTTGCCTTGGGAGTTCTTATGGGCTTTGAGTCTTGAAGCCCGAACTCTTTCACCAGGTTCTTGGCATATTTCTCTTGTGAGATAAAGATGCAAAATGCATCTGCTTCACCAAGCAAGCCAAGAAAGAAAGACAGTTCACCGACCATACTCATTTCAAACTCTCCTTTCATGGTATTAACAAATTCATCAATTTTGGGCTTAGAGGTTGAGCCAAATACGATATCATCAATATATATTTGAGCTACAATTAGTCTAGAGTTCAAGTACTCATTGAAAAAAGTTTTATCAGTTTCTCCCCTTTTATATCCTTTGCAGAGTAAAAAGGACGCGAGCCTCTCATCCGAAGCTCTTGGAGCTTGCTTCAGACCGTATAGAGCTTTCTTAAGCTTATATATATAGTCTGGATGGAATGGATCTTTGAACCCTTGTGGTTATTCCACATAAGCTTCTTCATTTAACACACCATTCAAGAATGCGCTTTTAACATCCATCTGGTACAACCTGATGTTTATATAGCAAGAGATGGCTAAAAACAACCTGATGAATTCAAGACGAGCTATGGGAGCAAATGTCTCCTTGAAATCTATGCCTTCAACTTGTGTGTAACCTTGTGCGACTAGTCTGGCTTTGTTTCAAATGGTAATGCCAGATTCATCTGACTTGTTTCTAAAGATCCATTTAGTGCCAATAACATTTCTTTCTTTCGGACGTGGGACCAATTCCCATACGCCATTTCTCTCGAACGGGTTCAACTCTTCTTGCATGGCTTGAACCTAATTCTCATCTTTCAAGGTTTCCTTCACATTCTTCTGCTCAATTTTTGAGAGCTAGCACATGTTTCGCAAGTAGAAACACATGTTGCCTAGCTCAATAGCGAACTTTCTTCGAGTTACCATCTTTTTAGAATGGTCAGCGAGGATGTTGTCCAAAGGATGTGCTTTTTGGACTCTTCAAGAAGGTTTCTTTTTGGTTCTAGGCTGCTGTTCTGGTTCTGCAGTGCCAGACGTGTCTGGTTTTGACTATTCGGCATGAAATTCATCCGCCTACAGTCATTCTGTGTTGTTCTGCGTTTCTGTTGGATACTGATTTTCTACTGGTTTGTCAAACATATCCAGCTGTTCCATCTGATCATGTAGAAATTGCAACGGGTCAGACTCATCTGCCTGCAAATGAGAATTTCATAGTTAGTATCATCAACCTTCAGATTAACAAACTCAATAATCGTCCGAGTTCTAAGATTAATGATTCGATAAGCCCTACTATTCTCTGAATAGCCCAAAAACACACTATCACTAGATTTTGAGTCAAATTTTCCTAGATGTTCCCTATTTTTCACGATATGACATTTACTCCCAAAGACGTGAAAGTAGTCAATCCAAGGCTTTCTACCCTTCCAAATTTCATAGGGAGTTTGTTTAGTGCCAATTATAAGAATGACTCGATTAATGATATAGCAATCAGTGTTAATGACTTCAACCCAAAATCGAGTAGGCATTTGTTTGCAATTTAGCATAACACAGCTATCTCTTACAAAGTCTTGTTCTTTTTTTCAACAACTCGATTTTGTTGTGGAGTCTTTTGTGTAGAAAACTCTTGACTTATCCCATATCAGGTACAAAAGTCAGCAAAGTCAAAGTTTTCAAATTCCCTTCGATGATCGCTTTTGGTCATCTTGATTCTTACCTGTTCATCATACTTTTCGTTTCTCAATATTTGAAATAAAATAGAGAAATTGTCAAAGGCATCAGATTTTTCGTGGATAAACATGACGCAAGTGTATCTAGAAAAGTCATCGACACATACATAGATGTATCTCTTACCCCCAATACTTTCTTTTGAATGGGACCCATCAGATCCATATGGATGGGTTCGAGTATATGAGAAGTAACAAGTGATTTACCTGGTTTGTGTTGGCTTCGAATTTGCTTACCCTTTTTGTAGTGACCGGAAAATTCTTCTTAAATAAAATATATTTAATTAAATGAAATTTAGAACGTGTCACTACGACCTTACTTACAAAATTTAAATAGTGCACGCTCGTCTAGTCGAAATTCATATTATTTATTGTTATATTTAATTATTTATAAAAATTTATTTATTTTCAAAATATACTTTTGAGGACCAAACCTTGAAATTTATTTATTTTAGTCCCCAAAGATTTTTTTTGCTAAAGGCCAAATTTAAAGTCCAAATACAGTCCAATCCAACTTGAAACCCATCTAGAGGCCCATTTACAAATGCTATTCTAACTTTTACCCTTAAATACTCTTTTTGGGTATGCTTAAACCCTAGGCCCATTCTCCTCCATTGTCAACCTCAAGATCAATCTATCCATTCTTATCCAACTAATCAAACTTCAAGTGGTAAGATTTCTTGATTTTTCCCATTTTATCTTATTTCTATTTTATTGTTTTAAGTTCTTAATCAAATTTTTGTAGTGTTTACTTGGTCATTAATGTAAGTAGGATAGATATATACATACATACATACACAATATACGTATATACACACACATACATGATACACGCACAGGCTCTCTGCCGATGCCGCCGCTCAACCACCACCTCGCCACCAAGTAACCACCGTCATCACCACCACGAAATCACCACCTTCTCCACTACAATACGTATATACACGCACAACACATACACGCCATACATATTCACGCATATGCTCGACCCAAACACATCATCCATGTCCAAACTCCACTTTATAACACAAAAACCACACCTACACCTTCCTCTGGCTTCCCACAACATCATAGACTAGTTTAATTTCGAAAATGGTAAGTAATTTGATCGAATTTTTAAAACCCCCAATTTTTACTCAAGCTTCAAACGCCCAAAATTCGACCCAACTAGTCATCGTTTCATTCAATTAAGACCACGAATAGCTTCACCACCTTCATCTCCACCTTCACGGCTGAAACCTACTTAAACCGCCGTAAATCAAGAGAAATAGAAGCCGAGCGAGAGAGTGGGTGTACGGAGAGAGAGAGTAGCGGGTGAAGAAGAGGGATCCGATCCAGCCCGTTTCCATTTTCCTTTTTTATTTATTTGGTTATTTGCAAGTTAGTCCCTCAAGTTCTTTAATTGTTTTAAGTTGGTCCCTATAAATTATTTAATTTTCAAATCCCAAGCTTTTAATTGTTACAATTTAGTCCCTAAAGATTATTTGCAAATTTAATCCCCCATCTTATTTATTTTATTTAAATGAGCCCTCAAATTTTATTTAATTTCAAGTCCCTAACTTTCAATTGTTGCAATTTGACCCCTAAACTTTTATTTCACTTTTAATCCCTTAATTTCTTATTCCTATTCAATTTGACCCTTAAACTTTAATTGCATATTAGTCCCCCATGTTTTAAAAATCCTATAATTGAGCCCAAAATATTTTTAGTTCACTTTTATTGCATAATAGGTCCTCAAACTATTAAATTCTTTCAAATTGACCCCCAAAGTTTTATATTCTTTCTATTTTGGTCCACAAACTTCTATATTACTTATAGATACTTATATTTTAAGAATATTAACATAAATTAAACTCGTTATTGACTAGACGAGGCGTACCAACAGCTAGAGGACTGATTTTCACCGCTTAGTAGGCTCAAAACTCGAGAGATACTTCAGGTAGGCTCAAAAGACTCATTTTTACTTATCGCTCAATTATTGTTAATTGTCTGTACTATATGAGTGTGCAAATGTATGTAATTGATGTGATTGCTTGCCTTCGGGCCTAGACTTGCCTTCGGGCCCAGAGTTACCTTCGGGTAAAAGAATTGCCTTCGGGCCCAGAGTTACCTTCGGGTAAGAAAATTGCCTTCGGGCCCAGAGTTGCCTTCGGGCAAATTACTTGCCTTCGGGCCCAGAGTTACCTTCGGGTATTATATTACAGAGTTTACATGACTATTTGCCTTATATACTTGTATAGATGATTAACTTGCGCAGAGCCTACTGAGTATTGTTTAAATACTCACGCCTTTCATTCTTTTACAGATTGAGGAGTTCGGGGGCGTGACGAGGCATGAGAGTTCTATTTAGGATTATTAAATAAATGAGTTTACTTCCGTTGTTGTTTTGGTAACCCGACGTATGGGATTATGTCGTTTTCAAACCCTTGAACTATTTAGTAACTCGTTTTGGATGTTTTAGACGTTTGGTGTTCAATAATTTTTAAAACACTTTAGATGGTTGTTATATCAGAAGAATTTCCGCTTTTAATTATTTATTTTATTTTCGCATTTAATATTAGAAGAAAAAAAAAAAAGAAATGGTTAGTTTTAAAGAAAGATCTGGCGTTCCGAGTTCTTTGAACTCGGGGCGTTACAGCTTGGTATCAAAGCGGGTCTACGTTTTTGTAGACTTGCATATTTTTAAAGTGTTTTCAAAATGAATTTCGAAAATTTTAAGAGTTTTAAGCCCTAAGAACTACCATGATCGTCGTCACTCCACCGACTCCGAGGTAAAGTGTTTATTTATAAAGATTTTATGTTTACTTCGGATACATGAGATGAAATGTTTTAGAAATGAAGTATTTGTATCCGGATAGAGAGAGAAAGAAATCGAATTTGAGCCTCAGCGTGAAATCTCCAAGTGACTAATAGAGTATAATTTTAAATGTGTTGCATGATATATTTTTAGTCCTCAAAATTTATTTCGTGATTTTTAAAGTATTGACTATTGAGTATGGGTATTGTTGTTCTCTCTTGCCTATATTGAATGGTGATTTGTAATTGCTGGTGGATTGGGACTTTAGTTGGTGTTATGCATTGAGATGAGATTGTGATGGAATGATGGATTTGTGATTGACTGTAATGGGAATGTGATGTAGTGTTGTATTGTGTGGTTTGATTGTTTAGGAAGATGGTTCGACCAGTAGGGTCGCCCTGCGTGGAGGTGATCCTAATCGGAGGTTGACCGGCTACTTTTATGAGGAATTTTATGCGGTGTGTTCAGAATTTGGCGAAGATCCCCGCGCTTGCTCCAATTGTCCCCGCCGTGTCATCGATTGTGCGATTTAGGAAATGCAGTCCACCCACATTCGACGGTGAGAGCGGTCCTCTAGTCATTGAGGAGTGGATTCGGGAGATTGAGAGGATTTTCAGACACATCTCATGCCCTGATGATCAGAAGGTGTTATGTGCTGAGTTTATGTTGAAGGGCAATGCTGGCCATTGGTGGGCATCGGACACTCGGACTAGGAGTGTCGAGCAACAAAGGGCCTTCACTTGGGAGCAGTTTAAGGAGGGAATGAGGAAGAAGTACTTTCCACGGGCCCTTCGTGACAAGAAGGAGAGGGAGTTCTTGGATCTGAAGCAAGGCGACATGGATATTATTGACTATGAGAGGAAGTTTGAGGAGTTGTCTCGATTTGCGGCTCAGTTTGTTGATTCGGAGGAGAAGAAGGCACGCCGCTTTGAGATGGGCCTATGCCTCGAGATTCGCCAGATTGTTAGTGTCCTTGAGCTCCCCACTTATGGGGAAGTTGTTAGCAAAGCTCAGACTGTGGCCTATGTTATGGAGGAAGCAAATGACAAGGGGAATCAGAATGGCCAAAGGTTCCAAGGAAAGAGGAAGTGGCAAGGCCCAAGTCAGAATCAGAACAACAACAAAAATCAGATGTCCAACAAGAAGCCTAGCTACGGACCGACTAAGGGTCAGACTTCGGGAGATGTTCATCAGTGCCCTAAGTGCCAGAAGAATCATAAGGGAGAATGTCTTTGGGGCACGGGAGTTTGCTATAGATGTGGTCAGCCGGGCCATATGGAACCAGATTGTCGCTCCAAGTCAAACAAGAGTGATGGACCGTTGAAGCAGATTGAGCAAGCAAGGAAGGGGAAGGCTAGAGTTTTTGCTATGGATGCGCGGAGATGCGGATGTGATTGCAGGTATATCACTTACTCTAGTGCTCTCTAACATGTCATCGTTAATTACCTATCACTCCTCCCTAAATGTGTGTTCTTAATACGATCACAGGTGTGTTATCTGTATTTGGTATTCCTGTTTATGTGTTGATAGATTCGGGTGCTGCACACTCGTTTATTTCTGATGCATGCTTGGATAGAGTGGATTTGTTAGTGGAGAAAATTGATAGCATACTTGAGGTTAGCCTACCATCAGGAAAGACTATAGAGACTGATAGAGTAGCCAAGACTGTACCGATAGACTTTGATGGGATGGTGCTAGAGGCGGATCTAAATGTGATTTCGATGAGAGATTTTGATATTATCTTGGGTATGGATTGGTTGAGTGCCAACCATGCCGCCATCTTGTGCCATGAGAAAGAAGTTATTTTTCGAAAGGATGGGGAAGAAGTGTTTAGATTCTATGGGTCGAAGATTAAGGCGCTTCCTCGCCTTGTCTCGGCTCTACAAGCGGAGAAGCTATTGGCAAAGGGGAAGAGCATGGGATATCTTGTTAGCCTTCGAGGCGAATCTATAGATGAAGTTGCATTGGATTCGGTGCCTATTGTGTGTGAGTATAAAGATGTTTTTCCCGATGATTTTCCAAGTGTTCCGCCCGATAGGCAAGTGGAATTTGCTATCGATCTAGTACCGGGAGCTGCCCCCGTGTCTAAAGCACCTTATCGGATGGCACCAAAGGAGTTGCAAGAGTTGAAAGTTCAGTTGGAGGAATTGCTTGAGAAGGGATTTATCCGGCCGAGTGTGTCTCCATGGGGAGCACCTATTTTGTTCGTTAAGAAGAATGATGGGAGTATGAGGATGTGCATTGATTATAGAGAGCTCAACAAGTTGACGATAAAGAATAAGTACCCTCTACCAAGAATTGAAGATTTGTTTGACCAATTGAAGGGTGCTTCGGTTTTCTCGAAGATTGATCTGAAGTCGGGATACCACCAGTTAAAAATCAAATCGACAGATATACCGAAGACAGCATTTAGGACACGATATGGGCATTACGAGTTTACAGCGATGCCTTTCGGCCTCACGAATGCACCGGCAGTGTTCATGGATTTGATGAACCGAGTCTTTCATCAATATTTGGATAAATTTGTCATTGTGTTTATCGATGACATTTTGATCTATTCCAGCTATTCTGATCAACATGGAGAACATTTGAGGATCGTCCTTGACGTATTGAGGAGAGAAAGGCTATATGCAAAGTTCGAGAAGTGTGAATTTTGGCTCGAAAAAGTTGGATTTTTGGGTCATATTGTAACGGCCAAGGGCATTGAAGTTGATCATTCCAAAGTTGAAGCTGTGATGAATTGGTCTACTCCTACAAATGTTGGGGAAGTAAGGAGTTTTCTCGGGTTAGCCGGATACTATCGACGATTCATCGAGGGTTTCTCCAAGATTGCGGGTCCCATGACTTAGTTGACTAAGAAGGGTGTTAAGTTCCGTTGGACCGATCAGTGTGAGAAGAGTTTTGAGGAGTTGAAGAGTCGATTGGTTACGGCACCAGTGTTGACTATACCTGATGGCACTGAAGGTTTTGTCATTTATAGTGATGCTTCTAAGCAAGGATTGGGATGTGTATTGATGCAGAAAGGGAGAGTGATTGCCTACGCGTGGAGACAATTGAAGCCACATGAACAGAATTATCCGACGCATGATTTGGAACTTGCAGCAGTAGTACATGCTTTGAAGATTTGGCGTCATTACTTGTATGGGGATAAGTGTGAGATTTACACGAATCACAAGAGCCTCAAGTACTTCTTCACTCAGAAAGAGTTGAATATGAGGTAGCGCCGTTGGCTAGAGCTTGTGAAAGACTATGATTGTACCATTCTCTATCATCCGGGCAAGGCTAATAAGGTGGCAGATGCACTGAGTAGGAAGAGTGTTGGACAGTTATCTGCATTGGGTACTATGCAAGATCAAATCATTCGGGATTTGCAGAATTTGAAGATCGAAGTACGAGCTCCGCCGAGTTGACAATCGAGCAAGCTAGCAACCTTAATTGTCCAACCAGACTTGAGAAGTCGGATTGTCATGGCCCAAAGGAATGATAAGTTCCTTGAGAAGATCAGATTGGAGGTTGGGACTGGTAAGAGGATAGGCTTTGAGATTTCTTCAGATGGAGCACTTGTGTTTAGAGGACGCTTGTGTGTGCCGAGAGATGAGCAGATAAGAGATGAGATTATGACAGAGGCTCACTCGACTCCTTATGTAGCACATCCTGGTGGAACGAAGATGTACCGTGACCTACGGGATACCTTTTGGTGGAGGAATATGAAAGGTTGCATTGCGAGATTCGTGGCTAGATGCTTAGCCTGTCAGCAAGTTAAAACTGAACATCAGAGGCCTTCGGGATTGTTGAATCCCTTGGAGATACCAGAGTGGAAGTGGGAGAAGATTCCTATGGAATTCGTGACGGCTCTACCGAGATCCTCGAGAGGACATGATGCCGTATGGGTGATTGTGGATCGACTCACGAAATCTGCACACTTTCTACCAGTTAGGCTGAATCTCAGCATCGACCAGTTGGTACAGTTATATGTTAGAGAGATTGTTCGACTACATGGGAATTTTGTGTCCATTGTTTCAGATCGAGATCCGGGATTTACCTCGAGATTTTGGGAGAGCTTACAGACGGCTATGGGGACAAAGCTCAGATTCAGTACCGCTTACCATCCCCAGACGGATGGTCAATCTGAGCATACCATCCAGATATTGGAGGATATGTTGAGAGCATGTGTTCTAGACCTGGCCGGGAGTTGGGAAACTCATTTTCCACTTGTAGAGTTTGCCTACAACAACAGCTTCCAGGCCACGATTGGGATGGCGCCTTATGAGGCATTGTATGGGCGACGGTGTCGATCGCCAATCTATTGGGATGAAGTTGGAGAGAGGAAGATGTTGGGACCAGAAATGGTAGAGAAAACTGTGGAAGCTATAGAGAAGATCAAAGTGAGGATCATGGCAGCTCAAGATAGACAGAAGAGCTACGCCGATAAGAGGAGAAAGGACTTGAAGTTTGAGATTGGAGAGAAAGTATTTCTCAAGGTGTCTCCCATGAAGGGCACCATACACTTTGGGAAGAAAGGGAAGTTGAGACCACGGTTCGTTGGACCATTTGAGATATTAGAAGAAGTTGGGATAGTAGCTTATCGTTTGGCTTTGCCACCCGAGCTTTCACCAGCGCATAATGTATTTCACGTCTCACAGTTGAGGAAGTATGTCCATGATCCAAGTCATGTGGTGAGCTTTTAGTCTTTGGATATTCAGAAGGATTTGTCATACCAGGAGACACCCGTGACGATCATAGATCGGAAGGTCCATGTCTTGAGGAATAGAAGAGTTCCCTAGTTAAGGTTCAATGGGGTAGTCATGGTAAGGATGAGGCAATATGGGAGAAAGAAGAAGAGATCCTATTCCAATACCCAAACCGTATAGATCAAGTAAGTTTACGTTTTAAGTGAGTTTAAATTTCGAGGACGAAATTATTTTAAGAGGGTAAGGTTGTAGTGACTGGAAAATTTTTCTTAAATAAAATATATTTAATTAAATGAAATTTAGAACGTGTCACTACGACCTTACTTACAAAATTTAAATAGTGCACGCTCGTCTAGTCGAAATTCATATTATTTATTGTTATATTTAATTATTTATAAAAATTTATTTATTTTCAAAATATACTTTTGAGGACCAAACCTTGAAATTTATTTATTTTAGTCCCCAAAGATTTTTTTTGCTAAAGGCCAAATTTAAAGTCCAAATACAGTCCAATCCAACTTGAAACCCATCTAGAGGCCCATTTACAAATGCTATTCTAACTTTTACCCTTAAATACTCTTTTTGGGTATGCTTAAACCCTAGCCCCATTCTCCTCCATTGTCAACTTCAAGATCAATCTATCCATTCTTATCCAACTAATCAAACTTCAAGTTGTAAGATTTCTTGATCTTTCCCATTTTATCTTATTTCTATTTTATTGTTTTAAGTTCTTAATCAAATTTTTGTAGTGTTTACTTGGTCATTAATGTAAGTAGGATAGATATATACATACATACATACACAATATACGTATATACACACACATACATGATACACGCACAGGCTCGGCCGACCGTCGCCGCCGCTCAACCACCACCTCGCCACCAAGTAACCACCATCATCACCACCACGAAATCATCACCTTCTCCACTACAATACGTATATACACGCACAATACATACACGCCATACATATTCACGCATATGCTCGACCCAAACACATCATCCATGTCCAAACTCCACTTTATAACACAAAAACCACACCTACACCTTCCTCTGGCTTCCCACAACATCATAGACTAGTTTAATTTCGAAAATGGTAAGTAATTTGATCGAATTTTTAAAATCCCCAATTTTTACTCAAGCTTCAAACGCCCAAAATTCGACCCAACTAGTCATCGTTTCATTCAATTAAGACCACCAATAGCTTCACCACCTTCATCTCCACCTTCGCCGGCCGAAAACCGGCCGGAAACCGGCCAGAAATCAAGAGAAATAGAAGCCGAGCGAGAGAGTGGGTGTACGGGAGAGAGAGAGTAGCGGGTGAAGAAGAGGGATCCGATCCGGCCCGTTTCCATTTTTTCTTTTTTTATTTATTTGGTTATTTGCAAGTTAGTCCCTCAAGTTCTTTAATTGTTTTAAGTTGGTCCCTATAAATTATTTAATTTTCAAATCCCAAGCTTTTAATTGTTACAATTTAGTCCCTAAAGATTATTTGCAAATTTAATCCCCCATCTTATTTATTTTATTTAAATGAGCCCTCAAATTTTATTTAATTTCAAGTCCCTAACTTTCAATTGTTGCAATTTGACCCCTAAACTTTTATTTCACTTTTAATCCCTTAATTTCTTATTCCTATTCAATTTGACCCTTAAACTTTAATTGCATATTAGTCCCCCATGTTTTAAAAATCCTATAATTGAGCCCAAAATATTTTTAGTTCACTTTTATTGCATAATAGGTCCTCAAACTATTAAATTCTTTCAAATTGACCCCCAAAGTTTTATATTCTTTCTATTTTGGTCCACAAACTTCTATATTACTTATAGATACTTATATTTTAAGAATATTAACATAAATTAAACTCGTTATTGACTAGACGAGGCGTACCAACAGCTAGAGGACTGATTTTCACCGCTTAGTAGGCTCAAAACTCGAGAGATACTTCAGGTAGGCTCAAAAGACTCATTTTTACTTATCGCTCAATTATTGTTAATTGTCTGTACTATATGAGTGTGCAAATGTATGTAATTGATGTGATTGCTTGCCTTCGGGCCTAGACTTGCCTTCGGGCCCAGAGTTACCTTCGGGTAAAGAATTGCCTTCGGGCCCAGAGTTACCTTCGGGTAAGAAAATTGCCTTCGGGCCCAGAGTTGCCTTCGGGCAAATTACTTGCCTTCGGGCCTAGAGCTGCCTTCGGGCCCAGAGTTACCTTCGGGTATTATATTACAGAGTTTACATGACTATTTGCCTTATATACTTGTATAGATGATTAACTTGCGCAGAGCCTACTGAGTATTGTTTAAATACTCACGCCTTTCATTCTTTTACAGATTGAGGAGTTCGGGGGCGTGACGAGCCATGAGAGTTCTATTTAGGATTATTAAATAAATGACTTTACTTCCGTTGTTGTTTTGGTAACCCGATGTATGGGATTATGTCGTTTTCAAACCCTTGAACTATTTAGTAACTCGTTTTGGATGTTTTAGACGTTTGGTGTTCAATAATTTTTAAAACACTTTAGATGGTTGTTATATCAGAAGAATTTACGCTTTTAATTATTTATTTTATTTCCGCATTTAATATTAGAAGAAAAAAAAAGAAATGGTTAGTTTTAAAGAAAGATCTAGCGTTCCGAGTTCTTCGAACTCGTGGCGTTACACTTTTGGCAATCACCACAGCCTCTCTCTTGAATAGTCTTCAGATTGGGCAGTCCTTTGACGGCTTGAGTTTTTGCCAGCTTCACGAGATCATGGAAGTTTAAGTGGCCCAAACGATGATGTCACAGTTCTTTAGCTTTGACCTTAGCCGAATTACAGATAACATGATTGTCAAGTTTATAACACTTGTCCTTTGGCATGTCACAACTCAACACTTTGCAATAGTCTTTAGAAAACATAACAAGAAAGTTTTCATCACACAACTGACTTACACTAATCAAATTTACTTTAAGACCAGTCACATATAGTACATTAGTTAATGTAGGTAAACCTTCAATATTGATGATACCTGATCCAACAATCTTACCATTTTGGCCATCACCAAAAGTAACAATGCCTGTTTCACCTTTCACCTGTCATGTGCCTAGAACAACCACTGTCAAAGTACCAAGTTTTAGGAATCAAAGCACTACAAGACAATTGCACCACATATGCATTTGCCTTCGTCCTCCTAGGTCGATAATGTTTGGAAGGGCCTTGATCAGCTACAGATCGTCTCTTATGAGTATTAACAAGGTTCAAGTACTCATAGAAGTTAAAAGCATCATGTCCAAATTTGGAACAAAAATTACAAATTACTTGTACTGCAGATGCATCCTTCCCGTCCAGATGAGATTGGGTTCATCTATTTACCTGACTTAGTCATGTGTTTTTGCAAGTTGATCACTCAATTCTTGATTTGGTCATGTGCATTTGCAAGTTGATCACTCAATCTGCTTATTTCAGCTTTTTCAGAATTTTCATGTGCGGATGCATCTAGCTCATCCTCTTTGTTGGATTCGATTGCTATCTACAGTAGACGAATCTTCTCTTCTATTTTCTGGAGTTGTCTTTTCAGATCTTCAGTTGTTATGCCAGATTTATCTGGGTGGTACCTGCAAGAGACAAGGTCATAGAATTAGTTCCAGATGAATTTAAAGTAGTAAGGGTGGTTACCTGATTATCAGACGAGTTTTCGTCCAGATTGGATCCAGATGCATCTGACTCTGTCTCACTCCACGTGATGTTCATAGCCTTCTTGGCTTTCTTTTTCAGCGTGTTGGCACACTCAGAGGCAATGTGTCCATAACCTTCGCATTCTCTACATTGAATACGGTTTTTACCTTTCCCTTCGAAAAAATTTGAAGAATTTGACTTCTTCTTTGGATTGAAGTTGCTCTTTCTTTTATATTGTTGTTGTCACTGATTTTTCCCTTAGGATTTTGGGTTCTTACCCTGTTGTTGACCTTTGAGGAATCTCTTGAATTGTTTTGTGGGGAGAGCAGTATTTTCATCCTCATCAAAATCTCCAAATGCATCTGGCTCTTCGTTGTTTGCCTTAAATGCAATTCCAGATTTCTTATTATTCTTGCGTCGGCCCAAATGCATCTCAAAGTTCATAAGATTGCCTACAAGTTTATCAACTCTCATAGATTAGAAATCCTTGCTTCTTCAATTGCAGTTACCTTTGCTTCGAAGTGGTCCGATAGAGATCGGAGTATTTTCTTCATGATCTATACCTCAGTGAATCCTTGCCTGAGGGATTCGGTCGAATTGGTGAGGTCATTTAGCCTTCCATAAAAGCTTCTAAAGTCTTCCTTCTTATCCATGACGAGAACTTCAAATTCATGAGTAATCATCTGCAATCTAGATGATTTGACTGCAGTGGTGCCTTCATTAGCAATCTTCAGGGCATCCCACACTTCCTTGGCTGTCCTTAACGAGGAAATCAGCTTGCATTGACCTGCATCCACCTATGAAACAATAGCATTGAGAGCTTTAGAAATAAAAGAAGCAGCAGTGCATTCTGCATCAGTATAAATACTCCTAGGTTTAGCAGTGATCACATTTTCAACAGTGACAGTGGGTGTAGTGTATCAATTAAGGGTGGTAGCCCAACAACGCTCATCAATGGATTGAATATAGATTTCCATCCTAATTTTCCAATAGGGATCGTTAGATCCATTGAGAACAGGGGGTCTAAGAGTAGTAGGTGACTCCATTTAGACAATCGGATCTCACTTTGTAAAAGTGAACCGGGTCTGATACCAATTGAAAGTTTATAGTTGTCTAAACTATTGTTTAGTACGTTCAGATACGTCAGTGTTGTGTTCTATTACTCAGATTTAACTGGTGATAGTTTATTATTTAATGCGAGATGCATTTGTAAATTGTCGTAGCCTAGATGCGTCTACGCATGCAAGATGCGTCTGGGTCGCGATTGCGGAAATTAATAGAATACAATAAAGAAACAGTAAAAACATAGAATTTTTAATGTGGAAACCCAATTGGGAAAAAACCACGTGCTTGTCGCCTACAAGCAAAACCTATTCACTAGATCCAATTAGTTTAAATCTTTTACAAAGCAACTACATGGTAATTTACATATAAATTAACCAACATCTAAGAAAACAATAGAAAAACTCCATGTTCTTCGTTCTTAGCATGTAATTTGAGCAGACATCCCGTCTCTCATCAGTAGCTCTATGTAAACCGCGATCCCGCAACAAATCTGCACTCCCTGCAAAGATCTTTACGCATTGTGGGTTCATCTACTTCCTGGAAGGACTCCTCCCAGAGATTTGAACCAAGATCTTCAAGATTCAAGGTTGATGTTCATAGACTTGATAAAGGAATTAGCTTGAAGAAGGTATGAACATGGGAGAAGGGCACATTTTTCAATGTGTGTAAGCGGAACGATTTTTAGCTCCAAAAACGTGTAGTGCCTTGCTCCCACATGTAGGGTTTTAATTCTATTAGGCTGTGTTGATATTCAAGTCACCTAATTTCCTTAAAATTCTAATTCCTACAAAGACAAGAATAACTTATTAGTTGTAGGAAATAAATTAAACAAGGTAAAAGATAAATATGGAATAAGCTTATTACATTATCTTATATCAATATAATAAGGAAAAAATCTTACCAAATCATATGATACGTCAAATATGGGCACAAACTCATCCTAGGTGTGTGCTAGGTTTTCTTGTGCCCCATGGACTCCCACTCGTTAATAAACACAATATATATTAAGGAATTATCATATAATTAATTATAATCATGATAAAACTGAAATTCCATGTGATAATAAGTCCATAAAATATATTCATAATTAAATTAATTAAATATAAAATTTAACTAACTTAATTACTCATGTGGAAAAATAAAAATGCCAATTATTAACCTAATTTTCTACTACAGGATAATAAAGTTAACAACCCGCCTCCTCTAAAAAAGCTTTCCCCTACGGGGAGGCTGAAATGTGCCCCAACCAATTATAAATGACTGGGGCCGCAACTGCTAATGAAGGCCACTTAGTACTATTATCCAATTTTACTAGCCTTAACGAAACTATGTAAAAGATGAAGTTTTGTTGTTTTAAGAACTAAATTAATAACTAATTTACTAAAATTATTCAAAGTTAAAATTTTATAGCTAAAATAAAGAAATAAACCAGAAGTGCAATTGTAAAGAATTAGCTTTTAGATTTAACCCAAAAATAAATGCCATCTAAGTGTCAAATCCCCTTTTTGCATAATTATTAATTCATATTATCCAATTGAAAACAAATTTAATTTTAAAGATCAAATTTCAAAATTCTACAACAATCTCTCTCGAGTAGAATTAAGCCTATTCAGACGAACACAATACCAGTGTCTATATCTCTATGATAGTAGCGATGTGCAAGAACACATTAAAATGTTTCTAAAATTGTTTGAAAATCACATGAAGCAATGGATTGGGGTATATCTCTAAATATACCCTATCAAACGTCATTCGAGATTCCTAATAAATGTCTAGCTATCTTGGATTTTCTGAAGTTCTCAAAATTATATGGCCTGCATTGTGTGACATGATATACCATCAACGACACTGATATCAACATATATCTGGCCACTGAAAGATTCAATCGATAACATCTACTCACATACTTTCTCAGGACAAGTATAGAGATATTGATTGAACTTATTTTTTCTCGAAGTTTGATGTTTGAGACTCCTTTTGTATTAAACCAAAGTGAAAGATTCAATTTTGATTTTAGACTCCCTAGTCGCAATGCCACAACTAGACTCTCTGAACTTTCAATAATATATTGAATTCTGGACGAGAAAACTACATTGTATGAGAAAAAGCTAGGGACTTCTAGGTGTAATTTACACACTTTTAATTACTATTTCTAAGTGATATGCCTGTGTGACAATTTTTTTTTTTAAAGATGAATATATGTTTTAAGTAATAAAGCACATGACACCTCTTCCTGGCTTGATAATAAAGTGCTACAATAACCGTATCACTTAGAAATGTAAATTTAAATTCAAATGTTCTCCAAGAAGTTTTAATAAAATACAATCGGTTTTATACTAAGATCATGTTTCCTTCTCATGTTTCCTTTTCTACATAACTTAATTTTAATTGTTAATTTTTTTAATTATTTTTATTTTTTATTTGAATGGATTGTTAATTTATTTCACAAATTTAACTTTTACTTATACATTTGATAATATATTAAATTATTCTCGGACAATATTCAACTAAATTAAGGGGTTTTTTTATATATAATTTTCAATAAAAATAATTTTTTCTGTTTATTTTCAATCACTGGTGATGATTTGATAATTTATTTATATTTTTAACACAATTTTTTACTTTTCAACTATACATCTAAATTTATTTTTTAAGTAATCTCTGTTAGACAATCCTAAGTAAATAATTTTATTTCATGATTCATTACGATACTACTAAATTTATTGTCCATAAAACATAATTGACTCAAATAAGCCATTTTTCGTAGGCTTCACCTTGGTACCATTCAATATGTGCATGCAGCATATACGAAGCCTTTTGACATAAAAATAGGGAAAAATTTCTAATACTTCAGGAGTATGGAACACTTAGTATTCCTAGCAAATAAGAAATAAGATAAATAAAATATAATGGTCTCAATTAACCAATTAACTGGCTCCTGTGTCTATTTGTCAGTACCCTGAAGGCTAGGAGCACTGAACTCGGTACACCTGGAGTACTTGAAATATTTTCCAAAACACGGAGTAGCAAAGTTGTCAAGAAAGCAAGACTAGGAAATAGGAATTTTATAAGATCATGGTTAGAAGTATGTAGAAAGTCCTCCAATTTGTAGTAATGAATTTTTTTCCTTTCAACACTCAAGATTTATCGCTCTACAAAATATTAGGACTAGATAAATACTCTCTCTATCCCACAAAAATAGACTTGTATGTGTATTTAATTTCTTTCATTTTCCAACTATACTCTTATTTAATAAACATTATTATTAGTAAAAATGCATTAGCATTATTTAATGTAAGAGTACAGTATTTGAAAATACAATTAAGATTTATTTTTTCAATAATATTAATTGCAGTCCTCAATATGGAGTTTGAAGGAATTTAAAATCCTATCACATTCCACCCATCCTCAATTTGGATTCTTATGAAATCAATAAAAATCCAAGGTCCTCAATATGAATTTTAATTGATTCCATAACATTCACGTGTCCTCAAAACTCATGAATGTCAATGGAATTCTTAATGAGCACGGATTCTAATGGATTTTGATGGATTCTAAAATTATAAATACAAAGGAAACATTCTTTATCAAATCCGACCATGACCCCTCGGATTTCCAATTCCTCCCATTTTTTCAATCAAAAAAATATTTTGAAAAACCGAAACAAATTACACGTGCATAATTGCCGCCTCTACTTCCCTCCTCTCACAAAATAATTGCTGCCTCTGCCTTGAACTCTCGGGGAAGATAATAAGTGCACCGCCACCACTGTCTCGTAAGGTAATTCTTGAATTAATTCTATGATTTGTTTTTGTGAACCAATTCTAGGTTTCATATGGATGGTATCATTTTTATTTATGATTTTGCATTGTATTCGGGGATGTGCTCTTTTCGATTATAGTTGGCATGTAATTATAAGAAATCATACATACGGTAAACCACCGATTTGTTAGTGCTCCATATTTCGTAACCAACACGTATGTGAATGGTGGACTCTAAAGATAGAAAATGGCTATGCTTTGCTTGAGATATGAGGAGCAGAATTTCAAAGTACCATGTTCCCCAGTGATCTGCAGCCATTTTTATTCCAACTAACCATAGCCGTGATAAATTTGCCAATTCCCCTTCATTTTGAACCTGGTATCTTCACAGATCTGCCTAACAGATCTGCCTAATATCCTTGTGTTGTTGAAATTCTATTTATGTAGTTTTATTAGCTGGAATTTGGTGCATGATCAACAGGCTTGCCATCAGAGCCGGATCTAAGTTATTTAGGGCCCAAAGCGAACTCTATGTATTGGCCTTAATTATGGTCTCAAATAGTAAACAAAAATTAAAAATTTAATAGATTAACAAACCAAAAGAGATAAAATAAAAATAAAGTAATAAAAGTAAAAATTTAAAGATAACGATTTAAATCTTTTTTTTTTTGTTTTATTTTTATTTATTTATTTATTTAATTTTTTAACAAGTGAACAAGGAATAGGCTTTAAAGCAATGGGTAGAACAATCTATTGAAAAGGGAATTAAATAAAAAAAATTACAACATAATGGGCCCCTTAGCATTTTGGGCCCAAAGCATACGCTTGTTGTGCCTATGCTTGGGTACAGCTCTGCTTGCCATTGCTAAACAATGGAAATAGTCGAACCCTGCAAGGAGGGCGCTGCCCCCTCGACCCCTGTGGCGAAGTGGCAAACATTAATCGAGGCGGCAAGTCAATTGCAAAAAATCTAAATGAAAATAAATTTGAAAAATATCTAACAACCTGGCGCCTAGCGAAATCAATTTGTATGGTATCTGGGTTTTTCGGATACCCTAATATATAGTTCATCTAGTCCTCTAGGTCCCTTTTTAGTATTGTATTATAAGCTGCATTAGATTTTCTCATAGAATAGCTAGTGTTTTTACTTTTGTTTTTGCATTACTCTCTTCATTCACGCAATGGTAAAAAAAATTATGAATAAGCAATCACATATAAAGTGGAAAAACTTTAGAAATTTTTAGTAGTGTTTTCTTATAATGAAAACACTACTATATAAGTTGAATGTGCTTGTATCAATATAGAATGGAAACCTCTTACTATGAAGAAAATTTTTAGTAGTGTTTTCTTGAATTTACATTTTTTTCTTGGATATACGTGTTTGTGTGGATTTTTGTGACACTACATGCCTTGATAAATCTATTTTGTTTAGGTAGTGATATTACAAATGGGCGATTCACAAGGAAAAGGTAGAAATGGGTATAATTCTTGGAGTAGAATCGAGTTCTTTGTTGTTAGAGCTTTTGGTTGATGCTGCTAATCGTGGGTGGCATAATAGGAACAAATTCGATTGGTTTAGGTGATGAAATAGATGCAAGAACATATATTGTTAAAGATAATTCGCATGTCTCGAGAGAAGACTATACATTTGATGAGAGGCATACATACCTACTCAGCAAACAAAAGCAAGCGGTGCTCCATTCTCATGAAATTACATTGCTTACCCACCTAGAATGCTACTAGAGCTGATTTCCAAGAGAAGATTGCTAGTGGCATGGATTCTATTGCTGAAATTGCAAATGACATTCAAGGCATGCTCATGTTGATGGAGAAAAGGGAAAGAGACGGAGAGAAGCACGAAATAGAGAAAAAAGAAGAGGATGAGAACAACAATATATGGAATGCTATCAAAGAAACTCCAAATTTGGATGATCGCACTCACTACAAAGCGCTTGCTATTATTCATAAGTTTGGCATGAAAGATGCTTTTTTGAAAATGTCACTTCAAGAGTGTCAAGAATGGCTGAAAAATAATGTGGAGTAAGGTTTTTTATTTAGAATATTTTTAATTTTTTTTCCTTATCAAGAACGAGTTGATTTTTGAATTCATTGTTGAACCTCTAATTTTTAGTTTTAACTTTGATGTAAGACTTCTACCTGGAGTTAATTTTTTTTAATTTTGGTATTGATTATTTAGATATATCTATTGCGTAGTTTATATTTTGTGGATGTATTGATGCTTTTTTATGTATATTATATTATGAACTCAACATGTATGCCTTTTTTTAAGGTTTTAGAAGAAATGGAAGATAGAACAAGACAAGAATTTGAAGATGAATTCTATGAAACTATTAAGTTAGTTTCATTAGAGCTTCAAGCAATACTTCAAGTCTTAAATGATTTAATGGTATTCATAAATGGTGAACAATATGTTGAATGTCCTATTCGGAGATCAATAAGCACTATCGGTTATGATTACATTCACATGGTATTGAAAGAAGATCCTGCAGATTTTAGATAGCTACATAGGATGTATCCTAATATATTTCTAAAGCTTTGCAATGTCCTTAGAGAAAAAAACCTCTACGAGATACAAGATACATTTGCATTGAAGAAATGCTTGCCTCATTTTTGCCTACGATTGGTCAGAAGAATCGATATTGTGTTGCTCAAAATACATTTGGTCGAGCATATTCTACTTCGAGTAGAAATTTTAACAAAGTATTGAGGGCTTTAAACACAATTGCACCTGATATGATGGTCAAACCTGAAGCTGCAGTGCCAAGCAAAATAAGAGAAAGTACAAGATTTTATCCTTACTTTAAGGTAACTATTCAATATTCTCCAAAAATGTTACTTATTAATATTAATTTAAAAATATTGTGTAAAATAGCTTTTGGTACTTTAGGATTGTATTGGAGCTATTGACAGTTCACACATAACATCTATGGTGTCTGGAAGGGATGTGAGTTGCTACCGCAACCACCATGGAAAAATATCACAGAATGTATTGGTGGCTTGTAATTTTTATTTGGAATTCATTTATGTCCTTAGTGGTTGGGAAGGTTCAGCACATGATTCAAAACTTTTGAATGATGCATTACTAAGAAGAAATGGGCTTAAAATACCACAAGGTACTCATTGCTTTATATTTTCTTTCTTTCTTCTTCTTTTTTTTAAGTCTTTTAGTTACATTATAAGTTCGATTATATTTTTTGGGCATGTAGAGGCAGGCTGAGCTATAGGCGAAGTTGGCGACCGCCTAAGCCCCCCAAAAAAATTTAGAATACCTTTTTTTTTTTTACTTGTATAATATAAAAGGCTCCAATGCCCAAATTTAATGTTAAACGTTGAAACAAAGCCCAAATTTGATGGTATTCATTGAAGAAAACATGATGAAACAAGTTGACATTAAAAGTTTGATTATGAATTTTGCATCGAAGACTTTAGAAGAGTAAATTTGATATGAAATATAGTATATTTTCTAGTGTGTTTTATACATTTATTTTTATTATTTTTCTTCGTTATATATAAATTTAATTCTAGCAATGATAGGGCCTTCGCCTAGGGCCTCCAAAATCTCTGGTTTCCTCTGTGGGTATAATTTATCTTTCCCTTGACATGCGTTTGGCGTTGTTTTTTATGTACTCAGGAAAAGCATTTTTTGTGGATTGTGGATTTCCAAATCGTCATCAATTTTTGGCTCCATATCGAGGTGTTCGATATCATCTCCAAGAGTTAGGTTGTGAAGGTCGTCATCCTGAAAATGCACGTGAACTATTCAACCTACGTCATTCTTCTTTGAGAAACAAAGTTGAGAGAATATTTGGCGTCTTCAAATCACGATTTGCTATTTTCCATTTTGCACCTCCGTTCCCATTCAAAACGCAAGCAGAGATAGTGTTGGCTTGTGCAGGATTACACAATTTTCTTCAAAAAGAGTGTCGTTTTGATGAATTTCCAATTGAACTTGATGATAAAGATTCATGTCCACCAACTAAAATTAAAGATGACGAAGGTGTTTTTGAAACTCAAGAGGAACAAAGAGAGACCGCAAATGAATGGAGAAATAACATAGCTTTAGAACTGTGGAGAGATGCTTTAAATGAAGAGAATAGAGGTTGATTAAAAAGTTATAATTGTCCTTTCAAATTGATCAAGTTTTTCTCTATTCAGTTATAAACAACATATTGTTATATATATTTTATTTTGAGGTAAAAGCCGATTATGTAATTTTTTCTCATATTAGTTCTTGATTGTATTTTTTTTCATTAGTTTTTATTTTTCATTGTATTTGAAATGATATGAAATTCCATAATCCGTTATTAACTTCTGTTGTCTAGATACCTAACAAAATTCTACTGAATTCTATGGAAATCCACTAAAATCTATGGAATAGAATTCCATTAGAACTTGAATGATTCTATGGAATTCTATTAAAATTCATTAAATCCATAAAAATCCACTAAATTCTATATTGTGGATACCCCTAAAAGCCCAAAGCCACATGGGCTCTGGCCTTTATTTCAATTGCATGGCCGTCATTGTCGGCCATGCGTGAGAAAGGCCCGACACCCGTATTGTACATATATACGGCCATGACTGTCACAAGGTGGCCATGCTTGAACTAGACAAATGAAAGGCCCACAGCCCAATACCACATTGTATGTACGTGGCCTTTATTTCAATTGCATGGCAATGCATGAGCTAGCTAGGGCCTAGGTGCATGATTTTTTTAACCTTCTTTGCTACTAATGTAAACTACGTTTAACTTTGAAAGGTTCATATTGCCTAAATACGAAGCTTTTGTAGTGTGCTTTATCTTTTTATGACATTATTATTTTATTTTTAGATTCTAAAATCGTTAAACGTACGAGTTAATTAAGGAAGTTATTATCTAATTATTTTTTAGTTTTTTAAACATGTAATCCAGATAGTTTACTTTTGTTGATTTTTTGCGATGTACGTGTACATAAAGTCTTACGACCGCACAACTCGTATTTTATTATTGCTTTTGTCCTATAAAAATAGGCTTGGTTTGATTTTCACGTAATTTAAGATACTGCAATTAATATTATTGAAAAAATAAATCTTAATTGTATTTTCGAATCGTATACTCTTACATTAAATAATGCTAATCCATTTTTATTAATAATAATGTATATTAAATAAGGGTACAATTGGAAAGTAAAAAAAATTAAATGCACATACAAGCCTATTTTTGTGGGACGGAGAGAGTATTTATCTAGTTCTAATATTTTGTGGAGCAATAAATCTTGAGTGTTAAAAGGAAAAAAAATATCATTATAACAAATTGGAGGACTTTCTATATACTTCTACCCATATATGATCTTATAAAATTCCTATTTTCTACTCTTGCTTTCCTGGCAACTTTGCTATTCCCTGTTTTGGAAAACATATCTAGTATTCCACGTGCACCGAGTCCAATGCTCCTAGCCTTTAGGGTACTGGCAAGTAGATACAGGAGCCAATTAATTGATTAATTGAGACCGTCATATTTCACTTATCTTATTTCTCATTGGCTAGGAGTATTGAGTGTTCCATACTCCTAGAGCATTAGAAGTTTTTCCCTATTTTAAGGTCAAAAGGCTTCGTGTATGCTGCATACACATATTGCATGGTACCAAGATGAAGCCTACGAAAAAGGGCTTATTTGAGTCAATTATGTTTTGTGGGCATGTGGCAAATAAATTTAGTAGTATCGTGATGAATCATGAAATAAAATTATTTATTTAGGATTGTTTAACAGAGATTGCTTAAAAAATAAATTTTAGATGTATACTTGAAAAATAAAAATTTGTGTTAAAATATAAATAAATTGTCAAATCAACCCCAGTAATTAAAAATAAACAAAAAAATTTATTTTATTAAAAATAATTTTTAAAAACCATTAATTTAGTTTAATATTGTCCGAGAATAATTTAATATGTTATCAAATGAATAAGTAAAAGTTAAATTTGTGAAATAAATAAACAATCGGCTCAAATAAAAAATAAAAATAATTCAAAAAAATTTAATTAACAATTAAAATTAAGTTATATAGAAAGTAAACATGATTTTAGTATAAAGCCAATTGTGTTTTATTAAAACTTCTAGGAGGGCATTTGAATTTAATTTTACATTTCTAAGTGATACGATTATTGTAGCACTTTATTATCAAGTCAGGAAGAGGTGCCATGTGCTTTATTACTTAAAAAATATATTTGTCTTTCAAAAAAAAGAAAAATTACTTGTCACATAGGCATGTCACTTAGAAATAGCAATTAAATGTGCGTAAATTGCACCTAGAAGTCCCCAGCTTTTTCTTAAGCAGTGCCCTTTTCTCCTCCACAGTTCAATATATTACTGAAAGTTCAGAGAGTCTAGTTGTGGCATTGAGACTTGGTAGTCTAAAGTCCAAATTGAAACTTTCCTTTTGGTTTAATACAAAAGGAGCCTCAAACATCAAACTCAGACTGAATCTTCCAGGGACCCATGGCCAGAAATATGTAGATATGAATGTCGTTGATGGTATATCATGTCACACAATGCAGGCCATATAATTTTGCGAAATCAAGAAAATCCAAGACAGGCTAGACTTTTATCAAGAACCTCGAATGAAGTCTAATAGGGCATATATATATATATATATATATATAGATGTACCCCTATCCATTACTTCATGTGATTTTCAAATGATTTCCCAAACATTTTAATGTTTTCTTGCGCAGCATTACTATCATCGAGATGCAGATACTGATATTGTGTTCATATGAATAGGTTGAATTCTACTCAAGAGAGATCATTGGATAATTTTGAAATTTCATTGTAAAATTAAATTTGTTTTTAGTTGGATAATATGAAATAATAAGTATGCAAAAAGGGGATTTGACACGTGGATGCCATGTTTTTGGGTTAAATCTAAAAGCTAATTCTTTACAATTGCACTGCTAGTTTATTTCTTTATTTTAGTTATAAAATTTTAACTTTCAACAATTTTAGTTAATTAGTTATTAATTTAGTTCTTAAAACAATAAAACCTCATCTTTTACATAGTTTTTTTAAGGCTAGTAGAATTGGATAATAGTAATAAGTGGTCCTCATTGGCAGTTGTGGCTAGAGCCGTTTATAAAGAGCCTTTGTTCCCTCGATCATAAACATATCATTTTCCCTATTTTTTTAATTATTTTTTTATTCCACATCATTAATCTTTCTCGCCTATTGAATTTGCCTAATATAATCTTCTATCTATATATAGGATAGTTTGTATTTATATATATATCAAAAAAATTTTTCTCGTTATATTTTTTTTGTCTTAAAATTCGTTTGTCCTTTTAAAACCAACTCTTGTTTTATTTTTATTTTTTTCTTTCCTAATCCATATCCAACTCTTATAATAATAATCTACTAATACTAATAACAATTCTAAATTTAATTTTTTACCTCATTACCTTATGTTACTATTAGTTGTAATTTAGTTAACCTGGACAACCATTATATATTTGTGATAAGTCTCAAATTTTTTTGCAATTGACAAATTTGTTTTTATTCTTTTCTATTTTTTTTCTTTCAAATCTTTAATTTATAGGTTTATGTATTGAACAATATAAGGGTGTTCTAAGAATTAGAATAAATTTTTGACTAATTATTATTTCATAATTTTCGTATTTAAAAAATATTATTTAAAATTAAAAAGTTTTAGTAAGATTTAATTTTTATGGGATACAAAATTATCATTCATTAAAATTTTTCAAAAAAATTAAAATAATGGTGTAAAATTAAAATTAAAAATTAGATCGCACCCATTACTTAATTTGGGAAATAATCAATTATTTTTATAAATAAGTAAATAGGAAACAAAAATTAATTAAAATTCACAATCCCATTAAGAATTAATTTTTGTGTGGTAAAAAAATTCCTTTCATTAAAGTTTGACGAAAAAATTAAAAGAAACTTACAGACATTTGGCCCGAGTTTGAGATACAATCCCACCACTACGATCCCCTATTGTGCTTAAAAAAATTTTAAAATTATTTTGGACCAATTAATTAATTTTAGAAATAACCAGTTATTTTTATAAATATTTACCTAAGAAAAAATAATTTATTAAAATTTTCAATTTCTCTACGATATAATTTTTGTGTGATAAAAAATTTCAATTTATTAAATTTTTACATAAAAATTAAAACAAATGTGTAACATGAAAATAAAAAACTTAGCTAGGACCTTTTAATTAATTTTAGAAAGAATTCATTAATTACGAAAAAAATAATTAGCTAATAAATGAAAATTAATTAAAATTAGCAATTTCGCAAATATTTAATTTTGGTGTTATAAAAAATTACAATTCATTTAATTTTTACACAAAAATTTAAAGAAATGTGTAACAAGAATTTTTTTAATAAATCATTTAACTGTAACATTAATCAATTTTTTAATAAATAAAATCTATATCTTTTAAATTTAAAGATATTTTTTCAATTATAAGATATATTTAAAATTAGATTCATATACTTCTTAAAATTATGGCTATCAATCAAATTATTTAGGAAACAATTAATTATTTTAGAAATAATTATATTAAACATGAAAATTAAATAAAATTATTTGCACTATAATTAATTAACATAATAAATTCTATTGCTAATACATAGTTGAACTTGGGTTTAATGGACAAAGATTAATTAAAATTAATTATATTACTAAAACCGAAAAAAATAATTAATTTAAAAAAACAAAAAAAAAATTAGTTAGATTGCTACGGCTTTTCCGTAAAAGTGAAAAAAAAATAAATTTCAACAGCGATCTCATCGTTCAAGTTCCCAGACAAAGGCTCGTATCTCTTTTAAATTACAAGATTTCTTCAATATTAGATTTATATTATTCTTAAAAGCAAAAATATTAAGCTAATTATTTAATAAATAATTAATTTTTTCAATAAATAATTATTTCAAATTAATTAAAATGAATAATAGTATTAAGATTGAACTTGGCTTTATCAGATGAAAATTGACACAGTTTCATTGGACCAAAATTAATCAAAATTAATTGTATTGCAAAAATTAAAAAATAGTATTAATTAAAAAATAATAATTAAAATTAATTAGATTTCCATGATTGATAAGATTTTCCCTAAAAAAAAGAAAGATATCTTTTGAGCTGCAAGATATCTTTTTCATAATAAGATATTTTTAAAATTAAATTCGTTCAATTCTTCAAACTGCTGCCGAAAAAACTAATTATTTCAAAAATAAAAAATTGTTTTTCTATAAATAAGTAGCTGAAAAAACAACAATTAATTAGAATTAATTATATTACAATTAATTATATTTCTTAGATTTAATTGTATATATTTTCATTGGAAGAAAATTGTCACAGTTTTATTAGAAAAAAATTAATCAAAATTAATTAAAGTGCCAAAAGGAAGGAAATATAATTATTTTAAAAAATTAAAAATAAATAAAATTAATTAGATTGCTGCGGGGAAGAAAAATGTGCTTCCGAAATTAATTTATCTTTTTCTATATTTTAAAATATGCAATCTATCGCTGTCGCTAGAGAATACATAATTCTTACTAAAAAATTAGCGATCGACTCAATCAATTATCTTAATTATACGACTTAATTAGAATATTTTAACTAATTTTCTACTATGTTAATTATTTATCTAAGTTTCTATTGCCTAAAAATATTAACAATCCTAGCTACTGCGAATTATTTATTTTATACCGATTTTTGTCATTTGAGATTTTATTTAATTTTTAAGTATCATCGATGACGATGTATATATTAAGTATTATTCATATATATTTCAATACATTTATTTTATCCAAATTAATTTAAATTTTATGTCGAATCATTCTATATTTAATATACTGAATATGTTAAATTAGTGAGTTTATACCTAATACATTAATATACGTATTTAATCTGTTTAGAAGGTGTTTATTGAAAAATAAAATGTGAATAACACATATTAAAAAGTAGAAATAAAAGTCTTCAATTAAACCATCAAGATGAGGAGTGGACGACTATGAGAATTTTCTAGTGGGGCGGGAACGAGGAATGTAAGTTCCAAATCTATTGTAATTCTTATATTATCCTCCCTCGGTATAGATCAAATGAGAATTAGCCGGGAACGTGGATAAGTGTTTCCTAACGGGGCAGGAACTGTTAGAGTCTGTCGGACGGTATCCACTATATTGTCATTTCTATAATATATATCTATGTTAATTGTATTTCATATATAATCAAAATTTAAAAATCATTATTTACATATTAATTGTTAATAATTATTTACATATTAATTGTTAATAATGTGCATCACATTAATGCATAATTAATATCTCCCAAAATTTATAATTTCATATAATAGATTGTAAAATATTTTTAAAGAAAAAGCCATGAGCGCTATGAATGTTAATAGAGTTATTTCACTATGATTACTTTGATAACTATAACATTTAATATTATTTTATTTTAGATTTATTATCACAATCTTTGCCACGAATTGCCATCCCGTGCAAAGCAGGAGTGTAAATGCTAATTAATTTACTACTCTATAGAGAATGGCAAATTAAGTTATGTGGATTTTCATGAGTTGTTTCTTGCATATTTGCAAGTTGAATTATTACGAAATACAGGGAGATTCTATCGAAATTTTTATAAAATTATTTTGTTAGTTATATTAATTAAATTTATTGTTGTAACTTATTCTTTACTTTAATCATTTTTTGTGGTTTTATGTTAATATTATTAATATCTATCAATACCATTATTTTTTTCTGACAAATAAATATATTCATACATTCAAACTGGCAAAACACATCAATGGCGGCATAAATTCAATCCTGTGAAAACGATAAAGGGTGGATCTGCAAACATACTCACAGCACCCAGGTTAATAGTATAAAATGGCAAAATGCCTACAAATATGAAAAACATCAAAGTGACCGAAATACCCATGCATCTGGATCTGCAACGTTGACACCGAAATATTGATTGAATCAATGATGGATCGAATTTGATTTACCAATCTAAATCACACGAACAAACGAAACTGCAACTCGACGGTGAAAACCCAAACGCCTAACATGATGACGAAATCACATAGAACACGAAGAAAAAATACAAATCTAGATAAAAAAAATCACTTATTGTAATAAAAGAAATAAAGAAAGAGATGTAGAGTGGTGATTTCAGACCAAAAAAACCAAAAATCACCCTTTGTTGCAGTCGGTTTTGGTAGAGAGAGAGGCAGTTGAGAGCGTTTCAAGGGAGTTATCAATACCGTTACTAGTTAAAAAATTTGTACTGCAAGCAACGCAAGGGTCAAACAACTAGTAGAAATGATTACAAATAAGAAATTTGACGCATATTCAAGTAATTGTTAAATTTTTTTTTCTAAGCTAATAATTCGAATTAAAAAGAAAAAATGGCAATATGAAGTGTTCTGTTATGATTCTACTTCTGTTCTTCGTATGTGGAGGTCAGACAAACGATGTAATGAAAAAGGCATACGTATCAAGAGGGTTGATAGGTGACGCAATGACAAAAATATAATGCAACATCAACAGATGACATAGAGATTAAAGCACGCTGTTCATTGCAAATCGAGATCCCTAGTGGTGATCTTTGTACCGACCATATTTGCACTAACATTTGTGAGAAATTAAACAAGGGAAACAGATTTTGTAGAAACACTATTGACAGTTGCACATGCTCTCTGTGTTAAATATGTTCAAAACGCAAAATTAAGCTTCAGTACTACTCAAGCCATGTATATCCGTGTATCTTATCAAACTTTAATTAGTAAATGTATTTTCATTGTGTTAGGATATCACCCTAATTATGGAATGAATTATGTATCTAGTTGGCATGTTATTCACGTAATATTTGAAACTTTAATATTGGTATGTAAATCAATTGGTTTAGGGAAGTTAGAATATTGAGGCGATTCCTTGGGATTGTCTTTGCTGTATATATACACACGTATACTCAATGAAAGGGCAACCAATTTTCGAGTAAAGATTGCTAGACTTGTTCATGGTATCAAAGCCATGGCGGCTGAAATCGAAACATTGACAAAGAACGATACACAAATTAAGAATCAAATTTCTCCATATACTCTCTCGGCAAGTGATAGTCCAGGAAACATTATCACTCAAGTTCAACTAAACGGCGAGAATTACGATGAATGGGCACGAGCGATAAGAACGGCGCTGCAAGCCAAAAAGAAGTTCGATTTCGTTGACGGAACCGTGCAACAACCTACAAGTGATTCTTCAGAACTAGAGGAATGGTGGATAGTCAATTCCATGATAGTATCATGGATCATGAACACAATTGAACAAGTCTTGCGCTCAACTATAACTCACGTGGAGGTGGCAAAAGATTTGTGGGATGACATAAAGGAGCGACTGTCGGTTGGGAATGGACCACGTGTTCGTCAACTCAAGTCGGAATTGGCAGATTGTAAGCAACGAGGAATGAACATCATGAGTTATTATGGCAAGCTGAAAGTAATTTGGGAAGAATTGACGAATTATGAAAAATATCCGACAATTGTGGTCACTGCACATGCAACTTGGAGGCCGAAGTTAACAAGAAACGGGAAGAAGAAAGGCTACACCAATTTTTGATGGGTCTAGACGATGTGGTATATGGGACTATACGCTCTCATATATTAAGCACCGATCCTTTGTTGCTGTTGAACAAAGCATATGCTTTAATTGTTCAAGAGGAGAGAGTGCAGACCATAACACGAGGCAAAGAAGAACGTGACGAACCAGTGGCCTTTGTGGTTCGAGGAACAAAAGGAAGAAGTGACGGCAAGGAAAAATTTGGTTTGATGTGTACTCATTGTAGAAAAACGGGGCATGAGGCTGATGCATGCTTTCAATTGATCGGGTAACCAGAATGGTGGGGTGATAGACAACGAATTGGTGGACGTGGAGCAGGTCGCGGTGAACGTGGACAGCGCCAAGGGACTTCACACATAGGAAGAGGACGTGGGGGTCAGGTTAAGGCTAGCGCAGCCCATGTGACTGGTGAAGGAACGAAACACATGGTGAAATCACAGATGCAGATAAAATAGGAGTCAATGGGCTGAGTCATGAACAATGGAATGTGTTCTTTGACTTTCTAAAGTCACAAAAGGAAAAGAATTCTGGAAGGCTTAGCGGTAAGCATAAACTGATAGATTGGATTATTGATACAGGAGCATCCTATCATATCACAGGTAGTCTCAAATTATTGTGTGATGTGAAGACGATGGTCGCATGTCCAGTAAGTTTGCCAGATGGGAATGAAGTAACAACGGAAAAGAAAGGGACTGTCGTTCTCGATCAAAATTCGAAATTGACCAATGCATTATATGTTCCTAATTTGAACTGCAATTTAATTTCAGTATATCAATTAATTAAGGAGTCGAATTGCATTGTCCAGATCACTAATAAATTTTGTGTTATACAGGACCGCACTTTGATGATGCTGATTGGAGCGGGTGAGCAACGTGGGGGGCTCTACTACTTCCGGGGCTTCGGATCTGCTAGACCATTGAAGACAATTGCAAAAGGAACACTAGATCTTTGGCATCAGAGGTTGGGTCACCCTTCTAATAAAATTGTTGGAATGTTACCAATGGTAGATAGTAAAGAAGCTAAGGCGAGTGATAAGAATTGTGATATTTGTTTCCGTGCAAAACAAAGTCGTGATCAATTTATTTCTAGTGATAATAAAGCTTCTACTATTTTTGAAATGATTCATTGTGACTTGTGGGGTCCATATCGGACACCTACGTTTTGTGGTGCTTATTATTTTTTGACAATAGTTGACGACTTTTCTAGGGGATTGTGGATTTATTTGGTGAATAATAAAGCCGACGTGGGATGAATTTTTCGTAATTTCCTAGCAATGGTTGAAAGACAATTTAATGCGGTTGTGAAAATTTTTCGTAGTGATAATGGCACTGAGTTCACTAGTTTGAAGGGATATTTTGCTGAACGTGGAATTATTCATCAAACATCGTGTGTTGGGACACCCCAACAAAATGGGAGAGTTGAAAGAAAACATCGTCACATACTTAACGTGGCTAGAGCACTTCGTTTCCAAGCCAATTTACGGACTGATTTTTGGGGGGAATGCATATTGACAACAGCCTACTCGATAAATCGCACCCCGACTCCTCTTTTACGCCGAAAAACACCGTATGAATGTTTGTTTGGAAAGAAGCTTTCCTATGACAATGTGCGTGTGCTTGGTTGTTTGGCTTATGCTCATAATCGTTGTCATGGGGGAGACAAATTTAATAGCAGAAGTACGAAATGTGTCTTCCTTGGGTATCCATTTGGAAAGAAAGGGTGGACTTTGTATGACCTCGAGACCAAGGAGATTTTTATCTCAAAAGATGTGGTATTTTTGGAACATGAGTTTCCCTATATGAAAAATACACCTAGTGCCGTCGAAAATGAGAACAAGACAAATTTTGATGATGTAATTGTGGACGAAGTTGCACCTATCGATATCAGCTCAAATGTGGGCGGCTCGTTTGTCGACGAAATAGAGAAATTGAGAGAACGTGTGGAGGAAATTGTTGAGGAGAGAACGTGTGGAGGAAACTGTTGAGGAACACGATGACGGTTTGGGTCCTGAGAAGCCAGGAGTAAGGGGGCGCAGAAACAAGCCCCCTGTTGGGTCGAGGACATAGAGAGCGCCAACTGCCCATACGGTTGAAGGACTATGTGATTCACACAGCACATGTATCCGGCCCCGTTTCTAGACCCCTTGCAACCTCACCTGCCCATGAACATTCCTCAGGTAGTCCCTATCCTATAGCATATTATGTGAATTGTGATAAATTTTCTTTGCAGCATCGTACTTTCTTGGCAGTTGTAACTGCAGAAGTACAGCCTACCTCATTCAGTTAGGCCATCAAAGATGCCAAGTGGCGAGCAGCTATGCAAAATGAGATAGAGGCACTAGAAAATAATGGCACGTGGACAGTGGAACCATTACCAGTTGGCCAACGTCCTATCGGCTGTAAATGGGTCTACAAGATCAAGTGCCAAGCTGATGGCACGGTTGAACGTTACAAGGCTCGTTTGGTGATTCTTGGCAACAGGCAGCTTGAGGGGATCGATTATACAGAAACTTTTGCACCTGTTGCCAAAATGGTAACTGTTCGCACTTTTCTCGCCGTGGCAGCCGCTAAACAATGGGAACTTCATCAAATGGATGTCCATAATGCCTTTTTACATGGTGATTTGCATGAAGAGGTGTACATGCAGATGCCTCCTGGCTTTCGTTCCGAACGGCCAGGGCTAGTGTGCCGTTTACGCAAGTCATTGTATGGCCTCCGACAAGCTCCTCGTTGTTGGTTTGCTAAACTTGCTGCCGCGCTGAAAAAGTATGGTTTCACACAATCCTACTCCGGCTATTCTCTCTTTACACTTCGTCGGGATGGACGACATGTTCATGTTCTTGTCTATGTCGATGATATCATTGTGGCTGGAAACGACCATCACTCCATTCGACTCTTTAAGGCATATTTGAGTAATTGCTTTCATATGAAGGATTTGGGGGCATTAAAATATTTTCTTGGTATTGAGGTGGCTCGCAGCCCAGACGGAATTTTTCTCTGCCAACGCAAATAGGCTTTGGACATCATTGCTGAAACAGTTTGCTTCGGGGCCAAACCTACTTCCTCTCCGCTTGAACAGAATCACAAGCTTGCTACGGCAGATGGGCCATTCCTCCCTGGTCCTGAGCGTTATAGGCGTCTTGTTGGTAGGTTGATTTATCTTTCCGCCACTCGCCCGGAATTGTCATACTATGTTCATGTGTTAGCTCAATTCATGCAGCAACCACGCGAACTTCATTGGGAAGCCGCATTACGGGTTGTGCGGTATCTCAAAGGAAATCCCGGACAAGGTATTTTGCTCCGCTCTGATTGTGATTTGCATCTCTATGGTTGGTGTGACTCGGATTGGGCGAGCTGTCCCTTGACACATCGGTCCCTTACTGGTTGGCTTGTTCAGCTCGGCCATTTCCTTATTTCGTGGAAGACTAAGAAACAAGACACGGTATCCCGATCATCTGCAGAGGCGGAGTATCGTTCTATGGCAATGACTACGTGTGAGTTAAAATGGTTAGGAGGAGTGTTACATTCGTTGGGAGTAACTCGCACCGCTCCGATGCGCCTTATTGTGATAGCCAAGCTACCTTGCATATCGCTGTCAATCCGGTGTTCCATGAGCGGACAAAACATATAGAAGTTGACTGTCATTTTGTTCGCAACGAGGTTCAGAATGGTTCCATTCGACCATCCTTTGTCTCCACTCATGCACAGCTGGCCGACATCTTTACTAAATCCCTTGGCGCTCGACACTTCGCTTCGTTTCTTAGCAAGTTGGGCATTTGCAATTTGCATGCTCCAACTTGGGGGGGGGTTAGGATATCACCCTAATTATGGAATGAATTATGTTTCTAGTTGGCATGTTATCCACGTAATATTTGAAACTTTAATATTGGTATGTAAATCAATTGGTTTAGGGAAGTTAGATTATTGAGGCGATTCTTTGGGATTGTCTTTGCTGTATATATACACACGTATACTCAATGAAAGGGCAACCAATTTTCGAGTAAAGATTGCTAGACTTGTTCACATTGTTCAAGAGAATAAATTTTTTGTTAAAAAAAGGAATTTTTTATTTTGTTAAAAGTTAAATTGATTGTTTAAATAGTTAGTGAAAACCCTCAAATGTTTGGATAACGATGAGTAAAAATGTGTGATGCATGTACAGTTAATTTATACAACTTTGATTCAATAGTCTAAACTAAGAGCTTGGCTGACATTCAACAACTCATTTAATTTATTTAACAATCTATTTATTTATATTTTTTGTTACTTCACCTTTATATTTCAATCACGCATTCTAAAATCCATTTCTCAAAAAACCCTACCACTCATGTTTTTGGTTTTGAATATAAAATAAGGTGAAAACAAAGCCTGATTTAATGAAGAAATGAGATCAAACCGACGAAGAACGGGTTCAAAAGTGGAATAGTCGATCAATAAATTAAAAAAGCTTGAGTTTTGGACCTTTGGCATGGGTCTCATGAGATTAGAGAGTCAAGATTACGAGCTGGAAGAGAGAATCAGAAAATTGACAAGAGATTGAGATAATCACTATTTTCCAAAAATTTTCAATAAAAAATAAGTCAGAATCTTAGTGCAGCACGTTCCTTAGTAGGTCCCACAGTCCCTCCGTCGCTACTCAAAGATACGATACCCAGAGACTCAAAAAAATCACTTTTATAGTTTTATTACTCTCGCAATCCCCGTATATGCACTTGCTATCAGATTTAATACGCAATACTCCTCATTTGAATTAATATTAATTTTATTATTACATTATTATTGTTAATTTACGTTGACCACGTGATTCTGCCGAGGACACGTATGCTTCATTATTTATATTTTTGTGCACAGTATTTGTCGTATCTATTGAGCTGTATATAAATAGCCATGATCCCAATTGCACAATGAAATTCATCAAAACCAAAGTTAAGTAAAGATGGAGAAAGCTTCAATCAAGGCTACTTTCCTTGCTCTCTTTCTTATTGCTATTACTATAGCTGGTTAGCCCTTCATTCTCTCTCTTCATTATTGCATTGTTGCCTTCTATTGCTCCATCCAATAATAAATTATCTCTTAAATCAAATATATTCAGTACAAATGATATGTAAATAAAGTATGAATGATAGTTAAATTAACACATTGTCAAAAGATTTGTTGCATATATTGATTTGAAGCAACTAAGGTTTTATCATCTTTTTAAGTTTAGTTTTAATTTTACAGTTGTACCAGTCCCAAAGGTGGAGGCCAAAGAATTGCAGCAAACCGTGCGCATATCTACAGTCCTAGAGGTGGAGGCCAAAGAACCACAGCAACCCTTGAGGATGCCAGTCTCAAAGATGGAGAACAAAGAATTGCCGCAGTTGACCTTGAGCGTACAACCAAACCAGCTTTGTCTATTATGCCAAACAAGCAGAGACTGCAACTATATTATATGGACGGTTTGTAGGGATGGATGTTGTAATATTTCTTGAAGAACTCCAAACTGTTATGTTTGAATGTCTTTCAGAGCATTTTGTAATAATAATCATCAACATTTCAGTGTTATTAATGACTCATGCAGTTGTTATAACATTGTTTGTTGATGTATGCTCTTGTGTCATGATGTTTTTCTTTGTCTAGAGTCGTCATTAATGGCTTCCATTGTGCGGCTGTTGTGACACTGTAATAAAAAGTTGAAGTGCACTGTTCTAAAGTCGTCATGTTCGAAATAAATTATTTTGCATTTTGCAAGTCGAGTCACATAATTTGTGATTTTTAACTATTATTAATTATTATTTTACACTTAATTATTTCTACCTTAAACCCACGTGAAGGCAAAAATTTATCTTCAACAAAATAAAAATAACAACACAAGGGTTAAAACTTAATCGGCCCTACATATCTACCTTTATCTGACTTCAATCTAGGGAATACTTTCATTTACACAATAGTTTAGGAACGAATTTATAAATATATAAATTTATTTATATTTTTAAGATAATTTTTTACTTTTACACCACAGATCTGAAATTATCTCTGTCAAACTACCCTAAATAAATAATTTAATTTCAAAAGGATTTAGTTGAATGTAATTAAATCATTAATTTTATCTACATAAAAAATTTAATTAAACTCAAACAAAAATCAAAATGTTGATTTATAATTCATCACGATATTACTAAATTTTTGCCACAAAATATAATTGAATCAAATAAACCCTTTTTCATAGGCTTCATCGTGGTACCAATATGTAACATATACGAAGTCTTTTGACCGCAAAATGGGCAGTAGCAAAGTTGCTAGGAATGTTAATTATAAGACCATGGATACACATGTATAGAAGGACGACCTTCAATTTGTTGTAATAAAATTGTCTTTCTTTAACACTCAAGATTTATTAGTCCACAAAATATTAGAACTACGTACATAAATAAGAAAACAGGAGTTATACAGTCATTTTCATTTTTAAGATGCCTGTTTAATTACTTAGTTTTGATTGTCATTTTGACCTATTCGGAATATATTGTATTAAGCTTTTAGAGCTATTCAAAATAATACTATAGATAGTCTTTTATTTGAGCTTTTTCAAATTTTACATTTCTATGTGATATGATTATTGTAACACTTTATTATCGAGTGATGAAGAGATGTCATATACTTTACTATTTATAACATATATTCACTTGTTAAGACTTCCGTAGGTAGACGATAATGCAAGTTTGTCGACAAACTTCAGAATGCACATATAAAACACACAGCACCGTACTGTGCATGCTCCATCCATCATTTAAGTGCCTGTTAGCAAACCAATTTAAATGCATTTTAATACATTCTTTTCAAATTTAAAATTTGGTCAAACAAATCATATCCATATATCTCTGCGCTTATTAAATTTTCACCATTCAATTCCACTCATTCTATCTCTTCCTGCTCATAAAAATACATTAAAATTTATCTGCTAACAAAACGTGCCGTGTACCTTACATGGGCCTTTTTGAAGCTCTTTGTCTCCGCCTTTCCGACTCGAGCTGCGCGTGGTCCATTATTTAAATTAAAATTAAGCAGAGAGAAGATGAGTGGGTCCCACTCAAGGATCATTCTCGTGCATGCACGCTGCATTATTTAAACGAAATATTGTGATATTACTTGTTTCGGAAAAGGAAAAAAAAAAAAAAAAAAAAAAGAAGACTTAAATTGTTAGCAATGATATATCAGTACACCAAACGAAATTGTTGTTCAAAATGGAGTTTGAGCATTAATTTAGACTTTAGAGCTTGTTTCAAAAAGTTAATTTCTGGAAAAACATGGTTTCCTTAGAGAAAATGTGGCCAAAAAGTATAAAAAAATTTGAAAATATTAATTTCACTACAAAATTTAAAAAAAAAAATTGAACATTATAAAATTAATTTTGGTAACAGCTTTATAAAACATGCTTTTAGGTAGGGCCGTCCTAACATTTTAGTGGCATTAGTATCAACTATCAATCCAGGGGCGGTTCTTCTTCGAGTCGGAGGAGGCGGCCAATTCAGGCCCAATCCATCTAGAAGCCCATTTTAATGCGTTATACCTAAGACTCAACTATGCAAATATGCCATTATTTATTTATTAATTATTTTTGTGAAATTCTAGGCCTAAATTTAACTATTGATTGTTGAGCAACCACTTCAATGAAGTTGAGATACGAGGTTTGTCTTGTTTTGCAACCATAGGCCTATATTTTGTCATTTTTGAACATAAAATCAAGATATTCTGCCTTTTTTTCTTTGACTATTTGCATTGGTTCTTGTTGAACTTTTTATTTTTGGCTTTGATTTTTTTTTTTTTGCTTTTTACTTTTCGTTTGGCTTTGGCGGAGCTTTTTATATTTTTCTGGCTTATAAATCTGCGTTTGACTTACTGTTACTGTGGCTTTAATTGAGAGTCGTGTATTTGTATATATTAATATTGGTTTTACAAATATTAATAAAAAAATATGGGGCCAATTTATTAAATTTCAACTTAGGCTTTGCAAACAATTGAACCATGCATGAGCTAGATGCATGATCTTTTTTTTCTTTAACTATTTTGTTTTACTGCTCTTGCAAATTACGTTTAACTTGGAAAGGTTAAAAGTAGTTGTAAATATGAAACAAGCTTTTATAGTGCATTTTACCTATTCACGACATTATTTAATTTTAAGATTCTAAAATCGTTAAACATACGAGTTAATTAAGGAAGTTATTATCTAATTTATTAATTTTTTAAACATGTAAATATGTATTCTAGGTTCTCTACTTGTGTTGACTTTTGTGATGTATGCATATCAGTCGAATAAGATACAATATATATAGTATTATTTTGAATGGTTATAAAAATTCACTACGATATATTCCAAACACGTCAAAATGAGGATCAAAACTACGTAATTAAACAAATGCCTTAAAAATTAAAATGAGCGCATAACTCCTATTTTCTTATTTACCTAGTTCTAATGCAAAAAACATTTATTACCCATTCAAAATGGATACCACATCCGAATTCTATGCCTATATCACACAAACTTATAAAAACTAATAGTAGAAATCCATTTTTTTTTATAAGATTACACACTATTACACATTATTATGTATACTTTGTAATTTGTTACACATTCTTTGTAACTTCTTACACACTCCTTGTAAATTGTTACACATTTTTTGTAATTTCTTATATGCTCCTTGTAATTTGTTACACACTTTCTAATTTCTTACACGACATCTATAATTCATTACACTCCATTGTAATTAATTCCACACATCCATATTCAACTCCTTTAATAATAATATATTAATATTAATAACAATTCTAATTTCAATTTTTTACCTCATGCCCTTATGTCACTATTAATTGTAATTTAGTTAACCTGGACAACCATTATATATTTGCTATGAGTTTCAAATTTGTTTTGAATCGACAAATTTCTTTTTTTGCCTTTTCTTTTTTTTTTTCCTTTCAAATCTTTAATTTGTAGGTTTATGTATAGAACAATATAAGGGTGTTTCAAGAACTAGAATGAATTTTGGACTGATTATTTTTTCATAATTTTCGTATTTAAAAATAAAATTACTTAAAATTAACAATTTTCGATAAGATTTAATTTTTATGCAATACAAAATTGTCGTTCGCTAAATTTTTTCAAAAAAATTAAAATAAAGTTGTAAAATTAAAATTAAAAATTAGATCAGACCCCATTACTTAATTTTAGAAATAATCGATTATTTTTATAAATAAGTAGCTAAGAAAAAAAATTAATTAAAGGTAAGAATCCCGTTAAGATTTAATTTTGTGTGATAAAAAATGCCATTCATTAAAGTTTGATACAAAAATTAAAAGAAACTTACCAACACTTGGCCTTAGTTTGAGACATCATGCCACCACTACAATCCCTATTTGTGCTAAAAATATTTAAAAACAAGGTTCGACCCATTAATTAAACTATAAATAATCAATTATTTTTATAAATAATTGCCTAAGAAAAAAGATAATTAAAATTAGCAATTTCTCTAGGATATAATTTTTGTGTGATCAAAAATTTCAACTTACTAAATTTTTGCATAAATATTTACTAAATTTTTGCATAAAAATGTCAACAACTCATTTAATTTATTTAACAATTTATTTATCTTTGATTTTTTATTTTTTACTTCAACGCTATATTTCAATCACACATTCTAAAATCTTTTTCTCAAAAAACTCTACCGGTCATGTTTTTGGTTTTGAATAGAAAATAAAGTTAAAGCAAAGCTTGATTCGATAAAGAAATGAGATCAAACCGACAAAGAACCGGATTGAAAAGTAAAATAGTCGATCAATCAATTAAAAAGGCTAGAGTTTTGGACCTTTGGTGTTAGTCTCACGAGATTACAGAGTTAAGATTACGAACGGGAAAAAAGAGTCACAAAATTGAAATGAGTTTGAGATAATCACTATATATAAAAAACTTCAATTAAAAAAAGGTCAGAATCTTAGTGTACGTGGCACATTCCTCAGTACGTCCCATAGTCCCTTCGTCGCTACTCATAGGTACGATGCCCAAACCCAAAATATTTACTTTCACAGTGTTATTCATTTTGCAATCCCTGTAGATATACTTGCTTTCAGATTTTAAACTCTTGCAATACTTCTCATCTGAATTAATATTAATTTTATTATTACATTACTGCTAATTTACGTTGCTCACGTGATTCTGATAAGACCATGTATGCTTCATTATTTATATTATTGTGCACAGTATTTGGCGTATCTATTGAGTTGTATATAAATAGCCATGATCCCAATTGCAATGAAATTCATCAAAACCAAAGTTAGGTAAAGATGGAGAAAGCTTCACTCAAGGCTACTTTCCTTACTCTCTTTCTTATTGCTATTGCTGGGGCAGGTTAGCCCTTCATTCGCTATATATGTTCATTATTACACTATTGCCTTCTATCGCTCCACCCAATAATCAATTATCTCTTAACTCAAATATATTCCGTAAAAAGGATACGTAAATAAAGTATGAATGATAGTTAAATTAGCACGTTGTTATAATATTTGTTGCATATATATTGATTTGAAGCAATTAAGTTTTTGTCATCTTCTTAAATTTAGTTTTAATTTTACAGTTGCACTCGTCCCAAAGGTGGAGGGTAGAGGACTGCAGCAAACCTTGCGCATACCAACAGTCCTAGAGGTGGAAGGCAAACAACTTCCGCAGCTGACCTTGAGCGTACAACCAAACCAGCTTTGTCTATTATGTCAGACAAATAGAGATTGCAACTATCCTTTGTGGACGAATTGTAGGGATGGATGTTGTCAGATTTTCTGAAGAACTCCAAACTATTATGTTTGAATGTCTTTCTGTTTGCATTTTGTAATAATAATCATCAACATTTCAGTGTTATTAATGACTGATGTAGTTGTTATAACATTGTTTGTTGATGTATGCTCTTGTGTCATGATGTTTTTCATCATCTTGAGTCGTCATTAATGGCTTCCGTTGTGCTGCCGTTGTGACACCGTAACAATAAGTTGAAGTGTACTGTTTAAAAGTCCTCATGTTTGAAATAAACTATTTTGTATTTTGCAAGGCGAGTACAATATAATTTGTGATTTTTAACTATTATTAATTGTTATTTACACTTAACTAATTTCTACCTCAAGCCTACGTGAAGACACAAATTTATCTTCAACGGAATAAAAATATCAAAGCTAGAGTGAAAACTTAATTGGCCATACATATCCACCTTAATTTGACTTTAATTTATGGGACACTTTCATTTATACAAATGTTTAGGAACGAATTTATAAATGCATAAATTTATTTATATTTTTAATATAATTTTTTAGTTTTACACCTCACATTTGAAGTTATCTCTGTCAAACAACCCTAAATAAATGATTTTATTTCAAAAGGATATTAGTTGAATGCAATCAAATCATTAATTTTAGCCGCATAAAAAATTTAATTAAACTCAAACAAAAATCAAAATGTTCATTTATGGTTCATCACAATATTACTAAATTTATTTGCGACAAAATATAATTGACTCAAATAAGCCCTTTTTCATAGGCTTCATCGTGGTACCAATATGTAACATATATGAAGCCTTTTGACGTCAAACGGAAAGTAGCAAAGTTACTAGGAATGTTATAAGACCGTGGGTAGAAGTATATAGAAGGTCCTTCAATTTGTTGTAATAAAATTGTTTTTTCTTTAACACTCAACATTTCTCCCTCCACAAAATATTAGAACTACGTACATAAATAAGAAAATACGAGTTATACGCTCATTTTAATTTTTAAGATGCCTGTTTAATTACTTAGTTTTGATCCTCATTTTGACCTATTCGTAGTACATCATATTGAGCTTTTAGAGCCATTCAAGATAATATTATAGATATTGTCTCTTATTTGAGCTTTTTAAATTTTTACATTTCTATATATGATATGATTATTGTAGTACCTTGTTACTGAGCGATGAAGATATGTCATATGCTTTATTACTTAAAACATATATTCATCTTTCCAAAATAATAATAATAATAATTGTCATGTAGGCATATCACTTAGAAATAGCAATTGAAAGTGTGTAAATTACCCCTAACAGCGCCCGCCTTTTTTTTACCGAGTGATGAAGAAATGTCATATACTTTATTATTTAAAACATATATTCACTCGTTAAGGCTTCCATAGGTGACGATAACGCAACTTTGTCCACAAACTTCAAAACGCACATGTAAAACACACAGCACCGTACTGCGCATGCTCCATCCATTGGTTAACCGTTCCGTGTGCCTTACATGGGCCCTTTTGAAGCTTTTTGTCTCAACCTTGCCGCCTCGAGCTGCGCGTGGTCCATTATTTAAATTAAAATTAAGCAGAGAGAAGACGACTGGGTCCCACTCAAGGATCATTCTCGTCCATGCATATTTAAACGAAATATTGTGATATTACTTATTTCTAAAATAAAATAAAAAAAAAAGACTTAAATTGTTAGCAATGAAATATTAGTACACCTAACAAAATTGTTGTTCAAAATGGAGTTTGAGCATTAATTTATAGACTTTAGAGCTTGTTTCAAAAAGTTAATTTGTGGAAAAACATGGGTTCGTTAGAGAAAATGTGGCCAAAAGGTATAAAAAAATTTGAAAATATTAATTTCATTACAAAATGTAAAAAACAAAAAAAATTGAATATCAGAAAATTAATTTTGCTAACAGCTTTATAAAACATGCTTTTAGGTAGGGCCCTCCTAACATTTTAATAACATTAGTATCACTATCAATCCAGGATCGGTTCTTTTTTGAGTCGGATGAGGTGACAAACTCAGGCCCAATCCATTTAGAAGCCAATTTTAATATGTTATACCTAAGATCCAACTATGCAAATATGCCATTATTTATTTATTTATTATTTTTTGTGAAGTTGAAGGCCTAAATTAAACGATTAATTGTTGAGCAACCACTTCTAATGAAGTTGAGATAATAGGTTTGTGTTGTTTTGCTACTACAGGCCTATATATATTTTGTCCTTACTGAATATAATAAAATCAAGAAATTCTGTCTTTTTTTCTTTGACTATTTGTATTGGTTCTTGTTGAACTTTTTATTTTTGGCTTTGAGGTTTTTTTTTTTTTTTTTTTTTCTTTCACCTTTCACTACAAGAAACTTAGGATTTTGCCACGGTAAAATGTTGTGGCAAATAGTGCACAAACCGTGATAAAAACTAATTGTCACAGCTTTGTGACAGTAAACATTCCCTCGTAATTGCTATCGTTTCAAATAATACTACTACGGTTTAGACACCGCCTCAAGTACTTTTGCCACAGCATTACCATAGTTTGTCACCCAACACAAATAATTCGTTGTATTTCCTAAATTATTCCCCACGACTTCCCAACTGTCACAAATAACAAAATCGCTACATATTCTGCACCATTAGGAATACTATTTGCTACAATTTTTTCACCGTCACAAATACCATTTACCACAATTTCTTCAACATCACAAATACAACCGTCACAAAAGACTTATTTTTTCTTTTTCCTTATTTTACCATATTCTTATTCAAAAGTAGCACTAAAAATTCAATAGAAAAAGACATAAATTTTCAAAAAGAATTCTATCGAATCAAATACTAATTCAAATAAACGAGCTCAATACGCCCTACAAAATTTTGTGTCAAATTATATCAGAAAATCTCAGAAAGGACTTCAATGAAATGAGCAAAACAAGCTCTAAAAATATCAACTAATAGAATTTGCAAGAGTTTTAACAATTCATGAAATATAGTCTTCTCATAATGCAAAAGATATAGAAGAACATCAACATCCATCTTCTTGGTTGTCACAACCTCCCTAGAAGCCTAAAATAAAACATGAACCTATAAGATAAAAAGGTAATTATAAAAAACTAAGTAGTAAACACAGACTCTATAACAAAAGGTAAAATTCTAATTCTCTTCAATAATAATTCAACAATTAACTCTAAATAATCTAAATAAATTAACCATTCTCCACCTAATAGCTGGTTGGTTTAAAGCTAAATATACACACATTAAAGAAAAGAGGTGAACGAAATGAAGAAGAAAACGAAGCATCCCAAAGAAAGTACATCTATGCCATGAAGAGAGCAAAAACTCAGGGACTAGCTCTACTATTTTTTGAATGAAATCAAGGCTTGATTCATTACATTATAACATAAGAACCTGCAAAACCCACAACTTAAATTGATACTATTTTTTCTGGAAGTTGGTTGCTCAAAAAGGTGTACACACCTCACACCATTGCATATGAGAATAGAATTGCAAGAATAATTTGTCTAGTTCAGACCCTTATCCTATGCCAATGCCATGTTTAAAATCGTAAACACATAGCAAGCCTAGCATGATGATGAAGATTCCAGGTTGCTCTCTCTCTCTCTCTCTCTCACACACACACACACAGAGTTTGAAGAGTGGTGGAATGCAGAACTGAAGGAGTATCATGAGGAAATATGCAACTTTTTTAAGGGGTCTTGCAGATAGATAGAAGATTCGTATGTTTAGACAGCCAAAGATGATATTATATGCCATTGGATCGAAAAAGCAACAGGTCAATTTGGAAATAAGTAAAGCCAAAAATAGAGTAAAGAAGGCAAAAGGCAAGAATTTTGAGGTAAACCTTTAAAGCTAGATCATCAACCATCTATTGAAGACTCATGACTCATAAGCCTGTTTGACTGATCTGAAAGTTGCTGTTCCAAATGAGATATTTCCCACCTACAAGTAAATTTGGATTAAGGAAACAAAGAGTTACTTTATTCATTCTGGGAAATTGTAGAGATGTGTCAAAAAATCTGAAATGATTTAATTCTTACAATGGATATATAGACTAAATTTGCACAACGGCAGGAAAGAAATTGCACTCTTCCGTAAATATTTGAGCTTGTTTCTCAGCTATGTTTCTATTACTAGAGGTACCCCACTTAAAATCCATATTGACAAAAAGGAATAACTAACCTCCATTCAAGATTGTCAGCATCAATAGTTGCCTCCACAAGATCTACAATAAGACGAAGCATCTCAAAGCAATCTTCATAACTTCCTCGCCCCTAAATTAAAAACATAAGCTATATTGCATAAGCATTAAAAAAACTTTCAATTTTGTACATTTTTCAATCCAATATTCAGTGATATCCATATTTTGCTAGCTATCATAAACTTATGCATGTAAATCACTCTGCTGCAAATTCGTATGTCAAGGAAACTACTTCAACGACCTTCATACATGAACAACAGTTCCAATGAAATAATATAACTACATGTTTGTCAATGGATTAATTTCACAAAGCAACAAGCTGAAGAGCTAGCCAGACTGATCAAGAAAAGGTTGATTAACTACATGTAAATTTCCATGATCCAAAGAACACAAGCATGAAACTCAATCAACTCTTTCAACTGATATTCTTACGAACAATTTGAACAAGATTTCATGCCTTCTGACCAGAGACCAGCAGAATCTCTTTTAATTCACTAGTCATGTTCTTTCTTTCTGACCTTCTGAATCATTTTCCTGCACTCATAGCAGGAGAACTAGTTAGTCATAAACGTTTCACAGAAATTAAATAAAAATAGTTCACATCTTTATCAAATTCCAAAAAAAAAACTGTGGAGATTGTTATCATTGTTGTTATTAACAATCAAAATCAGATTTGAAGCAAGCGTGTGACTGTGAGGAGAAGCAGCAGCATTTGTCACAAATACTATGCTCCTTACTCTTAGTTACAGTCAACAAGAAGTCAAAGAGATGTCAAATGTGTAGAGGTAAGTAAAATTTTAGTGTCCATAATTTCTTCCCCTTCTCACATTTGATGGCTATTTCCCACAGTATAATCTAATCTAATCAAGCAAAAGAAGAAAAGGAAATTAGAAATCCATATGACGTTTCCTTCAAATTCTTTCTTTCGTACCTCAGTGTATTGCATTAACAATAGTCGAGGCAGTTACAAGAGAATCCAAGAAACCATCTCAAACTTCATTGAAACAATTAATCAAACGTCTCTAAGGTTAATTAGTTTATGCCTATTCTAGAATGCATCATCCCTTCAATTTCAACTTTTACTAAGGACAATGTTTTGATCAATCAAGAGCAAATCGAAAATTACAGGAAATCATTCAAATCATCTCCATGATAGTGCCAGGATGCTAATCACTCAATTATGAACAACTAATAAAACATTGTGCAATTTATTAGTAAAGGTGTGGCTGGGGGAATAGGAAAGATAAGATAATAACACAATAACAATATACCACAAGCTCGGCCAACAATAACATGATCAAACATGGATGAACGAAATTGACGAGGAGACGAACAAACTCAGTCAAACGAGCTTGATGAAGGAATTTTCAACACAGTTTTAACCGATAAAATTGATGCTATCTATTAATTTAATTAATTTTCCAGAATTTTCAAGTTTATTTTTGATAATCAAGTAGAAAACAAAATTAAGCAGATCTGCAATGACAATGGTATAATACCTGATAGAAAACACACGACATCTGCAATTGGAGCCATCAAATAGAATCCGTGGAGCGTGGAAATCACAATTGGGAACGATTAGTGGCAAAAAAAACTTGAAAAGAAAGAGAATTGCACGACCTGAGGAGAGCTGCTTATTTTGGCGCCTATGAAATAATTTTGGAAAGATTAATTAGTGGCAACGGTGTTTAAGAATATTAAATTTTAGCCGCAGGACTTTGAGCATAAAGCGGGAATGCGAATGGCATCCAAATTAATGTTTATGACGGTTTATTAAATTGGTCATCAAAAATATATTTTTTGTGACAGTAAAATATATTTTTTATGATAGTAAATTTGAAAATTATCATAAAAAGTATTTTTATATATCACAATTTTATAACCGTTGTAAAAACATTATTAATTGTAGTAACAACACCGTCTCAAAAAATGGTGTCACAAATAAATATTTTTCTTGTAGTGTTTTCACTTTTCATTTGGCTTTGGCGGAGCTTTTTATATTTTTTTGGGCTTATAAATGTGCGTTTGACATGCTATTATCGCGGCTTTAATTGAGTCTTGTGTATTTTTATATATTAATATTGGCTTTCCAAAGTTGTACTCGGGCTCTGTAAACAACCGAACCATGCATGAGCTAGATGCATGAACATTTTTTCCTCTAACTATTTTATTTTATTTTTACTTCTCTTGTAAATTACGCTTAACCTTAAAAGGCTTAAAGTAGTTGTAAATATGAAACAAGCTTTTATAGTGTATTTTACCTATTTATTACTTTATTTAATTTTTAGATTCTAAAATCATTAGAAGTACGCGTTAATTAAGAAAGTTATTATCTAATTTATTAATTTTTTAAATATGCAAATATGTAATCTAGCTTGTGTACTTTTGTTGATTTTTGTGATGTACGCATACCTGTCAAATAAGATACAATATAGTATTATTTTGAATGGTTCTAAAAATTCAATACAATGTATTCCCAACGAGTGATTCTACGTAGACATTTTTCATTGATATTGTTGATGTGGTATATTTTCATTGGATGGTGTAAATTTGAATTAAATGATAATCACATGGACACATATTTATCATCCAATAAAAAAGTGACACATTAGAATGTCACTTAATTAACAATGTCAATTTGGAATATCTATAAAAAGTTATTCATTCCCAACCGGTGAAAATATGAAAATGAGGGTCAAAACTAAGTAATTAAACAGGCGCCTTAAAAATTAAAATGAGAGCATGACTCGCATTTTCTTAGTTCTAATGAAAAAAACATATATTACCCATCCAAAACGGATACCACATGCGAATTCTATACCCATATTGCACAAACTTACAAAAACTAATAGTAGAAATCCAATTTTTTTTGTAAGATTACACACTATTGCACATTATTGCGTATACTTTGTAATTTGTTACACATTCTCTGTAACTTCTTACACACTCCTTGTAAATTGTTACTTATTTTTTGTAATTTCTTACATGCTCCTTGTAATTTGCTACACACTTTGTAATTTCTTACACAGCATCTATAATTCATTACAGTTCATTGTAATTAATTCCACACAATTTGTAATTTGTATTTGTGTAAAAAACCTTTTTAGATACAGAAAAGTCTGCTATTATATTCTCTCTTAAATTTCTTTTATTTGTCATATTTTTAAATAGTTTATAAGAATAAGATATGCAAAATTAACGGGTAGAATGTAACTAATGGAGATTACCCTGTAACATAATTACATAAATAAATGATTGTTTTCCAGAATTCATTATATAAATCTTTGTATTTAGGAGACACGTAGGAGCAATTAAACTAACAATTCCCATGGGAGTTATCCTAATATTCTCTTAGTGATGGTTATATATAAATAAGTAATTAAATATTTATAACGACTTATTATGTCCATTAGTCATTTCAAATTTAGATATCAGCTTTGAGATTTCTATTATGTCCAAAAACCCCACACTGTACAAGCCACCATCTTCTGGAGAGTGTGTTTTTCAAACTACTAAATTCATTATTATTTAGCAAGGTGACTCCTCTTTTATAAAGAATTGAAATGCTCATTGACAATCGTCTTGTATTACTATTCTTTTACCATCGATCCTGATTTATTTTTGAAGCATCTCTAATGGTCATTCTCCATTTCTGTTTATGTGGTAATTAAATAGACAGGATGTAAAATCCGCATGACACTATGTTTGAACAATAGGCGTTCAACTTTAAACACGTACTAAATGTGAGATGTGGGAATAAGTCATAGTTTGTTAAGAATATATGTATGAAATTTAAATTTAAGTAGGGTTGTTAGTTGTTAGCTGGAAATTAGATATGATAAGCCTAAAATAGATACGATAAGTTTAAAATAGATTTGTATTCAAAATAGAACTCCTGTATATAGAGATGAAAAGTGAATGACAAGTGGGGGTTCAAAAACCACAATTTACAGTCTCAAATTGTTTACATGGTATCAGAGCGGTTCTTGCCGCAATCAAACACGAAATTACAATCTTAATTCGTAGGAGATGAGTTCATCTCAGCAATCTATTATCATCCAGCAAGAGAGTGTCAATTTTCCCAACAGTGTCATTCTCGATGAATCAAATTTCTCTCTCTGGTCCCAATTGATGGAGATGAGGATTGGAGCACATAATAAAGCTGGCTTTCTCACTGGCTCGGAAAAGAAACCAGCATCAGGTGATCCCAAACATGGAGCTTGGGTGACGGAAAATCAAAAGGTGAAGAGTTGGCCCATTGATTCGATGAGTCCAGCACTAATGCAGCGTTTTATAAGGCTACCGACTGCTAAGGAAGTGTGGGAAGCTGTGTCGAAAACATTCTACGATGGGTCTAATGAAACTCGGCTGTTTGAGTTAAATCAGAAGTCTTTTACCATTAAACAGGAAGGTAGGCCATTATCCACCTACTATTCCGAATTAATGGCGATTTTTCAGGAGATTGATCAAAGATCAAATTCTCAAGAGACAACAGTCGATGGTGTAGTAGAATTGCACTCTGCAATGGCAAGGCTTAGCGTCCACATATTTCTTAGTGGATTGGATGCAAATTTTCATCAGGTGCGAGGGGAGATTTTGCGAAAAGATCCTAAACTTGATTTGGAGAGTACGTATGCTTATGTAAGGAGAGAATTTCAACAGAGAAAAACCATGGGAGGTCCAGCTCCAATCTCCGAGCAGACAGCACTGATTGCAAATTCTCGTCAAGGGTCTTCATCAAATTCTACCAAAGGCCGAAGGAATCAACCTGCTAATAAATCAAATAATTTTGTGTGTGATCATTGTGGTGAAACAGGTCACTCGAAGCAAAGGTGCTATGAAATCATTGGCTATCCTTAGTGGTGGGATTTTTCGAAGAAGCCACGGAAAAAATCTGCTGGAAAAGCTATGGCAACTGTGACAAATGAAGGAGATACAACAGGAGAAGAGGTTTCCACACCAATTGCTCACGTTGTACATGCAGGTAGTAAGGGTAAGAATTACGCTCTCTCTACTATTTCTAGGGAACGAACCTGGATCATTGACACTGGCGCATCGGATCACATGATTGGAGACACCCATACATTGAACTCACTTACATCATCTTCTCAGTCAATTGTATCTACGGCAAATGGAGATGAATGTTCTGTCATTGGAGAAGGATCTATCACTCTTTCAAATAATCTCTCATTAGATTCTGTCTTAGTTGTGCCTTCTCTTGAATGCAATTTATTATCGGTTGGTCAAATTACCTCATCTCTCAATTGTATGGTAACGTTTTGGCCATCTTTCTGTGTTTTCCAGGACATTCTGACTCGACGGACTCTTAGTTATCGTGTTAAGCGAGGCAAGTTATATCATCTCGATCTAACTGAAAATGGAGGCCATAAATTCAGCAAAATGCTTCTGATTGGAGGTGAAACTAGAGCGCGAGAGAATGTTTGGTTGTGGCATAGACGGTTAGGTCATTTATCTTTTAGCTATCTGAGAAAGCTAAAACCTGAACTTTTTCCTGATTTAGACGAGTCTGAATTCCAATGTGATACTTGTGCTCTTGCTAAGAGTCGCCGTGTTCCTTATTTTCCCAGTTTTAATAAAAGTAATGAACCTCTTGCTGTGATACACTCTAATGTATGGGGACCAGCGAAAATTTCTTCTCTATCTAATGCAAAATACTTTGTTACCTTTATTGACGAATGTACTCGTATGACGTGGATTTCGTTACTTCGAAATAAAAGTGATGTATCTAAAGCATTTAATGATTTTCACCACATGGTTGTTACTCAATATCAGAAGTCTATCTTAGTTTGGCAAACAGACAATGCTTTGGAATTTATGGACACTACACTTGGCAATTTCTTGACTCAACATGGAATTTGACACCAAACATCTTGCACGTACACCCCACAGCAGAATGGCTTGGCTGAAAGAAAGAATCGCCAGATTATGGAGGTTGTTCGTGCCTCTTTATTTGGGATGAATGTGCCTCGACATTACTGGGGAGAAGCAGTTAAGTCTGCTGTTTACCTCATAAATCGAACTCCTTCTCGAGTTATAGAGTTTCAAACACCTCACCAAAAGCTCAGTTCACTAGTCAAAATTCCTCACTTACCAAATCTTGAGCCTAGGGTTTTTGGTTGTACTGTTTTTGTTCATATACCTAAAACGTTACGTACTAAGCTTGACCCTTGCGCTACGAAGTGTGTTTTTGTTGGTTATTCTGATTTTCTGAAAGGGTATAGGTGTTATGATCCTCTCACAAAGAAGTTATATGTTAGTTTAGATGTTTCTTTTAAAGAATCTGAATCCTATTATTCGAATCCTCTCCCCACATCCTCTCTTCAGGGGGAGAGCAGAATTGAAGAAAGGATGTTGACTAAGTGTGAGAAGAATGATGAAAGCAAGGGAGATGGAAATTTGGAGAGAGGGGGAAATTTGGAGGAAAGTCCAGAGGTTCCAGTTGAAGTTGAAGTTGGTGGAGATGAGAATGAAGTTGAGATTGTTCATGATACTGGAGCTGTTAACTCTACCTCATTAACACCATGTACTGAAGATCCATGTCAGAATGTTCAGGATGCAAATGTTCAGGTAACTCCTCTCTCAAATGAACCTAGATATCCTGTTCGTTCAAATAAGGGCATACCAAAGAAACACTATGAACCTGAGCTAAAATCCACTGCTAAATACCCCATTAATCATTATGTCTCTACTCATAACTTATCTCAATCCTGTGCACTTGTGGTTAATCAAATATCTAGTGTTTCAATCCCTGGAAATGTTCAGGAAGCTTTAGAAGATTCAAGGTGGAAGGCTGCAATGAATGAAGAGATGGGTGCTTTGCAGAAAAATGATACGTGGACACTTGTTTCATTACCTGAAGGAAAAACAACAGTTGGGTGTAAGTGGGTATACACTGTGAAGCTAAATGCAGATGGAGAAATTGATCGATATAAAGCGAGACTGGTTGCGAAGGGCTATACATAAAAGTATGGAGTAGATTATCAAGACACATTTGCACCTGTGGCTAAGCTCAGTACTGTTCGTATTTTGATTTCTATTGCAGCTAATCGAGACTGGCCCTTGCGGCAGTTTGATGTGAAAAATGCCTTCCTCAATGGGGATCTTGAAGAAGAAGTGTATATGGACATCCCACCAGGAGTTAAATTGGATGCATCGAATGGGAACAAGGTTTGCAAATTGATAAAAGCCTATACGGACTCAAGCAGTCGCCTAGGGCTTGGTTTGGCAGGTTCTCTGGAGCTATGAAGGAATTTGGCTATAAGCAAAGTAGTGCTGATCGCACGTTATTCATTAAGCATAAGGGAGGTAAAATTACTATCTTAATCGTATATGTAGATGATATGATTGTAACTGGTGATGATTGTGAAGAGATGAAGCTTTTACAACAGTGTCTTGCCACTGAATTTGAGATGAAGGATTTAGGTTCTTTGAAGTATTTCCTTGGAATTGAGGTGATGAGAACAGGAAAAGGAATAGTGCTTTCTCAAAGGAAGTACATACTTGATCTTTTAACTGAGACAGGAATTATTTCTTGTAAACCAGCAAATACACCTATTGAAATGAACCACAAGCTTGGGATTTATTCGAATCAAATTTCAGCTGATGTGGGGCGTTACCAAAGGATAGTTGGAAGGTTGATTTACTTGTCACATACACGTCCTGATATAGCATATGCAGTGAGCGTGGTCAGTCAGTTCATGCATCAACCTAGCAAGGATCACATGGCTGCAGTATATAGGATCCTGAGATATCTTAAGGGTTCTCCTGGAAAGGGGTTGTTGTTTTCAAAGAATGATAACTTGAGCATTGAAGGATTTACGGATGCCGATTGGGCAGGGGATCAGACTACAAGGAAATCCACATGCATCTGGTTAGTTTACGTTTGTGGAAGGCAACTTGGTTACTTGGAGAAGTAAGAAACAGAAGGTCGTAGCGCGATCAAGTGCTGAAGCTGAGTTTAGAGGGATGGCTCATGGCATTTGTGAATTGATATGGATTTCTAGGATTATGGATGATTTACAAATTGATTATTTGAAGCCAATGAGATTGTTTTGTGATAACAAAGCTGCGGTGGAAATTGCACAAAATCCTGTCCAACATGATCATACAAAGCATGTTGAGGTGGATAGACATTTCATTAAGGAAAAAATTGATCAGAAGATTATAAAGGTTCCGTATGTGAGATCAGAAGATCAGCTCGCCGACGTTCTTACAAAGGCTATTTCTGGAAAGGTTTTTCATGATGCTACTGACAAGTTGGGCATGTTTGATAGTTATGCACCAACTTGAGGGGGAGTGTGGGAATAAGTCATAGTTTGTTAAGAATATATGTATGAAATTTAAATTTAAGTAGGGTTGTTAGTTGTTAGCTGGAAATTAGATATGATAAGTCTAAAATAGATACGATAAGTTTAAAATAGATTTGTATTCAAAATAGAACTCCTGTATATAATAGAGATGAAAAGTGAATGACAAGTGGGGTTCAAAAACCACAATTTACAGGTCTCAAATTGTTTACATGAGAAGAAATGTTTAGATGTAAAAGTCTTTTACATGATCTATTGTAGCTTATGCCACATCACCTTAATAATGCCATAATCAGCAACCATTGAGTATTTTTTCATACACGATGTCGAGTTTGATTAATGTGTCAATTAAGTTTTAGAAACCTTGTAACCATTAGAGATGATGTTATAACTGTAAGGGTGTAGTAGGACCGTCTATTCATATCACTATAATTTCAAACCACTCAAGTCATGTAACAACCTTGTGTATTTCTCGTGCAATAAACATAGGTCATATACAAACTATCCAGATATAAGAGCACTTTTAGTGTTATGGTTTGAAAACTCAAATTTGTGTTTTTTGTACCCCTCTTGTACAAAGCCAATGAAATTCTATACATAGCTTGTGTTTACATATATACATAGTTTTTGACGAAAAAAACATGGAGGCCAGAGATTTTCCACTTTTTCCATGGTATAAAGACTGCCCACCGTTGCAATATAGCAAAAGTTCTCCCAACTGACTACCAAGAACGAGCATCCTGCATTGCTTGCCAAACCATATCGATAAATTTGTTGTCTGTGCATGCAAACAGAAGTAGATTTTTAGTCCACAAAATTACTCACTGTAAAAGAGAAATTACTCACTGTTATATAACAGAAACCCTTCGGGGAGCTACAATATGATATTTTCCTCGTAAATTAAAATAAATTCTATACATCACACATTGCATTTTAACTCCTAAAAATTCAAAATTACCATATCTTGCTCTTCCAGTCAGAACAATTTAGCTAATCACTAATAAAAAACGCCATATAAACAACATCATTTTCACTTTAATTCTTTTTTACTGTGGTATTAGTCAACTTGTATTTTTCCTAAGCAACTTGTTCAAGGGAAAAAAAATTAGACGACAAACTGCAAATAAACACCCGATTAAACTCGATAGCATGAGTATCTAATATTCAAGCGGGACGGCAAAAGTGCTTGACAGATTGCATCTCTGGTAATGACAGGTGTATAATTATACACAGGAGCAGAAGCTGGAGTGAGTGATAGTGGACACGGCAGTGGAAATGGTTGGAGTAAAGGAGCACCATAAGATTGAAGGTTTCTAGGAGGATCGAGTGGAGGAGCAGTAGGCATGGAGGAACAAACAGGGGGAATCACAGGTGGAGAAGAAGAAAGAGATGGACAGAAAAATGAAGATGGCTTTACCAGATCAGTTGAGTGCTTATTGCAACTGATGGGCATTATAGGAGTAGATGTTGGTAGGGCATATATATATATATATATATATATATATATATATATATATATGTATGTATGTATGTATGTATATATGTAGGGAACTATCCCTGCTCGGAACCAGAACTCTCACGATATCTGTTGCTAGCCACACATTAGAAAAATACACGAACTCAAGTTCTTGAACAGGGTGCTTTCATTCATCCAACGGATAAAACGTTTAATTTGCAAATTAAAATCTTTGCTTGGTCAAGTTACCATCTCATACAAAGTTCATTGCATACAAAGTGATTGGCATCACAGACATGGGTTAGCAGGATTATAAGATAGATCTTAACTTGAAAAAGCAAACCTGCTAAAGAGATTTGCAACCTCTTCTCATTCATGTGCATTGCAGAACCATATTCCATTTACTTCTTGGGTTGCATTTCTATATAATAAATATGGAACCTGCAGTTCATACTCAAAATCTCCCAATAGGTTCTCCACCAAATTATTTATTCATTTAAGTTTAGACCTCCATTAAATAGTTGATACCCAGTGCACAAAACCACAAGTTTTATATTTCTGGTAAAACACGTTTATCTGTATCATAATCTGAGCATTATATTTGTAGTAAGAAATAAATCTTTATCACGATATAGCTGCAATTTCAACTGTTAGAAAGATGCATAAACACCATTAGCCTACACAATATTAGTATATATAGTTGCTTCAACTTTTATAGGAGAACTACAAGCACTCCTACTTATTTGGATCATGATGAATGTCTTCTTTCTCAATTTTCGTAGCAGCACAATCCATTTATTTGACAAGGAGTAAACAGTAATTTCGAGGTGACACGGAAAAGAGAACCTTTTTCTCATCCGTGTCCCAATTAAGTTTAGAAGTAATGTAATTGAACACCATCCACTCTACCTGGTTAATGTTAGCTTTTATAGGCAGGCTTAAATCTGAGAATGTTACTGCAATTGGAGAAGAGTATTTTTAATGACAAAAGGCTTCGTCTTTTTTCACCTTTTCAAATTAAAATAGGAATTATAGTTTGAGGTATAAGGAGTGAACAAATATCACTTACGGTCGAATTACAGGAATGAATCTACGTAAAATTGGAATAGATGTCAATAGACAAATCAAAATATTTTTTACAAAGTACTGATCACCTGTAGCATTTTTTTTTTGGCAAATATGCTTTGTGGTATCACAAAAATTGGAACCATTGGTATTCACTTATTGCTCCAGAAATTAAAAAGTTCTGATTCTAACAGCTAAAACTCAATAACCTCCCAACCCAACCGACCCAACAAAAACCCAATTCATTTATTCATGTAATCAAATTCCATTATTCCAGACCCAATGCCTTAGAGCCCTAATTCCTATTTCATAATGGTCTAATACTCAATTCAAAAATCCATCCTGATTTCTATATCTGACGAACCATTGCTATTACTTAACCCCACTCTTACAATCGAGAATCAACAATATGATACTAAAGCCACTTGAACAATATAGATTTTTTTTTCTTTATCTATTTTTTTGGCTAATAAACACATAACAAGAACACAGAACTAAGCTGAGGTGGCGCTTTGAGCCTAAGTGTGCTTAAGCGCGATGATGCGGGGTAAAAACGCAATTAATGCATAATAAAGTGTAAGGCGTGACGGAGCGTAGACCCCAAGCTCTAAGCTTAATAGTGTCTAAGCGAGCGCTTAAGCATGCTTTTTAGAACAGAGTCAAAAGGCATGCCCATCCAAGAATCCATAATAGTACTAGCATAAACGCACTTAATAGGTTTTAACTACTTCTAGTTGAATGTAACATCTGATCATCAATAAAGCATCATGCAAGATATGAGAATGAGCTTTTCACCTGAATTTCAAGTTCAACAAATGCATACATCAGTAATCAAAACTCAATAAAATAAGCTCTTTACCTGTCTTTTGACAATTCATCACTATAAACTGGAGCCTTGGTTGGGTATTCCCGAAACACAGGCAATTTTAATTTTAATTTAATTTAAAAAAGCGGCAAATTAAATTTGTCAATATCCCATCATCTACTTAACCCCCGAACAATAAAATTCAATAAAACCCTAGAATCTAGTCCGAGAAAACCCGAACATTCCAAACCGTTTCACCACAAACAGAGAGCCTTCAACATCCTTCCAACTTAGCAACGAAAAATAAGTTATATAACAACAATAAATAAAAATTCAAAGTTCATTATGTGCACATATGTCTCTTTATACGAAATTATGTATGAACATAATTGAAAATTTATAGTTGTCTAAACTATTGTTTATTACATTCAGAAATGTTTGTATTGTGTTCTGTTACTCAGATTTAACTGGTAACTATTTACTGTTTAATACGAGATGCGTCTATAAATTATCATAGCTTAGATGCATCTACGTATGCCAGATGTGTCTAGCGATGCAATGCGAAAATTAACAGAATGCAGAAAAGTAAACAGTAATTAAAAACACGGAATTTTTAATGTGGAAACCCAATTAGGAAAAAACCATGTGCTTATCACCTACAAGCAAAACCAATCCACTAAATCCAATCAGTTTATATCTTTACAACAAAATTAAAGGGTAATTTATGTACAAATTAACCAACATTAAGGATAATAGCGAGAAACACTCCATGTCACTCTCCTAGCATGTAATGCGAGCCAACTTCCCGTTGCTCTTTAATAGTTTGTTGTAACCACGATCCCGCAATAGATCTGCACCTCCTATGTTGATCTCTTCACATTGTGGGCTGATCTATTAGTGATTGGACTCCTCCCAGATATTTCAACCAAGATCTTTAAGATTCAAGGTTGGTGTTCATGAACTTAATTAAGAAATTAACTTGAAGAAGACAAGAACATGGGAGAAGGACATGTTTTTCAATGTATGATGGGGGACAATTTTTTGGCTCCAAAAACGTGTCGTATCTTTCTCCCTAGTGTTAGTGTTTTATACCACTTGTGTTACTTGTTGGCCAAGACTCCAAGTTACCATAAAACACCAACTCCTATAAACAAATAAAAATATTATTAGTTGTGGGATTAATTAAATAAGGTAAAAAGCTAAGTATGGGATAGGCTCATTACTTTATCTTGTATCAATATAATAAGGAAATGATCTTACCAAATCATATGATATGTCGAATGTGGACATAAACTCATCCTAGGTGTGTGCAAGGGTTTCTTGTACCTCATGGACTCCCACTTGTTAATAAACTTAATATATAACAAGGAATTGTCACATAGTTAATTATAATCATGAAAAAACTAAAGTTCCATGTGATAATAAGTCCATTAGAAGTACAATTATAATTAAATCAATCAAATAAAATATTCAATTAATTTAATTATAAACGTGGAAAAATAAAAATACCAATTAATTAACTTTACAAAAAAGGTAAAGTTAACAATCTCCCTCTTTGGCTTTTTCTATTTTTCTAAAACACAACTCTCAATCTTTTGCAAAATAACATGTGGTTGAAGTTTTTAAAAGCCCAAAATTTTATCCATAAAAGCTCCCCCCAGAGAGATGAGTAAAAATGAATGATGACAAATGAAATCGTGCATAACAAGTGCACGAAAGATCAACAATAGAAATGGATTTAGCTAGATGTCATAAACTTCAACAAACAAAAGAGAGAAAGAGTTAGTTCGACTCCATCAAAAAAGAAGATATCCTACTCCTCCTTTCTTGAACAAATACAGGAGCCAATGGAACTAATTTCCATATCCGTGGCTTGTAACCTGCCATAAAAAGTCATCAACCACAACCAAATATCAAAGGGTCATGAAAAATAGGCAATATTCAGTTATAGACCAAAGCGAACAATAGATAATTCTAAAAAGACTGGAAATCAAGAGCTAGTTGGATCTAGATAAAGCAATCAGTTCCCAGATGTATCAGCCCCAGTCTTTCTCTGCTCAACGAAACAAGTTTCTCCATTTAAATATATGAGGTTTCTTCCTCAATATAAGAATCAAGTAATAACGGGAAATTAAGGAGAAACAAAATATAAGCAAATCAAAACGCATCAAATCACACCAAATCATCAAGGAATAAAGTGTGAGAGATTTGCTTACTCTCCTAAAATGAAGATGACAAGAAGATGGTACCGCAACACGTTAGCAACTCACGGGGATGTACAATACCATTTCTTCTTCAATTTCGTCACCAGATTCATCTGGCTCTTCATCAAAGGCAGAACCTAATTTTCGAGGTTTATCTGCTGTCTCAGCATTCTGGGCAGATTCGTCTGCCATTCCAACATCAGATTCATAATCATCTTCATCATGAGCATCATCAACCTGATGATTTACAAAATCATTCACAACTTTCTCCCATTAGAGCCGACACTCTTCTCAACACTAGAAGAGGTGATTTTCTCCCCATCAACAGTAGAAATCCCTTTTTCAAATGAATTTTCTATCATCAATTCATCAACAACAACATTAGTAGGAACATTAAAGCTACTAGAAATCCCAATATCACAAGCCATAAAATTTTTCCATAAAAACATCTTCTATACAAGATTTCCAAGAAATTTCTTTTGAAAGTCAAAGATGGGTAAAAGGGGGCTTCGCCATATTACGGAAAATGGAAGATGGAATTGAACCTGTGAGAGACGGTACCAAGGTGGCCAGCTGGAGGCCGCGTCAATGCGGTGGTGGTGCCGGCAGTAGCTTGTGGTGGTGATGGTGGAGGTGAAGCTCTTCCCAATTTTCTAGGTGAAGTCCTCAATTTCTTCTCCAGATCTAGTCTCTTGGTCATTGATTTCTTTTCTGCCATGGTGAATTCGAGTGGGTGTTGATGATTAGAGAGATTGGAGATGGCGGGTATGGAGATTTGAAGAGTTGGACAGGATGATGAATAGTGAGGGAGGGAGTTATGCGTGTATAGTGTGTTTGTGTGCGTATTATGAAGAAAAAGTGGGTTTTGACCAATTTTTGATTCAAATACTAAGAATCACTCACCTTTTAGAATTCCATCCAGATGAAAATTTCATTTCATCTACTCAAATAAGGAATCTTTCTGCGCACCAAATTCTATTTCCATTCAAATTGCAATTGGTTAGTCTGGGAAAAATTAAAGAATTAAGGAAACAAAAAATTACCAAATTTGGGCCCACAACTAACTTACTTTTCCTACAAGACACGTGCACATTAGCCCATTGTATACACCCCTAAAACAAAATTTCACAAAAGTTAAAACAATTCCCGAAATTTAGAGCTAGATACATCTAGTACCTTCAGATGCATCTGGGTACTGTCGGCTTCCATTGCAACAAATGCATTTGGGTAGTGTATAGTCCACCACGCATATATACAAGTCAATTACGGGGTGTGTGTGTGTGTGTGCGCGTGTGAATCAAACAACCGTTGGCCAATCATACATCACCATCAAATACTTTATGGTTACCCTGACTTATTAGCTTTTCACTATAGCGCACTAGCAGATCGTTCAAAATCTATATAAGTGCGAATTTTCAAGTCTGGCTTGCCGACTTTTTCAATAAAATGACATTATTTTTTGGAGGTGGAAATAGCTACTCTCAATCCCCAGAAGTCATCTTTTGCATTTCTCTCCCTTTTCCTTTTAATTTAACCTCATTTTCTCATCAATTTTTTGTTTTGAAATAGGGGTATGGACTTGGCTTGGATTGGCAACCTTCGTTTCCACTGACCCTGCCCTTGGGCAATCGAACCACGTGCAATGTTAAGAGTAAGATTTTGAACGTAGGTCTACACTGAGATACAAAGCCTCGGTCAGAAATAAAACTTTATAACATTGACGGTAGTGACTTATTCCATTAGATTGTCCGACTGAAGTGCTATCAGATTAGTCTAGAGGCATGTTGACTGTCGTACACCAGATACATCTGCCTCAATGTCAGTATCGAACACTCAGATTCATCCTGCAATAACCAAACAATCTACAATCAGTAATACTCACATGAATAGGAAAATCTACCATATGCATGCATAAGACTTAAAACAAATGTAAAAAGAAAAATTACACCAATGTAAATCTTTTTGTTGTTTTCCATTTTTTTGTTAAACAAAATGTATGGTCTATTCAAGTGGTGGGGAAACCCAATTTGTTTCATAAAGTTTTCAAATTCGGCAGTATCGAGGGCCTTGTGAACAATTCTACAAGTTGTATATCAGTCTGTATGTTCTCCAGATTGACAGTCTTTTGTTCCACCAATTCTCTGATAAAATGGTGTCTGATATTGATGTGCTTAGTTCTGGAGTGTTGGACTGGGTTTTTCGAAATGTTGATAGCACTGGCGTTATTACAAAACATAGTGGCTTGATCGGTTGTGATCCCATAGTCTTCCAACATTTGTTTCATCCCGAGGAGTTGAGCGCAGCAATTCCCAGCTGCTATATACTCCGCTTTGGCTATGGATAAGGATACAGAGTTTTGCTTTCTACTTAGCCACGCCACCAGATTGTTTCCAATATAGAAACAGCCACCTGAAGTGCTCTTGTTGTCATCAACATTGGCAGCCCAATTTGCGTCTGAATATCCTGCAAGATGGCCAGTGGTGTTTCGAGTATAACAATTAGATACCTGATGATCCTTTTGACTGTTGCCAGATGCGATTCCTTGGGATTCGCCTGATATTTGGCGCATATAGCTACGCTGAAGGATATGTCTAGCCTACTAGCTGTGAGACACAGCAGACTGTCAATCATGCTTCTATAGAGGGATGCATCTACCTCCTTGCCAGTGTCATCCTTTGATAGTTTCAATGTGGTTGCCATGGGAGTTCCAATGGGCTTTGAGTCTTGAAGCCCAAACTTTTTCACCAGGTTCTTGGCATATTTTTCTTGTGAGATGAAGATGTCAGATGCATGTTGCTTCACCTTCAAACCAAGAAAGAAAGTCAATTCACCAACCATACTCATTTCAAATTCTCTTTTCATAGAATTTACAAATTCATCAATTTTGGACTTAGAAGTACAGCCTAATACAATATCATCCACATATATTTGGGCTATAATTAGTCCTGATTTCAAATGCTTAATAAAGAGAGTCTTATCAGTTATTTCCCTTTTATATCGTTGGTCGAGCAAGAAAGATGCGAGCCTCTCGTACCAAGCTCTTGGAGCTTGCTTCAGACCATATAGAGCTTTTTTAAATCTATATACATAGTCTGGACGGAATAGATCTTTGAACCCTTGTGCCTGCTCCAGATAGGCTTCTTTGTTTAGCACACCGTTTAGGAAGGCCCTTTTAACATCAATTTGGTACAACCTGAAATTGATGTAGCATGAGACGGCTAACAATAGCTTGATGGATTCAAGACGAGCTATGGGAGCAAATGTCTCCTCGAAGTTTATGCCTTCAGCTTGTGTGTAGCCTTGTGTGACTAATCTAGCTTTGTTTCACACAATGATGCCAAATTCATCTGACTTGTTTCTGAAGATCCATTTTGTGCCAATCACATTTCCTTCTTTCGGACGTGGGACCAATTCCCACACATCATTTCTCTTGAGTTGGTTCAGCACTTCTTGCATGGCTTCAACTAAATTCTCATCTTTCAATGCTTCTTTTATGTCATAAAGAACTCCCTTCGGCCATGATAAAATTAAAAGAGCCACCTAGGCAAAGTGTCTAAGTAGCAGTGCTACGTTTGACATTGGTTTTTAGGGATTAATATCTTTTATTATTTGATTTATTCTAATTTTTTTATTTGGTATCATTTTTCCGTATTTTACTTTTTTTATATATATTCTAATTTTTTAATTAATTTATAGAAATTTTTAACCTTTTTATATTTAGTATTACATGCATAAATAAAAATATAATAAAAGATCAAAGTTACAACATACAGTACCTATTAAATTAATTCAAAAAATGAGAATTAAAATTTTCTATATACATTTTAACTTTTGAATATTACATTTAATTATTTATTTTCAAATTATATATATATATATATATATATATATATATATATATATATATATATTCTTATTAACAAAAATTGAAGTGCCAACTTGGCATAGTACCACACAGGTTGTTCTTTTCAATTTTAGAAAAAAATATTTTTGCATATTTAAAAAATAATATAAAAAGCCTCTTTTTTATTTTTATCATGCTAAAAGAGTAGTTTTAGATAGCTTTCATAAGTAATGTGCCTTAAGCAATCCAAATAGTAAGTAACTATTTAAGATCAAATAATGAGTAGTTAAATAATTAAATTTATAATAATTAATTAATTACTTAATTAAGAAATAGAAAAATGATAACTTCCATGTCCTATTTCATCATGTCGCAAACCACTTAAAAAATAATTGCTAAAATTATCAAATAATCGTCTCTTCATATTTTGTAAAAAATAATTGCAAGTATAAAAAATTATTTTTTAATTCTTTTATTTTTAGTATTGCATGCATTAGTGATTTTTTTAAAAATTTTTCTCAATTATTCTACCCAAATTTTCGTAATTGAAAAATTAATATACAGAGTTTCACTAATAAATATTTTGTATAGAGATCTTATCATTTTCTACAATACACAATCCATATTGCATAAATTCTCCAAAACCTAATATTCAAAATTCCAAGTTTGAGAATATCGTCGTGGCTTGACTACTTAAATGGCGTTGATGATAAAAATTTTGGAAAAAACTTTAATAGGAGCATTTCTTTTGGCTAAAATAAGTATTATCTTAATTTTGATTCTAAATATTTTGTTATTACCTAAAATCATCAATTATAACAATTGATATGATATTTTTTCCTTACAAAATAATGGTTTGGATCAAAATTTGCAAACTATTATTGAAATCTATAATATTATATATGTTTTGTTATTTTTATTTTGTATTAATATTATTTTATGTAAATTAACTGTTTTGATCGTCCCGCACATCGCAGGGGGGAAATACTAGCGTATACAAACGACGATATGAACTGTGTTATAAATTTTTATATATATGCATTGCGCGTAAAGTCACAGTACTTAAAAGAGTATGAACAAATTAAAGATGCCCCCGAGAGAAGTGAAAATTTCTGCTAGAGATTTATCTGCATTTTTATTAATGCCTAGCCCATCGTTGGGGCTCAAAGTTACAAATTTAAATTCCATTTAAATTAAATTAAATTTATATATTTCCTCCCCTTTTTTTAGTTACTTATATATTAATTTGAGAATAATTTTATATTTTTAATATTTTTTAATTTTTAATCACACATCTAAAATAAAATTAAATGTGGCCAAATTTTACGTTGATAGAACAAGGGCCTAGGGTGACCTTTTTTTTTTTTTTTTTTTTTGCCCCTTGTCAAAAGAAAAATGAAACTAGCTTACCACTCACTTACAATAGATAATTTTTTTGGCAAAATCAAAAAGATCATAGAGGATCCTGGTGAAGTAAAGAAGAAGAATCACATTTTAAATTAAAGAAGGTAAAGATAGACATTTTGTTTTCGATTTTTCTTCGTACAAATAAAATCTCTCCAACAATTAGTGATTAAATGATCATATGAAGCAAAAAATGACTAAAAATGCGCTCTTTTAAGGAACCGAACATGCATTGTTTTGTTAACAACGCAAATTATCACCATCAGCGCTAATATAAACGATTGAGTTGGCTTCTAACTTTCATATTCGTCCTAGCTAAAACGACATCATTTTGAACGCTGAAAAGATTGTATTGTACATTCTTGCCAAAGCCACGTCTTTGGAAGTGCTAAAATGGCTTTTTATACTTTTTTTTTTTATTTTAAAGATAAAAGCAAGCTGGACTTTTTCTATTTGAAACCCAACTCCGTCATATCCATATCCCACAAACTCATCCCGTTGCTTAATAGGGTCTTCATGCTCCACCAAGTTGTTGATTGGCCGACGTTGAGGATAGATATTGGATCGAACACTTTACTTTAGGAATATGTTGATTTCGACCTTGGCTCCCGGTATTACCTTTTCAACTCTAGCCTAACTAGTTATTTGGAATAGATTGCTGCACAACCTTTCCTTTGTTAACAACATCAATCCAATTTTCTCCCAGATGGATGTCTTTAGGCAACTAGTACATATGGAAAATCTTTTGATTTTTAGATTTGATAAGATCATACATTCAGACGTGGAGACCGAGACACCTTGCTCTGATACTGCTTGTCGGGAATCAAGAAAATTCTAGTGAAAATCTTTAAAATAAAGGCCTTGTAATCCATCTTAATTGAACGAAGAGTAAAAAAGCCCACGTGCAATTTTATTGATATAATTCGGAGATAATTTTAAAAAGTCTACATCTTCCTCATTTATGTAGATACTAATAAGTTCTTATCCTCATTGAATAAAGAAACTAAACTTAATTAAAAACTCAACCGACTAAGGAAATGTAATTTGTTCAAACTAAATCACTCCAGGCATAAAGGGTGATAGGGGTTCATTTTTTAGGAAATTTCAACCTATTTTTTAATTTGATTATCGATTTTCCCACCTAAATTAAAGCCCTTTTTTGTCTTTTTACTTTTTCCTATTTTAATAATTAATAATTAATTCCCAACAATCAAATTCACTAATCTTAATTTGTCCTTTTTTGATTTTCACGTAATTTAAGATACTGCAATTAATATTACTGAAAAAATAAATCTTAATTGTATTTTCGAATCGTATACTCTTACATTAAATAATGCTAATCCATTTTTACTAATAACAATGTATATTAAATAAGGGTACAATTGAAAAGTAAAAAAAATTAAATGCACATACAAGCCTATTTTTGTGGGACGGAGAGAGTATTTATCTAGTTCTAATATTTTGTGGAGCAATAAATCTTGAGTGTTAAAAGGAAAAAAAATATCATTATAACAAATTGGAGGACTTTCTATATACTTCTACGCATGATCTTATAAAATTCCTATTTCCTACTCTTGCTTTCCTGGCAACTTTGCTATGTTTTGGAAAACATATCTAGTACTCCACGTGCACCGAGTCCAGTGTTCCTAGCCTTTAGGGTACTGGCAAGTAGATACACGAGCCAATTAATTGATTAATTGAGACCGTCATATTTCACTTATCTTATTTCTCATTGGCCAGGAGTACTGAGTGTTCCATACTCATAGAGCATTAGAAGTTTTTCCCTATTTTAAGGTCAAAAGGCTTCGTATATGCTGCATGCACATATTGCATGGTACCAAGATGAAGCCTACGAAAATGGGCTTATTTGAGTCAATTATGTTTTGTGGCAAATAAATTTAGTAGTATCGTGATGAATCATGAAATAAAATTATTTATTTAGGATTGTTTAACAAAGATTGCTTAAAAAATAAATTTTAGATGTATACTTGAAAAATAAAAATTTGTGTTAAAATATAAATAAATTGTCAAATCAACCCTAGTAATTAAAAATAAACAAAAAAAAATTATTTTTATTAAAAATAATTTTTAAAAACCATTAATTTAGTTTAATATTGTCCGAGAATAATTTAATATGATATCAAATGAATAAGTAAAAGTTAAATTTGTGAAATAAATAAACAATCGGCTCAAATAAAAAATAAAAATAATTCAAAAAAAATTAATTAACAATTAAAATTAAGTTATATAGAAAGTAAACATGATTTTAGTACAAAGCCAATTGTATTTTATTAAAACTTCTAGGAGGGCATTTGAATTTAATTTTACATTTCTAAGTGATACGATTATTGTAGCACTTTATTATCAAGTAAGGAAGAGGTGCCATGTGATTTATTACTTAAAAAATATATTTGTCTTTCAAAAAAAGGAAAAATTACTTGTCACATAGGCATGTCACTTAGAAATAACAATTAAATGTGTGTAAATTGCACCTATAAGTCCCCAGCTTTTTCTTAAGCAATGCCCTTTTCTCCTCCACAGTTCAATATATTACTGAAAGTTCAGAGAGTCTAGTTGTGGCATTGGGACTTGGTAGTCTAAAGTCCAAATTGAAACTTTCGTTTTGGTTTAATACAAAAGGAGCCTCAAACATCAAACTCGGATTGAATCTTCCAGGGACCCATGGCCAAAAATATGTTGATATGAATGTCGTTGATGGTATATCATGTCACACAATGCAGGCCATATAATTTTGCGAAATCAAGAAAATCCAAGACAGGCTAGACTTTTATCAAGAATCTCGAATGAAGTCTAATAGGGCATATATCTATATATATATATATATATATATATATATATATATATATATATATATATAGATGTACCCCTATCCATTACTTCATGTGATTTTCAAATGATTTCCCAAACATTTTAATGTTTTCTTGCGCAGCGTTACTATCATCGAGATGCAGATATTGATATTGTGTTCATATGAATAGGTTGAATTCTACTCAAGAGAGATCATTGGATAATTTTGAAATTTGATTGTAAAATTAAATTGGTTTTAGTTGGATAATATGAAATAATAAGTATGCAAAAAGGGGATTTGACACGTCGATGCCATCTTTTTGGGTTAAATCTAAAAGCTAATTCTTTACAATTGCACTTCTAGTTTATTTCTTTATTTTAGTTATAAAATTTTAACTTTCAACAATTTTAGTTAATTAGTTATTAATTTAGTTCTTAAAACAATAAAACCTCATCTTTTTCATAGTTTTTTTAAGGCTAGTAGAATTGGATAATGGTAATAAGTGGTCCTCATTGGCAGTTGTGGCTAGAGCCGTTTATAAAGAGCCTTTTTTCCCCTCGATCATAAACATATCATTTTCCCTACTTTTTTAATTATTTTTTTATTCCACATCATTAATCTTTCTCGCCTATTGAATTTGCCTAATATAATCTTCTATCTATATAAAGGATAGTTTGTATTTATATATATATATATATAAAGTTTTTTTCTCGTTATATTTTTTTTGTCTTAAAATTCGGTTTGTCCTTTTAAAACCAACTCTTGTTTTATTTTTATTTTTTTATTTCCTAATTCATATCCAACTCTTATAACAATAATCTACTAATATATATATATATATATATATATATATATATATATATATATATATAAGCAAGGTTTTTTCCCACCTTTGCACACATTTTTCTTAATTTTTTAATTCATTTTTTTATTCCAACTCATCAAGTTTTCCCTCCAATGCACTTAATTAAGTTTTTAATTCATTATTTAATTACCTTATTTCATCATTATCCTTAAATGGCCATAATTATCCTACCATAATAATTATCTATATTCTATAATTCTATATCTATATTCTATATCCATATCCATAAAAAATTATTTATATTAATTTTTATTTATTCTTAATAATTCTCATAACTCATTTTTAGGGGTTAATAAATATTGATTAATCAAAAAATAGATTTTGCTCGATTTGCCTCAATCCTTAAGACTGATTAAAAAATTATTTATATTCACATTTTTTATTTATTCTGATTTTTTATTAAATTAAATTAAATTAAATAGTAATAATTAATTGATAAAATTTGCCCCCTTGAGACATTTTTTTATTTTATTTAATTCTTTTTTTCGTAAATTGCAATCCCAATAATTTGTCAATTAATATTTTCCCAAGAAGCCTATTGATGGCATAATCTATGTTTATTTCTCGCTCAAACTTGCATTTTTCAAAATAAAAAAATATTATTTTATTGTTAATTGTTAATATATAGAATTTGGTTCATTGCTTCCCTAATTGCGATGGTTTTTTAACTCTATATAACCATGGATCAAATCTCTTCCGTATCCCATTTTGCATTCAAATCTCGCCCGCAACTCTCGACCTTTATCATCATCTAATACAAATCCGTTTGGGATCCGTAATACCCGCAAATCTCCCAAATTCCATTTAATCACAAAATCGATTTTCTCAATTATTGGGCCAATTTCTCTGCCAACAAAGAAAAATCGTCTTCGTTCTCTCTATACTGGGAACGATTGAGTGATGGATACTACCGATGCAGGTGTCTTCTCGCCGGAAAAAGCTTCGACTGCTGACATCTTGCGCTTCAAAACGGTAATAATAGTTCTTCTAATTCATTTTTTTTCACGCAAATCGCACCCAAATCCATTGTCTTATTCTTCTAATTTCAACCTTTTCTTTTTGCCGGATTCCACTGCCGATCGGCGGCAACGCCCTCGATTTTGAACTCTGTTCCTGGCCTCCATCCATTGCAATAAAAATGTTGCCGCCTATTGTGCCATTCAATGCACAGGTATGTCAAGTTATTTATCGTTCACAAATTAGGTTCTAATGAAAAATTGGAAATTGATTCTTAGTTTTTTCCTAATTTCTGATAATTCGATTGCATGCCTATTATGAATGCTATAACATAGATTTCATTACTAATTTCCTTACTGGAATATGTTGGTTTGTGATCTGTAAATTGAATTTATGTTTTGTGATTTGTAAGTTGAATTTATCTATCTTTGAAGATTTGTGGGTTGCCTATTTTCTTTGTCTTGAAATATATGCCGTAAAAATTTTGATTGTAGACATCGTATATTAGCATCTGAAAGTTCATCTCTTGGGCACTTTGTAGTCCAGAGCGCTTCACCAAAGAGCTCTTCACCAAACATGCTTTCTACTTAAAATTGAGTCAGCTGACAATGTTTGTTTTGTGAATTCGTTCTTTAGAACAAGTTGGTGCTGAGCGTAATTAGATATCCAAGGGTTAAGGTAATCAAGCTACTACTCTGTTTAATTTACCCATCTTTTATGGAGTAATAATCATTTAAGGTAATGATGTACTCCACTTTTATTCTCCCCAATTAAACTATTGATCCTCATTAGTTTACTTAATTTTTGACTTTTTAATCTAAATCCTTTATACAGAATGATTTGTTGAACTTGACAGGAGACCTGTTTTTTCTGACCACTGGGAATGGTTATAACAAATTACAAAACAACAATCATATTAGGACAATCTTGCAAAGGAGGTTCCAATTTTGTTGGTTGTGTCTATCATGCTATTTTCATTCTTTTCACAATATGACTTATTTGTCCCTTGATCTCTTCCACCATAGGTATTGTGGAGGGTAATTATTTGGTTTTGTCTAGTGTGTTTTCTTTTTGAGGTGCTCGGTTGTATCTGAGTGGCTCAAGAGTTTTGTTTTCTGTGTCCTTTTCCGTTAATCGTAATAAATCGATTCCAGACTTCATTTTTCTTGCTTTTAACCATTTTTGCAAATGAGTATTATTTATTTGGTTCAATCCTCTTTTGTTCTATTTTCTATAAATAAATTATCTGAAAGTTGGTTAGAGCAATGACTTGAATTGATTATTGGTTTAAATTTACTTAGGACAAGTCTCTCTAGCCCATACATGTGTTCTTATATTATCATGTGTTTATTTGTTTCCCAAGTGTTTGGTGCAACTATTATATGTCTCTGCAAGTCAGAGTTACTGACTTATTGCTTCGTGTGTTGATTCGACGAGGTCGTGGAAAATTGTGATGTCATGCCAGAGTTGCTCATATATTCAAAAGAATTCGGCATTAAAGTGCATTTTTTAAGAACCTTTCTCAAATTTATTTTGTAATTGAATAATTATATTGTTCTCGTCTGATCTGGAGAGCAAAACCCCTTTTTTCCTTCTTTTATATATGTGTTTCTTTCTGAACTTCGAATTCAATATTAAACTCTTCAATTATTATATAAGATGCATCGTGTTTTCCTTTGTTAATTAATTGAATATTGTATTCATTTGATACATCAACACATTTGAATCCTGTGTTACGGAGAACTTGCATGAATGTGGTTTAGCATGTCTATCAGGCTAGGAAGGTGTGTGTCAAACCTATTTTATATGTTTTCCTATTCAAAATGTGAAATAATGAGGGCCTGATAGAATCACTGTTAGGTAATGATCCTCCTATCAAAATATCTACGCTGTGTTGAGTGAGGTAATTGATGATAGTCGGGTCTATTATATAAACTCGATAATGTTAATCTTGCACATATATTTTGCTGTTGGAATTGTCGATTCTTTAGTTAGCCTATGGGATATCAAAGGGAAGTTTAAGGATTGACATAGAACCAGTTTTCTTTATTTAACTGATCGAAGGGTCGTAGTCGTTATTCGACTTTTTCTTTTCCCCAATTCTTCATTTTTTTTCATATAGGACTATTTAAATATACAACATGCTTTGTTTTTTATTGAATGCTGAAGTATTGGCATGATCTGTTGTAGTTTAGACTTTGGGTTTGAGTAAGACTTATGAATTGCAAAATATATGGGAAAAGCACTGGCTTATCGTATTTTTTCTGTATACACTATTTTGGGTGTCTTTAGTTAAATAGAGTTCTTAAGTCGTACTTTAATTGATTTCTGATCATTTAGCAGGTGGAGAATAGTTGAGAAAGTGAAGGTTCCACCGGCTACGTGCATTGTTGTGGAACTCCAACCAATTTGACATTGGACCAGAGCATTGGGCCAGGGTAGAAATTGAAACAAATCAGACTATTCGCAAGGTCTAGACGACTATGGTTTCTAAACAGAGGCGAAAAAAGTAGTTGATTATGTTAAGAGATTAATTGGAATTAGTCTTGGTGTGGATGTAAACAGGTTGAGATATTTATCCCTGCTATTAATATTTTAAATTTGTTTTATTATCAGTGGATTTAAAGTTGATGAACATTGCTCTAGATAGCTATATATGTGCGTTATTGATGTTTATAGTCCTTAACTTCTTTTATTAATTTATTTTGAAAATTCACAATACCTGTTGTGTGCATCTGGGTTTATCTTTAGTTTTTTATTTTTATTTATTTATTCATTATTGTTATTATAAATTATAATTATTGGTATTATTATTATTATTATTTTTTATTTGTTGAAGTTCAAGAATTGAGGTTCAAAATGTTTCATATGGTGTATCTTGTCCTTCCCATTGTTGTCATTTTTGAATTTCCAGTTCATTGAATGTATAGAAACATAGATAAATCAAGATAAGTCGTTCTTATCCATTTGACACTGAACTTTAGAATTGAAAGTTGTGACCTTTTCAGAATTAGTTTCGATTGTCCAATCATTATGGACTATGAAACTTTGTGGTGTTTTGATCATGGATATTTTCCTTTTCGTTTGCTTACTCCATTTATAATTAAATATAAAATCATTTACAACAATTTATCATATGCCTTTTCACTTCTTAACCTTGCTACATACTTAATTGTGTTAGGTAATTATTTTGAAATAGTAAGAAACATGTTTACGAATAACATAAGTAATAGAAATATGTCTTTTAACACATAATATTGGTTATAAAATCAACTGTGATAAAATGACTAACTTACTATTCATATACATATTATTCAATGACAAAAGGAAAATAATTGAAGCAGAAGAATAGCAAGCAAATCGAATGCTTGATCAGGTCAAAAATAAGGCTTAATCCAAATCAGTCTATGTATAGTGAATGGTGATTGCTTAGTGAGGCTTCGATGATGGCAAAGATTCATAGAGTCGTTTTATGAGGTCATCGGATCTTTGGGCTTAATTTTGTGCCCTTATTCAAAACAATCGCTCATTTCTATTCACATTAATTTGCGACTTACCATTATTTCATCAATTTTGAAGCATATTTGTCATGGAGAATAAATTGAAAAGGTCTGAATTTAAATATGGTTGAGTGTAAATGTGTTTGTAAAATTTAAAAAAAAAAGGAAAGAAAAGAAAAAAAATCTTTCTCTTTTCTCTTTTTTAAATAAAATTTTAGGTTTTAGATTTTTGCTTTTTCCTTATTTATATTTTATTATTACTTAGACTGTTAACGGGGAGCGAATTTACGGATTAGCGAGATTTTGACACAAGCCTACTACGAAGATTGAAGATGACTTCAAGTCATATTAAATTGGTGAGTTTCTCCTCGATATGTTAATATTCATTTGTGCCAACCCACGAATACTAGGGGTGGGTCAAGTAAGACTTTAGCCCTGCGAGTTGAGCCACAAAGTAATTTTTTTCTCACCTCAATTTTTTTTTTTTAGCAAATGGTGAATGGGATAATGGTGAGACACTTCATCGTGGACTTATAATTTATGGATTCAAATATTTTTCGTTTCCAAATGTCCAAATATTTTTGCTTATATTAAACTTTTTATAATTTTAAAAATATAATTATTCGCAGTTAATAGGAATTGATTTAGGGCGAGTACATGCCAATCTGGACACATACCAAAAAAATTGCGGGTTGCAAAATCCGCCATCGGATCTAAATTATATCTTGGATACAATCTTCCCGTGCAACGCACGGGTAAAAATATTAGTACTAATAAAAATTCTAAATTTAATTGTTTACCTCATTACCTTATGTTACTATTAGTTGTAATTTAGTTAACCTGGACATCCATTATATATTTGTGATAAGTCTCAATTTTTTTTGCAATTGACAAATTTGTTTTTATTCTTTTCTACTTTTTTTCTTTCAAATCTTTAATTTATAGGTTTATGTATTGAACAATATAAGGGCGTTCTAAGAATTAGAATAAAATTTTGACTAATTATTATTTCATAATTTTTGTATTTAAAAAATATTATTTAAAATTAAAAATTTTTAGTAAGATTTAATTTTTATGGGATACAAAATTATCATTCATTAAAATTTTTCAAAAAAATTAAAATAAAGGTGTAAAATTAAAATTAAAAAATTAGATCGCACCATTACTTAATTTGGGAAATAATCAATTATTTTTATAAATAAGTAGCTAGGAAACAAAAATTAATTAAAATTCACAATCCCATTAAGAATTAATATTTGTGTGGTACAAAAATTCCTTTCATTAAAGTTTCACGAAAAAATTAAAAGAAACTTACAGACATTTGGTCCGAGTTTGAGATACAATCCCACCACTACGATCCCCTATTGTGCTTAAAAAAAATTAAAAATTAGGTTGGACCAATTAATTAATTTTAGAAATAACCAGTTATTTTTATAAATATTTACCTAAGAAAAAATAATTAATTAAAATTTTCAATTTCTCTACGATATAATTTTTGTGTGATAAAAAATTTCAATTCATTAAATTTTTACATAAAAATTAAAACAAATGTGTAACATGAAAATCAAAAACTTAGCTAGGACCTTTTAATTAATTTTAGAACGAATTCATTAATTACAAAAAAAATAATTAGCTAATAAATAAAAATTAATTAAAATTAGCAATTTCGCAAAGATTTAATTTTGGTGTTATAAAAAATTACAATTCATTTAATTTTTACACAAAAATTTAAAGAAATGTGTAACAAGATTTTTTTTAATTAATCATTTAACTGTAACATTAATCAATTTTTTAATAAATAAAATCTGTATCTTTTAAATTTTAAGATATTTTTTCAATTATAAGATATCTTTAAAATTAGATTCATATACTTCTTAAAATTATGGCTATAAAGCATAATATTTAGGAAACAATTAATTATTTCAGAAATAATTATATTAAACATGAAAATTAAATAAAATTATTTGCACTATAATTAATTAACATAATAAATTCTATTGCTAATACATAGTTGAACTTGGGTTTAGTGGACAAAGATTAATTAAAATTAATTATATTAAGAAAAGGGGAAAAATAATTAATTTAAAAAACAAAAAAAAATTGTTAGATTGCTACGGTTTTTCCGTAAAAGTGAAAAAAAATAAATTTCAACAGCGATCTCATCGTTCAAGTTCCCAGACAAAGGCTCGTATCTCTTTTAAATTAGAAGATTTCTTCAATATTAGATTTATATTATTCTTAAAAGAAAAAATATTAAGCTAATTATTTAATAAATAATTAATTGTTTCAATAAATAATTATTTCAAATTAATTAAAATTAATAATACTATTAAGATTGAACTTGGTTTTATCAGATGAAAATTGACACAGTTTCATTGGACCAAAATCAATTGTATTACAAAAATTAAAAAATAGTATTAATTAAAAAATAATAATTAAAATTAATTAGATTTCCATGGTTGATAAGATTTTCCCTAAAAAAAAGAAAGATATCTTTTGAGCTGCAAGATATCTTTTACGTCATAAGATATTTTTAAATTAAATTCGTTCAATTCTTCAAACTGCTGCCAAAAAAACTAATTATTTCAAAAATAAAAAATTGTTTTTTTACAAATAAGTAGCTGAAAAAACAAAAATTAATTAGAATTAATTATATTACAATTAATTATATTTCTTAGATTTAATTGTATATATTTTCATTGGAAGAAAATTGTCACATTTTTATTGGACAAAAATTAATAAAAATTAATTAAAGTGCCAAAAGGAAGGAAATATAATTATTTTAAAAAATTAAAAATAACTAAAATTAATTTGATTGCTGTGGGGAAGAAAAATGTGCTTCCGAAATTAATTTATCTTTTTCTATATTTTAAAATATGCAATCTATCGCTGTCGCTAGGGAATACATAATTCTTACTAAAAAATTAGCGATCGACTCAATCATTATCTTAATTATACGACTTAATTAGAATATTTTAACTAATTTTCTACTATGTTAATTATTTATCTAAGTTTCTATCGCCTAAAAATATTAACAATCCTAGCTACTGCGAATTATTTATTTTATACCGATTTTTGTCATTTGAGATTTTATTTAATTTTTAAGTGTCATCGATGATGATGTATATATTAAGTATTATTCATATATATTTCAATACATTTATTTTATCCAAATTCATTTAAATTTTATGTCGAATCATTCTATATTTAATATATTGAATATGTTAAATTAGTGAGTTTATACCTAATCCATTAATATACGTATTTAATCCATTTAGAAGGTGTTTATTTAAAAAATAAAATGTGAATAACACATATTAAAAAGTAGAAATAAAAGTCTTGAATTAAACCATCAAGATGAGGAGTGGACGACTATGAGAATTTTCTAGAGGGGCGGGAACGAGGAATGTAAGTTCCAAATCTATTGTAATTCTTATATTATCCTCCCTCGGTATAGATTAAATGAGAATTAGCCGGGAACGTGGATAAGTTTTTCCTAACGGGGCAGGAACTGTTAGAGTCTGTCGGACGGTATCCACTATATTGTCATTTCTATAATATATATCTATGTTAATTGTATTTCATAATAAAAATTTAAAAATCATTATTTACATATTAATTGTTAATAATGTGCATCACATTAATGTATAATTAATATCTCCCAAAATTTATAATTTCATATAATAGATTGTCAAATATTTTTAAAGAAAAAGCCATGAGTGCTATGAATGTTAGTAGAGTTATTTCACTATGATTACTTTGATAACTATAACATTTAATATTATTTTATTTTAGATTTATTATCACAATCTCTGCCACGAATTGCCATCCCGTGCAAAGCAGGAGTGTAAATGCTAATTAATTTACTACTCTATAGCGAATGGCAAATTAAGTTATGTGGATTTTCATGAGTTGTTTCTTGCATATTTGCAAGATGAATTATTACGAAATATAGGGAGATTCTATCGAAATTTTTATAAAATTATTTTCTTAGTTATATTAATTAAATTTATTGTTATAACTTATTCTTTACTTTAATCATTTTTTGTGGTTTTATGTTAATATTATTAATATCTATCAATACTGTTTTTTTTTTTTTTACAAACAAATATATTCATACATTCAAGCTGGCAAAACACATCGATGGCGGCATAAATTCAATCCTGCGAAAACGATAAAGGGTGGATCTGCAAACATACTCACAGCACCCAGGTTAATAGCATAAAATGGCAAAATGCCTACAAATATGAAAAACATCAAAGTGACCGAAATACCCATGCATCTGGATCTACAACGTTGACACCGAAATATTGTCATATTGATTGAACCAATGATGGATCGAATCTGATTTACCAATCTAAATCACACGAACAAATGAAACTGCAACTCGACGGTGAAAACCCAAACGCCTAACATGATGACGAAATCACATAGAACATGAAGAAAAAATACAAATCTAGGTAAAAAAAAATCACTTATTGTAATAAAAGCAATAAAGAAAGAGATGTAGAGTGGTGATTTCAGGCCAAAAAAACCAAAAATCACCCTCTGTTGCACTCGGTTTTGGTAGAGAGAGAGGCAGTTGAGAGCGTTTCAAGGGAGTTATCAATACCATTACTAGTTAAAAAATTTGTACTACAAGCAACGCACGGGTCAAACAACTAGTAGAAATTATTACAAATAAGAAATTTGACGCATATTCAAGTAATTGTTAAATTTTTTTTTTCTAAGCTAATAACTCGAATTAAAAAGAAAAAATGGCAATATGAAGTGTTCTGTGATGATTCTACTTCTGTTCTTCGTATGTGGAGGTCAGACAAACGATGTAATGAAAAAGGCATACGTATCAAGAGGGTTGATAGGTGACGCAATGACAAAAATATAATGCAACATCAACCGATGACATGGAGATTAAAGCACGCTGTTCATTGCAAATCGAGATCCGTAGTGGTGATCTTTGTACCGACCATATTTGCACTAACATTTGTGAGAAATTAAACAAGGGAAACAGATTTTGCAGAAACACTATTGATAGTTGCACATGCTCTCTGTGTTAAATATGTTCAAAACGCAAAATTAAGCTTCAGTACTACTCAAGCCATGTATATCCCTGTATCTTATCAAACTTTAGTAAATGTATTTTCATTGTGTTAGGATATCACCCTAATTATGGAATGAATTATGTATCTAGTTGGCAGGTTATTCACGTAATATTTGAAACTTTAATATTGGTATGTAAATCAATTGGTTTAGGGAAGTTAGAATATTGAGGCGGTTCTTTGGGATTGTCTTTGCTGTATATATACACACGTATACTCAATGAAAGGGCAACCAATTTTCGAGTAAAGATTGCTAGACTTGTTCATGGTATCAGAGCCATGGCAGCTGAAATCGAAACATCGACAAAGAACGATACACAAATTAAGAATCAAATTTCTCCATAAGAACGATACACAAATTAAGAATCAAATTTCTCCATATACTCTCTCGGCAAGTGATAGTCCAGGAAACATTATCACTCAAGTTCAACTAAAGGGCGAGAATTACAATTAATGGGCACGAGCGATAAGAACGGCGCTGCGAGCCAAAAAGAAGTTCGGTTTCGTTGACGGAACCGTGAAACAACCTACAAGTGATTCTTCAGAACTAGAGGAATGGTGGACAGTCAATTCCATGATAGTATCATGGATCATGAACACAATCGAACCAGTCTTGCGCTCAACTATAACTCACGTGGAGGTGGCGAAAGATTTGGGGGATGACATAAAAGAGCGACTGTCGGTTGGGAATGGACCACGTGTTCATCAACTCAAGTCGGAATTGGCAGATTGTAAGCAACGAGGAATGAACATCATGAGTTATTATGGCAAGCTGAAAGTAATTTGGGAAGAATTGACGAATTATGAAAAATATCCGACATGCCATTGTGGTCACTGCACATGCAACTTGGAGGCCGAAGTTAACAAGAAATGGGAAGAAGAAAGGCTACACCAATTTTTGATGGGTCTAGACGATGTGGTATATGGGACTATACGCTCTCATATATTAAGCACCGATTCTTTGTTGCCGTTGAACAAAGCATATGCTTTAATTGTTCAAGAGGAGAGAGTGCAGACCATAACACAAGGCAAAGAAGAACGTGACGAACCAGTGGCCTTTGTGGTTCAGGGAACAAAAGGAAGAAGTGACGGCAAGGAAAAATCTGGTTTGATGTGTACTCATTGTAGAAAAACGGGGCATGAGGCTGATGCATGCTTCCAATTGATCGGGTACCCAGAATGGTGGGGTGATAGACAACGAACTGGTGGACGTGGAGCAGGTCGCGGTGAACTTGGACAGCGCCAAGGGACTTCACACATAGGAAGAGGACGTGGGGGTCAAGTTAAGGCTAGCGCAGCCCATGTCACTGGTGAAGGAAACGAAACACATGGTGAAATCACAGATGCAGATAAAATAGGAGTCAATGGGCTGAGTCATGAACAATGGAATGTGTTCTTTGACTTTCTAAAGTCACAAAAGGAAAAGAATTCTGGAAGGCTTAGCGGTCAGCATAAACTGATAGATTGGATTATTGATACAGGAGCATCCCATCATATGACAGGTAGTCTCAAATTATTGTGTGATGTGAAGACGATGGGCGCATGTCCAGTAAGTTTGCCAGGTGGGAATGAAGTAACAGCGGAAAAGAAAGGGACTGTCGTTCTCGATCAAAATTTGAAATTGACCAATCCATTATATGTTCCTTATTTGAACTGCAATTTAATTTACGTATATCAATTAATTAAGGAGTCGAATTGCATTGTCCAGTTCACTAATAAATTTTGTGTTATACAGGACCGCACTTCGAGGATGCTGATTGGAGCGGATGAGCAACGTGGGGGGCTCTACTACTTCCGGGGCTTCGGATCTGCTAGAGCATCGAAGAAAATTGCAAAAGGAACACTAGTCTTTGGCATCAGAGGTTGGGTCACCCTTCTAATAAAATTGTTGGAATGTTACCAATGGTAGATAGTAAAGAAGCTAAGGCGAGCGATAAGAATTGTGATATTTGTTTCCGTGCAAAACAATGTCGTGATGAATTTATTTCTAGTGATAATAAAGCTTCTACTATTTTTGAAATGATTCATTGTGACTTGTGGAGTCCGTATCGGACGCCTACTTTTGTGGCGCTTTATTATTTTTTGACAATAGTTGATGAATTTTCGAGGGGATTGTGGATTTATTTGGTGAATAATAAAGCTGACGTGGGACGAATTTTTCGTAATTTCCTAGTAATGGTTGAATGACAATTTAATGCGGTTGTGAAAATTTTTCGTAATGATAATGGCACTGAGTTCACTAGTTTGAAGGGATATTTTGCTGAACGTGGAATTATTCATCAAACATCGTGTGTTGGGACACCCCAACAAAATGGGAGAGTTGAAAGAAAACATCGTCACATACTTAGTGTGGCTAGAGCACTTCGTTTCCAACCCAATTTACCGATTGATTTTTGGGGGTAATGCATATTGACAGCAGCCTACTTGATAAATCGCACCCCGACTCCTCTTTTAGGCGGAAAAACACCGTATGAATGTTTGTTTGGAACGAAGCCTTCCTATGACAATGTGCGTGTGTTTGGTTGTTTGGCTTATGCTCATAATCGTTGTCATGGGGGAGACAAATTTAATAGCAGAAGTAGGAAATGTGTTTTCCTTGGGTATCCATTTGGAAAGAAAGGGTGGACTTTGTATGACCTCGAGACGAAGGAGATTTTTTTCTCAAAAGATGTGGTATTTTTGGAACATGAGTTTCACTATATGAAAAATACACCTAGTGCCGTCGAAAATGAAAACAAGACAAATTTTGATGATGTAATTGTGGACAAAGTTGCACCTATCGATATCAGCTCAAATGTGGGCGGCTCGTTTGTCGACGGAATAGAGGAGTTGGGAGAACGTGTGGAGGAAACTGTTGAGGAACATGATGACGGTTTGGGTCCTGAGACGCTAGGAGCAAGGGGGCGCAGAAACAAGCCCCCTGTTGGGTCGAGGACATAGAGAACGCCAACTGCCCATACGGTTGAAGGACTATGTGATTCACACCGCACATGTATCCGTCCCATTTCTAGACCCCTTGCAACCTCACCTGTCCATGAACATTCTTCAGGTAATCCCTATCCTATAGCACATTATGTGAATTGTGATAAATTTTGTTTGCGACATCGTACTTTCTTGGCAGCTGTAACTGCAGAAGTAGAGCCTACCTCATTCAATCAGGCCGTCAAAGATGCCAAGTGGCGAGCAGCCATGCAAAATGAGATAGAGGCACTAGAAAATAATGGCACGTGGACAGTGGAACCATTACCAGTAGGCCAACGTCCTATCGGCTGTAAATGGGTCTACAAGATCAAGTACCAAGCTAATGGCACGGTTGAACGTTACAAGGCTCGTTTGATGATTCTTGGCAACAGGCAGCTTGAGGGGATCGATTATACAGAAACCTTTGCACCTGTCGCCAAAATGGTAACTGTTCGCACTTTTCTCGCCATGGCAGCTGCTAAATAATGGGAACTTCATCAAATGGATGTCCATAATGCCTTTTTACATGGTGATTTGCATGAAGAGGTGTACATGCAGATGCCTCCTGGCTTTCGTTCCGAACGGCCAGGGCTTGTGCGCCGTTTATGCAAGTCATTGTATGGCCTCCGACAAGCTCCTGGTTGTTGGTTTGCTAAACTTGCTGCCGAGCTGAAAAAGTATGGTTTCACACAATCCTACTCCGACTATTCTCTCTTTACACTTCGTCGGGATGGACGATATGTTCATGTTCTTATCTATGTCGATGATATCATTGTGGCTGGAAACGACCATCACTCTATTCGACTCTTTAAGGCATATTTGAGTAATTGCTTTCATATGAAGGATTTGGGGGCATTAAAATATTTTCTTGGTATTGAGGTGGCTCGCAGCCCAAACGGAATTTTTCTCGGGACATCATTGCCGAAACAGGTTTGCTCGGGGCCGAAACAGGTTTGCTCGGGGCCAAACCTGCTTCCTCTCCGCTTGAACAGAATCACAAGCTTGCTACGGCAGATGGGCCATTCCTCCCTGATCCTGAGCGTTACAGGCATCTTTTTGGTAGGTTGATTTATCTTTCCGCCACTCGCCCGGAATTGTCATACTCGGTTCATGTGTTAGTTCAATTCATGTAGCAACCACGCAAACTTCATTGGGAAGCCGCGTTACTGGTTGTGCGGTATCTCAAAGGAAATCCCGGACAAGGTATTTTGCTCCGCTCTGATTGTGATTTTCATCTCTATGGTTGGTGTGACTCGGATTGGGCGAGTTGTCCCTTGACACGTCGGTCCCTTACTAGTTGGCTTGTTCAGCTCGGCCATTTCCCTATTTCGTGGAAGACTAAGAAACAAGACACAGTATCCCGATCATCTGCAGAGGCGGAGTATCGTTCTATGGCAATGACTGCGTGTGAGTTAAAATCATTACGAGGATTGTTACATTCGTTGGGAGTAACTCGCACCGCTCCGATGCGCCTTTATTGTGATAGCCAAGCTACCTTGCATATCGCTGCCAATCCGGTGTTCCATGAGCGGACAAAACATATAGAAGTTGACTATCATTTTGTTCGCAACGAGGTTCAGAATAGTTCTATTCGACCATCCTTTGTCTCCATTCATGCACAGCTGGCCGACATCTTTACTAAATCCCTTGGCGCTCGACACTTCGCTTCGTTTCTTAGAAGTTGGGCATTTGCAATCTGCATGCTCCAACTTGAGGGGAGTGTTAGGATATCACCCTAATTATGGAATGAATTATGTCACTAGTACAGATTAGACATAGGGTGGCGGTTGTTTTCACACAAAGGGTGGCGTTTGTTTGGGTGCCACCAAAGATGGCGACACCCAAAGTCCAAAAATAGGGTGGCGGTTCAAAAAAACGCCACCCTAAACAATTTTTTTTTTTTTTTCATTTTTAAAGGGTGGCGGTTGTTGCACAACCGCCACCCTAAGTGAACTTAGGGTGGCGGTTGTGCTTAGCAACCGCCACCCAAAATCTAACATAGGGTGGCGGATGTTTGCACAACCGCCACCCTTTGTTTTTTTTTTTTTTTTTTTAAACGGGTGGCGGTTGTTAGGGCACAACCGCCACCCGTTATCGAAATTATTTTTTTTTTTAACATATGGTGGCGGTTGTTGATAACAACTGCCACCTTTGATTAATTTTTTTTTTTTTTTTGTTTTACAAATTATTTGGGTGGCGGTTCTTATTGATAACCGCCACCCTTTGTCAATTTTTTTTTTTTTTAAATCCAGGTTTCTCAAATATTTACCCTCAAAATTAACCTGCAATATATCATATACCATTCTACACTACTTGTAATACACCATTCACGAACCACAGTACCGCATTAACGTAACCTACAGCATCCGATAGCACATTAAACCAAGTACTTATGCCTAATATTGAAACAAATAGAAAGCAACTAATCGCAATATCATTAACCTACAATTACAGTACTAACCATTCCATCATTCATAGCCATGCCTCAACTATATAAGGCCTAATATCGAAACAAGTAGGAAGCAACTCCCGTGGCATATTGTTGATGCAAAGTATATATAATCTAGCCACAGCACTAAGCTAACAAATGAAATAAATACAACGTAATGAAACAAGTAGAAGCTACTCCAACACAACTGTACAGTTACACAATGCACGAGAACATAGTAAGACTAAGAAAAATGAATTAAAAATATGATCATTTCATAACTTCTCGAAAGAATTCAACCCAAATTTCTCGTACCATATCGATGTTGCTCTGAGAATACTCTTCTCCTGCATACACCTAAGTGTGCAATAAAAGATAATCAATACTATACATACCCAATAAATTATGTACTGGATGCTTAAAATAATTAACGAGTCCACAATGTTCAGTGACACACCTTTTGTAGATCATCGCCCCCGCCATATCGTATCATTATGTCATTCATATTTTTCATGACGCAGTAACCACATTCATCACCTCCTGGTTGTTGTACACACTATAATTTGTATGTAGCATCAACATAAAATTAGTCGGTAAAAAAACAATCTATTTTGAAAGAAATATTCCAAATAAAAATGAACAAAGGTATTAAAAAAATTAACTTGTATTGTTAAAAGTTATATGTGTATGTACTAAGATTTTTCCATTGAACGCCGCTTGTCAGACACCTTTTTTGTTCCACATCACTCGAAAGCTCTAAAATTTTAAATTATATGAATAATATTAATATATAAGAAGCGTTCTAGACTCAAACTTATCACACAAACCAATAATTGAAAAGTGAGTCAATGGAAACATTCTCTTACACGCTTATGAGTGGCTTGATAACGAAATTTCTCTTCTGATTACCCAATGAATCCATTACGTACACCGTATTGGCTGAGGGCTCAATGACAAGCAATATCCAGTGATGACTAATAAATGTGACAGTTAGCTTCTTAGTAACATATGCATGAACTTCGAAGTTATTATATTGGATGTATTAAAAAGTGTGGGTGTTCTTACTCTTGGTGATACGGCGCCAAAATATATTTCTTGTCACTTAGATTGCACAACGCATCATTAATGTATCGTGAAGCCTCCATATGCTGAGATGTAATCACAACTCCAGCTATTAGCGATGGATTCATAAAACCAAATGGTATCTCATACAGCTGGCAATTCCTATGAATGTACCTATTACATAAAATACGAATTTAGAAGTTTATTGAAACCCGAAAAGTAAAAGAGTAATGTAATTTAAAACGGGAATTGAAGTCTTACAATTGAAATACTTCCAGAATAGAAGTATTCAACCACTTCATCGCCATGAACTCGGCAATATCAATAGCTGTAACATAGATTTCGGTGTCGGATGATCCAGGAAATAAATCATCGAGCGGGACCTCCAACGTATCATCGGAAGTAGGCATCATGTTGATCAAATCGACCAGTAGCTTGCAAGAGTTAGGAAGACTGTGGTACGTTGCTTCATCAACGAGATTGCGTTGTGCAGTTGCTGACATAGCAAAACTTTGAGGCTTCTTCTCTTTGTCTACTCGACTATGCTTCTTACGTACAGCAGGATGCTACAACGGTGAAGTAGCGTGACATTAACAGATTCAAAAGTATTAAATACTATAAATGGCCGGTATGACAAAATGTTCAGCCAAATAAATTATTAAAAAGGTATTAACTTACATTTTCCAAGTGAACCTGGCTTTTAGGCCACTGAACAAAGCTTCCCATGGCATCCCCTAACAGTACTAAGTCATCCCGAACTGGTATGGGAAGATGAAGCCCGTGGTATTGTTCAGGAACCATATCAATCCGCACCTTGACATTTCCTTCTACGAGTTGACAACCATGCACAACCGTGTCTTCCGTAATAGGGTAGCAAATCCCTTGTGCGACCTCTTGTAATTGGCCATCATGTGATATGCACAGTATACAATCAGTAATTTCCTGTCGGTCCAAAAAATTAATCAAGCAACGGTTATTGTTGTCTCCTAAAATGATTAATGAATAGCCGATTATCTATGCTATTTTACAAATAAGTAAAGTTAATTCATTATTTATGGGATTATAGAATAAATAATTTTTAAAAGTACCTTAATGGCGATGAATGGATCTGGCGCACCGAGGCATGACAAACACCGCTATTACTCGCAGTCTAGTGTTGGCCATCATTGATTCCATTCCAAAGGGTACTTGGATACCAAGTTGAATGAGGGTATCAACAACTCTCTGCTGAACCCTATTATCAAATTCAGCGTTCAGTTGACTTTGAACCTCCCGTGCAACCCGGCTATCTAGATCATCCCGATCCAAGTTGTATCTCTTCGATTGTGCGGACGGTTTCCAAAAGCGCCCTTACACCACCGCATATCCACCGAACGCCCTCGGCCGGCCGGTGGTCCTCTTTCCTAGAGTCTGAAAGTATATCGTCTTTGTCTGGTCGGGACAAATGTTCCTCGTCAACTTCTTTAGATTTATCAACCTACTCGCTCATTAGAAAATTAAGTGTTATCAGCTACCATTGTTAACATTATATATCAATTATACGCACAAACGGAAAGAAATACTTACAATCTTGTCATAAACATCTATAATACCATGGGGATATATCAAGGTTCCGTCCGGGTGAACTTGTAGTCTTGCCCGTAAATAATCCCATGAACGATCATTCTGCAAAATAGAGTCGCTAACAGACCCGCAAGAGGATAGATGCCCTAAGGGATCATTCTGTGCCCACACCTCCTTCATCCCTACGTAGCCTGCGGATCCCATGTGATGGGGATACTTATTTTGTGCTTGACTTAATCTTGCCTTATCACTTACAACCTTCCAGAAATTAACCACATCAATGAACAACATGATAAATACGTTTAATACGAGGACCATGTATAAGCGTGATTTTAGAGAAAAATATAAAAATAATGATTGCACAGTTACGTTTAATAACCAGAAAAATATACCTGAAATTCTTTACTCATCGCCCTGTCTTTGAATTTCTCCCAATCTTCAGTGGTAATGAAATTATACTTATCCATTGGGGTGTCTTTTCTTTTGGAAATATCGCGAATCCACTTCTTCACGAGTTTATTCTTAAAATTTCTCATTCTATGTCCAGCTTGTGATATAACTTTCTTCTTAAGTTTGTCATCTTTCAAATTGCACGTCGTCTGTAATGTTAAAAATTCAACGCTTAACATTACTAATAAGAAAATAAGAGTTAATCAGTACACAACCACAACATTTGCATCTTATTACCTTAATATCTTCCCAAATGATATTCTTTAGGCCGGGTTCTACAAGTCTCCAATCCTTATAATTTATATTAACCTTTGAGCGCGCGACTACACCAATATACTGTCGGAATCCGGTGCCACGTGTCCCCACCGGCCGATCTAGGTCATCAAAATCATCTTCAGTCAAATGAATACTATCTCTCTTCCACTTCGACATGGTCGTCAGTCCTCTCGATAAATGCAGTCGATGCGGCTGGGGCTCTCGATGAAGATGATGATCTAGAATCCGACATCTTTGCGCCGTATTAGCACGCGTTCGCATATTCAAAAATATTAAAAATAACTTCAACAATAAATCACAAGTCACAATAAATAAGAATGAAAGTATATTGCAACTTTTGATTTGGAGATAACATACGGCGTGTAAATAAATTTACATTTTAAATAAATAGTAATGGAATAAAATTTAAATTACCAATAAATAATAACGCCACGATCATTCCATCGTACTCTCCCTCCTCATGGTCCAAACGCATGTAATTTGTTCCAAGGTTTGTGTTCCCGAGAGGATCTAATATAGGCAATTCAGTTGAAAATGGAGGTGTTTCATCCCAGTGATCATATTCATCTTCATCAACCACATCACCGATCCCAACAATACGTCGCTTCCCTTGTAGCACAACTGACCACCGTGCATCGCCCGGATCAGTAATGTAAAACACTTGCTTAGCTTGTGATGCAAGTATAAATGGATCATTCCTACTTCCAACTCGAGAAAAATCAACCCTAATGAACCCCAATTTGTCAATCGATACACCTCGTGTGTTGTCCACCCACTTGCATCGAAATACGCACATATGAAACTTTGTGTAATCAAGTTCCCAAATGTCTTCAATGACGCCGAAGTACGTATCGACCCTATTATCAGTCGACACTGCCACCTGTGACACTCCACTGTTTTGCATCATACTTTTATCATCTTGCCCTTTTGTATAAAATGTATACCCGTTAATCTCATATCCCTGATAAGATGTCACACGAGAAGCGTGTCCGTAAGCCAGCCACTTCACTGTCTCTTCAATCGTTTCTGGCGCATGCGTCAAACGATTCATTACTTTATCCTTGAACCACTTGGGGAAACCGCGATTGTGTTCACCAACCAACCACTTTTCTCCTTTAAGAGGATTGTCCGCCCGTAAAACTGCCATGTGCTCATCGAAGTACGGTTGAACCACAGCAAGATGATGCAAGACGAGAAGATGAGCTCTGGCTAGGTCTTCAGCAGTGGGATCGATAGGCTTCCGCCCAACAATACCCTTACCGTCAAGCCTTCCTTCATGTCGAGATATAGGAATACCAATAGGCTCCGTTTTTGCTAGGTAATCAGGACAAAATTCAATGACTTCTTCAAAGAACATAACCTTCAACGACATCGCCTCTGGTCTAAATCGATTTCTCACATAACCCTTCAGGACCCCATGAACCGCTCAAATGGATACATATTGTGCAAGAATATCGGACCTAACTGCTTAGTTTGTCGAACCAAGTGAATAACCAAGTGCACCATGACATCGAAAAAAGATGGTGGAAAATACATTTCAAGCTGACAAATGGTGACAACAACGTTTGCCTGGAGTCTATCTAGCTCATCCGGATCAATAACCTGCGAATATTGCATTGAAGAAAAAACAAAGTTGTGTAATTACGCGCCTGACATTTTCAGGCAATATACCGCGAATAGCAATCGGCAATAGCTGCTGCATCATAATATGACAATCATGAGACTTCAATCCAACCAACTTCAAGTCCTTCATTGACACAAACCGTCTAATGTTTGATGAATAACCTTATGGAACTTTCACCCCTCTCAAACATTCAAGGAAATTTTGTTTTTCAATCTTGGAGAAAGTGTAACAAGCCGCTGGTAAGAATGAACGCTTCCCCACCTCTTCCGTGGGTGCTAACTCCGGCCGTATTCCCAAATCCACCATGTCCTTTCTAGCATTGACAGAATCTTTCGTCTTTCCTGGAATGTTTAGTAACGTGCCAATGATATTTTCGCAAACATTCTTCTCTACGTGCATGAAATCCAGACAATGTCTCACCTCTAAATACTTCCAATAAGGTAAATCCCAAAAAATCGACCTCTTCTTCCATATGCTCTTTTTAGTATGCTTAAAAGTCTTACCGAGCTGCACTGAAATATCTTTAACTCGTTCGAAAACCTCTTCCCCAGACAATGGCAACCGTGCGACCCGGTTCTCGGTTTTCCCATTGAAATCCTCTTTGTTTCTTCGATATCTATGATTTTTCGGAAGAAATATCCGATGATCCATGTACACAGTTTTCTTGCAATGATTCAAATATAGGCTACAAGTGGCATCTTCGACACGGACATGCCTTACCACCTTTGATTGTGTAACCCGACAAGTTACCAAAGTCGGAAGATCATTTATCGTGCAAAATAGCATTGCACGTAAATTAAAATTCTCCGACGATTAGCATCAAACACCTCCACACCCTCATCCCACAACGTCCGTAGATCATCAACTCAGAGGAGCTAAATACACGCCGATGTCATTGCCAGGTTGTTTCGGACCTGAGATTAGCAATGACATCATCATGTATTTGGCGCTTCATAGATAGCCAGGAGGAAGATTATAGATCACCAAAAGTATGCAGGCCAGGTGCTATGCCGACTACTCATGTCGCCATGTTGATTCATTCCATCCGTACATAGTCCGAGACGAAGATTCCTATCTTGACCCCAAAATCTCGAAATCTCCTATTAAAATTACACCATTGATGAATCGGCCGGATGCCTTAATTTTCCATCTTTTTCCTCCCTTCCGCATGCCACAACAATTTGGTCGTGCATCATCCGCATTTGCGAACAATCGCTTGAACCTTGGAATGACGGGTAAATACCATAATACCTTTCTTTGGAGGACCGTTTTTACCCGAGCAATTCTCATTGCGGTTCACTCGCTTATACCTTGATACCCCGCACTTCGGACATATATGTAAATCTCTGTAATCATTCCTATACAATACACAATCATTTGGACAAGCATCTATCTTCTCAATCTCCATACCCAATGGGCTTAACATCTTCTTTGCCTTGTACGTTGAGTTCGGCAACTCATTATGATCCGGAAGCATATCCACTAAAAGCTCCAATAACGCCGTAAAACTCCGATCACTCCATGCACTCTTAGCCTTCAAGCTTAACAATTTGAACACCGCTGATAACTTGTTGTATTTTACACAACCAGGATATAAAGGTTTTTCGGAATCGACAAACAATTTATCGAACTCATGGGGCCTGTCAATGAAGTCATCTTGTACATCACGCAACATTTCATCCAAACGATCATACTCCACATTCATATCTATATTTTCGTCATGACCGCGATTGTCACTGTCAAACTTGTTTTTATTAACATGCCCATCACCGTTGCCACCACCGTTGTCACCACTGCTCGTACCAGACACTATTTGCTCACCATGCCAAAACCAACACGTGTAACCGGTCTTTAAACCATTTTTAAATAAATGATTTCTCACTTTTGCAGGGGTGTCATAACCAATAGCATTATTGCATATTGAACAAGGACAAATAATCTTATCCTTCCCAAATTTCTTTCTATCCTCCTCAGCGCATTTCAAAAACTCAATTACTCCATTTACATACTGAAGGGAAGTAGGATTTCCATACATCCAATTTCGATCCATTTCGAACAACCTATATAGTTATTTTCCCACAATTAACCATGTAATAATATTATTACGTATATTCTCGTTATTTTTCACTTATTAAGTGCATGTATAATGCAAATGTTCTAAATCTGCCTTATAACTCCGTATCTAATAGAAAGGGTAGGGACCTAAACCATTCATCATCTATGCACGTAATATCAAACTGTGATTTTTTGTGTACAAACAGTCTAGTATTTTACTGAAAATTTCGGCAGCATCTCCCCTTAATTCTCCTAAGTGTGCAATATACGTAGAACGTAATTCACACCCGAGAACAAAGGAGGATACTCTGAAATTAACGTAAATACATAACCGCTCATAAAATATTAAATTTATCAATTCAATTTACGAGATAGATGACAAACTCTCCACTGGGAGAATTCAAAAATAATCTTGTGCATCTTAAATCGAGCAACAATGCGTACGCTAATGACATACAAGATTATCTTCAAACGGTTTTCTAAGCTCAATGCACGTGAAGGGTGGTGTAATACAATAAATAAAATCAACTGTAATAAAAATATGGAAAAGTATATAATTCGACAAGTTCATTTATTTACACTACACTATCCAGTCCTAGAATGACTATAGTAATTAAAATTATATTAAATAGTTCAATTCTAATTAAGCTACTCACTATAATTGTATTTCACCAAGTTGATTTATTTACACTACATTATCCAAAGACCTAGAATGACTATATTAATTAAAATGATATTAAATAGTTCAATTCTAATTACGCTACTCACTATAATTGTATTTTAACTATAGTCATTCTAAATATATAAATGTAATGACTACGAAATTATTATTACTTTTATTGAAATAATATTATTCCCACGCCTTTGCAATAAATTATAGTTATATAAAATTAATTTAATTTATTTATTTACATAGTAAAATATAGTTCAACATAATTCATAAATATTGCATGAATAACTATAGTCATATGTACTTACAATACTAATCGCAATAATTTAATAAATTATTATAATCATTCTAATTATATAAATATCACAACTACTAAATTGTTATTGCTTTAGTTTATTGAAATAATATAATTCCTATGCTCCTTTTTAATAAATTAATTATATGCTCCTTTTAATAAATTATATGTATGTAAAATTAATATTAATTTATTTGTTACGTATTAAAATGTATAAATAATACATTAATTATTTTATCAAGCGTAAAATCCTAATTAAATTAGGAACTTATCATAAAATCTAAGTTAATATTATTTCGTAAAATATCATTTCTAATAACTATATTAACAATTCATTTTTCAATTTTCCTTATGACCTATTTATAATTCCTCTAAAATTATTCAAACAAATTTATCTAACTAAATAATACTAACCAATCTAATTATCATGTATATATAATACACTAATATACCAATTTAATGTATATAAATCCCAAGAATAATATACGGAAATTTGGACAAAAAACCATCTAATAGCAACAAATAATAGAATTTAGGGATGGTATCTAACCTTTAAAATGCGAAAAAATGAGAGGACGAGCTTTTTCTTCAAATGTGGCTTCAATAACAACGAACAAAATTGCCCCAAATCCGATTTCAAGAAAATACCTACAATTTGGCATGTTAAATTCCAACCTATACCCAAAATTAAACCAACACATCAAGGAAAATAAACTTACTTCAAATGTAGCTCGAACCCAAGACCAATCTCGAGCCAGATGCGTAATGTAGCTATTTTCGCTCCAATTTGCAGTGTATTTTCGGCTGAATTTCGGGTGAATCGGGTGGAGTTAAGCTGGTTCGAAACTGGTGAAGGGGAATTGGGGAAAAACTGGTGAAATCTCGAGTCCCCCGTATTTTTTGAGTATTTTTTCCCAATTTTCAGCTTCAAATTGTAGATGGGGATCGAGTTGCAGAGCACAATGAGGGATCGAGAACGAGAGCTAAGAGAGAAGATCTATTTCTGAGTTATTTTTTTTTTTTTAATTGATTTTAGGGTGGCGGTTGTAATGGAACAACCGCCACCCTAAATTACATAAGGTGGCGGTTGTAATGAAACAACCGCCACCCTATGTTCAAAAAACCTTTTTTTTTTTTTTTATATATTACAAGTAAAGGGTGGCGGTTGTTCATACAACCGCCACCCTAAATTACATAAGGTGGCGGTTGTTCCATTACAACCGCCACCCTATGTTCAAAAAACCTTTTTTTTTTTTTTTTTCAAGTAAAGGATGGCGGTTGTATGAACAACCGCCACCCGATATCGAATTTAGGGTGGCGGTTGTTCCACACAACCGCCACCCTTTGTTTTCAATTTTTTTTTTTTCTTCAATAAAGGGTGGCGGATATTTTCTATAACCGCCACCCTTTCTTCCAATGGTGGCGGTTTCAACAGAAACGCCACCATATGGGCGCCACCTAAAGTCATTTGTGTACTAGTGTGTATCTAGTTGGCATGTTATTCACGTAATATTTGAAACTTTAAGATTGGTATGTAAATCAATTGGTTTAGGGAAGTTAGAATATTGAGGCGATTCTTTGGGATTGTCTTTGCTGTATATATACACACGTATACTCAATGAAAGGGCAACCAATTTTCGAGTAAAGATTGCTAGACTTGTTCACATTGTTCAAGAGAATAAATTGTTTGTTAAAAAAAGGAATTTTTTATTTTGTTAAAAGTTAAATTGATTGTTTAAATAGTTAGTGAAAACCCACAAATGTTTGGATAACGATGAGTAAAAATGTGTGATGCATGCACAGTTAATTTATACAACTTTGATTCAATAGTCTAAACTAAGAGCTTGGCTGACATTCAACAACTCATTTAATTTATTTAACAATCTATTTATTTATATTTTTTGTTACTTTACCTTTATATTTCAATCACGCATTCTAAAATCCTTTTCTCAAAAAATCCTACCACTCATGTTTTTGGTTTTGACTATAAAAGAAGGTGAAAACAAAGCCCGATTTAATGAAGAAATGAGATCAAACCGACGAAGAACGGGTTCAAAAGTGGAATAGTCGATCAATAAATTAAAAAGGCTAGAGTTTTGGACCTTTGGCATGGGTCTCATCAGATTAGAGAGTCAAGATTACGAGCTGGAAGAGAGAATCGGAAAATTGACATGAGATTGAGATAATCACTATTTTCCAAAAATTTTCAATAAAAAATAAGTCAGAATCTTAGTGCAACACGTTCCTTAGTAGGTCCCAAAGTCCCTCCGTCGCTACTCAAAGATACGAAACCCAGGCTCAAAAAAATCACTTTTATAGTTTTATTACTTTCACATTCCCCATATATGCACTTGCTATCAGATTTCAGGGTGTTAGTGTATGTGTATGCGTATTTATGAGTATTTATGAGTTTTGATGTGAAATAAGAGAGAGAATGAGTGAGATTGAGTGGTGGAGATCTGTGTAGTATAGTGGGTCCTAGAAAATATGTGGATATAATTGGTTTGACTTTAGATAAGAATGAGTTAAAATTTGTAAAAATTTATTAAAAGTTGTAGAAGAACGGGAGCATAATACGCAATATTCCTCATTTGAATTAATATTAATTTTATTATTACATTATTATTGTTAATTTACGTTGACCAAGTGATTCTGCCGAGGACACGTATGCTTCATTATTTATATTTTTGTGCACAGTATTTGTCGTATCTATTGAGCTGTATATAAATAGCCATTGATCCTAACGCACAATGAAATTCATCAAAACCAAAGTTAAGTAAAGATGGAGAAAGCTTCAATCAAGGCTACTTTCCTTACTCTCTTTCTTATTGCTATTGCTATAGCTGGTTAGCCCTTCATTCTCTCTCTAAATTATTGCATTGTTGCCTTCTATTGCTCCATCCAATAATAAATTATCTCTTAAATCAAATATATTCAGTACAAATGATATGTAAATAAAGTATGAATGATAGTTAAATTAACACATTGTCAAAAGATTTGTTGCATATATTGATTTGAAGCAACTAAGGTTTTATCATCTTTTTAAGTTTAGTTTTAATTTTACAGTTGTACCATTCCCAATGGTGGAGGCCAAAGAATTGCAGCAAACCGTGCGCATATCTACAGTCCTAGAGGTGGAGGCCAAAGAACCACAGCAACCCTTGAGGATGCCAGTCACAAAGATGGAGACCAAAGAACTGCCGCAGTTGACCTTGAGCGTACAACCAAACCAGCTTTGTCTATTATGCCAAACAAGTAGAGACTGCAACTATATTATATGGACGGTTTGTAGGGATGGATGTTGTAATATTTCTTGAAGAACTCCAAACTGTTATGTTTGAATGTCTTTCAGAGCATTTTGTAATAATAATCATCAACATTTCAGTGTTATTAATGACTCATGCAGTTGTTATAACATTGTTTGTTGATGTATGCTCTTGTGTCATGATGTTTTTCTTTGTCTAGAGTCGTCATTAATGGCTTCCATTGTGCGGCCGTTGTGACACTGTAATAAAAAGTTGAAGTGCACTGTTCTAAAGTCGTCATGTTCGAAACAAATTATTTTTCATTTTGCAAGTCGAGTCACATAATGTGTGATTTTTAACTATTATTAATTATTATTTTACACTTAATTATTTCTACCTTAAACCCATGTGAAGGCAAAAATTTATCTTCAACAAAATAAAAATAACAACACAAGGGTTAAAACTTAATCGGCCATACATATCCACCTTTATCTGACTTCAATCTAGGGGATACTTTCATTTACACAATAGTTTAGGAACGAATTTATAAATATATAAATTTATTTATATTTTTAATATAATTTTTTACTTTTACACCACAGATCTGAAATTATCTCTGTCAAACTACCCTAAATAAATAATTTAATTTCAAAAGGATTTAGTTGAATGTAATTAAATCATTAATTTTATCTACATAAAAAATTTAATTAAACTCAAACAAAAATCAACATGTTGATTTATAATTCATCACGATATTACTAAATTTTTGCCACAAAATATAATTGAATCAAATAAGCCCTTTTTCTTAGGCTTCATCATGGTACCGATATGTAACATATACTAAGTCTTTTGACCGCAAAAATGGGAGTAGCAAAGTTGCTAGGAATGTTAATTATAAGACCATGGATACACATGTATAGAAGGACGACTTTCAATTTGTTGTAATAAAATTGTCTTTCTTTAACACTCAAGATTTATTAGTCCACAAAATATTAGAACTACGTACATAAATAAGAAAACAGGAGTTATACGCTCATTTTCATTTTTAAGATGCCTGTTTAATTACTTAGTTTTGAACGTCATTTTGACCTATTCGGAATATATTGTATTGAGCTTTTAGAGCCATTCAAAAAAATAGTATAGATAGTCTTTTATTTGAGCTTTTTCAAATTTTACATTTCTATGTGATATGATTATTGTAGCACTTTATTACCGAGTAATGAAGAGATGTCATATACTTTACTATTTATAACATATATTCACTTGTTAAGACTTCCGTAGGTAGACAATAATGCAAGTTTGTCGACAAACTTCAGAATGCACATATAAAACACACAGCACCGTACTGTGCATGCTCCATCCATCATTTAAGTGCCTGTTAGCAAACCAATGCATGCTCCATCCATCATTTAAGTGCCTGTTAGCAAACCAATTTAAATGCATTTTAATACATTCTTTTCAAATTTAAAATTTGATCAAACAAATCACATCCATATATCTCTCCGCTCATTAAATTTTCACCATTCAACTCCACTCATTCTCTATCTTCCTACTCATAAAAATACATTAAAATTTATCTGCTAACAAAACGTGCCGTGTACCTTACATGGGCCTTTTTGAAGCTTTTTGTCTCGGCCTTCCCGACTCGAGCTGCGCGTGGTCCATTATTTAAATTAAAATTAAGCAAAGAGAAGATGAGTCGGTCCCACTCAAGGATCATTCTCGTGCATGCACGCTACATTATTTAAACGAAATATTGTGATATTACTTGTTTCGGAAAAGGACAAAAAAAAAAAAAAAAAAAAAGAAGACTTAAATTGTTAGCAATGATATATATTAGTACACCAAACGAAATTGTTGTTCAAAATGGAGTTTGAGCATTAATTTAGACTTTAGAGCTTGTTTCAAAAAGTTAATTTGTGGAAAAACATGGTTTCGTTAGAGAAAATGCGGCCAAAAAGTATAAAAAAAAATTTGAAAATATTAATTTCACTACAAAATTAAAAAAAAAAAAAATTGAACATTATAAAATTAATTTTGGTAACGGCTTTATAAAACATGCTTTTAGGTAGGGCCGTCCTAACATTTTAGTGGCATTAGTATCAACTATCAATCCAAGGGCGGTTCTTCTTCGAGTCGGATGAGGCGGCCAATTCAGGCCCAATCCATCTAGAAGCCCATTTTAATGCGCTATACCTAAGACTCAGCTATGCAAATATGCCATTATTTATTTATTAATTATTTTTTGTGAAATTCTAGGCCTAAATTTAACTATTGATTGTTGAGCAACCACTTCTGATGAAGTTGAGATACGAGGTTTGTCTTGTTTTGCAACCACAGGCCTATATTTTGTCATTTCTGAACATAAAATCAAGATATTCTGCCTTTTTTTCTTTGACTATTTGCATTGATTCTTGTTGAACTTTTTATTTTTGGCTTTGAGTTTTTTTTTGCTTTTTACTTTTCGTTTGGCTTTGGCGGAGCTTTTTATATTTTTCTGGCTTATAAATCTGCGTTTGACTTACTGTTACTATAGCTTTAATTGAGCCTCGTGTATTTGTATATATTAATATTGGTTTTACAAATACTAATAAAAAAATATGGGGCCAATTTATTAAATTTCAACTTAGGCTTTGCAAACAATAGAACCATGCATGAGCTAGATCATGATTTTTTTTTCTTTAACTATTTTTTTTACTGCTCTTGCAAATTACGTTTAACTTGGAAAGGTTAAAAGTAGTTGTAAATATGAAACAAGCTTTTATAGTGTATTTTACCTATTCATGACATTATTTAATTTGAATTAAACAGGCACCTTAAAAATTAAACTGAGAGCATAACTCGCATTTTCTTAGTTCTAATGAAAAAAACATATATTACCCATCCAAAATGGATACCACATGCGAATTCGATACCCATATTGCACAAACTTACAAAAACTAATAGTAGAACTCCAATTTTTTTTTGTAAGATTACACACTATTGCACATTATTGCGTATACTTTGTAATTTGTTACACATTCTCTGTAACTTCTTACAATCTCCTTGTAAATTGTTACTTATTTTTTGTAATTTCTTACATGCTCCTTGTAATTTGCTACACACTTTGTAATTTCTTACACAACATCTATAATTCATTACACTCCATTGTAATTAATTCCACACAATTCGTAATTTGTGTTTGTGTAAAAAACCCTTTTAGATACAGCAAAGTTTGCTATTATATTCTCTCTTCATTTCTTTTATCTGTCATATTTTTTAATAGTTTATAAGAATAAGATATGCAAAATTGACCGGTAGAATGTAACTATTGGCGATTACCCTGTAACATAATTACATAAATAAATGATTGTTTTCCAGATTTCGGTATATAAATCTTTGTATTTAGGAGACACGTAGGAGCAAACTAACAATTCCCATGGGAGTTATCCTAATATTCTCTTAGTGGTGGTTATGTATAAATAAGTAATTGTTATAAAAGTATAGAAACAATAGAGAGAATTTAGAGAGAATGAATTCTAAGGAATTCTCAGTAATAAATTTCATTAATAACTGAAGCCCTATTTATAGGAAAACTTCGAATGGCACAATCGTAATTACATAATTTCATCAAGGGTATAATAGTCATTCACATATAATAATTACATCTTTTACCAAATTATTCCTCCACCAAATTATTCCTCCACCAAATTATTCCTCATAATTCATAACCATCACATTATTCTCAATTATTCATAACACCTAATAATTATTCTTCAATTATTATTCATAACACTCCTTGAATGACTATTAATACAAATGTCTTACGGACTGTTTGGAGAAAAACCCGTGGGAAAAAACTTCCAAACCGATTGCAGGATAGCTTGGAGTGGTTATATCTTGTTTCATCAAAACATTGCTCCCCCGATGTCTATCCTGATATGAGTATTCACGTGTCGCGCCGTTAAAACCTTGTCAAGAAAACCGGGGAAAAAACTTGATCGAAGGAAAAAGAGTACAAATGCCCGCTTGATTTCATATCTTGAGAATCGATATCTTTACTTACGGTAAATGATTTCAATATCATCATCGTTTGGATCTAAAGCATTAGCTCCATTATAACTTGATCCAATAGATACATCGTATCAATTTCTCCTATCGTTCTCGATATACCATGAATATGCCTCGTTAAAACCTTATTAGAAAAACCCAAAGGGGAAAAACCCTAATGAAGGAAAAAGAGTACATTATTCATGTGAATACGCCTTTAAAGTTGCCTCATTAAAAACCTTGCTAGGAAAACCCAATGGGATAAAACCTCACTAAGGGAAAAAGAGTGCAACGCGTATTTTATACAAGTATCTTTGCAAGCATTTCAAAATCTTTCATACATTTGTATGAGTATCATATACATTGGTTTTATACTCTTCTGCTCATTTAGAGTGCATCAATTTTCTTATACAACTACAAAACATTCACCATGAACACATGTCTCCAAACACACAATTTAAAGCATATAAATTCATAGTAAAAACATGTAAACATATAAGTAAACCTTCATAACTAACTAACACTTAAAATATATCATTTAACATTTAATACTCACTTAATAGGTTATTTCATTCCCAAGGACTTAGCTCACCCTTTAGGGTACTCATAAACACGGGTTTAGCTCATCCGATCCTTTAATTTCCTTTTCGGTACTACACACACGATCGGTAATTTAACTTTCATGAGCATGCAACATATAATGACCACCATGCTTATCTTTAAACTTGAGCAATAGTCATCATCATCTCATCATCTCATAAGTTAAGGATTTCACATTCACCATTTATCATCTTCAATATATCTCAATATTTTCATTATCATTGATTATATGTAGCGCTACATTTTCATATCGTGTCGACACTTTTCAATTTCATTTCTTTCCCCATATCGACATAACTTATCGAGATATCTCATTATCAATTCTCTTGTAGGATTATACAATATAGTTATGTCTATATACTCTTCAAGAGCATATGCCTCCGTTATTAAGACCATCTTTTATCATTTGTTTTGATATATATGATTGGGGAAATATCAACGCTTCTGGCGTGCTAACTTATCAAAGCATCGTAGCTGATATATGTGATTGTTCATAGCCTTTCATGCATCTTTGAACTTCAAGTTCGTATTTCAATTTCGAGGATATAACATGATGCATTTCACATATTATTTTCAACCTTTAATACTCCCCCTCATGCTGAGAAAATTTAGAACACCAAAACTCATATAGTTGGTATGATTTTAATCATATATGTTCTCATCATTCAGCCTTAATATGGGAATTTAGACCGTTTGCATTCTATTCTCGATATCGGCAATTTATTTGAGGACTTTAAATAATTTGCCATATAATATCCCACTTGTATGCGCATACTCAAATCCTTCAAGGATTTATTCAAATCATTGGGATATACATTTACTAGCTTTATCATTAAATCTGGAAATCATGCTCATACCGTGAGCAAATATTTCGTAAATTTCAAATTACGAATCATATACACATGTGACTATCTAGTGGATCCATATCATAATATCTAGTAGTCCACATGGAGGATGAGTGGGCCCATATTTCTCATCCTTTATTCCAGATATATTTGGGATTTATTTCCAATATTGGCTAGTAATGATTTCATCATTTATCGAGAACAATTATTGAAGAATTCCTTTAATTCTTCACTTGAAATATTGATTTCAATAATTATTTAAACCTGGATGGTCAGTCCGGTTTTGCAAACGAGTATTATTGAACTTCTAGTTCAGTAAATTCTTATATCGATTTCACTAGTATCTGTATAGTGCTCAATATGATTTATCATAGAAATAATTCACCGACATATTCCATCATCTTTTGGTGACATTATTGTCTACTATCGTTAAAATACGAGTTCTGACTCATACGCATCACATCCGGCTATTATTTAATTCCGAAATCGTAGCTCTTACGCTTCATATTATTTATTTAAAACCGGAGTCTTATTTCATACGCATCGTATTATTCTATAAATAAATCATCAAAATTATTGCAAAATTCATCCTAACAAGGGTCTATACATTATAATGGATCATATGCTCTCAAATCTTCGAAAATACTATCCATCACTACCGATCAAAATCCTAAAAAGGATTTATCGATGTAGGCTGGAAAGATTAAGGATGCTAATCAATAAAGGTATCCCACAAGATATCCGATGCTTGATTGAAGCAAAGGTTCGATTATCTGGTGAGGTTTCAATTCCTTCTAAATACATGCCTGGTATGGGTAAAAGTAGTTTTTCAAAGAAACGGAGAGCAAAAAGATTAGGAGGATGCTACAAGTGTGCTCGGTGGACATGTGACACTCGATGTAAATCATGGGGTACTTGTCCGTAAATCGAGAAGATAAAATAGCATTCATTAAGGATGGATTGAGTAAGGAGCCTTTGGATGATATTCAACAGCTCTTGAGACACATCCTAGTGGACACGCATTACAAGGTGAGCTAATGGCCTTATGGGCCAAATTCAAAGATCAACAAGCGCATTCTGAGTCTTGAAAAACTTACTTTAGAAGATCCTGTTTGTAAATTTAGTAGAAAAATTTAGCATAATGATTTTCCCATATTTATGTAAGAAAGCTCGGTGTAATAACAAAGATCAATATATTTCTTTTATTTGTAAATATCGTTTTCAATTTTAAGATATATATTATTTTTCAATCATTGACTATATGTCATATCACTAAAGAAAAATTTCTCGCTTTTCTCTTTCATATTTGTCAAAAAGTAAATAGTGCACTCAATTATTGGTTTTAAAATTTTTCTTTAAATAGAGGGATTCATATATCTCTCATGTTGAAAATATAGTGCAAAAAGAGAGATAGGAGTAGAGATGGATGTGGAGATTTTAGAATCATCTCATACAAGTCGACTTTTACCTCGCCATATTAAAACCGTATGTATTCTTGGTGGATCTAAGCGGTAGGCCATATCCAATATGTGGATATGGCAAACCAACTCGTAAAAGAGTTAGGAGACAAGAAATCAATATACTATACGGAGGAACCAACAACAAACTTTTAGCTAGACTTATAATGGCCGCACAATCATGGGGAATAAGAGTTTGAGTGTAATACCTTTCCATCTAGTTGGATCTAATACTCGAATTGGAGCAGTTCTACCATGGGTCCGCAGGTTGGTGCTACAAGCGCAATCCATCCACAACCGCATGATGTATATGATGAATAATAGTGATGCTTTCATTGTCCTTCCAGCGGCTACAACACACCGGGAGGAAATATTCAATATAGCCTCGTTGTACAGTGGAATTTTCATGTCAAACCAATAGGTTTGTTGAATATTAATAATTTCTTTGATGGCTTACTAGCGTTTCTAGATCGAGTGTAAATAATAAGTTTATCTCTCATTCAATGAGAAAAATACTTATTTACGCTAGTACTGTTGATGAACTACTCATCAAATTTCATGCATATGTTCAAGAATGCAGTGGAAGCCAGTCCGTCGATCACGGACCATCGTGTCAAGCGAAAAAGAAATTCGGATCCTTTAAATATTTCATTATGAATCCTAATGTTGATGGTGGCGAGTTACTGAGTATTTATACTCTCGAGACGCATCCCTCATTTATGGATTCAAGATGTATATTCTTTTGCATTTCTATATTTTCGAGTGTTTAATGCCATCTTTTGATATTCTCAATATGTTCCACTTATCGCTTTGTACTTCTTCTGGAGTAATAATAATATCATATTGGCTTTATTCAAATACAGAAATCTAGTGATTATGCTTCTTCAAGAGCATTTTATTCTCATATTAATACAATCTCATATCATCGATGAGATTACTTCATATAATTTCTCCATGCGATATATTATCTTTGATTTATCAACATGGGATCTATTGAGCATTTGATTTTCATATATTTATCCAATGGTGACTTCAAGTACCACTTACTCAATTTTCTCTATTAATATTCGGTATATATGGGGAAGTAATTTTATTCTCATCGTCTACTACTTCGAGAGTATGATTAGAATATTTGATCAACTACTTCTTCCGAGTAGGATTAGTTATAACCAATCGTAGTATAACCCACCACATTGGAAATATGCACACCAATCGTGTGGTATTACCCACCACATTGGAAATATACTCAAACTATAAAGTGCATAAATTTAAATTGCAGAAATTAAATTTCCTCCAATAGGTGGTCGAACCTACCTTATGGGAATTATTGCAATAAATATAAATCTACGGAATTTAAATAGCAAGAATTAAATTGCATAATATTTAACTACTTCTTCAGGAGTAGGATCTGCTTAGTAGAAGGTATTACCCATCACTTAGCATATAAAGTGCGTAAATATATAAAACCTTAGTTTAGTGACGGTTTGAACCCATCATCGTAGGAGGTATTATAAAGAATTAAATTGCAAAGAAATAAAGTGCGAGAATTAAATATTGAACTGCTTCTACGGGAGCAAATTTGTTCTTCTATAACAAATACTCATTACTTCTACAAGAGCACACTTATCCTTCTAGAATAAGTACATTATGTAATTGAACTCTTCGAGAGTTAAAATAATATTCCGATCTTTTAACTCAAATGGACTTCAAGCCATTTTATATAATCAATGGATTTAGAATTTCTTCATGAATATTCTATCCATTTTTCACTGTCGTCAAAATTAGGTCGGTTTTACCCTAAGGGTAAAATTGTCCATTCCAATTCGTAAAGGTAAAATTGTCAAAAATATTTTATCAATGTTTTACGATTGAAAATTATCTCCTTTCTACTTCAATTTATCAATATCAAAATGTTCAAGGACTATTTTGTAACTTTTTCAAAAATTGGGGTACTGTTTTGCAAATTTTTGAAAGTTTACCTTATCAATATTAGTGTCAAATCGAAGCTCTCGTTAAATCGAGTATAATGGAATCGAGAAAATTTGATTTTGATAATGTATGCTCCTTATATCTCGATAAAACAGATGTTATAGTTTAATATATTATTATATTATAAAATCATTTGATTTACCTTTTTTCCTTTCTCTAATTATTCCATGGATGAGATTTACTTGCAATCCATTTTCGTGATCGGAAAATTCTTTGGACTCCATTCTTCCAATTTTGGGATTTCAGACATCTCCAAGCAGGTTGTGTAAAATGAGTAATTGTGGGAGAGGAATATGAACAAAAGGGAAGTTTCAATGATGTATTTGCAAAGAGAGAGTTATTTAGGATTGATGAGGATGAATTAATTCATTCGTAATAATCCAGTTTCTGATACAGAAGATCATCTATAAGATGCAACTGTAGAGCATACTTCTTTCATATTACTCAAAGGGTTAGAGACTCGTGCTGATAACGTGTTATAAAAGTATAGAAATAATAGAGAGAATTTATAGAGAATGAATTCTAAGGAATTCTCAGTAATAAATTTCATTAATAACTGAAGCCCTATTTATAGGAAAACTTCGAATGGCACAATCGTAATTACATAATTTCATCAAGGGTATAATAGTCATTCACATATAATAATTACATCTTTTACCAAATTATTCCTCCACCAAATTATTCCTCCACCAAATTATTCCTCATAATTCATAACCATCACATTATTCTCAATTATTCATAACACCTAATAATTATTCTTCAATTATTATTCATAACAGAATTAAATATTTATAATGACTTATTATGTCCATTAGTCGTTTCAAATTTAGATATCAGCTTTGAGATTTCTATTATGTCCAAAAAACCCCACACTGCACAAGCCACCATCTTTTGGAGAGTGTATTTTTTAAATTACTAAATTCATTATTATTTAGCAAGGTGACTCCTCTTTTATGAAGAATTGAAATGCTCATTGACAATCCTCTTGTATTACTATTCTTTTACCATCGATCCTGATTTATTTTTGAAGCATCTCTAATGGTCATTCTCCATTTCTGTTTATGTGGTAATTAAATAGACGGATGTAAAATCCGCATTACACTATGTTTGAATAATAGGCATTTAACTTTAAACACGTACTAAATATGAGAAGAAATGTTTAGATGTAAAAGTCTTTTACATGATCTATTCTAGCTTATGCCACATCACCTTAATAATGCCATAATCAACAACCATTGAGTATTTTTTCATAGACAATGTCGAGTTTGATTAATGTGTCAAGTAAGTTTTAGAAACCATGTAATCATTAGAGATAATGTTATAATTGTAAGGGTGTAGTGGGACCGTCTATTCATATCACTATAATTTCAAATCACTCAAGTCATGTAAGAACCTTGTGTATTTCTCGTGCAATAAACATAGGTCATATACAAACTATCCAGATATAAGAGCACTTTTAGTGTTGTGGTTTGGAAACTCAATTTTGTGTTTTTTGTACCCCTCTTGTGCAAAGCCAATGAAATTCTATACAAAGCTTGTGTTTACATATATACACAGTTTTTGACGAAAAAAACATGGAGGACGGAGATTTTCCACTTTCTCCATGGTATAAAGACTGCCCACCGTTGCAATATAGCAAAAATTCTCCCAACTGACTACCAAGAATGAGTGTCTTGCATTGCTTGGCAAGCCATATCGATAAATTTGCTGTCTGTGCATGCAAACAGAAGCAGATTTTTAGTCCACAAAATTACTCACTGTTATATAACAGAAACCCTTCGGGGAGCTACAATACAATATGATATTTTCCTCATAAATTAAAATAAATTCTATACATCACACATTGGATTTTAACTCCTAAAAATTCAAAATTACCATATCTTGCTCTTCCAGTCAGAAAAAATTGGTGATTCACTAATCAAGAACACCATATAAACAACAACCCTGTCACTTTAATTCTTTTTCTTGTGGTATTAGTCAACTTGTATTTTTCCTAAGCAACTTGTTCAAGGGAAAAAATTTAGACGACAAACTGCAAACAAACACCCGATTAAACTCGATAGCATGAATATCTAATATTCAAGCTGGACGGCAAAAGTGCTTGACAGATTGCATCTCTGGTAATGACATGTGTATAATTATACACGGGAGCAGAAGTTGGAGTGAATGACAGTGGATGATACGGCAGTGGAAATGGTTGGAGTAAAGGAGCACCATAAGATTGTAGGATCGAGTGGAGGAGCAGTAGGTATGGAGGAACAAATTGGGGGAATCACAAGTGGAGAAGAAGAAAGAAGTGGATAGAAAAAGGAAGATGGCTTTACCAGATCAGTTCAGTCCTTATTGCAACTGATGGGCATTATAGGAGTAGATGTTGGTAGGGCATATATATATATATATATATATATATATATATATATATATAGGGAACTATCCCTGCTCGGAACCGGAACTTTCACGATATTTGTTGCTACCCACACGTTAGAAAAGTACACGAACTCAAGTTCTTGAATAGGGTGCTGTCATTCATCCAACAAATAAAACGTTTACTTATTTGTAGCTTGCTTGGTCAATTTACTATCTCATACAAAGTTCATTGCATGCAAAGCACAGAGACATGGGTGGGCAGGATTATAAGACAGATCTTAACTTGAAAAAGCAAACCTGCTAAAGAGATTTGCAACCTCCTCACATTCATGTGCATTGTAGAACCATATTCCATTTACTTCTTGGGTTGCATTTCTATATAATAAATATGGAACCTACAGTTCATACTCAAAATCTCCCAATAGGTTCTCCACCAAATTATTTATTCATTTAAGTTTAGACCTCCATTAAATAGTTGATACCCAGTGCACAAAACCACAAGTTTTATATTTCTCGTAAAACACGTTTATCTGTATCATAATCTGAGCATTATATTTGTAGTAAGAAATAAATCTTTATCGCGATATAGCTGCAATTTCGACTGTTAGAAAGATGCATAAACACCATTAGCCTACACAATATTAGTATATATAGTTGCTTCAAATTTATAGGAGATCACTACAAGGACTCCTACTCATTTGGATCGTGATGAATGCCGTCTTTCTCAATTTTCGTAGCAGCACAATCCATTTATTTGACAAGGAGTAAACAGTAATTTCGAGGTGACATGGAAAAGAGAACCTTCTTCTCACCCGTGTCCCAATTAAGTCTAGATGTAATGTAATTGAACACCATCCACTCTACCTGGTTAATGTTAGCTTTTATAGGCAGGCTTAAATCTGAGAATGTTACTGTAATTGGAGAAGAGTATTTTTAATGACAAAAGGCTTCGTCTTTTTTCACCTTTTCAAATTAAAATAGGAATTATAGTTTGAGGTATAAGGAGTGAACAAATATCACTTACGGTCGAATTACAGGAATGAATCTACGTAAAATTGGAATAGATGTCAACAGACAAATCAAAATATTTTTTACAAAGTGCTGATCACCTGTAGCATTTTTTTTTTTTTTTTGCAAATATGCTTTGTGGTATCACAAAAATTGGAACCATTGGTATTCACTTATTGCTCCAGAAATTAAAAAGTTCTGATTCTAACAGCTAAAACTCAATAACCTCCCAACCCAACTGACCCAACAAAAACCCAATTCATTTATTCATGTAATCAAATTCCATTATTCCAGACCCAATGCCTTAGAGACCTAATTCGATCCTATTTCATAATCGTCTAATACTCAATTCAAAAATCCATCCTGATTTCTATATCGGACGAACCATTGCTATTACTTAACCCCACTCTTACAATCGAGAATCAACAATATGATACTAAAGCCACTTGAACAATGTAGATTTTTTTTCTTTATTTATTTTTTTGGCTAATAAACACATAACAAGAACACAGAACTAAGCTGAGGTGGCGCTTTGAGCGAAGTGCGCTTTAAGCGCGATGATGTGGGGTAAAAACGCAATTAATGCATAATAAAGTGTAAGGCGTGACGAAGCGTAGACCCAAGCCCTAAGCTTAATAGTGTCTAAGCGAGCGGATTGAGACTGAAGACGTGAACCAAGCCCAAGGCCCAATAAAGTGAAAGAGGCAGACCCTAGTAGAACTCTCCCTGATATGTAACTCCTGCTTATAAATAGGTATTGAGTATTGTATTTAATGACATGAGCAAAACAAGTATTCTATACGGGAAAAACTCCCGTCTCTTCTTAAATTGTTTCATGGTATGAGAGCCTTACTGACGCAAGTCATGGCTACCAATGACAAACCAGCAACAACCATCCAAACCTATTGTCCCCACCCACTCTATGACTACCCGTTCCAAGGTCGGTACCTTCAAACCGAAAGCATACCATGTCACAAACCACCCCCTGAGTGTCAATCCTGGTCCCGCTGAACAAACCTCTGTTACTCAAGCTCTTTTAGATCCCAAATGGAAACGAGCCATGGAAGAAGAGTTCGCTGCCCTTCTTCACAACCAGACCTGGGAACTTGTGCCTCCACCACCTCACTGTAATGTGGTTGATAACAAATGGGTTTTTCGCACCCAATTCAAACCTGACGGAACGGTCCACCGGTATAAGGCTCGGCTTGTAGCTAAGGGTTTCCAACAAACCCCTGGCGTTGATTACTCAGAAACATTTAGCCCAGTCATAAAACCCTGTACTATCCGGGTTGTACTCTCTGTTGCTATATCTCATAATTGGGACTTGCTTCAGTTGGATGTCAATAATGCTTTTCTCAATGGCGCCCTCCATGAAACAGTTTATATGCACTAACCTGAAGGCTTTGTTGATTCTCAAAAGCCTGCCTCTGTGTGTCGACTAAAGAAAGCTCTATATGGGTTGACACAAGCCCCTAGGGCCTGGTTTGACAATTTACGACATGCATTAACACAATGGGGATTTCAACATTCCAAGGCAGATATATCTTTGTTCATCCTTCATCAAGGTGCCTTTATAGTCTTTATTCTCATCTATGTCGATGATTTCATTATTACTGGAAATGATCATTCTCTCATTCGCTGCATCATTGATCGCCTCAATGGTAAGTTTTCTGTCAAAATTCTTGGGCCCCTGCACTATTTTTTTGGGGATTGAAGCTCACCGGAACCATCATGGGCTCTATCTGACTCAATCTAAGTATACAGTAGACCTTCTTCGCCGTGTTAACATGGAGAATGCCCGCAACTGCCCCACACCTGCGATCACCGGGAAGAATTTATCCCTTCGTGATGGGGATCCAATGTCCGATCCTACCTTGTCTCGCAGTACTCTTGGTGCATTGCTGTATCTTACTATCACTCGTCCCGATATCACTTACATTGTCAACAAATTGAGTCAGTTTCTTTAAAACCCCACAGATATTCATTGGCAAGCGTGCAAACGGGTTCTTCGGTATCTTAAAGGTACCATCACTGAGGGCTTGCAATTTTCTCCTTCATCTACTCTCAACCTTGTGGGCTTCACTGACGCCGATTGGGCTTGTTTCCCTGATGATTGTCGCTCCATCAGTGGCCATTGTATTTATTTGGGTCGCAACCTTGTCTCTTGGAGTTCTAAAAAGCAGCCTGTGGTTGCTCGATCTAGCACTGAGCTTGAATATCGAGCTTTAGCAAATGTTACGATTGAGCTAATGTGGGTCCGCTCTCTTCTCTATGAGCTTGGTCTTTCTCCTCCCACTCCTATCATTTGGTGTGATAACCAAGGCGCGGCTGCCTTAGCCGCCAATCCTGTCTTCCATTCTCGAACTAAACACATTGAGCTTGATGTTCATTTCATTCAAGAAAAGGTTTTGAACAAGGAAATCTCCGTGCGTTATGTTCCTTCTGTAGACCAAACCGCTGACATCTTTACTAAAGCCCTCGGTGGCTCTCGCTTCTCCATTTTGAAGAACAAACTCCACGTGGAAATGTCCCCATTCCGTTTGCGGGGGGATATTGAGACTGAAGACGTGAACCAAGCCCAAGGCCCAATAAAATGAAAGAGGCAGACCCTAGTAGAACTCTCCTTGATATGTAACTCCTGCTTATAAATAGGTATTGAGTATTGTATTTAATGACATGAGCAAAACAAGTATTCTATACGGGAAAAACTCCCATCTCTTCTTAAATTGTTTCAGAGCGCTTAAGCATGCTTTTTAGAACAGAGTCAAAAGGCATGCCCATCCAAGAATCCATAATAGTACTAGCATAAACGCCCTTAATAGGTTTTAACTACTTCTAGTTGAATGTAACATCTGATCATCAATAAAGCATCATGCAAGATATGAGAATGAGCTTTTCACCTGAATTTCAAGTTCAACAAATGCATACATCAATAATCAAAACTCAATAAAATAAGCTCTTTACCTGTGTTTCGACGATTCATCACTATGAACTAGAGCCTTGGTTGTGTATTCCCGAAACACGGGTAATTTTAATTTTAATTTAATTTTAAAAAGCAGCAAATTAAATTTGTCAATATCCCATCATCTACTTAACCCCCGAACAATAAAATTCAATAAAACCCTAGAATCTAGTCCGAGAAAACCCGAACATTCCAAACCTTTTCACCACAAACAGATAGCCTTCAACATCCTTCCGACTTTGCAACGAAAAATAAGTTATATAACAACAATAAATAAAAATTCAAAGTTCATTATGTGCACATACGTCTCTTTATACAAAATTATGTATAAACATAATTGAAAATTTATAGTTGTCTAAACTATTGTTTATTATATTCAGAAACGTTTGTATTGTATTCGGTTACTCAAATTTAACTGGTGACTGTTTACTGTTTAATGCAAGATGCGTATGTAAATTATCATAGCTTAGATGCATCTACGTATGCCAGATGTGTCTAGCGATGCAATGCGAAAATTAACAGAACGCAGAAAAGTAAACAGTAAAAACACAGAATTTTTAACGTAGAAACCCAATTAGGAAAAACCCATGTGCTTATCACCTACGAGCAAAACCAATCCACTAAATCCAATCAGTTTATATCTTTACAACAAAACTAAAGGGTAATTTACTCATAAATTAACCAACATTAAGGATAATAGCGAGAAACACTCCCTGTCACTCTCTTAGCATGTAATGCGAGCCAACTTCCCGTTGCTCTTTAATAGCTTGTTGTAACCGCGATCCCGCAATAGATCTGCACCTCCCATGTTGATCTCTTCACATTGTGGGCTGATCTATTAGTGATCGGACTCCTCCCAGATATTTGAACCAAGATCTTTAAGATTCAAGGTTGGTGTTCGTGAACTTAATCAAGAAATTAACTTGAAGAAGACAAGAACATGGGAGAAGGACACGTTTTTCAATGTATGATGGGGGACAATTTTTTGGCTCCAAAAACGTGTCGTATCTTTCTCCCTAGTGTTAGTGTTTTATACCACTTGTGTTACTTGTTGGCCAAGACTCCAAGTTACCATAAAACACCAACTCCTATAAAAAATAAAAATATTATTAGTTGTGGGATTAATTAAAAGGGTGATAGGCATCTCTTTTTTCAACATTTTACAAATTTTTACCACTTTTTTATCCATTTTTTCTTTATCCTAAATCAATCACATCCACATATTTCATCACATCCACAAATCTCCACCACTCAACTCCACTCATTCTCTCTCCTCTTTTACATTAAAAACCATTAAAAACCATTATAAATGATTCCCTATCACCCTTTAAATAAGGTAAAAAGCTAAGTATGGAATAGGCTCATTACCTTATCTTGTATCAATATAATAAGGAAAGGATCTTACCAAATCATATGATACGTCCAATGTGGACACAAACTCATCCTAGGCGTGTGCAAGGGTTTCTTGGACCCCATGAACTCCCACTTGTTAATAAACTTAATATATAACAAGGAATTGTCACATAGTTAATTATAATCATGATAAAACTAAAGTTCCATGTGATAATAAGTCCATTAGAAGTACAATTATAATTAAATCAACCAAATAAAATATTCAATTAATTTAATTATAAACGTGGAAAAATAAAAATACCAATTAATTAACTTTACAAAAAGGATAAAGTTAACAATCTCCCTCTTTAGCTTTTTCTATTTTTCCAAAACACAAGTCTCAATCTTTTGCAAAATAACATGTGGCTGAAATTTTTAAAAGCCCAAAATTTTACCCATAAAACCTCCCCCCAGAGAGATGAGTAAAAATGAATGATAACAAATGAAATCATGCATAACAAGTGCACGAAAGATCAACAATAGAAATGGATCCACGTAGATATCATAAACTTCAACAAATAAAAGAGAGAAAGAGTTAGTTCAACTCCCTCAAAAAAGAAGATATCCTACTCCCCATTTCTTGAACAAATAGAGGAGCCAATGGAACTAACTTCCATATCCTTGGCTTGTAACCTGCCATAAAAAGTCATCAACCACAACCAAATATCAAAGGGTCATGGGAAATAGGCAATATTCGGTTATAGACCAAAGCGAACAATAGATAATTCTAAAAAGACTGGAAATCAAGAGCTAGATGGATCTGGAGAAAGCAATCAGTTCCCAGATGTATCGCCTCCATCTTTCTCTTGCTCAACGAAAAACGTTTCTCCCTTTAAATATATGAGGTTTTTTCCTCAACATAAGAATCAAGTAATAACGGGAAATTAAGGAGAAACAAAATATAAGCAAATCAAAACGCATCAAATCACACCAAATCATCAAGGAATAAAGTGTAAGAGATTTGCTTACTCTCCTAAAACAAAGATGACAAGAAGATAGTACCACAACACGTTAGCAGCTCATGGGGATGTACAATATAATACCATTTCTTCTTCAATTTTGTCACCAGATTCATCTAGCTCTTCATCAAAGGTAGAACCTGATTTTCAAGGTTTATCTACTGTCTCAGCATTCTGGGCAGATTCGTCTGCCATTCCAACATCAGATTCATAATCATCTTCATCATGAGCATCATCAACCTCATGATTTACAACATCATTCACAACTTTCTCCCATTAGAACCGACACTCTTCTCAACACTAGAAGAGGTGATTTTCTCCCCATCAACAGTAGAAATCCCTTTTTCAAATGAATTTTCTATCATCAATTCATCAACAACAACATTAGTAGGAACATTAAAGCTATTAGAAATCCCAATATCACAAGCCATAAAATTTTTCCATAAAAACATCTTCTATACAAGATTTCCAAGAAATTTCTTTTGAAAATCAAAGATGGGTAAAAGGGGGCTTCGCCATATTACCGAAAATACAAGATGGAATTGAACCTGTGAGAGATGGTACCAAGGTGGCGGGCCGGAGGCCGCATCAACGCCGTGGTGGTGCCGGCAGTTGCTTGTGGTGGTGATGGTGGAGGTAAAGCTCTTCCCAATTTTCTAGGTGAAGTCCTCAATTTCTTCTCCAGATCTAGTCTCTTGGTCATTGATTTCCTTTTTCCCATGGTGAATTGGAGTGGGTGTTGATGATTAGAGAGATTAGAGATGGCGGGTATGGAGATTTGAAGAGTTGGAAAAGATGATGAATAGTGAGGGAGGGAGTTGTGCGTGTATAGTGTGTTTGTGTGCGTATTATGGAGAAAAAGGGGGTTTTGACCAATTTTTTATTCAAATACCAAGAATCACTCACCTTTTAGAATTCCATGCAGATAAAAATTTCAGATCTGCTCAAATAAGGAATCTTTGTGCACGCCAAATTCTATTTCCATTCAAATTGTAGTTGGTTAGTCTGGGAAAAATTAAAGAATTAAGTAAACAGAAAAATTACCAAATTTGGCCCCACAACTAACTAACTTTTCCTGCAAGACACTTGCACATTAACCCATTGTATACTACCTTAAAACAAAAATTCACAAAAGTTAAAACAATTCTCGAAATTTAGAGCTAGATACATCTAGTACCTTTAGATTCATCTGGGTACTGTCGGCTTCCATTGCGACAAATGCATTTGGATAGCGTATAGTCCACCACGCATATATACAAGTCAATTATGGGGTGGGTGTGTGTGTGTGTGTGTGTGTGTGTGTGTGTGTGTGTGTGTGTGTGTGAATCAAACAACCGTTGGTCAATCATACATCACCATCAAATACCTTATGGTTACCCTGACTTATTAGCTTTTCACTGTAGCGCACTAGCAGATTGTTCAAAATCTATATAAGTGCGAATTCTCAAGTCTGGCTTGCCGACTTTTTCAATAAAATGGAATTATTTTTCGGAGGTGGAAGTAGCTACTCTCAATCCCCAGAAGTCATCTTTTGCATGTCTCCCCCTTTTTTCTTTCAATTTAAACTCATTTTCTCATCAATTTTTTGTTTTGAAATAGGGGTAAGGACTTTGCTTGGATTGGCAACCTTCGTTTCCACTAACCCTGCCCTTGGATAATCGAACCGCGTGCAATGTTAAAAGCAAGATTTTGAACGTAGGTCTACACTGAGATACAAAGCCTCAGTCAGAAATAAAACTTTATAGCACTGACAGTAGTGACTTATTCTATTGGATTGTCCGACTAAAGTGCTATCAGATTAGTCTAGAGGCATGTTGACTGTCGTACGCCAGATACATCTGCCTCAATGTCAGTATCCAACACTCAAATTCATCCTGCAACAACCAAACAATCTACAATCAGTAATACTCACATGAATAGGAAAATCTACCATATGCATGCATAAAGCTTAAAACAAATGTAAAAAGAAAAATTACACAACCAATGTAAATCTTTTTGCTGTTTTCCATTTTTTTTTTGTTAAACAAAATGCATGGCCTATTAAAGTGGTGGGGAAACCTAATTTGTTTCATAACGTTTTCAAATTTGGCAGTATCGAGGGCCTTAGTGAACAACTCTGCAAGTTGTATATCAGTCTGTATGTGCTTCAGATTGATAGTTTTTTGTTCCACCAATTCTCTGATAAAATTGTTTGATATTGATGTGAGTTCTTGAGTGTTGGACTGGGTTTTTCGAAATGTTGATAGCACTGGCGTTATTACAAAACATAGTGGCTTGATCGGTTGTGATCCCATAGTCTTCCAACATTTGTTTCATCCAGAGGAGTTGAGCGCAGCAATTCCCAGTTGCTAAATACTCCGCTTTGGATATGGATAAGGATACGAAGTTTTGCTTTCTACTTAGCCACGCCACCAGATTGTTTCCAATATAGAAACAGCCACCTGAAGTGCTTTTCCTGTCCTCAACATTGCGAGCCCAATCTGCGTCTGAATATCTTGCAAGATGGCCAGTGGTGTCTCGAGTATAACAAATACCATAGCTATGTGTACCACTTACATACCTGATGATCCTTTTGACTGTGGCCGAGATGCGATTCTTTGGGATTCGCCTGATATCTGGCACATATAGCTACACTGAAGAATATGTCTAGCCTACTAGCTGTGAGACACATCAGACTGTCAATCATGCTTCTATAGAGGGATGCATCTATCTCCTTGCTAGTGTCATCCTTTGATAGTTTCAGCGTGGTTGCCATGGGAGTTCTAATGGACTTTGAGTCTTGAAGCCCAAACTTTTTCACCAGGTTCTTGGCATATTTTCCTTGTGAGATGAAGATGTCAGATGCATCTTGCGTCACCTGCAAACCAAGAAAGAAAGTCAATTCACCAACCATACTCATTTCAAATTCTCTTCTCATAGAATTCACAAATTCATCAATTTTGGACTTAGAAGTAGAGCTAAATACAATATCGTCCACATATATTTGGGCTACAATTAGTCCTGATTTCAAATGCTTAATAAAGAGAGTCTTATCAGTTCTTTCCCTTTTATATCCTTGGCCGAGCAAGAAAGATGCGAGCCTCTCGTACCAAGCTCTTGGAGCTTTCTTCAGACATTATATAGCTTTTTTAAATCTATACACATAGTCTGGATGGAATGGATCTTTGAACCCTTGTGCCTGCTCCACATAGGCTTCTTTGTTTAGCACACCGTTTAGGAAGGCCCTTTTAACATCCATTTGGTACAACCTGAAATTGATGTAGCATGAGACGGCTAACAACAGCCTGATGGATTCAAGACGAGCTATGGGAGCAAATATCTCCTCGAAGTTTGTACCTTCAACTTGTGTGTAGCCTTGTGTGACTAATCTGGCTTTGTTTCGTACAATGATGCCAAATTCATCTGACTTGTTTCTGAAGATCCATTTTGTGCCAACCACATTTCCTTCTTTCGGACGTGGGACCAATTCCCACACGTCATTTCTCTTCAGTTGGTTCAGCACTTCTTGCATGGCTTGAACCCAATTCTCATCTTTCAATGCTTCTTTTATATCATAAAGAACTCCCTTCGGCCGTGATAAAATTAAAAGAGCCACCTAGCCAAAGTGCCTAGGTAGCAGTGCTACGTTTGACATTGGTTTTTAGGGATTAATTTCTTTTATTATTTGATTTATTCTACTTTTTTTATTTGGTATCATTTTTCCGTAATTTACTTTTTTTATATATATTCTAATTTTTTAATTAATTTATAGAAATTTTTAACATTTTTATATTTAGTATTGCATGCATAAATAAAAATATAATAAAAGATCAAAGTTACAACATACAGTACCTACTAAATTAATTCAAAAAATGAAAATTAAAATTTTCTATACACATTTTAACTTTTGAATATTACATTTAATTATTTATTTTCAAATTATACACACACACACACACACACACACACACATATATATATATATATATATATATTCTTATTAACAAAAATTGAAGTGCCAACTTGGCATAGTACCACGCAGGTAGTTCTTTTCAATTTTAGAAAAAAATATTTTTACATATTTAAAAAATAATATAAAAAGCCTCTTTTTTATTTTTATCGTGCTAAAAGAGTAGTTTTAGATAGCTTTCATAAGTAATGTGCCTTAAGCAATCCAAATAGTAAGTAACTATTTAAGATCAAATAATGAGTAGTTAAATAATTAAATTTATAATAATTAATTAAGAAATAGAAAATGATAACTTTCATGTCCCATTTCATCATGTCGCAAACCACTTAGAAAATAATTGCTAAAATTATCAAATAATCGTCTCTTCATATTTTGTAAAAAATAATTGCAAGTATAAAAAATTAATTTTTAATTTTTTAATTTTTAGTATTGCATGCATTAGTGATTTTTTAAAAAAGTTTCTCAATTATTCTACCCAAATTTTAGTAATTGAAAAATTAATATACAGAGTTTCACTAATAAATATTTTGTATAGAGATCTTATCATTTTCTACAATACACAATCCATATCGCATAAATTCTCCCCTTTTTTTAGTTACTTATATATTAATTTGAGAATAATTTTATATTTTTAATATTTTTTAATTTTTAACCACACGTCTAAAATAAAATTAAATGTGGCCAAATTTTACGTGGATAGAACAAGGGACTAGGGTGACTTTTTTTTTTTTTTTTTGCCCCTTGTCAAAAGAAAAATGAAACTGGCTTACCACTCACTCACAATAGATAATTTTTTTGGAAAAATTAAAAAGATCATAGAGGATCCTGGTGAAGTAAAGAAGAAGAATCACATTTTAAAGAAGGTAAAGATGGCCTAACTAGTTATTTGGAATAGATTGCTGCACAACCTTTCCTTTGTTAACAACATCAATCCAATTTTCTCCCAGATGGATGTCTTTAGGCAACTAGTAGATATGGAAAATCTTTTGATTTTTAGATTTGATAAGATCATACATTCAGACGTGGAGACCGAGACACCTTGCTCGATACCGCTTTGTCGGGAATCAAGAAAATTCTAGTGAAAATCTTTAAAATAGAGGCCTTGTAATCCATCTTAATTGAACGAAGAGTAAAAAAGCCCACGTGCAATTTTATTGATATAATTCGGAGATGATATTAAAAAGTCTACATCGGCCTCATTTATGTAGATACGAATAAGTTCTTATCCTCATTGAATAAAGAAACTAAACTTAATTAAAAACTCAACCGACTAAGGAAATGTAATTTGTTCAAACTAAATCACTCTAGGCATAAAGGGTGATAGGGGTTCATTTTTTAGGAAATTTAAACCTATTTTTTAATTTGATTATCGATTTTCCCACCTAAATTAAAGTCCTTTTTTGTCTTTTTACTTTTTCCTACTTTAATAATTAATAATTAATTCCCAACAATCAAATTCACTAATCATTATCTATTTTAAATCTTATCCTTACCAAAATAAGAAAATGTGTATAGTAAAAATTAGATCTTTTCCAAATCTCCATTGATTTGAACTTATCTTCTATAAGTTTTTTATCTTTTGATTTTTTTGTTTTTTATTAATTCATAATCAATCATAACAAACAAATTAATAAATTATTATTTATATTAAATTCCAAATATTAAATCTAAATTTTGTTTCCTTGCATCAGTATTGATAATTATTATTTTATTATATTTTTTTAACTTAATCTGAAGATTTATATCTATATATATAATAAGAGACTTTTTATAAATAATAAACTATGAGATGATAATTAATTTTTAAGAAAATAAAATTAATTAAGATTAAAAATTTCATTAATAGTTGATTATTCTGTGATACAAAATTGGCATTCATTAAATTTTTTACACAAAATTAAAAGAAAAGTATAATATTAAAATTTAAAAATTTGATTCGATCCACTAATTAATTTTTTAAATAATTAATTATTTTTATAAATAATTAGCTAAGGAATGAAAATTAATCTAAATTAGAAATTTCGGTAAGATTTAATTTTTGTATGATATAAAATCACAAGTCATTAAAATTGTTCATAAAAATTAAAAGAATTTTGTAACATGATTAGATCGGCCCCTTTACTTAATTTTAGGAATAATTAGTTATTTTAAAAAATAAAAATATCTAAAAATGAAAATAAAATAAAATTAGCAAGTTTTTACGGTTTCATTTCGTGTGATAAAAAATTACAATTTATCAAATTTATGCACAGAAACTAAAAGAAATATGTAACATTAATTTTTTTAATTCATCATTCAATTGTAACATTAATCCAATATTTTTAATTAATTGAATCTTTATCTGTAATCTATATTTTTTATTAATCATTAGTGCAAATAATTAATGGAAAACCGGTTTTAATATTGTATTTCAGCAGTTTATGTCTTTTAAATGGATTTGTAATTAGCTTGGATAGTTTTGTTATTAGATTTGATCAGTAGTCAATCAACTTTCAGAACGAGTTTTATTATTGTATTTCAATAGGTTATATCGAATTTGAGCTATAATTCTCATAAATTTTCATGGTTTTTGTTATTTGGATTTGATTAGAAGAATTGACAGTCTTCATTTTTCGAATATTTCTTCTTGATTGATTATGCTTTTTCGGAAAAGCAAACACAAGTTAAACCTTTTGTTAAGCTATTATTGAATATTTAGCGCCTGACCAATATGAAAATCCCACCATAAACTATAATGGAGATTGTCAGTAATGGCATTTTACTGATTAACATACTAACAAGATATCGAAAGAGTCATTTTTCAAAACAATGAACAACGATTATGTGAGTGTCGTTAAGGGCAATTTTAAAATTATCAAGGTAAATCCCTGGATTCATAGAACTTCTTTCATACTCTTAAATTTATATATTTTCCTTGGATCGTTTAGTTTTTATGCCAATATATACGTTTTGAAAATTAATTATGCTTCTTTTCTATGGTTGATTAATATTTTTAGTTCATATAATTGGTTATAATTGTAAAAGTCCAATAAATTTTATAATTTTTTATAAAGTTGATTAATTTACAATACAACTATTGCTATTAAAAAGTATAAAATATTTATTGACCCAATTAGATTGATTGTTTGCGGTAAATTATTAAAATAATTATTCTTTCTCTATTACTCTGATAAATTACTTTCTCTTTTTCTATTAAGTTTTTATACCATTGGTTGAGATGACACAATTTTTTAAATATTAAAAGTAAAATCGTGGATTGATAATTTTTCTTATCATCATTTATTTTTTGTACCCATATCGAAAATACTTTTCAACAGTAAAGGAGAGTTTCAATCAAATGAGTGTTGAACTCACTTATTATAAAGAAATAATTGTAGTTTCTTTGCATTATAAAAGTTATATATATATATATATATATGATCAATTTTTTGAATCCTTAATACAAGTCGATATAATATTTTAAATTATTAAGGTAAATTCGTGGATTTATCATACTTTCTTCACGCTATTAATTTTTTCCCGGTATCATTTAGTTTTTGTGCCAATATATTTATTGTGAAAATTAATTGTACTTCTATATTTCTTTTGTATGGTTGATTAATATTTTTAGCTCACATAATTCGTTATAACTGCAAAAGTCCAATATACTTTATAATTTTTTCAGTAGATTAATTTGTAATGCAAATATTGTACAATTATAAAATGAATTAAAATATGAATCCACCCAATTGGATGGAGTGCTTTCGATAAGTTGTTGCAACAATTTTTTTTCTTCATAGTGATAAATTATTTTCTCTCTTTTTTTCTCATTCATTTCTTATAATATTATTAGTTTGAGATGACATAATGTTTAAAATACTAAGGGTAAATTCATGGAAAGATCGTATTTTCTTCACACGATTAAATTTTCCTCTTGGATCATTTATTTTTGTCCCCACATAGAAAATGCTTTTCAATAGTGAAAGAGAGTTTCAATCAAAAGAGTGTTGGATACACTTATATTATGAAGAAACAACTGTATATAGTTTCTTGGAATTATTAAAGTTTTTTCTTTTTTTTTTTATTTTTTATATGATCAATTTTTCAAACCATTAATAAAAGTCGATACAATATTTTGAATTGTAAAGATAAGTCCGTGGAATTATCGTACTTTCCTCACACTATTAATATTTTTAATTGTTAAGATAAGTCCGTGGATTTATCATACTTTCCTCACACTATTAATTTTTTCCTTAGATCATTTGGTTTTTATACTAATATGTTTATTATAAATTATACTTCTTTTGTACAGTTGATTAACATTTTTAGTTTACATAATTCATTGCAATTGTAAAAGTCCAATAGGCTTTATAATTTTTTCCAGTATAATTTATAATGCAACTATTACTGTTTACAAGTATAAAATAAATTAAAATATTAATCAACCGAATTCGATGGATTGTTTTTGGAAAATTGTTGAAATAGTTGTTGAACCAATTATTTATTTCTTCACACTGGTAAATTATTTTCTCTTTTTTCTAATTAATTTTTGCACCACTAGGATGATATAACATGATTTTTTAAATATTAAAGGTAAATCATGTGGATCGATCGTATTTTCTTTGCACTATTAAATTTTTTTCTTTAATCATTTATTTTTTGTGCCTACACATGGAAAATGTATTTTAACAGTGGAAGATAGCTCCAATAAAAAAAGTGTCGAACTCACTTCGTGTGAAAAACAATTATAGTTTCTTGCCAATAATAATTTTTTCCTTTTTTTGTATTATCAATTTTTTTAAACTATTAGTACGAGTCGATACAATATTTTAAACTGTTAAGATAAATCCGTGGGTTGATCGTACTTTCTTCATACTATTAATTTTTTTGCCTTGGATAATTTAGTTTTTATGCCAATATGTTCATTATGAAAATTAATTATACTTCTTTTGTATGGTTGATTAAAAATTTTAATTCACATAATTTGTCACAATTGCAAAAGTCTAATAAACTTTCTTATTTTTTTGGAGTAGATTAATTTGTAATGCAATTATTACTATTTGTAGGCATAAAATAAATTGAAATATGAATTGACCCGCTTCGATGGATTATTTGCAGTAAATTGTTAAAATAATTATTATTTCTTCATACTAATAATTTTTTTTGTATTATTAATTTTTTTTATACCTTTTGGCTGAGTGGACACAATTTTTTAAATTACAAAACTGAATTCGTTGATTGATTATACTTTCTTCGCACTTTTAATTTTTTTCCATGGAACGTTTATTTCTTGTGCCAAAATGTTCACATGTTAACTTAGTAAATTAGTGTCTCATTGATCTAATTGGCACATCAATCATCAATCAATGTTATTAGTTGCACAACATTGAAATAGAAAAGTTAAGAGTATAAATTGAGTTCTTATTCTAATCGTATCATAATGAATTGTTGAATGAATATATATGGGGAAAAAAGAAAGCAGAGATTTAAAACTAAAAGCATATATTTATTGAGTTAAATTATCAAATATTAGATTTAAAATTGTAATTATCTTATCAGTACTTATACCATCATCTTTGTAATGGACTGATTAAGAGTGAGATAAATTACATTATATTTTATTATTTTTATTTTTCTAATTCACATAAAGTTATTAAATTTTAAAGTATGAATCAAACCACAAGGTAGAGAAATAGGCTTTTAGTCGGTTTTTTTTCTTCCAAGAATTGGCTTTTAGTCGATTATGAGTTGTTCTCATATTCTAATCCTTATGATAATACAATATTCACTCAATTTACATGGAGAAAAATATATGTTGAAAAATTTGTCCCATGTACAACGTACGAGTGAAACAGTTAGGGTTCGAATAGGAAGTGTATATTGCACTCTCAAGGGTGACGCATATGAAGTGTTTAGAGTTTGTGATATATGATGATGATGGTCGTCCAACTATCACGACCACAAATGTCGTCTATAAAGAAGTGTTCAAACTTCCAATTTCATACTTATTAATCACGTCAAGTACGTTGTTCACTTTATTTGGTTTTTTACACAAACGCTTTATATCATTTGTGGTTTGATATGTAAAGTGAATGATAGTGTTTATATATTGTTGTATTTGTGCTCTTATATTTATTTAGGTATAATGTCCCCGTCACAAATTTGGTGGAGTTATACAAATTGATTATATATAGCATTTATGCATTAGTGGCACTATGTTTCAAAAGGTAACTCGAACGTACTTAGTGGTCGAAAATTATACTTTTAGTGAGTTTCATTGATCATATCTGAATTATAATGTTATTTCTAATATTTTTTAGGTTTCTTATGATAAAGCGTCAGTATTTGTGTAAGAGTGATGTCAGTGATATTTTACTCATCTAAGAATTTATTTATTGTTTTAGTACAATTCAATTGTATAATAACACAAATTTTTATATTCTATTGGACAATTATTGATGTGACTTATATTTGAGTACATTCATTCTTTTTGTCAAAACACAAAGATGTTTCTATTTTTTTTCTTGGATATTATTGTCGGCTAGTGTTGGCAATGGATCGGGTTCGGATCGGATCGGCTTAATCCAAATTCAAATCCAAATCAAAGACCCCGATCCAAATCCAAATCCAAATCCAAATTCCTCGGATCGGATTCGGATCGGATCGGGAAAAAAATCCAAATATGATCCATATTGGTATAGATTTTTATAAAAAAATAAAAAATAATAAAAATAAAATAAAATAAATAAAAAATAAAAAATCAATTCGAATCAGATCGGATCGGATCAGGCCGATCCAAATCCAAATCTAAATCCATTTCGGATCGACCGATCCACGAATCTTCGGATCGGCAAAAAATTGCTCCATTCGGATCGGGTATCCATCGGATTTGGATCGGATCTGATTTTTCTGCCATCACTATTGTCGGCTATTAGTGATAGTATTACATTTGGATTGTTTTAATTGTTAATGTCTTTAAAAGTATTGTAAATTCAGTTTGTGTTTTTTGGTGAGTTTTACCCCAGTTGTTTGCAAGATGAATTGGCATAAAATAGAGAGAAATACAATCAAAATTTTACAAGAATTATTTCATTAGTTATATTAATTAACTTTATTATTGCGACTCATTATTTATTTATTATTATTTTTGAGGTCTTATAATAATACGATTAATACCTGTTAATACTATTATTAGCTAAAAAATTATGACCCGTGTAATGCACGGGTGAAACAATTAGTTAAATTGAGTATTGGAAAATATTCAAAATTTTATTGACACTTTGCCAATGCTAAGAACAACAATTGAGTTAAGTGAAGCAAGTAACACCTTCATAATGGATAGCTTCAAATTTAGGCCTTATTTGATTGGGGGTTTAGTTGTTCCGCGCGGTATTCCGTGCAAAAATGTGTGGTTAATATTATTTTGGGAAATGTGTGTGTGGTTGAAAATGAGTATGAGGTATACGGAATTGCATGCGGATTTGGTTAACACCAAATAGAACAAGGCCTTAATAGTATTACTGCCCCATGTGACAATACTTTGATGTCATTCCGTTCTTTGATACTATGTATCCACATTAGAAAATTCACAAATGGGTTTTCAGATGGCCACACACAAACAGTCGCAGAAAAAAGAAATAAAAATTATAAATATATTATAAAATAAAAAAAAATTAAAGTAATAAAAAATACCACCAAGGTCGAACGACCGTCCAGGCAAAATCTGGATTTTTCCCCCGTGCGACAGGTCGCACGAGATCGCATTTGTGCAATTTAAAATTTTAAATGTATAGACCGTAGAACGTATATGGTATAATTAAATATTTACATTCGCTTAACAACTGGATGGATCAAAACTAAAAGCCCAAAGCCACGTGGGGCTCTGGCCTTTATTTCAATTGCACGGTCGTCATTTGGCAGCCATGCACGAGAAAGACCCAACACCATATTGTACATATATACGGCCATGACTGTCACAAAGATGGCCATGCATGAACTAGACAAAATGAAAGGCCCACTGCCCAATACCACGTTGTATGTACGTGGCCTTTATTTCAATTGCATGGCTGTCATTTGGCAGCCATGCATGAGAAAGGCCCAACACCATATTGTACACATATATGGCCATGACTATCACAAAGATGGCCACGCATGAACTAGACAAAATGAAGGCCCGCTGCCCAATACCACATTGTATGTACGTGGCCTTTATTTCAATTGCATGGCTGTCATTTGGCAGCCATGCATGAGCTAGGTGCATGATTTTTTAAACTTTCTTTACTGTTTCATGTAAATTACGTTTAACTTTGAAAGGTTAAAAATAGTTGTAATATCATATTGTGTAAATACGAAGTTTTTGCAGTGTACTTTTATCTGTTCTCAACATATTTAATTTTTATATAGATTCTGAAATCGTTAAACGTCGAAGTCAATTGAGGAAGTTATTGTCTATTTATTTATGAGTTTTTAAATTAACTAGCTAGCTAGTTTACTTGTGTTGATTTTTGCAATGTACGTGTACCTAAAAGTCATATGAGCGCACAATTCATATTTTCTTACTTTCTCTATCCTACAAAAATAGGTTTGGTTTGACGTTAACGTAATTTAAGAAATTACAATTAATATTATTGAAAAAATAAATCTTAATTGTATTTTTAAATACAATACTCTTACATTAAATAATGCAAATGTATGTTTACTAATAATAATGTATATTCCCTCCGTCCCATAAAACTAGACTCGTTTTCTTTTTTTCAAGCGTCTCAAAATATAGGCCACTTTTTATTAATCTTTATTTCATTTTTTTCACTTTTCTTATTATACCATTATTTAATGGGCATTGTTATTGGTAAAAGTATATTATTATCATTTACTATAGAGGTACATATGAAAAAATACAACTAAAATTTACTTTTTCAACAATATTAAATACGATTTCTTAATCCTTGTGAAAATCCAACCAAACATATCTTTGTGGGACGAAGGAAGTATTAAATAAGGGTACAATTAGAAAATGAAAGAAATTAAATACACAGATAAACCTATTTTTATGGGACGAAGAGAATATTTATTTAATTCTAATATTTTGTGGAGCGATAATCTTGCGTGTTAAAAGAAAAAAATTTCATTACAACAAATTGGAGGACTTTCTGTATACTTCTACCCATGGCCTTATAACATTCCTATTTCCTAGTGTTGCTTTCCTGGAAACTTTTCCATTCCCTGTTTTGAGGACTGAGGTCAAAGGGCTTCGTATATGCTGCATGCACATAGTGCATGTACCAAGATGAAGCCCATGAAAAAGGGCTTATTTGAGTTAATTATGTTTTGTGGCAAATAAATTTAGTAATATCGTGATGAATCATGGATGAATATGTTGAATTTTGTTTGAGTTCAATTAAATTTTTGATGCCGATAAAATTAATGATTTAATTGCATTCAATTAATATCCTTTTGAAATAAAATTATTCATTTAGGATTGTTTAACATAGATTACTTAAAAAATAAATTTTAGATGTTTAGTTGAAAAGTAATAAATTGTGTTAAAAATATAAATAAATTATCAAATCAACACCAGTGATTGAAAATGAACAGAAAAAAATATTTTTCTTGAAAATTATAAAAAAAATCCTTAATTTAGTTGAATATTGTCCGAGAATAATTTAATATATTATCAAATGCATAAGTAAAAGTAAACTTTTTGAAATAAATTAGCAATCCGCTCAAATAAAAAATAAAAATAATTTTAAAAATATATTAAAAATTAAAATTAAGCTATATAGAAAAGTAAACATGGTTTTAGTATAAAACCGATTGTATTTTATTAAAAGTTCTAAGAGGACATTTGTAACGCCCCGCCCCCGTAACACATATAACATACGATACATATACGTACACAAACACATTGCAGCGGATGGAGGGAGCGCTACTCGTGTACATAAATGTCAAAACCCTTCGCGTGGCTCTTGGATCGTCCGATTCCTTTTCCATTCACACACCAACATCACATACTGTAGGACCCTTCGCGCACTCCCGCATACATAATCTACAAACATAAACATAAACACAAACACATAGTGAGTCATAATGACCCAGTGAATAATGGATGCAATGCAGTGCGTGAAATGCACGTGACATTCTTTTCTTTCTTTCTTTGGGCCCTAGTTGCGAATCATGTGAGTACCTTGTCATATCATAGCATAGGCCGTCCCCCAAAGGTTCTTTTACGCTTTGGGGCGCCGGGACCGTCGTCTAAAGAGTTCTTTTACTCTTAGACCGCCCATCACATCCTAGGCCGTCACCCAAGGGTTCTTTTACCCGTTAGGCCGCCGGGCCGTCACCTAAGGGTTCTTTTACCCGTTAGGCCGCCACATCATCATCAAGCGCATTGTAAACACATGATAGGCAACTACATTCTACATACATGCTCGTGTCATACATCATGCATGCTTTACCTGATGATCGTACTCATAACGTTCTTAGGCATTACATAGCGTACTTTCTCATGAACTTCATCTGGTCATCACATATCACATAATCATACATATACATTCATGGCATTCATACATTCATAAGCCGTCCCCCAAGGTTCTTTTACTCTTGGGGCGCTACACTCGTCATATCATACGCATTCCATTTCTTGAACATCATATAACATGCATTGACATCACATGAAACACATAAACTCTACTTTCTTGTCTCACTACATGTTCATTAACATAACTAGTTTCCTTTCATGTACATAGATTCTTAACCCATAGAACTTGACATAAAGATCATATAAGTCACAAAATCATGTCCACATCATTCTATTATCATCACCTAATCATCACATAGGCATAACACAACCCAAAGGAACCCTAGCATGCTTGTAGGCTTGATACTCATCATAATTAGCATCATAGGCATACATAAACATACATATACTTCATAAATGCATACTATATCAAAGATACATCCATTACTCACCATGTACTTGCAAGATCATCAAGCATTGACATCCCAAAGCTTCCTCCTCTTCTTCCTCTTCCTTCCTCTTTCTTCCTTCTTCTTGTAATCATAGATTACACAAACATTACATAGCTCATATATGGAGTGGGAGATGATCACATATGTTCATGAGGATCTTGAGAGAGTTTTGGGAGCTTTGGAACCGAGTTTGGGTGAGAAATGACCAAGAAATGGCCAGAATCTTCTAAAATAACACTTCTGCCGACTTAAAATTACGGCCGTAACTTACACATTTACGGCCGTAACCCATTACTTACGGTCGTAACACCATAACCTTACGGCCGTAACCTTATTAATACGGCTGTATCATACCATCATACGGCCGTAATAAACTCTCTGTAAATCCCCTGCATTTCATCTTCTTGACTTACGGCCGTAACTCCAACTATACGGCCGTATCTCTGAATGATACTACCGTAATTTGCTCTCTGAAACTTTTGGACATTTTCCACTGTTCACCATTTACGGCCGTAACATTCGACCTTTACGGCCGTAATCTGACATTTACGGCCGTAATCCTAACATTTACGGCCGTAACTTCAGTTCTGCTGAAATTTTCCGTTTTCCTTATTTTGACGGCCGTTTCGACTTCCGACATGTCTCATACATTCCCAAACATTTCATGAACACATCATACACATATACATTATGTCGGGTCGACTTTGAGCGGGGCATTACAACATTTGAATTTAATTTTACATTTCTAAGTGATATGATTATTGTAGCTCTTTATCATCAAGTTAGGAAGAGGTTTTATGTGCTTTATTACTTAAACCATACATTCATCTTTCAAAAAAAAAAAAAAAAAATTGTCACATAGACATATAACTTAGAAATAGCAATTAAAAGTGTGTAAATTGCACCTAGAAGTCCCCAACTTTTTCTTATATAGTGCACTTTTCGCGTCCATAATTCAATACTCTCTTTTTCCCATTAAGATAAACTTGTATTTCTTTTTCATTTGTCCCAAATTATAGTCCACTTTCCTCATTAAGAATATGGTTTATTTTCTATTTGACTAAAGTACCCATATTTAATATTATTGAAATACTAAAAATCAACTAGCCATTCAATTTCCCAAAAATATTAATAATGTTCACATTACTCTTTTGTTAATTAATGCAAGGGTAGAATAGGAACAATATAGAAATATTTTATGTAACGCCCAATCTAAACCCCACGAAATTAGGGTTGCGGAACTAGACTTGACGCTACAATTACATTTCACAAAACAACACGGGTGGTGATTCACATTTTCAAATTGTTTATCGTTTACAAAACACCATCAAAGCATTTCCCGTGTTCATTTCAAAATCATAAGTATAGGATCTTCAGCATCTTTCTTCTTCCCCACCCACAATCTCTCCCGCGTCAATCCCGTGAGGTTTCTCTTCCGTCACCCGAACTGCGTGTCTGCCCTAACGTACCTATAGTGAAATCATAAAAGAAAACCTGATGAGTCTCAAGGACTCAGTGGGCATACAGTTAAATGCAATGCATGTCACACTCATGTATTGGGCCCAGTTGCTTCTCAAGTGGATACACCGGCGCCAACATAACGTAACATAACATATATGGCCCAATTGTCTCAATCCTCATGCGGGCTTCGCCCGTGAGACGGCCAATAGTCTCAATCCTCTTGCGGGGCCTTTTCCCGTGAGACTAAACATAACTGTACATAGGTGTATCCCTTGGTAAGCAACAGTACATTCACACTTCATGACCATGTTTGCCAACATAACAAGTACAAGAAGCTAACCTTTCCGATACCTCTACTTCCCATAATGCTACACAGGTGATATCCACATATAAACATACATCAACATCAACATCATATATCACCTCAAGCATTATATAAACTCTAGGTTCTAGGTCATGAGTAAGAAGGGTAACACTTAAATCATGCCATACATAACTACTCAAGTCATAACTATACATCTCAAGAGGTATATGTGTACATCTAAGACTTTCTAACTACATAGAGAACTTTCTACCTCTACTTACCATGAGTATAACTAATATAGCAATACCCACCTTACTAGAATGGCAAAGAACCAAGGAGGTGATCACTACTTCACTTCAATCTTCACCACTTCAATCTTCACCAATCACCCAACTCCACAAGGCCACAAGCTAGCCCTTGCCTATACCCAAGTTGAAGACCTTGGAAATGATAAAAATGGCTTTTTGGGGGTTTAGGGTCGAGCTCATGAAGAAAATACCCCAAAAATGGCTTCTGTTGACCTAAATACCATTCTGCCGACTTACCAGTTACGGCCGTAAATGTATACCTTACGGCCGTAAAATCCAAAATTACTACTGTAACATACCTTTTTACGGCCGTAACCCAGTCTCTGTAAATTTCACATTCTGGTTCTGGTTCTATTTACGGCCGTATCATATATCTATTACGGCCGTAACACAAACATACGGCCGTACTCGACCCACATACGACCGTAATTCACTCTCTGTAAATATGGCGCATTTTCCATCGCCGACACTTACTACCGTAACTACACCCTCTTACGGTCAGAACGCGCTGAGATACGGCCGTATCTATAGTTCATACTACCGTAATTAACTCTGCATCTTGAAGCACTGCACTGCGTGCATATACTTACCGTAACATACGACCCTTTACGGTCAGAACTACCACATTACGGCCAGTAAATAGATACCTTACTACGTGTAATTTCCCATTTTTTCTCGCAATTGTGCACCCCACGTACTTTAACGACCGAAACCACACATACCCTCATATACACTTGGGAACACATCCAAACACATAAAACAACATACGACAACACTGCACATGCAAGCCACACCCAAAATGACGTCATCAACATCACATATTTGTACGGAAAACGAACGGGGCGTCACAATCGTCCCCCCTTAAATAAATTTCGTCCTCGAAATTTACCTGTAAAGAGCTCGGGGTAGCTTTGCTTCATAGTTTCTTCTCGTTCCCACGTTTCCTCTTCCATAGTTGCGCTCTGCCAGAGTACACGAACGAGAGGAATGTGCTTTCCACGTAACTGTTTGACACTTCGGCCGACAATTCGAACAGGTCTTTCCTCGTAAGACAAGTCGGGTTGCAAATCCAATGGAGGGTCTGGCAGGATATGATTCGGATCTGGCACATATTTCCGTAACATAGAGACATGAAATACGTTGTGGATCCGATCCATATGCGTCGGTAACTTCAACCGATAAGCCACCTCCCCAACTCTATCAAGGATTTGGTATGGTCCAATATAACGTGGTGTAAGTTTGCCGCGTTTGCCAAACCGAAACAGCCTTTTGATTGGTGAGATGCGAACGAACACCTTCTCACCAATAGCAAATTCCAGTGGTCGACGTCGAGTATCCGCATAGCTCTTCTGTCGATCCTGAGCAACCTTCATGCGTTGCTTAATTTTTTCCAGTGCGGTAAGCATCTCTTGTATCATCTCCGTTCGTAACACTTTCATCTCTCCAACGTCATCCCAATGTAGAGGAGACCTACATTTTCGTCCGTACAACGCTTCATATGGCGGCATGCCAATCGAGGAATGGTAACTATTGTTATATGCAAACTCGACCAGAGGAAGATGACGATCCCAACTTTGGGGAAACTCCAAAACACAAGCACGTAGCATATCTTCAAGTGTTTGGATCGTCCGCTCCTTTACTTGTCCGTGGTAAACCACTTACAAAATCCATTGTTACTTCATCCCACTTCCATTCCGGTATTGGGAGTGGTTGTAACGATCTGCCGCCTTTGATGTTCGACTTTTCACTTGTTGGCACACTAAACACCTCGCCACAAACTCGGCTATATCCCGCTTCATGCCAGGCCACCAATAAAGTACCTTCACTGCTTTATACATCTTAGTCGAACCCGGATGAATCGTATAGGGTGTCATATGAGCTTCTTGACAGATTTCTTGCCGTAATTCCCTTGCCACTGGAACATAATAGCGGTCTTTATACTTGAGAAGCCCTTGTCGTATTTGAAAGCCTGGATTTGGTTTCTCATCCAATTTCCTCTTCACCTTACAAGCCCAAGCATCGGTTTCCTGCTCTTCTTTGATACGCTCAATCAAAGTCGATTGAATGGACATAACTGCCAATCGGGCCTCGTCCGGCGCTAAAATCTCCAAATCGAAAGTTTCCATTTCCTCTTGCAACTTCTTTGACCTTTGCTTTGGCGCTTTTCGACTCAATGCATCTGCAACCACATTTGCCTTTCCCGGATGGTAGTGAATAGAACAATCATAGTCTTTCACCAGCTCTAACCAACGACGTTGACGCATGTTAAGGTCTTTCTGTGAAAAGAAATACTTCAAACTCTTGTGATCTGTATAAATCTCGCATCGTACGCCATAAAGATAATGACGCCAGATCTTTAACGCAAACACTATCGCTGCCAATTCCAAATCATGCGTGGGATACCTTTGTTCATAGCTCTTCAGTTGGCGTGAAGCATAGGCAATCACTCTCTCATTCTCGCATCGTGACACACCCAAGCCCTTGATGTGATGCGCCATCAGAGATGGTGAAGACCCCTGAGCTATCGGGAATGGCCAAGATAGGCGCTGTGGTGAGGTGAGTCTTCAATTCTTGGAAGCTCTTCTCACACTCCTCCGTCCACCTGAAGGGGACATTCTTCCGTGTCAAATGCGTCAATGGAGAAGCAAGTTTGGCAAAGTCCGCAACAAACCGACGATAGTACCCGGCCAATCCTACAAAACTCCGTACATCGGTGGGTGTTGTCGGCTGTGGCCACTCCAACACTGCTTCTATCTTACTAGGATCAACAGCAATACCTTCTTTCATGATAACATGTCCCAAGAACATCACATGTTCGACCCAAAACTCACACTTCGAGAATTTGGCATATAATTTTTCGTCTCGAAGTGTTTGCAAGGCAAGACGGAGGTGATTCTCATGTTCTTCCCGGGTCTTGGAGTAAATCAAGATATCATCGATGAATACAATCACGAACTGATCCAGATACGGCTTGAACACACGATTCATCAAATCCATAAAGGCCGCCGGCGCATTAGTAAGTCCAAAGGGCATAACCAGGAATTCAAAATGACCATATCGAGTACTAAAAGCCGACTTTGGAATATCCTCCTCCCTAATTCGCAACTGATGATATCCTGAACGTAAATCAATCTTTGAATAGATTGCTGAACCCTGAAGTTGATCCAAAAGCTCATCGATACGCGGTAGTGGATACTTGTTCTTCACCGTCACCTTATTCAACTCTCGATAGTCAATACACAACCGCATCGAGCCATCCTTCTTCTTAACAAATAAAACTGGCGCACCCCAAGGTGAAGTGCTTGGTTTTATAAACCCTTTTTGGAGCAAATCATCCAACTGGACTCGAAGCTCTTTCAGTTCTGGGCGCCATGCGATAAGGAGTCTTGGAGATAGGTAAGGTACCCGGTACAAGCTCAATCACAAACTCAATCTCCCGAGATGGAGGCAATCCGGGGAGATCTTCGGGAAACACATCTAAAAATTCCCGAACAATCGGAACTGAAGACGGCATCCTCGGTTCTTCGGTCTTCATGTGATACACAGTGACTACATATGCTTGACATCCTTGACTAATTAACTTCCTTGCTTTCATTGCCGAAATAATGACCCTTCGTGAGCTCTCCAACCTTGGAAATACAATCGGTTCACCCGTGGGGAATTTCAATGCTCGTTTAGGGCAGTCCAATATCACCCCAAAACAGGTTAACCAATCCATGCCGAGAATTACATCAAAATCTCGAAGATCCAAGGCAATCAAATCAATAACAGCTTTCATAACCTGAACATGGATAGTAACCGGAAAATAGTGCAAGACACATTGATTTTGTCCCGAGGGCACCCTAACATCAATAGAAGACCACAAGGACTCCGAATGCATACAATTCCGTTGAGCATACGAAGTAGAGATAAAAGAATGCGTAGCACCGGAATCAAACAAAGCATAAGCAGGTAAAGTCGAGACATAAACGATACCTGCAATAACATCAGCTCTCTCTGGCTCCTCCGAATGTCCTAAAGCAAAGACACGTCCGGCCGGTCGGGATGGAGGAGGTTGTGAAGCCACTTGGTCTCGAACCTCTGGACATTCTCGGCTCATGTGTCCCTCTTTACCACATCGATAGCATCGGTTCGTGCCGAAGTAACACTGCCCCCAATGTGTCTTCCTACAAGTTTGGCACGTCGGAGGAGGCGTCGTAAAATTCGAACCTTTCTTTGCCGGTGGACGAGACGAAGGGGCATTATTGGCCGGTCTCTTGTTGTTTCTCCCTCGTCCACGATAATTTGTACCTCGGCCACGATTACTAGCCGAGGAACTCTGTGAGGAATACGACTGCCCTTGAGTCGATTGCATGGCCTGACTTGAGTGACTCACAACTGAACGGGCTTGCACTATCCGAGCCTCTGCCCGTTCCGCCACATATGCGCGCTCGACGATATCCCCATAACTTTCCGTGGCAACACTCGCCAATTGAACATCTCGAGCCAATTCGGGCTTCAACCCCGAGATGAACCGCGCAATCTTCCTCGCTGGAACATCCACCATATGTGTGGCAAACCGAGCATATTCATCAAATTTCTTACTGTACTCATTCACTGACATATTCCCCGCCAGAATCGAATAAACTCATTAAGCTTCTCATTCTTAGCGGCGAGAGAAATACTTGTTTCAAACCGTGCAAAAATCCGTCAAGCAAAGAACGGATCGCTTTCCTTGCCTAACGGTGTCCCACCAAAAGCCAGCCGATCCCCGCAACATAAACGTAGCACAGTTCACTTGCTCAGATTCGGGAATATGAGCATACTCAAACATACGCTCCATTGTTTGAATCCAATTCTCCCCATCGACTGGATCCTTGGCATCCTCAAAGATTGGAGGGTTCAAACGCCGAAAGCGATCCGTGGCTAACTCCTTGTCCCTATCCTCTTTTGCGCCACCAACCCCCGATCCACTAACTGCATTACTTGCATTTGCATTACTTCCACTTCCACTATTCTGATTCGTCATTATCTGCTGCATCATCTGAGACTGTTGTTCCACCAACCGAGTCAACCGTTCAATAACGGCAGCCTGATCATTATCCGCCATCTAAAGACACAATAATATCCATAACTCATAGACTCATCCTCATCACACAAAAGTGCTCGTACATTTCACATGAAAACACACACAACCAATAGATATCTCAAAGCACATAAACAAGCCGACTCACAACTCGGGGTAGCGGAGAAATCCTCACGTGGTTAGGGAAGAGAGGAAAGCATGCTGCTCTGATACCATCCTGTAACGCCCAATCTAAACCCCACGAAATTAGGGTTGCGGAACTAGACTTGACGCTACAATTACATTTCACAAAACAACACGGGTGGTGATTCACATTTTCAAATTGTTTATCGTTTACAAAACACCATCAAAGCATTTCCCGTGTTCATTTCAAAATCATAAGTATAGGATCTTCAGCATCTTTCTTCTTCCCCACCCACAATCTCTCCCGCGTCAATCCCGTGAGGTTTCTCTTCCGTCACCCGAACTGCGTGTCTGCCCTAACGTACCTATAGTGAAATCATAAAAGAAAACCTGATGAGTCTCAAGGACTCAGTGGGCATACAGTTAAATGCAATGCATGTCACACTCATGTATTGGGCGATTAGCTTCTCAAGTGGATACACCGGCGCCAACATAACGTAACATAACATATATGGCCCAATTGTCTCAATCCTCATGCGGGCTTCGCGGTGAGGCGACTAATAGTCTCAATCCTCTTGCGGGGCCTTTTCCCGTGAGACTAAACATAACTGTACATAGGTGTATCCCTTGGTAAGCAACAGTACATTCACACTTCATGACCATGTTTGCCAACATAACAAGTACAAGAAGCTAACCTTTCCGATACCTCTACTTCCCATAATGCTACTCAGGTGATATCCACATATAAACATACATCAACATCAACATCATATATCACCTCAAGCATTATATAAACTCTAGGTTCTAGGTCATGAGTAAGAAGGGTAACACTTAAATCATGCCATACATAACTACTCAAGTCATAACTATACATCTCAAGAGGTATATGTGTACATCTAAGACTTTCTAACTACATAGAGAACTTTCTACCTCTACTTACCATGAGTATAACTAATATAGCAATACCCACCTTACTAGAATGGCAAAGAACCAAGGAGGTGATCACTACTTCACTTCAATCTTCACCACTTCAATCTTCACCAATCACCCAACTCCACAAGGCCACAAGCTAGCCCTTGCCTATACCCAAGTTGAAGACCTTGGAAATGATAAAAATGGCTTTTTGGGGGTTTAGGGTCGAGCTCATGAAGAAAATACCCCAAAAATGGCTTCTGTTGACCTAAATACCATTCTGCCGACTTACCAGTTACGGCCGTAAATGTATACCTTACGGCCGTAAAATCCAAAATTACGGCCGTAACATACCTTTTTACGGCCGTAACCCAGTCTCTGTAAATTTCACATTCTGGTTCTGGTTCTATTTACGGCCGTATCATATATCTATTACTAGTAACACAAACATACTGGCCGATTTCGACCCACATACGATCGTAATTCACTCTCTGTAAATATGGCGATTTTCCATCGTCGACACTTACTAGTAACTACACCCTCTTACTGGCCAGTAACGCCTGAGATACCAGATCTATAGTTCATACGGCCGTAATTAACTCTCTGCATCTTGAAGCACCTGGCACTGTGCATACTTACGGCCGTAACATACGACCCTTACGGCCGTAACTACCACATTACGGCCGTAAATAGATACCTTACGGCCGTAATTTCCCATTTTTCTGCAATTGTGCACCCGACGTACCCTTAACGACCCGAAACCACACATACCCTCATATACACTTGGGAACACATCCAAACACATAAAACAACATACGACAACACTGCACATGCAAGCCACACCCAAAATGACGTCATCAACATCACATATTTGTACGGAAAACGAACGGGGCGTCACATTTTATAATTCCCTTAATATTTAAGATGTTTCCTTAATATGTGTGAAAATGGTGGGTGCCTATCTTAGTGGGACAGATGGAGTATTTTATTGAAAGTTCAGAGAGTCTAGTTGTGGCATTGAGACTAGGTAGTCTAAACAACAAATTGGAACTTTTGTTTTGGTTTAACACAAAAGGAGCCTCAAACATGAAACTCGGAGAAAAAACAGCTTCAATCAATATCTCTAGACTTGTCTTGAGCGAGTATGTGAGTACATGTTTCCGATTGAATCTTCAAGGGACCCATGGCCAGACATATGTTGATATGAATGTCTTTGATGGTATATCAGGTCACACAATACAGGCCATATAATTTTGCGAACTCAAGAAAATCCAAGACATGCTAGACTTTTATCAACAATCCCGAATGAAGTCTGATAGGGCATATATAGAGATATACCCTGACCCTCTGCTTCATGTGATTTTCAAACGATTTCGCAAACATTTTAATGGTTCTTGTGCATCATTACTATCATAGAGATATAGATATTGATATTGATATTGATATTGTGTTCATATGAATCAGTCAAATTCTACTCAAGAGAGATTGTTCGATAATTTTGAAATTCGATCTTTAAAATTAAATTTGTTTTCAATTGGATAATATGAAATAATAATTATGCAAAAAGGGGATTTGACACCTCCATGCCACTAAAAGTTAATTCTTTACAATTGAACTTCTGGTTTATTTCTTTATTTTAGTTATAAAATTTTAACTTTGATTAATTTTAAGTTAATTAGTTATTAATTTAGACCTTAAAACAATAAAACCTCATCTTTTTACATAGTTTCGTTAAGGCTAGTAGAATTGGATAATAGTACTCAATGGTCCTTATTGGCAATTGCGACCACAGCCGTTCATAATTGGTTGGGCTGCATTTCAGCCTCCCATAGGGGAAAGCATTTTTAGAGGCAGCGGGTTAATAGAATTTTTTAAATTTTTTAGAGCTTTTTTAGAGCCGTTCAAGTAATTTTTAAATTTTTTTATAAGCGAATAATTCGAATTAAATAGGCAAAAAAAAAAAAAGCAATATGAAGTGTTCTGTGATAATTCTACTTCAGTTCTTCAGATGTGAAGGCCTAAGCAACGCTGTAATGAAAAAGAAATACACATCAAGAGGGTTGATAGGTGCTGCAATGAGCCAACGACAGAAACATATTGCCACATCTAGGTGACATGGAGATTAAAGCACGCTGTTCATTGCAAATCGAGATCCCTGATGGTGATCTTTGTAACAACATATGTGCACATGCCACATGCTCTCTATTTTGAATATGTTCAAAACTCAAAATTAAGCTTTAGTCACTCGAGCCATGTATGCACTCATATCTTGTAAAACTTTAATAAATGTATTTTGACTGTTCAAGTGAATAAATTGTTTGTTAAGGAAAAATTAATTTTTTATTTTGTTAAAAGCTAAATTGATTGTTTAAATAGTTAGTGGAAACCTCTGAATGTTTGAATAATGATGAGTAAAGATGTGTGATGTATAGTTAATTATATGACTTTGATTGAATAGTATAAGCTAAGAGCTTGGTTAATATTCAACAACTCATTTAATTTATTTAACAATTTTTTTATTTTTTATTTTTTACTTCAAGGTTATATTTCAATCACATATTTTAAAATCTTTTTCTCAAAAACTCTACCGGTTATGTTTTTTTTATTTTGAATAGAAAATAAAGTTAAAACACAGCTTGATTCGATGAAGAAATGAGATCAAACCCACAAACGGGGATTGAAAAGTCAAATAGTCGATCTTAGTGTGGCACGTTCCTCAGTATGTCCAACAGTCCCTTCGTCACTACTCATTGGTACGATGCCCAGACTCAAAAAATTTACCTTTATAGTTTTATTAATTTTGCAATCCCTGTATGTATACTTGCTCTCTGATTTTATACTCATGCAATACTTCTCATTTGAATTAATATTAATTTTATTATCAGATAATTGTTAATTTACGTTGATCACGTGATTCTACTAAGACCATGTATGCTTCATTATTTATATTATTGTGCACAATATTTGGCATATCTATTGAGTTGTATATAAATAGCCATGATCCCAATTGCACAATGAAATTCATCAAAACCAAAGTTAAGTAAAGATGGAGAAAGCTTCAATTAAGACTACTTTCCTTACTCTCTTTCTTATTGCCATTGCCGGAGCAGGTTAGCCCCTCATTCTCTCTGTTCATTATCACACTACTGCCTTTTATTGCTCCATCCAATAATAAATTATCTCTTAACTCAAATATATTCTGTACAAATGATACGAAAATATAGTATGAATGATAGTTAAATTAACACATTGTTATAATATTTGTTGCATATATATTGATTTGAATCAATTAAGTTTTTGTCATCTTCTTAAATTTAATTTTAATTTTACAGTTGTACCAGTCCCAAAGGTGGAGGGCAGAGAATTGCACCAAACCTTGCACATACCTACAGTCCTAGAGGTGGAAGGCAAAGAACTACCGCAGCTGACCTTGAGCGTACAACCAAACCAGCTTTGTCTGTTATGTCAGACAAATAGAGACTGCACCTATCCTTTGTGGACGAATTGTAGGGATGGATGTTGTCAAATTTTTTGAAGAACTCCAAACTGTTATGTTTGAATGTCTTTCTATTTGCATTTTGCAATAATAATCATCAACATTTCATTGTTATTAATGACTTATGCAGTTGTTATAACATTATTTGTTGATGTATGCTCTTGTGTCATGATGTGTTTCTTCCTTTTTTCTTCGTCTAGAGTCGTCGTTAATGGCTTCCACTGTGCTGCCATTGTGACATTGTAATAATAAGTTGAAGTGTACTATTTAAAAGTCTTCGCATTCGAAATAAACTATTTTGTATTTTGCAAATCGAGTACAACATAATTTGTGATTTTTAAATATTATTAATTGTTAGTTTACACTAAACTAATTTCTACTTTAGACATACGTGAAGACACAAATTTATCTTCAACAGAATAAAAATATCAAAGCGAGAGTTAAAACTTAATCGGTCGTACATATCCACCTTAATTTGACTTTAATTTATGAGATACTTTCATTTATACAAAAGTTCAGGAACGAATTTATAAATATATAAAATTATTTATATTTTTAATATAATTTTGTACTTTTACACCACACATGAAATTATGTCCATCAAACAACCCTAAATAAATAATTTTATTTCAAAAGGTATTAGTTGAATGCAATCAGACCATTAATTTTATCGACATAAAAAATTTAATTAAACTCAAACAAAAATCAACATGTTCATTTATGATTTATCACGATATTACTATATTTATTTGCAACAAAATATAATTGACTAAAATAAGCCCTTTTTCATAGGCTTCATCATGGTACCGATATGTAACATATACGAAGCCTTTTCACCTCAAACGGGGAATAGCAAAGTTGCTAGGAATGTTGTAAGACCATGGGTAGAAGTATATAGAAGGTCCTTCAATTTGTTGTAATAAAATTGTTTTTCTTTAACACTCAACATTTGTCGCTCCACAAAATATTAGAACTGCTTACATAAAATAAGAAAATACGAGTTATACTCTCATTTTAATTTTTAAGATGCATGTTCAAGTACTTACTTTTGATCCTCATTTTCACCTATTCGTAATACATCATATTGAGCCTTTAGAGCCATTCAAAATAATACTATAGATGTTGTCTCTTATTTGAGCTTTTTTAATTTTTACATTTCTATGTGATATGATTATTGCAGCACCTTATTTTTGAGTGATGAAGAGGTGTCATATGCTTTATTACTTAAAACATATATTCATCTTTCCAAAATAATAATAATAATAATAATAATAATAATAATAATAATAATAATAATAATAATAATAATAATAATAATAATAATAATAATAATTGTCATGTAGGCATATCATTTAGAAATAGCAATTAAAAGTGTGTAAATTGCCCCTAACAGTGCCCGCCTTTTTCTTATATATTGTTCATTAATCTCCTCCATTATTCAATATATTATTGAAAGTTTAGAGATTCTAGTTGTGGACTTCAAGAAAAAAAAAATACCTTCAATCAACATCTCTGGACTTGGCCTGAGAGAGTATGTGACTTACTGATTGAATGTTTCAAGAACACAAGGCCAGAGATTTGTTTATATGAATGTTGTTGATGGTATATCATGTTGCACAATACAAGCCCATGTAATTGTGTGAACTCAAGAAAATCCAAGATAGGCTAGACTTTTATGAAGAATCAAGAATGAAGTCCGATAGGCCTTGTGCTTCATGTGATTTTCCAAATATTTCACAAACATTTTAGTGCATTCTTGCGTATTGTTAATATATCACAGAGATATAGATAGTGATATTGCATTCATATGACTAAGTGATCCTCATAGGTAGTGACGGAGCCAGCCGTTTATAATTTGTTGGGGCACATTTTAGCCTCCCATTGGGGAAATTGTTTCTAGAGGGAGCGGGTTAATAGAAATTGTTACAAACAATAAATTCATGTGTATTCAAGTAATTTTTTATTTTATTAAAAGCTAAATTGATTGTTTAGATAGCTAGTGAAAATTACTAGGGGTATGTTCGGTAGGTGAAATAAGTTAGCTTATAGTATATTCAGGAACTTATAAGTTCATACTAATTAAATAAGCTTTAAGCATGATTGATAGTTAATTTTTCAAAATTTTTCCACTTTTTTCGACTTTTTTATACATTCTTTCTTTATTCTAAATTAATCACATCCACACATCACGTCACATCCACAAATCTCCACCATTAAATTCCACTCATTCTCTCTCCTCATTTACATTAAAAACCATTAAAAACCATTAAAAAATACTCTCATTACCCTTTGTTTAGTTGAAAGAGCTTATTTAAAAAGCTCGAGCTTATTTGGCAAGCTTTTTTTATTCTATTTTTACCAACTTTTTCAAATAAGCTCGTGAATTTTTTACTTTTTATTCTATTTTTTACCCCTATAATTTTTTAAAAATATATTTTAAATATATCTTTTTGAGTAATTTTCTATTTATGAGGCAGCTTATCAGTTATTTTGCCAAACATTTTTATTTATATCAGCTATCAGTTATAAGCCATAAGGTATCAGCTCTCAATTAACTTATTAATTATAAGTTAACTTATCAGTTATAAGCTAGCTTATCAGTTAATTCTACCAAAACATGCCCTAGATATGTATGGTTAATTTATATGACTTTGATTGAATAGTATAAGTTAAGAGTTTGTTTGATACTCAACAACCCATTTAAACTAAGATGAAACAGAATTATACATTTTGAATCTTTAAGAAAATTCATATATTTGAATTGAGGAATTTCGGAATTAGATACATACATGCAGAGAAACAAATAAATAAAAATTGAATGATCTCAATTACTGGACGATTAGTTGATTAAAAAAAGGACTGCAACGAAAAAAATAAAAGAATAAGAAAAAACTTTACGACTAGGAAAAGGAAATTTCTAGATTATTTGTTTGAAATTTCAATGATGGGTGTATTTTGATTTTTGAATCGAAACTCTTAAATGATGGGGTACAAGCATTACTCTTTTGCTTTTTCTTTTTCGTCTTTCCATGGACGTGCATTTAGTGAATGTCTCATGTTAGAATTGAAAATTTTATTATTTTTTTAATAGATTTTTATGTGAAATAGGCGAGAGAATGAGTGAAGTTTAATAAAGGATATTTGTGCAGTACATATAAATCCCACGAGATATGTAAATGTGATTGGTTTGTATAAATTCAAATTTAGAAAGAATATAATCAATACAAATGTATAAAAATATAAAAAAAATTATAACTCTAACATGCTAGGTAACATATACTTACCGCCCATCCGATAACTTCTAGAATTGGAGACAATATTTAAATAAAACACTCAATAGCGATCCACCTCAAGTATGCAAAAATCTTTGAAATATGAGTTCATTAATGTGCAAAATAATTTTAAACTTTTGACATACCTTTTTTGTGTTTGAATTTATTCCAAAAAAAAAAAAAAACTCCAATAATAAAGCTTTTTCTTTGATTAGACTTTGATTTGGGCAAAAATTACCGCTTTCTAACGAGCACCCGAGCCGAATGTCAATGCCCTTCGTGAGTGTTATTCAAAAGGTCCAAGTAAGGGCTGGGCAAAAAAACCGCCAAACCACCAAACCGATCGGAACCGACCGCATCGGGTTGGTTCGGTTCGATTTTTTTTTGCGGTCGGTCGGTTGGTGGTTCACTTCTTGTTGAACCGACGGTGGGTCGGTTTGGTTGGTGGGTCGGGGTGTTGATGGGTCGGTTAACCGACCCGACCCGACCCACGGATAAAAATTTTTTTTTAAAAGGGCACAACTTAAGCCTATGAGTATCACAGAAGCTAGATGTCAATTCCCCCAATTTTAAGAAAAGTGAAAACCCTAAGCTTCCTTATTTATTGGTTTCATTTCCCAAGTTTTTTTCTTATTTATTGAGATTATTTACGTCATTTGCATGTCATAATTTTACTTCAATTACAAGCTCATATTCATCACTTGAATATTTACTTGATCGTTGCATAGTCTTCTTGGATATGAGTATATTGAAATTGGATTGAAAGCAACACTTCAAAAGTTTAAAGAGTTAATAGACATTGCATTATTACACAATCATAATAGATTTGAAAAAAAAAAAACCGAAAAACCGACCCAAACCGAGGTGGTTTGGGTCGGTTCGGTTTGACCGACTAGGTGGTCAGTTTCGGTTTTCGAATCATTCAAGCCAACCACCGATGGTCGGTTTTTGTTTGGGTCCAAAACCGACCCAAACCGACCGATGCCCAGTCATAGGTCCAACAATGTACATAGCTTGGACCTTTGAGAAACAATCTTTTTCATATTTTATCATATGAATTCTTTTGCGGAAAGTTTTCCTTTTAACCATGCCATTTTGATCAACTCTAGTTTGCCATGGCTGTAGCATATCTAAACTATCCGACCTTAGATAAGATAAATCATGTTGAGTAAAAGTATTGGAACATTGTTGTTGCCATAATATGGCACCACCAGTGGTTTTGAAACATTTATGTTGATACCATGTACAGAGAATTAAGAGTATTCCCTTTTAGTTCACGCGCGGGATCTCTTGTTCGGAGAAAAAATTTATAAACGATTGGAACGAAAAAATTAAAATTATAAGAAAAACTCATAACTAACATACTTTATCCACCTTTTTTAAAATTAATTTTTATTTTTTTTATTTAGATTTACAAGTATAACAAACTTGTAGACCGCTCATATAATACGTAAAGAATGGTGACAGTTCACAGTACGACTGTATGTGCCCGTTCAAAAGACAAAATGTACATTTTATTGCCACTGTTTTGTGACTTTAGCAGCTCCAATCAAATTCTGTCAAAACATGAAATAGTAATTTTCATATACAATACATATATGCCTCATCTTTTCAAGTTCTTGGAAAATTTGGTACGCAACACGACCATGATGTAACCAAAGTGCCATCAATGTGAACAAGAACAGCCATGCTCTTGGCTGACGTCACAAGCATTGCAAATGGTGTTACCTGTTAAGGGTACTCCAGAATTAGTATTTCAATGTGCCATGGTTCAGATACCATGTAATTCGTGATTTTTACCTATTATTAATTAATTATTATTTTACTTGTCATTATAACATCCAATTGCGTAAGTTAGTGGGCGTTAACATATAAATTATAATATATTTTTATGAGTAGAAAAAGAGAGAATTAATGGAGTTGGATGATGAAAATTTAATAATATAAGTAGACCTTATAAGATATGTAGATGTAATATTTGACCAAATTTAAAATTCAAAAAGTATGAAAAAAATATATTGATAGTAATATGCTAACATGCTCTTGATTACTGCATGGCATTTTACAGCACGAGGGAGTATTTTGTATTTGCATGGTATGTTTTGTGAAGAAATCAAGTTTACAATGCAAATTGAAGAAGAAGAAACAAGAAGAGACGAACCCATTTTATCTCATACAATCGTGACAACTAGTTGGTGGTTGAGGGTGAGAGGTGATGGATTGATAGATGGGACGTACATAATTTACTACACTGATTTGTACAACCTCTATTAATTGAGGATTATAGTAAAATATTAATTTTTATCTCTATTATTGCGGTTGGGTGCACTCTGCACTTGTACGGCCCATATGAATTACGTAAATCTCCACTCTTCAACTCAAATCATTCTCTTTTCTATTTCACGTTAAAATTTATAAAAATTTATCAAAATTTCAAAAAAGTTGCTGGCTAACATTCCCATAATCTACCAAAAAATCATACACGAGCCTGATCAAATTTAACATTAATAGCATTGGATCATACCTTAATTTATCGAGAACAAGAACTTAACTCGAAGAAAGATTAATGGGTTTCTTTGAAAACTGAGATTTATTACTTGTACATGTAAGAAAAGAATTGATTATATAAGAGTTAAGAGTGAGCGAGTTAATTATAATGAGGGGTAATGATCCGTTGCTCACAGTGAACACTATAACAGTGCTCATAATGGGCTTATTGTTGATATGTGCCCTTAATTATGGGCCCCTCACCATCAGGGAGTGCATATCACTAATACGACCCATTGTTAATACTATAATGGTGCCCATAATATGCAATAGATCAAATCTATTATAATGAGATGGAATTTCGTGATTGTGGTGGTCGGAATTGGCGGTGGTTGTGTTGGCCAGATCAAGTAAGACGAGTGCTTTCCTCCAATTTTATTTTTGGATGTAAAGTTACCCTTTGGTGTTTTAAATTATATTTTGAACGATTTGAACGCTATTATAATTTGAATTTCAGTGACCGCAAGTGCAAGTTTAGAACTTCAATGACTATTTTTTTATTTTTGTATCATTTTAGTGACCATTAGGTTGTGTTTTTTATTGGTAAATATTTTTAAGGAAAATGTCAAATCAAGGAAATAATTTTCCAACTTTGGTGTTTGATGGCAAATATTTTCCTGAAAATCATTTTCCAGGTACAAGTGCTTAAAGCACAAAAACAATAATTTTCCTGAAAAACTAAATCTAAAAAAGAGGTGGGAATCCATTTTCCCAAAATTCATTTTCATAAAATTCCCTTTCCTCGAATTCTATCAAACACACCCTTAGTAAAATTGATTCAATTAAAAATATATTTTATATGACATTATTCGGTTCTATTTGCTCAAATAATTTAAACGGTACAGATCTTTGTACCGCACACGTGTAGAGGGACAGTGTCAACTTGCGGCAAAGAAAAGTGATAATGAAATCTGAACAACAAATGTCAACACAACGCGTCTCGTTGTCTTTTGTGCTTTTTATTTATCCTTATTAAAAATAATAATAATAATCACTCGACAAACTTGAAGCCCAAAAAATGGCAGATTCCCAAGAAAAAGCTGATCGAATCACATCTCCAGAGGAGGAGGAGGGGGAGGCGGCAATTCCTGTGGATGGAGATTCAGACCCCGCAACTTTGACTACTTCCAAGCAACTCAAGGTTCGTCTATTTTGCTCTTTGGAAATACAATCAATCGATCATCAGGAAATTAAATCATCAAAAATACCAACTAATTATCTAGTGTATATCTCGTTTGCTTCAGAAAATCTTTTTGGGAAAGTAGAAAAATATCACAAGGAAATATTAAAAATAATATTACAATTCTCCCCCCCCCCGGCCACGTGTGGTTGAGAGTAGAAGGAAAGAAAGATGAAATATGCTCTGCTAGCCAGAGCTAGGGCTGGTCATGGGCGTAAACAATTTAAACTCTCTTGAGAGTTTATATTATCATTATTATAATTTTAAAAGTCTTTATTTAGTAAAAGTTTATATTTGGAATTCGTGTATATAATTTTTTGGGAAAAGAAATTTATTTGTCAATGGCATCTAATAAGATTTCGTTTTAAGGCCTTCAAATCTCATGACCGACTCTACTGTTAGAATTGTTTGTGGAGATTTGTCTAATAGTTAGTACATATATGCTCAAATCTGGTTGAACAAGTTGAGTACTATTTTAGAGAAAAAATTGTACCCTTGTTAAGGCCTCGGTAGGCAGACGATAACATAACTCAGAGCATCCATAATGGATTAACTTGTAAAATTTACCTAGCCATATACATAAAATATATATATATATATATATATATATATATATATATATATATATATATATATATATCACTGTTAATTGACACATCAACATGTTAAATGTAGATAGCGATGAGCATCTACAATGATTATGTTAAATTTAGTCACTATACGCCGTGTGTTAACATTAAATTAGACCCCAAAAAAAAGTGGACAATAAAATTAACAATAATAAAAGAAATGCATTTGTCAAGATATATATATATCGTATCACATGTTTAAATTTAAGAAATAAGTTGACATGTGATTTAAAAGATTCTAAATTTAAGAAATAAGTTGACATGTGATTTAAAAGATTCTTTTAATATGTGTATTAGCATATCGGTTATAAACATAAATTTAACATTTAGTTAATTTATGACCCTTAAAATGTGACTTCAATTGATGGTGTTACACTGGTTAACGATATCTTCACATATTTCTGAAAAGGATATATTCACATATTTAGTGTGAAATTATTATGGAAAGAATAATGATTTGTTTATTTTCTTTCTTTTCTTTTTTAAATGATTAATTGAAGAAATTTGAAATATGATATTTTCTTTTAGCTTTTGTGGTAGAAATTAAAATGATTGGGGAAAAATTATCGAATTTTTGGACGAACAATTCTCGATAGGAAATTGTTCGGAATTGTAATTAAACTCATAATGCTTAAGGTAAGAAATGTTGACTACTTGACTTTGAACTTTGAAGGAGGAAGAGGAGAAGAAGGCAAAGAAGGATAAGAAGGATGGATTGCAGAACCTAAAATTAGGGCTGCTCATATCAGGAGGGGTCGTTGCTGTCATTGGAGCTATTTTCGCTATGACAAAAAAGAATAAGGCCGCTTGATTCTGATACAAGTTTCACCGCTGTAAAAATACATTTTCGCATGCTTTTCTGTATACAAGTGATCTTTTTGTATGATTGGAAGCCGTTGATATAATAATCTCTCTCTCTCTCTCTCCCCCGTTCGCATTGACGCTGCTGCTCTGTTGCAAGTGAGGAGTCGAAGTTTTTTCCATTTTTGCATTATCGATCGAAAACAGGGTCCGTCCCAATATAAATAAGATGTTTCAGCGGAGTATTCAACTCGGTAATCCAAGCTAATGAAAGCTATCCACTTGCACATGCGGGGTCACAAGCCCACAATTTAATAAATAAAGTGGCCTCCTATGTAAAGGTAGATAATTTTCATTGGCTTGAAATACCGAGTGTTTTGTACTCTAAGAGTATTAGAATTCTTTCTGTTTTAGTGTCTATTTTACACTAGTACATCATTAAACAATAATCAATACTGCAGAGTGACATAACAATTGATCCTATCAATATTGTTGACAAACCCTTTTTTAAAATTCTATTTCAATATTGTATGACAGAAAAATAATATATGGTTTTCGGATTGATTGTTTTTGGAGTATTTAACTGATGCTGCAAATTGCTAGGAGCAAGTTAAGGCTCCGATAGGCCTGTTTGAGGAGGTTATACAATCGGATCTCGGAGAATTTATCAGGTAATCTCCAAATGATTAAATTTAGCTTTGTCAAATTAACAGCCTTATTATATTAAAATTAATTCCCGGGGGGTGTTGATCCTGCACATACCTATTGTGCAAATTCCTGAAGCGATTTTGATTTTAAGCTACTATGTATCAAAAGTCTATTAATGTACTTAATCTACAAGTCGATCTACTTGAATTATTCTTGACTTTTACAGGTACAATTTGCGACTATCATCTATACATACACTAAAAGAGAAGCAAACCTTCTTTTCCGGACCAAAATAGTATTTATGACATATAATCAATTTTTTTTTTTAAATTTTAATGTTGCATTGCATTGCACAATGTGCATCGCAATTCCCTTTTTTAATTCTTTTCTATTTTTTAGTCAATACTATAATTCTTTTTCCTTTTTTTTTCTTACGCTGGTTTTCTTTTCTAAGATTTTAAATCAATCAAATTGATTATGTCAAACTAAATATTACTAAATTTCTATTAAACTCATTATTTAGTAATTTATTTATTTACTTATTTTGATAGCAATAAAGTAATTAATTGGTTGATGACAATATTAACTTTATTCTTTTATTTTAACCACAAAATCTGATATTTGTTGATTGAATTGATTCACGGTATAATTACTCAAACGCTCATTTCAAAGATTGATTATTCTAGAAAATGATTTAACAGTTGATCACTACTAATTTTCTTTTTGTTAAAATTATTGTGTCATGAAAGTGATAAAACATATATTTATGTTTCAATTTTATTAACATATATAGTTAACATATGTAGACAAATTTTAAACCCAATATTGAGAACCTATCGACCAAATAATTGTTAGTTACAAAATACTTTTTATATAATTATTTAAGTTCTATTTACTCTTCTTATCATCTTTAATTGTTTACATCATTTACTAATTTTTTATTACTACAATGATAATTTTGATTTATACTTTTTGTGCACTTTAATACTTTCTAATTAAGAGTAACATATGAGTCACTAGTAATTACGCAAAAGGATGGTTGACAAACTTGACGCAAAGTCATCAACTGTGCATTTATTTATATAAGAAATGCTATAAATTAATGAAGAGATTATAAGTTAATATAATTTCCATAATAAATAGGATTGTGAAAATATTATCTTTTATTAATATTTTCAATTGAATTTATATTTTTGAATGTCCAAATATAATTTTATTGTCATTATCTAATTCATATTTTATTTTACATTTATACTATTATAAAATATTTGTTTATTTTTATATACATACACACACATACATATTTACTAAATATTAAAAGATAAAAAGCACATTTATATTATTTATTATTTCAATTTCAATATGCATTAAATAAAGTTGAATGAGTATTTTATTTAAGAATCGAGAATAATAACATATTTATTACAATATGAGGAATACAGTTTGTGAAAATTCTTTTAAATGATATTTTATATTGTGAAAATTCTTTTAAATGATATTTTATATTCACGGTTAAATTACAATACCAAATTTTAACTAGTTATACAGTTTTTTTTTTTTTTTGAATTACCAACTTGCTAAATTTAAAAAGAAAAAATTATTCTTGCTGAAAGTTTGAATTAGAAGTATGCGATGTCAGTGGAAAGTGATTGTGATTGGATATCAACATGTGCTTTTCAACTTCCCTACTTTATAATTCATTCCACTATTTCACCGCCCTATTTCTCATCAAACACCATCTCTAAAATTTCTTTAATTTTTTTATTCTTCTCTTTTGAATTTCGTCTGTTTAGACTATAGTATTAAATAATAAAACTATATTTTATACCGTTGATTTAAGTCCTTAATTAATTAATTAATGGAACTATAATTGATTAACTATTACCTGTTTAGCTAAAACAACATATTTAGTAATTAAAAGATAAATAATTAACACATATTCTAATAACATTTTTAAACAATGTAACTATTATTTTCCATACTATTATTTCCCCCATACGATGCACGGGACGATTAAGATAGTTTATTTATATAAAAAATTAATACAAAATAAAAATGAAAAAAATATATATCCAATACTATAGATTTCAATAATAGTTTATAAATTTTGATCCGAACCATTATCTTGTAAGAAAAAAAATCATATCAACTATTATAATTGATGTTGTAATCAATGATTTTGGGTAATAACAAAATATTTGAGATTAAATTTTAGACAATATTTATTTCACCAAAAAGAAATGTCCCGATTAAAATTTTTGCAAAAATTTTTATCATCAATATCATTCAGGTAGTTAAGTCACGACAATATTTTTGAACTCAGATTCTTGAATATTAGATTTTGGAGAATTTATGCTATGTGGATTATATATTAGATGAAATGATAACATCACTATACAAAATATTAAAGAGTGAAACTTTGCAGATTGATTTTTCAGTTACAAAAATTAGTGCCAAATAATTGAGAACAAATTTTAAAACATCACTAATGTATGCAATACTAAATATAAAAAAATTAAAAAAAATTAATTTCTAATACTTGTAATTTTTTAACAAAAAATGAAGAGATAATTATATGATAATTTTAAGAATTATTTTTAAGTGGCCTGTGACATGATGAAATAGGACATGAAAGTTATCATGTTTTATTTATTTTCTAATTAATTATTCATTATAAATTTAATTATTTAACTACTCACTATTTGATCTTTAAAAAATTACCTACTACTTGAACCACTTAATGCACATTACTCATGAAAGCTATCTAAAATTGCCCTTTTAACATGGTAAACATGAAAAATAGGCTTTTATATAATTTTTTAAATATTTAAAAATATTTTTATTCTTAAATAGAAAATCACTGCCTATGTGATACTATACAAAGTTGGCATCTCAATTTTCGTTAATAAAAGGAAAACACACACACACACACACACACACACACACACATATATATATATATATATATTCTTTTTATTAACAAAAATTGAAAATGTAATTTAAATGTAATATCCAAAAATTAAAAAAATATATATATATAATCATAATCCTCATTTTCTGAATTAATTTAATAGGTACTGTTAGTTATAATTTTGATCTCTTAAAACATTTTCATTTATGCATGCAAAACTAAATATAAAAAATTAAAAAATATATATTAAAAAATTAGAATACATATAAAAAATAAAATACATATAACAAAGTAAAATAAGGAAAATGACATCAAATAAGGAAAGTAGAATAAATTAAATAAAAATAATAATTAATTCTCAAAAACCAATGACAAATGTGGCACTGCCACCTAGAGACTTTACCTAGGTGGCTATTCTTATTTTACATACAGATAGATTTATAGATAGGTATTACCAACAATGTAATTAAAATTATTTTTTATTTCTAAATTATTTTTTGTTGCACTAAAATTAAATTAATGTTTATATTGTATATTTTCTTTCTTTTTTTTAAAGAAAATCACATGCTACATATATTTGTGAACATAAGTTCTTATAGTACTACTAATTTTGTGGACAGTAGGTACATTTATAAGTGATTCAAATAATTTGATTAGGGATATAAATTATACTTAAAGTGCCCCTAAAAGAATGAGGGACATATTAGTGAAATATCCTTATAAATCGTGTCTCTAATATTAATCAGGGACGCTTAGAACACAAAAAATGTCCCTAATAATATATATGCCATGTAGGATAAAAATCTTATTAGGAACACTTAATTATATGTCTCAGTTAATTTTAAAGAATAGGGACATTTAAAGGTGAGTCACTTAATTTAAATCAAATTCAACATGTGTTTTAAATTTAAACTAATAGGGACACTTAAGAAATGTCCCTTTAAATTTAAAATAATAGAGACATTTACAAATATCCTATTAAATTGAAATAATAGGGACATTTGAAATTACCCCTATTCAATTTAAAACAATAGGAACAATTAATACATATTAATCTACCTGGATTTTTTTTTTTTTTTTGGTTTTAAATGCATTAAAAATAAAGTTTACACATATTGCCACAGACATATATAAACATTAAACTAAATAGAAGTAAATTTTACAAAATAAACATATAAATTCCATTCGAAACTCAATCATCTTTCAAGAATGTATAATCCAACATAATTGCAAATGAAATAGAATGTCACCTATATACAGTAGATAATAATAATATAAACAATTTCTTAATAGCATTCAACATTCCTAAAAAACGAATAATAACACCAATATATGATGATCTTAATAATCACGATCATTTCTCTTATCCGAATGCATGAATCGTTGTATAAGATCTGGGTCATTGAGCATCGCTGTGAACTCTCATTAGGATGGTACCCCGTGTACAAAGGTTGACGGTACTGTTGAGGATAGTAGAATTGGAATGACGGAGGATAAAGGTAAAGCGGAGGCTGTGAATATAGAGCAAATAGTTGTATTATTATGAGAAATAAATTAATAAATAATGCATGTGAGAAAAATAGTTAATAAAATACCTACCATTATTTCCAGAGGTACCATTCCGATGCATATCATCATCAGAAGAGCTATCATCTTCGTATTGAGAATGTTGAGAGCTACTCATCTAAACAAGCATTTTAAAAACGGACAAGCAAACTTGTAAAAATAAATGAAACGCCAATCAAAGTTAGTTGCTACTCGTCTATATTAATCTAATCAAAGCATTACATATCAAAAATTTGTGCAAAAGTAAAACCAAGAAAGATAAAAAAAAAATGGAGTAAAAAGCTTACAAGTGAAACGAACAGCTTGTATAATCGAGCTACATTCACAATCTGTTTCTTTCCAATTTCATTATCAACCATAGAATTTTTTAAACCCACACTTCCTGTAATAAAAGCAATTCTTACCTCCAAGACCGAACAAGTACACAAGCAGCATAATGTTCAACACCGATAGAAAGTTAACCATTGACTTCTCATTTGCATACTTGAATTCTAATCATGGACAACAAATTTAGACTTCGAATAAATGAAATTGATCAAATCTATTATATCGATCATGCATGACCATCCACTAATCTATTTGTGTTCTTTTAACTTTTTATTTTTCTAGTTACAATTTAACTTGTACTAAATGAGATAAGCTAAACTTAAACATCAAACATATATCTCAAACAACTCCTAATTATCATGACCCTAGCTTGTGGTGTACACCACTAATCAACTTAAAAACTTAGTTTTTAGCGGAGTTAGTATGACTAAGCGGTATACTACTTTCTCCCAGGGGATCCGGCCGTAGATTATTTTTATAATTGAATGGAAGTAAATATACCAAGTAGATAAGAATTACTAAATCCAAAGGTAATATAGTTATTCATCCGACGTCCGTAAATTTACTCAAACCTCTCGTAATCAAAATTCCAGCCTTAACAACCTCAACATGGTTGCAAAAATTGTGTACTCATTACACTCTTACCGTTTTTGTTTTCCGCTGTGAACCAACTATTCCATTTTTAGCTACCGCGTTCTTTGCCTTTACAGTGATTCCATTTCGACTATCTACTTTCTTCCTCTTTAACTTTCCTTGCTCCCGCAATCTACGTCAGTGTTCAACATTAAGCTTTTTTCAATAGATTTTTGAGAAGAATAGGATGAGGATATTTTGCAAAATAGATGATAAAGGCTTTTTTCCTGAAAGAATAAATGAGAAAGTTAAACATATTGATGAGTTGATTAAAGTGGTGTCAATTGAATTGAATGGATGAGAAGCAATGGACGTGAATCATGAATCAAAAATGTGGCTAGAGACACTAGTCAATAGAAGTGTTGATGCTAGTGCAAATTTGAAACCTAGCGGAAGAGGTTGAATTAAAATCAGTTGGCATCACCTACCTTACCTACCAATTGACTTGTGTATTGTAAACTTAAATTTATTCATTAGTTCTCCCCAAATCTCATTATCCATTGGTTGCTAGTGTAAAAGTCCAATTAGCATGGTAATAATATATGCAATAGTAATATACGATGTTCAAGCGTCAACATCATCAAATCACACCTTTTTAAGAACTAATAAATATATGGGGATTATGACAAATTGACAACACGATGTCAGAGCCTCAAAAAACTCCCAAAACAACAAAAATTGAAACGTTTCACATGGTTTTGGGATATACATGTACCTTTCAGTTCAATGAAAATTTGCCGTGAACATTAATATGCATTACAAAAATTAGCATATATGGCTTATCATGAGGTACGTTACACACATAAGTTATATAGGACATTCTGTGATTAGCATGTTTAGCATTTAGGATGGTATGATCTCATTCATTATGCATGATAAAATAGAGAGATGACGAACCTATACTGCCTTCGTTAGGTCGCAAGCAACTAAAGGTGGAGACATTATGCTAACTCCAGATTTATAGGTCCTAGTAACCTTATCACTATTCCCGACTCCTTCGTGGTAATACAACCTGCTAAAAATCGACTTCACACACATTAAAATGTGAACTATTATATGTAACCAAGCAATGTTGCAGAAACAAAGCAACAAAATCACACTGCAAAAATTTCAGCTTCTGGAGAACAATTTAGAAAAACCGATTTAAAATAGTAAATGAAATCGTAAAATTATGAAATTCGTACCGGAGATAGGAAACTCATTTAGGTTTAGCATACTCAAAAACAAGCTCATTATAAGCATGTTCGGGCCACCAAAAGGTTTTTATACTGACCCTAAATCTGTTCTCTGTTTGCCCTGTCACACTTTACAAAAAAATTCACAAAAATTCGTAGAGGACTCCGAATAATGCCAAACCAATTCTAAATGGTAGAAGACTCATAATAGGTTGTTCCAAAACTTGAATCATTGAGAAATCTAGCCTAGAGGACCAGTTATGGACGCTTGAAGTCGGGGTAATGAATCTGCCCAAACTGGGCAGATTCATTACTTAGTTGAAATTCATCAATTTCATTGAGGAAATCTATCGAACAACTTCATTGCACCCATAATTCATACAATAAACTCAATCATAAACATAAATTCAAATCTTCATTATTAACTCTTAGCAATCACACATTGCATATAACACAAAGAAACAAAATCAAACTGCAAAAGTTTCAGCTTCTGCAGCACAATTTAGAAAAATCGATTTAAAATAGTAAATGAAATCGTAAAACTATGAAATTCGTACCGGAGATAGGAAACTCATTTAGGTTTAACATACTCAAAAAATAGCTCATTATAAGCATGTTTGGGCCACCAAAAGGTTTTTATACTGACCCTAAATCTGTCATTTAATCATTCATCACCATTCAATTTTCTTCATAATTTGAAATAGATATTACAATAATAAACCACTGTTAATTGCTAAACATTACAACATTAAAAAAATCCACAACCCAATAATGAAAAATAAAAAAAAAATCCAATTAAACCCGTGCATCATCATCTAGCTTAAAAGGCCAACCTGCAAATCTACAAAGTTGAAAGTTCCAACTTCCAAACAAATGAAACAATGACACAATTATTAAATGATTTAATTCAATTAATCAATAATCATTAACCATAAATCTAATTACTAAATTAGATATAAAAAATTAGGGTTGTTTCTCAAAATACAAATATTAAACATCTTACATAATTAAATAACAAGGGAAGAGTAATCGAATTAACTCACTTTGAATTTTGAAGAATCAAGTCAAAAAGCCAAAAAGGAGATGCAATTGGACCGTGGATGAGCTCACGAGCGACCTTGATTGGTGTGGAGTCGAGTGGACCGTGGTGCCGCTGCGTGCAGAGCCCGCGATCCCGAGTAGCGCCGCCGATTCGCCAATCAAGAGTATACTAGCATAGACACAGAGAGAGCACCAGAGACTAAGAGAGTAGAGAGGAAACGAGAGAGCCAGTTAGCGAGAAAGAAATTAGAGAACGAAGAAGGTTCGGTTGTTATTGTTACTTTTGGACTTCAAAAATTTTTGTGGGCCAAGTTTTGTTGGGCTTCAGAATTTTGAGTGAGTCCAAATTATAATTAGGGATTGATGGAATTATTAGGGACATGTTATAAAAGTATAGAAACAATAGAGAGAATTTAGAGAGAATGAATTCTAAGGAATTCTCAGGAATAAATTTCATTAATAACTGAAGCCCTATTTATAGGAAAACTTCGAATGACACAATCGTAATTACATAATTTCATCAAGGGTATAATAGTCATTCACATATAATAATTACATCTTTTACCAAATTATTCCTCCACCAAATTATTCCTCCACCAAATTATTCCTCATAATTCATAACCACCAAATTATTCTCAATTATTCATAACACTTCAATTATTATTCATAACACTCCCCCTTGAATGACTATTAATACAAATGTCTTCTGGACCTGTTTGGAGAAAAACCCAGTGGGAAAAAACTTCCAAAACGATTGCAGGATAGCTTGGAGTGGTTATATACTGTTTCATCAAAACATTGCTCCCCCTGATGTCTATCAGCGGCATATGAGTATTCACGTGCTGCCTCGTTAAAACCTTGTCAAGAAAACCCAGTGGGAAAAAACTTGATGGAAGGAAAAAGAGTACAAATGCTCTCAGTTTGATTTCATATCTTGAGAAGCGATATCTTTACTTACGGTAAATGATTTCAATATCATCATCGTTTGGATCTAAAGCATTAGCTCCATTATAACTTGATCCAATAGATACACCGTATCAATTTCTCCTATCGTTCTCAATATACCATGAATATGCCTCGTTAAAACCTTATTAGGAAAAACCCGGTGGGAAAAACCTAATGAAGGAAAAGAGTACATTATTCATGTGAATACGCCTTTAAAGTTGCCTCATTAAAAACCTTGCTAGGAAAACCCAATGGGATAAAACCTCAATCAAGGGAAAAAGAGTGCAACGCGTATTTTATACAAGTATCTTTAAGCATTTCAAAATCTTTCATACATTTGTATGAGTATCATATACATTGATTTTATACTCTTCGTTCATTTAGAGTGCATCAATTTTCTTACACAACTACAAAACATTCACCATGAACACATGTCTCCAAATACACAATTTAAAGCATATAAATTCATTGTAAAAACATGTAAACATATAAGTAAACCTTCATAACTAACTAACATTTAAAATATATCATTTAACATTTAATACTCACTTAATAGGTTATTTCATTCCCAGGGTTTAGTTCACCCTTTAGGGTACTCATAAACACGGGTTTAGCTCATCCGATCCTTTAATTTCCTTTTCGGCACTACACACACGATCGGTAATTTAACTTTCATGAGCATGCAACATATAATGACCACCATGCTTATCTTTAAACTTGAGCATTAGTCATCATCATCTCATCATCTCATAAGTTAAGGATTTCACATTCACCATTTATCATCTTCAATATATCTCAATATTTTCATTATCATTGATCATATGTAGCGCTACATTTTCATATCGTGGTCGACACTTTTCAATTTCATTTCTTTCCCCATATCGACATAACTTATCGAGATATCTCATTATCAATCCTCTTGTAGGATTACACAATATAGTTATGTCTATATACTCTTCAAGAGCATATGCCTCCGTTATTAAGACCATCTTTTTATAATTTGCTTTGATATATATGTTTGGGAAATCTCATAATATCAACGCTTCAAGTGCTAACTTATCAAAGCATCTTAAGCGATATATGTGATTGTTCATAGCATCTTTTATGCATCTTTGAACTTCAAGTTCATATTTTAATTGTGAGGATATAACATGATGCATTTCACATATCATTTTCAACCTTTAATACTCCCCTTATCTTTGAGAAAATTTAGAACACCAAAACTCATACAGATTGGTATGATTTTAATCATATATGTTCTCATCATTCAGCCTTAATATGGGAATTTAGACCGTTTGCATTCTATTCTCGATATCGGCAATTTATTTGAGGACTTTAAATAATTTGCCATATAATATCCCACTTGTATGCGCATACTCAAATCCTTCAGGGATTTATTCAAGTATTGAGATATACATTTACTAGCTTTATCATTAAATCGAAAATCATGCTCATACCGTGAGCAAATATTTCAGTAAATTTGAATCATATACACATGTGACTATCTAGTGGATCCATATCATAATATCTAGTAGTCCACATGGAGGATGAGTGGGCCCATATTTCTCATCCTTTATTCCAGATATATTTGGGATTTATTCCCAATATTGGCTAGTAATGATTTCATCATTTATCGAGAACAATCATTGAAGAATTCTTTTAATTCTTCACTTGAAATATTGATTTCAATAATTATTTAAACCGGATGGTCATCCGGTTTTGCAAACGAGTATTATTGAACTTCTAGTTCAAGAAATTCTTATATCGATTTCACTAGTATCTGTATAGTGCTCAACATGATTTATCATAGAAACAATTCACCGACATATTCCATCATCTTTTGGTGACATTATTGTCTACTACTGTTCAAACACGGAGTTACAGCTCATACGCATCACATCCGGCTATTATTTAATTCCGAAATCGTAGCTCTTACGCTTTATTTAAAATCGGAGTCTTATTTCATACGCGTCGTATTATTCTATAAATAAATCATCAAAATTATTGCAAAATTCATCCTAACAAGGGTCTATACATTATAATGGATCATATGCTCTCAAATCTTGAAAATACTATCCATCACTACTGAGTCAAAATCCTAAAAAGGATTTATCGATGTAAATTTGGAAAGATTAAGGATGCTAATGAATAAGGGTATCCCACAAGATATCCGATACTTGATTGAAGCAAAGGTTCGATTATCTGGTGAGGTTTCAATTCCTTCTAAATACATGTCTGGTATGGGTAAAAGTAGTTTTTCAAAGAAACGGAGAGCAAAAAGATTAGGAGGATGCTACAAGTGTGCTCGGTGGACATGTGACACTCGATGTAAATCTGTGGGGTACTTGTCCAGAAATCGAGAAGATAAAATAGCATTCATTAAGGATGGATTGAGTAAGGAGCCTTTGGATGATATTCAACGAGGCTCTTGAGACACATCCTAGTGGACACGTACAAGGTGAGCTAATGGCCTTATGGGCCAAATTCAAAGATCAACAAGCAGCGTTCTGAGTCTTGAAAAACTTACTTTAGAAGATCCTGTTTGTAAATTTAGTAGAAAAATTTAGCATAATGATTTTCCCATATTTATGTAAGAAAGCTCGGTGTAATAACAAAGATCAATATATTTCTTTTATTTGTAAATATCGTTTTTCAATTTTAAGATATATATTATTTTTCAATCATGTGACTATATGTCATATCACTAAAGAAAAATTTCGCCTTTTTTCTTTCATATTTGTCAAAAAGTAAATAGTGCACTCAATTATTGGTTTTAAAATTTTTCTTTAAATAGAGGGATTCATATATCTCTCATGTTGAAAATATAGTGCAAAAGAGAGATAGGAGTAGAGATGGATGTGGAGATTTTAGAATCATCTCATACAAGTCGACTTTTACCTCGCCATATTAAAACCGTATGTATTCTTGGTGGATCTAAAGCTGGTAGGCCATATCCAATATGTGGATATGGCAAACCAACTAAATAAGAGTTAGGGAGACAAGAAATCAATATACTATACGGAGGAACCAACAACAAACTTTTAGCTAGACTTATAATGGCCGCAGACAATCATGGGGAATAAGAGTTTGAGCGTAATACCTTTCCATCTAGTTGGATCTAATACTCAATTGGAGCTAGTTCTACCATGGGTCCAGCAGGTTGGGGCTACAAAGCGCAATCCATCCACAACCGCATGATGTATATGATGAATAATAGTGATGCTTTCATTGTCCTTCCAGCGCTACAACACACTTGGAGGAAATATTCAATATAGCCTCGTTGCACAGTGGAACTTTCATGTCAAACCAATAGGTTTGTTGAATATTAATAATTTCTTTGATGGCTTACTAGCGTTTCTAGATCGGGGTGTAAATAATAAGTTTATCTCTCATTCATTGAGAAAAATACTTATTTCGCTAGTAATCGTTGATGAACTACTCATCAAATTTCATGCATATGTTCAAGAATTGCGGAAGCCCAGGTCCGTCGATCACAGACCAATCTGGTGTCAAGCGAAAAAGAAATTCGGATCCTTTAAATATTTCATTATGAATCCTAATGTTGATGGTGGCGAGTTACTGAGTATTTATACTCTCGACGCATCCCTCATTTATGGATTCAAGATGTATATTCTTTTGCATTTCTATATTTTCGAGTGTTTAATGCCATCTTTTGATATTCTCAATATGTTCCACTTTTTGTTTTGTACTTCTTCCGGAGTAATAATAATATCATATTGGCTTTATTCAAATACGTAAATCTAGTGATTATGCTTCTTCAAGAGCATTTTATTCTCATATTAATACAATCTCATATCATCGATGAGATTACTTCATATAATTTCTCCATGCGATATATTATCTTTGATTTATCAACATGGGATCTATTCAACATTTTACCTTCGTCTATTTATCCAATGGTAACTTCAAGTACCACTTGCTCAATTTTCTCCATTCATATTAGGTATATATGAAGAAGTAATTTTATTCGATCGTCTACTTCTTGAGAGTATGATTAGAATATTTGATCAACTACTTCTTCCGAGTAGGATTCGTTATAACCAATCGTGTAGTATAACCCACCACATTGAAATATGCACACCAATCGTGGTGGTATTACCCACCACATTGGAAATATACTCAAACTATAAAGTGCATAAATTTAAATTGCAGAAATTAAATTTCCTCCAATAGGTGGTCGAACCTACCTTATGGGAATTATTGCAATAAATATAAATCTACGGAATTTAAATAGCAAGAATTAAATTGCATAATATTTAACTACTTCTTCAGAGTAGGATCTGCTTAGTAGAAGGTATTACCCATCACTTAGCATATAAAGTGCAGAAATATATAAAACCTTCCGTTTAGTGACGGTTTGAACCCATCATCAAGTAGGAGGTATTGCAGTAATTAAATTGCAGTAAATAAAGTGCGAGAATTAAATATTGAACTGCTTCTACAGAGCAAATTTGTTCTTCTAGAATAAATACTCATTACTTCTACAAGAGCACACTTATCCTTCTAGAATAAGTACATTATGTAATTGAACTCTTCGGGAGTTACATTAATATTTCGATCTTTTAACTCAAATGGACTTCAAGCCATTTTATATAATCAATGGATTTAGAATTTCTTCATGAATATTCTATCCATTTTTCTTGTCGTCAAAATTAGGCTCGGTTTACCCTAAGGGTAAAATTGTCCATTCCAATTCATAAAGGTAAAATTGTCAAAAATATTTTATCAATATTTTACGATTGGAAAATTATCTCCTTTCTACTTCAATTTATCAATATCAAAATATTCAATGACTATTTTGTAACTTTTTCAAAAGTTGGTGTACTGATTTGTAAATTTTGAAAGTTTGATAATAACATATTTCAAAGCAGTTATTACCCTATCAATGTTGGTGTCAAATCGAAGCTCTCGTTAAATCGAGTATAATAGAGTCGAGAAAATTTGATTTTGATAATGTATACTCCTTATATCTCGATAAAACGAATGTTATAGTTTAATATATTATTATATTATAAAATCATATGATTTACCTTTTTCCCTTTCTCTAATTATTCCATGGATGAGATTTACTTGCAATCCATTTACGTGATCGGAAAATTCTTTGGACTCCATTCTTCCAATTTTGGAATTTCAGACATCTCCAAGCAGGTTGTGTAGAATGAGGAATTGTGGGAGAAGAATATGAACAAAAGGGAATTTTCAATGATGTATTTGCAAAGAGAGAGTTATTTAGGATTGATGAGGATGAATTAATTCATTGGTAATAATCCAGTTTCTGATACAGAAGATCATCTATAAGATGCAACTGTAGAGCATACTTCTTTCATATTACTCAAAGGGCTAGAGACTCGTGCTGATAACGTGTTATAAAAGTATAGAAACAATAGAGAGAATTTAGAGAGAATGAATTCTAAGGAATTCTCAGGAATAAATTTCATTAATAACTGAAGCCCTATTTATAGGAAAACTTCGAATGGCACAATCGTAATTACATAATTTCATCAAGGGTATAATAGTCATTCACATATAATAATTACATCTTTTACCAAATTATTCCTCCACCAAATTATTCCTCCACCAAATTATTCCTCATAATTCATAACCACCAAATTATTCTCAATTATTCATAACACTTCAATTATTATTCATAACAGGACATAATTTTTAACTCCTAATCATAAGAGTTGACAAGTAAGCCGAAGTAACAAAATAGGGACGTTTTTATTTGCCTTAAAATGTCATACCTAAATTTTGCTATTTTCTATTTGATATACAATATTTGATCTTAATTGTGGTTCTTATTTAAGTAGATGATCGTATATTCTTCATTTATAATGATTTAACATCACGTTCATTAAAATAATTTTTTATTATAACTTCAACTAATTATAGATATAATTAATTATGCCATGATCTAATAAAATTGCTTACTTATAGTAACTCAGCCATTTGTCAAAAAGAAATGTTAGGACCAAATTGCAATTGCAGTGTTTTTTTCAAATATTTATTTTAAAAGTAAACTTATGAACCTAAAATCTTGAAATTGTAAAATCTTTTACTAGCGATTTTCATCATGATAAATAGTTTCAACAATAAAATATTGTGTGCATCGCAAGTGCTGCATTATTTTTAATGTTGGATGGTAGGTTAATGCATTTTCCTAGTTTATAGCAAATTACAACTATTTCTATTTATATATATTTTAATTATTTATCAAATAAACTATAATCTTGATTTTATTTAGTTGTAAATTGATACAGTTGTTATTTACAAATGTTTAATTATTATTTGAAGTAGTTCTGATTCAATGTCATAAGTATTGTATTTTTCTTTGTTTCAAAGCCCAGCCCAACCCGACTGGTCAGACTTGAAAATGTGTGATCCGGCCAAGAAACCTAGGCGGGTGATGCCTATTACCTTGATTAGTCAAACCGGGTGAAAGACTCGGGTTTACCATGAAAATCTGGTCAACTCGTGCGACCGGGACCAGGTTTGACCTGGATTTTTATATTTTCTTTTATTTGTTAAAATTTTATGATAGTTTTATATTTTATTTAATATTATTTTAATCACACGGTCGATCCCGAATTACCTAGACCTTTGACCTAGTCCCTAATCCAGATCGACGATTGGGTCTGGTTTAAAAATATTGGTATTTTTACATTTGTCCCAATTGATCATTGTGTTATATAGACTCAGTAAATGCTATTTTTATAATTTAACTAACCAAGGTGAAAATTTTTTTGATAAGGTTAAGAAATTTTGTGTGACGCAAGTGAATGTAAACATGAAAACACTTAATTATAATTATAATTATAATACTAAATAAATTAAAAACATATCATAAGATTGAAAATTATGATCTGTGGTGATAATGATGCACAAATAAATTCACATATAGTTGTCGTGTTGTAAGATTTTCCAACGTTAGTAGTATTCGTAATGTCAATCACTCTCCTATGGCGTGTTGGTATTTTTTGAATAGATCGGTATTTAGTCATGTACAATTATATGTTCCAATATCAGGATTCACGTGCCATGACGGGTTGAAATATTAATAATTAGACAACTACGATTGTTATATATAAGAAAGTTTTGTAAAATTTGTGATATTTTTATAATTGGAAATAATGATATTATAATCGTATGAAAACTATTTAGTCGAACATTAACGTAATTATGTTATGCTACAATAAAACAATAATATTTCCTCCGTCCCACAAAGATAAACTTGTATTCCATTTCGTCCGTTCCATAAAGATATGCACTTTCCTTGAAAGGAAGAGTTGAGATATCAATTAAGTCGCTTATATGCCCCCATTAAATGTGTATTTTTACCAACAAAATACAATTAGTAAAGATAAATAAGTAATACATTAATGGTTTATTAAAGAAAATGCTCTTAAAGTTTACTTTTCCAACAATATTAATTGATATTTTCTTAATCCTTGTAAAAATGGAAACATTTCTATCTTTATGGACAGAGAAAATCTATATGCAGAGTCGGACCTCTCATTAGGTAGAAGAGGCATTTGACTCAGGGCCCAATTTTTTCAGAAATTTTCGGGGGCCTAAAAGCAGCAAAAGTTATTTATATATAAATCTTAGGAACAACCATAATGACGTATCAACTGGTTGGCCGGGTGGTAGCAGTTGATTAAAATCCTCGAATTCACCCGAGTTTGACTCCTTAAGCACGCTATTCTCCTTTGCTAGTGTTGGTAAACAATTATTTTTTTTTAATGTTACAATGGTCATGTTGGAGTGGGGAATTGAACATTTGACCAAGAGTGTAAAGAACCTACCCAATTGCCACTAGACCACATGATTAATATGTTATATTTTATGTTTCTCAATTAAACAAATTTTAACATTGTATAATTTTTTATTTTTTATGTCAACTTGCACGATATCTTAATAAAGATTTAATTTATAGATTTAGTTTTTGTATTCTCATTTTAATAATTTTTCAATCTTTATTACTAAATTATTTATATAGCATCAATATTTTGCAATTTTTTATTTTTCTTTTATTTAAAATTCTGTTGTTTCAAAAGGATGTGTGATTTTTATGTCAATAAAAAATTAATAACATTAATAGAAAAATAAGTCTTACCCTAAAGATTTTTTTATGTTATTATTATATTAAGGTTATTATTTAGTGTATTTCTTATTTTATTATTTCATCATAATAATAATAATAATAATAATAATAATAATAATAATAATAATATTATTATTATTATTATTATTTTAGAGTATTATTTGTTGTTTTACATCTAAACATAAACGAGTAATGCGATGCATACTAGTGTTATATAATATCATTCAAAATAAAATTTTAGTGTATGCTATAGTTTAAGGATCTTTTTTATATTTCGACTCAGACCCCCAAAATCTCAGGGATGGGACTGTCTATATGCACGGGACGAAGAGAATATATACTCACGTAGATTTTACATGCAATTAATAATAGAAAACATTATTTAGAAAAAAGGAATAGTTTATAGTTTAACATTAAATAACATAGAAGGACTTCTTCCATGACTCAAGTGCAAATCTACCTTGCCACCAATCAATGTAAAGGAAAACATCATATTACGTGCCCCAATGTTCTTAACAAAGTATTTGCTTTTTTCACTATTGTCGTATAATAACTCCTATAAAATAGTTGGAGGGTCCTTGATCAATATTGGAAGCTTAACTTTTCCTTTTTCGACAACATGGAGAGTACTTTGGATTTAAAGTCTTTTCATACCGCTTCATAGTTCTTCATCGTACCAAAAGATGACTTTTAGAAAATAAATATTTGAGGAAAGGCTCTCCTAAATCCAAGTACTCCGCAATTTGAAAGAAATAATAAAAACATTGTTATGACATTAATATTATTACAATAGACAAATCATTATTCTAATATATGCATATACATGATTTTATATCGTGCTACGCTAACACATCTATCTTGTTGATCGTGTACATAAAAACTATTATTACAATAATTAAAAGGAAAAAGTAGAATGGTAAATGATCAATGATGCGTAACTATACTATCGAAACATTTAAGTACTAAGATAAATTCAAATTAATTCATATAAATATGTAACATAATAACTTATTATATAATAATGAAGTATGTATAATTTTTATCCATCGAAATTTATCGTAACATTGTGCATTAAAAGAAATCTTATTGAAACAATTATATGAAAACAATTTAAAATTTAAAATTTTTTAATTTGAGAAAAGTGAAATAATGCTATATCTTCAAATGACTTGGGGAAAAAATATAAAATTTTGAAAAATAACTTGAATATTTAGAATCTTATGGGGGATAACGTTGTAAAATGTCTTAAACTATTTTGTTTTTGAAGAAATTTATAAAATTTAATTTTAAAATTTTGTATTTTAAAATATTTTGTTTTGTAGTAACAAATTTTTAACCTTTCCTTTTCACAAAATTGCAAAATAGTCGCATAGTAGGTCATTTATTTACAATTTCATTTCATCTCATATAAATTATTAGGGGACAAAAAAATCAATCAAAATAATTAAAGCATTTGATTAACATTAGTAGACCTATTTTATCAATTATTTCTAAGTGCAAAAAAATTCTCAAATTACAAAGCCCATTTGAAACCATAAGTTGCGGATTAATGTACTAATTCCAAAAATTGTAAGAGTCACAATATCATTAACGGCTTTATTTAGTTCATCTTACTTTTTAACTGTCATGGAGAATAGAATAATGATGGGTGAAATGGCAATTTTTTAGTACATATAAATAACACGTTAGAAATATTTTGGCATAAAATAACTAATTAAACTTTATTAATATCATAATTATAAAATAATTGACATTAAGAGTTGTTACGTTGAGAACATAAATAAAAAAATCATAATGGTATTGTAATATGAAAATAATGTAAAAAAATAATTAGAAAATCTATTAGTTTTTGAACGAAGTTTAGATTAATATATAGTTTGCATTTTTTAAATTTAGGTAAATATTTAATCTTATTGTATCATTTGTGTGAAATTTATCTCCTAATATATTATATAATTATTATTAATTAAAATTATTATTAATTAAAATTTTATTTGACGTGTTCAGATTCAAAAGTTAGCAAACATTTACCACACATTTGTTGAAAGCCAACTGCTTGAAAAAGTAACTACTTCCTTTAACTGGCAATCTAATAACACTTGCAAATTCAATGTGTACAAATTTTTCAATCTGATCGTCCAATTTAGATCACAACAACTTCCTTGTCATAATCGCACTAAAAGACAAGTTAAATCCTAAAAATTACTATACAAAATTAATAGTGGTTTCACCTCTATTTTATATAGCTTCAACGATCACCTTCAGGTGAAGTTCAATTGAGAGAATTGTCATTTGAGAAAACAAACTTCGTGAAGTTTCATTTTCTTCAACACTCACCTTCTCGTTCCGTGAAGAATTTTCTAGTGTTGAAAACATAAATGTCATTGGCCAGAGCAATGATGGAACTTTCGTTTGTTACTCGAGTGTATACTATCTAATTGTACTTTTCAATTTTCACGCTGCAAACATGCTTTTTTGACAATGAAAACAATCGTATGGTCCATTCATAATTGTGACTATCTTTTGTTAATCGATGGGGAGGATGATGAAGATAGTGTTGAATATTGACTAGAATAAAATAATGGAGAATTGTTGGTGGTTAAAAGACATTTGACATGTGCTTCTTCATCTTCATGGTTAAAAAAATTAACTTGGTCATCAAATAAAAGAATGGTAAGGTTGGAAAAGTCAAATGTGATGGTTGCACCTCCTTTTGGAAACAGCCTCCAATGCTCTATATATATGCATTGTTTGTGATCCAAATTCAATTGTAATCCATGAGATCTAGGTCTTGCATTTAAAGAAATTCTTTGAAGTTTATCAAAGAAGGGGATAGCTTTGAGTGTGGTAAAGCCTAGTGGGTATTATTGGGATTGTAATTGGGATTGAGTGAGAAGAAAAATTATTAAAAGTGTGGTTGTAACAATTTTTTACATAGTGAAATTTTCTTCTGGTTGTCATTTGACAACGGTCTTGGTTTTTTTCTAGTTTTGGAGTTTTCTACATAAATATTATGTTGTTATTTATTCGTACTTTTATTTCTCCTGTTTACTTGATATTTCTCAATCAAAGGCAAAGATCTTGTGATTAATCCAAAATCTTATTCGGGTTGATTTCCTAACAGATAGTTTTTTGAGCGGCTATAATTTGCCCTTTTTGTGAATTCACATTGTTTTGCCTAGGATTGTGACTTTTGGATTCGGTTGTTAAATAAGTAGCGATGATAAGAATGTTTTCTCTTGATATAAATATATTTTTGATTAGCTCGTATTTATTAGTTTCACTTGTTATTTTGATGCAAAGAGTGAAGATTAATTATTATTATTTTTTTTTTGTCTGGATGATGACAGTTTTTTGACATTGTATAAATGACAATGAGGATTACTTCTACACAAACAATTATGTAAATGAACCATGCCACATCTATATATCTATATATATATATATATATATATATATATATATATATATATATATATATAATATGAGGTCATTTTCCTGCCTAAAGTTTCATTTTTCTGAATTAAAAAAATATTATTTTATTGTTAATTCATTCTTAATTGTTAATTGTTATTCTTAGTTGTTAATTAATAATAAAAGAAATCAAGTGCAATCATAATCTATCCAAATCTCTGCAAATCTCTCATATATATCTCACATGTGATCATTCTCAAATCTCCGGCATGTATATCATTCAAATTTCCTTATTATTATCCTTACTCATCATCACTTTTATTTCTTCCATATATAATTCTAGATTTGCAATTCATTCATTATTATCGCTTACCTATCTCTCTTTTCACGTGCCTCACACACAAAATCGCCTTTGACTATTTTTTTAAAATCTTTTTCAATTATCATTTTTTTTTGCACCAATCTGCAGAGCCGGTCCTTTTGTTGAGGCGACTAAGGCCATTGCCTCAGGCGCCAGGGGCGAAATTTGGCTGCCGAACATCAGCGATTCGCCAGAATTCTCTTCTTACTTGCCCTTTTCCAATTGGTATGTTTTGTTTCTCAATTCTCAGTTCTTCACTACCAAATTATTGATAGAAAATAGTATTACTCAAATAAGAAAAACCAAACGACATTCGGCGTTAATTGAGAATTGAATGTTCTTCACTAGTTGATCCACATCCACTCTTCACGGCAAGTCGAGAAACGGAATTCCCCATTTTGAAATTTGAATTTTTATTCTGCCTTGTTTGCAATTTATAGTTATATATTTTTAATTTTTCAATTTCAAATTTCACCATATAGGAATCACTGAATCAATATACTTTGTAATTATATAAATTATAACACATAAAAAACCTTGGGTACTATGTTAAATTAGATAGAGAATCTAAGAGTAGGTTTTATAAAAAGTTTCTTTTGTGGCCTTCTCAATTGTTATTTTTTGATAACAAAAGTTTGCATTTTATACAATATATTTTGTGTTTTATTGTTTTATTTTGTTATTATTATAATGCGTAATGGACGTTTATTGGTTATTTCTACTGCAATGTTTCTATTTTGAGGTAAGCAATAATACTCATTTAATGAAGTTATTGAAAATTAATGTAGTCTAATTGGCTTATATGAATTTTTATTTATTAATTTATATGAATATGGTCTTGTCGGATTATATATATAATATATATTTTTTCAAGTTAATTAATAATTAACAGTCTATTAAAAAAAAGAATGAAAGAAAAGTTGTTTCATCGGGCAGCTATTGCGCAGGGGGCTCCAAATTTAAGTGTCGCCTCGAGCTCTAAAAACCACAAGACTGGCACTGCCAATCTGTCTATCTATATAGTACTAGAGGTTTTTTCCTTTTTAAAAATTATTTTCTTAATATTTGTGCTCATTTAATTTTTAATTAAATTTTTAATTACCGTTACCCCCCCGTCCTACAAAGATGGTCCATTATATTATTTTTGTCTGCCCTAAAATGATAGTCCACTTTTTTCATTGAGATGTAATTAATTTTTATTTTTCATAAATGTCCCTAATCTATCTATATATAAATAAAATGAGATAATTTTCCCCCTCGAAGTTTCCCTTTTAAGAATTAAATAATTCATTTTTTATTTTCATTTCCCCTTTCTCATTTCCCTTTTTATCCTTTTGTTTGTTTCCCCCCTTTTTTTTAGTATTTTTAGTGTTATCATCACTCTAAATATGGATAAAACAAATTTATACAAATCAGCCCGCGATCTCCACGAATATTATCGCTATACTTTTTAGTTTATTTTTTGGAAATCAATTCTTATTGATAATCACCAACACTCAACCTGTTCAATTTTTTAATTGCTCTGAAATCCCATATCCTAATTTTCTTCAAATCTCCTAATTCACATTTAATTCATCGTCATCTCCTAATCAATGCGGCTATTTCGCATCTTATTTAATTACTTCAACTTAATCGCCACCTCCTACCCTGTTTTGAACTGCCTTTTTCTTTAATTATTTTCAAGTGAATGATGCATGGCTTATACTTTTTGTTGCTTATTTAAATGTGAACATATTCTCCACTTCATCGAAAAAAATAACCATATTTAAATTTTAAGATTACAAATTGAAAAATAAAAACCAACGCATCGCATGGGTGATTGGGAATGAATATATATTTAATGAAATTATTTTTAAACAATCTTTTGCATTTTTTCTAACACGAGTTCTAAATCATATCTTCAACATACGTCTCCCCGTGCAACGCTTGGGTGAAAACACTAGTAACCATAATCTCGCTATCCATAATTATCATAATGAAATATTTGACATTTATACCCCTGCTTACACAATCAGATATTTTGACTTCATTAATGGCAAAATAGTCTTTCGCTTTTATTATGATCAATATGTCACTTTAATTATGACACCCTAACTTTTTCCTATGTAAATTGTGTCGGTATATTCAAGTATTTTTCCTTCGTTTATTTATTTATTAACTTCACTCTCCAACATGAGTTGAATAAAACTTTTTTGAAGTGGTATCCGTTTGTTCATGCCTTAGAAATCTTAATCCGTCTATATGATTCTATAAAATAACTATAAAAAACTTTTCATACAAATCAATGTGTGAATAACTTACAAATTTCTACTATACTAGTATTACACCTGTGCGATATACGGGGAGATTATAATCTATTTAAAATAATATTAAAATTACGAATAAAAATAGTGTTAAAACTATGAATTAGATAATGGAAATATATGAAAATATTTTGATCCCTGCGCATATTTTTGTAAAAGAAATCGTATGTGGTTTATCATAATATGAGTGATTTTTGTTGTAAACCATATATAGTTTACTGTGCGGATATAACCAGCAGAGGTTCTAGAAAATAGCTGTGAAAATGTATTAAAGTTTTAACTTGATAAAAAATTCATTTTCTGATCATTATACCCCCAATGCACATCACCCATAAAAGCTATTTAAAACTATTATTTTAACATGGTAAAAACAAATGAAAAAGGTTTTTATTTAATATTTTTAAATTAATAAAAATAATTTTTTTAAATAAAAATTGGCTGCTAAAGTGACACTGTACCAAGTTGACATTCCAACTTCTATTAATTATATATATATATATATATATATATATATATATATATATTTCAAAAATTAAAATGCATATAAAAAAGTTAATTTTTATTTTTTACAATAATTCAAGTCCCATTGTAATTTACAACTTTGAACTTATAATATCACATCTATATATTATATAATTTTAGCTTTTAATAAAATAGTTACAATTGAAAAATAGTTGATGGACAAAAAATCTATTATATTTTGCTAGGGCATTCAAATAGAGCCACGTGTGCCTATGTTGGCAGTTTTTCTTATCAAATTGGTTACAATTATTTGTGCACGTGGAATTGAAAGCAATTTTGTTCACCCTCCTAAAAATAAGGGTTAACATTACCCTCCTTTTGGAGGGTCAATTTCAATGTTAAATAATTGAAATTTTTGAAAATTTCATATTCCATATTATTCTTGTAACACCCCGCATGTTTTAGACCATAATTTAGGTGTTCCTATATGATTTAGACCTATTTTTAGTGAATGAGATGAAAATGTGATATGAATGAAGTTTGTAATAAGCGATTTCATGAAGATTTGAAAGTTTATGGAGGTTCAAAATGACACATCTTTGAAATGAATTGGATTTTGAAGATGATGTCTTCTTAAGATTTGTAGCCCATTGAGTCTAGTTTCCAACGAGCTTTGAATCCCCTCATTTGGATATCGGACGCAAAAGTTATGACCAAAACACTGAAGGCCGCCCGTGCAGTCCGTACGGCCGTACGGCTTAAGTCGGCTAAACGAGTTTTTTATGCATTTCTTTACTTTTTGGTGGATAAATATCATTTCTAACTTCTTGTTATCTCATTATAAACTCCCAAAATCACCTCTCAACATCCCTAAACTCTTCAAAACCTTGTTTGTGATTTATTGCTCAATATTTGTGCATATATGTCTATGTTGAGCTAAGAAGAAGAAGGGGAAAGAAGGAGGATGAGCTACCTAAGCTTGCCTATGCTTGCTTCTTATCACTTGAAGGTAGGTAATGGATGTTTTATATGCTTTATGAACCAATTGCATGTTTATGTTTGAAGAAATCAAGAAAGGAACATGTTTATGATGTATTGGATCATGTTAGAATCTAGTAGCTTGATTTATGTTTTGTTATGATATGATAAGGATATGGGTGTGCATATATGACCCTTTATGCCTATTTATATGTGTTGTTCGGCTATTAAGAAGTGTAGATAATGTTATGCTTATGAAACGAACCGAAAGATTTAAATGCCTAATTAATTCATGTAAGGAACTTTGGCATTAGGATATGGTGGTGATGTGGTTATATGGTTTGTTTGAGTAACGTGACATCATGTGAGTAATAGATGTATTTTATGTTAGAGCATTGATTGTGGCATGTTTTATAAGTTTATGAATAGGAAATGATATGAAATTCAAGTTGTTGCCTTGATATGCCTGATAAGTGAAACTCTATGATGTTCTAATGTGAAATGGTATGTGCTAATGCCCTTATGTACTGAATGTAAAGTTATACGTGATGTATGTGATGATTAGAATAGTTGAATGAGGTTAGACCAATGTAAAAGCTAGAATACATGAATGAATGTTAAGTAATGACTATGTGACATGTCTATGAGACTAATGGCTATAAGATATGCTATATGTAGTGTTATGAGGAAGTTCATGGAAGGGGTGTACGGAATGTCTAATGTATGATGTAAAGAAGCATGTATTACGCATGATATATTAGAATGAATGTTATGTAATGTTATATGTACGAAAGCAAGGTAAAGTACGCACTACGCATGACATGAAAACACGATGTATGTGAAAGAATGTAGTAACGTATCATGTGTTTATGACGAACATAGCGGCCCAAAGAGTGAGACAAGCCTTTGGGTGATGGCTTGGCGCCTCAAGAGTGAGACAAGCCTTGGGGGATGACCTATGATGTTACGGGCGGTCTAAAGAGTGAGACAAGCCTCTAGACGACGGCCTACGGCACCCCGAAGAGTGAGACGAGCCTTTGGGGAGCGGCCAATGATATGATAATGATGATGTATTCACATCGATTCGCAACAGGGCCCAAAGGAAATAAGAAAAGAATATGATACGTGCATCACGTGCATTACATTACATCTATTTGCCTACTGAGTCATTACGACTCATTATGTGTATGGTTGCGTATGTGTAGGTTACGTGAGTGGGAGTTGGCGAAGAGTCCACCTATGTGCTGTGAGTCTGTGACGTCGGTGTGTGATCGGGAAAAGGAATCCAAAGATCTTACAAACCACGCGAAAGTAAACGAAACCCTTTTGTGTTTATGTATATGTAAAGAAAAGCTTCAAATGTTATTACGAATATTGGGTTTCGTGTCTCTTTGTTCACGTGTATCGCTCCTTCAATTCCGCTGTATTCTGTATAAGAAGTGCACGTGGCCTAATAGGAGGCCTTTGTGTTTATGTATTCATGCGCTATGTCGTATATTGTGACGTCATTATGGCATATATGTATGTGTATACGAGGGAGGGGCGTTACAATTCTATTCATCGAGAGCTTTAATATGAGTACAATATTCATATATATATATATATTTACTATTTTAAAAGTTACTTATTTTTAGTGATAAGTTCCTATTTTATAAGTCAATAATTAAGTAATTTTTAAAATAGTAAAAATTATATATCAATATTGTATTCATATTAAAGCTCTCAATGAGGAAAATAATATGAAACAAAAAAAATTAGTTATTTAAATTTTAAACCTCCAAATTGACCTTCGTAAATGAGGGTAATGTTTACCCTTCTTTTAGGAAAGTGAACAAAATCGCTCTCATTTTAATTTTTTTTTTTTTTTTGGAACAGGGATCTCATTTTAATTTTATTTTCTAGGTAATTGTTGCAATCTAGCAGATCAACACATTCAAGAACATAGTCAAAATTGAAATGTTTGCCACGCCATTACTGTTTTTGTTTGGTGTGATTGTTTTGTTATTTAAATTTGATCAATTATCTGTCATTATGCCCAATTAGTGAGAATTTATACATTACATTACTGTAATACTTAGGGTGTGTTTGATTGCAAAGCCGGAAAATAGTTGGAAGGAAAACGTTTTTTGGGTAAATAAATTACGGGAAAAGGTTTTCCAGGGAAATAATAGTTGTAGGTGTTTGATTGGATTAATTTGAAAGTTGAAAAATAATGTTTTTTCCTTAGGGAAATTGGCGCAAATAGTCTAAAAAAAGTTGTCAAACTGCGCGTTTAGTACAAAATAAAAAAAAGTAGTGCGATTGGTCCAAAATTGAAATTTATGTGCGAATCTGGTCCTTTTGGACGGAATTCATCATCTTTGACCGTTAGTCAAGTCAAATTTTAGTATTTTGTCTTTTTCCCAAAGGTGATTTTTGTCATTTGATTTAATAAAAATTTCATAAAGGGTACTAATCTTTAGAGATTATTACAATCAAGTCCAAAAGTTTGAAAAATACACATTTTAGTCCCAAATTTTAATTAAATTGAACAATTTTACTTTGGATGCTTATTTGGTCAATAATTAATTTTATTGAATCAATTTGATACCGGTTAAATATTTTTTATCAAAAATTTTTAACGCAATAGCATTTATTCACATTCATATCATAGCTTTTGATAATTTTTTTACCATTAGAGACCCGTAAATTTTGATTTTAACTAACAATTAATAAAAAAATATAATTATTGTACATATATAAAATTTTATTAGACATACATATCAGTGTAAGAAAATACCGAATATAAACAAGAAATAAAATCAAATCAAAACATTGAAAAACAAAAGAAAATAAAAAAACCATAACCCCCACCACTCCTACCCTCTCCTCCCCACCCAAAACCACCAAAGAAAAAGTGGTGGTTTTCGGCCACCATCACCAACTGGTGGTGGATGAACACCACCACCAGTTGCTGGTGCGGGACGAAAACCACCTGCAACTGGTAGTGGATGCACACCACCCGCTTTTGCTGGTGGTTTTGGGTGGGGAGGGGTAGGGTGAGGTGGGGGTTATGGTTTTTTGATTTCTTTTTTTTTTTTCTATTTTTTTGATTCGATTTTCAATTTTTTACACTAATATATATGTCTAATAAAATTTTATATAGGTGCAATAATTATATTTTTTTATTAATTGTTAGTTAAAATCAAAATGTACTGGTCTCTAATGGTAAAAAAATTATCAAAAGTTATGATATGAATGTTAATAAATGCTACTGTGTTAAAAATTTTTGATAGAAAATTTTTAACCGGTATCAAATTGATACAATAAAATTAATTATTGATCAAATAAACATCCAAAGTAAAATTGTTCAATTTAATTAAAATTTGAGACTAAAATGTGCGTTTTTCAAACTTTTGGACTTGATTGTAATAATCTCTAAAGATTAGTACCCTTTATGCAATTTGTATTAAATCGAATGACAAAAATAACCTTTGGCAAAAAAATAAAATCCTAAAATTTGGCTTGACTAACGGTCAAAGAGGATGAATTCTGTCCAAAAGGACCAAATTCGCACATAAATTTTAATTTTGGACTAATTACGCTACTTTTTTTATTTTGTACCAAACACACAGTTTGACAACTTTTTTGGACTATTTGCTCCAATTTCCATTTTCCTTATTTTTGAGGTTTTTTTTAATAAAATTTGATTATTTTCCTTATCTTTATAGTTAAAGTAAATTGTCCATTAAAAAAAAGAAAAAAAGTGCCAAACTTTTCTTGGAAAACAAAAACTACCTCCCCCCAAGGAAAAAGTTTTCATTCAAAATAAGGAAAAGAATGGAAATCCAAAAAACGTTGAAAAACTTTTTCCAAGAAAAAATTGCAATCAAATAGCCAAGAATGGAAAAAAAAGTTAGAAAACGACTTTTCCTGAAAAAAAATGAGTGAATCAAACATACCCTTATTTTTTAAATTGCTTACTATAACTTATTTAAAGGAGTTATACATGATTTTGATCAATAGAAAATAATTATGATATTCAACTAATCTACATTAATCATTACATGGTTAACATTATTATACTACTTAAATCGTTCTAGTAAATTAATTTAAATATAAATTATTATAATGCTTAAATTATTTCAATGAAATCTGGATTAACCAGTAAAAGTAATTTCACAATATCTCATACAATTTAATTAATTACAAGGTTATCGAATGTTTCAAAAAAAATTATAAGATTACTAAACATTGTTATAGTACTTATATTTGTTCAATTAAATATGTAGACACACACTATTAACATTTTATAATTTTATTAAAAGCATCAATATAATAGGGGCAATACCATCATTTATATTATACATGTTAAACCAACAACTTATTTAAAAAAGAAATTATACTAAAGACAATTACGCCATTTAAATAAAATAAATTAAAAATATTGCTCTTAATTTATAAATTTCCTCACTAATGATATTTAAAACAATTAACAATGTTGCTATTAATGAAAATTTATAAATTTATCAACTTAATTAAAGTACTTTTACATGTTTTGATGTGTACAAACTAGGGCAAATGACTAATAAATACAGCCCAAAACCAATCTTTGTCCACTAATTCTATGCAATCTTTTTTTTGTCCATTAACTACAACATTTTATAATTTTTTTTACCAATTACTTAATTGCATATTTTTATACCACTTTTACCCTTTATCCCATTTAACAAATATCTTATCAGATCTAATTTCTCTCTCTCATCCTCACGAAGTCACTTTCATCTCTCATCCTCACCAAATCTCATGGTGGACTATAGCAATTCTTCCTTGATCAAAATCATTCTATTTTCTCCCATTTTTTGGAGAAAACTCCTGGGCAATCCCGTATCAAGCTTTTGCAATCATTGATAATGCCACCAAAATGTTGAAAACTCTTCCTTAACTCCTCGAAGAAAAGCATCTGCAAAAATTTTGGCATCAACATTGAAAATCACCTTGCTTTGATCTCCAATTTCTAGTCCAGTGAATAGCTTCTTGGAGGCCCACTGCTTCAGCTTCATTAACCCTCAAATATCCCTGGTAAAGTCTTTGAACAGCACGCCACAAAACTGCCATTTTCATCCCTCAATATCATTCCAAAACCGATCATGTTTTGCTCTCGAAACATCGCCGTTTCGACATTGCATTTGAGATAACAAGCTGCGGGTGGTTTTAGTCCATGTCATGGTCCTTGGGTTTGCTGTGATAGTTGCTGCTGAATTACTCTGCTAAATGGTCGTCCGACGCCAAGCTAGTTGTTGGAGCCTGAGAAAGGTGAGAGCCATTCCAAAACGAAGAATTTCTTTGCTTCCAAATACATATAAATATCTTCTGTACAATCTCTTCACCCTGCTTGTTTACAACTTGAAAAATGACGAGCCACCGTTCATGAATGATTAATGATGATAATGGCTTTAAGCCTACTAGCTATTTCGATCATTTCTTCTCCGGTCTAATTGCTTACATTAGCTAATCATTTCTTATTTCCATTTTTTGGAGCTTAAAGAACTTGTTTAGTGTTTGCTACACAAGTTTGGCGGATAATTATAGTAGTAATTGTAAATATTTATAGAAGAAGATGACATTTTTCACCATTATAGGGATAATATTCTTTCATATTTTCAATAAACGATGTTAGTTCTTTATATTACCGAGCTAAGTAATATTATTCTTGGAGTAGGTAATATTATTATTAGGTTAAGAAATATTTTCTTGTGGCTGATTTCTTTTCTTTTGTTTTCTTTTTTATTATTGTATAGTTGTAATAGAGATTAATGGGGTGATAATCTAGATTAATGCATATGGTAATCTTATTATTGGGTGTTAATCTTTTCATTTTAATGTTTGTGGATAATTTTACAATTCATGTGTGTTTCTGAACATGGTATTAAGGAAATAAATTTTTACAGTGATTTTTGTTGTATTGTGTTAGAACGCTTTGTTTAGTTATCCATATTTTTACTTTTTAAAATCAATGTTGTTATTTTTGTTTTCGAACATGCTAATAATAGTATTATTGGCTTCATCTCTTTCTTGGATAATGATTTTTAACAGTTGGATTAATTGTTTAACGTATTCCTTGTTCTTCGCCATTTCGTTAACCATTTCTGCTTTTAGTTTTTCGACCTCAAGACTTGTGTCTGCAACTTTCTCCTTAAGTTCCCAACCAACATTCTCTTCATACCATTTCTCATGCTATTTGTATATGCAAAGTTACACTCATTCTCTTCATTACAATATTCAACTTTAAGTTATTGTTATTTGGTTGTCTGGTGGAATACTTTCAAGTTTATAGATGGAAGATTAAAGTATTAAAATTGTGATTTTGTAGTATTATGACCATGATTATCGGGGTATGTAATAATATTACTTGGGTAGGTAATGTTCTTCATATGGTTGGTTTATTTTATTTCTTTACTATTGTGAACTTGTAAAAGAGATTACTGGGGTGGTAATTTAGATTAGCAAAGATGGTAATCTGGAGAAAAAAGTGTATAGGGAGAAAAAAGGGGTGGGTATTGTTATTATCGGGGTCGGTAATCGAGATTATAGAGGTAGACAATATTATTATCGGACTAAGTAATATTATTAATGGGCCATGTAATAATATTATGGGGTAGGTAATATTTTTCATGTGGTTTGATGTTCTTTTCTTTTTTGTTTTGTGACTTGTGGAATTGTAATAGAGATTACTACGGTGGACATTTAGAAAAGAGAAAGTTGGTTAGAGAGAGAAAGTTATAGATGATGGAGAATAAAAAGATGAATACAATAACCTAGACAGAGAAAGTCGGGGTGGGTAATAATGTTATTGAGATAGATAATATTTTTCTTATGGTTGATTTCTTTACTTTTTTAGAGAGAGAATGTGTGCAGAGAAAAGGTCAAATGACAGAATAAGCAAGAAGTTGAATGTTGGCACATTATTCCTAGTTTCTGATCTTGTGGCGGAGAGAGAAAAAGTCAGAGACAGGAATGGAGAAGTTGAATATTGGGGTAGATGATATTATTATCGTTGTATGGAATAATATTATCGGGAGTAGTAATTTAGAGAGAGAAAGTGATAGACGGGGGAAGCGAGAAGTTGCATATTTATCGAGATTACCATAGTAGGTAATATTATTATCGAGAGTAGTAATTTAGAGAAATTGAATGGTGATCGAGATTATCGAGGGTGATAATCTAGAGAGATAAAGTTTCAAATTTTTTTTCAACTATTATGGAACCATAATAGAGATTATTGGGAGTTGTAATAGATTATTGCGGGGTAGTAATCTAAACAAAGAAAGTGTATAGAGTGACAAAGTTGAAGACAATGGAAGCGAGAAGACAAATGGTAATCTAGATTATCGGGTGCAGTAATCTAAAAAAAGAAAGTGCATAGAGAGAGGAAATCAGAGTTTTTGTGGATAAGATTGAAATTTTGATTTTTTTGTGTGTTATTACTATGATTATTGGGGTCGTTAATATCATTATCGGGGTAACTAATACCATTAAAAATGTAGTTAATATTATTACATGTGTAGGTAATAATTTTACTGGGGGTGATTTAAATTACTTAGGGTGGTAATTGAGAGAGTGTGGCGTGTAATACAGAATATCGATAATTTTCTACCTCTATAAGATTTCATACATGTAAATTGTTGTACATATGTGAATGTTCTCGCATTGAATGGTTCACTTGACTCTTTGACAATTTTAAGTTTAATATTTTGTTTGAGATGCTACAAAATTTTAGCATTCTGGTCCTAGAAAAAATTGCAAATGACATTGTAGCGTTCTTGGTTATGATTATTGGGATATGTAATACTATTACCGGGGACAGTAATACTGTTATTGGGACAGGTAATCGTATTATCTTGGTAAGCAACGGTGGCGGAGATGATGGTCGAATGATGGTGGTGGTGGTGGTGCAACAGTGGTGGTGGTGGAATGGACGAATGGTGGTGATAATTTGATAGGTAATACTGTTACTAGGGTAGGTAATACGATTACCAGGACATATAATAATATGGGTAATAGTATTATTGGGGCAAATAATGGCAATATCGGGATAAGTAATTGTCGTGGTGGTGGTGGTTGTGGAATAGTGGTGGTAGGATGGAGGCGGTGGTCGTCGAGCGGCCGATGGTGGTGGTGGTTTGGCGGTGGTGGTGGTTGAATGGTGGAATGATGGTAGTGGTTGTTGTGTAATGGTGGTGGCGGTGGTTGTTGTATAATAGTGGTGATGGTGGTTGAATGGTGGAATGATAGTGGTGGTGGAAGGGATAGTGGTGGTGGCGGCGGTGGGGTGATGGTGGAAGAATGGTGGGGGTGGCGGCGGTGGTGGTGGCGATGGGGTAGTGGTTGTGGAAGTGTGGTAGTGGCAATGGTGGTAGTGGAGAGAGAAAATCGTAGAGAGATAAAGTCAAAAGCAGTAGGGAGAATTTGAATATTGATTGAGATTATTTGTGGTGGTAATCTCATTACCTAGTGAGGTAATGTGGAGAGAGAAAGTGAGAGACGGGGGAGGGAGAAGTTGAATGTTGATTGAGATTATTTGTGATGGTAATCTGATTAGCTGGTGAGGTAATTTGGAGAGAGAAAGTGAGAGACGGGAAATGGAGAAAGTCGAAGATGGGAAGGGAGAAGTTGATTGTTAATCGAGATTACTTGTGGTAGTAATCAAATTATCAAGATAAGTAATATTATTATTGGGGAAAGTAATCATATTATCAGGGGGCATGTATTTGTATTATTGGGACAATGGTGGTGGTAGTGATTTGGTAGGTAATACTGTTACCAGAGAATGTAGTATGATGACCCGGACATGTAATAATATCGATAATAGTATTACTTTGGCAGGTAATAGTATTATCGATAGTAAGAAATAATTGCGTGGGTGGTGGTGATGGAATGACGGTGGTGGTGATAGTGGTGAAATAGCGGTAGTGGTGGGTGGTGGTGGTGGTGGCGGTAGAGGTGGCAGTGGCGGCAGCGGTGGCAGTGGTTCAGTGGGTAACACTATTAACAGGGAATTTAATATGATTATCATGATATGTAATAATAATGTTACTGGTGTAGGTAATAGTATTATCAGTGTAAATAATGGTGGTGGTGGTTGGGTGGCGGCGGCTATGGTGGTGGTTTGGTGACGGTGGAATGGTGGTGTAATGATGGTAGCGATGGTGATCTTAAGAGATAAAGTGCATAGATAGAAAAAGTCGGAGATGGAGAAAGGGAGAAGTTGAATATTAGTCGAGATTACCTATGATGGTAGTCGGAGAGAGAAAGTGTGTAGAGTGAGAAAGTCGAAAACGGGGAAATGAAAAGTTGAATGTTGAGCAAGATTACTTGTGATGGTAATTTGGAGAGAGAAAATGTGTTTACTTTGTTGGAGTGGTATTGTTGTAAATTGGAATGTTTATTTTATTAGAGTGGCGTTGTTGTAAATTTGAATGTTTATTATTTTATTTTATTAGAGTGGCGTTGTTGTAAATTTGGATGTTTATTTTATTAGAATGACATTGTTGTAAATTTGGATGTTCATTTTATTAGAGTGGCATTGTTGTAAATTTGGATGTTTATTTTATTAGAGTGGCATTGTTGTAAAATTGTGATTTTTAAATTCTATTTTGGTCTTATTGTGTAAAAGATGAGTTAATGGTAAAAAAAGAGATGTGCATGATTTAGCTGGCAAATTTTCCCCAAAAGTGTAGTTATTGGTCAAATGCCCTACAAACTATTATGGTATTAATTAAAAAACTAATTATTGTATGAATTATTTATTTAAAATTATTACAGATGCTTTATTAAGTTATGTGTGGTTTAATCGGAAAATATGATTTTGTTCAATGAAATGGTTTTTTAATTAATAGTGAAAAAAATTTGTTTAAAATATTCTTTTTGAAGGAGAATTATAATTTATTTTTAAAAAAGGTAAATTTTTGAAATCTATATATGTAATAATTGGTGTATTGTGAAATTGTTATAATTATCTACTTATTCAAAATTATTTTTCTACAGAGAGTAGTTAAAAGATAGATAACAAATTATTTCAATTAAAAATAATTGAGAAATTTTATGTGTATATATATTGTTTGATGGTTATTTTTATTTTATCTGAAATTAGAATATATAGGGAGGGGGAATTGAACCCTTAATGTAAGGGACGCCAGATCAATCCAAATGCCACTAGATGACATGGGTCATGGTTGTTAAATTTTATTTATAAAACCAAAAAGAATTTATATTAGTACTTATCATTTAAAGAAAATGATAACTGCATAAAAATATCAAAGTGCAAATACACTATTATCATAATTTGATCTGAATTAGGTAATTGTTTCATGATAGAGTTATACAAATAAGAAAATAAAAGATTAATGGTTAAAGGTAAATAGGAAATAGATAAAAAAATTAGTGCAAATAATTGAAGATGAGCTACTAAACTTTAGAAGATGAAATTTAACAAAAATAAAGAAACATGCATTTATACAAACTTAAAGGTTAATAAAATTCACATATGTGAATAGACACTTGCCTTAGGGTGCGTTTAATGCTGGCGATAATTGAATGTACATTAACAGTGGTAGATTTATAATGAAAACATGGCTTTTGAATAGGACGCTCGAATTAGGTAAACTATCATCTTTAAAAAATCCTGGTCCAGGCATTTCTCCTCAAGAATTATGAAATCTACTTAAAAATATTTGAAATAATAAAATTTATTATATTAACTAAAGATCTTAAAAAATTATAATCAGAGTATACTCATAACGTATATATTTGAAAAAATAAATATTTATAATAACATAGAATTTTTTATTACTGTGAAACTATGTCTTCGAGATGAAAAAATATGTCATTAATCCTCGATTCTTTTTAAATTAGCGTTTAGTGGATAGTTTCACTATATATATTATGTCATTTTTGTATAATTTTAATTTGTTTTCAATGATGCTAAAATGGAATGCCTTCTAACATAACACCATACTTTTCGATTTAATAAATATTATCAAACAATTTTGAATCGGTCAATTCTGATTATATTATTCATTTATCAAATTCAGCGTTTTAATGGTGCATAAAAACCATTTATTACATTTTTTTATTATTAGTTTTGCATTTGTGGAGAATTTTTAAATGTAATACATTACGTATTACCTATTTGTAAGTTTGTAATAATTAATAGTAGATGGTAATGCGACGAAACTGTAACTGACATTTATATACAAGAAGTGTGAATATTTTGAGAAAATTAAGTAAGCATTTCAATACATAAACTTTCTATTTTTTTAATCTATATTTAATATTTTTTCAATGTTACATATGTTTTCTAATTTGTCTTAGGATGGAAGGTAGACTACACCCTAATTACTCGATCCATGAAAAAAGCAAGACTCATTTCTTCTTTATTTTTGAACATCGTTACCCGTTAGCGTACTTTATGTGGTTGATTTGAATTAGATTTATTTTTAAATTCTACAATTCAACATTGCCTTCATATCATTTTCAAAATAATTAATTTTCACTTGTACATTGCATTCATTTGTGATCATTTTTATTTGTGAAATAATTTAATTCATTAGTACATCTTTTCTCTAATGTATTATTTATTCTATATAGGAAGATAAGATTCTACTATTGGTGGAAATTATGATGGGATAACATCTACCGAAAATGGATAAAATCAATTAAAATATGCTTTTCTTTCAAAGAAAATATGTAATTTTATTTTTTGTTATGCAAGTATTGTCATTGTATTATTATTATTATTATTATTATTATTATTATTATTATTATTATTATTATTGTTATTATTATTATTGTTGTTGTTGTTGTTGTTGTTGTTGTTGCTGTTGCTGTTGCTGCTATTGTTATTGTTGTTGTTGTTATTTTAAATTATTCTAGATAGTTTCAAATTACACGTAGAGTGTATATTTTTTCACATGGTATTATATTTCAATTTTATTAGTTCTACTTATAAATATATTTGTAAAATAATTAATCACTTTATTCAAATGTAATTCAGATAGAAAATAAATTTTTGATATACCAAAATAGTTTATGTATTGTTGATTAATTTACACTCAATTATAAGATATGTATAACACATTTTCAATATAAATGGTCCATTAATTGAAAATAATTGCAAATTATATGTAAAATATTTTATTTTTCATTTAATTGACACAATTTTACTCTCGTGCAATGCGCGGGTGTGAAAATTAGTTTTCATTAATTCTTCTATATTGTTCATTTTAAATTATATTTATAATTCGCAAATTAAAATTTATATAAAAAATTAAAATGTACATAAAAAATAAAATAAGGAAAAAATACTAGATAAAGAAAGTAAAATAAATTAAATAAAAAAACAAAATAATAATTGTATATTTAATGTTTGTTTTCAACATAAAACTTTCTTTTTTTTTTAGTTTTAAATAAATACGTGCCAATTTGGCACTGCCCGCGTGGTACAGTACTTAGTTGACACTCTAATTTTTTTAATATAAAGATATTTTTTCGTGGGTATAAATGTCCATGATACCATTATGTAATACTTCTCACTGATGGTACATGTATAATTCTTAGTTTGTTGACACGCATTTTCATAACATGAACAATAGTTTCCACGGCGCCATTGATTTACAATTGTCATGGATATGCTGGGAATATTTGCTCATTGCTATGGTTTGTGGTTAGATACTATTATTAAATTGAGTATTGGAAAATATTCAAAATGTTATCGACAGTTTTGTAATGCTAAGAACAACAATTGACTTGAAGTGAAGCAAGTTACACCTTCGTAATGTTACTGCACCATGCTACAATACTTTGATGTCATTCGGCGCTTCTATAATGTGTGTACACATTAGAAAACTCACAAACGGGTTTTAAAATGGCCGCACTCAAAAAGTCGCAGAAAAAAGACAAATAAAAGTTGCAAATGTATAGACCGTAGGACGTACAGCAATGTTCAAGTGCCATCGGTGGCACTTTAGTTATGGTGTCATCGATGGCATTTTGGGGCCCGATTCGATGTCCGATTTGAAATTCGGGATCAGATCTGGAATCAGCACGGCAATGGGGAGCTCCAGCAATTTTGAAAATTTTCCGGCGAGACCGTGGCCGCCCGTGGTGCCCGATCAAAGTTTTGGTCAAATTTTGACAAAAAATTTGATCAAAATCTGACCAAAACTTTGACCGGCCTCTACGGGCCGCCACGATGTCGCCGGAAAATTTTCAAAATTGCTGGAGTTTCTCTTCGTCGTGCTGATTCTAGATCTGATCCCGAATTTCAAAACGAATATCAGATCGGGTTCGAAAATGCCAACTTTGACACCGTAATTAAGGTGCCATAGTTGGCACCTTATCATTCCTCGTAGGACGTATATGGTATAATTGTCCATTTTATATTATTCGCTCGAAGACTGGATGGATTAAAATTAAAAGCCCAAAATCACGTGGGGGCTTTGGCCTTTATTTTAAGTGCATGGTCGCCATTTGGCAGCCATGCATGAGGGAGGCCCAACACAAGATTGTACATGTAGACGTGGGGAATGGCCGTCACAAGGTGACCATGCAAGAAAGTGACAAAATGAAAGGCCCACTGGCCCAATGCCACATTGTATGCACGTGGCCTTTATTTCAATTGCATGCCTGTCACCTGGCAGCCATGCACGAGCTAAGGTGCATGATTTTTTTTATTGCATGCCTGTCATCTGGCAGCCATGCACGAGCTAAGGTGCATGATTTTTTAAACTTTTTTTACTGCTCATATAAACTACGTTGAACTTTGAAAGGTTTAGTGACGAAGCCAAGAATTGCAACAGGACTCTTTTTTTTTTTTTTTTTTATTTAAGGAGTCTCATAATAAAGTGTCAAAATTAGCTTCAAAAGTTTTCAAAATAAAACTTGTTTACATAAAACATTATCTAAAATAACAATTTTAGATTGATTTTGTAAAATATAAGTAAATTAATATGAAATTACAATAAGAAAGGATATGTTTGGTAACCACAATAAGCTAGCTTATAATTTATTTGGAGAACTTATAAGTTTTTCTTATTCAAAGAAGTTCAGTTAGGAAAAATTTATTTCAAAAGCTTTTTTTACTAACCTTTCAAAGAAACTCATGAGCTTTTCACTTTTTATTCCATTTTTACATTTTTCTACTACTAAAAAAAGATTTTTAGGAGCGACAGTCGTTTCTATAGCCTTGTGTCTGTAGAGCAATAGAAGCGATATACTTGTGCTTATAGAGTAATAGTAGCGACGTCGCTCCTATTATTGTACATGCACGAGGCTATATGGACAACAAGGTCATCCCTAAATGTCAAGTTTTTTTGTAGTGTTCTTTTTTAAAAAAAGAAATATAATTATTTTAAACATGTCTTTATCGGTCATTTTGTATTTCTGACCTAACTTTTTCAACTAATTTTGCCAAATACTAATATTTAAATCAGCTAACTTTTCAACTATCAGCTATAAGCTATAAGCTATCCGTTGGCTTATCAGTTATCGCTAGCTTATCGACTTGTTCTACCGAACATACCCTTGATTGCTTTGGTGTATACAAATTTTCATTGATTGTTTGTTAAATTAGGTTTATTTCCTAATGCATTGTTGGATTTATGAAAAAATAGAACCAAAATTGGATATTCAAACTACACTTTAAAATTGAAAGTTATTATGTTATATTAATTTTCAAAATCATAAAAATGTTTAAAACAATTTTTCTAGATTACCCGAAGCAACAATTTGACGAATTAAATATGAAATCTTATAATGAGTGATAGCAATAATAATCATATAATAAAAATAAATAATTAATGACTAATAAAAAAATACCAAAATAGAGAGAAGGGGAGAGAGAGTAAGAATCATATAAAAATTAATACTAATTGTAAAAAGAAGAACAATAAATTTTTTAAAATGAAATATCTAAAGCTAAAGAATCTGGTGGGGGGGGTGAAGGAGTGCGGAGGGACATAATCATATATAAACAAACAACTGCATGGAAAAGGGTTCAAACTCGAGCCCGTCGGTTGCAAAACGCCACAATTAACCAATTCAGCTATCTGCTAGCACCGATCTAGAGTTGAGTTCAACCCACCTCTAGCGATGTCCCTGGAAAGGTTTAAAGTAGTTGTAATATCATACTACGTAAATACAAAGCTTTTGTAGTGTACTTTACCTGTTTACAACATTATTGAATTTTAGAATCTAAAATCGTTAAATGTACGAGTTAATTAAGGAAATTATTATCTAATTATTTATTAATTTTTTAAATGTGTAATCCAGCTAGTTTATTTTTGTTGATTTTTGCTGATGTATATTAAGTCGAATAAGAGATAACATGTAATTATTTTGAATGGTTCTAAAAAGCTTAATACAATGTAATTCGAAGAGGTCAAAATGCGGATCAAAACTAAGTACTCTCCATCCAACAAAGATAACCCATTATTCTTTTTTTGTCCGTCATAAAATGATAGTCCCATTTCTTTAATTAATTTTTGATACCTTTACATGCTTCTATTTAATGTGTATTGTAATCAACACGTAAGAAATAATAATAATTAAGTGTAAGGGTATATTAAGAAACATATTCATAAATTGCACATTTCCAAAAATATTTATTGAGCTTTCTTTATAATCAATGTGGAAAAAAAGATATGGACTATCTTTGTGGGACAGAGGGAGTAATTAAATAAGCATTTTAAAATGAGCACATAACTCCTATCAAAAAACAAAAAATGAGCACATAACTCGTATTTTAATACTCTCCCCCGCCCTACAAATATATGTTTGGTTTGAGTTTCACATAGTTTAGGAAATTGACATTAATATTATTGGAAAAGTAAATCTTAATTGTATTTTCTAAATGTACCATTGCATTCAATAATGCTAATGCATTTTTATTATTAATAATATATATTAAATAAGCGTACAATTAGAAAATGAATGAAATTAAATGAAAAAAAAAAAGAAAAATGGAATATTTTGGGACGGACGAAAATCGAATACACGACTTATTTTGTGGGACGGAGAGAGTATTTACCTATTTCTAATATTTTGTAGAGCGATAAATCTTGAGTGTAAAAGAAAAAAATTTCATTACAACAAATTGAAGGACTTTTTGTATACTTCTACCCGTGATCTTATAACATTTCTACTTCCTAGTCCTGCTTACTTAGCAATTTTGCTACTCCCGGTTTTGAGGCCGAAAGGCTTCCTGTATGTTGCATGTATATATTGGTACCAAGATGAAGCCTATGTAGAAGCGCTTATTTGAGTCAATTATGTTTTTTCGCAAATACATTTAGTAATATCTCATGAACGAACATGTTGAATTTTGTTTGAGTTTAATTAAATTTTTGACGGGGATAAATTAATGATTCGATTGCATTCAATTAATATCCTTTTGAAGTAAAATTATTTATTTAGGGTTGTTTAACAGAGATTACTTAAAAAAAATTTTAAATGTATAGTTGAAGAGTAAAAAATTGTGTTAAAAATATAAATAAATTATCAAATCAACGACCAGTGATTGAGAATACAACAACAATAAATTTAGCTTTATTCTCTACTAGTAGGGATCGGTTATGTGGAGCCGTACGAGAAATCAGGTCGAATCGTCAGTCTGAATAGTGATTGAGAATAAATTGAAAAAAAATAATTTTTTTATTTAAAATTATATTGAAAGACCCTCAATGTAGTTGAATATTGTTTGATAATAATATAATATATTATCAAATGTATAAGTAAAAGTTAAATTTATCAAATAAATTATTAACAATCCGTTAAAAAAATTCAAAAAAATAAAAAAAATAAATTAGCAATCAAAATTAAGTTATATAGAAAAGTAAACATGATTTTAGTATAAAACCGATTGTATTTTATTAAAATTTCTAGGTGAACATTTGAATTTTTACTTTTCTAAGTGATGCGATTTTTATATATAGCACTTTATTATCAAGTGATGAAGATATGTATAATGTGCTTTATTACTGAAAACATATATTCATCTTTCAAAAAACAAATTGTCACATAGGCATATCACTTAGAAGTAGCAATTACAAGTGTGTAAATTGCACCTAATAGTCCCAGCTTTTTCTTATACGGTGCACTTTTGTCCTCCATAATTCAATATATTATCGAAAGTTCACAGAGTCTAGTTGCGGCATTGAGACTAGGTAGTCTAAACTCCAAATTGAATTTTTGTTTTTGGTTTAATACAAAAGGTGCCTCAAACATCAAACATAGAGAAAAAATAGCTTCAATCAATATCTCTAGACTTGCCTTGAGAGAGTATGTGAGTAGATGTTACCGATCGAATCTTTGAGGAACCCATGGGTGGACATATGTTGATATAAATGTCGTTGATGTTATATCATGTCACACAATACATGCCATGTAATTTTGTAAACTCCAGAAAATCCAAGATAGGCTAGACTTTTATCAAGAACCACGAATGAAGTCTGATAGGGATATAGCTAGAGATATACCCCGACCTGATGCTTCATGTGATTTTCAAACTATGTTACAAACGTTTTAATGCGTTCTCGCTCATCATTACTATCATAGAGATATATTGATATTGTGTTCATATAAATAGGCCGAATTCTACTCAATAGAGATTATTCGATAATTTTGATATTCGATCTTTAAAATTAAATTTGTCTTGAATTGGATAATATGAAATAATAATTATGGAAAAAGGAGATTTGACACCCCGATGCCATCTTTTTTCTCGTTAAATCTGAAAACTAATTCTTTGCAATTGGACGTCTAGTTTATTTCTTTATTTTATTTATAAAATTTTAACTTTGAATAATTTTAGTTACTTGGTTATTAGTGTAGTTCTAAAACAATAAAACCTCATATTTTACAGTTTCATTAAGGCTAGTAGAAAATAGATAATAGTACTAAGTGGTCCTCATAGACAATTGCAGCCCCGGCCATTTATAATTGGTTAGGCGCATTTCGGCCTCCCCTGGGGGAAAGCTTTTTTAGAGGCGGCAAGTTAATAGAAATTATTACAAACAAGAAATTTTGCCCGCATTCAAGTAAGTTTTTTAATTTAATATAATCTAATAATTCGAATCAGAAGGAGGAGGGGGAGGGGGAGGGGGAGGCGGAGGAGGAGGCAATATGAAGTGGTCTGTGATGATTCTAATTCTGGGCAATATGAAGTGCTCTGTGATGATTCTATTTCTGTTCTTCATATGTGGAGGTCTGACAAATGATGTAACGAAAAAGCATACGCATTATTTGCACTAACAGGTGACATAGAGACTAAAGCACATTGTTCATTGCGAATCGAGATCCCTGGTGGTGATCTTTGTAACGACAATATTTGCACTAACAGTTGTGAGAAATTAAACACTATTGATAGTTGCCCATGCTCCCTGGTGGTTTTTTTTTTTTTTTTTTGTTTTAGAAAAGTACAAATTTATTTGTTCATTTATCCATCATGAAAAAAGGCTGATAATAAAACCAATCAACAGAATTTTACAATATCCAAGCATTTTGGGCTAGTGTGTAGCTGCTTTGTTGGTCGATCGATCTCCTAACCGTATCCAAAAGAACTTAAGGTTGGGAAAATCCCTAGCGAGTGAATAAATTGTTTGTTAAAAAATGCAAAATTAAGCTTCAGTACTCGAGCTATGTACTCGCATCTTGTCAAACCTTAATAAATATATTTTCACTGTTCAATTGAATACATTGTTTGGTGAACCAAAAAAAAAAAGTAGTTTTTTTATTTCGTAAAAAGCTAAATTGATTATTCAAATAGTTAGTGAAAATCACTAGATGTTTAGATAACGATGAGTAAAGATGTGTGATATATAGTTAATTTATATTGACTTTGATTGAATAGTATACGTTCAGATAGCTTGGTTGACACTCAACAACTCATCTAATTTATTCAACCATTTCTAATTTTATTTTTATTACATTTTTTAAAAATTTGACTTCATATTTTAATTACACATTCCAAAATCATTTTCTCATAAAGCTCTAATAGTCATATTAATTTTTGGTTTTAATAGAAAATCAAATTGAAACAAATTAAGTTTGATTCGATGAAGAAATGAGCTCGAACCGACGAATAAAGGGGGTTGAAAAGTGGAATAGTTGATAAATCAATTAAAAAGGCCAAAGTTTAGGACCTTTGGCGCAAGTCTCATGAGATTAGAGACTTAAGATTATGAACAAGAAGAAAGAATCGGAGTTTGAGACAATCACTATTTTTCAAAAACTTCAAAAAAAAAAAAAAAAAAGGTCAGAATCTTAGTGGGGCACGTTCCTCAGTAGGCTCCATAGTTCCCCCGTCACTACGCATAGGTACAATGCTCAGGCTCAAAAAATTGTCGTTTATAGTTATATTACTCTTCCAATCCCGGCTTATTTGTTTTCAGATTTTAAATGAGATACTTCACATTTTAATTCATATTAACTTAATTATTACATTATATATTGTTAACTGAAGTTGGTCACGTGATTCTGCTACGACCATGCATGTATGTTTCATTATTTATATTTTTATGCACAATAGTTGGCGTATCTATTGAGTTGTATATAAATAGCCATGATCCCAATTGCACAATGAAATTCATCAAAACCAAAGTTAAGTAAAGATGGAGAAAGCTTCAATTAAGCTAACTTTCCTTACTCTCTTTCTTATTGCTGTAGCTGGTAAGGCCCTCCTTCTCCTCTTCATTGTTACACCATGCCTTCTATTGCTCCATAAAGTATGAATGATAGTTAAATTAACATGTTGTCATAATATTTGTTGCATTGACTTGAAGCAACTAAGGTTATGCCATCTTTTTAAGTTTTAGTTTTAATTTTACAGTTGCTCCAATCCCAAAGGTGGAGGCTAAGCAAACCTTGCGCATACCTGTAGTCCTAGAGGTGGAGGCCAAAGAGCCCCAGCAAACCTTGAGCATGCCAGTTGCAAAGATGGAGGCCAAAGAATTGCCGCAACTGACCTTGAGCAAGCAACCAAACCAGCTTTGTCTACAATGTAGGTCAAATCGTGACTGCAACCTTATATGGTGGAATTGTAGGGAAGGATGTTGTAATGTGTTTTGAAGAACTTCAAACTGTGATGTTTGAATGTCTTTCTGTTTGCATTTTGTAATAATAAGCATCAGCAGTTCAGTGTTATTAATGACTCATGCAGTTGTTAATTATAACATTGTTTGTTGATGTATGATCTTTTGTCACGATGTTTTTAGTCGTCTAGGGTCGTCATTAGTGGCTTCCATCGTGTAGCCATTATGACACTGCAATAATTAGGTAAAGTGTGTTGTTCAAAAGCCGTCATCTTCGAAATAAACTATTTTGCATTTTGCAAGTCAAGTACAACATAATTTATGATTTTTAACTATTATTAATTATTATTTTACACTTAACTAGTTTCTACCTTAAGCCCCGGTGAAGACAAAAATTTATCTTCAAAAGAATAAAATATCAATGCGGGGAGTTAAAACTTAATCAGCCATGAATATCCACCTTAATCTAAATCTAGTTATTTCATGACGTAACAGTCTAATGTCAAACAATATATACACTATTGATTGTTTGCATAAAGAATTCATCCCCTCCCCATGTGGGGAGGCTTCCCACGCCACGTGTCCCTCCCTGATTGGAGGGGGAACAAGTGGCTTGGGGAGCCTCTCCACATGGGGAGGGGATCAATTCTCTAATTACTGATGGCATTTTACTGTAGGAGGGAGTTTTCTGTATTTGCATGGTAGTTTTTGTGAAGAAATCAAGTTTACTGTTTAATGACGATACAAATTGAAGAAGAAACACGAAGAGACCAAGTGAAGAGGGGTGATATGAGGATATCCAACACTCATGGCCAATTTATGTGCACTGGCTATGCCAAATTATTGGTCTTATGGGTAAACTTATGATCTGGATTTATTCTGCAAATTATATATAATCCACCAGAAAATTATACACATGAGCCTCAAATTTCGCATTAATGGCATTGGGATGATGGGATCATACCTTTATTTATCGAGAAGAGTGATTAATGGGTTTCTTTGAAAACTGAGATTTATTACCTATGTAAGTAGAGAGTGGGATATATAAGAGTAAGAGTGAGCAAATAATGAAACCGGATTTCGTGATCGTGGCAGTTGAAATCGACGGTGGTGGTGTTGGCTGTATTGAGTAAGGCTGGAGCTTTCTTGAAATTTTATTTTTGAATGTAAAATTAGACTTTTGCAGTTTAAATTATATTTTGAATGATTTGGACCCTAATGACCATTTGTTAAAGTAATTTGAAAACTGCAGGTGCAAGTTTAACATTTTTGTATAACTTTGGTGACGATTGGTGAAATTAATTCAATAAAAATTTATTTTATATAGGGCATTGCATGTGTTAGGATTGACAGTTTACAATTTTTTACCATTTTTTAAATCTATTTTTATTCATTTTTTTATCAAACCAATCACATCCACATATCTCATGGGATCTACATGTACTAGATAAATCTCTACCATTTAATTATATTCATTTTCTCTCATCTTTTATATAAAAATATATTAAAAAAAACATAAAAAACAAATCCTATATTATCCCGCACTATTTTTAAATGGCCGTGTAAAATGTGTTGACTAATAAAAATTTGAACGAAATTGATCGATCTATATAAGTATCACTTGCGCATTTTACTCTCTTATATAGACTGGAAATACAGTGGCAAATGAAGAAAAGTGAGAAACGTAACTTGCAAATCTGTGCAATGCACACGTGCAGAGGGAACGTGCCAACTCGTAGCAAAGAAGGGAAATGCTAGACTACCATAATGAATGTCATAATGGTTGACATAATGGTAGTTGACATATTTAATAACCGTCAATCTAAAAGTGATGGAATTGTTGAAATTGTAGGATCATGGCACATATCTATTATGTCAACCATTATGACATTTATTATGGTGTTATAGCATGGTCCGGCAAAGAAAAGTGGTAATGAAATCTGAACAACAAATGTCAACACAACGCGTCTCGTTGTCCCCATAAATGCTCAACTCTTGTTAAGGCTTCGGTAGGCAGACAATAACGCAGCTTAAAGCATCCACAATAGATTTGTAAAATTTACCTAGCCATATACACACAATAATAGTTATTAACTCAAACATCAACATATTAAATGTAGGGAGTGATCAACATCTGCAATGGTTATATTAAATTTAGTCATTATAAGCTGTGTGTTAACATTAAATTAGACCCCAAAAAAAAAAAGTGAATAATAAAATTAGCAATGATAAAGAAATGCATTTTTCAAGATATAAATATATCGTATCATATGTTTAAATTTAACAAAAAAGTCGACATGTGATTTAAAAGATTCTTTTAGTATGTGTATTAACATATCCATTATAAACGTAATTTTTAACGTTTAGTTAATTTGTGATTCTTAAAATGTGACTTCAATTGATGATCTTACACTGGTTAAGGATCTATTCACATCTATATCTATATCTATATTTATATCTATATCTATATATATATATATATATATATATATATATAAAGAAAAGCAGAGAATTTTCATTATATTTTTTAAATTCTTAAAATTGGTTTTCCCGCCTAAAGCTTATTATTTGTTTTATTATTATTTTTAATTACATTTCCTTCAAATTCCACTTTCTTTCTTTCTAACTGATAAGCACACAGACAATTTTCTAGATCTCCTCTACCAAAATTATAGCCGTTACTCGAATCCTCTATGGCAACAACATATATATATATATATATATATATATATATATATATATATATATATATTAATTGGAGCTTTTTTGGACAATTCTATCCCTTTTTATTATTTTTTTTGAATGGCCCTTTGATTATTTTTTAATCTATAATAAATATAGAATAGTAGCAAGCTTTTATTATTTGATTATCAATTGATATCTGTCACGCAATCATTTTTATCATATTCAATTGAAATAATTTTTTGTCATATCCAATTACCCAATTGGAATTTTGATAAAAACACGTGTTACATGGTAATTATATATAATAATTATCTACGATTTTTTAGATATGAATTTCAAATACAACTTTATCTTATTATTATTATTATTATTATTTTATATTCAAACATGATAAACAAATATTCTCTTTCTTTTTTTTTTAATGAAAGTAAACAAATATTTGGTCAAGTATGATTTTTTTATCTAATCATACTTGAGGAAAATATATTCTCTTTACTAGTGTTTTCACCCGCGCGTTGCGCTGGAAGACGTATGTCCAATAACTCGTGTGAATATAATCATGCATGGTTACAAAATGGACCTTGATTGCGGAGAAGAGATGTGCAACGCCTGTCTGCGACCAATCCATACCAATTGTGGAAGGGAGAAGAAAAGAAACGGGTAGCAAAGAAGAATTTGATGGGCGGGTCACACGATGAAATTTTTGTTTATCGGATTGAAGGAGAAGATGATGATGATAAATCAATTAGAGGTGTGATAATCACGGTAATTGGGGAATTTTGAAGAATTGGAGATTTAGGCAAATGCTACGTGTCCTTATCAAATTGGGAAGGGTGGAAAATGGGATAAAATTAGAGGCGTGTGAATTATGGATTGTAATGAAGATACTAAAATGATTAAAGATTAAAATAATAATTTTTATATTTACAAAATTGATGAAATGGGCGGGAAACTGACCTCATTTTATTAATATATAGATTCCTCAACTAAGTGTAATGATTGTCTCAAGTATGTTAGTGTCTTGCCTCTTCTATTACAATTGTACTCGCTCATTATACTTACATTAATTGAGTTGTAGCAACTAAATTGATCGACGCTAGAAAATTTCATATAAAATTTACATTTCCAATAATATTAATTGAGATTTTTTAATTTATGTGAAAATCAAATGAGTCTATATATATGGGACAGAGGGATTATAAAAATGTGATAAAAAGTTTGAGGACATGCATAATTGTTATTTCAAACAAAATTAAAAAAACCTTTTCATACAATTAAAATGTGGTGTACCCAATATATTTTGCAGTGTGAATATAATTAGCCTAATTTGAGTTATTCAATAATCTTTTTTTTACCTTGGATTATATAGCGTAATTATACTACTTACGCGTGATTTCATTAATCGAACTTAATTATTGTAACATTCTATATCAATTATTATAAGATTCAAATTATTATAATACTCAATTTTTTTGGTTCAAAATGCAGACAATCTTCCTTGATAATATCTTATATCAAGGCAATCAACAAGAATCAAAGAAGTCTTTTTATTTAAGGAAAATTTACAAAATGCACCCTGTGTTTATAGCATATTTATAATTTGCACACCATGTTTTAAGAAATTGCATTTTACACGTCGCATTTCATTTAGTCTTAACAAATCACATTTTATGTTAGCCAAAAATTATAAAACATTAAAAAAATATTACTTATTTAGAAAAATTCCCCTTTTGTTACTAACAAGTTACACTATAAATATTTTAGTATGTAACACTTTACATACCTTTATTATTCAAAATATTATTTAACACTATTTTATCAAAAAATATTTTTTTTTTGCTTTTATTATGAAATATATTTTTAAAGTTAACTATATATGATATATTTTAATTAAAGTTAAATATATATGAAATATGCGTAGGCATATCATATCACTCAAAAATAGCAATTAAAAGTGTGTAAATTTCACCTAAACAGTCCCGACTTTTTCTTATACAGTTCACTTTTCTCCTCCATAATTCAATATGTTATTGAAAGTTTAGAGAGTCTAGTTGTGGCATTGAGATTAGGTAGTCTAAAGTCCAAGTTGAAACTTTCCTTTGGTTTAATACAAAAGAAGCCTCAAACATCAAACTCATATGAAAAAAATAGCTTCAATCAACATCTGTGGACTTTCCCCGAGAGAGTATGTGAGCAGATGTTGTCGATTGAATCTTCAAGGCTAGGGACCCATGGCCAAACATATGTTGATATGAATGTCATTGACGGTATATATATCATGTCACACAATGCCGGCCATGTAATTTTGCCAACTCGAGAATATCCAAGATAGGCTAGAGTTTTATCAAGCAGAAATGAAGTCCGACAGGGATTGGAGTTATACCCGACCCTATGTTTCATGTGGTTTTCAAATGATTTCACAAAACATTTTAATGAGTTCTTACATGTCATTACTACCGTAGAGATATAGACATATTGATATTGTGTTCATATGAATAAATCAAATTCTACTCGAGACACTCTTCGATAATTTTGAAATTCGATCTGTAAAATTAAATTTGTTTTCAATTGAATTATATAAAATAATAATTATGCCAAAAGGGGATTTGACACCTCGATGCCATTTTTTTTCTCGTTAAATATCTCAAAACGAATTATTTGCAAATGATCTTGTCTATTTCTTTATTTTAGTTATAAAATTTTAAATTTTAATAATTTTAGTTCACTAATTAATAGTTTAGTTTTTTAAAAAATAAAACCTCATCTTTTACATATATAGTTTCGTTAAGAGTAGTAGAATTGGATAATAGTACTAAGTGGTCTTCATAGGCAGTTGCAGCCCGGCCGTTTATAATTGGCTGGGGCACATTTCAGCCTCCCTTAGGGGAAAGCTTTTTAGAAGAGGCGGGTTAATAGAAATTATTCCAAACAAGAACTTTTATGCGTATTCAAGTAATTTTTTCAATTTTTTATTTTTTATAAGCTAATAATTCAAATCAAAAAGGAAAAAAGAAAAGGGCAATATGAAGTGCTCTGTGATGATTCTACTTCTGCTCTTCTTCATATGTGGAGTCTGACAAATGATGTAATGAAAAAGGCGTACGCATCAAGAGGGTTGGTAGGTGATGCAATGACAAAAACATATGCAACATCAGGAGGTGACATAGAGATTAAAGCACTCTTTGCAAATAGAGATACCTCGTGGTGATCTTTGTAGCAACAATATTTGCGCTGACATTTGTGACAAATTAAACAAGGGAAACGGATTTTGTGGAAACACCATTGATAGTTGCACATGCTCTCTGTGGGTTTTTTTTTTTTTGAAAAGGATAAATAAATTTGTTTGTTTATCCATCACGAAAGAAGGCGGAAAATAAAACCAATCAAAAGAATTTTGCAATACCCGAGCAGTCTGGGCTAGTGTGTGAGCTACTTTCTTCGCCGATCTCCTGACCCAAGAGAACTTAAGGTTCGGAAATCTCTAGCGAGTGAATAAATTGTTTGTCAAAAAAGCAAAATTAAGCTTCGGTTACTCAAGCCATGTACTCGCATCTTGTCAAACTTTAATAAATATATTTGTACTGTTCAAGTGAATACATTGTTTGTTAAAAAAAAAAGTAATTTTTTATTTTGTTAAAAGCTAAATTGATTGTTCAAATAGTCGGTGAAAGCCACTGGATGTTTGGATAACGATGAGTAAAGATGTGTGATGTATTGTTATTGGTTAATTTATATGACTGTGATTGAATAGTATAAGTTAGAGCCTGGTGGACACTCAATAACTCATTTAATTTATTTAACGATTTTTATTTTATTATTAATTTTTTAAAGTTTTTCTTAAAACTTTTCCATTAGATTTCAATCACACATTCTAAAAACAATTTTTTTTAAAAAAAAAAACTCTACCAGTCATATTTTTAGTTTTAATAGAAAATAAAGTTAAAACAAAGCTTGATTCGATGAAGAAACAACCTTGAACCGACGAAGAATGGGCATTGAAAAGTGGAATAGCCAATGAATCAATTAAAAAGGGTAGAGTTTTGGACCTTTGGTGGGAGTCTCATGAGATTAGAGAGTTAAGATTATGAACTGGAAGAAAGAATTGGAAAATTGAAATGAGTTTGAGATAATCTCTATTTTTGAAAAACTCCAATAAAAAAATATCAAAATCTTAGTGGGGCACGTTCCTCAATAAGCCCCATAATTCCGCCCTCACTACTCATAGGTGCGATGCCCAGACTCAAAAAATTCACATTTATATATCGTTTTCTTACTCTTGCAATCCCCGTATACTTGCTGTTAGCTAGATTTTAAATGCGATACTTCTCATTCGAATTAATATTAATTTAATTATTACATTATTGTTAATTGATGTTATGTGATTCGGCTAATACCATGTATGATGTATGCTTCATTATTTATATTTTTGTATTTGGCGTATCTATTGAGTTGTATATAAATAGCCATGATCCCAATTGCACAATGAAATTCATCAAAACCAAAGTTAAGTAAAGATGGAGAAAGCTTCAATTAAACTTACTTTCCTTACTCTCTTTCTCATAGCTGTAGCTGGTTAGCCCCCCTCCCTCTCTTCATTATTACACCATTGCCGTCTATATATTGCTCCATCCAATAATAAATTATCTCTTAACTCAAATATATTCAGTACAAATGATATGTAAACAAAGTATGAATAATAGTTAAATTAACACATTGCCATAATATTTGTTGCATTGATTTGAAGCAACTAAGGATTTGTCATGTTTTTAAGTTTTAGTTTTAATTTTGCAGTTGTACCCGTCCCAAAGGTGGAGGCCAGAGAACTGCAGCAAACCTTTCGCAGACATACAGTCCTAGAGGTGGAAGCCAAAGAACCGCAGCAACTCTTGAGCATGCCAGGCGCAAAGATGGAGGCCAAAGAACTGCCACAGCTGACCTTGAGCGTGCAACCAAACCAGCTTTGTTTGTTATGTCAGTCAAACGATGACTGCAACGCTATCTGGGGCCGTTGTAGGGATGGATGTTGTCAACTCTTTTGAAGAGCTTCACACTATTATGTTTGAATGTCTTTCTACTTGCATTTTGTAATAATAATCATCGACATTTCAGTGTTATTAATGACTCATGCAGTTGTTACAACTTTGTTTGTTGAAAAATGCTCTTGTGTCATGATGTTTTTCTTCGTCTAGAGTCGTCGTTAATGGCTTCCGTTGTGCGGCCGTTGATACACTGTAATAATCAGTTGAAGTGTACTATTCAAAAGTTGCCTAGTTTTAAATAAAATATTTTGCATTTTGGAAGTCGAGTACAACATAATTTGTGATTTTTAACTATTATTAATTATTATTTTACACTTAACTAATTTCTAGTTTAAGCCCACATGAAGAGAAAAATTTATCTTCAAAAGAATAAAATATCAACGCAAAGAGTCAAAACTTAATCAGCCTTGAATATTCATTAATCTGACTTTAATTATTTATTCATAATGTAACAGTCGTCTAATCTCAAGCTATATATACACTATTGATTTGTCTGCGTCAGTTATTAATTACTGCATGGCATTTTAGGGCAGCATGGAGTATTACCGCATGGCATTGGGATCATACCTCAATTTATCGAGAAAAATAACTTAACGGAAAAAATGATTAATGGGTTTCTTTGAAAACTGAGATTTATTACCTATTTAAGTAAAGAGTGGGATATATATAAGACTAAGAGTGACCAAATAATGAGACCGGATTTCGTGATCGTGGTAGTTGAAATCGACGGTGGTGGTGTTGGTTGGATCGAGTAAGACTGAAGCTTTTAATTTCCTGAAATTTTATTTTTGAATATAAAATTACACTTTTGCATTTGAAATTATATTTTGAACTATTTGAACCCTAATGACCATTTGTGAAAGTAATTTGAAGACTGCGGGTGCAGGTTTAATATTTTTGTATAACTTTAGTGACCGATGATGAAATTAATTCAATAAAAATATATTTTATATATGACATTTCAATGAAATTGATCTATCTATATGAATATCACTTGCTCGCTTCACTCTTGTAGGTCACAGCTTGAAGACTAGATGGACGGACTGTGTGAATCATCAGCAACATTGATAGTTATATATTATTATCAATATTAGTGAGCTTTCCATTGGAGACAAATCAAAAATTCCAAAATCACTGCAACAACTAATAGCCAAAGCAGAGGATCCAACAATGGACTCCATCTTATGATCGCCATAAATTACAGTGGACGGTATGACATAATCCAAGTTACCAAAACCGTAGCAACCAAAGTTGAAGATTCAGTCCGGGATATAAATGAAACTCTGTTGGACGAAGAATTGGAAACAAAGCTTGCTAAATTTCCACACCCAGATTTGCTGATACAGTGATACGAACTAGTGGTGAACACAGAATCAGTAATTTGTTTTTGTGGCAGTTGGGTTACAGTGAAGTCTTCTTTTCGGAGAAAAACTTTCCAGAATTTGAAGGAGATTAATTTGATAGAGGCTTTGATCTCATTTTAGAAAAGACTAAAGAAAGAGGCATTATGGTTGTCGATAACTCTTCCTGTGTACTAAAACAATACTACGACGCTTATTCGGGTCGTGTCAGGGGGGGTGGCGCGGGCGGACGGGGGGTTTGATCCGATCATTGTCAAACCTTTGTCTATATTGATTACTTGACGAGTAAATATTCCACCTCAAGTACATAGGTTTTTTTTTTGGGACAATTTAAGTACATGAATTTCTAATAAATAAAAAAGATTAATAATATTCTTTATTTGAACATTTCTAACGCCAGTGCAAAAAAGTCTAGGGGAAAAACCTAAAGGGAAAAATTAAGGGGAAAAAAACCTATTGCCAAATAATGTGTAGGACAAAAATTTAGGCAAAAATATGTTGTAGAAAAGGGAAAGAGGGATTAACCAAAATGTAGAGCAGTGATAGTAATTACCCGATCTTTAGATCTGCTCTCGTCTTAGTCTGAGTCAGATGCATCTGCCTCCTCATCGGCCCATGTGATATTAACATTTTCCACACCCGCGCCCCCCCCCCCTCTCCCGCCTTTTTCAAAGTGTTTGCACATTCAGAGGCGATGTGCCCATATCCTTCAAATTCTTCATACCATATGAGTTCATTACTCTTTCCTTCGGAGAGTTGGAGTTTTCCCTTATAAATTGGAGTTGTTTCTCGTCTTAGATTGCTGTTGGCCTCGGCTTTTCATTTGTTGTTCAAGATTGTTACCCTTTCGCTTACTTTTGAAGAACTTCTTGAATTTTTTTTTTTGTGAGGATGTCGACGTTTTCATCTTCATCAAAATCCACAAGCGCATCAGGTTCTTCACTGTTTGCCTTGAAAACAATTCCAGGCTTCTTTTTTTCCTTGCGTCGATTCAAATGCATCTTGAAGGTCATTAGAGAACCAGCAAGTTCATCAACTCTCATGCAGGAAAGATCTTTGCTTTCTTCAATTGCAGTAACCTTTACAAGGAACTTCTCTGGCAATGATCCAAGAATTTTCTTCACAATCTACACATCGGTATAGGTTTTTCCAAGAGATTAAGGCAAGTTGGTGAGATCACTTGATCTTGTGAAGAAGCTTTTGAACTCTTCCCATTCATCCATGACGAGTTGATCAAACTCTTGTGTGATCATTTGCAATTTTGAGTTGTTTACTACAATTGTGCTTTCATTAGCAACTTTTAGGGCATTTAGTGCCGGTCGTGTAATTTTTGGAACTTGAGGCAACTTAAGGGCCCTTGTGCTGTGGTGACCTGTTCCAAAAAAGATTTTCCTTCTTTTTTTGTAACATCTGTAACACCAAAAAATAAAACTTTGAAGTATATGACTCACAATAAATTAATCATATACTCCATTTACTATCTATATGAAACTCATTAACGTGCCATTATCTAGATAAAACAAATCAAGAATTAGTAATATTTTAATTTAAAATGTCATTAAATTCAATGCTATCATTATAAATTATATTGGATGGCTATGGATTTTTGGACTGATATTTGAACACTTTCAAATTTTTGGACTGATATTTGAAAGCTTTCAAATTTTTTGTACTTATTTCCTTTAAAAATATACATAAATCGGTTAATTACAAACAAATTTTAACAAAACCTTCAAGCTTCTATTAAAAGAGACCCAAACATGACCAAAATTGGCCCTCTTGAAATTTGTACCTGAGGCACATGTCTCATCCGCCTCCAAGGAGGACCGGGTTTGAGGGCATCCCACATTCCTTAGTCATCATCATAGAGGAGATCAACCTAAACTGTCTTGTATGAACCTGCGATACAATAGCATTAAGAGCTTTAGAATTGTAAGAAGCATCAGCACGTTCAACATCAGTATAAGTACTTCTAGGTTTAGCAGACAACACCATCAGTAGTGATACTGGGTGTAGTGTAACCTTTGAGAGTAGTAGTCCAACAGCGTTCATCAATAGATTGGATGTAAAATCGTTAACCTAGATAAACCTAGTGTATGCAGAAACATTAAAAAACAAAGAACACACAATTTTTTTAAGTGGAAACCCCCGTTAGAGTGAAAAAACCACAGCCCGAATCCCTCTAGCAACCAATCCACTGGAAAGAACTGGTGTTAGTTTAGTACCAGAGAATCTAAACGATTGATTTTGAAAAATCTAATAAACATCTAAGAAATTTACGAAAAACGTATGTTTTTCTTCTTAGCATGTAATGCGAGACGGCATCCCATCGGTCATTAGTAGATTTCTTCATCACTGTAACAATCGTCTAGCAGATCTTCCTTCCCGTGAAGTCGTCAAAGCTTGAGACACCTTTCTTCTTGGATTGGGACTCCTCCCGGAGCACGTTATTGATCAAAGATCAATGGTTGTGGACTTGAGAGGCTGTTGTACATCAGTTTATCGTTATAGCACTTCAAATTTGAATTAGGATGTACATGGAGAAGTCAAAAAGCACCAAAGAATGGCTTCGCGGCTTCTCAACGTGTGTAACGTGTATGCGCAAAGGGTGGTCCAGTTTTTTGCTTCTCTTAGTCTCTTATACAAGTTAGTTTCTTGCCACAAAAGAAACTGTCTTATATAAGATTTTCTAAATAACAAAAAATCCTTAATAGTGTAGGATTCCAATAATAAGGTAAGAAAAAAAATGTATAACTTAATTAAAGTAAAAAGACCACCTTACCTTAAGACTCTTTTATTTACTTACCATCTTAATTAATTAAGAATCTCAACGAAACAAGGCAAGTAATTGGAGCACAAGAAAAAGCCTAGTAGACCACAACACCCATGGAACTCGTCCAAGGTGGGCTACACGAGTTGGACTCTATTGAGTGCTCTTGTGACCCAAATTCAACTTAATAACTGTGACCCAAATTCAACTTAATAACTATCCCACGTCTTTTACACAAGTTAGAACATAATTAAAATTACACGGGACAAAATAAGTTGATAAAAATTAAATTAACCTAATAAAAAATTAGATTAATTTTGCACGCATGTCTCACTATTTAATTCACATAAAATTAAATAATTGCATGCATCAGAAAAATAGAAATGACAATCGTAACTTATTAAAAACAAGTCGACATTTGTTTAGGTATCACCAGAATCAGACCATTAAATTAATGTGAAAGTAAATAGGAAAATACGAGTTATGCGCCCATTTTAATTTTTAAGATGCATATTGAATTGCTTGGTTTTGATCCTGATTTTAACCATTTTGGAATAAATTGTATTGAGCTTTAAGAAAAATTCAAAATAACACTCCCTTCGTCCCGCATATATCGTCAATTTTTTCTTTTTGGATTGTCCCACATTTATGGTCATTTTTCTATATTAAGTAGTATTTTTTATATTAATTTATAAATATACCCCACCTATATCATTGAAAATATAAAATATTTATGATTTCGATTCATTTAAATAAGGGCATTATAAAATATTTATTTGTAAATTTACTTTTCCAATGATTTTCTTGATCATTGTGCAAAAACTAAATTGCACTATATATATGGGACGGAGGGAGTACTATATATTATCCCTTGTTTGTTATGACCCGAATTTTCGCTAATTAAATTTTGGCTACTACTTGATCAAAGCCGATAATTATGGGTCAAGGTTAAAGTTTAAAGGAATTTAACTTGGTCCATCGAAATTTTAAGAATTTGATTGATTTAATTAAAAGTTCATGGATTAAAGATGCAATATAAGCTCTCAAGGACCAACTTAAATCAGACAAATAAGAGAAAGGGGGCCTTATTGCAATTCTATATAAGATTATATGTATATATATTAGAAATCAAACAAGCCCTCAAATCTTGAACTTTTTGTGACCTGCGTGAGAAACCAGAAGCCAGCAATCGCGAGAAAAAGAAAAAAAAAGGGGAAGAAAAGAAAAAGAGAAAGGAAAAAGGGAAAAGTGATCGAAAAACTTGGATTCGTCGTGGTTTCGCGTGGTAAGTGTATTTCTTCAATTTTATCTTATGGAATTCAAGGTAAATAGTGAAATTAATTTTAGGGTTTTACCAATAGATATTGGGGTTTAGAAATTTATCATTGATTTGGATCAATTAGGTGTTATTGAGATTTTATGTAGCCTTAATCAAATATTTTGAAGTGGAATTGATAGTAATTGAGTAGTGGGTGATTAAGTGGATTGAAACTTACATTACCTAGTTGCTGAAAATTTGGGGATTTATTTTGTGACTCAATTGGATGATTCCAACAGTATGAAATATGGTAAAATCAATGAAAGAAGTGGAATAAAGCAATAGAATTGGGAAATTAGAGAATGTTAGAAAAGTTAAAGTTTGGTATTGAATGTGGGTAAGCAATTGGTTGAAAATTCATGTGTACAGGTTTTGATTAGAATACCGTTGTTATTTCAGGTGGTGACGAGACGATTGGGGAAGCCTACCAACCGAATTAGAAGCAGTTCGTAGTTCTGTGAGTGGAAAAATCATATTTTCATAAAGCAGCACGTTTTACCATGACATGTTGTTGCAATAAATATCTCAGAAAATCATGAACTTTATTAAGTAGAGTTTCTTTTCTAAAAGATTATGTAAAAATTCTTTTAAAGCCATCAGAAAGTGCCTTGTTAGAATTACCTTCTGCCTTTGTTGTAATGTGTTCCATGATGTATGACCAGAATTACTGAGGTCTTTGGGACCCACTTTCATTACATATAGGCTTTGGGCCGTGTATGGGGGTGTTTAGCCTTTGGGGCTTGCTCTGCGCGCGTATGACCAGATATTCAGACAGAACAGACTTTTGAGCGATACACCACGTGTATTGAGAGTACTCTACACGAGTGTGTTGTTGCTCGTTGGTACTTTTGATGTTATTTTTCAATAAATTATTTGTAGTTAACAGAATTCAGTTTCAGAAAGCAAAATCCGTTTGAAACAGTATAATTAGTGTGGTTCAGCTAGAACAATTTCAGTTATTAGTATTACCTCGATGGTTTTCAATTATTTATGATATTTATGCATTTGATTATAAAGAGATTTTATGAAGGTATTTCAGATGGAAAGCTACGTATATTTCTGAACTTATCCACTCACTGGGTTACAAAACTCACGTGTTTTCCCATAACGTTTTCTTATAGGAAAGACTGAGCTTGAGCATTAGTGGATTACCCGTGGAGTTCTGAGCCGACCACCATAATATTCAGATGATTCATATTTTAACTTAGCGATTGTCATATTTGTATATGCATGTCAAATATGGTTGATGTTTTATTTATTTATTTATTTATTATAAATATTTTTTTTTTTTAATCAATGGTTTTTGAATTATTCATCACTTTCTCAATTGTAATTCTTTTCCCACAATTTCTGCATATGATATCAAATATTTTCGGATGGGTTATTCGAATTTGTTTAGGAAGCCCTTTTATAATTATTATAAGCTCATTTTAGTACAGAGAAATTATAATTTCATGTCAAGTTCAGTTTGCCTTGGCAGTGGGTCCAGTATTAGGCTGGCCTCCATTGTCGGCGCACGCCACGTGTCAAGTTATTAGAGATAATTTGGGACGGGGCGTGTCAAGTGGTATCAGAGCATGATCATGTTTTCAAAAGAGTTGCACCACGTATTTTCCCAAAGTTAAAGAAAATGCATAAAACATTTTCTTTGAAACCTTTAAAATCTCTTCACATGCACTTAAATTTTCAACGTACCACTCGTGTCTAAAAAAAAAAAAAAAAAATCATGATTTATGGTGGCATAACCCAAGGGCAACAAAATCCATTGCTTCAAGCTTCACATCTTCTTGGATGAGAAGACGTTAGTATGATCGATGAGTAATTTCTTTAGTACTGTGATTGATAGAATAAACAGTTGTGGCTCCAGGTAACTAGTTGACCAAGAGACTTTCTTGAGTATTTCTTTTCCATTGCCAAAAGTTGATAAGGGTTACTCAACTTGAATGAGGTATTGATGGTTGATAAAGCTTTTTAGAATGAATATGATGATTTAGTTGTACTTTGGTTTCATGACTTGAAGTATTGAAGCTACTAATTATGTTGATTATCATAGGAGTCATATCGGGTTTATTAAGAACTGTTTGATTCAAGGCTTATTTATTTCATTAAATATTGATTATCGGTGATCATATGACGGCGTAATCTCGATGTGGGGAAAGGATGTATATGTGGATTTTCACGTGTAATGAGGTGAATTAGAATGAAGATATTAGATACTGTATTTGGGGGAAGGTGTCTGCTATGTTCTTAGGGATACCAATTAGGAGGGTATTATGCATATAACGGATATGATAGATGATGATTATGATTATCGTTTCAACACATATTACTATGGCGGTAAAGTCTATTTTGTTGGAAAAATATGGATCGAATTTTTCATTAAGGAAATCTAGTGAGGGTTGCTTCTGGCATTAAATTACGAGTGAAATTCTTTTCTTGGTGGCTATAATTATTGTGATAGGAATATATCATTGATAAGGCTAAATGGATGTTTTGATGTGATTGCGGGAACGGTGTATTAAGGAATTAAGTGGAAGTTTATTGTTATTATATTTGCAAGGATGACAGAGTACTGATTTCCTTGGAATTGAATTTGGTTAGCGATTGTCTGGAAACACATGATTCTTAGCCACAATTATGGAAATATTGGTGGAGTTTAATTGGATTTTGGTAACGCACATGAGCATTTTAGAAAATTGAGCATTTTGAGATCTCTTGAGACATGAGATAAACTATTTGTAACGTTAAATTTTGATTCGATACAATGACTTGGTAATCATGATGGTTGTGAGGAATAATATAGACGATGAGACGATTCACACTATCTTGAGAAACACAAGAAGCACTACAACATTTTTTGTCTTTCCCTACAAAATACTTTTGTAGAGAAAGATCTTTATTTGTGGCGAAGTGATAGAGGAGATAAAAAATATTTGTAGCCAGGTTTGTGGGCTAAACCTCGAAAGGAAAGGTAATAGGCCACAAATTGTGAAAAATTCAAGGGCTAATGTCTGACGCTATAAATTTTTTGGAGACAAATAGAGTTTGTAAGAAAATGTTAGAGGCGACAAAACTTTAAAATTGTGAGGTGAATTTTGTCCCTACAAGCCTTTTAGAGACAAATGCAATTCGTTAGGAAATGGTAGAGGCCACATATATGGTTTGTCTCCTAATGTCTCTCCTCACAAATTATATATTTCAAAAATAAATTAAAATTAATTTTTTACCCAACCAACTAGCCATCTATTTAACTTAAATCAACCCAACCCAACCTACTAGTTACTTAATTAGCTTCAAGAATGTGCAGTGCGTAGGAATTGAACCTTAGACCTCATAGTTGAGAAACTAAGATCTCAACCACTCGGCTGTTTAAATTTCTTGTTACTCATTCTCATTCTCATTAATATAATATGTAAGTTATGAGTGTAAATCTTATGATTAGTTAACTACAAAGTTCAATTTGTTTGTAAAACAATTTGCACACAAAATCATATGGCTACAATTCTTTTTTTTGGAAAAATGTAACATTTGTGTAAAAATGCCGAACAATTATAGAAAAGATCATATGCCTACAAAACCTTTTATTCGGGGGAGGGGGGTGACATACCTTTTGGCTAGAAATTGCAATTTATTTGTGAAAAAATTGTACTAAAAATCACATGCCTACAAAGTCTTTTTTTTTTTGGAAAAGGTAGCATTTTGCTACAAATTTTAATTCGTTAAAAAAATCAGATACCTATGAAATCTATTTTTTAAGGAAAAAGATATCATTTAGCTACAAATTATAATTTGTATAGGAAAAATTGCATTCCTACAAAATCGTAATTTTTGTAGGGAAATGTAATCTTTGGTTACAAATTTTAATTTCTAGGAAAAATTATATGCTTACGAAATTTATTTTTGTGGGGAAAAATATTTTTTTACTACAAATTTTAATTTGTCTACGAAAAATTTGCAGCGAAAATTATATGCCTACAAAATCATTTTGTTTGTGAGGAAAGGTAATTTTTTATTACAAATTTTAATTTGTAGGAAAAATTATATACCTATAAAATTCATTTTTTGTGAGGAAATATATTTTTTGGCTACAAATTTCAATTTGTTTGCGAAAAATTTGTAGCCAAAATCGTATGTCTACAAATTAGTTTTCTTTGTAGGGAAATGTAGTTTTTTGTTACAAATTTTAATTTGTTTGCAGAAAATTTGTAACGAATGATCAAAATTCTTGTAGTGAAGGTGGTAAAAAGTTGTAGAGATTAGTATGTTTAAGTAATGATTTTTTTTGATTCTCATGATGGATTGGATATTGCGACTAGTAATTATTTGATTGGTGAATTTATTTATATTTTTGGGAAATTCAGATAGAGAATGACCTACTGCATTCAAGGTAAACTACTTAAATATAATGGTGTTTATGGATGTTTGTATCACTATTGTGGATCAAGTCTAGTCATATGGGCAATTTTAAAAGGTATGTCAATTATGTGTTCTAGACTAAGTTATTTTTGGAATGCTTAACGGTTTGACCATGGACGAAAGTTTGATTATGGAAAATTTGTGTAATTGTGGAATGAAACCTTGTTGCCTCGGAAGTTTAGAAGAGAAGTGATGGAACACTTAGTTGACAAGCGTAAATTTAGCAAGGTAAGCTATTGGTCCTACAGATATGCCATACCAGAAATTAGTCAGACAAAGGATTCCGGTTGGAGAATGAAGATCATGTAAAGGTCAAGTATTCTCATCCTTATGGGTCTGATTAACCGAATTTCGAGGACGAAATTCTTTAAAGAATGTAAGATTGTTACAACTCGGTTATTCTATTTTATATTAAGCCATTTTATGGTCAAAATCACATTATTTTTGGGTCAAGGTTGAGGTATTACAGGATTTAATGGAGAAATCAATATTTTAGGTTCTAAGTAACTAGATTCCTCTATATCCAAGTTCATTGAATTTCGAGGACGAAATTCTTTTAAGGAGGTAAGGTTGTTACGACCCGAATTTTCGCTAATTAAATTTTGGCTACTACTTGATCAAAGCCGATAATTATGGGTCAAGGTTAACGTTTAAAGGAATTTAACTTGGTCCATCGAAAGTTTAAGGATTTGATTGATTTAATTAAAAGTTCATGGATTACAGATGCAATATAAGCTCTCAAGGACCAACTTAAATCAGACAAATAAGAGAAAGGGTGCCTTATTGCAATTCTATATAAGATTATATGTATATATATTAGAAATCAAACAAGCCCTCAAATCTTGAACTTTTTGTGACCTGCGTGAGAAACCAGAAGCCAGCAATCGCGAGAAAAAGAAAAAAAAAGGGGGAAGAAAAGAAAAAGAGAAAGGAAAAAGGGAAAAGTGATCGAAAAACTTGGATTAAATCGTGGTTTCGCGTGGTAAGTGTATTTCTTCAATTTTATCTTATGGAATTCAAGGTAAATAGTGAAATTAATTTTAGGGTTTTACCAATAGATATTGGGGTTTAGAAATTTATCATTGATTTGGATCAATTAGGTGTTATTGAGATTTTATGTAGCCTTAATCAAATATTTTGAAGTGGAATTGATAGTAATTGAGTAGTGGGTGATTAAGTGGATTGAAACTTACATTACCTAGTTGCTGAAAATTTGGGGATTTATTTTGTGACTCAATTGGATGATTCCAACGATGAAATATGGTAAAATCAATGAAAGAAGTGGAATAAAGCAATAGAATTGGGAAATTAGAGAATGTTAGAAAAGTTAAAGTTTTGTATTGAATGTGGGTAAGCAATTGGTTGAAAATTCATGTGTACAGGTTTTGATTAAAATACCGTTGTTATTTCAGGTGGTGACGAGGCGATTGGGGAAGCTCTGCACCGAATTAGAAGCGATTCGTAGTTACGTAGTGGAAAAATCGTATTTTCATAAAGCAGCACGTTTTACCATGACATGTTGTTGCAATAAATATCTCAGAAAATCATGAACTTTATTAAGTAGAGTTTCTTTTCTAAAAGATTATGTAAAAATTCTTTTAAAGCCATCAGAAAGTGCCTTGTTAAATTACCGCTGCCTTTGTTGTAATGTGTTCCACAGTGTATGACCAGAATTACAGAGGTCTTTGGGACCCACTTTCGTACACATATAGGCTTTGGGCCGTGTATGGGGGTGTTTAGCCTTTGGGGCTTGCTCTGCGCGCGTATGACCAGAGATATTGAGACAAACGCACTTTTGAAGCGATACACCACGTGTATTGAGAGTACTCTACACGAGTGTGTTGTTGCTCGTTGGTACTTTTGATGTTATTTTTCAATAAATTATTTGTAGTTACAGAATTCAGTTTCAGAAAGCAAAATCCGTTTGAAACAGTATAATTAGTGTGGTTCAGCTAGAACAATTTCAGTTATTAGTATTACCTCGATGGTTTTCAATTATTTATGATATTTATGCATTTGATTATAAAGAGATTTTATGAAGGTATTTCAGATGGAAAGCTACGTATATTTCTGAACTTATCCACTCACTGGGTTACAAAACTCACGTGTTTTCCCATAACGTTTTCTTATAGGAAAGACTGAGCTTGAGCATTAGTGGATTACCCGTGGAGTTCTGAGCCGACCACCATAATATTCAGATGATTCATATTTTAACTTAGCGATTGTCATATTTGTATATGCATGTCAAATATGGTTGATGTTTTATTTATTTATTTATTTATTATAAATATTTTTTTTTAATCAATGGTTTTTGAATTATTCATCACTTTCTCAATTGTAATTCTTTTCCCATAATTTCTGCATATGATATCAAATATTTTCGGATGGGTTATTCGAATTTGTTTAGGAAGCCCTTTTATAATTATTATAAGCTCATTTTAGTACAGAGAAATTATAATTTCATGTCAAGTTCAGTTTGCCTTGGCAGTGGGTCCAGTATTAGGCTGGCCTCCATTGTCAGCGCACGCCACGTGTCAAGTTATTAGAGATAATTTGGGACGGGGCGTGTCATTGTTCGACTGATACAAGTATATCACAAAAATCAACAAAAGCAAAGAAGCTGGATTACACATTTAAAAAATTAGTAAAACAGATAATAACTTCCTTAATTAACTTGTACGGTCAATGATTTTAGAATCTAAAAATTAAATAATGGGTAAACAGGTAAAGTACACCATAAAAGCTTGCTTTGTATTTACAACTACTTTTAGCCTTTCAAAGTTAAACTTACACGAGTAGTAAAAAACGTGAAAGAAAAAAAATTTCATGTACCCAGCTCACGCTGTCACGCATGGTTATGTGGTTTCCAAGGCCTGACTCCAACTTTAAAAATCTCTAATCTCAACTTCATCAAAAGTGGTTGCTCAATAATCAATAATTAAATTTGGGCCTTCAACTTAACAAAAAGCAATAAATAAATAATGGCAAATTCGCGTAGTTGGGTCTCAAGTATAACGAATTAAAATGGGCTCCTAAACGGATCAGCCCTGAGTCAGTCGCTCATCCGACTTAGACAAGAATCACCCCTGAATTCATAGTTGATGCTAATGCCGTTAAAATGTTAAGACGACCATCCCAAAAAGCATCCATGATTTATAAAACTGTTGGCAAAATAATTTTTTTGATATTCGTGTTTTCCTGTACATTTGGTAATGAAATTAATAGTTTTCACATTTTTTAATAATTTTTGGCCACATTTCCTCTAACTAAATCATGTTTTTCCACAAATAACCTTTTGAAACAAGCCCCGAAGTTTAAATTAGTCCTCAAACTCCACTTTGAACAACAATTTTGTTAGGTGTAGTAATATATCATTACTGACAACTTATTAAGAAGTCTTATCTTAGAAATAAGTAATATTACAATATTTCGTTTAAATTCTGTGGCATGCATGGCACGAGATAGAGCTGATCCTGAGTATAAGCAGGTTAAACAGTCGCTTAGGGCCCAAAAAATATAAGGGCCCTAAAATTTGTAAATTTATGGGTAAGGTGATTTTTTTTTTTTTTGATCTTGGGTAAGGTGACTTTTTTTTTTTTAAGATAAAAGTCAAATGTTATTTATTAGAATCCAATTTTAATTTCTTGAGAGTTTATATTATCATATTCATAATTTTTAAAGTTTTTATTTAGTAAAAGTCTGTATTAGGAATTCGTGTATATAGTTTTTTTGGGAAAAAATTTATTTATCAAAGCCTCTAATAAGATTTCGCTTAAGGGCTTCCGAATCTAGGGATCGGCTGTGGCACGAGAATGATCCTTGAGTGGGTCCCAACCTTATTCTCTCTGCTTAATTTAAATTTAAATAATGGAGCACGAGGAGCTCGAGTCCAAAAAGGTTGAGAAAGGAAAAAAAAAAATCCGAACAAGACAAAAAGCTTCAAAACGCACATGTAAAGCACACAGCACCGTTCTTGAACGTTTGTGGAGGAAGGAACGAAACTGCAAAAAGTCGTGTTGTCCGAAAGTACGTTGTTTTGTTTTTGTCATCAAAGATTTCGTTATCAAATTTGTGGCATATAATACACCGTTTCGTTATCCACCGTGTCAATTAATCGTCTAACGAGAGTTAATTTGACATTTGAGAAGGGATTTACCACATGCCATTACGTATGTTAATACATGATAATGGCATGCCATCCTTTTTATTTTATCAAGTGTTTTAAAAATTAGATTGGTCATCTAATCGAAACAACAGATCAAAGATTGAACGGTCGAATCGGATTGAAATGAGGTCTAATTTCCTTTTAATTTTATTAAATAATTAAAAAATAATTTTTATACAAAAACTTTTTTTAAAGGATTTTTACAAAAATTCTGGTTTTCAGCCTATTTTTATCGGTTTTGATAGATTCAACTGGATTTTTGATCGGTTCCAATCCAATTTCGTATTGGTTAGTTGTAGGGGTGAACATGACATATTTTCTGCGAGTTCTTATTCTTTTTGGTTGAACTAATCAGTCTGATATGTTCGTTAAAAGATCTTTAAATAAAGGTAATGTTAATGACGAGAAGTGGTGGTTTGATTGATGAAGATCTCGTAATTAATAATCTAATATTAATTTGTATTGCGATGATCATGTTTACAGTATTCACAATGTTAGAAAAGAAATTCAAGCTAGAGAAAGAGAAATGGAGAAAGTGATACGTAGACTGCTAGAACAAGGGTTAATATGCCATTCTCATGCTAAATTTACTCTATCGAAGATGCATATGTGGCAAATGTGCTCGGAATAGTAATCAAAACTTGAACTTTCAGAACACTTCATTTTGGATGAATTTAATGACGATTTTGAAATGACGAATTAGAAATTCCTTTTCAATTTCATTTTTGCTTGGCAATCTATCGCTTATTTTTGTAATTTATTATTAACCGAAATTTAATTAAATATCACAATTTAATATACTTTCACAATATTTTAGTATCATTGTTCATACTTTAAAATTTTATGATACTTTTGCAGTTTTTTTGATACTATCTCTTCATCTTTAAATAATTTTTATCTTCTAAACCGTAGAATAAAAACTAACTGTTACAACTCCTTGGTTTCTTTCGCAATTAATCCCGTCACATCATATCACATATTATATCCTCTATATTTTGGTGGCCCTGAGGGTTTGGTGTTAAAATACAAAACACATGTCTCACCATATTCGGAAACAAAAAATAAAAATAAATGCCCCATTCTAAAAATAGAGAGTGAACAACTTGGCACTTTATTAATATCTCTTCATCATCTGTGGAAGAAGTGACACATCAGAATGTCAATGCCAATGTCAAATGCGAATTGAAAATTATTTGTATTTATGTGCACAGGATTCGGTGTAGACAAGCATCTTTTGAGTTATGTATAAATAGCCATCCCAATTGCACAATGAAATTCATCAAATCTAGAGTTCAGTAAAGATGGAGAAAGCTTCAATTAAGTTCACTTTCCTTACACTTTTTGTTATTGCTATTGCTGTCGCTGGTTAGCCTTCCTCCTCCCTCTTAACTTACTAAATTCATTATTGAACTATTGGCTTCTATTGCTCCTTCAAATAATTATCTCTCAACTTCCATATATTTTGTACAAATGAAATCATAGTGATATGTAAATAAAGTATGAATGATAGTTAAACACGTTGTCATAACATTTGTTACATTGATTTGAAGCAACTAAGGTTTTGTCACTTTTTAAGGGTTAGTTTTAATTTTATAGTTGTACCAGTCCCAAAGGTGGAGGCCAGAGAACTGCAGCAAACCTCGCGCATACCCGTAGTCATGGAGGTGGAGGCCAAAGAACCGCGTCAACCCTTGAGCATGCCAGTCGCAAATATGGAGGCCAAAGAATTGCCAAAGTTGACCTTGAGCGTGCAACCAAACCAGCTTTGTTTGTTATGTTCATCAAACTCTGACTGCAACATTATCTGGAGCCATTGTAGGGATGGATGTTGTCAACTCTTTTGAAGAGCATTCAAACTGCCGTCTTTCTGTTTCCATGTTGTAATAATAATCATCAACATTTCAGTGTTATTAATGACTCATGCAGTTGTTATAACATTGTTTGTTGATGTATGCTCCTGTGCCATGATGTTTTTCTTCATCTAGAGTCGTCATTAATGGCTTCCGTTGTGTAGTCGTTGTGACACTGTAATAATTAGTTGAAGTGTAATGTTCAAAAGTCGTCGTGTTCGAAATAAAATATGTTGCATTTTGCAAGTCGGGGACAACATAATTTCTTATTTTTTACTATTATTAATTATTATTTTACACTTAACTAATTTCTACCTTAAGCCTATGTGAAGACAAAAATTTATCTTCAAAAGAATAAAATATAAACGCGAGAGTTAAAACTTAATCAGCCACGCGTGTCTCCCTTAGTCATACTTTAATTTGCAGGATACTTTCATTTATACAAACATTTAGGAATGAATTTACAAATATTTAAATTTATTTATATTTTTAATATAATTTTCTGCGTTTACACTACACATCTGAAATTCTCTCTGTCAAAAAACGCCCTAAATAAACAATTTTATTTCGAAAGGATATTAGTTGGATGCAATCAAATCATTAATTTTATCCGCGTAAAAAATTTAACTAAATGCAAACAAAAACCGACATGTTCGTTCATGATTCATTGCGGTATTACTAAATTTATTCACGACAAAACATAATTGACTCAAATAAGCCCTTTTTCGTATGCTTCATCGTGGTAACAATATGTAACATACACAAAGCGTTTCAACCTCAAGTCAGGGAGCAGCAAAGTTGGAAAGATTGTTATAAGATCGTACGTATAGAAGTATACAGAAGGTTGTTCAATTTGTGGTACTAGAACTGTTTTTCTTTTAACACTCAAGATTTATCGCTCCGCAAAATATTAGAATTAGATAAATATATAAGAAAATATGAGTTATGCGCTCATTTCAATTTTTAAGACACCTATTTAATTACTTAGTTTCGATCCTCATTTTGACCTATTCGGAATACATCAAATTGAACTTTTAGAGCCCCTCAAAATAATACTATATATTTTGTCTCCTATGCGACTGATACTCGTACATCGCAAAAATAACAAAAGTAAACAAGCTGGATTACATGTTTAAAAAATTAATAAATTAGATAATGACTTCCTTAAATAACTTGCACGTTTAATGATTTTAGAATCTAAAAATGAAATGATGTTTTACACAGGCAAAGTGCACTATAACAGCTTGCTTTGTATTTACAGCTACATCTGACCTTTCAAAGTTAAATTTAGTTTGCAGGAGCAGTAAAAAAAAGTTTTCAAAAAATAAAAAATTCGCACTCCTGGCTTCTGCATGGTTTTGTGGTTTGTAAGGCTTGAGTCTAACTTTAAAAAATTAGCCCCTTAATTTTTTTTATTAATTTTCGTAAAAGTAATATTAATATATAGCAAAACACAAGGCTCAACTAAAACCGAAATAATGGTAAGTCAAAAGCAGAGTTATATTCGAAAGAAAGAATATAAAAAGCTATGTCAAAGCCAAATGCAAGGTAAAAAAGAAAAAAAAAAGCTTCAAGCCAAAAATAAAAAACTCTACTAGAGCCAACACAAATAGTAAAAAAAAAAAAAGGCGAGAGAGAGAGAGAGAAAGAGAGAATTTCTTGATTTTATACTCGGTAAAGACAAAAATACAGACATGTAGTAGCAAAACAACACAAATCTCTAATCTTTATTTCATCCAAACTCGCTACTCAACAATCAACAATTAAATTCGGGCCTTCAACTTTTAAAAAGTAAATAAATAAATAATGCCACATTTGAGTAGTTGGGTCTTAAATATAGACAATAAAAATGGGCTCTTAACTAGATCGGGCTTGAGTAGGACATCTCATCCGACTTAAAGAAGAACCACCCCTAGATTGATAGTTGACACTAACGCCATCAAAATGTTAAAACGGCCGTACGTAAATGCATGCATCTTTTACAAAACTGTTGGCAAAATTAATTTTTTGATATTCATTTTTTCCTTCACATTTTGCAATGAAATTAATATTTTCACATTTTGTAAAATTATTTTTGGTGACATTTTCCCTAACTAAATCATGTTTTTCCACAAATAACTTATTCAAACAAGCTCTCAAGTCTCTATAAATTAATGCTCAAACTCCATTTTGAATAACAATTTTGTTAGTACTAAGAACTCATAAAGTTGTCTAAAGGCCATGTTAGGCTGCACTTTCTTACAATATTTCGTTTAAAAACAATGTAGCATGCATGGCACGAGAATGATCCTTTAGTGGGACCCGCTCGTCTTCTCTCCGCTTAATTAAATAATGGAGCATGCGTACCTCGAGGCAGAAAGGTTGGGGAAAAGGGCAAAAAAAAAGCCGAAAAAGACAAATAGCATCAAAAGTCATAACGCACATGTAAAACACACAGCACCGTTAAATAATGGAGCATGTGCAGCTCCAGTGGGAAAGGTTGAGAAAAAAGAAATAAATAAATAAAAACAAAAAGCATCAAAACACAAATGTAAGACACATAGCACCTTTAAATAATGGAGCATACGCAGCTCGAGTTGGGAAGGTTGAGGGAAAAAAAAAAAAAATGAAATCCGAACAAGACAAAAAGCTTCAAAACGCACGTGTAAGACACACAGCACCGTTCTTGAATGTTTGTAGAAGAAGGAACGAAACTACAAAAAATTGCCTTGTCCGAAAGTAAGGTGTTTTATTTTTCTGATCAAAGATTTTTTGGTGTCAAATTTGTGGCATATAATAGACTATTTCGCTATCCAATTTGGCAATTAACTGTCTAATGAGACTTAATTTAATATTTTGGGCAAGACTTTACCATATGCCATGACATATGTGAATACCCAATAAAGGCATCTCCTCCTTCTCATTTTATCATGCGTTTTGAAAATCAGATTGATCATCGAATCGAAACAACAGATCAAAGATTAAAAGGTTGAATCGGATTGACATGAGGTCAGTAGTTTTTTAATTAAATAATTTAAAATTAACTTTTATACGAAAACACTTTTTAAAGGATGTTTAAAAAAAATTCCGGGTTTTTAGCCGATTTTTATCGGTTTTGATCGACTCCACTGAGTTTTGATTGGTTCTGATCCAATTTTGTATTGGCTAATTGTAAGGGTGAACATGACATATTTTCTGTAGATTCATAGTTTTTTGGGTTGAACCGATCGATCCGATTTGTTTTTCAAAAGATCTTTTAATAAAGGTAATGTAATTGACGAGAAGTGGTGGCTGGATTAACGAAAATGTTGCAATTAATAATTTAATACCAATTGGTATTACAATGGTCATGTTTACAATATTTACAATGTTAGAAAAGAATTGCAAGCTCGAGAAAGAGAAATGGAGCTAGAAAGTAATACCAAGAAAGCTCGAACAATGGTTAATCTGTCATTCTCATGTTAAATTTACCCTGCTTTATGCTAAAGATGCATTCGTTGTAAATGTGCTAGGAACAGCAGTCAAAACTTTAACTTTAACACCTGATTTTGGATGAATTTAACGACAATTTTGAAATGACAAATTATAAATTCTTCTTGAATTTTATGTTTGCTTGACAATCTATCTCTTATTTTTATAATTTTTGATTAATTGAAATTTACTTAAATATCATCATTTAATACTTTCACAATATTTTAGTATCATTGTTTCACACTTTAGAATTTTATGATACTTTTGCAATTTTTGGGTACTATTTCTTGTCTTCAAATAATTTTTATCTTCTCAACCATAGAATGAAAATTAATCAGTACATGTACTAGGTTTCTTTTGCAATTAATCCCGCCACATCACATGTTATATCCTCGATATTTTTGGTGCCTCTTAGGGTTCTGTACAAATACAAAACACATGTCTCGCAATATTGGGAAATGAAAAATAAAAATAAAGACCCCATTCCAAAAGTAGAGAGTGAACAAATTTGCACTCCATTAATATCTCTCCATCATCTAAGGAAGAAGTAACACATTATAATATCAATTTAAAATGTGAATCTAAAATTATTTATATTTTTGTGCACAATATTTGGCATAGCCAAGGATCTGTGAGTTGTATATGAATAGCCATCCCAGTTGCACAGTGAAATTCATCAAACCTAAAGTTTAGTAAAGATGGAGAAAGCTTCAATTAAGCTTACTTTCCTTACTCTCTTTCTTATTGCTATTGCTGTAGCTGGTTAGCCTTCCTTCTCTCTTAACTTACTAAATTCATTATTACACTATTGCCTGCTATTGCTTCATCCAATAATTATCTCTTAACTCAAATCTATTCATTACAAATGAAATTATAGTGACATGTAAATAGAGTATGAATGATAGTTAAACACATTGTCATAATATTTGTTGCATTGACTTGAAACAATTAAGGTTTTGTCATCTTTTTAAGTTTTAGTTTTAATTTTACAGTTGTACCAATCCCAATGGTGGAGGCAAGAGAGCAATAGCAAACCTTGCACATACCTATAGTCCTAGAGGTGGAAGCCAACATGGAGGCCAAAGAACCGCACCAAACCTTGAGCATGCCAGTCGCAAAGATAGGGGCCAAAGAAATGCCTCATCTGACCTTGAGCGTGAAATCAAACCAGCTTTGTGTGGCATGTTCGTCAGACTCTGACTGCTACTTATATCCTGTTTTGTGGCCGTATTGTAGGGACGAATGTTGTCACCTCTTTTGAAGAACTTCAAACTGTTATGCTTGAATGTCTTTCTGTTTGCATCTTGTATAATAATCATCAACATTTCAGCGTTCATAATTACTCATGCAGTTGTTACAACATTGTTTGTTGATGTATGCTCGTGTCATGATACTTTTCTTTGTCCAGAGTCGTCATTAATGGCTTCCGTGGTGTAGTCGTTGTGACACTGTAATAAATAGTTGAATTGTACTGTTCAAAAGTCATCGTGTTCGAAATAAACCACTTTTCATTTTGCAAGTTCAGTATAATATAATTTGTGATTTTTTACTGTAATTAATTATTATTTTGTACTTAACTAATTTCTACGTTAAGCGCACGTGAAGACAAAAATTTTTCTTCAAAAGAATAAAATTTCAACATGAGAGTTAAAACTTAATCGGCCATGCATATCTACCTTAATCTGACTTTAATTTGCGGGATACTTTCATTTCTACAAAAGTTTAGGAACAAATTTATAAATGTATAAATTTATTTATGAATATATAAATTTATTTATATTTTTAACATAATTTTTTGCTTTTACACAAGACATCTAAAATTCTGTCGGTCAAACAACACTAAATAAATAATTTTGTTTCAAAAGGATATTAGTTGAATGCAATCAAACCATTAATTTTATCCGCATAAAAAATTTAATTAAAGTCAAACAAAAATCAACATGTTCATTGTTGCCAAATTTTAAATAACTAGCAATTGCACAAATCTATTGAAATATATATTTAATGAGTAACGAAGTCGAACCCATAAGGACTGTGAATTTAAAAAGTATATTTTAGTAAAAAATTAACTCGAACGCTAAACTAAACTAAAATATCTGAATTTTGTATTCTCAATTAACTAAAAAGACAAATAGGAAAAATTAAGCTAAATAATTAGAACCAATATCAAGATGGCTAAAATAACCGAGCTTTCGGATTCCACAACTATTCGACTGAGCTACTGAGCAATTGTTTAATTACTATTCAATTCACAAATTCAAGTGACAAATCGAATTCAATCTATTGTCTACCCATAAATTTATCAAGGTAGCCCAATTAGTGAAATCTAATTTTGGTCCCCCTTCACCTCTTTTATTAGATCAACCAAGCATTTGTCATAGCAATTGGATTAAAGAAAGTAAAGAATCTAAAGATCACATATCTCTCAAGTATTTCACGTGTCCAATCCAATTGTAATCTCATAATAAATCCAAGATACTCATTAAATACTTCAAGCACAAAGCATCGATTAGTTAAAATATTATTTAACAATCACCTATACATGATGCAAGTGATAAAAGAAACAAAATTTAATTAATCGACGAAGAATGAACCATAAATGTTGAATGCGCATAAAAAAATTAAATTATAGCAAAGAAAATCACATGATCAATTAGGGTTTCATGCTAAAACTAGCAAGGATAGGTAGAGCCCGCCATCAAGAAATCACTCCAAAAATCATCAAGTCTAAATCGTGGTTCTCGACTTCGAGCGCAGCCACCAACTTCCCTCGTCTCTTTCCTCGGACCCAATCCCAATCTCAGCCGCAAATCCCCATTGTGCTTCAATCTTTTTTCTTTTGAACCTTGAGTGTCATCCCCCAGCCGACCTCGTTAATCCTATTCTCTTGATACATAATAGTGGGCTAACGCCCACTAGTAAAAAATTCAACTTTCTTTTCTTTCTTTTTTTTTTTTTTAATTTAAATTTTATTTCACTCTTTTAAAATGCCTTTTCTTTTATGACCCTAATAAACAAGGAAAAAGACATATTGGCAAATACTAATACAAAAAGGTGGTGCAAAGATAAAAATTAATAATAAAATATGAGTAAAAATATGCTCATCATTCGTTCATGATTCATCACGATATTACCAAATTTATTTGAGACAAAACATAATTGACTCAAATAAACCCTTTTTCATAGGCTTCATTGTGGTACCAATATGTAACATATACGAAGCCTTTTGACCTCAAAACAGGGAGTACCAAAGTTGCTAGGAATGTCACAAGACCGTGGTTAGAAGTATGCTGAAGGTTCGTCAATTTGTTGTAATGTCTTTAACACTCAAGATTTATCGCTCCACAAAATATTAGAGCTAGATAAATAAGAAAACATGAGTTTTGGGCTCATTTTAATTTTTAAGATGCATGTTTAATAACTTAGTTTTGATCCTCATTTGACCTGTTGGGAATACATCATATTGAGCCTTTAGAGCCATTTAAAATAATCACACACACACACACACACACACACACACATATATATATATATATATTGTATCTTATTTGAGCTTTTTGAATTTTCACATTAATTACTAAGTGATACGATTATTGTAGCGCTTTATTATTGAGTGATGAAGAGGTGTCATATGCTTTATTCCTCAAAACATATATTCATCTTATCAAAAAAAAAAAAAATGTCACATAGTATATCACTTAGAAATAGCAATTAAAAGTGTTTAAATTGCACCTAACAATGCCTGGCTTTTCTTATATATTGTACTTTTCTTCTCCATAATTCAATATATTATTGAAAGTTCAGAGATTCGAGTTATTACTAATTGAACGTTCTAGGGACCCATGGCTAGACATATGTTGTCATATATGAATGTCGTTGATGGTATATCATGTCTGCACAGTGCAAGCCCTGTAATTTTGCAAACTGGACAAATTTAAGGGTGATAGATAACCATTTTTTCAACTTTTTACAACTTTTTATCACTTTTTATTCATTCTTTTTTTACCCTAAATCAACCATATCCACATATCTCATCACATCCACAAATCTCCACCACTCAACTCCACTCATTCTCTCTCCTATTTTACATTAAAAACTATTAAAAATTATTATAAATGGTTCCCTATCACCCATAAAGTCCAAGATAAGCGAGACTTTTATCAAGAATTACGAATGAAGTTCGATCGGGACAGAGACATATCCCGACCCTATGCTTCATTTGATTTTCAAAAAGTTTCACAAACATTTTAATGCGTTCTTGCGTATTGTTAATATCATAGAGATATAGATATTGATATTGCATTCGTATGAATAAGTCGAATTCTACACTCGACACAGATTGTTTGGTAATTTTTAAATTTGATCTTTGAAATTAAATTTGTTTTCAATTGGATAATATGAAATAATAGTTATGCAAAAAAGGGATTTGACACCTCAATGCCATTTTTTTATCGTTAAATATCTAAAAACTAATTATTTGCAATTGTTCTAGTTTATTTCTTTATTTTAGTTATAAAATTATAAATTTGAATAATTTTAGTTAATTAGTTATTAGCTTAGCCCTTAAAATAATAAAACCTCATCTTTTAGATAGCTTCATTGAGGCTAGTAGAATTGAATAATAGTGCTAAGTGGTCCTCATAGGTATATATAGTTGCGGAGCCAGCTGTTTATAATTAGTTGAGGCACATTTCAGCCCCCCATAGGGGGAAGTTCTTTTAGAGGAGTGGGTTAATAGAAATAATTACGAAAAATAAATTTAACTGGTATTCAAGTAATTTTTTATTTTATTAAAAGATAAATTGATTGTTTAAATAGTTAGTGAAAACTACTAGATGTTTGGATAAGGATGAGTAAAGGTGTGTGATGTATGGTTAATTTATATGACTTCGATTGAATAGTTAAGAGCTTTTTGGATACTCAAGTAAAGGTGTGTGATCTATTTAACGGCTTTTTTAAAACCTTTTTGTAAGACTTCAACTTTACATTTCAATCACGCATTCTAAAATCATTTTCTCAAAAAACTCCAGCAGTCATGTTTTGGTTTTAGATAAAAAGAGAAAGTCAAAACCGAGCTTGATTCGATGAAGAAATGAGCTCGAATTGATGAAGAATGGGGCTGAAAAGTGGAATAGCCGATGAAGCAATTAAGAAGGCTAGAGTTTTGGACCTTTTGGCATGAGGGTCATGAGATTAGAGAGTTAAGATTATGGATTGCATGAAGGAATCAGAAAATTGAAATGAGTATGAGACCATCACTACTTTTAAAAACCTTCAATAAAAAAAGAAGTCAGAATCTTTGTGGCACACGTTACTTAGTCCCATAGTCTCTCTATCACTGCTCATTGTATGAGGCCCGAACTCAAAAAATTCACTTTTATAGTTTTATTTCTTTTACAATCCTGTATAATTGCTGTTGGATTGAAAACGCAGTACTTCTCATTTGAACTAATATTAATTTAGTTATAACATTATTTTTAATTTACGTTGGCACGTGATTCTGGAGAGACATATATGCTTCACTAGTATCTACTATTCCATATAGTAATAATTCTATATGAAGATTTGAATTTGGCATTTTTAAATGGTACTATTGATAGAGTAAAATTTTATTGGATGTTGAAAAAATGCATTAGCTTGTAAGCACATTAATATGAGTACAAATTTGTTCACCCTTGGAAAAAATGATCCCTCTAATATCAAATTCTCTCTCCTCTTATCTATACCCAATTCTCCATGGCACGCACTCAGTGGCGGAGCCAGCATATGGTTCAATGCGGGCAGTGGCGAATTCAGACATTAATAGTTAGGGGATCACTTATAATAGCTCCATATATGGACAAAAAATTTTTTAGTTGGGGTATAAAAAATTTACCTACTAGAAATACTAAATTTGAATAGTGAGAAAAAAATAAATTTAATTTGATAAAATCTTATGTGAATTAACACACTCTAACATTTCAATTAATGTTTTCCATTAATGAGGTCATTTTGTGAATATTGGTGATAAACTTGCTTGTAAATGGCAAAAGTTACCAAAGACTTCAAACTTTCGCGATCAAACCAAATGGAATATAACAATTTACTCGAATGAATATTCTCATAATCTCATGCCGTTGTTCATAACTTCTTTAAGCACTGAATATTTAGCTCAATCAACAATTCAACTATAATCGAAAATCAATGGATAAAATAAATTTACTTAAACATTGACCTGCAAAGCATGGAAGCTAGCCCCACCTTGACATGTACCTGCTTCCTATTCGAATATCAATTTTCCCTTCTCTATCCAAAAAAAAAAAAAAAAAAGAAAAACCAGCAAAATCCAGTGAGGCCAGTGGACCTCACTGGCTAATGCTGGCTCCGCCACTGCATGCACTCCCTCTTCCTCCCTACTGATATTCTCTCTCCAATTTCTCTATTGCCTTATCTATCTTATCCTACCCACGCTTCCAGCTTTCTCACACCCTTCTTCTTCTGCACTCTATCTTCTCTCTCCTCTTCAACTTCTCCGTCCTCATTCTTTTTTATAGACTTTCAGCAGGTACGATGTACGGGATTAAAGTTAATTGTGTATATAATAGCGTCAAATTGAGGGACTTCGATTGACGTGCAGCATGGGATATCTATTCGAACCGTGGAATCAGATTGCTCGCCATTCGTCCAAAGCCTATGCTCATTCATGGACACTCATCCTTTTTATTCAATATTACATGATATTTCTACGTTGTTAGATAGTTGGGTATTGGTTCTTGTTTTTTTCAATTTCTCCCATTTTTCCATACAATTTTTCGTAGTCCCCCTTCTAACAAATGGTAACGTGTGTTTCCTCATAATTATCAAAACTGAACCCCAGACCTAGGAGATAAGAAACCAAGACGAATACCACTAAACCACATGGGTCTTGACTTTAATTTGATGTGATTTAATTAGATACTTTTAGCAACTTTTTTCTTTGAAAAAAAATTATTTCCCCTTCTTCCAATAATCATCACAATTTTTTTATTCTTTTTTCCTTTAAAAAAACTTCTTACCCTTTTTATTCATGTTAGCCCTAGCGTTTTCACCCAAGCGTTGCATAGGGAGGTATATATCCAAGATATAAATTAGAACTCGGGGCCGGATTTTCCAACCCACAAATATTTTTGGAGGGGGTCCGAATTGGCATGTATCCTCCTAGAATCTGTCTCGATTAACCACGAATATAATTATATGTTTAAAATTATTAAAATTTTAATATAAGCAAAAATATTTGGACATTTGAAAGCAAAAAATATTTGAACCCATCGATTATAAGGCCACGATGACGTGTTCTATCTGATTTCCCATTTACTGAAGAAAAACTCTGAAGTGAGAAAAAAAAATTTGCTTCATTGATCAACTCACAGGCTTAAAGTCTAACCCGACCTGCCCCTTGGCTCACCCCTAGAATGATTTTACGTTATCTTAGTCAAACTAGCTAGTATTGCCTCCGTGTGATGCACGGGAGTTTTATCCGTGGAAATAATTTGATAAGAATTTGTAAAATTTTTTTAATTATACGATTAAGCCAAAAGCGAAATAATAATATGGATGTCGAAGAAACTTCAAAAACATGGCTAAACAATTTAAAATTCGAAAAACTTATTTTAAGGCCATATATATATATATATATATTGAATTGGTTAAAAATAGATATTATTTAAATTGGATATTTGAAAACATTATAAAGTAATTATAAACTAGTATGTTTAAAAAGCTTAAGGTTCAAAATACAAGCACCAATTGAAGTCAAAACTCATTTTCTGATAAAAAATATTTTTTATTTAATATTTTCAAATAAATAAAAATAAATTTTTAAACAAAAAATCGATGCCAAGGTAACACTATACCAATTTGCCATTCTAACTTCCATTAATTATATATATGTGTGTGTGTATTTCAAAAATTAAAATGTATACGTAAAAATTGAAAACATAATATTAAAAAACTAAAATGTATATAAAAAAGTTAATTTTTATTTTTTGAAATAATTCAAGTACCATTGTAATTTACAACTTTGACCTTATAATATCACATTTTCATTAATGATTGAATATAGTTCATTTTAAATTATATTTGTTAACTTTATTTTTTTGGTAAAGTTAATTAATTGGCACTTTTATTTTTCCATATTTATAATTAAATTAATTGAATATTTTGTTTGGTTGATTTAATTATTCTATTGGACTTGTTATGACATTACATTTTTAGTTTATCATGATTATAATTAAAACAAGTGATAATGCCTTGTTTTAACTCATTCATAAGACAAGTGGGAGTCCATATGACACAAGGAGTCCTTGGCTTATGTTCACACACCTAGGAGCTTCTTGTGGTCCAAGTTTGGTGTATCATCCTTTTATGGTAAGATTTTTATCCCATATTATCTTGATACTCGATAAGGTAAGAAGTTTATTTCAAATATATCTTTTACTTTATTTAATTAATTTTCTACAATTAATAAGTTATTCTTGTCTTTGTAGGAATTTGAGATTTAAGGAAATTAGGTGACTTGCATATCAAGACAATCCAATAGAATTAAAACCCTACAATTAGGAGAAACAGATGACACGACGAGGAGACAAAAATCGGCCCCTTTATTTCTCCTGAACGTGTCCTCCACTTCTCCCTTGTGCATGGATTTTTCAGTCTCCAATTGATCAATCCCATGTACACCAACCTTGATTCTTGAAGATCTTGATCCAAATCTCGAGGAGGAGTCTTCCACGAAGTAGATCAACCCCAATGTGTAGAGATCTTTGCAGGGAGTGCAGATTTGTTGCGGGATTGCAGTTTAATGTGAGCTGCTGATGAGACACGGGATCCTTGCTCAAATTACATGGTAAGAACGAAGAATGTGGAGTTTTTCTATTGTTTTCTTAGATGTTTGGTAATTTATGCCCTGCAGTTGCTTGGATCTAGTGGATAGGTTTTGCTTGTAGGTGACGAGCACGTGGTTTTTCCCAATGGGATTTCCATGTAAAAAAATTCTGTGTTCTTGTTGTTTTTACTACGTTCTTGTTCATTCCGCATCGCGACCCAAACGCATCTGACTCACGTAGACGCATCTAGGCTACGATTATTCCCAGATGCATCTCGAATTAAACTAGTAAGTTGTCACCAGTTAAATCTGAGTAACAGAACACAACTCAGATGTATTTGAATGTAATAAACAGAAGTTTAGACGACTATAAACTTTCAATATTTATAATTGGCGAATTAAAATTTATATCAAAAATTAAAATGTACATAAAAAATAAGGAAAAATGTACTAAATAAAGAAAGTAAAATAAATTAAATAAGGAAAATAAAATAATAAATGTATGTTTAATGTTTGTTTTCAAAATAAAAGTTTTTTAATAATGTAAAGATAATGAATGATTTGATATCAAATTTAAAATAATTTGGATAAGATAAAAAAAATTGAAATATATATGATTATTCATACTAAAAATCGAAGACTTGATCTATGATTTTTAAAAATTAAAAAAAAATCTAAGGTGAAAAAAAAAATAAAATCAATAATTTAAAGTAGTTAGACTTGTTAATATTTATTTAAGGGATAGAATACTAAATAAATATTTAATATAGTTGAGAGCCAAATTAAAAAATTGTTGATTGAGTCGCATAATTCCAATCGTTGATTGACTCAGTATCCACTTGTTTATTAATATCATAATTTACAAGATATATACTTTTGGTATTTATTTACTTGTCAGCTTATTTAATTTTTATTGATTAGTAATGTAATTTAGGTATTTATTTACTTATCGCTAAAATCAAACCATTAAATTAATATGTAAATAATTTAGGAGATGGAATCCTATCCAAAACTAATAAAACTTTGAGGTCAAATCGTAATTGTATTTAAAAGATGCAATTTTGAAAATAAACTATTATCAAAATTAAGTATAGATTGATTCGAATTATGGCCAATCATTTTTCACCATAGTTGATTAATATAACAAGTCGATAAACTTATGTTTAATTAAAATAAATTATTTATTGATAAAAAATATTATTGGAAGATAAGAAAATTAAAATTGGTTAATTTCACTAACGATCATTCTAATTACACAAAAATAACGAAACTATCATTGAAGTTTCAAAGTTTCACTTGCAATCACTCAAGTGTTTATTACTTTCACTAATAGTCATTGAGGGACCAAATCGTTCTAAATAAAACTTGAAATACCAAAAGTACAACTTTATTTTGAAAAAAATTACAATGAATCACAGCTTAATGATTCTGGCCACTACTTTAATGGTGCGCAATGAGGCAAGAAAATGTTTAGCGGGTATGCAGAAGAAGCACCCAATGCTACTTGCTGATAAATTTGCTAAAGCAAATCATGCATCTCTTAGTTTATTGAAAAGGATGTTAGAATTTTATTCGAAGGAGGAACCAACTGTGAAGAGGCATATTGTGCCATAAAGTCTGGTGGCATTACGCAGGCTTCATTGACTTAGAATATGCATTCGTGGGTGGAGCTTTTCTATTTTGTTTTCTTCTTATTTTTATTTGGTGTGTTTGTATATTAGGCATCGGCAGAACCTTGCTTCAAAGGTGATAGAGAGCCTTCGAGGGAGGCGACAACAATAGTGGCTGGACTCTTATTGTTGAAAGAAATATGAACTTCAATGACGACAAATGAAATTTTGAAACTTCAATCACCGTTTCGTTATTTTTGGATGCGACCATTAGTGAAAGTAACCCAAATTAAAATTGATAAGAAATTAAATTAAATAATAATAAATTATTAGTAGGTTTTTGGACAGTTTAGGCTAATATACACTTAGAGCATTCTCATTTGGAATGACTAAGCTCAATACAAAAACCATGGGTTGACGATGGCAACATGTGTTAACCATATACGCAAACAAAATATTTGTGTCTAGAATAAGTTTTCCTTAGCAAGTCCAAATAAGGTTAATTAGTTTGATACATATATAGGGATCACTCAATTTTCTTCTTCACAGAAAAGCTAGCTTAGTGGAATCTTTTCCCTTTTTCCTTTTCAATCTCTTTGATTGAGACCTCATCTTCGACATCTCAAGGTCTTTTTGTTGTCGGAGAAGAAGTCCAAATGTTCATGCCCTTAGAACCTTGAGCAGCAGGTGGATAGATTGGGTTTTCTTTTCGATTGCTGGCATGGAGTCTCTAAAGTATCTAGAAACACTTTTGATTGCATATGACAATAATAGCAAACCTTATTTAGAATTACCATGTAGAAAATTCATTTGCTACAATCATTATAACTTGGCAATGTAAAAAGTGCTTCCAAATAGAACTATAGAAGGCATGATAGTCATTGGGTTGCATGCACATGCATTTCTTCGTCATGAGAATTTCTTGTGAGGATATGGAAATAAATTTTCTAGTTTGTTTTAAAATAATGATTAGGTTGTGGAAAATAAAGTTGGTTAATAAATACACCAACTGATTTTTATCATCAAATTGTATGACAAACACTTAGATAATTTCTCACCTGCATCACGCGTAATTGAAGCGTGAACAGAAAAATTTTAGGAAAAAAGGTAAAATGGTTGACCACCTTCTTATTCTCACATGTAGGAAACATAAGCAAGCAACAAAAATTCTTTAACAAAAATTCTTTAACAAAAATTCTTCTAATCTATCTAAATGTAATATAAAATGCAAAAGTAAAGAAAACATAAATATGATCCACTAATTTTTGTAAAAAGACAGTATGTGGATCACTTTTAGATGTCTCCACATCGATGGAATTTATTATGAAATGTCAAATTAAATTGGTTCAAATCTTATATAATCGCATTATATATAAACACTACCATTTAGATGTCTCCACATCGACGGTCTGGATAAGTCTATCACATTTACAATGTTCATGGGCCGCATTAGTAATGATTTAATTAAAGATCCCATACTTTAGTGAATTTCATCACGGATTTAATTTAAGTTTATTATCTATAATTTTAATTAATCCTCTTGTATATAACTCTTATATATACTAAGATTATGATTACATCCAATAAACTAGGGATTTTATTTTATGATATTCATGATAATAAAATTACATGCAATTTTCTAATATATTCGAAAATAGATGTCGCATTTATTAATTTCAAAAACAAAGTATGAATACAATGCCACAAGGGCATTATGCCTAACAGAAGCTATATTCCTTCGTAAGAGGCCCTGGCAGCAATATTACAAAGAAGGCTCAACAAAATTGTTTCTACAGCTAAATGAACTTCGAGGAAACCGCTAAGGTTAAGCAAAGGAAATATTGACTAAACCCAAAACTGCCAAGCTTGCTCGCATCAAGTTAACCTACGCATACATAGGGGACCATCAGAGAACTCATCTGCCTTTCCATTCCACTTTAGAGCCGAAAACGTAATCTGCAAATCCAAAACTTAGAGAATTTTACTGGCAAACTATTCAGCTCCATAATCAAGCTCTATCTAACTATCTAGCTTCCACCACCTGACCACTGTATCAGCTCTGGCCGCCTCTTCTACCGGCCCTCTTACCTCGACGAGTACATATAACGTTCTCCGCCCCCATGTTTTGCAGTGGCTACTACAGTTCAGCTATAGGTTCAAATTTTTTGCTTTGCGCAATTCGGGTCTCAATTCTGCGAGTGTAGCTCTCTGTTTCGCTGTCAATTTGGGGTTAGGGATCCGATTCTTTTTTTCAATTTTAGTCAATTTTACTTGATGGGTTCTTCAATCAGGCATTTCTTAAGGGCTATATAGTAGTGTTTCGTAATTATTTTGGTTTCAAATGATGTATATTTTGTACTCAATTGTATATTTTTTATTTTAAATCTTGAGGATTGGCAATTTTGGGTAAGGAAGTCTCTGTTGAACAGCTGGTGTGTTCTTAGGCTTAGTAGAAGCAGAAACGAAGATGATCTTGGAAGATCACTTGACATTTAAATAACCATAATTTTTTAGGCCTAGACCTCTTTGTTTCCCGAAGGTTTTCCCATGCTTAAAATGTGGCCAAGTTTCTCATAACCACTAGAGAAAATCTTTAATTGGACATGAACAATCTCAATTACGTTCTTATCCTAATGAATCAATTGTTTCTTCTAAGTCTACACTCTCTTCTTTCGACTCAACCAAACCATTTTTGACTTCTTCTAATGTTGTTAGGTTCTTTTTCTTTAACTTTAGCATGATTTAGATTCTTAGCAATCGCTCTAATTTCAAGGTTTCCTCAAAAAGATGGCTATACATGTCCTCTAAATCATAACGATTTTAGTCTTTCCTTCTAAGGAGCTAGAGTTTCCTAAGTTCTTTATGTTCCTTAATCTTAGTACGTATAGTAAAGAACAATAACTTAGTCCCCTCCCCAGGATTGGAGAAACTCTTCCCACTAGAATCCATATCGAAAAGAGTGGTGTTCAGGGCTTTACTAATATTCTTCTTATAGGTAGGACACTCATCTTTAATATGCCTAAACCCCTGACATTCATGTCATCTAATGGACCGATCGATTTTTATTTTATTTTTTATGGGAATACCTAGAGTGTTCCATTTAGTGTTTTTTCCCCATTTTTGGACTTACTAGGGTCATACATCTTTTTTAAATATCTAACTGTTCAAGAACATCATTTTGAACTTCTTGACAAGGTAAGTTATCTCCTTGCCCCACGCTTTCAACTTTAGAATAATCAGTAGATTCTTCCCTCACACTGTTTGAGGCAACAAACTTATTTTTCAGAGGTTGAACAAGGGTCAATTAAGTTATAGGTTTAAGTGAACCTATTCATCAATTTTAACAATGTCTACGTCTTTAAGCTCTTCCATGGCAATCACCTTAGGCTTAAACCTCTCAGGTAAGGATCGTAGGATTTTCTTTACAATTTTCTCACCTCAGCTAAAACTAGAGTTCGCTATATAATTAAACTTAGCATAAAACTTGTTAAACGCTTCATCTTCCGGCATCCTAAATTCTTCAAACCTAGAAATTTCTTACGATTTTAGCTCCCTCATGAGTGGTTTCTAAGATGTCTAAGCTTCTTTTGCAGTCTCACAATTATAGATTCTCCTAAACTACTCTGGGGATACAACCATGAAAATGAAATGTATTCCTTATTATTCGAGTGGAACTCATGTGTTTGAGCCTTTGTAATGCTACGTATTACTTTACGTATATGTACAAATTTTTTAGGAAAGTTATTTATTTTTATATCATAATAAGTGAATTGAATATAATAAATTACTACCGATAATTTCTTTACTTTTGTTTTGCAGTGGGAGGATTCAAAATGCCATCACATTCAATGTACCAATTAGAATATTTAATTTCCCGACAATGAGTTTCAGTGCGATTTGTGATGCAGTTATTCATTGGCGGAGGGAAATGTATTCCTGGGTATGCGCATCCATACCAAGGATTGGTTGGTGACATTTTTATTTTTATTTTTTTTTCCTTTACTCCCAAAAATTTATGCACTATTTTGAGGTCTATTACATACTAGTTTCTGTCGTCTGGTAGCTTGCTCTCGCGCACACTCTCGTCTATCTATCCCCACTAACTGTACACCAGATAGAGTACCTCTGTTGAAGAACTATGCCCCACACCATTCTTTATGTCTTCGTTCGTTTGAAAAATGGTCCATGGAAGTTGTACTATAACAATGCAAGGTAAATATTCTTCTTATAATTCACAATTGCGCTTGGGTCGGTGGGTGGATATATTTTTTTATATCTCCCATTTCCTTATTCGATTATTTGGAAAATATTTTTCTGCATTTGGTTTTGCATAGATTTTCTGAAGGTGACATTTCGAAATGTGAATTAGTCCCTATAATGCTGAAAGTACTTACCGAATTGGAGTAATTTTTTAAAAATCCTAGAAGAAATCTCTAATAAGTTGAGGCATCGTAATTTTGAACGTGTTAATTGAAGGCTCGAAGCTGTAATTGAATCGCAGAATTCGACTGTCTAATGTCTACTTTATTTATTCTATCAATCTTTTTGCAAAATCTAGTAAGTATGAATTCAGTTACGGTACAATTGTATTAAAATACTTTGAGAATATTTTTAAAGATGAGATTATATCTTTATTAAAAAAAAAAAGACTTGAATATACCATCCATTAGAGTCCTGTTCCTCTCAACTTTCTTCATTTTAATTTCCTAATCCTAGGTTTCAAACTGGTGTAGTTTGCTTCTCACAGGTGCTCGGTTCATTCTTAGCAATTTTCGATAATTAGCTACCAGTCGCATATATAACATCACAATCACAATTAGCAACGGTAAATGTCAGCAAAGTTACTTGTGCACGTAGATGTTAATTACAATATTTACAATGTCAGAAAAGAATTGCAAGCTAGAGACAGGGAAATGGAACGTTAAGCTAATAAAAAATATTTGAATTTTGTATTCTCAATGAACTAAAAAGACAAGTAGTAGAAACTAAGCTAAATAACTATAACCAATATCAAGATGGCTAAAATAACCAAGGTTTCAGAATTCACCACTATTCGACCGAGCAATTCTCTAATTACCATTCAATTCACAAATTCGAGTGACAAATCGAATTTAGTCTATTGTCTACCCATAAATTTATCAAGAAAGCCCCTTAATAAAATCTAATTTTGATCCCCCTTCGCCTCTTTTATTAGATCAATTAGGCATTTATCATAGAAATTGGATTAAAGAAAACAAAGAATCTAAAAATCATCTATCTGAAGTCATCTATCTCAAGTATTCCATATGTCCAATCCAATTGTAATCTCATAATAAATCAAAGATAATCATTAAATACTCCAAGCACAAAGCACGGATTAATTAAACTATTATCTAACAATTACCAATGCATGATACATGACAGAAGTGATGAAATAATCTAAATAAATCTATGTACAAAAAACGCACCGTAAAAATTGACACATTAAAAAGAATTAAATTGTAACAAGAAAATCACATGATTAAACAGGGTTTCATGCAGGGACGGATCTATTAGTTAACTGGGGTGTGCTATAGTTAGGTCCAAGTTATCTATAACTAAATTATTGTTCACAAAAAGACCAAAACATTTGTTGTCTCAGCTGGTAACTACGTTGAGTAGTTAGGCCCATCATTCTTAATGGCGCGGGTTCGAATCCAGTGTCCAACGTCCTTCTCTTGGCAAATGATTTTTGCTACTTTTTGGTTTTCATCAGTTTTATTTTTAATAATTGGCCATTTTAAAATATCTTAGCTATTTTCTTTCTTCTTTCATTTTTTTTTGTTATTTTTATTTTTAAAAAAATATTTTCATTAATTGTGTATTCTTTAGAAGTATTTAATTGTGTATTCTAAATTAAAAGACCTTAACTATTTTTCATTTTAAACAATTTTCTTCTTATATAATTGTACATTTTCAAAGATTTTAAGTAAAATTCATTTTTATATGATTTTACACTTTCAAAAATGTTAGGTGATGCTATCCTTGCATATTGGTTCAATATTTTAGAACATAAAAATTTATGGATGATTTGGTATCACTATGGATACGTATATGTGTAGATATTATATTGATACAAAATAATTAAAGTATTTTTTCACATTGTTTACACATTTACACATTAAAGTGATATTTGTGAAAAATTAGTTGCAAACACTTTGTGTGATATAAATTGAATCGATTATGATTTTGATGAATAATGTGATATACTGTTTTTTTAATACATTTTTGCTATATATAAAATTTATTTTGTCATCATTTTTAAAGTTGAGCTCACTTTAGTGGCTAGTCCGATTTTTTCTTAAACCCAGCAATGCCATGTAGGAAATAAAAATAATTTAGTGAACTAAAACAATTTACGATCAATTATATTCCAAAGAAACCAAATGAAATTGTTATTTGATGTTAGCTTCCATTTTGCAAAATTAATCTAGCAAAACACGATTTTCAATAATATTTTGCAAATAAACTTATTTGGGAAAATAAATCAAAATCAGGGCGCTGCCCCCGAACCCCCGAGGAAAGGGGCTTCGCCCCATTCAAACTCCCGAGCTCCCTTCATAAATTCAGTTAGGTCCCAACGAAAATCCTGGATCCGTCTCTGGTTTCAAGTTAATCCTTGGTTCAAGAAATTTAGAATATAACGAAATGAAAATAGCAACAATACGTACAACGTGCCATCGAGAAATCACACCAAAAATCTTCAATTCCAAATCGTGGTTCTCGACTTCGAGAGCAGCCATCAACTTCCCTTAGCTTGTCTCTTTCATCGGACCCAATTCCAATCTCAGCTGCCAATCCCCGTTGTGCTTCAATCTTTTTTCTTGCCCACCTCATTAATCCCATTCTCTTGATATGCATGATAGTGAGCTAAGGCAGGCCCATTGGTAAACAATTCAACTTTCTTTTCTTTTTATTTTATTTTATTTCACTCTTTTATGACCCTAATAAACAAGGAAAAAGACATATTGGTTAATACTAATATAAAAAGGTGCTACAGAGATAAAAATTAATAATAAAATATGAGTAAAAATATGCTCATCATTTGCTCATGATTCATCACAATATACCAATTTTATTTGCGACAAAACGTAATTGACTCAAATAAGCCCTTTTTTAATAGGCTTCACCGTGGTACCAACATGTAACATATACGAAGCCTTTTGACCTCAAAATAGGGAGCAACAAAGTTGCTAGGAATGTTATAAGATTGTGGGTAGAAGTACACGGCAGGTCCTTCAATTTGCTATAGTTAAATTATTTTTCTTTAACACTCAAGATTTATCAACCCAAAAAATATTAGAGCTAGATAAAAGTACAAGTTATGCGCTCATTATACATTATATAGGATGGCTATGGATTTTTGGATTGATATTTGAACGCTTTCAAATTTTTTGTACTTCTTTCCTTCAAAAATATGTACAAATCAGTGAATTACAAACAAATTTTAACAAAACCTTCAAGCTTCTGTTAAAGGAGACCCAAACACAACCGAAATTGGCCGTCTTGAAATTTGTACCTGAGGCACATGTCTCATCCGCCTCCAAGGAGGACCGGGTTTGAAGGCATCACACATTCTTTAGTCATCCTCATAGAGCAGATCAACCTAAATTGACTTGTATGAACCTGTGATACAATAGCATTAAGAGCCTTCGAATTGTAAGAAGCACCAGCACGTTCAGCATCAGTATAAGTACTTCTAGGTTTAACAGACAACACCATCAGTAGTGATATTGGGTGTAGTGTAACCTTTGAGAGTAGTAGTCCAACAGCGTTCATCAATAGATTGGATGTAAAATCGTTAACCTAGATGAACCTAGCATATGCAGAAATGTTAAAAAACAAAGAACACACAATGTTTATGTGGAAAACCCCCTTAGAGTGAAAAAACCACGGCCCATGTTAGTTTAGTACAAGAGAATTTAAACGACAGATTTTGAAAAATCTAATAAACATCTAATAAATTTAACGAAAAACTTGATGCGAGACGGCATCCCATCGGTCATTAGTAGATTTCTTCGTCACTGCAACAATCGTCTAGCAAATCTTCCTTTCGGTGAAGTCTTCAAAGCTTGAGACACCTTAATTTCTTCTTGCATTGGGACTCCTTCCGGAGCACGTTATTGATCAAAGATCAATGGTTGTGGACTTGAGAGGCTTTTGTACATCACTTGATCGTTATAGCACTTCAAATTTGAATTAGGATGTACATGGAGAAGTCACAAAGCACCAAAGAATGGCTTCGCGGGTTCTCAACGTGTGTAACGTGTATGCGCAAAGGGTGGTCTAGTTTTTTACTCCTCTTTGTTTCTTCTACAAGTTAGTTTCTTGCCACAAAAAAAACTTCCTTATATAAGATTTTCTAAAATAACGAAAATTCCTTAATAGTATAGGATTCCAATAATAAGGTAAGAAAAAAATATGTATAACTTAATTAAAAAGACCAACTTACCGTAAAACTCTTTTATTTACTTACCATCTTAATTAATAGACAATCTCAACGAAACAAGGCAAGTAATTGGAGCACAAGTAAAAGCCTAGTAGACCACAACACCCATGGAACTCGTCCAAGGTGGGCTACACGAGTTGGACTCTATTGAGTGCTCTTGTGACCCAAATTCAACTTGATAATTTTCCCACGCCTTTTACACAAGTTAGAACATAATTAAAATTACGCGGGACAAAATAAGTTGATCAAAATTAAATTAACCTAATAAAAAGTTAGATTAATTTTGCACGCATGTCTCACTATTTAATTCACATAAAATTAAATAATTGCATGCATGGGAAAAATAGAAATGACAATCGTAACTTATTAAAAATAAGTTGACATTTGTTTACTTATCACCAAAATCAGACCATTAAATTAATGTGAAAGTAAATAGGAAAATACGAGTTATGCGCTCATTTTAATTTTTAAGATGCCTATTGAATTACTTGGTTTTGATCCTGATCTTGACCTATTTGGAATACATTGTATTGAGCTTTAAGAACAATTCAAAATAACACTCCCTTCGTCCCACATATATCATCAATTTTTTCTTTTTGGGTTGTCCTACATATATGGTCACTTTTCTATATTAATTATTAAGTAGCATTTTTTATATTAATTTATAAATATACCCCACCTATATCATTGAAAATATAAAATATTTATGACTTCTATTTATTTAAATAAGGGCATTATAAGAAGTTTGTTTGTAAATTTACTTTTACAATGATATTCTTGATCCTTGTGCAAAAACTAAAGTGCACTATATATGTGGAACGGAGGGAGTACTATATGTATTATCTCTTGTTCGACTGATATATACAAGTATATCACAAAAATCAACAAAAGTAAAGAAGCTGGATTACACATTTAAAAAATTAATAAAATAGATAATAACTTCCTTAATTAACTTGTACGGTCAATGATTTTAGAATCTAAAAATTAAATAATGTGTAAACATGTAAAGTACACTATAAAAGCTTGCTTTGTATTTACAACTACTTTTAGCCTTTCAAAGTTAAACTTACATGAGTAGTAAAAAAAGTGAAAGAAAAAAAAATTTCATGTATCTAGCTCACGCATGGTTATGTGGTTTCCAAGGCCTGACTCCAACTTTAAAAATCTCTAATTTCAACTTCGTCAAAAATGGTTGCTCAATAATCGATAATTAAATTTGGGCCTTCAACTTAACAAAAAGCAATAGATAAATAATGACATATTTGCGTAGTTGGGTCTGAAGTATAACGAATTAAAATGGGCTCCTAAACGGATCAGTCCTGAGTCAGTCGCTCATCCAACTTAGAGAAGAATCACCCCTGAATTCATAGTTGATACTAATGCCGTTAAAATGTTAAGACGACCGTACCAAAAAGCATCCATGATTTAGAAAACTGTTGGCAAAATAAATTTTTTATATTCACTTTTTCCTGTACATTTTGTAATGAAATTAATGGTTTCACATTTTTTAATAATTTTTGGCCACATTTTCTCTAACTTAATCATGTTTTTCCACAAATAACCTTTTGAAACAAGCCCCAAAGTCTAAATTAATCCCAATCTTATTCTCTCTGCTTAATTTAAATTTAAATAATGGAGCACGGGGAGCTCGAGTCCAAAAAGGTTGAGAAAAAAAAAATCCGAACAAGACAAAAAGCTTCAAAACGCACATGTAAAACACACAGCACCGTTCTTGAACGTTTGTGGAGGAAGGAACGAAACTGCAAAAAGTTGTGTTGTCCGAAAGTACGTTGTTTTGTTTTTGTCATCAAAGATTTCGTTGTCAAATTTGTGGCATATAATACACCATTTCATTATCCACCGTGTCAATTAATCGTCTAATGAGACTTAATTTGACATTTGAGAAGGGTTTTACCTCATGCCATTACGTATGTTAATACATAATGACGGCATGTCATCCTTTTTATTTTATGAAGTGTTTTAAAAATCAGATTGGTCATCTAATCGAAACAACAGATCAAAGATTGAACTGTCGAATCGGATTGAAATGAGATCTAATCGCTTTTTTATTAAATAATTAAAAAATAATTTTTATACAAAAACTTGTTTTAAAGGATTTTTACAAAAAATCTGGGTTTTTAGCCGATTTTTATCGGTTTTGATAAATTCAACAGGGTTTTTGATCGGTTCCAATCCAATTTCGTATTGGCTAGTTGTAAGGGTGAACATGACATATTTTTTGCAAGTTCTTATTCTTTTTGGTTGAACTAATCGGTCTGATATGTTCGTTAAAAGATCTTTCAATAAAGGTAATGTTAATGACGAAGTGGTGGTTTGATTAATGAAGATTTCGTAATTAATAATCTAATATTAATTGGTATTGCGATGATTATGTTTACAATATTCACAATGTTAGAAAAGAATTGCAAGCTAGAGAAAGAGAAATGGAGAAAGTGATACGTAGACTGCTAGAACAAGGGTTAATATGCCATTCTCATGTTAAATTTACCCTATCGAATATGCATATGTGGTAAATGTGTTCGGAATAGTAATCAAAACTTGAACTTTCAGAACACTTCATTTTGGATGAATTTAATGACGAATTAGAAATTCCTTTTCAATTTCATTTTTGCTTGGCAATCTATCGCTTATTTTTGTAATTTATTATTAACCGAAATTTAATTAAATATCACAATTAAAAACTAACTGTTAGAACTACTTGGTTTCTTTCGCAATTAATCCCATCACATCATATGACATATTATATCCTCTATATATTTTGGCGGCCCTGAGGGTTTGGTGTTAAAATACAAAACACATGTCTCACCATATTCGGAAACGAAAAATAAAAATAAATGCCCATTCTAAAAATAGAGAGTGAACAAATTCGCACTTTATTAATATCTCTTCATCATCTGTGGAAGAAGTGACGTATTGGGATGTCAATGTCAATGTCAAATGCAAATTGAAAATTATTTGTATTTCTGTGCACAGGATTTGGTGTAGACAAGCATCTTTTGAGTTGTGTATAAATAGCCATCCCAATTGCACAATGAAATTCATCAAATCCAGAGTTCAGTAAAGATGGAGAAAGCTTCAATTAAGTTCACTTTCCTTACACTTTTTGTTATTGCTATTGCTGTCGCTGGTTAGCCTTCCTCCTCCCTCTTAACTTACTAAATTCACTATTAAACTATTGGCTTCTATTGCTCCTTCAAATAATTATCTCTCAACTTGCATATATTCCATACAAATGAAATCATAGTGATATGTAAATAAAGTATGAATGATAGTTAAACACATTGTCATAATATTTGTTACATTGATTTGAAGCAGCTAAGGTTTTGTCACTTTTTAAGGGTTAGTTTTAATTTTACAGTTGTACCAGTCCCAAAGGTAGAGGCCAGAGAACTGCAGCAAACCTCGCGCATACCCGTAGTCATGGAGGTGGAGGCCAAAGAACCGCGGCAACCCTTGAGCATGCCGGTCGCAAATATGGAGGCCAAAGAATTGCCAAAGTTGACCTTGAGCGTGAAACCAAACCAGCTTTGTCTGTTATGTTCATCAAACTCTGACTGCAACTTTATCTGGAGCCATTGTAGGGATGGATGTTGTCAACTCTTTTGAAGAGCATTCAAACTGCCGTCTTTCTATTTCCATTTTGTAATAATAATCATCAACATTTCAGTGTTATTAATGACTCATGCAGTTGTTATAACATTGTTTGTTGATGTAGGCTCCTGTGCCATGATGTTTTTCTTCATCTAGAGTCGTCATTAATGGCTTCCGTTGTGTAGCCGTTGTGACACTATAATAATTAGTTGAAGTGTAATGTTCAAAAGTCGTCGTGTTCGAAATAAAATATGTTGCATTTTGCAAGTCGGGGACAACATAATTTCTTATTTTTTACTATTATTAATTATTATTTTACACTTAACTAATTTCTACCTTAAGCCTATGTGAAGACAAAAATTTATCTTCAAAAGAATAAAATTTATCTTCAAAATTTATCGACAAGAATGGTGTTCAGGGCTTTACTAATATTCTTCTTATAGGTAGGACACCAATCTTTAATATGTCTAAACCCCTGACATTCACGTCATCTAATGGACCGATCGATTTTTATTTTATTTTTTATGGGAATACCTAGAGTGTTCCATTTAGTGTTTTTTCCCCATTTTTGGACTTACTACCACTAATACATAATTGACTTTAGGGGACGCCCATTAGGTGGCGTTTTTAATGAAAACGCCACCATTGACACTTGTACTGAAGAAAAGGTGGCGGTTATGTTAAAATCCGCCACCATATGGTGTGGTTAGGGTGGCGGTTGTACACACAACCGCCACCCTAAGTCAAATAATTAAAAAAAAATAAATAAATAAAACACTTAGGGTGGCAGTTGTACACACAACCGCCACCCTAAGTCCACGAATTTAAAAAAATAATAATAATAATAATAAAACACTTAGGGTGGCAGTTGTACAGTACAACCGCCACCCAAAATGCGAAAAATTTTAAAATTTCAAATTTTAAAATTCACTTTGGGTGACAGTTGTACTATACAACCGCCACCCGTTATTCGAGCAGTAATTAAATTACCAGATCTACATCATTATTTCTGTTTTCTTCCTCATTCTTCATTCTTTCTCTCAAGTGTGAAATTTGCAAATTGTGGTACAGAAATCAAAATTTATGCTAATGTAAGGTAAGTTTCCTCTATCTATTACTTTCAAATTCATGTATTTTTTTAATGCTAATCGTGTATTTCGTGTAATTAAAAAATTAATCTTTTTTTTTCGAGGTTTTAAGGATGCAAACTTTAAATGACCATAACTTTTGCATACGATGTCCGTTTTCCACCCACGAGTACATTCCGGAATCGTCGCGACGAGATCTACGACACTCACCGCTAACGTTGCGACCTCATGTTTAAGGCCAATCTGAGGTTGTTTCAGCCCTCAAAATGCCGTTTTTCGTTTTAGTGTTTCATTTTCGTTGTTAGTGTTCAATTGTTTATTTCGTCATTTCATTTCATAGTATGTTAGGATTTTATTTCTTTTGTTATTTAAGGACATTGTTTGTTGTAATTAGAGGTGATTGATTTTGAATAAAAATTATTTCGTTCTTAATGTCTTAATGCTATGCCGACCTCTCTAAAAAAAAAAAGGACATTGGGTGGCAGTTCTTTGTAAAGAATCGCCACCCTAAGTGTTAAAAAAAAAAAAAATTAGTTAGGGTGGTGGTTGTTGCTAACCACCGCCACCCTAAGTTTAAAAAAAAAAAAAATTAGTTAGGGTGGTGGTTGTTAGCAACAACCGCCACCCTAAGTTGATTTTGGGTGGCGGTTGTTAACAACAACCGCCACCCTGAGTCCATGAATTTAAAAATAAAAAAGAGAAAGGGTGGCGTTTTTTGATCCGCCACCCTAAATCAAGACATTGGGTGTCGCCATTTTTGGTGGCATTCGTTAAACCGCCACCCTAAACCATTTTTGTACTATAGGGTCATACATCTTTTTTAAATATATATCTAACTATTCAAGAACATCATTTTGAACTTCTTGACAAGGTAAGTTATCTCCTTGCCCCGCGCTTTCAACTTTAGTTTTCAACTTTAGAATAATCAGTAGATTCTTCCCTCACACTGTTTGAACCAACAAACTTATTTTTCATAGGTTGAACAAGGGTCAAGTTATAGGTTTAAGTGAACCTATTCATCAATTTTAACACTGTCTAAGTCGTTAAGCTCTTCCATGGCAATCACCTTAGGCTTTAACCTCTCAGGTAAGGATCGTAGGACTTTCCTGACAATTTTCTCACCTCAGCTAAAACTAGAGTTCGCTATATAATTGAACTTAGCATAAAACTTGTTAAATGCTTCATCTTCTGGCATCCTAAATTCTTCAACCCTAGAAATTTCTTACGATTTTAGCTCCCTAATGAGTGGTTTCTAAGATGTCCAAGCTTCTTTTGCAGTCTCACAATTATAGATTCTCCTAAACTACTCTGCGGATACAACCATGAAAATGACATGTATTCCTTATTATTCCTGTGGAACTCATGTGTTTGAGCCTTTGTAATGCTACGTATTACTTTACGTATATGTACAAATCTATATATATATATCTATATATATATATATATATATATATATATATATATATATATATATAATAAACAGCATTTTTTCCCTCCAAAATATTATTTTTCTAAAATTTTTAATTGATTTTTAATTCCACATCATTATATTTTTCCTCCCAATGCATTTTTCCTAAAATAGATATTATCTTTGCCTTAAATAGGCGTTACCCTTTTTAATGATATTCTTTTTATTATATAGACCATCATTATATTCATCATTAATATTCTTTTTAATTTAATAATATTGTTTTATTTGTTACCTAACCTAATCTCCAATGAAATTATTTTTGCTAACAATTATAGATAATAAATTAAAACACGACTTGAAAGAATTCAATAAATTGTCTATGATAAATTATTGAAATAATTGTTCTTTTTTTCCTCTAAAAAATTTCGTCTTCATCTTTTTTCCTCATTTTTTAGCTATGATTAATTTATAAGGCAAATTCATGGATTGATTTTACTTTCTTCAAACTATTAGTACTTTTTGCATTAGTATCATCAATTTTTTTATCCAACAAATTTCTAATACAATTTTTTATTATTATTATTATTATTATTATTATTATTATTATTATTATTATTATTATTATTATTATTGTTGTTATTATTATTATTATTATTATTATTATTATTATTATTATTATTACAATTATATATAATACAGTTATTTTTTAGAATAGTCATTTTCTTCTTCTTCCTAAGTTGATTATTAGGTTGAAAAGAGGCCAATAATTTTTGTTTATAATTATATGAAATAAATTAAAGTATGAATTTAAAGAATCCGATGAAACAATTGTTCCCTCTTACCAATAAATTTTTTCTTCCTTTTTTTTTGTCGTTGCTATCATTAACTTTTTATACCACTAAACCAACTCCACCTTTAAAAAAAAAAAAATTGCGAAGGTGACTTTGTGGATTGATTTTACTTTCTTTCCTCAATAACCAAATAATTCCTATGCATTGGACGAGACATTGCTAGCATCTCCATCTAATGAGATATTCCTATACATCATGGAAGATAATTTATATCCATTTGATTTACATTCGTTTGAATCGCTTATGGTGAACAAACATGTTTACTTTTCTGCATTGATAAATTTTTTATTATGATTTTTTAAATATCATTGGGTTGAATCGACATATTATTTCAAAATAAAAGTTTAAGTTCTTATATTAGGTATACTTCATGTGATGCATAATAATAAGTTATGTCTTTAAAATCATATTTTTGGAAAACGTGATTTTTTAAATTCTAAACAAAGCACTTGATTCTAGCAAATTGAAAAGTAAATGTACGCTTTTCCATAATTTCCTTTTTTTATAATTTACACAATTTACTAAAAAATAACTCTTTTATGATTGAATTTTTTTTTTATTTGTCTAAGTAGAAGTTGATTATCAAAGCAAAGAATGTGAGGAATCTCAAGGGTTGAAATACTAACCTCATTCCTGCCCCGTTAGTCCGCATTTGTGGGAAATCTCAAGGGATGAAATTTTTATAAAAAATAATACATTAAGACGTACGCATATGTTCTATGTGTAAACATACTCTATAGTTTATGCTTAAAAAAAATAGAAAAACCTGTTTTATTGTTTAACTAAGAAAATAAGAATATTGGATTTCTCAAATATTTTTCTACAGGAAATATAAATTAATTTTTATTCATATAAGTTAATTAATGTATATTAAAAATTAGTTAACATAATACCTTAATTTTAAAAAAATAAAATATCTTCTCAATTCAATTTTTATATTAATTGCTAATATTTTTTACAAAAATCTTGTATAAGAAAGTCATAATTCTAATAAAATGAAGTTATCGTTCTAACTCTCCACTTTAAATTTTTTTTTAGAAAAAAGTAGAAGAAATAATTTTTTATAGCATTTACATGCAATACCTGAAATGGATCACTGAATAACTCACTCAGATAAGATAATTTGCTAAAACCACAAAAAGGATCCAATTAAAAAAGGCAAGTAATTATATTCCGATTACATTGTCCAAGTCATATTGTGATTTTGATTTTTATAGCATATTAATTTCACATCAATTTGGATTCTTTATCTTATAATAATATTTTTCTAAATAAATAGTTTATTTTAATTAAAAATCAGTTTATCCATTTATTGTATTATTAAACTGTATGGTGATAATTATTGGCTTGAATTTAATCAATCTATATTTAATTTTGATAATATTAACTTTCAAAATTATATATTTTAAAATACAATCCTTATTTTAACTAAAACCTTTGTTTTCAGATATATATAGATTGAATGATAAATTCCATCTCCTATATTATTTAGTTTCATATTAACTTAAAAGTCTAATCTATATATATAGAAAAGCAGGGAAATTCTAGCTTATTTTTTAATTAGATTAATTAGTTTTTCCACCTAAAATAAAATCCTTTTTTGTCTTTTGACTTTTTCCTTTTTTTAATAATTAATATTTAGTCTCCAATAATAAATTAACTAATCATTAAATCTTATCCTCACCAAAATTAGATTTTTCCAAATCTCCACTTATTTGAACTTATCTTCTATATATTTTTTGTCTTTTGATTTTTTTGTTTTTATTAATTCATAATCAATCCTAACAAAAAATTAATAAATTATTATTTATATTAAATGCTTAATTAATTTTGTTTCCTGGCGTAAGTATTGATAATTATTATTTTATTATATCTTTTTAATATGAATCTAAAGATTTATATTTATATATAGAATAAGAGACTTTTTAAAATTGTGATATAAAATTAGCATTCGTTAAATTGTACACAAAATTAAAAGAAGAGTATAACATTAAAATTTAAAAATGTGATTCGGTCCACTAATTAATTTTTTAAATAATTAATTATTTTTATTAATGTTTAGAAAACTGAACCGGTCAGTAAATTAGAAAAGGCAATGTTTCAAGGTCAAATGGTTGAACCGGGTCAAACCGTTTTTAGTTAAAAAAATTAAAAAATAAATTAAAACCAATAAAATTTGAAAAAATAAAACAAACCGGTTGAACCGTTACCGGGTTACCAGTTGAACTGGTCGGATTGATTGGTTTTTGATCGGTTTTCTAATAGTCCGGTTTTCAGCTATAACCCAACCGGATGTTGGACCGGTTCCTGGTTGAACCGGCTGGTCCAATTCAATTTTTTAAACATTGATTTTTATAAATAATTAGTTAAGGAATGGAAATTAATCTAAATTAGCAATTTTGTTAATATTTAAGTTTCGTGTCATACAAAGTTAAAGATCATTAAAATTTTACATAAAAATTAAAATGAACTTGTAATATGATTAGATCGCTCACTTTACTTAATTTTAGAAATAATTAATTATTTTCAAAAATAATATTAGCTAAAAACTGAAAATTAATTAAAATTGGCAAGTTTTTACAATTTCATGTTGGTGTGATAAAAAATTACAATTCATTAAATTTGTACACAAAAACTGAAAGAAACATGTAACATCAATTTTTATTTTTAATTTATCATATAGTTATAACATTAATCCAATATTTTTAATTAATTGAATCTATATCTATATTTTTTAAATTGCATATATCCTTTAGCAGAAATAATTAATGGAAAACGGGTTTTAATATTAAATTTCAACAGTTATATCATTTAAATGGATTTTAGATTAATTTGGATGGTTTTGTTATTGGATTTAATTAGTAGCCAATCAGCTTTGAGAATGGGTTTTATTATTACATTTTAACAGTTTATATCAAATTTGAGCTATAGTTCTCATCAATTTTCATGGTTTTTTTTTTATTTGGATTTGATTAGAAGAACTGATAGTTTTCATTTCTGAATATTTCTTTTTGATTGATTAAATTTTTTCTGGAAAACAACCTTAGGCCTATTATGAGCCTATGTTTCTTCATCTATGGATAGATCGTACTTTCTAAGCACTATTAAATTTTTCCTTGGATCATTTATTTTTTGTGCCTACATGAAAAATACTTTTTGGCACTGGAAGATAGTTCCAATCAATAGAGTGCCAAAGTCACTTCGTGTGAAGAAATAATTATAGTTTCTTCACGATAAAATTTTTTTCCTTTTTCGTATTATTATCAATTTTAACCATTAGTACGAGTGGACACGATTATTTTAAATTGTTAAGATAAATGGTGGATTGATTGTACTTTCTTCACAATATTACACTTTTTGCCATATGTCATTTAGTTTTATGCCAATATGTTTATTGTGAAATTAATTATACTGTTTTGGTATGGTTCATTAAAATTTTTAATTCACATAATTCATCACAATTGCAAAATTCCAATAAACATTTTAATTTTTTGCAGCAGATTAATTTGGAATGTAATTATTACTATTTACAAGCATAAAATAAATTAAAATCTGAATTGACCAACTTTGATGGGTTATTTGCAATAATTTGTTAAAATAATTACTATTTCTTCGTACTGATCATTTTTTTGGGTATCATTAATTTTTTTATACATTTTGATTGAGTCAAACACAATTTTTTAAATTGTAAAGGTGAATTTGTTGATTGATTGTACTTTTTTCACACTTTTTTCTTGTGGAATATTTATTTTTTGTGTCAAAATATTCACATATTAACTTAGTAAATTAGTGCTTGATTGGTCAAATGGACACCTCAATCATGAATCAATGTCATTAGTTACGCAAAATTGAAGTAGAAAAGTTAAGAATATGAATTGTATTCTTATTCTAATTATATCATAATGATTTGTTAATGAATATATATGGGGGGAAAAAAGAAATGAGAGATTTAAAACTAAAAGCACATATTTATTGAGTTAAATTATCAAAGATTAGATTTAAAATTATAATTATCTAATGAATACTTACACCATTATCTTTGTAATCGATCTATTTGGAACGAGATAAATTACATTATATTTTATTATTTTTATTTTTCTAATTCATATAGAGTTATTACAATTTTAAAGTATGAATCAAATCATAATAAGGTAGAGAAATAGGCTTTTAGGTGATTATTAGCTGTTCTTATATTTTAATTCTTATGATAATATAATAGTCAATCAATATATATGGAAAAAAAATAGATACTGAAAAATTGGCTCCTACAAAACACACGGGGTGAAACAGCCAGGGTTTGAATAGGAAGAGTACATTGCAGTCTCGCAGGTGACACGTAGGAATGGTTTAAAGTTTGTGATATATGATGACAATGGTCGTCCAACTACCATAACCACAAATGTCATCTATAAAGAAGTATTGAAACATATAGTTTCATATATACTTATTAATCACATCAGGTACATTGTTTACTTTATTTTTTTTACACAAATCCTTTATGTCATTCATGGTTTAATATGTGAAATGAAGGATTGTATTTATATATTATTGTGTTTGTGCTCTTATATTTATCTAAGTATAATGTTCCCATTACAAATTTGGTGGAGTTATACAAATTGATTATATATACTATTTATGTATTAGGAGATCCCGTACCTACGTTGGAAAAAAATTCGTGCAGGTCCCATCGGCCCCCCACCATTAGGGGCCGTTATATATTATTATCTAACATAACGTAGATACTAATTTTTTTTAAAATTTGGGTGATGTGGGGCTCTCACGCCACGTGGTGTGGGTACTGTCCGGACGTAGGGAACAGAGGATTGGCGCATGCATTAGTGGTACTGTATTGAAAATTACACTTTTAGTGAGTTTTATTATTCATATCTGAAATATGATGTTATTTTTAATTTTTTTATAAGTTTCTTATGTTAAAGCACCAGTGGTTGTATAAAAGTAATGTCAAAGATATTTCGCTCATCCAAAATTTATTTATTATTTTAGTACAATTCAATTGTATAATAACACAATTTTTTATATTTTATGTGACAATTATAGATGTGACTTATATCTGAGTACATTTACCCTTTTTGTCAAAACATGAAGATGTTTCTATTTTTTGTATTGTGTGTTATTATTAACTATTATTGATGGTGTTATATTTGGATTGCTTTAATTGTTAATGTCGTTAAGAGTATTGTAAATTGAATTTATGTTTTTGGTGAGTTTTCCCCCAGTTATTTGTAGGATGAATTAGTACAAAATAGATGGAAACTCTGTCTAAATTTTTCAAGAATTATTTCATTAGTTATATTAATTAAGTTTATTATTGCGACTTATTATTTATTTATTTTTTTCGAGATCTTATGTTAATACGACTAACACCTATTAATACTATTATTAGCCAAAAAATTATGCTTCCGTGCAGCGCACGGGTGAAATAGCTAGTTATATTGATAAATAAGTAAATATCTAAATCACATATTTTTCAATAATGATTTAATAAGAAGAAAAGTAATATCTAAATTACGTATTTTGAAAATTATATATTTAATAAATAATTGGCTTTTGACTCTATCGACGATTGAAATTATGAAACTAAATTAGAAATTTTTAATTGGCTCTCGACTATGATAAATATTTTTATTTATAATTCTATCTTTTAAATAAAGATTAACAATTTTGGCTATTTTAAATTATTTATTTTATATTGATTTTTGTTAGTTTAGATTTTATTTAATTTTTTAAAATCATCGATCAAGTTGTTTGTTTTAATTGTTAATCACATATATTTCATTTTATTTGTTTTATCCAAAATAATTTAAACTTAATATCAAATCATTCAATATTTGATTAAGAAAATGTAAAATCTATAAAAAAAATTTATCAACCACATTAAAAATCTTATACAATTTAAATTATTTAAAGTAAAAATCTAAATTGATGAGTTTAAATAGAATATTAATATACCGAATATATTAAATTGCTAAGTTTACACCAAATATGTTTTACGTGTTTAGTATGTTTAGAAAGTATTTATAAAATAAATTAGATGTTATTATCACTTATATTAAAAAAATACAAATAAAAGCTTCTATTCAACAAAATAATCGCGATGGGTAGTGCAAGGGATGTGAATTTTCTAGCGGGGCACGGCGGCCAATGGGAATCCCATCCAATTGCAATCCTTATATTATACTCCATCGCCTTCAATTAAATGAGGATGGGAGTGGTGATGATGAAAAAGTTTCCTAGCGGAACAGAAACAGGGTGTTGGAGTATCCAGTATATTGTCATTTCTATAATATATCTGCAAATTAATTATATTTCACAACCAAATCTTAAAAATTATTGTTTACATATTCATTATCGAACTATGTCTTGCAGTCTCCAAAGCGACAAATAGGTAGGGTTTGAAGTTTATTCTTTGTTATGACGATGATCATCCAACCAAAGCTACTACAAATGTCGTGTGTAAAGAAGCTTTTAGTAATATATAGTTTGACACTTATTAATCATGTGAGTTACATTGTTTACTTTATTTAACTTTTTACACAAACCCTTTATGTCATCTGCGTTGATATAAGAAGTGAATAACTGTACTTATATATTATTGGTTTTCTAATACCATATTGTTTGAAGATAATGTCCAGTTGAGATAGTTGCTAGAGTTACACAAATTAATGATATGCAACTCTTATCTATAAGTAGCATTGTACTCGAGTTAAGGTAGCTCAACTTGCTTTATTGTCGAAAATTACACTTTGAGTAAGTTAAATTTATTCTATCTGAACTATGGTATTATATTTTATATTTCTAAAGGTTTTTCATATAAATGCACTTCGAAGTTCGAGAGGCTTACGTAAAAAATACATGTTGTTGTCTTATTACGACTCATTGGTAGATTAATAGGAATCTGATTTTCCTGGAGAAAATTAGGGTTAAGATTTATATTTAAGTCCATTCATTGTTTCTTAGAAAAATATGAATCATTTGTATTATTCATTTTGTGTTTATGTTGTTGACAATAGTTGATAGTGTTATTTTTAAATTGTTTTTATTGTTGAGATTTTCAGGAGAATTGTAAATTAACTTATGAGATTTTCAAGCGAATTGTAAATTAAGTTATGCAGATTTTTGTGAGCAGTTCCTTGAATATTTTACAGGAAGGATTTAAATTGTACGATCTATAGGGAAAACTCTACCGAAATTTTTATCGGATTCTTTCATTACTTATCTTAATTATTAAGTTTAGTGCAATCACAAATACTCGATTTATTATCTTGGTGGTGCTATTGATATAGAATTAATATATATCGAAACATGTAATTATTGATACATTAGCCTCCCGTGCAACGCACGGGTGAAAAAGACTAGTATATAGAAAAGCAGAGAATTTTTCAGCCTATTTTTTAATTAGATTAATTAATTTTTCCACCTAAAATAAAGCTATTTTTCGTCTTTTGATTTTTTCCTTTTTCGTAATTGATAAGTAATCCCCAATAATAAAATAACTAATCATTATCCATATTAAATCTTATATCATCACCAAAATAAGAAATCTATATAGTCAAAATTAGATTTTTTCAAATCTCCACTGATTTGAACTTATCTTTTGCAAAATTATTGTCTTCTAATTTCTTCCTTTTTTTATTAATTCATAATCAATCCTAACAAACGAATTAATAAATTATTATTTATATTAAATGCTAAATATTAAATCTAAATTTTGTTTCCTTGCATAAGTATTGATAATTATTATTTTATCATATTTTTTAATCTGAATCTAAAGATTTATATTTATTTATATATAGAATAAGAGGCTTTTTATAAATAATTAACCACAAAATAAAATTTAATTCTGAAGAAAATAAAATTAATAAAAATTAACAATTTCATTAATATTTGATTGTTGTAATTTTTTTGACTGCTAATTTTTTCCTTTTTTATTAATTCATAATCAATCCTAACAAATAAATTAATAAATTATTGTTTATATCACAAGCTAAATATTAAATCTAAATTTTGTTTCTTTGCATAAGTACTGATAATTATTATTTTGTTATATTTTTTCAATCTGAATCTCAAGATTTATATTTATATATAGAATAAGAGACTTTTTATAAATAATTAACCACGAAAAGAAAATTAAATCTGAAGAAAATAAAATTAATTAAAATTAATAATTTCGTTAATATTTGATTATTGTGTGATATAAAATTAGCATCCACTAAATTTTTATACAAAATTAAAAGAAAAGTATAACTTTAAAATTTAAAAATTTGATTCGAGTTTATGCCAATATGTTTATTGTGAAAATTAGTTATACTTCTTTTGTATGGTTGATTAATATTTTTAGTTCACATAACTGGTTACAATGGCAAAAGTCCAATAAACTTTATAACTTTTTTTTTATAAAGTTGATTAATTTGCAATGCAATTATTATTGTTCAGAAGTATAAAATAAATTAAAATGTGAATTGAAATGTGAATTGACCCAGTTCAATGGATTGTTTGTGGCAAATTATTGAAATAATTATTCTTTCTCTACACTGACAGATTGCTTTTTTCTTTTTTTATTAATTTTTTATACTATTGGGTTCAGACGACACAAATTTTAAAATGCTAAAGGTAAATTCATAGATTGGTCGTACTTTCTTCGCACTATTAAATTTTTTTTCTCTTGGATCATTTATTTTTTCTACCCATATAGAAAATACTTTTCAACAGTGGAGGGGAGTTTCAATCACAAGAGTGTTGGACTCACTTATTATAAAGAAACAGTTGCATTTCTTCCGCACTATAAAAGTTTATATATATATATATATATATATATATATATATATATATATGTATATATATATATATGTATATATATATGATCAATTTTAAGTCATTAATACAAGTCGACATAATATTTTAAATTATTAAGGTAAATCTGTAGATTTATCGTACTTTCTTCACACTATTAATTTTTTTCGCCAACATGTTTATTTCGAAAATTAATTATACTTCGATATTTCTTTTGTATAATTGATTACTATTTTTAGTTCACATAATTCGTTACAATTGCAAAAGTCGAATATGCTTTATAATTTTTTACAGTAGATTAATTTGTAATGCAACTATTATTGTTTACAAGTATAAAATAAATTAAAATATGAATCAACCCAATTCAATGGAGTGCTTCAGTAAGTTGTTGCAAGCAATTATTCTTTCTTCACAGTGATAAATTATTTTCTCTCTTTTTTGTTTCTTATTCATTTTTTATACCATTAGGTTGAGCTGACACAAATTTTAAAATACTGAGGGTAAATTCGTGGATTGATTGTACTTTCTTCACACGATTAAATTTTAATCTTGGATCGTTTATTCTTTGTGCCCACATTGAAAATATTTTTCAATAGTGAAAGAGAGTTCTAATCAAAAGAGTGTTGGACTCACTTATTATGGAGAAACAATTGTATATAGTTTCTTCCCACTATTAAAGTTTTTTCTTTTTTATGATCAATTTTTTAAATCATTAATAGGCGTTGATACAATATTTTGAATTGTTAAGATAAGTCTATGGATTGATCGTACTTTCCTCACAATATTAATTTTTTTCTTGGATAATTTGGTTTTTATGTCAACATATTCATTGTGAATTATATTTCATTTGTACGGTTGATTAATATTTTTAGTTCACATAATTCGTTATAATTTTAAAAGTCCAACATAATTTATAATTTTTTCCAGAGATTAATGTGTAATGCAACTATTACTATTTACAAATATAAAATAAATTAAAATATTAATCGACCCAATTCAATGGTTTGTTTTCAGCAAATTTTTGAAATAGTTGTTGAAATAATTATTTCTTTCTTCGCACTTGTAAATTGTTTTCTCTTTCTTTTTATTAATTTTCATACCATTAGGTTGAGACAGCATGATTTTTTAAATACTAAAGGTGAATGTGTGGATCGACCGTACTTTATTCGTACTATTAAATTTTTTTCTTGGATCATTTATTTTTTGTGCCTACATGAAAAATATTTTTCAGTAGTGAAAGAGAGTTCTGATCAAAAGAGTATCGAACTCACTTCGTGTAAATAAACAATGATAGTATCTTCGCAGTAATAATTTTTTCCTTTCTTTTGTATTATCAGTTTTTTAAATCATTAGTACAAGTCGACACAATATTTTAAATTGTTAAGATAAATCCTTCGATTGATCGTACTTTATTCACACTATTAATGTTTTTGCCTTAGATCATGTATTTTTATGCTAATATGTTCATTGTGAAAATTAATTGTACTTCTTTTGTATGGTTGATTAAATTTTTAATTCACATAATTCGTCACAATTGTAAAAAGTTCAATAAACTTTCTAAATTTTTTATAGTAGATTAATTTACAATGCAATTACTACTATTTACAAACATAAAATAAATTAAAATATTAATTGACTCACTTTGATGCATTACTTGCGGTAAATTGTTAAAATAATTATTATTTCTTCGTACTGATAATTTTTTATTTTTTTTATCATTAATTTTTTATACCTTTTGGTTGAGTCGACACAATTTTTAAATTGGAAAGATGAATTTGTTGATTGATTGTACTTTCTTCGCACTTTTAATTTTTTTCTCGTGGAACGTTTATTTTTTGTGCCAAAATATTCACATGTTAACTTAGTAAATTAGTGTTCATTGGTCTAATTGACACCTCAATCATGAATCAATGTTATTAGTTACGCAACATTGAAGTAGAAAAGTGAAGAGTATGAATTGTGTTCTTATTTTAATTGTATAATAATGAATTATTGAATGAATATATATGGAAGACAAGAAAAGAAAAGACAGATTTAAAACTAAAAGTACATATTTATTGAGTTAAATTATCAAAAATTAGATTTAAATTTATAATTATCTTATGAGTACTTAAACCATCATATTTTTAATGGACAGATTTAGAATGAGATAAATTACATTATATTTTATTACTTTTATTTTTCTAATTTTCATATAGAGTTATTACAATTTTAAAGTACGAATCAAACCATAAGGTAGAGAAATAGACTTTTAGATGATTATTAGTTGTTCTCATATTCTAATTCTTGTAATAATACAATATTCAATCAATATATATATGGAAAAAAATAGATGTTGAAGAATTTGTTCCCTGTACAACGCACGGGGTGAAACAGTTAAGATTTGAATAGAAATAATATGTTGCAGTCTCAAGGGTGACAGATAGGAAGATTTGAAAGTTTGTGATATATGACGTCGAAGGTCGTCCAACTACCACGATCACAAATGTCGTTTATAAAGAAGTGTTTAAACTTATAGTTGCATACTTATTAATCGCATCGGTACATTGTTCACTTTATTTGGTTTTTTATACAAACTCTTTATATCATTCATGGTTTGATATGTGAAGTGAAGGAGTGTATTCATATATTGTTGTATTTGTGTTCTTATATTTATCCAATTATAATGTCCCCGTCACAACTTTGATGGAATCATACAAATTAATTATATGTAGTATTTATGCACTAGTGGCACTGTGCTTCGAAATGGTAATTCAACGTATTTAGTGGTCGAAAATTATACTTTTAGTGAGTTTCATTGATCATAACTAAAATATGATGTTATTTCTAATATTTTTGTAGGTCTCTTATGCTAAAGCGTAATTGTTTGTGTTAAAGTAATATTAGAGATGTTCCATTTATATGAGAATTTATTTATTATCTTAATACAATTCAATTGTATAATAACACACATTTTTATATTCTATTTGACAATTATGGATGTGACTTATATTTGAGCACATTCATCCTTTTTGTCAAAATACGAAGATGTTTCTATTTTTTGTCTTGTGTGTTATTATTGACAATTATTGATGAAGTTATGTTTGGATTGCTTTAATTGTTTATGTCTTTAAGAGTATTGTAAATTAAGTCTGTGTTTTTTGGTAAGTTTTTCCCCAAATGTTCGTAGGATGAATTGGTAGAAAATAGAGGAAAATACTATCGAAATTTTCTAAGAATTATTTCATTAGTTATATTAATTACTTTATTGTTGCAACTCATTATTTATTTTAATTTTTTCGAGGTCTTATGTTAATACGACTAACATCTATTAATACTATTAATTATTAGCTAAAAAGTTATGCTCCCATACAATGCACGAGTGAAACAGTTAATTTTTTAGGAAAGTTATTTATTTTTATATCATAATAAGTGAATTGAATATAATAAATCACTACTGACAATTTCTTTAGTTTTGTTTTGCAATGGAAGGATTTAAAATGCCGTCACATTCAATTTACCAATTAGAATATTTAATTTTGTGACAGTGAGTTGTAGTGCAATTTGCGATGCACTTACTCATCATCGGCGGAGGGAAGTGTGTTCTTGGGTATGCACGCGCACACCAAGGATTGGTTGGTAACATTTTTATTTTTTTATTTTTTTTTCTTTTACCCCCAAAAATTTGTACACTAGTTTAATTTGAGGTCTAGTACATACTAGTTTCTGTCGTCTGGTAGCTTTCTCTCGCCCACACTCGTCTATCTCCACTAACTATACGCGAGATAGAGTACCTTTTTTGAAGAACTACGCCCCACACCATTCTTTATTTCTTCGTCCGTTGGAAAAATGATCCTTGGAAGTTGCAATATAACAATGCAAGGTAAATATTCTTCTTACAATTAACTAATCTTGCCCCCGTGCAAAATGGTAAATTTACACAAAATAATGTTATAAAATAAAAAAAATATATTATTTATGAACGCACAATAAAAATAACAAACATATGTAATATTAAAATACATTTCTATAATATTTTACAAATTTTGATACAAACTATTATCTTATAGAAAAAAGTTATCGCATCAATTATCATTTTAGCACTTGACTAATTTTATAATGTTTTTTTGTGACATTTTATCAATTGTAGGACTTAACTAATTTTAAAATATTGTGATATTGAAGAAAATTAAAAATTAAAAAATTATAATTTCTCCATTTAATATAAATTTATTCATTTTCTACCTTTAATATAAATTTATTTTGAATATGTTAAACATTTAATCTACACAATTAGTTAGAACACAAAATATGCACTCATAATAAAAAAAATAAGCTACCTGAAAATGAAAGAAAAATCGTTCTCTAAAAAAAAGAATAATTTATACATAAAAATATATGTCATGTATTTACCTTATAAAAAGAGAAATAAAAAAAATACAAATTTTATTTATATATAAGTCAATTTTGCAACCTTGAATTATTAAGAAAAAGTAAAAGATAAAAATAGATCATCATTTATGAAATTATGTTTAAATGAAAATCAATAAAAAAAAAGCAAAAATAAAAAGATTAATTAGGAAACACGGTTCCCATAAATTTAGGAAAACATGTTCCCATTTTTCATAATTAAATTAGTTCATCGAAACAACCTAAGAAAATAATAGGATTAATAGGATTTAACTAAAAAATAAAAAAATATGGCATTTAGGAGGGAAAATACAGTATTAATTATGGCATGAACTCCTTCTTTTATATATATAAAGATTACAATTGGGCTTAGGTCAGTGGGTGGATAGAGTAGTATTTGTTTATATCTCCCATTTCCTTATTCGGTTATTTGGAAAGTATTTTTCTGCATTTGGTTTTGCATAGATTTTCTGAAAGGTGACATTTCCAAATGCGAATTAGTCTAAAACTGCTAGAACAAATATCTAATAAGTTGAGGCGTAGTAATTTTGAATGTGTTAATTGAAGGCTCGAAGCTGTAATTGAATCGCAGAATTCGACTGTCTAATCTCTACTTTATTTATTCTATCAATCTTTTTGCAAAGTCTAGTAAAGTATGAATTCAGTTATGGTACAATTGTATTAAAATACTTTGAGAATATTTTTAAAGATGAGATTATATCTTTATTAAAAAAAAAAAAAAAGGACTTGAATATACAATCCATTACAGTCCTGTTCCTCTCAACTTTCTCCATTTTAATTTCCTAATCCTAGGTTTCAAACTGGTGTAGTTTGCTTCTCACAGGTGCTCGGTTCATTCTTAGCAATTTTCGATAATTAGCTACCAGTCGCATATATAAAATCACAATCACAATTAGCAACGGTAAATGTCAGCAAAGTTACTTGTGCACGTAGATGTTAATTAAAATATTTACAATATTTACAATGTTAGAAAAGAATTGCAAGCTAGAGAAAGAGAAATGGAACGTTAAGCTAATAAAAAATATTTGAATTTTGTATTCTCAATGAACTAAAAAGACAAGTAGTAGAAATTAAGCTAAATAACTATAACCAATATCAAGATGGCTAAAATAACCAAGGTTTCGGAATCCACCACCATTCGACCGAGCAATTCTCTAATTACCATTCAATTCACAAATTCGAGTGATAAATCGAATTCAGTCTATTATCTACCCATTAATAAAATCTAATTTTGATCCCCTTCACCTCTTTTTATTAGATCAATCAGGCATTTATCATAGAAATTGGATTAAAAAAAACAAAGAATATAAAAATCATCTATCTCAAGTATCCCATATGTCAAAACCAATTATAATCTCACACTAAATCAAAGATAATCGTTAAATACTCCAAGCACAAAGCACGGATTAATTAAACTATTATCTAACAATTACCAATGCATGATACATAATAGAAGTGATGAAAGAATCTAAATAAATCTATCTACAAAGAACACATCGTAAAAGTTGAGCACATTAAAAAGAATTAAATTGTAACAAGAAAATCACACGGTTAAACAGGGTTTCAAGCTAGTCCTTGGTTCAAGAAATTTAGAATATAACGAAATGAAAATAGTAAGAATAGGTACAACCTACCATCGAGAAATCACACCAAAAATCTTCAATTCCAAATCGTGGTTCTCGACTTCGAGAGCAGCCATCAACTTCCCTTAGCTTGTCTCTTTCCTCGGACCCAATTCCAATCTTAGCTGCCAATCCCCAAAACACTGATTTAATTACTTAGTTTTGATGCTCATTTTGACCTGTTCGAAATATATCGTATTGCGCTTTTAGAACCATTCAAAATAATACAATATATATTGTATCTAATTGGAGCTTTTGGAATTTTTACATTACTAAGTGATACGATTATTGTAGCTCTTCATTATCGAGTGATGAAGAGGTGTCATATGCTTTATGCCTTAAAACATATATTCATTTTTCAAAATGTCACATAGCATCACTTAGAAATAGCAATTAAAAGTGTTCAAATTCCACAAGACAATGCCCGGCTTTTTCTTATATATTGTACTTTTCTCCTCCATAACTCAATATATTATTGAAATTAAGTTTAGAGATTCTAGTTGTTGACTCAAAGAAAAAATAGCTTCAATCAACATCTCCTGACTTGCCCAGAGAGAGTACTATGTGACTTACCGATTGAATGTTCTAGGGACCCATGGCTAGACATATGTTGATACATATGAATGTCACTGATGGTATATCATGTCAATGCAAGCGATGTAATTTTGTGAACTCAAGAAAATCCAAGATAGGCTAGACTTTTATTAAAAATCACGAATGAAGTCCGATATGGACAGAGATATATCCCAACCCTATGCTTCATATGATTTTCAAAAAATTTCACAATTATTTTAATGCGTTTTTATGTATCGTTAATATCATAGGTAGATAGATATTGATATTGCATTCAATGTGGCTATTCTAAATAACTTAATTTGTAATTAATATCAAGAAAGAATTATTTATACTCATTGGTAACCATATTTTATGGTTTAAATTTAGTCAAGAGTAATTGGAATTTAACTTGCAGAAAACTTGTTGTATTCTCCAATTTCCATTAACAATGCGTGTTATCACAGAGGAAAAACGCAGTACCTCGTCTAAAGTTTGCTGCCTTGCTGGGTGTTTTTTCATTGTTCACCTGAAAATGAAAGTAGACTTTGATTTATGTTACTGCTTTTTGTTACTAAAGTTGCTGGGTGTTTGCTCATTGTTACAGTGAAAATGGATATGTAGTAGGCTATGCAGCAAAATGGAGGGAAAAAAAAAAGGAAAAAAGGAAAACAGGTTTAATAACTCAAATGATTACTACAAATTGTTAGTAATAAAATGAAACTTAACGTATGTTACTCTATTGTTTTACTACCATCCATGCTGATAGTAAATAAGATTTATATCAAGTTAATTATCTGTTCATGAACATTGCTGCTATCGATTATTAATTAGAGTCTCACATTGAAGAGTTTTAAAATCGGGTCGGATAAGGCGTTAGCCAGAAATATAGGGGGGGGGGGGGGGCGGGCAAAGTGTGATACATTTTACTTGCATAGTAATAATGTGCTAATTAGAGTGGACCTCAGTGATTTTTCGTCGCATAACAAAATTTATATCTAACATTATTGCATATTCTCATTTGATAAATTCATCTTTAAAATTTGTTGAGATAGACATCACCAACAAAAATACAACAAAATTTTCCATTTCTCACCGAAACCAGTATATCAAGAATCAAGACTCTTGTTCACAAATAGTAGCACAAAGAACCATTTGAAAATGTAAAATTCTCCATAAATTTCCCTATAATAATTTTTTTCGTTTGATGTTGCTCTTGCCTTTATTGTCAGATATGGATAGCTTAATGAATAGAGTCATTTCTGAAAAACGACAAACTAATAAATCGAATTAATAACAATAAAAGAAGTATTCAAAATATATATGGCGCACAAATGGATTGAACCCAAAGCCTACAATGAGAATATAATTATAACACGTAAACTATCTTACTGATATATTTTCAGAAAATCAAAATTGCTGATTTCAAAAGTTAGAGAAACAAATTTATGAAAATATGGACATGGAGTTTTTCACTTAAAGAGAGAGAAAAAGCAATTAGGGTGTGTTTGATTGAACAGATTTTTTCCAGGAAAACGTGTTTTCCGGCTTTTTTTTCTATCATTGGCTGTTTAATTGCACTTTTTTTCCTGGAAAACGTTTTTCAACTTTTTCTCAATTTCCGTTTTTTCCTTGTTTTGTATGAAAACGTCTTCCTTAGGGGGGAGGTGGTTTTTGTTTTCCGGGAAAAATTTGGCACTTTTTTTCTTTTTTTTTAATGGACAATTTACTTTAACCATAAAGATAAGAAAAATGATGAAATCTATATATTAATAAAATGAGATCAATTTCCCGCCCATTTTTTTATTTTTCTGAATAAAATAATTAATATAAAAATCCATTTTGCCGCTCAGGAATTCTCCCATTATTTCATGATTTTCCTGACCATTCCCTCACCCGTTATTCACAATTCACGCTCACATCTATCCCTAAAATCACACGACCTCCAGCTCATCCCGTATCTCAACTCAATCACTAATTTACCGATCCATATCTCACTTTCCGTTCACAAATTCGCTCATCTATACAGCCAGCATCCCAATTTCGCTGAAATTCTATCACACGATTTCATAAATCTCTAACCCCAATCTTCTTTCTTTTTTCAATTCCTCTAATTGATACACATGAATCTTTAGATCGGCAGAGTAATCGGCAAGCCACAATTCTTCTACAATCCGGCTCTCCACATTATACAAAGTAAACGTTCATTTTTTTTTTCATGTATGCGATGGATGTAGTTTCGACTAAATTTCTTCGTTTAACTTGTGCTATTTTTTTAGCAAAATAGAGTTTAAAATTTCTTCATAAGGCTGCTTAATCCTTTTAACATAAGCATCAAAATCTTCCTCAATAAACCTGCCAAACACCACCGATACATAGCTACAAACAACTCATGACAATCGAATTTTTCGATAAATTATTCAGATAAGAATTGAAGAGAAATATTCCACCATTCCGCTTCTTTTTGCCTCCTTAAAAGCTCTTCAACAACCTCCTATAACCATATGATTAAAGAAGATATCGATACCAACTAATTTCTTCGTTAACTGTAGTTATAACAACAAAACCTTGTGTGTGTCTGGGCGCGTTGTCGCGGCGCGCCAAAGTTTGTTTTATTTCCTCACTCGGTTTCAAAATTACAAATTAATGTAGAAGTGGTAAGTAAGGGTCGAACCCAAGAGGAACGGTGCTTAATCTAGTTGTCTTTATCAATTAATATAGGAAAGTGGGGGTTTTGGGAATTTTGAATGAAAATCAAATGACAAAAGATAAGATCAAATAAAACAATTGAAATAAATATTTAGTTCTCGGGTTCGGTTGTGTCAACCACTTATGTTTATCTTTCCCATGCAACGTGTTACTATTCCTTCTTCAATTTATCAACTCTCAATTAACCAAGAAGCTCTGATTAACGAATTCTTCCTTAAGTGTATTAAGTAAAAAGTAAACTCTTTAACTTAACATCTAGCTATTGGATAACCCTAAACAAGCTTTTAGGATTTAATGCAAAGCTAGTATGAAATGAACGAGAAGAATGAGTTGAATTAGATGAATAATTTCACAAGCTCGAATTAATGCATCTAAGATGATTTGTTAATAAATATGCACGATATTCATTTGCTACTTTAGATTGGAATCTAATGACAATTACAGATCAAAAGTTCCAATCCTAGCAAGTAACTTGAATTTAAAGATTAATTGATTCAATTGGCCAAGGTGAATGCAATAATCAAATAAACTCAAAAACGGGTTTACAAGCATAACAAATCAAAAATTGAAGTAGAGGAATAGATAAACGTTACTAAAGAGTTAGAAAAGATAACAACATGTTAGTTGAACATAACGCCCCCTCGAACTAGATAGAAAAGTCTTAACTACTCATAATTGCGGGTTTCATACTTTTTAGCGAGTGTTCGCCTTGTATCACCACCACTATATGATAGATTATGCAAAATATAGTAAACAAGTAAATAAATACGAAGAAATAAGTAGAGAAATAAAAGGGAAAAGAGAACTTAGCGAAGAATTGATCCGCCGGAATATGAAAAGCTAAAATCTTCAAGCTAAAACTAAGAACAAATGAAGAAGAAAATTTTATTGGAGAGAACTACTAGCTAATTCTCTTCTACTAAGTTGTGTCTTTCCTTCCTTACAAATGCCTTTATTTATAGGCAAAATTTCACAAGAAAACATACTAAAAAATTGTACAACTACTCCATTATGATTCCACTAATTGGTAACCACCAAATCATGATTTTAAATTGCTCCATTAGTTCAAATATTGTATCATGGTATAGGTAAGCATCTTGGCTGAATTGTGCAATTGGAATTTCCTTTTTTTGATATTTTAATAGAAAGTTATAAATTTTCTACCAAAACATGGCCCAAGAAATCCTCCATTCACATCACTCTCGGTTTTGCCCATTTTTTACCATGATATGCTCCGAATCATTTGAAGAGGTCAACATCGAAGTTGTAGCCCTCTGAGTGTCCTTTCCAACAATATAAAGTGCAGGTCAATCCGAATTTTGTAGCAAAAGTGATGGTCAAATTACTGAATTGCGGTAGTAAATTCGAGTTGCTATTTTTTACGCTCTGTCCTTTCTCTTCAAATGGCCATAACTTTCACTAGGAAACTCCGATTTGGGATCCAAAAAAAATGTGGAAATCCTCCTTTGATATTCTTTGATATTGGCACAATAAAAATTGTAAAAACAACTTTTCATAAAATTGTATCGGAGGCCCTCCATCTTTGAATTTGCTTGCATTTCGGTCCTAAATTCCGTTTTCGCTCCGTTTTTATCCATTTTGGCTCCTTTTAATTTCTTGTGACTCTAAACACACAATAAAAGGAAAACACATAAAAATAAACATATAATACAAATAAAACACACAAATACGTAAAATAGAAGAGTTATTTAAGTGCTTTTCTAGCACTTATCAAACTCCCCCACACTTAGACTGTTGTTCGCCCTCGAACAACAACCATATGACACAAACAACACACTGATTTTACATGAGATAAACGACTTTAAACGGTGAAATCCAACTACAGATAGTGACTTGCTTATTAAACATTCTCCCGAATCATGAAAAATTTCACTTCTTCTCAAATACACAATGGCTTGTGAGTGTGTGCAATTGAGGTTATCATCCCATCACTAACTGGAACCAAATGAAAGCTTACGATGATCTATTCAAATCCTGACCCGAAATAGTCAAATATTTCCTTTCATCTCTCGTGATCCCGCTCTTATTTTACAATGATTCCCATGGATCCTAAAAATTACTCTGTTCACCAAAAATCATCAACTGTTAGCACTGCAAAGAAAAAAAAGGGCATGGCAGGTGTTTTATCGCAAATATGTCTTCAATTTAAAGAGTGTTTAGATTGAGCACTTCAAACCACTGGGGAAATTTATTTATCTAACTTCACACTTGGGTAGCTATCACATTTTTTATTTTTTTTTTAAGAACAAATGATGAAGAAGAAAAAGAAGAAGAAGAAGAGTTTTGCAATTTTATTTTCAGCAATTTACCCCACAGTAGCCTTCACACTAAACCCCTTTCATTGGAGGCAGCCTTCTTCACCCATTCGAGGTGACGGCTTCACACTCGAGGTAGGTAGCTCTTTCTGTGGTCCCTCTCCTTATTTGAATATAAAAGTAAAATTCATTCTCAGCATAGGTCAATGCTTTTCCAAACTTTTTAAACTCTATCAATAAAAGACACATTCACAAAAAACAGATACCATGCAATTATAACTCCACCTTACTGACAATCGATGTTTCCAGGTTACTTTGAGCAACGAATGGATAGAAAAACAGTTAGTTTACTGCGGTCAAAAAATTAAAAAAAACTGAAAAAATCAACATTTTCAACATTCAATTTGTGTTCCAGAAAATGATAGTAAATTACCTTATAAACGTGCTCAGGTAATTTTAGCCAGCTATGCATAGAGAAGAACAGAACATAACAAATTTTTTTTTTTTCGGGATCCTGTAGTTTCAGCTAAGTCACGCAAATTAAGCTCAATCATATTCAAAAGTTGCTATCTCGTGCAAAATCGTCGACACAAATAAAAACAATATCACACGCAGACCACAATATGCTACTCCCCCGCACTTAAATTCTACATTGTCCCCAATGTAGAAATGTAGAAAGCATGAAAAAGAGAAGAAATAGAAACTCCCCTATGGTAAGCAATGAGTCGTGTCGATTTGGGGATGGAGGTTGCACAATGTAGCACTGCATAGGAACAGGTCAACGATCCAAGAGCAAGAGACCTTAATGAAAAGGTCTTCCATATCGCCACATGACACATATGTATGTTTACCATTCAATAAAGAACAGCCCCACAAGAACCAACAAATGGGAGAACGTTTAGACCAGAACGTCCAACTCAGACACTTCTCAAATGAATGAGACGTAGTTTTACATCTTCGAATGGGTGCTAGTGATCACGCTCAAAAAGTTGCTGCCCAATGGTTATGCCTTTTCCTTCTACAGTTACAAGGCAACATCTTCCTTAGTACGTTAGATAAAAAAAATGGAGAAATAAAAACAAAAACACGAAAATTCAAAAGAAAAATAAAAATGCGAGAAAATGCTTGGGTTGCCTCCCAAGAAGCGCTTTTGTTTATGGTTGTTAGCTCGACACAGTTCCCATTTGTCAAGTAGGATTCCTCAAATCCATTGCAGCTCCACTTTGTCTTCGATGGCTTCTCCGAATGTCTTGATTTCTTAACAGTCCTTCTTGAATTCTTCTCCAAATTTTTTTGGTCTCATTTCTTTCCATGGCTTCCTTCTTCGAGATGAGGTAATTATGCTTTGGCTCAATCTTATGTGTTGTGCTGGCTCTGCAATTCAACTTACACAGTTCTTGTACAAAAAGATTAGTTGAATTGATTGCAAAGACAGAACAAGTGTTATTAGGGCGCAATGAACCATCAAAAATATTAAAGTTCGCTTTTTCCTCATCAAATTCCATGGATAGTGTACCCTCATAAACATCGATTTTAGTGCGAGAAGTGTAAAGAAATGGACGTCCCAATATGATAGCTGTAGGGTGAGGTGAATGTTCATCAGCCATATCAAGCACGTAAAAATCAACAGGGAAAACTAAACTATTTATTTTGACTAGTACATCTTCTATCACTCCATCCGGGTATGCATTGGTACGATCAGCTAGTTGCACAATTACATGAGTTTCTTTCAGTTTTCCTAAATTTAGTGAAGCATACAAGGATCTCGGCATGACATTTATGGATGCTCCTAAATCTATAAGTGCTTTGTCAATGTGGTGATTGCCTATGGTACAAGGGACAGTGAACATACCCGGGTCTTTGCATTTTGGAGGCAATTTCTTTTGGAATACCGCTGAAACGGTTTCTCCCATTTTGATCATTTCATTTCCCTTCAATTTCCTCTTGTTAGTGCAAAGATCTTTCAAAAACTTAGCATAGCATGGAATTTGTTTGATTGCATCTAACAATGGAATGTTGATTTCTATCCTCCTAAATGTGTCCAAAATTTCTGATTCCTTGTCTTCTTTGTTAGTTTTTGCTAATCTACTCGGAAAAGGGGAAGGGATCACTTTAGTAGTGACTGAGGGGTTAGGGCATACCTCCTTTTCAAGCTTTTCTTCTTTATCTTCATATGTGGGAACTTCTTTGTGAGGGTTTTCGATCTCTTTTCCAGTCCTTAAGGTTATGGCACTAACATTCTTTGGATTTACCTCAGGTTGGGATGGTAAATTCCCTCCAGATTGTGCTTCCAGTCGATTGATGGCAGTTGCCAATTGACTCATCTGGTTTTCCAAGTTTTGAATGCTCAATTTGGAGCCCTGTTGAAATTTCACAGTGTTAGTTGCTAATGTTTTCACCATATCCTCGAGAGACATACCTGATTGTTGAGGTTTTTGTTGAAATTGCCCTTGGGATTGAAAATTCCCATGTTGTTGGAATTGACCTTGAGGCTTGTTTGGGAAGAATCCTGGGGGCTTGTTGTTTCCATAGCTCAGATTGGGGTGGTCTCGCCATCCTGGATTATAGGTGTTTGAGTACGGATTGTATTCTTGTCTTGGGAATGGGAAATTATTTGCTGAGTTCACTTGTTCGTTGTTATCCACTTGTAGAACAGGACAAGCATCTGTAGGATGTCCTAGATTTGTGCATATGCCACATGCTTTGACTTGCAGATTGTTTCCTACAACAATTTGTTTGAGAAGATGTGTTAGTTCAGAAAGTTGGTTTTCAATATTGGAATTACTTACCTCGTTAACTCTTCGAATGTTCATCTCCCGGTCTGTACTGAATTGTTGAGTGTTTTCAGCCATGTTTGAAATCAGGTTTCTGGCTTCAGCAGGGTTTTGTTCATCAATGCCTCCACTAGCAAAGCATCAACCATGTTTAAATCTGATTGACATAAGCCTTCATAGAAGTATTGCACTAGGAGGTTTTCACCGATTTGGTGATGCGGGCAGCTTGCAATGAGCTTTTTGAAACGCGCTCAAATACTCATAAAGAGTTTCTCCATTGTTTTGGCGTACTCTGCAGATATCTTTCCGATATTTGTCGTTTTTGAAGTCGGGAAGTACTTTTCGAGGAAAAGTTGCTTCATTTGATTCCATGTTGTGGTGAACCAGGTGGTAAAGTGTATAACCAATCTGTGGCGACTTTAGTGAAAATGGAAAAGCTCTGAGCTTGATTTGCTCTTCAGTGATGCCTGGGGGTTTCATGCTATCGCACACCACATGAAACTCCTTCAAGTGTCGATATGGATCTTCGCCGGATCGTCCATGAAAAGAAGGTAGAAGATGTATCAATCCAGATTTTAGTTCGAAAGTCTTACCTTCTTCTACGGTTGGAAAGGTGATACACAAAGGTTGTTGAGTAACTTCGGGAGTTGCCAGTTGTTTGAGAGTTCTTTCGTTATTGTTTTCTGCCATTTCTCGTTTGGTTTGTTTTGCTTGTCTTATAAGTCTTCGAATGGATTTCTCGATTTCTAGATCGAAACTTTCAAGAATTCGATTAGTAGATCGGGTATTATGCATACAAGTGAAGAAGAATTTTTAAAAAAAAATTAATTAATAAAAGCAACTAAATTGGTTAACCGTTCCCCGGCAACGGCGCCAAAAACTTGGGCGCGTTGTCGCGGCGCGCCAAAATTTGTTTTATTTCCTTACTCGGTTTCAAAATTACAAATTAATGTAGAAGTGGTAAGTAAGGGTCGAACCCAAGAGGAACGGTGCTTAATCTAGTTGTCTTTATCAATTAATATAGGAAAGTGGGGGTTTTGAGAATTTTGAATGAAAATCAAATGACAAAAGATAAGATCAAATAAAACAATTGAAATAAATATCTAGTTCTCGGGTTTGGTTGTGTCAACCACTTGTGTTTATCTTTCCCATGCAACGTGTTACTATTCCTTCTTCAATTTATCAACTCTCAATTAACCAAGAAACTCTGATTAACGAATTCTTCCTTAAGTGTATTAAGTAAAAAGTAAACTCTTTAACTTAACATCTAGCTATTGGATAACCCTAAACAAGCTTTTAGGATTTAATGCAAAGCTAGTATGAAATGAACGAGAAGAATGAGTTGAATTAGATGAATAATTTCACAAGCTCAAATTAATGCATCTAAGATGATTTGTTAATAAATATGCACGATATTCATTTGCTACTTTAGATTGGAATCTAATGACAATTACGGATCAAAAGTTCCAATCCTAGCAAGTAATTTGAATTTAAAGATTAATTGATTCAATTGGCCAAGGTGAATGCAATAATCAAATAAACTCAAAAACGGGTTTACAAGCATAACAAATCAAAAAATTGAAGTAGAGGAATAGATAAAACGTTACTAAAGAGTTAGAAAAGATAACAACATGTTAGTTGAACATAACGTCCCCCTCGAACTAGATAGAAAAGTCTTAACTACTCATAATTGCGGGGTTTCATACTTTTTAGCGAGTGTTCGCCTTGTATCACCACCACTATATGATAGATTATGCAAAATATAGTAAACAAGTAAATAAATACGAAGAAATAAGTAGAGAAATAAAAGGGAAAAGAGAACTTAGCGAAGAATTGATCCGCCGGAATATGAAAAGCTAAAATCTTCAAGCTAAAACTAAGAACAAATGAAGAAGAAAATTTTATTGGAGAGAACTACTAGCTAATTCTCTTCTACTAAGTTGTGTCTTTCCTTCCTTACAAATGCCTCTATTTATAGGCAAAATTTCACAAGAAAACATACTAAAAAATTGTACAACTACTCCATTATGATTCCACTAATTGGTAACCACCAAATCATGATTTTAAATTGCTCCATTAGTTCAAATATTGTATCATGGTATAGGTAAGCATCTTGGCTGAATTGTGCAATTGGAATTTCCTTTTTTTGATATTTTAATAGAAAGTTATGAATTTTCTACCAAAACATGGCCCAAGAAATCCTCCATTCACATCACTCTCGGGTTTGCCCATTTTTGACCATGATATGCTCCGAATCATTTGAAGAGGTCAACATCGAAGTTGTAGCCCTCTGAGTGTGCTTTCCAACAATATAAAGTGCAGGTCAATCCGAATTTTGTAGCAAAAGGGATGGTCAAATTACTGAATTGCGGCAGTAAATTCGAGTTGCTATTTTTTACGCTCTGTCCTTTCTCTTCAAATGGCCATAACTTTCACTAGGAAACTCCGATTTGGGATCCAAAAAAAATGTGAAAATCCTCCTTTGATATTCTTTGATATTGGCACAATAAAAATTGTAAAAACAACTTTTCATAAAATTGCATCGGAGGCCCTCCATCTTTGAATTTGCTTGCATTTCGGTCCTAAATTCCGTTTTCGCTCCGTTTTTATCCATTTTTGCTCCTTTTGATTTCTCGTGACTCTAAACACACAATAAAAGGAAAACACATAAAAATAAACATATAATACAAATAAAACACACAAATACGTAAAATAGAAGAGTTATTTAAGTGCTTTTCTAGCACTTATCAGTGTCACAAGTGCAGGTATGTACTTGAGCTCTTAATTCATCGGCAAGCTTTCTCTGGCAATTCTCATCAGGAGCTTTCTTTCTATTTCTCAAGCATGCCATGAATTTACCGAATTTTAATCAATATCGGCATTTTTTTTTATTGGGAACATGAAGCGATAATCTATGTCAGAGTTCTTCTTTCAATCTTTTCTCATACTTCTATAATTATGTCTTTAGAAGTTATCTTGTATATAAATATATCATATATGTATCGGGTTTCCTATTCCCACATACATATCTTTAAGTTGATTGTGTCAATAAGCTCTTGCCCAACCTTATATCCTCCTATATTCATTTTTTTTTATCCGTCAAAGTTACTTCTTATTGATACGTAACTTTTCTTTCGTTTTTTTTCCTCTTTCTTTCTTTTTATTTTTTATTTTTTCCTTGTGTTAGGTTTATCAACAATCTATTGCAGTTGTGTGTACGTAAGTTGGACTGGCCTTATGGGAATGTGTTGATCCAAATTTTGGACAATTTTGATGACCCCAAGACCCAGTCGATGATCAAAGAAGAGTTGCATAAATGGCAAGGTGTCTATATTGTTTACCAAACACAAAGTGGTTGGCTATTAAAGCACTATAATTTAATCATGGTTGGTTCATTATCTTGCAATATGATTGTTTACTTGGAGAACACCTTGCTGCTTGATTTAGTGACTTGTGTTACACTGATATATCTCAAGTTGAATGGGCAATCTTTGCACTAGATTATATCATGCAGTAGTACTTGCTACAACTTCATTGGCATTATTTTTTGTTCCTTTTGGAGCATAGAATATTCGTCGTTCAGTCTCTAATTGTCTTATTGTGCCAATATATTATACTCGAAGTTAATAAATTTACCCAAAACGGTGCCATTTTGTTTAGTCGGGCACAAAAACGACGTCGCATAGACGATTGTGCATCTGGATGCTCAATTTTCAATTCTCGCGAGTCTGACCTGACCCCATTCACATACATACTTTAAGGAGCTATTGAAGATGCGTCTCCATGTGTGACACTCAGGTGACAATATATTCTAAATGATATATTGGATATATGTTTCCCCGTGCAACGCGCAGGTGAAAACACTAGTTTCATTAAATAAAACTCGAAAATAGGGTTTCCAACTTTCAAATTGACCAAATCAAACACCTACAACTACCATTTCCCTGGAAAACCTTTTCCAGGAATTCATTTACCCGGAAAATGTTTTCCTTTTAACCATTTTCTGGCTTTACAATCAAACACACCCTTAGTGTGTTTAATTAAATTAATAAATGAGTGAGAAAGTTAAGTTATAATTTCATATTAACTAAAACTCATGTAATTAGAAAAGGCAAAAAAGGAAAAAGACCAAAAAAAAGTGGGGAAGAGCCGAAGAGGGGAGGTGGGGATTGTGGAAAGTAACTCAAATAATAATTTGGGGGGGGGGGGGGGGGGGTAACCTATGGAAAGGAAAGTCTATCATACTAGATCACCACTTAAGCAACACAGTACTTGTTGTAATAAGTTGAAAAAAAAAAAGCTACGTCTCTGCGGGAAGAATGTCCATCCATCGTGTATACAATTACATAAAATTACATAGATGACCATCCTATGTTACTGAGTGTTCTTGGTTAATTACTACATGAAATTGGAAAAAATTAAAGTTAATCCTATTAATTTTTATATTTTTTTTCCCAAAGAATTATCCTATTGATCTGATACTTATTTAATTTGAAAAATGTTTTAGATAATTATGAATTTTAAATGTTTTTGAATGCTAGATAATTATGAATTTTATTCAGAGTAAAACATTATTTGCCCATCACTATCTCTCTAGGAACTGTAGTCCCTACATTTCAGGTTCTACATTTCCTGTTTCGCGTCATTCCTTCTTGTTATTGTTATTGTTTTCTTACTAGTATAAATTACATTATATTTTTCGATCCATTCTTTTCATCAAATATCGATAACCACCTATATGTTGTTATTTTAATTTTTAAATATCATGTCTGTTTTTCAGAAAATTAAAAAGTCTTGGCATTTTGATAACTGCCCATGAAAATATGGGTTGTTTCCAAAAGTTCCTCAATATTGAAGGAAATTACGTGAAATAATTATTTAAGTTTCATTAATTCAAAAATCCTATTTTCTTAAAATATTTACAGGAAATCGTATAAACTTGTGCCAAAAATCCCGAATTTCAGGTATGTGCGATTGCGCAGTTGAAATCTGGATTTCGGCTAAGATTTCAACCATACGGGATTTCAGCTAAGATTTCAACCATACGGTTACCCATGCGACCACGTGGTTTCTTCGCCTTTTTCCTTTCCTTTTCTTTTCTTTTTTTTTTTAACAAATTGTGTAACTAATTACAATGGAGTGTAATGAATTACAGATGTTTTGTAAAAATATAAATAGTGTGTAACAAATTACAAAGAGTGTGTAAGAAATTACAAATAATGTGTAACAATTTACAGGGAGTATGTAAAAAATTACAAAGTGTCTGTAACAATGTGTAATACAGTGTAATAGTGTGTAATCTTACAAAACGTTTGGATTTCTACTACTAGTTTTTGTAAGTTTGTATAATATGGGCACAGAATTTGCATGTGGTGTCCGTTTTGGACGAATAATATATGTTTTTGGCATTAGAATTAGGTAAATAAGAAAATACGAGTTATGCATTCACTTTAATTTTTACGACACTTACTTAATTACTTAGTTTTGATTCTCATTTTGAACTATTCGAAATAAATCGTATTGAGCTTTTAGAACCATTGAAAATAATACCATAGATGTTGTCTCTCATTCAACTAATACATGTATGTCGCAAAAATCAACAAAAGTAAACAAGTTAAGATTACATGCTTAAAAAATTAATAAAGTAAATAATAACTTCCTTAACTAACTCACGTTTAACGATTTTAGAACCTAAAAATTACATAATGTTGTAAACAGGTAAAGTACACTATAAAAGCGTGCTTCATATTTACCACTAGTTTTAACCATTCAAAGTTAAACACAGTTTATATGAGCCGTAAAAAAAACCTAAAGAAAAAAAAAACCATGCACCAAGCTCATGCGTGGTTCTGTGGTTTGCATGGTTTGAGTCGAACTTTAAAAAATGGGCCCCTAAAATTTTTTTTATTAATTTTCGTAGAACCAATATTAATATATAGCAGCACACAAGGCTCAACTAGACCCATGGTAACAATAAGACAAACGCACAGTCATAAGCCAGAAAAGAATATAAAAAGCTCCGTCAGAGCCAAACGCAAAGTAAAAAAGGAAAGGAAATAAAAAGATCGAAGCCAAAAATAAAAAGCTTAACCAGCGCCCGCACAAATAGTGTAACGCCCCGAATTCGAAGAACTCGGAACGCTAGTTCTTTCTTTAAAACTAACCATTTCTTTTTTTATATATATAATATAAATAAATGCGGAAAGATAACAAATAGCTAAAAGTGCTCAAAAACATTCAATAGCCATTCAATAGTTTCAACACTGTCCTCAAAAACATCCGATTAAAGTACTAGTAAATTCAAAACATTCAATAGCCATTACTTCAACGGTAAAAAGTGCTCAATTGTCAATGTATTTAAAACGAATTTATTTAAAAGTCCCTAAGAGATTCCCACGCCTCGCCAAGCCTCCGGCTCCTTAATCTGCAATTTGTTCATTTGATAGAGAAAATCGTGAGTATGTTAAATACTCAGTAGATCCCGCGCACCACAATTAATATATATTACAAAATAAATGCACATAATCATCATTTTCATAAAATACGAACAGGTATAAAATACAAGTTCGTTCATCATCCCTCTTAATCGTGCACGTCATCATAGTGATTAATAGCACGTCATTATAATATATTAGGTCAAAGACCTATCGTCATAATGCTATTAAATCACGTCGTAATTAGGCAAAGAGCCTATCGTCATAGTGCCGAGGAAGCACGTCAAAAGTAGGCTAAAAAGCCTATCATCACATAACATTTACATGCAGCATTTATAATAATATTAATTGCAATTGCGCACATTTAAAAGAAACTTTTTAGAAAAGGGATCTACCTTAACCTTTAGCCGAGTATTGAGCTTACTAACGGTGAGAAATCAGTCCTCTCTATTTGTCATACATCGTCTAGCCAATAACGAGTTTAATTTATGTTAATATTCTTAAATATTAAGTATCTATAAGTAATATAGAAGTTTGTGGACCAAAATGGAAAGAATATAAAACTTTGGGGGTCAATTTGAAAGAATTTAATAGTTTGAGGACCTATTATGCAATAAAAGTGAATTAAAAATATTTTGGGCTCAATTATAACATTTTTAAAACATGAGGGACTAATATGCAATTAAATTTTGGGGGTTAGATTAAATATGAAAAAGAAATCGAAGGATTAAAAGTGAAATAAAAGTTTAGGGGTCAAATTGCAACAAGTTAAAGTTAGGGACTTGAAATTAAATAAAATTTGAGGACTCATTTAAATAAAATAAATAAAATAGGGGGTTAAAGCTGTAAATAATATTTAGGGATTAAATCGTAACAATTAAAACTTGAGTACTTGTAAATTAAATAAATCTCAAGGACCAACTTAAATAGAATCCAATAGCTTGGGGACTAAGTTGCAAAATCCGAGTTTTAAATGGGTTTGGGCCGGATCTCACCATCTCTACCCGACATTTCTCGTTTCTCTCTCAAGCTCGCACGCTACTCTCGGGTCTTTCACACTCTCGATTTTCCGGCGGCTTTCCGGCCATTTTTTGGTCGGAAAAGGTGAAGTGAAGTGTGGTGAACCTAGTGGTGGTCTTTGATTGAAAAATGGTTGAGTATTTAGGGAGAAATCAAGGATTGAAACTTAGGTAGAAATTTGGGTATTTTCAAAATTGGTTTGATTCGTTGAAAATTTTTGAAATCAAACTATACTACCATGTTCTAGGGATAGAGAGGAAGGTGTGGGTGTGATTTTTGTGAATTAAAGTCGAGTTTTGGACGAGGTGATGTTTTTGGGCCGAGCATATGCGAGTTTGTGTATGTATTGTGTATGTATATGCGTGTGTGTATGTGTTTTTTGGGTCGAGATGAAGATGATATTGGTGTTGCTTGGTGGTGAAGGTGGTGGCGCGGCGGTGGTGAGGTGGTGGCCGGCGGTTGTGTGTGCGTGTATAGTGTATGTACGTATATTGTGTATGTACATTGCTACTTTGTGTGAAAAATCAAGTGACAACACAAATAGATGATTAATACTTACAACAATAAAATTTAGAAATTGAAATATGAACAATGTGGCAAGAAATATTACCTCTTGAAGTTTGATTAGTTGGATAAGAATGGATAGATTGATCTTGAAGTTGACAATGGAGGAGAATGTGGCTAGGGTTTAAGCACACTCAAAAAGTGTATATAAGGGTAAAATTTAGAATAGCATTTGCAAATGGGCCTCTAGACGGGTTTCAAATTGGATTGGACCGTATTGGACTACAAATGGGCCTCTAATTGGATCTAAAACGAATAATTTCTAAAATTTGGTCCTCAAACGTAAATTGAAAATAAATAAATATATATATATACTATAACTTATTATTTTTGTTTTCATTTTAAATAATTCAATATAATAGTAAATTTTATAAAATTTTAACTAGACGAGCGTACGCAGTTTAACTCTATAGGTGAAGTTGTAGCGACACGTTTGAGATTTTACTTTAATTAAATATTTTAATTTAAGGAAATTCGTGGTCACCACAACCTTACCTTCTTAAAATAATTTCGTCCTCGAAATTTAAACTTACTTAAAATATAAACTTACTTGATCCATAAGGTTTGGGTATTGGGATAGGATCTCTTCTTCTTTCTCCCATGTTGCCTCATCCTTACCATGACTACCCCATTGAACCTTAACTAAGGGAACTCTTCGATCCCTCAAGGCATGGACCTTCCGATCTATGATCGTCACGGGTGTCTCTTGGTATGACAAATCCTTCTGAATATCCAAAGATTGAAAGCTCACCACGTGGCTTGGATCATGGACATACTTCCTCAACTGTGAGACGTGAAATACATTATGCACTGATGAAAGCTCGGGTGGCAAAGCCAAGCGATAAGCTCATCGCCCCAACTTCTTCTAGTATCTCGAATGGTCCAACGAACCGTGGTCTCAACTTCCCTTTCTTCCCAAAGCGTATGGTGCCCTTCATGGGAGACACCTTGAGAAATACTTTCTCTCCAATCTCAAACTTCAAGTCCTTTCTCCTCTTATCGGCGTAGCTCTTCTGTCTATCTTGAGCGGCCTTGATCCTCACTCTGATCTTCTCTATAGCTTCCACAGTTTTCTCCACCATTTCTGGTTCCAACATCTTCCTCTCTCCAACTTCATCCCAATAGATGGGCGATCGACACCGTCGCCCATACAATGCCTCATAAGGCGCCATCCCAATCGTGGCCTGGAAGCTGTTGTTGTAGGCAAACTCTACAAGTGGCAAATGAGTTTCCCAACTCCCGGCCAGGTCTAGAACACATGCTCTCAACATATCTTCCAATATCTGAATGGTACGCTCAGATTGACCATCCGTCTGGGGATGGTAGCGATCTTGAATCGAGCCGTCCCCATAGCCGTCTGTAAGCTCTCCCAAAATCTCGAGGTAAATCTCGGATCTCGATGCAAACTTGATGGACACAGGTACCCCATGAAGTCGAACAATCTCTCTAACATACAATTGTGCCAACTGGTCAACACTGAGAGTCATCCTAACGGGTAGAAAATGCGCGGATTTCGTGAGTCGATCCACAATCACCCATACGGCATCATGTCCTCTCGAGGATCTCGGTAGAGCCGTCACGAAATCCATAGTAATCTTCTCCCACTTCCACTCTGGTATCTCCAAGGATTCAACAATCAGAAGGCCTCGATGTTGACTTTAACTGGCTGACGGACTAAGCATCTAGCCACAAATCTCGAATGCAACCTTTCATATTCCTCCACCAAAAGGTATCAGTAGGTCACGGTACATCTTCGTTCCACCAGGATGTGCCACATAAGAAGTCGAGTGAGCCTCTCATAATCTCATCTCTTATCCGCTCATCTTTCTGCACACACAAACGCCCTCTAAATGCAAGTGCTCCATCGAAGAAATCTCAAAGCCTATCCTCTTACCAGGTCCCAACCTCCAACTGATCTTTTCAAGGAACTTATCATCCCTTTGGGCCATGACAATCCGACTTCTCAAGTGCGGTTGGACAATTAAGGTTGCTAGCTTGCTCGATTGCCAACTGGTGAGCTCAGATTTGATCTTCAAATTACGCAAATCCGAATGATTTGATCTTGCATAGTACCCAATGCAGATAATCGCCCAACACTCTTCCTACTCGGTGCATTTGCCACCTTATTAGCCTTGCGGATGGTAGAGAATGGTACAATCATAGTCTTTCACAAGCTTTCTAGCCAGCAGTATTGCCGCCTCATATTCAAGTCTTTCTGAGTGAAGAAGTACTTGAGGCTCTTGTGATCTGTGTAAATCTCACACTTACTCCCATACAAGTAATGACGCCAAATCTTCAAAGTATGTACTACTGCTGCAAGTTCCAAATCATGCGTCGGATAATTACATTCGTGTGGCTTCAACTGTCTCGACGCCAGGCAATCACTTTCCTTCTCGCATCAATACACATCCCAATCCTTGTTTCGAAGCATCACTATAAATGACAAAACCTTCAGTGCCATCGGGTATGGTCAACACTGGTGCCGTAACCAATCGACTCTTCAACTCCTCAAAACTCTTCTCACACCGATCGGTCCAATGGAACTTAACACCCTTCTTAGTTAACTGAGTCAGGGGACCCGCAATCTTGGAGAAACCCTCAATGAATCGTCGATAGTATCCGGCTAACCCGAGAAAACTCCTTACTTCCCCAACATTTGTAGGAGTAGACCAATTCATCACAGCTTCAACTTTGGAAGGATCAACTTCAATGCCCTTGGCCGTTACAATATGACCCAAAAATCCAACTTTTTCGAGCCAAAATTCACATTTCTCAAACTTTGCATATAGCCTCTCTCTCCTCAACACATCAAGAACAATCCCCAAATGTTCTCCATGCCGATCAGAATCGCTAGAATAGATCAAAATATCATCGATGAATACAATGACAAATTTATCCAAATACTGATGAAAGACTCGATTCATCAAATCCATAAACACTGCCGGTGCATTCGTGAGACCGAAAGGCATCACTGTAAACTCGTAATGCCCATATCGTGTCCTAAATGTCGTATTCGGTATATCCGCCGACTTGATCTTCAATGGTGGTATCCCGACTTCAAATCAATCTTCGAAAAACCAAGCACCCTTCAATTGATCAAACAAATCTTCAATTCTTGGTAGAGGGTACTTATTCACGATCGTCCAACTTGTTGAGCTCTCTATAATCAATGCACATCCTCATACTCCCATCCTTCTTCTTAACGAACAAAATAGGTGCTCCCCATGGAGACACACTCGGCCGGATAAATCCTTTCTCAAGCAATTCCTCCAACTGAACTTTCAACTCCTGCAACTCCTTTGGTGCCATCCGATAAGGGGCTTTAGACACGGGGGCAGCTCCCGGTACTAGATCGATAGCAAATTCCACTTGCCTATCGGGTGGGATACTTGGCAAATCATTGGGAAAAACATCTTTATACTTACTCACAATAGGGACCGAATCCAATGCAACTCCATCTATAGATTCGCCTCGAAGGCTAACAAGATATCCCGTGCTCTTTCCCTTTGCCGATAGCTTCTCCGCTTGTAGAGCCGAGACAAGGCGAGGAAGCGCCTTAATCTTCGACCCATAGAATCTAAACACTTCTTCCCCATCCTTTCGAAAAACAACTTCTTTCTCACGGCACATGATGGCGGCATGGTTGGCACTCAACCAATCCATACCCAAGATAACATCAAAATCTCTCATCGAAATAACATTCAGATCCGCCTCTAGCACCATCCCATCAAAGTCTATCGGTACGGTCTTGGCTACTCTATTAGTCTCTATAGTCTTTCCTGATGGTAGGCTAACCTCAAGTATGCTATCATTTTTCTCCACTAACAAGTCCATTCTATCCAAGCACGCATCAGAAATAAACGAGTGCGTAGCACCCGAATCTATCAGTACATAAATGGGAATACCAAAAATAGATAGCACACCTGTGTTCATAATCAAACATGCATTTAGCGACATGTGGTTGGTACTTGACATGGCATACTAGAAAACATTAGAGTAAGTTGTATACCTGCAATCACATTTGCATCTCCCGCGGCATCCATAGCAAAAACTCTAGCCTTTCCCTTCTTTGCTTGCTCTATCTGCCTAGACGGTCCCTCACTGTTCCTAGCTTGCATGGGACGACAATCTGGTGCAATATGGCTCGGCTTCCCACACTTGAAGCAAACTCCGGTGCCCCATAGACACTCTCCTCTATGATACTTCTTGCACCTCGGACCCGGGGGCGTCTCTAAAGTCCGCCCTTAGTCGGTCCGTGGTTAGGCTTCTTGTTTGACATCTGATTCCAGTTCTTGTTCTGATTCTGACTTGGGCCTTGCCACTTCCTCTTTCCTTGGAACTTTTGGCCATTTTGATTCCCCTTGTCATTGGCCTCCTCCATAACATAGGCTACGGTCTGAGCTTTGCTAACCACTTCCCCATAAGTGGGAAGCTCAAGAACACTCTGTCCCGACGAATCTCGGGCGTAGGCCCATCTCAAAGCGACGTGCCTTCTTCTCCTCCGAATCAACAAACTGAGCCACAAATCAAGATAACTCCTCAAACTTCCTCTCATAGTCAATGATATCCATATCGCTCGCTTGATCCAAGAATTCCCTCTCCTTCTTGTCACGAAGGGCCCGTGGAAAGTACCTCTTCCTCATTCCCTCCTTAAATCGCTCCCAAGTGAAGGCCCTTTGTTGCTCGACACTCCTAGTCCGAGTGTCCGATGCCCACTAATGGCCAGCATTGCCCTTCAACATAAACTCAAAGACATAACACCTTCTAATCATCAGGGCATGAGATGTGTCTGAAAATCCGCTCAATCTCTGAATCCACTCCTCAACAGCCTAGAGGACCGCTCTCACCGTCGAATGTGGGTGGTGTACTTCCTAAATCGCACAATCGGTAACACCGGGACAATCGAGCAAGCGGGGAGGAACTGCGCCAAATTCTCAACACACCTGCATAAAATTCCTCATAAAAGTAGCCGGGTCAACTCGATTAGGATCACCCCCGTGAGGCGACCCTTACGGGTCGAACCATCTTCCTAAGCAATCAAACCACACAATACAAAGACCACGTTATATCCCCATCACAAACCAACCGCAAGTCATTATAATCCCATCTCAATGCATTACATCAAAGTAAAGTCACAAACACCATTAATATAGGCAATAGGGATAGCAATACCCTCACATGATAGTCAATAGGTGCTTCAAATCATGAAGTCAATCTCGAGGACTAGAAATGTTACAAAATACACTTTAATTCATGCTTTATTGATCATGTGATTATTTCACCTTAAGCTCAAACTCGGTTTCTTTCTCTCTATTCGGATACAAGCACTTCATTCATAAAACATTATATCTTACATAAAACATTTCATCTCATGTATCCGAAAAAAATGAACAATAAAATCTTCATAAAATAACTTATTTACCTCGAAGTCGACGGAGAGGCGATGGTCGTGGTAGCTCTAAGGATTTTAAAACTCTTTAAAATTTCAAAAATCCTTGAAAAATACTTTAAAAATTTGCAAGTCTGAGTAATCGTAGACCCGCTCGATACTTGTAACGCTCAATTGAAGAACTCTAACGCTAGTTCTTTCTTTAAAACTAACCATTTCTTTTTTTTTATACATATAATATAAATAAATGCGGAAAGATAACAAATAGCTAAAATGCGGAAATTTATTTAAATTAATAAAATCAAAAGAGTGTCTCACAATAGTTTCAACACTGTCCTCAAAAACATCCGATTAAAGTACTAGTAAATTCAAAACATTCAATAGCCATTACTTCAACAGTTAAAAGTGCTCAATTGTCAATGTATTTAAAACGAATTTATTTAAAAGTCCCTAAGAGATTCCCACGCCTCGCCAAGCCTTCGGCTCCTTAATCTGCAATTTGTTTATTTGATAGAGAAAATCGTGAGTATGTTAAATACTCGAGATCCAAATACCACAATTAATATATATTACAAAATAAATGCACATAATCATCATTTTCATAAAATACGAACAGGTATAAAATACAAGTTCGTTCATCATCCCTCTTAATCGTGCATGTCATCATAGTGATTAATAGCACGTCATTATAATATATTAGGTCAAAGACCTATCGTCATAATGCTATTAAATCATAGAAAAGGGATCTACCTTAACCTTTAGCCGAGTATTGAGCTTACTAACGGTGATAAATCAGTCCTCTAGCTGTCCTTACGCATCGTCTAGCCAATAACGAGTTTAATTTATGTTAATATTCTTAAATATTAAGTATCTATAAGTAATATAGAAGTTTGTGGACCAAAATGGAAAGAATATAAAACTTTGGGGGTCAATTTGAAAGAATTTAATAGTTTGAGGACCTATTATGCAATAAAAGTGAATTAAAAATATTTTGGGCTCAATTATAACATTTTTAAAACATGAGGGACTAATATGCAATTAAATTTTGGGGGTTAGATTAAATATGAAAAAGAAATCGAAGGATTAAAAGTGAAATAAAAGTTTAGGGGTCAAATTGCAACAAGTTAAAGTTAGGGACTTGAAATTAAATAAAATTTGAGGACTCATTTAAATAAAATAAATAAAATAGGGGGTTAAAGCTGTAAATAATATTTAGGGATTAAATCGTAACAATTAAAACTTGAGTACTTGTAAATTAAATAAATCTCAAGGACCAACTTAAATAGAATCCAATAGCTTGGGGACTAAGTTGCAAAATCCGAGTTTTAAATGGGTTTGGGCGGATCTCACCATCTCTACCCGACATTTCGCTTTCTCTCTCAATCTCAAGACGCTACTCTCGGGTCTCTCACACTCTCGATTTTCCGGCGGCTTTCCGGCCATTTTTTGGTCGGAAAAGGTGAAGTGAAGTGTGGTGAACCTAGTGGTGGTCTTTGATTGAAAAATGGTTGAGTATTTAGGGAGAAATCAAGGATTGAAACTTAGGTAGAAATTTGGGTATTTTCAAAATTGGTTTGATTCGTTGAAAATTTTTGAAATCAAACTATACTACCATGTTCTAGGGGAGAGGAAGGTGTAGGTGTGATTTTTGTGAATTAAAGTCGAGTTTTGGACGAGGTGATGTTTTTGGGCCGAGCATATGCGAGTTTGTGTATGTATTGTGTATGTATATGCGCGTGTGTATGTGTTTTTTGGGTCGAGATGAAGATGATATTGGTGTTGCTTGGTGGTGAAGGTGGTGGCGCGGCGGTGGTGAGGTGGTGGCCGGCGGTTGTGTATGCGTGTATAGTGTATGTACGTATATTGTGTATGTACATTGCTACTTTGTGTGAAAAATCAAGTGACAACACAAATAGATGATTAATACTTACAATAATAAAATTTAGAAATTGAAATATGAACAATGTGGCAAGAAATATTACCTCTTGAAGTTTGATTAGTTGGATAAGAATGGATAGATTGATCTTGAGGTTGACGATGGAGGAGAATGTGGCTAGGGTTTAAGCACACTCAAAAAGTGTATATAAGGGTAAAATTTAGAATAGCATTTGCAAATGGGCCTCTAGACGGGTTTCAAATTGGATTGGACCGTATTGGACTACAAATAGGCCTCTAATTGGATCTAAAACGAATAATTTCTAAAATTTGGTCCTCAAACGTAAATTGAAAATAAATAAATAAATATATATACTATAACTTATTATTTTTGTTTTCATTTTAAATAATTCAATATAATAGTAAATTTTATAAAATTTTAACTAGACGAGCGTACGCAGTTTAACTCTATAGGTGAAGTTGTAGCGACACGTTTGAGATTTTACTTTAATTAAATATTTTAATTTAAGGAAATTCGCGGTCACTACAAATAGTCAAAGAAAAAAAAAGAGAGAGAATATCTTGATTTTATATTCGATAAGGGCAAAAATACAGGTCTATAGTAGTAAAACAATACAAATCTCTCATCTCAACTTTATTAAAAGTGGTTGCTCAATAATCAACAATTAAATTTGGGTCTTCCACTTAACAAAAAATAATAAATAATGACATATTTGCATAGTTGGGCCTTATGTAGCGATACAAGAATTTCAGCCGGAAAAGTTCGTTTTAACGAATTTTTTTTTCTTTATCCCCAAATTCTCGTCTAACCCTAAAAATCAAGAACCCTAATTCCCGAATTACATCCCAAATTCGTATGAACCCTAATCTTGTCCTACAAGACTTACCAAAATCGGTTACACTCCTTTCCTAAATTATAATACGCGTCTTTCCTTACGGGGAATCCCAAGAACCCTATATAAACACCTCTATACACACTCAAATGATTCATAGCAAACTCACCCGGTATTTCTCTCACCGAGCTTCCTCTCTTTCTATCTCTTTCTCTACCTCGATCTCTCTGTCTCGATATCTCTTCCGGCGGCCATGGCGCCACCTCACGGCGATCGGCGTGGAATTTTTCGCCCGAAAAGTCGAGACGAGGCTAAAATTTCTTCCTCCCGGTTGATTCGATGAAGCCTCGTATGATGAGGAAGATGAAGTCTGGGTTATATTATTCTATTTACCCCCCCAAGTCCCCGAGTCTTTTGTTTTCATTTAAATTAGTCCTTTATTTTATTTAATTTCTAAGATTCATGTTTCTAGCTATGTTCAATTAGGTCCCTAGATTTAAGATCCGGTCAACTGCAGTCAAACCCCGTGACTTTCGGTTGACTTTCAACTTAGTCCCTATATTTTATTTATTTCACAAGTCCCAAAGTCTTAAATTATTTTCGATTTAGTCCGATAGTTTCCAAATTTGGTCAATTGCAGATTTGACCCTCCAACTTTTATTTAACCTTCAAATTAGTCCCTCAAATTCTCCGATTTTGCAAATTAGTCCCCAACTTTTCAAATTTAGCGATTTCAATCCCTAAACTCCTTATTTATTCGATTTCAACCCTACTTTTAAGAAATTCTTTTACTTTTGAGACACCGATTACTCAAGAGACTTATTAGAGTTCATTTTGATTATTTTTAGGACTAGACGAGGCGCGACAACCTAGCAATTTTCAGAATTAAAGCTCAAACTCACGAATTAAGGTAGATCTCTATCTACAAACAATTTATTTTTTTTCAAATGCGCATAGATAATTAATCTTTATTATGTGTTTACATTTGGTGCGTATTTCCATGAGAAGAGTTGCTATTTTTAGCATATTATTTGCTTGATCAAGCCCAGACATGAGATTATTATTGCTTTACTGCAATCAATGAGAATTTCTTGCTTTAATGCATGAGATTAGACTTGAACTTGTATTTAATACTTGTTCATGAGATTCACTTGGATTACATGACCACGTGTTTTACATGTAATATTGAATTATTATCTTGCGCGAGATCTGTTGAGTATTTATATGAAATACTCATGTTATCCTTAAATTAAATAATTGCAGACTGAGGAGTTGCCGACCTGGCGAATGGCGATGGACCGTTATTTAAATCTCATTTTATTCATTTAGTTTGAGACTCAATTTATTTATGTTTAGTATTACCATTTTAAAATATCATGTTTAAAACCGTGATTGTTTGAATTTGAAGTTAAATAATTTTCCGCACAATTAAATTCCTAGCTATAGCCGTTACTTTTGGTTTTCAAAAGTTAGTTAGAAAATGACGTGGCATTCCCAGTCGTTGGAACTCGGGGCGTTACAGCTTTGGTATCAGAGCAGGTTTACGTTTCTGTAGACTTGTAAAATATATATATATATATATATATATATATATATATATATATATATATATTAGCGAAATTTTAAAGAGATTCCATCTGCCATCGCCCGCTCCGCCAACTCCAAGGTAACAGAATGGATTCACGATTATTCATTTATTACTTTCGGATACTTGAGATTTAGAAATTTTATGAGAACTTTGAGAATATTTTGTATCCGAATAGAGAAGAACGAGTTTGAGCATAAATTTTTAATAAATATTTTTCCTTACGTCCTCGAATTTAGCTAAGAGAAACATTATAACCCCAACTAACTGGACCTTGTGTAATTGGACTAGGAAATGGCTGGGAACAATAGGACCATTGCTGACTACGCCCGAAATGCTATCTTGGACTACCAGAACCTTAGGGCCCCATATATTGGGATGGGGATACTCATGACTGGGTGGAGCGTGTGCGCGAGTTTCGCCAATGCGCCATTAGGTGGGGATTGGAGACAAATGATGTACAATCCATTAACCACTTGATTGACACCCGAAGCCCTCCTAATCGAGAGGTGGCTAATAAGATCCTCTACGAGACATGGCGTGCCACGAATGGAGCCGTTAATTACGACGCATTCTGTGAGGCATTGGTGCACCTCTGGCCAGTGTACCGAAATCAAGGAATAGTTCAGCCTCAACCTGGACCCCAGCAAGTGCCAGAAGAGGACCCGGTGGAGGATCCTGAAGAGGAGCCGCAGTATGAACCTCAGGAAGAGCCTGAGTACGAGCCTCAAGAGGAACCTGAAGAACCTCAAGAAGAGGATGTTGAGGTGGAGCTTGAAGAAGAACAAGAAGAGAATGAAGAGGAAGAACCAGGGGAGGTCTCAGAAGCAGAGTCCAGTATCACTGATGATGATTAGATAGATGGGCTAGTAGAAAAATTTTGTCAGTAGATGATTCATTATTTATTTTGCAACTTCATTTATGTACCTTATCTAGAATTTGAGATTTCAATAAAGTTATCTATTTTGATTCATCGATGCTATTCTCTGTTTCCTAATTGAGATGACTTCCTCTACCTCTGTATTGAACACTTATAATTCAAACGCAATAAACCAACTTTTGTCTTGTCAAGGTAATGGCACGACAATCCGATGTTATCAGAGAGCTCTTAGCAACGGTGCAAGCACTGAGGCAAGCACCACCTGCACCAGCTGTGTCGATCGTTGAGCAATTTCAGAGGTGCAACCCTCCTACATTCAACGGCGGCAAGGACCCACTCGCAGTTGAGGAATGGTTGCATCAAATGGAGAACATCTTCGAGCACATAGAATGCCCGGAGAATAAGAAAGTGGCGTGTGCTAAGTGTATGCTACTTGGTCCTGCAGCACAGTGGTGGGCTTCAGCCATGCAATCGAAAACTGAAGCTCAACGGACAGCCATAACTTGGGCTGATTTCAATGAGCAAATCAGAGAAACATTCTTTCCCCAAGGGTTATGAGACAAGAAGGAGGCGGAATTCTTGCATCTCATCCAGGGTGACATGGAGATTGTTGCCTACGAGCGAAAGTTTGAAAAACTTTCACAGTATGCCCCACACCTGGTGGATACAGAATACAAGAAGGGCCGACGTTTTGAACGCGGTCTGCGAAAGGACATCCGTAGGATCGTGACGGGCCATGAGTTACCCACTTATCGAGAGGCGGTGAAGAAGGCTCAAGCCATATGCTTTGCGGATGACGAGCCTGAGGAGAAAAGTTACCCAAAGGATCAGGGGAAAAGGAAGTGGCAGGACAACAAGCAGAACAAGAATAACGCTCCCAACAAAAAACCCAATGGCGGATCAGTTGGAGGACAAGCTTCAGGAACCATTCCACCATGCCCTAAGTGTGGAAAGAACCATCATGGAGAATGTCTCTGGGGCAAAGGAGTGTGCTACAGGTGTGGCCAACCAGGCCATATGATATCAGAATGCCGTTCTGCTTCGACCAGGAGCAATACGCCAACCAAGCCAGCTGAGCAGGCCAAGAAAGGAAAGGCTAGGGTATTTGCGATCACCCGCGAGGATGCTAGCCAGGACAATGACGTGATTACAGGTATGCTATCAATCTCCGGCATTCCTGTATATGTTTTAATCGATTGTGGAGCTATGCATTCCTTTATGTCTACTGCCTGCTTGACTAGATTGGAATTAGTAGGAGAGAAAACTAAGAACATCCTTGAGGTTTGTTTACCATCAGGAGGAACTATTCACACTAATATGATAGTTAGAGCGGTACAAATAGATTTTGATGGTCTAGTTTCGGGAGCAGACCTACATGTCATAAAGATAAAAGACTTCGATATCATATTAGGAATGGACTGGTTAAGTAGTAATCATGCTACCATTTTGTGCCACGAGAAAGGGGTCATTTTCCGTAGGAATGGAGAAGAGGAATTCAAGTTCTACGGGTCTAAGATTAGGGCGATTCCCCGTCTCATCTCAGCCATCAAGGCAGGGAAGTTGTTGTCCAAGGAAGGTTATCAAGGATTCCTGGTCAATCTCCAAGGGCAATCGACGGAGGGACTAACCCCAGACCTTGTACCTGTTGTTCGTGAGTATATTGATGTATTCCCGGAGGACTTACCAGGGATTCCACCGGAGAGGCAAGTGGAATTCGGCATTGACTTGGTGCCTGGGGCCACTCCTGTCTCCAAAGCTCCATACCGGATGGCACCCAAAGAATTGCAAGAGTTGAAGGTTCAACTGGAGGAACTTCTCGAGCAGGAATTTATCCGACCAAGTGTATCTCCATGGGGAGCCCCAGTGCTATTCGTAAAGAAGAAGGATGGGAGCATGAGGATGTGTATAGATTATCGTGAACTGAACAAGTTGATGATAAAGAACAAATATCCGCTTCCGAGGATTGAGGACCTATTCGATCAGTTGAAGGGAGCAGCTGTTTTCTCAAAGATCAATTTAAGGTCAGGCTATCACCAGTTGAAGATTAAGCCTACGGATATATCGAAGACGGCGTTTCGAACACGCTATGGGCATTATGAATTTACAGTAATGCCCTTCGGCTTAACCAATGCCCCAGTGGTGTTCATGGACTTAATGAATAGAGTCTTTCACGAGTTCTTGGATAAGTTTGTCATCGTCTTCATTGACGACATACTAATCTACTCGAGGAACCCACAACAACATGAAGAACATCTGAGGATGGCATTGAATACCCTGAGGAGGGAGAAGCTTTACGCCAAATTCAAAAAGTGTGAATTTTGGCTTGAACGAGTTGGTTTCCTAGGCCACATTGTAACCGCCAAGGGAATCGAAGTGGACTCTTCCAAAGTTGAGACTGTGGCTAATTGGACTAGGCCTGCTGACGTTGGTGAAGTGAGAAGTTTTCTAGGATTGGCTGGATACTACTGGCGATTCATAGAAGGTTTCTCAAAGATAGCAAGACCTTTAACACAATTAACCAGAAAGGGCGTGAAATTCAATTGGACGGAGAAATGTGAACAGAGTTTCCAGGAATTGAAGAACAGGCTAGTGACTGTCCTGGTTCTGACCATCCCCGACGGCTCAGATGGGTTTTTCATCTATTGTGATGCATCAAAACACGGATTGGGTTGTGTACTTATGCAGAAAGGAAAAGTCGTGGCTTATGCTTCCAGGCAACTGAAGCAGTATGAGCAGAATTACCCGACCCATGATTTGGAGCTCGCAGCCGTAGTACACGCTCTAAAGATTTAGCGTCACTATCTGTATGGAAGTAAGTGTGAGATCTACACCGACCACAAGAGCCTAAAATACTTCTTCACCCAGAAGGAGCTGAACATGAGGCAACGACGGTGGTTAGAGCTGGTAAAAGATTACGACTGCACTATACTTTACCATCCGAGTAAAGCTAATGTGGTTGCAGATGCTTTGAGCAGAAAGAGCACGGGACAGTTGTCAGCATTAAGCTCCATACCAGACCAGCTGGTACGAGATTTTGAGAATTAAGGATTGAAGTCATTGCTCCGTCGACTCGAATGCCAGCTAGACTAGCAACCTTGACAATTCAGCAAGACCTGAGGAATCGAATTATTACGGCACAGAAGAACGATCCTTTCCTAGAGAAGATTAGAGCTGAAGTTGGTACTGGGAAGAGGATTGGTTTTGAGGTTTCAACGAATGAGGCACTTATGTTCAGAGGTCGCCTCTGTGTGTCGAAGGACGATCAGATCAGAGATGAGAAGAGATATTGACTGAAGCTCATTCAGCCCCTTATGCGGCTCATCCTGGCGGAACCAAAATGTACAGAGATTTGCGTAGTACATTTTGGTGGAGAAATATGAAATGAAGCATTGCCAGATTTGTCGCCAGGCGCATGGTTTGCCAGCAGGTGAAGGCAGAACATCAAAGGCCATCAGGGATTTTGAATCCGTTAGAGATAACAGAATGGAAATGGGAGAAGATCGCTATGGATTTCGTCGTTAGTCTGCCGAAAACGAGTAAGGGGCATGACGCTATTTGGGTCATCATTGATCGACTTACGAAGTCCGCACATTTTCTGCCTATTCGAACGACTCTTAGTATGGATCAACTGGCACAATTATACATCAGAGAAATCGTCCGACTTCATGGAGTACCAGTGACCATAGTAACTGACAGAGATCCGAGATACACTTCAAGGTTTTGGAAGAGCCTTCAGACAGCTATGGGTACTAAGTTGACGTTTAGTACAGCTTATCATCCCCAGACCGACGGACAATCTGAGCGAACTATTCAGACCTTAGAGGATATGTTGAGGGCATGCGTGCTTGACTTAGGTGGCAATTGGGAAACCTATCTGCCATTGGTGGAATTCGCATACAATAACAGCTTTCAAGCTACTATTGGTATGGCTCCTTATGAAGCACTGTACGGTCGTCGATGTCGTTCGCCGGTCTATTGGGACGAAGTTGGAGAGAGGAAAATGTTGGGACCAGAACTCCTTGAAAGGACAGTAGAAGCTATTGAACGGATCAGATCCAAGATCAAAGCTGCTCAGGACAGACAGAAAAGCTATGCTGATAGTAGAAGAAAGGATTTAGAGTTTCAGCCTGGCGAAAAAGTATTTCTTAAGATTGCACCAATGAGAGGAGTTTTTCGTTTTGGAAAGAAGGGAAAATTGAGGCCTAGATTCATTGGCCCATTCGAGATATTAGAAAGAGTTGGGAACGTGGCTTATCGCCTGGCCCTACCTCCAGAACTCTTAGCAGTACATAATGTATTCCATGTTTCCTTACTAAGAAAGTATGTACATGATCCTAGCCATGCGTTCAGTCAGCTGACGTTCGACCAGACTTGACATATGAGGAGGCGCCTGTGCGCATCTTAGAGAGAAAAGTCCAAATTCTCAGAAATAAAGAAGTTCCATTAGTTAAGGTCCAGTGGGGTAAGCACAGTTCAGAAGAGGCCACATGGGAAAAAGAAAGGGATATTCTAGAAAAGTACCCAGACCTCAGTAATCAAGTAAGTTAAATTTCGAGGACGAAATTATTTTAAGAAGGAGAGGTTGTAGCGATACAAGAATTTCAGCCGGAAAAGTTCGTTTTAACGAATTTTTTTTTCTTTTTCCCCAAATTTTTGTCTAGCCCTAAAAATCAAGAACCCTAATTCCCGAATTACATCCCAAATTCGTATGAACCCTAATCTTGCCCTACAAGACTTACCAAAATTGGTTACACTCATTTCCTAAATTATAATACGCGTCTTTCCTTACGGAGAATCCCAAGAACCCTATATAAACACCTCTATACACACTCAAATGATTCATAGCAAACTCACCCGGTATTTCTCTCACCGAGCTTCCTCTCTTTCGATCTCTTTCTCTGCCTCGATCTCTCTGTCTCGATATCTCTTAGCGGCGTCGGTGGACGCCACCTCCGGCGATCGGCGGGAATTTTTCGGCCAGAAAAGTCTAGACGAGACGGCGAAATTTCTTCCTCCCCAGTTGATTCCGATGAAGCCTCGTATGATGAGGAAGATGAAGTCTGGGTTATATTATTCTATTTACCCCCCCAAGTCCCCGAGTCTTTTATTTTCATTTAAATTAGTCCTTTATTTTATTTAATTTCTAAGATTCATGTTTCTAGCTATGTTCAATTAGGTCCCTAGATTTAAGATCCGGTCAATCATAGCCAAACCTCGTGACTTTCAGGTTGACTTTCAACTTAGTCCCTATATTTTATTTATTTCACAAGTCCCAAAGTCTTAAATTATTTTCGATTTAGTCCGATAGTTTCCAAATTTGGTCAATTGCAGATTTGACCCTCCAACTTTTATTTAACCTTCAAATTAGTCCCTCAAATTCTCCGATTTTGCAAATTAGTCCCCAACTTTTCAAATTTAGCGATTTCAATCCCTAAACTCCTTATTTATTCGATTTCAACCATACTTTTAAGAAATTCTTTTACTTTTGAGACACCGATTACTCAAGAGATTTATTAGAGTTCATTTTGATTATTTTTAGGACTAGACGAGGCGCGACAACCTAGCAATTTTCAGAATTAAAGCTCAAACTCACGAATTAAGGTAGATCTCTATCTACAAACAATTTATTTTTTTTCAAATGCGCATAGATAATTAATCTTTATTATGTGTTTACATTTGGTGCGCATTTCCATGAGAAGAGTTGCTATTTTTAGCATATTATTTGCTTGATCAAACCCAGACATGAGATTATTATTGCTTTACTGCAATCAATGAGAATTTCTTGCTTTAATGCATGAGATTAGACTTGAACTTGTATTTAATACTTGTTCATGGGATTCACTTGGATTACATGACCACGTGTTTTACATGTAATATTGAATTATTATCTTGCGCGAGATCTGCTGAGTATTTATATGAAATAGTCATGTTATCCTTAAATTAAATAATTGCAGACTGAGGAGTTGCCGGCCTGGCGAATGGCGATGGACCGTTATTTAAATCTCATTTTATTCATTTAGTTTGAGACTCAATTTATTTATGTTTAGTATTACCATTTTAAAATATCATGTTTAAAACCGTGATTGTTTGAATTTGAAGTTAAATAATTTTCCGCACAATTAAATTCCTAGCTATAGCCGTTACTTTTGGTTTTCAAAAGTTAGTTAGAAAATGACGTGGCATTCCCAGTCATTGGAACTCGGGGCGCTACAGCTTAGGTATAACTAATTAAAATGGGCTGCTAAATGAGTCGGGCCTGAGTCCGCTGCCTCATCTTAGTAAAAGAAGAACCGCCTTGGATTGACAGTTGATATTAATGCCATTAAAATGTTAGGATGATCCTACCTAAGAGCATGTTCAACGAAACTGCTAGGAAAATTTATTTTTTGATATTCATTTTTTTATGTACATTTTGTAATGAAATTTATATTTTCACATTTTCATAATTTTTGGTCACATTTTCTCTAACTCAATCATGTTTTTCCACAAATAACTTTTCGAAACAAGCTCTAAAGTCTCAATTAAATTAATGCTCAAACTCCATCTTGAACAACAATTTTTTTAGGTACTTAGGTGTACATACTAATATATCAATTTGTTTTCGAATAGTACTAATATATGTTATAAAAGTATAGAAACAATAGAGAGAATTTAGAGAGAATGAATTCTAAGGAATTCTCAGGAATGAATTTCATTAATAACTGAAGCCCTATTTATAGGAAAACTTCGAATGGCACAATCGTAATTACATAATTTCATCAAGGGTATAATAGTCATTCACATATAATAATTACATCTTTTACCAAATTATTCCTCCACCAAATTATTCCTCCACCAAATTATTCCTCATAATTCATAACCATCACATTATTCTCAATTATTCATAACACCTAATAATTATTCTTCAATTATTATTCATAACACTCCCCCTTGAATGACTATTAATACAAATGTCTTCTGGACCTGTTTGGAGAAAAACCCAGTGGGAAAAAACTTCCAAACCGATTGCAGGATAGCTTGGAGTGGTTATATACTGCTTCATCAAAACATTGCTCCCCCTGATGTCTATCAGCAGCATATGAGTATTCACGTGCTGCCTCGTTAAAACCTTGTCAAGAAAACCCAGTGGGAAAAAACTTGATCGAAGGAAAAAGAGTACAACTGCTCCGTTTGATTTCATATCTTGAGAACTGATATCTTTACTTCTGGTAAATGATTTCAATATCATCATCGTTTGGATCTAAAGCATTAGCTCCATTATAACTTGATCCAATAGATACACTGTATCAATTTCTCCTATCGTTCTCAATATACCATGAATATGCCTCGTTAAAACCTTATTAGGAAAAACCCAGTGGGAAAAACCCTAATGAAGGAAAAAGAGTATATTATTCATGTGAATACGCCTTTAAAGTTGTCTCATTAAAAACCTTGCTAGGAAAACCCAATGGGATAAAACCTCAGTCAAGGGAAAAAGAGTGCAACGCGTATTTTATACAAGTATCTTTGTCAAGCATTTCAAAATCTTTCATACATTTGTATGAGTATCATATACATTGATTTTATACTCTTCGTTCATTTAGAGTGCATCAATTTTCTTACCCAACTACAAAACATTCACCATGAACACATGTCTCCAAACACACAATTTAAAGCATATAAATTCATCGTAAAAACATGTAAACATATAAGTAAACCTTCATAACTAACTAACACTTAAAATATATCATTTAACATTTAATACTCACTTAATAGGTTATTTCATTCCCAGGGGCTTAACTCACCTTTTAGGGTACTCATAAACACGGGCTTAGCTCACCCGATCCTTTAATTTCCTTTTCGGTACTACACACACGATCGGTAATTTAACTTTCATGAGCATGCAACATATAATGACCACCATGCTTATCTTTAAACTTGAGCACTAGTCATCATCATCTCATCATCTCATAAATTAAGGATTTCACATTCACCATTTATCATCTTCAATATATCTCAATATTTTCATTATCATTAATCATATGTAGCGCTACATTTTCATATCGTGTCGACACTTTTCAATTTCATTTCTTTCCCCATATCGACATAACTTATCGAGATATCTCATTATCAATCCTCTTGTAGGATTACACAATATAGTTATGTCTATATACTCTTCAAGAGCATATGCCTCCGTTATTAAGACCATCTTTTATAATTTGCTTTGATATATATGTTTGGGGAAATATCAACGCTTCTGGCGTGCTAACTTATCAAAGCATCGTCGTGATATATGTGATTGTTCATAGCCTTTCATGCATCTTTGAACTTCAAGTTCGTATTTCAATTTCGAGGATATAACATGATGCATTTCACATATTATTTTCAACCTTTAATACTCCCACCTCATGCTGAGAAAATTTAGAACACCAAAACCCATACACTTGGTATTATTTTAATCATATATGTTCTCATCATTCAGCCTTAATATGGGAATTTAGACCGTTTGCATTCTATTCTCGATATCGGCAATTTATTTGAGGACTTTAAATAATTTGCCATATAATATCCCACTTGTATGCGCATACTCAAATCCTTCAGGGATTTATTCAAGTATTGGGATATACATTTACTAGCTTTATCATTAAATCTGAAAATCATGCTCATAGTGAGCAAATATTTAAATAAATTTCAAATTACGAATCATATACACATGTGACTATCTAGTGGATCCATATCATAATATCTAGTAGTCCACATGGAGGATGAGTGGACCCATATTTCTCATCCTTTATTCCAGATATATTTGGGATTTATTCCCAATATTGGCTAGTAATGATTTCATCATTTATCGAGAACAATCATTGAAGAATTCTTTTAATTCTTCACTTGAAATATTGATTTCAATAATTATTTAAACCGGGATGGTCAGTCCAGTTTTGCAATCGAGTATTATTGAACTTCTAGTTCAGTAAATTCTTATATCGATTTCACTAGTATCTGTATATTGCTCAACATGATATCATAGAAACAATTCACCGACATATTCCATCATCTTTTGGTGACATTATTGTCTACTACTGTTCAAACACGGAGCTACAGCTCATACGCATCACATCCGGCTATTATTTAATTCCGAAATCGTAGTTCTTACGCTTCATATTATTTATTTAAAATCGGAGTCTTATTTCATACGCGTCGTATTATTCTATAAATAAATCATCAAAATTATTGCAAAATTCATCCTAACAAGGGTCTATACATTATAATGGATCATATGCTCTCAAATCTTCGAAAATACTATCCATCACTACCGATCAAAATCTTAAAAAAAGATTTATCGATGTAGGCTGGAAAGATTAAGGATGCTAATGAATAAGGGTATCCCACAAGATATCCGATGCTTGATTGAAGCAAAGGTTCGATTATCTGGTGAGGTTTCAATTCCTTCTAAATACATGCCTGGTATGGGTAAAAGTAGTTTTTCAAAGAAACGAAGAGCAAAAAGATTAGGAGGATGCTACAAGTGTGCTTGGTGGACATGTGACACTCGATGTAAATCTGTGGGGTACTTGTCCAGAAATCGAGAAGATAAAATAGCATTCATTAAGGATGGATTGAGTAAGGAGCCTTTGGATGATATTCAACAGGCTCTTGAGACACATCCTAGTGGACATGTATAAGGTGAGCTAATGGCCTTATGGGCCAAATTCAAAGATCAACAAACGCGTTACATTCTTGAAAAACTTACTTTAGAAGATCCTGTTTGTAAATTTAGTAGAAAATTTTAGTATAATAATTTTCTCATATTAATATAAGGAAGCTCGGTGTAATAACGAAGATTAATGTTTTTCTTGTAATTGTAAATATTGTTTTTCGATTTTAAGATATATATATATGTATAGATATATTATTTTTCAATCACCGACAGATATATGTCATTTTCACTTAAACAAATTTTCTGCATTTTTTTTTCTCTTTCATATTTCTCAAAAAATAAATAGTGCACTCAATTATTGGTTTGAAAATTTTTCTTTAAATAGAGGGATTCATATATCTCTCATGTTCATACATTAAAAGTATAGTGCAAAAGCAGAGATAGGAGTAGAGATGGATATGGAGATTTTAGAATCATCTCATACAAGTCACCTTTACCTCGCTTGATTAAACCGTATGTATTCTTGGTGGATCTAAGCGGTAGGCCATATCCAATATGTGGATATGGCAAACCGACTTGTAAAAGAGTTAGGGAGACAAGAAATCAATATACTATCCGGAGGAACCAACAACAAACTTTTAGCTAGACTTATAATGGCCGCACAATCATGGGGAATAAGAGTTTCGAGTGTAATACCTTTCCATCTAGTTGGATCTAATACTCGAATTGGAGCCGCTTCTACCATGGGTCCAAAGCAGGTTGGGGCTACAAGTAATCCATCCACAGCGTATGATGTATATGATGAATAATAGTGATGCTTTCATTGTCCTTCCAGCGGCTACAACACACCGGAGGAAATATTCAATATAGCCTCGTTGGCATGTTGGAACTTTCATGTCAAACCAATAGGTTTGTTGAATATTAACAATTTCTTTGATGGCTTACTAGCATTTCTAGATCAGGGTGTAAATAATAAGTTTATCTCTCATTCAGCGAGAAAAATACTTATCTCTGCTAGTACTGTTGATGAACTACTCATCAAATTTCATGCATATGTTCAAGAATCTGTGGAAGCCCATGTCCGTTCTGGCCACGGACCACTGGTGTCAAGCGAAAAAGAAATTCGGATCCTTTAAATATTTCATTATGAATCCTAATGTTGATGGTGAGTTACGAGTATTTATACTCTCGAGACGCATCCCTCATTTATGGATTCAAGATGTATATTCTTTTTGCATTTCTATATTTTCGAGTGTTTAATGCCATCCTTTGATATTCTCAATATGTTCCACTTCGGCTGTTTTGTACTTCTTCTGGAGTAATAATAATATCATATTAGCTTTATTCAAATACAGAAATCTAGTGATTATGCTTCTTCAAGAGCATTTTATTCTCATATTAATACAATCTCATATTATCGATGAGATTACTTCATATAATTTCTCCATGCGATATATTATCTTTGATTTATCAACATGGGATCTATTGAGCATTTTATTTTCATCTATTTATCCAATGGTGACTTCAAGTACCACTTACTCAATTTTCTCCATTAATATTCGGTATATATGGGGAAGTAATTTTATTCTCATCGTCTACTACTTCGAGAGTGTGATTAGAATATTTGATCAACTACTTCTTCTGGAGTAGGATTCGTTATAACCAATCGTGTAGTATAACCCACCACATTGGAAATATGCACACCAATCGTGTGGTATTACCCACCACATTGGAAATATACTCAAACTATAAAGTGCATAAATTTAAATTGCAGAAATTAAATTTCTTCCAATAGGTGGTCGAACCTACCTTATGGGAATTATTGCAATAAATATAAATTTACGGAATTTAAATAGTAAGAATTAAATTGCATAATGTTTAACTACTTCTTCAGGAGTAGGATCTGCTTAGTAGAAGGTATTACCCATCACTTAGCATATAAAGTGCAGAAATATATAAAATCTTCCGTTTAGTGACGGTTGAACCCATCATCCAAAGAGGAGGTATTGCAAGAATTAAATTGCGATAAATAAAGTCGAAAATTAAATATTAAACTGCTTCTACGGGAGGCATTTGTTCTTCTGTAACAAATACTCATTACTTACAAGAGCACACTTATCCTTCTAGAATAAAGACATTATGTAATTGAACTCTTGGAGTTACATTAATATTTCGATCTTTTAACTCAAATGGATTTCAAGCCATTTTATATAATTAATGGATTTAGAATTTCTTCATGAATATTCTATCCATTTTTTCACTGTCGTCAAAATTAGGTCGGTTTTACCTTAAGGGTAAAATTGTCCATTCCAATTCGCAAAGGTAAAATTGCCAAAAATATTTTATCAATGTTTTACGATTGAAAATTATCTCCTTTTTACTTCAATTTATCAGTATCAAAATGTTCAAGGACTATTTTGTAACTTTTTCAAAAATTGGGGTACTGTTTTGCAAATTTTTGAAAGTTTATCTTATCAATATTAGTGTCAAATCGAAGCTCTCGTTAAATCGAGTATAATGGAGTCGAGAAAATTTGATTTTGATAATGTATGCTCCTTATATCTCGATAAAACAGATGTTACAGTTTAATATATTATTATATTATAAAATCATATGATTTACCTTTTTTCCTTTCTCTAATTATTCCATGGATGAGATTTACTTGCAATCCATTTACGTGATCGGAAAATTCTTTGGATTCCATTCTTCCAATTTTGGGATTTCACATCTCGCCAGGTTGTGTAGAATGAGGAATTGTGGGAGAGGAATATGAACAAAGGAAGTTTCAATGATGTATTTGCAAAGAGAGAGTTATTTAGGATTGATGAGGATGAATTAATTCATTCGTAATAATCAGGTTCGATCTGAAAAATCATCTATAAGATCTGTAGAAAGATACTTCTTTCATATTACTCAAATGGCTGTAGACTTGATAACGCTATAAAAGATGTAAACAATAGTAGAATTTAGAGAATGAATTCTGGAATTCTCGTGAATGAATTTCATTAATAATCGAAGTTCTATTTATGTGAAAGCCGAATTCAAGACAATCGTAATTACATAATTTCATCAAGGGTATAATAGTCATTCACATATAATAATTACATCTTTTACCAAATTATTCCTCCACCAAATTATTCCTCCACCAAATTATTCCTCATAATTTATAACCATCACATTATTCTCAATTATTCATAACACCTAATAATTATTCTTCAATTATTATTCATAACAATATATCATTATTAACAATGTAGCATGCATGGCACGAGAATGATCCTTGAGAGGGAGCCACTCGCCTTCTCTCTGCTTATAATTTAAATAATGGAGCATGCGACGCTCGAGGAACGGAAAAAAAATCCGAACAAGACAAAAAGCTTCAAAATGCAGAAGTAAAACACGCACCACCGTCTTGAATGTTTGTGGAGGAAGGAACGAAATTACAAAAAATTGTCTTTTCCGAAATTGCGTTGTTTTATTTGTTTTGTTGTCAAATTTGTGGCATATAATACATTGTTCCGTAATCTATTGTAGCATTTAACTGACTAATTAAATTCACAATTAACAAAGTCGAACATATAAGTTGTTTGTTTCAAATCCTATCGACGTTATTTAACGGTTCATCCTTATATGTTATTTCCCCGCTAACAAACAACTACGTTACCAGTAACATTCGGTTCCCTATTCCATCGTTACTCTGCCTAGAGTGGAATGATGATGACACTTGTACATTTACTCGAGCAAACAGCCATCACAGTTGTGGATTTGAATCCCACGTCCACAATGAGTGGAGTTAAACAACCAGGGGCGGGGCAGTCCTGTAGTTTACTAGGCCTAAGGCGAACGTTTAAAAATGGGTCACTTTTATTTTTTTTTCCGTAAAGTTAATATAAACCGAACATGAGACTCAACTAGGATCATAGTAAAAATTTGTCAAACGTACAGTAATAATCGAAAGAATATAAAAAACTCAATCAGAGCTTCAATACCAAGACACGAGTACCGAGTCGGCGAGTTGTAGCCAATGTTTAGGAAACCGGACCGGACCGGCCGGTTCGACCGGTTCAACCGCGAACCGGTCCGGAAACCGGTCCGGTTATTGTGAAAACCGCCTTTTGGAAAAGCGTCAAAACCGGTCAACGACGGTTCAACCGTTGAACCGGTGTTGAACCGGCGTTCAACCGGTTGAACCGGCCGTTGAACCGTTAAACCGGTTTTTATAATTTTTTAAAATTATTTTTATAAATTTATTAGTTTTAATTTATTTTTTTATATTTTTTAATTAAAAACGGTTCGACTTTGCTCGATTGCTCGATTGGCTGACTTGAACCGCTGGCTTCTCCTGCTCACCGACCGTTTTCTGAATAGCTCTTTCTTCTTTTTTCTTTTTTTGGGTCTGCAACTGTTCCCTTCTTTTTCCCTCCCATTTGTTCTTTTAGTATTAAACTTGAAATGGGCTTAAATTTATCAAACAAAAGATGGGCTTAGAAGTTTGAGTTAAATACTTGAATTGTTCTTTTGTCATTCTTAAAATTGGGCCTAAAATTTTGGATTCAATTGAAAATTGAGCCCTTCAATTTAAAAAAAAAAAAAGAGCATAATATATACAACTAAGTTTGAGGTATAACGAATTAAAGTAAATTGTCCATTTGGAACGAAAACAATTTCTAAGTAAATAAATTCCAATAAAAAGGTTTTTCAGAGAAAATGATAGCTGTAGGTATGTCATTATATTAATTTGGAAATTGAAAAATAATATTATTTTTGCTATTTTTTTATTTTTTAATGAAATTTGTTCATTTTCCCTGTCTTTAATATTAAAGTAAATTGCCCATTTGGAAAAAAACGGCAAATATTTTCCAAAAAATCAAAAACCTCCTCTCCCAAGAAAAATATTTTCCCTCAAAGCAAGAAAAACTTGATCAAAAGTTATATAATTAAACAGACCAAAAGATAAATTAAAAAAAAAAAGAAAAAAAAAGGAGGAAGGGAAGATGAAGAAGAAGAAATTGATATTTTTCGGGCAAATGGGTCCGATGAAACACACCTTTGTTCTAGATAGAATTTTCTATTGTAATATCATATTTTATTGTACTGTTGTACAACGCTCTTCGTGTATATGACTCAATTGTTGTAGAAATAATCATTGAAGTTAATCAAAAATATATCTGATTGGCCAGCGGATCGCTTTGGAGAAAATCAACGAAGCGATTATCGTTCCTCGCTCAGCCCAATCCCAAATCGATGGCGCATTCTAGGCCGTCATTTCATCTGAGAAAGTTGGCCTCAGAGTTTTCAACTATTGCTATTTGTTTCGTTATTGTTGCTATAAGCATTTCGTCCAACATCCGGAGCGTGTTTGGAACAAAAACTTTCTCAGATCAAATTTACTCTATCGAAGTGGTCAATGAGTTCCCGCATGATCCCAATGCCTTTACTCAGGTCCATTTCACGCAAATTCAACTCTGGATAGCTACTGCGTGCTCGTTAATCATTTTCTTAGCAGAATGAATTACGAATGTATGAAATGATTTATTTTGGGGCTTGGATTAGGACATTTGTTTAATTTATCATATTTTGATGTCGTTGCGGGTTTCTAATTTATTTCTTTTCCAATTGGCCGTCGTGTCCATGTTGGTAATTCCCATTGGAAATTTGTATAACTCAGTTTTGGATAAACTAATTTGGTAAGTTGGATTTACAGGAAATGGTTAATTTTAAAAAATTAAAAATAAAAATGAAATTATTCACGATCAGTCCTTTTAAGTGAATAATAACCTGGAACCAATTAGTTTACCCCCTGTAGCAAAAATCCTGCTGAGGTTTTGATTATTTGCTTTGTGAGTAATCTCGAACGATATGGACTTCAGTTATCTGCCTGGATATACCGGGTCTAATTTGTTTGTATGCTCAACTTGAATTAGGTGAAGCTCGTGTTTAATGCTCTGGTCTGTGTATTCGTTTCAATCTAGACCTTCTACAGGGAGTTGTCAACCAAGAAAATTATCTGAAAGCTGTGACTCTGCTTGAGAGATTAACAATGTCCATTTTCTTTCAGGGGCTTCTGTATAATGGAAATGATACACTGTTCGAATCAACTGGACTTTATGGACAAGTGAGTTAGCATCTTATCTGCCTCTACGACTTGACAAGTATCAGCATCAATGCAGTCGCCATGTGTCTGCTGGTTTCTTTTTCACATATTGGTTAAAGTTGTATTCTTAGTTCATTCTAATTCTAATTAATCCTGTAATGTGCTTGGTCTTGATTAATCCAAAAAACATGATGCAACTAATTTTGCACTTTGCTGGATGCGTTTACTTTGCCTCTATAATTGTTCACATGAGCGATGAGCTGCATATGATTTTATGTTTTCTTCTCTCTAATTGCAGTCATCCGTTCGGAAAGTTGCTCTACTGACAGGGGAGGTACTTCTAGATTTAAGCATCTTCAAATATGCTTTGATTTACTCAAAACCAAAATCTTTGTCTACACTGCTGTATAAAATAGTTCTTTCCTCGGTGAATGTAATTTATATGTGAGCTTTGAAAAGGTACATCCCCATTCCCATGGCTCTAGCTAGACATATATGAACCGGAATAATTACTTATTAAATGTTACAGGTTGAGGCTATTCACAATATGCAGAACTCTTATTTTGGAGAGGGTTTAACACTTATTGGCGAAAGGTCAGTGTTTCAATTTATTTTCTTTTATTCTCAAGAGGTAGGATTTATAGATTGAGCCTATGTTTGGGAATTTTTTATAAACAATTTTGGTCAAAACATACATACTGCATACATTCGGCTGTACCTTTTCTACCACTTATTTATTGTTTATGGTTATAAGTACGTTCCAAAGATGGTAAATTTTATCCCAAACATTCTGGACCCACACTCTTGTATCAAGTTTGGCTGGTTTTTCTTTTGTCGAAGTTAAATGGCCATATTTCTGATGCTATAACCCAATGTACTTTTGTAGGTTGTTTCAAGTTACTTGGTTGCAGCAGACTGGTTTCATATATGACCGAAACAACTTAAGCAAAGTTTGTGCTTTGTCCTTTTCCTTTGTCTGAATACTCTCCTCGATATTTGTGCATTAGTGATTTTTGAATTCAGCTTCTGTCGCTATTTTGTCAAATTATCGGAAAGCTTCTCGATTTCAGTGCAAGACAAGTAAAACATCTCGTACATATCTGTTACATTGGAAACTAATTATAGCATAAAAATTAGTTTCCAAGAATTCGTCACATTTCATCTTACATGCTTTTTCTTGTCAAGAATTAAGCATTGGAATCTATAACTCTAGACGAGCGAGCCATATTCTTAGTTTAGTTATTCATCTTGTGTTCTGTAGGCTCTGGCTTGCTGCCTAAAATATTTGATGTGGTTTTTTTGTGTATGTCAATCTTATAATCCTAGTCTATGAAGCACGAAAACTCCTAAACGATAATTGTTCTGTGTCAGAAACGTTTCGGAAACCGAAACTCTCCGGAAACGTTTCAGAAACCGAAACTCTCCTGAAATGTTTCGGAAACTCTAAAAAAAGTTTCCTAGTTTTTAATAAATTCGAAAACTCTATGTAAACTTTATGGATACTCTACAGAAATTTTTAGCAAACTTTTTGGAAACTTTATATTCAAAAAATTTAATTGTTGAATTTTTAAGTTTTCTAGTTTGAGTATTGCTTCATTCAATGACAATAAACTTCAAATTTTAATTAGAATGGTTTGATTTTTCTATTCCTAGTTCATCCGTCAACTCAGTATGATTCTAGTAGGGATTGTGGGTTCTAATTATTGGATTATTAATGCTAATTTTTCCATGACTCAATGTTGTGGAATTTCTTGGAGAAGCCTTTACTTCCGAGTTCTTGGGTTATCGAACATCAACATGATATATCCCTTGAATCCATTTTAGAAAGTTTTTCTATCCTTCAATTTATGGAGGTGCATTGATTGTTGAATAATTGGTTGCTGGCCTGTATCTCTGATATTTTTCCCGCATTGTCTACAGTTTGAGAAGTTCACTCACCAAATGCAAGATGGGTGGGGGTTGGCAACTGATGGAAAAGTTATATTCGGAAGTGATGGAACTTCAACCTTGTATAAGATTAACCCTCAAACATTGGAAGGTTACCATTTTACGGAAGTTAAATTGAATTTAATTCTTCTCTCACTTTGGCCGGTAGGCCCATCATAGCATCAATCCCCATTAGACTTTCCCTATCTCTCTAAGGGTGAAGATCTTGAATTTTCTGTATTTACTCCTGCATTTGCTATGAGGATGACTAGAAACTATTCAATTCTGTCATGACATGTTTAGTTCTTGTTTCTGATTGCAAGTATACGTTGTTCTCTGCGTTTCAAATATTCCTCTCTCTTCTGGCATTCATTTCATTTAAATGGGCCATCATCTCTGCATGTTTTGTCTCAAATCAACAGTCATTGAAACACACACTGTCAAATACAAAGGAGACGAGGTCCACGACCTCGATGAACTGGAGTATGTGAATGGTGAGGTGTGGGCAAATGTTTGGCAGGTAAGAACTGGAGTATCTACTGCATTATTTTTGAATTATGTGGTCATTTATAATCATTTAAGTTGCATACTGATAGTCTCATCCATTATGATCATCGACAACTTACGGTTTCATTGTTGCTATTTAGATTGGAAATATCATAATGCATAAAACTATCATGAATTTTAAACATTGACTTCCATGACAAGCCAACAACTTATGGTTTATAATTAGCTTCAATTGGAGTAGGCACTGGCATCTTTTTGTTTCTATGGAGAAATGTTATCAATAATTATAGCATCTGTTTCACTTGCGGAATCTGGCTAATCATTTTCTCTTAATATTCAGACTGACTGCATTGTAAGAATATCTGGTAAAGATGGTATGGTGCTTGGCTGGATTCTCCTTCCCGAATTGAGGTTCTTCCTTATACTTGCTTGATTTTGTCAGACATGCATTTGTCTTCTTGTTGGGACGAAATGATCTAATTAGTTTTTAATCTAATTTTAGGAAAGGATTAATTGAAGCCGGCGCGAAGGTACACAACAAATGCTTATCTAGATAGCTTATACCTAACAGAGTAATCATTTTCGTACATATATCTAAGAATCTTCTTTTTAACCCAAATTTTCAGGGTATTGATGTCTTGAATGGCATAGCATGGGATGAAAAAATGAACCGTATTTTTGGTAAGTTCCAGTATGTTTGGATGGGTTTGTTTCTCGTCCCAGCTGCTGGGATTCCAACAAGAGAGAGAAGCCGCCCCGCGAGCCCCACTGCAATCACTCCACCTCTCTCCACACACACAAAAACCAAAACGGGAGGTGGTTTTTGGGGGCCCTGCTGGGATGTCCTAGCAGCTGGGACGAGATCATTCTCCGTGTTTGGATTACTCTTGTATCATTATTTCTCCGGCTCATTCTAAAGGCACCAGTTGTCTACAGTTACAGGAAAGCTATGGCCAAAGCTATTTGAGATCAGGCTTCATACAATGGAGAAACCATTTAATGGAGATATCAAACATCTTTGCCTGGGAAAGCCAGTTCAGGTCAGGAAAAGCATAGAAGAAATGTAGGTCACTGCATTTATAACATCACTGCAACCATATTATCATCTTGCAAACTGGTAACTGGCATATAAATTATGTAGATTAATACAGAGTTCTATCTACTTGTGGATCACATTTTCCCAACAATATGATTATCATCTTGCAAAATGTGACTAGGATGTAGAATATGCAGATGTGTATAGAGTTTAATGTACTTGCGGATCACGTTAGGTCGTATTTGCCTTGACAGTCCTGGCATGTAAAAGTACCTGTATTCTGTGTAAAATTTGAAGAATACCTAGAGATGATATCCATACATGGGGCATAGCTGTTGTTTCTAACACAGGGCATAGATGTTGTTTCTACCTGTTGATCCAGGAGAAAATGTTTAGGATTTCTATACAGAGGTGACCACTGATTTGAATTAATGATCATTCAATTATTTATTACCCCTTATAGTCCATGGAAAGTTCATTGCAATGTTCTATAAGGGCATCTCTATATTATAAATCTTAAAGTGCCACCTAAGCAAAGGTACTTAGGTCGCAGTGCCACGTTTAGCATTGGTTTTAAGGGGATTACTTATTTTTCTTATTTAATTTTTCTACTTGTTTTATTTGGTGTTGATTTTCTTATTTTACTTTTTTATATGTATTTTATTTTTTACATGCATTAAAATTTTTCAATTAATTTATATAAAATTTTTTAATTCCTTTATATTTGGTGTTCCATGCATTAATAAAAATATGATAAGAGACAAAAGTTACAACTTATGAAACCTATCAAATTAATTCTTAAAATGAGAATTAACATTTTCTATATATGTTTTAATTTTAATTTTTGGATATTACATTTTAATTACTTTATACACATTTTAATCTTTGAATTAATTTAATATATATATATATATATATATACACACACATATACATATACGTATATGTGTATATATATATCTTTTTCTTATTAACAAAAGTTGAAGCACCAATTTGGCACAGGACCACATTGGGAACTATTTTATTTTTATGAAAAAAAACTTTTACATATTTAAAAAGTTAAATAAAAAATTATTTGTTTTATTTTTACCTCATTAAAAGCATAGTTTTAGTTATTTTTTGCATTGAGCAGTTTAAATAGTGGATAATTATTTTAGATTAAATATTGAGTAGTTAAATAGTTAAATTTATAATGAATAATAATTAACTAATTAGAAAAGATCAAGAAAATGATAATTTTCGTGTCTCATTGCCCATCTTTTCATCTTCAGTTTTTGTAAAAAAATTACGATTATCAAAAATCAGTTTTAAATTTTTTTTTTATATTTAGTATTGCAAGTATTAATGAATATGTGATAAGAGATTAGAGCTACAAGTTACAAATTACAATGCTAATTAAACTAATTTTGAAAATGAAAATTAACTTTTTTAATATATATTTTAATTTATGAATTTATATATATAATAAAGTTTTGTTAGGGTGTTCACACATGAGTGGATTAACACCCACCTGCTCCCTCCCACTGTCAGGGCAATAGATGTTATGCATTCACCCATATGTGGTGTCCACATGTGGGCAATATAACACTTGCCTAACAATGTTGTGTTATTAGTGTTATGTTGGTACACGTTTTCTTAAGAAAAAAATTGAATTTAGAAATAAATCTTAAATTTGGTTTTCTTTTTAATTCGACCCTATTTAAAAAAGAGATTTTATGCAATTTTTTTTTTTTAAAAGAACAAACCAATAGGAAACAATTTTGAATTTAGAGATAAATGTTAATAGTTTATTCTTTTTAAAATTTTATTCTATATAAAAACACATTTAAATATATGATTCATTGATTGACGTTGTTTGTTACTAAAGAAAAGAGGAAAATTCGAATTGCAGCACGTGTTTATTTAAAAAAATAATAAATTTTTGATTTGAATTGAAAAGCAAAACTCATATTGAATATGACAAAGATGCTATATATTTGTTGATTAATGCTGTTTCGTATTTGATTTTATTAATTTTGACTAATAGTGACATAAATAAAATTGAAAAACTCGACTTGGATATGACCCAAATTCAATTTGATATTTAGCATCCTTATATTATAATGACCAAAAATGTCGAATAATAGTTGCATAAATTAAAAAAAAATGAAAACTTTAATTGGATATGACTCGAATTCAATTCAATGTTTAATATCAATATATCATAATAACAAAGTAAGGGCAATCGCTTTCGCATGTCGGTATTTTGTTAAAGAAGCCAGTATTCAGTCGTGGTCAGTTGCACGACATAGTATCCAGAGGTACAAGTTAAAATAGATTTACATTGTCTAATTCGTACGTTTTAATTTTATTTGAAACAAATTACAATATCTATGTACATTGCACCGGTGTAATACTAGTTACATTTTAATTGCGTTAGATATTCTTAATCTTTGTCGTTGTAACATTTAAGCTCAATATTTTCGGTTTTTTCCCCGTTTTCCTTTCTTGACCTTATTAAATAGTGCATTTATTCCATCAGGCTTTGCATGTGGTATTGTGCCAATATTTTTCACCAAAAATAATAATTGATTATAATAAATTGAGTTAAGAATAAATACACGAAAAAGAATTAAATATTTGAATGAATGTGCCATCCAAAAAAAATCTTAATATGCCCGTTTGTGTTGATTTAACAATATTGTTGTTTGCAATTTTCACATTGATGTGTAATTAGTTCATATAGCAGTAGAAGTTATTAGTCTAATACTCTATTAGTGTATTTAATTATTTAGTGTAAATGTGTAATGTGTGAATGATTATTTTCAAATAGTTTTATTCTCATAAGTTTCTTTGATTTTTTTTTTAAACATTGTCCATACATATTTTCAACATGTAACATTCAAATAGAATTGATTTCTACAAATTCTCTTGATAAATATCATATCTAATAGGCTTATATTTATAGGCATGCTTCAAGGCATTAAATCAAACCATGTGACTGGCATTTCTTTTTGTGGGAAAATTAGACAAACAATTTTTCATAAATGAAGTTATAAATTACTTATAGCACATTGCCGTGCCATTACTTAGGGGGCTGTATTTAATTTGGATTTATATGGATTTTAATAGACTTTTAAATTAAATGACTTTCATGGAATTTAATGGACTTTTATTGATTTTTGATAGACTTTTACGGATTTTCACAGAATTCATAAAAATCTTCAATGGATTTGGAAGAATTTTTATTTCAAAGCTTTCATTGAATTTCTTCAGGATTCATTTGATAATATAGATTTTTGTTACATAAATAAATATTATTAAACTTATTGAGATTAGACCTTTATTTTCTTTTCTCATTAAATTATTATCGTTTCTAAAGCAAAAATTAGTGATAATTAATTATTGTCTATATAATATTTTTCTAAAAAGATAATAATTCTTGAACTACAAAAATACATAACTATTGCAAATAGAGATTTAGCAATATTTTGATATAATTTAATGAGAAAAACTAAAAAACTAAAATGTATATCAAGTTGTTAAAATAATGAGTAAATATAAATATTTAATTATAAATTTTAAAAAATTTTACGAACTTTTGTGAATAATTATTTTTTCACTAAAATTTGAAGGAAGATAAAAAAAATGTCATAAGAATTTTTTTTACATCGGTCTTATTGTGAAATAGAAAAAAATTAATAAAGAAAGGGTAATGAGAGATGGTGGCACCACAGGAAACTTGACCTTTAAAAACGGTCACGTCATCCCTATAGCCTCGTACCTATGAGAAATAGGAGCGACGTTGCTGGTATTCCTCTATAGGCATGATTATATTGTTCTATTGCTCTACAGGTGCGAGGTTATAGAGACGACTGTCGCCTCTAAAGTCCTGTTTTTGGTAGTGTGGTGGTGGCGGCGGCGGTGGCGGCAATGGGAGGGTGGTGGTGGTGGTCGTGGCAGTGATGGCGGGACGGTGTTGGCGGTGGCGGTGATGGGGGGTGGCGGCAGTGGTGGGTGATAGTGATGAATAAAAGTCCATCAAAATCTTAGGGGTGAGTAATAGATTTTATATGACAAAATACATTTGTACTTTGTGCTTAGAGATGAATACTTAAAGGATTCTATTAAAGTTCTTAAAAATCCAAGACAATTTTGAATACCTCATAATTTCATAGGATTTTTAAAAGTCTCATTTAATACCTCATTGTTATGAATAATAATTGAAGTGTTATGAATAATTGAGAATAATTTGGTGGTTATGAATTATGAGGAATAATTTGGTGGAGGAATAATTTGGTGGAGGAATAATTTGGTAAAAGATGTAATTATTATATGTGAATGACTATTATACCCTTGATGAAATTATGTAATTACGATTGTGCCATTCGAAGTTTTCCTATAAATAGGGCTTCAGTTATTAATGAAATTCATTCCTGAGAATTCCTTAGAATTCATTCTCTCTAAATTCTCTCTATTGTTTCTATACTTTTATAATACGTTATCAGCACGAGTCTCTAACCCTTTGAGTAATATGAAAGAAGTATGCTCTACAGTTGCATCTTATAGATGATCTTCTGTATCAGAAACTGGATTATTACCAATGAATTAATTCATCCTCATCAATCCTAAATAACTCTCTCTTTGCAAATACATCATTGAAAATTCCCTTTTGTTCATATTCTTCTCCCACAATTCCTTATTCTACACAACCTGCTTGGAGATGTCTGAAATCCCAAAATTGGAAGAATGGAGTCCAAAGAATTTTCCGATCACGTAAATGGATTGCAAGTAAATCTCATCCATGGAATAATTAGAGAAAGGGAAAAAGGTAAATCATATGATTTTATAATATAATAATATATTAAACTATAACATTCGTTTTATCGAGATATAAGGAGTATACATGATCAAAATCAAATTTTCTCGACTCCATTATACTCGATTTAACGAGCTTCGATTTGACACCAACATTGATAGGGTAATAACTCGTTTTGAAATATGTTATTATCAAACTTTCAAAATTTACAAATCAGTACACCAACTTTTGAAAAAGTTACAAAATAGTCATTGAATATTTTGATATTGATAAATTGAAGTAGAAAGGAGATAATTTTCCAATAGTAAAACATTGATAAAATATTTTTGACAATTTTACCTTTAATTGGAATGGACAATTTTACCCTTAGGGTAAAACCGACCTAATTTTGACGACAGTGAAAAATGGATAGAATATTCATGAAGAAATTCTAAATCCATTGATTATATAAAATGGCTTGAAGTCCATTTGAGTTAAAAGATCGAAATATTAATGTAACTCAGAAGAGTTCAATTACATAATATACTTATTCTAGAAGGATAAGTGTGCTCTTGTAGAAGTAATGAGTATTTGTTCTAGAAGAACAAATCCGCTCCCGTAGAAGCTAGCTCAATATTTAATTCTCGCACTTTATTTACTGCAATTTAATTACTGCAATACCTCCTACTTGATGATGGGTTCAACCGTCACTAAACGGAAGGTTTTATATATTTTTGCACTTTATATGCTAAGTGATGGGTAATACCTTCTACTGAGCAGATCCTACTCCTGAAGAAGTAGTTAAACATTATGCAATTTAATTCTTGCTATTTAAATTCCGTAAATTTATATTTATTGCAATAATTCCCATAAGGTAGATTCGACCACCTATTGGAGGAAATTTAATTTCTGCAATTTAAATTTATGCACTTTATAGTTTGAGTATATTTCCAATGTGGTGGATAATACCACACGATTGGTGTGCATATTTTCAATGTGGTGGGTTATACTACACGATTGGTTATAACGAATCCTACTCCAGAAGAAGTAGTTGATCAAATATTCTAATCATACTCTCGAAGCAGTAGACGATGAGAATAAAATTACTTCTCCATATATACCGAATATTAATGGAGAAAATTGAGCAAGTGGTACTTGAAGTTACCATTGGATAAATAGATGAAAGTAAAATGCTCAATAGATCCCATGTTGATAAATCAAAGAAAATATATCGCATGGAAAGCTTATATGAAGTAATCTCATCGATGATATGAGATTGTATTAATATGAGAATAAAATGCTCTTGAAGAAGCAAAATCACTAGATATCTGTATTTGAATAAAGCCAATATGATATTATTATTATTACTCCAGAAGAAGTACAAAACAGCCGAAGTGGAACATATTGAGAATATCAAAGATGGCAATAAACACTCGAAAATATAGAAATACGAAAAGAAAATATATATTGAACCCATAAATGAGGGATGCGTCTCGAGAGTATAAATACTCCGTAACTCTGCCACCCCGAACATTCGGGTTCATAATGAAAGATCCAAATGATCTCTTTTTCGCTTGACACCGATGATCTGTGATCGATGGGTTTCAGCTTCCATAGATTTTTGAACATATGATTGAATCTTGATGAGTAGATCAGCAACTGTATTAGCAGAAACAAGTATATTTCTTCTTTGAGCGAGAAATAAATTTATGTTCTACACTCGATCTAGAAATGCTAGCAAACCATCGAAGAAATAATTAATATTCAACAAACCTATGGGTTTGGTATGAAAATTCCATTTGTGCAAATGACGCTATATTGAATATTTCCTCCAGTGTTATAGCGCCTGGAAGAACAATAAAAGCATCACTATTGCTCATCATGTACATCAGTCATGGATGGATTGTGTTTGTAGCATCAATCCAGTTGGACTAATGACATTTCTAACTCCAATTCGACATCGCCTCCAATTCGATGAAAAGGTATTATACTTGACACTCTTATCCCCATAATTGTGCGGCCATCGTAAGACTCCTTAATAGTTTGTTATTAGTCCCTCCATATAGTATATTGATATTTTGTTTCCTAACTCCCTTACAAGTTGGTGCCATATCCACATATTGGATATGACCTACTAGTCTGGAGCCACCAAGAACACATATAGTTTTTACCTGGCGAGGTAAAGATTGACTTACATGAGATGATTTTGATATCTCCATCTCCATCTCCACCTCTATCTTTCTCTTTCAACGAATGAATGATAGATATATGAATCCTCTATTTAAAGAAAAATTTTCAAACCAATAATTGAGTGCACTATTTACTTTTTGACAAATATGAAAGAAAAAAAAGCGAGAAAATTTTTTAGTGATATGACATATAGTCGAGAGATTGAAAAATAATATATATATCTTAAAATTGAAAAGCGATATTTACAAATAAAAGAAATATATTGATCTTTGTTATTACAAGAGCTTTCTTACATAAATATGGGAAAATCATTATGCTAAATTTTTCTACTAAATTTACAAACGGGATCTTCTAAAGTAAGTTTTTCAAGATCAGAACGTTTGTTGATCTTTGAATTTGGCCCATAAGGCCATTAGCTCACCTTGTACGTGTCCACTAGGATGTGTCTCAAGAGCCTGTTGAATATCATCCAAAGGCTCCTTACTCAATCTATCCTTAATGAATGCTATTTTATCTTCTCGATTTCTGGACAAGTACCCCACAGATTTACATCGAGTGTCACATGTCCACCGAGCACACTTGTAGCATCCTCCTAATCTTTTTGCTCTCCGTTTCTTTGAAAAACTACTTTTACCCATACCAGGCATGTATTTAGAAGGAATTGAAACCTCACCAGATAATCGAACCTTTGCTTCAATCAAGTATCGGATATCTTGTGGGATACCCTTATTCATTAGCATCCTTAATCTTTCCAGCCTACATCGATAAATCCTTTTTAGGATTTTAATCTAGTGATGGATAGTATTTTCAAGATTTGAGAGCATATGATCCATTATAATGTATAGACCCTTGTTAGGATGAATTTTGCAATAATTTTGATGATTTATTTATAGAATAATACGACACGTATGAAATAAGACTCCGATTTTAAATAAATAATATGAAGGTAAGAGCTACGATTTCGAATTAAATAATAGCGGATGTGATGCGTATGTTGTAACTCCGTGTTTGAATAGTGGTAGACAATAATGTCACCAAAAGATGATGGAATATGTCGGTGAATTATTTCTATGATAAATCATGTTGAGCACTATACTGATACTAGTGAAATCGATATAAGAATTTATCAACTAGAAGTTCAATAATACTGCTTGCAATACCGAACTGACCATCCCGTTTAAATAATTATTAAAATCAATATTTCAAGTGAAGAATTAAAGGAATTCTTCAATGATTGTTCTCGATAAATGATGAAATCATTATTAGCCAATATTGGGAATAAATCCCAAATATATCCGGAATAAAGGATGAGAAGTATGGGCCCACTCATCCTCCATGTGGACTACTAGATATTATGATATGGATCCACTAGATAGTCACATGTGTATATGATTCGTAATTTGAAATTTCATTTAAATATTTGCTCACGGTGATGAGCATGATTTTCAGATTTAATGATAAAGCTAGTAAATGTATATCCCAATACTTGAATAAATCACTGAAGGATTTGAGTATGCATACAAGTGGGATATTATATGGCAAATTATTTAAAGTCCTCAAATAAATTGCCGATATCGAGAATAGAATGCAAACGATCTAAATTCCCATATTAAGGTGAATGATGAGAACATATATGATTAAAATCATACCAACTGTATGAGTTTTGGTGTTCTAAATTTTCTCAAAGCATGAGGGAGTATTAAAGGTTGAAAATAAATGCATCATGTTATATCCTCGAAATTGAAATCTGAACTTGAAGTTCAAAGATGCATGAAAGGCTATGAACAATCACATATATCACCCACGATGCTTTGATAAGTTAGCGCTGAAGCGTTGATATTTCCCCAAACATATATATCAAAGCAAATTATAAAGATGGTCTTAATAACGGAGGCATATGCTCTTGAAGAGTATATAGACATAACTATATTGTGTAATCCTACAAGAGGATTGATAATGAGATATCTCGATAAGTTATGTCGATATGGGGAAAGAAATGAAATTGAAAAGTGTCGACACGATATGAAAATGTAGCGCTACATATGATCAATGATAATGAAAATATTGAGATATATTGAAGATGATAAATGGTGAATGTGAAATCCTTAACTTATGAGATGATGAGATGATGATGACTAATGCTCAAGTTTAAAGATAAGCATGGTGGTCATTATATGTTGCATGCTCATGAAAGTTAAATTACCGATCGTGTGTGTAATCGAAAAGGAAATTAAAGGATCGATGAGCTAAACCCAGTGTTTATGAGTACCCTAAAGGGTGAACTAAGCCCTGGGAATGAAATAACCTATTAAGTGAGTATTAAATGTTAAATGATATATTTTAAATGTTAGTTAGTTATGAAGGTTTACTTATATGTTTACATGTTTTTACAATGAATTTATATGCTTTAAATTGTGTATTTGGAGACATGTGTTCATGGTGAATGTTTTGTAGTTGTGTAAGAAAATTGATGCACTCTAAATGAACAGAAGAGTATAAAATCAATGTATATGATACTCATACAAATGTATGAAAGATTTTGAAATGCTTGCAAAGATACTTGTATAAAATACGCGTTGCACTCTTTTCCCTTGACTGAGGTTTTATCCCATTGGGTTTTCCTAGCAAGGTTTTTAATGAGGCAACTTTAAAGGCGTATTCACATGAATAATGTACTCTTTTTCCTTCATTAGGCTTTTTCCCACTGGGTTTTTCCTAATAAGGTTTTAACGAGGCATATTCATGGTATATTGAGAACGATAGGAGAAATTGATACAAACAGTATCTATTGGATCAAGTTATAATGGAGCTAATGCTTTAGATCCAAACGATGATGATATTGAAATCATTTACCGTAGTAAAGATATCGCTTCTCAAGATATGAAATCGAACGGAGCAAATTGTACTCTTTTTTCCTTCGATCAAGTTTTTTCCCACCGGGTTTTCTTGACAAGGTTTTAACGAGGCAAAGACGTGAATACTCATATGCCGATAGACATCGTGGGGAGCAATGTTTTGATGAAGCAAAGATATAACCACTCCAAGCTATCCCGCAATCGGTTTGGAAGTTTTTTCCCACGGGTTTTTCTCCAAACAGTCCGTAAGACATTTGTATTAATAGTCATTCAAGGGGGAGTGTTATGAATAATAATTGAAGTGTTATGAATAATTGAGAATAATTTGGTGGTTATGAATTATGAGGAATAATTTGGTGGAGGAATAATTTGGTGGAGGAATAATTTGGTAAAAGATGTAATTATTATATGTGAATGACTATTATACCCTTGATGAAATTATGTAATTACGATTGTGCCATTCGAAGTTTTCCTATAAATAGGGCTTCAGTTATTAATGAAATTCATTCCTGAGAATTCCTTAGAATTCATTCTCTCTAAATTCTCTCTATTGTTTCTATACTTTTATAATACTCATAACTTTAATGGACTTTTTAAAAATCTATATTGAATACCCCAATATTTTAATTGACTTTTAAAAGTCTCAATTGAATACACCCAAACTTTTCCAAATCCATCAAATTTCTTAAAAGTCCTTAAAATTCCTTTAAAATTTCAATTGACTACACCCTCCTTAATTTATTTATTGTGCTGACCGTCTGCAAGTAATATAATTTTTCAAATAAGTTATTCAGGGGAAATTTAAAATATTATTAAAATTATTATTATTATTGTTATTAAACCTTATTTAATTACTTTACTCATTGCAAATTTACTGATGGGGATTCAATTATTTTTATCACCTAAATCTTTACCCTCATTTTAATTATAATTTCAATTGTCTTAGCTTTCACTACACCAGTTCTCGCTGATTGTCACGGTTAAAAACTGTTACCCCGATGGTGTGTCACGGTTTTTAACCGTGACCATACGTTGTGTGACGCCGCACCGGGTCACGGTTAAAAACCGTGACAATAAAGTTGGGTCACGGTCCTAACCGAGCCATACACTGTGGCATCTGAACCGTGACTCGAATGGAGGGTCACGGTTAAAAACCGTGACCCCTAATGAAGGGGTCACGGTTTTAAACCGTGACCCAAAGGGGGCAGCAGCAATTAAAAAAAAAAAAGAAAGAAAGATGCTACAACTGAACGTATTTAACATTTAAAAAGGAAACATTAAAGCTAGCACAAGCTAACAAAAAATTTAATGCATTAGTGTACAACGATTAAAGATTCTCTATTAAATCAAATCAAAAACATAAAATGAAGCATTCAAAAACAGTTTGATAGGCTCAATTGCAGCATACAAAGGCATCAACGCAGTCTCCCAGCGTCTCTCTCATACTCAAGCAGGGTGAGGACATCACCTTCCCTCACTGGTCCCTTCACATTCCTTATGGTGAAACGATTTCGGTCATTGATAAACTTCACTCTCACTTGAGTAACTTGCCCACGAGAAGCAGTCCTGCCCATAATCTCCACCACAATAGCATGCTTGATTTGCGAATCCATTCTACAAAAGGATTTGATTCCGTAAACTTTTAGATGAATTATTAATAGAAAATAAAGCCAATAATTTTCAAGGTCGACATCATCTTAGCAATAGCAATGAAAGAAAATATTAAAGCATTAACAAAATATTTATAAATAGATAGAAAAGATTAATGAATCTCACAAAATACATGAACAAAATATTGTTTCACTTTGCTGAAAGAGAATTGTCACGACAACTGTTAGTTATTGTTCATTTATATTTCCACCGTGAATGTTTTATTGAGCAATTTCTAACAGCAACATGCATAAGGAATAACACCATCTGCATCTAATAATTAAGCAATCGGGTCAAAGATCAACAATCGATGTTATCGCTTATCAAGCAATTGTCGCTATGCTCAGATTGTCGCTAGCGCAGAGTAATGCTGTCGCTTAGCGGAAGAAACAATCCTACTCCATCAAACATTTTGGTTTCTTCATTATTAGAAAACTCAGCAAAACCATGAAAAGATTTTGGTTTCTTCATTCTTCATTTTGGTGTAGAGTTTCTCAAAATGATTTGCATTTTACTTCCAAATTCAGCTTCATATCCATCCAAAGATTAACAATAAAATTAGATTTACTCGTACGCAGGAGTCATACAAAGATCATTGAGAGATCATAATATTTTATCTATCAAGTTTCTAGGTGATGGCATGTGTGGCAAGGATGAGGAAGGAATTTTCGTTGGTTTAAGGCAGTTTAAGTTTTGTGGTGATTTCTCATTGAGGAAGCAAATTAAAAATCCATCTTAAGAAACAAAGAAAAGAAAAGAAAAAGAAGAAAACAACTAAAATGCACTGAACCAAAAGCAAGGATAGTATCAAGAACCCGAGAATTTACAAGAATGACACTTTAGAATTGACCCAAAACTTACTGAAGGCATCGCATTCAATACTTAATTTCTTCAATATCACATATTCCATAGTTCCTAATTACAATTTACATTTACAATTTGGTAAAGAAATCAGGCTAAACTGAATATGGCATAGAGTATTGAAGGATGCAAATTTACCTATAGGTGCAAAGGAATTCCTTAGTCGCTTTTTCTCCATGAAAAGTTCTTCCAGCTCCGAATCAACAACCCCCTATCTAATCCATATTACCAATAAAACAACCCTAAATCCATCAACCAAGGCATTTGTAAAATTGAACAGGAAACTTTAATGCTCATAACACTCAAAACATTTAGAGCACTGAAAATAAAGCTGATTACCATGAAGAAATAAAAGTAAAATCAAGTTTCAGAATTACCAGTCATCCACTGAAAGGAAGGCCATCAATAATCCCAAAGTTTGGTTATTTTCAAGCTCTAAAGACCTTTCAACAATTGCATCGTTTTCCATATCTAAAGCAACAAAAAGATCTACATTTAAATCTCCTTGTTTCTCATCATCCATGAGATCTTTTCAAGTTGCTGCAAGATTAATTTTCGAAACCTTATTAGCCTGCAAGTCCAAAAGTGAGTCGTGGCTTGAACAGTAGAATCAATTGCATACATTTCAATCATTATATTTACAAACTTTTTAAAAGAAAAATTATAGTCAAAAAATAGTTATTTGAAGATTTTTTTATAGAAATAATCAGCAATCACTTGAGATTGGGCTCTCTAAAATTATAGAATATAAGTGGACCACAAAGAATAATTCAAATTTAAAAACCACAAAGTGAAGCACCAAAACAATTAGAACTGAACAAGTGCTTGTCCTAAGGAAAAATGGTTTCCAGATCTAGTATCATTTTTCTAGAGAATTCAACGAAGTCTTTTAAGCTAATACGAAACTAGAGAATGATATTGGGAAAACAATATAAAATGTCAATTTTAAAATTTTCTCTGAAGAGAATTACAAATATTGATTTGATTATTTTAACTTATTTTTGGAATTATAAACACTTCTAGTCATGGAGTAAGACACAGTATAATTAAGAAATCAAAATGCTTTAGATTGAAATCATCAGTGACTTTTTCTTGGACAGTTTAAAAAGAAAAGATGACTCAACATATAGCGAAAGAGAAACAGCTACATGTTGTTATATATCAACATGCTCAAATTCATCATGGAAAATAAAAAATAAAAGAAAAAAGAAAAAATGTAATACCAAACAAAAATAACCCCTGCAAGACCCCAAGTTATTTATTATTTTAAATTAATGGCCAAATAATCATTAGAATTCCAAATCCCAGACAATAATTAAGCCACATCAAAATATTGAGATTATACATAACAATGTTCACAGGCAATACTCATCTGTTTTCCTATATCTTCCATAATTATCATTCTTGAAAATGATTGTACTTGTAGGAAGATTCAGTTATAACCAAAAACTCATAACAAAATCATTAACAATAATTAATACCTCATCACATACCAATCGAGAAAGCGATCCAAGAGTTGTGGCACACTGAAGAAGGTTAAAACATGTGTCCTTGTGACAGCCATTGGTTTCCCTTAAAACATATAATAAAAGAGTCACAGCCATTAGTTAATAGATCTCGAACTGAAGCACCAAAACACAACTATTTCGAAATAGAAGCATAAAGACAACATACCAACTCGAAATCACTAACTATTTGACAAGAAACAACAACACCATCTTCGATTATATTCAAGCAACTCTTAAATTGGGGAAAATATTCAAACAAGGTTCAGAAACTATGGAGAAAAATCAAGGAGATCGATTATTACCTTCGAATGAAAACTGAATGCTCACGAGAGTCTCAAATGGATGGAGAAGATGATGAATATTCTGCAATTTCGGCACTGCTATGGGTTGAGCTTCCCATTGGAGTCGGTGGCGGACGAAATCCCGGCGACAAACTGCAGTGGCGGTGGCGCGTGCAGTGGCGAGTGCGGTGGAGGATGGAGATTTGGTGGAAGACTCGACGAAGTGTTAGGGCTTCTTTCAATTCGTGCCCTCTTCGTATGTGGGAGCTCGGTTTTGAGAAGAAAAGAAGGGGAAAGTCGAGATATTTGATGCCTTTACTTTTGTTTTTTTTTTTTTATTTAAATTGGGGGTCACGGTTTATAACCGTGACCCCGCAGTCACGGGAAATAACCGTGACCCCATTTAAAATATGCGCGACAATCAGCGCGTGTAGGGGTCACGGTTATTAACCGTGAGTCCTTCAAAATTTTAAATGTGACAATTTCGATATTTTGGTGTAGTGTTTAGTACGAAAGTCGCTCGATTTTCTTTTGAGGACCCAAATTATTATAATAATAATAATTATTATATTATTATTATTATTATTATTATTATTATTATTATTATTATTATTATCAAATCCTTCATCTCTTCCAAAAACGTGGGAAAGGTATTTGAAGTTAACAAACACCATCAATTTCATTCAATCCTTACATGAAATTTTAAATACGACATCACACCAGGATTTTATCACTAGCCAACCTAGTTCATCTCATCTACATTCAAATCAAACAACTCAATCTTCACTTTGAATTTCAAATGAGATTTTTATGTCATCCAAATCTCCTTTCATACATCTATAAATACCACGCCATTTCAATGATTTTCTCATCAGTCAATAGTTCAAACAGTAGCTAAAACCTCCTCTGGTAGTAGTAAACACCCCAGCAAGCCATCCCTTCTTGTAAACGACCTTCTACTCATAAACCAATGCTCCCTCATTCGCAAACGTAAAAGGAAGCTCTAGCCAAAATATCGATCTCGGCAACCACTTGTTGCAGTGGGCAATCTCCTCCCACTTTCACCTTCTGCTGCACCATTTCAACACCGCTGCATCACCACCGTCACCACCATCAACTCACGTACATACACACATTCTGTATACGAACTCGCGCACACGCACGGCCAAATGGTGGCCATCTACAAAGCTCATCCAAAGATCATAAAAATTATACCTTTAGCGTCACCTCATGTAGAACACGAGAACAAACTTCAATTGATTGGAAATCCTGAACGTTCGCCGGAAAGTGCCAAATTTCTTCACCAAATTGAAACACCGATGGAACAAAATATCATCAAAAACTCCTTCTTTCTCTAGGCCCCGACCATGACACTGCCAGCGCTGCCGCCGTCCAGCGGTGTCACTACCTAACGCTGGCGTCGAGTCGGTGTAGCTCGATTGGCCTTTTCTCCCTCCACCGAGTCAAGCAGCAGAGAGAGGAACGGATATGGTGCTTGGTTTGCCGCAATTGGTTTTTAATTAAAGGTGAATTTGCGTCCGAAGTCCCTCTAATTCTGCTTCCTTTATAGTTAAATTCCTTATTTTGATTTCACTTAAGTTAGTCGCCAAACGTTTTTCAAACTATTTACTTTAGCCCCTAAAGTGTATATCTAATTTATATACTTTAATATTATAACTAATTATAATATTTCTATTTAATTGTAGACAATGCGCACGAACTAAGAATTTAAAGGATTCCCCGAGCTCAAACTCAAACTCAAGAACAGAGGTAGGCGACCGTACCAAAAACCTTTTTCTTTTAAAATTTCCTCATGTCTCTCAGTGTTACAATTATTTGCATGTAGCATTACATGGTGAAGATAGGCTTCTTGCCTACTAATGAGAAATGATAGGCTCCATTATTTAAATACTCATATTTTCCATACAATTATGTGCTCTTGCAGACAAAATGGCGGCGGCTGCTTATTCCTGAACCTTTAAGATTGTTTGTGAACCTTATTTATTCATTATGTCATTTAAAATCAGTGAAATTATTTGTCAATTATTGTCGAGACATGATTATTGGAGATTCTATTTTCAAAGGTCAAATTATTTAAAAATCCACTTATTTAAATTATTTATTTTAATTAACAAATTATGAGCGCAACTTACTAAGGAATTTTTTATGATTTACTTTGAGAACTTTAGTTACTTGTTTTGTCGTCGTTTAAAATTAGAATATAGTAGAAAGGTTTTCATCGCTATAAAAACCCTTATTTACCTTCTTATTTTCTCATTCATTGTCCAGTCTCGAGAATTTTTGAAAGTTTGAAATAAATTTGATATTTAAAATTTAATTTATTCTTCCGCCTGGTATGATCTATAAGAAAATATGACTGTCCGAATTTAAGTAAATTCGGGGTGTTACACAAACTAACACTTCAAAATCATGTTAATTAAATTTATCATTGTTGAATTAGATCTACAATTTCAAAAAATATATAAATGAGAAAAATAACTCACAAATGGTAATCAAAATGAAATAGCAATAACCAAAGTTTTCTATTGTTAAATTACACAATGCAATTGTTTATTAGATGTATAATAACTTTAAAAAGTATATAATTGACAAAAATAACTGAAAAATGATAATCAAAATGAAAATGTAACTTTTGTAGGTAGAATTGATGGAGATTAGAATGCAAAAATAAATAGGACTTAAATTGATTTTTTAATAAAGTACGTAGGGATATTAGTTTGAAATAAATATTAAAATAAACTTGATGGATTAAGTTGATAAGTTGCAAATATAATTTGGATTTAATTGAAAGAAGTATGATAGATTTAGTTTTTGATAGAAAATATAAGACCTAAAAAGTTAAGACTTTTACAAGTAGTCTTTGATGTCTACAACTGACTGTACAGTTATAATTAGCTATTAAAATTAAATTCATATTAAATTTGAAATTGAGACATTTGATTTAACATCCATTTTCCATATTTTTTGACTTAACTAAACATTATTTTTTCAACAAAGAAATGTGAGAGCGACAATTGAAAAGAAAAGAAAAGTTAAAGGAAAATGAAGAGTTTATTTTTTCAATTAATGGATTAAGGACAAATTAGGAATTACAAACATGTGAAGGGAAAAAATAGGAACATCAAAAGTGTCCAACTCATTCACCCTTTTATATATTAGTAATTAGTGATGATCAGTAATTAGTGATAGTGATTAGAGATAGTGATAGTGATAAGAGAGAATATTGTCTAATGTTAATTGTTGTTTTCACTAAGCACAAATAAATTTTTTATGCCTTTTTTTACAAAGATATTAGTTGAAAATTATTTAGCTGAGATAAGATGTTTTATATAATAGAAGCTGAACATGAAAATTTTGAAACAGTGTTAGAATATGCAAAAGTTTAAAACTTTCTAATAACATTTACATGTGGTTTAAACCTTGTAATTCCCATGAAATTATGGTGTGGATAAAATTAATTTATCAGAAAAGTAAATTATGTAAATAATTTGTTTTTTGAAAACTCTTATTTCCAAAAAGTTTTTGAATGTATCAAGTGTATAAATGGAAAAAGGTATAGTAATAAATAAACAAAAAATATATTAATCTTTATATTATAAAAAGAGGAGTGCCACCTAGGCACATTGCCATGTTGGCACTCATTTAATTTTTTTTTAAAACCTTATTTAGAAAGAAAAATTAAATCACATTTAATAATGTTATTTTCTTATTTAATTTATTTTTATTTCCATATTTACTATTTTTTATTTATTTCCAAGTTGACACTCATTTATTATAAATATATAACAAAAACCTGACTTGCAAACAAACATTAAATGTATATTTAATAATTTTATTTTTCTTATTTAACTTATTTTGTTTTTCTTATTTAGTGTGTTTGTATATATATTAATTTTTGAACTATGTATATAGTTGAAATGAACTAAATGCATGAAATACTGAAAATCATAGTATCAATAAAAACTGAAGTGCAAACTAGACACTGTGCCAAGTTGGTATGCATTTATTTAAATATAACTTCATTTTTTAAAATCCTAATTCAAAATATTAAATAATAAATATTTTTTTATTTTCATTGTGCTAAAATTGTTGGTTTTGATAATTTTGTTTGGTTATATGAATTGGACTGTTAAAAAATAGTGGGTATTTTTTACTATTATTATTTTTTTAAAATTGAATAGTGAGTAGTTATAATTATAACTGGATTTATGTTGAATAATTTATTTATTTTTTAGTAAATAATACTTTATTAATCTTTATATTATTATAATTGAAGTGCTATATTTGACGAATGCCCTATTGGCAATGCCAACATGACACGCATTTCTAATTAAAAAAGTTAATTGATGTTTTTCGTTTTTAATACAACTGATATGATATGCTCACTAACCGGATTTTGTATTGCATGTGTTTTTCCTTTTCTAAATATATAAAATAAAAAATAAAAAATTTTCCTTTCTAAAATTAAAATACAATTTACGTAAATAGAAAAAAATCAAATGAATTATGTAGATGTAGAAAATTATCGGTATTACTACAAACTTAAGTTATACAAAATTAAGCATAATACTTCTTATACAATAGAACTAAAATTAAGTAGCAATTATAACTAGAGCTTAGAGTACGTAATGTCCATTTCAAAAAAGAAAAAAAGTGTTGAATATAAATTTGATATGTACCAACAAGAAAGGCACATTGTGATAATCAAAGAATTTTTATATATTCATTCCAATTATTCGTTTAAAATTAATAATTTCCATGATTATTGTTGTGCAATGCAATCCACGACAATTAGAATTAAAGTTACACATTTTGATAAACTTTTTACTTATGCGATGCACATGATTTTTTTTAACTTATAATTGTGAATTTACTTCACATTTTTTGCATTGACTATATAAATATATAATATTATAGATTTCAATAATTATTTACAATTATACAATCTCCTGTGCATAAATTATATGATCACTTATATAATTCAACACTTATATTCAATATATTTATAATGTTATATCAATTATTTATTATACATAAATTTAATTATTACCGTGCATCGCACGGGTGTAATACTAGTAAATATAGAAACACGATATTATACTTGGGGCAAACGAAAAATGAAATGTGATGTACAAAATTAGGCTCGAGGAAGTATCATTTTTCTTCATTTTGATGAGATATATTATACTATAATTTTAATTAGATAAAATTTAAAAATATCTATCATCACATGGGAAGAGATCTTTGTCAGTAATCCTTATATATATATATACACACACACATATATATATATATATATATATATATATTCTATCTAATTTTTTAATCAAGTTTTTCCAATTTCAGCATTGGAACTTAATTATAGTTTCAGCGATGAGATAGGATATCCTCCGATGGTGCCACACAGTAGCAGGGGTTGATAAGTGGGACTGGACAGTTACATGGCAGTAGAACGCACCAACAAATTTTTTTTTGGACCATTTGTGCCAAAATCCCATTATTTTTTAATGGTATGACAAATTTGCCCATTGGGAAGAGGACAAAATATTAACATTTGAACCGATTGGAGCATTTTCGCACCAATATTTTTTTGGACCATTTGTGCAATCTTTTTTTTTTATTTTGGACTCAAAACGCGCTTAACCAACTTTTTTTAAAAAACTATTTGTGCCAATTTCCCTAAATTTTATGAAGTAATAATAGAAATATATACAGTTGATAAATTACTGATATTGTGATAATCTATTGTTTCCTACATTGACTGTTTATATTCTCCACAAATTGAAATGATTATTTAAAAATTATTTAAAAATTAAACCAGTGAAAAAAATGAGTGGTCAAACTTTTTATTTTAATAGCTGTAAATTTTCATTTGTTTTTTTAAATTTTATTAAAATTAAAAAATTTCATAAAATCCATGAGAATCGGATGGTAAGGGGTTGGATTTTGGTGGAGAATGTGTAAGTGCATTTTTTTTTTTGGGCTCAAAATCTATATAAATCCACAAAAATCCAGCAATTAATGAAATCTATCAAAATTTATAATTTTATGGAATCCATTGAATTCTATATTAAAAATGCTAGATTTTTATTGAATTCATGAAATTCTAATTGAAGACACCTGGGAATGTATGAATTTCTAAAATATCAAAATCCAAGCTGAGAACACTCCCTTTGATCAATTACTTGCCTTCAAATCGATTATAGCAAATCTTCCATCTTCGTTGCATATCTACCTTTTCACTTCCATCTGATATTGGGTGTAGCATCGTCCATCGAGTGCTTACAATTCTCCTTCCCGGACAGCCAATTCTGGGCTGATTTGGAGGTGAATGAAGTTTAGGGCTTTTAAAACTGGCCCTTTTCATTGTAATCATTCTTGAGTAACTATGTGCCTGGTTTTATTGCTTGCTCTCTAGGAATTTTTGTAAGGCTGTTAGCAAACACAAGCAATGATCGATTTTACTCAAACAGTGAAATATTGATACTTTGTGCTATAGTTTTCATTTTGGCCATTATTGCTTGGTATTTCATTTTACTTTCTATTCAGATTTTCATGTTAATTGAACTTCCATTTGGCCTTTGTTCAAATTTCTTTTTGTTTACATATTCTTTTTCTCTATTTTCTTTCTCTACTATTTTTATAATTGTTGTCCTTAATTGCTTTTTGTGTTGTTGCCTTTTTCACTTTGAATTTATAGTTTGTTCTTCTAATATGATTTTTTCTTTTTTGCAGGTAATCAATTCCTTCCACCTTGATTTTCATTCACCTCAGCGTGAATGGTTCATTTTTTTATATTATAATTACTTGATTGATAATTACACTTTTTTTTTCATAGAGTTTGCTATATTAGTGATGTGTTTACTTTCTCTTTTATTTGCTGAAATGAATGTATGTTTGCTAGTAAAGGTCAAATTTGATATTTCGTTTTGGATGGTGGGAATGTTGTTGATGAGAGTGTTGATTTTGGTCGGATTTGTGAAGACAAAGGCATTGAATTTATTGGAACTCTAGCATTTGGATTTCAAGACATGTGAGATATAAAAAGTAAAAAACACACCTTAATTTCCTTATCTTAGATTCACCATATATATATTTTGCTTGATCACTCTAATCTCTAACCTCTACCAAATTAGTGAAATTACTCACATTATTTTGCGAGGAATGTATTATAGTGGGCTAAGAGGTGAGCTCTGCCTTTATAAACTCACTTTATATGAGTTGAGCACCCATAGTTCTTGCAAAAGCCTTTCATTGTAAATGACGGCGACGACGATGATGATGATGCAAAATAAAAACATTTTTTTCCTTTCTATGGCTTTCCTTTCAAACGTGTGGTATATATATATGCTAAACTATCAATTTGTTTGAGTATAATATTCAATATATATAATGTTCAGACAAGTGTCAAAGTTATTACTTTCCACTGCTTAGGCAAGCCCTTTCTTTTTGGCTTTTCTGAATTTTGTTAGGTTTAGTTTTTATATTTTTATTTATTTTTAGGCTTTAGTTTACATCTGCCTTTATTATTATTACTAGTTTTCACACCTGTGCGATGCACGTGAATAAAGTGATTAAATAATTGTGTTATATCAAGTTAAAAGATAAAACAGTGCGAAGAAACATACACTTTATCCAGAAAAATGAAAAACAAAAAACAAAATATAAATAATAGTTCAACCTTAATATCGATATATGATCTATATTTGTTAACATCATTAATATACCAATTTTGTTTCAACTCATGAACTGTAAACACAAGAATATCTTACCTCATTTAAAAATTATGTTTAATGTCAATTGGCGCAAGGAAATGATTTCTCTTATAAATATAAATTTAATAAAATTACAGACATCTATCAATTGCTGTAATGAATGATTCTAAAAGTTATAATCAAATAATAAATAATTTTTTTAAAAATATATCAATCACAGAAGTTGATTTATCTCAGTTCCTTTAATTTAGTTATCGGCTAACAAACTAAAAAAAGAAAGTGAGCAATTTTTCAAAAAACTGTATCAATAATTAAATTTTGAGATTATTATTTAATTATGAATGTAAAAATATTTTTTACAAGAACTTTAATATATTGTAATTCCCATATTATAATAAAAATATTATTGCATGTGATTCCTCATGTATTGAATTAAATACTTAGTTCACTCTATTTAAGATATAATATTATAGGAATAAGCATTTTGAATAAGAAATTTCCAATATTTATAATTGGAAATTTAATAAAAATATTAAAAAATGTAGTATTTTCACAATCGTATTTATGAAAATTATATTTACTTATAATCTCATTTTTAATTTAAATATTTTATATATAAATAAATATATAGTTTACAGTTATGCATCATATATTTATAAATTTATTTTCATATTATTGTATCATTATTTAAAAATTTATCACAAAAATATGAGTCATTAAAAAATATGCAAATGCTTTATATGTTTCAAATAAATAGTAATAATTTGAAAGTATTTTAATGCACAAAAATATAAATTAAAATTAAAATTAATTGGTAGAATTGGTAAATGATATAAATTTATTAAGCTATTATTGAACACTAAATTAAACTTAAATTATAAAATAAGAATTACTTTGTAACCAATTTTTTTTTGGTGAATAGAAATTATTAATGGAGCAACCAATCAAATGGTAGTTGTAATAGGTTAAATTAATGCATCAACTAAATTAAACACAAAAATGGTGTTGGATCAAATATTAGGATCCTATTATTCTAAATAAGAGGTCTTAGGTTCCAGCCTTAAAACTGTATCTATTTTTAATAAATAAGCATAATTGAGATTGTAACTAAAAAAGATTCTAGAATATCAGTTAGAATCTTAACACACGGCAAATTTATAGGCATACAACATAATAACAAATGGACACGTGGCAGCATTTGTATAAGACAATTGTATTAGAATTAGTACTGTTGTCCTAAAACCACAACCAATTATGTATTGTTGTCCTAAAACCATATATATTACATATTTTTTTGGCTGAATTATTACTGTGGTGTACTCTTAAGTCTTAATGCCTGATTGATAAAGTGATGAAGAATTATAATTAATTTGTTGATACTGGAGACTTAATTAAATGAAAATGAAAATATCACCTTGGGTGTGTGATTTGTGAAAATTCTGTGACGGGTGGTATTAAGCTTTGATAAATATGAACTTTAGGCTTTCATTTTGCTTTATAACATTGTTTGCATAAATGATAATTCGTGTATGAATTTTGATATGAGTGATAGATTATGGATTAGATGAGTGCATAGATAGTGATATTGAAGATAAAGAGGATGACATAAGAATTAGATATAATGATAATTCCATGGATAATGCTACTACCACTGGTGATGATAGTTCGATCATAGCCTTGTAAACTTCGTTATTGTATATTTCTATTGTTTTTGATTTTTCAGCACTACGTTATAAAGTAGATGGACTATTGTGAAAATAGACACACTTGGATGAATATATATATTATGACTCCCAAGAAACTTGTGGTTTTAAGATTTGTTAGCTTATTTGAGGAATTAAATACTTTTATGTTAATTCATATATTACTTCTTGATATAGATTGCTCCCACTGTACTCTCCTAGGAATAAGCTGGAGGGGGTAATGGCTATTTCAAAACTTCTTGCAGATGTTGGAGATGAAACTGCTGAGATAGTGATAGATGAACGGAAAATTAGGATAAAGCCATTGCCCAATGTAAACGACGCAAAGAACAAAAGAAAAAGGCTGAACAAGCACGAGGTGGTTGGAATTCTGCCAAAATTCTTGGATATGGTGATCTTGATGGCCCTCTTTTATTTGCCGCTAAAGAGTATTCACTTCATTCGAGATATTTTGCAAAAGCACACTAGCTTTTTTTTTTTTTGGGTCCTAACAGCTACATTTGATGCAAAAGGGAGGTGAAGTACTACTTCCACGTACAATTGACCAAAAAAAAAAAAAATTATTGCACAAAGTAAGTCAAAGACTTCAGGAACTTCCATTGTATGGTGTATGAAGAGAATCAAGGTGTAGTATGCCTTTAATATGCCCAGAAAGATCTGCCTCAGTAAAGATTTGAAGTTGAGAGTGTTCATGACCGAAATTCGCAAACCAATCAGCAGCTGAATTAGCCTCTCGGAAGACATGAGTGATGTTACACTTGTTGTATACAATAAATTGAGTAATTTCAGCCAAGAGATAACAGAGTTGCCAAGATCAAGTTTTATTACATGAAATCAATTGATATGCCACAGCAAAATCAATCTCAAGCCAAACATCTATGAAGTGTCGTTGCTTGCACAAGAAAACAGCAGTGTGAATGGATTTAATTTCAGCAAAGAGAACAGAGTTGACTTCATAAGATTCACAAAATCCCAAAATGAAAGAGCACGTGTTATATCGCGAAATAAACCACCACCCGCAAGTTTACCATCCTTGGAACTCCCATCTGTGTTAATTTTAATGGTAGAGCCCCTAGGAAGTTGCCAATAGACAATCTGAACAAAAAGAGAGTGACTAGATTTTTGAGCGAATGCAGATTGAATAGCGAAGTAGTAAGCCCTTTGACTCTTTTAATCACAGGGCCAGTAGACATTGTTAAATTTTCATGTTTCGAGGTATTTCTTTCTTTCCAAAGAAGTCATAGCACAAAGAATGGGATAGCACACCACCAGTCAAAAGACTTACAATGGAGCAGCCAATTAAGACATCAATTCATTGGATTTAGAAAATTCTTCATTTTCACTCCATATTTGAAGTGAAAAAATTTCCAGATTTCAACAACAAAGGGACTAGAGAGAAATACATGGTGTATAGTCTCCTCATTAGCACAACATTGGCACTTGATGGAAAATAGGCCTGGATTCGTTTCTTAACACAGTCATTGCAAGAAAGCCAATTATGCCACAATCTCCATATATAGAAGAAATTTTTGGAGGCAGAAACTTACTCCACACATATTGTGAAGTAAGCTGAACGGCCCATGTTTCCCTAATTAACTCATAGCAAGAAGAAGTGGAAAATTCACCTGATGCGACAGGGATCCAGACAGGTTTATCATCCAGAAGGCTAATTGGGATAGAAGATATACAAGAAGGTAAATATTCAGGCAATGCAAGCTGCACCTTATCGACATTCCATGTCCCCTGAGAGAAAAAATCAGAAACTTTGCCTGTGTTGAATTTGGAGGGTGGAAGAACCTCAGCAAGAACACCGTGCTCAGTCCATTTATCATACCAAAAAGAGACATTGCCTTTGCTAATACGCCAACCAATATTAGTTTCAACAAGACTTCTAACCTTAAGGAGCCTTCTCCAAATAGAAGAATTTGAGGTTCTAGATTGAATTTGCATAGGATGAAGGCCCTTGCAATATTTACTCTCAAGCACTCTACTCCAAAGAGAATCTTGGGTTCAGAATCTCCACCATAATTTACAACTAACAGCGAGCAATATCAGATAACTTGCGGCATCCAAGGCCTCCCTCTTTGTAAGGAAACAAGTTTTAGACCAAGAGGACCAGTGAATAGTCTTCGAGTGTTCAATATCCCCCCCAAGAAACTTATTGAAAAAAGTCTCAAGTTGTTGAAAAACACCAAAAGAAGGATTGAGAACCTGGAGGAGAAAAAGAGGAATGGAAAGAAGGACACTACGAAGAAGAACCAGCCTACCACCAGCAGATAACAGTTTAGCGTCCCATCCAGAAATTTTGTGTCTAATTTTAGAAATAAGATCATCAAAAAGCATCAGTTTTTCCTTCCCAACATATAGAGGGGCTCTTAGATATTTAAGAGGCATTTGCGCTTGCATAAAGCCAGTGATGGAGAGAACAAATGATGGGTTATGGGGGGAACCCAGAATAAGGGAGCACTTCGATATATTAATAAGCTGGCATGATGACTTAGAATACTTCTCTAGAAATTGGATTTGTTAACTTTATTTTCGTGTGATAGAAAATTAGGTTAATAATTGACATTTTTATTTTTCCACATGAATAATTAAGTTAGTTAAATTTTATGTTTAATTAATTTAATTATGAATTTTTCTATGGACTTATTATCACATGGAAGTTTAGTGTTATTATGATTCTAATTTATTATGTAATAATTCCTTGTTATATATCATGTTTACTAACAATAAGGAGTCCGTTAGACACTACAAGTGTAGGGAACGAAAATTACCCTAATTTGTGTCCACATTCGATGTATCCGATTTTTTGGTATGTCTTCTATTCCATATAAACTTGATACAAGATAAGGTAAGATTATTATTCCATATTTATTGTTTTACCTTATTTAATTTATCCTACAACTAATAATATTTTTATTTCTTGTAGGAGTTGGTGTTTTAAGGAAACTAGGTTACTTGTATGACAAGACAACCAAGTAGTATTAAAACATAACACTAGGGAGGATTATGGGAGAACACGCGGAGAGAAAAAAAAATTCGTCCCCCACAATTTATGTGAAACGTGTCCCTCCTCTCCAACTAGTTCATGACTTCTTCAAGTTGATTTCTTGATCCAAGTGCATGAACAACTCTTGATCAATCATAGATCGGGATTCAAATCTCCGGGAGGAGTCCATTCACTAATAGATCAACCCACAACGCGAGGAAATCAACATGGGAGATGAAGATCTGTTGCGGGATTGTGGTTACAACAAGCTACTGAAGAGCAACGGGAGGTTGGCTCGCATTACATGCTAGGAGAGACTAAAAGGGAGTGTTTCTCGCTATTATTCTTGATGTTGGTTAATTTATGCGTAAATTACCCTTTAACTTTGTTGTAAAGATTTAAACTGATTGGATTTGGTGGATTGGTTTTGCTCGTAGGCGACGAGCACGTGGTTTTTTCCCAGTTGGGTTTTCACGTTAAAAATTCTGTGTTCTTACTGTTTACTTTTCTGCATTCTGTTAATTTCTGCAATCGCGACCAGACACATCTAGTATACATAGACGCATCTAGACTACGACAATTTACAGATGCATCTTGTATTAAACAGTAAAGTGTCACCTATTAGATGTGAGTAACAGAACATAACACAGACATATCTGATCACTAAAATTAGATTACTTAGACAACTAAACTTTCAGGATCAACTTTCTAGGAAACCCTTTTTGACCATTTGTAAAGATGATAATATCATTAGCAAAACTCAAATGGGGAACACCAATTCTGCCCCCATACTGATAAGCTATAGAGGGAAATTTAGTGAACAAGCAATCCAACCCCGGGAGAAAGTCTCAGCCAAAAGAACAAAAAAGAAATGGAGAAAGAGGGTCACCTTGCCACAATCCCTTACTAGCAGAGAAGAAACCAGAGAGCTGACCATTAATAACAATGGAAAAGAAGAAACTTTGCACACGAGTTTGAACAAGAGTGATCCAGTGTTTGTCAAAGCCAAACCTAGCCAGAACTTGGTATAAAAAATCTCAAGAGACCCTATCATAAGCCTTAGCCATATCCAGTTTAATAATGACATTCTCCATTGCCAAAGCAAACTAACTTAAACTTTTTAAAATTGCTGAAATGAACATGGTTATACTCCTCTGTTTTTGTGTTTGTGTGCAACACTTAGTCACTTACTGTATGTTTGGCAGCTCTTAAATAATTTAAGCTACAAAATTAGTAAATTTAACTGTGTTGGTTTCCAGAATTAAAATCGACCCTTATTTCTGATCAAGTGTGGCTCACTTGAATATTTCTGATCTGCATAAGTAGGCAACCGGGTTTGAGTTGGATGAAGCGATTATAGAAAATACTTGGCCAAAAGCACCAGCGTAATTTGCATGTATGCTGCACAAGTTTCTTCTCCGAAACACGAAATCACAAGCTATAATTTTTTTTTTTGTGAAACTACCCATGCCTTTTGTTTATTAATATTACATCATTTCTCAATGTAGGCACTGTATGATCCACCACTAGTACACAATTAATTTTAGGGGACGCCCATTAAATGTCATTTTTAATGAAAACGCCACCATTGTTGCTCGTACTGAAGAGAGGGTGGCGGTTGTGTTGAAATCCGCCACCCCATGGTTTGGATCGGGTGGTGGTTGTATACACAACCACCACCCTAGACCAACAAACTTTTTTTTTTAAAAAAATAAAACACTTATGGTGGCGGTTGTGTGTACAACCGCCACCCCAGACCAACAATTTTTTTTTTAAGAAAAATAAAACACTAAGGGTGGCGGTTGTACACACAACCGCCACCCTAAATCAACAATTTTTTAAAAAAAATAATAATAAAACATTTAGGGTGGCGGTTGTACAACCGCCACCCTAAACCTACAATTTTTTTTAAAAGAAAAATAAAACACTTTGGGTGGTGGTTGTGCACACAACCGCCACCCTAAGTCAAAGAATTAAAAAATAATAATAATAACATTGGGTGGCAGTTGTAACTATACAACTGCCACCGTATAATAACTTAGGGTGGCGGTTGTAGTACAACCGCCACCGTATAATAACTTAGGGTGGCGGTTGTAGTACAACCGCCACCGGCCCTAAGCTAAACATTAATAAAAAAAATCGGCCATCTTTATGAACAGATCCCCATCACGAAAACCAGCAGCCTCTTCAAGCGCAAAATACACTGCAAAAGGGCAAAATTCAACTGGAATTCCATCATTTACACGGATTTGGCTGCAAATTGGTCATGGGTTGGAGCTATATTTGAAGTAAGAATTTTTCCCTTAATGTATTTCTCCAAATTTCAAGTATTTTGAGGAATTTAACATGCGAAATTGTAGGTATTTTGTTGAAATCGGATATGGGGCAATTTTGGTTGTTGTTGAAACCACATTTGAAGAAAGCTTGTCCTCTCCCTAGCAATTGTGATATATTTTCGTATTTTGAAGGTTAGAAAATGCCATCCGCAAATTCTATTCTTAATTTGTTGCTATTAGATGTGTTTTTGTTCAAATTTCAGTATATTATTTGTTGCAATGGACATATACTTGGGATTTATATATATTATTATTGAATTAGTGTATTATGATAGGTAGATTGGTTAGTATTATTTAATTAAGTAATTTTATTGAATAATTTTGGAGGAATTATAAATAACTCATAAGAAAAATTGAAAAATGAATTATTAATATGGTTATTAAAATTGATATTTTATGAAATAATATTAATTTTAATTTTTTGATATGTCCCTAATTTAATTAGTATATTCTACGCATGACAAAATAATGCATTCAATATTTATAAATTATCTTGAATTACATTTTAATACGTAATAAATAAATTAATATTAAATTTATATAGATATAAATTATTAAAAAAGAGCATGGTAATAATATTATATTATTTCAATAAATTAAGGTAATAACATTTTCGTATTTATTATATTTATATAATTAGAATGATTATAATTTATTAAAATTATAGTAATTAGCATTCTATGTACGTATGATAAAATAATGCATGTAATATTTATAAATTATGTTGAACTATATTTTAATATGTAATAAATAAATTAAAATTAATTATATATAAATATAATTTATTAGAAATGATCATGAGAATAATATTATTTCAATAAAAGTAATAACAATTTTATAGTCATTATATTTATATAATTAGCATGACTATAATTTATTACAATTATAGCAATTGTTTTAAGAATAGAACTATTTAATATCATTTTAATTAATATAGTCATTCTATTAGTTTTGTGGTATAAATAAATTAAATTGTCGAATTACTTTTCCATCTTTTTGTTACCCTGGTTGATTTTTTTTATTGTATTACACCGCACTTTACATGTATGCATTGAGCTTAGAAAACAGTTTGAAGATAATCTTGTATGTCACTAACTGTGCACGCATTGTTGCTCAGTTTCAGATGCACAAGATTATCTTTGAATTCTCCCATTGGAGAGTTTGTCATCTATCTGTGTAAATAGAACTGTGACAAGTTTAATATTTTGTGTAGACGGTTATGTATTTACGTTAATTTCAGTAGTATTTTCCTTTGTTCTCCGGGTGTGAATTACGTTTTACGTGAATTGCACACTTAGGAGAACTAAGGGGAGATGCTGCCGAAATTTACAGTAAAATACTATACTGGTTTTACACAAAAAATCACAGTTCGATATTACGTAGATAGATGACGAATGGTTTAGGTCCCAACCCTTTCGATTAGATATGGAGTTATAAGACAGTTTTGAAACATTTGCATTATACGCTTAATAAGTGAAAAATATCAAGACTATACGTAATGATATTATTACATGGTTAATTGTGGAAAAATAACTCTATAGGTCGTTCAAAATGGATCGGAGTTGGATGTATGGAGATTATACTTCTCTTCAATATGTAAACAGAGTTATTGAGTTTTTGAAATGCGCTAAGGATGACAGAAAGAAATATAAGAAAGATAAGATTGTTTGTCCTTGTTCAGTGTGTAATAATACTGTTGGTTATGATACCCCTGAGGAAGTGAGAAACCATTTGTTTAAAAACATGTTTAAGATAGGTTACATGTGTTGGTTTTGGCATGGTGAGCAAATAGTGTTTGACACGAGCAGTGGTGGCAACGGTGGTGGGCATATTAATAAAAATAAGTTGGGCAGTGACAACAACGGTCATGAGGAAAATATAGATATGAATGTGGAGTATGATCGTTTGGATGAAATGTTGCGTGACGTGCAAGATGATTTCATTGACAGGCCCCATGAGTTTGATAAATTGTTTGCCAATTCCGAAAAACCTTTATACCCTGGTTGTGTAAAATACAACAAGTTATCAGCTGTGTTCAAATTCTTAAGCTTGAAAGCGAAAAGTGCGTGGAGTGATCGGAGTTTCACGGCGTTATTGGTGCTTTTACTAGATATGCTTCCGGATCATAATGAGTTGCCAAACTCAACGTACAAGGCAAAGAAGATGTTATGCCCATTGGGTATGGAGATTGAGAAGATAGACGCTTGTCCAAATAATTGTATATTGTATCGGAATGAGTATAGAGATTTGAATGTGTGTCCCAAGTGTGGGGTATCAAGGTATAAGAGAAAGAACTGCAATGATAATTGCGCGGGCAAGAACGGTCCTCCAGCAAAGGTATTATGGTATAGTGTACACAACAACCAGGTAGTGATGAGTGTGGTTACTGCATCATGAAAAATATGAATGACGTAATGATACGATATGGTCAAGGCGATGATCTACAAAGGGTGTGTTATTGAATAATGTAGATTTGTTAATTCATTTAAGCATTTAGTACTTTATTGGATATGTATAAAATTGATTATCTTTCATTATTTCACTTATAGGTGTATGGAGCCGAAGAGTATTCTCAGGCAAACATCGATGTGGTACAAGAACTTTGGGTTGAATTCTTTCGAGAAGTAATGAAATAATCATTTTTAGGTTTCAATTCATTTTCCTTCTACTTTTTACCTATGTTCTCGGGCATTGTGTCCATATGTATATTTATATAGTCATGGACTTGGGTATGGAGTTGTGTACTTTTATACAGTTGTGTTGGAGTTGCTTCTACTTGTTTCTGCAGGTTGTATTTACTTTATTTGTTAATTAGTTGGTACTGTGCCTAAATATATATTTTGCTTCCATGTCGAAGTTAATTGGAGTTGCTTTCTACTTGTTTCATTAGGCCTAAGCTGAGGCACGTAGTTATGAATGGTTTTTGCATGCTGTTGGTTCAATTGCAGGTTGTTTTGTTGGGCTTAGGTAGTGAAATAATTTAACATGTACATTTGTACATGCAATGGGTATTAGAGGTTTCCAAAAAAAAAAAAAAAATTGATATTGGGTGGCGGTTGTCAATAAAAACCGCCACCCAAAATTTTACTAATTTTTTTTTAAAAAAAAAATTTTGGGTGGCGGTTGTTGGACATAACCGCCACCCAATGTAATTTAAAAAAAAAAAAAAACTTAGGGTGACGGTTGTTGAACACAACCGTCACCCTATGTAATTTTTTTTTTTTTTTAAAAATACACTTAGGGTGGCGGTTAATTGTTAAAACAACCTCCACCCTAAGTCCTAAGTTCACTTAGGGTGGTGGTTGTTTTAACAACTGCCACCCTAAGTATACGAAATTTAAAAAAAATAAAAATAAAGGGTGGCGGTTGTTTTAGAAAACAACCGCCACCCTTTCTTTTTTGGGTGGCGTTTTTTGAACCGCCACCCTAATTCTGACATTGGGTGCCGTCATTTTTGGTGGCATCCAATGAACCGCCACCCTAAATGCTTTTTGTACTAGTGTACATCTAACCTTTGGGCTGAAAACTGCAGTTCTTGCATTGAAAATGTTTGTAGATTATGTGGTAAGATTGACTGATCTCAGTTCTGTCTCTCCTTGAAAAACACCACCAATATTTCTAATATTATTTCTCCTTAATTTTACTTTTTTTAATATATACAGTCGGCCAGGTTTATCCCAAGAGTCAAACAGCCATCACGATGCGGCAACTCAAGAAAGCGATAGATATCACATGAAACCAGGGGTGTCTATAATTCTTCCAATTTTATTGTGGTTTGTATGGTTGGAAAATAATAAGACTAAATAAATAGGAGGAGTTGAAAATGAATCAGTCAAGATCTATAAAAGGAGTATATGGCATGTGAGTTACGATTTAGAAAATCAAAATAAGGGATAAGACCAGCAAAACCAACAAATAAGGGGCTTGATCGGTGATCACTTATGTGTACAACACCAAACTAAGGTAAAGTGAAAACCAATACCAAGATTATTAAAAAGGATAGATTAATAGTATGAATGGGGATGTGTGGAAATCATCATTATAATATTGGAACTCCGTATGGCTATTGTTGTTTAGTTTATTATTTTTGAAGTTGACACTTTTTTATGGTCCTAAAATTGTATCTGTCATGGTTCCTGGAGTTGCATGGCTTTGGCCAATCTCTCCTTTGTTTTTTTTTTCTTTTTAAAATTAAATTATAGTTTGTTGTGAAAGCTGTGTTATTTACAATTAAGACTATTACCGGTTTTTTTCATAGATTTTTTTGAAGTATTTTTGCAAACAACATTATTAATTAATAGGAATGACTGTTGGCATTTGGATAAATGGTCCCTTTGATTTTTTCTATTTATCTTCAATTGTGTTTTAGATAGTTTATTTATCCATATATTTTTTTATTTTTTAAACTTTTACTTTAGGGATAATCTCATGTTTAGCAATAACTATTGAGCATTTGGATCAATTGTCCCTTTCATTTGCCCTTTTTATCTTCAATTTTTATTTTGATATTTTCTCTTTTTCTGATCTTTTGCTTCAAGGATCTTTTGACAATTGGAAGGTTCTAGCGTTATTATTGTGAAATAAAAAATTCATCAACTAAAATAGGGAGCTATGGATTTACAAATGTCCAATTGCAGCAATGTGAGAATCTATGCAATGAGTTTTGGTTTTGGTTGTACTCTTTTTGTGGTCATTAATTAGTAGATTATATTTTGTTTTTACCAAATCAATAACTTTGTTAGTTGTAATGGGCCATATATATACTGCACGTTAATTGGTTGTAATATCTATTTAATTATAGAGATCATCTGTAATACCCTAGATTGTCAGAGCGACCAGGAGTGCTTAAAGATTGATTTGTACTACTCATACAATCAAAATGAATCTTCTTTTTCAGCCTTTGTGTTTTTGAACTCAATATCTACTTTTTCTTACAATGGCGGTTGGGAATGTCCTGTCACTACTTGACAATGAATAGCACAACGTTTGGGGAAAGAATAACCGATGTTTGGTTGGGGTTGTTGATGACAATATTCAAGGGAAGGGTCGGTGTGTAGAGGAAAAAGAAGAAGCAGCAGCATGAAGAGTATTAATTTGTATACTGCTCAAGAAATATTCTTCTCTACCGCTAGTCCTCTCTTCTGAGTGAGTTGATTATCCTTCACCTTTCTTGTGATATCGTAGGATTTGTATAGGGTTTCTATAGTTGAAAACTTGTACGCTGTAAATAGGTGTATTTGCTTCATTGATTAATGGAATGATCTCTCCCAACATTATTCTTCAAGCATCTTCTACATGATATGAGACTAGAGATCCCAAGAGTGGGGGGGGGGGGGGGGGGGGGGCATCCCTCTCATTCTTGGCTAGCAACCCCAAATTTTCTCGGCCGCCAACTTCAACTCCACCATGGCTAATGAAACCAATATCATCAATGCAATTGGACCAACGAACTCAATGATTTCATAAGGCCTTATATAACAAGAACTCATCTGCCAAATCTCAAAATACCCTTCCATGGATGTCAATAACACCTTATCCCCAACTGCAAATTTAAGATCTCTTCTCCACTTATCTATATCTATATAACCTTCAATATCTATATGGTTCCTTCTAATTGGCCATCTATCTGCGGGGGGGAAAAGCCATGCTAAAGTGTAGCTTAGTGCCCATAACACTATGTAAACTTTGGCTAAAGTTAGATGTGAACCTAGGATCGCCATATGAAACAATAGACACTAGAGCTCCATATATATGTATAAACTGTCGATCTCATCCACATACAACTTATCCAACTTGTTCATTCATTAAGTGTTTCTAGCATTCCCATTGTGGCACAAGTGGTGGCGACAGTTTTAATCTGGCGACTGGCGGATTTGCCACATAGGTTGGTTATGTGATTTGAATTTTTAAAATTGAATTAAACATGGTGGTTTTTTCGTGCAAATGTATAGCACTCTTTACACCATTTGAAAATTCAAATGTATGTGATGTTAATCAACAGTTACGAATTATCATATAATTAATATATTAAATTAAATTTACAGTTGTCGAATTATCATTTAATTTATTAGATGTTTGAATTTTGAAAATTAAATAAACGTCTATTGCAGTTACCCATTTCCAGCCAGATTTAGCACATTGATGATCCGTTTCAAAATTAAAGAAACTACCCAGATGGTTAAGCTAGCAAAGGGAACAACTACCTCATCAACAGCAGGCTGGTAATTACGTGTACATGTTTATATTATTCAATTTTGTGAATCACGTCTACTTATTTTACTTGTTAATAGTGTACCATTCGTCAATCGTTAGAGTTAATAGTGTTTTTTCATCCCCCTTTTGAATATAAGGAAAGATGAAGATTTGATTGCACATATTGCCGTATTTGTGGTTTATCTGAAATATTTTGTGTTTGTTTCATAAATTGACAAAAATTGAAGATTTGAAACAAACATCTAATCAACGGAGTGGTTTTGAGAATTATTTTTCGAATTGAATTTGTTAATTTATTCAATTGTATTATTCATAATAACACAAAGAATCCTTACGGATTAGCTTTTAATAAATTTTTATTTAACAAATTAAAATTGTTTTGATTTGTCTTTTTGGTTGATTTATTTTAGTCTTCGGATCATGACTGGTCCTTAATCAAATATTTCCTTCTACCTCGAAAATACTTTCTTCAATATTTTTAACAATTGCAAAGTAAATAAATAGATTGATAATAAATATGAAAGCAAGTTTTTGAAGTTGTCTCATATACGTTAGTGATTCTCGTGCATTGCACATGGGTGAAAACTAGTATTTTAAAAAATCAAGTGGGCAACATGCCTTAGGCGATTGCCAAGTACAAATCTTCTCGACCGCCTAGGCATGATCTCGGTATCGTCCAATTTTCCAACATAACTTTTATTTTCTTTTTTTCTTTTTTTGTCTAAACGCGAATGAAAATGAAAGAATTGCGTCTAGGCTAGAAGCTTGCTGGGAAAAAGGGCTGGAACAAGGTCTACATAGAGTCAAACTCAATGGCAGCTGTTCACTTTTGCTTGAATCCTATAGAGGCTGTATGGTCGGTCTACTAGATAAAATTCTAGAGTATCGTCGGAGGGTGGATGCTTAAGTTTACCTGCACAAGGTGAGAAGAAAATGCTGTTGCAGATCATCTAGCTAACCAAGGCCATGCAATGAAGACTAGGAGATGGATACAACCTTATGAGCTTACTGGTCGGACTTATCTATTCGGATAAGATTGAGATGGGCAATATGAGAAATATTAATGTTTAGTTAGCCTATAGAATGATGTTTACTTTATATATAGAATTGATTTGATTGTATTATTATGATGTATACCTTTGAGGTAAAATTTGGAAAATTTACCTATTGTGTAGGATTATACAATTTGAAGATCAGGTATTAAGCCCCCCTTCTTTTGTATTATTATTTTCATTATCAATAAAATTCTATCTCTGATCTAGATTTTCGGATGGAGATCGTTCTCCTAGAAAAAAGGAAAGAATTGCTAGAAACTAATAAAAAGAAAATTAAAATGCCAAAAAATAGCAGTATAAAAATGACTGGTTGAATCCGATTCGTCGAGAAATGAGAAAAGGTTTCAAAAGGATATTAGTTGAATGCAATCAAATCATTAATTTTATCCGCGTCAAAAATTTAATTACACTCAAACAAAAATCAGCACTTTCATTCGTGATTCACCACGATATTACTAAATTTATTTGCGATATCATGGTACCAAAGTTGTAACATATATATACGAAGCCTTTTGACCTCAAAACAGGGAGTAGCAGAGTTGCTAGGAATGTTACAAGACCGCGTGTAGAAGTTTGCAGAAGGTCCTTCAATTTGTTGTAATGAAATTGCTTTTCTTTAAAATGTAGGATTTATCGCTCCACAAAATATTCGAACTAGATAAATAAGAAAATACGAGTGATGCGATCATTTTTATTTTTAAGACGCCTATTTAATTACTTAGTTCTGATCATCATTTTGACCTATTAGGAATACATCGTATTGAGCTTTTAGAACAATTCAAAATAATACTATATATTTTGTCTCTTATTTGAGCTTTTTGAGTTTTTACATTTTTCAGTGATACGATTATTGTAGTGCTTTATTATCGAGTGATGAAGAGGTGTCATATTCTTTATTACTTAAGACATATATTCATCTTTAAAAAAAAGTAATAAAATAAAATAAAATTTGTCACATAGCATATCACTTAGAAATCGCAATTAAAAGTGTGTAAACTGTACCAAATAGTGCCAGGCTTTTTCTTTTGTATTGTACTTTTCTCCTCCATAATTCAATATATTATTGAAAGTTCAGAGATTCTAGTTGACTCATACAAAAAAATAGCTTCCATTAGCATCTTTGGACTTGCCCCGAGAGAGTACTATGTGACTTACCGATTGAATGTTCCAACGACCTGTGGCTAGACATATGTTGAGATGAATGTCGTTGTTGGTATATCATGTTTGCAAAATGTAGCCATGTAGTTTTGTGAACTCGCGAAAATCCAAGATAGGCTAGACTTTTATAAGGAATCACGAATGAAGACTGATAGGGATAGAGATATACCCTGACCCTATGCTTCATGTGATTTTAAAAATATTTCAGAAGCATTTTAATGTGTTCTTGCATATCATTAATATCAAAGAGATACAGATATTGGTGGTGCATTCATATCAATAAGTTGAGTTCTATACTAGAGAGAGATTGTTCGATAATTTTTAAATTCAAACTTTGAAATTAAATTTTTTTTCAATTGGATAATAATACGAACTAATAGTTATGCAAAAAAGGGATTTTACACCTCGATGCCATTTTTTCTCGTTAAATTAATATCTAAAAACTAATTATTTGCAATTGTTCTATTTTATTTCTTTATTTTAGTTGTAAAATTTTAAATTTGAATAATTTTAGTTAATTAGTTATTAGTTTAGTTCTTAAAACAATAAAACCTAATTTTTTACATAGTTTTATTAAGGCTAGTAGAATTGAATAATAGTACTAAGTGGTCCTCATAAGCAATTGCGAAGCTAGCCATTTATAAGTGGTTAGGGCACATTTCAGCCTCCCGTTGGGAGAAGTGCCTTTAGAGACGACAAGTCAATAGAAATTATTACAAACAATAAATTGTACACGTATTCAAGTAATTTTTTATTTTATTAAAAGCTAAATTGATTGTTAAACAATTAATTAAAACTACTAGATGTTGGGATAACGGTGAGTAACAATGTGTGATGTATGGTTAATTTATATGACTTTGATTTGTAATATGCTAAAACAAATTTTAACATTGAAATATGCAAAAGTGAGGGAGGAGGGAGAGAGAGAGAGAGAATGCAAAAAAAAATAATAATATCGAGAAATAAGTTAACCTTATAAAATAAATTCAGTTGCACAAAATGAACAACTTAATTGAAATATTTGGCATCCAAATATTACCTTTTCAATGAAGTAAATAAAAATATTTTTTATTAAGTTGTTTATTTTGTACCCATGAAATAAATAATGTTAAATTTTTTGTTAAAATATGCAAAATAATTTTAAAAACTGAATAAAGTAAAAAATTATGTTAAAATTAAAAAACCAAATAAAGTTAAAAAACTATGTTATGTAGATGATAAATGTCAAAAAACTGCATAAAGTAAAAAAAGTATGCTATTAAAACTTAAAGGTACGTACACAGATTTTCAAGTTAAAATATGCAAAAGTGAGAGACAAAGGAGGAGTTATGAGTAGTTGGAAAAGAGATAATGGTGTTTAATGCTCTAATCCTATGTGTATTGCCAAGTGGACTATTAAAAGATAAAAAAATAAAAAGAATTATGTTGGAAACATTTGATTGGCTTGCCCCACCCCACCCAAGTATTTCTCTTCAGGCCTTTAACTTGATGATCAATATACGTATCGCCTCATGTCTGAGGACAATCATCTCCTCAGTTTTCGATAGGGTGAGTGTTGGTTTGTAAAGCCAAATGTCCACAAAGTCAAAGAAAGAGGCTGCATGTGCTCAAAAGTAAAAAATTATGGCTCAATGTTTGTGGGCTGCACGAGTTCACATTTGCAGAGGAAGAAATTGGATGCAAAATTATAGCCGTCATTCTTGACAAAAGACAGCCGTAATTGTTGACAATTTGTGTAAGATTAGGTGGCAGTGGTAATTGTTGACAATTTGCGTAGGAGTAGGTGCATAGATTGCCTATAAATAGAGGCTCCATTCTGCATTGTAAATGCACCGCACCACCAAACAACACAGAGTATCTTGTGTAGAGAGGTATCTTGTGTAGAGAGATATCTTGTGTAGAGAGAAAGAGGGAGCTTCAGTGTCGAAGCTATACACGAGAGATAAAAGTGAGTGGAGTGATAAAGCCTTTGCGTAGGCAGAGAAAAATACAGTGTGGTATTTTTTGTACTCCTCCTTTTGAGATAGTAAAATATTGGTGTGGGTCCGTGGACGTAGGCAGTTTGGCCGAACCACGTTAAATCTCGGTGTTTTATTTTGTGCTTATTTTAGCGTCCATTATTTTTCTCAGTCGCATTTATTCGTCCCATTGATCTTGGGCGGAATTAGCAGCGCCTAGTTCCCCAACAACTGGTATCAGAGCTTTGTTCGTGATATCTCTTGAAATTCTTAGTATGCTCTGTGGTTGCAGCGTAGACTGATCTTCCACATCAGAAACGATTTCTCGAAAAATCACATTTTTGTTCGAGTGGGAGTAATGGCGACAGACGAGAGAATTTCCAAAATTGATAAGTTTGATGGCAAAAATTTTGGATATTTGAAAATGCAAATGGAGGACTATTTGTATCAGAAGGACCTATATAAGCCGTTGAAAGAAAAGCCAGAAGGCGAGAAAGACGACGAGTGGGAGGTGCTTGATCGAAAAGCACTCGGCGCAATTAGATTGACCCTATCAAAGTCGGTCGCTTTCAACATTAAAAATGAGAAGACAACGGCGTCTCTCATGGCAGCTCTATCCAACATCTATGAACAGCCATCTGCAGCAAACAAAGTTCATTTGATCAAGAAATTGTTCAATATGAAGATGATGGAAAGTGGGAGATTTGGAGAACACCTCAACGAATTCAATGAGGTAGTAGACCAATTGACCACGGTGGAAATCACTTTTAGTGATGAGGTTCGAGCTCTATTAATTCTTGGGCAGTTGCCTGAGAGCTGGAATGGCACGATCCACGACCATCGATGGCTTCGGCGGTAAGTCGAAATTGAAGTTCGATGGCGTTGTGAGCATGATCTTGGTGAGGAGATCCGGAGGCGATCGGATCTGACTTCAACTTCCGGTCGCTTTCAACGTAGATAGCGAGGCGTAAGTTCAAGCGAAGGCACGGGCGTGAACGGAGCAAGTCGAGGAATGGCAGACCGAGATCCAAAAATCACAGAAATTCCAACAAGTCTGTTGAATGTTGGAATTGCGGTCAGGTTGGGCACTACAAAAATCAGTGTAGGGGAGCTCCAAAGGAAACGGAGAACAAGACCGAGGTCAATGTCGTGACCGAAGAAGCACGTGATGCTTTGATATGTTCCATGGAGAAGAAGGCCGACTATTGGGTAATAGATTCTGGAGCATCTTTCCATGCCACCTCAAATCGACACTTTTTTGTAAATTATGTGTCGGGAAACTTCGGAAAAGTATATCTCGGAGACGATCATCCTTGCAGCGTGGCGGGCATAGGAGAAGTACAGATCAATGTCAATGGATCTGTATGGAAATTAAAGGACGTGAGACATATTCCAGAATTGAGGAAAAATTTGATCTCTGTCGAACAATTGTCGAGAGAAGGATGTGACACAAGCTTCTCTGGTGATAATTGGAAAATCACCAAGGGGGCCATGATAATCGCACGTGGCAAGGATAGTGGCACCCTATACACGACGGCGAATGCGTGTATGACAATTGCAGTTGCTGATGTCAAGGATGCTAACCTTTGGCACCAAAGACTTGGGCATATGAGCCAGAAAGGGCTCAAGTACATGCATGCAAAAGGGAAACTACCAGGGTTTCAGTCTATTGACATAGACTTTTGCGAAAGTTGCGTTTTCGGGAAGCAGAAACGGGTGAGTTTCAATACAAGCGGCAGAACTCTAAAGAAAGAGAAACTTGAACTTGTCCACACAGATGTGTGTGGTCCAACAACAGTTTCATCGATTGGCGGAAAGTCATACTTCGTGACTTTCATTGATGACCACTCGAGAAAGGTGTGGGTTTACTTCTTGAGACACAAATCCGATGTGTTCGAGGCATTCAAGAAGTGGAAGGCCATGGTGGAAAATGAAACTGGTTTGAGAGTAAAGAAGTTGAGATCTGACAATGGTGGAGAGTACGAAAATTTGGCGTTCAAGAAATTTTGTTACCAAAATGGCATCAAGTTGGAGCGAACATTGCCAGGAACACCGCAACAAAATGGAGTTGCAGAACGCATGAATCGAACGTTGACAGAAAGAGCCAGAAGCATGAGAATACATGCAGGCCTGCCAAAACAGTTTTGGGCGGAAGCTGTCAATATGGCGGTATACCTAGTTAATCGTGGACCGTCGGTACCATTGGAGTACAGAATACCGGAAGAAGTTTGGAGCGGAAAAGAAGTGAAATTTTCTCATTTGAAAGTATTCGGTTGTGTCGCGTACGTGCACATTAGTGACAATGCCAGGAGTAAGTTAGACTCAAAATCACTAAAGTGTACTTTTCTTGGATATGGTGGAGACAAGTTCGGGTACCGCTTTTGGGATGACCAGAACAAAAAGCTCATCAGAAGCCGGGATGTCATATTCAATGAAAAGGTGATGTACAAGGACAGAAATGCAGTTCAGTCCAATGACACAACAAATGATGATCCAACATATGTTGTTCCGGACGACACTCGAAGGAAATGCGTCAAAGCCAGGCGGATGAGAGTCTGCAGGAGAGCCCGATCTCGGTGATTCACCACAGTCTCCAGCTCCAATTCCCATTGTGTGGAGGTCAAGTCGACCTCATGTTCCGAATCGAAAGTACATGAACTACATGTTGCTCACTGACGCCGGTGAACCTGAATGCTATGACGAGGCATGTCAGGTGGGAGATTCTGTTAAGTGGGAGCTTGCAATGAAAGATGAGATAAAGTCTCTCATCTCCAACCAGACGTGGGAACTAGCTGTGTTGCCCAGAGGGAAGAAAGCTCTCAACAACAAATGGGTGTACAGAATCAAAGAAGAACATGATGGTTCGAAGCGGTATAAGGCGAGATTGGTAGTCAAAGGTTTCCAGCAGAAAGAAGGAATTGACTATACGGAGATTTTTTCGCCAGTTGTGAAGCTGACAACAATTCGATCAGTGTTGAGTATTGTTGCAGCGGAGGGCTTGCACTTGGAGCAGTTAGACGTGAAAACTGCTTTCCTCCATTGTGACTTAGAGGAGGAAATCTATATGCAGCAACCGGAAGGCTTCTCAGTGAAAGGAAAGGAGAAGCTGGTATGCAAATTGAAGAAGAGCCTATACGGCTTAAAGCAAGCGCCTAGATAGTGGTACAAGAAATTTGATGGATTTATGCAGAAAAATGGCTACATGAAGTGTAATGCTGACCATTGTTGCTACTTCAGGCGGTTCGAGTCCAGCTATATCATTTTGCTACTTTATGTCGATGACATGTTAGTAGCCGGCTCGGACATGGACGAGATCAAGAAGTTGAAGAAGCAACTATCGGTGGAATTTGAAATGAAGGATTTGGGAAAAGCAAAGCAAATTATAGGAATGAGAATTTACAGAGACAAGCAAAAAGGTGTTTTGCAGTTGTCGCAGGCCAAGTATATTGATCAAATCCTACAAAGGTTCAACATGAGCGATTGCAAAGCGGTCAAAGACGCCATTAGCTAATCATTTCAGTCTATCCAACGACCGGTCTCCTAAGGCGTAAGAGAGAGAAAGCTTCATGGCTAAAATTCCATATGCCTCGGCCATTGGAAGTTTGATGTATGCCATGGTTTGTACGGACTGGATATTGCTCATGCGATGGGAGTTGTGGCGGATATATGGCAAATCCTGAAAGCGACATTGGGATGCGATAAAGTGGATATTGAGATATCTACGTGGAACTCTTGAGAAATGCTTATGCTTTAGGCGGCGGAGTGAAACTACGAGGTTTCGTAGATGCGATTTTCTTTGGTGAGGTAGATCGCGAAGAAGCACTATAGGTTATGTCTTCACGGTTGGTGCTCTCGCGATTAGTTGGATTTGCAGAAGCGAAGATTGTTGCGTTATCAACTATAGAAGCTGATGCGATGTCGATGTATCGAGGCTAGCAAAGAGATGATATGGTTACAAGGTTTGTTAGCGAGTGGGTTTTAAGCGGGAGAAGAATGTCTTGCCTGATGGCGGTCAGTGCGATACATCGGCAAAGAATTCGGCATTTCATTCGAACCAAGCATATTGGACTCAAGTTATCACTTCATCAGGATCACTTTTGGAAGATGGAGTATTGAAACTTGAAAGATTCAAGGCACCAAGAACCCGGCCGACATGATGGCGAAGGCGGTAACCAAGGAGAAATTGGGTCTGTGCTCGACTTGATTGGTCTTCTTCAATGAAGACAGAGGAGATGACCCACACCACATTTCATAGAAGAGGAGATCCATTTGTCTTCAAGTGGGAGATTGTTGGTCTGTGAAGCCAAATGTCCACAAAGTCAAAGAAAGAGGCTGCATGTGCTCAAAAGTCAAAAATTATGGCTCAATGTTTATGGGCTGCACGAGTTCACATTTGCAGAGGAAGAAATTGGATGCAAAATTATAGCCGTCATTCTTGACAAAAGACAGCCGTAATTATTGACAATTTGTGTAAGATTAGGTGGCAGTCGTAATTGTTGACAATTTGCGTAGGAGTAGTTGCATAGATTGCCTATAAATAGAGGCTCCATTCTGCATTGTAAATGCACCGCACCACCAAACAACACAGAGTATCTTGTGTAGAGAGGTATCTTGTGTAGAGAGATATCTTGTGTAGAGAGAAAGAGGGAGCTTCAGTGTCGAAGCTATACACGAGAGATAAAAGTGAGTGGAGTGATAAAGCCTTTGCGTAGGCAGAGAAAAATACAGTGTGGTATTTTTTGTACTCCTCTTTTTGAGATAGTAAAATATTGGTGTGGGTCCGTCGACGTAGGCAGTTTGGCCGAACCACGTTAAATCTCGGTGTTTTATTTTGTGCTTATTTTAGCGTCCATTATTTTTCTCAGTCGCATTTATTCGTCCCATTGATCTTGGGCGGAATTAGCAGCGCCTAGTTCCCCAACAGTGAGACTGTTATTAGTCTTGATAGCACAAAGGCTGGCTTTCATCTCCCTCTTCAGCCTTTTATTGTTCTCTTCGTCAATTCTTTCTTCTTATCCCTAGGCTAGTTAACACCTAACTACATTCGTTCCTTAACATATTTCCTCTTCATATGTCTTACGAATGGGATTAAGCCGATTATTTCGGTGTTTAGGTTCTTGTCTGAGATGAAATTTGTTGAGAAGTTCGATTGCATTGTGAATTTTAGTTGTCGTAAGACTTCTAAGGACTTTCCTCAAAAGTTTGAAATCCCAATGTGTCCTAGCTGAAATAATGGTTGGAAGACCCATTTTCTTTGTGTCAAGCCAAAATCCAGCTCTTTTCCCTTTCTAAATGCTTGGTCGATTCCCCCCGATTAAGTTGTATAATGATGTTCCCCTTCCGTCTGAGGAAGAAGAAGGTGCCCTAGAGAGTGTGTAAGGCCTCAATTTCCCTAAAAAGGTCGTTTATGCTTGAGATTGTTGAACCAATAAACCTTCGAATCACCAAATCAGTGCAAAAATAAATAGTAGAATGTAAATAACACCGATTTAGACAGAGTCTAGGAGGTTTGGTGACCGGATATAATCCTTACATCCCCTTTTGAGCATCCACCAACAAGGATACTCCATTCCATTTCATTGAATACCGCAGAATACACAGTTTCGTGCAAACTCATAATGAAGAAAATACAGACACTCAACCCAATCTCTATAACCAGTATAATTAGGATCACCATAATGGAATATATTCTGATCTATACCTAAAACTCACCAAAAAGGAAAAGTTACAGAGAACAAACGAGAATGAACGAAAAAGGAATAGCCGACTGGAATGAAAAACTCTCTCTCACAAAACCTAAAAGTGAACCATCGTATAGCATATAAAGGGAAAGGTGTACAATTTGCACGCATCAACATCCAGCACCAAGCAACATGTCAAGATTAGGAGGTATTTGGTTTAATGACCTATTGGATTAGCACTCCCAAGTCCATAGTAAGCCCACAATATAGGTCCAATATAGAGAGTGAAAGGAAAGTCCCAGCTCTCCGTGGCAGCCACTTAACCACATTCCTTCCTTAACAGCATCTGTAGCTGAAACATACTCAGCTTCAGTTGTTGAGAAAGCAACAATCTTTTGAAGATGAGATTTCCAGCTCACAATAGATTCTCACACAGTGTAAAAATATGTTGAATTGGACTTTCTGTGATCTTTATCACTAGCAAAGTCAGAATCTATATACCCTTTAAGAGTTACAGATCCTTTCTCCCTTTTATAAATGATTCCTATACTAGAAGTCCCCTTCAGATATTTTAATTCCCATTTTAAAGCATTCCAATGAACTTGGGCGCGCTTGTCGCGGCGCGCCAAAGTTTAATTTATTTCCTTACTCGGTTTCAAAACTACAAATTAATGTAGAAGTGGTAAGTAAGGGTCGAACCCAAGAGGAACGGTGTTTAATCTAGTTGTTCTTATCAATTAATCTAGAAATTGGGGTTTTGTGAAGTTGGATGAAATTTGAAAATAAAATGACAAAATAAAAGAGATGAAAATGCAACAATTGAAGATATATCTAGTTCTCGGGTTCGGTTGTGTCAACATCTTGTGTTTATCTTTCCCATGCAACGTGTACTATCCCTTCTCCAATTTATCAACTCTCAATTAACCAAGAAGCTCTGATTAACGAATTCTTCCTTAAGTGTATTAAATTAAAGTGAGTCTTTAACTTAACATCTAGCTATTGGATAATCCTAAACAAGTTCTTAGGATTTAATGCAATGCTAGTGTGAAATGAACAAGAAGAATGAGTTGAATTAGATGATCAATTTCACAAACTTGAATTAATACATCTAAGTTGATTTATTAACAAATATGCACGACATTCGTTTGCTCTTGTGGATTGGAATCTAGTGACAATTCACGGATCAAAAGTTCCAATCCTAGCACATAACTTGAACTTAAAGATTAATTGATTCAATTGGCCAAAGTGAATGCAATAATCACATAAATTCAAAACGGGTTTAAAACATAACAAATCAACAAATTGAAGTAGAGGAATAGATAAAGCGTTAGCAAAGAGTTAGAAAAGATAACAACATGATAATTGAACACAACGTCCCCTCGAACTAGATAGAGAAGTCTAACTACTCATATTAGCGGGTATCACCACTTTGCTATATGATAGATTATACTTCACGATCTCAAGTAATATATAAAAACTATAGAAATCACGTAAATAATGCTAAGATTTAAATAGAGAAGTCTAACTACTCATATATGCGGGTTAAATACTTATAGCAGTAGCCGTGTATCACCTCTGCAATATATGAGAAATTATCTTTCTCAAACATGAAAAATAAAAGAAGAAGAGAAATTAGTGAAGAAATGCTCCGCTAATCATATTCACGGCCGAAGTATCGTCGATTGATTTTTCGAACCTATATTTAGGTTCTTACTTCCGCCCGAATATGAAAAACTAAGAGCTTTCAAGCTAGAACTAAGAACAAATGATGAAGAGAATTTTATTGAGGAGAAAGTTGGAGAGAATCACAAGCTAATTCTCTCTACAAGTTGTGTGTTTCAAGCTTGGAAATGCCTCTATTTATAGGCAAAATATTACACCAAAAAATATTAAAAAATCATAAAAGTCTTCCTTCATGAGTCTATTGTGGTGTGCTCAGATTGTTTTATCTCTAAGAAGTCAAGAAAATACCAAAAAACACGTTTTATGGTAGGTGGAGTCCGCTGGTCAAAATCTGCAGCGGCGTCAGGCGTGACTCGAGTCACCGCGCGCGCTGACTCGAGTCACGCGCGATTCTGCCTAGTCCGCGCGCGCGCGGAACGAGAGGACCAGGGACGGTTGCAGGCGTGACTCGGACGGTTGCGGCGCTGATCGAGGATGCTCGGGCGTGACTCGAGTCACTTGCGGCGCTGACTCGATCACATGCGGCGCTGACTCGAGTCACCCGAGTCACCCAGAAATTGCACACCAAGTCCCTCAACGTTTGAATGTTGTTCATTTTGGTCCTTGAGAAATTGCATTTTGGTCCTCCAACCTTTTGAATTGTTTCACTTTGATCCCTGAACTTTTGAAAAGTTGCACTTTGGTCCCCAACAGTTTTGGAAGTGACGCTTTTAGTCCTTTTTCTTCAAACGGCCATAACTTTCACTAGGAAACTCCGATTTGCGATCCGGAAAAAGTTTGGGAATCCTCTTTTGACGTTCTTCGACTTTGGCACAAGAAAAATTGTAAAAACAACTTTTCATAAAATTGCATCGGAGGTCCTCCATCTTTGATTCGCTTGCCTTTTTGGTCCCGAGTTTTCGTTTTCATCCGATTTTCATCCATTTTGACTCCTTTTGATTCTTTGTGACCCTAAACACCACAATAAAGGAAAAACACATAAAATGGAACATATAACATTAATAAAACACACAAACACATAAAATAAAAGAGTTATTTAAGTGCTTATTTAGCACTTATCAGAACTTCACCTGGATTTCCCATATGTCTTGCTAAGAAACTTATAGCATAAGCAATATGAGGCCTAGAGAAAATCATAAAAAACATAAGGGATCCAACTGCATTAGAGTAGGGTATGTCTTTCATCCTTTCCAACTCTTCCGGAGTAGAAAGACAAAGGTCAACAGAGAGTTTAAAATGAGATGCTAAAGGCAAGGTAACAGGTTTACAGTCAAACATGTTAAACTTTTTCAACACTTTAACAATATAATCTGTTTGATGTAAGAATAAAGTTCCTTTAGATCTGTTTCTAGAAATGTTCATCCCAATGATCCTTTTTACGTCTCCTACATTTTTCATTTCAAATTCAGCACTTAATTTCAGCTTAATATCATGTATAGAAGCAGGATCATTACCAACAAGTAGCATGTCATCAACATATAGTAACAGATATAAAGAATCGGCACCCACAATGCATTTATAGTACAAACATACATCCTGTTTAGTTCTAACAAATCCAAGAGATAGCACAAAAGTATCAAATCTTTTATACCATTGCCTAGGGGCCTGTTTTAGCCCATATAAAGATTTCTTTAGCAAGCAGACATGACTCTTTTTACCCTTTTCTATAAACCCATCAGGTTGGTTCATATAAATAGCCTCATCAAGTTCACCATGCAAAAAGGTAGTTTTGACATCTAACTGATCTAAATCCCAATCAAAGTGAGCAACTAGAGCAAGTATGACCTTAATTGTACTGTTATTTAACAACAGGGAAAGATCTCATTATAGTCAACTCCTTGTTTTTGTGTGAACCCTTTAGCTACCAACCTAGCTTTATATTTTAAATTATTCTCAGCAGAAGGATCATCTTTCAATTTGTAAATCCATTTACAGTCAACAAGTTTATGATTCTCAGGCTTAGGGACTAAAATCCAAGTTCCATTCTTTCTAAGGGGACACATTTCATCATTCATAGCATGTAGCCACTTAACAGAATCAGAACACTTAAAGCATCAATATAACAAGAAGGTTCAACAATATCACTCACTAGCAAATAAGACACGTAATCATCACCATACCTGGCAGGAGGTCTGATTTGCCTTCTTACCCCATGTCTTGTGAGTTGATACTCATCAAGTGTTTCACCTTCTTGATTATTTTCAGAATGTGATTCCTCATAATCAGGTTCTGATTGCTGGTTTTCCTCATTTTGATCATTGAAGTGATCATGGTTCCCCTATATATCATCAGCAGCTGCAGGTATCTCCTCATACTCACCAAATTGACCTCTAAGGTCAATGGTGGATTTCTCTACCCCAAACCAATCATCCATACTATTTTTATCACTTAAAGACACATCTTTCAAGCATGGTATAATATGTTCATGAACACAACATCTTTTTCTGACAATAACTTTATAGCCCCCTAATTCATGCAACCGTAACCTGTAACCTTTAACATTTTCAGCATCGCAAAAAAAAAAAAAAAACCACATTTAATGGATCTAGGTTCTAGTTTTCCAAAATTATTATATGCATATGCAACACAGCCAAAACTTTTTAGAAAAGAGTAATTAATAGTCCCATTTCTAAACTTTTCTTTAGGGATTTCAAAATTAATGGCACTAGATGGGGACCTGTTAATCAAGAAAGCTACTGTTACTGCAGCTTCTCCCCAAAATATTTTGCGTAAGCTTGAACAAATCAGCAGACATCTAGCCTTATTTAATAAGGTTCTATTCATCCTCTCAGCAGTGTCATTCTGCCAAGGAGTATTAACAACTCTTTTATGTCTGAAAATACCATTTAGTTTGCAAAAATCATTGAAATTAGCATTCCAGAACTCCAGGCCATTATCGGTTCTCAAAACTTTGATCTTTTGACTCATTTGTTTTTCAATAAGGGTTTTCTAGTTTTTAAAAACCTAAAAAGTATGAATTTTCTGTTTAAGAAGGAAAATCCAAACTTTTCTTGAAAAATCATCAATAATTAACAGAAAATATCTAAAACTAGATGGAGTGCAAACAGATGAAGGACCTTACAAATTAGCATGCAAGTATTCAAGAATGCAAATGGATTTATTCATGCCAATAGGAAATGAGAGCCTAGTTTGTTTGCCCAAAATGCAGGATTCACATGATTTCAAACTGTTAGAATTCACAGATTCCAGTACACCATTTTCTGCAGAGTTAAAAGACCTTTAGTCCAATATGACCAAGTCTATTATGCCAAAGTATAGACTTGTCATCTTGGGAACTAAGTACCGCTGCTCCATTTTTAAAAACAATCTTTTCTTTTAAACAATATAAACCATGTCCTTTAAGGGAACCAACCACTCGGGTATTTCTCTTAAAGATTTTCATATGTCCCTTATGAATTGAGATTCCATACACGGAGTCATCAAGAGTGCCCGAAGAAATAAGGCTTCTCTCAAGCTCACGGAAGTATCTAGTCTGTGGCAGAGCCAAATTATACCCAGATTCAAGCCAAATGGTCACAGTCCCTATCCCATTTATCTTATAGGTCTGATTATTACCCATAATTACCTGCCCAGTCCGTAATTCCTTAAAATCAGTAAACCAATCCCTCACTAGACACATAAGAAAGCTGCAGCCAGAGTCAAGAATCCATTCTTGATTGGGACTGCTAGAAGTTGTTACAAAAAGTTGTCAGTTTCATAGGTTACTTGATTATAAGTAAGTACAACCTTCTCTTTCCTCTGCTTCTCTTTCTCATCATTTATCCTCTTATAACAAGTCTTAATAAAGTGTCCAGGCTTGTTACAATAATGACACGCGTTCTTTTCTTTACCTTTTTGACCTTGATTTTGGTTTTTCCCCTATCGCCCCTTTTCTTCATATTTCCCTGGTTATTCTTTTTCTTCTGACTCTTTCTAGCCTCTTTACTTTTGGTTAATAGGTTCTCACCAGCTAATGATTCCCTAACATCAGCCCTAAGTTCTTGCTCTCTCTTTCTAAGGGCACTCGTAATGACATCAGTGGTGAGACTATCTCTCCCATATTCCAAGGCATTCTTTATATCCTTGTACTTTTCAGGGATAGAGTTTAAAAGAACCACTGCCAATTGATCCTCAGTAAAAGTTTGATCACAAATTTTCAAATCAAGAGAAAGCTTGTTAAAGGCATCAAGATTGGCATCAATGTCAATAGAAGGATCCATTTTGAAAGAGGAAAATTGCTTCAAGAGAAAACATTTGTTTGGGATTGTTTTTGAAACATATGAATCTTTTATCTTTTTCCACAACTCAGCAGCAGTCTTAGTTTCACCAACTGCCTTAACCACATTATTAGAGAGATGAAGAAATATGGTACTCCAAGCCACTTTTTCCAACTCAGACACTTTATTAGCAGGGGTGTCTATAGAGGCCATGAATTATCTAATGCCTTAGCGGATTTTAATTGCATTAAAATAGCTTTGACTCATTAACACCATAGTTGAACATCACCCTTACCAGCAAACACATGCAAATCTACCTTAGTAGTTGTCATGATGCACAAGTATGAAGGATAAAGTTCACAGGCAACAGAGTATACTACAGCAGACAACAGAGTATATTCACCACACCTACAAGTAATAGGTAGATATACTAACAATAACTTCAACCTAAGTATATAAAATGGTGAGAGAGTGAGACCGATCAACAAATTGATGAAAATGACACAAGGTTTATCGTTTTGAAAAATCCTAAGACTAAGGTTTTCAAAAAACACAAACCAATCGAAAATAATCTCCAAATAAGGATTTACCTAGTTTCCACGAGTCTCGTATGAACTTTAGGACAAGGTTTTACCCGACTTTGGGTTTTGATTTTCCAAGAAAAAATAAGAAAAAAAATGGTCCGTCTAAAGATAAAAATAAGGTCGACAGTCTACAATGGTGTTTTCACCTGAATATGAAGAATCAAGTCTTAGGGTTACAAAACCTTAACAAGTTACCGTAAAAGGTAACCGAGAAGCGGTTGCCATTAGAAAGACAGTTGAGAAAACCTCCGGTGACTAAGGCGATAGGCTCTGATACCAGTTGTTAAACTAATAATCCCTCGAATCACCAAATCAGTGCAAAAATAATGTAAATAACACCGATTTAGACAGAGTCTAAGAGGTTCGTCAACCGAATCTAACGCATACATCCCCCTTTGAACGTCCACCAACAAGGATACTCCATTCTATTCCATTGAATGCCCCAGAATACACAATTTCGTACAAACTCAGGGTGAAGAAAATACAGACACTCAACCTAATCTCTATAACCAGTATAATCAGGATCACCACAATGGAATATACTCTGATCTATACCTAAAACCCACCAAAAAGGAAAAGTTACAGAGAACAAATGAGAATGAACGAAAAAGGAATAGCCGACTGGAATGAAAAACTCTCTCTCACAAAACCTAAAAGCGAACCATCGTATAGCATATAAATTAAAGGGAAAGGTGTACAATTTGCACGCATCAACGGCCAGCACCAAGCAACGTGTCAAGATCAGGAGATATCTAGTTTAATGACCTGTTGGATTAGCACTCCCAAGTCTATAGTGAGCCCACAATATAGGTCCAATACAGAGAGTGAAAGTAAAGGCCCAAATCTAGGTGGCAGCCCAATACAATAGATATTCTGACTGAGGAAGTTCTTTTAGACGTGTCAAACTTTGGCACGTATCCCATACCATCTACTTAACATATTACACACATTGATTGAATCTCTTCCCTTTTTGTCGTTCTTGTAGAAAAGATTGGTGCCGAAAAGTTCAATGATGAGGTGATGGGGAGGATGGCGGCGAAGAAAAAGGCTGAAAGCTAGGGTTGAGGCAAAGAAAAGTTCCAAGATTCTACAAGATCTCGTCACATGTGCAAAATCAATAATTTTCCTAAAATAATTCTAAAATAAAATCATGTGATAAATCCAATTAAAATATAACTAAATTAACCAAATTAAAAATTCAATTAATTTAATTATATTCACATGGAAAAATAAAAATCACAATAAATAATTTTAACTTTGAAAACTTAAAGTTAAATTTAGCTAATTGACAACCCTAAACAATCTCTTGAGGCTTGATGCACCGCTAGTACGAAAATCTAGAAGAATAGGTTGAATTAATCAATCTATACAAGCTCGAATTAATTTAAACTAAGTTTATTTGTCATTAAATCGTCGTGAGATTTAATTCCTACTAATGAATTAGAATTTAGGAAAATTGCGGATCAAAGATCTAATCCTACCACATATCAAGAATTCATAAATTGAATGATACAAGTGGCCAATTTGAATCAAACAATTATATAAATCGAGATCTTGTTTTAAAAACGCAACAAATGAACAAATTGAGTGTAAAGAGAATAGATACAAAATTGGGAAAAAGAATACAAAGGTGGAACGATACAATTTCTCCCTCTAACTAGATCAAGACAATTAGCCGCTCATGTTGGTGTTGAACTCTTTATTTTTGGATCTTGAATCCATCTTCTTGCAGTTGAAATCTCATTTTGATTGCCTCTTTTCTCTAAAAACATGATATAAAACTTTTTTTTTTTTTTGTGCAGCTTGTATCTCGTGTAGCTTGTATCTCAATTTATAGGCTCAATTTCATGCACAAGAGGCCCAAAAATCCATCCAAAAAAAGAATTCTGGCCAAACTAGGTTTTCCTCATGCAAATAAAGGTTCCGGCCGTAAATAGCACGAGCTACAGCCATAACTCTCACTCTGCATAAAATTCATCTGGGTGAAATTGGGGGTTACAACCGTAACTATAGGGAGGTATGGTTGTAACTAGACCTCTGAAGATTTTTTGAGTTTCTTCAAGATAATGGTTGTAGTCGTAACTTTTATGGGTTCTGGCCATAACTTAATTATAGTCCAGGTCCTTCAACTTTCACTTTCGTCCATTTTAGTCCCCAATTTCCATTATTTTTAACTTTTTAGTCATTTCCACTTCTTCTCACTTTTGTTAATCCTAACACCAAAAACAACAAAAGCACATAAAATAATGCTTTTACATAAACATAAAACGAATAAAAACATGATAATTGGGAGATCATTTAAGTATTTTTCAAGCACTTATCATGATCTATAGCAACACAACGGACTCAACTAGAGCCGCAATAATAGTAAGTCAAATGCACAGTTATAAACCAAGAAAGAATATAAAAAGCTTCGTTAGAGCCAAATGTAAAGTAAAAGAGAAAAAAAATGCTCCATGCAAAAAATAAAAAGCTCCACAAGAGCCAACACAAATTGTTAAAGAAAAAGAAAAGAGAGAGTGCATATCTTGATTTTACATTCGATAAGGAAAAAAATACAGGCCTTAGTAGCAAAACAACACAAATCTCTCATCTCAACTTCATCAAAAGTGCATGGTAGTTGAACAATCAACAATTAAATTTGGGGCTTCAACTTAACAAAAATAAGAAACAAATAAATAAAAAATGGCATATTTCCATAGTTGAGTCTTAAGTATAACGAATTAAAATGGGCTCCTAAATGGATCGGGTTTGAGCCAGCCGCCTCATCCAACTTAAAGAAGAACCGCTCCTAGATTGATAGTTGATACTGACGCCATTAAAATGTTAGGATTCCTTAAAGCATGCATGTTTTATAAAACCATTAGCAAAATTAATTTTTTGATACTCATTTTTTCATGTACATTTCGTAAAGAAATTAATATTTTCACTTTATTTTTTGCCAAATTTTCTGTAACTATCATGTTTTTCCACAAATACCTTTTTAAAACTAGCTCTAAAGTCTATAAATTATTGCTCAAACTCCAATATATTCTGAGCAACAATCTTGTTACGTGTACCAATATATAACTGCTAACAACTTATTAAGAGGTCTTATTTTAGAACCAAGTAATATTAGAATATTTCGTTAAGCTACTGTTGCATCAGAGTGATCCTTGAGTCAGACCCACTCGTCTTCTCTCTGCTTAATTTAAAATTAAATGAGAGTGATCCTTGAGTCAGACCCACTCGTCTTCTCTCTGCTTAATTTTTTAAATTGAATGATGGAGCATTCGCAGCTCGAGTCCGAAAGGTTGAGGAAAAAAAAAAGGCTGAGTTGTGTATAAATAGCCATCCCAATTGTAATCTGGAATTCATCAAAACCAAAGTTCAGTAAAGATGGAGAAAGCTTTGATTAAGGTTACTTTCCTTGCGCTCTTTCTTATTGCTATCGCTGTAGCCGGTTAGCCTTCCTTCTCTCTCTTTACTTGCAAATTTCCTTAATACACTATTGCCTTCTATTGCTCCATCCAATAATTATCTCTTAACTCAAATATATTTAGTAGAAATGAAATTATAGTGACATGTAAATAAAGTATGAATGATAGTTAAACACGTCATAATATTTGTTGCATTGATTTGAAGCAACTAAGGTTTTTTCATCTTTCTAAAAAAAGGTTTTGTCATCTTTCTAAATTTTAGTTTTAAATAAAGTATGAATGATAGTTAAATACGTCACAATATTTGTTGCATTGATTTGAAGCAACTAAGGTTTTCTCATCTTTCAAAAAAAAAAAAGGCTTTGTCATCTTTCTAAATTTTAGTTTTAATTTTACAGTTGTACCAGTTCCAAATGTGGAAGCCAGGGAACTACAGCAAACCTTACGCATAGTACCTGCAGTCCTAGAGGTGGAGGCAAAAGAACCGCAGCAAACCTTGAGCATGCCAGTCGCAGAGACGGAGGCCAAAGAACTGCAACAGCTGCCCTTGAGCGTTCAACCAAACGGGCCTTGTATTTTCTGCATTTCAGACAAAAACTGCAATATTTGGCCTTGGAAGCATTGCAGGGATAGATGTTGTCAGATCTTTTGAGGAACTTAAAACTTGTATGTTTGAATGTCTTTCTATTTGCATTTTGTAATAATAGTCATCAACATTTCAGTGTTATTAATGACTCATACAGTTGTTATAATATTGTTTGTTGATGTATGCTCTTGCGTCACGATGTTTTTCTTCATCTAGAATCGTCATTAATGGCTTCCGTTGTGCAGCCATTGTGACACTGTAATAATGTTGAACTGTACTATTGACTTTCATTTCTGGAGGTCAACAAAAAATAATTAAACTAAATAAAACCTGAATTTCATATTATTTTGCCAGTCTACTTCTAATCACTTTGCCTCTTCCATAATCTTAGCAACCAATTTTTTTCTTATTAAAGAGAAGCAAGATAAATGAAAAGTACCTATTTGGAAGGAAAAATAATAACTATTATTATGGCAACAAAGAGTGGCTAAGAGATTACTATTCCTATTATCCCTTGCATTAGTTGTTGCTTTGCGAGCCTTGAGTGAGATACCATGACTTTATAATAATAATTTTTATATAAAAGATAAATTTATTATGTATTAAGTCATCCAGATCCAGTAGAGTCTTCAACTTTGGCATTTTTTTGTTTGCTTTAAATGGATTCGGATTTTTTCCTAAAGGCGATACTTTTGATTAAGGGTATTATAGGAAATATATTTGTAAATTTATTTTTCTAATACCATTATTAATCTTTGTGTAAAAACCAAAATGGACTATATATGTGGAACGGAGGGAGCATATTTATGCCCATAGAGCCTTTGGGGGCCATATTGAGTTGCTAGTGTAAAGCCCAACAAAGAATCTGTCCCCTGTTTCCATAATATTTGGAGCCAAATTAGAGGAAGAGTTGGTTTCTATTTTGATCAATCTTTCGATTGGATATCATTTCCATAAAGTAGAAATCTAGCTCGTTATCCATATTCCTACAAATACAAGTTATCACAGCACAACTACATCAATCGGCATTTAATACTTGAAAATTTCATCCGGCGAAATTCAAAAGGAAAGTTACATCACCTAACTTTCGGCGGCAACTTAAATAGAGTGTGACAAAATCTTATGGAGTCTTATTACAATGATAGTAATGTCTTACTCCCTTCGTCCCACATATATAGCCTTTTTTTTTTTTTTTGGATTATCTCATATATATAATCCACTTTCTATATTTAATAGTATTTTTTACATTCATTTACAATTATATCCCACCTATATCATTGAAAGTATAAACATATTTATGATTTCTATTTATTTAAATAAGGGCATTATATAAAATTTATTTGTAAATTTATTTTTCCAATACCATTTTTAATCTTTGTGTAAAAACCAAAGTGGACTATATATGTGGGATGGAGAGAGTATTTTACAAAACTATGCGACACTACTTAATTGTCAATCACAGTTATACACATAACAATTAACATAGCACAATTAAAAAAAATGGCATTCATAAACAAAGTGCAAGCCGTGCAAGGGAATCACTTGACGTCCCGAGACTCCACCAATAAGGAAATAAAATATTATTGTTGATAATGTTGGGGAAAATCACTCATATCATATTTTGATAAATAAATCACGAAAAGTAACATTAGATAGATTTTCGACTTATCTATATAATTAATAATATAAAACTATTGATTTAAAGATGTTGTAGAGTGAGGAAAAAAAATAATAAAACAAAAAGGAAAGAAAAAAAACTGTGAAATATACAGTGTGTGAAACTTTACATTTTGCTTCTTCATCATATCCTTCTAGCATAAAAATAACATGCGATTGGTTTTATGATTCTCCCTACCTAAAATTACCCGATTGTATTCAACAACAGATTGTATTCCCCGAGCTCAAACTCAAACTCAAGAACAGAGGCAGGCTCCCGTGCTAAAAACCTTTTTCTTTTAAAAATTGAGCATATCTTTTGGTGTTACAATTATTTGCACGTAGCGTTAAATGATGAAGATAGGCTTCAATTGCCTACTAACAAGAAATGATAGGCTCCAAGCCTAATAAAGAGAACAACGAGCTTTTAAGCACTATGATGACGTGCACGATAAAAGAGATAATGAACATGTGATTATCTTGTTCACAGAAATTCCCGAAGCTTAATGTTTACATGCAACTTGAGTTATGTATGATGATATTTATGCACAGGGGGTCTACTAAGTATTTTAATACTCATATTTTCCATACAATTATGTGTTCTTGCAGATTACGGAATTGACGGCAGGACAAAATCGTGGTGGCTACTTATTCAAGAACCTTTAAGATTGTTTGTTAACCTTATTTATTCATTATGTCATTTCAAATCAGTGAAATTATTTTTCAATTATTGTCGAGACATGATTATTGGAGATTCCATTGTCAAAGGTCAAATTACTTTAAAATCCAGCCATTTAAATTATTTATTTTGATAAACAAATTACTAGTGCAACTTACGGAGGAATTTTTTATAATTTACTTTGAGAACTTTAGTTACTTGTTTTGTCGTTTAAAATTAGAATTCAGTAGAATGGTTTCCATCGCTATAAAAACCTTTATTTACCTTCTTATTTTCTCATTCATTGTCCAGTCTCGAGAAGTTTTGAAAGTTTGAAATAAGTTTGATGTTGAAAATTTTATTTATTCTTCGGCTTGGTATGTTCTATAAGAAAAGATGACGGCTCGTATTTAAGTAAATTCGGGGTGTTACACAAACTAACACTTCAAATGCACGTTAGTCTAATTTATCATTGTTGAATTAGATCTACTATTTAAAAACATATATACATGAGAAAAATAACTCACAAATGGTAATCAAAATGAAATAGCGATAACCAAAGTTTGCTATTGTTAAATTACACAATATGATTGTTTATTAGAATTAAAATAACTTGCAAAAGTATATAATTGACAAAAATAACTAAAAAATATCAAAATGAAAATGTAACTTCTATAGGTAGAATTGATGGAGATTATAATGCAAAAATAAATATGACTTAATTGATTTTTTAATAACGTACGTAGGGATATATTAGTTTGAAATAAGTATTAAAATAAACTCGAGGGATTAAATTTATAAGTTACAAATATAATTTGGATTTAATTGAAAGAATTATGATAGATTTAGTTTTTAATATAAAATATAAGATCTAAAAAGTTAAGACTTCTACAAATAGTTTTTGATGTTTATGACAGACTGTACAGTTATAATTAGCTATTAAAACTAAATTCATATTAAATTTGAAATTGAGAATTTGATTTAACATCCATTTGCCATATTTTTTTGACTTAACTATAACATTATTTTTTCAAAAGAAAAATGTGAGAGCAACAGTTGAAAAGAAAAGAAAAGTTAAAGGAAAATAAAGAGTTTATTTTTTCAATTAATGGATTAAGGACAAATTAGAAATTACAAACATGTGAAGGCAAAAATAGGAGCATCAAAAGTTTCCAACTCATTCACCCTTTCATATATTTGTGATTAGTGATAGTGATAGTGATAAGAGAGACTATTGTCTAATGTTAATTGTTGTTTTTTAATGCCTTTTTTTTACAAAGATATTAATTGAAAATTATCTACTAGAGATAAGCTGTGTTATATAGAAGTCGAACATGAAAATTTTTACTCAAAAATGTTGAAACAGTGTGAAAATAAGAAAAAAGTTTAAAACTTTCTAATAATATTTACATGCGGTTTAAACCTTGTAATTCCTATATATATGAAATTACGTGGTGTGAATAAAATGAATTTATTAGGAAAGCAAATTATGTAAATAATTCTTTTTTAAAAACTCTTATTTCCAAAAAGTTTTTGAAAGTACCAAGTGTATCAATGGTAAAACGGTATATTAATAAATAAACAAAAAATATATTAATAAATATAGAAACACTCCATTATAATTGGGACACACGAAAAATGAAATGTGATGTACAAAATTGGGCTGGAGGAAGTATCATTTTTCTTCATTTTGATGAGATTATACTATAATTTTAATATATATATATATATATTAAAATTATAATTTAAATTAGATAAAATTTAAAAATATCTATCATCACATGGGAAGAGATCTTTATCGGTAATCAAGTTTTTCCAATCTCTGGAACTTAATTAAAGTTCTAGCAATGACGTAGGATTTGAGGCTGCCAAACAGTAGTAGAGGTTGATAAGTGGGGCTGGACAGTTAGATGGCAACAGAACGCGCCAAACAAACTTTTTTTTGACCATTTACGCCAAAATCCCATTACTTTTTTGGGTGTGACAAACTTTTCCCATTGGGAAAAGGACAAAATATTAACATTTGAACCAATTGCAACATTTTCGCACCAAAGTTTTTTTGGACCATTTGCGAGACCTTTTTTTTTGGGACTAAAAATGCACTCAACCAATTTTTTTAGAAACTTTTTGTGCGAATTTCCCTAAATTTTATGAAGTAATAATAGAAATATATTCGTTGATAAATTACTCATATTATGATTATCTATTATTACCCACATTGACTGTTTATATTCTCCACAAATTGAAATGATTATTTAAAAATTATTTAAAAAATTATACCAGTGAAAAAAATCAAACTTTTTATTTTAATAGTTATAAATTTTCATTTGTTTTTTTAAATTTTATTAAAATTAAAAAAAATTCATAAAATCGATGAGAGTCCAATGGCAAGGGGTCAGATTTTGGTGGAGAACGTGTAAGTACATTTTTTTTGGCTCAAAATCTATATAAATCCACAAAAATCCAGCAATTAATGAAATCTATCAAAATTTATAATTTTATTGAATCCATGGAATTCTATATTAAAAATGCTGGATTTTTATAGAATTCATGAAATTCTAACTGAAGACACCTGGGAATGTATGAATTTCTAAAATATCAAAATCCAAGTGGAGAACACTCCCTTTGATCAATTACTTGCCTTCAAATCGATTATAGCAAATCTTCCATCTTTCGTTGCATATCTACCTTTTGACTTCCATCTGATTTTGGGTGTAGCATAGTCCATCGAGTGCTTACAATTCTCCTTCCCGAACAACCAATTTAACTACCAGAAAGTGCGGCAATAGCGACGGAAATTTAGCAACGGACGATGCTATTAGCAATGAAGTTACCTATGGAAATTATCCATTGGGGTGGCCCCGTAGGTAAATTGTAAAATAGAAAAAATAAAATTTTCAAATATTTTAAAGATGGATATTTCCGTTGGTAACATTAAAAAAAAAAAAAAAAAACAAGATTTCCATAAAGATTTACCGACAGATTTGGTCATTAGTAATTCCGTTGGTAATAGCGGCCTATAATACTTTTTTCGCCCAATAAAAATATGATCTGGTCCACTACTACACAATTGGTTTTAGAAAACACATTAGGCAACGGTTATACTAATAAGCACCGTCTAAAGTGTAATCGGTGGAAAATAAAGGTAGGTGTGTGCATATTTTAACGGCGGTTACCCTAACCTACCACCTAATGTTCTTTAAGCCACTTAAAAATCTTTTGGAAAATATTTAGTATCATAAAAAATTGTTGAAAAATTAGAAATTGTTCAACTGAGCTACCTTTTGCATGTTTAGTGACATTAGAGTATGGGTAACGCAATGTATGTATTTAGGTGCTTGATTAGTGCCGAAATCGATGAAATTTGTGGTGTGATATTTGGGTGGCAAAAATTGGGCAAAATCTTCTCTCTCTCTCTTTTTTCGCCTTTTCGTTCACACTAGCTGTTTCACCCGTGCGTTGCATGGGGAACTAATTTTTCAATAAATAGAATTTTTTATAAATGGTAATAGTATGAAAGTAACACACACAAAGAATTGAATACTGGTTAAACAAATTTTAATTAAAATAAATACTGAAAAATTCTAAAAAATTTCAATAGAATTTCTCCTGTATTACACAAGATAACAATTTGTGATTGAGATTATGATAATATAAATGCAAACTAATATAACATTAAATTAAATGCTGTAGTTGTTAAAATAACCATACTAAAAAGTCTACTAACTTTCATAGAGCTTGTAGTTTTTTGGTTAAAGTTATTCTATATTATATTATATTCAATTACAAATTTGGGAAACATTAATTACACACTGGTGTGATATATGGTATTGACAGTGAACATGTAAATAATAATTTTTTAAATTTTACCAACATACAGATATATATTATATAAATGACAATATAACGGGTACAGTTCGAAAATCCCAACACTCCGCTCCTGCCGTGCTAGAAAAACTTATCCTCGCCGACACTACATCCTCATTTAATTGATCAAGTGACAATGATATAAGAATTGTAATGGAATGAGGACTTTTCATTCCCCATCCTCGTCGCGCTAGAAAATTCACATCTACATCCACACCTCATCATGATCATGTGTCAAAAAAATTTTATTTGTACTTTTTTTAATCTGCATTAATGACATATAAATTTTTCAATAAACACATTCAAACACATGATAAAGACATATATTAACATATTTGGTGTAAACTCACCAACTTAATATATTTGGTATATTGACATATTTTTCTAAACTCATCAATTTAAATGTTTATTTTAAATAGCTTAATCATATAAGATTTTTAAAGTGGTTAATAAAAAATCTCATAGATTTTATGTTGTCATGATCAAATATTGAATGATTTTGATTTTGAATTTAAATTAATTTGGATAAGACAAATAAATTAAAATATATATGATTAGTAATTAAGATAGACGACTTAATCGAGTATCCTTAAAAATTAAATAAAATCTAAACTACCAAATATCAGCATAAAATAAATAATTTAAAATTATTCCTTTTAAAATATAATGTCTATATATAAATAGCACAATTAAAAAAAATCTTAGGATTTTATTTTATTGGAAGAATTGTAAAAAATAAAAAACTAAGTCGACTACACCGAAGTTTGGTGAATTGATATAAATGCCATATTTGTATTTTTATTTTCTTCCTTGTCCTTATTGGCAATCATGGTTTAAATATGATGATGTAATTCATAATGTTTAAAATTGTAAATGTAACTATATGTCATCGAAAATTGACTTTTCAGAAAATTCCAACATATTAACTGATTGTCCAAGTCTAATGTCACTAATCATAGTCAATTTGCCACCATCTACAACTCAGAAGAAATATTATTGACAATACAAAAATGTATGAGAATCCAAGGAAAAGTATGTTTTAAAAAAACAATATTAGTGAAAAATAAATGAAGTTAATTAGGCACTAATTATCAATCGACTAACTCCACAGTAAGATGTTATTAATTTCGAAATAATTTTTTCTTCGCTTGTAGCAATCTAATTAATTTCAATTATTGTTCATTTTTAAAAATTAATCATATATTCGCCATTTAGTAATTTAATTAATTTTGATAAATTTTGGTCCAATGAAATCGTGTTAATTAATTTTGAAATAAAATTAATTTTCATTTTTTTCGAAATGAAATTAATTTTTCAAAATGAAATTAATTTTTGTATTTTAGACAATCATTTGTAAAATAGCTTATTATTTCTAAAATAATTAACTTAATAGACGTAGTTTAAAGAATTATATGAATCTAAATTTAAAGATATCTTATAATTTAAGAAGCATATTTCAACTTAAAAGAGATATTTCATTTTTAGGAAAATTTTGCGAACTCATAGCAATCTATTTAATTTTAATTTTTTAAACAGTGGTATTTATAAAACTGTGTCCAATAAAATCAGACTTTCTAAAATTTTCTTTTATATGAAAGTAACTTTAAAAACATTTTCGATTTTGGAAGACTACTTCCAATCTAGAAGACATATTTCATTTTTAGGGAAAATCTCTTCAACTCATAGAAAACTAATTAATTTCAATTATTTTTTGTTTTTAAAATTAACTATATGTCTCCCCTTTTAGCAATATAATAATTAATTTTGACTAACTTTCATCCTATGAAACCATGTCAATTTTTGTCGAATGAAACATACTCCAATTAAATCTTAAAATTGCATGATTAAATATATTTTGTAATTTAAAAGATATATTATAATCTAAAAGATATCTTTTATTTTTTAAGAGAAATCTTGGAGACCCATAGCAATCTAATTTTATTTATTTTCATTATTTTAATTTAATTATATTTTTCCGCTTTTCCAGATATAATTAACCTTGACTAATTTTCATCCAATGAAATGATGCCGTAGTAAAGTTTTGCAACATAATTGATTTTAATTAATTATAATTTAATTAATTATCATTTTTTAGATAATTGTTTCTGAAAACAAATAATTATTTATAAAACAATTAGTTTGATAGGTACCGTTTTAAGAATTGTATGAATATAATTTTAAAGATATTTTGTAGTTTAAAATATATATTATAATTTAAACAATACCTTTCATTTTCCAAGAGAAATTTTGCGAACCCATTATAATATAATTAGTTTTAATTGTATTTTATTTTTTAAATTAATACTATTTTTTATTTTAGCAATATAATTAATTATTATTAATTTTCGTCCAATTGAATCGTGTCAATTGTCATCCAATGAAACCAAATTCAATTAAATCTTAATAGTATAATTAATTAATTGCAATATAATTAAATTTAATTAATTATCATTTTTATCTAATTTTAATCTAGTTTTCAATTTAATTTAATCTTAGAAAATTGTTAATTTTATTAGTTTTGATTTTGTATCTAATTTTATTTAAAAAAATAATTATTTATTTCTAAAATTAATTAAAGGGCCCAATCTAATTTTTTCATTTTCATATTGCACGTTTCTTTTAATTTTTTATAATTCTATTTCACACCAAAATCAAATCTTAGCAAAATTCCCAAATTAAATTAAATTAATTTTAGTTCGTTAGATAATTATTTACTAAAATAATTAATTTTTTTTAAAATAATTAAAGTTTTCAATCTAATTTTTAAACTTTAATGTTACGCTTTTACTTTAATTTTTGCATAAAATTTTAATGAATGTAAATTTTTTATCACACAAAAATTAAATCTTAGTACAAAAGACACATGTGATACTCACAAAACAAAAGACAAAAGAAGAAAAAAATGAAAAAGAGAGAGAATGAGAAAAATGTTCTAATTTGATAGCGATATTGATCACTTTACATTACAAGATAAATCACTTAATTGTATGGGGGAGTGTTGCGCATAGCTTAGCGCGATTTGCGATGGGTTCGAGGACTACTTTTCATTGGCTTAATGCAATGTCATGGTTCTATTGTAACAGTGATCAGAGACAACCCTATATTTTTTTTCAACGAATGAAGTTATTTGTAAGATTTGTATATATCAATTGGTCAATTAAGGCTAGAATTGAATTGATAAAAGGGGGAATTGGAGAAGAAAATTAGTAGAATAATTTCGGGTTTTGAAGATCAGTGCACAGAAGGAAGCGTGAAGGCTGGATAAAAAATTTATTAGCAGTAATTTTAATTTACAATTGAAAATAATAGAAACATAGATAAATATAAAAATATTCAATATAATAATTAATAATCTTGAAGGTCTAAAGTAAATGCTTAATTAATTGAGGACGGAAAAAATCTAAAAAATCTAAAGGGTCCATGCGGGATTGATTCGCTATTTGTATTGAGAATGGCGCATTTGGAGCCCATTTATTTTCTACTAAAAAGGTTAACTTAAAAAATTTTAAAAGCAAAGTGTTTGGAAAATATGCACAACTTAAATTAAAAATAATTTAAAAAATTAAGGAAAATAAATTGTGAAGGGAAAGAAACATTATTTTTAGATATATATATATATATATATATATATAGATTAGAAGATTTGAGGAAATCTAATTTGGATATTTTGAAAAATCTAGACATTACTTATATATAAAAAAAATTATCAATTAAATATTAAAATAATAAGAAATGGAGTTTTGAGGGAATGAGCGGGAAAACTAATTTCAACATTTAAAAAGATAGGGCGAAAATTTCCTACTTTTCTTTATATATAGATATGGATATAGATGAAACCGTGTAAATTTTCATCTAGTGAAATCGAGTCCAATTAAATATTAGAGTCACGTATGAATAAATTTAATACTTGCAACATAATTAATTTTTATTTTTATATAATTATTTGAAAAATAATTACTTTAATATATGTAGTTTCAAGAACTGTATGAACCTAATTTTAAATATGTTTTTATAATATAAAAGATATCATGCAATTTAAAGTACATCTTTCATTTTTCTATGAGAAATCTGTTAAATTGTAGCAATCTAAACAATTGTAACTATTTTTTATTTTTTAAATTAATTATACCTTTTTCACTTGAAAAATATAATTAATTTTGATTAATCTTTGCCTACTTGAGGAACCATATTCAATTAAATCTTACCAACGTAATAAATTTTAACTAATTGAAAGATGATTAATTTTTATTTACAAATTATTATTTATATAATAATTTTTTTTTTTTTAAGAACCATAATAATTAGTTTAATATGTGTACTTTTGGGATTTGTCTGAATATAATTTTAAAGATATCATATAATTTAAAAAGATGCGTCGTAATTTAAAATATTTATTTAATTTTTTAAGGGAAATCTTGTCAACCGTAGGAATTAAATAAAATTTAACTATTTTTCATTTTTAAATAAATTATACCTTTTCCTTTTATCAATTTTACATTTTTTAGCTAATTATTGTTAAAAATGATTATATTTTGTAAAAAATAATTAATAATTTATAAAATAATTAGTTATTTCTAAAATAATTAGTTTAATCTTTGGCAAGTGAACTTGCAATTCTTTTTTCTTTAAATTAAGCGATTAAAAGAAACGTGTAACATTAAAGTTAAAAAATTAGAGTGGAATCACTTATTAAAATATATCAACTAATTATTTCCACTAAATGATATCTGGAATTTAAAAGATATAGAAGTAGACATAGATATAAGTTTAATTAAAAAATATTAGATTAATGTTACAATTGAACGATTAATTAAAAAAATTAATGTTACTTGTTTCTTTTTGTTTTTGTGCACAAATTTGATGAATTGTAATTTTTTTCACATTAAAATTAAATCCTAAAAAGTTGCTAATTTTAATGAATTTTCATTTTTTAGCTAATTTTATTTTTAAAAAAATCAAAGGAACCAATCTAATCATCTTACAAGTTTCTTTTAATTTTTATATAAAATTTTAATGCTTTCTATTTTTGTATCACACAAAAAATAAATCTTACCAAAATTGCTAATTTAGATTTTTTTCCTTAAATAATTATTTATAAAAATAATTAAGGATTGATTATTAATTAATAAAAAAATAAAAAATCAAAAGGCAAAAAATGGTTTGGTTTTTGGCAGAAAAAATAATTAATTTAATTAAAAAATAGGCTGAAAATTCCCTGCTTTTTTTTATATATAGATATAGATATAGATGTCGAAATCTAGCTGCATATATGTATTTTTTCCCGTAATTTGTCATATTTATTTTTTTAGATATTAGTGTTTTTAAAATAAAATATATTCCTACTTTTTTTTTATTTCTGTAGGTGTTGTAGAATGTTTTGTAAATTTTTTTTAACAACCGTATTTTTTTAATAAAATTTATTTATATGTCCATTTTCCATATAGAAATTTAAAATTTCTCGTTAAGGTAATTAATCTTTTATTTTTAATTTTTCACACTTAAGGCTAAATTTTAGTATACAATTAAGGAAAGAATCATAATTTGCATTGAAATTACATGTTACATATATGCCACAAGATCGATTAAAAAAGAAGGTGAAGTATTAGATTTGAGTAAGCAAACATTTTGACAAATGTTAAAAGAAATTATTTAGGTTAAGTATCTAGAAAAAATTAGATATTAGACGCGCTAGGGAATTAGTGTACAATTAGTAGCTAAAAATTAACAAGTTCAAAGAATGCGGAGATGTTATTTAAAAAATAAATAAATAAAAATAATAAAAAAAAAAGCTAAGGCCCTAAGGCAACATTTCTAATAAGTACATATTTATGAAATTTTGACGTTTGAACTTCTCAGGACTAGGTAACATTTTGTTCTTAGTATTAACTATATTTAAAGGCTAATATTTTTTATAATGAATGATTAGAATCTTTTGTAATACACCTTACAGACTTTATGAGATGCTGAGTATTAGTTTAGTGTTTTCGTAGTAAGAGCATCTCCAACAGTCTCTTTATTTTTAAAGAGTATATTTCATTAAATAAGGAGCATCTTTAAATTTAAAGTATGAAAATTTTTAAATACTTCAACAAGCTCTCTAATTTTAACTCTTTATTTTACTCTTTTCAAAAAAAATTATTATTTTATCTCAACTTTACTTAGTAATAATATGTTTAAATATTAATGACCAATAAAATTAATTGTGGATTACATTATTCAAGAAGTAGAATTTTGAAACTTGTAATCATTTAATTATAAAGAATGAGTTTGGCTCTCCAAATTTGGAGAGTCAAACTCACTCTCTAAATTAAATTGTTAATTTAAAGAGTTTGTTGGAGTAAAGTTTTAGGACATAACTCTTTAAATTATAAAGAAACTTATGTTTAAAGAGTTTGTTGGAGATGCTCTAAGATGATATTAACCTCTCTCCAAAATAATCAAATTAGTTGCTTGGGATTTCTAATTTATTTTTCTTAACATAACGCTTTATTAATATGGCACATATTTAGACGTACAATCACTCGACGACAAACGCGTAAGAGAAAACTAAAGTACAAAGGAATAAAATTGAAACATACATAGACAACATTGTAGAGGATAAGTAAGATCACAGAGCAATGTAACGTGGTCACGAGCATCAATCTTCGAAGCTACAGTTGCAATTACGGGGCCCTTCAGGTATAACTGCTCCAGTTGCCTCTGGTAACCACTGTTGGACACAAATATGAGCTTCAGCACACACTGAGTCGTTTCCGTGTGCCATGCGTGCCCAATTACGATGGTTGAGCTTATCCCTTGCCATCAGATGAAGATCCAAGTACACGTTGTGGATCAAGGCAGGCACGATCAACAAATCATGGGCAATGCGTGGTAAGGTTGTGTATCTCGCGCTGTTGTCGTTCCACCACATGAATAGGTTTTCATCGTTTTCATCATTCTACATGGGTTGATTCTCGTAGTCGTTTATTTCTGGAATCTGCAGGTCCGCATCATTGTGGTTAGAATACAAATTGAACAAATCATGCAATTCTGTGGCAATACGTTGATGCGGAAACTCAGACTGAATGCCGGTTTTTTGGGATATAAACGCCAACCCCGAAATGGTTCTTAGTAATTTTTAGTAAGGGTTTATTATACTTTCAAAGATAAATGTTGGGGGAAGAGCACAAAATACACTATTAGATTTTTCTTTTATTTGGGTCAGAATATGGAAGAACTCATTCTCCGGGTCCCCAAATAAAGCAAATACGGTGGAAACCTCGTGCAACTGTTCCACAACAAGGTGAGAGGAAGGACAATGCAATTCTACTACTTGGAATGACGGTACTAGACAGTTTAATAGATCGGATAACAAGTTACACACAAACCAGGCCCGGGGCGACGGAAGGTACTCGCTGTCGAGGTGGGTCAGATATGCTATCATCTCTCTCTGGTAACACAAAGTGGTTGCGAAATTTTGGGTTGCCTCAACGATATCAGGGTAAGTCCATATGCCACCCCCTCGTGGTAGAAATCCTCCAGGAATCCATGGATACAATGATCGAAATTGTCCCTCGTTATCATCGACACATGCCCTCTTGGCATCGCTTATCACAGTTATGTACGGCTCAATGACATATTGAGCACCCCTTGTCACCTCGTGCAATGCGTTGAATGCACAAAAGGCTTGAATAGGTGTTCTTACATTGTGATGACGAAGAGATGCATATTCCACCAAATACTTACAAACATTGTTATCAAGGATATCAGACCAATTTGTAGTAATGCAAATTATTTTGTTTGCAATGTCGTACTGGTACAGAAAAGATTCTACAAGTCGTGCAATATCCCAGTCAGGCTCGTCAATAGCAATATGTTTAAATGCAATGAGTTTGTAAAGCAAACTATTATATCCATACCCAAGTACATGACAGTTACGTTCAAATGCCTCAAGTCACATACTTCCCAAGTGCAAAAGAACATGAAGTAAGGACCTTCTTGGTTTGCGAACTATTGTTTTAGTAGCTTCTTTAGTCTTCTGAATTCAAGTACACAGGACGGTCGGGCTCCACCGGCCAAGTTGGATCGGGCGCTCATGGTTGTGGAGGATTTGATCTGCACTATGAACTGAAAAATTACACTCGATACTGGATGCACCTTTTAAGCTGCAATCGGATAACCACTATTTATAGCAAAAATCATAGACTTATCAAACTGCTTGTAATTAAGCAGGGTCTTGTCCAATCATATACAGTCGTCCGGTCACTGTTAACGAAAACCGATAACTCAATCACGTTGGACAAAAACTGAGGCATCTGACAATGCGAAAGAGAAAAAAACCGACGAATGAGACTACACCACCCTTAGAACTGGTCAAAGATAGAACATTATACAACGTATAGAGATATTTACATTGGGGGTTAATAGTACTGCAACAATAGTAAACTGTCGAAATCATTTTTAGTCACAATGACAAAACATTGAAACGCAATAAGATTTAATTGGCCTTTCATCTTGATTCACGCACAAAATGGTTATTTTTTTACTATGTTGCACGAATAAAGACGTGGATTAAACGATTTTCTTTAATCCTCACTTTGTATGTAGTTGTTTTTCCTCGATGAGATGTACCTACCTATATCTACACAATTGTTTCATTAATAATTTATAAAAAGATAAATTACATTGGGAGTCTCTAACTTTTACGTTGTTACGATGGGGTCCCCAACCTTTGAATCTCACTTGTGAATTGTCAACTGCACAGTGCACACCACTGAATTAATAGTTTCAACGTTCTTTTTTCTTATCTTTTTTTACATAAACTTTCATTTCTTTTTTATTTATTAATTTCAATGTTCTAAGAATACACATTACAGTTCAAGTTTTTTTAAAAAATAATTACTTAATCAATTGCTGTCTTTAAAAGATTAATCATTAATTTGAATAAATGTTGTACAATTAATTAGTTTTTGCTTCTCCTTATTGATCGGTAATTATAAATCATAAAGTTAATAAAATTGAATAAATATATGTTTAATAAGTAATTTTATCCATATGTGTTAATAAAATTAAACACAACATATAACTCTGGTTATCAAAATTTTATCTCTGACAGTGTTAAATTGGGATTTGAGTTGTGGGTTGTGTAGCAGACTATAGACTCAAATATGCTAAGAAAAAACAAGAAACAAGTGGCATATATCAATTGCTTGTTTAGTTAAGAGTGTTAAACAAATTAAAGAGCTTGTTTGAACAACATAGCAATTCGGACTTTGCCTCCCTAGAGCAATATAGGTCCCAAGATTTGTGGAGTCAAGGTGTTTGATGAATTTCTTGAATGAGATTTATTAGTTTGAAACAAATTAGTTGCTGCCCAGTTTAGGCAGATTCGTTTCCCTGACTTCAAGCATCCATAACTGGTTGTGTAGGCCAAATTTCTTGATGTTTCAAGTTGGGAAACGACCTTTTATGAGTCCTCTATCATCTAAATTGATTTGGCATTATTCCGATTCCCGTAGGAATTTTTATGATTTTTTTCGTAAACTGTGACGGCAACCCAAGAACAGATTTTAGGTCAGAAGAAAAACCTTTTGGTGACCCAAACGTGCTTATGATGATCCAATTTTCAAATATGTTCAACCCACGCAAGTTTTCTACCTCCTATATGAATTTCATGATTTTACGTCTTCATTTACTATTTAAAAACAATTTTTCTAAATTGTGTTGCACAAACAGAAAAGAGATAAGCTAAAGGCGCCATGCATAGAAACCAAACAAGTTGTTAGCTTCGATTGATATTTTATCGTCGTATCTCGTATCTGCTGGAATGGATAGGAGAGAGAGATTTGTAGATATTGGGCAAACGCATTTGTCGTAATCACTAATCTAGAGATCTAGTGCCGTGTAGTATAGAGAGTGATTAGGATAGAGATTAATTAGTCCTTGTTGTATTATAAATTATGAGCTCATGTGTACAGAGTCCCTCAAGATTGTGATATTCTATTGTGATATTCTGCTAGCTCATTTCCTATCTCATTGCTTGGTCTTATTCTGTTATATTGCAAATCTAGGCGATGGTGATCTTTAGAAGCTCGCATTCCACTTCAGCCATATTGACCTCGTTCTTGTCCCATATAGTAATAGTACTAGAAACTGGATTTCCAATTATGTCGCCTTAAGTAATAGATAGACTTACCCTTTGGTTCTTTTTAAATGATGTGGCATTTGGTATAATTGACTTATGATCTTAATTATTTTATTGATTGTAGGATTTGATATGATAAATCATCTAAGTGACATTTCTTTGTATTGAAGTTGGGGCTTGATGGTTCACTCTTACTGTTTCCTGGTCCAAATGATTAATATTTGTGCACTGGATTTTGGCCAACACTTGCTGTTTTCCTACAGAGGGTACCTATTCTTGTTTGGCTTTTGTACCAGCCTTTTTTCGGAATGGTATGTTTGCTTTGACATTTTTCCAATTAATATCTGTTTGGATCGTGCAAAACAATTAACTTGGAACAAATACTGATTTGAGTTCAAATAAATGTTGTTGGATGTAGCATTGTGAATAGTTGTGATGCTGGAGTATGATTTTTTTTTTTTTTTTTTTAATCTCGATAGAGGTTAAGTTGTATATTAACATCAACGTATTTAAGTTGCTTCAGTGTATTTACTCCTATATTGCCCCAGCACGATCTTTTCGGTTCTAGAATGAGTCATCTATAGAAGTTATTGCATGATATATACCACAATGCTAGCTGCAGTCGTGTCTTAAAATATATTTTTTACTATGTCTTGCTAGGACTATTATCCTCTATATTCTAAGCTCAAATAGTTGACAAGCAGTATTAGACATGTCAGTTTGGAGAATCAATCTCCTTGGTGTCAATGGTGTGAGACATGATGCTTATATGCTTATATAACTCTCAGTCATCATTTGATATGCATCATTCCATCTGAACATAGGATATGCATTTTTCTAGATTCATATTTTCATCACAAGTGATGTCAAAGATAATAAGCCAATAAATTTGAAATTTACCAGATATAATATGATGTTCAGGTTATTTCCTACATGATATGGTAAAAATTTATCAGATTCGTTTAGCAAATGCTATTACATGAACACCAATGGTGCTTGTAAAACGCCACTAAACTTTTTTGCGTTGTTTGATTGTGCAGGGCAATGCTATAGTACGGTGACTTGGCTTTCAGAAAATTCAGAGTTAATCTATTTCTTGATTGTTAAAGAAAAGAAAAATAGCATTGTAGATTCAATTTATTTTATTTTGCTTTTGTAATTTTTTAGATGATATTATTACGTATACTTTCTCAATATTGAAATTAAGAAATGAAATGAAATAATTTTGTTTGTATTATATATGTTTTGGTTTGTGTATGGTAGGTAGCTTTAATATTTTTATGAGTGTACATGCAGTTTATGCCAATATATAAATAGTAAATATATATATATTTTTTAAATTGCGATTCACATTAGTGACGGAAATACCGTCTCTAATTTCATTGGCAAAGCGTATCAACTTTACTGTCGGACATGGCAGTGGAAATTTTCATCGGAAATTTCTGACGGAATATTTCCATTGGTGAATTTGTAGGTGGCATCTTCGATCGGAATCCATTGGTGTTTCCGATGAATAAAAAACCGTCGCTAATTTTGTCGGTAATTACTGATGGATTTTTATTCCGTTGGACAAATTACCTACGCGACCTATAGCAACGAAAAAATCCGTCAGTGATATTTCGTCGGTAAGCGAGGTCACCAATGGAAAAATGGCCTTCACCAACAGATTTTTCCGTCGGTGAAGCCGCACTTTCTAGTAGTGCAATTCTAGGCAGCTTTGGAGGTGAATGAAGTTTAGGGCTTTTAAGACTGGCCCTTTTCGTTGTAATCATTCTTGAATAACTAATTGCTTGCTCTCTAGGAATTTTTGTAAGGCTGTTAGCAAACAAAACCAATATTGATAATTTATGCTATAGTTTTCATTTTGGCCATTATTGCCTGGTATTTCATTTTACTTTCTATTCAGATTTTTGTAGTAATTGAACTTCCATTTGGCCTTTGTTCAAATTTCTTTTTGTTTACATATTCTTTTTGTCTATTTAGTTTCTCTACTCTTTTTATAATTGTTGTCCTTAATTGCTTTTTGTGTTGTTGCCTTTTCCTCTTTGAATTTATAGTTTGTTGTTCTAATATGTTGTTTTCTTTTTTGCAGGTAATCAATTCCTTCCACCTTGATTTTCATTCACCTCAACGTGAATCGTTCATTTTTTTATATTAATGATTACTTGATTGATAATTACACTTTTTTTCATAGAGTTTGCTATATTAGTGATGTGTTTACTTTCTCTTTTATTTGATGAAGTGAATGTATGTTTGCTAGTGAAGTGGTCAAATTTGATATTTCGTTTTGGATGGTGGGAATGTTGTCGATGAGAGTGTTGATTTTCGTCAGATTTGTGAAGACAAAGGCATTGAATTTATTGGAACTCTAGCATTTGGATTTCAAGACATGTGAGATATAAAAGGTAAAAAACACACCTTAATTTCCTTATCTTAGATTCACCATATTTTTGCTTCATCACTCTAATCTCTAACCTCTACCAAATTATTGACACTATTTTGCGAGGAGTGTATCATAGTGGACTAACAGGTGAGCTCTTCCTTTATAAACTCACTTTATATGAGTTGAGCACCCATGGTTCTTGTGAAAGCCTTTCATTGTAAATGATGATGATGATGACGATGCAAAATAAAAACATTTTTTTTCCTTTCTATGGCCTTCCTTTCAAATGTGTGGTACATATGCTAAATTATCAATTTGTATGAGTATAATATTCAATATAATGTTTAGACAAGTGTGAGTGTTATTACTTTCCACTGCTTAGGCAATAGGAAGCCCTTTCTTTTTGGCTTGTCTGAATTTTGTTAGGTTTAGTTTTTATATTTGTATTTATTTTTAGGCTTTAGCTTACAACTGCCTTTATTATTATTATTATTTTTTGGCTGAATTATTACTGTGGTGTACTCTTGAGTCTTAATGCCTGATAAAGTGATGAAGAATTATAATTAATTTGTTGATACTGGAGACTTAATTAAGTGAAAATGAAAATATCGCCTTAGGTGTGTGATTTGTGAAAATTCTGTGATGGTTGGTATTAAACTTTGATAAATATGAACTTTAGGCTTTCATTTTTCTTTAGGCTTTCATTTTTCTTTATAACATTGTTTGCATAAATGATAATTCGTGTATGAATTTTGATATCAGTGATAGATTGTGGATTAGATGAGTGCATAGATAGTGAAAGTGAAGATAAAGAGGATGACATAAGAATTAGATATAACGATAATTCCATGGATAATGCTACTGCCAGTGGTGATGATAGTCTGATCATAGCCTTCTAAACTTCATTATTGTATATTTATATTGTTTTTGATTTTTCAGCACTACGTTGTGAAGTAGATAGACTATTGTGGAAATAAGCACACTTTGGATGAATATATTATGCACTCCTAAGAAACTTGTGGTTTTGAGATTTGTTTGCTTATTTGAGGAATTAAATATGTTTATGTTAATTCATATATTCTTGATATAGATTGCTTCCACTGTACTTTCCTCAGGATAAGCTGGAGGAGGTAGTGGCTATTTTAAAACTTCCTGCAGATGTTGGAGATGAAAATGCTGAGACTGTGATAGATGAACAGAAAATTAGGATCGAGCCATTGCCCAAAGTAAAGAAGACTTGCTCGAGATTTTCGCAAGCCTCTGTTGAACCTCCAGTTGGTGATGATAGTCCTGTCACTGATGTTGGGTTGGAAAGACAGTTAGTGATTTAAAATTACTCCTAATATCTTCATATTGATTAAAAAATGAGTAAACAAATATCCCAAAAAATTGTCGCTTTTCTTATTGAACAGGAACTCATCATACTTGGAATCATGTCTGGACCTTGCATTTATGTCAGTGATAAAAGACCCAGATTAGCGACGCAAAGAACAAAAGGAAAAGGCTGAACAAGCACGAAGTGTTGGAAGTTTGCTAAAATTCTTGGATTTGATAATCTTGGTGGCCTTCCTTTATTTGCTACTGAAGAGTATTCACTTCATTCTAGATATTTTGTAAAAGCAAACTAACCTTTTTTTTTTCCTAACAATGTAATGCAAAAGGGAGGAGAAGTACTGCTTTCCCATACAATTGACCAAAAAAACAAAAATTATTGCACAAAGTAAGATTGAAACTTTAAGAACTTCTAATGTATGGTGTATGAAGAGAATCAAGGTGTAATATGCCTTTAATATGCCTAGAAGGATCTGCCTTAGTAAAGATTTGAAGTTGAGAGAGTTCATGACCCAAATTAGCAAACCAATCAGCACTTGAATTAGCTTCTCGAAAGACATGAGTGATTTTACACTCGTTGTGTACAATAAATTGAGTAATTTCAGCCAAGAGATAACAGAGTAGCCAAGATCGAGTTTTGTTACAAGAAATCAATTGATATGCCACAGCAGAATCAATCTAAAACCAAACATCTATGAAGTGTCGTTGCTTGCACAAGAAAACAGCAATGTGAATGGATTTAATTTCAGCAAAGAGAACAGAGTTGACATCATAAGATTCACAAAATCATAAGTTGACATCATAAGATTTTACACTTGTTGTGTACAATAAATTGAGTAATTTCAGCCAAGATAACAAAGTAGCCAAGATCGAGTTTTGTTACAAGAAATCAATTGATATGCCACAGCAGAATCAATTTGAAACCAAACATCTATGAAGTGTCGTTGCTTGCATAAGAAAACAGCAGTGTGAATGGATTTAATTCCAGCAAAGAGAACAGAGTGGACATCATAAGATTCAAAAAATCCCAAAACGAAAGAACTAGTGTTATATCGCGAAACAAACCACCACCACCAAGTTTACCATCCTTGCAATTGCCATCCGTGTTAATTTTAATGGTAGAGACCTAGGCAGTTGCGAATAGGCAATCTGAATAGAAAGAGAGTGACTGGATTTTTGAGCAAACGCAGATTGAATAGCAGAGTAGTAAGCCCTTCGACTCTTTTAATCACAGGGCCAATAGGCATATTTAAATTTTCATGTTTCAAGGTATTTCATTCTTTCCAAAGAAATCATAGCACAAAGAATGGGATAGCACACCACCAGTCAAAAGACTTACAATGGAGCAGCCAATTAAGACATCAATTCATTGGATATAGAAAATTCTTCATTTTTGCTCCAAATTTGAAGTGAAAAAATTTCCAGATTTCAACAACAAAGAGACTAGAGAGAAATACATTGTGTATAGTCTCTTCATTAGCACAACATTGGCACTTGGATGGAAAATAAGTCTGGATTCGTTTCTTAACACAGTCATTGCAAGAAAGCCAATTATGCCACAATCTCCATATAAAGAAGAAATTTTTGGAGGCAGAAACTTACTCCACACACATTTTAAAGTAAGCTGAATGGCCCCTATTTCCCTATTTAACTCAAAGCCAGAAGAAGTGGAAAATTCACCTGATGCGGCAGGGATCCGGATAGGTTTATCATCCACAAGGCTAACTGGGATAGAAGAGATAGAAGAAGCTAAATATTCAGGCAATGCAAGCTGCAACTTATCAACATTCCATGTCCCCTGAGAGAAAAAATCAGAAACTTTGCTTGTGTTGACTCTGGAGGGTGGAAGAACCTTAGCAAGAACACCATGCACAGTCCATTTATTGTGTGAAAAAGAGACATTGCCTTTGCAAATACGCCAACGAATATTAGTTTCAACAAGAGTTCTAACCTTAAGCAGCCTTCTCCAAATAGAGGAATCTGAGGTTCTAGATTGAATTTGCATAGGATGAAGGCCCTTGCAATATTTACTCTCAAGCACTCTACTCCAAAGAGAATCTGGGGTTCGGAATCTCCGCCATAATTTACAACTAAAGGCGAGCAATATCAGATAACTTCCGGCATCCGAGGCTTCCCTCATTATAAGGGAAACAAGTTTTAGACCAAGAGGACCAGTGAATAGTCTTCGAGCGTTTAGTATCCCCCCAAAGAAACTTATTGAAAAGAGTCTCAAGTTGCTAAAAAATAGCAAAAGGAGGATTGAGAACCTGGAGGAGAAAAAGAGGAATGGAAAGAATGACACTGCGGAGAAAAACCAACCTACCACCAGCAGATAACGATTTAGCGTCCCATCCAGAAATTTTGCGTCTAATTTTAGAAATAAAATCATCAAAAAGCATTATTTTTTTCCTCCCAACATATAGAGGGGCTCCTACATATTTAACTGGCATTTGCGCTTGCATAAAGCCAGTGATGGAGAGAACAGATGAAGGGTTATGGGAGGAACCCAGAATAAAGGAACACTTCTGTATATTAATAAGCTGGCCTGATGACTTAGAATACTTCTCAAGAAATTGGATCAACCTTCTAGGAGACCCTTTTTGACCATTTGTAAAGATGATAATATCATTTGCAAAACTCAAATGAGAAACACCAATTCCGCCTCCATGCTGATAAGCTAAGGAGGGAAATTTAGTGAACAATCAATTCAAACCCCGGGAGAAAGTCTCAGCCATAAGAACAAAAAAGAAATGGAGAAAGAAGGTCACCTTGCCACAGTCCCCTGCTAGCAGAGAAGAAACTAGAGAGTTGACTATTAATAACAATGGAAAGGAAGGAACTCTGCACACGAGTTTGAACAAGAGCGATCCAGTGTTTGTCAAAGCCAAACCTCGCCAGACCTTGGTATAAAAAATCCCAAGAGACCCCGTCATAAGCCTTAGCCATATCTAGTTTAGTAATGACATTCCCCCCTGCAAAAGCAAACTAACTTAATCTTTTTGAAATTGCTGAAATGAACATGCTTATACTCCACTGTTTCTGCGTTTGTGTGCAACACTTAGTCACTTACTGTATGTTTGGTAGCGGTTAAATAATTTAAGCTACAAAATTAGTAAATTTAACTGTGTTGGTTTCCAGAATTAAAATCGGCCCTTATTTCTGTTTCAGCTACCAAGGTGGGGTTGATAGTGAAGGTCGTCTAGTGACGGTTGTTGTGGGAACACATTTTCTGCTAAGATGTCTGATCTAGAGCAGTTTGTGCTGTATGTAATGAAGTAGACAATTACAAGTATTCTTAATAAATTTTTAATTTTTGCTCCCTTTTTTCTTCGGACCTATCTTTGTGTTATTACAGTCAATAAGTATACATTGCATTTTCAGGAGTTTGAGTCCTTTACAAAAGCCTTATTCTATTGTCTATTTTCACTCCACGGCATCATTACAAACGTAAGTATACTTTCTTTGCTGTCATTTGTCAATTTATGTCTTAAAAAAAAAAAAGGAACTTAATTTACTTCTAATCAAATTTATCAAGTTTCTTGCCGGATGTCATCAAGTGTGGCTCACTTCAATATTTCTGACCTGCATAAGTAGGCAACCAGGTTTGAGTTGGATGAAGCAATTACAGAAAATACTTGGCCAAAAACACCAGCGTAATTTGCATGTATCCTGCACAAGTTTCTTCTCCGAAACACGAAATCACATTCTATAATTGTTTTTTTTTTTTTATGTGAAACTACCCATGCCTTTTGTTTATTAATATTACATCATTTCTCAATGTAGGCACTGTATGAACTGTTATGATATAATGGACTCAAATCATTCAAAACTTCATAGATCTAAACAACAAACGCTCGACATCCATTAAAATAAACCACGACGAATTACAAAACTGTTTCACGAAGAGACAACGAACAACTTACAGATCTCACTAAGAGATTCAAGCCACAAAGAATGAACAACAATTACAACTCGATCTTCATCTCTTAACTCACTAAGAATCATACAGGGAGAAGAAAAACGAGAGAGTAAAAGAGGTGTATCTAGGGTTTCTTTCTCAAACAATGAACGACTTCCCGTATACTACGGTGCCCCGAACCCTTTTATATGGGTCATGGAACCAATGGCTTGATCTCTTTCTTGTTACAAATCTAACGGCTGTAACTGATCAAGATTGACGGGTTATTGGATAATCATCTGATTGGGCTTTAGGTCCTGGGCCTTTGGGTTGGGCTTGAGGAACTGGATCACACTTCACATACTCCACCTTGATCCATATTTCTCACTTGTTCAGCGTGAATACCTGCAAGGAAGCACACAGCAGTATCAAATTCCCTCAAGTTTAAGGCACACAAAGCATCTTTAAACTTGTTTGCAGGTATCACCTTAGTTCCAGCATCAGCAGGGTTGAACTGAGTAGGTATTTTTACTAGGTTTACACGTTTAGATTCAACAATGTCTCGAATGAAATGAAATTTCACATCTATATGTTTAGACCTGTTGTGGAATACTGGATTCTTGCTAAGAAATAATGCAGACTGACTATCTGTATGTAAATCAAAGCAATTATCAACAGATCCTAACTCAGTTAACAACCCTTTGAGCCACAGCCCTTCTTTCACTGCATCAGTAGCAGCAATATACTCAGATTCAGTAGATGAGAGTGCTACTACCTTTTGCAGCTGTGACTTCCAACTAATGCAAGTCTCATTTAAAGTAAAGAAGTAGGCAGAGGTGGATTTCCTGTTATCCACGTTTCCTGCATAATCAGAGTCCACAAATCCCTTTAACACTGGTCTGTGTTTTTGTTTTTCAAACATGAGCCCCAAATCCTGAGTGCCCCTTAGGTATCTCAGCAAGAATTTAAGAGCTTCCCAATGGGTTTCCCCAGGGTTGCTAGTGAACCTTGATAAAACACTCACAGCATAGGCAATGTCAGGCCTGGTGGAGACCATCAAATACATCACACAGCCAATACAGTTAGCATATGGGACTTTCAACATTCTTTCCTTTTCTTCTTCTGATTTGGGACATTGTTCAACTGATAGCTTCAAGTGATTTCCCAAAGGTAGATTCACTGTTTACAAGGCATATAGAGAATCTATTTAACAATTTCAGAATGTATGGTTTCTGGTGCAAAAACAGTTTGTTATTCTTCACATTTCTATAGATATACATGCCCAAAATCTTTCTAGCATGTCCTAAATCTTTCATTTCAAATTCAGACTTCAGTTTCTTCTTTAATTGCTCAATTTCAGTCAAAAGAGGACCAACAATCAACATATCATCAACATAGAGCAAGAGAAACATGAAGTTACCAGATTTTGGACTTTTCACATAAAAGCATGGGTCATATTCACTTCTAACAAAACCAAGAGTGAGAATATAACTGTCAAAACGTTTGTACCATTGTTTCGAAGCCTGTTTCAGTCCATACAATGATTTCTTAAGCAAGCAAACTTTAGATTCACTTCCAGTTTTCACAAAGCCAACTGGTTGAGTCATGTAAATCTTTTCATCCAAGAAACCATACAAGAAGGCAGTTTTAACATCAAGCTGTTCTAAGTGCAGATCAAATTGAACAACCAAAGCAAGTAATACTCTAATGGAAGTGTATTTAACCACAGGTGAAAATATTTCATTGTAATCCACACCTTCCCTTTGAGTATACCCCTTAGCAACAAGCCTAGCCTTATATCTAATGTCGCCTTCTTTAGATTCTCCTTCTTTTACTCTGTAAATCCATTTTGAATCAACTAATTTTTGACCTTTAGGTTTGTCAACCAATACCCAAGTTTCATTTTTCAAAGTGAAGACATCTCTTCTTGCATTGTTGCAGCCCAGAGATGTTTTTCTTTACATGAGATAGCCTGCTCATAACTTTCAGGTTCAAATAGGTTTGGGTCTACCAAAACCAAGGCTGTTTCAAAATCAGGGTCTAAGTATCTAGGTGGAGGCCTTATTTCCCTCCTAGTTCTGTCTCTAGCAATGACATGATCAGTGGACTGATGTGATGCAGCAGGAGAGTCATCATCTGACTCATCATGATCAGTTTCATGATCAGATGTGGGGGTATGTTGGGGTTGCTCCACCTGAATTGGGGTATTGGGGTGATTTTCATCATCCCACCTTAATTCAGTAGTGAGAAATTCTTTATGTGATGCAGAATCTTGGTTTTTATCATGCAAGCATGGAAAATCAGTTTCATTAAAAATCACAGATCTGCCAATAATGACTCTATAACCCCCTGACTCTTTATCCCACAATCTATACCCTTTAACACCATCAGGGTATCCTATGAACACACACCTTTTAGATCTAGGGTCAAGTTTTGACTCAGTTTGATGCAAGTAGGCACTACAGCCAAACACTTTCAAATAGGAATAATCAGGAGCTGTTTCACTCCAAATATGCTCAGGAATCATGAAATTTAATGCACTGTTAGGACTCCTATTCAACAAATAGCAAGCAGTCCTAACAGCCTCCCCCCTAAAGGTCTTAGGAAGGCCAGAGTGTGAAAGCATGCATCTAGTCCTCTCCAAGAGAGTTCTATTGAATTTTTCAGCAACCCGTTTTGCTGTGGTGTATATGGGACTGTTTTGTGTCTGTGTATGCCATGCTCAGTGCAAAAGTCATCAAACTGTGTATTACAAAACTCTAGACCATTATCAGTTCTTAAAAACTTTATCTTTAAGTTTTTCAAATTCTCAATCAGCCCTTTCCATTCTTTAAAAGCTGAGAAAACACCATCCTTCGATTTTAAAAGAATAACCCAAGATTTTCTTGAAAAATCATCAACAATCAACAAAAAATATTTGTAACCAGATGGTGTAGCAACTGGAGCTGGTCCCCACAAGTCTGCATGAAGGTATTCTAGAACCTCTTCAGACTTGTGAGTACCTGCCCCAAAAGGTGCTCGAGTTTGTTTTCCAAAAACACAGTTTCCACAGAAGGGTAGGGTCTGGCTACATTCTTTGTTAAGAAACCCTTGTTGACTCAACAAATGCAACCCTTTTTCACTAAGATGCCCTAATCTTCTATGCCACAAAGTAGATGCAGAATGATCTGATGAAGTATTAGCTAGAGACATAGCTAGTTCAGGCTTACCACACAGAGAATACAGACCATTAGACTTTGGAACAGAGAAAATCAACTGTTTGTTTCTAAAACATTTTGTAAAACCACTTTGGGTAAAGATATCAAACCCCTCATCATCTAAAACACCAGTTGAAATCAAATTTCTTTTCAAATCAGGAACATATCTGGTATTGTTTAACACAAGCACATTATTATCATACAGTCTCAACTGAATCTTACCAATACCAAGTACATTGCAGCTCATGTCATTCCCAAGTTTGACTAGATTTCCACTTAGATCAGAAAAATCAGAGAACCATGCTTTCTCAGGACAAACATGGAATGTACAACCAGAATCAATAATCCATTCACTCACAGAATTCATAGAAGACACAGTAAACACCATACCAACATTAGCAGGAGTATTATCAGCAACATTTACTGTATTAGCTTGTGTCTGAGAAGCATTAGCCAGGTCCCTAATCCTTTTAAAGCAATCTTTAATAAAGTGACCTGGTTTCTTACAGTAATGACAGGTTTTAGTGCTCTTGTCAGTGGCTTTGTCACTGTTCTTGTCATAGCTCTTATTCTGTGATTTCTTATCCTTATTATTCTGGTTTTGTTGAGTGTTCTGACTGTACTGGTTATTTTGGTTTCCCTTTTTCTGATTTTGTCCCTTATTACCTTTCTTATTCTTATTTTTACCAAAATTCTGAACATTCAGGGCAACTTTTTCATCAGATTTCAATTCTAATTCTCTGTTTCTAAGAGAAGCATGAATGATATCAACAGTCAGCTTTTGTCCACCATATTCTAAAGCATTTTTGATATCTTTATATTTGTCACTAAGACCATTCAAAAGACACACAGCTTTTTGATCATCAGATAGGGTTTCACCACTATTTACAAGATCAGTGGCAATTTTATTGAACCTATCCATGTTTTGTTCCAAATCACAAGTGGGATCAAACTTGAAATTAAAATACTGCTTCCACAGAAAACATTTATTTGGAAGAGTGGTAGTCATGTAAAGAGTTTCAAGTTTCTTCCAAATTTCAGTAGCAAGTTTGGTTTCCCCCACTTGTCTCAACACAGAATCAGAAAGATGCAAATAAATGGTGCTCCATGCTTGTTCATCATATTCAACACGTTTTTCTTTCTCAACAGCATCAGGCCAAGAATTGTCGAGAGCTTTAGCACATTTCAATTGCATCAATAAGGCTTTCATCTTATTTCGCCAAAGGATGAAATCCCCTTGGCCATTCCAGATTTCAATATCAACCTTTGAAGTAGCCATTATCACTAAGATAAACAAAACAGGTATAATACACACAGTATGCAAATGTCAATTAATGCACAGAATCACACAGATTTCTGCACTAATGTAAGAAACACATATGAACTGAGAAAGTTCACCGAGTACACTGAAACCACAAAGAAACAGTGCAGTGACAAGAATTTCACAAAGAACAATCTTGTCAAATCATTCACGAAGTAGAATATCACAAAGAGCAATATATATATATATATATCACAAAGATTTCACAGGAACAACTAAAGTAATACAGTAAGGTGCACAGTTGAAGATCCCCTTGAACTAGTCTTACCTTTCACTCACCCTGTAGGATCCCAGGCTCACAGATTCTAGGATCCTCACGGAACCCTAGACAGTTGGGCTTGTGGGAACGGGTTTCCACGGAATGAAAGGAAAGAAAAGAAGATTTCTCCGAAGAGAAATCTACAAAAATTATTATACCTGAGGTTCGATTGAAGAACTTTCTTCAATCGAGGAAGCCGATACTTGTTTCCTTCGAATCGAATAGCCTTCTGATTGATTTCTCCTCTCAGAACCCACCCAGTGGCTTATTTGGCCCTTTTTCTCCGCCTTTGTTGCGATCAACTCAAGCAGAATAAGAATTATTGCCGAAATTGAAACCCTCAGGATATAATCCTTAAATGATGCCGTAAAAACTCTTGAGATTTAGGGATTTTCCAAATTAATTTCAGAAACCCCTAGATCTATACAAGAATCGAAAGATATCGAGAAACCCTAGATCTAGATTTTAGATCTGAAAATTTTGAGTCAAACCAGAAATCGAATGCTCTGATACCACTGTTATGATATAATGGACTCAAATCATTCAAAACTTCATAGATCTAAACAACAAACGCTCGACATCCATTAAAATAAACCACGACGAATTACAAAACTGTTTCACGAAGAGACAACGAACAACTTACAGATCTCACTAAGAGATTCAAGCCACAAAGAATGAACAACAATTACAACTCGATCTTCATCTCTTAACTCACTAAGAATCATACAGGGAGAAGAAAAACGAGAGAGTAAAAGAGGTGTATCTAGGGTTTCTTTCTCAAACAATGAACGACTTCCCGTATACTACGGTGCCCCGAACCCTTTTATATGGGTCATGGAACCAATGGCTTGATCTCTTTCTTGTTACAAATCTAACGGCTGTAACTGATCAAGATTGACGGGTTATTGGATAATCATCTGATTGGGCTTTAGGTGCTGGGCCTTTGGGTTGGGCTTGAGGAACTGGATCACACTTCACATGAACTACATCTAAACTTTGGGCTGAAAACTGCAGTTCTTGCATTGAAAATGTTTGTAGATTATGTGGTAAGATTGACTGATCTCAATTCTGTCTCTCCCTGCAAAACACCACCAATATAATATTTCTAATATTATTTCTTCTTAATTTTACTTTTGTTTTTTAAAATATGCAGTCGGCCAGGTTTATCCCAAGAGTCAAACAGCCATCACGATGCGGCAACTAAAGAAAGAGGGAGATATCACATGAAACCAGGTGTGTATAATTCTTCCAGTTTTATTGTGGTTTGTACGGTTGGAAAATAATAAGACTAAATAAATATGAGGAGCTAAAAATGAATCAGTCGAGCTATAAAAGGAGAATATGGCATGTGAGTTACGATTTAGAAAATCAAAATAAGGGATAAGACCAGCAAAACCAACAAATAAGGGGCTTGATCAGTGATCACTTATGTGTACAACACCAAACTAAGGTAAAGTGAAAACCAATACCAAGATTATTAAAAAGGATAGATTAATAGTATGAATTGGGATGTGTGGAAATCAACATCATAATATTGGAACTCCGTATGGCTATTGTTGTTTAGTTTATTATTTTTGAAGTTGACACTTTTTTATGGTCCTAAAATTGTATCTGTAATGGTTCCTGGAGTTGCTTGGCCTTGGCCAATCTCTCCTTTTTTTTTTTTATCTTAAATTAAATTATAGTTTGTTGGATAAATGGTCCCTTTGATTTTCTCTTTTTATCTTCAATTGTGTTTTAGATAGTTTATTTATCCATATTTTTTTATTTTTTAAACTTTTACTTTAGTGATAATCTCATGTTTAGCAATAACTATTGGGCATTTGGATCAATTGCCCCTTTCATTTTTCCCTTTTTATCTTCAATTTTTATTTTGATATTTTCTCTTTTTCTGATCTTTTGCTTCAAGGATGATCTTTTGACAATTGGAAGGTTCCAGCGTTATTATTGTGAAATAAAAAATTCATCAACTGAAATAGGGAGCTATGGATTTACAAATATCCAATTGCAGCAATTTGAGAATCTATGCAATGAGTTTTGGTTTTGGTTGTACTCTTTTTGTGCTCATTAATTTGTAGATTATACTTTGTTTTTAGCATATCAATAACTTCTTAAGTTGTAATGGGCCATATATATACTGCACGTTAATTGGTTGTAATATCTATTTAATTATAGAAATCATCTGTAACACCCGGGACTGTCAGAGCAATAAGGAATGTTTAAAAGATTGATTTGTACTACTAATACCATCAAAATGTATCTTCTTTTTCTGCCTTTGTGCTTTTGAACTCAATATCTACTTTTTCTTACAATGGATGTTGGGAATGTCCCGTCACTACTTGAGAATGAATAGCACAACGTGTGGGGAAAGAATAACTAATGTTTGGTTGAGGTTCCTGATGGCAAAATTCAAGTGAAGGGTTAATGAGTAGAGGAAAAAGAAGAAGAAGCAGCATGGAGAGTATTAATTTGTATACTGCTCAAGAAATGTTTCTCTCTACCACTGGTCCTCTCTTCTGAGTGAGTTGATAATCCTTCGCCTCTCTTGTGACATTTTTACTGGATTTTATTTCAATGACATACTGATCTTAAAGCGATGAGTATATTATGATAAGTATATTGCCAACATTAATGATTTATGAGCAACGTATGGGATATGATGTTGGGATGTAAATATGAAACTATTTGGAGTTTTATAATCTACATCTACAATCTACAATCTTTAAAAAGGGAGAATAATTGGAATCTTTTGATTTGCCATTTTTATCCTCATATTTTATCCTTAATTATATTATCAATTTTATACACTATTATTAATTTTTATTAATAATACTAACACTAATTAATTAGTATTGTCTTTTCATTTCATAACCCTTACGTAATAATTATTCTCAATTAAATAATAGTATTTAGTTTTTAGTTATTTTATTTCTTTCTTTTTCTATGGATAAAGATATATCGTTTTCTCTAATTATTATTCTCTATTGATTATCAACTTTGTATGTTGTGTATTATTCATCATATGATGGATACATACATTTAGTTAAGTCGCGTACCTCTACAAATTGAGTAATTATCATGTACAAATATATTTGTAAAAATATAAAAAAAATCATATTCTAGCTATAATTTCACGTGTAACACACGTGCTATAAACTATACTAAATAAACTGAAGTCTTTTATGTAATTGAAAATTCTGATATATGATGATAAATTGGTAATCATATGCAAACTAATTCCAACACAAATATCGTATTCAATATGTGATTGTCAATGTTAGACCAATCTATCGAGATGTCATACATATGTGAGTTTCATAAAAAAAATTGTCATGTTAATAAAATTGTGAATGATCAACATTAGTGATTGTTGTGCGATGCACTTACTCATTAGTGATTGTCATGCGAAGCACTTACTCATTCGTGGCATTGTGCTTGGATAAGGCAACTCAACAAACTTAGTTGTTGAAAATTACACTTTCAGCGAGTTTTAATGGTTTATTTTTTTTTTCTAGATCTTATGTTAATACGACTAATATTGTTTAATACTATTATTAGCTAAAAAAATTAGGTGTTCGTGCAAGGCCTAGGTGAAACAGGTACTTATTATTAAAGACAACGATTTAAGGTGTAGTCTTTATATATAGATTAGAAGATCTGACCAAATCTAATTAGGAGATTTGGGGAAATATTCTGGATTTTTCTTATATAAAATAAAATAAATAAAATAGATTACTAATTAAATATTAAAATAGAAATGTGTGGTAAAACGATTTTAATTCATTAGAAAAATCAAAGCAAAAAATCTTCCTTTTCCTTAGATATATACTAGTGTTCGAAATGTGTGTTGCACATTGTACGTAAAAGTAGGTTTATGTTGGTCACAAAATAAATAGGTATATTGGTCAAATATTATGAAAAAGACCAATAAATTAGGGACACAGAAAGAAATGATTGGAAGAATTATTTTCTAACCATGTAGATGCAAAAATATTGTGGCAATATAATAAATGTGAATATGATATTACATTAAAATTTCTGTATACAATATTTTTTCGTTAGTTTTCCATACGATTTTTTTTCTCTTTCATCTCGTATCAATTCCTTTGCTGTTTCCATTGGAATACCTCAATATAAGACCACATAAAATTGTCTATGAGAAAATTTATTATTATTGCTTCTAAATTGTGGTTTTTGTATATATTTGCCAAAAAAAAAGTTGTTACCTGGATACTCTTGGAAACCTTTTCAAGTTGGTTTATGATTTCTTTATTCTTTGTGGGCGAAAATAATGCAAAAAATAACACATCACAGATGCAAGGAATAAAGAGAAATATACATCATTCCAATGCAAATAATATAAAAAAAGATGAGAAATATTATACATATTTCAATTGCAACCTTATTTGAAATGTGCATGTAAATTTTTATTACTAAGAGAAAACAACGAATTCTTCATGATTTATATTTCAAAAAAAAGAGGGAAAAAATGAGTTAAGGATTAAGGAAAAATATAAATCATAGACCAATGTGGAAAATATGAGCAAAGATGAGAGGCAATATTCCCATTTCGATTGACACTTCTAATTGAAATATACATGTAAGTTTTTCTTATTCAAAGAAAACAACGAATTGTATATGCAATTACTTATGTTAAAAAAAAGCAAAAAAGAAAAATAAAAAAAAACTATGAGTTACTTATTTGAAAGGTTGGAAAGATCAAGAGGCATTCATTGAAAAACTCTTACTAAAAATATCTTATACATCATCTTACATGACAAGTTTACGTAAGACATGATATGGGTGGTGAGACGGAACCATTTTTTAACTACCAGTAATAGTTTTGGGGCTAAACGATCAGTCAATCACTAGATAGTTATTAGATGTCCAAACATCAAACTCCTACATTGAGCTCTTAAAATCTTAGGATCGGTGATGTTATTGTCTTACTGAATATAATCCATGTCTGCTAAAGGTGATCAGTGGCTAAACGTCGTTGCACATTTTATGTAAAAGTAGAAGGCATGAGATTCACAACATAAGTAGGCATTTTGCTCAAATTTATGAAAAAGGGCTAATAAATTAGAGACATAGAAAGAAATTAATTGGACGACTTGTTTACTAACGGCGTGGATGTAAAAATATTGTGGTAATAATGAATGTGAATATGAGGTTATAGTTTAAAAAAATTTTGTGTATGATATTTTTTGTTAATTTTCTATACAATTTTTTACTTTCACTTTGTGCTTGTATTAATATACCCGTTGTTTCCATTGAAACACCTTGGTATAGAGTCACGTAGAATTGGTCGTGAGAAAATATATCATTATTATATGTAAAATTGCCGTTCAATATATTTTGCCAAAAAGTAGTCGTCTCATTGATAGTGTTGGAAACCTCAACTTGGTCTATAATTTTATATTCCCTATGCATAAAAACAATGCAATAATAATAATAATAATAAAATAACACATCACAGATTTAAAAAATAAATAAATAAATATAGGGAATTACATTACAAACTCTGGCGAAGAATATAAGTGATGATGAGGAATAACATGTCCATTTTAATTATCATCTCAAATTGAAATGTGCGTGCAAGATTTTCCTATTGAAAGAAAATACTGAATTATTCATTTAGTAACTATGCGTTACTTATTGAAAGACCAGCAAGATGAAGAGGCATACATTAATTAGAAAAAAATAAAATTTAAATAAAAATGGCATGAAAAAATTTAATAAATTACATAGGGATATGCTTGGAAATCAAAAGATTTTACAAGATCCTCACTTTTTAATATAGTAAAGATAAAGATTGTCTAGGGACATTTTTGGAAATCTAACGATTTAACAATAAAGCTCGATTTTCCATAAAAATAAAAAAAAATTCCCATGTCCCATTTTTTTGTTGAATATAATATATTAATTGTAAAAAGTAATGAATAAAACATTAATAATAATAGGATATTATAGCTTTATTTACTAAAGAAAATTTAACTAATGGTTAGTTCTCAAAATGAAAATATTACAATCTTTAAAGAGAAGGTACGTTACCTTAGCCTTTTCTTTAATGGTTAGTTCTCCCAACATTAATTGATATCGTGGGAGTTGTATAGGGTTTCTATAGTTGAAAACTTGTATACTATAAATAGGTGTACTTGCTTCATTGATTAATGGAATCATCTCTCCCAACATTATTCTTCATGCATCTTCTACATGCTACGAGAGCAGAGATCCCGAAAGAAAAATTTTGGGGGGTTGGAAATCCCTCTCATTCTTGGCTAGCAACCCCAAATTTTCTCGGCCGCCAACTTCAACTCCACCATGGGTAATGAAACCAATCTCATCAGTGCAATTGGACCAACTGGCTCAATGATTTCACAAGGCCTTATATAATGAGGGCTTGCGGTTCCTCATCTGCCATATCTCAAAACACTTTTCCATGGATGTCATTAAATTTTTTTTTTTATATGTTACTCACATTTAATTTTTTCAATACCTATCTTCTAAATATACTAAACATGTATATTAACATATTCGATATAAACTCACCAATTTAACATATTCGGCTGGTATATTAACATATTTTTTTAAACTCGCCGGTTTAAATAGACGACTTAATCGATGAACTTTAAAACTTCTACAAAATCTAAACTAATGAAAATTGGTACGAGATAAATACCTTAGAATTATTTATTATAAAATTTTAGGTCTATACATAAATAACACAGTTTTTAAGAAAATATTAAGATCTTAAGAATTGTAAGAAAATAAAAAAAATAAAAAAAGTCAACTATGGTTAGTTATTGCAAATTTATAGAAACATCATATTTTTGTAATATTTGAAATTGTAACATATAATTATACATTATTAAAAATTGATTTTTCAAAAAATATCAACATGCGAAAATGATTGTCGAACTCTAATATCACCAAGTATTGGTCAAATTGCAACCAACTATAACTAAAAGGAAAAACTATAGAAAATACAAAAACATATGAGAATCAAAGAAAAAATATGTTTTGATTAAAGGATGCTAGTGAAAAATTATGTGAAATTAGTTAAGGATTAATAGTCAATCGACCCACTCTACAATAAGATATAATATCCTAATTCTAGAAATCCAAAAAACTTATAGGTACTATCTTCAGTTTATTTTAAAATGCAGAACCAATCTAATTAACTTTAATCATTTTTCATTTTTAAATTAATTATATTTTTTTCCTTTTAGTAATTTAATTAATTTTTATTAATTGTCGTCCGAGGAAATCGTGTCAATTTTTGTGTAGTGAAAATGTGTCCAAATAAATCTTAGGAATATAATTAATTTTAATTAATTGTAATATAATTAATTATAATTATTTTGTGTTTTTAGGTAATTATTATTTATAAAAATAATTTTTTATTTCTAAAATAATTAACTTAATATTCGCACCTTTAAGAATTGCATGAATCTAATTGCCAAGGTAGTTTATAAATTAAATAATATCTTTCAATTTAAAAGGTATCTTTCATTTTTAAAGACGTCTTATAAAATTAGAACTAAATAAATAAAAAACACGAGTTATGCCCTCATTTAATTTTTAATACACTTGTTTAGTTACTTTGTCTTTATCCTCACTTAGAACAGTTTGGAATATATCGTATTGAGCTTTTAGAATGATTCAAAATAATACTATATATACTGTCTCTTATTCGACTGATATAAGTACATCACAAAATTCAACAAAAGTAAACAAGTTGGATAACAAGTTTAAAAAATTAATAAATTAGATAATAACTTCTTTAATTAACTTGTACATTTAACGATTTTAGAATCTAAAAATTAAATAAAGTTGCAAACATGTAAAGTACATTGTAAAAGCTTCTCCTGTAATTACACTTGGTTTACACGAGCAGCCAAAAAAAAAAAAAAAGACTTAAAGAAAAAAAAATCACGCACCTAACTCATGCATGGTTCTATGGTTTGCAGGGTCTGAGTCGAACTTTAAAGATTGGGCACTTCAATTGTTTTATTAATTTTTGTAAAGTCAATATTAATCAGGTAGCGTGCCGTGATATACCAAATAATAATATTTCCTTACTCGGGTTTAAAAGAAATAAATGTAAAAGTAATGAGTAAGGATCGTACCCATAGAGAACGGTGTTTTACCTAGTTGTTCTAACTATTAGAGTGATTGGGTGATTTGGTAGGCAAAAGCAATTAAACATAAACAATAATAATGAAAATAGCAATAATAATCAGTTAGTGAGCCGTGATGGACCAAATAATAATATTTCCTTACTCCAGTTTAAAACAAATAAATGTAGAAGTAATGAGTAATGATCGTACCCACTGAGAACGGTGTTTTACTTAGTTGTTCTAACAATTAGAGTGATTGGGGGATTTGGTTGGCAAAAGCAATTAAACATAAACAATAATAATGGAAACAGCAAAAATGATATTACAAGAATCAATGAGAGAAAAACCTAGTTTTCGGGTTCGGTAGTGTGGCCAAATTGCTAATCTTTCCTTTGTAACGTGTTTCTATCCATATTCGTATCAACCCTAGATATAAGCAGTAAGCTCTGATCATCTAAATTCGTCCTCAAGCGTATTAATTTGAAAAAAGCTCTTTGAATTAACATCTAACTAATGGACAACCCTAAACAATCTCCTGAGGCTTAATGCACCGCTAGTATGAAGATCTAGAAGAATATGTTGAATTCATCAATCAATTACACAAGCTCGAATTAATTTAACCTAAGTTTATTTGTCATTAAATCTGCATGAGATTTAATTCCTACGAATTAATTAGAATTTAGGACAATTACGGATCAAAGATCTAATGCTAGCACATATCGTGAATTCATAAATTAAATGATACAAGTGGCCAATTTAAATCAAACAATTATATAAATCCAGATCTTGTTTTAAAAACGTGAAAAATCAACAAATTGAATTTAAAGGGAATAGATACAAAAGTGGGAAAAAGAATACAAAGACGGAATAGCACAACTTTCCCCTCTAACTAGATCAAGACAATTAGCCACTCATGTTGGTGATGAACTCTTGATTTTTGGATCTCGAATTCATCTTCTTGCAATTAAAATCTCATTTTGATTGCCTCTTTTCTCTAAAAACCTGATATAAAACTCTTTTTTTTTATTGTGCCGCTTGTATCTCAATTTCTATGCTCAATTTCATGCACAAGAGGCCCAAAAATCCTTTCAAAAATAGAATTCTATCCAAACTAGGTTTTCCTCGAGTAAATAAGGGTTACAGCCATAGCTAGCAAGAGTTACGGCCGTAACTCTCACTTTGCATAAAATTCATCCGGGAAAATTTGGGGGTTACAGCCGTAATTATGGGGAGTTACTATAGTAACTAGGCCTCTGAAGATTTTTTGTGTTTCTTCAAGATAATGATTGCGGTTGTAACTTTTATGGGTTATGGCTGTAACTCAATTGCAATCCAGGTCCTTTAACTTTTACTTTCGTCCATTTTAGTCCCCAATTTCCATTTTTGGGCACTTTTTGGTCCATTTCCACTTCTTTTCATTTTTCTTGATCCTAACACCAAAAATAACAAAAGCACATAAAATGATGCTTTTACATAGGCATAAAACGAATAAAAACACAATAAATGGGAGATCATTTAAGTACTGAAAAGCACTTATCATGATCTATAGCAACTAGACATTTCTTTCAATATTTCTTTCAATTGATTTAGTTTATCAATGTTTTACTTTTCATTTTATTTTCGAATTTCATTCAATTTTCACAAACCCCCTCTTTTTCTATTTTAGTTGATAAAAACAACTAAACTAAACTAAATACCATTCATTGTGAGTTCGACCCTTACTTACCACTTCCACATTGATTTGTTGTTTTGAAACCGAGTAACGAAAATAAAATAAATTTTGGTGTATCGCGACAGCGTACCAAGTTTTTGGTGCCGTTGCAAGGGAACGGTTAACTAATTTAGTTGCTTTTATTAATTTTAAATTTAAAAAATCTTCACTTGTATGCAAAATACTCGATCGACGAATCGAAATCTTTAAATTTTCGACCTCGAAATTGGAAAATCCATTCGAAGACGCATAAGATAAACAAGGCAACCAGAACAAGAAATGGTGGAAAACAACAACAACAATAGGACTCTTAAATAATTAGAAACCCCAAAGGTTACTCAACAGCCATTGTGCATCACCTTTCCAACCATAGAAGAAGATAAGACTTTTGACCTTAAATTCGGTTTGATACATCTTCTACCATCTTTTCATGGATGATCCGGCTAAGATTCATGTTGACACTTGAAGTAGCGTCATGTGGTATGCGATAGTACGAAACCTCCGGCCATTATTGAAGAGCAAATCAAGCTCAGAGCTTTCCCATTTTCATTAAAAGATGCCGCTAGGGATTGGTTATATACCTTGCCATTAGGGTCTATAACCAAATCGAATGAAATGAAGAAACTTTTCCTCGAAAAGTACTCCGCACTTCAAAAACTTCAAATATCAGGAAGGATATCTCTGGAATATGCAGAACAATGAAGAGACTATTTATGAGTATTGGGATCGTTTCAAAAAGCTCATAGTTGCCTGCATCAAAAGACCAGTGCAAACCTCCTAGTATAATATTTTTAAAAGGGGTTTGTCAACCAGACAGAAACATGGTTGATGTTGTTAGCGGAGGAGCTTTGATGGACAAAACCCATGCTGAAGCATGAATATTGATTTCAAACATTGCTGAAAACTCTCAACAGTTTAGCACAGAGTGAGAGATGAACGTTCGGAGAGTAAATGCGGTAAGTAGTTCTACAGTTGAAAGTCAACCTTTGAACTAACTTATCTTCTTAAACAAATTGCTGCAGGAAACAATCCACAAGTCAAAGTATTTACCACATGCACGAATTTGGGACATCCTACAAGCGCTTATCCTGTTTTGCAAGTAAATAGCGGTGAACAAGTAAATGCAGCAGGCAATTTCCCATTCCCAAGGCAACAGTACAATCTGTACTCAAACACATAATCCAGGATAGCGAGATCACCCTAATCTGAGTTATGGAGTAGACAAACCCTCGGGTTTCTTACCTGACAAGCCTCAAGGCCAATTTAAATAGCAAGAGAATTACCAACCCCACATGGCAATTTTGGTAGAAACCCCAGCTGTCAGGTATGTTGCTTGAGGATATGGTAAAAATATTAGCGTCTAATACTGTGAAATTCCATAAGGATTCCAAATCATGCATTCAAAACTTGGAGAACCAGATGAGTCAGTTGGCAACTGGCATCATTTGGCTAAAAACACAATCTAGAAGAAAGCTATCATCCCAACCTGAGGTAAATCAAAAGTATGTTAGTGCTGTAACCTTAATGAGTGGGAAAGAGATTGAAAACTAGTGCAAAGAAGCTTAAGAAGAAGAAGAAGAAGAAGAAGAAGAAAAAGAAGAAGAAGAGCTTGAAAAGAAGGTAAATCCTAACCCTTCTGTCATTGCTAAAATGATCCTTCCCCATTTTCCTAGTAGATTAGCAAAAACAAACAAAGAAGATAAGGAAAAATAAATTTTGGACATGTTTAGGAAAGTAGAAATTAACATTCCCTTGTTCAATGCGATCAAGCAAGTGCCACATTATCCCAAATTCTTGAAAGATCTTTGCACTAACAAAAAGAAATTGAAAGGAAATGAAAAAGTAAGAATGGGAGAAATGGTTTCAGGATTATTTCAAAGAAAACTACCTCGAAAATGCAAAGACCAAGGTATGTTCACAATTCTATGCACAATTGGTAACACTAAGTTAGACCACGCTTTAATAGACTTAGGAGCATCGATTAACATTATGCCATGATCAACCTATGCTTCCTTAAAATTGGCTAAGCTAACTGAAACAAGTGTTATCATTCAACTTGCTAATCGATCTAATGCTGATCCAAACGAAATAGTTGAGGATGTATTAGTGCAAGAAGGTGGTCTAGTATTCCCGGCCTATTTTTATGTTACAGACATCAATGATGATTATTCCCTTAACTCCATACCTATATTGCTCAGAAGGCCATTTTTGTGGACTTCCCAAACAATAATTGATGTGAGAAATAGGATTCTAACAATGGAATTTGATAAGGAAAAGGTGCAATTTAACATCTATGATGCAATGAAATACCCTAATGACATTTGTACTGCTTATCCAAGTAACACCATGACTCATATCGTAGAAAGAGTTTTCGAACTTACTTGTAGAGATGAGCTAGAGACGCCACATTGTGAATCATTGCAACATATTGAACACAAAGAGATAAAGCTAAGTGCAAAATTGCAAAACACAGTCACAACATTGAATTCATTGATGAGTAATCCACAAAGGTATAATGTCAAAACCATTCAGTTGATAAAAGCTCCTAACAAATTGTTACCGTCAATTTTCCTGGCACTGGAATTAAAAATGAAACCTCTGCCAAGGCACTTAAAATACACCTATCTCAAAGGTGGTGAAACATTTCCTGTGATAGTTTTGTCTAAATTAACAGAGGTGGAGGAGGAAAAACTAGTTCGGGTCTTGTTTGATCACAGAGAAGCAATTGGATGGATGAGTGTAGATATCAAGGGCATAAGCCCATCAGTTTGCATGAATAGAATATTGTTTGAAGAAGGAGCACAACCATCGATATAGGCCCAAAGGAAATTGAACCCATTAACGATGAAAGTAGTCAAGAAGGAGATTTTGAAGCTATTGGGAGCAGGTATGATCTACCCTATTTCGGATAGTAATTGGATTAGTCCAGTTCAGGTAGTACCAAAGAAATCCGGAATTACTGTGGTTGAAAATAAGGAAAGAGAACTTGTACCAACTAGAGTGCAGACCGGATAAATCAAGGGCTGTGAATGTTGTGACAGGCCATCTTACCCGGATTGTGAGAACGGAAGAAGAAACACAATTGCAAGAAACCTTCCCAGACAAAAGTCTATTTGTTGCTAAGGTCAATTTCTCTTGGTTTGCTGATTTGCTTAATTATCTTGCATCTAGGTTATCCTTGCTTGCTTATCAAAGGTAAAACGAGATAAGCTAAAGAGTGATGCCAAATACTACATATGGGATGACCCATATTTGTGGAAAAGATGTTCAAACGAAGTCATTTGAAGATGTATACCAGGGTCAAAATTCCAGATTCTCATATTTTGCCATTCATATGCTTGTGGAGGATATTTTGGACCACGAAGAATAGCTCAGAAAGTATTGGAAAGTGGATTCTACTGATAAACCCTATTCAAAGATGCTTATATCTTCTGCAAATCCTATGACAAGTGTCAGCGATCGGGTAACTTTTCCCGACGAAACTGAATGCCTCAAACTCCTATCATAGTTTGCGAAATTTTTGACGTATGGGGCATTGATTTCATGGGGCCATTTCCAAATTCATTTGGCCATACTTACATCTTATTGGCCGTTGACTATATTTCCAAGTGGGTAGAAGCAAAAGCCACACGAGCTAATGATGCTAAAGTGGTTGTAGAATTTGTCAAATCTAACATCTTTAACAAGTTTGGGATTCCAAGAGCTATGAACAACAACAGGGGTACACACTTTTGCGACTGGAGCATTGAGTCTTTGGTAAGAAAATACAGAGTTCTACATCGAGTATCAGTTGTATATCACCCCCAGACTAGTGGACAAGCAGAGCTCTCAAGCAGAGAAATTAAGTCAATTCTTAAGAAGATAGTCAGTCCAAATCGAAAGGGCAGGAGCATCCGATCGGATGACTCTCTTTGGGCATATCGGACCACTTACAAAACACCAATTGAAATGTCTCCATACCGATCGATATTTGGAAAGCCATGCCATCTACCAATTGAAATAGAGAACAAAGCATATTGGGCCATCAAATAGTGCAACATGGACTGGGAGATAGTAGGAGATCACAGGAAGCTTCAACTGCAAGAATTGGAAGAAATCGAGAACAAAGCCTATGAAAATGCAATTATGTATAAAAATAGGACAAAGGCGTTCCATGGCCAACAAATCTCCAGAAAAAGTTTACCATTGGACGAAAAGTGCTACTTTTCCATTCTAGACTAAAACTCTTCCCAGGTAACCTTCGCTCTAGATAGGTTGGGCCATTTGTTGTTACTAAAATTTTTCCACATAGTGCAGTTGAGATCAAAAGCTTGAGAAGAATAAGGGATGCAAAGTGAATGGGCAGTTGGGCATAGTCTCAAACAATACTATGAAGGATTTTCTACAACAAATGTGAAAGTGATTATATTAGAGAGCCAGAGGTAATCATGCTATAACTGAGTCGAGCTAACGATGTTAACAAAAAACACTTCTTGGGACGCAACCCAAACATTTTTTTTCACTTTTATCTTCTCTTTTGGTGTTTTATTTCATTTTATTTTCTTTATTTCTTAACTTTTTATCTAATACACTAAGAAAAATATTGCTTTGTAACTATAGAAGGAAGATATTTCAGGATTCAATTGTTTGGCAAGAGACAAAATGGCACACAAATCAGTGATTTGCATTACTTTAATGTTAAATGTTGTTAAAGTGTGGGGGTTAATTAATTATAAGGGACAATCAGACAGTGAATTTTCTCGGGTACTCTTTCCAACACATCCTACACCGTACTCTACATGCATGATTTGTGGTTGGAGTAGTGCAAAACATTGGCTATAAATCGTGATTATTCTTGATTAGAAACCAAAAACGAAAAATCTCTTGACCCCTCTGTGAGTACTTCTTCTTCTTCTTCTTCTTCTTCTTCTTATTATTATTATTATTATTATTATTATTATTATTATTATTATTATTATTATTATTGCGCGGACGTGTTTGATATTTTCTTATACACATATCTTTTGCTCATGATTATTGACTGCATATTTCAAATTTTATTATGTTTTCTTCAGCATTTTGTGTGAAATTATGGAAGAGAGTGACAATTTGCTATACATAAAAATTTCGATGGTTTTAATCTTATTACTTAAATTCTACTTTTTTTTTCATGTGTTACGTTAAAAAAGTAGTCGAGTCAACGACTATAAACAAATGTGCTACTTAGGAGGCAACCTCAGGGTGCGTTATGTTTGCCATTTTCAACCCGTTTTCTATTTTCTATTTTCGAAAATGTTGAAAATGCGTTCTATTCATTGTTTTCGAAAATATATTTTCGAAATCGTTTTCAAGATTTGTATAGAAACACAAAAACGTCTTTTTAACGTTTTCGGCGTTTTCCATGTTAAATGTAAAAAACAAGGAAAACACATTTTCGGATTTTAAACTTTATATTTATTACATTTGAGTTCAAAAATTTATTTTTCGTACATTTCAATCCTCGACCACCGTCGGAAAAATCAAACCACCAGATCTAGTGGTTCTCCACCTTCCCCGAAGGTGGAAAACTACGTTCGTGGGTGGCTCTCGGCTTCGAGAACCACCTGAAAAGTTTAACTATACTATATTGTATTTTTGTAAAAGTATAAACCAAATACGTTTCCATTTTCTCTTCTAAAAAATAATTTTTCAAAACAAAAAACCAAATGCATTTTCAATTTTCTCAAAACAACAATTGAAAATAGAAAACACCAAAATATTTTCGAAAATGAAAACAGAAAATACAAAACAAATAGAACGGCACCTAAGTATTCTCTTTTCTACGTCTTTTGCAAACACTTGAATTTTCAATGGATAACAAACTCTTGAAAATCCACAAATATTGCCCATCACTACCCTTAAATGCTTTGAAAGAGATTTATTATTCTAGGGTAGGGCGGCTAAAAATGCTGCTGGAAAAAGAAATTCCTAAGGATATTCTGATACGATCACGGACCGAGCCGGTCGCGAATCGATCCCTCAAGATCATCCCCCAACGAGAACCCAGCAAAATCGATCGAGAAACTGATGGAACTCCGGCTCTGCGTAGGCAACAACCGGCAGACGGACTCCGGCCACCTCCTACGGTGCAGAAACGAAGAAACAATCGGTTTGAGCGCCACGAAGGATGATCAACTCTTCGATATGCTCGGGTTCGTGTTTTACAAGGCCAAACACGGAAAGGACGAGGGTGGCGCGAAAGCTCGACCCAACAAAGCTTGAAGCTTCAATTTCTCATTTCATCAAAGCTCTTTTCTTCACGTGGTCGGCCATTACCTCTACCACCTCCTTGGCCCCCTCAACCTCTACCACCTCGATATATCACATCATATTCCTCCTCCTCGCCCTCTTCAAACTCCGGAGGATTCCTACGGACATTCAACCTAGCTATTGACTGCTCAACTTCTTCTCGTAACTGTTGCCTCAAACGACGCTCCATTGCAGTCATAGAAGCCTGAAGAACCGATTGGATGTCTTCCAAGGTGGCGGTCCTAGATCCATGTCCCTCGACTGAACCTGTATCAGACATGGTGTGCAAGTGTGTGCAAGCTGGTAGTGTCCTCCCGTGAATATCACTCGTGTATATCACTCAACACTCTCTCACTCAACAATCAATAATACACTCGCACTCTTGTGTTCAATCGAACTCAACGAACTTGCTCAAGGTAAGATCGTCTTGTATCGTGCACCAAAACACAATGCCAAAGCAGTTTAAGTTACAACTCAATGACACAACATAATACAAACTGAATTACAACTCGATGTAAAACCCTAGTACCTAAGACAATGTAACTCGACTCAACAATAAGATAATGCTAACACGAATACTAAGTGTAGCCAATGTCTTGACTCACACCCGTTCACACATCAACGGAGCCATTGTTGTTGTATTTTTTTTTTTTTTCAATTCTTTTTCGGCTCTCTCTTTTGGTTTGTGTTTTTTTTTTTGTTTTTTTCACAACATACACTTACAATCACAATACCAAGCCAATACTAGAATAGAAATAGATTCCAAGCACAAATAGCAATTTGCACCTAGAACACTAAGAACACACACTAAAATCCTACAACTAGACACTTGGAAAGTCAAAATTCTAATCCGATAACAATCACTAACATAACATTCTAAGACTTAATAACAAAGGACTTATACTATAAAAACATAAAACAAAGGATAGATACCAGATGATTAGAATCTGTGCTCTGATACCAACAGATACGGACCTCGTTGGTCTCTATGCCAATGCAACCCAATCTAGATTGGATTCGATCCCAGAAAAGCCAATCACTGGTGGAGATCGAAAACCTGAAGACCTTCTACTCACGAAGTGACAACAATAGGCTGAAACCTATCACCTTCAACTGTGCGTAGTAGACAACCGGCAGGGGTGAACGCCACAAGAGTTGATCACGCTCTTGATAAGTTCGATGTGTTCAAAAGAACAACAAGAGAAATCAATTCTCTCAAGAAAAGCATAAGCTCTCTCTTTTCATATCTCAACCAAAGTTATTCTTACAAAATGGCTTGTTAGTTCATATACAAGCTACAAAATTGAAATAATAATAAAATAATGAAAAAAAATCCGAAAATATCTAAAATTTAACCCTAGGTCGGCTAAATTACGACCGTAATTATAGGATTTACGGCCGTAAATCCTCAGCTACGGCCGTATGACTCAAAAGTACGGCCGTAATAAACTCTCTGCCTCAAAACTGCCAAACTGGATTCTTGCGTTACGGCCGTATGGACAATGTTTACGGCCGTAATTCTTGCATTACGGCCGTATGCTGAGTAAGTACGGCCGTAATGAACTCTCGGCATATTTTGGCCCAAAAGCTGGAAACTGAGGGTACGGGCGTAATGATAAAAGTTACGACCGTAAACGGCTGATGCGGCCGTATGGCCCAAATGGTATGGCCGTATTTAACTCTCTGTAAATCTTTGGTCTTCACTTCCTAGGTTACCGGCCGTATGGCTTTAAGTTACGGCCGTAATGGATGAGTTACGGCCGTAATTAATACGGTTATGGCCGTAAATTTCGGCTGCATGGCATTCTTGAGTTCCAGCGTCCCCGACTCGTAATTGGAGGATTTCTTTTGGCTCGAGAACTCCTGTGGACCATTCCAAGGCTGGGGATGACTTGGTAGGGCCATGTTGACACACCTCTTCGACCCAAGTCATCAAAGCTCGTCCCATTTTCTTGGCTCGGCTTCGCCCAGGCTGCACGTGGGGTGGTTCGGTCGACATGGAGCTTTCCGGGTTCGTATCATATTCGTTGGCTAATTGAAGCCAAGGTTCGATTAGGAGAAACGACTGCCATTAATACTAAATATGCACCAGGATTAGGCAAAAGTCATTTTGCTAAGCAAAGAATAGCAAAAATTACTTTTGCTAAATATTCAATATAATGTGATGAGCACAATCGAGCTTTCATGCTAAATCCATAGGTTTGTTGAATATTCAATATTAGCGTATTCACATGAATAATGTACTCTTTTTCTTTCATTAGGGTTTTTCCCACTTGTCTTTTCCTAATAAGGTTTTAACGAGGTGTATTAATGATACATTGAGGACTACTGGAGAAATCAACACAATATATTAGTCCTCGACATATGAAATCAAATGGAGAGCCGTACTCTTTTTCCTTCGATCAAGTTTTTCCCATTGGGTTTTCTTGCCAAGGTTTTGACGAGGCAACACATAAATATTCCTATGCCACTGATCGACATTAGGGTAGCAACTATACTCCAACCTCCTTACATAGGTTTTGTACTGAAGGGTTTTTCCTAGTAATGTTTTGACGAAGCAATATATGACGACTCCAGACTCTCGTACAATCAGCTTGGAAGTTTTTCCCATTGGATTTTTTTTCTCCAAACAAGTCTACAAGATATTTGTACTAATAATCATTCAAGGGGAAGTGTTACGAATAATTAAAGACAAATGGAACCGCCAGTGAGAGATTATTATACAACAAGAAGAAAAATGATGGCACACGCGATGACGCAATTGTTAATAATTATATTATGTGAACGGCTATTATACCCTGGATGAAATTATGCAATTACAATTGTGCTATTGGAAGTTTCTATAAATAGGATCTTTATTTCTTAATGAAATTCATTCCAAAGAATTCATTCTCTATAGTTTCCCTCTCTATTTCTCCATAGTTTTATAACACAAACTATTACGTTTAAATGTCTTTCCATTTGCATTTTGTAATAATAATTGTCAATATTTTACTGTTATTAATGACTCATGCAGTTGCTACAACATTGTTTGTTGATGCACTCTCTTGTGTCATGATGCTTTTCTTTGTATAGAATCGTTGTTAATGGCCACCGTTGTGCAGGTGTTGTGGCATTGTAATAATTACTTGAAGTGTATAGTTCAAAACTCATCGTATTTGCAGTAAACTATTTTGCATTTTGCAAGTCGAGAGTAAAACACATTTTGTGATTTTTCACTATTATTAATTATTATTTTGCACTTAACTATTTCTACCTTCAGCCCACGTGAAGACAAAAATTTATCATCAAAAGAATAAAATATCATCTCAAGAGTTAAAACTTAATCTCCCATTATATCCACCTTAATCTTACTTTAATTTATGGGATAATTTCATTTATACAAACGTTTAGGAATGAATTTATAAATATATATGAATTTTTTTACATTTTCAATATAATTTTTTTACTTTTACACTACGCATCTAAAATTAATTCTCTCTGTCAAATAATCCTAAATAAATAATTTTATTTCAAAAATATATTAGTCAAACACAATCAAATCACTAATTTTATCTGCATAAAAAATATAACTAAACTCAAAAAAAAAAAGAAAAAAGAAACATGTTCATTCATGATTCACCACAATATTACTAAATTTATTTAAGACACTGCATAATCGACTGGAATAAGGCCTTTTTCGTAGGCTTCATTGTGGTACAAATATATACCATGCACAAAATCTTCAAACCTCAACACAGGCAGTAGCAAAGTTGCTAGGAATGTTATACGATCCTAGTTACATGGAAGTATACAGAAGGTCCTTCAATTTGTTGTAATGAAATTGTTTTTCGGTAACATTCAAGATTTATAACTCTACAAATTATTAGAACTAGATAAATAAGAAAATACAAGTCATGCGCTTGTTTCATTTTCAAGACGCCTGTTTAATTACATAGTTTTGATCCTCATTTTGACCTATTCGGAATGCGTCGCATTGAGCTTATAGAACCATTCAAAATAATACTGTACATACTGTCTCTTATTCGACTGCTACACGTACACCTCAAAATTCAACAAAAATAAACAAGTTGGATTACAAGTTTAAAAAATTAATAAATTAGATAATAACTTCTTTAATTAACTTGTACATTTAACAATTTTAGAATCTAAATATTAAATAAAGTTGTAAACAAGTAAAGTACATTGTAAAAGCTTCGTTTGTATTTACAGCTACTTTTAACCTTTTGAAGTGACACTTGGTTTACCTGAACAACAAACAAAAGTTGAAGAAAAAAATCATACACCTAGCTCATATATGCGTCGTTCTTTGGTTTGCAGGGTTTGAGTCGAACTTCAAAGATAAGGCCCTCACATTTTTTTTAATTAATTTTTTCAAAGCCAATTTTAATCAGATAGTGTGCCGCAATGCACCAAAATAATAATTTTTCCTTACTTCGGTTTAAAATAAATAAATGTAGAAGCGATGAGCAAGGGTCAAACCCACAGAGAATGGTGCTTTACTTATTTGTTCTAACGATTAGAGTGATTGGGGGATTTGGTAGGCAAAAGCAATTAAACATAAACAATAATAATAAAAATAGCAAAAAATGATATTGGAAGAATCAGTGAGAGAAAAACCTAGTTTTCGGGTTCGGTTGTGTAGCCAACTATTGCTATAATTCCTTTTTGACATGCTTCCATTTCTATTCAATTTATCAACCCTAGAGAACTAGCAAGGTCTGATAATTTATATTAATTCTTCCTCAACTGTATTAGTTCAAAAAAAGTTCTTTGAATTAATATCTAGATAACGGGCAACCATAAACAAGCTCTTGAGGCTTAATGTACCGCTAGTATGAAGATCTAGAAGAATATGTTGAATTAATCAATCAATTACACAAGCTCGAATTAATTTAAACTAAGTTTATTTTTCATTAAATCTACGTGAGACTTAATTTCTACTAATGAATTAGAATCTAGTACAGTTACGGATCAAAAATCTAATCCTAGTACTTCTCATGAATTCATAAATTAAATGATACAAGTGGCCAATTTGAATTAAACAATTATATAAATCTAGATCTGGTTTTAAAAACATAACAAATCAACAAAATTGAATATAAAGGGAATAGCTACAAATTTGGTAAAAAAAATACAAAGGTGGAACAATTTAACTTCCCCCTCAAACTAGATCAAGACAATTAGCCGCTCATGTTGGTGATGAACTCTTGATTTTTAGATCTTGAATTCATCTTCTTGCAGTGTAAATCTCCTTTTGTCTGCCTATTTTCTCTAAAAACATGATATAAAACTCTTTTTTTTTTGTGCAACTTGTATCTCTATTTGTAGGATCAATTTCCTGCACAAGAGGCCCAAAAATCCTTCTGAAAATAGAATTCTGGCCAAACTAGTTTTTCTTCACGTAAATAAGGGTTACGGCCGTAAAATTCACCCCTGTAAAATTGTGGGTTATGACTGTAACTATAGAGAGTTGCGGCTATAACTAGGCATTGAAAGATTGTTTGCATTCCTTCTCGATAATGGTTGCGGCCATAGCTTTTGTGTGTTATGGCTATAACTTGATTACAGTGCAGGTGGTTCAACTTTCACTTTCGTCCATTTTAGTCTCCAATTTCCCTTTTTTCGCACTTTTAATCCTTTTCCATTTCTTTTCATTTTTATTGATCCTAACACGAAAAACAACAAAAGCCCAAAAAAACAACGGTTTTACATAAACACAAAATGAATGAAAACATGATAATTGGGAGATCATTTAAGTGTTTTTCAAGCACTTATCATTGTTGGGAATTGTGACCCGAATTCTATTTCGAGTCAAATTCGGAGAACTTGAAGAATTCTATTAGGAGTAGGATTTTATTCCTATTATCCTGATATTGGTGTTTACCTATTCTATTAGGATTTATATTGCTCATTCTACGAAGATTAGTATTCTTATCCTACTAATAGTAGGTTTATTTTTCTCCTATATATGCCATGCCATAGAGCTCATGACATTCAGAGTAAAAGTTAGAAAATTATCTCCTCTTGTAACCATCTTTGATATAGTGAATTTTTCTCTAGTCTCTGCCCGTGGGTTTTTCACCCAGATCTTGCGTTTCCCACGTAAAACAAAACTGCGTGTTTTTTCTTTTGTTCTTTAATTTTGTTGCCAGTTATTGTTCGTATTCCTAACAATCATAATCTATAGCAACACAACAGACTCAACTAGAGAGGGAAAAACAGTAAGTCAAATGCACAATTATAAACCAAGAAAGAATATAAAAAGCGTAGCTAGGGCCACTACTAGAAAAAGTAACTTAGACATCACTACATTTACATCAGTTGCTTTGGCAGTTGAAGTAAAATAAATTTTTAACATCAGTCATGAAAATAGCGGTGTTATATGTGTTTTTAACATCGTATTTTTTAACAACTGATGTTAATTATATACTTTCAAATTTTTATTATAAATTTTTAACATCAGTTTTGTTAACAACCGATATTAATAATATCACTGCACCATAAAACGCCCCATTTGACTGCACTAAGAACTTACAATCCCCGGAAATGGGCCTCGCGGATCTCACCCGCTCCGTTTCAGCTTACCTGGCCCATTAACAACTTTTCTCCTCAATATTCTCCTCAATTTTCCAGCCAACTCCATTGTATTTACCCTTTCCCTTCTCTACCTTCTTCATCAGCTTGTACTGTAAAAACCTTCATCTCTTCTTCACCAGATCTGCCTGTGCAGTGCCAGATTCAAGCTTCGTTGACCAAGACCTACCTTCTACCTACTGTTCGAATCTCTCAGAAACACGGCCGCACAGTTTCACCGCCCCGCTCCCTCGCTGCTCAGGGACTTGTCGGATTTCTACCGGTAATTACACCGGCGTTGGCAGGAGCGTCGCCTCGGGCAGGCGGCTGTGGTCATGGTACTTGCGATTAGGTCAGAAAAGATGAAGAAAGCTTGACAATTTCGGTGAAATTGAGGTGTGTATATGTTCAAGAAATCTAAGAATTCTCATATATTCTCATCCTACTCTCTTCTTCTATTGTTTAATTGAGTGATTGTGTGTGTTTTATGATGATTGTAGCCGCGGTGGTAAAGGCGTGGAGGGAGCTCAAGGACTCTTTGGATTCACATGTTCTCATCCCACGCTCTTCTTTTATTCTTTAATTGACTGGTTGTGTGTTTTTATAATGATTGTGGTGACGGTCGTGGTAGTCTCATAAGTTAGTGGAAAATGTTATGGAAAGAACCAGCCCTGAATTATGATTGAGATTTTTTAATTAATAAAAGCACTTTCCAATTTAAAAATGTTATACCTCAAATCCCACTATCAGTACTAAACTCGGTGATTGCTGTATGTAAACTCTCTGGGGATTTATTCCCTGGTACAGAGTTATCTGCAACAACTATTTCTATAAGTGTTGGAGTGATGAATTTTGTGGGGTGCTGGTTCGGGGCAATGCCGGTGTGCCACGGGGCAGGTGGGCTAGCCGGGCAGTACAGGTTTGGGGGAAGGAGTGGTTTATCAGTAGTGTTTCTTGGATTGGGGAAATTGATTCTTGGGTTGGTATTTGGGAATTCTTTTGTGAGGATTTTGAGTGCATTTCCAATTGGGATTCTTTGGGTATTATTGTTGTTTGCTAGGACAGAATTGGCAATGGCTTCGAGGGATATGAACTCGAAAGAAGAGTCGTTTGTGATGTTGGTTTGTGCGGCTGTGTCGATGACTGGGTCCAGTGCTGCATTGGGATTTATTTGTGGTATTGTGCTTTATTTGTTGCTCAAATTGAGGGAGCTTGATTGCTCTTCTATCACCTTCTTCTCTAGACCAAAGTCGAAATCTGGTGATGAAGATGTAGGCATTATAGATCCATGAAAGTTTTAGGGAGAAATTCGTACCAATATTTTCCTCTGTTTACCGGTTTATCTCTGCTTGATTAGCTAATTATTAATAGTAATATTATTCGCTATCTGGACTATAGCATGCAATTGGTCTGGATATTATTGCAGATAAGGCAAATTATGAATTGTTTTGATGTAGAATAGCGAGCGAATCAAGTCATTACATTTGTCTTAGACTAACAGCTTTAGAATGCCATTGATTCTACCTTCAAGATCAATGCAATGCAAACTGGTAAAACTTCTCTTTGATTGAGCCATTAATGAAGCAAAATAATCTGTAACCAAGTGTCCGATGTTGTCAATAATATAATGTACAATCCGGGGGACTCGAGGTATTTGATGAACAGAGATGAATGGCAGTTTGGGAGTTAGCCTCTACCCAAATTTTAGTAACGCCCTGATGGAAACAAAGTTGAAGCCCAATCAAAATTGCCTTTAAGTTATGCATATGTAATTGTATGGTCACCATAGAAGTCATGGAACGCCCACGGCAACTTTACTTTATCGTCCCAAACAAACCTTAATTTTTGCAAAAGATAAGTGTAACGACTGATTTGAACCGAGAATATAAGTTGAACAAGTGAACAACCCGAGAATCTCTCCTACTTATTTTGTTGATCAGGATTAATATGTTACCAGCACTGCGACAATTTTTATAATCCCAACGCTGATGTTCCATGCTGAGATTTGTTGTGACAGTTTAAGTTATGGAAACTCAATCTCAACACGACACATCATGGGACAATAAAAACTGCCCTAACGCTGGTAATATATCAATTTCAATTTTGTTGAAATTTAGTGCTTAAAATGATGCAACTTATGGGCTCCACAAGGTATTTAATATACTTTCCTCAAATTTCAACCGCACATTCAACACGTATATCAAAAAAATTAACTTTATCACCAATCAAACAACCCCTAAATGAAATAGCTTGACAAAAGAAGAAACTATCTTTTATAAAAGAAAAATCAATCACAAATAATACATTGGCCATAAACACAGCTGTTGTGCATATTTTCCACAGTTAATATTTCTAGCTTTATTTACCGAGCCTATTTCTTTTGCTATTTTTGCCTGGTCGTTAGCACCTGGATTCCATTTCTAATATCAGGTGGCATTTGCAATGATTTAAGCTAATGGAGTCGAAGTTGCGATTCAAATCTATATGCCATTATATTACGAATTCGTATTTCGTTAAGTAGTTATGAAAATGAATGTAGAAACGATACCGATAGATGGCCATTTAAGTGTAAGCAGCTTTGTATGCGTGTTTTTGTTGCAGTATTGGAGTTTTTTATTAGATGGATCATGCTTTCCCTTCATCATCAGTAAGCAACAATAGGTGATATTCATGGAGTCTACTTATTAAACTATCATGCATAACAATGATGGTATTTACCTTAATTTAGCACGCATAAACTGTGCACTTTCCTTAATTAGCACGCATTAACTTAGCTAAAGTGGATTTTTCTTCATGTGATATTTGTACTTATTCATCTTTTTGCGGGTGTATTTTTTGTGATGGTATATCACCTGAAATTGAGGTAGATTTTGTTCCCTTTTATGTCTAAGACTTTATATGTGCTTCAATATGTCAGGCAAGCGTAACGATGAGATGCATGTTGAAGTGATCGACTACCTCCAAGCATTGACGTCGATATTGTGGTTGAGAACATCGTTGTTAGTGTATAGTGTTGGTTAATGAACCACTCTATATGACATTTGCTTGTTAATATATTAGTGTTGGATATTTTGCCTTTGGGATAATGATTGTGTCAATTACAACTTTTAATAGATTGTATTACTACTTAGTACTGGGATTTATGAATATTGGGCATTTAGATGTTCGTTGTAATTTTTTGGTACTCAAATTTTGGATTTTTATAGGCTTTCATAATGCTTTCGATAGCTATTACAGAAATGATGTTACAAGTATCATTAATAATTGATGTGAAACATAAAAAAAAAAGAACATCAATAAAGCAGATAATTTTGATAAAGACATCAATTCTATCCGTTTAACACCAGATCTTAACTAATGTGTGTTGTAGTAATGACATTAGTTCTGCCTGCGTGTTTAACATCAGTTAAAACCTGATGTCTGTTGCAGTGAAGACATCGGTTTTCATAATTGATGCGATTTCTATAGTCATTTTAGACGTCGGTTAAAAACTGATGTCTATAGTTTCAGATCTTTAACATCACCCACTAACACATCGAATTTTTTTTTTTTTTTTACATCGGTTGATAACAGATGTCTAAGTCACTTTTTCTAGTAGTGGGCCAAAGGTAAAGTAAAAAAGGGGAAAAAAAAAACTCAATGCCAAAAATAAAAAGCTCCACTAGAGCCAACACAAACTGCCAAAGAAAAAGAAAAGAGAGAGTGCATATCTTGATTTTACATTCGATAAGGACAAAAATAATGGCCTTAGTAGCAAAACAAGACAAATATCCCATCTCAACTTGATATGATTCGGGTTAGCTCCACGTCATCAAATCATTCTTAAAATCGATGAGCTGACACACGAGCTTGAATGGGTGAATTTAGCATTGTTGATGTCAAGTTAAGCCGAAGAAGCAAGAAAGGAACCCTCTATTTTGAGCTCATCTCTGGACAAGATATAAACAAATGAAGTGAAGAATGAGAACGAGCTCCTTTTTGAAAGCAACGGCAAGAAAATTTTGCAGGGCCAAAATTACGGCCATAACTTAATAAAGTACAGCCGTACTTCAGCGTTTAAAGCCGTCACAATAAGAAATCTAGTTTTGGCCGAAAACATGCAAAGAACCATATACGGGCGTATCACTTGTTCATATGGCCGTATCCCAGGATTTACGGCTGTAACCTTAATTTATACGGTTGTATCTTCGGTTTTTACGACTTTAACTTATAGTTATACGGCCGTAAAATTCTACCGACTTAAGTATTTTGTGACCACTTTTAGGATATTTTAGTATTTTATTATTATTTCCTTATCTTGGTTTGTATAAACATGAAACAAGTCTCATTTGCAAGGATATCTTTGAGGTATATTGAGATCATTTTGCTTGTGAGAGTTGAGTTGATCTCCTCCAAATTTCATAGTGCTTTGGTGTATGATTGAGTCGAGTCCTACTCCTCTGTTACCCTTAAGTCCTATGAGTTCGTAGTGCTTTGGATATTGTCGAGTCGAATTGAGCGATCCTCCTCCAATAAGCACTCGAACTTATCGTTAAATTGATCATTTGATGTGGCATTCACCACCGTTTGGTTGTCAATTCCGCGTCGTGGAGGTGCTCGGTTTCACATACCGTTCGTTATCACGTCGTGAGTCGAAGGCCACCGATTTTTCAATCACCATACCGAATTCTACTGGACTTCGTTCCTTGGATTGTGTCACAACTTCATTAAAAGTGGCTGTTAAACAATCAACACTTAAATTTGGGGCTTCAACTTTAACAAAAATAAGAAACAAATAAATTTAAAAAATGGCATATTTGCATTGTTGGGTTTTAAGTATAACAAATTAAAATGAGCTCCTAAATGGAAAGTGTCTAAGTCGGTCGCCTCATTCAACTTAAAGAAAAACCGACATCGGATTGATAGTTGATAGTAACGCCATTAAAATGTTAGGACGACCCTTCCTTAGAGCATGCATGTTTTATAAAATTGTTAGCAAAATTAATTTTTTGGTATTCATTTTTTCATGTACATTTCGTAATGAAATTAATATTTTCACTTTTTTTTTTAATTTTTGGCCAAATTTTCTCTAACTAAATCATGTTTTTCCACAAATAACATTTTGAAGCAAGCTGTAAAGTCTAAAGTCTATTAATGCTCAAACTCCATTATATTCTGAGCAACAATTTTGTTAGGTGTACCGATATATAGCTTACTAACAACTTATTAAGAAGTCTTATTTTAGAAACAAGTAATATTAGAATATTTCGTTAAGCTCCTGTAGCATCAGAGTGATCCTTGAGTCAGACCCACTCGTCTTCTCTCTGCTTAATTTTTTAAATTGAATGATGGACCATTCGCAGCTCGAGTCCGAAAGGTTGAGGAGGAAAAAAAAGGTTGAGTTGTGTATAAATAGCCTTCCCAATTGCAATGTGAAATTCATCGAAACCAAAGTTTAGTAAAGATGGAGAAAGCTTCGATTAAGTTTACTTTCCTCACTCTCTTTCTTATTGCTATCGCTGTGGCCGGTTAGCCTTCCTTCTCCCTCTTTACTTACAAATTTCCTTAGTACACTATTGCCTTATATTGCTCCGTCCAATAATTGTCTCGTAACTCAAATATATTTAGTAGAAATGAAATTATAGCGACATGTAAATAAAATATGAATGATAGTTAATCACTTCATAGTATTTGTTGGATTGATTTGAAGCAACTAAGGTTTTCTCATCTTTCTAATTTTTTGTTTTAAATAAAGTATGAATGATGGTTAAACACGTCATAATATTTGTTGCATCGATTTGAAGCAACTAAGGTTTTGCCATCTTTCGAAAATAAGGATTTTGTCATCTTTCTAAATTTTAGTCTTAATTTTATAGTTATACCGATCCCAAAGGTGGAAGCCAGGGAACTACAGAAGACCGGGGCCGAAGAACCGCAGCTAACCTTGGGCATGCCAGTCACAGAGACGAAGGCCAAAGAACTGCAGCAACTGCCGCAACTGCCCTTGAGCGTTCAACCAAACGGGCCTTGTCTGTCATGCAGGTCAAAAAAAGACTGCAATATTTGGCCTTGGAAGCATTGCAGGGATGGATGTTGTCAGATCTTTTGAGGAACTTAAAACTCATATGTTTGAATGTCTTTCTGTTTGGATTTTGTAACAATAATCGTCAACATTTTTGTTGATGTATGCTCTTGTGTCATGATGTTTTTCTTTGTCTAGAGTCGTCATTAATAGCTTCCATTGTGCAGCCATTGTGACACTATAATAATTAGTTAAAGTGCACGGTTGACTTTCATTTCTGGAGGTCAGTAAAAAATAATTAAACTTAATAATACCTAAATTTCATATTATTTTGCCAGTCTACTTCTAATCACTTTGCCTCTTCCATAATCAATAGCAACCAAATTTTTTCTTATTAAAGAGAAGCAAGACAAATGAAAAGGCCCAATTTAGCATTAAAAATAATAACTATTATTATGACAACAAAGAGTGGCTTAGAGATTATTATTCTTATTAACCCTTGAATTAGTCGTTGTTTTGCGAGCCTTGCGTGAGATACCATGACTTTATAATAATTTTTTTAATATAAAAGATAAATTTATTATGTATTAATTTATCCATAAGGATACTTTTTGACTGTAAGGATGTTACTGCCTAAATGAATTTATTATGTATTAATTCATCCATAGTCATTGGGATTATTTCCTAAAGACGATACTTTTGACTATAAGGATGTTATTCCATTAGTCCCACATGCATGGTTCATTTTTTTTTTTTTGTTCCACACATATAGTCCACTTTCTATATTTAATAGTTTTTTTTTTTACATTCATTTATAATATATCCAACTTATATCATTGAAAATATAAACATATTTATTATTTCTATCTATTTAAATAAGGGCATTATAAGAAATTTATTTGTAAATTTATTTTTCCAATACCAATATTAATCATTGTATAAAAATCAAAGTGGACTATATGTGTGAAACGGAGGGAATATAATATACCCATAGAGCCTCTGGGGCCATATTGAGTTGCTAGTGTAAAGCCCAACAAAGAATTTGTGGCCTGTTTCCATAAAATTTTGAGCCAAATTCGGGGAAGAGTTAGTTTCTATTTCGACCGATCTTTCGATTCGATATCATTTCCACAAAGTTGAAATCTAGCTCGTTATCCATGTTCCTACAAATACAAGTTATCACACCACAACTAGATCAATCGGCATTTAATACTTGAAAATTTCATCCGGCCAAATTCAAAAGGAAAATTATATCATCTAATTTTCGGCGGCAACTTAAATGACAAGTGTGAAAAAATCTTGTAGAGTCTTAGTACAATAATTGTAATGTGTTATTTCACAAAACTATGCCACACTACTTAATTGTCAATGACGATTATACACATAACAATTAACATATCTCAATTTAAAAAAGGCTTTCACGAACAATGTGCAAGCCGTGCAAGGGAATCACTTGACGTCCGAGGACTCCATCAATAAGGAAATAAAATATTATTGTCGATAATGTTGGGAAAATCACTCATATCATATTTTGATAAAGAAATCATGCAAAATAATGTTTGACAGATTTTCGACTTATCTATATAATAATATAAAACTATTGATTTAAAGATGTTGTTTAGAGTGTGGAAAAAAAATAATAAAACAAAAAAGAAAGAAAAAAAAACTGTGAAATATACAGTGTGTGAAACTTTACATTTTGCTTCTTCATCATATCCTTCTAGCATAAAAATAACATGCGATTGGTTTTATGATTCTCCCTACCCAAAATTACCCGATTGTGTTCAACAACAGATTGTATTCCCCGAGCTCAAACTCGAACTCAAGAACAGAGGTAGGTTCCCGTGCTAAAAACCTTTGTCTTTTAAAATTTGCGCATATCTCTTGGTGTTACAATTATTTGCACGTAGCGTTAAATGATGAAGATAGGCTTCTTGCCTACTAACAAGAAAAGATAGGCTCCAAGCCTAATAAAGAGAATGGTGAGCTTTTAAGCACTATGATGACGTGCACGATAAAAAAGATAATAAACATGTGATTATCTTGTTCGCAGAAATTTGTGAAGTTTAATGTTTACGTGCAACTTCAGTTATGTATGATGATATTTATGCACACGGGGTCTACTGAGTATTTGAATACTCATATTTTCCATACAATTATGTGTTCTTGCAGATTACGGAATCGACGGCAGGACAAAATGGCGGTGGCTACTTATTCGAGAACCTTTAAGATTGTTTGTTAACCTTATTTATTCATTATGTCATTTAAAATCAGTGAAATTATTTGTTAACCTTATTTATTCATCGTGTCATTTAAAATCAGTGAAATTATTCTCAATTATTGTCGAGACATGATTATTGGAGATTCCATTTTCAAAGGTCAAATTACTTAAAAATCCAGTCATTTAAATTATTTATTTAAATTAAAAAATTATTAGTGCAACTTACTAAGGAATTTTTTTATAATTTACTTTGAGAACTTTAGTTACTTGTTTTGTCGTTTAAAATTAGAATTCGGTAGAATGGTTTTCATCGCTATAAAAACCTTTATTTACCTTCTTATTTTCTCATTCATTGTCGAGTCTCGAGAATTTTTGAAAGTTTGAAATAAATTTGATGTTGAAAATTTTATTTATTCTTCTGCTTGGTATGTTCTCTAAGAAAAGATGACGGTTCGGATTTAAGTAAATTCGGGGTGTTACACAAACTAACACTTCAAATGCACGTTAGTCTAATTTATCATTGTTGAATTACATCTACAATTTAAAAAAATATATACATGAGAAAAATAACTCACAAATGGTAATCAAAATGAAATAGAGATAACCAAAGTTTTCTATTGTTAAATTACACAATGTGATTGTTTATTAGATTTATAATAACTTGGAAAAGTATATAATTGACAAAAATAACTAAAAAATGATAATCAAAATGAAAATGTAACTTCTATAGGTAGAATTGATGGAAATTAGAATGCAAAAATAAATATGACTTAATTGATTTTTTAATAACATACGTAGGGGCATTAGTTTGAAATAAGGATTAAAATAAACTCGAGGGATTAAATTTATAAGTTACAAATATAATTTGGATTTAATTGAAAGAATTATGATACATTTAGTTTTTAATAGAAAATATAAGACATAAAAAGTTAAGACTTTTACAAATAGTCTTTGATGTTTACGACAGACTGTACAGTTATAATTAGCTATTAAAACTAAAATCATATTAAATTTGAAATTGAGACATTTGATTTAACATCCATTTTCCATATTTTTGACTTAACTATAACATTATTTTTTCAAAAGAAAAATGTGAGAGCGACAGTTGAAAAGAAAAGAAAAGTTAAAGGAAAACAAAGAGTTTATTTTTTCAATTAATGGATTAAGGATAAATTAGGAATTACAAACATGTGAAGGAAAAAATAGGAGCATCAAAAGTTTCCAACTCATTCAGTACCCTTTCATATATTAGTGATTAGTGATAGTGATTAGTGATAGTGATAGTGATAAGAGAGACTATAGTCTAATGTTAATTGTTGTTTTTTAATGCCTTTTTTGACAAAGATATTAATTGAAAATTATCTACCAGAGATGAGACGTGTAATATAATAGAAGTAGAACATGAAAATTTTTACTCAAAAATGTTGAAACAGTGTTAAAATAAGCGAAAGTTTAAAACTTTCGAAGAATATTTACATGTGGTTTAAACCTTGTAATTCCTTTGAAATTACGTGGTGTGAATAAAATAAATTTATTAGGAAATTAAGTAAATTATGTAAATAATTTTTTTTTTAAAACTCTTATTTCCAAAAAGTTTTTGAAAGTACCAAGTGTATAAATGGTAAAAAGGTATATTAATAAATAAACAAAAAATATATTAATAAATATAGAAACATGCTATATATTATAATTGGGACAAACGAAAAATGAAATATGATGTACAAAATTGGCTGGAGGAAGTATCATTTTTCTTCATTTTGATGAGATATTATACTATAATTTTAATATATATATATATATATTAAAATTATAACTTAAATTAGATAAAATTTAAAAATATTGATCATCACATGGGAAGAGATCTTTGTCGGTAATCAAGTTTTTCTAATCTCAGCACTAGAACTTAATTATAGTTCTAGCAATGACGTATGATTTGAGGCTGCCAAGTAGTAGTAGAGATTGATAAATGGGGTTGGACAATTAGGTGGCAACAGAACGCACCAAACAAACTTTTTTTTGACCATTTGCTCCAAAATCCCATTATTTTTTTGGGGGTGTGACAAATTTTTCCCATTGGGAAGAGGACAAAATATTAACATTTGAATCAATTGCAGTATTTTCGCACCAATGTTTTTTTGGATCATTTGCGAGACCTTTTTTTTTATATATATTTTGGACTAAAAACGCACTCAACCAATTTTTTAAAAAAACTATTTGTGCCAATTTCCCTAAATTTTATGAAGTAATAATAGAAATATATTCGGTTGATAAATTACTGATATTATGATAATCTATTATTACCCACATTGACGGTTTATATTCTCCATAAATTGAAATGATTATTTAAAAATTAAACTAGTGAAAAAAATGAGTGGTCAAAATTTTTATTTTAATAGCTAGTTGTAAATTTTCATTTGTTTAAATTTTATTAAAATTAAAAAAATTTCACGAAATCTATGAGAGTCCAATGGCAAGGGGTCAGATTTTGGTGGAGAAGGTGTAAGTGCATTTTTTTGGCTCAAAATCTATATAAATCCACAAAAATCCAGCAATTAACGAAATCTATCAAAATTTATAATTTTATTGAATCCATTGAATTCTATATTAAAAATGCTGGATTTTTATAGAATTCATGAAATTCTAATTGAAGGCACCTGGGAATGTATGAATTTCTAAAATATCAAAATCCAAGTTGAGAACACTCCCTTTGATCAATTACTTGCCTTCAAATCGATTATAGCAAATCTTCCATCTTCGTTGCATATCTACCTTTTCACTTGAAAAATCACCACCGACTTGAAAAGAAGATTCTAGAATTATGTGGAGCATTGCCAATAATCAAGCTCTTTGGAAGAATCTAGAAGTGACATGAATTGCATCCGCTCTAGAACCTTCCACCACCTCCATACTAGAACTTTCCCACCGTCATACTAGAATGTTCTAATGGGGTCTATAAATATGTATGTTGTGTATTGTAGATGTGTGAGGTAGAATAAGTGAGAAGTGAGAGTGAGTAAGCTAGTGAAGTCACTTAGTGTAGTAAGAGTGAAATACTCAAAGTGTCTTGGTGTGTGTATCAACAAAGCTTGTACAAATTCATATTCTAATAAAAGAATATTTTTTGCGTCCAACAATTCAACAAGTGGTATCGAGCTTGGTCGAGTGAGGGCCTAGTGTTTCCAAAGTGAGGTTTAAGGGAGATTATTTTGAGTTTCAAGAAGGTCGTGCACACATTGAGGTTGTGAAGCTATTATAGCTTACTTGGTAACGTAGAGGTTATCCAAGTCACGATGGCGGACCTACAAGCAGTAGGTGGAATGAAGAAACTCAATAATCAAAACTACACCACATGGAAGACGTGCATGGAGTCATATCTCCAAGGTCACGATCTATGGGATGTAGTTGGTGAAGATGAGGTGACGCCGCCGGAAGATGCCGGAGCTTTGAGAAAATGGAAAATTAAAGCAGGAAAGGCCTTGTTTGCACTCAAAACAACAATTGACGAAGAGTTGTTGGAGCACGTGAGAGATGCAGACACACCTAAGAAAGCATGGGACACCCTTGCTGCATTATTTTCAAAGAAGAATGAATTCAAGCTGCAACTTCTCGAGAACGAATTACTTTCACTCACTCAAGGGGAGATGACGATAAATCAATACTTCAATAAGGTAAAGTCTCTCTGTCGTGAAATCTCTGAACTAGATGATACTAGTAAAGTCTCGGACTCTAAAATGAGAAGAATAATTATACATGGATTGAGACCCGAGTTTAGAGGCTTTATCGCCGCAATACAAGGTTGGCCAGAACAACCTTCACTGGTCAATCTTGAAAATTTGTTGGCCGACCAAGAAGCGTTGATCAAGCAAATGCTAGGGGTCTCATTAAAGAAAAAAGAAGAGGCATTATTTAGCCACAAGAAAAAAGGGAAGATGCGCCAACAAGATAAACAAGAAATTAATAAAAATAAATTTAAAGGAAGAGATGAAAGAGGATTTAAATCAAAGGGAGCCCAACAAAATCATGATAAGAAAGGAGATTTGTCTAAAGGATATAAAAATGGCCCGTGTTTCGTATGTGGAAAACGAGGTCATTATGCTAGAGATTGCTGGTTTAAGAAAACGTCAGCAGAAGGAAATATTGCGACATCCAAAGAGAAAGAAAATACAACAAAGGAAGAAGAATGGGACCTTGAGGCATCCAGCAATAATTGAAGAGGCTTGTAAGGAAGAATTTATATCAAGCTCGAAGCGAGAACTTGACTCTAGCGATGGGCGTCCCTGGACGAATAAACTATGAAAATGATTGGATCGTCGATTCAGGTTGTTCCAATCATATGACAGGCGATAGGGAAAAGTTGCAAAACACGACAGAATACAAGGGTGGTCGAATGGTGGTGACTGCTAATAACTCAAGATTGCCAATAGCTCATATTGGAAAAACAGTCATCACACCACGATTCAGTCCTAGTCGAGTACAGCTCCAAGATGTTTATCATGTGCCGGGAATGAAGAAAAATCTGCTATCGGTGGCGCAGCTAACATCTTCAGGTAACTATGTATTGTTTGGACCACAAGATGTAAAGGTGTATCGAAATATTAAGATCTCAGGAACGCCTGTTATGGAGGGTCAGAGATTAGAGTCTATCTACGTAATGTCAGCTGAATCTGCTTACATAGATAAGACTCGAAAGAAAGAGACAGCTGATTTATGGCATGCAAGACTAGGACATGTAAGCTATCACAAGTTGAAGGTGATGATGAAGAAGTCGATGCTCAAAGGTCTCCCTCAACTTGAGATTAGAGATGACACGATATGTGCTGGCTGTCAATATGGCAAAGCACATCAACTCCCATATGAAGAGTCAAATTATAGAGCGAAGCATCCATTGGAGATGATACACTCGGACGTGTTTGGACCGGTCAAGCAACCATCAATTCAAGGAATGCGCTACATGGTGACATTCATTGCCGACTTCTCAAGGTACGTTTGGGTTTTCTTTATGAAAGAAAAGTCAGAGGTATTTACAAAGTTTAGAGAATTTAAAGAAAAAGTCGAAGGAGAAGTTGGACAAAGGATTCGGTGTATGCGCACTGATAATGGGGGAGAGTATATTTCAAGAGAATTCTCCCAATATCTGAAAGAACATAAGGTGCACCATCAATTGACATGTCCAAACACGCCACAACAAAATGGTGTGGCCGAAAGGAAGAACCGACACCTTGCAGAGACGTGCAGAAGCATGCTTCACTCAAAGAATGTGCCAGCCAGATTTTGGGCGGAGTGTATGAAGACAGCAGCACATGTGATAAATAGGCTTTCTCAGCCAAAGTTAGGATTCGTGTCACCCTTCGAGAAGCTGTGGAAAACTAAACCCACGGTTAGCCACTTTAAAGTCTTTGGCTGTGTCTGCTATGTGTTCGTGCCGAATCACTTGAGGAGCAAGTTTGATAAAAAGGCGATCAGGTGCATATTCGTGGGATATGATAGCCAAAGAAAGGGATGGAGATGTTGTGATCCAACTACAGATAAATGTTACACGTCACGTAACGTGATATTCGATGAAGCATCTTCTTGGTGGACATCGCAGAGGATGGAACTACCAAACTCGAAAGAGATTGAGTATAAACTTCAAGAAAGAGAAGAGAAAGTTTCGGAGACACAAGAGAGCGAAGAAGAGATTGAAGAAGTACAAGAACCCATTGTTGAAGAAGAATCTCCAAGGGCAACACATAGTCCTTGGCAAAGTGGGATGTATCAAAGAACATCAGAGGTGGATAGACCGAGCCAACAAGAAGAGAATGAGGCACAACAAAGTTCTCAACCACAGGTAAGAAGATCCACAAGACAAAGAAGACCAAATCCCAAGTATGCTAATGCGGCAGTCGAGGAAGAAATTAAAGAGCCAGAGACATTTGCAGAGGCAATCCAGCACAATGAATGGAGAAAAGCAATGGACGAAGAGATGATGGCTCTGAGGCAAAATGAGACGTGGGATTTGGTACCCAAACCTGATGGAATAAAGCCAATCTCGTGCAAGTGGGTGTACAAAATAAAAAGACGACCTGACGGATCAGTCGAAAGGTGCAAAGCTCGGTTGGTGGCTCGAGGATTCTCGCAACAACATGGGCTGGACTATGATGAGACATTTAGCCCAGTAGCCAAGATTACTACAGTTAGAGTGTTGATTGCACTGGCTGCTAGCAAATCATGGAAAATGTGGCAGATGGACGTGAAAAATGCCTTTCTGCATGGTGAACTCGATCGAGCGATATATATGGAACAACCTAAGGGACATGAAGATAAAGAGAATCCAAACCACGTCTGCAGACTAAAGAAAGCTCTATACGGGTTGAAGCAAGCACCACGAGCATGGTACGGTAAGATAGCAGAATTCCTAGTTCAATGTGAATACTCAGTTGCACCAGCAGACTCAAGTCTCTTCGTCAAGATACGAGATGGAAACTAGCAATAGTGCTAGTATATGTGGATGATATCATCATCACTGGAGACGACGAAAAAGAGATCCAACGCACTAGGAGGAATCTTTCAATAAGATTTCAAATGAAAGATCTTGGAGAATTAAAACACTTTCTGGGGCTCGAGCTGGAAAGAACAGCAAATGGGGTTTTTATTTGCCAGCAAAAGTATGCCAGAGATTTGCTACAGAAGTTTAGGATGGGCGATTGCAAGCCTATATCGACCCCAATAGAAGTAAACTCTAAGCTATGTGCTGAAGAAGGTAAGGAATTGGAGAACCCAACCATGTATAGACAGCTCGTTGGAAGCCTAATCTACTTGACACTGACACGACCTGAAATAGCATATGCGGTGGGAATTGCAAGCCGCTTTATGGAAAAGCCAAGGAAGCCACACCTTGAAGTAGTGCGGCGCATACTCAGGTATGTAAAAGGAACTATTGACTATGGTATCTTTTATAAGAAAACCAAAGATTGCAAGATTGTTGGCTACTGTGATGCGGACTATGCTGGATGTCGAGATACAAGAAGGTCGACTACAGGGTATGTGTTCAATCTTGGAACTGCTGCAGTATCATGGTGTAGCAAAAGGCAACCCATTGTGTCTTTATCAACAGCAGAGGCGGAGTATAGAGCAGCAGCAATGGCAGCTCAAGAGAGTACGTGGCTAATGCAATTACTGAAAGATCTACATCAACCAACAAGCTATGCGGTAGAACTATATTGTGATAATCAATCAGCTATTCGCATAGCAGAGAATCCAGTGTGCCATGCAAGGACGAAGCACGTTGAAGTACATTACCACTTTGTCAGAGAAAAAGTTCTTAAAGGAGCGATCGAATTGAAGCATATCAATACTGAAGAACAGGTAGCCGACGTGCTGACAAAAGGACTGAGTGCTCCAAAATTTGAGGAGTTCCGAAGACAGCTTGGAATGATAACAAAAGAAAGTTTAACTCAAGGAAGTCGGTGCTGAAGGGGAGAATTGAAAAATCACCACCGACTTGAAAAGAAGATTCTAGAATTATGTGGAGCATTGCCAATAATCAAGCTCTTTGGAAGAATCTAGAAGTGACATGAATTGCATCCGCTCTAGAACCTTCCACCACCTCCATACTAGAACTTTCCCACCGTCATACTAGAATGTTCTAATGGGGTCTATAAATATGTATGTTGTGTATTGTAGATGTGTGAGGTAGAATAAGTGAGAAGTTGCAGGCATGTGATTTTTAGTACAAATTTTCCGCAAATAAATTGCAATTTGTAGCCAAAAGGTATCTCAACCCCCCCTCCCCCCCTCCGCAAAAAGGTTTTGCAGGCATATGATTTTTTCTATAATTGTTCAGCAATTGTACACAAATGTTATATTTTCCAGAAAAAAGAATTGTAGCCATATGATTTTGTGTGCAAATTTTTTTGCAGATAAATTGAACTTTGTAGTTAACTAATTGTAAGATTTACACTCATAACTTACATATTATATTAATGAGAATGAGAATGAGTAACAAGAAATTAAAATAGCCAAGTGGTTGAGATCTTAGTTTCTCAATCATGAGGTCTAAGGTTCAATTCCTATGCACTGCATATTCTCGAAGCTAATTAAGTAACTAGGAGGTTGGGTTGGGTTGAGTTGAGTTAAATAGATGGCTAGTTGGTTGGGTAAACAATTAATTTTTATTTATTTTTGAAATATATAATTTGTGAGGAGAGACATTAGGAGACAAAGCATATATGTGGTCTCTGCCCTTTCCCAACGAATTGCATTTGTCTCTAAAAGGCTTGTAAGAACAAAATTCACCTCACAATTTTAAAGTTTTGTTACCTCTAATATTTTCTTACAAACTCTATTTGTCTCCAAAAGATTTGTAGTGTCAGACATTAGCCCTCGAAATTTTCACAATTTGTGGCCTATTACCTTTCCTTTCGAGGTTTAGCCACAAACTTGGCTACAAATATTTTTTGTCTCCTCTGTCACTTTGCCACAAATAAAGATCTTTCGCTACAAAAGTATTTTGTGGGAAAAGGTAAAAACTCTTGTAGTGACTGGTCCTTTTCATTGTAATCAGTCTTGAGTAACTATGTGCCTGGTTTTATTGCTTGCTCTCTAGGAATTTTTGTAAGGCTGTTAGCAAACAAAAGCAATGATCGATTTTACTCAAACAGTGAAATATTGATAATTTATGCTATAGTTTTCATTTTGGCCATTATTGCTTGGTATTTCATTTTACTTTCTATTTAGATTTTTATAGTAATTGAACTTCCATTTCGCCTTTGTTCAAATTTCCTTTTGTTTACATATTCTTTTTGTCTATTTTGTTTCTCTACTCTTTTTATAATTGTTGTCCTTGATTGCTTTTTGTGTTGTTGCCTTTTTCTCTTTGAATTTATAGTTTGTTGTTCTAATATGTTGTTTTCTTTTTTGCAGGTAATCAATTCCTTCCACCTTGATTTTCATTCACCTCAGCGTGAATGGTTCATTTTTTTATATTAATAATTACTTGATTGATAATTACACTTTATTTCATGGAGTTTGCTATATTAGTGATGTGTTTACTTTCTCTTTTATTTGCTATAGTGAATGTATGTTTGCTAGTGAAGTTGTCAAATTTGATATTTAGTTTTGCATTGTGGGAACGTTGTTGATGAGAGTGTTGATTTTCCTTTGATTTGTGAAGACGAAGGCATTGAATTTATTGGAACTCTAGCATTTGTATTTCAAGACATGTGAGATATAAAAGGTACGCAGAAAACACACCTTAATTTCTTTATCTGAGATTCACCATATTTTTGCTTCATCACTCTAATCTCTAACCTCTACCAATTATTGACACTATTTGGGAGGAGCTAGTGTATCATAGTGGGCTAACAGGTGAGCTCTTCCTTTGGAAACTCACTTTATATGAGTTGAGTGTTATAGTAATTGTCTTAACGAGTTATTATTATTATTCGTTATGTTGTATTTTAGTATTGCAACTTTTACTTAGTATAAGTTAGTCATTGTTGACATATGTATATATATCTTGTAAACCCTACTCATTGTTCAAGTCGTCAATGAATTCTTCCTATTGTTTCTTCCACCATTCTCTTCTCTTCTGCTCTATTCATTGAATATACGAATGTTATTGATTATTTTCACATGGTATCAGAGCTATTGTGGTAGTATGTGACGTCAAATAGGTGAATCTTGGTTATCTCACACTCAATAACCCTAGCAGCCTTGGATCTCTCTTCTTTTCTCCAGCCGCCGTGACTTTGACTCGACATTTGCACCACTTCCGGCCATTATTTTGACAAACCAAGGCCATATTCGGGGTGTCCAAGTGACGGACTTTCTTCTGGTGAGGTGCGTGTGGGACCACGCGGCGGCTGACAGATTGGCACTGTTCGACGGCAGCGGCTTTGGGTGGCGCGTGACAGCACATCGACTAGTTTCTGGCGGATTTCTTTCCATGGTTGTGATCGTCTCTCTCTGTATTTTCTTAATCTATGGTTAATTTTTCGTTTGGGGTTCGGATTGAGTCGCAGTTCGTGAATTACAGCCGGACTGTAATTGTATTGCAGTTCCGTTTGGGGTTTCTTATTACAATTGTACATTACAGCCGAGTTGTAATTGCATTACAGGTTGTGTTTGGGGTTACTTATTGTTGTGTGTGTTTGAAGTCCCCCCCATTTGTGGTTAATTTGTTATTACAGTGCTCCAGTTGTTAAGTGATCTCTTTCATTATGGCGTCTGATGATTCTCTCCAAGCAGTTAGTGTTCGATTGGATGGAAAATAACTATTCTCATTGGAATCATGTAATGAAGCATTTTCTTAAGGGCAAGAAACTCTGGGGTTATGTTAGTGGCACGGTTGTCAAACCCAAAAGTACTGATGATAATTACGTGGCGGCAATAGATAACTGGGATGCAAACAATTCGAAAATTCTTACGTGGATTAACAATTCCGTTAATCATAGTATGGGGATTCAGTTGGCCAAGTATGAGACGGTAAAGGAAGTTTGGGATCATTTACAAAAACTGTACACTAAACCTAATTTTGTGAAGCGCTATCAGTTGGAGAATGATATTAGGGCATTGCAACATGAAAGTATGAGCATTTTGGAGTTCTATACGACTGAGCATTTTGGAGTTCTATACGGCTATGACAGCAAATTTGGGATGAGTGACTCTTACTAAACCTATAGAGTTACAGAACTCTGATGATTACATTACCTATAGAGAGGAGCAACGATTGGTCCAGTTTTTGATGGCTTTGAGCAGTGATTTTGAGGGACTCCGATGCTATATCCTACATCGTTCTCCCATTCCATCTGTGGATTCTGTTGTTAGTGAGCTTGTTGCTGAAGAAACTCGATTGAAGTCTCTTTCCACTGAGGTGTCTTTACGTCGTCCGGGGACTTCAATATTGGCTGTATCTTCTACGCAGAATCGGAGTAAAGGTCATGCTAAGGTTCCATATGATACGTGCAACTTTTGTAAGCAAAAAGGACATTGGAAGGCTCAATGTCCTAAGTTGTCGAAGCAACAATCCTCGTCGTCGCAGCAGTTTTCTCACCCACATGCGAATATAATGGCAACAATACCATCGACCAGTTCTTCTATACTTGGACCACCACTGTCGTCTGATTCTCAATTGTCTAATCTTAGTAAGCAGTTTTAGAAGTTCTTAGCCACACAGTGACGTGCCATGTCAGCATCAACACATGCAAGTTTGTCATCACATAATCAGTCAGGCACTTTTTCACCTTGGATCTTTGGCTCAGGTGCTTCCAAACATATGTCATCCAATTCTGCTATCTTTGATTCTTTATGCTCTTCCATTTCATCTACTTCTGTTATTACTGCTAATGGCACCCCGTTACCTTTAGCTGGTGTTGGCTCCATTCATACTTCTAACTTGTCTCTTTCCGATGCTTATTGTGTTCCCAATCTTACTTTGAATCTAGTATCTGTCGGTCAATTATGTGATTCCAGATATTTGGTTAACTTTTCCCCTATTGCTTGTTATGTACAGGATCCACAGTCTTAGAAGCTGATTGGGATAGGTCATAGGCAGAAAGGAGGGCTATGTGTTTTGGACACTTTGGAACCTGTGCATGTTGCAGCTTCTGGTGTTGATCTTTCATCTTTTCAATTGAATTCTTTTGCTTCTCAGTTCTATTTGTGGCACTCACGCCTTGCACATGTGTCAGCTAGTCGTGTAAAGTTCTTAGTCTCTAAAGGTTGTTTATGAGATTTAGACATTCATGACATTTCAAATTGTAGTGGTTGCAAACTTGCTAAGTTTTCTGCTTTACCATTTTTCTCGTCGTACTTCTCGTTCACTTGCACCTTTTGATTTGGTTCATTCAGATGTGTGAGGCCCCGCTCCTGTTTCCACTAAATAGGGGTCTAGATATTATGTCTCGTTCATTGATGATTATAGTCGTTATTGTTGGATATCTCTTATGAAAATGCATTCTAATTTTGTTGATGTTTATCGCTCTTTTCGTATGCTTGTCAAAACACAACACTCCACTATAATTAAGTGTTTTATGTGTGATTTGGGTGGTGAATGTACCTCGACTGCCTTTCACGAGTTACTCGTTGAGGACGACACTATTTTTCAAACTTCATGTACTGAAACTCCTCAGCAAAATGGTGTTGCTGAGCGCAAACATAGACAAATTCTTAAAACAGCACATTCGCTCCTTTTATCTTCCAAAGTGCCCAGTGAGTTTTGGGGAGAGGCATCTCTTACTACTATCCATTTAATTAATCGAATCCCATCCTCTTATACCTCTGGATTGTCGCCGTTTGAAACTTTATTTGGGTATTCTCCTGATTATTCTTCCTTGCGGGTTTTTGGATGCATTTGTTTTGTCCTTCATCCTATAGTTGACGTAGTAAATTGACTTCTCGCTCTGCTATATGTGTTTTCTTAGGCTATGGTGATGGTCAAAAGGGTTATCCTTGTTTTGATCCCATTGGACAAAAATTATATGTGTCTCGTCATGTAGTGTTTCTTGAACACATGCCCTTCTTCTTGCTTGCTAATAATACAACTCTCGTGAGAAAGTTCGATCTTGTCGATATTGATCCTTTTGCAGATGATGATACCAGTCAACCCATGTCTATTCCCTCGTCCTCTTCTTCCCCTGCTGCATGTATATATACATTGTCTCCGGGTGTTCTATCTCTTTCTCCTATGCCGTCTCCATCATCATCTCAGGCTAAGGATCCGCCATCTCCAACACCACCACCCCCACTGCCTCGATATCCGCCCCGTATCCGTAAAGCCACTCAATTACCTCGTTTTGATTACTCTTGCTACTTCAAATCCTTTTGTTGTTTCTTATCTTCTCTTCACAAACTCTCTGAACCTTCATCTTATAAAGAAGCAGCTGCAGATCCCCTTTGGCAACAAGCTATGGCTGATGAACTCACTGCTTTACATAAGATTGATACTTGGGAATTGGTCCCTTTACCATCAGGTAAAGATGCTATTGGTTCTCGTTGGGTGTATAAGATTAAAACTAAGTCTGATGGCTCTGTTGAGCGTTACAAGACTCGCTTTGTTGCTAAAGGGTTTGCTCAGGAGTACCGGTTGGATTATGAAGAAACATTTGCGCTAGTTGCCGAGATGACCACTGTACGTGCTCTTATTGTCGTTGCCTCTATTTGGCAATAGAATCTTTCTCAAATGGATATTGAAAATGCTTTCTTGAATGGGATTCTTCACGAAGAAGTTTACATGACCCCTCATGCTGGTGTTCCTCATTCTCCTGGTTATGTTTGTAAGTTCAAAAAGGCACTCTACGGTCTCAAACAAGCTCCTCGTGCCTGGTTTGAGCGATTTTCCACTACTCTTTTATCTCTTGGTTTTGTGTCTAGTCATCACGACTCTGCCCTATTTGCTCGGTGCACTTTAGCAGGATGTATTCTTCTTTTATTATATGTTGATGACATGATCCTTACTGGTGATGATGTTATAGGGATAGCAGATTTGAAGACTGAACTGGCTCGTCTCTTTGAGATGAAGGATTTGGTCCCACTATCTTACTTTTTAGGAATTGAGGTTGCCTCTTCGCCCAGATGTTATGTGGGGGTTAGTGTATGTGTATTTATGAGTATTTATGAGTTTTGATGTGAAATAGGAGAGAATGACTGGGATTGAGTGATGGAGATTTGTTTAGTACAGTGGGTCCCAGAAAATATGTGGATATAATTGGTTTGACTTTAGATAAGAATGAGTTAAAATGTGTAAAAACTTGTTAAAAGTTGTAGAAGAACGGGGGCTATATGGTTTCTCAGTCCAAGTATACTGCTGATATTATTGAGCGCGACTGCCTCACTGATGATAAAACAATTGATAGTCCCATTGAGACTGATGCTCGTTATTCTCCTACAGATGGAGTTCCGTTGGCTGATCCCACGTTGTATCGCACTATTGTTAGTTCTCTTGTTTATCTTACCATTACACATCCTGATATTGCGTATGTTGTGCATGTAGTTAGTCAGTATGTCTTTGCTCCTACTACAGCTCACTGGTCTGCTGTTGTGCGTATTTTGCGATATCTTCGTGGTTCCTATTTTCAGAGTCTTCTTTTTCCTTCGACCTCTTGTCTTGAGCTCCGTGCCTATTCTTATGCTGATTGGGCAGGTAATCCTTCTGATCATAAGTCGACAATCGACTTTTGTATCTTCTTAGGCGACTCTCTTATTTCGTGGAAGAGCAATAAACAACCTGTTGTTTCGCGCTCCTCTACGGAAGCAGAATATCGTGCTATGGCCTCTATCACTGCTGAGATTGTATGGCTACGTTGGTTACTTGCTGATATGGGTGTTCAGTTCTCTTTTCCTACTCCTATGTACTGCGATAATAAAAGTGCCATTCATATCTCCCAAAACTCTGTGTTTCATTAGCGCACCAAACATGTTGAGATTGATTGTCACTTTGTTCGTATCATCTATAGCAGAGGACTCTTGCCTTGCCATTTATCTCTTCCTCAGTTTAGCTTGCCGACTTCTTTACTAAGGCTCATTCCATTCCACGCTTCCGTTTCTTGCTTGATAAACTCTCGCTGCTGTTTACTGTCACATCGTGAGTTTGCAGGGGGATGTTAAAGTAATTGTATTAACTAGTTATTATTATTATTATTGTTCGTTATGCTGTATTTTAGTATTGCAACTTTTACTTAGTATAACTTAGTCATTGTTGACATATGTATATATATATTGTAAACCCTACTCATTGTTCAAGTCGTCAATGAATTCTTCTTATTATTTCTTCCTCCTTTCTCTTCTCTTCTCCTCTATTCATTGAATATACAAATGTTATTGATTATTTTCACATTGAGCACCCATAGTTTTTGCGAAAGCCTTTCATTGTAAATGATGATGATTATAATGATGATGATGATGATGCAAAATAAAAACATTTTTTTTCCTTTCTGTGGCTTTCCTTTCAAACTTGTGGTATATATGCTAAACTATCAATTTGTATGAGTATAATATTCAATATAATGTTCAGACAAGTATCAAAGTTGTTACTTTGCATTGCTTAGGCAATAGGAAGTCCTTTCTTTTTGGCTTTTCTGAATTTTGTTAGGTTTAGTTTTTATATTTTTATTTATTTTTAGGCTTTAGCTTACAACTGCCTTTATTATTATTTTTTTTTTGGCTGAATTATTATTGTGGTGTATTCTTAACTCTTAATGCCTGATAAAGTGATGAAGAATTATAATTAATTTGTTGATACTGGAGACTTAATTAAGTGAAAATGAAAATATCACCTTAGGTGTGTGATTTGTGAAAATTCTGTGACGTGTGGTATTAAGCTTTGATAAATATGAACTTTAGGCTTTCATTTTGCTTTATAACATTGTTTGCATAAATGATAATTCGTGTATGAATTTTGATATGAGTGATAGATAATGGATTAGATGAGTGCATAGATAGTGATATTGAAGATAAAGAGGATGACATAAGAATTAGATATAATGATAATTCCATGGATAATGCTACTGCCACTGGTGATGATAGTCCGATCATAGTCTTCTAAACTTCGTTATTGTATATTTCTATTGTTTTTGAATTTTCAGCACTACGTTTGAAGTAGATGGACCATTGTGGGAATAGACACACTTGGATGAATATTTTATGATTCCCAAGAAACTTGTGGTTTTGAGATTTGTTTGCTTGTTTGAGGAATTAAATACGTTTATGTTAATTCATATATTACTTCTTCATATAGATTGCTTCCATTGTACTTTCCCTGGGATAAGTTGGAGGAGGTAGTGGCTATTTCAAAACTTCCTGCCGATGTTGGAGATGAAAATACTGAGACAGTGATAGATGAATGGAAAATTAGGATAAAGCCATTGCCCAATGTAAAGAAGACTTGCTCGAGATTTTCCCAAGCCTCTGTTGAACCTCCAGTTTGTGATGATAGTCCAGTCACTGATGTTGTGTTGGAAAGACAGTTAGTGATTTAAAATTACTCCCCATATCTTCATATTGATTTTAAAAAAAGAGTAAAAAAATATCCCAAAAAATTGTTCTTTTTCTTATTGAACAGGAACTCATCATACTTGGAGTCATGTCTGGACCTTGCATTTATGTCAGTTATAAAAGACCTAGATTAGCGACGCAAAGAACAAAAGGAAAAGGCTGAACAAGCACAAAGTGGTAGGAATTTTGCTAAAATTCTTGGATTTGTTGAACTTGGTGGCTCTCCTTTATTTGCTGCTAAACAGTATTCACTTCATTCTAGATATTTTGCAAAAGCAAACTAACCTTTTTTTTTGTCCTAACAGCTACATGTAATGCAAAACGGAGGAGAAGTACTACTTCCCCATACAATTGACCAAAAAAAAAAATTATTGCACAAAGAAAGACAGAAACTTTAAGAACTTCGAATGTGTGGTGTATGAGGAGAATCAAGGTGTAATATGCCCAGAAGGATCCGCCTCAGTAAAGATTTGAAGTTGAGAGTGTTCATGCATGACCCAAATTCGCAAACCAATCAGAACCTGAATTAGCTTCTCGAAAGACATGAGCGATTTTACACTTGTTGTATACAATAAATTGAGTAATTTCTACCAAAGATAACAGAGTTGCCAAGATCGAGTTTTATTACAAGAAATCAATTGATATGCCACAGTAGAATCAATCTCAAACCAAACATCTATGAAGTGTCGTTGCTTGCACAAGAAAACAGCAATGTGAATGGATTTAATTTCAGCAAAGAGAATAGAGTTTACATCATAAGATTCACAAAATCCCAAAATGAAAGAACCAGTGTTATATCGCGAAATAAACCACCACAAGCAAGTTTACCATCCTTGGAACTGCCATCCGTGTTAATTTTAATGGTAGAGCCCCTAGGAAGTTGCAAATAGACAATCTGAACAGAAAGAGAGTGGTTGGATTTTTGAGCAAACCCAGATTGAATAGCAAAGTAGTAAGCCCTTCGACTCTTTTAATCACACGGCCAGTAGACATAGTTAAATTTTCATGTTTCGAGGTATTTCTTTCTTTCCAAAGAAATCATAGCACAAAGAATGGGATAGCACACCACCAGTCAAAAGACTTACAATGGAGCAGCCAATTAAGACATCAATTCATTGGATATAGAAAATTCTTCATTTTCGCTCCATATTTGAAGTGAAAAAATTTCCAGATTTCAACAACAAAGAGACGAGAGAGAAATACATTGTGTATAGTCTCTTCATTAGCACAACATTGGCACTTAGATGGAAAATAGGCTTGGATTCGTTTCTTAACACAATCATTGCAAGAAAGCCAATTACCCCACAATCTCCATATAAAGAAGAAATTTTTGGAGGCAGAAACTTACTCCACACATATTTTAAAGTAAGCTGAATGGCCCTTATTTTCCTATTTAACTCATAGCAAGAAGAAGTGGAAAATTCACCTGATGCGGCAGGGATCCAGATAGGTTTATCATCCACAAGGCTAACTGGGATAGAAGAGATACAAGAAGCTAAATATTCAGGCAATGTAAGCTGCAACTGATCAACATTCCATGTCCCCTGAGAGAAAAAATCAGAAACTTTGCTTGTGTTGACTCTGGAGGGTGGAAGAACCTTAGCAAGAACACCATGCTCAATCCATTTATTGTGTGAAAAAGAGACATTGCCTTTGCTAATACGCCAACCAATATTAGTTTCAACAAGAGTTCTACCCTTAAGTAGCCTTCTCCAAATAGAGGAATCTGAGGTTCTAGATTGAATTTGCATAGGATGAAGGCCCTTGCAATATTTACTCTCAAGCACTCTACTCCAAAGAGAATCTTGGGTTCGGAATCTCCACCATAATTTATAACTAAAGGCGAGCAATATCATATAACTTCCGGCATCCAAGGCCTCCCTCATTATAAGGGAAACAAGTTTTAGACCAAGAGGACCAGTGAATAGTCTTCGAGTGTACAGCATCCCCCCAAAGAAACTTATTGAAAAGAGTCTCAAGTTGCTAAAAAACACCAAAAGGAGGATTGAGAACCTGGAGGAGAAAAAGTGGAATGGAAAGAAGGACACTACGGAGAAAAACCAGCCTACCACCAGCAGATAACAGTTTAGCATCCTATCCAGAAATTTTGTGTCTAATTTTAGAAATAAAATCATCAAAAAGCATTAGTTTTTTCCTCCCAACATATAGAAGGGCTCCTAGATATTTAAGAGGCATTTGCGCTTGCATAAAGCCAGTGCTGGAGAGAACAGATGAAGGGTTATGGGAGGAACCCAGAATAAAGGAACACTTCTGTATATTAATAAGCTGGCCTGATGACTTAGAATACTTCTCAAGAAATTGGATCAACCTTCTAGGAGACCCTTTTTGACCATTTGCAAAGATGATAATATCATTTGCAAAACTCAAATGAGAAACACCAATTCTGCCTCCATGCTGATAAGCTAAGGAGGGAAATTCAGTGAACAATCAATTCAAACCCCGGAAGAAAGTCTCAGCCATAAGAACAAAAAAGAAATGGAGAAAGAAGGTCACCTTGCCACAGTCCCCTGCTAGCAGAGAAGAAACTAGACAGCTGACTATTAATAACAATGGAAAGGAAGGAACTCTGCACACGAGTTTGAACAAGAGCGATCCAGTGTTTGTCAAAGCCAAACCTCGCCAGACCTTGGTATAAAAAATCCCAAGAGGCCCCGTCATAAGCCTTAGCCATATCCAGTTTAGTAATGACATTCCCCCCTGCAAAAGCAAACTAACTTAATCTTTTCGAAATTGCTGAAATGAACATGCTTATACTCCACTGTTTCTGCGTTTGTGTGCAACACTTAGTCACTTACTGTATGTTTGGTAGCGCTTAAATAATTTAAGCTACAAAATTCGTAAATTTAACTGTGTTGGTTTCCAGAATTAAAATCGAGCCTTATTTCTGTTTCAGCTACCAAGGTGGGATTGATAGTGAAAGTGGTCTAGTGACGGTTGTTGTGGGAGCACATTTTCTGCTAAGATGTCTGATCTAGAGCAGTTTGTGCTGTATGTAATGAAGTAGACAATTACAAGTATTCTTAATAGATTTTTAATTTTTGCTCCCTTTTTTCTTCGGACCTATCTTTGTGTTATTACAGTTAATAAGTATACATTGCATTTTCAGGAGTTTGAGTCCTTTACAAAAGCCTTATTCTATTGTCTATTTTCACTCCACGGCATCATTACAAACGTAAGTATACTTTCTTCGCTGTCATTTGTCAATTTATGTCTTAACAAAAAAAAAAGGAACTTAATTTACTTCTAATCAAATTTATCAAGTTTCTTGCCGGATGTCATCAAGTGTGGCTCACTTGAATATTTCTGATCTGCATAAGTAGGCAACCAGGTTTGAGTTGGATGAAGCGATTACAGAAAATACTTGGCCAAAAACACCAGCGTAATTTGCATGTATGCTGCACAAGTTTCTTCACCGAAACATGAAATCACAATCTATAATTGTTTTTTTTTTTTTTTTTTTTGTGAAACTACCCATGCCTTTTGTTTATTAATATTACATCCTTTCTCAATGTAGGCACTGTATGATCTACATCTAACCTTTGGGCTGAAAACTGCAGTTCTTGCATTGAAAATGTTTGTAGATTATGTGGTAAGATTGACTGATCTCAATTCTGTCTCTCCCCGCAAAACACCACCAATATTTCTAATATTATTTCTTCTTAATTTTACTTTTTTTTTAAAATATGCAGTCGGCCGGGTTTATCCCAAGAGTCAAACAGCCATCATGATGCGGCAACTCAAGAAAGAGGGAGATATCACATGAAACCAGGTGTGTATAATTCTTCCAGTTTTATTGTGGCTTGTACGGTTGGAAAATAATAAGACTAAATAAATATGAGGAGTTAAAAATGAATCAGTCGAGCTATAAAAGGAGTATATGGCATGTGAGTTACGATTTAGAAAATAAAAATAAGGGATAAGACCAGCAAAACCAACAAATAAGGGGCTTGATCAGTGATCACTTATGTGTACAACACCAAACTAAGGTAAAGTGAAAACCAATACCAAGATTATTAAAAAGGATAGATTAATAGTATGAATGGGGATGTGTGGAAATCAACATGATAATATTGGAACTCCGTATGTCTATTGTTGTTTAGTTTATTATTTTTGAAGTTGACACTTTTTTATGGTCCTAAAATTGTATCTGTCATGGTTCCTGGAGTTGCTTGGCCTTGGCCAATCTCTCCGTTTTTTTTTTTTTTTTTTAAATTAAATTATAGTTTGTTGGATAAATGGTCCCTTTGATTTTTTCTATTTATCTTCAATTGTGTTTTAGATAGTTTATTTATCCATATTTTTTTATTTTTTAAACTTTAACTTTAGTGATAATCTCATGTTTAGCAATAACTATTGGGCATTTGGATCAATTGTCCCTTTCATTTTTCCCTTTTTATCTTCAATTTTTATTTTGATATTTTCTCTTTTTCTGATCTTTTGCTTCGAGGATGATCTTTTGACAATTGGAAGGTTCAAGCGTTATTATTGTGAAATAAAAAATTCATCAACTGAAATAGGGAGCTATGGATTTACAAATATCCAATTGCAGCAATTTGAGAATCTATGCAACGAGTTTTGGTTTTGGTTGTACTCTTTTTGTGCTCATTAATTTGTAGATTATATTTTGTTTTTAGCATATCAATAACTTTGTAAGTTGTAATGGGCCATATATATACTGCACGTTAATTGGTTGTAATATCTATTTAATTATAGAGATCATCTGTAATACCCGGGATTGTGAGAGCGACAAGGAGAGTTTAAAAGATTGATTTGTACTACTAATACCATCAAAATGCATCTTCTTTTTCTGCCTTTGTGCTTTTGAACTCAATATCTACTTTTTCTTACAATGGATGTTGGGAATTTCCTGTCACTACTTGAGAATGAATAGCACAACGTGTGGGGAAAGAATAACTAACGTTTGGTTGAGGTTGCTGATGACAAAATTCAAGTGAAGGGTCAGTGAGTAGAGGAAAAAGAAGAAGAAGCAGCATGGAGGGTATTAATTTGTATACTGCTCAAGAAATGTTTCTCTCCACCACTGGTCCTCTCTTCTGAGTGAGTTGATAATCCTTCGCCTTTCTTGTGACATTTTTACTGGATTTTATTTCAATGACATACTGATCTTAAAGCTAGCGATGAGTATATTATGATAACTATATTGCCAACATTAATGATTTATGAGCAACGTATGGGATGTTGGGATGTAAATATGAAACTATTTGGAGTTTTATAAACTACATCCACAATCTACAATCTACAATCTTTAAAAAGGGAGAATAATTGGAATCTTTTGATTTGCCATTTTTATCCTCATATTTTATCCTTAATTATATTATTAATTTTATACATTATTATTAATTTTTATTAATAATACTAACACTAATTAATTTATATCATCTTTTCATTTCATAACCCTTAAGTAATAATTATTCTCAATTAAATAATAGTAGTTAGTTTGTATTTATTTTATTTCTTTCTTTTTCTTTGGATAAAGATATATCGTTTTCTCTAATTATTATTCTCTATTGATTATCAACTTTGTATGTTGTGTATTAGTCATCATATGATGGATACATATATTTAGTTAATCGCATACCTCTACAAATTGAGTAATTATCATGTACAAATATATTTGTAAAAATATAAACAAATCATATTCTACCTATAATTTCACGTGTAACGCATGAGCTATAGACTAGTACTAAATAAACTGAAGTCTTTTATGTAAATGAAAATTCTGATATATGATGATAAATTGGTAATCATACGCAAACTAATTCCAACACAAATATCGTATTCAAAACGTCAATGATTTACGTGATTGTCAATGTTAGACCAATCTATCGAGATGTCATACATATGTGAGTTTCATAAAAAAATTGTCATGTTAATAAAATTGTGAATGACCAACATTAGTGATTGTCCTGTGACGCACTTACTCATTAGTGATTGTCGTGCGAAGCACTTACTCATTCGTGGCATTGTGCTTGGATAAGGTAACTCAACAAACTTAGTTGTTGAAAATTACACTTTCAGCGAGTTTTAATGGTTTAATTTTTTTTTTTAGGCTTATGTTAATACGACTAATATTTTTTAATACAATTATTAGCTAAAAAAATTAGGTCTTCATGCAATGCCTATGTGAAAACAGCTAGTTATTATTAAAGACAACGATGTAAGGTGTAGTCTTTATATATATATATTAGAACATCTGACCAAATCTAATTAGGAGATTTGGGGAAATATTCTGGATTTTACTTTTATAAAATAAATAAAATAGATTATATATATATATATATATATATATAATATGACATCATTTTCCCGCCAAAAGTTTCATTTTTCTGAATTAAAAAAATAAAATTTAATTGTAAAATCACGCTTCGAGATAATCATAAATCTGCAACTCAATCTTCACTTCCTCTTCTAGAATTCGAACTCAATATGAGGTTATTTTCTCGCCAAAAGTTTAATTTTTCTGAATTTTTAAAATCACATTTCGGATAATCACAAATCTGCAACTCAATCTTCCCTTCCTCTTCTAGAATTCGAACTCAATCTTTAAAAATCTCAAGCGGATTCTAATTGAATTCACGCCATTACAAATCTCTTGAATTTATCATCTTGGATATATATCTCCCCGTGCAACGCATGGGAGAAAATACTAGTTAAATATTAAAATAGAAATGTGTGGGAAAACGATTTTACTTCATTAGAAAAATCAAAGCAAAAAATCTTCCTTTTCCTTAGATATATACTAGTGTTCGAAACGTGCGTTGCACATTGTACCCAAAAGTAGGTTTATGTTAGTCACAAAATAAATAGGTATATTGGTCAAATATTATGAAAAAGACAAATAAATTAGGGACACAGAAAGAAATGATTGGAAGAATTATTTTCTACCCATGTAGATGCAAAAATATTGTGGCAATATAATAAATGTGAATATGATATTACATTAAAATTTCAGTATACAATATTTTTTCGTTAGTTTTCCATATGATTTTTATTTATCTTTCATCTGGTATCAATTCCTTTGCTGTTTCCATTGGAATACCTCAATATAAGACCACATAAAATTGGCTATGAGAAAATTTATTATTATTTCTTCTAAATTGCGGTTTTTGTATATATTTGCCAAAAAAAATAGTTGTTACCTCGATACTCTCGGAAACCTTTTCAAGTTGGTTTATGATTTCTTTATTCTTTGTGCGCGAAAATAATGCAAAAAATAACACATCACAAATGCAAGGAATAAAGAGAAATATACATCATACCAATGCGAATAATATAAAAAAGATGAGAAATAGTATACATATTTCGATTGCAACCTTATTTGAAATGTGCATGTAAATTTTTATTATTAAGAGAAAACAACGAATTCTTCATGATTTATATTTCAAAAAATAGAGGGAAAAAAATGAGTTAAGGATTAAGGAAAAATATAAATCATAGACCAATGTAGAAAATATGAGCAAAGATGAGAGGCTATATACCTATTTCGATTGACACTTCTAATTTAAATATACACGTAAGTTTTTCTTATTCAAAGAAAACAACGAATTGTATATGTAATTACTTATGTTAAAAAAAAGAAAAAAAGAAAAATAAAAAAAAAACTATGAGTTACTTATTTGAAAGGTTGGAAAGATCAAGAGGCATTCATTGAAAAACTCTTACTAACAATATCTTATACATCATCTTACATGACAAGTTTACGTAAGACATGATATGGGTGGTGAGACTGAACCATTTTTTAACTACCAGTAATAGTTTTGGGGCTAAACGATCAGTCAATCACTAGATAGTTATTAGATGTCCAAATATCAAACTCCTACATTGGGCTCTTAAAATCTTAGGATCGGTGATGTTATTGTCTTACTGAATATAATCCATGTCTGCTAAAGGTGATTAGTGCTAAACGTGCGTCGCACGTTTTATGTAAAAGTAGAAGGCATGAGACTTACAACATAAGTAGGCATTTTGCTCAAATTTATGAAAAAGGGCTAATAAATTAGAGACATAGAAAGAAATTAATTGGACGGCTTGTTTTCTAACGACGTGGATGTAAAAATATTGTGGTAATAATGAATGTGAATATGAGGTTATAGTTTTAAAAAAACTTTGTGTATGATATTTTTTGTTAATTTTCTATACAATTTTTTACTTTCACTTTGTGCTTGTATTAATATACCTGTTGTTTCCATTGAAACACCTTAGTATAGAGTCACGTAGAATTGGTCGTGAGAAAATATATCATTATTACATGTAAAATTGCCGTTCAATATATTTTTCCAAAAAGGAGTCGTCTCATTGATAGTGTTGGACACCTCAACTTGGTCTATGATTTTTTTTATTCTCTATGCAGAAAAACAATGCAATAATAATAATAATAATAATAATAAATAACACATCATAGATTAAAAAATAAAATAAAAATAAAGAATTACATCACAAACTATGGCGAAGAATATAAGTAATGATGAGGAATAACATGTCCATTTTAATTATCATCTCAAATTGAAATGTGCTTGCAAGATTTTCCTATTGAAAGAAAATACTGAATTATTCATTTAATAACTATGCGTTACTTATTTGAAAGACCAGCAAGATGAAGAGGCATACATTAATTAGAAAAAAATAAAATTTAAATAAAAAGGGCATGACAAAATTTAATAAATTACATAGGGATATTCTTGGAAATCAAAATATTTTACAAGATCCTTACTTTTTAACATAGTAAAGATTGTCTAGGGACATTTTTGGAAATCAAAAGATTTCACAATAAAGATCGATTTTCCATAAAAAAAAAATTCCCATGTCCCATTTTTTGTTGAATATAATATATTAATTGTAAAAAGTAATGAATAAAACATTAATAATAATAGGATATAATAGCTTTATTTACTAAAGAAAATTTAACTAATGGTTAGTTCTCAAAATGAAAATGTTACAATCATTAAAGAGAAGGTACGTTACCTTAGCTTTTTCTATATTTTTTTTCCGTTACCAATCGCCTTTTTTTTTTCTATTGAAATTGCTTTTTACAATATTCACTAATTAACATTGCGTTCTACATGTTCCTATAGGTGAATTATATGTTCAAATTTTACAGTATCTATCTAATTGAATTAACTAATATAGAGGAAAAGAAACTCTAGAGAACTGTTTTCATTGTCTATGATGATGCATTCATTATAACTAAACTCATTCTTCATATAAATCGATTGAACCCGAGTTTTACTGCAACAAAACTAGACCTTTAGGGGCGTCCTAATGTCCTATCGTCCCAATGTCCTATCGTCCCTATATAGTATTAGGGGAGACATGACAGTATGTTTCCCCTAATGTTCTATAGGAATGAGGCCATAGGGATGTTAAGCCGCCCCTAAAGGCCCTTTCGAACTATATATATGTGTGTGTTCTTTTTTCATTATACTTCATGAATGTACTGTAGAACCACGCTTAATATGCAATATAAAAATGATATTTGATGCATATTAAGTCATAGCTCGTTTATTTAGATGCCTTATATATATGAAAAAATAGATTTACTATATGTGGTTACTGGCAATTTTTTTTTTTTTTGTTTTTTAAGAATTAGTGTGATTAATTTTGGTGCAACATGTAGTTTAAAAGTTGAAAATGTTATAAAAAAATGTAAAAAACAATATTCTTTTGTAGAGCATATTATTGCAAATGAAAGCTAACAAAATGTTTAAATTTTAAATTTTACAACGATCGAGCTATAAAATATTCATGATTGTGCATAAATATAATTTGTTCCCTAACACTTTAATTTTATTGATAAGATATATAAACTTTTAATAACATTTTAACGAGATCATAAACTTTTATTATTATTGTCATTAATAAAATTACATAATCTAAATTACATTGAGATAAAAAAAAATCACGTGCAACACACGTGTTATTTGCTAGTGTCATAAAGCACATGTCTGAGGTCCTTGGAGTTGAAAAGTCTTTTTATAAACTCCCATCGGCGCAAATTTATTATTCGAAAATTTTGAGGTTTAAATAAAAGACGATTCATATTGTAATTTTCTTTTTTTTTTTTCTTTTTTTGGTAACAGATTCATATTGTAATTTGTACTGTGATACATCAGCGTTGTCTAATTAAATTTCATCTACGTATATCTATGAAGCAACTTTATATTTATGATCGTTTAACTTAGTGGATTTGACAATTAGTATTTCTTCGTGGATTTGACCCCGTGAAGGCAGATATCTGAGCACGGAAGCGGAACAAAAAAGGGGGAAGAAAGGATTTCTTTAATGGACTCCAAAAAAGAAAAAGAAATACTGACAAATAATTACTTTGGTGGAGCACACGTTGATTTGATGTTAATATAAACATATATATTGAACAAGATATCTCGAAATTTTTATTTTAATTGAAGAACAATTTTTTGACACTAATAAAAAGTAACTTATAATAACTGCAGTTTGATTTAATCTTAATAAAAAATTTATTTTTTAAAAATATATTTAGGCATTTACATATAATGTTTCATTGGACATTTTGAGTATAAATATAAATTAGCCATGGTATTGGTATAAATCAACTATTGCAATAGATATAGATTTAACATTGTCACTTTTCTTTCTACACAATTGATAAATTAATTATTGTGATATATAAAACTTTGGCCCAACCGACATTTATATGTATAACATAGGTAGATTATATTAGCACAATAATTAATTTATCAATTGTGTAGAAAGAAAAGTGACAATGTTAAATCTATATCTATTGAAATAGTTGCTTTATATAGATACTATAGGTAATATAATCTATCTATATTATACTCGCTTCGTTCAACATATATAGTCTACTTTGATTTTTACACAAAAATTAAGAATGGTATTGGAAAAGTAAATTTACAAATAAATTTCCGGTAATACCCTTATTTAAATGAATAGATCGAAATCATAAATATATTTACATTTTCAATGATATAAATGGGTATAATTGTAAATGAATATAAAAATTGTTACTAAATATAGAGAGACGATTGTATATGTGGGACTGGGACAACCAAAAAGGAAAAGTCGAACTGTATATGTGGGAAGGAGGGAGTGTAAATAAAGGTTATCTACTATTATATTTTATATCTTGTAATAAATCTAAATTTCAACACCTCTCTCGCCGATTTATATAGAATCTGGTCCAACTGTTAGGATCGGTTGTGGAACTGAGCACACAATTACAACTAAAATAGAAATGAGAAAAACGAGAAACACCAGAATTTACGTGGAAAACCCCCAAATTAATTCGGGGTAAAAACCACGGGCAAACTGTAGAAGGATTTCACTATAGCAAAAGGATTACAACAACTTCTCTCTAATATAAGGAGAGTACAAATGAAAATAACTCTCTCTTATAATAGGAGAAAACACACCCTCACAAATTAAGGGAATAACACGAAAAATTTAGGAGAAACTCACTATCTTTTTCTCTCTAATTTTTCTCTCTATTCCTCTCTATATCTTATGAGATTGCTCTCACTTTTTGGGGTGTAGGATTTGAAGAATGAAAGGCTATATTTATAGGCGTGGAGATGGGAGTTGGTAGCTTGCATTCTTGACTTTGGAGATGGGAGTTGGTAGCTTCATTTCATGACTTTCCTTCTCTTTTCCTTTGTCAAAGAAAGTGGCTTTACCACTTACATTCTCCCACTTAAAGTCACTTTCATAGAAATCATTTTACCCTTTCTACGCTTGCCATATTCATGCTGCTCACGTCTCTGCTAGACCAATAGAAGATCGACACAATACAAACTTGTCATTATTGACTGGTTTTGTTAACATATCCGCTAGGTTGTCTTTCGTATGGATTTTCTGAATATCCACACTTCCTTCTTCCACCTTCTCACGAACAAAGTGATATTGAATACGAATGTGTTTCGTCCTTGAATGAAATGCTGGATTCTTTGCCAAATGCAAAGCGCTCTGACTGTCACAAAATAGAGCAATTTTCTCATGTTTGTGCCCAAGCTCTTCCAATAACATTTGCAACCATATTGTCTCTTTGCTGGCTTGTGTAGTCGCCGATTTCGCCTCCGCCGCTGACGTAGCCACGATAGACTGCGGTTTGAAACCCAACTCATCGCTTCCTCCAAAGAAGAGTAAACACATAACCTGTGGTGGATTTGCTTTTATCAAGATCACCTGCATAATCTGAATCAACATAGCCTTTGACAATAAAGTCTGATCCTCCATAACATAATGCAGCATCTGAGGTACCCTTGATATATCTCAGGATCCTCTTCACAGTATTCCAATGCTCTCTACCAGGATTCGCCATGTACCGACTAATCGCTCCCACTGCTTGTGCAATGTCTGGCCTTGTACAAACCATAGCGAACATTAAACTACCCACTGCTGATGCATACGGCACTCGAGACATCTCCATCCTCTCCGCTTCACTGCTAGGACTCATACTTGAGGATAACTTGAAATTAATAGGAAGAGGGGTAGAGATTGGCTTACAATCTTGCATATTGAAGCGTCGCAAAATTTTCTTCAAGTAATTCTTCTGAGAAAGCCAAATCTTCCTATTATTTCTGTCTCGGTAAATTTGCATCCCTAGAATCTTATTTGCTGGTCCCAAGTCCTTCATTTCAAACTCCCTAGCCAATTGAGCCTTCAATTCCGTAATGCGATCTTTGTTGGGGCCTGCTACCAACATGTCGTCAACATACAACAGTAGAATAATGAAATCACCATCACCAAATCTCTTGTTATAGGCACAAGGATGCGCATTCAACTGTTGTATCCAAGGCTCGTGATGAAGGAATCAAATCTCTTATACCAACATCTCGGCGCTGCTTGAGACCGTATAGAGATTTGTTCAACCTACAAACCAAGTTCTCTTTTCCTTTTTCTTGAAACCATCCTGGTTGGAGCATAAAAATTTCTTCTTCAAGTTCTCCATGAAGAAATGCGCACATCCAATCGCTTCCAAATACAAATCAAATGTAGCACACATCGCGGAACCACTCAGGCTGTTGTCGGTCGAACAACAGGAGAAAATATTTCGTTGAAATCAATACCTTCTTCCGAGCAAATCCTTTCACCACCAATCTAGCACGATACCGCTCCACTTGGTCATTGCCATCTCGCTTTGATCTTGTAGACCCATTTATTTCCGATGGCTTTCCTTCCATGTGGCAGTGGAACAAGATCCCAAGTTTTATTTTTATGAAGAGCTTCCATTTCTTCTTGCATTGCTGTCATCCACAGAGAAACATCTTGACTCTTTATAGCCTCCATGAAAGTTGATGGCTCCCCATCCTCTCGTTAGTAGACAAAGATGCAATGTTACCCTCCATAATATAATCCGAAAGTGCCAAGCTGGTCCTCTTCTCTCCCGAGTTGACCGTCTAACTTGTGGAGTTACAAACTCACTTGCTCTTGTTCTTCGTGCTTCGCATCGCTCGTAAGAATCTAGAACTTCTTGTTCTAGTTGATCTTCAACTTGGACTACAGTAGTCTCTGGTTTCTCCTTTGAAATGCTATCATCACTTTGCACCTTATCTTCTGCAAATACAACGTCCCTGCTGATTATAACCTTGTGGGCAGTGGGATCCCACAGGCGATACCCCTTAACACCATCAAAGATACCCCAAGAAAATGCATTTCTGGATTTCGGATCCAACTTTGATGTTTCTTGGGCGTTGTACATAGCATACGCAGAACTTCCAAACGTATGCAATCGAGAATAATCAGCTGGCTTCCCCGTCCACATCTCCATAGGAGTCTTTAGATCAATTGCGGTTGATGGTGACCGATTGATCACATAACAGCGGTCTTGATGCTTTCGACCAAAACGATTTGGCCAACCTGCAGCTTCTCAACATTGCTCTTGTCCTTTCTAACAAGGTTACGTTTCATCCGCTCTGCTACTCCATTTTGTTGTGGAGTGTAAAGCATCAGAATTGCCTTTTGATACCTTCTTGTTTACGAAGTTATCAAATTCATCGCCAAGATATTCTCCTCCATTGTTCGTCCTCAAACACTTGATCTTTTTCTCAGATTCAAGTTCAACCCGCGCTTTGAAGATTTTGAAAACTTCAAACACATCTGACTTCTTTCTAATTGGATACACCCAACATCTCCTGGAGTAGTCATCAATAAATGATACAAAGTATCTAGCACCTCCTAGGGACACAACCGGTGCTTGCCAAACGTCAGAGTGAACCAACTCAAGTATAGCTTTACTTCTAGCAGTCGAACTGCTGAACTTCAATCTGTGCTGCTTACTAATAACACAATGCTCACAAAATGGTAAAGATACATTTTTGAGCCCCGGAAGAAGCTTTCTTTCTGAGAGAATCTTCAAACCTCGTTCAGACATGTGGCCAAGTTTACGGTGCCACATCATCGTCACGTCTTCTCCCGAATTCACCGTCACAGTTGACGCTTCTCCTTCTTGTTGTGTTTCGCCTTTAAGCATGTACAGATTTGCTGCTATCTTTTCTGCTTTCATCACCACAAGCGCACCTTTAACGATCTTCATAATCCCATCTCGAACATGGGTACTGCACCCAATACTATCTAATTGTCCCAATGACAATAGATTTTTCTTCAAGCCTTTCACATGTCGTACCTCCTGGATGGTGCGAACTGTACCATCATACATCATCAATTTGATAGTACCAATACCAGCAATCTCCAAGGCATGATCATCACCCATAAACACAGATCCTCCTGAGATAGGTTCATATTGGTGGAACCATTCTCTCCTAGGGGTCATATGCCATGTAGCTCCTGAATCCAAAAGCCACACATCGGTGAACCTTCTTCTGCCTTCAACAACTGTTGTTGCTTCGCTGTATAATATCTCGCCCTCATCCAATGTATTCGCTACACAACCCTCGAGCATTTAATGTCTCAGGTCGCTTTCCTTTGCTTCCTCAATCTTCTTGAGCCGCCAACACTCCCTTTTGTAGTGCCCTTTCTTGCCACAAAGGATGACACTTGACATTTTTCTTACTTTCGACTTTGATCTACTCGATTTTGACTCCCATCGGGGCCACGTTCCGTTGATCTACCTCTCGCCATCGTTAGAGCTTGACTTTGTGAGCTCCCACCGCTCTTCTTTATTTTTGCGCCGACTTTCTTCTTCAAGAACCGCAATGCAATATTGTCAAAGACTAATTCAACCACGTTGTTGGTCAAGTTGATAACGAGTTGATCATACGACCGTAGACTTTGAAGTAGAATTTCAAAGACGCTCACCCTCCTCTATCGTATGCCCCATTGTTGTGAGCTGTGAAAATAGAGTGTTCAGGGTGTTGATGTGGTCTGTCATCGAAGTTGACTCCATCATCCGAAGGGTGTATAACTTCCTCTTCAAGAAGATTTTGTTGTGTAGTGATTTGGCCTCGTACAACTTTGTGAGAGTATCCCAAATCTCTTTTGCCGTCTTTTTCTCCGATACACTTGACAATACTCCGTCAGCTAGCGCTAGATGTAGATTAGCAATAGCATTGTCATCCATCTCGCTCCATTTATCATCAGTGATATCGTCGGGCCTTTCTCCAATTGCCGCCAAGCAGTTATCTTTTCTCAATACTGCTTTTATTCTCATTTTCCACAATGAGAAATTATTCCCATTGAATTTCTCTATTTCATATTTCGTCGCCATTTTTATAGGTGCCTCTTTTCCACTAACTGGATCTGATCTTAGCACGTTACTCGGCTATAGATCTAGTGATTTTCTCAAAAAATCGTTTCTGATGTGGAAGATCAGTCTATGCTGCAACCACAGAGCATACTAAGAATTTAATGAAAAATCACAACCAAAGCTCTGATACCAATTGTTAGGATCGGTTGTGGAACTGAGCACACAATTACAACTAAAATAGAAATGAGAAAAACGAGAAACACCAGAATTTACGTGGAAAACCCCCAAATTAATTCGGGGTAAAAACCACGGGCAAACTGTAGAAGGATTTCACTATAGCAAAAGGATTACAACAACTTCTCTCTAATATAAGGAGAGTACAAATGAAAATAACTCTCTCTTATAATAGGAGAAAACACACCCTCACAAATTAAGGGAATAACACGAAAAATTTAGGAGAAACTCACTATCTTTTTCTCTCTAATTTTTCTCTCTATTCCTCTCTATATCTTATGAGATTGCTCTCACTTTTTGGGGTGTAGGATTTGAAGAATGAAAGGCTATATTTATAGGCGTGGAGATGGGAGTTGGTAGCTTGCATTCTTGACTTTGGAGATGGGAGTTGGTAGCTTCATTTCATGACTTTCCTTCTCTTTTCCTTTGTCAAAGAAAGTGGCTTTACCACTTACACCAACTGCAAGCAAACGTCGTCGGAGGATTAGCCAAAGCGGAGGAAGGGGACTTTGTCGATGGTGCCTCTGATTATTGAACTTTCTTCCTCATGTCGGTAGTAAATATTCCATCTCAATAGACATATACGATTGGGAGATTTAGGAGTTGGGGATTTGGGTTGAAGGGGCAAAATTGTCAGAAAAAAACACAAAATGAGTTAACGGTAAAAAAATCGTAAATGTTATGATTTAATGAGCAAAAAAACTGATGGGGCTGAGTTAGGGGGGATAGAGTGGCTTGGATCTATATTTATTGGGCATTTTCCCTTTAATTATTTCAATACTTATCTTCTAAATATACTAAATATGTATATTAAATATTCGATATAAGAAGAAATGAGCTGCGTTGGACAATTCCAATGTGGTGGAGGTTATTATTTTTTAAAAAAAATAAAATATTATTTCATATTCTATTTTTAAAAGCAAAAATATTTATATAAAAAAATTGGAACGCCAACTAAGCACTGTGCTATGTTGGCAGTGTCAAGTTGGCACACATTTATTTAAACTAAAAAGTATGTAGATATATACTCTTGAGCATGGACATTGTGATGTATGCAATTTTAGTGTAATGTATACACCCCCGTATGTAATGGGCTTTTTCATGGGATCACCTAACTACAACACCCCCCCCCCCCAAAAACCCTCGTCTACACCCCCTTTTTTTTCATTTCTTTCTTTTTATTTTAATATTCATCTTCCACTCAAATGAAAACATTTAGGAATAAAAGACTATATTTATGATTACTATAAATATATAGCAAAAAAATAATATAGTAAACCTTTTTTTTTTTTAGTATATGACTTATATATTTTTGTGATTAGTATATGAATATAAAATTATTAGATTAAAAAAAAAGATTAGTAGAGGAGGCAAGTAAGGAAAAAAAGAGAAAAAAAAAAGAGGACGCGAAACTAAATGGAGGAGAAAAAAATGGAACACTAGATGGTATTACAATTTTTTTTTATTCATATAAACTTGAGGCAACCAAACACAATCATGCTTGTAATGTTATATTTTCCATTGTTAAGAATATATAGCAAAAAAAAATATAGTAAACCTAAATATTTTTTAGCATATGATGGACATATTTTTTTAATTAGTATATGAATATAATATTATTAGATTTAAAAAAAAATAGTAGAGGAGGCAATCAAGAAAAAAAGGAGAGACGAAACTAAATGGAGGAGAGAAAAATGGAAAACTAGATGGTATTGTACCTTTTTTTTATTCATATAAACTTGAGCCAACCAAACACAAATCATGCTTGTAATGTTATATTTACCATTGTTAAGAAAATATAGGAAAAAAATAATGAAACTAGGGAACCTAAATTTGATTAAGTATATGATGAATATATTTTTAATTAGTATATGAATATGAAATTATTAGTTTTTGAAAAAAATAGTAGAGGCAAACAAAAAAAATGAGTAGAGGCAAGCGAGCATTTTGAAAAAAAAAATAGGAGAACAAAAATGGAAGAAACTAGATGGAAAAGAAAAAAAATGGAAAACTTGACGTTATTACATTTTTTTTAATTCATATAAACTTGAGGCAACCAAGCACAAACTAGGACAACTCAAGTTATATTTATGATTAACATAAAAATATAGCAAAAAAATGATGAAAGTAGTAAGCATAAATTTTTGTAAGTACATATATATATGAAATTATTTTTTAACTAGTATATGAATATAAAATTACTAGATTTGAAAAAAAAATATAATAGTAGCATCAAGCAATCGTGGTAAGAAAAAAAAAGAGGACAAAGATCATAGATAAGGGAAAAAAGGAAAGACATGTAGGTAATGTTTGGCTCTTCAATCTATTTTATCATTGCATATATGTGTTGTGCTACATGTTATTGCACTTTCCACCAAGCTTAGAGTACCTGTTCGAAGATAGGTTTCTAAGTTACTCGTTCGAAGATGATCTTAAGTTGGCGATGAAAGCGCAACTACTTCTTGAAGCCTCTAAGACTCAAAAAATGCTATCTCGATTTTCGTTTCACTAATTCTCATGTTTGTTGTGCCTAGTTAATAACGTATTCTTTGTTGTTCATGTTTAATATGTACCACTAGCGTATAGGCACCCGGACCAGAAAACTATTCACTTGGGTCAAGATAGAGGTATATTTACGACACCCATTACAAGTTACCATTTACGTGCACAGATTTGAATCTTAGAGGTGTCGTTACTGATTCTATTAACTTCAAATTAGTGCCTGCATCAACTTGGTGGCAACGAATGTGGGTATTACGTGATGAAATTTATTCTTGACATTGTCCGATACCATGTACATGCAAGTTCACTGACAAAGGTAGATAGATTCGGTTGGCGATCGTTTTTTGGTGTTTTCTATGTTTAGCTTGCCAACTTAACCATTAATATACGGTCGGCTCCTTCTTGCAGGTCAATTTTGGTTGGATGAAGTAATCACAAGATGAGCTAGATGGGGTTAGAAACCCATGGGCACAGTACTTGTTGGATGCTTATGCTATAGACTGGTAGGTTTTTTATAATGTATTTGTTTAAGTGCAGAGAGTTGTTAGTGTCGATGTATCGAACTATCGATCCGTTGTGTTTATGAGCTAAGTTAGCATCTAGTATATTGTTCCCGATCATTTAAAAGTCATTTTTATGGATGTTGTAGTGCTATTAGTGCTTGATTATAGTAGTGTTGTGACTTGGGATTATATTAGTGCTTGTTTGAAGTATTAGTTTTTGTTGAAGTTTTGTTATCGGTTTGTTGAATGTATTATTACTCGTTTCTGACCATTCACTTGGGTTGTGAAGTTTCATTCAAGTTTGTAGTGAGTAGCAGTGCTTGTTTGAAGTAATGGTGCTTGTTTGTAGTTTTGTTGTAGTGCTATTAGTGCTTCTTTAAAGTTTTGTTCTGATTTTGCTGTTAATTTCTATAGAATTGAGTTGGCTTTCCTACGATCAGCGCAATTTATTTTTCAAGTTAGTCGTTACAAATTAGATGCCGTTGAGTGGACAGTACGTGTATATAACAAATTGATGTATGTAATTGCTAATAATTAGTGTGACCCAGTTATAAAAATGAAAAAAGAAGAACAAAAAAAAACTTTTGGCAGCGGTCAAGGAAATCGCCGCCCAAGGTAAAAAAATCATAAAAAATAAAAAAAATTAATAATAGGCAGTGGTTAACGATCGCTGCCTATTGTGACTTTATGCGGTGGTTATTATAACCGCCGTGTAAACCCACTTTAGAAGGTGATTAAAACCGCCTCCTAAAGCCATTGCCCTTTTTGCAGCCCTCTCATATGAGGCGCCACAAAACCGCCTCTTAAAGCCATTTTTGAGAGCTACGAGACCTCATTTCTGTACTAGTGGATATTGATATTGCATTCATACGAATTAGTCTAATTCTTTACTCGAAAGAGATTTTTCAATAATTTTGAAATTCGATCTTTGACATTAAATTTGTTTTTAATTGGATAATATGCAATGATAGTTAAGAAAAAAAAGGGATTTACACCTCCATGCCATTTTTTTCTTGTTAAATGTCCAAAAACTAATTCTTTGCAATTGCTTCAGTTTATTTCTTCGCTTTAGTTATAAAATTTGAAATTTAAATACTTTTAGTTAATTAGTTATTAGTTTTGTTCTCAAAATTATAAAAGCTCATCTTTTACATAGTTTCATTAAGGCTAGTAGAATTGAATAATAGTACAAAGTGGTCCTCATAGGAAGTTGTGGAACTAGCTATTTATAATTAGTCAGGGCACATTTCACCCTCCCGTCGGGGGAAGTGCATTTAAATACTTTGAAAGACATTTATTATCCTAGGGTATGGTGGTTAAAAATGCTAATGGAAAAAGAAAAGCCTGAGGATATTCGTTGGCTGATTGAAGTAGAGGTCTGATTAGGAGGAGAACTGTTGGTATTAAATATGCACCAGGATTAGGCAAAAGTAATTTTGCTAAGCAAAGAATAGAAAAAATTAATTTTGCAAAATATTCAATATAATGTGATGAGCACAATGGAACTTTCATGCCAAACCCATAGGTTTGTTGAATATTCAATATTATCGTATTCACATGAATAATGTACTCTTTTTCCTTCATTAGGGTTTTCCCACTTGTTTTTTTCCTAACAAGGTGTTAATGAGGCATCTTTATGGTATATTGAGGACTACTGGAGAAATCAACACAATATATTAGTCCTCGACCTATGACATCAAATGGAGTAGTCGTACTCTTTTTCCTTCAATCAAGTTTTTTTTTTTCATTGGGTTTTCTTGCCAAGGTTTTAATGAGGCAGCATGTGAAGACTCATATACCATTGATCGCCATTAGGGTGGCAAATTTTTACAGAGGTTTTGTCCCAAAGGGTTTTTCCTAGCAATGTTTTGACGAAGCAGTAATGACCACTCCAAACTCTTCTACAATCAATTTGGAAGTTTTTTCCCTTAGGGTTTTTCTCCAAGCAAGCCGAGAAGACAGTTGTACCAATAGTCATTCAAGCGGGAAATTTTTGAATAAATAAAGACAAGTGGAACTGCCGGTGAGCCATTATTATACAACAAGGACAAAAATGATGGCGCATGCGATGATGCAATTGTCAATAATTATATTACGTGAATGCTATTATACCCTGGATGAAATTATGTAAATATGATTGTGTTACTGGAAGTTTCTATAAATAGGATCTTAATATTTCTTAGTGAAATTCGTTCCAGAGAATTCAGTCTCTCTAGCTAAACTCTCTCGATTTCTCTATAGTTTTATAAAACAAACTATTACGGTTAAATGTCTTTCTGTTTGCATTTTGTAATAATAATCATCAATATTTTAGTGTTATTAATGAATCATGCAGTTGCTACGACATTTTTTGTTGATGTATTCTCTTGGTTCATGATGTTTTTCTTCGTATAGAATCGTCGTTAATGGCTACTATTGTGCAGTCGTTGTGACATTATAATAATTAGTTGAAGTGTACTATTCAAAAGTCATCGTGTTTGCAATAAACTTTTTTGCATTTTGCAAGTCGAGCAAAACACATTTTGTGATTTTTCACTATTATTAATTATTATTTTGCACTTAACTATTTTTACATTCAGCCCACCCTAAGACAAAAAATTATCGTCAGAAGAATAAAATATCAACTCAAGAATTAAAACTTAATCAGCCATAATATCCACCTTAATCTTACTTTTATTTATGGGATACTTTCATTTATACAAATATTTAGGAATGAATTTATAAATATATAAATTTTTTTATATTTAAAATATAATTTTTTTTACTTTTACACTACGCATCTAAAATTCTCGCTGTCAAACAACCCTAAATAAATAATTTTATTAAAAATATATATTAGTTGAATGCAGTCAAATCACTAATTTTATCCATGTCAAAAATATAATTCAACTCAAAAAAAAAAAAAAAAGAAACCAGTTCATTCATGATTCACCATGATATTACTAAATTTATTTAAGACACTACATATTTGACTGGAATACGGCCTTTTTCGTAGGCTTCATCATGGTACCAATATATAACATATGTGAAGCATTTAGGCCCCAAAATAGGGAGTAGCAAAGTTGCTAGGAATGTTATAAGATCGTGGATACGTAGCAGAATAAAGAAGGTCCTTCCATTTGTTGAAGTGAAATTGTTTTTCTTTAACATTCAAGATTTATCGCTCCACAAAATATTAGTACTCGATAAATAAGAAAACACGAGTTATGCCCTCATTTAATTTTTAAGGCACATGTTTAGTTACTTTGTCTTTATCCTCACTTAGAACAGTTCAGAATACATCGTATTGAGCTTTTAGAATGATTCAAAATAATACTATATATACTGTCTCTTATTCGACCAATACAAGTACATCGCAAAATTCAACAAAAGTAAACAAGTTGGATTACAAGTTTAAAATATTAATAAATTAGAAATTAACTTCTTTAATTAACTTGTACATTTAACCATTTTAGAACCTAAAAATTAAATAAAGTTCTCAACAGGTAAAGTACATTGTAAAAGCCAGAATTGTTCAAAAACTAGCGGTGGCGCCGTAACTACGGTGCTACCGCTAGCTTTTCTAACCCCGCCCGACCTCCGATTTGAAATCCAGGATCGGATTTAGATTCATTACAACGAGACGGAGCTCCGGTAATTTTTTCAAAATTTTTGCGACACCGTTGAATGCCGTGGGGCCGGTCAAAATTTTTTGCCAAAATTTAGCCTAAAGTTTAACAAAAAAGTTTGACCGGCCCCACGGCATTCAACGGTATCGCAAAAATTTTAAAAAAATTACCGGAACTCCGTCTCATCGTGATGAATCTAAATCCGGTCCCGGATTTAAAATCGGAGGTCGGACGAGGCTAGAAAAGCTAGCCGTAGCACCGTAGTTACGGCGCCACCGCTAGTTTTTGAACAATTCTGTTGTAAAAGCTTGTTATGTATTTACACTTGGTTTACATGAGCAGCAAAAACAAAAGTCAAAGAAAAAAAAATCATACACCTAGCTCATGCATGCTCCTGTGATTTGCAGGGTATTAATCAAACTTTAAAGATTGGGCCCTTCAATTTTTTTAATTAATTTTCGTAAAGTCAATATTAATTAGGTAGCGTGCCGTGATGCACCAAATATAATTTTTTCGTACTTGGATTTAAAAAAAAAAATGTAGAAGTGATGAATAGGGGTCGAACCCATAGAGAACAATGTTTTACTTAGTTGTTCTAACGATTAGAGTGATTGGGAGATTTGGTAAGAAAAATAAATTAAACATAAACAATAATAATTAAAGCAACAAAAATGATATCAGAAGAATCAATGAGAGAAAAACTTAGTTTTCGGGTTCGGTTGTGTAGCTGCCTATTGCAAATCTTTCCTCTATAACATGTTTCTATCCCTATTCAATTTATCAACCCTAGATAACCCAGAAGCTCTAATCATCTAAATTCTTCCTCAAGCGTATTAATTCAAAAAAGGCTCTTTGAATTAACATATAGGTAATGGACAACCCTAAATAATCTCCTGAAGCTTAATGCACCGCTAGTATGAAGATCTAGAAGAATAAGTTGAATTAATCAATCAATTACACAAGCTCGAATTAATTTAACCCAAGTTTATTTTTCATTAAATCTGTGTGAGATTTAATTCCTACTAATGAATTAGAATTTAGGACAATTAGGGATCAAAGGTCTAATCCTAGCACATATCATGAATTCATAAATTAAACGATACAAGTGGACAATTTGAATCAAACAATTATATAAATCCGAATCTTTTCATAAAAATGTAACAAAACAACAAATTGACTGTAAAGAAAATATATACAAAATAGGGAAAAAGAATACAAAGGTGGAACGACACAACTTCCCCCTCTAACTAGATCAAGACATAGCCGCTCATGTTGGAGATAAACTCTTGATTTTTGGATCTTGAATTCATCTTCTTGTAGTTGAAATCTCCTTTTGATTGCCTCTTTTCTCTAAAAACATGATATAAAACTCTTCTTCTTCTTCTTCTTCTTCTTCTTCTTCTTCTTCTTCGTCTTCTTCTTCATTTTTTTTTCCTGTTGTGCAGTTTGTATCTCAATTTAAAGGCTCAATTTCATGCACAAGAGCCCAAAAATCCTCCCAAAAATAGAATTCTGGTCAAACTAGGTTTTTCTCCCCTAAATACGGGTTACGGCCGTAACTAGCACGAGTTACGGCATAAAATTCATCCGCGTAAAATTGGGGGTTACGGCCATAACTATAGGGAGTTACAGTTGTAACTAGGCCTATGAAGATTTTTTGAGTTTCTTCAAGGTAATGGTTTCAGCCGTAACTTTTATAGGTATAGCCGTAACTTAATTACAGTCCAGGTCCTTCAACTTTCACTTTCGTCCATTTTAGTCCCCAATTTCCATTTTTTGCACTTTTTGGTCCTTTTCCACTTCTTTTCATTTTTCTTCATCCTAAAACCAAAAACAACAAAAACACATAAAACGATGCTTTTACATAAACATAAAACGAATAAAAACGCGATAATTGGGAGATCATTTAAGTGCTTTTCAAGCACTTATCATGATCTATAGCAACACAACAGACTCAACTAGTGTTGCAATAACAATAAGTCAAACACACAGTTATAAATCGAGAAAGAATATAAAAAGCTTCGCTAGAGCCAAACGTAAAGTAAAAAGGAAAAAAAAAATGCTCCATGCCAAAAATAAAAAGCTCCACAAGAGCCAACACAAATCATCAAAGAAAAAGAAAAGAGACAGTGCATATCCTGATTTTATATTTGATAAGGACAAAAATACAGGCCTTAGTAGCAAAACAACACAAATCTCTCAACTCAACTTTATCAAAAGTGGTCGCTAAACAATCAACAATTAAATTTGGGGCTTCAACTTAACAAAAATATGAAACAAATAAATAAAAAAATGGCATATTTCCATAGTTGGGTCTTAAGTATAATGAATTAAAATGAGCTCCTAAATGGATTGGGTCTAAGTCAGTCGCGTCATTCGACTTAAAGAAGAATCGCCCCGGGATTGATAGTTGATACTAACGCCATTAAAATGTTAGGACGACCCTTCCTTAAAGTATGCATTTTTTATAAAACCGTTAGCAAAATTATTTTTTTGATGTTCATTTTTTCATGTACCTTTCGTAATGAAATTATTATTTTCAGATTTTTTGTTTTAGCCAAATTTTCTCTAACGAAATCATGTTTTCCCACAAATAACTTTCTGAAACAAGCTCTAAAGTCTATAAATTAATGCTCAAACTCCAATATATTCGGAGCAACAATTTTGTTAGGTGTACCAATATATAACTACTGAAAACTTATTAAGAAGTCTTATTACAGAAACAATAATATTACAATATTTCGTTAACATACTGTAGCATCAGAGTGATCCTTGAGTCAGACCTACTCGTCCTCGCTCTGCTTAATTTTAAATTAAATGACAGTGATCCTTGAGTCAGACCCACTCGTATTCCCTCTGCTTAATTTTTTAAATTAAATGATGGACCATTGGCAGCTCGAGTCCGAAAGGTTGAGAGAGAGAGGAAAAAAAAAGGGCTGAGTTGTGTATAAATAGCCATCCCAATTGCAATGTGAAATTCATCAAAACCAAAGTTCAGTAAAGATGGAGAAAGCTTCGATGAAGTTTACATTCCTAACTCTCTTTCTTATTGCTATCGCTGTAGCCGGTTAGCCAGCTTCTCTCTCTTTGCTTACAAATTTCCTTATTACACTCTTCCCTTCTATAGCTCCGTCCAATAATTATCTCTTTAACTCAAATATATTTAGCAGAAATGAAATTAAAGTGACATGTAAATAAAGTATGAATGATAGTTAAACACGTCATAATATTTGTTGCGTTGATTTGAAGCAACTAAGGTTTTGTCATCTTTCTAAAAAAAGGTTATGTCATCTTTCAAAATTTTAGTTTTAAATAACTATGAATGATAGTTAAACCCGTATAATATTTGTTGCAGTGATTTGAAGCAACTAAGGCTTTCTCATGTTTAAAAAAAAAGGTTTTGTCATCTTTCTAAATTTTAGTTTCAATTTTACAGTCGTACCTGTTCCAAAGGTGGAAGCCAGGGAGCTACAGCAAACCTTACGCATAGTACCTGTAGTCCTCAAGGTGGAGGCCAAAGAACCGCAGCAAACATTGAGCACGCCAGCCGTAGAGACGGAGACGAAAGAAACACAACAAACCTTTAGCATGCCAGTCGCAGAGACGGAGGCCAAAGAACTGCAACAGTTGCCCTTGAGCGTTCAACCAAACGGGCCTTGTCTGTATTGCATTGCAGACCGAAACTGCAATATTTGGCCTTGGAAGCATTGTAGGGATCACTGTTGTCAGATCTTTTGAGGAACTTAAAACACGTATGTTTGAATGGCTTTCTGTTTGCATTTTGTAATAATAATCATTAACATTTCAATGTTATTAATGACTCATACAGTTGTTAAAACATTGTTTGTTGATGTATGCTCTTGCGTCACGATGTTTTTCTTGGTCTAGAGTCGTCATTAATGGCTTCCGTTGTGCAGCCATTGTGACACTGTAATAATTAGTTGAAATGTGCTGTTGACTTTCATTTCTGGAGGTTAACAAAAAATAATTAAACTAAATAAAACCTAAATTTCATATTATTTTGCCAGTCCACTTCTAATCACTTTGCCTCTTCCATAATCATGGCAACCAAATTTTTTCTTATATTAATGCATATGCATAACCGACATATTCTTACGCGTGTGACTTCATATTCAATATATTCCGTCCAGAATAGCTTATAGATTTATATTCTGAAAGATTCGATTGATCAGTTTAATTTTCCTAATATTTATGATTTAATCACTTGTAACCCGGTCGTGTGTGTGTGTGTTGGTAATAGGAATTAATTTCAACATTAAGTTTGGTGATGATTCCTGCATGTACAGGTATGATTATGGCTTGTCGGTTACCATTGAACTCTTTCAGATTGATACACATATTTGAATATAAGATAACCGTGATTGCACGGTTGGTTCTAGTTCGACCAAGTTCGTCCCATTCACATGTTTGTGGTTTCATTCGTCATGATATCTATTTATCACTGGTGCAAATATTTTGAATTCGCTCATATTCACTCATATGATATGATTTCAAATTTAAATGTGATATGTATTGTCATTGATGCATAAATCTAGTCGGTTATGACTAATTTTGTTGGTAGCGGTTATAATATTTAATGCATACAATAGTCGTAAGTTATACCCCCTCCATCCAACAGAGATAGCTTTGTTGACTTTTTCACAAGGATTAAGAAAAGATCGATTAATATTGTTGGAAAAGTAAAATGTAATAGTATTTTCCTAATATGCTCTTTAACTTACTAATTAGATATTACACTTCAATAATTCCATTTTGCTGCTACCAATGCACATTAAATAGGGATATATAATGAACTTAATATTTTGACTACTCTATTTCAGGAAAGTAGCCTATCTTTGTGGGACGGGTCAAAATGTAATACAAGCCCATCTTTCTGGGATGGTGGGAATAGCAAATTGCATTCATTGCACCGTTTATATGGCCATGCAAATGGGTTATTGGTCTAAACTAACCTTAATTCGTAATGGATTGCATGCTAAAGAAATGACTCATAGATATTTCATGAATGTTGACATGATCGCGTCTCTATTCTTGCATTTGATGACACAGTTGACTTTGTCATTTATATTCATAGAAAAAAATGACTAAAAGCATCAAATTCCAAAAGTTTAGGGACCAAATCGTTACTTTTAAAAAGTGAGGGGACAAAAGTGTACCTTTTCAAAAAGTTGACGGACCAAAGCATCACTCGAGTCATGCTTGATCACTGACGCACCTGATCGAGTCAACGCGGCAACGTCCCAGTAGCTCCTCGTTCTGCGCCGAAAGTGATTGAGCGCGTCCCGGGCCAAATCACGCTTTACCGTGATCAACGCCGCAATCGATCAAGTACTAGCTGAGCAGTGTGTGTGTCGCGTGCGACTTGAGTCATGTTTGAGTCACCAATGCAGTCTCGGCCAGCTTGCGTCCAGCTTGTTCCAACTTGGTTTTGATGTGACTTTTACCTAATTTTTGACCTTATTGAGACATTATAAGTTGAGCACACCGTTCAATAAAATTCTCTTCTATATGGTTCTAACTTCCATCTTGAAAGCTCTTAGCTTTCATATTCTGGCCGAAGTAAAAACTCCAAACTAAGTAACTATAATTAATTGATGATACTTCGGGCATGAATGTGATTAGTGGAGCATATATTTCTTCACTAGTTTCCAACTTTCTTGTATATTATTTGTATGTGAGAAATATAATCTTATTTCCGTGGGCCTACAAGGTGAACACTCGCTAAAAAATAATTAACCCTCTAATACGATTGGTAAAACTTCTCTATTTATTTGATGGCATTTATTTACTAGTTTGTAATATTTTTGTATATTACTTGTGTGAGAGAAGTATAATCTCTCATATTTCTATGGGGGTACATGGCAAACACTCGCTAAAAAATATTTGATGAATATGAGAAGTTATACTTCTCTATCTAGTTTGAGGGAAAGTTGTGATCAACTAACATGTTATTATCTTTTCCATCCTTTAGTGACGTTTCATCTATTGTTTTACTGCAATTTGTTAATTTATTATACTTTTAAACCTGTCTTTGAATTTATGTGATTATTACATTCATTTTGGCCAATTGAATCATTTAATCTCTAAATTCAAGTTATATGGGAGGATTAGAACTCTTAATCCGTAATTGTCATTATATTCTAATCCAAAGTAGCGAATAATATCATGCATATTTATTAACAAATTAACTTAGATGAATTAATTCAAGTTTGTGAAATTAATCATCTAATTCAACTCATTTTCCTCGTTCATTTCATACTAGCGTTGCATTAAATTCTAAAAGTTTTTTAGGATTATCCAATAGCTAGATGTTGAATTAAAGAACTTGCTTTAAGTGAATACACTTAAGGAAGAATTCCTTAATTAGATCTTCTTGATTAATTGGAGTTGATGAATTGAAGAAAGAATAATATCACGTTACATGGAAAAGATTAAAAAAGGTTATTGACACAACTGGACTCGAGAATTAGATATTTCTCTCAATTGATTTATTTCATCAATCTTTTACTTACCATTTTATTTTCGAATTTCATTCAACTTTCACAAAATCCCCCATTTTCTATTTTAATTGATGAAAACAACTAAATTAATTACCGTTCCCCGTGGGTTCGACCCTTACTTATCACTTCTACATTAATTTATAGTTTTGAAACCGAGTAAGAAAAATAAAATAAATTTTGGTGTATCACAATAACGCACCAGTTTTTGGCCGGTTATTGCGAGGAATGGTTAATCAATTTCGTTGCGTTTATTAATTAAAAAACAGACACACCAGCGATCCATCGCAATAAACGAACACACCCGTTAAAACTGAATGATGTTAGTAAGAATCTTGTGTGAGATACATCATCGCTTGCATAAGTTCAAGGACATCACATCTACTGGTCAGCCAGTAAAGTAAATGTACTTTCACAATGAAAGGTTCAAAGAGTAACACCTACCTATTACTTTCACAATGGAAGGTTCAAAGGGTAACACCTACCTATCCTATGTAGGGTTCAAACGTGGAACCTTGTCACCAAGTATTCTATGTCTATCAGTACTCCGTGTCAATCAATTTCCATTCATGTGAGGGATTGTTGGAAAATATGGGACTTTCACGCGTGAATGTGAAGTTGATCCCACATTGGAAGTGAACTGAGATATAAAAGGAACCTTAAAGAGAAAGTACGACCCCGAAATGGAAAATAAAGGAAAATTTTAGTTAAGGGTTTGAAATATCCTGTCAATCTCAACTATATTGACTTTTTTTGAGAATATTGATGAGAAGAGTATATATATATATATATATATATATATATATATACTAGTATTACCCACGTGCGATGCACGTGATGATTTTAATTGTATATATATTTACATAAAAAATTATAAAATAAGAAAATGAATTTTTTTGAATATTTAATAAAAATAAGAAGTATATGTAATTTTATAGATTTCAATAACGGTTTTCATATTTTGATCCGAAATATTAGTTTGTAAGAAAAATACCACATCAATTGTCAAAATTGATGATTTTAGGTAAGAATAGAATATTTGGAAACAAAAATTAGATAATAAGACTCAAAATGATCAAATTTATTTCAAATACGACTAAAAATAATCTTATGGTCAGCCTACATATACATATAAATGACCAATGTACATGTAGAACGACCCCGAACAAAACTCAAAATGGATTATACAATATGCTAGATTTTGAAAAAATAAATAAGTAAACATAACTCAGCAAATTGATAAAGAATATTCTTTTTCTTTCGGAAAAAATACTACATCGCACCACCTTTTCATTATATTTACTATTATGAAAAATTTAGACTATACAATTTTATTCTCACATATAAAACACATGATCTAAATAACCAAGGAATAAAACAAAAAGAAAAGAGACCGCCAATTAAAACTAAAACCACTTTTAAATTCAACAGCGATTTAATTAATTTGTTTTATATCCATTTACATAAAACACATTTTCATTTGAGAAAGGAAAACAACTCATATTTAATTTTATGTACTTGAAAAAAGTAAAATGCATGCAATGCAAAGTTTAATTATTGAGCAAATTATTTACTCTTTTTGTCATTGAGAAAATGCAATGGTATTAAAAAGGAAAATAATAATTAAATTTTTAATTGAAACCGTGTGCCACATTGGCACTGCCAATAAATCATCTGTCAACGTAACAGTTCAATTATTATAGATGCATATTAAAAAGATAAATACACTTTATTTTTAGAATTAAATTAAAATAATGAGATCAATTGTTTAATATAAAAAATTATTCCTATTAAACGATTGAAATTTCTTTTTCAAATAGACGCGTGCCATAAAAATAGAAAAGTCTTCCATTTTTCTTTAACTTATCACAACATGAATTATGTAGAATTTATACCATAATGGCTGTGTGATTTTCAAATTAGGCTACAAAAAAAATAATAGACAATTAATTTAATTACATTTTTTTGAACATAAATTAATTTAATTACAAATTGTTTAATTAGTTTTTTTTTTAAAGCGTGTGAATTAGGCACTACTAACATGGTAAAGTGTATAGTTGGCACTTCAAGGTTTACAATATAGAGATTTGAAAGTTGAAATGTATATAAAATAATAACTAAAATGTAATATCCAAAAATTAAAATGTATATAGAAACTAATAATTCTCATTTTCAGAATTAAATTAATATGTATTGTAAGTTGTAACTTTTATCTCTTATCACATTTATATAAATACATGTAACACTAAATATAAAAGAAGTAAAATAAAAACATTATAAATTAATTTGAAAAAAAAGAATACATATAAAAAGGGTAAAATACATATAAAAAAATAAAATAACACTAAATAAAGAAAGCAGCATAAATAAATAAGGATAATAATTAACCCCTAAAAATTAATGCCAAACATGACACTGTCACCTAAGCACTTTGCCTAGGTTTAAAATGTATTAACATTTCAATGTTCTATAGGGGCATAACGTTTTAATTGCGTTAGATATTCTTAATCTTTGTCATTATAACATTTAAGCTCAACATTTTCGGTTTTTTCCCCACCTTATTAGATAGTGCATTTATTCCATCATATTTGTTTTTTGTTCAATTTTCACACTAAAAAATTATAAGAGAGAATATTGTTTAATGTTAATTGTTGTTTTTACTTAATACAAATAAATTTTTTATGCCTTTTTTTTACAAAGATATTAATTGAAAATTATTTACCAGAGATAAGATGTGTTATATAAAAGAAGTTGAACATTAAAATTTTTACTCAAAAATGTTGGAACAATGTTAAAATAGACAAAAGTTTAAAACTTTCTAATAATATTTAGATTTGGTTTAAACAGTGCAATTCCTTTGAAATTCCGTGGTGTGAATAAAATTAATTAATTATTAGAAAAGTGAATTATGTAAATAATAATTTTTTTTAAAACTCATTTTGATGAGATATTATTATACTATAATTTTAATATATATATTAATATATATATATATGTAGTCCTGTTCCGATGCCAACGCGTTGGCATCGTAAGATGCCAACACCCCCTTTTTCGGGAGGAAAAAAAAGATAGAGGTCGGGTGAGACCCCCCACCATCAGGGGGCAGTTATGTGAGGTGGCGCTCTGTGAGGGCGCCACGTCACCCTTGTTGGCAACATAAGTTGCCAACAAGTTGGTAGGTGATCATTCACCTATGTACATAGTCCCGTTCCGATGCCAACGTGTTGGCAGCGTAAGATGACAGCACCCCCTTTTTCGGGAGGAAAAAAAAAAGATAGAGGCGGGTGAACCCACCCCCTCCCCAACCACAAAACCCCCCTTCCCCACCCCAAAAAAAAAAAAGAAGCAAAAGAAAAGAAAGAGATCTCTATTGGTAAGCCCTTGTACGTCCAAATATATATAAATGAGAGGTTTTCTATCTTATTTTTAATCCAATTTTCCCAGTCCCAGCACTGTTACTTGTTATAGTTCCAACGATGACGTGACATATCTTGGGCCAATTGCACACTGAACCAACATTTTTGAATCATTTGCGCCAATTTTCCAAAATTTTATGAAGTAATAATAGAAATATATAGTGTTGATAAATTACTGATATCGTGATAATCTGTTATTTCCAACATTGACTGTTTATATTCCCCACAAATTGAAATGACTATTTAAAAATTAGACTAGTGAAAAAAATGAGTGTTCAAACTTTTTATTTTAATAGTTGTAAATTTTCATTGATTTTTTTAATTTTGTTAAAATTAAAAAAAAAAATTATAAAATCCATAAGAACCCAATAATAAAGGATCGTTTTTTGGTGGAGAATGTGTAAGTCATTTTTTTTGGGCTCAAAATCCATAAAAATCCACAAAAATCTAACAATTAGTGAAATCCATCAAAATCTATAAGTGATTGCGAACACTGAACTTCTACTAAATCCATTGAATTCTATATTAAAGATGCCAGATGCCAAATTTTTATAGAATTCGCGAAATTTTAATTTGAAGACACCTTGAATTATATAGATTAAAAAAATATTAAAATCCAAGTTGGGAACCCCCGAACTTGCCTCCAAATCGATTATAGCAAATTCTCCGTCTTTGTTGCATATATACCTTTTCACCTCCATCTGATTTTGGGTGTAGCATCGTCCATCGAGTGCTTATAGTTCTCCTTCCTGGACAACAAATTCTGGAATGATTTGGAGGTCAACAAAGTTTAGGGCTTTTAAGATTGGCCTTTTTCATTGTAATCATTCTTGAGTAACTGCTGTGCTTGGTTTTATTGCTTGCTCTCTAGGAATTTTTGTAAGGTTGCCAGCAAACAAAAGCAATGATCGATTTTACTCAAACAGTGAAATATTTATAATTTATGCTATAGTTTTTCATTTAATCATTTTTTACCATTATTCCAGCAAAATTTCATTTTGCTTTCGTATTCAGATTTTCATAGTAATTGAACATCCATTTCGTTTTGTCTATTTTGTTTCTCTACTGTTTTTTGTAATTGTTATCCTTGCTTTTGTGTTATTGACTTTTTCTCTTTGAATTTATAGTTTGTTCTTTTTATATGTTGCATTGATTTCTTTTTTGCAGGTAATCAATTCCTTCCACCGTGATTTTCATTCACCTCAGCGTGAATGGTTCATTTCTTTATATTCGTAATTAATTGATTGATAATTACACTTTTTTTCATAGAGTTTGCTATATTAGTGATGTGTTTACTTTCTCTTTTATGTGCTGAAGTGAATGTATGTTTGCTGATAAAGTGGTCAAATTTGATATTTCATTTTGGATGGTGAGAATGTTGTTGATGAGAGTGTTGATTTTCCCCGGCTTTGTGAAGACGAAGGCATTGGATTTACTGGAACTCTAGCATTTGGGTTTGAAGACATGTGAGATATAGAAGGTGTTAGATATGGTATGTACAAGGCCCAATAGTTGGACCGGGCTGAGTTATCTTGTGGCCAAAGCAACCCCAAGCCCAATAGGATTATTGTAAACCTATAAATAACTCATTGTAGCCCCATAATAGGGTGGTGATCATACATATATTGTCTCTAAACTCTCTCTAAATTAGCTAGCACTAATATTTAGAGAGATCATCTCACTACGAAGCTGTTCGTTGTTCGGGACGAGTCTTGACGTGTGGATCAACGTTGGAGGCCGTACGTTTGGACGGTTGTGGAGACGAAAGAGCAAGAGAGATTTATGCCGTAAAATCCGCTTTATTGGTAATCTCTTAATCACAATTCTCATCTAAGAGTCGAGAGGATCCGGTGTTTGGAATTGATTAATTATTTCCGCTGTGCATGTTTAGATCAATTCCTTACAGTGGTATCAGAGCCTACTCGATCTCTTGTTGAGATTTGATTTATTGTTCTATAAAACAATTTAGTTTGATTTATCTGTGACGATGTAATTGCGTTAAAATTAGTTTTAGATTAGATCTAAGAATTAATTGTTAATTGCACAAGAAAAAAAAAAAAAAAGGGCCACCGGAACAGTGGTTGTCGTCGGCGGCGTGACAAAGCGCCACCACCACGACGGCACCACCTCACCGCTTGGTGGCGAAAGTCGCCACCGCCATTAGCTTAAAAACAATGGCGATTGCGGCGGCAACATCGCTATGGCTGCGGCGATTGTCGCCGCTGCTTGATTGGGAGCGGCGACCGTCGCGCCCTATTTGGCGGCGGCGATGGTCGCCGCTCATGTGGTGGCGTGGGACGAAACCCTAGCACCGTAGCTAGGGTTTCGATCGGTTGAGTCGAGGTTGATGGGGTGGTGTGCAATTTCGGAAATTGCACACCAAGCCCCCCATCCTTATTTAAAGGAATTCTGATTTTCCATAAGTTTGAGAAACTTGCAAATCAGTCCCTACTTTCAGTTTTTAAACGGGTCCTAGGGAATGAAATAAAATTCCTAAAATTAATAATAAATTAGATTTTTTTTAATTTTCTTGTAAATATTCAACTTTAAATATTTATTTTTAATTTAAAAATTCTTATTTGGAGAAAAGTTGAATTTTAGAAAATTGTAATTTTAGTTTATTCTTCCCTAGTCTTTTTATAAAAGTTTATCAAAGTGTGACTTTGATATAGAAGACGAATAAAGTGTTATTTTGTCTAACCCGTCTCCAATAATATTTAATTAATTAGATTAATCATTTATTATTACATGAAATTAATTAGATTAATTCGTAGAATTTTGTTTCTTGATTGTTTAAATTGTTTAAACAATATACGTCGTCACAATAAATTTAGAAACTAAATTGTTTATCAATATTGGATATTGTGGATGATTATGGACCAGACCAATGTGATTGGATGAATGTATGGTTTAAATTCTTGTTGGTGTTGTGGGCCTGCGTGCCTGTTAATAATTTGGGGCCTGCGTGCCATTTGATTGTGGTTAAAATTCCGGACCTGCGAGTCCATTTGATATGGCGCATGTGCCAACTGGTATTAGATACAAGTTGAAGAAGAAGATGGAGATCAATGGAGTCGCCATTGGAAGACGAGCCTTCGTCCCTTAGGATTTGACCAACCAGTTTTTCCTGGTGGCTCGGGAAAACTGGAATAGAAATACGTCCATAATCATCCACCAGTTTTATTATGCTTTAAATGTGTGCATGGTTGATGTATGATATTTTGCATAGTATTTGATGAGACCCATTCCCCTTAAAATGATATTAAATTCGAGATTAAATGTTAATCAATGCCTTCCAATGCTATGGTGAAGAAAATTAGATTCTCACAATCGTAGTAAGTTTGTTGAGTGACTCAAGACTACTCGATCGTAGGGAATGTTTTCTTCGCTGTGAGACATGTGATGTCTCCGAACATTGGGTCGAATTTAACTGAAGTTCATTTCTTGTTGAGTAACTCAAGGAAATTGGATTTTAGAGGTATATCAAGTTAATACATGAGATGTATAGGATAATGAGTTATCTACTTGATGATCCGGGAGTCACATAGAGATGTGATTGATAGATATGTCTACCTAAACATCGGTTAAGGCTTGTTGAGTGACTCAAGGCTCTGATTGAACGTTTGGGATCCTGGCCCACTGACAAATTTGAGAAATTTACCAATGTTGGGGATCATTGATTCAGTGGGAGTATAGTTAGTATTATAAAAGTCCATATTTTATTAACTTTAAGCATATAATAATTACTCTATCTTCATCATTACAGTTAAGTGAATTATGGCTGGTCACATGAGTTTGAGGGGCATACTTGATGCTAACAAACTTAATGGGTCGAACTTTAATGACTGCACCGCACCGAGAATCGTTCTCAAACACGAAAATTGCATATGTTCTTGAAGAACAAGCTACGGTAGCTCTGGCTGAGGGTGCAAATGAAGATGTCGTGGAGGCATACAATCAAAGATATGGATGATGATAACATCGCAACATGTGTGATGCTTGCGGCGATGTCTCTGAGTTGCAAAAGCAACATGAGGATATGAATGCTTATGCAATGATTGCTCATCTCAAGGAGTTGTACGATGAGCGATCCCAGACCGAAAGATATGAGATATCGAAAAAGCTTTTCAAAGTTGTGATGGCGAGGGATCTTCAAGAAGTACTCATGTACTATAGATGATCGGATACATTGAAAAATTAGAGCAATTAGGCTTTGCCATGGACCATGAGCTAAGTGTTGACTTAGTCCTACGATGCCAGGGATAGCTATTCTCAATTTATCATGAATTTCAACATGAATAAAATTGAGGTGACACTTTAATCAAGTAAATATGTTGAAATCCTGAGTAACATCGCTAAAACCAATGGGCAAGTGTTGGCCATTGAATCCTCTAGTGGGACTAAGAGAAAGGCGAAGAGATCTTTGTGAAAGGATCAAAGAAGGGTAAAGCGAAGGCAAAAGTTGCCAAAACAGAGAAAAACAACAAGAACAAGTCTCAAGCTGATGCCGAGTGCTTTTATTGTAAAGGCAAAGGACATTGGAAGAGGAATTGCAAGCTCTACCTTGCTAGCTTGAAGGGAAAGAAGTCTTCTGAAACTTCCACTTCAGGTATACACTTCATTGAGTTGAATATGACTGCATCTTCAGTTTCCTGGGTATTAGATACCGGATGTGGATCTCATATTTGTACAAATATGCAGGGACTAAAGAACATTAGACCACTGCCGAAGGGAGAAATGAACCTACGAGTTGGAAATGGAGCAAGAGTTGCTGCTTTAGCCGTGGGGAGCTACTCTCTATCGTTGCCTTCGGGCCTTATTTTAGAATTAAAAGAATGTTATTATGTTCCCGCTATTACCAAAAACATTATTTCCATTTCTTGTTTGGACATGAATGGCTTTATCATTGATATTAAGAATAAATGTTGCTCTATTTATCGTGATAATGTGTTTTATGGTTATGGGAACCTAGATAATGGCATTTATATTCTAAATCTCGAATATTCTATAATGACTATAGAAAATAAGAGGCGAAAAGTTGATAACAGTATCAACGACTGCACTGCGGGTAATCGCAGTTCCTGCACATCAACGAAAAACGATCAACAAGTTACATAATGATGGATACTTGGGGAAGGGGATTACGAATCCTTTGAAAATGCAGTCGTGCCTTTTAGGCAAGATGACCAAATTCCCCTTTAGTGGAAAGGGAGAAAGAGCTGCAGAAAGATTGGTACTCATACATACCGATGTGGACCAATGACAACAGAAGCCAAAGGTGGTTTTTCCTACTTTATCACGTTTACAGATGACCATACGAGATATGGATTTGTATACTTGATGAAGTTCAAGCATGAAGCACTTGAAAAGTTTAAGGAATTCAAGCAAGAAGTGGAAAAGCAAACTGGAAAGAGTATTCTAACACTCAGATCTGATCGGGGTGGAGAATACCTTAAGGGCGAGTTTTTGAATTACCTCAAAGAGAATGGGATTCTCTCGCAGTGGACTCCACCTTATACACCACAACACAATGGTGTATCTGAGAGGAGAAATCGCACCCTATTGGATATGGTGCGCTCAATGATGGGTCAAACAAACCTTCCAAAGTCGTTTTGGGGATATGCAATTAAAACTGCCTGTTACACACTAAATCGTGCCCCATCTAAATCGGTTGACAAAACACCATACGAGTTATGGAATGGTAAGAGACCAAATCTTTCATATATGAAGGTTTGGGGTTGTGAAGCTTATGTGAAGCGCACAAGCTCGGATAAATTGGATGTTAAGTCCGATAAATGCTACTTTGTGGGATATCCAACAGAAACAGTTGGATATTATTTCTACAATCCCAATGACATGAGAGTCATCGTGTCTAGACACGCTGTTTTCTTGGAAAAAGAGTTTATTCGAAAAGAGAACAGTGGGAGCAAAGTAGATCTTGAAGAGGTTCAAGAAACCATGGAACTCGACAACCGATTGGATGAAACAGTAGTTGAGACACCATTGGATGAAGTTGAAACTACTGAAAGGGAGATAAGAGCTCCCAAGGACACGCCAGCTCCTCGTAAGTCTAGTAGGATGATTCGTCCTCCTCAGAGATTAGATCTCATGATTACTAATGAAACATTACTAATAGAGGAAGACGAGCCTACCACTTATGACAAGGCGAAGTCAAGCGTTGACTCGAGAGAATGGCAAGAAGCCATGGAATCCGAAATGAACTCCATGTATGAAAATGAGGTATGGACCTTGGTTGATCTGCCTAAAGGGGTAAAACCAATAGGTTGTAAATGGGTTTACAAGAAAAAAATCGACATGGATGGTAAAGTTCAAACTTATAAGGCAAGGCTAGTGGCTAAAGGTTACAATCAAAGACAAGGCGTTGACTTTGATGAGACCTTCTCACCGTAGCCATGTCTAAATCAATTCGGATTCTACTTGCGATTGCAAAGATACCATGACTATGAGATTTGGCAAATGGATGTCAAAACCGCGTTCTTAAATGGGAATCTCAGTGAGGATGTGTACATGACACAACCGAGGGGTTTTGAGTCTAGTGAGCCGCATAGGGTATGCAAACTGCAAAGATCCATATATGGACTTAAGCAAGCGTCTCGAGCTGGAATCTTCGCTTTGATGAGACAATCAAGAGGTTTGATTTCATTCAAAGCGAAGACGAACCGTGTGTATACCAAAAGGGTAGTGGGAGTAAGATCGTTTTTCTAATCTTATATGTGGATGACATATTAATATTAGGGAACGACATTCCAATGCTAAGATCAGTAAAATCTTGGTTATCCACAAATTTCTCCATGAAGGATTTGGGAGAGGCAAAGATACGTATTGGGATTAAGATCTATAGAGATAGATCTAAAAGACTGCTTGGCCTATCCCAATCCATGTACATAGATAAAATCTTGAGAAGATTTAATATGCAAGAGTCGAAGAGAGGACTCTGTCCCATAGGGCATGGGATTAATCTCTCAAAAGATACGTGTCCACAGACACAAGTTGAGAGAGATCGCATGGATAGGATTCCTTATGCATCGGCAATAGGATCCATCATGTATGCAATGCTATGTACGAGACCGGATGTCTCATATGCTCTGAGTGTCACGAGCAGGTTCCAATCGAACCCTGGAGAAAAACATTGGATTGCGGTCAAGAACATCCTTAAGTACTTGAGAAGAACTAAGGACATAGCTGAATACATAGCTGCTTCAGAAGCAGCAAAGGAAGCGGTCTGGATCAAGAAGTTTGTCACCGAACTTGGAGTTGTTCCTAGCATTGTTGATCCGATACCATTGTATTGTGACAACAATGGAGCCATCGCGCAAGCAAAGGAACCGAGGTCTCATCAACGATCCAAGCATGTATTAAGGCGATACCATCTCATTAGAGAGATAGTTCAAAGGAATGATATAAAGATAGAGCGAGTCCATACTGACGATAACGTGGCTGATCCGTTGACCAAAGCGTTATCGCAAAATAAGCATGATAGTCATGTTTTTTCCATTGGTATAAGATACATGAGTGAATGGATATAGTTTGGATGTCAATACCCTCATGTAAGACATTTTGAGTATGTTTAATTATTTATATGCGCTTCAAAAATGGCAGATCTATTATATTCATTCGTTGTCATATTATAACAATCAAAATAATAGAGTCCGTAGAATAAGTGTGGACAAACTTGATTAATCGCAAGTGGTTGTGATTGTGAGATGCAAGTTTTAGCACATATTCTTAAACTATCGATCCAAAGCAATGGCAAGACTTCGGATATTGTCGCTTATGCGGATAGATCGGCATGTGTTGCATCTCCTTCTTAAGGAAGAAGTAAGCGATCTCACAAGTTAGAATGTGAAGACGTTGAGATGGACACATGGATGCCTTGTTGGTGGAACAAGCATTTGGATGACCCGCCTAGGGATCTTGCATGGATAGTTATCCTTACGCTGCCAGCTTGGTCTCTAATGTGCGGTGGTGGAATTGGTCCTTAGACTTGAGAATACCATAGAATCTTATGCACGGATGGCTTTACTTTGGCGGACATTGAAGGATACTCTAACCGGGGTTGTTTGGAAATGCCGTGACGGGTATAGCGAGAAGTGCATGAAGGTTGTGAGTATTCGACACGGATTCATCACTCCTGGATAACGGGAGATTATAAGCGCATTTCGCCCAATCAAGTTGATATAAATTCCTTGGCCAAGGTGGGATTGTAGGATTGAATTGAGTTTTCAATCACAATCACTGATTTGATCAACGTTGAGTTGAGGGCGAACAACATGATTGGTTGAATGAGATTGACGTAAATCCATATCTCGGAACCAATCGGGTTTATATTGATGAAGGGATTATCGTTCCACGGTAACCGTACATGTAAAGGTTTCGTCATCTCCACATGACTTATCCCATTACATGGATTGCCATGACACATTGCTAGATGTCAATCATGGACGGCGACATGGGTCGATCGATCTGGGTGAATCGATGATAAATTGAAATGGGGATTTCATTTTATCCTATCCTCGATAAGATCGAGATAGTGACACCATGACGCTTTGCCTTGTGAATGGGAGCCTGATGGGTCACACACAAAGTCAAGGACTCGTGTCGTGCATTGGACCTTGTCCAAGTGGGAGTATGTTAGATATGGTATGTACAAGGCCCAATAGTTGGACCGGGCTGAGTTATCTTGTGGCCAAAGCAACCCCAAGCCCAATAGGATTATTGTAAACCTATAAATAACTCATTGTAGCCCCATAATAGGGTGGTGATCATACATATATTGTCTCTAAACTCTCTCTAAATTAGCTAGCACTAATATTTAGAGAGATCATCTCACTACGAAGCTGTTCGTTGTTCGGGACGAGTCTTGACGTGTGGATCAACGTTGGAGGCCGTACGTTTGGACGGTTGTGGAGACGAAAGAGCAAGAGAGATTTATGCCGTAAAATCCGCTTTATTGGTAATCTCTTAATCACAATTCTCATCTAAGAGTCGAGAGGATCCGGTGTTTGGAATTGATTAATTATTTCCGCTGTGCATGTTTAGATCAATTCCTTACAGAAGGTACGCAGAAAACACACCTTAATTTCCTTATCTTAGATTCACCATATTTTTGCTTCATCGATCACTCTAATCTCTAACATCTACCAAATTATTGACACTATTTTGCGAGGAGTGTATCATAGTGGGCTAAAAGATGAGCTCTTCCTTTATGAACTTACTTTATATGAGTTAGCACCCATAGTTCTTGTGAAAGCCTTTCATTGTAAATAATAATAATAATAATAATAATGATGATGACGACGACGACCACGATGCTGCAACATAAATACTAGCAGTTGATAATGCTAATTCCACGGATAATGCTACTAGCGGTGGTGATGATGGTCCGATCATAGGCTTCTGAACTTCATTATTGTATATTTCTATTGTTTTTAATTTTTAGCGCTACGTTATGAAGTAGATAGACTATCGTGGAAATAGACACACTTGGGATGAATATATTTTGACTCCCAAGAAACTTGTGGTTTTGATGTTTGCTTGTTTGAGGAATTAGATACATTTATTTATGTTAATTCATATATTACTTCTTGATATAGATTGCTTCCGCTGTACTTTCGTAGGGATAAGCTGGGGGAGGTAGTGGCTATTTCAAAACTTCCAGCAGATGTCAGACATGAAAATGGTGAGACAGTGATACATGATTGGAAAATTAGGATAAAGCCATTGCCCAATGTAAAGAAGACTTCCCGGAGATTTTCCCAAGCCTCTGTTGAACCTCCAGTTGGTGATGATAGTCCAGTCACTGTGTCGGTTTCTTGAATTTAAATGGACCCTTATTTCTGTTTCAGCTACCAAGGTGGGGCTGACAGTGAAGGACATCCAGTGACGGTTGTTGTGGGAGCACATTTTCTATGAAGATCTCTGATCTAGAGCGGTTTGTGCTATATGAAATGAAGTTGACATGTACAAGTATTCTTAATAAATTTTAAATTTTTGCTCCCTTTTTTCTTCGAACCTACCTTTGTGTTTTACAGTCGATAAGTATAGATTGCATTTTCAGGAGTACTTTGAGGACTTTACAAAAGCTTTATTTTATTGTCTATTTTCACTCCGCGGCATCATTACAAGCGTAATTATACTTTCTTTGCCGTCATTTGCCAATTTATATTTAAAAAGGAAATTTAATTTACTTCTAATCAAATTTATCAAGTTTCTTGCCGAAATTTATATTTGGCTCACTTGAATAATATATAACTGTTCCTTAATGGTTGGGGAGTCATACTTGGGGAGCCCGTATGACCCACAGTAATTTTTTTTTTTTTGGGAGGTGTCCATAGTGGGCATCAGAACATTACCCGATAAAATTGTGGATCAAGTTATAAAATATGAACTCTTATTTGGACCTACTTTTAGTTCAATAACAATTAGTTGATGTAAATGTGTGTTGCACATTATTTAAAAAAAATAAAGTTTCATAAATTTTTTTTTAAAAAGGTAAAATTAATATTATTACAGAACAAGTAATTTAAAAGTATAACCCGGCTTCTAAATATAAATAAATATTTTTTTGTAGGAATATATTCTTAAATTCCAACTCTTCATTTTAATTATTACTGTTGAACCCAAAAATGAATGTCGATCTCCCTCCCCTAGTCGAGACAGCCGACCTCCATAAATGGGCGCCAATCAGATTCCCGGTATCGACCCCGCATCCCTGCACACTCAACAACCCGTTAGAGCCCCGGGCCACCGCGGCGGCGGCGGGAACTCCGACGGTCAAGTCAACGGCCGGAAGTGCCCGGAACTATAGGGGAAGTCGGGTTTTGTTTGTCGGTGTAGAAGGCACACATATCTTAACAAATGAAGGATCTTACCCTGATATAGAAGTGGCAATGGGCCTTGGTGGGCCGAGCTGTAAAGTGGGTCTAGCCCAGGCCCAATAATCCATTATATCATTTACTAAAGCCCAATCTTGACTTGAGGAGTAACATAAGTCCCCCAAGTCCGATTTGTTCATTTATGTACGGGTCGGAGTTTAAAGTATTAGTTGCCGGTGGTAGGGGCTTAGGAATCGCTTAAGTATTGCAATGTCGACCCCGGTGCCCGGGGGACCTCAAAAGATGTGATCGAGATATAATTGACGAGGCTCGTGCATGGCCTCGGAAGACATTGCCAAACTTTCAATAAATGGAGGACTTACGAATAGCCTCAGACATTATGATGAAAACTTGTACCTGGCCTGGAATGCCTTTCGAATAGCCTACCGAAGCGACATATTGGTTGAGAAACCATATTTACCGAAGCCGAAGAGGGCGAGGCATATTGGTTGAAAAACCACAGCTTGTCGAAGTCAAAGCCGAAAAGGGCGAGACTTGTTGGTTGAAAAACCACAGTTTGCCGAAGTCGAAGAGGGCGAGGCATATTGGTTGAAAAACCACATTTTTCGAAACTGGTGAATAAGCTTGATGAGGGCTTACGATCGGCCTCGGAGCTCTCGCCGTCAAAGATAAATAAGTGAAAGCAAAGTGGTGAATAAGCTCGATGAGGGCTTACGATCGGCCTCAAAGCTCTCGCTGTCAAAGATAAATATGCGAAAGAAAAGTGCCCACTGTAGGAGTCCCCCAAGCCCAGGACTTTGGTATTTATACAAGTTCTGAGGTTGATAAGTAGATAGGAGAGTAACTCACTTGCCAAGGCGGCAGACAAATTGGGCAACCAAATACCAGCCGAGGAGGCGCGTTGGGCGAGTAGTCAATTGTAGGCCGAGGCAAAAGCGTTGCTTACCGAGGATGGTGACAAGGGCTTACGTAGTGGCCTCGAAGAGTTAAGCAAGCCTGCATGCCCAAGAGAATCCAAATGCAGTGAAGGGGTAAGTATGTCGCGCTCTCATGTGTGGGTCTGCTCGCCCGGAGATAACGGAATAATAAAACTTCTGCGAATACGAGGCATCGCCGGAGTGGAATAGAGACTTCTCATGAATACGAGGCATCGTCGGAGCGGAATATAGACTTTTTGTGAAGACGAGGCACGGAATATAGACTTCTCGTGAATACGAGACATCGCCGGAGTGGAATAGAGACTTCTCGTGAATACAAGGCATCGCCGGAGTGGAATATAGACTACTCGTGAAGACGAGGCATCGCCGGAGCAGAATAGAGACTTCTCGTGAAGACGAGGCATCGCCGGGGCGGAATAAGGACTTCTCGTGAAGACAAGACATCGCCGGAGTGGAATAGAGACTTCTCGTGAAGACGAGGCATCGCTGGGGTGGACTTCTCGTGAATACGAGGCATCGCCGGGGCAAAATAAGGACTTCTCGTGAAGACGAGGCATCGCCGAGGCGGACTTCTCGTGAGTACGAGGCATTGCCAGGACGGAATAAGGACTTCTCGTGAAGACGAGGCATCGCTGGGGCAGACTTCTCGTGAGTACGAAGCATCGTCGGAGCGAAATAATAGATCACATCAAGCAAGATCTGGCCGAAGCAGGACAAGACCGTGTAATACAAGACTTAAGTGCTTAACTTGAATAATATTAGCTCATGAGGGATTACAGATTACCTCGAGCAAGACTTGAACAATGAGGGCTTACGAATTGCCTCGGCGGAGAGGGCTTATTATTTGCCTCAAATGATAAAGATATCTTCGAACAATAACCTGATTTTGACCATATAGAAGGGCTTACATGCTGCCTCGGTTATGAGTGAATATAGGTCAATGGCTATAGGCCACTTCAAAGGTATAATGGTGAGGGCTTACATGAGCTAAAGAGCTTCAGGCCTCGAAAATATGATGGCGAGGGCTTAAATGCTTTCCTCGGTGAGTTCTTGGAGCTCAGCTCAACATATAGGGATGGTGTGGCTCGCCTTGACATTATCAAGGGGTAGCTAAGGGCAACATCACCGCCTTCAATTCTATTATGCCAAATCGTGAATTCCCATTCATAAGCTTTACGAAAGAGTAGGCCCAACTGGTTTAGCCAGTGGCTTCATTTAGAGATATGCAAATCCCTTCACAATTCTTGAATAACAATCCACCAACAAGCAAAGCAATGCTCAAGCGTTGCAAAATTCTTCATTAACTTGGGGCCGAAACGCATGTTACCCTCGAAGGCATGTTATAGAGGTTGTCATGGCAGTCCCGATGACGGAAACCAAAGGTTATACAATATAAATTTGTTCAAACACTAGAGAAGCAAATTTGCCCGATTCCTGTATAGAAATTTAGCGGTGACCTTTCAGCAAACAAACTGCTATATCTTTGCCTAGGAAAATTCGAATTGTGATCCGTAAAATTCTATGGAAAGTTAACGCCCATACCTTTCCAATGGTGCATGGGCCATTAGCTAATTCCCTTGGGATTTTGGGCAGCAATTTGGCGTAGTAGGCTGCCAACAGCATCTTTGAGTAAAAATTTCAGCAATGACCTGTCTGCAAACAAAATGCGATATCTTTGTCCAAGAAACTCTGAATCGCGGTCCGTAAAATTCTATGGAAAGTTAACAACCATGTCTTTCCAACGGTTCCCTATGGTTTTATTGCAGTAATTGAGTAAGCTTTGGGACTCGTGTATGAGCGCGACCTACGTACGGACACGAATGTCGCACCAAAATTGGCCAGTGGATGCAAGTTGGATTTTGCACCGTCGCACACTGAAAACTCAATTGCATACTCATTCATTTTCGTTTGCGAAGGATGAGGTTAGGAGCCGATTACCCAACTGAAGGGCGACGCCCAACCTTTCGAAACGGCAAGGTGATGTCAGCCGGTAGTGTGGCCGAGGTGGCATGCCTTATGTGGGTCTCTTGACTAAGAGGCGATGTGGTGACGCCCAACCTTCTTGCCGAAGAGGCTCGGGCAAGGCGATGTCAGCCGGTAGTGTGGCTGAGGTGGCATACGCAGACCGCCCAACCTTCTTGCCGAAACGGCTTAGGCGAGGTGATGTCAAGCCGGAAGTGTGGGCGAGGTGGCGTATAAGACGGCTTCAACTGTTGACTCAGCCCGGCATATAAGAGCAACTTGATACCAAAGGGAAGCTTTCATTGGAGGATTGCAAATAAAATATCTCTGACTTTGACAAATTCACACTCCATGTCTATTACGTATTTACATCCCATCACGTCATGCCTCATTTTCAATTGGAGACATATCTCCGATGAGTGGAGTACCTGCCAGTGGACGTGGTTGGATGTGAAATTTGCCACCAACCAAAGTGTTCACGGCCTTTTTCCGATCAAGTAGAAACGATAAGCCACCAAAAGTTCGTTTTTCTTTCGAGCTCAGATCGTTTTGAGCAGAAGCCAGCTACAGAGCTCGAGCCTCTTCAATGGAGATAACTTAGAAGCCCAACTTCTTAGATTATTTTCTTATTTTGCAACAAACTCTTCGATCTCCTTTACAGAGAAAGGAGAAGAAAAGCTTTTTCCAGTCATATTTCTGCTCGAGAATCACCATCTTCTTCAAGATCCACTAGGGGTTTTTGATCCCCGTCTCTTTGCTGGAAAATATAGGATATTTCCCAACGACTTTTTGTGCCGATTCCCACAGACGGCGCCAAACTGTTGACCTCCAAAAATGAATGTCGATCTCCCTCCCCGAGTCGAGACAGCTGACCTTTATAAATGGGCGCCAATCAGAATTCCGGTGTCGACCCCGCATCCCTACACACGCAACAACGCTTTAGAGCCCCAGGCCACCGCGGCGGATGTAATGCCCCGTTCATGTTCGTCCCGAATACAAATATAAGTCCGTATATGATTCCGTATATGGTACGAAATAGGATGATGACCTGTCAATATGACAGATATGTGTACGATATGTTTACGGTATGTTTGGAAGTATATGAAATGCCTCGGAATCCGAAACGGCCTTCAAAGTCATGAAAATAGGAAAATTCTGCAGAACCAGAATTACGGCCGTAAATGTCAAGATTACGGCCGTAAAAGTCAGGTTACGGCCGTAATGGTTCAAGGGTTACGGCCGTAAAGGATGGTTACGGCCGTAAGGTATACTAGTTACGGCCGTAAATTGTGAACAGTTGAAATGTCCCAAAAGTTTCAGAGAGCAAAATACGGTCGTATGATTCAGAGATACTGCCGTATGGTTGTAGTTACTACCGTAAGGCTAAATATCTACCGTAAGTCGAGCAGGAAGAAGCTGGATTCTGGCGAGGTTATTACGGCCGTATGATGCTATGATACGGCCGTATTTGTCATGTTACGGCCGTAAGGATATTGGGTTACGGCCGTAAGTCAAGGGTTACGGCCGTAAATTGGAAAGTTACGGCCGTAATTTTAAGTTGGCAGAAACTGGTTTTAAGGTCTTCTCGGTCATTTTTGGGGATTATTCTACCATATTCAATCCCTAGGACCCCAATCCACCCAAGAACATCCTCAAGACTCCCAATCCATGTTATGTAATGGGATGATACATGTCTACCATCAAAGTTATGCAAGGAAGAAGAAGAAGGGAAAGGAAGAGAGAAGAGGAAGAGGAAGCTTGGGGTTGCCTCTTTGCTTGGTTGCTTGGTTTCTTTATGAATCAAGGTGGGTAATAGCTGCTTTACACATGGAAAGAGGTAAATATATGATTCACATAGAGTTATCCAAGAAATATGCATGTTTATGATGTTTATGAATATGTAGAGGATACTAGCATCTATTGGCCTTGTTGTATGTTATGTCATGAAGTGATTATGTGATGTATATATTTATGTGGCTTATGTGATCCTCAATGCTTGTTCTTGTGACTTGTGTAGCTACAAGAAGTCATGGAAGCATGAAAGTAGGGAAATCTAGTTATGTAATGTATATGTGATGAACAAGGAACGAAACGGCTTATGTGATAAGCGTGGTATAAATGCATGATTCTATGATGAGCATGTGATGAGGATATGGTTGTGATGTATATGTTTCTATGAGCCAATACGAACACGTTATGCATGTATGTGGTGTGAATGAAATGTTATGACATTACGGGACGCTATATGGGAGTCGTCCAAAGTAGGAATGTGTGGTGCTTTATGTTTATGATGCTTAAGACATGATTGCGAAGTCTTGCATATATGTTACGTACGACTAACAATGCTCAAAGGAAGTCAAGGCAATAAAGAGGTAAATGTATACGTAATCATGTCATGAGCATATGTATGTGATGTTGACTACCGGTGCTTACAAATATGTTATGGTCTTCCGTGGAATAGGCCCGCATAAGAGGATGGAGACCTTTGGCCTGAAGTCTCACGGGCGAAGCCCGCAAGAGGATTGAGATTACGGCCAACATGTTGGAGATCACGGCCAACATGTCATGTTACGTTATGTTACGTTATGATATGGCGCCTTTGTAAGCATACGGTCAGCAACAGGGCCCAATGACAGGAAGAAAATGGTGACACGAGCATTCCATGCATTGCATTGCATCTCTATTATCCACTGAGTCTTTGTGACTCACTCTATGTATGTTTATGTGTTATGCTTAGGATGCGTGCAAAGGAGTTGGCGAAGAGTCTCCCAGATGTTATGACGTTGGTGTGTGCTTGGGAAAGGGAATCAAATGGTCTTGTGCGCTATGGAATGGTAAGCCGAAACCCTAGAACATTTTAAAGTATGTACTTTGGGTTTCGAATATGATATGTATGAGTAGCGTGCCCTAGTTCCAACATATGTACGTTATATATGATAAATGAAAGGACAACGTGCACGGGGCCAAAAGGGTGCCTTTATGTTAATGTTTACGTGCACTTTATACGGTGAATATGACGTCAAGATGACGTGTATGTATGTGGAACTAGTGGGGGCGTTACAGCGGTGGCGGTGGTGGGGACTCCGACGGTCAAGTCAGCAGCCGAAAGTACCTGTAAGTATAGGGGAAGTCGGGCTTTGTTTGTTGGTGCAGAAGGCACACATATCTTAACAAATAAAAGATCTCACCCTTATATAGAAGTGGCAATGGGCCTTGGTGGGCGGAGTAGTGGAGTGAGCCTAACCGAGGCCCAATAATCCATTATATTATTTACTGAAGCCCAATCTTGATTTGAGGAGTAACAATTACTAACCTTCTTCCTAGAGCATTTATGTTGTCATCAATTCAAGCTAATGAGATAGTCTTCTTCAAATTTTATTTTGATTACCTTAACAATAACTTTATCATGTAATAATACATAAACTTAATAAATATTTTTCATAAAAAGTATATGTTGGAATCATTCAATTTAATCAAAGAAATTAAATTATTTCTTCGTCGTAAATAATTCAAACCTTTTTTCATATTAAAAATCTTATTTAATAATTTTTTAACAAATTAAAAATATATTATCGTAGTGATGAGTAATGAATGCTTGTCATCATAAAATAATACTCCCTCCGTCCCACTAAGATAGACACCCACCATGTTTCACACGTATTAAGAAAATATATTAAATGTTGTTGGAACTATAAAATATTTCTACATTCTTCCTATTTTATCCTTGTATAAAATAACAAAAAAGTAGTGTGAATATTATTAATATCATTGAAAAATGAAATATCTAATTGATTTTTAGTATTCCAAACAATATTAAATAAGGGTATTTTAGTCAATTAGAAAATAAACTACACTCTCAATAAGGAAAGTTGACTATAATTTGGGACAAACGAAAATGGAATACAAGCCTATCTTAGTAGGACGGAGGGAGTAAGAGTTAAGATCTAATTTCATCGGATTAAAAAATATTATTTTGTCTAGAATAATTAAGTTTTTCTTTAATAATTAAATTTTTTATATTAAACAATAATTTAAGAGATTTTAACGGATAGTCAACACATATACAATTTGTATCAAAAATCAAATATTTTTTGGGGAAAAAATTTAAATAATTAATATTTTTTAATATGTTGGTTTCATATTTTTGCAATTGTTTATCAAAAATGGACAGGATACTTGGTCAAAAAAATAATAATAATAATAATAATTACAACTTTTTTTTTTGGCGAATGTTTACTTTGCAACAATTTTTTAAAGCCGACACAAAAAGAAAAAAAAAAAAGGAAAATCCTAGATTTCAGACCAATTAATGAGGAATCTGTTATAAATACTGATACTGTAACAGCTCCACCATATGATCACTAATCACCTTCATTTTACCCGCTATATCATTGCATAACCACCTTTTTAATGTGAAGGGAAAAAAAAAACTAAAAGAGAAAATTTTTAACCAAAGAGGCAGGGAAAAGTGGTCAATTTTTATTGTTGACCACTTCTATAATCGATTGAAGAAAGAAAGTTGACCACTTCTATAATCGATTGAAGAAAGAAAGTTATCTTTTTTTTTTAATTAAATAATTTATATTTTTATCCATATTGAAAAAACTTCAGATTTTTCTTTTTTAAAACTAAAATCGTGTTTTGATGATACTAACTAAACATCATAAATGGGTGTCGTAAAATAGTATGATTCAATAATCTAAATTTTATTCAATCTTTATATTATAAAAACTGGAGTGCCACGTTAGCAGTAGTGCCAACGTGGCACTCATTAATATTAAAAAAAATATAAAAATCAATTTTGTAGTTAAAAAAAAGGAAATTCTATTTTTGGAAATAAACCAATATTAATTGGTAGATATAAATATGGAAAATTCTTTAAATATAATTATTTTTTAATGAAACATAAATTTATCATTAAATGTGATAAATAAAATTTAATAAGAAAAAAATAGTTTTCGAAAAAAATTAAATGTAATTTCATTTTTCAAAATTTTAATTAAAAACATTAAATAATAAGTATTTTAATTTCACCGCATTAAAAAAATGTTATAGTTTTAGATAGTTTTGATTGTAATGTGCAATGGATTATTCAAATAGTGGATTATTCTTAAATAAAATAGGGCGTGCTAAAATTATAATTGAATTTGCATTGAATAATTTATTATTTTTAAATAAAGAGTAATTTATTAATCTTTATCTTTATATTTTGAATTGTTATATTATCATACCATTAATCTTTATATTATAATTTGTGAAGTGCCACGTAGGCAAAGATGTAAATGTGGCATATATTAAATATTTTAAGAAAATTATAAAATTAGTTTTGGAAATAAACCAACATTAATTAGTAGTAATTAAAAATGTGACTAAAAATAACCAATATCTAAAACAAACATCTAATGAAAAAAAATTATGTTGGAAAGACTTTATATATAATTTCATTTTTTTAAAGTTATAATTCAAAATATTAAATAATAATTTTTTTATATTTTATTTAATTTTATCGTGATAAAATTGTAAGTTTTGATATTTTTGCTTAGTTACGTGAATTGGTCTATTAAAAAATAGTGAGAATTTTTTACTTTTTTCATTTTGAAAATCAAATAGTGAGTGGTTAAAATTATAACTAGATTTATGTAAAATAATTTATTTATTTTTAAGTAAAATAGTAATTTATTAATCCTTATATTATTATAATTGAAGTGTCGTGTTTGGTGAACACCCTATTGGCAGTGCCAATTTGACATACTATTTCTAATTAAAAAAATTAAATAATATTTTTGTTTTTAATGCTTACGATGTGATATGCTCACTAGCGAATTTTGCATTGCATATTTTTTTGCCTTTTCTAAGTATATAAAATTACAAATAAAAAGTTTTTTATTCTACAATTAACATACAGTTTATGTAATTGAAAAGAAATCAAATGAATTATATAGATGAGGAAAATTGTCGGTGTTACTACAAATTTAAGTTACATAAAATTAAGTATAATATTTCCTATACAATAAAGCTAAAATTAAGTAGTAATTACAGCTAATCACTAAAAGAATGTATAAAATCATAAAAATTAGAGTGTGTAATGTCCATTTCAGAAGGAAAAAAGGTGTTCAATATAAATTTGATACGTACCAACGAAAAAGATACGTTTTGATAATCAAAGAATTTTTATATATTCATTCCTAATGGTTCATTTACAATTAATTAATCTTCATGAGCATTGTTGTGCAATGCTAGGCACGGTAATTAGAATTAAAGTTACACGTTTTGATAAACTTCTTAATTATGTGATGCACGTGAATTTTTATAATTTATAATTGTGAATTTACTCCACAATTTTTGCGTTGACTATAATATACAATATTATAGATTTTAATAATTTTTTACAATTATGCAATCTCTTATGCACAAATTACATAAATTATGTAATTCAACATTCATATTTATAATTTTATATCAATTATTTATCGTACATAAATTTAATTATTCCCGTGCATCGCACGGGCGTGGTACTAGTTTTTTTTGAAAAGTTATTGTTTCGCCTTAAATGATTCAAAATTTTATCTATATTAAAAAACTATTTAATTTTATTATATTTGTATCAATAAATACTTTAGCTATATCAAGATACATATATTGGATAATTAGTTTGACTACCAATTGATAAAAATTTAGAATGACATCAAATATAATAAATCTCGAAAAAAAGTTATTTTATTTTAGTTCTGAAAAAATCACTTATCTTTCGCAATAGTTTTGTGGAACATGCTTATAATGGCCTCTGGGCTCTGTGGACACTTATTGTTCCAACAGTTGATGGGGTTTTGATTTTAAGCTACCAAAAGCATAGCAACCAAAGTTAAAGATGGAATTTTTCAAGTTGGGGATATAAACGAAGCTCTGTTGGATGAAGAATTGGAAACAGAGGTTGCTAAATTTCCTCACCCAGATTTGCTGATACGAACAAGTGGTGAACAGAGAATCAGTAACTTCTTGTGGCAGTTGGCTTATAGTGAAATCTTCTTTTTCGAGAAAAATTTTCCAGAATTTGAAGAAGAAGATTTAATAGCGGCATTGATCTCATTTGAGAAACCAGAGAGGCGTTATGGTGGTTGATAAGATGATAAATCTCGTTAAGAAATGAGACCCAAGTGTGAACAGAAGTTGAAAAAACCTTCATGTTAAAAGTAAACACGGGCCCGCCTGTGTACCTTACGTTTTTCAATTGGGCCAAAAATAGTGCCAAAACTTTGATCCGTGGCCACGGTGTCGCCGGAAAAAATTCAGAAAATTCCCGAAACTCTCCATCACCGTGCTGATTCTAGATCCGGTCCCAAATTTAAAAACGGATATCGGATCGATCCCAAAAATACCATCGAACTACGTCACCATCGATAGTAGTGGATCATTTCTGCTCATTAACTTACCAAAGGAAATAAAATAGTTACCAATTTTGCACAATAAAAATTCTTACCAAATCTACAAGTGGGGCAATTTTGGAGCCCAAGAAGCCCTGTTGGAGGTGGGGTAGTCCATGTTGGACTCCAATTTTGATCACAATTCCAAGATTACAACAAATCGCATGCCATAATTATTATCCACTTTAAAGTTTTAGAAATATCTACATGTGATAAAAAAATTAATAAACTCAAAAATTGCATGATAAATTAATTAAATAAAAAATTCAACTAAGTTAAAACCCATGCACTTGGAAAAATAGGAATGACAATTCAAATCATTAGCTTAAAAACTAAGTTTACATGATATTTGTCCCAAGATTGAGTTTGAACTGTAAAGGTTACAAAAGATTCTTTATGCATCAACTATAGAGAATCTTACATATACTCAAGCATGTATGCATTCGAATTTAGCCTTCAAAGCAAGAGCCTCATAATTTTGCATATCTCTAGCATGGATTTATCCAATAGGGTTATGTAGCATATTTGTAGAGAACAAATATAATGATTATATGCTTACTTATTAAGAGATCGTTTCATACTCAAAGTGATCGCGTGTTTTATGAGCATAAGGGTGAGAACAATATTCTGGATAATGGTTGCAGCCGCAACTTTTATGGGTTGTGGCCGTAACTTAATTACCGCGCGTCCAGGTCTTAATAGCAAAACAACACAAATCTCTTATCTCAACGTCATCAAAAGTGGTAGCTGAAGAATCAACAATTAAATTTGGGGCTTCAACTTAACAAAAATAAGAAACAAATAAATAAATAATGGCATATTTCCATCGTTGGGTTTTAAGTATAATGAATTCAAATGGGCTCCTAAATGGATCAGGTCTGAGTCGGCCGCCTCATCCAACTTAAAGAAGATCTGCCCCTGGATTAATAGTTGATACTGACGCCATTAAAATGTTAGGACGGCCCTTCCTTAAAGCATGCATGTTTTATAAAACCGTTAGCAAATTAATTTTTTGATATTCATTTTTTCATGTACATTTCGTAATGAAATTAATATTTTCACTTTTTTTTGGCCAAATTTTCTCCAACTAAATCATGTTTTTCCACAAACAACGTGTTGAAACAAGCTCTAAAGCCTATAAATTAATGCTCAAACTCCAATATATTCTGAGCGACAATTTTGTGAGGTGTACCGATATATCACTGCTAACAACTTATTAACAAGTCTTATTTTAGAAACAAGTATTATTACAATATTTCGCTAAGATAATGGAGCATCGGAGTGATCCTTGAGTCAGACCCACTCGTCTTCTCTCTGCTTAATCTTAAATTAAATGAGAGTGATCCTTGAGTCAGACCCACCCGTCTTCTCTCTGCTTAATTTTAAATTAAATGAGAGTGATCCTTGAGTCAGATCCACTCGTCTTCTATCTGCTTAATTTTTTAAATGAAATGATGGAGCATTCGCAGCTTGAGTCCCAAAGGTTGAGAGAGGAAAAAAAAAAGGCAGAGTTGTGTATAAATAGCAATCACAATTGCAATGTGAAATTCATCAAAACCAAAGTTCAGTAAAGATGGAGAAAACTTCGATTAAGTTTACGTTCCTCACGCTCTTTCTTATTGCTATCGCTGTAGCCGGTTAACCTTCCTTCTCTCTCTTTGCTTACAAATTTCCTTATTACACTCTTGCCTTCTATAGCTCCGTCCAATAATTATCTCTTTAACTCAAATATATTTAGTAGAAATGAAATTATAAATAGAGTATGAATGATACATGTAAATAGAGTATGAATGATAGTTAAACACGTCATAATATTTGTTGCATTGATTTGAATCAACTAAGGTTTGTCACCTTTCGAAATTTTAGTTTTAAATAAAGTATGAATGATAGTTAAACACGTATAATATTTGTTGCAGGGATTTGCAGCGACTAAGGTTTTCTCATCTTTCAAAAAAAAGGGTATTTTCATCTTTCTAAATTTTAGTTTCAATTTTACAGTTGTACCTGTTCCAAAGGTGGAAGCAACGGAGCCACAGCAAACCTTACGCATAGTACCTGTAGTCGTCAAGGTGGAGGCCAAAGAACCGTCGCAAACCTTGAGCAGGCCAGTCGCAGAGACGGAGGCCAAAGAACTGCAACAGTCGCCATTGAGCGCTCAACCAAATGGGCCTTGTCTCTACTGCCATTCAGACGCAAATTGCGACATTTGGCCTTGGACGCATTGCAGGGATGAATGTTGTCACATGTTTTGAGGAACTTAAAACTCGTATGTTTGAACGTCTTTCTGTCTGCATTTTGTAATAATAATCATTAACATTTCAATGTTATTAATGACTCATACAGTTGTTATAACATTGTTTGTTGATGTCTGCTCTTGCGTCACGATGTTTTTCTTGGTCTAGAGTCGTCATTAATGGCTTCCGTTGTGCAACCATTGTGACACTATAATAATTAGTTGAAGTGTATTGTTGACTTTCATTTATGGAGGTTGACAAAAAATAATTAAACTAAATAAACCCCAAATTTCATATTATTTTGCCGGTCTACTTCTAATCACTTTGCCTCTTCCATAATCATAGCAACCAAATTTTTTCTTATATTAAAGAGAAGCAAGATAAATGAAAAGCACTTATTTAGAATTAAAAATAATAACTATTATTATGGCAACAAAGAGTGGCTTAGAGATTATTATTCTTATTATCCCTTGAATTAGTCGTTGTTTTGTGAGCATTAATGCATATGTATAACAGCCATATTCTTATGTGTGTGACTCAATATTCAATATATTCCGTCCAGAATAGCTTATGGATTTATATTCTGAAAGACTCGATTGACCAGTTTAATTTTCCTAGTATGTATGATTTAATCACTTGTAACATGGTCATATGTGTGTGTGTGTGTTGGTAACAGGAATTAATTTCAACATTAAGTTTGGTGATGATTCCTGCATGTACTGGTATGATTATGGCTTGTCGGTTACCATTGAATTCTCTCAGATTGATACACATATTTGAATATAAGATATCTATGATTGCACGGTTGGTTCTAGTTCGACCAAGTTCGTCCCATTGACATGTTTGTGGTTTCATTTGTCATGATATCTATTGATCACTGGTGCAACTATTTTGAACTCGCTCATATTGACTCATATGATTCCAAATTTATATGTGATATGTATTGTCATTGCAAATTGATGCATAAATCTAGTCAGTTATGGCTAATTTTATTGGTAGCCGTTATAATATTTAAAGCATACAATAATCGTAAGTTATACTCCATCGGTCCCACAAAGATTGGTTTATTGACTTTTTCACAATGATTAAGAAAAGATCGATTAATATTGTTGGAAAAGTAAAATGCTAGAGTATTTTCCTAATGTGCTCTTTAACTTACTAATTATTACACTGTAATAATTCTATTTTGTTGCTACCAATGCATATTAAATAGGAATATATAAGGAACTTAATATTTTAACTACTCCATTTAAGAAAAGTATACTATCTTTATGGGACGGACCAAAATGTAATACAGGCCAGTAGGAAATTGCATTCATTGCGCCGGTTAATTATATGGGCATGCAAATGGGTTGTTGGTCTAGACTAACCTTAATTCGTAATGGATTGCATGCTAAAGCGATGATTCAAGTGGCAGAAACCGTGACTCCAATGGCGTCGGTGGTGGCTCCCGAGTCACAAACTGTTACTCCAACAATTACTATGACTACGACTGCAGCTTTTATGCCAAGTATTGGTGCCCCTACAAGTGGAACGGCTCACGCGCTGAATTTTGGGGATCGTCCTAGTGCTACAATCCCCGTGAATCTGAATGAAAAGTTAGAAGTTTAGTGGATCAAACTTCCAGAAGTAGCGTTATACAATACTATTCTACGCAACGATGTTGAATCTTGTGAGATTCTTGGATGAGAATGCTCGAAACCTGAAAGAGGGGATGGAGATATCCATGTGGTCGTGTTGTTGACACTTGGAAACATTTCGGTTTACTTTGCGAGAACTATAGAATGAATAGATCGGTGGTTTCTTTATGTAGTGTGCATAGCTCAATGATAACGACAAAGCAATTGTGGGTGGTCATTGGACCCTAAATATAAAACCAAAGATGCCGAGACCAAGAAATTCATAGTTGGTATGTTCTCTTGAGATGGTGGAATCGAAAAAGAGATTCTAATAGTTTTTAGAGAAAGCTACATGGTTGCAGCGATCGTTAAGAAGCTGGCTGTTGGGCTGAAAATTGAATAACAGACATTGTTATAACGTGTCATGTTCAGATTACCCTAGGATTGTGGGGGCCGAAATGCTGTGAACGTGCTTTACGATGATGATCATGAGTGATTTGGAAATGCTCAATTTGAGAAAATGCTTTCAAGCAAGAAAGAAATGTGCAACTTCTGATGTGAAGAATTCTCTAATCGAAAACTGAATAGCTCGGTGATTTAGAAATGAAATTATATAGATGTTGTCCCATGTAATTAGAGTTGAGAAAACCTCAACAAATATTGGTTAATGTGCATAGTATGTGCTATATTTGCTGAATGAAAGAATCGCTCACTGAAAAGAGTGATGAATGCGATGTTGATGAGTTATGAGTTGCTTTGGGAAATGTGAGGGAAAGGTTGTGTTTTCGGCCAACTACCTTTTCAATAGGGTGTCCAAAAAGAAATGAAAAAGAGACCCCATGAATTGTGGCGTTGAAGAAAGTCTTCCTACAAATACTTAAGAGTGTGTGTTGGGGGGGTAAGTGATTGTACCTACACCTAAGAAGGTGAGTATAGGTCTTGAAATTGTTAAGTCATTATATAGCTTGAAACAAGTTATTAAAACATTGGCATTACAAATTTGAAAATTCCATGTTGGATTGTTGATTTAGAATCAATCGATGTGACAATTGCATGTACGTAAAAGACATGGACTGTGACGATGTCATTTTATGTCTTTATGTTAATGACATGCTTATCGTCATCAGTCTCATTATGTGGATAAATTCAAGAAAAATTTAACAAAGACAATACTATCATGGCCAGAACCTTGATAGATAGGAGTCAAAATCTATAGAAGAATAGTGGCGAGGGTATTTTTCAAGTTGAGTACTCCACAACTGTTGAGAGTATAATGTACATGATGAGTTGTACAAAACCAGAAACGGCCTATGCAATTGGCAGACTGAGTAGTTAAGTAATCCAGGATCTGATCACTGGAAAGGAACAATAAGAATACTCAAATACTTGAGATATACACGCAATTATGGGCTGCCACTCTACAGATATTGTACTGCAATCGAAGGATACAGTGATGCTGAGTGGATATTTGATATTAAAGACCCAAAGTCTACAAATGGGTTTGTATTCACGTTAACAGGTGCAGCGATATTGTAGAAATCTTCTAAAATGATAGTTATAGCCAGATCCATTATGGACTCTGAGTTGATAGCCTCTTGACAATTGTAGAGGCTTAATGGTCATCCCAGCGAACCAAGTTCTTAGAGGATATTCCTAGATGGTCGAAGCCTGTGCCAGTGATTTGCACACATTTCAATAATCAATCTACGATTGGAAGGACATAGAGCTATACGGCAACTACTCTTAACAAGAGGTATCTATGTTTGACAATGAGAAGTCAACGGATAACCTAGCCGTTCCACTAATCAAATGGTTAAATCGAGAGGTAATTGAAAAGACATAAAGAGCAATGTGACTTAAGCCTCAAGAAGAGTAAGCGATCATTGGAAAGGAAACCCAACCTAGTTGACTGGAGATCCATGATAGGTGCTAGAAAAACGCTTAAATAATTCTTCTCTTTCGTATATTTTCGTATTTTTATTTGTTTTACATGTTTTCTTTTGCGTGTTTTCTTTTATTATTGTGTTTAGGGTCACAACGAATCAAAAGGGGCCAAACTGGATTAGCGCGTGTTCTCCTACAAGGTTTAATACATTTTTATACACTTTTACACACAAATTTTGTGGGACCTACCTGTACTACACAAATCTCCACCATTCAATTCCACTCATTCTCTCTCCTATATCACATCAAATCACATAAAAACACACATCCTAAAAGAAAGCGAAAAATGGAAGCTGGGAATTAAAATGCAAGCATATCGAAGATGGAGGATCTCCGGTGCAATTTTGTTTAACATTATTTTCGCAATTTGTATTCAGATTTTCATAGTAATTGAACTTCCATTTGGCCTTCGGCCAAACTTCTTTTTGTACACATATATATTCTTTTTGTCTACTTTGTTTCTCTGCTGTTTTTATAATTGTTATCCTTGCTTTTGTGCTATGCCTTTTTCTCTTTGAATTTATAGTTTGTTCTTTTTATATGTTGTTTTCTTTTTTGCAGGTAATCAATTCATTCCACCTTGATTTTCATTCATCTCAGCGTGAATGGTTCAGTTTTTTATATTCATAATTACTTGATTGATAATTTACACTTTTTTCAAAGAGTTGGCTATATTAGTGATGTGTTTACTCTCTCTTTTAATTGCTGAAATGAATGTATGTTTGCTGGTAAAGTCGTCAAATTTGATATTTCGTTTTGGATGGTGGGAATGTTGTTGATGAGAGTGTTGATTTTCCTCGGCTTTGTGAAGACGAAGGCATTGAATTTATTGGAACTCTAGCATTTGGATTTGAAGACATGTGAGATATAAAAGGTACGCAAAAAACACACCTTAATTTTCTTATCTTAGATTCACCATATTTTTGCTTCATCACTCTAATCTCTAACCTCTACCAAATTATTGACACTATTTTGCGAGGAGTGTGTCGTAGTGGACTAACAGATTAGCTCTTCCTTTATAAAGTTACTTTATATGAGTTGAGCACCCATAGTTCTTGTTAGTTCTTGTGAAAGCCTGTCATTAATTGTAAATAATGATATGATGATGATGATGATGCAAAATAAATTCACTTCTTTTTTTTTTCGCTTTCTGTGGCTTTCCTTTCAAATGTGTGGTACATATGCTAAACTATCAATTTGTATGAGTATAATATTTAGTATAATGTTCAAACAAGTGTCAAACTCGTTACTTTCCACTGCTTAGGCAATAGGAAGCCCTTCTTTTTGGCTTTTCTGAATTTTGTCAGGTGTGGTTTTCATATTGTTATTTATTTCTAGGCTTTAGCTTACAACTGCCTTTATTTTATTTTTATTTTTTGGCTAAATTGTTACTATGGTGTGATGAAGAATTATAATTAATTTGTTGATACTAGAGAAGTAATTAAGTGAAAATGAAAATATCATCTTAGGTGTGTGATTTGCAATGGCGTAGACAGGGGCGGTGTGACTCTGCTGTAACCTAATCCTACCCCCAAAAATATTTTGTATAGCTGATAATGTGCCTTTAAGTGTAAATGAAATTGTGGTGCTGTGGATAAGGTTTCAGCTGGCATGTAGAAGGTTGGGTGTTTCAGTCTTGGTCTCTTCATTCTTCATTCATACTTCACCTACATTTTTATATCATATTTATAAGCTTACTGATTTTAAGCTTTTTTCCCCCTTTTTATCCCTTATTGTTATTATTATTATTATTATTATTATTATTATTATTATTATTATTATGATTATTTTTTTTTATTTTTGTCTTTTCTTTTCATTTATATAATTTAGTTTTAATTACGTAAATTTAGGTAATGTGAAATCATAATGTGTTCTTTCTACTTAATTACCGATTAAATTAAACTCGTCTGTTACTGTTTTTTCTCCCTTGAAGTCAAAAAAATTCCCGCTCCATATTTCAATAAGTTTGTTGCTCTAACTTTTGAAATCTGCAACTTGAAGTTTGCAAGAGTATATCGATAAACTAGCTTATGAATCATATCATTTTGTGGGGAATGAAAAAAATTGTCGTATATCAAATTTGTGGGGAATTTTTATTTTTGAGTGGTTTTCTTTGCTACTATTCTGAGCAGGAAGTCGTGATTTTTATATATTAGTTTTGGGGACAAATGAAAAAGATTATTATATTATTGTCGTTTTCTTATATAGTATCAATATTATTTCTTTCCATATTAGTAGTTGGCGTTGAGGTTTGTTCTCTACGAACTTAAAGGCGAACTATGCAATGAATTTAGATATTAAATCTATTATATATGATTCTTATGTTACGGGTAATCGGCGGTGCCCATACTAGTAGGTACACTGTATTATAAAAGTAAAATTTATCGGACTTTACTCCCTCCCCCCCAAAGCTTCAATCCTGGCTACGCCCCTGGTGATTTGTGAAAATTCGGTGATGGGTGGTATTAAACTTTTGATAAATATGAACTTTAGGCTTCCATTTTGCTTTATAACATTGTTTGCATAAATGATAATTCGTGTATGAATTGTGATATGAGTGATAGATTATGGATTAGATGAGTGCATAGATAGTGACAGTGAAGATAAAGAGGATGACATGACAATTAGATATAATGATAATTCCATGGATAATGCTACTAGCGGTGGTGATGATGGTCCGATCATAGCCTTCTAAACTTCATTATTGTATATTTCTATTGTTTTCAATTTTTTAGCGCTACGTTATGAAGTAGATAGACTATTGTGGAAATAGCACACTTGGGATGAATACATTTTGACTCCCAAGAAACTTGTGGTTTTGAGATTTGTTTACGTGTTTGAGGAATTAGATACATTTATGTTAATTCATATATTACTACTTGATATAGATTGCTTCCACTGTACTTTCCTTGGGATAAGCTGGAGGAGGTAGTGGCTATTTCAAAACTTCCAGCAGATGTTGGACATGAAAATGGTCAGACGGTGATAGATGATCGGAAAATTAGGATAAAGTCACTGCCCAATGTAAAGAAGACTTCTCGGAGATTTTCCCAAGCTTCTGTTGAACCTCCAGTTGGTGATGATAGTCAAGTCACTGTGTTGGTTTCTTGAATTTAAATGGACCCTTATTTCTATTTCAGCTACCAAGGCGGGGCTTACAGTGAAGGACATCCAGTGACGGTTGTTATGGGAGCACATTTGCTATGAAGATCTAGAGCGGTTTGTGCTATATGAAATGAAGTTGGCCTGTACAAGTATTCTTAATAAATTTTAAATTTTTTCCCCCTTTTTTCTTCGGACCTATCTTTGTGTTATTACAGTCGATAAGTATAGATTGCATTTTCAAGAGTACTTTGAGCACTTTACAAAAGCTTTATGCTATTGTCTATTTTCACTCCACGGCATCATTACAAGCGTAATTATACTTTTTTTGCCGTCATTTGCCAATTTATATTTAAAAAAGAAACTTAATTTACTTCTAATCAAATTTATCAAGTTTCTAGCGGGATGTCATCAAGTTTGGCTCACTTGAATATTTCTGATTTGCATTAGTTGGCAACAAGGTTTGAAATGGATGAAGCTATTACAGCAAATACTTGGCCAAAAACACCAACGTAATTTGCATGTATTCCGCGCAGGTTTCTTCTCCTAACCGCGAAATCACATTCCAGATTTTTTATTATTATTATTTTTTTGTGAAACTACACACACCTTCTGTTTGTTAATATTACCTCCTTTCTCGGTGTAGGCACTACCATCAATCAGTAGATACGACTTTTTGGACTTTCATAAACGACAAAAGTCATTCCTATTGATTTAAAAATTATAGGCACAACTTTGTTGTATCGTTCCTATAAGTTGAATCTATAGGAACGATATCGATGTCGTTCCCAAAGAGTCGCTTCGATAGATAGCTATTCTTGTAGTGTGGTAGCGATCTTTAAAGTAAAAATTTATTATTTCATAAGATATGAGATTGACAATTCATTTAGAAGTAAAAATAAAATGTAAATAAATTCTATAAAAGTAGCGCTAAAAAAATATATAATAAAATTACGCTGGTGCACACGCCGACGCGGCGCCATTTTGTGGGGCCACATCAGCTTTAATAATTTTTTTAATTTTTTTTAGTATCTATGTTAAGTTAGATGAATAATATATCACTGTCCCTTAATGGTTGGGGAGCCGGTAGGACCCACGGTAATTTGTTTTTTTCGAGAGGTGCCCACAGTGGGCATCAGAACATTACCCAATAAAATTATGGATCAAGTTATAAAATATGAACTCTTATAGGACCAACTTTGAGTTCAATAACAAATTAATTAGTCGATGTAAATGTGTGTTGCACATTATTTAAAAAAAAATAGAGTTTCATAAATTTTTTTTAAAAGGTAAAATTAATATTATTATAGAACAAGTAATTTAAAAGTATATTCCGACTTCTGAATTTAAATAAATATTTTTTATATTGGAATATATTCTTAAATTTCAACCCTTCATTTTAATTATTACTAACCTTCTACCTAGAGCATTTATGTTGTCATCAATTCAAGCTAATGAGATAGTGTTCTTCAAATTTTATTTTGATTACCTTAACAATAACTTTATGATGTAATAATATGTAAACTTAATAAATATTTGTCATAAAAACTATATGTTTGAATCATTCAATTTAATCAAAGAAATTAAATTATTGCTTCATCGTAAATAATTCAAACCTTTTTTCATATTAAAAATCTTATTTACCTTTAAAAAAAGAATATTATTTAATAATTTTTTAAAAAATTTAAAATTATGTTATTGTAGTGATGAGTGACTAATGCTTGTCATCATAAAATAATAAGAGTTAAAATCTAATTTCATCAGTTTAAAAAATATTATTTTGTCTAGAATAATTAAGTTTTTTCTTTAATAATTAAATTTTTTATATTAAACAATCATTTAAGAGATTTTAACGGATAGTCAACACATATACATTTTGTATCAAAAATCAAATATTTTTTGGGGGAAAAAATTTAAATAATTAATATTTTTTAATATGTTGGTTTCATATTTTTGCAATTGTTTATCAAAAATGGACAGGATACTAGGTCAAAATAATAATAATAATAATAATAATAATAATAATAATAATAATAATAATAATAATTAAAACTTTTTCTTGGCCAATGTTTACTTTGCAACAATTTTTTAAAGCCGACACAAAAAGAAAAAAAAGGGAAGATCCTAGATTTAAGACCAATTAATGAGGAAGCTGTTATGAATACTGATACTATAACAGCTCCACCATATGGTCATTAATCACCTTCATTTTACCCACTATATCATTGCATAACCACCTTTTTAATGTGAAGAAAAAAAACTAAAAGAGAAAATTTTTAACCAAAGAGGCGGGGAAAAGTGGTCAATTTTTATAGTTGACCGCTTCTATAATCGATTGAAGAAAGAAAGTTAATTATCATTTTTTCTATTGTGAAAGAAAGTTAATTGCAGTTTAGAATGACATCAAATCAAATATAATAAATCTCGACAAAATGTTATTTTATTTTCGTTCTGAAAAGATCACTTATCTTTCACAATAGTTTTGTGGAACGAGCTTATAAAGGCCTCTGGGCTCTGTAGACACCAACACTTTATGGGGTTCTTATTTTAGGGTACTACGTGTTAAAATTACTCTACCAGTCGTGTTGAATTATTCTTTACTTTTATAGATAAAATTTGCGGATATCGTTCGTTGGAGACAAATCAAAACTTCCAAAATCATTGCAAAAACTTATAGCTTCAACAGAGGACACAACAAGAGGCAACAAAGGACTCCCTTTTATGATCGCCATAAATTACAGTGGACGATATTTATGACATAATCCAAGCTACCAAAAGCATAGCAACCAAAGTTAAAGATGGAATTTTTCAAGTTGGGGATATAAATGAAGCTCTGTCGGATGAAGAATTGAAAACAAAGCTTGCTAAATTTCCTCACCCAGATTTGCTGATACGAACAAGTGGTGAACAGAGAATCAGTAACTTCTTCTTGTGGCAGTTGGCTTATAGTGAAATCTTCTTTTTGGAGAAAAATTTTCCAGAATTTGAAGAAGAAGATTTAATAGCGGCATTGATCTCATTTCAGAACGGAGAGAGGCGTTACGGTGGTCGATAAGACGATAAATCTCAGTAAGAAATGAGACCCAACTGTGAACAGAAGTTGAAAAAACCTTCATGTCAAAAGTAAACCCGGCCCCCCAGTGTACCTTATGTTTTTCAATTGAGCCAAAAATAGTGTCAAAACTTTGACCCGTGGCCACGGTGTTGTCGGAAAAAATTCAGAAAATTCCTGGAACTCTCCATCGCCGTGCTGATTCTAAATCTGGTCCCAAATTTAAAAACGGAAATCAGATCGATCCCGTAAATGCCATCGATGGTGCCGTAGTTACGACACCATCGATGTTGCTGGATCATTTCTGCTAATTAACTTCCCAAAGGAAATAAAATACTTACCAATTATTGCAAAATAAAAATTGTTGCCAAATCTACAAGTGGGGCAATTTTGGAGTCCAAGAACCCCTGTTGGACGTGGGGTAGTCCATGTTGGACTCCAATTTTGATCACAATTCCAAGATTACAACAAATCGCATGCCATAATTATTGTCCACTTTAAAGTTTTAGAAATATCTACATGTGAAAAAAAAATTAATAAACTCAAAAATTACATGATAAATTAATTAAATAAAAAATTCAACTAAGTTAAAACTCATGCACTTGGAAAAATAGGAATGACAATTCAAATCATTAACTTAAAAACTAAGTTAACACGATATTTGTCACAAGATTGAGTTTGAACTGTAAAGGTCACAAAAGATTCTTTATGCATCAACGGTAGACAATCTTACATATACTCAAGCATGTATGCATTCGAATTTAGCCTTCAAAGCAAGAGCCTCATAATTTTGCATATCTCTAGCATGGATTTATCGAATAGGGTTATATAGCATATTTGTAGAGAACAAATGATTATATGCTTACTTATTAAGAGATCGTGTCATACTCAGAGTAATCGTGTGTTTTATAAGCATAAGGGTGAAAACAATATTCTAGATCTGCGTTCATCTCCCAAGGTGTTTAGTGGGCATACTACCTTATACTGGTGATTGGTCTTGTACTATTTGTCATTGTCCTGGCTTAGTAGGAGCTTGCATTTGGTGTTCTTCGGTGATAGACACACTTTAATGATTTTCTTCGGTAGAATAAAATTGACATTGTTGTTGTTAATCTTTTAAATTCAATCTCACGAATTGAGGTATGTGTGGTATGACATTAAGGCTGAAAATGTTTATTATGATCTTCTCATCTTGACTAAGAATAAAGTTGGACTGGTTAAAAATAGAGATGTCCGAGGTCATATGGAATATAATGTCCATACAACATATTCACATCATATCTATGTAATCAAGTATGCTACAGTAGTGAATGTGGTGGTTTGCGGCAATAATGTGACAAAAACTGTGACGGTTCCATTATTAGTATAGTAGATGCACTCGATTGTTTAAGGAGTAGTTTAAAGATGAATACCATACCGATGCAAGCCTAAGAATTTTATGATATAATTGTTTTAGGAGTGATATGTGGCACAAGTGGGAGATATATTGTTAGAAATTTTCATTGCCAATATTAAATAATGGGCGGCAAATTATTAAACTTGATTATATTGGTTATTAAATTAAATGGGCGAAAATTGGGTGCTCAATGTAGCAAACCCATAGATTACACATCTTAATGTGACCCGGAGATAAGATTGGTCTGGGCAGAGTTTAATGAGAATTCTAATCAGACCATATATCTAGAACTTTCTAATAATGGTCTTCAATACACCATATCAAATACAAAGGAAGATCATTGAACCAATATTATGTCATTGTGTTTGTGTAGTTGTAGTAGTTCTCGTCCAGATTTTTGTATAACGTCGATGACTACTTTGATGAATCTAGATATTTTTCTAATGCATTTATAAAACATGATAATATAACATAATGGTGATCTTGAGTAATCATCTAGATATTTTTCTAATGCATTTATAAAACTCGATAATATAACATAATGGTGATCTTGAGTAATTTAATTACATGATGTAATTATATATTGAAAACTTACATTTCCATTTACTTTTAACTTCCTTAGTACAAAAATCAGGTCAAATCAACATATTTACAAAAATCAGTAGCGCAATGTGCCTGGGCGATTGCCAAGTATATATAAATCTAGGCGATTACCATAGCGAAATTACCCTTTCTTTTTTTTCTATTTTCTTTTTTTATTTTTTGCCAAAACGCAAAGGAAAAGGAATCATTGTCACAAACTAATCAAATGCAAATTGAAATACCTAGATATATTGATATTAGCATAGTAAAGCGACAGGTTGAATTCGACACATCGATAAATGTGAAAAGACATATTATAGGTTAGAAAGGGACTCCCTACGCAAATTCTATGCTAAAACAACGAAAACCGATGAACTAGACCTATTTCTTGGTAGATTTATATTACACGCCCTTGTAATGCATTATATACTATGTGTAACACATTATAAAACCACTATGCATTCCATGGAAAAGATGAAAGTAAGAACCAGTTTATAAAATAATAATTTGGGTGATCATATCACCCAATTCTTTCCTCGGCGATTGCCAATTTGAAACTTGTTTGGCACCCAGATAAACAGTGGGGAGTAGAATAGTATTATCTATATATATATATATATATATATATATATATATTGGGCATTACACAGAATCTTCACAATAATCTTTACTAAATTAAAAAGTGAGAATCTTGTGAAATCAAATTCCTATTATGTCATTAGTCCGTTTTCTTTTCTTTTTTTTCTTTTAATACATGCCTCTTCATTTTTCTAACATCTAAAATAAGTATAACTCATAGCACTAAATAAAGAATTCATTGTTTACTTAGAATAAAAAAAAAATTATGGGCACCTCTCAATTTAAGATGAAAATTGAAATGAGCATGTTATTTCCCATCTTTACTTATTTTCTTCGTCTTAGTCTATAATGCATATCTACATTATGTATTTCTCATTATATTTATGATATGTTATTTTTTTTCATTGTTTTTGTACACAAAGAATAAAAAAATCATAGACTAAGTTGATAAGTTGATAGGATTTTCAACAGTATCGAGGTGATCACGACTAACCATGTACTATTTCTTGGTAAAACATATTCAAAACGAAAATTTACATGAAATAATGATGTATTTTCCAATTGTCAATTCTATATGTACTTATCTCGCGGCATTTAAATGGAAATAATAAAAATATTGATATAAGCAGGAAAATGAGAACCAAAAATTGTAAGGAATTTTCATTTATTAGTACTACAATATTTTTACACCTACACTGTTAGCAAACAATTCTTCCTATTATGTCTCTAAGTTTTTTACTTTTTAAATATTATTTGAATAACATACTTATTTACTTTATATCTATCATACTTTCTACCTTTACATACAATGTGCAACGCACGTTTCGAGACACTAGTGTAGTGAAAGACGCATTCGATCGCATGAATGGCAACTCCATTTAATCAGATGTTCACATCAACAAACTATTGCTAATCTTTCCTCTGTAATGTGTTTCTAACCCTATTCAATTTATCAACCCTAGATGACCAGCAAGCTTTGATCATCTAAATTCTTCCTCAAGCGTATTAATTCAAACAAAGCTATTTGAATTGACATCTAACTAATGGACAACCCTAAACAATCTCTTGAGGCTTAATGCACCGCTAGCATGAAGATCTAGAAGAATATGTTGAATTAATCAATCAATTACACAAGCTCAAATTAATTTAACCTAAGTATATTTGCCATCAAATTTGCGTGAGATTTAATTTCTACTAATGAATTAGAATTTAGGACACTTACGGATCAAAGATCTAATCCTAGCACATATCATGAATTCATAAATTAAATGATACCAGTGGCCAATTTGAATCAAACAATTATATAAATCAAGATCTTGTTTTGAAAATGTAACAAATCAACAAATTGAAAGTAAAGGGAATACATACAAAATTGGGAAAAAGAATACAAAGGTGGAACGACACAACTTCCCCCCTGTAACTAGATCAAGACAATTAGCCGCTCATGTTGGCGATAAACTCTTGATTTTTGGATCTTGAATTGATCTTCTTGCACTTGAAATTTCTTTTTGATTGCCTCTTTTCTCTAAAAACATGATATAAAACTCTTTTTTTTGCACAACCTGTATCTCAATTTATAAGCTCAATTTCATGCACAAAAGGCCTAAAAATCCTTCCAGAAATAGAATTCTCACCAAACTGGGCTTTCCTCGCGTAATAAGGGTTATGACCATAGCTAGCAAGAGTTATGAACGCAACTCTCACTCTGCATAAAATTCATCGGGGTAAAACTGGGGGTTACGGCCATCACTATATATAGGGAGTTACTATCGTAACTACGCCTTTGAGATTTTTTGAGTTTCTTCAAGATAATGGTTGCAGCCGTAACTTTTATGGGTTGTGGCCGTAACCTAATTACCGTCAAGGTCTTAGTAGCAAAACAACACAAATCTCTTATCTCAGCTTCATCAAAAAGTGATAGTTGAACAATCAACAACTAAATTTGGGGCTTCAACTGAAAAAAATAAGAAACAAATAAATAAATAATGGCATATTTCCATAGTTGGGTTTTAAGTATAATGAATTAAAATGGGCTCCTCAATGGATCGGGTCTGAGTCGGCCGCCTCATCCGACTTAAAGAAGAACTGCCCCTAGATTGATAGTTGATACTAACGCCATTAAAATGTTAGGACCACCTTCCTTGAAGCATGCATGTTTTATAAAACCGCTAGCAAATTAATGTTTTGATATTCATCTTTTCCTGTACATTTCGTAATGAAAATTTTGCCAAAATTTCTCCAACTAAATCATGTTTTTCCACAAATAACTTTTTGAAACAAGCTCTAAAGCCTATAAATTAATGCTCAAACTCCAATATATTCTGAGCGACAATTTTGTGAGGTGTACGGATATATCACTGCTAACAACTTATTAACAAGTCTTATTTTAGAAACAAGTATTATTACAATATTTCGCTAAGATACTGGAGCATCGGAGTGATCCTTGAGTCAGACCCACTCGTCTTCTCTCTGCTTAATCTTAAATTAAATGAGAGTGATCCTTGAGTCAGACCCACCCGACCCACCCGTCTTCTCTCTGCTTAATTTTAAATTAAATGAGAGTGATCCTTGAGTCAGATCCACTCGTCTTCTATCTGCTTAATTTTCTAAATTAAATCATGGAGCATTCGCAGCTCGAGTCCGAAAGGTTGAGGGAAAAAAAAGGAGGCTGAGTTGTGTATAAATAGCCATCCCGATTGCAATGTGAAATTCATCAAAACCAAAGTTCAGTAAAGATGGAGAAAGCTTCGATTAAGTATACGTTCCTAACTCTCTTCCTTATTGCTATCGCTGTAGCCGGTTAGCCTTCCTTCTCTCTTTGCTCACAAATTTCCTTATTACACTCTTGCCTTCTATAGCTCCGTCCAATTGTTATCTCTTTAACTCAAATATATTTAGTAGAAATGAAATTATAGTCACATGTAAATAAAGTATGAATGATAGTTAAACACGTCATAATATTTGTTGCATTGATTTGAAGCAACAAAGGTTTTGTCATCTTTCTAAAAAAAGGTTTTGTCATCTTTCTAAATTTTAGTTTCAATTTTACAGTTGTACCTGTTCCAAACGTGGATGCCAGGGAGCTACAGCAAACCTTACGCATAGTACCTGTGGTCCTCAAGGTAGAGGCCAAAGAACCGCAGCAAACCTTGAGCACGCAAGTCGTAGAGACGGAGGCAAAAGAACCGCAACAAACCTTGAGCATCCCAGTCGCAGAGACGAAGGCCAAAGAACTGCAACAGCTGCCCTTTAGCGTTCAACCAAATGGGCCTTGTATGTACTGCCGTTCAGACGCAAATTGCGACATTTGGCCTTGGACGCATTGCAGGGATGCATGTTGTCACATGTTTTGAGGAACTCAAAACTTGTATGTTTGAATGTCTTTATGTTTGCGTCTTTATGTTTGCATTTTGTAATAATAATCATTAACATTTCAATGTTATTAATGACTCTTGCAGTTGTTATAACGTTGTTTGTTGATGTGTGCTCTTGCATCACGATGTTTCTCTTGGTCTAGAGTCGTCATTAATGGCTTCCGTTGTGCAGCCATTGTGACACTGTAATAATAAGTTGAAGTGTATTATTGACTTTCATTTCTGAAGGTTAACAAAAAATAATTAAACTGAATAAAACCTAAATTTCATATTATTTTGCCAGTGTACTTCTAATCACTTTGCCTCTTCCATAATCATAGCAACCAAATTTTTTCTTATATTAAAGAGAAGCAAGATAAATGAAAAGCACCTATTTAGAATTAAAAATAATAACTATTATTATGAAAACAAAGAGTGGCTTAGAGATTATTATTCTTATTATCCCTTGAATTAGTCGTTGTTTTGCTAGTATTAATGCATATGCATAACAGCCATAGCTTATGTGTGTGACTCCATATTCAATATATTCCTTCCAGAATAGCTTATTGATTGATATTCTGAAAGATTCAATTGATCAGTTTAATTTTCCTAATATCTATGATTTAATCACTTTTAACCTGGTCATATGTGTGTGTGTGTTGGTAATAGGAATTAATTTCAACATTAAGTTTGGTGATGATTCCTGTGTGTTGGTGATAATTTCAACATTAAGTTATGGCTTGTCGGTTACCATTGAATTCTCTCAGACTGATACACATACTTGAATATAAGATAACTATGATTGCACGGTTGGTTCTAGTTCGACCAAGTTCGTCCCATTCACATTTTTGTCGTTTCATTCGTCATGATATCACTGGTGCAAATATTTTGAATTCGCTCATTCACTCATATGTTATGATTCCAAATTTGTATGTGATATGTATTGTCATTGATGCATAAATCTAGTCGGTTATGACTAATTTTGTTGGTAGCGGTAATAATATTTAATGCATACAATAGTCGTAAGTTATACTTCCCCTATCCCACAAACGTTGGTTTGTTGACTTTGTTCACAAGGATTAAGAAAAGATCGATTAATATTGTTGGAAAAGTAAAATGTAATAGTATTTTCCTAATATGCTCTTTAACTTACTAATTATTACACTTTAATAATTCCATTTTGTTGCTACCACTGCACATTAAATAGGGATATATAATAAACTTAATATTTTGACTACTCCATTTAAGGAAAGTGGCCTATCTTTATAGGACGAATCAAAATATAATACAAACCCATCTTTGTGGGACGGAGGGAGTAGCAAATTGCATTCATTGCACCTTTTATATGGTCATGCAAATGGGTTATTGGTCTAGACTAACCTTAATTCGTAATGGATTGCATGCGAAAGCAATGACTCATAGATATTTCATGAATGTTGACATGATCGTGTCTCTATTCTTGCATTTGATTACGCAGTTGGTGCCGGTACAAGTGGAACGGCTCAGGTGCCAAATTTTGGGGATGGTCCTAGTGTGACAATCCCCGTGAATCACAATAAAAAGTCCTAATGGTCCTAGCGGATCCACTAACCAAATGGTTAAATCGAGAGGTACTTGCAAAGACGTAAAGAGGAATGTGACTTAAGCCTCAAGAAGAGTAAGTCATTGGAAAAGAAACCCAACCTAGTTGACTAGAGATCCATGATAGGTGCTAGAAAAGTACTTAAATAATTCTTCTATTTCGTGTATTTTCATAGTTTTATTTGTTTTACATGTTAGTTTTTATGTGTTTTATTTTTTAATTGTTTTTAGGGTCACAAAGAATCAAAAGAAGTCAAAATGCAAGCAAATCGAAGATGGAGAATCTTCGGTGCAATTTTGTGTAACATTGTTTTTGCAATTTTTCTTGAGAAAAAGTGAAAGAGCATTAAAAGAAGATTTCCTCACTTTTTCCGGATCCCAAATCGGAGTTTCCTAATAAAAGTTATACTCGTTTGAACAAAATGACTAAAAGCATCAAATTCCAAAAGTTTAGGGACCAAAACGTAACTTTTAAAAAGCGAAGGGACAAAAGTGTACCTTTTCAAAAAGTTGACGGACCAAAGCATCACTCAAGTCATGCTTGATCACTGATGCACCTGATCGAGTCAACGCGGCAACATCCCAGTAGCTCCTCGTTCTGCGCCACAAGTGATTGAGCACGTCCCAAGCCAAATCACGCTTGACCGTGATCAACGCCGCAATCTGTCAAGTACTAGCCAAGCAGTGCATGTATCGCGCGCGACTCGGGTCATGCTTTAGTCACCAATGCAGTCTCGGTCAGCTTGCATCCAGCTTGTTCCAACTTGGTTTTGATGTGACTTTTACCTAATTTTTAACCTCATTGAGACATTATAAGTTAAGCACACCGTTCAATAAAATTCTCTTCTTTATTGTTCTAACTTCTAACTTGAAAGCTCTTAGCTTTCATATTCTGGCCGAAGTAAAAGCTCCAAACTAAGTAACTATAATTAATCAACGATATTTTGGGCATGAATGTGATTAGCGGAGCATTTCTTCGTTGGTTTCTAACTTCCTTGTATAATATTTGGATGCAAGAAATATAATCTTATCAAAAGTTATTGACACAATTGGACTCAAGAACTAGATATTTCTGTCAATTGATTTATTTCATCAATCTTTTACTTGCCATTTTATTTTTGAATTTCATTCAACTTTCACAAAATCCCCCATTTTCTATTTTAATTGATGAAAACAACTAAATTAAATACCATTATCTGTGGATTCGACCCTTATTTACCACTTCTATATTAATTTATATATAATTTTGAAAACGAGTAAGAAAAATAAAATAAAATTTTGTGCATCACGATAACGCACCAGGTTTTTGGCGTCATTGCCAGGGAATGGTTAATCGATTTCATTGCGTTTATTAATTAAAAAAATGGACACACCTGTTATCCATCGCAATAAACGGGCACACCCGTTAAAACTGAATGTGTTAGTAAGAATCTTGTGTGAGATACATCATCGTTTGCATAAACGGCAAAACAGTTCAATGATATCACATCTAGTGGTCATCCAGTAAAGTAAATGTACTTTCGCAATAAAAGGTTCAAAGGGTAACGCCTGCCTATTACTTTCACAAATGGAAGGTTTAAAGGGTAACACATACCTTTCCTATGTAGGGCTCGAACGTGGAACTTTGTCATCTAGGATTCCATGTCTATCAGTATTCCGTGTCAATCAATTTCCATTAATGTGAGGGATTGTTGGAAAATATGGGGTTTCAGGTGTGAATGTGAAATTGATCCCACATTGGAAGTGAAATGGATCCCACATTGGAAGTGAACTGGGATATAAAAGGGGCTTTAAAGAGAAAGTACGTTGAAAATTTTAGTTAAGGGTGTGAAATATCCCGTCATGGGTGTTAGAGAAGCTCTCAAGTGGATAAAGGAATTAGCTTTGCAAAATGTGATTGTGGAAACAGATGCTCAGCGTGTCTACAACGCCTTGCATTTCCCCCTAGGTGATTCATCTCCTTTTGGCCTTGTAGTGGAAGATTCTCGTTTATTTTATAACGAGATTCGAAATGTTCGTTTCTCTTGTGTCCGTAGGTCTGCGAACCAAGTTGCCCATAGGTTGGCTAGGGCTGTTGGTTCTTTGTCAGGCTCGTTTGATTGGGTTGGAAATCCTCCGCCCTTGCTTTATGATGTACTTCTTTATGATGTGTTTATTGAATAAATCTGTTTTTTTCAAAAAAAAAATCCCGTCAACCTCAACTATATTGACTTTTTTTGAGAATGTTGATGAGAAGAGTATATATATATATATATCTATAATAAGCTATAATAATATATAAAAAGTTCTTCCACCAGAGCAAGTTTTCCCACCAAAAGCCTAAATTGTTTTTAGTTAGGCATAAAAGTTAATAATTAATCAATTAAGGAAACATGCATTTATAAAAAAGGAAACGCGTTTATAAAATTAAGGAAACAGGTGCTTCCTTAATAAGCATTTATAAAAAAAGGTAGTAAAAGATTTTTTTATATTTTTAAATTCTAAAATATTTAAAAATAGAAATACAATAAAAAAAATCAACTATCAATTGGTTAGGACAATTATTAATATTTAATTTAGAAAAACATGAATAAAATAAAAATACAAAAAAATAAATTGGATTGTTTGTTTTATCTTTAAAGAAATCAAATTCACCATTCATTTTTAAAATTTCATTTATAATTTTTTAATTAAATTCATATTTTTTATATAGGGATAATTTTTTTTTTGGAAATTGAACACTAAATAAATTAATTTAGGAAGTAATATATCACACAATTAATTACCTGTCAAGTTAGTTAAATCCTTTTGGGTTATAAAAATATTTATATATTTTGAAGGTCCTCTAAAAATAAAATTCTTAATTTTTTTAGATAATGAAATCCCATAGTGACCCTGTAATGCATGCTTAATATGAGGTTAAAGTGCACTTTTGCAGCTCTAAGTAATCAACAAGATTATTTATTGTATTTTTTTTACTAAAGTTTATACAATATAAAAAATTTGCACAATATTCAAAATATAAATACAATAAAAAACCAACAATCAATCTTTTAGGACTATTATTAATTTTAATTTAGAACAATATGAATAAAATAAAAATCCAAAAAAAAAGAAATTGGATTATTGGTTTAAGTAAATCAAATTTGCCACTTATGTTTTAAATTGCATTTATAAATTTTTATTAGATTCATATTTTTAATATAGAAATACATTTTTTTTCTGAACCGAACACTAAATAAATTAATAAAATTCATGAAATTTTTTTATTTTAATTTCATTAGATAAAATGAATATTAATTATTAATAATATAATTTAGGAATTAATATATCACGTAGTTAATTTTATGTCAATTTAATTAAATCTTTTTGAGTTTGAAAGTTCTCTAAAATAAAATTCTCAACTTTTTTCCAAAAATTTAACAAATGGATAATCTTCTATGCTATTGACAGAGACAAATATTCCACGTCAGATAATTATGAGAGAAAAATGTGTGTATTACTCTATAAAGTGCGAATCATTGTGTATCTAAAAGTTATAACCAGTAGCTACTTGGGGAAATTGATAATCAATTTTTCCTTAGTTTAATAATAATTTTCAGTTTATTTTTTAAATAATAAAAATAAATGAAAATCCCATATTGGTCCTGTAATGCCCTCCTAAAGTGAGGTGAAAGTACGTTTTTGTGGCTCCAAGCGATGAACAAGATTGTTAACCATATTTTTCCTACAAACACTTATACAATATGAAAAAACTTATAGGATATTAAAAATAAAAATACAATAAAAAACCAAATATCAATTTTTAAAATAGTTATTAATTTTTAATTTAAGACGATATGAATAAAATAAAAATGCAACAAAGAAATCAAATTATTGCTTTTTTTAATAAGAATTATTGCTTTTTAAGAAATCACGCTTAATTGAATTGAAAAAAAATATAGGAAAGTCATTTTAGTAGGTACAAATGAAATATGATTTGGGTAAATTAAATGGGCCATAATTAGTTTTTTTGTGTAAGAAATGGGTGTTTGACTTTCATTTCATTGAAAATGTGTGTTTCACTTATTTAATTGATTTGGGTGATGTACTTTATTACATTTGAGACGGCGGCGAATGGTCTACGTATAAGGGTGGATGTTAAAAATTTGTTAGTGGGGTTATTGACGTATATATTTTTATGCCGTATTTTTTAAATATCTTTTTAATCTTTTCAATCCAATAAAAGCTTTTATTTTTTATTTTTCAGTTTTTAAAAGACTTTTTATTCTTAACAAACAAAGAATTTACTTCATTTAATTATAATGATTATATAGTATGTTTGCTTTTTATTTATTTCTTAATAGGAAAAAGTGGATAGAAAATATGACGCTTGATTAAAAAATTAAGAATAAAAAAACTTACAAGCGATGACAATCAACAAGAGTTAGGGGTAATCGCTTTCTAATATTTGTATTTATTTGAGGAAGCCCGTATTCATCAATAGACAATTATATGTTATTGTCTCCAGAGTCATGAACGGTAGCGGAGAAGATTTTGATTTATGATAAAGATGGTCAACATGAAAACTCAACAACAAATATGTTGTTTCAAAATTTAGAGTGAATTTTTTATTTATATTTATTTAGTTCAAATGTATACTGCTACATTATCTAACAAATCATGATCACTAATTCAAATGCACTTTCATCTAATATGTGTTATGCTAAAACTATTTTATTTTGATTGTAATACAATATTATTCAGCTACATATTTATATCTTATGTGAGACATATCTTAAATATTTTACTTTAATTATCCAACAATATATCTTTATTTTTATTATTACAATTATATTTGCACCTATTGCATTTTACATTCAAAAAAAAAAATTGTATTTTGTATCTATAAGACGTGCTCTTTTAGAGGATTTTCATCCCGTGCAGTGCACGGGTTTAAATACTAGTATATATATATATATATATATATATATATATATATATATAAACTATTAACATTTCAATGTTCTGTAGGGGCATAAAGTTTTAATTGCGTTAGATATTCTTAGTCTTTGTCATTATAACATTTAAGCTCAACATTTTCGGTTTTTTTTCCCCACCTTATTGAATAGTGCATTTATTCCATCATATTTGTCTTTTTTTAATTTCCACACTAAAAAATTATAAGAGAGAATATTGTCTAATGTTAATTGTTGTTTTTACTTAATACAAATAAAATTTTTATGCCTTTTTTTTTTACAAAGATATTAATTGAAAATTATTTACCAGAGATAAGATGTGTTATATAAAAGAAGTTGAAAAGCGCCCGTTAGTTTATATGTATTTATGAGTTTTGATGTGAAATAGGAGAGAGAATGAGTGTGGTTGAGTGGTGGAGATTTGTGTAGTACAGTGGGTTCCAAAAAATATGTGGATATAATTGATTTGACTTTATATGAAAATGAGTTAAAATGTGTAAAAACTTGTTAAAAGTTATAAAAGAACGGCTGCTAAAATTTTTACTCAAAAATGTTGGAACAACGTTAAAATAAGCAAAAGTTTAAAACTTTCTAATAATATTTAGATTTGGTTTAAACCGTGTAATTCCTATGAAATTCCGTGAATAAAATTCATTATTAGAAAAGTAAATTATGTAAATAATTTTTTTAAAACTCGTTTTGATGAGATATTATACTATAATTTTAATATATATATATATATATATATATATATGTACTAAAATTATAATTTAAATTAGATAAAATTTAACAATATCTATCAGCACATGGGAAACACAATTTGAAAGCAGTATAAAAAATAAATTTTTAACTACGCTATCAAAAATTGCGTGTGAACCCACCCTCCCCCCAACCCCAAAAACAACACCCCAAAAAAAAAAAAAAAAGAACAAAAAGAAAAGAAAGAGATCTCTATTGGTAACCCCTGTACGTCCAAAATATATATAAATGAGAGGTTTTCTATCTTATTTTTTAATCCAATTTTCCCAGTCCGGCACTATTACTTGTTATAGTTCCAACGATGACGCGAGATATCTTGGGCCAATTGCACACTCAACCAACGTTTTTGAACCATTTGCGCCAATTTTCCGAAATTTTATGAAGTAATAATAGAAATATATAGTGTTGATAAATTACTAATATCGTGATAATCTGTTATTTCCAACATTGACTGTTTATAGTCTCCACAAATTGAAATGATTATTTAAAAATTAGACAATTGAAAAAAATGTGTGTTCAAACTTTTTATTTTAACAGTTGTAAATTTTCATTGATTTTTTTAATTTTATTAAAATCAAAAAAATTATAAAATTCATAAGAACCCAATAATAAAGGGTCGGATTTTGGTGGAGAATGTGTAAGTGCATTTTTTTTTGGGCTCAAAATCCACAAATATCCATAAAATTAGTGAAATCCATCAAAATCTATAAGGGTGTGTTTGATTCACATTTTTTTTCGGGGAAAAATCCGTTTTTCAACTTTTTTTTTCCTTTCTTAGTTGTTTGATTGCCATTTCTTTTTCCGGAAAACGTTTTTCAACTTTTTTAGAAATCCGTACTTTTCCTTTTTTTTTTCCTTGGGGAGAGGTGGTTTTTGTTTTTATGGAAAAGTTTGATACTTTTTTTCTTTTTTTTTAATGGACAATTTAATTTAACCATAAAGATAAGGAAAATGATCAAATTTCATTAAAAAAAATCAAAATTAAGGAAAATGACATTATTTTTCAAATTTCAAATTAACCCAATCAAACACCTACAACTATCATTTTCCTGGAAAACCTTTTCCCCAAATTGATTTACCCAGAAAACGTTTTCCTTCTAACCATTTTCCGGCTTTGCAATCAAACACACCCTAAGTGATTGCGAACACTGAACTTCTACTAAATCCATTGAATTCCATATTAAAGATGCCAGATGCCAAATTTTTATAGAATTCGTGAAATTCTAAATTGAAGACACCTTGAATTATCCAAATCGATTATAGCAAATCTTCCATCTTCGTTGCATGTCTACCTTTCACTTCCATCTGATTTTGGGTGTAGCATCGTCCATGGAGTGCTTATAGTTCTACTTCCTGGACAACAAATTCTGGAATGATTTGGAGGTCAACGAAGTTTAGGGCTTTTAAGATTGGCCTTATTCATTGTAATCATTCTTGAGTAACTACTGTGCTTGGTTTTATTGCTTGCTCTCTAGGAATTTTTGTAAGGTTGCCAGCAAACAAAAGCAATGATCGATTTTACTCAAACAGTGAAATAATTAGATGAGTGCATAGATAGTGAGAGTGGAGACAAAGAGGATGACTTGAGAATTAGATATAATGATAATTCCATGGATAATGCTACTAGCGGTACGTGATGATGGTCGGATCATAGCCTTCTAAACTTCATTATTGTATATTTCTATTGTTTTTAATTTTTTAGCGCTACGTTATGAAGTAGATAGACTATTGTGGAAATAGCACACTTGGGATGAATACATTTTGACTCCCAAGAAACTTGTGGTTTTGAGATTTGTTTACGTGTTTGAGGAATTAGATACATTTATGTTAATTCATATATTACTACTTGATATAGATTGCTTCCACTGTACTTTCCTCGGGATAAGCTGGAGGAGGTAGTGGCTATTTCAAAACTTCCAGCAGATGTTGGACATGAAAATGGTCAGACGGTGATAGATGATCGGAAAATTAGGATAAAGCCACTGCCCAATGTAAAGAAGACTTCCCGAAGATTTTCCCAAGCCTCTGTTGAACCTCCAGTTGGTGATGATAGTCGAGTCACTGTGTTGGTTTCTTGAATTTAAATGGGCCCTTGTTTCTGTTTCAGCTACCAGGGTGAGGCTTACAGTGAAGGACATCCAGTGACGGTTGTTGTGGGAGCACATTTTCTATGAAGATCTCTGATCTAGAGCGGTTTGTGCTATATGAAATGAAGTTGACAATTACAAGTATTCTTCATAAATTTTAAATTTTTGCTCCCTTTTTTCTTCGGACCTATCTTTGTGTTATTACAGTCGATAAGTATAGATTGCATTTTCAGGAGTAATTTGAGCCCTTTACAAAAGCTTTATTCTATTGTCTATTTTCACTCCACAAACGTAACTATACTTTCTTTGCCGTCATTTGCCAATTTATATTTAAAAAGGAAACTTAATTTACTTCTAATCAAATTTAGCAAGTTTCTTGCCGGATGTCATCAAGTTTGGCTCACTTCAATATTTCTGATTTGCATAAATAGGCAACCAAGTTTGAGATGGATGAAGCGATTACTTAATTTGCATGTATGCTACATAAGTTTCTTCTCCGAACCACGAAATTACAATCCATATTTTTTATTTTTTTATTTTTTTAGTAAAACTACACGCCCCTTTGGTTTATTAATATTACCTCCTTTCTCGGTGTAGGCACTGCTATCAATCAGTAGATATCACTTTTTGGAACAACAAAAGTCGTTCCTGTTGATTTAAAAAATCTAGGAACAACTTTGTTGTGTCATTCCTATTACTTCATTGTAAATAATTCAAACCCTTTTTCATATTAAAAATCTTAATTACCTTATGATTACTGATACGGTAACGGCTCCACCATATGTCACTAATCACCTTCATTTTACCAAATATATCCATGCACAACCTCCTTTTTAATAAGAAGAAAAAACTAAAAGAAAAAAAAAATTTAACAAAAGAGGTGGGGAAAAGTGGTTTTTATAGTTGATCACTTCTATAATCGATTGAAGAATTAAAGAAAGTTATCATTTATTTTTCGTAAATAGTTTATATTTTTATCCATTTTGAAAAAACTTACTTAATTAAAAAAAAAAAAACTAAAATCATGTTATGATGATACTAAGTAAACTTCATAAATAGGTGTCATAAAATAGTATGATTCAATAATCTAATTTATTCAATTTTTTTTTTTTTAAAAGTTATTGTTTCCTCTTAAATGATTCAACATTTTATCGATATTAAAAAAATTATTTAATTTTATTATATTTGATAAGTTTGAATACCAATTGATACAAATTTAGAATGACATCAAATATAATAAATCTAAAGAAATTGGGTATATACAATTCTGTATGCCATTGTTGATATCGTTTAATTATTTAATGATTAAACAAAAAAGGAAGGGAAAATTCTTTTAGTGTGAAAACTTCAAGAGGACCCACAGCCACTCTTCTACTTTTATAATAATATATGACTAATTTTAAATAGAAAAATATTAAGACTTGCAAAAATGTTAAATGGAACTGTAGTAAAGTACAAATTAGGATCAAGAGCATTTAAATTAAGAGTCTATTAATAAAAATTAGAAAGTTTTTGTTAATAATGATGACTTTTAAGATGAATTCTAATTTTAATTCCAAGTTTTAAGGCTACAATTTTCGTCTACAACGTAACTTTTCTAGTTGTGATGCAAGGAAAAATATACGATTTGACGAAGCAATTAATTTATTGATTGTTTGCTTGTTATAATGCATGTGTTTTCTTGAGTATTTTTAAACGGGCTTCACATCACCATGGAACAGTAGGAGGAAGACAAGTTTGCACTTTGCCGGGTACCCTCGAAATTCTTGATTCAATTAAACAACAAAAAAAAAAAGAAAAAAAGAAAAAAAAGGGAGAACACATAGTTGGACTGAATTATTACGATGTGTAATTATGTGAATTTAAGTAGTATTTTCAAGAAAAGATCCCAAAAGTATCTCAGAAAAAAACAAAAAAAAAAAAAAAAAGGCGGAGGAAAAACAGCTCATTGCTTGAAGACGAGACAGGCTATATGAATCATCACTAATATTGATAGTTACATTATTATCAAAATTAATGAGATGCGTTTGTTCCCAGATCTACCCAAGACCCAATTCTAATTATCTAAATTAATTTGAAGGTTAGGCAACTCTGTTGAAAATTTGAAATTGGCATTTACATATTAAGAACGTTAGGCAAGCCTATAAAATCTTGCTTATATAATTTAAAGGACTTCCAAAGTTTAAATCAAGAAAATAGAAAATCTTTTGAGTTTCAAACATGTCTTGTGTTAAAGTACCATTTCTATTCGGGGGAATCAACCCCCCGCGTCGCTCGTTCTCACTCCAAGGAGTTACACCTCCTAGGCAAGTTTCGTCACAAGATATTGTTCAAATCATGGAGCCATTGCCTAAGGGTCTCAAACCCGAACTTATGCCTAAACACATCGCTATTATTTTGGATGGTAATCGAAGATGGGCAAATAAGAAAGGCTTGCCATTTCAACTCGGCCACCAAAAAGGTAGACGTGTGGTGCTAGACACAGTATTCCGTTGTTGCAAGTGGGGAATCGAAGTTGTTTCCATTTTTGTATTTTCGACTGAAAATTGGGGTCGTTCCAATGTAAGCGAACTCAATTTAACTAATTAACTGTAACCTCTTTCAGTGTGTTTATTTTACACTAGCACATCATTAAACAATAATCAATACTAAAGAGTATCATTAAACAATAATCAATACTAAAGAGTGACATTACAGTTGATCCGATCAGTATTGTTGACAAACATTTTTTTTTATTTCGAAAAATAATCTGTGGCATTCTTATTGATTGTTTTTGGAGTATTTAACTATGCTGCACACTGCTAGGAGCAAGTTAAGGCTCTGATGGGCCTGTTTGAGGAGGCTATACAATCGGATCAGAAGAAACTTATGAGGTGATCTCTAAATTATTTTACAATTCTACCCTCGACAAAAAGTTACTTTATTTTAATTCAAATTATATTTTTTGCACAAAAAAATAAAATAAAATAAAATCACTTATCTTTCATAATAGTTTTGTGGAACGGGCATATAAAGGCCTCTGGGCTCTGTAGACACTTATTGTTCCAACAGTTGAAGCGGGTAGTGTTGGCAATGGATCGGGTTCAGATTGGATAGGCCTAGTCAAACTCCAAATCCAAATCAATCACCTCGATCCAAATCCAAATTCATCGGATCGGATTCGGGCCAGATCGGATCGGATCGGATCAAGAAAAAAAATCCAAATACGATTCATATTGGTATAGGTTTTTATAAAAAAAAAATTTTAAAAAAATTTTAAAAAATAAAAAATAAAAAATCAATTCGGATCGGATTCGGATCAGACCTGATCCGATCCAAATCCAAATCCATTTCAGATCGGCCGATCCACGGATCGTCGGATCGACAAAAAATCACTCCATTCGGATCGGGTATCCATCAAATTTGGATTGGATCAGATTTTTCTGCCATCATTAGAAATGGGTCTGATTTTAAGCTACGACGTGTTAAAATTACTCTACCAGTCTAGTTGAATTATTCTTTACTTTTATAGATACAATTCGCGAATATCGTTCATTGGAGACAAATCAAAACTTCCAAAATCATTGCAAAAACTTATAGCTTCAGCAGAGGACACAACAAGAGGCAACAAAGGACTCCATCTTATGATCGCCATAAATTACAGTGGACGATATGACATAATCCAAGCTACCAAAAGCATAGCAACCAAAGTTAAAGATGGAATTTTTCAAGTTGAGGATATAAATGAATCTCTGTTTGATGAAGAATTGGAAACAAAGCTTGCTAAATTTCCTCACCCAGATTTGCTGATACGAACAAGTGGTGAACAGAGAATCAGTAACTTCTTCTTGTGGCAATTGGCTTATAGTGAAATCTTCTTTTTGGAGAAAAATTTTCCAGAATTTGAAGAAGAAGATTTAATAGCGGCGTTGATCTCATTTCAGAAACGAGAAAGGCGTTATGGTGGTCAATGAGACGATAAATCTCGTTAAGAAAAGTGTGAACAGAAGTTGAAAAAACCTTCATATTACGAGTAAACACGGCCCGCCCTGTGTACCTTACATTTTTCAATTGATTTAGAGAGTTCTTCAATGGTTTTTCTCCGGTCATGTGTTATTTATTGCTTTATGTAAATTGCTCGGATTTGTCCAGTGATTGATAAATATGCTTAATTGCCTCTGTCCAGGGTAGCATAACCAAAATCCGGATATTGACCCTGTAGAAAGTTTGAGAACTCTCAATTTGAGAGTTTTTGTTTGGAGGAATGGATTCCTCAAGAGTTCTCTTGTCCTATCGGTCCTTTAAAAAAAAAAAAAGGGAGTTATAGAACTAAAAAATCGCGTACTGTGCAAAAACCACATGTGTGTCGCCTTCCGACAAAACCAATCCACTAGAAATATGAAGAGTTTAAATCATTAATACAAGACAACTAAAGGATTGTTTACGCATATCGCCCAAGAATATAAAAACACTCTATGTTTTCTCCTTGGGCATTTAATACAAGCCCGCATCCTACTACGCATCAGTAGTTCCTTGTTACTTCAATGATCCTCCAACAGATCTACACTCTGGTGTTAAGGCTCTTCTTCTAGTGAATGGAACTCTTCCCAGAGAACATTTTAAGGGTTGTTCTTTAAGAAAACTGGTGTACATGAACTAGATCTTGAAAACTTCTATCAAAACTATGTGTCATATATATGGGAGAAGACAGAACTCTTTATATTTTGCAAGTGTATGGCTCGTCCTCTATGTGTTCAAACATGTACTTCACAAAGAATTGTAATTGCAATGAATCACTATATTTTCATACAATAAAAAAATTACCAAAGTTAAATTGTAGGATTTATAAAATAAGGTAAGTGAAAAGAATAATAAAAGAACTAACATTCTAATTAACTTACCAAAGGAAATAAAATACTTACCAATTGTTGTAGAATAAAAATTCTTACCAAATCTACAAGTGGGGCAATTTTTGAGTCCAAGAAGCCCTCTTGGACGTCTACTAGGGGTAGTCCATGTTGGACTCCCGTTTTGATCACAATTCCAAGATTACAACAAATCACATGCTATAACTCTTATCCACTTTAAAGTTTTAGAAAAATCTACATGTGATAAAAAAAAAATTAATAAACTCAAAAATTGCATGATAAATTAATTAAATAAAAAATTCAAGTAAAAACTCAAGCACTTGGAAAAATAGGAATGACAATTCAAATCATTAATTTAAAAACTAAGTTAACACGATATATGTCCCAAGATTGACTTTCAACTGTAAAGGTTACAAAATATTCTTTATGCATCAACTCTGGAGAATCTTACATATACTCAAGCATGTATGCATTCAAATTTAGCATTCAGAGTAAGAGCCACATAATTTTGCATATCTCTAGCATGGATTTATCCAATCGGGTTATGTTGCATATTTGTAGAGAACAAATGGCTATATACATACTTATTTATAGATCGTTTCATACTCAGAGTGATCGTGTGTTTTATGAGCATAAGGGTGAAAACAATATTCTGGATCCGCGTTCATCTCCCAATGTGTTTAGTGAGCACACTACCTTATACTGGTGACTGGTCTTGTACTATTTGTCATTGTCCTGGCTTAGTAGGAGCTTGCATTTTGTGCTCTTTGGTGATAGACACACTTTAATGATTTTATTGTCTAGAATAAAATTGACATTTTTGTTTTTAGTCTTTTAAATTCAATCTCACGAATTGTGGTGTGACATTAAGGTTGAAAATATTTATTATGATCTTATCATCTTGCTAAAGAATAAAGTTAGACTAGTTAAAAATAGGCATGCCTGAGATCAAATTGAATATAATGTCCATACGACCTATTCACATGAGATCTATGTAATCAAGTATGCTAGAGTAGTGATTGTCGTGGTTTGGTCACGTCAATAATGTGACAACAACTGTGATAGTTCCATTATTAGTATAGGAGATGCACCAGATTGTTTAAGGAACAGTTTAAAGATGAATCATATACTGATGCAAGCCTAAGAATTTTATGATATAACTGTTTGAGCCAAGTTGAATTCGACCAATCGATAAATGTGAAAAGACATATTATTGGCCAGAAAGGGACTCCCTATGCAAATTCTATGCCTAAAACAACAAAAACCGACGAACCAAACCTGTTTCTTGGTAGATTTACATTACACACTCTTGTAATGCATTATATACTATGTGTAACACATTGTAAAACCATTATCCATTCTATGGAGGGAAAAAAAAACGGTAAGAAGTATTTTAAAAAATAATAATTTGGGTGATCACCCAATTCTTTCCTCGCTGATTACCCATTTGAAACCTGTTTGACACCCAGATTAATAGTGGGGAGTAGAATAGTATTATATATATATATATATATATATATATATATATATATATTGGGCAATCTCTTAGTGTTACTTTGGGTATTAGAGAGAATCTCCACGATTATGTAGTGAAAGACGCATCCGATCGCATGGATGGCGTACAACCTAATTTTTATAGAAAAATGCTAGAAATACACACAAATCCACTACCACACACTAATACACAAAATACAAAATGATCAAAATGCCCCCCCCCCCCCGAATGTGGGGGGCCCATAGCCCTATTAGTGTGTGGTATTTTACCGCACGTAAAGTGTGTGTACTCCAAGCATTGCTCATTTTTATAATTAACTCCATTTAATATCAAATTTTCACATCAACAAACTTAAAACCAAATTTTACCGAATTTCGTGTCTTTTATATTATCACATACCTTCTTGGGAAATGTACTTGGCACACATGTAAGGCATGTCCAAAAAATAAAATAAAATTAATAAATCAGATGTCAACACTCCCCTCCTTCTTCTTCTCCTTCACCAATAAGCACATGGTCGCCCAGTTAATACGTTCAATAGGTCTACACGAAATATGAAATGTCTTGAACTGAAGTAATGAAGTTTCATATCATATGCATATATTTGTCATCTTCAACCGTTAAACCTTTTAAATTTAAGTGATTCAAATGAGGTAATAAAATACTGTGTAGTGTCACACATTTCTTGCACCCAATCTCTTGTATATGTTTAAATACTATTTTTCTATATAAAATAACATGTTACACGCGCATATGCATGATATGTAATTTTTTTTTTTTTCTGTTGGTTATATATAATAGAGTAGTCTATCAGGTGATTGATATGGTTAACCACACATTGCCACGCTTATAGTAGTTTAAGCATCATGATATTGTTTACGAAATTATTATAAGATGTGAGATATAATGTTTATACTCTAGCAAGGTGTTTTCTCGTAGTTCAATATTTTCAAACTATCCCAATATTTTATATTTTTATATTTGATGATAAATTTTTTTTGTCATTCACGAGAAGTTGGATAACTAAACAAGTATACCTAAAAGGAGAGGAAATTGAACACATGTCATTTGACAGGAAACTGGAATTTTACATCTATAATTTGAATGTATGTATACGGTATGTTCGAGTAAACTTTTAATTAGTTTTTAATTGTATCGTAGTGTAGACTATGAGAAATGCGAATAATAATGAGTGATAGTTTGAGATGTATTTGATATCAATGATTAGCTCTCACTAATATCAAATTTTTTATTATTTTATTTAAAATTAACAAACGTAGGTTTCAGCCCGTGTTAGTGTATGTATAAAAATATATTTTTATGAATTTTAATGTGATATATGAGAGAGAATAAATTGAGTTAAATAGTAGAGATTTATGCAGTACAGGTAGGTCCCACGAGATATGTGGATGTGAAATAAGAGAGAGAATGAGTGGAGTTGAAAAGAATATATAAAAATATATAAAAATTTGTAAAAATTTCTAGGCTAAAGATGATATAGCATGTGGCCAATATTTAAAATGACATAAATAAAATTAAATATTACTGACTTATAATAATAATTAACTCTTTTGTGAAGAGAGGCTTTAACGTGCCTCTCTAGCAAAGCGGAGCCCAAGGTGAGGCCCAAGAGGCCATCGCCTCAGGGCCCAAAATTTGATGGATTTTTTGGGGCCCATATTTAATCAAGCTTCGTATATGTAAAATGAAAGAGCAACACACGCAACATGTACGATGTGGTGCAGTGGGTTTGTTGTTGTTTTCAAGTGCATTTATGTGAGGGTTCGAACCCTGCGTTGTTCGTTACCTTTTCTGATAACTTCGGTTAAAATATTGTTTTCCCCCTTCTTAATATGATCATATCCCTTATTCCCTCTTCCTCTCCTTTTTAATAATTATTAAAAATAGTTTCCCCTTTCCTATATATCCCACTAGCACACAACAAACCTTGGTTGTCGTCCATTCGGTGACGGTTCTACGGAAAAACGCCATTCAAAAATAAAGGGTGGCGGTTATTAGAAAAAACCGTTACTCGTTATGCATTTAAAAAAATTTGAACCGCCACTCTTTCTAGAATAACGGGTGGCAAGAACTACCACCCAAAGTTTTTTTTTTTTTTAAATGCATAACGGATGGCGGTTCCTTACTACAACAGGCCACCCGTTGTCTAGATTAAAATATATATATATATATATATACATATATATATATAGGGGTGGCGGTTTCTCAAATGAATCGCCACCCTTTTTTTTAATTATTAAAATATACTTTTGGGTGGCAGTTCTTTGCTACAATCGCTACCATTTCCTTTAAATATTACACATGTGCATGAAGCAGCCATTGTAGCTTCTGTGTTTTCTCCTTTTACAAAACTTTTACGCAAGGTAAGTTTCCACTATTTGTTGGTCCCATATTCATGTATTTTTTAAGTTATAATTTAACATCCCGAAATTTTAGGGTTTCTTGAAATCGGATTTTGTTGCATTTTATTCACAAGTTGGAGCCACAACACATAGCAAGGTCGTCTTCCTCTGTCAATTGGTTCCGAATTTCCCAATTTTTGAGGCTAGTAAGTTGACATTTCCAAAATTCTAGGGTTTTTTTTTTTTTGCAAATCTTGATTTTATGGTTTTTGTTTGTTGTAATATACCTATATATTTTGATTTCATATTTAATGTGTTATATTTATTGTAAATCTGTATTTTTGCTATATATGGATATTGTTGAATTAAATCTTGATTTATTTATATGCATGTTGTTGAATTAGAGGTATAATTTTAGTGAGATTAGTTATTAATTATTAGTTAAATAAGTAATTTTGGAGTTATGAATAATTTTTATGGATTATAAATAATTTTAAAAATTAATTAAAAAAATTAATAGTTAATATAATGTTTTGCGAGTTTTGCGCATGCAAATTTTAAACGGCCATAACTTTTGGATACGATATCTATTTTCAGCCCACTATCCCATTCCGGAATCATCGCAACGAGATCTACGGCAGACAACGTTATCGCTGTGACCCGACGTTTTAGGCCCATCTGAGGTCGTCTAAGGCCTCAAAACGCAGTTTTTACTTTTCCATTTCATAGTTTCATATTTTCATTCTTCATAGTTGTTCACTTGTTCATTTTGTTATTTCATTTCATAGCATCTGAGGGTTATATTATTTAAAAATAATTTTTGTCGTAATTAGAGGTGATTGGCGTTGATAAAAATTATTTCATTCTTAGTTATTTCATTCTTAGTTGCAATCCTAATCCTGTGTTGGTAGTTCATCCAAAAAAAAAGGTGGTGGCGGTTCTGTCACCCTAAGTATTTTTTTTAAATATAAAATGGGTGGTGGTTGTTTTAAAAACAACTGCCAACCTAAGTATTTTTTTAAAAATTGTAGAACGGGTGGCGGTTGTTTCTGAAACAACCACCACCATTGTATTTTTTTTTCAAATATAGAACAGGTGACAGTTGTCTAAAAAACAACCGCCATCCTTTGTTTTTTGTGTGGTATTTTTTGAACCGCCATTCTTTCAGCGACATTTGGTGTCGACGTTTTGGGCGGTGATCAAAGAACCGCTACCTGAAATATAAAACAACCGCCACCCAAGCTCCTTTTTGTACTAGTGTCCTTTATTGAGTTTTAGTGAAAGATTATTTATATTTCTCAGTTAAATAAAGTTAAAGTTTGATAAAAAAAAATTCAATATAAACCACATATTAGCAAATAATTTTTTATTTGTTTAGTTTTTATTTTCTCATCTCATGATCATTAATTTTTATGATTTATATTGTTTATATGATATTATGGTTCAAAATGTTTGTACTTTTCTTCTAATTAAAGGTCTAGGTGTTTCAAACAAGTATCTAATATTTATCTCAAATCATTAACAAAAGAATAGTTATTTCCTAAAGATGTCTTTTTATGTGATTTGCATAGTTATTTAGCATGTTTTTTATTCTACTATTTGATGTAATATAAACATCTTAAAATAATATTGTTAATTTTTTTATATGAAAAAGTAAAACTCAACTATAAACTATAGTTTCGGGGTCCATTCTTCTACACTTCGACTTAGGGCTTCAAAATCCAAGATGCGACACTGCTCTCTTAAATTTCTTAAACGTTAGAGTAGTTAGTTGAATTGTTGAAATCCTAGGTTGAACACATTAAGAGCATCTCCATTGGGTACTGGGTTCCAGCCAAAGTTAAATCCACATCTCTAGAAGTGGAAATTCTCACAAAATTCATGTCCAATGCATGGTGACATGGACCACTTCCAAGTGAGCTATCAAAAAAAATAAAGTAGCGGTTGTGCAGTTGAACTTCCAAATCTAGAGGCCCTTCTTCACAACGTGACTCAGCAAAAGGTAGAGATTTCCAATAAAGTGGCAATATAATTTTGGGGGAAAATGAACAGCAAAGAAATTTGTGTCACTTTTGAGTCCAAACAAAAATGTACATTGGAGATGTTTTCTTTGACTTTAAACCCATTTGTCAGACTTTAGTGTCACACAAGCAAGAGGCCCTCCACTTTTTAACACCACATAAGCTGGAACACACTGCCACAATGGAGATGCTCTGACCAATGTACAAGAGCATTATAAGAGGAGATCTAACACTTAACTAGTGTGTTCCGAATAATATGTTATAGACTCTTTATTCTATTTTTAAATTTAATGGGTAAAATCCCCACCTACACTATACTCCCATTATAATATTTGAAAAAATTAAAAAAAATCACTCTTTTTTCTTTTTACTTTCTTCCATTAACGAATTAATTTTTCCTTATTTTTTCGTTGATGCATTGTTTATCAATCTAGATGTGAATGGCCATGGCCGGATCCATGAGTGAGCTCGACTGAGCTCCAGCTCGGTCCACTAAGCGGCTAAGTAAAGAATTATTCACTCATTAACCTAAAAAACCATCATTCTTGGTTGGTGAGCTCCACTCGCTTTCATCATATATATATATGCAGCCTGGTTTGATTCTTGATGCTTGTGATTTCTTTTGGCCTTTTTATGACATTTCTAATTTTTTGTGCTTGTACTTTGCCTTTTCTTTTGGGGCTTTTATGGTATTTCCACTTTTAAATAGTGCACACTTTACATTAACAAGTTTTATTTTTATATTAATTTTACATTTTCAAAAATCTTTTAAGTCTTCGTGTATAAATTAGATTTAAATAATTTTTATTTAAGATTTAAAATTCAATTAATTTATGATTTGACGAATAATATAACATAACGATTTTCCCTATTTGAGCTTTGATTAAGTAACCAGTCCAATTTTCTTAATGTCAACAATGCACTATACGATGGAAAACTAATTTCGTAATCCAAATCAATCATTACCTACCAAAGCAATGAAATAAAATCGTTATTTCATATAAGTTTTCTTTTATTTTACAAAATCAATTTAGCATATATATCATAATTTTCAATATTATTTTGTGAATAAACTTTATAGGAAAAAAATTTTGGAGGCAGCCCCCGAGAAAGGGCCCTCTGTCCATTTCCAACCCACCACTCTCATTTTTAAATTTCAGCTCGACCGTTATAAAATCATGGCTTCATCCCTGGTTAAAAATCACAAATTATGTTGTACTCGACTTGCAAAATGCAACATATTTTATTTCCAACACAACGACTTTTGAACAGTACACTTCAACTTATTATTACAGGGTCACAACGGCTACACTACGAAAGCCATTAATGACGACTCTAGATGAAGAAAAATATCATGACACACGCTCATACATCAACAAACAATGTTGTAACGACTGCATGAGTCATTAATAACACTGAAATGTTAATGATTATTATTTAAAAGAGAAAACAGAAAGACATTCAAACATAACAGTTTGAAGTTCTTCAAAAGATTTGACAACATCCATCCCTGCAATGCGTCCACAAAGGATAGTTGCAGTCAGAGTTTGACGAACATAACAGACAAATTTGGTTTGGTTGCACGCTCAAGGTCAGCTTTGGCAGTTCTTTGGCCTCCATCTTTGCGACTAGCATGCTCAAGGGTTGCTGCAGTTCTCTGGCCTCCACCTTTGGGACTGGTACAACTGTAAAATTAAAACTAACCCTTTAATATGACAAAACCTCAGTTGCTTCAAATCAATGAAAGAAATATTATGATAACATGTTTAACTGTACCACTCATACTTTATTTACATGTTACTATGATTTCATTTGTATGGAATATATGGGAGTTAAGAGATGATTATTTGAAGGAGCAATAGAAGCCAATAGTTTAATAATGAATTTTAAGTCAAGAGAGAGGAAGAAGGCTAACCAGCGACAGCAATAGCAATAAGAAAGAGTGCAAGGAAAGTAAACTTAATTGAAGCTTTCTCCATCTTTACTGAACTTTGGATTTGATGAATTTCATTCTGCAATTGGGATGGCTATTTATATACAACTCAATAGATGCTTGTCTACGCCAAATATTGTGCACAAAAATATAAATAATTCTTGATTCGCATTTGAAATTGATATTTAATTTGATTTGTTACTTCTTCCACAAATGATGAAGCAAATATTAGTGGAGTGCAAAGTTATTGACTCTCTGTCTTTGGAATGGAGCTTTTTTTTTTTTTTTTTCATTCATTTCCCAATATTGTGAGACACGTGTTTCAATTCGTAATTGAACACCAAAGCCTTAGAGCCACTGAAATATAGGCGATATAATATGTGATGTGATGGTATTAATTGCGAAAGAGACCAACAGTTACTTTTTATTCCATGGTTTCAAAGATAAAAATTATTTAAAGATAAAGCGATAGTATAAAAACAAAAACCGCAAAAGTATCATAAAATCTTAAAGTATGAAACAATGATACTAAAATATTGTGAAGTATATTAAATTGTGATACTTAGGTAAATTTCATTTAAGCAAAAATTATAAAAATAAGCGATAGATTGTCAAGCAAGCAAAAATGAAATTCAACAAGAATTTCTAATTCGTCATTTCAAAATCGTCATTAAATTCATCCAAAGTCAAGTGTTCTTAAAGTTCAAGTTTTGACAACTATTCTGAGCACATTTACCATAGATGCATCTTCGATAGGGTAAATTTAACATGAGAATGACAGATTAAACCTTGTTCGAGTTATCTATGTATCACTTTTTCCACTTCTCTTTCCCTAGCTTGCAATTCTTTTCTAACATTGTAAATATTGTAAACATGATCGTCGCAATGCCAATAAATATTAAATTATTAATTATGACATCTTCATTAATCAAACCACAACTTCTCCTCAATAACATTACCTTTATTAAAAGATCTTTTGAAAAATATATTGGACCAATCTGTTCCACCAAAAAGGTTACGAACTAGTAGAAAATATGTCATGTTCGCCCTTACAACTAGCCAATAAAAAATTGGATCGGAACCAATCAAAACGTAGTTGTGTCTATCAAAACCGATAAAAATCGGCTACCCGGAATTTTTTTTAAACGTCCTTTAAAAAAGGTCTTTGTATAAAAATATTTTTTAATTATTTGATAAAAAAAGAGTAGACCTCATTTCAATCCTATTCAACCATTTAATCTTTGATTCATTGTTTCGATTCAATGACTAATCTGATTTTTAAAACACTTGATAAAATGAAAAGGATGACATGCCTTTATTATGTATTCACATACGTAATGGCATATGGTAAACCCTTCCCAAATGGCAAATTAAGTCTCATTAGACAGCTAATCACCATGGTGGATAATGAAACAACGTATTAATATGCGACAAATTTGACAAGGAAATCTCTGATAGCAAAACCAAAACAACGTGCTTTCGCACAACGCGGGGACACTTATGACAGCTCCACGCAGGGGCTAAATCTTTTAAGACGGTGCTAATTATCGTATAAAAATTTTACCACAAACAGTATGAAATTTTAAACTAAAATCACATATTTACATAAATACAAAAATAGAATGAAGCAAATATGCTTAATTAATAAAATACAAATCATAAAATCACACACTTTGTGATTTATCAAATATAAACAATTCAAATTCATCAAATTAAAACACAATTTACATTGAGACAATGAGATAACTTATTAAATTAAAATACAATTTTTCTAATTTTTAAAAATTTATTAAAAATCTTTTTTTTTTTTTTTACTTTTTTGAATTTTTTTAAATACAAAAAAAAAAAAAAAAAAAAAAATCTAAGGGGCGTGGGGGGGTCACGTACCCCCAGGACCCCCTTTTTCCGCCACTGGCACAACGCAACTTTTTGTAGTTTCATTCCTTCCTCCACAAACGTTCAAGAATGGTGCTGTGTGTTTTACATGTGCGTGTTAAACTTTTTATCTTGTTCGGATTTCTTGTTTTTTTCTCAACCTTTTCCGACTCGAGCTGCGCATGCTTCATTATTTAAATTAAAATTAAGCAGAGAGAATACGAGTGGGTCCCGCTCAAGGATCATTCGATTGGCATGCATGGTACAGAATTGAAAAGAATTATAGTAATATTCCTGATTCCCAGTGGTGTTATATTGCTCCAGGAAGAGCAGTAAATACGGCACTTTCGTGGCATTTTTTAGTCCGTTCGACCTCTATTTTAAAATTCGATATCGGATTCAGATTTAGCACGACGAGATGGAGTTCCAGTAAATTTTTTTCAAAATTTTGCGATACCGTTGGATGCCATGGCAGCCAGTCAAACTTTTAGGCCACAATTTTTCCAAATACAGGCCACCTGGCATCCAGCGGTATCGCAAAAATTTCAAAAAAATTACTGGAACTCCCTCTCGTAGTGCTAAATCTGGATCGGGTCTTGGATTTTAAAACGGAGGTCGGACGGGGCGAGAAAAGGCTCCCGAAGTGCCGTAATTACTGCTCTCCCTGGAGCAATAGAACACTACTGTACTTATTTATAAGATAAGACCTCTTCATAAGTGATTAGTAATGATATATTAGTACACCCGACAAAATTGTTGTTCAAATTGCAGTTTGAGGATTAATTTATAGAGACTTCAGAGCTTGTTTCAAAAAGTTATCTGCGGAAAAACATGATTTAGCTAGAAAAATTAATGGCCAAAATTTATTTTTAAAAAATGTGAAAATATTAATTTCATTACAAAATGTAAAGGAAAAAATGAATATCAAAAAAATTATTTTGCTAACAGTTTCACAAATCATGGATGCTTTTTGGTGCGGTCGTAGTAACATTTTAACAGCATTGGTATCAACTATGAATACGGGGGCTTTAAGTTGGATGAAACGACTGATTTAGGCCCGATCCATTTAAGAGCCCATTTTAATTCGTTATACTTAAGATCCAACTATGCAAATATGCCATTATTAAATAAGGGAATATTTGGTAACAACACACGATTTCACAAGGGTTTACCAGAAGTCCTAATCTCTTGAAGTTTTTGAAAAATAGACGGATTCCTTGAAAAAATGGTAGCAACAGAATTTGTCCAAATTTCAAAATCTTTTTTGGAATAAAAAATTAAAAATAATTAAAACTAATTAACAGGCGGAAAAAGAAGTGATAGATTAATCACACTAGAAACATGGAACCCTGGAAATTGTTGGTGTCAGTATAACTAACAATTCAAAATTAACAAAATTCAGTTACAGAATCTATTCCACTATTTTGTAAATACAAGTTAACAGGGGTTTTCTGGGTTATAGAGTTGAAAGCGGTTTCACGATCACAGAATGACATAAGAATATGAACACATAGATTTAATTCCTAACACGCCCAGGTCATCAATAGTGATGGTTTGCAAGTTATACTTGGTGGTACCTAGTTATCAACTGTGATATTGTTTAGTCACCGCCTTTAATGTTGCAATACAAAAGAATAACTTGGTGTTGGTTTAATGTACTAATATCGGTGGTCGTGCTGAATTTTTGTGTATAATCTCTCTCCCAATGACTTAGCGTTTTAACCAAAATAAATAAATGACAACTATTGCATTATTGAAATGACTTGTGCGTAACATCTCTCCAAGTGACTCGGAGTGTTAGCAAAAAAAGAAAAAATAAAAATAAAAATAAAAACATTGAGATACCACAAAGCAATTATTGCATAATTAAAATCATTATCAATAGCATTCATTGGTAACATCGAAACAAAGTTTCTTGCAAATGGTTGAATGGAATATACAAAAACTACTTGACAATATAATGAAAAAATAGACAATGAAAATTACATGTATCCCTTATGGGTAAGGGTAAATTCGTAAATATAGGTACTTAAGATGGTGATGAAAAAGGAGCCTAAGAAGCTGATATTTTTGTGTCGCGCCAATAATTGTATTATTAATTATCCTCTCTTTGATTTGTGTTGGTTTTGATGGAATATATGAGTCATTTCAATTGATGTAATTAAATTCTAATTTTACTTTTAGTACAATTATTCTCTACCTTGATACTCATTTCAAGGTTTCAAAGATTACACACACTACATTAAATAATTATTATTCTGATAATAAAAGAAAATATCAGAATGGCATAACGAGAAAAACTAGCACAACTTCGAGCACATAAGTTAAAAAAAAATAATAATAAAATAATAATAATAATACAACAAATATATTAAATGCAAAAAAACGAAAAACCTTGCTACTTGGAGACTTCAATGGAAATCTTTCGACAATCGCCCTCGTTGCGTGCTGCTTCCCTCATTCTTGACCCTGAGTCGCTTCCGGCCTAATCGTCCGCTAGGTCCACTTCTTGGGACTCCCATTGTTGTGTCCAAAGGAAAAAAATTTCGAAAATAGTCGTTCAAATGCATATGTTGCAATGTGATTGTGAAATTAGGCTTTAGTGTTTACAATAGTAAAAGAAACTATCATAAAAAGAAAGAATAAAAAATGGAAAAACTAACAGATATGTATTTTTTATTTGACCAGAATATCACTTAGGTATTAGAATGTCTCCGGCGATACTTAGGTCATTTTTCTAATTTATTCTCGCACTCAGTACTTTCCGATAGTCGGAGTATATTAAATGAATAAAATATTAATTTTACTCTTTGACCACCATTAAAATATTAATTTCCCATTTTTATTCATTTTCATTTTTTTTAATTTTCCAGTCAAATTATTATTATTATTATTATTATTATTATTATTATTATTATTATTATTATTATATAAATAGTCCAAAAAAAGTGTATCAATTGTACTTTTAGTGCAAAATAGAAAAAAATCTCTCAAATGGTTCAAAAAAATTTTATACGCGTTTGTTCCATAATCAATTTTATCCAATTACTTTGACACTAATTACATAATTTTACCGAAAATCTTCAACGTAGTAGCATTTGTTTATGTTTTCTTTTGCATTAGATATGTGAACACTTTGATTATAATCAACCGTTAACAGTAAATATAATTATTGAATCTTCATAAAATTTTAATAGGCATGTACTACTATAAAAATAAAAATATAACAAATATAAAAAAAATTAAATACATACGCTCACATCTTGATTTTAAAAAACCATTATAAATGAATTTTTGTAGCTAAATAAAATTTTATTAGGAATATATCTATGCAAAAATATTTACCGATGCAAAAAATTAATTAAATCAAATTAAAAATTAAAAAAAAAAACCAGCCAATTGGTGGTGCCACAAGATCCGCTCCGCTGGTGGCAGCCGCTGCTGCCGCCACCACCACCACCACCATTGGTGGCGGTGGTGGTTTTCGGGTGGGGTGGGTCGTTGGGGTGGGGTGAGGGTGGGGTTTGGGTTGTTTATTTTTTTATTTGATTTAATTAATTCTTTGTATCTAGTATATTTTCTTACATAGATATATTTTTAATAAAATTTTATTTAGGTATAACAATTCATTTATAATGGTTTTTTAAAATCAAAATGTGCACGTATATATTTTATTTTATTTTTTATATTCGTTATGTTTTTATTTTTATAATAGCACACGCCTATTAAAATTTTATGAAGATACAGTAATTATATTTATTGTTAACAGTTGATTATAATCAAAATGTGCACGTATCTAATGTAAAAAAACGTAAACAAATGCTACTATGTTGAAGATTTTCAGTAAAATTATCTAATTAGTATCAAATTAATTCGATAAAATTGATCACGGAACGAAAGCGTATAAAAATTTTTGGACCATTTGAGTGATTTTTTTCTATTTTGCACTAAAAGCACAATCAACACACTTTTTTTGGGCTATTTATATTGTAATAATAATAATAATAATAATAATAATAATAATAATATTAGAAAATGAAAAAAAGGAAAATGAACAAAAAACAGGAAATTAATATTTTAATAGTGGTCAAACAGTAAAAATTAATATTTTATTCATTTAATATACTCCGGCCATTGGAAAGTACCTAAGTGCGCAAATAAATTAGAAAGAGGACCTAAGTGTCGCTGGAGACATTATTAATACTTAAAAAATATTCTGGCCAAACAAAAAATGCTCATCTGATAATTTTGCCGATCAGAAACTATAGAAGTAGGATGGCGTGGAACCCAAGAATTGGGCGTTTGATGTTTTGAATTCTTTTATCCTTTCTTGAGGGGGAATCGTGTAAGTTGAACCTGATCAAGTTGTTAATGATATGGATAAGTATGAAAATAATTTTTTAATCGAAAAGTATTGAGATATTAATTACATAATAAAAAGTAAACTAAAATGTAATAAAATAAATTTATTATTCCAAAGCATAACTAAAAACAAAATTCAAAAATCCTAGTACTTTTTCAGATAAATCTCGGATATTTTTGAGAAACATAAGAAAAACAATTACTACTCAAAAGTATCAACAAAAACTAGGTGGCAGGCCTGATCTCCTCTTTATGTATTATTTTTTGTTAAGTTGAAGGACCAAATTTAATTGTCGACTGTTGTGCAACTTGTTTTGAGGAAGTTTGACATGAGAGATTTACGTTATTTTGCTACTAAGGGCTATGTTTTTGTCCTTATGGAACCTAAAATCATAATATTCTCCCCCGCCCCGCTCTCTCTCTCTCTCTATATATATATATATATATATATATATATATTACTTTGTGTTTGGCTTTGACGCAACCTTTAATATTCGTTAATATTGACTTTGACTTACTATTATTGTAGCTTTAGTTGAGCCTTGTATGTTGTTATACATTAATATTGACTTTACGAAAAATAATAAAAAGAGACCCATTTTTCAAAGTTTGACTCGAGTCCTGCAACAGTAGAACCATGCCTGAGCTAGGTGCATGAATTTTTTTTTCTTTTAACTTTTTTTTTACTGCTCCTGTAAACTAAGTTTAACTTAGTGTAGAAGTTAATTAAGGAAGTTATTATCTAATTTATTAATTTTATAAACATGTAATCCAGCTTGTTTGCTTCTGTTGATTTTTGCAATGCACGTGTATCAGTCGAATAAGAGGCGATATGTATAGTATTATTTTGAATGGTTCTAAAAGCTCAATACGATATATTCTGAATATGTCAAAATGAGGATCAAAACTAAGTAATTAAACAGGCTTCTATTAAAATGAGCACATAATTCGTATTTTCTTATTTATCTAGTTCTAATATTTTGTAGAACGATAAATCTTGATTGTTAAAGAAAACCAATTTCAGTACCACAAATTGAAGGACCTTCTGTATACTTCTACGTATGATCTTATAACATTCCTTACAACAATGCTACTTCCTGTTTTGAGATCGAAGGGCTTCGCATATGTTACATATTGGGACCACGATGAAACCTGTGAAAAAGGGCTTATTTGAGCCAATTATGTTTTGTCGCAAATAAATTTAGCAATACCGTGATGAATCATGAATGAACATGTTGATTTTTGTTTGCGTTTAGTTAAAATTTTGATGCGGATAAAATTAATGATTTATTGCATCCAATGGATATCCTTTTGAAATAAAATTATTTATTTAGATCGTTGTTTGACAAAGAGAATTTCATATGTGTAGTGTAAAAGTAGAAAATTATATTAAAAATATAAATAAATTTAAATATTTATAATCCATTCCTCAATGTTTGTATAAATGAAAGTATCCCACAAATTAAAGCAAGAATAAGGTGGATACTCATGTCTGATTAAGTTTTAACTCTCCCATTTATATTTTATTCTTTTGAAGATAAATATTTTTCTTCACATGTGCTTAATTAAAGTAGAAATTAGTTAAGTGTAAAATAGTAATTAATAATAGTTAAAAACACAGACGGATCTATGAGTGAGCTGGTCCGAGCTATAGCTTAGTCCATTAAGTGGTTAAGTAAAGAATTATTCACTCATTAAATTGAAAAACCATCTTTCTCGGTTGGTGAACTCCCCACACTTTCATCATATATATATATATATATATATATATATATATATATATTTATGCAGGCTGGTTCGATTATTGATGCATGTACATTGGGATTTCTTTTGCCCTTTTATGGCATTTTTTATTTTTTAGGCTTGTACTTTGGCTTTTCTTTAGGGATTTTTATGGTATTTTACATTTTCAAAAATCTTTAAGTCTTTGTGTATAAAATTAGTTTTAAATAATTTTTATTCAAGATTTAAAATTCAATTAATTTATGATTTTGATGAATAATATGATGTAATGATTTTCTTTATTTGAGCTTGATTAAGTAGCTAGTTCAATTTTCTTATTGTTAACAATGTATTATACAAAACAAAACTAATTTCGTAAACCAAATCAATCATTACCTACCAAAGCCGTGAAATCAAATAGTTATTTCATCTAAGTTTGCTTTTATTTTACAACATCAATTTAGCATATATATATATATATATATATATATATAAAGTAATTTTCAATAATGTTTTGTGAAAAAACTTTATAGGAAAGAAATTTTGGGGAGGCTGCCGCCCCGAGCCCCCAAGAAAGGGCTCTCTGTCTACTTCCAACCCACTACTCTCATTTTTAAATTTCAGCTTGGTCTATTACAAAATTCTGACTTCGTCCCTATGAATGACTAAAATATTAGATATAATATGGCTAATTTTAAATAGAAATGCATTAAAACTTGCAATATATACTGTCAAATGAAACTATAGTAAAGTAAAAATTGGGATCAAGAACATGTAACTTAAAAGTCGATAAATAAGCTCTGAAAATATTCGAAAGTTTTTTGTTAATAATGATGACTTTTTAGATGCATTGTAATGTTAAGGCCATCTCCAATGGAAATGTTAATTCCCATTGTGTGTACGTAGAGAGAGTGTAGAGAGAGAGAGGAAAAATATGATTATTTTATTTAAAAGTGAATGGAACGGAGTGTATGGAAAAAGAGATGGAAAAGTAAAAAAAGAGAGAAATAGAAATAAATTCAAAAATAATAATAAAATAGTGTGGAAGAATTTTTGATAGATGTCTATTTTTATACGTGGTACAGGAATCTACAAAGAAAAAGTAGAATAATTGCGATAAAAGTGATTAAAAAAAAAAAAAAAGCGGCTCCACTCTTTATTTTTCTTCCTATCTCACTATATTCTCTCCTTCTAATGGCACGGCAAGCAATTGAAGCTGCCATTGGAGATGGCCTTAGGCTAAAATTTTCGTTGATAATGTTACTTTTCTGGTTGTGAAGGAAAAAAATATAACTTGGACGAGGTGATTAATTTCTTGATTATTTTGTAATTGAGCATTTTTACCCGTGCTTTACATCACCACGGAATAGGAGGAGGTCAGATTTTTAATGAGCCTGTTTGAAGAAGTGATTCGAACATATGAAGAGGAGTTTGCAGGGCACCCTCAAAATTCTTGATTTAATTATATACTAAAACTTTAATTAGATTATTAAAAAAAAAAAAAAAGATTAAATGCTTGAGCACGGGCTGACTTTCAGGCAACCTAAAGAGCTCTGCCCATTTATCGATCATATCGATTTTTAGTTTTTTACCTTAATTTATTCTAAAAAGCTCGCGCTTAAGCAATGCTTAATTGAGAAATTTGTTGTTTTTCACAGTTTACGTTTTTACTTCCACAGAAGCAATGTTTGAATATTAGTGATTGGAGACAGATCAAAGTTTCCCGCATCAATGCAACAACTGATAGCCTCAACGGAGGAGATAACACATGGCAGTGCGGGCCTCCATCTTCTGTTAGCCATAAACTACAGCAGACGATACGAGATAATTAATGCAAGCCACAAAAAACATAGCTAGCAAAGTTAGCGATGGATTTATGCGAGTTAAAGATATCAATGAAACCCAATTTGGCAAAGAACTTGAAACAAGCTGTGCTGAATTTCCTGACCCTGATTTGCTTATACGAACGAGTGGCGAACAGAGAGTCAGCAATTTCTTGTTATGGCAATTAGCTCATATAGAAGTCTACTTTGCAAACAAATACTTACCTGACCTTGAAGAAGAAGACTTAACTGCGTTTCAGAAAAGAGAGAGACGCTTTGGTGGAACCACTTAGTCAACCTATCATCTAGTCATGTGCAACAATAATCAGACATAGTTTTTCTTTTAATATCCTAATTAATTACCTCTTCCCTCCATGTCTCACCAAGTAACATATTGCAGTTTTGGCTCACCTTTCTTCTGTAGAAGGCTAAGCTATGTGGTAGATTGCACCTTTTCCGTGGACATTTGGCCAATTATGGAATGTGATCATGAGTTAGGTTCATCCTCTATAAGTTGAAAAAGTAAGAATGTCAACCTTCAAACCATGGTTTCAAGGATCAATTAATTAGTTCACACACAGGACACAGTGGGAAGGGAAGAAATGGGGATAAGAATTGTCTCGTAATTGCTGTCGACCCATAAGTGCTAAACGTCCCAAGAACTCAGCTTTTCTTTCTTTCTTTATTGCTGTCATATATATACATATACACACTATCTCAACTCGAAAATCCAAACCCAAGAAAGAAATTTATTGATAAAAAGCATTATTATAATGCATGGAAGGGTGCTTAATACCAAACCTTCCAAACAAAATATACAAAAGTTTGGAAGCGTTTTAAGAAAAAAGGGACCTATATATAATTATATAAATATCCATGTAACCTCTCTAGATCTAATGAAATTATTCCTAAGATATGGAAATTTTATCTTATCAAGATAAAGGAGTCCTCTTCCTCTAGGACTAAAATCTTCTTACAAAAAGAAGTGAAACCAACGAAATTGGATGGCCCAAATCAACAAAGTAATCATCCATACTATTCGATTCAAGCCAAATATGAGAAAAGGTGATATTCTTCTTGGTTTTGTACAAAGCAATCCTGGCAATATCATACTGATTTTTCCAAGTAGTAGAAAGATCATCACAGCAAAGACTAATCGCTAGTTTAGAATCAGATTCAAACCAAAAATTTTGATAGCCTTGCTCCCAGAAAAGTCTCAATCCAACAAAGTAATTCATCTTGATTACCCGTAAAAGTTGCCTCCACATTTATTCGTAAACCATCATTGATCTTGTAAATTTATTAAAAAGGAAAAAGGGAAAGTATTAAAGATCAAACCCAATAATTTGACTCCCTTAAAAATGAATTCAAGATCAAATTACAATTGGACTCAAAATGACAAACCTTTTATATGTGTGTGTGTAAATCAAAACATTTGGAAAAGATAAATTTCCTTATTTTCCATAGCCTAGTGAGAAATTAAATGTAATCAAGAATTAAAAAATAAAAATTAATGCAAACAGCTTTCAAAAGTGCCACTGCCATTGCAAATTCTTTGTTTCAATCGATCAATTTGTAGCAATAAATCAATACCATAATTGCATTAAGACGTAATCTGAAATCAATGATGTTGTTTCCATCAAAACATGTCACGGAGAATACATGATATGTTAAGACCCCTTGGCTTGTAAAAACTCACAGCAGTCAAATCATGTAACACTACCCTTTCTGGCTATAACCTGCAGCAAAAATGGATAACAAATAAAACGCAAAACAGTAATCAATTAGAACCATTAGAAATAAAGGAAAAGAGGGGGTGAAAGAAGAAAAGAAATGGAGAGATTCCTCAATACAAAAGAATTTTAACATACACCTGCCTCTACCTTAGGAGTACAAACAAAAATTACTGTTTTTTCCTAAACAAAGATGAATATAACGAAAAGCAACAACAAAAAATTCCAAAAGTTAAATTAAGGGCACTCTGGAAATGCCAAATTTAAAAACCCATTGTATAAACAGAACAAAAACCTAAAAAGAATACAGATATTAAAAAAAAAGTGTTTCAAGCTGGAAAATCAACATACCTTTCGACAATCTCACCTTAATATGCTAGAAAAATAATTTCATCCTTCATTACGTTAAATTTCCAAAAATAGATACATTTAAAGCAAGAATACTTCCATATCAAATAAATTATTTATGTACATAAAGCTCCCTAAAGGTATTAATTCACAGACCAACAAAATCAATGAAATATTTTTCCCCCATACAACAATATATGACATCACTGAGAATGCAGTAAGATACGAGCAAAAAGATCCCATATCAGGTTAAAAAGATCGAAGCTTTAATTAATGAACCGAATGCCATGTACAGCATTGAGAAAAATGCTTTAAATACATGAAAAATAATTCACATATAAGACAAAGTTCCAATTAAGAGACAACCTTTTAGCCGAGAATAAAATTAAGGAATTAGGCACAAAGTGATTGATCATAACCTCACTTAATCGTTGAGAAATCAATTAAGCAGAATCCAAACTTATCACCAAGTAGGAGTGTATTTTGTAAATTTGAATGGAGTATTGTTATAGCCAGGATTTGTCTGCTGTTGAAGAAAAATGAAGAGAAGTAAAACGATCAAATGGGAGCATGTGAAAATGCAAGAAAATGACAGGCATTCTATTGTTGGAATTTAAATTCAAACTCAATTACCGAATACCCATCTCGATTCAAACAGAAAACATGAACACGAAAGCGAAAGCGTACCTGAATCCATAATATTAATTGAGATCTGAGACTACGGGTTATGATTTACCAATTGGTGCGTAGTTTTTTAGGGTTTCTTCTCTGTTGATGGGGATGCAGAGAGAATAAAACATAAGCATAATTGGGGACCATGACCCCTTTATATAAATAGTTGCTAAGGCTGCAACTATTTCTTAATATTTCTAAATTAGCCCCTCATTAATTTAGAAATACGAACTGGTCTCTACACATTAATTTCATGATCATTTTAATACCCAATTAGCCAAACCGAACTTTATTGATCACTTTTAATATTGACTAAACCTTAAGATAGCCAGTGCAAATTTAAAACACATGTGTGGCTTCACATATTGAATAACTATTCATGATTATTCCAACAATCTTCCGCTGGGCCACATATGTAACCTTATGAGCTCAAACATGTGCTATCATTGTAAAGGGTATTTCTGAACAACCTCGTTCATTGATCATACTAATATAGGATCAAAGCGATTTTCGTCACATTTAACGTGACTAAACCCATCAATACAACCAAATGACACTAATCAATCATAGATGCATAGCATGGAAATTACATGTAATGTGATCTTAACATGCCTATTTGCAACTCGTTCTACCTTATTCCTTAGTGAGATCAATACCAAACATACTATAACAGAGTGGAATGAACTGAATACTTTATTTCTGTACCAAAAACAAAATACACTAGTGTTTCCAAACGCAAAACATAAAGCACTTAAAAAAAGAAAACTCCCACTAAATCATGATATCATCAAACAATAAAACACCCATATGAACAATGTGCTCACGAAAGATCTTGGGTGATAATCCCTTAGTTAGCGGATCTGCAATCATGGAGTTTGTCCCAATGTGCTCTATGAAAATATGTCCACTATGCACTCTTTCCTTAACAACTAGGAACTTTATGTCAATAAGCTTTGACTTAGATGAGTTCCTGTTGTTATTAGAATATAAAACTGCTTATTTATTGTCACAATATAACTTAAGTGGTCTTTCTATACCATCCAACATGTGTAGCCAAGTGACAAAATTTGCAGTCATATTCCTTGATTAGATGCCTCATAACATGCTACAAATTCTGCTGCCATTGTGGAAGAAGTTGTGAGCATCTACTTTCTAGTTCTCCAAGAAATAGCTCCCCGGCTAGCCAGATAAATGTAACATGAAGTGGATCTTCTACTATCTTGGCATCCAACAAAATCGGAGTCAGAATACCCTATGATCTCCAACTGATCCGATTTCCTATATGTGAGCATGTAATCTTTTGTTCTCTATAAATACCTCATAACCTGTTTGATTGCCTTCCAATGATCTATACCAGGGTTATCCGCCAAGCATTCCAACAATGAATCTATGTTCGGACGTTTACAAACTTGAGCATACATATATAAGACTCCCAACTGCAGAAGCATATGGAATCTTTTGCATCTCCTTAACTTCAAGGTCATTATTAAGGCATTATTTGAGACTAAATTTGTCTCCTTTAACGATAGAGATGTCACCTGATTTGCAATACTGTATGCCAAACCTTTTGAGAACCTTATCGATATAGCTCTTTTGTGATAATCTAAGAATACCTCTAGACCGATCTCGTTGTATCTGAATTCCCAATACAAAAGAGGCGTCACCAAGGTCTTTCATCTCAAAATTCTTCGATAAAAATCTCTTAGTTTCGTAAAACATGCCTTTATCATTAGTGGCAAGCAATATGTCATCCATATACAGAACCAGAAAAATATACTTACTCCCACTGAACTTGTGACATACACAATCTTCAACAATATTTACCTCAAAACCGAACGAGATAACTATTTGATGAAATTTGTGGTACCATTGACGAAAAACTTGCTTGAGCTCATAGATGGATTTCTTTAATTTGCAAACCGTATTCTTCGGGTCGTGAGACACAAAGTTTTCTGGTTGCACCATATAAATTTTTTTGTCAATGTCACCATTGAGAAATGCAGTCTTTATGTCCATCTGATATAAATCAAGATCAAAGTGTGTAACAAGTTCCATAATTGTCCTAAAAGAGTCTTTCGTAGAAACCAGAGAGAAAGTCTCTTTACAACCGATGCCTTCCTTTTGGGTAAAGCATTTAGCTACAAGACGAGCCTTATATCTTTCCACAGTACCTTTCGAATCTCTCTTGGTTTTAAATATCCATTTGCAACCAATGGGTTCGTACTTTCTGGTAATGGGATAAGATCTCAAACCTTATTGTCCTGCACAGACTTATATTCCTCATTCATGGCATTAATCCACTTTTGAGAATTAGAACGTTGCATGGCCTAATGGAAGTTGATTGGATCATCTTCCAACATTCCAATATCTTCCTCACGTTCTAGGAGAAATACTACATAATTATCTGGAATAGCATTTCTCCTTTCTCTAGTAGATCTCCTTAGTTTATGAGGTTGGTGAGTTTGTTCTTCTGGAACAGTTTCCTCATCCTGAGTGGGGGGGAGTTGTTCAATATTGTCTTGTTGAGGTTCCTGATTTACTTCTGAATCAATAACAGGTATAGAATCCTGCTCATTGTCAAAAGCAATATTAGGAATCGAAATCGACTCCTTAAACACAATGTCTCTAACTTTATTTCTCCTCCAAAACTCAACATCCTCAAAAATGTTGCCGTTCCCCGTCTCAAAAATTGACCTTAGTGTGGGATCGTAAAACTTATAACCCCTGGAACACTCAAAATAACCAATAAAGTAGGTGCTAATAGTTTTGGAGTCCAATTTATTTTCATGTGGTCGATAAGCCCCCGCCTCAGCTAGACATCCCCAAATGTGAAAATACTTTAACCTAGGCTTTCGGCTTGTCCAAAACTCATAAGGTGTTTTAACAACTATTTTAGTCGGTACTCTATTAAAATTATAAGGTGCAGTCTTTAGTGCTTCTCCCCAGGATGATTCTGGTAAGGTGGAATGACTAATCATGCTCCTTACCATATCCTTAAGAGTTTTATTTCATCTCTCAGCCACACTATTCATACTAGGAGATCCCGAAATGGTGTACTGTGAGACAATTCCACATTCATCTAGCGATTTAGTAAATGGTCATGGACGTTGTTCACCTAAACCATCATATCTACTGTAGTACTCACCTCCACAGTCAGATCTAACACTCTTAATCCTTTTGTTGAGTTGATTCTCAACCGCGGCTTTAAAAGCCTTGAACACGTCCAGAGACTGAGACTTTTCATCAATGAGATATAGGTACCCATAACGTGCATAATCGTTTATAAATGATAGAAAGTATTGTTGATCATTCCAAGAAGTTGTAGGGAATGATCCACAGATATCTGTATGAATCAATTCTAAGACGGCCGAAGTTCTGTTGGCACTTAATCTCTTAGTTTTGGTCTGCTTTCCCTTAATCAACACAGGCCTGTAAAGTTTGTAAAGTCATGGGAATCTAAAATGCCATCAGACACAAGTCTCTCAATTCTACCTTTTGAGATATGACCTAAGTGCTTGGGCCATAATGATGATGAATTTTCTTTATTTAATTTACCCTGAGTACCACGTGATTCCACATGCAAGGTTTCAGTATACGATGCAATAGTATCAAGCAAATACAACTTATCATAAGCACATAATGAACCAGTACCAATAATATTTGAATTTAATAAACGACTGAATTAATTGTTTCAAAATGAACAACAATAACCTGACTTGTCCAATAAAGAAACGAAAACCAAATTCCATCTAAAATACGGTACAATGAAAGTGTCTTTCAAATCCAAATAATAATCAATTCCTAACAATAACCTAAATGTGCCTATTGTATCAACTTCTACAGTTTTTCCATCGCCCACAACTGTTTTTCCATCGCCCACAAAGATGTGTCTTTCACCATCGTTTGGCTTTTGGTAGCTCAGGTAACCCTGTATAGAGGTAACCCTGTATAGAAACACTTACGTGAGTAGTTGTACCGGAATCTAACCACCAAGTGTTTCCAGGTACTGAAGCTAAACTAACCTCAGAACATACCAAGGTAAAGATTGTACCTTTCTTTGTACGCCAAGCAGGATATTTGGCACAATCTTTCTTTACCTGTCCAGACTTTTTTGCAAAAGAAACAACCCTCAGTGTCCTTTTGCTGTTTCTTTTATGCTAGACCCTTAGGAGTAGCTTCATATTCTTTCATCTTTCTTTTCCCTTTATCTTTAGTGGTGTTAGCGTTCGAAGTGCTTCCCTTAGAGGTACTTAAATGGGCACTTTCAATAATTTTTTGTTTCAACCTTTCTTTTTCTTACATACAATATGAAATAAGCTCGTTAGGAGTCCATTTGTCCTTCTAGCAGTTATAACTGACCTTAAATTGACTGAATTGTGCAGGAAGCGATATTAATACCAAATGCATGAGCAATTCATCAGGCAAGTCGAGCTTCAATGCCTTAAGTTGTGAAGTAGTGTGAGACATATGCATGATATACTCCCTAATATTTCATTTGCCTTTATACTTCATTGAAATCAAGCTTTGCAAAAGCGTGCTTATTTTAGCCTTGTCGTTTTTCAGAAAATGCTTCTCAATTTCAACAAGGAAATCATTAACATCAGTTACCTCCTTAGATACAGCGCCCCTAAAAGCTTTCGGAATGCTGCGCTTAATGACCATTAGACTCATGCGATTCGAGCAGTCCCACTTCTCAAAGTTTCTCTTATCATTAGGTGAATTTTCATCCGTAAGAGGAACGACTTCCTCAATCCTTAGTGCAAGATCTTGATCCATGCAGCCAAGAACAATTAATATATTCTCTTTCCAACTCTTGAAATTTGTCCCATTAAGCATATGAATAGAGCCTAAGTTGGCAGATATAGTAGTAGCAGGCATATTAGCTGTAAAGAGAACAAAAGTAACCAAAGAAATTTATGCTTACATCAATATCCTTAATCAACAATCAATAAATTCAAATAATGGCAAACTCATCACAAGATACCAAACACAACATTAATATCAAGTCATTGGATAGTAATATTAACTGCAAGTGGTATTCTTGTTGCAGTGATCAAATATCGACAATAAGTCACGCCAAATAATAAGCCCCTCTTTAGATTAACTTATTGTTCTCATGGAAACCGAATAATTGTCACATATTTACCACCGCAGGTGAGCGTGAAATTCGATCCAATATTAATCTTCATTTGGGCCTACTAATATCCGGATGAATAAACACGCATACAAACATCTAATATTTATAATAAACTAATCTTCAAAAAGAGAGCACTTTGGTAACATGTTGTGTCAACTAATCTATGTAAAATATTAGACAACCATTATTTAAACTAGTATCATGCCCGTGCGACATCGCACGGGAACAATTAATTTTATGTACGATAAATAATTGATGTAAAATTATAAATCTAAATGTTGAATTACATAATTGACGTAATTTATATATATGAGATTGCATAATTATAAAAAATTATTAAAAACTATAATATTGTATATTATAGTCAATACAAAAATTACAGAGTAAATTCACAATTGTAAATTATAAAAATTCACGTGCATCGTATAATTAAAAAGTTTATCAAAACATTAACTTTAATTCTAATTACCGTGTCTACCATTGCATAACAATGCTCGTGGAGATTAATTAATTGTAAATAAACAATTAGGAATGAATATATAAAAATTCTTTGATTATCAAACGTATCTTTCTCGTTGGTACATATCAAATTTATATTAAGAACCTTTTTTCTTTTTGAAATGGATATTATGCATTCTAAATTTTATGATTTTATGCGTTCTTTTAGTGATTAGTTATAATTGCTACTTAATTTTAGCTCTATTGTATGAGAAGTATATGCTTAATTTTATGTAACTTAAATTTATAGTAACACCGATAATTTTCCTCATCTACATAATTCAATTGATTTCTTTTCATTTACGTAAACTATATGTTAATTGTAAAATGAAAAAATTTTTATTTGTAATTTTATATACTTAGAAAGGGCAAAAAAATATGTAATGCAAAATTCAGTTAGTGAATATATCAAATCAGTCGTATTAAAAAAAACATCATTTAATATTTTTAATTAGAAACAGTATGCCATGTTGGCACTGCCAATAGGACGTTCGCCAAACGTGACACTTCAATTATAATAATATAAGGATTAATAAATTACTATTTTACTTAAAAATAAATAAATTATTCAACATAAATCCAGTTATAATTTTAACCACTCACTATTTGATTTTAAAAAAGAAAAAAGTAAAAAATTCTCACTATTTTTTAATAGACCAATTTACGTAATCAAGCAAAACTATCAAAACCTACAATTTTATCACAATAAAATTAAATAAAAAATATTTATTATTTAATATTTTGAATAAGAACTTTAAAAAATGAAGTTATAAAGAAAGTTTTTCCAAAATAATTTTTTTTTCTCATTAGATGTTTGTTTTATTTTCAATTATATTTTTAATTACTACTAATTAATGTCAGTTTCTTTTCAAAACTAATTTTTTAATTTTTTAAAAATATTTAATGTGTGCCACATTTACATCTTTGCCTACGTAGCACTTCACAAATTATAATATAAAGATTAATGGTATGATAATATAACAATTCAAAATATAAAGATACAGATCAATAAATTACTCTTTATTTAAAAATAAATAATTATTTAGTGCAAATTCAATTATAATTTTAGCAATCACTATTTTCTTTAAGAATAATTCAATGCACATTACAAATTAAAACTATCTAAAACTATAACATTTTTTAACATGGTGAAAATAAAATACTTATTATTTAATGTTTTTAATTAGAAATTTGAAAAGTGAAATCACATTTAAAGTTTTTCCAAACTATTTTTTTTCTTATTAAATTTTATTTATCACATTTAATGATAAATTTATGTTTCTTTAAAAAATAATTATTTTTAAAGAATTTTCCCTATTTAAAACTACCAATTAATATTGGTTTATTCCCAAAAATAGAATTTTCTTTTTTTAAACTGTAAAATTAATTTTTATGTATTTTTTTTAAATATTAATGAGTGCCACGTTGGCACTACTGCCAACGTGACACTCCTGTTTTGTTAATAAAAGATTAATATTGATATCGGAAATTCTTTATGATCAAATCGAACAAATCTTAAAGCCCAAAATTGACTCAGCCAACTGATTCATAATAGTTGATGATGTCGTTGGCCAAATTTAAGAATAACTAAATAAGCCAAAATTTCAGTCCAAATGAACTTACATAAAGTTGATTTATGAGCGAAATCAAAAGTTCACAAGTCAAAACACATAGGCCATCTAGATTGACTACGTACATGCACAAATTATTTGTTGTCAAAACGGCTCAGCGAGCCGGCTCGGCTCGCCCGAGCCGTGTTCGGGCTCGGCTCGTGGCTCGTACACTGTACGAGCCGAAACGGCTTGCGAGCCGTTTTGACAAGCCTATGCACAATCAAGGAAATATAATTTGTAGCTAAGACATCATGACTGATAGGAATTCGAATTATACTATTTTAATACATTCTGATTCCACGGCAGTTGTGCACAACTCAAAACAAATCTATAATAATATTCTGCAATTACCAACAATCGGTGTATGTATAAATTCAAAATTTCATAACAATAATTCACCGATTGGATAAACGGCATGCGTGAATGGTCGACTCAAAATTTCACGCCAATAACAGGTAATGCGCGGTCCCAAGACGATTGCAAAATTTCAAATCAAATCCACAAAGGCAGATCAACATAATTCACAAAAAATTTATAATTTCTCAAAATTTCCGAATTCTAAAACTTAAAATAAATCCCAAATTCTACAAAATTCCCTACAAATTAAGTATGGGTTGGCTCTCATACCACTTGTTGGAATATAAATTCAAACTCAATTACCGAATGCCCATCTCCATTCAAAGAAAAAACAAGAACACGAAAGTGGAAGCATACTTGAATCCATAATATTAATTGAGATCTGAGACTGGGGGTTATGATTTATCCATTGATGCAGAGAGAATAAAACATATGCATAGTTGGGGATCATGACCCCTTTATATAGATAGTTGTTATGGCTGCAACTATTTCTTAATATTTCTAAATTGACCCCTCATCAATTTAGAAATATGAACTGATTTCTACGCATTAATTCCATGATCATTTTAATACCCAATTAGCCAAACCAAACTATATTAATCAATTTTAATTTTGGCTAAACATTAAGATGCCAACACACATTTAAAACACGTGTGGTCCCACATATTGAATAATTATTCGTGATTATTCCAACAACTACCTCTTCCTATCCACCATACTACTCCTCTAAAGTTCTCTTAGTATCTTCTTTAGTCACATTCTCATCATCAAAATTTACTGAAGATCATAAAACAGCATGGTAAATCTTGCGTGTCCTACATGGACTTTTTCAAAATCAGTATGGATATCTAAAAATGCAATGGACTAAGCGTAAATAACAAAGAATGATAAAACCAATATGGATATCTAAAAATGCAAGAAGGAATAGGGATGATAGAGCAAGTTATGCTAAACATTATGGACATTCTGTCCTATTATTGAATTTTTGCAATGAATATCATCTTTGGATTTTTGAACTTTATGTGCATGTAAACTTTTGTTACCATGAAGCCCCAAAAAACAAACAGGCCCTTGTGAAATTAGTAAGCCTGCTTTCTTTTGATTATCATGGCTAGAAATTTGGCTTGTTCTCTGTTTGAGTTATCCCATACAGTGTTGATGCATCAAATTAAATAGGGTAAATTATGGATTTTCATCATTGTATTCAGCACAATGTTAATTTACTTGTAGGCTAATAATTCTAAACAAAGGAGACAGAGGCGAAGCCGCACAGTGGCCAGTGCGGTCCATGGATCACATTAAAGTTGGCCAAAAAAAAAAGGCTGTTAACTGGCCAGATTGTGTTTGGAGAAGATGAAATTAGTTGCAGGTCTTGGTATTGGAGAAGACGAAGAAGGGGAAGCTGGGATGTTTGTGTACGGAACTGGTTGGAAAAAGTCAAAGAAAGAGTAAAGCTGCAGGCCTAACATGTGTTTACTATTATTTTACTGTTTTGGCAGTATTTTATTGTTTTGGGATTTTGGCGCAAATAGTCCCAAAAAATCAGTCATATTGCAGATTTAGTCCCAAATAATAAAAGGTAGCGCAAATGGTCCCAAAAAAAACTTTGGTGCCCAAATGGTCCATTTGGATGGAATCCGTCCATTTAACCGTTAGTCAAAGTCAATTGATGAAAACTTCGGTGCGCATTTGGTCCATTTCACTTGAAATAAATTGTACAAAAGGTCATAACTTTAGATATTGTTACAATCAAGTCCAAAAGTTTGAAAAATATATACTTTAGTCCCAAATTTAGTTAAATTATATAATTTTATATTTTATTTTTTCTATGGGTACTTATTTGGTCCGTAATTAATTTTATTAAATTAAAATTAGTCCCAAATTTAGTCCCAAATTTAGTTAAATTGTATAATGATTTATACTAAATATAATTATTGTACCTATATAAAATTATTATATTTATTATTAGATATTGGTTAAAATCAAAATGTGTGCATCTCTAATGCTAAAGAAAATTTTCGAAAGTTGTGGTACTATATTAATACGAACAACTGCTACTGTGTTGAAATTTTTTGATAAAAACCATTTAATCGGTATCAAATTAATTCAATAAAACCTTTTAACTAAATTTGGGACTAAATTTGGGACTAATTTTAATTCAATAAAATTAATTATGGACCAAATAAGCACCCATAGAAAAAATAAAATATAAAATTATACAATTTAACTAAATTTTGGACTAAAATATACATTTTTCAAACTTTTGGACTTGATTGTAACAATATCTAAAGTTATGACCTTTATGCAATTTATTTCAAGTGAAATGGACCAAATGTGCACCCAAGTTTTCAGCAGTTGACTTTGACTAATGGTTAAACGGACGGATTCCATTCAAATAGACCATTTTCGCACCAAATTTTTTTTTGGACCATTTGCGCTACCTTTTATTAATTGGGACTAAATCTGTAATACGACTAGTTTTTTGGGACTATTTGCCCCAAAATCCCTATTGTTTTTGTTACTTTCTAGCAACTTCAACATATAGATGGATATGGGATATTCCTTTTGGTTCATGTATATTTCTCAAATATATTGGATGGCTTTTTTTCCAATTCTATAAATAAATATAATCAAAGATATAATAAAATTTCATCATCTTCTACGTTTCAAAATTTAACTAAGTCGATTTTCTATTAAAACTTCGGTTGTATTTATCCTTAAAAAGTTGAAATTAGATTTGCACTTATGTGTTTTTGACAATACACTTCTATTGTTAATTTGTTTTTATAGTTAAATTTTTAAGACGATTAATGCTGAAAATTAGTTTTCTAGTTTGATATTGTAAATTATCAGCTAAGTTGATTATTCATTCATGAATTTGACAGGTTATAATACATTTTTCCTTTTCTAAAATTTCCGATCTCACGTGATTAAAATCTCCAAATCCCTGATTTGTGATCAGTGTTCAAACCACACCCACCCCTATATCCCCCTACATCCCCACCGCTGGAAGGACTGCATTGACGAAAAATCCTTGTTGTGCCTTGAAAAGAGAAATCTAAACAAACACCTACAATACCAAAAATCCCTTACTCCTATTAGAATTAAACTAAAATGCCAAAAATCCTATTTCTTTAACTCAATATAACATTCTATTACAAGTCCAGCATTCTTGTTACTAGTTTTCACCCATGCGTTGCACGGGGGTAAAATTGTATAAGTTGAATATTGTGATAAACAACAATAAAGAAAAAATTATTTGGCACACGATTCACTATTATCCTTAATTGATACCAACATAATCTAATATAAAAAATTAAGATTTTGTACCATATGATTTTACAAATTTATGTAATGTTTTTTTAAAAAATTTTTTTATTACCACACTTATAAAATTGAGGGTAGAGTTTAAAAAAAATTGTGAGTTAATTGCTTCATTCTTCGCTCAACTTTGAGTATGGTTTCTCATTTAACACTTTCGTCAACGACCCAATTAACCATGGATAGAATTTGTCATGTGGCAAACGTTTTTCAAGCATGGTAATCTTTTCCGTCAAAATGATTCCAAATCATCACAAATTAAATTAAGCTGCATATTAATCTCGCATTGAACTGAAGTTTTCCAAAAGACGACTCAGAAAAAACATTTTCCACGTGTCAAATTCCATTTATGGTTAATTGGGTCATTAACGAAAGTGTTGGATGGAAAGTAACTTTGACTAGTTGAGTGATGTATGAAAAACATTTACAAGTTGAGTAAGGAATGAGAAACCAAACTCGAAGTTGAGTGAGGAGTGAAATAATTAACTCAAAAAATGGTTATTGTCAATATGACTTTTTCAAATGAGTAATCACATGATTACAACTGAAAATTAAAATATGAAAACTTCTCCAATAACTGTCATGACTTTTAATACGGTGTCATCAATAAAAATCTTGAACATAAATTTAAGTTGGATGGTTGTTATTTGTTTGTTAAATGACAAAAGAATAATTAATCTTCATGAATGACTTGTAAACTATAGTACAATGTACCAATAAGAGAATTATATTGATCAAAAGCTGAATTGACATAATAATGTTCAATTGAAAATGAAATCAATTTAAAATAAAATCGAGGCAATATTAAATTTAAAAATAAATTTAATGTACCAAAATTGTTTAATACTAGTGTGTGGAAAATCTAGTTCTACAATTTCTTTATGTGAAGTAGTTAGATTTGGAAGAATTTGTCTCTATTTAAATATGTTTGTGTTGAAGAAGACAATGCTCCAATTATAAACTAATAAAATACATGGAAAAATGGCTGCTGTTGGATTTTATTTATAACAATATTTTGCCAACTCATTTTAACCATTTTCACTTTATCCAATATATTTTTTAACTTCCGAAATTAAAATAAGTCAAATAACTAAATATTTTATATGTTCTGGTATAATATTTTACGTTAAATTTTGGAATCTTAGGTACATTATTTCTTGATATAGAATGTATTTTAGAAATTTGAAAATAACTATTTATACTCCGATGGTATTTCTTTACATATATTTATTTTTCATTATGAGTTTTTAACTATATTATTATCTTTTTCTATATTTATTATTTATTTATAAAAATATTATCTTTACTTTGTTAAAATTTATTCAAAAGAACTCATTAACTAAAATTAATAATAATATCTTTATAATCGTGTTAAAATTTTAGAATCAAGATACAAAACCTAATTAATTAATAGTTTTATAATAAAGAACTATAGTACATCTCAACTATTGAAAAAAGGTGAAAATATAGTGACATTTGAAGTACTATAATTATGATATAAAGACATGCTGAAGAGTTATAAAATTACTTTTAAAAAAAAGTAGACCGTTAAAACGTCCTAAAATGAGAAAAAAAATAAAATGAAGTAATAGATTATACGTTCAAAGTAAATATGAGGGAATTTCGATCAAAAGTTTAGTTCAATGACTAAGAAAAAACAGATTTCATGAACGTTAGCAATAAAAAAAAGGTAAGACAATCAATATGGAAAGAATGTTGACATCAAACTAATAATAATTAATTAATGTAATTTTTTTAACACATAATTATAAGAACACAGTTTAAGTCAATCAAAAGAATGTGAATATAGTTGTTAATTTTACCAATGCTCCATTTAATCATCTGATGGGCATATAAATCCAAGATGATCATGATTAACAACATTGAAAATAGCACAAAAAATACAAAAAATTGTCTATATTTCAGAAATCAAGAAATAAAAATATAAATTAGTGAATTACAAAAAAAAAAAAACATGCATAACCACCAGTACACGTGGCACATTCTTGGTGGTACAATACAATTGCAACTAAATTATTTTCCAAATAACCGTTTTTTAATTGAGATTCAATTGAAACATAAAATTATATAATATATAGATTTCTGCTCTGAGGAAATTTAACAAAATGTCTTCAATTCTTGAATTTCACCTTGGAATGCACACAGAATAAAAGAGGCCCTTATCTTATTTGGTCGAAAACTTGAAAATCAACTTGCACCTATGAATCCCCAAGAGAAACTGCACAAAGAAGAGGACTCAAATTCATAAAATAATTCAAAGTGAAAATAGGGCAAGTGATAGGAGATTTAGAATTTGTGATTTTGGTATATCATGGAGATTTCGGGGGAGATAAGGGCAAGATTTAAAATTTTGGTGAGGATTATGGATGAAGATGGAGCTCGATGTTGAAATATTCGATGAGGATTAGGGGATTGGGGATGAATTCCAATTAAGACTGGGTATCATGTTTGTGTGGGGGTGATGGGTCGAATAGGAGTTGAGCTACGTATAGGAGTTGAAGTTTAGGCGGGAAACCCGAGCAGGCCCAAGGGATGCTTTTAATATATATAAAGATTATACAGGGTTGCATCTTTTGTAAGAGACACACCTATTCAAGTGACACCTTTCCAAAATCTATTTATAGGATTTCCCTCATTTGCATTTCAATCATTCGATTCACAAATCATTTCATAACTTATTCTCATATTAGTGTTGATCCATATCAAAGAGAGTTCGAATCATCGGTAAGGTTCACTGGTCTAAGTAATTTGGAGTGCGCCTATTGTGGGACGTGGTCGTATTATCTTGGGAGGCGAATGCAGTAAAACCGTGAGTACCTGTACGGGGCATTATCTTCTTAAGGACAAATTAAAGAGTCTAACTCTTGTCTCGATCAGACCATTTTTTATGCACCTCGTCATTTTCGATGTTCTGATTTTGTAAGTTAAATTTAATTTACATTTGCACCAAAGTCAAGTTACGTTTATTGAATATAATTTGGAAACTTATTATGAATTTTCCCCAACAATGTTAACACGATAAATATGTATTCTTGTTGGCATGCGTTTATAAATCTGGTATACTGGACTGCATCATTCATGTTTGTTCATCAGTAGGCAATCTTATATTCTGAAATTTCATTCATGGTGTTCCATTTGATTCTACAACTAATAATTCATGTCGACAATTAAACAACGGATGAGTAAAGCATGCATGTGTCCATTACTCTGCATGTTGTGCCTTAATTATTCAGCAATTCACGTATTTTTCTGAAAGTATTGTGAATTCGACAATCTACACATGAGTTCTATATATCATTTTCAAATTGCATATTTTATAATCCTTCTTTTTTCCACATCATAATGCATATTCAATCAAAGTATTAATTTACACCTCTATTTCGAATTTTTCCCCAACCGTCAAAATTCAGGAGAAATTGGCCGAGGTCTCACAAACCTGAACTCATGCCTAAACATGCACGTTGCTTTTATGTTGGATGGTAATAGGAGCATTGCTCTCTAACAAGTGGAATATTGAAGTTCTCACAATGTTTGCATTTTCAACTGAGAATGGCGTTGATCTAAAGTAATAAGTGAACACTAATCATTAATTTGACTATTAAATTAATTTGGTAATGCACTATAAATGCTAACGTTACTATGCATACGAGCAGTATTGAGGATAAAGGTGATCACATAGGCGACTGTTTAAGATCCCAATTTAGACTTCTTTTGTTAAGACCAGAAGGGCTTGTAACATCGAACCCATAGAAACAAAAAACCCCTACAATATCAAGTTTTCCATATATAAATATATAAATAAATAAATAAATAAATATATATATATATATATATATATATATAAAGGCCTCCCAACATTAATTTCGGGGCCGTCTCTCAATTAATTATTACGTATTTCATTGCGTGTTAATATTCATGATAGTGGATCAACATATATAGTTATGTAACTTTTGGTTGTAGTCTAATTTATGATTAACTTTGACCATGTACGTATGCGCCAAATTTTTTTATTGTTATTTTAAATTTTTTAATAAATTAATTATTACTCCCTCCGTCCTATTTTGATAAGCATGTTTGTTTTTTCACACAGATTAATAAGATACTACTATTACAATTGGGAATGCAAACTTTTTCTACAATCTTCCTAAAATGCAATCTTCAGTATACTAACAAACTACCTAATAAATAAGGATATCTAAGTCAAGTGAAATATAAATTAGATTCTTACTATGAAAACTTGTTTATAGTTTAGGACATATCAAAATAAAAAACACGCCTATCAAAATTAAATGGAGGGAGTATAAGCTTTTATTTGTCCACAAATTGTTTAGAAATTATAAATTGAGTGTTTAGATTGTTAAGCATGGATCGACTTGAAATTCGTCTTCAAAACTGGACATTTCATTTTGGAAATTAAACGTTGCCTTGATTTTATTCAAGTTTGTTCAGATGTCTTTTGATTCTTGAGTCCTTATTGTTAAATAAGTTAAGACTTGGGGCGCAGCTGATAAGTGTGCATTTTACATACTTATTTATATTTTTAAACGGATAATTTATCAATTTAATAAGTGGATTTCTATTAATTGTATATAAATATCATTTGTAGCCTAATAGTCTCAATCGGGAAGAGAACAAGGAAAAATAAGAGCAACAGGACTAAAAGCGTCAAAAATCCAAAAGTTGAAGGACCAAAATGAAACAATCCAAAAGATGGAGGACCTTGGATGCAATTATTTTGCTCAAAAGTTGACGACTACGTTATAAAATTCTAAAGTGGAAGGGTTTCAAGTGCAATTTTATGAAGAAAAGAAGTTCAAAAATGTAAAGAGGCTCACTTATGGCCATAAGTTGGCATGTTACGGCCGTAAGTGACACAACCATGCAATCGTATGGCATTGTGTCAAATCCTACCATGCGGCCGCATGGCTGAAAACCCACCAATAGGAACCAAATTTTCCTTTCTTTCTCGTTTCACTTCCTTTTCTCACCAGCTTTGTGGGGTCTTTTGGTCATTGTTTCCATGTGAATTAGGCTTTATTTTCACACTATAAAAGACGCACGTTCTAAGCTTGGCTTGGGGAGTTAGATTTTAGGTTTCTTATCCATTTTTCCTTTCGTCCTTTTCACTTTAGTAGTTGGGTTTGAATTGGGGGAAATTCTTAGAGAAGAAGATGAAGAAATCAAGAGAACATGGATGAAGGTGGAAAATACATCAAAACCTAGCTCTTCAAAGGGAGATTTCTTATCTTTGATCTTGAGTTTTTCCTTATTTCTTCCATTGGTACTTTTTATGTATTTATGTCTTAATTCATTCACTATGAGCTAAATTTGTGTAATGTTGGAGATAATTGATGGATCATAACCTAGTTTAATTAAGGTAGATATTTATGGAGTTGATGGTTGTTTACCCATTTCACGTGTCATTAATATTGAGCTTAATTTCATGTATTTTCTTGATCACCACGTAGCAATCACCCTAGGTTCTTGCAGGAGATCGAGACATACTCATAACCCTACGTGATCCATTGAGTTATTTTCACAAAAATTAATGCAATTGGTTAATGTCATATCGACATAGAAATACAGTAGCTAGGTTGAATCAATCAATTGGAGCATGTTTAACTCGCGAGATAGATAATTGGCTAATTAAGGAGAATCAAGTCTAACATAAAAAATGAGTAATTTGTTGTGTTTAGGCTTGGTTAAGAAAATCATAAATCCCAACGATCCAATCATCAAAGTTCATGCCCATTCTCGCGCACTTTATTTTGTTAGCTTGTTTGCATTTTTACTTTAGTTCATGTTAAGACACAAGATCGAAAAACAACCACAAGTTAAATAATATAAACAATAAAAACGCAAAATAAATAAAGGAACACTGGATTTTTGATTTGGCTGAAGCCCGAAGGTTCGAATTGTAGCGACCCAAAATTTTTATAAGAAAATATTAATTAATGTGTTGTTGAGCCATAGCTCAAATTTAATTAAAAACCGCGTCGCCTCCTATAGTTAAAATTAATGATATATTGATTTATAAGTTAAATTAAAATTTCCATCTTTTAGTTGAAAAAATAAAATAATACTATTATTATCCGAATAACTAATTTTAAATCTTATTAGTCGTGCTCTTATAAAATCGTCTCGTATCACTTTGGAGACTTATTTTTCGATAAAAATTTCTTCTTGTGGATCAACTCAATAATCCCATGATAACTACAAACAAGTCATTCATGAGTCCTTTCCCCACATGAGCTAACCATCTCAAAATCCATGGAGCTTGAGGATTCTTCGAGCTAACCAACTCTCTTTCTTCGTCATATTAAAAGCAACACGCAGTAGCAACCCAATAATCACCACACCCATCATCAATTCACATTCATCCTTCACCACCTCGAAATTAGCAATCTATACCCACCATTGTTGCTCAAATTCCTGTCAGGTATAGTCTCCAACTTGTATACTCAATCGTGCCCAATTCATCACCACGGAGTTGCAAACAATGAATTACACCAAGATATGAAAACAAAAACTATTGCCGAGTCGACAACTCGACTTGGGAACTATGTAGCCACCACCATCCCTATCGTTCACCACCATCACCACCAATCCCCCCCACACGACACCACCACCATCATCGATCCAACCATACATGTCCACCATCAAACCTACACAATTACAATCACACACGACTACATATACATACACACTCAAGCGCACACATACACATGTATGTATGTATCGATGCATATATATATATATATATATATATATATATATATGTATATACTGTTGGGGATAGTGCCCTTAAAGCATTGTAATTGTACTTTGTTTTAGAAATTAATAAATGCGACATTTATTTTCGAACATATTAGCATGTTGCATGTGATTTTATTGTCGTGAATATTATAGAATAAAATCCCTAGTTTATTAGATGTAATTACAATCTTAGTATATAAGAGTTATATACGAGAGGATTGAGATTGTGGATAATACACTTAAAATGAGTCCGTCATGAAATTAATTAAAGTATGAGATCTTTAATTAAAGCATCACTAATGCGGCCCGTGAACATTATAAATATGATCGTCTTATCCAGACCGTCGATGTGGAGACATCTAGATTGGGGCATTTATATATAATGAGATTATATAGTACTTGAACCGATTTAATTTACTATTTCACATTAAATTCCGTTATCTTTGTGAAATTCAAATTAAATCATAAAGATGATCATATATGGATAGATCTTAATCTTGAGATGAATATAGACTCATGTTTGTTTCTATGTGCTTCTTAATTTGCTAGTTTACGTTTGCAATCGAGCATTCACAACACTAGCATTTTATATTCGCATTTGAAATAAATGGCTGGGAATATAATTCACAGATATGGAATCCATTCCTTCCCATGGGAAGTAGAAAGATGATTCCCTCATTTATTAATTCTGAAACTGAGTGTTGGGCCCAACTAATATATAATTAGTAGCACTCACTAGTGAATTAATAGTAAATAAGGATAAGCAGTAATTGAGAAGGTAAACGGAAAATTCCTTGGTCAATTACGAATTGTCTATGGAGGATTAATCTATATGTAGTGATTATATTGATGGACTGCTCAAATATGTATAGTAAGATATTCTATAATTAAGAAGAGTGCAATTCCATATTTTTAGTGGAGTAATAATGGAATTAATAAATTGGGAAAATTAATTAAAGAATTTAATTATTTTTCCAATTTATTGGAGCTTCTAATTATAGGTCCATAGTCCCCGGTGCGCCTTTCTAATTAATGACGGATTTGAAATATAGTTTAATAAATCCTAATAAAATATGGAAAATAGTTTCCATATTTATTAATGGCTTAAAGGTAAATATAATTAAATATAAGATATTAATTATATTTATTCTAATTATGGGACAATTATAAGAGTTAATAATATCTACAAATATTGAGAATATTTAATAGATATTAGTTAACTAAAGGTTGAGTTATAATAGGATTTAACTCTCAATTCTAGAAGATTCTAGAGGTTGGATCCTAATAGGATTAGACATATCTTACAACTATAAATAAGAGATCTCATGTTAGACAAGACACACTTCTAGAGTTATAGAAAATTCGTTTCTTTTATGAGACAGATCCAACAAATTTTTCTCTCATAATATTGAGTTCAGGTAAGCTCAATAATAGTGTAAGATCCCACTAAAATTAGTAAACCGACTCTACATTTTCATGAGTTGAAAAGAACGTAGAGAAAAGAATTAGGAATTCTAGATCTGTATTTGGAGTACACACACACTACCATCAATTGAGAGGATTGTACTGGACGGCTATGGCTTCTACCAGATCTGATTTCGCAGCTTTTGCTAGATATGATTTTGCGTAAGACTACTTCTAAAGGTTAGTTTACTAATTCCCATTAGATTTATTAATTTAGATTAATTCATGATTTATATTCATATGGTCGTTCTTTGATTTGTGAAAATTTATGAAATTTTACAAAATCGCTTCCTCTATATTAGATTTGATCTGATAATTGGAAATTTTAAACGCTAGAATTGTTCTGGCAATGCAATAATTTCCAACATATACACCAATAGATCAACACCTAGACCCCAATAATCTCTGAATATGAGAAGAATTTGAGGGAAGAATCGAGTTCTTGTGAATCGAGTTGAACTTCAAACACCTTCTCTAGCGCCAAAATCGCCCCCAATTCAGTCGACAAAACCTTTCCTTCACCCTACCAAACACCACACCACCACAACCGCCGCTCGTTGGCAGCGGCGGTGCCGCCTCTAGACGCCGGCGATGAGGTCAACGTTGAGAGTGGCCGGTTTGTCCCTTTCTTCTTCTTCCTTTCGCATGGACAGAGAGCTGCGAGGAAGGAAGCCACTACAATTGAGATTTAAATTGAGGATTTAATTAGGATTTTACACTTGTAGTCCCTGATCCTTTTAGAAAAGTATAAGTTGGTCCCCAAGTCCTAATTTCTGCTAAGAGCTAGTCCCGGATCCCAAGTTTCACTTTCATAAAAGCTAGTCCCTCATTCCTATCTTACTCTCACCAACAGTCACGAAAGCCAAAGTTTTCCATTAGCCAATTGCATCCCCTATTCTATTTTATTTTATCCAATATTAATTGGTTTCGTCGTAATTTTTATTACACATTATTTTACTTAATTCTATTTTAATGGTAAGTTTATTTTATTTAGTTTAATTCTACTTACCCTTATTATGATAATTATTTTATTTTAGTTAAATTCCATTTAACTTTATAATAATACTTATTTTATTATATTTAATGTAATTCCATTTAAATTTCAATATAAATCTTATTTTGCTCTAGTTATTTATGTATTTTAATTAAGGTTGAAAATATTTTAAACACTAGCCGAGCCTCAAATCCACTCATTTATTTTATAAACCAAACATCTATCATTAATTTAATGATTTCCTTTAATTGTAGACGACACGCGGGATTTAGAGAGTTAAAAACCACCCCCAAGCTACGCTCAAACTCAGAAAATAAGGTAGGTCCCTAAACTAAAGCTTTATTTTTCTTATCTGCGCACCTATTATGAAGACCGTTTGTATAGCGTACATCGCCTATAAGCCTGATTCGCAATTGCTTTTTCAAAATTTTACCACTTTTTTCCACTTTTTATACATTCTTTCTTTATCCTAAATCAATCATACCCACATATCACATCACATTAATAAATCTCCACCATTCAACTCCACTCATTCTCTCTCCTCATTTACATTAAAAACTTTTAAAAACCATTAAAAATCAACTCGAATCACCTTTTAAATCCTTTTTATGAATAATGAATGTAATAGAGCCTTCGGGTTCAACAATGCTATAGAGCCTTCGGGCACATGAATGTCAAGGAGCCTAGGGGCACAAGAATATTAAGCATTTACGTGCACGTTTATTTTTCGTCCGGACGCAAGTAATTCATAATATGCATGCATGTACCTACCTTATTATTATAGTTTGACTGACGTGCTTGTGGACCTATAGAGTAATTCATTACTCACGTTTTCCCCTTTATTTATTTATTTATCTTTTACCAATTTTACAGATTAGGGAGGCTGTGGGGGAGCAGGCAACAGTGGCAGTCACCTAAAGAAGCTCTTAAATTTTCACTTCTTATTTTATTTTAGCGAACAACTAGATATTGCTTATAATTAAACTCTAGTTTATATCCTTATTTTCCAACATTATTTTCTTTAAAAGGACAATGTTCAGTAGGATTTGTTTACCAATAGTTATTGGTTGAGATAATATAAGCACTCATTTTAAAAATATTTATTTTCCGCAATGCATAGGTACATGTTATTTAAGAGCAAGTCTAGCGGCCCGAATCTAAGTAGATTCGGGGCGTTACATCGGCTCTCATCTACGTCTTCCGTTGGGCTCCACTCGACGTGGATGTTGCTCAAATCCACTAAGAACTTCAAGAAATCTGATAGCAATATTATAAAATATCGACAACTCTCTCTTCTAATTACTCTTTCTAACACACACTCATTCCCCGAATGAATTCTATCTAAGTATAATACTGTATCACTAACAACAAATTAGGGATTTGCCTCTCAATGCCGGTCCTGTGATTTTTATAGCCTGAGGTGACATATCAATTAAGCGCCCCCGGACCGTGGCCCGTGCAACAAAATTTTTTTAACAGACCACAAATTATTAAATAACTTGTCAAAAGATCACATATAAGCCGACAATATCACATTTATATAAGCCGACAAGGCCACACCATTTTACAAATAATAATAACTCATTAAATGAGTAAGGGAAAGTCATTGCTTATCTCATAATAGAGACATTGCAATAGGAATAAATGAAAGAGACGTTTTGCAACTAAACCTGCCAATAGTAATATTGTATCCAATTATCAATTATAATAATAATAACCAAATAATTTATTTTAAAGCTCAATAGTCAAACAATAAAGATAATGTATTGTATAAAATGAAAACTACCAACAAAATCTCTTAATAATCTCTAAATATTACAAAATTTTTAAATTATCAATTACTCACTTAAACACCACCCTTCTTGCAGTTTTAGATGCAAAATATTAATCAAATTTAAATAATCTAATTGTTCAACCATTTCTTTCTCAATTGACAACATAGCTAATCCATTCAATCTTTCTTGTGACATAGTTGATCGAAGATAAGTTTTGATCAACTTTAACTTCGAGAAACTTCTTTCTGCAGATGCAACTGTAACGGGAATGGTCAACGAAATCTTGTAGGAAATATATGCATTTGGGAAACAACCATCCACTCTCTTCAAATACTGTAGCACTTCAATTGGTCGGTTTGTTTCCATTGGCATAAAGGACTTCAATGCTAACAATTCTGAACATAAATCATTTCCATTAATGTCAGAATGTCCGTTGTGTTCCAGATGTTTCTCAAGATTTATAGAAGACTTTAGCAAACTATCAGTTAACTCATCCCTCAACCTTGCCCAATTAAATAAAAATCCAAAGTATTTTTGATATTGTTTAAATTGTTCAAATCGCATTTGAAGTGAAGAGCAAGCTTGATCAAGTATGAAAATAAAGTAATCAACTCTAAAAGATTCTTTAGCAGAATGATTCACCCCATCACTATGACTTTCATCAAAATGCCTCTTTCTGTGAATGATACGTTTCTCTCGAAATATAGGTTCAATTCCCATTTCAGTTGCCATTTTTTCACTTCTTCTATGGCTTCAGTAAACCCATTTTCTCTATAGCCATCAAGAAACGTAACAAGTCCTTCTAATAGGTTGATAGCAGCATCAATGTCCATGTTCTCGGCCTGAGGAAATTTACTTACGATATTAACGGAATGCAAGAACTTATACCAAATAACAATACCCATTAAGAATTCAAAATTTTCAAATTCATATGTTGCTAAGGTCTCAGCTTCACTCTTTGTTTTAGAATCTTCACTAGTTCCTGACAAATGAAGTAAAGCATCTCTTATTTGTGCAGTTTCGTCTTTTATAGGTTTGACACTTTCAACATGACTTTCCCAACGTATTTGTGACAACGGCTTCAATGTCAAACCCTCTACATTGTCTTTAAATATCTTCCATCGCTTAGTAGAAGAAGAAAATAATGTATAGATGCGTTGTATCACTCCAAAAAATGTCATAGCTTTAGGACAACAATTCACCATATCACATAACATCAGATTAAGACTGTGACAACCACATGGAGTATAAAAAGCTCTAGGATTCACCTCAAGTAATCTTTTTTTCACACCTTTGTGCTTCCCACTTATATTGGATCCGTTATCATATCCTTGCCCTCTAATATCATCAATATCAAGCTCTAGATGGGACAAAATATTTTTAAGCTCAGTGAAAAGTCCAAGCCCTGTTGTGTCATCTGCCTTCAAAAATGCAAGCCAATGTTCTCCTATCCTTAGGGAGTTTCCTGAATCATCCACAAATCGTACCACCAAAGACATTTGCTCGTCGTGACTTGCATCAGGGGTACAATCCAAATTGATTGAGAAATATTTTGAACTCTTTATTTTCTTGATAATAGAATTTCTCACCTCATTTGCCAACAGCTAAATTAATTCATTTTGAATTTTTTTGCCGAGATATGTGAACTGAATCTCACGTGACTTAGCACGTCGAATGTGCTCCTGCATAACTGGATCAAACTCAGCAAGCATTTCTACCATTTGTAAAAATAGGCCATTGCTCTCAGCATAAAGATGCTCATTATCTCCTCGAAATGGAAGAGAGTTTTTTGCAAGTCTTGTCACAATGGCTATGATCCTCGCTAACACGTGTCTCCAATGCTCTCTTTCTTGATCAATAATCAATTGCACATTGGCATCAATTGTCTTTTTTGTTCGTAGCCTTGTTTCCAATTCAAGCCAACTAGTCATACAATGTATATGCTCTTCATTGACCTCATGATTTTTAAAAGATCGATGCACGTTATGCCAATCACCATATCCATCACTACCCAATTGCCCAATTTGTGAGAGAGATTTTGTCATTTTAAATAATTTGCAACAAAAGCAAAAAATCTTATCCAATGATACTGAATATAATCGCCATCTTCGATCAACAATCTGTCCATTTGGTAGTAATCGCTTATAGAGTGATAAATCAAAATGTCTATTATCACGATCTCTAGGAAACACAAAATTATCAATTTTTTTTGGACCCATTTCAACTAAATAATCTCTTATTTTCTGGTCAATATCTTTCCAATTTCCAGGATCATCAAGATTTGGAGAAAAAGAACCCCTTTCTTCTAAATCTTCATGTTGAACGGTTTATTCCTCATTCTCCTTTAATTCTGTCACAACTGGAGGTTAAAGTTCAGTCAATCCGCTATTGTCATTGTCATCTAGATTTTGTTGTTCCTCTATCACCATATTCTCAACCATCTCTTCATTATCTCTTATTTTATTGCGATTAAAGTATTTATCAATGTTTCCTGCTTGACCTTCAATTAGTGCCTTTTCTTTGTCGTTTTCTTCTTTGAGCTCCACTCTCTTTCATAGTACCTAAGAGAAATAACCCAGTTTGTTCTATCAAAACTCAATATAAATATACAATGATTGAATACTTCAACAAAGTAAAGCATCCAATTATCCAAAATTCCACACTAAATAGGCGCATACAATAGTTCCAATTCCTGAATTCCAATTTCCAAGACCCAAGATTCAACATCCAAGTTCCATAGTGTTTTAAACAAGTACACAACCCAAATTCCAAATACTTCAGCTGTACAAAATTTGTACAAAATAAACTATTATTTATTACTCCCTCCGTCCCACTAAGATAGACATCCACTATTTTTCACACATATTAAGAAAACATCTTAAATATTCTTGGAATTATAAGATATTCATATATTCTACTAATTTTACCCTTATATTGAATGGTCAAAAAGTAGTGTGAATATATTTAAATATCTTAGGAGATGAAATATCTATCTTGATGTTTAATATTCCAATTATCTTAAATAAGGGTATTTTAGTACATGGAAAATAAATTATACATTCAATAAGGAAATTGGACTATAATTTGGGACGGACAAAATAGGAATACTTGCCTATCTTAGTGGGACGGAGGGAGTAAATTAAAACAACAACAATGACCAAGGGATTAAGAATAAAAGGACTAATGATTATTGATTAGTAAATTTCAATTGAAACAATTAACAATAACATACCAGAGAAGAGGAAAACTAGGCGAGTTCCAAGTCGTTGTTTTGGTTGCAATTGACCAATTATATTTAGGTGTCCGGCGGCAAGATGTCACGAGCTCACGACGGTAGCCGGTCGGCGATGGCGTGATGACGAGGGCAACAATCGTCGATCAGTCGATGCAAGGAATTAAGGATGCCTCTCTGAGTCTCTGTCTCTGGGATTACGAATTGCGTCTCTGTCTGGATTGCCAAATTTTTTTTATTTAAAAGCCTTTTTGGGCCCATTGGGATGGCCCAATTTCGCCCCTGGGCGACTGAGGCCTTTGCCTCAACAGCCTCAAATAAGAACCGGGCATGTTGCCTCTCTCAGAATACACACACTCACACAATTAGATCTACAAATTTACAGAGAGAAAGAAGAGCAAAAGTTGAGTATACCACGCGTGAGAATGAAAGAGGAAGCCAACAATACATCAATCCTAATACCCATCAAGACTGGGTCACCATGGGTAAACTCAAGCCCAACACACAAAGGCCCAAAGTATTCATTGGATCACCCTGAGTGGGCAAATAAAGAAGTCTGACCAACATCCTCCACATACTCCACCTTACTGCCAGGACTTCTATTGTGTCAAGAATAAGACCCAAAAGCTGTAGCTTAACAGAACAACCCAAAGTATTAGGCTAGCAGTTCACCCAAACTCTACCCATTTAATTATGTGTGTTTTATTTTACATTTTAACTCTATACTGGAATAAGTGATCGATTCGACTATAAATAACCAATTCTCATGGTTATGACAAACTCAAACTCTAAAAGTTTACTTTATTACTTGATTACGACCCATACACTTGCGGTAATTCTACGCCTATTCACGAACGTAATAGACGTCTAGTGGGAAAAAAACCAATCTTATACTTGTATTAAGAAATTTTATTCTCTCGTTTTTTAAAAAAATAAAAAAAAATAAAAAAAAAAAAGTTGATGATGGTTAATGCTTATGGCCATCCTTTAAAAGGACTAGAATTCCATTTTTATTCTTCCCTTTTTTTTCAGAAAACAAAACTTGCTAAAAATTGATGATGGTTAATGATTATGGTCATCCTTTAAAAGGATTAAAAGCCCAAAATTTTATTACGTACATATGTAACTAACCAGTTGACAACATTTCATACTTATAATAGGATGTGACCAGTGTCTAGTACTAAAGAATCAAACCAAAAATTTCTATGAGTGATAATTATGTTTCACGATTAGTAATCTAATGTTGTTTGAGAGAGAGTTAGAGTTTCTTCTATACACCATTTTTTTCACTAACTTCTATTAGGATGTGTTTGATTGGGCAAACTTTTTTAGGAAAAACCAACTTTTCCACGTTTTTTTCCAACTTTTGGTCTGTTTGATTGGATTTTTTTCCAAGAAAATGTTTTTCAACTTTTCTAGAAATACGTTTTTTTCCTTGTTTTGAAAGAAAACATTGTTCTTGGAGAATGTGATTTTTGTTTTGCGGGAAAAGTTTGCCTCTTTTTTTTAATGGACAGCTTGCTTTAACTATAAAGATAAAGAAAATAATCAAATTTCATGAAAAAAACACAAAAATAAGGAAAACAACACTATTTTTCAACTTGCAAATTAATGAAATCAAACACCTACAACTATCATTTTCCCAAAAAACCTTTTTTCGAAATTCATTTATCCAGAAAATATTTTCCTTCCAACAATTTTTCGACTTTGCAATCAGAAACACCCTTAACTTTTTCTTTCCCACCATTTTCAATCACTTATACAATTATTTTATATTTTTTAATATATTTTCTCAAATTTTCAACCATACATATAACACTTCATTCGTGAAGATCAATATAAATTAATAACATCTTCTATAGAACAAGCCCTTAGATTGGTTATTACGTTGTTAACCAACGACAACGTTCTGTATGCGCTATATAGCTCATAATTATTGATGACGAAAGCTAGTACGTAACTAAATGTATGTCAAGCATATTTTGTATGAAATATTAATTATCCTTCAAAACTTGATTATTATATATATATAATTGAGAGTGATGGCAAAGGGATATCAAGAATTAGGGATTTGTAGAAGAAGAATACCAAGGGGTTAGTTTCTAGCTAGGTTTCCAATATGGTATCTACCTTCCATGGAACTAGTTTCCACTTTTCTTGCCCTCACCCTTTCCAAGCTACGCCCTTCAAGCAGGATGTGTTACGACTTCCTCTTGAACGGAAGCATCCAAGAATGCCTCGAGAAGCTAAGACAAACTCTTTCTTATCTAACGAGCTTTTTCCCTCAAAGTCCATTGATATCAAGGAGGCATTGCCGGAGGGTCTCAACCTAGACCTTATGCCTAAACACATCGCTATGATTTTGGATGGTAACCGAAGATGGTCCAAGGATAAAGGTTTACCAACATATACCGGTCACAGGACTGGTAGACGAATGATAAAGGAAATAATGTTACTATGTTGCAAGTGGGGAATTGAAGTTCTTTCAATGTTTGCATTTTCAACGGAGAATTGGAGTCGCTCCAAAGTAAGTGCAACCATGCATGCGTGAATAGCATTAGAATTATTATTATTATTATTATTGGAATGGCATTACATATATGTTCTTGAGTATTCAACCACGTTTTGTGTTACTACGTAGGAGGAGGTTGATTTCCTCATGAGCTTATTTGAAGAGGCACTAGAAACAGAAGTTCAAGATGTTATGAGGTATAACTTTTCTAATATAAATTGTGTTAATAGACCACAACACAAAACTTTGTGGATGCATTATTATTGTTACAAATATGTAACTAAAAAATCGATCAGATTAAAAAGTACGTCTCTGTGGTATATTGAAAAACTTTAATTAGTTAGATCAAAGATTAATTTCAAGTAAGACATTCATAACTATTAATTAGTGCAGGCCGAAGACACTATTATTTATCTAGAAATCATTTTATCAATTAAATGGAGGCTAAATTGATTAGCTTTTACTTCACAAAAGTACGGCCGATTTTAGGTGTGTTTGATTGCCTTCATTTTCTGTAGAAAATGTTCTACTGGGGCAAGGTCAAGTTCTTTTATTTATTCTTTTGCCCCTTTTGGCATTGATTTTCATTTGAGTGAGACAATCACACCAAGCTAGTAAGATGATGCGATTGTCCTACACGGGGATTGAGTGTTACACCGAGGGTTTGTTCATTTTCATTTTTTATTTAAAAGTCAATTTTTACAAATAATTAAAATTAATTAGTAATGTCAATCATATTATTTACATTATCACTTATGATTATTCACAGAGCTAGTACTTTTCACTTTCCACCATTATTCAAGCTATTAGGTAGATTGTAGCTAAATAAAATAAACACAACTTAAGTGTGTGTGTGTTCGATGTAATTAAACTTTTCTTTTACTAAAAACTAACTGTTTGGATATAGAACCATCGATCAATCAACCATGAGATGTAATTGTAATGTGAGGTATCTTATTGGCATTAACATTCGATTTTGACCAAATTGTATAAATTAATTTTTAAATATAATTAAGAATCCAAACAACCACATTCTAAGACTTGCAATTATTTCATTTTATTTTTTTACGTACGTACTTTGGTAGACACAAAGTGCAGCTATCAATAATTGGAGACAGATCAAAACTTCCCAAGTCTTTGCAAGAACTAATAGCCAAAGTAGAGGATACAACACGAGACAATAAGGGACTCCATGTTATCGTAGCCATGAGCTATAGCGGTCGATACGACATAACGCAAGCGACGAAAAGCATAGCAGCCAAAGTTAAAGATGGAGTTTTTAAAGTTGAAGATATAAATGAAGCTCTATTTGACAATGAATTGGTAACAAATTGTGCTAAATTTCCTAACCCAGATTTGCTAATAAGGACAAGTGGTGAGCAAAGAATTAGCAATTTCTACTTGTGGCAGTTGGCTTATGCAGAAATCTTTTTCTCGAATAAAAAGTTACCCGACTTTGAAGAAGAAGATTTCGTGGAGGCATTGATTTGGTTTCAGAAAAGGGAGAGACGTTATGGTGGAAATAAAATGCTATTGAAAGCTTAGCTAAAATTTTATCATTTCTTTTACGTACGTATTATGTCCAATATAATTTTCCCATTTTTGTGATAATGTTCTCTTTTGAAGACTTGTTTCTCATACAATGTGTACGTAAAAGTAAATGCCAACCGATAAATAAAATGTTCACCTAACACCTTGACAAATAATTTAAATACGAGATGGTGAGATTCGAAATTGAGATTTTTGTCTGTTCCAGTACTACTTGCTCAAAAAATTTCAACTATTGGATCGAATCAAATGTGTATGATTTAACTATTTTGTTCAACGTAAAACTGGTCAAGAATTTCATAATTTAAGATTGTTGAATAAAAAAATTATCATTTTCGCATATTGAATTGACAGAAATTATAAAATAAAAAATAATAATTAGCACTTAATCGATTTGTTTTAAAATATGGACATTGATTATTTTAATTTAATTTGAAGAGAAAAATAAAATCAATTATAAAAAAAATTGTGAGAGACTAATTAAAGTAAATTAGGAAGTTATAATTATAATATGGACTCAATTGAATGAAATGTGAAAGATCTAGTTATTTGTGTGATGTCTAAAAAGTGAAATTAAAAGTTTTACCTTTAAGTTATGAGACCTACAACTCTACAGCGACGGTATGACACGATAGCATTCACAAAATGCTATCACATCACACTAAACTTTAATAGCACCATTAGTAATAGCATTCAGGTGAATGCCATCGATTGTCATAAATAGCATTCACAAAATACTATGATAGCATTCACAAAATGCTATCATATCACACAAAATATATTGCTCATCTAAGCTTTGATCTGAATTGTATTGATATAGTGGGGATCGACGAATCTTATAACCACGTCACAGATAATTCTTATTTTTTATTGTATCTCTAAGCAATCCACACGCATATATAGTGTAATTTGCCTAAAAGTTCCGAGCTTCTGATCTCCAATGCTGAATTCAAAAAGACTTTTTATATGGTACTTTAAAAATTATATAATGTCTAACACATCGTTTAGATTATTGGCTAGCCATTTGTCTATTTAAGCCTTTTTGTATTAAATTTTTTTCCATTCTCTCAAGGTACCAAGTAGATTTAAATGAGACACCTCATTTCTCAATTATCATGATTCCAATTGCCACTTAAGAGTGAGTTCTTAATGTATTTTATTATATGCAATTGCACAAGTTTACTTGGTTCTTAATCTCAACTTGTAATTAATTGACTGATCTATATCTAACGCTTTAAGCAAAATTAACGTTGCACAGGGAAAGAGTTATTGTCGTAATTTAAAACGACTAAAACTTGATCACGTAGCTAACGGGCTGATCAAAGTGGTTCATAATTATTGATTGCATGTCTAAATAGTAATGGAACTATGTAGTCACAACTACAAATCTTGACACGACCTGTTCTAGACCATCCAATTAGACTTGAGACAAGGCGTGCGCTGATGGCAAGTTCTGAAATTGAAGCAAGATGTTAGTTATTAGATACTGATATATATATATATATATATATATATATATATACACGGAATAATAGAACAAATTAAGTATAGGGATTACCCTTTTTGGTTCCAATTCAAGATGAAATCCTAATATACTGATGGTTGAAATCGGGCCACAGTAAAATGATGCTTGGTCTGTTGGGATACTTCGATATCGCTCTCCCACTTATGAGAAGGAAGTTTTCGCGAAAGAGATTAATCATTCAGGTGAGTATTAGTTGTTTTTTTTTTTTGAATATAAGGTGGGGATCGTAGGAATGGGGTGGTGTCTCAAACCCGGGCTAATCACTCAGTAAGGGGTGCCTTTTCCACTAGACCAACCCCCTTGATGTGAGTATTAGGTTCAACACAGTAAGTATTTATGTAAAAAGGGTCTAAGAACTTAAACTTTGTTCAAATTGGATGGAGATTAGAGGTTGTGTAAGCACTAAATAGTAGTTGCCGCATAATTCGTCGACGGTGGTTCACTACCAAAAAAACGAAGCGTCGCCGAACAATAGGAGAGTGATCTCGATGGTTCTAAACGAGGTAGGTTAGAAATGGGCTTTCTTTTTTCGGGTATGGGTGTTTTACCTATTGAATAGTAGGTCGGGTAGGGTAACGGTTTGCTGGGCTAGGGTTTGCCTTTAACAGTGTTTGGGCTAAAGAGCGTTTATTGTATCATGAAGGTAATGTGTCGAAAAAACTGTTAGTGCAATAGTGCTCCCATTTAATCAATTTTTGGTCTGTTTAGATTTTTATATTGCTTTTTCTATTTTTTTCATTTAATCTTTTTTAGAAGATTAAATCTGTTGGCTTAGTTAAAAAACTAGAAAGAAAAATATCTTTTTTATATTAATAGAAAAACCAATAGAAAAAAATCCTCGATATTCGCATGGCTATTGCATAACAAAAAGTATACAGAGAAACACAAGAAAGAAGAAAACAATTACTCCCTCCGTCCTATTTTGATAGACTTGATTTTCTTTTTCTTCTATCGCAAAATATATGTTACTTTCCTTATTAATATAAATTTAACTTTTTCGTTTCCTAATCTACCCCTATTTATTATGCATGGCTATTAATAAAAATAAATTGTTATATTTAAAAAATGAGTATATTGATAAATGCACAAATAAAATTTATTTTTCTAATAAATATTAAATTTAAATTCTTAATCCGTATGAAAATCAAACCATACTTATCAAAATGGGATGGAGGGAGAGTGAGAAATAGAGAGAGAAACGAATAAACTCTGAAATTGGTGGATCAAAATATCAAATACGTGAAAGTACGTTGTGTTAAAGCAATTATTACCTCTTCCCCTCTTTAAGATTGTTTATGGATTTCATCGTCAACTAGCTGTGTCATTAACCAATTAATTCAAATTATTTTTAATAATTCAAGTGGTCAGCTAGAGCTGTGTCATTAACCAATTAATTAATTCAAATTAATAATTCCAGTGGTTGAGTATTGACTATTGACACATACTGATATTAAATGCAATCATTTACACCTCCATCCCATAAAGATAATTCCCTATATGATTTTTGTCCATTCTAAAAAGATACTTCCTCCGTCCCGCAAAGATAGTCCCATTTTTCATTTTAATCCGTCCCAAAATATAGTCCCATTTCTATTTATGTATATTTAATTTTTTAATTTTTCCTATTATACCCTTATTAAATATGTATTGTTATTAATGAAGATGTATTAACATTATTAAATGTAGGGGCATATTTGAAAAAATGCAACAAAACTTTACTTTTCCAATAATATTAATTATATTTTTCTTAAACGGTGTGAAAGTCAAAGTGGGACTATCTTTGTGGGACGGAGGGAGTAGAATACTTACCACATTTAATATATTTTTAATTTTTTATTTCCACTTATGTCTCCTAATTACTGTAACTTCAACTACTTATGTATTGAAATATTTTAATTAAAGGCGGCTCGAACTATAAGTTAAGTAGGCAACCCCCGCCCCCCCAAAATTCAGAATGCCCGATTTTTTTCCTATTTTTCTCTTGTATAATATAAAAGGCCCGATGCCCAAATTTAATGTTAAGAATTGAAATAAGACCCAAATTTGATGGTATCCATTGAAGAAGCCATATTGAAACGAGTTGATGCTAAGAGTTTGATTAGAATTTTACATCTAAAAATTGCTAAAAGAGTAAATTTGATGTGACATATAGCGGATTTTATAATATCTTTTATGGATTTTTTTCTTCGTTATATATAAATTTAATTCCAATCTTGATAGGGCCCTAAAAAATTTCACATAAGGCCTCCGAAATCGTTGGTCGCCTCTGCTTTTAAAATAATTAATAATACATAAGAGTATATATGAAAAAATAATATAAAATTTCGTGTTTTTACTTAATTAACTATCATTTTCTTAATCGATGTGAAAATAACCAATGGATTAGTATAAATAAAGAAAGTATAAGAGCGGGATCTGAGTCTCCCGAGATTGAAAGCGAAAACTCATTTTTCTATGTATCTTTTCAAAGGTTAAAAGGGTGTTAGCGTGTTAATAAAAGAGGACAAGAGATGAATAGGAATAAACTGTATTAAGTTGTGTGTATTACAATGAGTATGCAATGTATTTATAGAGTACATGGAGTAGGCTACAAGAAAGTCAAACCCTAGACGGCCCAAAAGCCCAAACTATGTGTCAATATGATACATAATAATATTAACACCCCCCTTCAAACTCAAGGAGGTAAATGAGATACCATCTTAAGTTTGGACAACAAATATTGAAAGCGACACAGTGGATGGACTTTGGTGAGGAGATCGGCTGTTTGCTCATCAGATGATATGTGAGCGAGATATACTGTATTCCTTTTCACGTGTTAACGAGTAAAGTGACAATTAGTCTCAATATGCTTGGTACGTTCGTGAAAGACATCATTTTGAGCTATTTTGGTAGCACTATCACTGTCACACCAAATAACTGTTGGAGATGTTTGAGGGGCTCCCATATCTGAGAGGAGCCAGCGAAGCCAAACAAGTTCCTGAGTGGTGTCGGCGAGAACACGATATTCTGCTTCGGTACTGAAGCGGGAAGCCAAGGTTTGCTTTTTGCTCCACCAGGATATCAGTGAGCTTCCGAGGAAAATACAAAAACCAGTGGTCGAGCATCTATTAGTCGGATTACCAGCCCAATCAGCATCTGAGTAAGCGTGAAGCTCCAATGATGATGAAGATGGGAAGTGAAGTCCATGAAATATAGTTCCTTTGATGTATCGAAGTATGCGAAGAACGGCCACATAATGAGTAGATCGTGGTGCTGCCATGAACTGACTGACAATATGCACAGCATATGCAATATCTGGACGTATGACTGTGAGATAAACGAGACTTCCAACAAGTTGTCGATATAACGTAGGATCACTGAGGATGTTATCATCATAAGGTGTGAGTCTCAGATTTGTTTCCTGAAGAGTGGAAACCGTTTTGCAATCGGTAAGACCAGCTCTGGTGAGAACATTTGATGCATACTTGGCCTGTGTGAGATAATAACCAGCAGAATCAGATAGTACTTCAAGACCCAAGAAGTAATGGAGACGACCAAGGTCCTTCATCTCAAAGTGGCTGCTGAGAGATTCTTTCAATGAAACGATGCCTGTGTCATCATCCCCAGTAATAATCATATCGTCTACATAGAGGATCAAGAAAATAGAACCAGCAGAACTCTTCTTGACAAAGAGGGAATAATCATGTTCACTGGAAAGGAAACCAAGTGTGTGGATAGTTGAACTGAATTTCTCAAACCAGGCACGAGGGGCTTGCTTAAGACCATAGAGGGAACGCCGTAGCCTACATACCTGAGATGGAAAATGAGAAACACCAGGAAGAGGTTTCATGTATACTTCCTCAGAGAGATCGCCATTTAGGAAGGCATTTTTCACATCCATCTGAAACATGTCCCATTTTCTAGTTGCTGCAATAGCTATGAGACTGCGAACAGAAGTTATCCGAGCAACTGGAACAAAGGTTTCTTCATAGTCAATACCATATTCCTGGGTGAAATCTCTAGCAACAAGTCGTGCTTTGTAGCGATCCACGGATCCATCGGATTTGGTTTTGATCTTATAAACCCATTTACAACCAACTACGGACTTTCCTGGAGGAAGAGGAACCAATTCCCGGGTCTAGGCTCTATCTAAAGCCTGCAATTCTTCAAACATAGCTTGCTGCCATAGTGGATTAGAACTAGCCTCTTGATAGGAAGATGGCTCATGATGGGAAAATATAGTAGAGTAATAGTGATAGTCACGAAGATGATGAGGAAGAGTTCTTACCCTGGTAGACCGACGATGAGGGATGGTATGATCAGCATGATCTTCGGTCGAGGCAGGCTCATCAGAATGGTCCGTAAGTGGTATATCAAGAGAAGACTAGTCGTCTGATGCGGATGTCTCAGCGGAAGATATGGCATTGTCATTAGTGGATGGTATGGTGATATCTATTGATGAAGTAGTTGGAGTGGTTGTAGTAGTGGATAGTATGGTGATATCTATTGATGAAGTGGTTGGAGTGATTTCAGCGGATGGTGTGGTGAGGTCTGGTGAAGTTGTGGGTAGCGAAGATGAATATATATCCATGGAGGAACTAATGAAGAAGGGAATAGAGGTATCAGAAGTGACATGAAACTTGGAGATAGAGAAAAACATTTTGTGTTCCCAAAAAATGACATGTCGAGAGGCCCGAAGACGCTTAGAGATAGGATCCCAACATCTATACCCTTTGTGTTCTATTCCATACCCCAAAAAACAACACAAACGTGAACGAGGCTCAAGTTTAGAGCGTTCATGTGGCTGAAGTAAAACAAAACACGCACACCCAAAAACTTTTAAAAGATTATAGTTAGGTGAGGTACCATATAACCTTTCGTAGGGAGATTGATTTTGAAAGGCAGGAATAGGATGCCGATTGATAGTATAGACTGCAAATGAGTCGCTTCTCCCAAAACGCTCAGGACAACCACTAGAGATAAGAAGAGTTGAACGGTGTTTAGAATATGGCGATGTTTATGCTCAAAGACGACCATTTTGTTGAGATGTGCCAGGACACGAATATTGAGAAATGGTGCCTTGCTGACGTAAAAACTGGAGAAAGTTGGTTGCTTTGTATTCCATAGCATTATCTGCACGGAATACTTTGATTGTACGAGAAAATTGGGTTTGTACCATTTTAGCAAAGTCGTAATATATTTGTGGTAGTTCAGAACGATTTTTCATAAGATATATCCAAGTAAATCGAGTATAGTCATCTAAGAAAATAACAAAATACCTAGATCCGCCCATAGTGGTATGAGGCGAGGGACCCCATACATCAGAATGAATCAAGTCAAAAGGTGCAGATGAAATAGAATCACTATTATTAAATGGTAAAGCGGGTTGTTTTCCAAGTTGACAAGATAAACAAGAAACCTTTTCGGTTTTAACGACTCCTAATCTACCAGATGCAATAAGAGACCGAAGTCGATCAACAGAAACATGACCTAATCTTGAGTGCCAAAGATCCAAAGAAGATGTAGTAAGAGTGGAAGCAGTGATAGCGGGGATGGTTGTGAGTGATTTTGTGCACAGGTGAACGAGTTCAAACATGCGTCCCACTTTACGGCCTATCCCAATGATCTGCCCCGTCCTTGGATCCTGCACATGACAACCAAAAGAAGAAAAAATGACATTTAGGCCCATATCACATAACTGACCAACTGATATAAGATTAATAGTGAGTTTAGGTATATGAAATGTGGATGATAGAGAGAGTTTTGAGGTTGAGACTTCTCCTTCGTGACTAACAGACAATTGAGATCCATTTGCTGTTTTGATTGGTGTGATATGTGAAACGGTTGTTTTAGATATGAAGAGAGAAGAGTCATGAGTCATGTGATTGCAGCAACCAGAGTCAAAATACTAAGAGGTACTTGAGATGGCAGACATAGCACTGGAAGGACCAGATAAAACCTGTTTCAAAAGATCAGCAAGATCATCATTGTTGATAGCTGATGTAGAGCCTGAGGATTGATCAAGAGCTTAGCCGTGATAGATCGTGGTAGAATTGCTCTTAGCAGGGTTCTTGTAGCAATCTGCTGTATCGTGATTTGGTCCCTTTTTGCCACAATGCTTGCAAACCCGTTTAGGACAGTGGAGCAGGGCATGACTAGTCTCGTGGAAGTAATAGCAAGTAGTGGAAGCCCTAGTATTGGATGACTTGCATGGTTTGGCATAATGAGTTGCCAGAACAGTATTAGATGCTTGTCATTTCGTACCAAGTCGAGTTTCTTCAGAGATGAGTTCAGTGGCAACATCAGCAAGGGTTGGTAGAGGACTACGATGAAGTAGAGAAGCTCGAACAGGTTCAAAACGATCATTGAGAGCCATGAGAAATGTGATAATGTGCTGGTTATCTCGATATGTTGCAAAGCTGGTTGCGTCATCGGTGTTTTTCCATGTAGGATCGGAAAGGGTCAACTGATCCCATATGACATGCATTTCAAACACAAACTCGTCAATGGATTGATCTGGTTGCTGGATTTTGCTGTGAAGTGCAGTCAATAACTGATATTGATGAGCAAGATCCTTAGTAGTATAGCGGTCTCGAAGAATATCCCACACTTCTTTACCTGTATCGAAACGCCCCAGCTGCTGACTGATGGAAGGTATCGAGGTATTTCGACACCATGTTATGATATCCCCATTTTTGCTATCTCATTCTTCCTCACGTTCTCCGAATTTTTCGTCACTTTCATCTTCCAATTGAACCGGAGCTATAACTACACCAGTAACAACGCGCCAAAGCCTTTTGGCTTTGAGGAAACTAGTCATAGCCTGTGCCCAATGCACGTAGTTGTGCCCATTAAGAGTTATGGCGATGGGACGCAAAACATCGGATCGATCCATAAGGCTCGACTGTAAATGGAGGCTGTATTTCAGAAAACAGAGGGCGGAAACGGATTCAGAACGGTCAAAAATCCCAGGAACCTGTCAAACTTGGTCAAAAACCATTTAACGGAAGGGTGAACCGGTCAAGTCAATATTCAGACCGGTCAACGTCAATTAAGTCAATGTCAACGCTGATGTGGACTGATGACGTGGACTGGTGACGTGGCCTGATGACATAGACTGATGACGTGGCCTGATGAGGTGGGCTGATGACGTGGCGATGACGTGGACTGGTGACGTGTGTCGCTGACGTGAATTGACGTGGCAGATGGTGGCATGTGGATACGTAATTCGCGAATCAGTGGACTTCAGGCGGCGCGTGAGGTGTCCGATTGAGCTGAATCCGCCGCGGTTGCGATCGTCTCGTTACGGCGGTCGCGATGGTATAGTCAGATGTATTTTTTAGGTTTTGTAGGAAAACGAATCACGGTCAGAAGTTGAACTCGTGTGTGCGACCGGATATTGGCGCAATTTTCAAATCTGACACGATCCTTCCATTTTGTATCATTTCGATAAGCGTGCTTGGTGTGTGGTTTCTCAAACATATCAAAAGAGAAATATATTGATTGACATTTTAAGGTCGTTAAGTGACGCCAATAAAGATGTACTCGCTCAGATGGATGAGGATGATATAGGTCAAGCGATCTACAGAAGTTTAAAGAAATCAAGGAGATATCTGATTGTCATTGATGACATATGGAATATAGAAGCTTGGTTCGATCTGAAAGAATATTGTTCACCACTCGCATCAAGGATTTGGCACTACAAGCGTCACCTCGTAGTTTGCTGAACGAGCTACCTTTCCAAAAATTTGCCCCACCTCTACGGATTGAAGTGCAAACTTGCACTATTTTGGGATCCAAAAATTTTTTCCTTCGCTATCCTTGCCTTCCATTTCCTTCGTAAGCTTGAGTTGCTCAGAGTGTCGTTCAGTCGTACCTACTTATCAGCTAGACATGTTGGTTTTACAATTTTCCCCTCAAATCTGAAAAAGCTAACTTTACATGATTTTGATCTGACGTCGAAAGAAATGGAGATGATTGGAACATTACCAAACCTTAAGATTTTCAAATTACAACAAGGCTCCATTGGGAAACAAGAGTGGGATGCAAGTGAAGTTGAATTCAAAGAGCTCATATACCTTCAAATTACCCACTTTCCCATTTCAATTTTCCCCATGCTTGAACAACTCGTCTTACGAAAGTGTAACCAGTTGAAAGAGATCCCCGAGGGTTTAGGTTATATATCGTAACATTGCAAACGATAGACAAAATTGCAAGAAATCTGTCACAGATTCTGTCGAGCAAATCAAGGAAAAACACAAAGAATATGGAAATGAAGAGCTTAAAGTCAGCATCTCCCATTCCCAAGGCATATGGTAAATACTGCACTACTCTTTGTTAGTATACATACTTTAGAGTATCAAAGAAGTTTTCGATTGTGGAGTAGTTAATTAACAACACGTTTATCTTTTTCCCTTTCTTTGTCTTACAGTAGACACTTGGAAATCTTTGAGAACCCATCGAAGTAGTCATTGGACAACCTCTCAATTCGTACCGAAACAGGGACCTTGCGGGTAAATGAAGATGAACTTGTGCTCTCGACGTGGGCTAATAACGCAATGATTGATATTTAGCAGTGTGTGATAATATTATTATAATTAACACGAGTGGAAAAAAAAAGGTTTGTTTTGGAATAGTGCATTACTACCTCCGTCCCATAAAGATAGATTTGTATTCAATTTTTATTCGTCCCAAAATATAGACCACTTTCTATTTTATTTGTATTTAATTTCTTCTATTTTTCAATTATACCCTTATTTAATATACATTGTTATTAGTTAGTATTATTTAATGCAATTGTATATTTGAAAAAATACAATTAAAATTTACTATTTCAAAAATATTAATTGTAATTTCTTAAACTATATAAAAGTCAAACCAAGCCTATCTCTGTGGGGCGGAGGTAGTATTATTCTTGAAAATGTGCAATATTTTTCAAATCCACAAGTATGGTATCATGTCGAAGATGTCAACGAGAGCTCTAACACTCCCTCCGGCCCATAAAGATATAGTTTCACTTTGACTTTTACATAGATTAAGAAAGTTCAATTACTCCCTCTGCCCCAAAACAATAGAGTCACTTCTTTGTTCACTTAGTTTAAGAAATGTCAATTAATGAAATTGAAAAAATAAAATAAAATATTCACAGAATATTTCTAATATGCTCCTACATAATTGCAAACTTATATGGGCTTATTTATGGAAAAATGGATATGTATTGCATTCTCAATATAAATAGTTGAGAATTGTAAAAGTTATTCATTAAGTTGGTCAAATTAATTAAGAACGTAATAGGAATATAGAAAATTAAAAACACTTTTGATTAATAAGTGTGCTATATTAATTTTGGGATAAATGAAAAGGAAAAGTGGGTTTATTATTTTGGGGACGAAGAGAGTAATATTCTTAGAAAAGTAATATTCATGAATATTTTACCTATTATACCCTTTTAAATGTTTATTATTCAATTTTAATTGTTCTGATATGATGACAAAAAATGCACATTAAATATGGACATCTATATATGACAACTAATGAATTGACTTAAAAATAGAACTATAATTTGGGATAAACAAAAAAGAAAAATGGGACCATCTTTGTTGGACGGAGGGAGTATGAGCCAACAAGTGAGAACAAATCGTTAATATATTGTCGGTAAAGTCGCTTAAGATACTAATGTAGAAAAAAATTTATTTTATACGTTTTACTTTTCCTTGATATTCCACCATTTTTAAATTATTCCATTTAAATTCTAAAATAATATCTCTATTTTTTTTGTTAAATTTAATTCAATTAGGTCATAAATGATTAATATCTATATGATCTCATGTTTTTATCAAATTAAAATGAAATAAGAAATATTTTGTGTCACTAAATATAAAAAATTAAATTATTTTTCCGTTGCAAAGCAAAGCAGTAAGACTAATTATTTTTTGCATTGAAATAAGAAAATATGCAATATAGGCATCCAGTTGAAGCTGTCAACAAGAGCTTTAATATGCGTTGACAAGTGAAAGGAAATCGTTGTAATATATTGTCCGTGAAATCATTTCAAAGATTATAGATAAAAAATCTTATTTTATACTTTTTATTTTTCCTAGTATCCAACTCTTTTTAAGTTATATAATTTCAACCCTAAAATGCATGACGTCTACTGAGATTCTAGATTCTTTTTCCTGCCAAAATCTCAGTTAGTATATTTATTAAAAATTTTATCGTATGATTGAAAATCATGAATTGTGATGATAATGATGCAAAAAAATAATTTTAGCACATATGTCATGTCACAAGATATTTTTCAATGCAGGTGATTTTCGTAATTATCTACGTTAGACAAACATATTGGTGAAATTTTTTGTCATGTTATGAACTTGTGATTTATCAATATTAGTAAATTCAATACATCCCGCAAGTGCGTAACCTAGTGTTGAATAATGATTTGACAAAAATCACTCGTTTGTGAGAGTGACTACTTTAAAACGAATTGAAAAAATCTGTGATGGGAATACAATAAGTTTGTAAGTAATTACGTACGCGACTTCGAGTTAAAATTTCTTATAAAGCACAGCTGACGCTCGTTGCTTGCTTTAATAGCTTCATTCGTAGCAACAGTTCTCCATGGATTGAAGCCATTCTTCTCAATTCTCAATCCCATCTCTTCACTGGTAATAAATTGTTCCTTGTATCAAATATGTATTAGGGTGGCATTTCACGGTATTGCATCACAAGCAATAATCTATATATAATTTAGTGTGCATTGAACTAAATATCTTTTGATCGATGGTTATGCAGATGAGCTGGGGGATTTAAAGCGAGAACTAAATTAAGATTCTCTTTTCCAGCTTCGCATCAGCCCTCAAATAGGTGCATCTATTGGAACATAACTAAGGATGTGTTTGATTGGCAAAACTTTTGCAGGTAAATGTCAAATCATGCAATCTGTTTTATACCTTTGCGGTTTACTTACAAATTGTAAAGAGAATTGATTTTACAAGATACAATCATTAGAAGCATGATTTGGGCCAATTACAGGAAAATATTTTCTTAAGGAAGAGGTAGAAAAATATTTACCATGCAAATACTTTACAAGTAAATGATTTACAACTTGCAATCAAACACACCCTAATTTATTGTCCCTCAAATGTATTACTTTCATTATGAGTGTCGCCTTGTTAGGTGTTGCAGCTAGTTAGTGTTGCCAGGTCGCTACAATTTGGTTAAACGTAGGAGACATACTGATGGCTGTACTGATCGCTTAGTCCTGCTCCAATACTTACTTGTGGGCATGTGTGAGAAACTCAACATCAAACTGTTTGACATCGGAAAACTTAGGAAACCCAGTATTGGAGCAAAGTTAAGAAGGGTAATTTTGTGAGATTTTATTGACTTAAGTATCAGTGGACTAACTTGTATATAGCTTTTTTCTTTTTTTTTTTAAGGTGTGATCTTGCTTAACATAGAGGCATTGGAGTTCAAATCACAAATCGATTAACATTAAACTCATGTGCAAGCATGACCTACAGGCCACATACACAACTGTCATACTGCAAATTGATCAAATACTGCAGACCATGTTTTGCAAGCTCTTTCAATTTTCCAAATGAATTTCACATTTGAAATTTGAAATTGCACTTTGAAAATCTGAAACTCCTGAGTTGAATGGATATAAAACTCCACAAATTTGCTGAGGTAATGAGATGTAATGGAGGTGCTTGTTGACATATAGTTAAATCGAATCCGATTGTTTTGAATTTTTTATTGCAATAAACAAGTTAATAACTGTTTTACCAATCCGCTCGTCTCAAGCATTTCATGTAATCATAATCTTCAAGGCATTCAAACAGATATCGTCTCAACATAAACACAAAGAACAAGACATTACGATAAAGCATACAAGACGAGGAGATCAAGAATCAAAGTAGAGTCATTCAAGATTCAAAGATACATGACATGGAATAAGAAGAGCAACATTCAAGCTTGCAATGTTTGAGTTTTGATTTTCATTCTGCAACGTCTTCCACTTCATTGTTTTCATTTTCATCTTCTTCGTTTTGACATTCACTTCCTCCACCTCGATCTTTCTTCTTACTCTTTTTATTGCTTTCCTTCGGCTTTGAAGACAGAGCTCTCTTCGCAGAATTCTTTTGCCTAAACTCTGTTAAAACATAACAATATCATTTAAGGGCTTGTTTGAATAGTTGTATTTCAATATTTATCAGAGTAAAGTTGAGAAAAAGATTAGTAGTAAATCAGATGGTGACCTTCAAGTGAAGCCCTTAGAGGCTCAATGTACTCTGAGAACTCTATCTCCTCCAGTGCCTTAAATACATCCTCTGCATTCATTGTTTGTCTCTTTGACTCCTTACAAATATCATTTGCACTGTACATATTCATAAAATAATTGCCCAAACTTACTCTCAAGATCATAACTTTTAACCACAAATTCTCACTAGAAATAAAATTCCCCAAAAATAGCTAGATGAAACAATCTCTAGTTACGAGACTAGAAATTTAATGGCTAAAGCAGGGGAAAAAATGGAAAGTAATTTCAGAACTTCTCCAAAATTCTTGCACGGTAAAATATTTTAACCAATTATCTAAACTCGCAATTAAACTAAATCAGAAACAGAGAGCTTGAATTGAATAACAAAAGGAATGAAAATCAAAAAGAATTATTGAACAACAGAACAAACTATGTAAATCTGAAAAATGGCGATTTCGTTTATCTACTTACGTGGCGGAGAGATAGTGAATGAATATGCGGGCGCTCTCGGAGAAGGCTTCAAGTGCCTCGCGGAAAACTGAGATTTCGGAATCGGTGGAGAGCTGTGATAGCTTATCCTTCACCAGCCGGCGTACGATAGCCTTCGGAAGCTCCTCTACTTCGGTCCCCACCTTTTCCGTTGTCGTCGGCGGCGCAACTTTCTCCCCCTCCGACATCTTTATCCGAGGCGCACGATAGACTTGGTCAGGACTCAGGACCCCCTGGTCGGTGTAGTGTTTGGTTTAGGTTAATTTTCCCGCCATCTGGGACGGTGTCAATTTGGGGACTTAATTTCTGCTCCGGGCTTCCAATTAAGGCCCACGGGCTTCCAAATGGTTCGTCTTGTGTTTCAATTTAGGCCCACGGGCTTCCAAATGGTTCGTCTTAGTTAATGTCATCATTGTGTTTCAATTTTCTATGTTCATTTCTCATTTTGTTTTGTGTTTGTACTTTGAGTGTTTGTTCTGAAAAACTTTGTCTCGTATGTCATTTTGAAAAACTATTTTTAAAGCAAGAAAATTAGAAAATACATTTAATTTGAGATTTTCAAGGATTACAAATTGAGACAATAACATTTACACAAAGGCCGTAAAACTTTATTGTTAATAATAACAACATTTTTTTATTTCCTTTTTGGAAGGGGATTAATAATAACAATTTACGACATGAGATGCATTATTTTATGATACCTACTTTATTATTTCTTCTGTCCGCTCACGATTTTTCATTAAGGGTGTGTTTGATTGGTACACTTTTCCAGGAAAAAAACACATTTTGCCTCCATTTTCCAACTTTTTGATTGCCCTTTTTTGCCCGGAAAATGTTTTCCCTCTTTTCCTCACGTGATGTCAGTTTCCATCTTTTCAAGGAATTGCTTTTCCCACCTCATAACTGGATTTGGTTCTCTTGGATAATATTGGCCTCTTTTCTTTTTTTTTTAATGGATAATTTTCTTTAACCACAAAGAGAAGGAAACTGATCAAATTTTATGGGAAAAAACGCCAAAAAATACTATTTTCCAACTTGTAAATTAATACAATCAAACACCTACAACTACTATTTTCTTTGGAAAACTTTTTCCCGAAATTCATTTACCCAAAAAATATTTTCTTTCCAACCATTTTCCGGCTTTGCAATCAAACACAGCATAATATATTTTTGTGGTGCTATATGTTATTTTGTATGAACATCGTATATTGTCAATACATATTTTTAGTTTCTTTTGAATATACAATTGCCAATTACATTTAGCCTAAATCGCACAAGTGCGATAATTGATATTGTTAGAAACACATGTTTTCCGAGAAGGTGTTATTGGTCAAAGTTTTTTTTATCATGTGTCCACTAATGGGCACCATAATTTGTCCACAGTATTTATTTGTAATTTCACGAAACCATGTAGCTTTGTGCATTGTGGGCAGATTAAAATACCCACTGGTAGGCGCTTGACCAAAACGTTATTTGTCAACTGTTACACATTTTCCACAAATATTTCTTTACATTGAATATGTAAAATCCTAAAAATGCTGAGGTGAAAGGCGAGCTGTCGGTTCGTGCGGGCGTGTGAAGCTAGCTGGTACAAGTGTTTATCCTCGTTATTCACGTGGTTATTATATTTCATAAACTTGAGGACAAAAAGCATGCAAAGAGGGAACTGATGAGTGACTCAACACCACCCAAAATAACAGTGGCGTGTAACACGGTGCACAAATCTGAATTGAGACCTATTTAAAAGTGTTTTAAATATTTTTTTTTATTTTTTCTCTCTCTTAAATTAATCACATCCATATATCTCATCACATTTATAAATCTCAACCACTCAACTCCACTCATTCTCTCTCCTCTTTTACATTAAAAACCTTTAAAAACCATTATAATCTACTCTCAATCACCCTTTAAAGGGTGTTTGGCAACCCATTATAAATATTTTTTCCACTTTTTTAACTTTTTTATATATTCTTTCTCTCTCCTAAATCAATCATATCCACATATCTCATCACATCAATAAAACACTTTAAAGTTGTTTCCTAACCGGCTATTAATTGCGATTGTGATTATTGCTTCAAGGCCTCTCACTATCAAAATATTCTGCTCCAGTTCATCTCCGCATTTGATATAAAAATGTCAAAGATTTAACATTTCAACGAGGTCAAGATAGTCAATAAATCGAATTTCAGCCTTCAAAAAAATTGTACTACAATGATTGGCATCTTTTTTTTCAAAATTTTTCCACTTTTTTCTATTTTTTTATATATTCTTTCTTTACTCTAAATCAATCACATCCACACATCACGTCACATCCATAAATCTCCACCATTAAATTCCACTCATTCTCTCTCCTTCTTTACATTAAAAACCATTAAAAACTATTAAAAACACTCCCAATCACCCTAAGCATATAAATACACGTGTAGTATCTCGAAATATGTTGTATAACATACCAATTTTCTTTGGTAAATAATTTCTGGTTGATTCTTCCTAGCACGTTAAATGTCCATTTAAATTTGAGGCAATATTGAAACTCAGACATATTCCAAAGAAAATTTTTTAAAATTTTTTAAAAATAAGAGTGTGACAACTCTTCGGGATTTTTTAAAATAAGAGTGTGACAATTTTATGTTATTATTATTTTTTTCTTTTTTTTCTTTTTTTGGAAGGAATTAAAGTAACCATTCTCTTACAAGAAGATTATGAAATGTGAAAAAATAATGACGGTTTAATAAAAAGATTTCACAATATATCAGTTTTTTCTACGTCCATTTTCAATCACATATGCCTTTTTTTTTTTTCTCACAAGAAAGTTTCGACATGGTTAATTTTTAGGCCCAGTTATTACACGAAGGAAAACATAAGGCCAAAATTTCAATTGGAGATTACATCTGACTTAAGAACAAAGAAGTTAAAATCCTGAATTTACTAAGACCTATATAGGAGTTTCTAACAATTTGTAACATTTCTATTATAACTAACAAATCGAATATATATGTGTCATTTCTATCCAACCTGACTATGCCACTAATTTCAACACTTCCACAAATCGAATGTATAGTGATAAACAATGCACAGCCATTTGATCTTGGCAGTAAGAAGCTGTTCTTTGTCAACAATAATAAAGCATTCCATATGATTATTCCTCATCATCCATATCTTTTCATTATTGATATTTACATGAACTCTTAAATTCCAAGTAGAATGTTTTTATGCATAACAAGAGGAATTTTTTGTTAATTTTGTCCTTTACCACTTCTTTGAGCATTCTTTTTAATTTTCTTCTTTAACTTTCTAATACTCATAAACATATTTTCTACTAGTTTTTTTAAACAAAAGAGACGCCTTGCTCTACTTGTTAAAGGTACGTACAAAGGTTAAGTGATGGATTTGTTGATGACATTCAAATTTCTACTATTCCTTGTCCTATAATTTCATCACCTCTTCTTCGGTTTATTTCATCGCCTCCAAGCATTAGTCATCTCCCAATCGATCTATATGATTATATTGTGTTGGGAATTTATGCAAATTCCCTAATTTTAAACCCACATGATCTTTGATTAGAAGAATCAATCAGACAGAAAAATAAAATGAGAGAGAAATTTCGAACTGCCAAAGCTTTCAATAAATGATAAATATTACAATCATATAGAATTTCACTCGCCCAACCCTCAACAATTACAAGAAAAATAAATCGAGCTACTACTCACCTAATTTTCTACCCTTTGAATAACACCCAAAGAGTTACAAGAAAACTCTCTAAAAATAAGCTCTCAATTTTTCTTCTACTAGACTGATGCCCAAAAAGAAGAGAAGCACCACATATATATATACCACACGTTCACTATATGTTTCCGGCCGTGCAGATGTTGAATCCCAAATTGCAGAAATTCTTTTCCAATTATTATTCTAAGCATTCCAAGATTGATAGCTTGTGTAGCACGTGTGTTCCAAAGAAAACAACCCAAGTCCAATTTTTGACTCACCAATTAGAATTAATTCCATATTTCAATTCCTCACACATGCCCGTCTGACTTCTTCCAATGGTAATTCCAACTTTGATACAAATCAAATTCTTGGCCCACAAAATTCTTTTTTTTTCTTTTTCTTTTTTCTCTTGGCTAATTTCTGGCAAAAATTCCAACATATTGAATGAAATTCAGGGGGAAAGCGTATGTATAAATGTTTAGTTAATAATCGAGATCGAATTAGATGGACTTACTTAAGGCAGCACAGTTAAGTTTCATCCCCTCAAGTAAAATCCTTGCTCCACCCCTAAAACTAATTGCTAATGAATATAGAAACAATAAAAAATAATAAAAATAAAAAATAAAAACCTAAGAAGAAGAAGAAGAAACAAAATAAAAAGAAAAGAAAAAGAAAATTGGAATAAGGAAAAAATAATTTGTAAGCTTAGCTCGATTGAGCTATATTGGGATTTTAAACGAAAAACACTAGAATGCAAAAATAAAATGAACATACGGATTTGTTTGGCCCTCGGCCCCTAGTTCACCAAATTGGCTACGTCTACGTTGAGTTCCACAGATCCTGGTAGTTACTCAAGAATTCCACTAGAAAATCAACCGGTAGCAAAGGTTTACAAATTACAATCTCTCTCTTATCTCTGTTTCACTCTCGTTTCTCGAACGAATCTAAGCAACTCTAAGTATCACCTCTAACAATTCTCAAGAATAGATACAAAATCTTACAAAATAATAGAGAAGCTCTCAAAGATGTAATTCACTCTCTTATCACATAAGTCAATACACCAGCCCTTTTATAATAGTGAAACCCTAGTAATAATCGACCAAGATCTACACTTTAAAATGGGCGGCTAGGTTAAACACTTCTCCTCTAAGTTAGGTCTTCCCGGGTCAATCCTCACGTCATCAACACGGCGCAACTTATTTGGCCCAAAAATGACTAAGGCAGCAACCTCTAGACCCAGCAAGCTATAGCTTGGTCGAGCTTCCATTTGGATCAGCCCTTTGGCATTGCAACGAGTCAACGACTATCTAATCTTTTTCACAAGTCTTACCATGTCAATTACTATGTCAATTATGTGTCTAGGTAATATTACTCCAAAATAAATAGATGTCTTGTAAGTTGTAATCAACATAAAGGTGGCTAATCAATTTGTAATTAAAAATATTGATTAATAATGTCCCTCTACGATTGTTGGTTTATTAGATTAGAAGCAATGTTTTGCCAACCTCAGCAGTGTGAAGTGCCTAACGAGTAACGAGGCATTGGCTTTTTCAAGAACGAATGGAGGATCCCAAGCCACACAACTACTATGATGCAGCACAAATGCCTAGAAAATGATCCCATGCATATAATGTGATAATGTATTCCTCAGATTTCAATTAACTAATTTGATGGGATTATTAGGTTGAAAAATATACATCTAATGGTAATAATCACATAGCTTGAAAATGCAACGGTCAGAAAGAAATTTCTGCTATTTTATTCTTTTTTCTAACAAAACAAAAAAAAATTACAAATCTCTCTGAGTTCTAATTACGTATACAATCTATCAACTATATGTGAATTGTTAATTAAATCGATGAATTGATTGGTAGGTACGCGAAAATGAAAGCTTCGATGTCTTGCTCCCTGCAAAATACAAACATGACTTATTCATTAATAACTTATTATTCATGATATATACACTCCAAGCAACACATTTATAATAATATAAAAATAACAATTTTCATTATAAATGAAAGAAAAAATGAAGAAAAAAGTGAAGTCAGTCTCACATAGTGGCTGAATTAATCTTTTCTCAGCATATTTTAATGCTACTTATGGCCGCTAAAATATTTCTTTGACAATTAAAGTGATAGCCCACCAAACAAGACAAAAGTTAGTGTATTTTTAGCAGCCATTTTTCAAGCATGTAATAATAGACTAAATCACTAAACCATGTTCAAATGAAAACATCATAGGATAGTTTGATCTAATTTCCTGTTCAAGGATGCTGGTCCACTGATATATAGTGGATCAATCAAATCTGAGCCCTAGATTATAATGTAACCGGGGACGAATTTTGGTGGTGGTAGTTAGCAGTCGTTATATGAAGTTATACTATGTTATTTGTCTACCTGTGAATATTATCCTTTTTAAGACTTTCTTATGCAAAAAGTAAAAAATGGGCTCCATGATCATGAAAGTCACAACTCACAAGCCTAATATTTCATTTGACAATCAGACTCATGCTACAACTAGAGAATCAGCATGTAGTACACGCATAGTGTATTGTGTTCACGGGACACATGTAATCTTGACATTGGACTATTTCGAGGTCTTTACATCGCATGGAGGCAATAACATCTAAAACCAAGGTAACATATATCATGTTAATACAATAATTGTGTGCTTATGTGGATATTGCTTGGTCGAAATGTGATAGAATGCGACCCTAACCATGAATATGTCAGGTCCTTGATTATGCTGTGCCTTTTGTTTGTTTTGAAATTGATCTACTAGTCAACGAATACAGTAATGGTGGGTCCTACATGCCTCTTAGGACCCACGATTACTGTCTGTGTCAGATAACATATCACGCAGTTTGTATCTTGATTTGAAACAATTACAATAATGGCAATTGAAGAGAGAGCAAGTTGTCAAATTGCTTACCGCTATGATCTCCCCGAGAAATTAAGCACTAAAAACATGTTGAGGAAATTGTAGTGCTTGTCATGATCATTTCTTCATCAATCAATTCCCTTCCAATCAATGTACCGAATCCTTTGCTACAAACCACATAACAAGAGAGCCAGGGGAAGAAACAGGGCAAAGAACGATAATTCCTGTAAAAAAAAAAAAAGGAACGAGGACAATATCAAACAAATAACCTCGTAAAATAATTAAAACAAACTCGTGCAAATTCGATTATTGTCTTACATTTCTCCAAGAAGCCGAATAAGCTATGCGGGGAAGAAGTCCTTGTAACCCAATATCATAAACCGGAGTCCCATCAGGATAATAGAGTCCATAATTTCTCTCGGACGTTGGACCGTGCTTTAGATTCTCATTAAAAAGTGCGAAAACATAAACCTCGACCGGCTCAGATGGTTTAGCAGGTGTCCCTCTGTTTTGCTGCAACATGTTTACCAAATTACCATTATACAATCTAGCATTTTGTGGTGTTGCCCCTATCTCATTCTCGTCCCCCTCCGAAGGCCATCCAGTCTCTGAAATTATAACTCTTACGTCCGTATGTCCCATTGCTCTTATCGCTGCATAAACAGCATCAATTTGTGCATACAACATGTTATCATATCTCAAATTTGTGACGGGATCCACTGTCCCTGAGTTGGGCTGAAATAGCACATACTCGAGTGGAACCTCGTTGGGATTATCTTTATACGCGAAAAAGGGATATGCGTTTATGAGAAACGGCGAGTTCGTCTGAGAATGGAAGTTGACTATACGGTTGATATTCTCAGCAAGATCAGGTCGAAAGGCGCCCGCCGAAGGGGGGAAAGAATTGCCTAAAATCCCGGTCGAATGGGCTGTTGTAACATAAACATCTCTGCTAAGCCCGAGGGTGTTAAGTGCCTGATATACACTCTGCATTGCGGGGAAGAGATAAGATATTAACTGAGTATCGTTTCCCGTTAGTACCTCATTCCCAACGGTAATGCAAGTGATTTTCGTTCGGGAAATGTATGGTTGGACGTGCTGTTGGATCCAAGTTCGGGCATTAATCGGATCCATCATATTCTCAAGATTCTCATTGCCAAGCCCAACGACAAATTCGACATTTGTATCGGCGAATGCGGTTAATACATTTGGATCCGCATCGTAAAGTTTGACTCTAGTTATGTTGAGAGATCGAAGGAGATCTGAGACGCGAGATGGCGTAGGAAGATTGTTCGCAATCTGCCCGTAGTTGATTCCAATTCCAAGGCAGCAGATTTTATCAAATGAATCTGAATGAGATAGGAAAGAAAGAAAGTATGAATAAATACAGATTGGCTTACAAACACAAGAACTGAACAAATTAAGTCTTTGCTTCAAGAACACATGATTGATAAGAAGATCATTTCAATCATCAATATATGAGGTTTTTGCTTCTAACTGATATTGAACCTCAAATCACATATAAATTACATTTTTACATCAAACAATTTCACAAGTTAACTGAAAATTTTGGTATGGGTAAAAATAAAAATTGCACTAATACGAATCCAAAATAACTTAAGCAAGCAATTAAATTCATCCAAAGCCCAAATGAGGATTCCAAGATTAGTATGCCCAGATTAAAAATCCCGCAATTGATTTTCACCAACTGAACAAGACAGAGAAATTACAGAGTAGGTTTTCGAAAAAAGAAATTAGCAATGTGGGTAAATACGGAAAACAAAGAAATCCCACAAAATTACATAAAAAAGATGGAAAGAATTAAATATTCTTAGAAAAAAACCCAAAAAGATCATCTATTATTGAAAATATTCGTGGGCAAGAAAGAGATAGAACAGTTATCCACATGCAAAGAACATACACCATGTCTACAAATTGCGAAAAAAACAGTTAGCGTTTCTTGAGAATTCAAATCGGAAGTGGCGTAGAGAAGAGAAGAAGAAGAAGAACCTGAAAGAGTAAACAGAAGAAGAAGAGCCCGGAAGAGGGTGGCCATTGCCATGTTAAAACTTCGTTAAATCTCAGCCGCGCCTCTTTTATTTCCTTTTCTTGAGATATATATGTACTATATATCTGTACGCGTTCGCTGTATTGAATTGATTATATTTTTAAATTAATATTAATATATAATAAAAGCCTAAAAGGTACTAGTTTATATATGTATTACAGATTTACGGTATACTGTATAAATCAGATCAATGAACCATAAATTAAATATATAGTGGAAATTTGCCGTTAAATATATAGTGGAAATTTGCCGACATGAGCTCATTGATTTCCTAAAACAGCCTTATCTTTTCCTGAAAAGACAGCTTGTAGCAGACCTTTTGGCCTTTTTGCCCCTTTGACCTACCATAACTATACAGATTTGAGGATTTTATTTTTGGGATACGATATTGTTCCTTGTTGCCCCAATTCTGGTGATACACATAGAGGTGGGGAGTAAAAGTGTGTGTTAGCGGATGAATTTTAGCGTGTGTTCGTTTTTATTTATTTTCACTTAAAAATTACTTACTACTAAAAATTAAAGTCAAACATCAATATCAACCACATATTTCACATCATCACTCATTATTATCCACACATCTCGTGGTCCCCGCCACTACACTCCACTTTTAGTAAAATTTTAGACAAAAATAAGCACACACGAACACACGCTTAATATATTTTTATGAGTAGGAAGAGAGAGAATGAGTGGAGTTGGATGGTAGAGATTTAATGAGTGGAGAGATGTATGGATGTGATTTGTTTGACCAAATTTGAAATTTGAAAAAAATACATTAAAATACATTTTTTGATTCATGCTAACACCCTCTAAATTTCCTTCTCATTGATGGGGAGAAACCTATCCAGTGGTAATCATCAAGCACTATCGGTGGACTCCGCCGGATGTTTTCTAATCACGTATAACCTTCGATGGGAAAATTGAGACCAAATCCAGAATTAGTACAACGAGGTAAAGCTCGAGCAATTCGAAATATTTTCCAGCGATGCCGTTTGCTGAAAGTCAAAGTTTTTGCCCAAAAACGTTGACCTAGACAAAAGACTTTGACTTTTAGCAAATGGCACCGCCGAAAATTTTTTTGAACTACTGGAGCTTCACCTAACCGTATTATTTTTAGATTTGATCTCTATTTTTTCAATGAAAGTCGTATGCAATCAGAAAATATCTCATCGATTGTGCTTGATCATTGCTTGTCTATCCACATGGACATTAATTGTAATTTACTTTTATTTACATTTATCTTCGATAGATCATTTGTTATTATTACTGTTCATTCTCTAGTTGATGTATGTATGAAAGATTTTAAGGTAATTTTACAACGTTGAATTTCATTAACAGTACAATAGTCTGCTTAGTTAATAATAGTACCTCAAATATGAAGTGTTTCAAGGATGTTTTAACTCTTCCAAATCAGGGTATTTGAGTTTATACACTGCTTAATAATTAATAATAGTAACTCAAACATAGTGTTTCAAGGATGTTTTAATTCTAGATTAGAAATCCATTGAATTCTTTAAAATTTAAACTCAAAATCTCCGTAGTGAATTGGATGTCATTACTTGAAAAGGATGTGTGAGTTCAAATGGAAGATGATGTCCTTTCATACACTTCTAAGGGTCATCTTCGCTGGAGGCTCTAGACTCTAGTTTACACTATTTGCTGAAATAGTTGGTCGATACAGTTATAAACTTAGCATATCTTTTGCTTGTGGGAAGAGCGACAATCAACTCTTGCGGGAAGCCTTGGCCATGGTCACAAAGTTCCAAAACTTGTCACGCTTTGTGGCATTGGCGTGAGTAATTTTTACTATTGACAAATATTGTCAACGCACGCTTTAAAACTATTTGAGCGATCTTTCTTTAATTGACGCATGGCGAGAAATCTGGTCAAATAAATCACGGTAGACACCGATATCAAATAATCCATTTGATATTTTACCATAGGATTTAATACAAAGCATCATAATACTTGATACATTAAATTTATCATGATCTATAACACATTACAAAATTATATCTTGAAATTTTGTCCCAAAAAACACCCAAAAAAAAAAAGAAAAAAAATAGAGAGGGAAATAAAATGTCGTTGTTTTCAAAAATATTAGGAAAAAGTAAAGACAATAAAAATAGTGGGTACTAATATTTATGAGACGTGATACATGCTCACAGCCTCACACACATAAATGAGAGATAATTTGGTTAATGCTAGGAGTACACACAATTAGCATATCAGACAAATGTCACACCCTTATAAAGTGTGAGTCCCTCGCATTCAATGGGTAGAATGGTAATTTTATACCACACTCTATTAGAGTATAGTATTTATGTAGTAAACAACTAGCATTATCCTTTGCTAGCCCCGCTACAAAAAAGCAATTTTTCAACCATCAATCTAAATTACTTAGGGTGTGTTTGATTGGGTGTGTTTTCCAGGAACAAACAAGATTTTCAACCCTTTTTCATCTTTCTGGCTGTTTGACTGAACTTTTTTTTCGAGAAAAGGTTTTCTAGCTTTTCTCAATTTACGTTTTCTTCCTTGTTTTCAAGGAAAATGTTTTCCTTGGGGGTATAGTTTTTGTTTTCTGGGAAAAGTTTGGATCTTTTTTCTTTTTTTTTTCAATTGATAATTTACTTTAACCATAAAAATAAGGAAAATGATCAAATTTCATTAAAAAAAGCACAAAAACAAAAAAAAAATAACACTAGTTTTCAACTTTCAATTAATCCAATCAAACACCTATAACTATCATTTTTCCTGGAAATTAAATCTTTTCTCGGAATTCATTTACCCGGAAAACGTTTTCCTTCCAACGATTTTTCGGCCTTGTAATCAAACAGACCCTTATATTTCATTGAGTTGGCATTTTTTAATTTTTTATAACAATTTTCAACACTATATTAAATTTATTTATTTATTTATTTTAATCTCCACCAAACATACACCTCACCTCATTTCATCCTCGTCACCATGATGTCCTGGGTAACATTATTATGTATTACCTTAATAATTGATGCTTTTCACCTAAGAAATAAATTGTAGGATCTGTTATATATATAATCATTGCATAACTTACAACTTACTCTTATGATTGATAGATTTTGCACTTTTAACATTTCACCGTCCGTAAGTTTTATCAATTGATTCTCAAGAAAGAATTATAATTAGATTTGAAGATAGGTCAAAAGCAGGCCAACTGAACTTTTGTAGTTGGTTGTTTTTTTTTTTTTTTTTTTTTTTTGTGAGTTTGTGCTATCGATCGAGACTTGATAGGGGGCACGAGTTAAATTGGGGGCATGAGTTAAATAAGGATAGCGGTGGTGCAAATCCAGTAGAGCACGTGTTTCCACGACGCGGTCACTCGATTCACATCGACCTTCATTTTTATTTTTCTCCCCTGTAAAATGGTCGGCGGCATATCCAGCACAGCACTTGTTTCCACGACGCGGTCACTCGATTCACATCGGCCTTCATTTTTTATTTTTCTTTCCTGTAAAATGGTCGGCGGCATATCAGCACCCAAATTGGACATGACAAATTCCCTTTGTATATTTGAATAAAGATATTACTAGAAGTATAATATTATCATTCGTATAATATTATCATTCGTACTCTGCTTGACAGCGCCTATCCTGTTATTCTCGGAGCCTAAGGCAAATGTTATGAAATGCGTCCCTTTAAAAAGTAATAATTATCAAAATTTATAAGAGGGCATCTTTTCCACAAATCCCTAGTGGAAAAGACGTCTTTTTACTAGGCAACGAACCTAGGTTTGCGACAAAAAAAAAATCTGAAATTAATGTTTATTATTTTGCTAAAGAAAGAAAAACAAGAAATTTTAATATTTTACCTTTTTTACTCATATAGCTCACAAATCTCAAATGAAATTTAAAATTTATAAAGTATTATTTGATTTCTATAATTTAGGATATTTTGTCTGTATATGATATTGTACATATGTACAAAACTCATATTTTTTTAATTAAAAACATCATATGCTTCAAAAAAAAAATCATAAAATTTATACGGTCTACTTTGAATTTTTTTCATTCTTCATTTTAGTAGAAGGTATGGATGAAGATGACAGGTGTTGTGAACGAGAGAGTTTTTCATTTCAATTCTCGTTATTGAATTCATTACAAATGACCCCTATTTATAGAAAAATATTGGGGCACATCGTATTACAAATATTGATCTAATATACAATAGTCATTCACACAATAAAAACATAATCATTACATTACTATCATTACTATTCCTTTCTCCCTTACTTTCGGTGGGTTTTACAACACTCCCCCTTGAATGACTATTTATACAAATGTCTGTTAATACTTGTTTGGAGAAAAACTTCCAAACTTATTGTAGGAGAACTTGAGAGATCATATACCGCTGCAAGAAAACCTCGTGGGGCAAAACCTAAGCCAAAAAGTAAGTTGCTCCCCACGATGCGATCATTCTTATAGAAATATCCATGTCTTTGCCTCGTTAAAACCTTGTCAAGAAAACCCAATGGGGAAAAACTTGATCGAAGGAAAAAGTCTGACTACTCCATTTGGTTACGAATCTTGGTAGGTGATACATTCATTTTTCTTGATGATTTCAATATCATCATCAGTTGATTCCAAGTAATCTCTTCGTTATCATTTGATCCAATAGACTCATTGAGTCAATTTCTCATTATTTGTGTGAATATGTCATAAACGTTGCCTCGTTAAAAACCTTACTAGGAAAACCCAATGGGATAAAACCTTAGTCAAGGGAAAAAGAATGCAACGCGTATTTTGTGCTTATATCAAAAATCCTTCAGGTAAGTATCATATTTATCACTGTGTCATAATCAGTGCTTATTTGCAATCGACAATCTCGATTTTACATTCTCACTGTATCGAGATATATATATCCAAATCTTCTCTCGAGATCTTCTATTAGTTGTGATTAGGCTGGCTCATTAAAAACCTTATTTAGGAAAAACCTTTTGGGATAAAAACCTCAAATAAGGAAAAGAGTACAGCGTACAACAATATCATTGTTTTAAGCTATTACAAATAATGTTATCCTGTTAATAGTTCTATATTCAATTTTCTTATCAAGCCCGCATATTTCAATATTATTCTTCGATATATCTCAATATCCTCATTATTGTTGATCGTATGTAGCGCTATATTTTCATATTGTGTCGACACTTTCCATTTTCATTTCTTTCCCCATAACAATATAACTTATTGAGATATCTCATTTTCGATCCTCTTTTAGGATTGCACAATATACTTGAGTTTATATACTCTTCAATTTGTATGCCTCCTTTAATAAGACCATCCTTTATCATTTGCTATATATTTTTGGGGAATCAAATAATATCAATACTTCGGGCTCGTCAATTTATCAAAACATGTATAGTTGGTATATGAGATCGTTTGATTCATATTTGAATTTCAAATTCATGATACATTTCATATATTATTTCCAAACTATTAATACTCCCCCTTATGCTAACAACTAAACTCAACACAATTTGTATACTTTTCATCATATATATTCTCAATATTTGATTTTAATGGGGGAATTTATTCAGTCTGTGTTTTGTTCTCGATATTGGCAAATCGATTGGAGGACTTTAAATATTTTGCCAATTATATCCCACTCGTATGCGCATATTCAATCATTTACGGCCTTATTCAAATTATTGGGATATATATTCACTAGTTTTATCATTAGATCTGGAACTCGTGCTCATATCACGAGCAAATCATTTCAATATACACATGTGACTATATAGTGAATCCATATTATATTATATAGTAGTCAACATAAAAGGGTGAGTGGGCCCATATATCTCATCCCTTATATATGTTCCAGATATATTTGGGATTTATTCCCAATCATTGGCTAGTAATTATTTATCGAGAACAATCATTGGAAATTTCTTCCGGTTCTTGATTTCAATAAATTATTTACATCAATCGAACCGGAATCTATATAGTGCTCAACATGATTTATTACCGTCATCACATGCATAGCCAACCGACATATCACGTCATTCTTTCGGTGGCATTATTACGATTACTATTGAAACGTGGAATCTTATCTCATACGTTTCCTATTACGCCACTGTTAAAAGGCGAAGTCTTACCTCATACGCGTTTATAAATCATCCGAGCACTTACAATATTCACCCTAACAAGGGTCCAGATATTATAATGGATCATGTGCTCTCGAATCTTCGTAAATACTATCCCTCACTGCCGATCAAAATTCTAAAGAGAATTTATCTATGTAGACTTGAAAGATTAAGGATACTAATGAATAAGGGCATTCCACAAGATATTCGATGGTTGATTGAAGCAAAGGTCCGGTTATCTGGTGAGGTTTCGATTCCTTCTAAATACATGCCTGGAATGGGTAAAAGTAGTTTTTCGAAGAAACGCAGAGCAAAAAGGTTAGGAGGATGCTATAAATGTGCTCGGTGGACTTGTGACACTCGATGTAAATCTGTGGGGTACTTGTCCAAAAATCGAGAGGATAAAATAGCATTCATTAAGGATGGATTGAGTAAGGAGTCTTTGGATGATATTCAACAGGCTCTTGAGACACATCCTAGTGGACACGTACAAGGTGAGCTTATGGCCTTATGGGCCAAATTTAAAGATGAACAAGAACGGTACAGTCTCGAAAATCTTACTTTAAAAGATCCTGTTTGTAAATTTAGTAGAAAAATATAGTATTATGATTTTCTCAAAGCAAATCGGCGTAGATCGATGTATTTCGCGTAATTGTAAATATCGTATTTTTATTTGTTTTGTTTTTCTTCGAAATATATATATGTATGTAAATAAATAAATAAATATATATATATAGATTTCAATCGCTAAAGTGTATGTCATTTCACTAATATTTTCTCGTTTCTTTTTTTTTTTTCATATTGTCAAAAGGTAAATAGTAAAATCACTTATTGGTTTGAAAATTTAACTTTAAATAGAGGGATTCACGTATCTCTCATTCATACATTGAAACTTTAGTGCAAAGAGAGAGATGGAGATGGAGATGGCGATGGGAATTTTAGAATCAATTCATGTAAATCAATCTTCACCTCACCTGATTAAAACTGTATGTGTTCTTGGTGGATCTAGACTTATAGGTGATATCCAATATATAGATATGGCAAACCAACTTATAAAGGAGTTAGGGAAACAAAACATCAATATCTTGTATGGAGGGATCAATACCAAGCTTTTAAAGAGTCTTACAATGGCCGCACAATTATGGGGGATAAGAGTGTCAAGCGTATTACCTTTTCATCAAGTTGGAGCTAGCAATCGTATTGGATCCAGTACAATCATGGGTTCAGCTGGGCTGATGCTAAAAACGCAGTCTATTCATGACTGCGTGATGTACATGATGAACAATAGTGATGCTTTTATTGTCCTTCCAGGCGGCTATAACACACTGGAGGAAATATTCAATATAGCATCATGGGCACAGTGGAATTTTCATACCAAACCCATAGGTTTGTTGAATATTAATTATTTCTTTGATGGTTTGCTAGCATTTCTAGATCAGGGTGTAGATTATAAATTTATTTCTCGTTCAGCGAGAAATATACTTGTTTCTCGCTAATACGGTTCTTTGATCTACTCATCAAGATTCAATCATATGTTCAAGAATCTGTGGAAGAAACCCGTCGACATGAGACCATTGGTGTCAAGCGGAAAAGAGATCCTTTGGATCTTTCATTATGAACTCGAATGTTAGGGATGGCGAGTTACGAGTATTTATACTGAGACGCATCCCTCATTTACTGAGTTCAATACATATTTCCTTTTTGTATTTCTATATATTTTTGAGTGTTTATTTCCACCCTTTGATATTCTCAATATGTTCCGTTTTGTGCATCTTCTAGAGCAATAATAATATCATATTTTGTTCGAATATAAATGTCTATTGTACCATTAGCATACTATATGCTTCTTCAGTATCGTTTTCTTCTCATATCAATACGATCTCATATCATCAATAGGATTATTTCAAATGATCCCACCATATGATTCATTTCATTTGATTTGTCAATTGGGATCTATTGAGCATTTCTCTTTTATATATTTATTCAACGGTAACTTTTGGTACCTCTTGCTCAATTTTCTCCATCAATATTCAATAGACGTGGAGAACGAATATTTCTTTATTAAATGCTTCTTTGAGAGCATTTCTCGTCACTGTATCGATTCATCACAACATATTAATCTCATAATGAGATTTTTCACCATGGTATATTTTCTTTCTCTTTCACTTCCATGTGATTCTTTGAGCAATTTATCAACACATATGTCATCATTTGCTCAAATCTCTTTGTCAATATCAATATAACATTCTTGTCGAATATATATAAATCGGTTGCTATTATTTAGTACCAATCGTGGGGTTTAATCCAACCACATTGGTGATATACATTCTAATCGTGTGGTATAACCCACCACATCAAAAATACTTACTCCAATCGTGTGGTATAACCCACCACATTTGAAGTATAAAAACATAAATTATAGAAATTAAATTCTCCCCAATAGGTGGTAGAACCTACCGTATGGGAATTATCGCAATAAATATAAATTTAAATTTCAATAGGCGGTATAACCGACCATATGGAAATTATAGTAATAACTAATAAATGTAAATTTAGATTCCAATAGGTGGTAGAACCTACCATATGGAAATTGTCCATTCCAGTCCGCATAGGTAAAATTATCCACTCCAGTCCGCAAAGGTAAAATTGTCCATTCCAATCCGCAAATGTAAAATTGTCGAAAATATTCTAGCGATATTATACTATCGGGAAATTATCTCATTTCCACTTCAATTTATTTATAATAATTACCATCACAAACTTATTATTTGGCCAAATATTAGTTAAAATCCTATCTATGAAACTCTCAAAGTTTTAGGTTCCAATACTAGCAGCCATCGTAAATTTATTTAATTGCTTACTAACTAATCAATTGCTAAAAGCCGATATAAACTATCAAAATAAAAAAAAATCTCTATTCATTATAGTGAGGGATCCAACTGTGGATGAGTCAGCATTTGGCAAAAGGGAATAAGAATACGAGTAACCTACGTCATTACGTACTAACTTTCGGCTTCATCCATTTGAAACAAAGCATCTTTTTCTCTTTAAGTATGCAATAGCTTAATCTTAGGTTAATTAGTCTATTAACACATCTTTAATGATTTTAGTTTCTAGCCACACGTCAACTGCACATGGTATGAATTGGAGATATTGTCTATTGCTTAGTTGGCTTCCATTTTTACCCAATTGAAAGAAGTATTGGATATGCGCTAGATTACACTAATAAGAAAAATGACCCCATCTACAAATTCGTCTTAGCCATAAGTTGAGGTTTGGTGAGAATGTTTGACTAAGCTTATAAATTTTCACTTAGAAGTAAATAAAATAAGAAAATATTAAAATGAATTAGAGTCATGAACCTGTGTGGGGATCAGATCCATCAATTGCCAACCGCCCTCACAAAACCACTTTCTTAAGGATAGCAGCCTCGATCCTCCATTAATCTGTCATTAACTTCTTCATCTACACCGGTTTCCCTCTGTGAACCACCATTCATCTTCCCTTGGATTTTGATTGAGACTCCTTTATTCTCTGATGTGCTTCAATCCCATTTGTTTTATCCCATCATCGGAGATAGGGACTGAGAATCTACAACGGGGGAGATGACGATGGTCGGAGAAGTGGGACGCTCAGTCGATTGCCGGAGTTGACGAGTTGTTGATGTGGTGAAAATCTCATTGGTGGCTATATAGAGTTAAATTTCAGGTTGACATTTTTGGGTTTCCATTGATTTATTATGGTTAATGACAGATGAGAGCTTGAAGTAATTGGCATATGACTATTGCGTTTGGAATTTGAATTTAATTGCAGCTTTGGACTTGAAATACAAACGGGAGGAGATGGAGAGAATTTTAGATTTGGTTAAGAAGAGAAAAGTAGAGCTTTCGTGCTGATAACGTGTTGTGAACGAGAGAGTTTTTCATTTCAATTCTCGTTATTGAATTCATTACAAATGACCCCTATTTATAGAAAAATATTGGGGCACATCGTATTACAAATATTGATCTAATATACAATAGTCATTCACACAATAAAAACATAATCATTACATTACTATCATTACTATTCCTTTCTCCCTTACTTTCGGTGGGTTTTACAACAACATGTCAAATTTAGATCAATTATATGGATAAAGGAGTGCTTTTACCATTATGAGAAGCGCCATAAACGATGATCAACTTGGACAATTATCTATTATAAAGACAATATTAGTTGTATAATTAAATCATTGTTATATTTAGTTGTATAATTAAGTCATTGTTATATTTATGTTGAATCACATACCATGACAATTCTGTAATCACTTTATAAGATTGTGACACATCACCTAGTTATACAATCTATATATTAATAAAATGATATCAGTTTCTCGCACAATCTTATAATTTTCAGAATTAAAAAATACTATTTTATTTATATTTCCCACTCAAGCACAAATACCTAATTTTCAATCCATGGATAATCTCCCGTTATTATCACCCCTGATCTTTTGATAGAATCACTCATTATCCCTCCAATCCGGATTATTATCATGTGTGATCTTTTTAAATCTCCCATCCATATCTTTTTACCATGAAAAAAAGGAAAATATGTTATTATAATTTTTATTTTACATATATTTTAAATTATAACTTGGCCATAAATCTCCTCGTGCAACGCACGGGAGAAAATACTACTTAATTATAATTTTGTTGTGATTGATCTCAAATTAATCTTCCGCTTTAATTAAATAATGTAATTCAAGCACTAGAAATGGTCATGTAAATTATCAAGAATAGTTGTTGAGGAGATGTTTGATATCCATAATGGCTAGTGCCCCTTTAATTTGGTAGAGATTTGCAATCCTGGACGATCAATCCAAATTTTGAGTGGTGACTTTCCTTTGAGTTTGCTCCATCAACCAAACTCAAGGACTCCATTGCGGATGTCCATAGACAAAAGCCTAGAAATATTCAAAAACACCGGGGTGTGCCATAACTATGGCACTCTTGGATGTTTTCTGAACACATACAATCTCCATTAGGAAAACTAAGATCAAATTCAGAACCAACACGGGAAAGCGAAGTTTCAATAGTTCGAAACATTTTCCGGCAACGCCGTTTGTTCGAAGTCAACGTTTTCTGCATTCACTTCGACTTAAAACTTTGACATTGAGCAAATGGCGTCGCCAGAAAATTTTTCGAACTACTAGAGCTTCGCGTCGCCATGCTAGTTCTGAATCTGGTCTCTGCTTTCCCAACGAAAGTCGTATGTGACCTGAAAACACCCGGGAACGCCATAACTATGGCACACCCAAGTTTTTTGGAAAAAAGCCGGACAAAAGCCAACAAATTACTTCCCTCAACGCTACTGCCTCTACTTCCTTAGCCTATTTCAATTCAGTAATGATCATACATGCATTCATGCTGATTCCAATGTTGTCTTCATTAAATAAAGCTGCATCAACGTTATACTTCACATAGCCGATAGGTGGCTTTTCCCATGAGACTTGATTATTGGCTGAATGCGTTCAGGTTGCATCCGTCTTCTTCGCTTCTAACCAATGACCGAGGTTTCTGGCACATAACGGACCCTGGTTGTACCAATTTATCCCTCTGGTATTCCCATTGCTTTTTGGGCCCCACACAAAAGAGTTCATCCTTTGCAACTCTTGTAGCAAGGATATGGTGATGACTGACGAGGAAAGTGCCTATGCAATACGTTTGGATTGCTTGAGCTACACTTGCGTTCAAGATTGATTGTCCAGCTTTTGATAACAGTTTTTCATACTCTAGCGTTGTAGCTGCTTCAAATGTATATCACACAAGAAATTAAATATTTATTTCTTGCTTTTACCAACTAGTAATGAGCACGTGCATTCCATGTCTCAGTTTCTTAGGTACAATTCTAGTTTTTGAATGGTTTAATTGTTATTTATTTTACAAAGATCCCAAACTAAACTTTTTACTTATTTCGATAAACAATGGACTTAGTCAGTCCCTGTAGGTCTGATAGTCGGATTCTAAAGGTCCACTTTGTTACTTTTTCGATTTGTACACTAGCAATCAGAAATTAAGACAAGTTTCTAACGTCATTGCCAAGGATTGAGTTAAGTTTATTGTTATAAACCTTTTTAACACTTATTTCATTTTGTCTTATTTATTTGCTTTAGTTAAAGTTCGTTTAGTTCAATTTAGTTTCTCACATAGTTTTTCTTTTCCTTTTTTTTTCAAATTGTAGGTACGAAGTATAAGACAGAGCAAGATACTATGTGGCCGTAGATTTTAATCCAGAAGTTAATGCACTCTCTGCAGGAGGCTCGGGAAAGCAAGGGAATCACAAACAGAACAAAAAATGTTAGTATTTATTTGGGGGTTATGTTCGATGCGTAAAAGACAGTTATATTTTTTAGCAAATGGATCGCTTTCTACAAATACCATTGTTAGAGCATTAGAGCTGTTTGAGATGATGAAAAGAAAGCTACTAAATGTGGAGGCATCTAATAGGAGTAATCAGTTGAAGGCTGTCAAAATTCCTGAGACAGACAGTCACATAGTTTTTATATGCAAAGATTGACTTCTTAGCACATAAGCACGGCTCATAGAAAGAACTCAATACAGTCTAGGTCGCCAACATATCAAAAGTGTGGAGCAAATCATGACACCACAGAATGTCCCATAGTTGTAAAGTAGTGCAAGCAGGTTGACTACGCTGAGGTGCAAGTCATCAGTATGCACAGTGAGAAGCAACAGCCAGCAAGAAGCGCCTAAAAGAAAACTCGAAGAAAACAAAATGAAATAGTGGAAGCAAAATGAAAAACAGAGGTGAGACCAAGACAGCTGAAAGATACAGAGAAGAACCCATCTGAACCGTGAGGAAGATTGATCACCCCACGTCGTATGCACCTCATATACCGTTCTCAAAGAAGCTGATGATGCAGAAAGAAGATCAATATTCACAAAGTTCCTTGACATTTTCAAGAAACTTTAGATCAATATCCCATTTGTTGAGGCCTAACTCAGATGCCATATATTTATCCAGTTTGTCAAAGAGATGCTAACAAAAAGAGGAAACACAAGAGCTTCAGAAGATAGTCCAACTAGAGGAATGCAGTGCAAACTTATTGAACAAATTGTCACCAAAATTAAAGCACCCAAGGAGTTTCCTTCTTTTTCCCCTTTTTCAATTTATAATAATATATTTCACAAAACCATAACAAAACTAACAATAATTTATTAAAGAACACAAGCAACAGAGAAGTTCTCAAAGCAGTTGGAACACACTTGCATTTCACAAAGGCTCCAACACAAACTCCCAAAGATCCAAGACCGCTAGTTCTCATACTTATAACAGCAATATTCTAAACGACATAACAAGCAACGTCGAATCAGTTCACATTACAGCTAACAATGCTAAAAAGCATAAACTCGTGCATACACTCAGTAAAGTTCACTTTCCTTGCAAGTGTGAATCACACAATCTGAAGCCGGGTAGGAGACGCAAGTAAGCACGTAACCTTCCTTAATTTGGTTTTCATCAAGAAAAGATCCATCCGATTGGTCAACAGTACCTGAAGCCAACTTCCCAGCACAGGTTGAGCACGCACCAGCCCTGCACGAGTAAGGCAACTCAATTCCTGCATCTTCAGCTGAATCAAGGATGTAAACATCATCAGGAGCTTCAAATTCACTTTCAGTGCCGTCTGGTGCAATCAACTTGACCTTGTAGCAAACACCCTTGCAAGAAAATTTGGAGCCCAGCTTAGATTTCAGCCCAAAGGTTTTGGAGACGCTGTTTATGGATCTCAGAGAAGATGGGCTTTTCAGAAAGGCTTTAGTAGTATTTCTGGTTTGTGGTGGTGCACTTCTGAGCATGCAGCTGTTGGGAAGCCTTGCAGTTGCCATGTCTACCTTCCTAAATACAAACAAATAGGCAGTTTGATAATTAGTCTCTCCAATTCATATTACAATGACAGAATATTAACGCATGAGCATGAAGATGAATACTGAAATTACAAATGATTTTTTTTTTTGGCGTTATGATAAATATGCACCATAGCTATGATAAAACGACAGAATATTAATCATCGTTTTTCAGTAGCAATAAGGCAATAGATGTTTGGAGCATTATGAGAAGAGACAAGCGAGTGGCTCTACGCTCTTCACTCGAGGCTCCATGCTACAGTTTCTCAGAGATCCAGCAGAAATACTTCCATTATCTGCTGAAAACAATGTCCCACCTCAAACAATGTACACTAAATATTACTGAGAATGCTAAGATATTTATTATACAAATCATTTCTTTTCCCTAAGCTGGCCTAGACCTGCTTTGCCCTCACTAAGAGTACATAAAGCATATCTCTGTCGCCTCACTAGCTAAGTGGTAATTTTCATTTGTGGCTTATGGCCGCAAATGAAAAATCTAACAGTTCAAAATTGAAGAAAATCAAAATATAGCAAAAGAAAATTAGACAGAGATGAGCATCTCAGACTTGTGAATCCCCATGGGTTTTCTTCACTAACAATCAAAGTGCAAGGATAACAATTCAAATAAAGCTCATCATTGATGCTCACTCCAAGTAACAAAAACCTAATTTATAAATAATTTGTGATTCAAGAGCTTTTTTTTTTTTTTTTTTTTTGGTTTTTTTCCTTTCCTTTCTCATACTTATTGGCAAAAGATTACCCATTGGATCTCAACAGGGTTAGTTATCTTCAGCTCCAAATTGGAAGTTTCAGATAGATAACGCAGTTTATTCTTCACATCATTGATCCATAAGAAAGTGAAAACCAGAAGAGAATTCTCCAACTATATATTAAGAATAAATTGGTAAGTACTGTTCATAAGGAAAAAAGGCCAAAACCACATCGTCTCACATTGGACGCGATCATTTTAACAATGCACACTAGCATTTCATTTGGGGCTTACAACCACAAATTGAAAATCTAACAGTTCAAAATTCAAGAAAATTAAAATATAGCAAAATAAAAGTATACAGAAATGAGCATCACACACTTGTGAATCCCCATAGGTCTTCTTCACCAACAATCAAAGTGAAAGGATAACAATTCAAATAAAGCTCATCAATGATGCTCACTCCATGTAACGAAAACATAATTTATGGATAATTTATGATTCAAGAGAATTTTTTTTCATATTTAACTGGGAAAATATTACCCACTGGATCTCAGCAGGGTTAGTTATCTTCAGCTCCAAATTGGAAATTTCAGATAGATAACGCAGTTTATTAGTCACATCATTGATCCACGAGAAAGTAAAATCAAAAACAGAACTCAAAGGAAAAAGAACAGGGTCCAACGAAGAGATGCCAATCTTCAGGACAAATTTACAGGAACAACAATCAAATGACCATCATACTTCTATGTACTAATAATAACAATTTTATTGCGGGAATGCAAAGATGTGAGAATCTCGGCGTTAAAGGCAAAAGGAAAACCAAAACACTGACGAAAAAGTCAACATACACATCATCAGAATTTACAGAATCATTAAAGAAACCCGTAAACGTGAAAGCTACAGAAACTAACAGAGGGGGAAAACCCTAAGACAGTGAAATCAAATTCCAGTTTTTACATTTTTTTCTATTTGTTAAAACAGAAAATCAAAAATCATACATAAAGAAAGCCAAAAGGGCCAAAACAAATGAAGAAAATACCAAACAGAAAACAAATAATCTAAATAACACATTCAATAGAATCTGAATCAAACAAATTTAGGTAAATGGAAAAAAAAAGAAAGAAAAAGGGAGAGTCGAATAAACCCTTACAGAGATTTACTTCTGCCGACTCGTACGGAGAAGACTGGGCAGAGGATTCGAGGTTTTAATACCAGGGAATGGAAAGAAATTTTATTTCTTTTTTCTATTGATCGGTTCGCAGAAATGGGGAAAATGATGCCTCTTCAATACGATCGACAGCCGTATTCCCCAGAGACAAATGGTGAGTGTATCATTGCATCTGTTTTTATAGAATTCAAGTGTATACCCTAAACCTACCTGCCTGCCGCCCACGGGTTTCGCTTTCTTTTGTTTTTTTCTAAATTCTAAAAGGTAATTATCATACTCCCATTATTTATGAGTCCTTTTAAAGTTGGGTACCGCTAAACACATATCATTTCCCTTTCAATACATCCACTCTCACACCTCGGACCAAAATACCCTTTGTAGTTGGAACCGAACATGGTGAGGGGTGTTCGGCTAAGCCTGGCCGAACACCCCTAAGGGTTGCTCGGCCAGAACTGGCCGAGCACCCATGGAACTGCTCGGCCATATCTGGCCGAGCAACAGAAAAACAGAAAAAAAAAAATAAAAATTGCATCTTTTTCGCTGAGCTCACTGCCATGGCAACATCCATGGAAATATATATCTTTTGCAGCTATGCCATGGAAACCTTTAAAAAAAAAGACGAAAAGATTGCAACTTTTTCGCTGCTATATATTTTTTTGCAGCTTCTTTCCATAGCTGACATCCATGGTTGCCATGGAAACCTTAAAAAAAAAAAAAAATTACAGCTTTCTTTGGCCTGTTGCTGCCATGGAAAGAATTAAAGTGCACAACAATAAAAGGGTTGATTAATAATCTCCATAAGTTCAACCGGCCATGAAATTGCACCTTCTTTTGCCGGTTGCTGCCATGGCAGCCATGGATGGCTGCCATTGTCCGGCTGCCAATTCCGGCAGCCTTCTCTTTTTTTTTTTCCTTTTTTGGGCTCGGCCATAACTGGCCGAGCAAGCTTTGGGGTATTCGGCCTTAACAGGCCGAACACCCCTTGGGGAGTTCGGCCAATCATATTTCAAAGGGTATTTTGTACGAACGAAAAAAAATAGTGAGTGTATTGAGAGGAAAATGGGGTGTGTATAGCCGTACCCTTGAAGTTTAAATAAAATTATAAAGTTGTTGAAGTTTTATAATTTAAGTTTTAGTCATTGAAATTTACATATTTTTTCATCAATGGCCACTCGATTGATTTTTTATATGTTTGATTTGATGATGTGCATCTTTTATTACACATATAAGCCAAATTTACTGTGGTCGTGAAGAATTTGTGTTACGAGAATTAAAAACAATTTTAAGTAAATTGGATTAAATTATACTTTTAGATTTGTTTAAAAAAAAAAGTATCTCAATAATTGCACACTACACACATATGCTGTGAACATCATTCAAATTTTTTAGAAATCTAATAGAGTGTGACCCCTAGGGGTGGGCATTTCGGATTCGGTTCCGGGTAGTTCATTACTCGGAACCGAACTGTAAATTTCAGTTCCTTAAAAAATGGAACCGTTCTGTTCTTTTCAAATGAAGTACCTGTCCGGTTCCGATTCCTTCCGGTTCCGGTTCAGTTCCGATTATTTTACGATATATTTTTTATTACTCGAAAAGCACAAGAAAAAAATAAAAATTTTGATTCGAACATAAATATAACCCCAAAAAAAATGAGCTGCTTCTATTAGCGGAAGAATTGCTTAACGGCGGCAAGCTGCGCAACTAAGCGACAACAGCTAACTTGCTAGCGGCAGCGGCGATTCTTGCTTAATAACAGCAGCAAATGCTGCTTTTATGTATATATATTTGTCTGGTTCCGGTTCCGGTTTCCGATTTTTAGAAAGGACCCGTTCGGTTGTCATTTCAGTTTCGATTTGGTTCCGGTTCTTAATTTAAAAAAAAAAAAACCGTTCGGTTCCGATTCTTTTGATTCGATTCCGATTCTACCCCGTCGGTCCCCTTTTTTTTTTTGGCCCACCCCTAGTGACCCCAATTGCCCAATGTAAGCATAAGTAAATTTTAGTGATCAATGCTAAAACTTTGAAGTTTCAATAATCATTTTGTAATATAACTGAAACTTCAGTGACCATATGTGAAATTAACTCTTTACTTTTACAATTAGTTGTTGCCTAGGGCATAAGATTGATTGTTTGCTTGAGGAAATGAAAATGTGAAGTCAGCACAAAATGGACAATACTTTTTTTGAGAGAACATCTCCATTCGAAAATTTAGATTGGAGATAAAACTTTACAACAACAACAACAAACTAAGCCTTATTCCCTACAAATAGGGGTCGGCTGTATGGAACCATATGAGAACTACGTCGGATCGTAGGTATGAGTTTTGCTATACCACGCCTTCCTATCCAAAGCTAGTTGCCCATCTACCTGTTTAATAAGCATATCTGTACGAATGACTTGCATCCACGTTTGTAACGGTCTTCCTCTACCTTTCCTTATATTTCCTACCCTAATACTCTCACTCTTTCTCACGGGTGCATTCTCAGGTCTCCGCAGTATGTGTCCAAACCATCTCAATCGGTTCTCCCTCATCTTATCCTCAATCGGGGCGACTCCTAATCTACCACGAATATCTTCATTGGTAATTTTATCCTTCCTAGTCTTACCACACATCCACCTCAGCATACGCATTTCTGTAACATTCAATTTGTGTTCATCTACCTTCTTAATCGCCCAACACTCATTTGCCATATAGTAATGCCTGGTCTTACAAGCTGTTTCTATAAATTTTCCCTTTTAATTTTAAAGGCATAATACGATCACATAAAATCCCGAAGCACCTCTCCACTTCATCCATCCAACATTAATCCCGTGATTTACATCACCTTTTATGTCGACATTGGTTTGAACCACGGATCCTAAATAACGAAAGCTATCTCTCTTCGGTACTACCTCACTACCTAATTTCACCACAAGAGGATCCACTCTATGCTTACCACTAAACAAACACTCCATGTATTCTGTTTTTGATCTCGCAACCAAAAACCACGAGCCTCTAAAGTATGTCTCCATAGTTCTAGCGATCATTTATACCCTTACTGGTTTCATCCACTAAGACTATATCGTCGGCAAAATAACATACACCATGGTACCTCGGTTTGAATATGTCTCGTAAGCTCATCCATAACTATAGCAAACAAAAAAGGACTGAGTGCAGAGCCCTGATGTAATCCTATCCTAATTGGAAAGCTATCAGTCATCCCATCGCCTGTCCTAATATTCGTAACAACTCCCTCGTACATATCCTTGACTATATTTATGTACTTAAGAGGTACGTTCTTCTTTATCAGAACCCACCAGAGCACATCCCTAGGTACTCTATCATAAGCTTTTTCAAGATCGATAAAAACCATATGTAAATCTTTTTTGCTAGCCCTATACTTCTCCATTAATTGTCGCAATAGGTGAATTGCTACGTAGTCGATCGACCGGCATAAACCCGAATTGATTATCCGAAATAGGGACAATGCGTCTCAACCTACGCTCAATTACTCTCTCCCATAACTTCATAGTATGACTCATAAGTTTTATTCCTCTATAATTGGAGCAGTCTTGGATATCACCCTTATTCTTATATAATGGTATCACCGTACTTTTCCTCCATTCCTCGAGCATTTGGCCACTACGCCAGATCTTGTTAAAGAGTTTGGTTATCCACCTTATACCCAACTCCCCATACACTTCCAAACCTCAATTGGTATACCATCAGGACCGACCCTTCTTAACTTTCATTCTTCTTAAAACCTCTCTAACATCGCCTTCATCGATCCTTGACGAAAACCGGTTGGTATCATGTAAGGACTGTAATATCACCAAGGTCGCTAGTATTATCCCCATTAAGCAGGTTTATCAAAATAATTTCTCCACCGTTGTTTAATCTCCCGTCTTTTACCAACACATTCCCATCCATATCCTTAATACACCTTACACCATTCAAATCTCTACTCTTTCAGTCCCTCATTTTCGCAATGTTAAAAATGGCATTTTCTCCCTCTTTTGTATCCAGTTTCCGATATAACTCTTCATGGACCTTGGCTCGAGCATCTCGTATGACTTTCTTCGCTTGTCTTTTAGCATCTTTATACCTATCATACACCTGACTATCCCTGCATTTCGTAAGCTCTCTATAACTCTCCCTCTTCGCCCGAACCGCTACCTTTACTTCCTCGGTCCACCACCAAGATTCCTTTCCCGGGGGTGCACTACGCTTTTGACACCCAAGTATCTCTGTAGCCACCATCTTTACACCATTTGATATCGACTCCCATGCTGTATTAGCATTTTCGTTACTGTCCCAATCAACCTCCTTAGCCAACCTATCTTTAAAAACCGACAATTCAGCCCCCTTTAACCTCCACCACCTAATTCTTGGCTCCTCGGCTTTCACCATTCTCTTTCGCACCTCCTTTCGGCGAATATCCAAGACTAGGAGCCTATGTTGCGTGGCAACACTCTCTCCCGGAATAACTTTGCAATCCTTACAAATATTTTTATCTGTGTTTCGAGTCAAGAAATAGTCAATCTGGGCGGCCCATGTCCCACTCCTATATGTCACCAAATGAGTTTCCCTTTTATCAAACCAAGTATTCACTACCCTTAAATCATACGCCATGGCAAAATCTAAAATAATATCTCCCATGATATTCCTATCCCCAAATCCATAACCCCCATGCACACTATCAAATGCATCCCGACTCTTACCTACATGTCCATTAAGGTCCCCACCGATAAATAATTTCTCTCCAATAGGTATACGCTGCACTTCCTCATCTAAATCTTCCCAGAATCTCTTCTTAGTAGCATCATCCAAGCCTATTTGCGGTGCGTATACACTAAATATATTTATAATCTCGTCTCCTACTACCATTTTAATCAGTAAAATCCTATCGCCATTACGCCTCACTTGGACCACGTCTTTTACCAAATCCTTAGAAACAACGACGCCCACCCCGTTCCTGTTCCTATCCATACCAGTATACCATAATTTATATCCCCAAGGCATTACCTCTCTGGCTTTTTCTCCTACCCATTTAGTCTCCTGTAGACATAAAATATCAACTTTTCTCCTATTCATCACCTCTCCGATCTCTGCTAGTCTACCGGTCAAAGATCCTATGTTCCAAGAGGCTAAACGAACCTTATCTTTACGGACTAACTTCTTTACCCGCGCCCGTCCATGAAAACGCGAGAACCCTTGCCTATTTTTCGCCACACCCGGGCGCCGATGTGACGCGTCGCTTCGGGGGTACGCCCTAGCCTGCACCCTTGCCAATTTATCACTACACCCGGTGTCCGGTGCAGCGCGTCGCTCAGTAGGGAACGCCCCAACGTTTTTCTCATTCAGTTCCATCTCATAGATTTGGCAAAGTTTTACGCTGGCTGCCAACCTACCGCAACCCTCCTCCTTTACCCGGGCTTGGGACCGGCAATGCGATACACATTGGCGGAATTATTGGAGATAAAACTTTATTAATAATAAAAACAACTATACAAAAGAATGGAGGCTCAGCATCTGAGCTTCATGAATACAAATGTAAGCCCTAGGTAAACTGCCCAGCAAAATGGACAACACTTAAAAAAGAAAATAATAATTATTTTCAACGGGGAAAATTATGTTATTCACATGTGTTCGATTAAATTTTTATTTTGTTTAAAATTTTATTTTATTTCTCTGAATAGTGGCGGTGTGTAGATAGGAGATTGGGCATGGAGAGGTCATGTATAATAAGTTAATGACAGTAGTACGAGAAACTAGTAGATATTTTTTAGAAAAATGTTATCTTTTCGTTATGCAAAAAATGTATCATTCGAACATGATTTGCCTAAACAAAACATGTTCAACAATCAACACCTTCGAAAGAGAACTTAGTTTTCTGAATATTTACAAAGGAACGTGTTTGCTGCAGAAGTGTGTGATTGTTGGAACACGATTCGTTATTGGAAGAAAACACTGTCAACGAACACAATTAATTCCTATGGATACAAGATCTTTTGTAAATATTCATCTTCTCTTCACTTTGAGATCATAAAAAGTAGTCGCTTTCGATCATTGCGGTTTTACATCCGAAAGGGAGAAAACATCCTTTGAAAAAAGTGATTCGTGCATCAGAATCTTGTAGTGTTTATGAATTTCCATTATTTTCTAAAAGAAATTTTGCAGTGTAAATAATAATTAATAGTTGCTGAGCTCATTATTAAATTTTTAACTTCTTTCTACATAAAAATTAATTAAGTTTTGTTACAAATCAAAATTAAATATTAATATCAACGATACATTTCATATGATTACTCATAAATTCATAGTATTCACATATCTCGTAGTCTTCACTACTATTAGACTTAACCTAAAATATTTGTTTTTAACTTTTAAAAAAAAAAGTTTATCCGAACATACCATTGGTCTGACTTTGTCTTTGACAATTATATATTTATTTTTCATTTTTATAAACACTGTTGATTATTTGATTTGTCTCACAACAGTGTTTATTATAATACTACAGTGGATGCACTATGTACGCTTTACCTTGTAAGTTATACTAATACTAATATCACTATCATTATCACTAATTATTAAATTTTATTTATTATTTATTTATTTAACAACAACAACAACAACAATAATAATAATAATAATATTATTATTATTATTATTAGTATTATTATAAGATACAGTGCATTTTCTTTGTTTGATATATATAAATTATCGAAAAAATAGATTTACGATAGTTGAGAAACAAAGAAAATGCATTGTATCTTATATTTGTGTTTTATACAAGAATATGTTTCAGAGAAATTTTTTAAGAGTGAATGTGATTTTTGTTGTAATATATGGTTAAAAAGTTAGAAACACTAAAAAAATAAAAAATGAAAAATGAAAAAAAATATTATTTTGAAGAGCATGTTTATTTCATATGAAAGCTAAAAAATGTTTAAATATTAAGTTTACCACGATCGAATTACAAAGTTTTCATGATTGTATATCGGTATACCTGTTTCCTAATATCACTACTAGAAATAAGACCTTTATGGGCGGTCTGACCTTTAGGGACGAAATACTGTTATGTCGTTCCTAAAGGTTTTCAAACACAAAACGATTGGGGTGACATACTGCCTAAAGATTAGTGTACTTCAAATTATTAGTAAGAAATATAAATTTTTAATAAATTATAATGAGATCATAAATTTTGATTACATTATTAATAAATTAATTTACATAATCTAAATCACACCAACTTATAAAATCACTTGCAACTCACGTGTTGTTTGCTAGTAATAACAATATAATATAATAATATAATAATAATATAATAATATATAAAAGTGGGGATGTGTGTAAAACATTCACAGCCCCATTTTGCCCTTAATGTGTTCTTTTATTGCTTACTTTGCCCTTTAGTTAATATTTATGTTAATTGCAAAAGTTCTGCCTTATTTTCTAACCTTAAAACTCATATCTTAGAGGAAGTTAATTAATACCTACTCCATCATTCTTATTGTGCAATCAATTTCAACTGTTCAGTTTTGATTATGTTTTTGGATAAATGATTTAAACAAAATAGTTGATGATGTTTGAGTTTTAATAAATAACATAACTATTTTTTATTTCTCTTCAATGCTATAATTTCTAAATATTAATAGCCAGATAATAGAAAAATTTTATTTTGAAATTTGATTTATTTAATTTTTTTGATTTATTTATTATATCAAAATAATAAATAATAAACACAAAATTGATTATATATGTTTCGTGAGATCAAAATAAAGATAAATGTTTAAAGTCGTGTAATTTAAGGAAATAATATGATGACAAAATTATTAATTTGGCATTTTTTTAACATTTAAATAAAATAAATTATATTTAATCTGCAACAAAATATTTCGTAAGTTTTTGTGTATTATTAATTTTAGAGCTATGATTTTTAATGAAAGTATAAAATATTACTGTAGCTTGAAAAAAAATCTTATTATATTAAAATAATAAATAATGAACACCAATTGATTATATATGTTTCGTGGGATCAGAATGAAGATGAATGTTTAAAGTCATGTAATTCAAGGAAATAATATGATGACAAAATTATTAATTTGGCATTTTTTAACATTTAAATAAAATAAATTATGTTTAATCTACAACAAAATATTTTGTAAGTTTTTGTGTATCATTAATTTTAGAGTTATAAATTTTAATGAAAGTATCAAACATTACTTTAGCTTGAATAAAAATATAATCACAGGCTGTTTATATGCCAAAATTAGTTGCTTATTTTATCGATTAATTATTTGGTTTTTAATGATTTAATATTTTATTAATGATTGTTCAATAATTTGTAGCTAGCGCATTCCTTCTATGAGAGATTGAAAAAGAAAAAAATAATATAACAATATTTATATTTATTTTCAAACTTATGGTATATTTGGTAAACCAAATAAGCTAACTTATAGCTTATTCAGAAGTTTATAAACTCCTATTAATTAAATGAGTAATGCTATAGGGACAAAATGGTTGACAAAATGGGTGACAACTTTGACCCATTGACCCAATTTAAAAATTTTGAAAATCTGGTTGACAAACAAAAAGGAGATCTGGCTTCTTTATTTGACCCAATACACAAACCAGATCTGGCTCTCGGCTTCCCTCTGCTCTTGCACGAAAAATAAAATTTCCTCCATGGTCGGCTTTCAATCTTGGAGGCGAGGAACAAGACGACGAAGCCGGCCAACAAATTGAAGCTTCGGTATTGAACCCAGATTGCGTTGGAACCCAGATTGCGTGCCCATCTTGTTCACAGAACAAAAATACCCAGGTTCGTCGGCTTCGTCTGGTTCGATTGTTTTTGCGCAATATATATATATATATTTTTTGGTATTTCTATTGCCTTGGTTGGAGGAGTGAAAATGTGGGAGTATTTTGTGAAAGCAACGATTTTATCTGCCAATTGCGTTCGATCGAGATGCTACTGTTTTTGCGCAATATGAACTTTTTTTATATATATATTTCTATTGTCTTGGTTGTAGTATATAAAAGCAGCTTTTGTTTTTGGGCAATTTCATTTTTTTTTTTATAATTTCTATTGCTCTTTCGGGTTGGAGGAGTGAAAATGTGGACAAGGCATGTAAAAGCAACGATTTTGTCTGCCAATGCAATGCATTGACCGCCAATTATGAATTCAATTTCTTTTTTTTTTTTTTGGAATTCTACTGCTTGATTGGGTTGAGGTGGGAAAATAGGGAAAATGAATTCATTTCCAGTGTAGAGGAGTTTGGCGTGCTCGTTTCAATTTTACTAGGGATTTTAGCTAAACGTTCTGTCTTAATGCTAGGGATTTTAGCTAATTACTTATCCACTAATTATTCAATTTTACTTTATTGTATTTTTGATTCATTGCGTTTGTGATCGTTTGTGATGTATTTTTGATTCATTGCGTTTGTGATCGTTGGTGGTAGTGATGTATTTTAGCTAGTGATGTATTTTTGATTCATTGCGTTTGTGATCGTTTACTTATGTATTTTTGATGTAATGCTACTGCGGGTTAACGTTTGGTGGTGTGAAATTTGCAGAAACTATGGATTCCAGCTCGCCAACAGGTTGCCTCATGTCTTCGCCTTCGCCGGTGAACATATCCGATCAGCAACCAACACATGGTATTTCGTTGCTCTTTTTTCTTACTTTGTAAAATTTCAACGCCTACCATTGTTAATTATCAGTTGTTAATTAATTTCAATTTGAATGTTATAGGTCTTGGGGTTTGTGACATAAATGTTACAAATATAAGCCGCGGATGACATAGCTAATGTATCATCAAATGAAGTGGGTGGGGAAATTGATCTCACGTCGAGAGATAATTTAGAAAAAGAACCAGCGGTTGGGATGAAGTTTGAAACTGTTGACGAGTTATATGAATTCTACAGAAAATACAGTGAACGTATAGGCTTCCCTATAAGAAAAAGATCTTCAAAAAAAGGAAAAAATGACGGCATTCTAAGATACGTGATGTTTGTGTGTGCTAAAGAAGGTAGGAGAAAAAGCCGTTCCAAAGATCAGTTGGAACCTCAGCCTAGCATGAAAACTGGTTGTAAGGCCAAACTTACGACAGTTATTGATGAAAGTGGCGTATGGCGAATCAACACAATTTTTCTTGATCACAATCATGAGAACAGTCCAACGAAATCAAGGTTATACAAATGCAACCGTCGGTTGAATGACAGTGCTAAAAGGCAACTCGTGATAAATGACGTAGCTGGTATTCCCGTGTATAAGAGTTTTCAATCAAATGTGGTAGAGGCTGGTGGATATGATAATATGAAATACAATGTGAAACACATATGACAATGATCCCGATTCCATGCTATACTTCTTTAACCTTGCTACGTCTTCCTTCAAAGAACTAAGTTCCTCTTTGTAGGCTCTTATCTCACTTTCATAAGATTCGATCAATGACTCATGTATCGCTCCTTTACTCCTCAACATAACTAAATCATCCATTATTAGGGGAACCAATCTTCGACCCGTAGGACATGTATTGGGATCAATCCAACGAAAAAAATTACAGCCACCATTCCTTTTAACACATCTAGCAAATCGTCTTGCTTTGTTGGCCTCGGTCATCGAAGTGAAAATTTGCACACTTCTACCACAATCACAGCGAAGAAACATTTCCCTTGATGCAATTTGGTTCCATTGCCTAATACATGGAAAACTGTTTACACCAGTGCCGTGTCTTGCCTACATAAAAATTAGAATAAAATAAATAATAAAATAAAATTCATATTAAAAAATAAAAAAGAAAATCAATAGCATAATTATATGACGAACAAGCAGAGAGAGTTTAGAATTGAGACAAAACCTGTGCAGAGGACGAAGACGACGATCCCTCCATTGTAAGGTACCAACCTCGAATGATTTTCCTAATTTCATACCAAGGACCTCAATAAGTCAAGATGCCACCCAATCAAGCAGTAGAATTCAAAAAAAAAAAAAAATTTAAGTCCCACTTCGAATGAAAATTAAGTCCATTTTTTCTAAACGATATCCATAGTTTCTGCAAATTTCACACCACCAAACGTTAACCCAGAGTAGCATTACATCACAAACGCAATGAATCAAAAATACATCAAAAATACATCACAAACGATCACAAACGCAATGAATCAAAAATACACTAAAGTAAAATTGAATAATTAGTGGATAAGTAATTAGCTAAAATCCCTAGCATTAAGACAGAACGTTTAGCTAAAATCCCTAGTAAAATTGAAACGAGCACGCCAAACTCCTCTACACTGGAAATGAATTCATTTTCCCTATTTTCTCACCTCCACCCAATCAAGCAGCAGAATTCCAAAAAAAAAAAAAAAGAAATTGAATTCATAATTGGCGGTCAATACATTGAATTGGCAGACAAAATCGTTGCTTTTACATGCCTTGTCCACATTTTCACTCCTCCAACCCAAAAAAGCAATAGAAATTATAAAAAAAAAAATGAAATTGTGCAAAAACAAAAGCTGCTTTTACATACTACAACCAAGACAATAGAAATAAAAAAAAAAAGTTCCTATTGCGCAAAAACAGTAGCATCTCGATCGAACCCAATTGGCAGAAAAAATCGTTGCTTTCACAGACTACTCCCACATTTTCACTCCTCCAACCAAGGCAATAGAAAAAAAAATATATATATTGCGCAAAAACAATAGAACCAGACGAAGCCGACGAACCTGGGTATTTTTGTTCCGTGAACAAGATGGGCACGCAATCTGGGTTCAATACCGAAGCTTCAATTTGTTGGCCGGCTTCGTCGTCTTGTTCCTCGCCTCCAAGATTGAAAGCCGACCATGGAGGGAATTTTATTTTTCGTGCAAGAGCATAGGGAAGCCGAGAGCCAGATCTTGTTTGTGTATTGAGTCAAATAAAGAAGCCAGATCTCCTTTTTGTTTGTCAACCAGATTTTCAAAATTTTTAAATTGGGTCAATGGGTCAAAGTTGTCACCCATTTTGTCAACCATTTTGTCCCTATAGCATTACTCTAATTAAATAAACTCCATTTGATTGGAGGAGCTTATTTGAAAAGCTTCTTTTACTAGCTTTTCAAATAAGCTCATGAGTTTTTTGCCTTTTATTCTATTTTTTACCCCATAATTTTCTAGAAATATATTTTAAACATATCATTTTGTGTAATTTTCTAATTATGAGCTAACTTATCAATTATTTTGCCAAATATTTTTATTTATATCAGCTAGCTTATTAGCTATCAACTATAAATAATAAGCTATCAGCTCTCAATTAACTTATCAGTTATGAGCTAGCTTATTAGTTATAAGCTAGTTTATCAGTTAATTCTACCAAACATACCCTTAATGTATCAATTTTTTTTTTTTACTTTTTACATGATTTTTTTATTTGACCTTAAGAATTCCCGAAAAGGTAGTTTTAATATCCCTACAAATTTTGCTAACTGTGAAAAATACCTTAGTGAATGCCATTAATTAACTGTTTTGAATGTCATTAAGTATTTTGAATGTAATAATTTAGTTATATTGTTATAATTTATTTATAGTCACTATTATATATAATTATTTTAATGCCGTCATAGTGTTTCAGTGGTCAAGTTTTTGTTCTTCACATTAAGAATAACCTCCATGGCTTCCCCTTCACCAAATATAAAGGTGTTGAAAATGATACACAAACAACAAGTACAACTAAAAAAAACAAAGCAAGACAGATCCAAATAAACTCTCTTGCACGCTAAACATTATGATTCCGGGTTGGATAGAAACCAAAGTAAATTAAATCACGAATTCATTACTCGAATGCTTGAATGCCACCGACAAAAAATTTGTTGAAAATGCAACACATTTAGGGTGATATAGAATAAATTATAATGGTTTTTAAATGTTTTTAATATAAAAGATGAGAGAGAGTGAGTGGAGTTGAGTGGCAGAGATTTATGGATGTAATGAGATATTGGATGTGATTAATTTATGGTAAAAAAAGGATAAAAAAGCGATAAAAATCGGTAAAAAAGGGTTGGCTAACAGGGTTAGGTCAGACATTTAGTAGAGTCAAGATTTTTATTTTTATTTTTTGTGAAAATAGAAATTTTTTTTGTGAAAATAGAAAACGAACAAGAACTGACAAGTAACTAAAACTGAAGCAGAAAAAAAACCATCTGGTTCTTAAGGTTGAAGAACTGAAACTGAACCAGAACCAAAAGATTAGGCCCTGCTATGATTTCTTCAATAATCGAACCGATAAATGCCCATGTATATTGGATAGACAAAACGATCTTAGCCTGGTGTGGCTCATTGGTTCGACGAATTAATTACCGGCTAGTATGCTTGGCTTGCCCTCAATGACTCACCAAAGGTAATTAATCATTTTTAAGTGTTTCTATAGCCCTTTTTCCCAAAAAATTATACAACTAAGAGCATCTCCAATATAACAATGTTAAGAGGAAATTTCATGACAAATGGCAAAATAATGCACATGTGGCACATTTAATGCTTGACATTGTCAAGGGTAATGTCCAACTCTAGACATTGTCGCTGACAATGCCTACATTTAATATAATAGTATTTATCCAATCACCACAATTCTCTCTCTTTATTTTTTGTAAAGATTTAATAATAATAATTTGCCACATACACCATTAACGTTATTGCATTGGAGATATTTTTTGGTATAATATTAATGTCCTTTGCCACATGTGCAACGTACACATTGTTGCATTGGAGATGCTCTAAGTTTTCATATGTGATAATTTAAACAGCGTGCATCTGCCTTGAATGTACCTACATGAAACTCAGACAAAGTAAAATTAATTTTTTAAATAAAAAATAAGAATTGAAAAACTCGCGAGCTAACGAGTTGATCGTGCGCTTTAGCCTGAGTCAGGCCTCAAAATAAATTATCAAGCCGAGCTGGTTGCAACTCGAAATTGGAAAAGGCTCATTTCCCCAAACAAGTTGAGTTGGCTCAGTTCGGCTTTTTTACATGATTAAGTTTTTCTAATCATAATTTCGAAGCTCTAACCAAGTCAATTTGCATTTATTCAGACCCATAAGAACATAGTTTGATGGTACGCTAGTCGTAAATTAGTGTATGATCTGGTAAAATTTTATTTTGTTAAGAACAAACTTTTAAATTTAATTCCAGCGGAAGTACAAGATATTTAGAATATGATAATTTTATTTTGTTAGGAACAAACTTTTCAATTTAATTCCAGTGGAAAATACAAGATATTTAGAATGTAATAAATAGTGGTTTGAGATTAGTGATTTATAAATTTTACTTTGATTGAACAATATAATTCTATTTTAAGAGAGAAACAAGCTAAAACCAACACAAATTTAGTTCTTCTTGGACAAATGTTTTCATGTAATCACTTTTCTTGTATTTGTATTTGTATTTCTAGTTACATACTTTGCAAAAAAAAAATTATTTTCACGTAGTTTTTCTTATTTTTTAATCACACATATTTTCAAAAATATCAGAAAGATAAGTACTCTTCTTTAAAGTGAGAAATAGTATATGCAGCATATAAATTGCAAAATAATGCCTTAATACTTAAAACTTAAAGGTATAAGAATCTAGGGGTGTGTTTGATTGGGTACCTTTTTTTCCTTGAAAAAAAAATCAAAATTTCCATTTTTTTTTTGCTTTTGGTCTATTTGATTGCATCTTTTCTTCTAGGAAAACGTTTTTCAACTTTTCTCGAAATCCATTCTTTTCCTTATTTTGATGGAAAACGTTTTCCGGGGGGGGGGGGGGGGGAGGTTTTTGGTTTCCTGAAAAAGTTTGTATTTTTTTTTTTGAAATAGACAATTTATTTTAACCATAAAAATAAGGAAAATAATTAAATTTCATTGAAAAAATACAAAAATAAGGAAAATAATACTATTTTCCAAGTTACAAATTAATACAATCAAACATCTATAACTACTATTTTCCCTGAAAAATCTTTTCTCGGAATTCATTTACTCAAAAATCATTTTTCTTTCAAATATTTTCCGAATTTCCAATCAAACACACCCTAAAGGAAAAGTAAAAGAATCTCCCCAAAAAAATAAAAAATAAAAAAAGAAGGATCTAAAGGAAAATATACTTCTCCAGTAGTCAAAATCATAGAATCTCATTTATGTTGATGGTGCCCGATCCCAACGTAATTTTCCCTAGTATGTGCCAGGGAAACATCAAAATGGTTCGGCGACTCATGAAGGAAAACTTGAACATAATTTTCATATACACACGCATATATGTCCAACATAGAACTTTATTCAAAAATGATCTTTTTGTTCTTTTTATGAAAAAAATACAAACACTCATTAATAGTCCTATGTTGTATATATGTATTGTATTTTCCAGAATATATCCATTTGTTATACCAAGAAAAATAATATTAATTAAAATTGATATGGAGATTGACTATTAATCTTAACAAGTTTGACATTTTTCTTTTAAAAAAACAAGATTGACATTTTGAAATGCATATTGGATTTGTTCAACCCTCAAAAGTTCATATGAATACTTTAATTGGTCTGAAACTTAAACAAGTATCTGAATGCATAAGTGTTAGCAAAAAAATTATTCTTCGACTTTCTCGGACATTTTAAAATTCAAATTTGATCAAACAAATCAAATTCATATATCTAATAGATCCACATGTATTGTTAAATTTTCACAATTCAATTCCACTTGTTCTCTCTCTTCATACTCCAAAAAATATATTTTTAGAAGTTTGCAAACAGTCACATGCACACTCATTATGTGTTTACATACTCATTATTTTTCATACTTTCTCCTATTTTTTAAATTTTAAATTTAATCAAACACATCACATTCACATATCTCGTCAGATCCACCTGTACTATTAAATTTCTACCATTCAACTTCACCCATTCTCTTTCTTTATATACTTCACTCATTCTCTTTCTTCATACTTATAAAAATATATTAAAATTGGTATACAAACATATATTAGGGTTAATTATGTAAATAGTCTCAATCTTTACACTCAACCCCAAACTTTTAAATCTGGACCACCGAAGTCCCAACCTTTCATGAACTGGCATTGTTAGTCCAAAATGCACATTTCCATCAAATCCCAGTTAGTTTACCTATTGTAGGCCGGCATGGGTTACAACCGCAAATAAATTTAGGTTGGGACCATTGGTGCAACCTTGCAAATATATAAATTAATTTTCGTACTAGTGTAAATAAATTACGATGTTGGTATAGATTAAAATTGATATATATTTACGATTTAATTAATTTAATGTTGAATTAAAAAAATATTAGCACAATATTTTTCTTCACTAATTAACAAAAATTAATTATTGAGATATAAGTCAATTATCTAACTAATATAAATATAAAGTTTACTGAATTTAATTTATGAAAATAATATTTTTATCCAATTAGTTTTTTAACATTAATATATATATATTTTCCTACATCATATCAATGTCAGAATTAATTTTAGTTATATATCAGTTTTATAATTATTTTGTATTAATGCCAAAAGTAATTTATACCAACTCATTTGCCTTCTTTTGTATTTAAAAGGTTGCGCTACTGACCTCCAACCTTATTCTTATTTGCAATTAACCAATTGGGTTTTGACCGCCTACAATAGGTAAACTAATAGAGGATTTGATAGACATGTTTATTTTGGACTAATGATGACAACTTATGAGAAGTTGGGGGATCTGATAGTCCAGACTTAAAGATTAGAGACCACGGAGTAACTGAGTACTGTAGTAGGAATGATCCGGTGTTATCGATGGCACCGTACTTACGGTGCAATCGATGCATTTTCTGGCCTCATATGATCTTCGTTTTGAAATCCGAAATTAGATTTAAAATCAGCACGACGAGGGGGAACTTTAATAATTTGAAAAAAATTTCGATGATACCGTGGCAGCATGTCAAAATTTTGGCTATAATTTGGACCAAATTATGGCAAAAAACTTTGACCAACAGCCACGATATTCACCTAAAATTTTCAAAATTGTTGGAGCTCCACTCGCCGTGTTGATTTTAGATCTGGTCTCGAATTTCAAAACGAAAATCGCAAGAGATCAGAAAGCGCATTGATGGAATCGTAAGTACGGTGCCACCAATGGCATTTGAACATTTTCAAGTGTTACAATTGGGGACTATTTGCATAATTAACCCGTCATACTACTACAAGAACTTTTGTGTTGCACAAAAACATAAATGCACAATAGATAATGTAATGCCCCGCTCAAAGTCGACCCGACATAATGTATATGTGTATGATGTGTTCATGAAATGTTTGGGAATGTATGAGACATGTCGGGAGTCGAAACGGCCGTCGAAATGATGAAAACGAGAAATTTCAGCAGAACTGAAGTTACGGCCGTAAATGTAAGGATTACGGCCGTAAATGTCAGGTTACGGCCGTAAGGGTCGAATGTTACGGCCGTAAATGGTGAACAGTGGAAAAATGCCAAAAGTTTCAGAGAGTAAATTACGGTAGTATCATTCAGAGATACGGCCGTATGATTGGAGTTACGGCCGTAAGGAATGTAAGTTACGGCCGTAAGTCAAGAAGATGAAATGCGAGGAATTCTGAGAGTTTATTACGGCCGTATGATGGTATGATACGGCCGTATTAATAAGGTTACGGCCGTAAGGTTATGGTGTTACGGCCGTAAGTAATGGGTTACGGCCGTAAGTAATGGGTTACGGCCGTAAATGTGTAAGTTACGGCCGTAATTTTAAGTCGGCAGAAGTGTTATTTTAGAAGATTCTGGCCATTTCTTGGGCATTTCACACCCAAACTCGGTCCAAAAGCTCCCAAAACTCTCTCAAGACCCTCATGAACATATGTGATCATCTCCAACTCCATATATGAGCTATGTAATGTTTGTGTAATCTATGATTACAAGGAGAAGGAAGAAAGAGGAAGGAAGAGGAAGAAGAGGAGGAAGCTTTGGGATGTCAATGCTTGAGGTTCTTGCTAGTACATGGTGAGTAATGGATGTATCTTTGATATAGTATGCATTTATGAAGTATATGTATGTTTATGTATGCCTATGATGCTAATTATGATGAGTATCAAGCCTACAAGCATGCTAGGGTTCCTTTGGGTTGTGTTATGCTTATGTGATGATTAGATGATGATAATGGAATGATGTGGACATGATTTTGTGACTTATATGATCTTTATGTCAAGTCCTATGGGTTAAGAATCTATGTACATGAAGGGAACTAGTCATGTTAATGAACATGTAGTGAGACAAGGAAGTAGAGTTTATGTGTTTCATGTGATGTCAATGCATGTTATATGATGTTCAAGAAATGGAATGCGTATGATATGACGAGTGTAGCGCCCCAAGAGTAAAAGAACCCTTGGGGGACGGCTTATGAATGTATGAATGCCATGTATGTATATGTACGATCATCAGGTAAAGCACGCATGATGTATGACACGAGCATGTATGTAGAATGTAGTTGCCTATCATGTGTTTACAATACGCTTGATGATGATGTGGCGGCCTAACGGGTAAAAGAACCCTTAGGTGACGGCCCGGCGGCCTAATGGGTAAAAGAACCCTTGGGTGACGGCCTAGAATGTTATGGGCGGTCTAAGAGTAAAAGAACTCTTTAGACGACGGTCCCGGCGCCCCAAAGCGTAAAAGAACCTTTGGGGGACGGCCTATGCTATGATATGACAAGGTATTCACATGATTCGCAACTAGGGCCCAAAGAAAGGAAGAAAAGAATGTTACACGTGCATTCATGCATTGCATCTATTGCTCACTGAGTCCTCGTGGCTCATTATGTGTACGTTTATGTGTTTGTATTGCAGTTACGTGGGGAGTGGAGAATCCGACCGAGAATGATGTGTGTGGGAAATGGAAGGATCACGGTCCTGCAGCCCGGTTCCGGGTCATTATGACTCACTATGTGTTTGTGTTTATGTTTATGTTTGTAGATTATGTATGCGGGAGTTGGCGAAGGGTCCTACAGTATGTGATGTTGGTGTGTGAATGGGAAAAGGAATCGGACGATCCAAGAGCCACGCGAAGGGTTTTGACATTTATGTACACGAGTAGCGCTCCCTCCATCCGCTGCAATGTGTTTGTGTACGTATATGTATCGTATGTTATATGTGTTACTGGCGGGGCGTTCTGGTGGTATCGAGCGAGATTCTTCCCTTTTCTCGCACATCGTTGGATTCTCTCCACCACTCCATGTATGCTATGAATGAACGGAGAAAAGATGAGATGATATGTAATGTTATGCATAGAACAAAGACATGACGAATGAGACAAATGATATGTTCCCTATGCTATGTTATATTTCATACGCTATGCTATGTGATGCTATGTAATATGTGAGTATGTGATGTTTTATATGATGCATATGTATGCCCATGTTCCGTGAGTTAAGATATGGTATGTTATGTCCGTTGAGGTGACGAGGAGAATGATGTCAGATGTTGCACGTGACATGAGAGTAGTAGTGGGATGGAGCGTAATGGATATGATGAGATGGAATGTTATGGGTTCAAGTAAGAAGTTGGATCAAATGGCGATGAGCGAAAGATATAGTGGTATGTTAAGTTATGAAGTAATGGAAAGTGATGTAGGAAGCATGGTATATCACGGTTATGAATACTGATCTTGCGTGCAAGTACTTCATGAAAGGGATGGAATTGATAAGGAAATGACGCAGTGGAAAGTTATGCATACGAGGTTATTTTAGTGCAATTTCGAGGACTAAATTTATTTAAGGGGAAGATTGTAATGCCCCGCTCAAAGTCGACCCGACATAATGTATATGTGTATGATGTGTTCATGAAATGTTTGGGAATGTATGAGACATGTCGGGAGTCGAAACGGCCGTCGAAATGATGAAAACGAAATTTCATGGCGAAGTTACTGACGTAAATGTAAGGATTACGGCCGTAAATGTCGTTACTGGCCGTAAGGGTCGAATGTTCTGCCGTAAATGGTGAGCAGTGGAAAAATGCCAAAAGTTTCAGAGAGTAAATTACGGTAGTATCATTGGAGATACTGGTAGTATGATTGGAGTTCTGTAAGGAATGTAAGTTACTGGTAGTAAATCAAGAAGATGAAATCTGAGGAATTCTGAGAGAGTTTATTACGGCCGTATGATGGTATGATCTGGCCGTATTAATAAGGTTACTCGTAAGGTTATGGTGTTACTACGTAAGTAATGGGTTACGGCCGTAAATGTGTAAGTTACGGCCGTAATTTTAAGTCGGCAGAAGTGTTATTTTAGAAGATTCTGGCCATTTCTTGGGCATTTCACACCCAAACTCGGTCCAAAAGCTCCCAAAACTCTCTCAAGACCCTCATGAACATATGTGATCATCTCCAACTCCATATATGAGCTATGTAATGTTTGTGTAATCTATGATTACAAGGAGAAGGAAGAAAGAGGAAGGAAGAGGAAGAAGATGAGGAAGCTTTGGGATGTCAATGCTTGAGGTTCTTGCTAGTACATGGTGAGTAATGGATGTATCTTTGATATAGTATGCATTTATGAAGTATATGTATGTTTATGTATGCCTATGATGCTAATTATGATGAGTATCAAGCCTACAAGCATGCTAGGGTTCCTTTGGGTTGTGTTATGCTTATGTGATGATTAGATGATGATAATGGAATGATGTGGACATGATTTTGTGACTTATATGATCTTTATGTCAAGTCCTATGGGTTAAGAATCTATGTACATGAAGGGAACTAGTCATGTTAATGAACATGTAGTGAGACAAGGAAGTAGAGTTTATGTGTTTCATGTGATGTCAATGCATGTTATATGATGTTCAAGAAATGGAATGCGTATGATATGACGAGTGTAGCGCCCCAAGAGTAAAAGAACCCTTGGGGGGACGGCTTATGAATGTATGAATGCCATGTATGTATATGTACGATCATCAGGTAAAGCACGCATGATGTATGACACGAGCATGTATGTAGAATGTAGTTGCCTATCATGTGTTTACAATACGCTTGATGATGATGTGGCGGCCTAACGGGTAAAAGAACCCTTAGGTGACGGCCCGGCGGCCTAATGGGTAAAAGAACCCTTGGGTGACGGCCTAGAATGTTATGGGCGGTCTAAGAGTAAAAGAACTCTTTAGACGACGGTCCCGGCGCCCCAAAGCGTAAAAGAACCTTTGGGGGACGGCCTATGCTATGATATGACAAGGTATTCACATGATTCGCAACTAGGGCCCAAAGAAAGGAAGAAAAGAATGTTACACGTGCATTCATGCATTGCATCTATTGCTCACTGAGTCCTCGTGGCTCATTATGTGTACGTTTATGTGTTTGTATTGCAGTTACGTGGGGAGTGGAGAATCCGACCGAGAATGATGTGTGTGGGAAATGGAAGGATCACGGTCCTGCAGCCCGGTTCCGGGTCATTATGACTCACTATGTGTTTGTGTTTATGTTTATGTTTGTAGATTATGTATGCGGGAGTTGGCGAAGGGTCCTACATATGTGATGTTGGTGTGTGAATGGGAAAAGGAATCGGACGATCCAAGAGCCACGCGAAGGGTTTTGACATTTATGTACACGAGTAGCGCTCCCTCCATCCGCTGCAATGTGTTTGTGTGCGATATGTATCGTATGTTATATGTGTTACTGAGGCGGGCGTTACTGGTGGTATCGAGCGAGATTCTTCCCTTTTCTCTGACATCGTTGGATTCTCTCCACCACTCCATGTATGCTATGAATGAACGGAGAAAAGATGAGATGATATGTAATGTTATGCATAGAACAAAGACATGACGAATGAGACGAATGATATGTTCCCTATGCTATGTTATATTTCATACGCTATGCTATGTGATGCTATGTAATATATGAGTATGTGATGTTTTATATGATGCATATGTATGCCCATGTTCTGTGAGTTAAGATATGGTATGTTATGTCAGTTGAGGTGACGAGGAGAATGATGTCAGATGTTGCACGTGACATGAGAGTAGTAGTGGGATGGAACGTAATGGATATGATGAGATGGAATGTTATGGGTTCGAAGTAAGAAGTTGGATCAAATGACGATGAACGAAAGATATAGTGGTATGTTAAGTTATGAAGTAATGGAAAGTGATGTAGGAAGCATGGTATATACGGTTATGAATACAGTACTGCACGTGCAAGTACTTCATGAAAGGGATGGAATTGATAAGGAAATGACGCAGGGAAAGTTATGCATACGAGGTTATTTTCGTGCAATTTCGAGGACGAAATTTATTTAAGGGGGGAAGATTGTAATGCCCCGCTCAAAGTCGACCCGACATAATGTATATGTGTATGATGTGTTCATGAAATGTTTGGGAATGTATGAGACATGTCGGGAGTCGAAACGGCCGTCGAAATGATGAAAACGAGAAATTTCTGAAGCGAAGTTACGTAGTAAATGTAAGGATTACTAGTAAATGTCGAATTCGGCCGTAAAGGGTCGAATGTTCTGACCGTAAATGGTGAACAGTGGAAAAATGCCAAAAGTTTCAGAGAGTAAATTACGGTAGTATCATTCAGAGATACGGCCGTATGATTGGAGTTACGGCCGTAAGGAATGTAAGTTACGGCCGTAAGTCAAGAAGATGAAATGCAGGGAATTTACAGAGAGTTTATTACGGCCGTATGATGGTATGATACGGCCGTATTAATAAGGTTACGGCCGTAAGGTTATGGTGTTACGGCCGTAAGTAATGGGTTACGGCCGTAAATGTGTAAGTTACGGCCGTAATTTTAAGTCGGCAGAAGTGTTATTTTAGAAGATTCTGGCCATTTCTTGGGCATTTCACACCCAAACTCGGTCCAAAAGCTCCCAAAACTCTCTCAAGACCCTCATGAACATATGTGATCATCTCCAACTCCATATATGAGCTATGTAATGTTTGTGTAATCTATGATTACAAGGAGAAGGAAGAAAGAGGAAGGAAGAGGAAGAAGAGGAGGAAGCTTTGGGATGTCAATGCTTGAGGTTCTTGCTAGTACATGGTGAGTAATGGATGTATCTTTGATATAGTATGCATTTATGAAGTATATGTATGTTTATGTATGCCTATGATGCTAATTATGATGAGTATCAAGCCTACAAGCATGCTAGGGTTCCTTTGGGTTGTGTTATGCTTATGTGATGATTAGATGATGATAATGGAATGATGTGGACATGATTTTGTGACTTATATGATCTTTATGTCAAGTCCTATGGGTTAAGAATCTATGTACATGAAGGGAACTAGTCATGTTAATGAACATGTAGTGAGACAAGGAAGTAGAGTTTATGTGTTTCATGTGATGTCAATGCATGTTATATGATGTTCAAGAAATGGAATGCGTATGATATGGCGAGTGTAGCGCCCCAAGAGTAAAAGAACCCTTGGGGGCGGCTTATGAATGTATGAATGCCATGTATGTATATGTCACGATCATCGGGTAAAGCACGCATGATGTATGACACGAGCATGTATGTAGAATGTAGTTGCCTATCATGTGTTTACAATACGCTTGATGATGATGTGGCGGCCTAACGGGTAAAGAACCCTTAGGTGACGGCCCGGCCTAATGGGTAAAAGAACCCTTGGGTGACGGCCTAGAATGTTATGGGCGGTCTAAGAGTAAAGAACTCTTTAGGCAGCGGTCCCGGCGCCCCAAAGCGTAAAGAACCTTTGGGGACGGCCTATGCTATGATATGACAAGGTATTCACATGATTCGCAACTAGGGCCCAAAGAAAGGAAGAAAAGAATGTTACACGTGCATTCATGCATTGCATCTATTGCTCACTGAGTCCTCGTGGCTCATTATGTGTACGTTTATGTGTTTGTATTGCAGTTACGTGGGGAGTGGAGAATCCGACCGAGAATGATGTGTGTGGGAAATGGAAGGATCACGGTCCTGCAGCCCGGTTCCGGGTCATTATGACTCACTATGTGTTTGTGTTTATGTTTATGTTTGTAGATTATGTATGCGGGAGTTGGCGAAGGGTCCTACAGTATGTGATGTTGGTGTGTGAATGGGAAAAGGAATCGGACGATCCAAGAGCCACGCGAAGGGTTTTGACATTTATGTACACGAGTAGCGCTCCCTCCATCCGCTGCAATGTGTTTGTGTACGTATATGTATCGTATGTTATATGTGTTACGGGGCCGGGGCGTTACAGGTGGTATCAGAGCAGGATTCTTTCCTTTTCTCTCGCACATCGTTGGATTCTCTCCACCACTCCATGTATGCTATGAATGAACGGAGAAAAGATGAGATGATATGTAATGTTATGCATAGAACAAAGACATGACGAATGAGACGAATGATATGTTCCCTATGCTATGTTATATTTCATACGCTATGCTATGTGATGCTATGTAATATATGAGTATGTGATGTTTTATATGATGCATATGTATGCCCATGTTCTGTGAGTTAAGATATGGTATGTTATGTCAGTTGAGGTGACGAGGAGAATGATGTCAGATGTTGCACGTGACATGAGAGTAGTAGTGGGATGGAACGTAATGGATATGATGAGATGGAATGTTATGGGTTCGAAGTAAGAAGTTGGATCAAATGACGATGAACGAAAGATATAGTGGTATGTTAAGTTATGAAGTAATGGAAAGTGATGTAGGAAGCATGGTATATACGGTTATGAATACAGTACTGCACGTGCAAGTACTTCATGAAAGGGATGGAATTGATAAGGAAATGACGCAGGGAAAGTTATGCATACGAGGTTATTTTCGTGCAATTTCGAGGACGAAATTTATTTAAGGGGGGAAGATTGTAATGCCCCGCTCAAAGTCGACCCGACATAATGTATATGTGTATGATGTGTTCATGAAATGTTTGGGAATGTATGAGACATGTCGGGAGTCGAAACGGCCGTCGAAATGATGAAAACGAGAAATTTCAGCAGAACTGAAGTTACGGCCGTAAATGTAAGGATTACGGCCGTAAATGTCAGGTTACGGCCGTAAGGGTCGAATGTTACGGCCGTAAATGGTGAACAGTGGAAAAATGCCAAAAGTTTCAGAGAGTAAATTACGGTAGTATCATTCAGAGATACGGCCGTATGATTGGAGTTACGGCCGTAAGGAATGTAAGTTACGGCCGTAAGTCAAGAAGATGAAATGCAGGGAATTTACAGAGAGTTTATTACGGCCGTATGATGGTATGATACGGCCGTATTAATAAGGTTACGGCCGTAAGGTTATGGTGTTACGGCCGTAAGTAATGGGTTACGGCCGTAAATGTGTAAGTTACGGCCGTAATTTTAAGTCGGCAGAAGTGTTATTTTAGAAGATTCTGGCCATTTCTTGGGCATTTCACACCCAAACTCGGTCCAAAAGCTCCCAAAACTCTCTCAAGACCCTCATGAACATATGTGATCATCTCCAACTCCATATATGAGCTATGTAATGTTTGTGTAATCTATGATTACAAGGAGAAGGAAGAAAGAGGAAGGAAGAGGAAGAAGAGGAGGAAGCTTTGGGATGTCAATGCTTGAGGTTCTTGCTAGTACATGGTGAGTAATGGATGTATCTTTGATATAGTATGCATTTATGAAGTATATGTATGTTTATGTATGCCTATGATGCTAATTATGATGAGTATCAAGCCTACAAGCATGCTAGGGTTCCTTTGGGTTGTGTTATGCTTATGTGATGATTAGATGATGATAATGGAATGATGTGGACATGATTTTGTGACTTATATGATCTTTATGTCAAGTCCTATGGGTTAAGAATCTATGTACATGAAGGGAACTAGTCATGTTAATGAACATGTAGTGAGACAAGGAAGTAGAGTTTATGTGTTTCATGTGATGTCAATGCATGTTATATGATGTTCAAGAAATGGAATGCGTATGATATGACGAGTGTAGCGCCCCAAGAGTAAAAGAACCCTTGGGGGACGGCTTATGAATGTATGAATGCCATGTATGTATATGTACGATCATCAGGTAAAGCACGCATGATGTATGACACGAGCATGTATGTAGAATGTAGTTGCCTATCATGTGTTTACAATACGCTTGATGATGATGTGGCGGCCTAACGGGTAAAAGAACCCTTAGGTGACGGCCGCCCGGCGGCCTAATGGGTAAAAGAACCCTTGGGTGACGGCCTAGAATGTTATGGGCGGTCTAAGAGTAAAAGAACTCTTTAGACGACGGTCCCGGCGCCCCAAAGCGTAAAAGAACCTTTGGGGGACGGCCTATGCTATGATATGACAAGGTATTCACATGATTCGCAACTAGGGCCCAAAGAAAGGAAGAAAAGAATGTTACACGTGCATTCATGCATTGCATCTATTGCTCACTGAGTCCTCGTGGCTCATTATGTGTACGTTTATGTGTTTGTATTGCAGTTACGTGGGGAGTGGAGAATCCGACCGAGAATGATGTGTGTGGGAAATGGAAGGATCACGGTCCTGCAGCCCGGTTCCGGGTCATTATGACTCACTATGTGTTTGTGTTTATGTTTATGTTTGTAGATTATGTATGCGGGAGTTGGCGAAGGGTCCTACAGTATGTGATGTTGGTGTGTGAATGGGAAAAGGAATCGGACGATCCAAGAGCCACGCGAAGGGTTTTGACATTTATGTACACGAGTAGCGCTCCCTCCATCCGCTGCAATGTGTTTGTGTACGTATATGTATCGTATGTTATATGTGTTACGGGGGCGGGGCGTTACAGGTGGTATCAGAGCAGGATTCTTTCCTTTTCTCTCGCACATCGTTGGATTCTCTCCACCACTCCATGTATGCTATGAATGAACGGAGAAAAGATGAGATGATATGTAATGTTATGCATAGAACAAAGACATGACGAATGAGACGAATGATATGTTCCCTATGCTATGTTATATTTCATACGCTATGCTATGTGATGCTATGTAATATATGAGTATGTGATGTTTTATATGATGCATATGTATGCCCATGTTCTGTGAGTTAAGATATGGTATGTTATGTCAGTTGAGGTGACGAGGAGAATGATGTCAGATGTTGCACGTGACATGAGAGTAGTAGTGGGATGGAACGTAATGGATATGATGAGATGGAATGTTATGGGTTCGAAGTAAGAAGTTGGATCAAATGACGATGAACGAAAGATATAGTGGTATGTTAAGTTATGAAGTAATGGAAAGTGATGTAGGAAGCATGGTATATACGGTTATGAATACAGTCCTGCACGTGCAAGTACTTCATGAAAGGGATGGAATTGATAAGGAAATGACGCAGGGAAAGTTATGCATACGAGGTTATTTTCGTGCAATTTCGAGGACGAAATTTATTTAAGGGGGGAAGATTGTAATGCCCCGCTCAAAGTCGACCCGACATAATGTATATGTGTATGATGTGTTCATGAAATGTTTGGGAATGTATGAGACATGTCGGGAGTCGAAACGGCCGTCGAAATGATGAAAGCGAAATTTGTGAAGCGAAATTACTGGCCGTAAATGTAAGGATTCGGCCGTAAATGTCGTTACTGGCCGTAAGGGTCGAATGTTACTACCGTAAATGGTGAGCAGTGGAAAAATGCCAAAAGTTTCAGAGAGTAAATTACGGTAGTATCATTGAGAGATATCTGGCCGTATGATTGGAGTTACTGGTAGTAAGGAATGTAAGTTACTACGTAAGTCAAGAAGATGAAATGCAGAATTTTGAGAGAGTTTATTACGGCCGTATGATGGTATGATCTGGCCGTATTAATAAGGTTACTGGCCGTAAGGTTATGGTTATTCTGACCGTAAGTAATGGGTTACTGACCGTAAATGTGTAAATTCTGGCCGTAGTAATTTTAAGTCGGCGAAGTGTTATTTTAGAAGATTCTGGCCATTTCTTGGGCATTTCACACCCAAACTTCGGTCCAAAAGCTCCCAAAACTCTCTCAAGACCCTCATGAACATATGTGATCATCTCCAACTCCATATATGAGCTATGTAATGTTTGTGTAATCTATGATTACAAGGAGAAGGAAGAAAGAGGAAGGAAGAGGAAGAAGAGGAGGAAGCTTTGGGATGTCAATGCTTGAGGTTCTTGCTAGTACATGGTGAGTAATGGATGTATCTTTGATATAGTATGCATTTATGAAGTATATGTATGTTTATGTATGCCTATGATGCTAATTATGATGAGTATCAAGCCTACAAGCATGCTAGGGTTCCTTTGGGTTGTGTTATGCTTATGTGATGATTAGATGATGATAATGGAATGATGTGGACATGATTTTGTGACTTATATGATCTTTATGTCAAGTCCTATGGGTTAAGAATCTATGTACATGAAGGGAACTAGTCATGTTAATGAACATGTAGTGAGACAAGGAAGTAGAGTTTATGTGTTTCATGTGATGTCAATGCATGTTATATGATGTTCAAGAAATGGAATGCGTATGATATGACGAGTGTAGCGCCCCAAGAGTAAAAGAACCCTTGGGGGACGGCTTATGAATGTATGAATGCCATGTATGTATATGTACGATCATCAGGTAAAGCACGCATGATGTATGACACGAGCATGTATGTAGAATGTAGTTGCCTATCATGTGTTTACAATACGCTTGATGATGATGTGGCGGCCTAACGGGTAAAAGAACCCTTAGGTGACGGCCCGGCGGCCTAATGGGTAAAAGAACCCTTGGGTGACGGCCTAGAATGTTATGGGCGGTCTAAGAGTAAAAGAACTCTTTAGGCAGCGGTCCGGCGCCCAAAGCGTAAAAGAACCTTTGGGGGACGGCCTATGCTATGATATGACAAGGTATTCACATGATTCGCAACTAGGGCCCAAAGAAAGAAAGAAAAGAATGTCACGTGCATTTCACGCACTGCATTGCATCCATTATTCACTGGGTCATTATGACTCACTATGTGTTTGTGTTTATGTTTATGTTTGTAGATTATGTATGCGGGAGTTGGCGAAGGGTCCTACAGTATGTGATGTTGGTGTGTGAATGGGAAAAGGAATCGGACGATCCAAGAGCCACGCGAAGGGTTTTGACATTTATGTACACGAGTAGCGCTCCCTCCATCCGCTGCAATGTGTTTGTGTACGTATATGTATCGTATGTTATATGTGTTACGGGGGCGGGGCGTTACAGATAATGTATACTTTTAGAAATATTTTATGGACACTCATGTATATTGATCAATGTTTTTAAACCACATGGTAGTAGATGGTGTAGTGGGTCTGGCATAAATGTTCAAGCTTTTCATATGAGTTAATAAAATTCTATTTCGAGTTTGGATTTTCGAATCGAGATAGTTTATAAAAAAATTTAAAAAATCAATGTTTTTAAATCCAACCTGATCGTCGATCGGAATGAGGGAGTAGATCAAGGGATAGAGAGTCAATCCGAAGTCGATTCGGTGATTAAAATAATATTAAATAAATAAATAAAATATAAAAATATCATAAAATTAAAAAAAAAACCGGGTCAAACCCAATCCGGGGTTGCACGGGTCGACTAGGTTTCCCGGGTAGACCTGGGTCTTTGATCGAATTTGATCAACCCAGGTTTTAGGCATCACCAGGTCTGATTTTTTTGTTAGGTGGTGGGTTTTCCGGTCTGACGGGCTGGGTTGGGTTGGGTCGGGTTTCAAAACAGGCCATATTGATAAACCATTCCTTCATAATAAAGAGGGAATAAAGTCATCATTTTATCTCATTGTGTTGTAATATACCAGACTATCAATATAAAAATTCGTATATTTTTGTTAAATGATACTCCCTTCATCCCACAACAATGAGCTTGTTTTTGTTTTTCATCCGTCCCAAAATATATGCTACTTTTTATTTATGCCTATTTAATTTTTAATTTTTTTTATTATTCCTTTATTTAATGTACATTGTTATTAGTAAAAGTATATTATTATCATTTAATATCAGAGTATATATGAAAAAATATAATTAAAATTTAATTTTTCAACAATACTAATATTTAAGTAATAATGTAACAATGGCCATGATAGCCTAGATTTTTTTAATCCATTTTTATCCATTCTTTTTTTTGGTCAAATTAATCACATCCACATATTTTGCGGGACTTACATGTAATACACAAATTTTCACTATTCAACTCCACTCATTTTCTCTTTTCTTTTACTTAAAAATCCATAAAAATCATAAAAAAATTAATCCTATAACTCAATTGACGAGAAAATAAATAAGGAAAAGATATCCATGTTGACGAGCCAAAAACGAAATGAACCATTTCTCCAAATTGAATTGACCTCCAGAGACGGAGAGAGAGGTACGAGGCATATTCAAGGTTCTAAAAAGCGCAAGACATGACAAAGCGGCGAGGTCAAACCTCAAGCCTTGGAAGCCTAGGCAAAGAAAGCAGTTTTTATTTTTTATTATTTTAATTATTCTAGAGTCATAAATAAGTAAAAATTCATATTTGATGTATTTTATGTAAACTTCAATATATTTTTCAGTTTATAGTATTTAAAGTATTAAAAACTTCAAATATTTAGCAAAATCTATCAATTCCTACGATTAGATTGCAAAATGAATACAAGTAAAAATATCTTTTTAATAATTTCGCCCAACTTCAAAAACAATAAGTACAAATTATCTATTATTATTATTAAAAAAATGATCAAACCAAAAGGCTTGCACCTTTTCACACCTAGGCCCACCTAGGCGGTCAACTTTTAAGTTGACCACCTTTTTCCATGCCTATCTATTCTACAAAGCATTTTCATCCCGTCTCACGCCTACGTGCACTTAGGCAGCATCTGTTGTCGCCTTTTAGAACACTGCATGTGGTTAATATTATTTATTTATTTATTTTTCGCTCTTAGTCAATTTTCATTTTCTTTCCTCATAAATTATTACCCATTTTTCTTTATTACCATCTCTCAAATAAATGATAGTAAAAAACATTAAATTATATTAGCACTACAATTTTTTATACTAACGCCACATTTTATTTGTATTAAAGATTCTCCATCCTTGTCCATTATAATATCAAAATCCAATATTTTATTTTCAAATTCTTATATTTTTCCTTTTATCCAATAATACATCTTGCCCATGTTAATAGTTTTTGTCAAATTTACACATTTGAAATTTTGAGAAAATATGTTCTTTAATTTCTTTATGAATTGTTGTTTCTACGGAAGTAATACAAATAAAATATTTTGATTCATTCTGATTAACATTATAATGCAATCCATTAGACCGTTATTAGAAATAATATGTGCTATATAATCGAAGTAGAGATAAAAATTTTGGCTCAAAACAGTGTAAGACAAATTGCTAGCGTAATTAAAAGTTTAGGACCTTTAGTTATATTTAACTATGGTGCACCTATAAAATTTTGTGGTGTAAATATAACTACCCAACATATTTCCAAATTGCTACCTCTCTCTCCTTATCTCTTGGAGCCAAATGAAAAATAAAAAATTGTCCGCTATCACTGCTTCTCATGGTACTCATTTAAACTGATAGTCCCATATCAAAATAATTTGTACATATCCATATTAAAAGTTCTAACCCACCATTGTTTGTCTCTATAGGGACTTTCGAGCAATATGACACCTGTTTGGAGTGATGAGTCTTGAATTTGTTTTCTACACCAAGCAAAGTGTAGAAAACGAGAAAACTTAGGTACACAAAAATTAATTTAGAAGAACTATGAAAATGATTAGAAGTGTAAACACAATTTCTGATAATTCCTATGGTTGAATTGGTTTGCTTGAAAATCTATCATCTACATATGTCGAAGCGTCACTGTTCAAACGGTATATCAAACATAAAGGCCAAAATGTTTTGTGAAATACAGAAAAAGAAAAATAAAATAAAAAAGCAGGATGAATTGTGCAATAAAATTGAAGTTGCTGGTGGGTTATGTGGCAAATGTATTTGGAGGTCTCCCGATCCGATGCCCACCCATATGTAATAAGATAATGGGCACCTATTCCCCTCAATTAGAGGGGCACGTGTTGATCATCCTACCAAATATAGGCACCCATGTAAGCACTTGATCATTTGTTGTATTTGGAATGATCAAGTACAGTAATGATCTCATGGCAACTTAGTTGGCAAGATATGGTGCCAACACCCACATTTTTTGGGGAAAAACTCGTGGGACCCACACTAGCCCCCCGCCATCAGAAAATAATTATGTATTATTCATCTTATTTAACGTACACATAAAAGGAAAAAAAGGACGATGACGTGGGCCACCACGTCACCCACATCACCTGTTGGCATGTTCTCCTGCCAACAGGAGAACATCCGCCTGATCAAGCATTGCACTTGTTTTCGACACCAAGGAAAATTGAGAAAACAAATACTGACGTAACCAAGTGCACAAAATTTGGGGGTGATAGGGAATAAATTATAATGGTTTTTAAAGGTTTTTAATGTAAAAGAGGAGAGAGAATGAGTGGAGTTGAGTGGTTGAGATTTGTGGATATAATGAGATATGTGGATGTAATTGATTTAGGAGAGAGAAAAAAATTAAAAAAAATGTTTAAAACACTTTTAAAGAGGAGTCAAACCGGGCATAATGATTAAAGTTTACAATGTGACGTTGTGCTGAAATGTGCAGTTGGAATATGGCTGGACACCCTCGTGCTACACGCTCCAATTTTTAAGGATTCCAAGTTTACGTTTTCAATAATTTTGGTCCAAAAACGTCGTCAGCACTAGCAGTTTTGTACCCACATGGCCACAAATCAATTACTTTTACCACTTGTTTGCAAGTTTGGTTTGCCAATTATTTGCGTGTTGTATGCGTTAGTGTTAATTTAACGGGAAATGCTAGACTACCATAATGAATGTCATAATAGTTGACATAATAGTAGTTGACATATTTAATAACCGTCCATCTAAAACTGATTGAATTATTGAAATTGTAGGATCATGCCACATATCTATTATGTCAACCATTATGATATCTATTATGGTGTTGTAGCATGGTCCTAATTTAATTCACTACTAAAATTTGAAAATATCTTCGCATTTAAGTGATAAATTTATATTAACATAATATTAACTAGAGAATTAGTACCGATAATCCATCACGAAGAGACTTTTTTAAAGGTTACACTTAAAAAAATTTCGCAATGAGATCTTTAAATAACCAGATAAAATTTGAAGATTTTGCTCCTTACAGTGTTGGAAGCTTCTCTATTTTCAAAGAGCATATTTCATCAAATAGACAAACTTATATATGTTGGAATTCCTTGGGAAATTCTAAAGGTTTGTATAGAAATAAAGTGTAAAGAATCCCACATAGGAAGTTTAGAGGTATATTTGATACCTTATAAGTAGTATTTTAATATACTTATTAAAATAGGCTAAATGGACTTGAGAGTGGGCTTTGCAAAATGGGCTTTGACTTTAGAGCAATTTAAAACTATATTAATGGTCAAAAGATGGCCTTGGCCTTGGGCCTTGGGCTCTTGGGGATCAGAACCCAATTATACCTTTAACTTTTTTATTTGCAAAATCCAAACGATGCGTCTGAACAGACAAACGGCCAATCTGCAGAAAGGACGCATCGCTTCTCAATGGACGCATCTCTGCGTACAAGTTCATCCATCTCTATAAAAGGAAGTCGACCCGATCAATTTTCAAGAGACAAGAAAACCGCACTCAATCAATACGCCAGAACCAGAAATCAAGTGCAAAGATTTCTCGGTTAGATTGTTGAATCCTGATAGCAGACGTCCGTAGAACTACAAGCACAGAGTAGGGACGAAATTCTGTTATAGGAAATAGCACTTGCTAGCCTCAATCCGTGATTTTGCGTTTGTTGTATTCAATTCTTCATCCAATTCAAATAATTCTGAATTTATTGATGTGTATTGTGTCCTTGATTTGGCGTTATTACTAATCGTGATCCAACATTCTATAACAGAATTTTTGGTTTGCAATTTCGCATCAAGGAGAAGAGTGCCAATTCAAGGCTACTGTTATCATGGATCAATCTGGAAATCCTGATTCTGGGACTGGTGCACCCACTAATGGTGCAGGCTCGAGTGGCACACAGCCTCTCATAGAAATTAATGCTGTTAAGCCCCATGCGGAAAAACCAGACAAGTTTAAAGGAGGGGACTTCAAACGTTGGCAGCAGAAAATGCTGTTCTACTTAACCACGTTAAACCTGGCTAATGTGGTTAAGGAAGAATGCCCCGTGTTAGAGGGTGATGACAATGCTGCAGAAAAACTCAGTGCTATTGATGCTTGGAAACACAGTGAGTTTTTATGCAGGAACTATATTTTAAATTGTCTTGATGATTCCCTCTATGATGTTTACAGATCCTATAAGACTGCAAAGGAGTTATGGAACTCGCTTGAGAACAAGTATAAGATCGAAGATGCTGGTTCGAAAAAATTTATCATTGGGAAATTCCTTAAGTACCAAATGATAGACTCAAGGCCTATTGTTAACCAAGTGGAAGAATTGCAGATTCTTATTCATGAACTTGCTGCAGAAGATATGGTGTTGCCCGTCCCATTTGCCGTTGGAACCGTGATAGAAAAGCTGCCCCATCATGGAATGACTTCAAAATTCATCTCAAACACAAAAACAAGGAGATGACGATGGAGGATCTGGTTCTTAAACTGAGGGTGCAAGAAGATCACCGCAAAAGTGAAGGTGTAAAGAACGCTGTGATAGAAGCCAAAGCCAATGTTATTGAGGTTGGAGAGACGTCCAAGCCAAAGCCAAAATTCCAAAAGAACAAAGAATATAAACATAAAGGCAAAACATTTCTTGCTCCGAAAGGGAAACATTTCAAGGCAAAAGGGATTAAGGGTGATTCTTTGGGTATCACGGGAAAACCGGGCACAAGGCACAAGATTGCATACAAGAAAGACAATTCGACTACCAACAAAACTAGAAACCAATCGAACATTGTAGAAGACTTTGTTGGTGTTATATCAGAAACCAACATGATCACCGACAACAATGACTGGTGGATGGATACTGGTGCTACTAGGCACATTTGTGGCAATCGCAATCTGTTCGAAACATACACCCCCAACAACGAATATGAGAAGCTGTTTATGGGTAATGCAACCTCTGCTAGTGTTTCCGGGAAGGGAAAAGTAGTGTTAAAGTTAACATCTGGAAAGGAATTAACTCTCATGGATGTACTTCATGTTCCTACCATTACGAAAAATCTAGTTTCTGGTCCCGTGCTTAGTAAAAAGGGATTCAAACTTGTATTCGAATCTGATAAGTTCGTTCTCACCAAGGGTGGAACATTTGTAGGAAAGGGCTACCTGGCTGAAGGGCTCTTTAAACTCAATGTACTTAACGTTGGTGATATGAATATAAATAAGGTTTCTGTTTACTTGCTTGAATCCTCCTTTATGTGGCATGCAAGATTAGGGCATGTTAACTTTAAGTCTTTACATCGAATGGTAAACCTCGGATTATTGCCTAAGTGTAATATGGATAACAAATATAAATGCGAAACTTGTGTAGAATCAAAGTTTGCTAGTAAGTCATATAAATCTGTGATTGAGAAATCAAATGACTTGCTAGATTTGATTCACACGGACTTAGGTGATTTCAAATCAACACCAAGTCGAGGAGGAAAGAATTACTATATCACCTTTATAGATGATAGTAGTAAATACTGTTATGTATACTTATTACATAGTAAGGACGAGGCTTTGAACATGTTCAAAACATATAAAGCCGAGGTAGAAAATCAATTAGATAAGAAAGTAAAAATATTGCGTTCTGATAGAGGAGGCGAATATGATTCCAATGCATTTGCTGAATTCTGTGCTTCTCATGGAATTCTTCACCAAACAACAGCACCTTACACACCTCAACAAAACGGGGTAGCAGAACGTAAAAATCGTACTTTGAAAAATATGGTCAATGCAATGTTGAATAGCTCCGGCTTATCACTTAATATGTGGGGTGAGGCTTTACTCACTGCGAACTGCATCTTAAATAGAATTCCTCAAAAGGGAAATCACAAGTCTCCATATGAAGAATGGATGAAAAGACCTCCATCGTATAAAATGTTGAAAGTGTGGGGTTGTCTGGCAAAAGTTCAAGTGCCATTACCAAAAAGGGTTAAACTTGGACCTAAAACTATTGACTGCGTGTTTATTGGATATGCTAGAAATAGTGCAGCATATAGATTTCTAGTTATTAAATCTGGAATTTCCGACATCCAAGAAAACACTATACTCGAATCAAATAATGTCGAATGGTTTGAACATATCTTTCCTCTTAAAACTGGACTTAGAGGAAATAAAAGGAAGTTAGATGACGGTGCATGTACAAATGATGCTTCATCTTCCTCTACGGTCCAAAATACTGATTCGAATGATAATGAGAGTATACCCGTTGTTCAACAACAGGTAGAACCAAGAAGAGGGAAAAGAATTAAGGTTGTCAAGGACTTCGGACCTGATTTTATAACCTTTCTAGCTGAGGAAGAACCACAATCTTATACAGAGGCTATGACCTCATCTGAATCTATTTATTGGAAAGAAGCAATAAATAGTGAAGTAACATCCATTTTACAAAATAATACGTGGGAATTAGTGGACCTTCCACCTGGGTGTAAACCGATTGGATATAAATGGATTTTTAAAAGAAAGTTAAGACTGACACGGTTGATAAGTATAAAGCTAGATTAGTAGCCAAAGGTTACCGTCAAAAGCAAGGGCTTGACTTCTTTGACACATACTCACCAGTGACTCGAATTACATCTATAAGGATGTTGATTGCCATTGCTTCTATCTATAACTTGGAGGTACATCAAATGGATGTGAAAACGGCATTTCTGAATGGTGAGCTAGATGAAGAAATTTATATGGAACAACCCGAAGGTTTCCCGGTTAAAGGGCAAGAGAAAAAGGTATGCAAACTTATAAAGTCGCTGTACGGACTTAAACAAGCTCCCAAACAGTGGCACGAGAAGTTTGATCATACCATGCTGTCACATGGATTTCGGATTAATGAATGTGATAAATGCATCTACACCAAGAAATTTAATAATGGTTCGTGTGTGATAATTTGCCTTTATGTTGATGACATGCTCATCATAGGACCAAACTTAGATGTTGTAAACTCAACCAAGAAAATCTTGAATTCGACTTTCGACATGAAAGACATGGGAAGCAGATGTGATTTTGGGAATTGAATTCAAAGAACTAACGACGGCTATGTGCTTAGTCAAGCACATTATGTTGAAACAATCCTACGGAAATTCGGACATTATGATAGTAGTCCAGCTAGTACTCCATTTGATCCTAAGTGTTATTTGAAGAAACACACGGGAGATAGTGTATCTCAATTGGAATACTCGCGTATAATTGGGACACTACAATATATTACTAATTGCACTCGGCCGGATATTGCCTATTCAGTAAATAGACTGGCTAGATACACAAGCAATCCTGCTAAGGCTCACTGGGAAGCTTTGATACGAGTACTAAGGTACTTGAGATACACCTTAAATTATGGTCTACATTATACAGGCTATCCACCAATCCTAGAAGGATATTGTGATGCAAATTGGGTTTCAAATGACTCCGAAAAGGCAACAAGTGGGTATGTCTGTACATTTGGCGGGGCTGCTGTGTCTTGGAAGTCACAAAAGCAAACTTGTGTATCTCGTTCAACAATGGAATCTGAAATTATAGCACTAGACTCAGCTGCTGAAGAAGCAGAATGGCTCAAAGATTTCCTAGCAGATATTCCGTTATGGCCTAAGCCTGTGCCTGCTATTTGCATACATTGTGACTGCATGGCAGCTATTGATAGGGCAAAAAGTCATATCTATAATGGCAAGTCCAGGCACATAAGGCGTCGACATAACACTTTGAAACATATGCTATCGCGTGGCGTTATCTCAGTTGACTATGTAAGATCGAAAGAGAACATTGCTGATCAACTTACAAAGGGTATACCTAAACAACAAGTGTTATATTTATCGAGGGGAATGGGCTTAAAGCCAACTCAATGAGGAGTAACTTGGTGGAAACCTTAACCTAGTGAATTGGATTCCAATCATAGGTTCAATAAGGCAAACTAATCAAGTAAAACTCAAAGAACAGAGTATACAATAAAATGACTCGTTCCTATGATAAGAAATGTATACTACCCGTGCAGTCTAGGGTGACTAGTTATAGATCAAAAGTACGACGGGGTACTGTGACTATATATCACCTATATAGAAGTAATGTGGGGTCGCATTTATGAGAATGAAATGGCTAAGTTCTCTAGAGCTTCTATGAAAACAGGATATGTTCAGGACCAAAATGAACACAACCGTAAGTATTGAAAGGTGAAAGATGCGATATGTGCGATATTTATTGTTAAGGTTTACTGAACATAGTGGAACAGTTCAATGTCTTCTATACATCTTTGATTCCTTTGGTAAATCCGATAAATAGTCACTAAAGAAGGTTCAAGTCCAAAAGACACCTATCTTGATGCATATCAAGTCTGGTTTTTCTTCGACACATCCTATCTTTACCGACTTTATTTGCTATACAAATGTGGGGTATTGTTGGAATTCCTTGGGAAATTCTAAAGGTTTGTATAGAAATAAAGTGTAAAGAATCCCACATAGGAAGTTTAGAGGTATATTTGATACCTTATAAGTAGTATTTTAATATACTTATTAAAATAGGCTAAATGGACTTGAGAGTGGGCTTTGCAAAATGGGCTTTGACTTTAGAGCAATTTAAAACTATATTAATGGTCAAAAGATGGCCTTGGCCTTGGGCCTTGGGCTCTTGGGGATCAGAACCCAATTATACCTTTAACTTTTTTATTTGCAAAATCCAAACGATGCGTCTGAACAGACAAACGGCCAATCTGCAGAAAGGACGCATCGCTTCTCAATGGACGCATCTCTGCGTACAAGTTCATCCATCTCTATAAAAGGAAGTCGACCCGATCAATTTTCAAGAGACAAGAAAACCGCACTCAATCAATACGCCAGAACCAGAAATCAAGTGCAAAGATTTCTCGGTTAGATTGTTGAATCCTGATAGCAGACGTCCGTAGAACTACAAGCACAGAGTAGGGACGAAATTCTGTTATAGGAAATAGCACTTGCTAGCCTCAATCCGTGATTTTGCGTTTGTTGTATTCAATTCTTCATCCAATTCAAATAATTCTGAATTTATTGATGTGTATTGTGTCCTTGATTTGGCGTTATTACTAATCGTGATCCAACAATATATGCATGTTCGTAAAATAGTCATGAGAAAGTTTTTTGATAGATTATTTAGATATCTAAATTTATGCAATCTCATTTTATTATTACAAATCACGTGAATAAAAAAAGAGACCTTGCTATATGTTCAATGAGATATATACTAAGGCGTTTGATAGAATCGTATTTTTCTACACATTATATCACTTTTAAATCAATATGTGTGTATTGTGTACCATAAACATTATATATATGTTTCACTCACACACAAAAAGTCACAGTCGCTTCATACGTAGATCTTTATATATGTTGTGCAAGTGCTTATTTAACTTATCTATGTTTCACTCAGGTCCATTTTTTAATTTATTCTTTTTATTATATTATTATTTTTATTTATTTATTTATTTTTAATTTCGTGAATCGTGAGCTAACATAGCTTCCAACAATCAAGCAGGTCTTTGCCCACAAAATATTGAAGAGAAAACTAAGAACATTCCCAATACACACAATAGCTTGAAAAGAAAACTAAAATATCAAAAGTAAATAGAAATTTTCCACTAGAAAGACTTTAGTCCGTAAAATGCAATATCTAAAGCATGTAAGGTTGATGTTGCAACGTGCACAAAGTAATAGATATTACTCATGTGAAGTGTATTGTCTAAATCTAGAAATCTTGTGAGACTTTTCTATTCAAAACTAGTTGATGTAAATGTGTAATCAACATTATTTTCTTAATTTTTAAAAAAGTTTCTTAAAAATATTGTTTTTAATATTATAGTATTGAATAGTTCCTGAGTAGCAATATTCAATGTTTTGCTCCTTTTTTTTTAAAAAAAAATCTGAAAGCTTCAACTTTGCAGCCATGGAAATGGAAAGACCCATCCATGAAAGGAGAGTAAATACAAGGAAGAAGATGAATGTAAACTTCTTATGAAATTGCCTCATTGCCGCAATTTTATTCTTATTTACTCACTTGTAGGTCTTAACTCTTATGGGCTAGTAAAAGTAGGGCAATAGCTGGACCAAATACAATTCATTGCATTTCAATTTTCAAAAATTAATGTTTTCAATTTCAAATTTTATTCGCCTAACATTCTTTTCTAATTGGTTTTTACATTCATTTTTAAGCTTTGTGTAATCACTACAAAAAACTCAACCTTTAGGGGTCTGTTGCCCCAATATGTTTGTACTTGTAGACCTTTAGGGACAACATAACAGTATGTCATCCCTAAAGGTCTATAGACTGTTACGTCGTCCCCAGGGGCGTAGCCAGGAGTCATCAACGGGGGGAGCCGAACTTAGTGCCGGTTCAGTGATTTTTGGGGCCTGAGTCGAAGTTTAGAAAATGAGCCCCTTAAACTCTAATAATTATTAAATTAAAAAGTGTTTCAATAATAATAATAATAATAATAATAATAATAGTTAACTAGAAAGACAGTAATTAAAAATAAAAAATAAAAATTCTCTATAATACCCCATTTCCCATTATAATCTAATAGAAATTTTGGAATTTAATATTTATTATTTCGCCATGGAAAGAAAAATAATAATCAACTTTTTAATAATTTAGCTTTTAAGTCACCCAACTCACAATTTTGTACTAAAATTAAATGCGTAGTTCATCAATTAATATTTGGTCTTTCCAATTTAGGACATTTCGTTCATCTATAACATTTGTTGACATGTGTAAAACTCATATTTTTATTACTAAATAAATGAATCTCATGATGTCCATTTTCAATATTTTTTATTATTTATTAGTAATAAGTGGGAATTATAGGACTGAAATAATAACTCGAACCTGAATCAAATATATCGACAATGAAGTGTTTTAACAACTAGCAAAAGCCCCTTGATTAGTCATTTTTTAAAAATATTTTATAGTTTATTCATGCCCTAAACTATTGTTTGTAATATATTTTATTTGATAATATGAAAATCTTTGAAGAATGTTGGAAGAAACTTTTCGCAATCACGAATATATATACTTTTGAAAATTTTTGTTGCAACTTGCACATCGATAAATTTTGACAAAATGATATTTGGAAAAATTACACCAATAATATCAATAGAAAATAAAAGGAAGCATAAAAAATAATAATAAATAAAAAGTCAAAACATTGGATTAAAAATATAGTGTTTTGTAAGGTCGACGAAATTTCTTATCACTTGTTTTTTCTTTTTTGTTTTATTTTTTTTCTTCTCCTTTTTTTTCTCCATTAAATTTGGCATGACAAATTTAACAATATTAGAAATTATATGGGGAATTAAAGAAAGTAAAAAAAATGGAATAATAATGTTAAGAATTATATAATTCTTATTAGGAATTAAAGAAAGAAAAAAATTAAAATAATGTTAGGAATTGTATAGTTTTTATAAATAATTTGAAAAGGCAAAACAACAAAATGGGAAAAAAACAACAAAGTGTAAAACTAACCACAAGGACTCGAACTCGCGTGTGCTTCTATCCCAGCACCTCATTTTACCATTAGGCCACTAACACAATTTAGTGATATGATCAATATATAGTTTTATATAATATGAATTACAAATGAAAATTTTGCCTTTTCAAAAGTTGGACCAGATTTGGGGTGGGCCAAGGCCCAGCTTAGCCCACCCCTGTCTCCGCCTCTGGTCGTCCCTAAAGGTTTATAGGCACAAACCTATTGGGGCAACATGCCACACTTAAAAGCTCAGTTTCTTATAGTGAATTTGGTCAATAGGCTTTCAAAACAAAAACAGAAATAAAAGAACTTAGTAATTTACAGTACATTCAATGATTCATAGACAAAATAATTTTTTCAACTTGTACAATGATTTAAGTTACGATCTTAGTGAGTAGTGACATAAGAAATGAATTTATTATTATCATTATAATATTGACATTAAATATTAACACAAGGGAAAAAATTAAATTTTATAAACAAGAATCCAATAAATTTTATTGTAATCAATGAAAGTCCCCCAATTTTTAATCTTAGCTCCGTCCCAATTTGTAGTACGGGAAGCAATAGACTGGTTATATCTATACATTAAAGCGTCAATTAAGTAAATGTTGTGACCTTTTAGATAATGGACAAAACTAAATATTCTTATTATATCATACTAAAAATTTATTCATATTCATATTGTCCATTAAAAATTTAAATCCCACGTAATTTCCTCGCAGAAATAAAATAAAATAGTGACATAATTGGAATTGGAAAGGTTACACTGATTGACTATTTTTGTCATTGAAAGGCTGGTGCGTGACCAGATTAATTATCGGAAACTGCTTGTCTTTACGCTCACTCAAGAGTCGTGTGTGCGTTGATTAAATGTAAGGGGTAGATTGTTGGCCTTTTCTTAGCACAAACGGGCAGGGCGCCTGATTTTGTGAAGAGTCGTGTTTCACTTTCCTTCCAATGAGAATGGTTGACGGATCTAGATTGAATAAACATACTTCGGTGCGGTGAATAAACATGGATTCTCATTGACATACTATATGGAATGAAAAAAAATAAATAAATAAATAAATGATTGATATGCATTGAAAAAGTAAGTGTACATCAGGGCTTATTCTATTCAAATAAAAGTTCACATTAGCATATACCTAGCAATTGATATTTCTTTTTATAATTGTAGCCAAACCCTTTTCGTGTTAATTGGTTTTACATTCCCATTTTTTTCCTTACATTCGCATTTCACATAAGGTAACATTTTTTTTTTAATCACATCTTCAAATTAGTCCATTGCATTGTTTATCTACTAGTTCCCTACAAAAGTATTATTTATACTAGTATTTCTCCTGTGCGATGCAGATGACGATTACTATTAAGATGGTTTATTTACATAAAACGATATTAATATAAAACAAAAATAATTTATATTATATTAATTTAAATAGGTATTATAAGTTGTAATTTTGATCTGTTATTACATTTTCATTGGTGCATGTAACATTAAATATAAAAGAATTCAAAAATTATATAAATTAATTCAAAAATTAGAATAAATATAAAAAATAAAATAAGGAAAACAATACCAAATAATAAAAATAGAATAAATTAAATAGTAAAAGAAATTAATTCCTAAAAGCAATGCCAATGTGGTACTGCCACCTAAACACTTTACCTAGATGCTAGGTGGCTCTTTTATTTGTATAAGTTAGATTAGAAGATGTGATGTAATCTATAACTAAAAGTAAGTAATTATCATGGTAAATATATTACCTCTCTATCAATTTGGATAAATGTCGATGAATGTAAAAATGTCAACTTTTCATGCATATCATAGTAATAAAGATCACTCTTAAAATAAATGGTTAAAACACCAAAAGGGTTAAAATCACCAAGGATAATGCATATATGTATCTAGAAGGAAAAATGATATATAAGTTTTAATGATTGCTACTAAGTTAGTTAACATCAATCGAATTCTCAAGTAAAATAAAATATAAAATATATTATGTTCACATTTATCACCGTGCGATCATATTATATTTAAAATATTCATATATATATATATATAGAGGAAATCAGTAAATATATGATTCTGCAGATTTTTTAATAATTTATATATCGGTCTAAAGAAAGAACCAAAAGTTGCATATATGCCATCTTCTTTTAATATTTCTCATGACCATCTAAGATTATTCGAGAAAATCTTCAAGAACGTTTTGCGGCAACTTCATTTCAATCTCCCCCATTTCTTACATAGAAGAGTCATATACCTTATGTTGTTTCTTCTTTGTTTAGCATCCGATCATCACTTTGTTTCTTTAATCGTTGCAAGAAAAACTTCATATACGTGGCAAAATAGAAAAATCATTCTAAAAGATAAAATGAAATGAATAAGTTGGGTGTCTAGAGACAAAAAGGCCATCATTTGATAATTGTGTAGGATGAACAACTGATGAGAGCATAAAGTTGACAGGATATATATAATTTCAGAACCATTCTACATAGCCATAATCTAGCTACCCATAATTGCCATAATGAAAAATATGACATTTATATCCCTGCTTATACAATCAAGTATTTTGATTTCATTAATGACAAATTAGCCTTTTGCTCTTATTATGGTTAATATGTCACTTTAATTATGACACCATAGCTTTTTCCACAATTTCAATTAATTAATACTAACCCTTCTTCATTAATAATAACACTTCATGAAAATTCATGAAGCCGCGGATTGAAGATGCATTGAAGGAGAATTTTGAAGACCACATTGATTGTTTGACTACATTGTAAGTTGGAATACACCGAACAAATTTTGATAATTTTAAAATAATACATTAAGAATAAATTGAAAAATCTAGATTACGAGTCAGGATATTTTTGGTCCAAAAAACGATTCTCATCACATGAGACTTTATATATATATATATATATATATATATTATGGATAAAGACTAGTTACAAAATGTGCATTGCATGTTATATGGTACGATAAAATTAAAATCACATTATTCAAAAATAATATTTTAATAAAAGTACTATACAAACGATACTTTTTGTTATTATTACGTCTCTTTATTTTTTCTCTCCTAACTTCACAAATACATTCATTGTTTAAATGAAACTCCATTTGAAAGTACAATGATAAGTGTCTGTGTGCGATACATGCTCAAGAAGATAAGAAAGGAAACTTCTATGCGCTGTTCTTAATCAAATGGACTCATCAACTCTTGTATGAACATAAAACACTCATCTGTTTTTGGTTGATATATCGACACATGTAAGAAGCAAATATATTTAGTTGAATAATTTAATAAGAAAATAAAGAGGAAAAATTAGAAAACATGGGGAAAACGACGAGGCATTATATGTATGATTCACTGAGCTTTGACTCTTCCAATCTGCTTGAAGTTGATGCCAATGTTGGCAACTTTTAAGTCGACAAAGTCATTTGTGTTAGATAAGATACGATGAAATTAAATTTCTAATCTTTTGGATTGAGAGTGATAGTATGTGTATTTGTATTGAATTTGTTTGCAACATAATGAACTTATTGTGTTTGAATTTAAGATTTAAATTTAAGTAATATTAATATTAATATGAATCAATGAATTTTATTATTATTATTATTATTTTATTTATTATTTTATTATTATTATTATTATTTTGTAAAAGCCAATGTATGGTTGCACAAATGAAGTACACATGGTCACACAACACAAATGAATACAGCATAACGATGTAATAAACAGTCATTACACTAATAAATTTTACAAATGCACGTAATAGTTAAATGTAATCAATTTATGTTGCCGAAGCATAAAACACTTCACGATAATAATATCATAAATTGATAAACATCTAGTGGCATGTACTTAAAAATAAAAGGAAAAGCAAGAAGAGTTGAGCATATTAACGAATCGATGTAAAAGAACAATGAAGGCGTATACAATATAATTACTTAAACAAACCAACCAACAATTGAAAAAAACGAAGAAAAAGGCATAGGCTACTATTCATCGTCTTCCAAAAGGCCACCGATCTCTGCATCTACTCCATCAGCTCCCTCTCGGCTGCCTGCACCTCCGCCAAGTGCAGCCTGCACGCTTCCCCTCTCGGCTGCCTCTCTCGTGACCCTTTTTGTTGCAGGTTTGCTTTCCTTCGGGATTTGGGGGTGATTTTTTGGGCATTTTTGCCTTAAAGTCACCCCCTCTCTCTGTGTTTGTGTATATTTTCTTTCAATAAGTGGTTTGTTCATATTTATCTGGTTTTCGTCGTCTTGGTGCGATGTTTGGCTTTTCACCGTCTCATTACGGTATTGTGTGTTTTTGTGCTTAAATTTGGCCCCCAACTTCGAGCTACGATGGCTTCAATCCATCCCTGGGCGTCAACGTTGTAGATCCAGAGACGTGTGTATTCCGATCATTTTGTATTTGAGACATTTGTAAGCACTTTTGCCCTTTTTTGCTTTTAATCGGGATGATGCGAGTTTGTTGGTCGTTTCATCCTTTTGGTTTTTTGGTTTTTAGCAGGGTTATTTCTGTGGTATTTCGTTGTATTTTACCAATTTCATTGAATGAAAAGCCTTTTTATTTAAAAAAACAATTAAATTTTCCTGAAAAAAACCGAGAGATATATGAAATAAAAATAATTAATCTATCAAGTGAAAAAGCAATAAAACAAATAAAGAATTTAAGGGTGGGCATTGGGTTCACCATAACCCAACTTAACTCCATTGGATTATAAAGCCTCTTTTGTCAAATTGACCCAAACCATTTTGTGATTTGGTTCAAACCTCCCAACCCATTTTTTGATATAAAAACAACCCAACCCAGCAACCCAAACTAAATTTGATTAGGTCAAATTGGGTCTGATTGGGTTGACAATTTAAAGAGTAATTAGGCTTAAAATATTACATTTTTGAAAAATACATAAATTCAATTATTAAAATCTCAATCGTGACATTTGTTTCAAGGGATAATAATAATAATAATAATAATAATAATAATAATAATAATAATAATAATAATAATTAATGCATAACTAAAATATTCTACTAACCCAACCCAACCAAAACCAATCCAATTTAACTTGGGTTGGGTTCCATGTACATTATGGGTTGGATTGATTTTACAAACTTGATTATAGAGACAAAATTAATTTGGGTTGGGTTTGGTAAAAAATCCCAACCACCCTTGATCATAGCTTACTGGGGCACAAATTGGACGGGATTCGAACAACGAAAAGGATACTTTCCTTTTACTGAAAATGGAATTATAAAATAAAATAGCTTAAAATTTTCAAGTACATAACTGTTCTAAAGGCGGCACCTATCCACCAAACTTGCAATTTAGCGAGTGTTAGTGTATATGTAAAAATATATTTTTATGGATTTTGATGTGATATAGGAGAGGAAATGAGTGGAGTTGAATGATGGAGATTTATATAGTATAGGTAGATCCCACGAGATATGTGGATGTGAAATAAGAGGGAGAATGAATAGAATTGAAAAAAATATATAAAAATATATAAAATTTCATTAAAATCTATACACTAACACACGCTTAATAAAAATGTAATAAACTTATAAACATATAAGTAATTCACCCATATTATATAAAGTCATAAAGCAAGTAATCCTATTTTGCCAACTCCGTAACTGAGATATAAAAATCCTTTTAAGTTAAAAGAACATCTACATAAGCATCTAAAAATTTTTTTGAAACAGCCGACGATGCCAGCAACAGTTGGACACAGTTTCCAAACTAATGAACAATGCGATGTCAAGCTTGGGTGACAGTCAATCTTAATTCGTGTGGGCACATCCCCCCACCCCCCTTCTCCCCCGTGTGACACTATAACTTTTATACGGGTAATTTTTTTTATCTATCTTTCTTTATCCTAAATCAATCATATCCATATATCTTATCACATTCACAAATCTCAACCACTCAACTCCACTCATTCTCTCTCCTCATTTACATTAAAAATATTTTAAAAACAATTATAATCTATTTCTTAACACACCCTACGACGTTGTCCCCCCCCTTTTTCCACCAAATTCGAATGCGCATAAATATAATATGCGCATGTTAGTTTATAAATTTTGACATATTTTGACATATTTATATATATATATATTTTAACTCCACTCATCTTCTCATATTTTATATCCCCATATCTTGTGAGGCCTACATGTACTCTCTAACACACGCTTAAATAGATAATGTAGCATGTGTTTAGATGTTTGTATGTAAGTTGATAACATCGCCAATGTAAATTCAACAAAAAGAATATTAATTCCTCACCTCTAAATAATCAAATCTCACATAATTATAAAGAACAAGGCGTTCAACATATTGTCTTGCATACACACGCACAAAAAAAATAATAATAATAAAATAAAGTTTTGAAATTCCTGACCCATGAAGTGGCACCATTTCTTGAGACAGAAAGGGGAAAAAAAGAAGATGAACAGTGAAATCTGAACCAACATTGTTAATATGTAGTGGGTATTTCAAATTCTTCATAAACCATATTTTTATTATAATGTGTTTAATTGTCAAAAATTTTTTACGAAAATGTCAAATTAAGAAAAAAATTTTTCCTATTTTATTGTTTGATAGGAAAATTTTTGATGGAAAACATTTTCCATATACAACTCTTTCAAGCACAAAATGAGCCATTGTTTATGGAAAATGTAATCCAAAAAAGATGTGGGAAAATATTTTTTAGGAATCCAAATGAAGGAAAATATTTTCTAAGAATGCAATCAAAGACACCCTTAATGAAAACTGCTATAAGAGTGTGTTTGATCGGTACACTTTTTCAAGAAAAAACATATTTTTTCCTCCATTTTCTAACTTTATATGTGCTATTTGATTGCCCTTTTTTTGCCCGGAAAATGCTTTCCCTCTTTTCTTTACGTGATGCCATTTTCCATCTTTTCAAGGAATTGTTTTTCCCACCTCATGGTTGGATTTGGTTCTCCAGGAAAATATTGGCCCCCCCCCCCAATTTTTTTTAATGGACAGTTTGCTTTAATCATAAAGATCAGAAAAATGATCAAATTTCATAAAAAATACAAAAGTAAGAAAAATAACACTATTTTCCAATTTGTAAATTAATGCAATCAAACACTTATAACTACTATTTTCCCTGGAAAACCTTTTTCCAGAATTCATTTATCCGGAAAACGTTTTTCTTCCAACAATTTTCTGACTTTGCTATCAAACACACCCTAAAATCTTTCTGCAGGGTTTATATTTAAATATTTAAATAATGGACACAAGCGGTACAAAGATTATGGATTTTATCACGTATTCACATGGGTAGGCACCCACATCGATATGGCGCCCTGTGGTAGGGTTACGTCATGTTTAAAAATTTTTTTTATAGTATCCACGTTGAATTCGATAAATTATATATGCTTTCCTGATAGTGGAGGGCCCACAAAAAATTTTTTCGGCATGGGTACAAACCCACTTGGGTAGGAGATCGTGACTGCCAGAGATTAATCACTGTTCTAACTGAACAAAAATGCAAAGCAGAAGTGTGATAAAAGTGCTAGAAACGTCAATCGTGAATTAAGAAAATTCAAAAGTAACAATCATATAAACCATTATTATTCAATAACACCTGCAATATGGTAGGACAGATTTAAATTCATATTCACAAAGTTTTTAATCAAATGAAGAACAAGGTACAAAAGGAGATCACGTGCCCTACAGAGGGCTTTACACTTTTATGTAATCAACTATGTTATCAAGCAAAGAAATAAAAAATATTAATACTAGTTTTTGTACATATGGTCCTGAATATTCCTTTTAATGCATCACAAATACCAAACTGTTTTATCTCAAGATGCCAATAGGTACGTACTAACTGGTACAAAGCGACTTTTTATACTTCTCTTCGCTTAAAAATACAAAGGAAAAAGAAAAAAAAAAAGAAAGAAAACTAGGGCTTCATATCCGGAGTTCAATTTGGGTCCCATACACTGCTAAAAATCAAATTCTTTCCTTTGCAATTTCTTAGGTCAAGAATTTCAATATCATTTGCTCTGGAAATTTCGGCATCATCTTTACAATCTCCACAATGATGTCTAATTTTCCTGCCTTAGTGTATTCCCAAATGATTCTGTAAATAAAGTAACATACATCATTATATATTAAACTCTCCAATATTTGAACTACTTTATGCATCTTTATATTTGTTGATTGGGCTCACTTTTGTACCACCATGGCACCATCTGTTGGATTAGCTTGAGTAGGAATTTTTGTTAAATTGGTTGTCCCAGTTTCGATAATACCTATATACTCTAAATAAACTTGACATCAACATTTTTAGATCTACTCTTAAACATAGTAATCCTTACTCAAGCATAATGCACTTGACTGGTAGTAATCAATTCAATCATCAATATAGCTTAACTCTCCCAACAACCATTAGTGCAACCACTCTTTGAAGTTGAGACTTTGAAGTAATGCAATTACCATTCTATTGTTATTCTTAATACACATCACCAATTAAATTAAGGGTATTTTAGGATGTTTGTTTGCATAATTGTCATTTCCAATGCTTTTTTTTTTTAATTCTTGTGAAAAAGCAAAGTGGACCAAATAAATTGGGGGAGGGGAGATTTTGATGGATGTGTTTGAAAGCCGAAGAGTCAACTAATTAATGAAGAGGCGATGAACTGATTTTTAAAGAAACTTGTTCGATGAATACTCTCAATCCAAACAATCAAGCAAGTTAATCATTGAGAGATGGCAATAAGACTAACGCTAACTCAATCAATAATAATCAAATAACCAATTTGAGATAAGCAAGATATCATGATCAATTGATTTAAAGGTAAGTGTAATATAATATACTAATTCACAAGTTAAGACTTGCAATTTGAGGTATAGTCAACTGAAAATGGAAAGTGCTATGATAAAGTAAACTTCATTATTTAAAGAAAGTATAGCATGACTTAGCAATGTAAATGCACAACGTAGAGAATAAATAAAAGTCAAGTGCACATTAATACAAGTAAATAAAAGGGAGAAAGAACACAAACAAGTTGTTCAATTAAGGAAGTCTGATCAACGATCGATGTCTCCCGTTACCAAACTCACCATCACCAGCAAGGCTTCTCAAATTGATTGACGCTGGGTATAATCAACCACAACTAACTTAAAAGGTAGCATAATGAGATTCTCCTATGAGAGTGTACGTTGCTGGTGTCCATGTGGTCCTTTGACTTCTTCTAAGCATAGGGCATTCTTCGATTGCCTAATTAGAAGATTCGTCATCATGGACGCACTCAATGTTTGCTACTAGAACGTTGTTCATATCCAATGGAGGATCGTGAATGGGAGTTGGCTCTTCACAGCTCCTACTCAATTCATGCACCTTGTGAAAGTCTTCCATTCAGAGTTTCTGGTAGTATTTTAGGTTGAGATGATTAGGGACCTTTCCCCTCATCTCTTCGGTATTAGTTGTGTTTTTGAACTCCTTTCGTCGATGAACTTGTTCTCTAGAAAGTTTGTGTTTGTTCGTCTATGAACTTGTCCTCTAGAAAGTTCGCATTCGTCGACACTAACATCTTTCCCTCTTCAGGACTCTCTCAACTTCTGGAGTATTTTACACCTCCAGTTTCTTGATCATGGTCGAAACATGTGTTGTGTGTCCGCTACATCCTTCTCAGAGTTTTTTGGAGGCAATTTCTAACACTCAACACCAAGGTCCATTGAGTGCACCATACTTTTTCTCACTCGAGTTGTGCGCACAAGTCAGTTGAACTTTGATGATTGTGATAGAAAACAAGGACCTCTTGAGAAAAAATTCTAAGATGGGCGTTTTTTATTGTAATGTATTGAGAAACTACAAATCACCTCCAAGAGATGCAAGACCCCACACACACACACGCACACACACAAGCACTAAATAAAAAAGTGCTTGAAATTAAAAAACGAAATGTAAAAAATAAAAATTTAAAATTCCATTTTCTGTTTTTAGAGTTTGGTTTGATCAGTCCCTTCTTTGTCTTGAATCTATGCCTTTATTCCCGTTGAACCATTCTAGTGATTCTTTAATTAACCGCCGCACAACCCACATCTTTTGAGCATCCCAAATTGCCATTAACTCTGCCCATACATCCCCCTTTTCCATTTTAACTCTTTCCATTAATGATGTTTTAATACATGAGGAAAAAGAGAGAGATATAAACTTCAAGACTTCATATTTTGCATTCCATTGTCTCGCGATGTGCTACTTGTCTTGCCTATATTTTGCATTCCATTGTCTTACGATGCGCTACTTGTCCTGCCTAGCCGAATCTCATTCAGCACCTCTGGGCGTGCCCTCTTTTGGCTTCGGGATTTTTACACTAATACCAATATTTAAGTTTAAATTTTCAAAAATCAGGTAAATCAAGATTAATTACACAAAAGATGCAAACATTGAGAAAAAATTAGTAAAATCCGGTATTTTAGAACCCGACCCAATATCCCATCTAAAACCGGTCTGGCATTGAAAAAACACAACAAAAAACACAGAACCAAGATAAAACGAGAGAAGAAAAACAACGAAGAAGAGAATCAGGCAGCCAGATCGTGAGCCACCGCAAGAACACCTGTCGGCGAGTGCAAAGCAACGAAGGACAACACGAATACACTAGTAGCGTTGCAAGGTACGGAGTGCAAAAATACAACTTCAACACAGCATACAAAAAGACAAATATAGCTAAGGATTATAATCTCATTGGTATTTGACAGATCTGATGGAATTATATATTAAACATTTGAGTTATATATTGTTTCTACAACTAAAAATAGCAGAACATTTTAGCTGTGAAGATTAAAAAAAAAAAGAGTCATCATATTTTCTTTTTCTGTTGCTGATGTCTGCGAACTTAAAGCACTGATGTGTGTTTTCCAAAAACAATGTGAACAGTAGGGAGACAAAAGCATTACAATTAATGTGCAATGCATTTAATTATATAACTCATAGAACGTGTTCTACTTGTATTATATTTGACGTGTAACAAGCATTACAATTAATGTGCAATTCATTTAAATTATATAACTCATAGAATGTGTTCTCATTGTATTACATTTGACGTGTAACAGGAACTGATGCTATAATATAAACCGTGCAACTACCGAGGGAACCTTCACGCCTTAAACATCTGTGTTGTTGTTATCTACAACTGAAAATAGTGGAATATTTTAGCTGTGAAGATTAAAAAAAAGAGTGATCATATTTGCTTTTCTGTTGCTGATGTTTGCAAACTTGAAACACTGACGTGTGTTTTCCAAAAACACAGTGAACAGTAGGAAGATAAAAGCATTACAATTAATGTACAATGCATTTAAATTATATAACTCATAAAACGTGTTCTCCTTGTATTACATTTGACGTGTAACAAGCATCACAATTAATGTCCAATGCATTTAAATTATATAACTCATAGAATGTGTTCTCCTTGCATTACATTTTACGTGTAACAGGATCTGATGCTATGATATAAATCGTGCAATTGCCGAGGGAACCTTCATACCTTTAGCACCCAACGCAGAAAAGAAGCTCAGGGAAAACTCGTATGAATTTGCTAGAATGAAGGTGAGTTTGATTATGTTGAGATGGAAACAATGATACATTTAAAAAAATTTAAGAAAGCTGAGTTAGTTACAGATCCATTATAAACATTATATTGAACAAAGTGCAAAAATTACCACAGGTTCTTGCATCAAGTCATGTGTTATTTGAAGTCATTGATGGAATGACATCACAAACAGTTGATATACAAAACAACACTTGCACCTGTAAAAGTTTCCAAGTCGACAAAATACTATATGCTCATGCAATTATAGTGATTGAAAGTAGATGACTGAATGTTTACGACTACTGCAGCCAAATGTATACAAAAGAGACATACTTATCAACATACAAAAGGAACATATATCCACTTGGAGATAGGTCTCAATGGGTACTGCAGAGGATATGAAAATTGTGATTGCTCACCCATCACAAAGCAAGAGACGTCCCGGAAGACTTGTTGAATCAATGCACAAGTCATTTGATGAACCACATGTGAAGATGAAGTGTGGGAGATACAAAGGGTACAACCACAATAGGAGACCATGCAATGCTCCAATTACATCAGACCTGAAATAGAAGGACAATCCGAAATCAATGCAAGAATAGAAGAAAGTAAAAGAATTCGAGATTTAATTTTTAATTAACAAATTCAGCAAAGACATTTTAAGTTTGTTATTTTCCAAGTTATTTTCATTGAACAGATACTAATATTCTATAATATATAATCTATGATATTCATTACTTAAAAAGAAGATGTCTTGAGGTGATTCAATTTTTGTACATGACTTGCGTGTAATCACCAATTACAGGTTGGTTACAAATGTCTTGTAACCAATCTGTAATACAGATTGGTTACTAGTGAATTACAGATTGCTTATGTAGAATCTGTAATACATTTGAAATTTCATACATTCTAAGTAAATGAATACAGATTGGCTACTAATGAATTACAAATTGCTTACACAGAATCTGTAATACATTTGAGTCTTCATACATTCTGCATAATTGAATACAGATTGGTTACTAATGAATTACAAATTGCTTACACAGAATCTGTAATACATTTGAGATTTCATACATTCTGCATAGTTGAATAATGTCACCACATAAAGTGAAATAATCAAACGAATTACAAAATTGATTACACGAAATAAGCAATTCATATTGTAATAGACCAATGAATTCCAGATCGTCTACATTAGAAATGTCTTGCACAAAAAGTGTAATATAATGATCAATTACACAATTCTTACACACATAACAAGCAAATGTATTAAACCATACTAAACATATATTAAACCACCAAAAAAAAACATCACACCCTCATGTGCGCAACCCAAGTATCAACTAAAACTTCTTTGGGAAGTTTCTCAAAGTGAATCCTCAGAAAATGATCAGCAAATGCTTTCTTGTCAAGATCAGGATCCATAATCTCGTTCATCTTCAACTCTGCCATCATTAGAACCAAATCATCAATGTATTTTTTTTCGAAATATAGCACATGGGACTACACACGTGTTACACAGTATGTGTAACAAGTTAAGTACAACACACAAAGCTGAAAAAACCCTAAAGGAGGGTTTAAGCTTGCAAAAAAAAGTAAGATCTACGAAATAGATGACAAAGACACGAAAAACAAACTAACAACAACTGATACAAGAAAATAAATTGTACAAAAACTTCAAAACCAAATGCAAAACATCAGTAGCCTTAACCCTCGTTTATTTTTCTAAATAAATAGTCAAATTCTTAAAAATAGGGAAAAAAAAACTTACATTATAGTGGGATTTTTTTGCTACAATCTTTTATGACACAGCGATTTTCTTTTATAAGGCCACTTCGAAGAAGCGACTGAAGGCGAAGAAGACTGTCCACCTAGAGGCGACCGAGTTCGAACCATTTTTACAGCAGAAAGGAAACAAACGAAGAAACGAAACAAACAAAACAACAGAAGCGAGCAAACTGAGAGAGTGTGCTAGAGATGAGACAAGAGACGAGAGCAACGAAAATGGCTGAGAAAACACCAAGAATGAACCCAGATTGGAAGAAACACCATCAAGAGGAAATAACTGGGCCGGGTTAGATGGACCGGCAATACCGGATTCAAGCAAATAAATTCAAAATACCTGATTTTTGTAAAAGCAAACTTAAAAGCATGATGATAAAGCCTAATTTCCTCTTTGGCTTCTCTGTGCCCTCTTATAGGCTTTTGGCCTTAAGCTTTGTCTTGCGCTGCTTTTCTGCTTAGTCATGGACTTGGGCTTTCAAATTTGTGCTTCTACCCTATTGCAATAATTGGCCCCTCTTTATTGGGTTGCGTATTTTTATGTGTCAACAATGTATTTTGACTGCTATGAGATACAATTTGTTCAATTTGATTCAACCCCCCACCACACACACACAACTCCCCACCCAAAAAGGCAACTAAATTTTATTTTTTTGTGATTAAAAAAAAAAAGTTCAATTTTTCCTGTGTACTCAACGTAATTATAATAAGCCATTTTTGCAATGCATTTGATATATTTTATTCATTTTGTAAAAGGTAATTATTTAAAGTTAGGATGCTTGTGATTTTTCCCATTTCCCGTGGAAGGAATTTGTACGTGGTAAATGAAAGTATCATTTTAAATTGCGGCTATCCTTGGTAGATATGAATAGTATCCGTTGAATAATCGATTAGACCACATTAGTGTTCTTTACAAGGCTATTAACTGAAAAAATTGCTCAGCATCATCTGCGTCATTGATTAAATATTTTTGTAATCTGAATTTTCCGATTGTACAGAGGTTTTACTGCACTCATTTCCTACTAAATAATTTAGTCACTAACTCAATGCTAAAATAATAAGTTGAAAGACTAATTGACACAAATTTTGGCAAAATGAAAATGATGCATGGTAGGGGAGAGTAGTAATTGAATCCCTCTCCTAAATATGCAGTCCGGCTCCGTTCCCCACAGTGGGTACCTTACAGTACCCACAGTCGGGGAAAAAAAATTATGGGGGTCGAGTGAGGCCCCCACCATTAGGGAGCAGTTATATATTATTCATCTAACTTAACGTAGATACAAAAAGAACGAAAAAATTAAAAAAAGAAAATTTTGCGTGATGATGTGGCGCCACCTGATGGCGCCACATAGGCATGGGGATTGGCTTATGTTCCCCACTGTGGGAACATAGCCAATCCGCCTAAATATGACTGTTAGAAGAAACGGATGAGGACTAGGGAACATTACGAGCTTTTTATCATTACTTTTTACAAAGTACTTATCATGATTTCATTATCCTTTACTTTGAGTCTTTTGACATGTCACACGCAATCTTTTAACGTAAGATAAAGCTTATGCACATCCGAAAATGACACATCAAACTTGAGAGAATGTTAACTCCAAGTGAGAGACATATATGTGCCTCTTCATCTTTGGCACCACTTTATTTGATTTATTTGTTAGTACATGATAAATATGTTGGTGGTCCAATCGAGTTCACACCGCACAAGTCACCACAATGACGCACGAAGTCATCATGTCATAATGAGTTGTCACTTATATGACACTAAGGGTGTGTTTGATTGAACAAAATTTGGATGGAAAATGTCACTTCAAGGAAAAGAATTTCCCACTTATGTGTTTGATGCAAAATTTTTTCCTGAAAAATGTTTTCTATGTACAACTCACTAAAGCACAACTTTGGCTCGTTCTCCTGGAAAAGTGAATCTGATATTGAGGTGGGAAAAATTATAAGGAAAACCTTTTCCATAGAAAAGGTATTCCACCTCTAATTCCAGGTCCAATCAAACACACCCTAAGAGAATATTCAAAACAATAATTGAGTGTCACATAACAATAACAATTAATTAGAAGGGCTTCAATTCTATGCTAATTAAATAGATGATGTGGTTGAAATGATTTAAAATTGTAGACAGTTTTGTATTCTGCTAAAGTAATTTCCTCAATTTCAAAATGACTCCCTCCATCTCATATATAAAGGCCTGTTTTCTTTTTTTGGATGTTCCAAATATATAAGTTTGTTTCCTTTTTAAGCAATCTCATTTACACTGTTTTACTAATGTACCACCATTTAATATTTAGTTATAACTATCAATTTTAAATTCTACTCATTAAATAAGGGTAAATTAAGAACATAATTTATAAAATACATATTTCCGTTATTTTTCTTAATCCATATGTAAAATCAAATAAGCTTTATATATATATATATATATATATATATATATATAGGAGGGAAGGAGTAACTTTTATTACTATTCAATCAAAGTCAAATTTTATTTCCACCACAATTACATATATGTTACTTATTATTATTATTATTATTATTATTATTATCCATACACTTAGATACCTTTCTTATTTATATTACTATTAAAACTTAAAAGTAACCTTTTAGATGTATAAAAATTTATCCAGGAACATCGATTAACAAATAATAATAAAAAAAAAAATTGGTTTATCCACGAACATATGTACCTCTCAATGCACGTAATTCAATTTGAGTGCATTTGAGGTGTTGAAAAGCGCACATTAAATGCACAAAACACACGCGCACACACTAATTGCTATTAAAGCCGTCATAACCATCCAGAAAACACTTTAATTGCTCAAACAATCGCACTCTACACTTCCTTGCTAGCTTATGGATCAAAGCATAAATTCCAAGACTTGCGACTTTGTAGTAAAATTGACACACAACATGATTAAATATATATAATTGCAATTTTATTAACATGGCGACAGAGACCAATCGTTGGTTTTTGGGAGAATAATTGGTGGAGAGCATATTACCTGCAAAGGTGGCACACGAACAAAAATGTATATAAAATGAGTGATTCTAGGGGGACGTTTTTTATAGATATTTTTAAGTGACATGATGATGTGATATTTTATTATTGGATAATAAAGATATGTTTTGGATATACATCATATGGACAATATCATTATCATCCAATGAATAAATAACATATCGCAATATTAATTAAAAATATCAATAAATAATATCTCCCTATAATTATTCATAGAGGGGGCCATTGATTAGAAAGTTGTATCACCCAATCCCATTTTCAAAAAATTTAATTTAGTGTACCACAAAGGATTTCATGAATATTCTATCCAATCTATTGCCCATAATAGAAACACTATCCTCATTTCTATCTATGCATAAGAAGGGCACTTGACAAGTTGACATATTTGTTTTGGAAAAATGACATCATATATATTGTATCATTTGTGTGGCAATGCAAGCAATGCCAAATTTATGAAAGCGGACAATTGGTAGCTAGGGACGAAGTACACTTCATCATAAACTCGAGGACACGGAGGACCCCAGTAAAGATAATTGTGTGTTATAGACTCCTATTCGCCATTGGGAGGATAAGAGCTAAAAAGTTAGATAATTACTGTTACTTATATTTCTAGCTATCTGGTGATTTCATGCATACCAAAAAGATATAATCAACAAAGAAAATTAAATAGAATCTCGAACTATCATATAGTTGGAATTCTTTTTAGAAAATTAAATAGAATTTTGAACTATCATATTGTTGGAAATTTTTTTAGTATTTTGGGAGAACTACTGCAGACTTACAGTACTTCAGAAAACTTTTTAGTACTTCAGGAGTATTACTAAATAGGTTAATTCTACCTATACATTGAGGATCAAAATGTGTAACTACATTTAAAAGATTCAAAAAAAAGTTTATGTGTTACAACTTATTAGTATTATTATGTTGTGATCCATTGTCGGTAATATTGAGAACATTAGAACTATTCAATTTTTATATTAAAGACAAAAATAGATTTAATTATCGTCAAATCTAACCGCATAGTGTTAGATATGGCGACTAATTAACAACAAATCCCTCCATCCCACAAAAATGGGTTTGGTTTTACTTTCATATAATTTTAAAAATTATATTTAATATTATTTAAAAAATAAATTTTAATTGTATTGTTTCAAATATATCCTTGCTGCCTTGTATTAAATAATAAAAATATATTTATATTAATCTCAATATATAGTAAATAAGGTTATAATTGCACAATGAAAAAATTAAATGCAAATAAAATGGAAAATTGCCTATATTTTGAGATAGACGAGAATGAAATACAAGCCTAACTTTATAGGACGGAGAGAGCATTGAATACCATTATCCTTTTTTTTTTTTAATTATACATTGAAGATTGAGAATTAATTTCTATTAAGGGAATGGAATCTTGACATGGCATGGTTTTAGGTGATGACAAGGAATGGATGTTGACCCATCAACAAATCGGATAATACCAAACAAATCCATTTCAGAGGGGATTAATTAATAATTAATATGAACAGGTGGATTCACTTATTGGTGATTAATTAAGAAAGAGGAACACTATTTTAAGGGCATGAATTGTCAACGATAAACTCTAAACACCGCCATCTAACCAACCAAAGCATCCCCTTTTGAAGGATAAAAAGATCAACAAAACAGCTTTTAATCTTTCTCTTTCTCCGACGTTTACCTTCATTTTATGAAAGGAGCTATTTTCCTAATTTCCTTTAGTAAAAATACATAACAACAAAATATATACAAATCATCCAAATGATATTGTATATTGATCACAAAGTGTGCAAGCACATGTAAATTTTTTTTTTTCCATACAATGAAAAAAGAGTCTCAACCTTTTGCACACTAATTATGAGGTTGTAATCAATTTTGAATTTAATAGATTTAAAAAAAATAAAAAATTTTTTTAAAAATTTAAGCATATTCAAATGCCGATCAAAATTCACCACTGATTTCGACCGAAGAAGAGAAAGAAGCCGATGCACTGCAGGATCCAACCATTTTTTTTTAAAGGAAGTGTTGTGAATGTTTTACAACAAACAAGAAAAACCAAGGGCTATTACTCTCAAAATACAAAGGTTGGAAAGTGATTTCTACCCTAAATCCTAGGCAGAAAATGAAATTGTTGTGATTATAAAGCCCAGAAATCACCAAAACTTACGGTAAAAAGGAATCGAACAAAAACCACATGAACACAGAGAATTGTTTTTGCCAAGAAGGCCCGGAAGTTCCCCCAAAAATGGAGTACGTCTCCCGTTGAACATCCACAAAGGAATAGCTCTAAATCCACTATAAAGATTAATAATCACTGTTACAAAACCGCGACAATACCACTCTTCCTTTACCTCTACAAGAATCCCAACAATATGAGAATAACCCTAACTACACAAGAGTATTTAGGTTCTACAGAGAGTGACAAGAAGAGAATGAGGAAGAAGAGATGAAAGAATGATCTGCAGAACAAATGCCTCTTCAGTTGCCTTATATAAGGCCCAATGTAACGGATCAGCCCACAATATCCTCAACAAATCTGGTGAATCAAAACCGTCAATTTCAAACGTTAAACAGATCCGGATAGGATAAGGCCCATTCTGGACAGGTCCAAGTTGAAGCAACCCAACATTCTCCACCTTTGCTGAATCTTGGACTGTGATCTTTTTTCTTTGTGGATTTAGAACTGTCTTCCCTTACTTCCTTTGCTCTACCTGAGAATAGACTAGTTAGTACCGATATTTAGGATTGATAAACAATCCTTAAATTTATTTAAAGGTAAAACTTTAGTTCCCAAATCTGCAGGATTAATTTGAGTAGGAATTTTAACAAGTTTGATTTCACATTTTTCCACCATATCTCTAATATAATGGAATTTAACATCAACATGTTTAGTACGGTTATGAAAGGTAGGATTCCTACTCAAATAAATTGCATATTGGTTGTCATAAGAGATAGAGACAGTAGAGATAGGATAGCCAATTTCATTTAGTAGGCCTTTCAGCCAAATACCCTCTTTAACAGCATCACAAGCTGCAATATATTCTGTCTCAATTGAGGACAATGCTACAATTTTTTGTAGCTGAGCTTTCCAACTAATACACCTATTGCAAATAGTGTAGAAGTATGAAGAAGTAGACCTGCGCTTATCAAGATCTCCAGCAAAATCAGAATCAGTGTAGCCTTTAAGGCTTACACCATCTGGAGACTGTGTATAGAGAATACCATAATTATAAGTGCCAACTAAATATCTAAGCATCCATTGTAAAGCATGCCAATGTGTTTCACTAGGATTAGACATGTATTTACTTAAAACACTTATACCATAAGCCAAGTTAGGTCTAGTGCTGATCATCAAGTACATGATAAATCCAATACAGTTGGCATAAGGAACGTGTTTCATTCTATCAAATTCTTTTTCATGTTTTGGGCAACACTCAAGTGATAGCTTAAAGTGGTTTGCAAGAGGCAAAGAAATAGATTTAGCATCAAACATATTGAATTTCAACAATATTCTTTTGACATATTCAGTTTGATGTAAAAACAAGGTATTCATAGTTCTATTTCTTTCAATTTGTATACCAAGAATCTTTTTAGCTACACCCAAGTCCTTCATTTCAAATTTAGAGCTCAAACAACTCTTGATATGATCAATTTTATGCTTATCAGAACATGAAATGAACATATCATCAACATACAATAGTAGAAATATAGGGCAAGCAGTTTTACAGTCTTTAAAGAATAAGTATGTATCAAACTTGCTTTTCACAAACCCTACACTTTGGATATAAGAATCAAACTTCTTATACATTGTCGTGGGGCTTGTTTAAGCCCATATAAAGATTTTTTCAAGAGACAAACTTTATCGAAAGACTCAAAACCTGGTGGTTGTGACATATAGATCTTTTCTTCCAAATCACCATAGAGAAAAACAGTTTTCACATCCATTTGTTCAAGTTCCAGGTTGAACTGATTCACAAGAGATAGAAAAACCCTTATAGTAGTGTATTTTGCAACAGGTGAAAATATTTCATTGAAATCAATGCATTCTTTTTGTGAACAACCTTTTGCCACTACTCGAGCTTTGAATCTTTTCCTATTTTCACCTTCATCCTTAATTTTGAAAATTCATTTGCAATCAATAACCTTTTTATCTTTATGTTTTTCAACAAGAACCCAGGTTTTGTTCTTATGAAGAGAATTTAATTCATCTTTCATAGCATCAACCCAAGATTTAGAATCACTACAAGTGACTGCTTCTTCAAAGGTTGAAGGTTGATAGCCAACAAGATCATCACATACATTAAATGAGACAAAGTCATTCAATCGAGAAGAAGGTAATCTAATCCTTCTCTCTCTGTGCCTAGCAAGAATATAGTCATCAAGTTGAGAGGGATGAGTAATACCACCTGTATCATTACCAGTAGAAGGGTCTCAATTTTCATCGGAGTTTGATGAAGATGATTCTGAACCAGAACTACCAGATTCAAGTTGATGCTCCACCTCAATAGGTAGATTACCAACAGTTTCACCATTAACAGGTAACAACACACTCTTTTTAGCATTTTCAGACTCAACTTTATGAGAAATTTTGACACATGGCAATAAAGTCTCATTAAAAACAACATTTCTGCTAATAATGACTTTAAAACCTGGTGTTTCTTTTACTCAAAGTCTGTAACCTTTAGATTCTTCACTGTAACCAAGAAAAACACACTTCAAGGATCTGGAATCAAGTTTTCCTTCACTCTGATGTGCATAAGCAGCACATCCAAAGACTTTAAATTTTGAATAATCAACAGGCTGCTTAGACCAGAAAGATTCAGGGGTATTAAAATTCTTAGAACTGTTTGGACTTCTATTCAAAAGATAGGCAGCTATTTTTATAGCTTCACTCCAAAACAATTTAGGAAGATTAGCATTCAATAGCATACATCTTACCTTATCCAAAAGAGTTCTATTGAATCTTTCAGCAACACCATTTTGTTGTGGTGTATAGGCCACTGTTTTGTCCCTCAATATACCACAATTTTTGCAAAAATTATCAAATTCATAGTTGCAGAATTCCAGTCCATTGTTAGTTCTAAGGACTTTAATCCTCTTTCCAGTTTGATTTTCACCAAAATTTTCCAATTTTTAAAAACAGATAGAGTATCTAATTTGTTTTTCAATAAATGAACCCATATCTTTCTGGAAAAATCATCAACAATCAGTAAGAAATATCTAAAACCAGTAAAGGAACTGACAGAAGCTGGTCCCCAAAGATCAGCATGAATATATTCAAGTATGCCATATGATTTATGAATCCCTTTCTCAAAAGGCAACCTGTGTTGTTTTCCAATCAAACAACCTTCACAAAATTTCAAATCTTCAATTTTATCTTTGCCAAAAGCACCAAGTTTGCTTAAGTGCTGCATGCCTTTGTTACTAATATGACCAAGCCTCTTATGCCATAACATAGTAGTGTCACATGCAGAATGAAGCAAAGATAAAAATGTAGGAACATCACACACATGAAAAATCCCATTTTTCTTGGATGATGTAATGATATTGAAATTACTTTTGGAAATTTTCATCACACCAAATTTAAGAGATATATCAAAGCCATGCTCACCAAGTTCACCAATTGAAATGAGATTTCTTTGCAAATCAGGTACAAATCTAGCATTTTCAAGTGTTAATATTTCAGAATTCTCAAGTTCAAGGTGAATGGTGCCAATTCCATGTATTTTGCAGGACTGGTTGTTTCCCATAACAACTTGTCCACTTAAAACCTCTTTAAAACCAGTAAACAATGATTTTATGGGGCATAAGTGAAATGTGCAACTAGAATCAAGTATCTAATCGGAATAATTATCTCTGAATGTGGTAGCAAGCACAACACCATCAGTTTCAGCATTTACAGTATAAGCAATAGTGTTATTTGACTCTGCATTCTTAGCTTCTTTGAAATCAACAATCTTTTTGAAACAATTTTCAATAAGATGCCCTTTCTTATAGCAGTAGAAGCATTCTCTTTCTTTTGACTTACCTTTGTCTTTTCAGTTTTGATTTTTGTGTTTCTTTTGCCTATTGTTATCACTTTTCTTGTGTTTCTTATGTTTAGAGTTTTGAGACTTTTGAGATGACTGGCCTTAACAAACAGGCCCTCAGAAGTCTTAGACTTTCTCAAATCATTTTTCAATTCAAGTACTTTATTTCTCAGACAAGTGATGACAGTGTCAACATTAACACTTTCCCTGCCATATTCAAGAGCATTTTTTTACCTCTCTATATCTTTCAGCGACAGCATTTAACAAGGCAATAACTTGTTGATCAGCTGAAATAGTTTCATCACAATTTCCCAAATTATTGATGATTTTATTGAATCTATCAATATTTTCTTCAAGATTTAAAGAAGAGTCAAATTTGAAGCTATACAACTGTTTTAGGAGAAAACATTTATTTGGCATGGTAGTGGTGAGATATAGAGCATCAAGTTTAGACCACAATGCATGTGCAGAAGCAGTTTCTCCTACTTTTCTAATGACATTGTCAGATAAATGCAAGAAAGTGGAACTCCAAGCAGTTTCATCAAGTTCTCGTCTTTCATATGCACTAAACTCAGCAGGCCAAGATCTAGTAACAGCCACAGCACATTTTTGTTGAAGCAACAAAGCTCTCATTTTTTGTTTCCATAGACTAAAATCACCCACACCATTCCAAACCTCCACCTCAAACTTAAGAGACGACATAACAATAGCAATTAATCAAGCAAATATACAGAAAGCACAGGCAACAGAACACATAACACACATGACTCAGAGGCAATCCCTCGAGGTACTGAGGACAGGGAACTTCCCAGATACTGACATCGATTAATTGATCAACCAAGGGAGAACCGCTGGTTAATACTTACTCAGGACCTCCTCGGTAACAGTAAAAAGGTAAAGAGGAAAGATGTTACCCAAATTGAAACCCTAGGTTTCAGAGTATCAATTGAAGAGAAAACCAGAAAACCAGTTACTCCCTCGATGCTATCCAAAGCCAAATCGCCCTAAAACTGAAACCCTCAAAACTGAAACCCTAGGTTTCCGAATACGCAGGAATCCAGTCGAATACCAAACCAGTAACACCCTTCGAGCTTAACCAGGAGCCAAATCACCACAGATGTTCGACGATTTATAGATCGATCGAATCCCAAACAGCCACCGTAGATTTGGATGGCTCTGATACCATTGTTGCGATTATAAAGCCCAGAAATCACCAAAACTTATGGTAAAAAGGAATCAAACAAAAATCACATGAACACAAAGAATTGTTTTTGCCAAAAAGGCCCGGAAGTTCCCCCAAAAATGGAGCCACTCTTCCTTCACCTCTTCAAGAATCCTAACAATATAAGAATAACCCTAACTACACAAGAATATTTAGGTTTTACAGATAGTGACAAGAACAGAATGAGGAAGAAGAGACGAGAGAATGATCTGCAGAACAAATGTCCCTTCAGTTGTCTTATATAAGGCCCAATGTAACGGATCAGCCCACAATATCCTCAACAAATCTGGTGAATCAAAACAGCCAATTTCAAACGTTAACAGACCAGCCTTATCCGGATAGGATAAGGCCCATTCTGGACAGGCCCAAGTTGAAGCAACCCAACAAAAATGTCCCATTATTAAAAATTCGAAGAGAAGAAACCAACCACAAAAAATCTACAAATTTTTGGACCAAAAGCAAAAGTAGAGCGATAAGGACTTACTAAAACACTTGAACAACTTGACTAACCAAAAAGCTTCGCCGGAGATTGAAACTAGAATGAGCATCCGAATCTTGCTAGCAAAAGTAGGGAGAATTTTAGGAAACTTGAAGAATAGGGATTTTTTCCCTCATCAGGGTGGGTGCTTAAGGGGAAGAATTAAATTTTGAATTATCAGTCATCATTGCACGTTTGTTTTTGAGGCGTATAGGCGCGTTATGCAATGCAAAGAATGACTACACTCTCTACGGGCATAAAATGCAAGTTGCCAAAAACATCTTCTTGGCACCATCAAATGTAATCTCTTGATAGCTATTGCTTGAGTACTAACGTTTCACATCCCTAAAGATACTCTGATAGCTGGCATACAATTTGTATCCCAAAAATCTCGGCGAATCCCTTTATCATTGTCCAATAAAAGATCTACCAATATTTTGATGTATACTATGAATCAGTTCCTCACCAACCAATCAATGAATGATTCAAACTTGGGAGAATTGGGACAAGGCTTTGCATATTTAAGGTTCGCCTGACTATGCATATATAGGATTCCCTGACTTGCTACTAGAACATGACTTCACATCATCGAGGTTTTACCTTAATTTGTAAACTTCGGAAACTCTACGAGTGTCTGCTACTTAAACTCTTTGATCACTATAAATAATGAACTCGGACTTAGGGGACTATTTTTATATATGATCTTCGTTGCATGCCACGTGGTGTCCTAGTCAACCCAAATCAATGTTGGACGTGGCTAAAGTAAAAGCTCATAGGCAACGAAAGTCTCTGACTTGAGTGCGGAGGATTTCAAAGATCATAGATGCATTTACGAGGCTTACTTCCCACCTCGGATGGCCTTCATCCTCGACAAACACATATTGGCACAATTAAGCAAGTTGCAAATTCGCAATCAAGCGGAGTTAATCAATGGGGAACTATTTATGGAGAATCAATCAAGAATCGATGATTGATAAATCATTTGGAATGAATCAAGGTAACAGCATGGAATCAAGAATTTGATTGCCATAATTGCAGCCGACAATATTAATTATTTTGCCTTTTACACTCCAAAGCTCTACCCTATAACTGGGTAAAAGAAGAATGATGAAAGGTATCGAAAATTCTCACTCAGAAACTCTGTTGAAATTTCTTTACACATTCCACTTATACAATTAAACTCCATCCCATCTATGTCACCATGTAATTCCCACACCAAAAGTATATTTAACCTTGTTGTTGTTCCTAATATCCAGCAGCGATTTAGCAATCAAAGTCCCATTGATCTTCGGCGATCTTTGATACCTAATGATTTGTTCTAGTGTGCAGGTAAGGCAAGCGGAAAGGAGATCTGTTGGCGATCGTCAACAATCGTGAATGACTCAAAACCTAACACCAAGTTCTATCTCATACTGTTTTTCTACACAACACATGAACCATAATCAATGGACATTAAAATGAATCATTTAACAATATGCGTCTCTTATATGTCTACTTTAGCATTTTTTTCATTCTGAAATTTCATTTAGTATATATGTGTAAATATATGTGAAATTTGTTCTCACAATATTTATCTTGGTCTCTACTAAGTTAATTAGCGGATGTTTAGTATATGTGTAAAAATAGATTTTTATGGATTTTGATGTAATATAGGAGAGGGAATGAGTAGAGTTGAATGGTGGAGATTTGTGTAGTACATGTATATTCTACGAGATATGTAGATGTGAAATAGAAGAAAGAATGGGTGGAGTTGAAAAGAATGTATAAAAAAATATAAAAATTTGTTAAAACCTATAGACTAACATGCGTAAATATATTGTAGCCCTATTCCAGGCTACACAGAGCCTTCAAGCAAGGTCACTATTGAGAACTGGTTGAGTCTCTAAAGCCGAACCCGTTCTTTGGAAGATTAATGTCGCCAGTGCCACTAGTCGAGTTATTCGTTGGGTGGGCAATATAATCTTTCCCTCTTTTAAAAGGGGGTAAAACGGCTCAAACGTTTTGTTCTTCAACTACCCTCCCAAATCTCAACAATTTACGCCAGCAGCCTTAGATCCCTAGTGATGCGTCCACCATTTTTGCAGCCCTGACCCACTGTATCGTTTCACCTCTATCATCATGTTTAAAATTGAACAACTTGAGGCAGTTGACATCAAAGATAATAAAGTTAATACACATAAATTGAGGCCACGAATTGAGCAGTATAAGGTGAGTGTTCCACATTCTTAGTAGTACTCATGGCTTCAAAATTTTTCGTCTTTACGCTTGTTGGTGGTATTAGATTAACAAATACAAAGAATAGATTGATGATTTGTGCTTTCTTGACAAAACGGAAAATGAGAAGAAAATGCAATGCCTTTACCTCAACTTTTTCATTTGCTTGGCAGTATCATTGAGAATGATAATCTATCCATCACATGGTTGCATTCCTTTAAAATTCTTGTATATTTTAGGCATCTAATTACGATGAATTAGGTAAGAATAATTCTAGATATTTTAACTTGATATTTTTAATAGAGATTTTGAGGTATGGTTTACTCATGCATGATGTAGGTGTCAATATGGTTGTCATTCAATGGACTTCCTTATCATCCAATAAAAATGTGTCACACTTCAGTTAAGAATGTCAATTTAAGATGCGGTTAGAATTACTCATTGGATAATAATTACGAGCATTTTTTAAAACTATTTTGTTTGTTATTATTTTGAATATATGTGGCAAATTTGTAGAAGTCATTCAAGATTTCTTTTCTTTTGAGGTAATTTTTTAAACTTCCTCACTTAATGGGATTGTTGTTTAGAAAAAATTGTCGGTTAAAATTGGAATCTTGATTGTCAATGGATCCTTCACTATTATGTTGTCAGTTATATATTATTTTCACTTAGCAATTTAAATTCTCCCATTAATAATGGGTTGTTTTTTAGCTTAGCATCCGGCTATTCACAATGGCGCTGTCAGATCCACACTTTGAGAGATCAATAGTGCAATTAAGCCCTAAGAAATCCTTCAATATCTTCGCCGAGAAGCACATCAGACCTAACCTCGGTCTTCGACATAACCGAAACCTCATGTTTTTGGTTGTCGGAGGCCATAACGTAAATCACTTTCTTGAGCTTGCATACAAGGTTAGGTTTCCTAGGAGAACAGAAGCCTGTCATGACTCGCCAAATCTACATTAGCTACAATAGCAAGTTATTCCTTTTATAAATTGTACCACCAAATGAGTTCTTTGTTGAGGCAATAAATTTTTGCAATGTTCGATTTTAAGAATAATGCTATCATTCAATTCGTAGAATGTTTTGACCACTAATAATCAACTATTATATTAGCTTTTGCAAAATACTTCGTTCCTCGGTCAGTCTATTGTTATTTATTGAACCATTTCTAGAGATCGTTATATAGTATACAACTTAATCCTTTGTAATATCAAATAAATAATAGTTTCTAAAAAACGTTCAAGAGTCTGTAAAATGTCCACATAATTTAAACCTATGCATGACCAGTTGATGATAATCATAGTGAAAAGCTATCAGTATATGAAAGGATTCGTGACATTATTGCAAAGTGAAAAACTTTTTCTCTAATAAAAGAATTCGCAACATTTAGCTCAACCCCACATGTAACGCACGTGTTTCCAGCTAAAGGGTAGCATGCTAGCGTAACAACTTCAATCAAAAATTAATATCAACTTTGCATTTTATATTATTAAATTATTATTTACTATTATCTCCACATTTCACAATTGAGACCACCATATAACATAAAATTTTAATCTTGAATAAAATAAAAATTTAGACCACGCCATAAAACGTCTATAACCTTAAGCATTAGAGTAATAGCCTAGGCGCCGTCTTGATGCAGCCTTCTTTTTGCATCACACCACCATCAAGTGCACTTTCTACCTCTGCTACATGTTATTAGTTATTACACGGGTTTTTTTGGGTTTTTTGGGTACACGTTCCATTGTGTGAAGTTGGTTAAATTTTTTGTGAAGTTAATTTTTCACCGTGAGATAAATTGAATATTTTAATGTTATATTAGTGCACATCGGTAAACAAATTCTTACGCATCTTTACTTCTCTTTCAAACTTAAATTTTGTCAAAAATCCATAAAAATCTAATCCCATGCACTAATGATGGTACTTGCAGCTTTGAAGAATCACAATAAAACCGACCAATAGAAAAACACAGGCGGTTAGAGAGAGACAGAGTGGAGTAGGAGTCACTGGTTCTAGTCGTTTCCCCGAATTGACCCTACTAATTTTTTTCTCTTTCTTTTTTTTATTAAAAAATTCTTACTACACATAATTTTTTCATTTGATCTTTGTTTTTCCAGCTTGTAAACCCCACAAACTTTGAGGCCCCGAGAGAGACAGCTTTGCAAGGACAATATTTTCTGTACCAAAGGATTATGAGTACTGATCACTACTGCAACTTCATGAGATAAAAAGCAAATCCCATCACGTACAACAATCATCTAGTTTTCTTCGTAGAGAAGGAGAGCAAAAAGAATCAGATAGAGACCCTTTAAAGAGACATCTCCCTTATATATATATATATATATATATATATATATATATATATATATATATATATATCTTATATCTATTTTTGAAGGGGAGAAAGAAAAAAAGAACCAGATAGAAAAAGTTTGCTTCATTATTCATCTTCTTGAATCAATCATATTTTTTCTCGCAACGAGTACGAGGATGGTTTGAAATTAAAAGAGTTTGCATGGGGAGTCACAGAATTGAAGCTTCTTCTTTATCAGATTTGAGCCATATTCCTTATGCAGTTCCTCATATCCTTCATCATCCCACAACTTCCATGTATTTCTCACAGCTCAAAAATCCCTTTTCTCCATACTTTTCAACATTTATAATTTATTTCTTTTTTTTATTTTGAATTTTTAATTAGAAATGAAGATGGAGCTGCTTTTGATTTTGGAGAGCTGGATGAGGCTATTGTGCTGCAAGCAGTTAATGATGCAAAACAACGTACGTTCTTGTCCTGTCTTCCTTTTTCTGACGCGGGGGTGGGTGCGCTAGGGTGGGGTGGGGTGGCGTGGGGTGGGTATGATTGCTTACTATTTGTGATACAGAAATGATAGACAAGCAGAGCATTAGAATGGCGTGAGGTTCCAAATAAGGAAACTGTTTGCATGGTTTTTACTTACTCAACAACTGCTGCAAAAATGAGCAAAAAAGTGATTAGGTTTCACTTTTTTATGATGTACGATATGAACAAAATAATAATAATAATAATAATAATAATAATAATAATAATAATTTGCTTAATTCTCTGTTGATCAAAGTGATTCTAAAGGATTTTGGTCTTGTGATTTTGTGCAGCTTTATTACACGCTGCACCAACTCTGAATATTTTCCCTTCTTGGCCTGTCAGATTCCATCGCGCCCGGGTAGTACTACTACTACTTCTCTCCTCTTTGACCATTTCATTATACCTTTTTCACATGATGGGTATTTATTTATTTATTTATTTTTTATATTATATATGAATATATTTACAGGGAAATTCAAAATCAGGAGAAGAGAGTACTGATTCAGTATCTGCGGTGCACAGCAGATTAGAGGAAGAGTCTCCTACTATTGGTGGAAAGGGTGGTTCTACAGAACTTCATCACCATAATCAACGGCTGGTGATTGATCAGATGCATCATCTGCAGCTACCACAGCAGGTGGAGATGGCAAGTGCAAGTAATAGTCCTACCGGAGTCTCTCAACCTCAAACACTAGCAAAAACATCCTCGGATAAGGTTTCTTTTTTTTTTTTTTTTTTTTTTTTCACATTTCTGCGTAAATCTTCGTACTTTTGCTTTATTCTCTAGCATAACATGGTCACGATTCACGAATCCCAACAACTGCTAGAAAAATGAATCAAAAGGGGGTAATTTTTTTTCTGATTTTATGCGCGATATGATTCTGTGATTTTTATTCTGACCTGTGTAATGTAAAAAGGCGAATCTTTACAGTAAAAACTCTTACTTCTACTTTGAGACTTACGTATATGAGACAAAAATAAAATAATAAAATATGATCTCCTCTTTTTTTTTTTGATCTCTTCCACTGCAGTTTAACTATGTACGGTGAAGTAAAACAGTAGAATTTGTTGAGGTTATTGCATAGCTTCCTGGGGTGACTTCTGATGGGAAACCTGTAGATGCAGTCACGGTGGTCATAATTCGTTTTAAGAATGAAAATAGCGTAGTTGGGGACATTTGAAGTTCCTACAAATCCTTAATTAATAATTACGAATTTGATTATTATTGTTTATTAATATAAATTATTAAGTCCTCTCTCTGAAATAAAAAATTGTAATTGATTATTAGTATTATTTATTTATATGCAGAGAAGGGGAGCTAATTCGGAAAGAGTTCTTGATGCTAAGGTAAGCCTTAAAGAGACTCCTCCAATTAAAGTAATATTTTTTTATTATATTAATTAGCAGACAAGTATACCAAAAGATATATTGAGTGTTGGTTAGTGAATACTAGCGCCTACACTTCTAATTCAGTGGCGGTGATACATAATATTATTATTATTTTTAATTCAGTGACGGGGAGGGGAATCGAATTCTAAACTTAGGAGGTAGGAGACATACCCAGATGCCACTAGACTACATGGGTCTTGGCTGATACATGTTATTATTAAGCACTTTGTATTTTGTATGTTTGGTATGGCATAGTCACTTCGCGTGTTTCAAAATATGTCAGTTGAAAAGTAGTTAAGTAAAAATTATAAAAAGTGTTGTTCTTGTTAAAATGTATGATTTAAAATAAGTTCCGTCCATAAGAAGAGTGACGAGGCCTTACATGCAACTAATAAGGGAAAAAAGTTGTAAGAATATTAAATATTATTTTATGTGTTCAGTTATTTAGTTTTCTTTGTGCAATGGAAAATATACAAAATAGTTAATGCAAATCGAAAAAGGTAACCCATATCACAATTCCAAAATGTTAGTTATTTTAACAATTTGTAGGAAAATATTGCATTGATCATGGAAGTTTTCTAATTTCTATAGCTTCTTATAATGTTAAACGTTGAAAATGATAAGCTCTTCTTTCACTGGTTACAGACCTTGAGACGTTTAGCCCAAAATAGGGAAGCAGCAAAGAAGAGCAGGCTTAGAAAAAAGGTGGGGTACCAATTTTTTTATTAAAAAACTAGACTAGATATGGGCTAATGTGCAAATTTTCATTTTTAAACAAGATTAATCTAATTTATATATTATTTTTATTAAAAAAAAACTTTTATTCAGGCATATGTACAGCAGCTAGAATCAAGTAGGATAAGGCTCAGCCAGCTAGAGCAAGAACTTCAAAGAGCACGGTCACAAGTAAGTGAAATATTTTAGTAATTTAGAAGTAACAAAATTTAGGAAATGTTAATCATGCATTTCATTTCAATTTTAACATGAATTTCTGATTAGTTTTAGTTTCTTTTTCTTAATTAATTAATTAATGCCATGAACTGTAGGGGTTTTTCATGGGAGGAAGTGGTGGTGGAGCTGGTGGAAACATTAGTTCCGGTAAGTTTTAATCTTTTGTGATTCATTTGATTTTAGATGACATCCTTCTGTACTTGTCTAGAAAGAGCAGTTTACTAATTTCATTTTTTCTTATCTTCATTTTTAGTCACGTTACAGTATAAAAGTAATTATTTTTCACATATTATATTATATTTCTTCAAAAGCATGTTAATTATTTTACATTTTCCCAAAATATCATTATTTTTCTTAGGAAAAAAAATCATCAAACTTCTTAAATCAAAATTGTCTAAAAGTCAAATATTTGGTCAAGTCAAGCAAAAGTACAATGAAAGAAAACGAGACAAAATGATTTCTGCATTTGACTAAATATTTCCGCTTCCCTAAATAGTTACTATTTGCCACCAAGAATAAAGAAAGAATTTGTTTGACTTTGCAAAATTTTGCGCAAGGTCAGAACAAGTGTCCTCGGACTTTTCAACGTGTGATTTGTTCTGGTCAGAGTTCATTAAAGGAAAAAAAAAAAATTTGATTGTGAAATTTGCCGTCTATCGTACACCAAAAGAAATCAAAATTTGTTGCTTGTTTGAAATCAAAATTTTCAAAACGTATTTTGCAGACTCAAAATACTTTATTTAACTCTTAAGTTACAGCCAAATTTTGTTAAAGAAACGATTTGATTTAAACAGCTTTACCTCACAAACATTCTCATTACATGAGCCATGATCTGGTACCCACGGTGGATACCATAAGATATCCATAGTCGGCGAAAAAAATACGTGGGGGCCTATGGGGCTCTCAACCGTGAAGGGGTAATTATGTATCATTCATCTCACCTAATATAGATAATAAAAAATTTTAAAAAAATTTTGGAAGGTGATGTGGGGCAACCACAGGACGCCACGTGGCGTGGGTATATACCCACCGTGGGTATCTGAACAAATCCACTCATTACATTCTATAATGGAGAAATGTGAACATAAATTACATTTCTATTATGTATTAGTAAAAATGAAAATCGAAAAAGTCATCGTTTCAGCAATTTCATTAGACAATCATTTAGAGTCCCATTGATCTAACTTCTACAAAAGTTGCTCTCTCTCTCTCTCTGTACCTATTTTTAATTGCATGTGCTACAAAAGGTTAATATTTTTCAACGACAAATTCTTTAGAGCTTTATCAATGTTGATTGGAGATTGAAAAATGGCACCTTTAATAATAGTCTTTGGACCGGGTAAGGAAATTAGCTTATGAAAACTAGAAAAGCAGAAGAGGAAAAGTAAAGACATTAATTGTGGATGGTGCTACAACCTGTCCATTTGTGTTGGTTAATGAGGGCCTAAGCATATCTCCTTAGATTCTCCTACTTTTGATTTTAAAATTGAAGGGATATATTATATTATGGACTGATCAACTTTTAACACTGGGGACATGCAAATTAACTCAAAAATAGAAATATATATGTATTGTAGGTGCTGCAATATTTGATATGGAATATGCAAGATGGTTAGATGATGATCAAAGGCATATGACAGAAATTCGAACAGCACTGCAAGCACACTTATCAGATGGTGACCTCAGGATGATATTAGATGGATACATGTCACATTACGACGAAATTTTTCGTCTCAAAGGACTCATCGCTAAATCTGATGTCTTCCATCTGATCACCGGAACGTGGGTCACTCCGGCCGAGCGTTGTTTCCTTTGGATGGGCGGTTTTCGTCCCTCCCAACTCATCAAGGTTAATTCGCCTTACAATACTTCTTCAATGTTACTTACAGGACACCCAAAAAATAAATAAATAAATAAGACGGAACTTTAGGTATGGCTTCTTGTTGCAGCAGCCTTGTACTTGCAAAGTAATAACAACGACATTTAGAGCAACAAGGTTTTGTTTCAACGACAGACAGCTCCTATAGATTCTATCGTTAATATAAGGGATTTAGTTGCTGGACTTAAATTATTTTAATGATTATATGATGATCAGATATTGATAGCGCAATTGGACCCCATAACGGAGCAGCAAGTTGTGGGGATTTATAGTCTGCAACGGTCGACAGAGCAAGCAGAAGAGGCTCTCTCCCAGGGATTAGAACAGCTACAACAATCTTTAATCGATACCGTAGCAAATTTTTCCCTTAGCGATAGCAATAGTATGCATCACATGGCCGTTGCACTCGGCAAGATTGCAAACCTTGAAGGCTTCGTCCATCAGGTAATTAAGTTTATCACAAGCATATATATAATAAATCATTGCAGCTAACAAATGAGATGGTTATGATCTCAAACTGTCTCGTTTAAAACACTTTAAACACATGACAGTTTGAGAACACTTTTGGAGGGGTTGGATCACCTGCCCCAGCTGTCAACATTTTTCATCAATCTTGACAGTTTTCATAAATTTAGGTCAACTAGAATAAATTACACAGCAAAAGCTTTCAAGTATATTATTTATCTACGCATTCTTCTTTTGAGTATTAACTCACCAAACTAATAGTCACTATCGTTGTTTTAATATCATTAAACTTTTGTCATTAGTAATCATATTATATAAGAAATGTCTATATCACAACTTTTTGTTAACGGGTGGCCTGATTTTATAATCTGCTGTTTCTATCCAAAGCCGGTTTGAAAGTGAAGGCTTAATGAAATAGAAGCCCTTGGTAGGCTTATCAGATGAGTTTTATAATATACCACATTAGGAATTATGTGGATAAAGTAATTGGTGAATTGAAAAAATAATGTGTGCTTTAAATCAATGATTGCAATAGTCCAAATATTGGGTTTAATTTCAACCCCAAAGAAAATATGTTCAGATCTTTCTTGCTGCATTTTGGTGCTAGGCGCTATACAATATTTTATTTTATTTTATTTGGTTTTCTTTTTAAAAATTTTTTTAATACTTTCAACCACACATTCAATAATTATTATTTTTAAATATCTCCAAAGCAAACATTAAAAAAAAATATATATACTGTATAGCGGAGAGAAAATGATATTGTTGCTTACTTTTATTCATTGTAAAGATATAGGGCTTAATTTGTTATTGTATTGACTTGCATTAATTTTGAAATGTAGGGTGATAATTTACGACAACAAACACTTCATCAATTACACCGCGTATTGACAGTCCGACAAGCTGCGCGATGTTTTCTGATTATAGGAGAGTATTATGGTCGGTTACGAGCCCTCAGTTCCCTCTGGGCATCTCGTCCAAGAGAGTAAGATTAACATAATTTGCTATATGCTTTGGAAAATGTTACAAGTACCTCCAATCGTATCTCTTAAGTATATATACACTCATTTGAAGAATGAAGAGAGATACATTGTTGACAACTTGACATCTCATTTGAAAGATTTTGACATCTCACATCGCTATAAATGGCTACGTAAGACTGGAGGTACTTGTAGCATTCTTCATCTGCTTTATGTATCTTGATGTGAGCTCAGTATGGTAATTAAACTTTGTTGCAGGACCTTAATTGGGGATGATATTTCTTGCCAAATTCCAAGGGATTTGCAAATGGTACAATCCTCTCAAATCCATTTCTCCAACTTCTGATGTGTCCTCAAGATTTATTGGATCATGTTTGTATATGTGGATGGCATATTGTTAATGTTAGCATTGGGAATCTTCGGCTACTGTACTCTACGGCTTGGTGAAATCAGAAGGAAAGTCGAAAATTTGTTCTATAACTATGTATACACTGACAAGTGTCTTTATGCAATGGGGTTGACCACACATTTGCATGTAACCGCACTAGGATTCAGTAAATCAATATGACCGAAAAAAATATAATCGAGACTCTCGATTAGATATTTTTTTGGAGTCAGAAGAGATTTTTTCTCTTACTTTTTATCATGAAATTTTTACTATGATAAAATATAAATCAATGTTTTGTGCATTAAGGCATGGAACATACTATGCTACATCATGGGCTAGTTAGGTGCTTATACTATATTATTGCACTCCATTTATGTAAATGAAGTGGTTGTTAGGTAAATTATTTTATTTTCGAAGCATAAAGAACAAAGGTTCATGACTTTGATGGAGATTAAAAATTGCCGGTTCAACACATATTCTTTGAAAAGTACGGCATTTCAGTACTTTTCAATCTCTTGAATTACAAAGGTTGTTTAAGTGACGTCTAGATACAAAATTATAAAAAAAAAAGAAAAATCTCCCTCACTTAAAACCTGTAAAAGTTTATAAAGTTTGGTCTGGACTATTGTGGTGTAGTGAAGTTTTTATGCGTTTTATGATACTAAATAGAAAATAGCCCATGATAGGCAACCATTTTTACCAACTTTTACTATTTTTTATCCATTCTTTCTTTACCTCAAATCGGTCACATCCGCATATCTCGTGAGATCTGTGAAACAATCAATAGTATTCGTATACTTAGGGAGTAGATGAGAAGAGAAGAGGAAGAAGGGAGAAAACAAAACAACTTCATTCAAGACTAGAACATTAAGTAGGGTTTACAAAGCTATATATATACATGTCAACAATACCTAACTTATAAAAAATACCATAATGAATAATAATAATAATAATACTAACGTTAACATCCCCCCGCAAACTCACGATGTGACAGCAGACAGCAGCGAGAGTTTGGCAAGCAAGAAACGGAAGCGCGGAACAGAATGAGCCTTAGTAAAGAAGTCAGCGAGCTGAAGTGAGGAGGAGATAAATGGCAAGGCAAGAGTCCCTTGCTGTAGGTGATGACGAACAAAGTGACAATCAATCTCAACATGTTTGGTGCGCTCATGAAACACAGTGTTGTGGGAGATCTGAATGGCACTTTTATTATCGCAGTACATAGGGGTGGGAGAAGAGAACTGAACACCCATATCAGCAAGTAACCAACGCAGCCAAACAATCTCAGCAGTGGTAGAGGCCATAGCACGATATTCGGTCAGAGGAGCGCGAAACAACGGTTGTTTCTTGCTCTTCCACGAAATAAGAGAGTCACCTAAGAAAATGCAAAAGCCGGTGGTGGACTTACGATCAGAAGGGTTACCTGCCCAATCAGCATCGGAATAGGCACGAAGCTCAAGAGAAGAGGTCGAAGGAAAAAAGACTGCAAAACAGGAACCACGAAGATACCTCAAAATACGTGACAACAAAGCACTGAACTGTAGTAGGAGCAGAGACATACCGACTAACTACATGCACAAAGATACGCAATGTCGGCGTGTAATGGTAAGATAAACAAAAGAACCAACAACGGTGCGATACAACGTGGGATCACCAACTGCGACGCCATCTGTAGGAGAATAACGAGCATTAGTTTCAATGGGACTATCAACTGCTTTTCTCATCGAGTGAGACGAGCACGAATAATATCGCAGTGATACTTGACCGAGAAAGCATATAACCCTGGGTGAAGAAGCAACCTCAATTCCCAAAAAGTAAGACAGTGGACCCAAATCCTTCATCTCAAAGAGACGAGCCAATTCAATTTTCAAGTCGGCGAGCCCTACAACATCATCACCAGTAAGGATCATGTCATCAACATATAACAAAAGAAGAATACGTCCAGCTGAAGAGCACCGAGTAAAGAGGGCGGAGTCATGATGACTAGACACAAAGCCAAGAGAGAAAAGAGTAGTGGAGAATCGCTCAAACCAGGCACGAGGAGCTTGTTTCAAACCGTAGAGTGCCTTTTGAGCTTACAAACATAGCCAGGAGAATGAGGAACGCCAGGAGGAGGGGTCATATAAACTTCTTCGTGAAGAATCCCATTTAAGAAGGCATTTTTAACATCCATTTGAGAAAGATTCCATTGACGGACAGAGGCAACGGCAATAAGAGCACGTACAGTGGTCATCTTGGCAACTGGGGCAAAAGTTTCCTCATAATCCAAGCCGCACTCTGGGAAAACCCTTTAGCAACCAAGCGAGCCTTGTAACGCTCAACAGGTGCCATCGACTTAGTTTTAATCTTATACACCCAACGAGAACCAACAACATGCTTACACTGAGGGTACAGGGGACCAATTCCCAAGTATCGCCTTATGTAAAGCGGTGAGTTCATCGACCATAGCCTTGTTGCCAAAGGATCTGCAAATGCTTCTTTATAAGATGAAGGTTGAAAGTTTGTGAAGAGAAGATAAGAAACAACAAAAAGATTCTGAGTAGCAAGAGTAATCAAATCGGGTAATTGAGTGGAGTTACGGATACGGGGTGGATATCGAGGCGGTGGGGTGATGGTGGTGGAGATGGCGGATCCTCACCGAGATGATGATGGAGACGACATAGGAGAAGGAGATGGAACACCGGCGACGATGCATGTGTACTGGCAGAGGGGAAGAGGAAGATGATGGAATAGACATGGGTTGATTGGTATCATCATCGCAAAGGGATCTATACCGACAAGATCGGACTTTCTCACGGGAGGTGTATTATCAAAGCGAGAAGAAGGGAATGTGTTCAAGAAACACTACATGACGAGACACATATAATTTTTGTCCAATGGGATCAAAACAATGATAACCCTTTTGACCATCACCGTAGCCTAAGAAAACACATATAGTAGAGCGAGAAGTCAATTTACTACGGTCAATCAGAGGACGAAGGACAAAACAAGTGCATCCAAAAACTCTCAAGGAAGAATAATCGGAGAATACCCAAATAAAGCTTCAAATGGCGACAATCCAGAGGTGTAAGAGGATGGGATTCGATTAATGAGATGGACAGAATGAAGAGATGCCTCTCCCCAAAACTCACCGGGCACTTTGGAAGATAAAAGAAGAGAACGTGCTTTTCAAGAATATGTCTATGTTTGCGCCAAGAACACCATTTTGCCGAGGAGTATCAAAGACATGAAGTTTGAAAAGTAGTGCCGCCCTCAACGAGTAACTCGTGAAAGGCAATGAGGTATATTCACCACCCAAATCACACCTAAAACACTTAATTATAGTAGAGTGTTGTGTTTTGACAAGCATGCGAAAAGAGCGGTAAACATCAACAAAATCGAACGTCGCTTTCATAAGATATATCCAACAATAACGACTATAATCATCAATGAACGAGACATAATATCTAGACCCTCCTTTAGTGGAAACAGGGTCGGGCCCCACACATCCGAGTAAACCAAATTAAAAGGTGCAAGCTTAACGAGAAGTACTACGAGAAAATGGTAAGGCGTAAAATTTGGCAAGTTTGCAACCACTACAATCTGAAATGTCATGAATATCTAAATCTCCTAAACAACCTTTAGAAACTAAGAACGTTAAACGACTAGCTGACACATGTCCAAGGCGAGAATGCCACAAATAGAATTGAGAAGAAGAAGAATTCAATTGAAAAGATGAAAGGTCAACACCAGAGGCTGCAACATGCGGAGGTTCCAGAGTGTCCAAAACATAAAGCCCTCATTTCTTCCTATGGCCTATCCCAATCAGCTTCTGAGACTGTGGATCCTGTACATAACAAGCAGTTGAGGAAAAGTTAACCAAATATCCAGAATCACATAATTGACCGACAGATACGAGATTTAAAGTAAGGCCAGGAACACAACAAACATTGGAAAGAGACAAGTTAGAAGTGTGAATAGAGCCAACACCAGCTAAAGGTAAAGGGGTGCCATTAGCGAATAATGTAAGTAGGTGAGGGGAAGAATATAATGAATCAAAGAGAGCTAATTGGAGGACATATGTTTGGAGGCACCTGAGTCAAGGATCCAAGGTGAAAAGGTACCTGACTGATTATGTGATGACAAACCTGCATGCGATGCTGACATGGCACGTGGCTGTGTGGCTAAGAACTTCTGAAACTGCTCACTAAGATCAGACAATGGAGAATCAGACGACGGTGGTGGTCCAAGTATAGAAGAGCTGGCTGATGGTACAGCTGCCATTATATTGGCATGTGGACGAGAAAACTGCTGCGACGACGAGGATTGTTGCTTCAACAACTTAGGACATTGAGCCCTCCAATGTCCTTTTTGCTTACAAAAGCTACACGTATCATATGGAACCTTAGCATGCCCCTTGCTCGGTTTTATGAGAAGATACACCAATAATCAAGTCCCTAATGAGGTAAAGACACCTCAGTGGAAAGAGACCTCAATCGAGTCTCCTCAGCAACCAGCTCACTAACAACAGAGTATTATTCATTAGCATGCCCCTTGTTAACGTTAGTATTATTATTATTATTATTATTCATTATGGTATTTTTTATAAGTTAGGTATTGTTGACATGTATATATATAGCTTTGTAAACCCTACTTAATGTTCTAGTCTTGAATGAAGTTGTTTTGTTTTCTCCCTTCTTCCTCTTCTCTTCTCATCTACTCCCTAAGTATACGAATACTATTGATTGTTTCACATGGTATCAGAGCCTCGGAGTCCCTCAAAATCACTACGCAATGCCATCAAGAACTGTACCAATCGTTGCTCCTCTCTATAGGTAATATAATCATCAGAGTTCTTTAACCCTGCAGGTTCAGTAAGAGCCAACTCATCCCAAATTGCCGTCATAGCCGTATAAAATTCCAGAACGCCCATATTCTTCTATTGCAATGCCCGAATATCATTTTCCAACTGATAGCGCTTTGCAAAATTAGTCTTAGTGTACAGTTTTTGTAAATGGTCCCAAACTTCCTTCGTGCCTCATACTTTGCCAATCGAACCCCTATACTATGATCAATGTAATTATTGACCCACGTAAGAATTTTCAATTGTTTGCATCCCAATTGTCTATTGTCAGTATCATAATCATCATCGATTTTCGGGTTTCACAACCGTACCACTAACATAACCCCATAGCTTCTTGCCCTTCAAAAAAGTGCTTCATTACATGATTCCAATGGGAATAATTCTTTCCATTCAATCGAACACCCATCGCTTGGAGAGAATCATCTGACGCCATAACAAGAGAGAACATCGTAATGCAATTACAAACCCCTCGTAATCCAATTACAAACCCCGTAATGCAATTACACAGCAGCTGTAATCCCAATTACAAACCCCGTAATGTAATTACACAGAATCTGTAATCCTAAACAAACCTCAGAACCCAATTACACAGCATCTGTAATCCAAACCAAACCCTGTAATGCAATTACACGGCTGCTGTAATCGGATCTGCAACAAAGAGCCCAAATCCCGATGGTAATACAATTACAGTCCGACTGTAATTCATGTACTGCAACGCGATCCGAACACCAAACGTCAAATTGAGCAATGATTTAGAAACTAGAGAGAGAGAAGATCACAACCATGAAAGAACTCGCTCAAGATGCCCCACGCGCCTCCACGCGCCGCCCCAAGCCGCGGCTGCCGAAGAAGTCCGATCTGCCAAGTGGCGCGTGGTGATACACGCGCCTCATCGGAAGAAAGACTGACGTTTGGGCACCCCGAATATGGTCTTGGTTTGTCAAAAAGGTTGCCGGAAGTGGTTCAATCTTGAGTCAAAGTCTCGGCTAGAGAAGAAGAAATTCAAGGCGGCTAGGGTTTTTCGTGTGTGAATTCAAGAATCCTAACGTCAAATACTACCACAAATGCTCTGATACCATGTGAAACAATCAATAGTATTCGTATACTTAGGGAGTAGATGAGAAGAGAAGAGGAAGAAGGGAGAAAACAAAACAACTTCATTCAAGACTAGAACATTAAGTAGGGTTTACAAAGCTATATATATACATGTCAACAATACCTAACTTATAAAAAATACCATAATGAATAATAATAATAATAATACTAACGTTAACAAGATCATGTACTACACAAATTTCCACCGTTCAACTCCATTTATTCTCTCCCCTCTTTTATATTAAAATCTATTAAAAACTATAAAAATTCAACCCCTATCATAATTGTAACTTTTATATAACTTCTAGACACTAGCAATAATTTACCCTGAAATATAGAAGAGATGCGACAAGGATTGTCGTAATTTTGCATCTTTGATTGAAAAGGGAAAACCTTCAAATATAAGCATGTGTCTCTCAGATCGATTCCCTCTGTTGCAAATAAAATATTTGTATAATTTTAAAGTTAGGAACATTTTCAGAAAAGTTAGTTGTATATATTACCTAAATTCCTTGTGCCTACCAAGAATTTGTGTCATCCTAATCGCTTAGACACGCAACAAGACATCTAATAATTAATAACATAAATAAATTTATATAAGATTGCTTTATGCTTTGGCCCTATTGTGAAAGGGACAAATCTTTTATTTCTCGTATTGTGTATTATAATAATATATCATTATGAAGCTGCTTTGCAAATAAAATTATGGGATACAATACAACGCGATTATATTATTTAAGTAATGCCTCATTTTACAAATTAGGTTTGCGTAATCAAGGTGTAACAAAACCATCTAAGAACCGTAAAGTTTAACCAATGGACATCTTGTCTTTGATAAAATGCACGTTTAGTTGTTATAATTAAGTATATTCACGTACATTGTAATAATTGTGTTACGCCATCTCCAATTCAAAATTTTAAAATACTAAAGTTAACTTTACATTAAAATACTGTTTTTCTCGCTCCGTCTATATAACATATATTAATTGAAAACTTCAAATTTCATCTCAAATAAACTGTGTCATTTATTTTTAATTTTAAATTTGATTTTAATTACAAATTTATTTGAACAACTTAATTTCACTTTTCTTTGATTGCTACATAAAATATGTCTAAACACAATTATTGACAATTACTTAAAATTATATTGCATTTATTAAATAATTATTAAGCCCATTTGAATTATTAATTTTACAATGAATTCAGGCATTTCTAACGTGGTTAACCATTGTAATTGTAGTCAACCAGTTGATCTTGATAATTAAGTCCACTGGCCCCATTACCAGCACTAATATGTTAATTGCCATATGATTATTTAAGAAATGGAGCTTTGTCTTCATTGACTAACCTGATTGCAAAAGCTCACCTGATATTCTATATAGTAATGCCAATTGCATAGTGTTATTATTTCAAATTTAGTAGTCGAGTAGTTTCCGTAACAATAATTTAAATTTAACGAATTATTGAACCAGGTTCATAGAACATTATTCATCATTTGTTAGCATTAAATTACCAACAGAATACGCCATGGGGAGGCAAATAGTACTCAAAATCAAGGGATACTTGTCATTGCGTTTGGCTTTTAAGAAGAAGGAAGAAAACAAAAACAAAAACAAAACAAAAACAAAAAAATGAGATAAGATATATGTAGTACAAATGAGATACGATATTATTAGAAAAGATCAATCATATATGGTAAAAATATATAAATAAATGAAAAGATATATATTAATAAAATAAAAATCTTCCCGTTTACACATTAACAGACCCAAACCAATAAGAAGGATCCAACCGAAAGGAGATTAAGGCCTAGACTCAAGAGTCCAAGTCCATGGTTGAGAAAGAGAGCGAAAGAGGACAATGCTTGACCCCAAAAGCCCATAAAGTAGAGACAGAAAACATGAACGAGAGCACACTCTAGGGGTTGACCAAGATTCGTCCAAACAAGATAAGCTGTGCGGGGTGAGCAAATGGAAGATGAAACGAGAAGTCTCAAGCCAGTAACTTTCCCTTCTCTATGTTCAGGGGCGTAGCCAGGAATCATAGTAAGGGGGGGTAAAATTCGAAAATTTTAAAATTCATGACATTAAATAAGTTTCATATATAACAAAAATAGTCAAAATGCAAATACACCTGGAATGGGGCCCGCAAAAATAGTCAAAATACAAATTGCACCTAGTAGAATGGGCCGCACAAAAATAGTCAAAATACAAATGCACCTGGAATGGGACCCACAAAATAATCAAAATACAAATTGCACCTAGTAGAATGGGCCGCACAAAAATAGTCAAAATACAAATGCACTTGCTAGAATGGGCCACGCCGAGGTCCTCGCAAGACAAAATTCATCTATAATAGCATCTATATCAAGATTGCTTGCATATTCTCGCCGATGTAGAGTGTCATACAATCAAAGAAGAAACCCATCATCCATTTTATTACGGATTGCCTTTACTTTCTTCATTGCTTTGAAAATGCCCGCTCACTAGAAGTCGTGGAAACGGGCAAAGGTCAATACAAGACGAATCAATCTAGTAAGCAAAACATAATTCTCTGACCTTCCACTTGCAACCAATTTCTCACACAATTCCGAAAGAGTAAATACATGAAATCGAGAGTCAGAAATCACATCATTCTGATAATGTTGCAACTCCATTTTCAAACAAAATATATCTTGAGGTGTAAAATCAAGAGGGTAGAACTCTTTTGCAAGCTTGCAAATATCATCCATGTTAAATGATTCAAATAAATTCCTTGGATCCAATGCCGCACTAAGAGAGAGGAGTTCAACTGATCTATCACTGAATCTTGTATTCAACTCAACCAACAAGAAGTCTATAGCTTTATTAAAAACATCAAAGTGATAATGATGATCAATTGCCTGATACTCACGACTCGTGAATGGCGACATTTAACCTTATAAGAAGAACTAAAGTCGGGTATGTCAATATCATTCTTTGAACAAAATAATGTCACCTCTTGAACAAGCTCTTCCCAACCATTTTCTCAAAGCTTGAAGTAGAGTTTTCGTAGTTTGCACAAATCTCATGGCGGACAAAATGTCTTGATTTTTCTTTTGAAGTGCTTGACATAAAACATCAGTAATACCCAACATTTTACGCATAAAATGCAACACAAACACAAATTCAAAGCTTGTAAAGTTTGTAAATACACCATCAATTTCCGCTTCAGATCTAGTACTCAAATTATGCTCAAGAAGACACTCAGACACTTTTCAAGTTGCAACATACATATTCACCAAACTCTTGACCGACTCGTAATGAGAACTCCAACGAGTAGCTCCATGTCTTTGTAAATTCCCAACCTGATTAGCCCCGCTTCCTGAAGTTCATTCTCCAATTGCTAACAAGTGCTCAATTTCTTGTTTATGTGCATTTTGTAACTCAGCAACACGCCTAGGAGAAGATGTAATAATAGTAATAACACTGTCCATATGAGTGAAAAATTGCAAAATATCACGGACTTGCTTAGCTGTAGCAACTAATGTCAGCTGTAAACGATGAGCAAAACAATGAACATAATATGCACAAGGACAATCTCTGAGAAATAAGGCTTGAAGTCCATTCCAAGCACCACGCATGTTATTAGCACCATCGTAGCCTTGCCCTCTCATATTTTGGATTTGAAGATTGTGACGAACAAGATTTGGAGAGGGATTATTATCAAGAAAAAGAAAGCAATAAAAACAATATGCTTTATCTTGTGAAGTAGAGTACTCTAGCCAACGAAACTTATCATACCAATGTAGTTGAAATCGACGCATTTGCTTTCCACATTGTCTACCTTGGTACTCCGAAAGTTTTGGTTGATAAGGTCCTACCCTTAGATAAGCTCGTCTAATTCGGTCTCTTTCATTAAATGGATGTTCGCAAATACGCTTTCTTTTTCCTGGATCACGTTCAATAGAAGGATATGAATCTGAAGTAGGATCAGGAGGTAAGACGTGCTCACTTGTGGGGCATGAAGTTATAGGAGGTGAAACTACTTGAGAAGGAACCATTGGGATGGGAATTGGAGTTTCCTCAACAACTCCATCTTTCGGTTTGTCTAACTTTGAAAAATAAGAAAACAAATTCTTTCTTTTCTTGGTACTTCCGGATGGTTGTCCTTATTCCATTTTAAGCTCTACAATAAAAAATATAAGTATATAACTAGATTAGTACTTTAGTAGGGTACCCAATGAATCATCAACATAACAACATTCAACAATCCAAATTCAACAAACTTTTATACACTACCCGCCATCAAGCTTTCAAAATTTGAACAAGAACAAAGCAATACCAAATAGGCAAATACCAATTCTTATATTCTTTTAAGTTTGAACAAACAAAAGTACAAAACAATCTTACAAGTTACAACAGTACAACACAAGCTATACATAATACATCCAATTCAAGTATTCAACCGAAATATGAAATTTCCGAGGATGTAAAAAAATACAAAACTTTAAGTGCCAAAAAAGTCAAAAAAATGAAGGGCAAAATGAATATATGGTCTAATGGATCATGGATGGTAATGGTCATAACTCATAAACCACAAAATAATAATTTGAAACGTACAATAGGAACTTAAAAGTGCAATAAAATGAAGAAAACAAGAATTTAAATAACTACCAAGTAAGAAGAAGGGGCTTAATTGCAGTCGGCATAGCAGATGTGGCTGAGTTTTTTTTTTCTACAAATCACAACTGTCGGCGGCTATTCAAACAATCAGACTTCAGGCGATGATGCTTCAGCCCGTTCAGGCGATGATTCGAATTTTTGATGGTTGAAATCGATAGTTCGAAACTTCAAATGTTCAGGCGAGAGTTCGAGACTCGAGAGAGGATGCGATCATGCGAGAGACATTTTGAGTAGTCTAAACAGATCAACAGAGTGACCAATTTCTGATATTGGGACTTGGGTATTGGGTAAAGTAACCGGGTACAACCATACAAGTAATTGGGTCAAGCTGGAAGTGGACTAGTATCTTGGGCTTATGGTATTTTAAATTAGATTTGGGCTAGGCTAGTTGCTTTCAAGTTGCATTTTGGGTTGTTGACTAGTCAGAGTGGTGAGGGTAGGGGCTACCCAGATCCGGCCAGTCCCCCCACGCCTGTCTCACGCTTTGACCATCGCATTAATGGGAGCAATACGTTTGACATATCAGAGGGAGGTGCATATGCCGAACTAATGGAAGTTTGGAGAGAGCTCAAGCATCGTGGGTTTAGTAGCGATTAGCTGAAGAGTCACCAAAACGACTCGAGGAGTATAAGCATGGCAGATAAAGTACAAGGTCTAGAATGAGTATAAGTGAAAGAACAAGGCCGATGAGGTACACTATCACTGCAAACACTAAACAAAAGAAGGGAAATTAGCGTAAATGGCCAAAAAAAGTTGGTTGAGTGCGCTTTTAGCCCAAAATGGAAAAAGCCGCTCAAATGGTCCAAAAAAATCCCTTTGATGCAAAAATGGTCCAAATTGATGATTTTTGTCCATCAATGCCATTAGTAGTGCGCGTGGCCCTCAAACACTGGTGGTTTTTCATTTTTCTAAAGGGCAAATTTGTCACACCATTAAAAAAATAATGATTTTTTCGTGCAAATGTTCCAAAACAAAGTGTGTTCGGTGCCTTTTTAATCCAAAATAAAAAAGGTAGCTGCATTAGTCCAAAATTTTAATTAAATTATATAATTTTACATTTTATCTTATATATATTTATTTGGTCCATAATTAAATTTATCATATTAATTTGATACTAATTAAATAGTTTTTATCGAAAATTTTGAAAATTGTAGCATTTGTTCGCATTAATATAATAACATTCGAAAATTTTCTTCAGCACTAGAGATGTATATATTTTCATTTTAACCAACAATTAATAATAAATGCAATGACTGTACCTCCATAAATTTTATTAAAAATATATCACTGTAAAAAAATATATCGAATGTAAAGAAATTAAAAAATTAAAAAATTGAAAAACCCCAACCCCCGCCCCCACCCCAACCCAGAACCACGAGGAACCACCATTGCTGGTGGTTCTGGGTTGGAGGGGTGGGGGTGGGAGTTTTTTAATTTTTAATTTATTTTTTCTTTTTTTATTTCTTTACATTCGGTATATTTTTTTATAGTAATATATTCCTAATAAAATTTTATATAGGTACAATAATTATATTTATTATTAATTGTTAATGAAAATAAAAATATGTGCGTAGGGGTGGGCACAGGTCGGTTTTGGGCCTGAAACGAAACTGTCTCGATGTTTTGTCAGTTTGGGGAAATTGGAACCGAAACTAAACAGGCGGTTTGGCAGTTCGGTTCGAGTCGGTTTGGCAATTTAAGCCTTTTTTGGGTCAAATCTGTTGGTTTGCGGGTTGGAAACTTCCAACCCGTAAACCAACCCGACAGGTCTCCGACCGGACCCCGACCAACCCGAGTCGGGTCGCGTCGGGTCAGATCGGGTCGGTCGGTTTCGGTTTATGGGTTGGATACCCACCCCTATATGTGTGTCACTAATCCTAAAGAAATTTTCGAAAGTTATGATATTAATGTGAACAAATGCTATTGTATTTCAAAATTTTTTATAAAAGCTATTTAATTAGTATCAAATTAATCCAATAAAATTAATTATGGACCAAATAAACATATATAAGAAGATAAATTATAAAATTATACAATTTAATTAAAATTTTGTGCTGATGTAACTACCTTTTTTATTTCCGACTAAAAACACCCCGAACACACTTTCTTTTTTACCATTTGCACCAAAATTCAATTTTTTTATAATGGCGTGACCAATTTGTCGCTTGGAAATATGACAAAATACCAATATTTGAAGGCCAAGTATGCAACTAACGGCATTGATGGATGAAAATAATCCATTTGGACTATTTTGGCACCAAAAGGATTTTTTGGGACCATTTAGGCTTTTTTTTGTGGGACTAAAAGTACACTCAACCAATTTTTTTGAACTATTTGCACCAATTTCCCAAAAGATAAGTATGTCCATAAATCATTTCCTCAAGCAAGATAACAATACAATCTTCTATCGGCATTATCCTTCTCCAAGAAATCTCGCTCAATGAGAGACTCAATCCGTTTCTTGATTTGCCGGCATATCCATTCCCAACACTACAAGCTAGTTGTTCCTTATGCTTATGGAGCGTTGTACTTGTACACTCACCCAATAGAGGGGCTACCTCTTGACATAGTCGGTGGAGTTCTATCTTTCCTCTTCTCGGGCATGTCTCATCCAATCTAAAGGGGTTATGATTTACCAATTAATGCGTAGTTCCTTAGAATCTCTTCTCTGTTGATGGGAATGCAGAGAGAATAAAACTATACACATAATTGCGGACCATGACCCCTTTATATAAATAGTTGCTAAGGCTAGAACTATTCTTAATATTTTTAAATTGGCCCCTCATCAATTTAAAAATATAAACTGGTCTTTACACATTAATTCCACGATCACTTTAATACCCAATTAGCCAAACTGAACTTTATTGATCACTTTTAATATTGGCTAAACCTTAAGACAGCCAGCGCATATTTAAAACATATGTGTGGCCCACATATTGAATAATTATTTATAATTATTTCAATAATCTCTCACTGGGCAACATATATAACCTGATAAATATGCATAACCTTATGAGCTCAAAACCTTTGCTATCATTGTAAAGGGTATTTCCGAACAATCTCGTCCATTGATCATATCGACATAGGATCAAAGCGATTTTCGTCACATTTAACGTGACTAAACCCATCAATGATCACGTATATCAATACAACCAAATGACACAGATCAATCATGGATGCGTAGCATGGAAATTACATGTGATGTGATCTTAACATGCTTATTTTCAACTGGTCCTACCTTATTTCTTAGTGAGATTAATACCAAATATACTATAACAGAGTGAAATGAACTAAATACTTTATTACTGTACCGAAACCAAATACACTAGTATTTTCAAAACCCAAACACAAAGCACTTAAAATATAAACTCCCACTAAACCATGATATCATCAAACAACAAAACACCTATATGGGCAGTGTGCTCATGAAAGACCTTGGGTGGAAATTCCTTAGTAAGCGGATCCACAATCGTGGAGTTCGTCCCAATGTGCTCTATGGAAATTTGTCCACTTTGTACTCTTTCTTTCACAATTAGGAACTTAATGTCAATATACTTTGACTTAGATGAACTCCTGTTGTTAGTGGAATATAAAACTGCTGATTGATTGTCACAGTATAACTTATCATAAGCCATAATGAACCAATACCAATAATATTTGAATTTAATGAAAGACTTAACTGATTGTTTCCAAATGAACAATATTAACATGACTTGTTCAATAGAGAAATAGAAACCAAATTCTGTCTAAAGACGGTACAACGAAAGTGTCTTTCAAATCCAAATAATAACCAATTCCTAACAATAACCTAAATGTGCCTCTTGCATCAACTTCTACCGATCTGCCATCGCCCACAAAAATGTGTCTTTCACCATCATTTTGCTTTCGGCAGCTCAGGCAACCTTGCATAGAAACACTTATGTGAGTAGTTGCACCGAAATCTAACAACCAAGTGTTTCTAGGCACTAAAGTTAAATTAACCTCAGAACATACCAAAGTAAAGATTGTACATTTCTTTGCACGCCAAGTGTGATATTTGGCACAATCTTTCTTCACATGTCCATACTTCTCACAAAAGAAACATCCCTCAATGTCATTTTGTTGTTTCATTTGTGGTGGACCCTCAGGAGCAGCTTCATGGACATAGTACTTAAATGGGCACTTTCAATGATTTCTTATTTCAACCTTTCTTCCTCTTGTACACAATATGAGATGAGCTCGTTAAGAGTCAATTTCTCCTTCTGGTAGTTATAACTGACCTTAAATTGATCGAATTGTGCAGAAAGCGATATTAATACCAGATGCACGAGCAAGTCATCAAACAAGTCGAGCTTCAATATCTTAAATTTTGAAGTAATGTGAGACATCTGCATGATGTACTCCCTAATATTTCCTTTGCCTTTATACTTCATTGAAATCAAGCTTTGTAGAAGCGTGGTTGTTTTAGCCTTATCGTTTTTGGCAAAACACTTCTCAATTTTAGCAAAGAAATCCTTAGTATCAGTTACGTCCTCAGATACAGCGCTCCTAAAGATTTCCGGAATGCCGCGCTTAATAATCATTAGACTCATGCGATTCAAGCGGTCCCACTTCTCAAAGTTCACTACACCATTTTTCGCTAATTGTCACAGTAAAAAACAGTGACAATGTTTGTCACTGATGGTAACCGCGACAATTTTAGGGGGTGACTACGCGTCTTGTCACGATTCCAAACCGTGACAATATTGAATTGTCACGGTCATGATCCGGGTTCCCATCCACCCTTTGCAAATAAATTGTCACGGTTAATAACCGTGATAATATTATAAATTGTCACGGTTTTTAACCATGACAATGTTCCACACAATTGTCACGGTTAATAACTGTGACAATTGCGAAATTTTCTTTCTTTTTTTGAAATTTTTAAATTTTAGTTGTGATCTATTTTTTTCCTTCGAAACTGGCTTAACTCGCCTGCATTATATCTACAATCCATGCATGCACTACCACCAACCAATTCATACCCTACAATCAATGTATTCACTACAAACAATCCATACATATACAACCAGTCCTTCGACTTGCAATCCATGCATCTACAAATACTACAAATGCAATAAAAAACTTAATTAATGTTACATTAATCCATCCACACACTAACTCTCCACAACCATGCAACCAACACTAACAAATACAATACAATCCATACAAACTACACAATACATTCAAAATAACTATTAATAAGAAATCCATACTAAGTCCATACAATCCACATCCATTAAACAACACCTCCAACTAAGTACATGCAAAATCTATACTAAGTTCCAAATCTAACTGATTATGAGCAAATCCATGCTAATAAGTCCATACAATCATCCATATACTAAACGGTTAATTTAAAATTCATAAGAAAACATCAAAGAGATAAAGGAACTATCCACGTACCTTTGCCAACAAATATAAAGGTCATACGATAAATGAGCTCTCACCAAAATCCTCCAACGTGGTCGCACACCCTTGCTGACCAAGATACACCGGCTCATTCTCCATATCAGGGTAAATAGACAATATTATTGCTTTCACTTCGGGAGGATGCAATGCCCGCGAATGAACAATTGTGCCTGGCTCGATCGTCTCAAACTTTACCAATCCAATATTCTTTTTGTTCTTCAAATCTCGCAACTGATAGTAATCATTGTGTATGATCGTCCCAGAGTTGTTGGTATTCATCGCCGGACGAGATGAGGCTTCTTCTGCAGTCGCAGAACCTTTCATCGAGACACTACCACCAATACCAGGCGATGGAATATCCATATCGAGAGCACCTTGGCCTTGCAAATTGAAGAAATTTAAAAGCTTGTCGAGTTTGGAATCAGTGAAAGCTATCTTTTTTTACATTTGCTCCATCAGAGACACATATGGTCTAGTGGCTTTGTACTTGCTCTTAGGGACTCCGCTTCCAACCCCACGAGTTCGGCCGGATTTGTCTTTGCCAAGAACTTGAGTCAAGGGATCAGTATTGAGATCTGCATAACTCAAATCTCCTCCTGACTCATTCCGTATCTCATTGATTTTAGCCTGTCACAAAGATAACTAAATGTAAGCTAATACATAGTGTGTTATATACATATATATATATATATACATAAACTCACCGCAGTCTCGACAAAATTCGGGTGATACTTTCCTGATTCTTTGTTCTTCTGGGAAAGCAAGTATAGGTTTGTGCGAGTTGGGGTAAGGCCATCGTCATCCGTGCCTTTAGTTATTCTTACAAAATCAAAATGATTTAATTCAAAGCATCATGAGGCCCAACAAATGAGATCCTAGTTTGAGATTCAAAGAAAATCTAGTCCGTATTCAACCGGTATTGATAGCAAAAGTAGATTAAACTTTACCATACCATATTAAACATAGAAAGGTATAAAAGAGAAAAAGCTAAAGCAAATATCTACACATTTCAAAACTTTCTCCTTATTTATCGTACAATAATCAATATTTAACCTTCAACATGTACTTCTATTCAAAAAAAAAAAATTCCTTGTATATGTACTAATACTAAAACACAAATAAAAAATGTACCGTCCACTCGTCTTCAATTTGGGAGTAGGATTTGGCTCCAAGCAAATGAACATCTATCTTCTTTGCTCTATTTGCTTTGTTTTTCAGTCTTTACTCAATCTTGGGTGCCCCAACCTCACGTTCAACAAACCCGCCCCAATGACTTGCTGGGATCAATTCATTCATCGGAGCTTTACCCTTGTACTCCAAGATTTCTCTCTCACTACTAGATTCACCAAAATGTACGTCTGTGCACGTTTTTCTTCCAACCCTTCAATTGGGCTTCTATTTGAGAAAGAACACTTGCCTTGTGCACAGGATCGACATCAAACTCACTGGTGAGCGAGTTCCAAAGGCCATTCTTCACATCGTCCTTGACGGTCCTCTAATCTTCATAATCAATACCTACTGCTGTTTTAGCCAAGTCCAATGAACGGGTCCTGAATGTCTTTTTATTATCACCAACGGGATTGCCTAATATGTTAAAATTGACATGTACCTTCAGCTTCGGAGTATAGGAACTTGATCTAGACATCTACAAGATATAAACATCAATCCACGATATTATATTTAAGAGCAAATATCACATGTAGACAACTCCAAAAGGCAGTGAACTCAGATGAAGGTTGTGAATTCCAAAAATACATATAATCCATAAAACTACATATAGACAAATAGAACGACATCTACTAAGACATACATTAAGTTCATATATAGCAAATGATTACAACATAGAAAAGATACACAGGAACAATACAAAGAAAAGATCTAATCATCCAAGTAGTCTAAGAAAGCGCACAAATTTGGATTATCGTCTAACACGGATTGGAACTCAGTTGGGGCTTGCAATGCATCAACTTGTGTAGTCAACCGCTTAGGTGAATGCAGTACAACAGACCAGTTACCATTGTTGATATACTTTGAATAGAAAACCTACTTTATATTTTGAAAGGCACAAACAAATAGCTCATCTTTGACGTTGCCCTTGCTCTTTAGTTTGGTCAAGTCTACCATGACCATGTTTGTAGCAGAGTCCACCGTACAAGCATTTTTGTCTTCAACTTGCACCCATTCGCACTCAAAAACTATTTCAACGAAATCTACGTAATCTAGTTCATATATATGTTGAACAATCCCATAATACGTCAACTCAACCTCCTTCGGATTTTTATCTTTTGAACTAGATACATAATTCTTCAAGGCTTTAATTGCAGTACCGCTATTTTGCTTCCCATTAGTTGTTGCTCGCGACTATGTTCAGAGAAGGCAAAACCTTTGACTCGATATCTTTCGAACTGTTGGGCATGAAAGCTGAGGCCTTTTGCCAGCCGTGCAAGCCTCGATGTTACATCGCCCATTTTTAGCAACTGAATTATACAAATAAAATATTTATATAACGTTCCTAATAAGGTTAGTCAAAGATAAAACTAATCTATTACAGAAGTAGGGTTAAATTCAGTAAGTACCTCATTTGATACCCACTGCCTGAAGTGGTAATGTGGATTTGAAACACCATTTTTTCTCCTTTTAGACTGTTGAGATGCATTATATTTCCTATGTGTTACAATTAATAGCATTTTGTTAATATAACATATTGAAAATTGTAAACACAAACATGATGAAGCTTTCATATAGAGACTTACTCTCGCCATTCATCGACGTCCTCATGCATTTCATAAACATAACGGGACACCTGCTCGTACTGCAAATATGAAAGACGTACTTTCTTCCCCTTTCCGAAGGCCTTTTTCATCGTCAAACTCACCAGTATCATTAACAATGCGCTCATGGCATGGATTAAAACTTCCAACACCTGGATTAGACATATATTCCCTGGCAAACAAAGAACCCTCATTTGTGATATACTCCTCCGCAATTGATCCCCCAATGTACCGAGTGTTCTTCACGTAATCTTCAAAATTTTTTATTATCCTTTCAAATGGGTACATCCATCAGGGCCACATATAAAGGCCTCATCGCACAAGTGTACCAATAGGTGGATGCTGATGTCAAAGAATGACGGCGAAAAATACTTTTATAACACATTTGTTGCCTCAGCGAGGGTTGATCTGGCTACGACGATATACTTCCGATTAACAACTTTTGCACACAATAGGGTGAAACACAAACTTATCTGCATAATAGCTCGACGAAGCTCCTTATGTTTCGAGAAACAGTGCTTGAACAATAATGGGACCAGTTGCATGATGACATGCCAGTCGTGATACTTGCATTGTTTCAAATCACGCGCAGTGAAGTTGACAACCCTATGTAAATTGGAGGGGTAATCTGTTGGAAGTTTCGAATCATACAAGGTTCTGAGAAACACATCTTTCTCGTCTTTAGACGATGTGAAAGCTGCACCGGGCATGACACTTTTTCCAGTTTCGGGGACATTTTGCGTCCATAAGCTCTTTTTAAGCTTCATCAATCTAAGGTCCTCTCAAACCTTATCACCATCTTTTGAATATGTTCCCTGTAAACACGTGCTAACAATATGTTCTATGATAGTTTTCTTTGCATGCATGACGTCTATCACATGCCGAACTGAATGATCTTTCCAATATGGCAAGTCATAGAATAGTAACCTTCTAGACCATGGTTTTGTTTTACTAGGATCGTTGGGATCGACTCTACTCTTGCGTTTCTTTGCCAAAGTTTTAGGATGTTTACCCGTCAAATTATGTCATGTATCTGAAGCCTTCCTTTCAATCTTTGATCCCGGCAGCCTCCTCAGAGCTTTCCTCATTTCAACACCACTAGGAAGAAAGTTACTTTTGTCTTGCCTAAATTTGTGATCCCGAGGTAGAAATCTACGGTAGGCATGATAACAAATCTTATGGCTCGCTGGCAACCATTCAGACTAATATCTTCAAGCACAAATATAGCATCCAAAGTAGTCATGAATATTGCAACCAGATAATGTGCAATACGCTAGCAAAAGCGGAATTGCCCACAACAATATAGCCTTCAGCGTAAAACTCTCTTGCTTATTCAAGTCAAACGCTTGCTCGCCTACAACCCACAAAGCATTCAATTCCTCTATTAGTGGAGCTAGAAATACGTCAATATCATCACTTGGAGCTTTTGGACCAGGAATTAAAAGAGATAACATAGAGAACTCTTTTCTCATGCACAACGAAGGTGGAAGATTATATAGAGCGAGGATCACCGGCCAAATACTTTGGTTAGTGCTTAAATTGCCAAATGGATTGAAACCATCGATTGCTAATGGAAGACAAACATTGCGAGCTTCTTTAGCAAAATCTGGGTATGGAGCATTTGCCGATTTCCAAATAGTAGAGTCGATAGGATGCCTCATAAGATTACCCCCTCCTCAGCTTTAGCATGCCAAGTCATAGCTTCCAATATCCACGGTATGGAGTATAGTCGCTTCAGCCTCGGCCCCAAGGGGAAATATTTCAAGACTTTTTGCGGTACCTTTGTGCATTCTAAAACCCTTCGTATCTATATCCTTCTTTAAGAAATATCGCGGTTCGCTGCATACTGGACATTTATCGCTCGACTCATATTCGTTGCGTTATAAGATACAATCATATTTGCATGCGTGGATGGACTTGTACTTAATCCCCAACCTTTTCAAGGTACTCTTCATTGTTGGATAGCTTGTCGGCAGTGAGTTATCAGTCGGGAGCAAATCCTTCGCCCACAAAAGTAGCGCGGTCACACTAAGTCCAGATAATCCAAATTGACTTTTTAGGTTTTGCAACCCTATCATTACGTATAGTACAGTGTGATCCTTGTTACAGTTGGGATATAAAGGTTTTGAAGTGAATTGTTTCAAACGAAGGTACTTATCATCCTGAGTAACATTTGCATCAGTTTGTTCACATCTCTCATGGCTCACAGTTTCATCGGCTAAGAAGTTATTAACTCTGTAGGCATCATCGACAAGGTCATTCATCATGAGATGTGCCTCTTAGTGTTTCTCCATCTGTTCATTTAATCGTGTCGATAGTTGTTCTGGAACAAAAGCAGAAGACCGTTAGCCATGCCAACATCAGAACGTATATGTATTATCCATACCCCACTTTACCAAGTGCAGTGAAACATCCTCGTCTAGAAGGCGTTTACCATTCCGACAACAAATGCATGGACATGGCATGATCTTATCGTTCAGATTTCTCTTCGCAAACTTAAGAAATTCCCTAACCCCTTGTACATACACCGGGCTTGTTCTCGTAACCTCACCCATCCATTCTTTATAAAGTGGAAACTCTATTGGAAAAGTTTCAGTATTTAAAAGCCGAGTTCATCAAAATTTGGAGCATTGAATGCAAAATTGGTCAGAACTGAAAGTAACGCAACAACAAGTATAGTTGAGTGGTAAATCCATTCTTTAGAAAGTAGTAAATCCATTGGAAGAGCTTTAGTTTATCATTCACAAAATTAATGAGTCAAGTACGTTGAATATGACCTTTTTAAAAATAGAATACTAGGAGTAATAGCCTTGATTATCGTCCATAGTGATTCTAACAGAATAATAGAATATCCCTTGTGATAGAAAAACATGCGTTAATAATGTCCTAATACACCTTATCACTCCAACGCTAACCGATAAGGGTCCTAACCCATTCGTCACCATTCGTCACTAATTTGTGATTTTTGCCAGCTATGCTATCAAAATATATTATGTAATCATCTATAATATCACGTCTAAATTTCGACAGCATCTCCCTATATTCTCTAATGTGTACGATCTACGTGATTTGTGGTATACACCGGAGAATAACAAGGAGACACTGTCGAAATCTTTACACACGAGATTATATTGATTACATAATATATTTTGATAGTACACATCACATAATTCACAAATGAATGACAAACTGTCCAAAAATGGGACAATTCAAAGATTAGTTTATAAATCTCAAACTGTCAAAATATATGGAAGTTTGTAAATTATAAACTAATCATCAAATGGGCACTCTAAGCTCGATGATAATGCAGTGACATGTTAATAACATAAATATTAAACAATATAAGAGAATAAGCGAATAACGAAAGAAGGTAAACATACATTAGGAGAAAATATTAAACTAATCGGTCAAGAGTACAGATTCAAATGTGAAATCGAAAATTTTCAAAAGCCTGAACAAATTAGAAAAGGAAAAAGAATCACGCATAAAGATCATTGAGAGATCATAATATCTTATTTCTCAAGTTTCTGGGCAATGACATGTGTGTGCATGTATATAAAGGAGAATGATAGCCAAATTTGTAAGACTAGTTACTAGAGGATCTGAAATGCAATACATGTACTTTCATATATTTAATGACTTAGTGACAAGTTGCCAAGTATTCAAAGGAAGATTATCTCTAAACAATCACAAATTTCATATACAACAAAGAAACAAAATCACACTACAAAAATTTCAGCATCTGCAGCACAATTTAGAAAAACCGCGCTAAATAGTAAATGAAATCGTAAAATTATGAAATTTGTACAGGAGATAGGAAACTCATTTAGGTTTAACATACTCAAAAAATAGCTCATTATAAGCATATTTGGGTCAGCAAAAGGTTTTTATGCTGACCCTAATTCTGTTCTCGGTTTGCCCTGTCGCAGTTTACAAAAAAATTCATAAAAATTCCTACGGGACTCCAAATAATGCCAAACCAATTATAAATGATAGAGGACTCATAATAGGTTGTTCCAAAATTTGAATCATCAATAAATCTAGCCTAGACGACCAGTTAAGGACACTTGAAGTCGGGGGAATGAATCCGCCCAAACTGGGCAGATTCATTACTTAGTTGAAATTCATCAATTTCATTGAGGAAATCTATCAAACAACTTCATAGCACCCATAATTCACACAATAAACTCAATCATAAACACAAATTCAAATCTTCATTATTAACTCTTAGCAATCACACATTGCATATAACATAAAGAAACAAAATCACCCTAGCCATTAATTGTTAAACTTAAACCCAATTTAGTCAAGTGATATACCCAAGCAATTCAAGAGAACTAGAGAACTAGTTAAGCATGAAAACAGTAATTCATTAAAAAAAAAGAGAACAAACCTGAAAATTAAAAGAGAAACTAAATAAGGAAATAACCTTACAAATGTCGAGATGCAATGACCCAAGTCTTGCCTAGAATTGGAAGAGAACAGATCGATGCAATCCCAAACGAGAAGTGCCCGATTTGTTTCGTTCCTTAGCCTCAATGTTAGAAATTTTCACGAAATTCAGCCTACCTTCCAGCCCTATACACCGAATGGAAATCAAATTGAGATACAATTTTCAATTGTAGATGATTTTGGTGGAGAATGAAGGATGAAATTGCCAAAAATCTGCATTCTTTTTCGTGGGTTAGGGTTATTTGAGAATGTAGCTTGTATATGCATATATGCATCCTCCATTTTTTTTAATAATGAGTCACGGTCTTTGACCGTGACTCAACACGTAGCTAATTGTCACGGTAAAGAACCGTGACAATTTGAAATTTTGTCACGGTTCTGAACCGTGACCCAATTCCTTGGAAATTGTTACGGTCATTGACCGTGACAATCATTTAAAAAAATTAAAAAGGGGTGAGTCACAGTTAATGAGCGTGACAATCCGCGAATTTTTTTTGTCACGCTAAAAAAGTGTGACTTCCCGAAATGCACCTGTGTGACAATTAGTGAAAAATGGTGTAGTGGTTCCTCTTATCATCGGGTGAACTTTCATCCGTAAGAGAAGCGGGTTGCTCAATCCTCAGTGTAAGGTCTAAATCCATGCAATTGAGAACAATCAATATGTTCTCCTTTCAATCCTTGAAGTTGGTCCCATTAAACATGGGAATAAAGTTTAAGTTGACAGATATAGTATTAGTAGACATATTAACTGAAAAGAGAACAAAAGTAATTAAATAAATTTTATACTCAAATCAATATATGTAATTAACAACTAATAAATTCAAATAATGGAAATCCCATCACAAGAAACCGAGCACAACCTTAATATCAAGTTTTTTGACCATAATATTAATTGTAAGTGATATTCTTATTACAGTGATCAAACATTGACAATAAGTCATGCCAAATAATAAGCCCTTCTTTGGACTGACTTATTATCCATATGAAAACCGAACAATTGTCACACGTTTACCACCGCAATAATGAGTGCAATTTGGCCAATATTAGCATTCCTTTGAGCAGACTAATTAACATCCGCATGAACAGATACGCGCACAAACATCTAATATTTACAATAAACTAGTTTTCACACTTTGATGACATATTGTGTCGATTAGCTTTTGTAAAATATTAGACAACTATTATTTACATTTTATTTGATGTTTCTTGAAACTTAATTTATCCGAATAAAAACATATTCAAAAAATTTTTGAATCGGCCAAATTTAATTTAAAACCACAGGCTGAGTCTAGATAGTTCTTCAATTAACAACAATAAAACTATATACCAAGTCAAATATGAATCCAAATTAATGCCCTTAATCATTATTGGACAGTTTCCGAGTGACATACAAAATCAAAACTTGACACATGTGGAGGGCACTAGAATCAGTACTTAATCAAAAGCCATACGTTGTGTGTATGCTCCTTTCAAAATTTCACACAGCTTGATGCAATTTGCAAATCGTATGAAGACTCTCTTACACGGATTGCAACGTGAACCAAGATAAACTAACCCCAAAATAAATAAATAAATTGCTAATCGCCAACAACTTTAGACTTTATGAACAAAAAATTTTCAAAATTTTAAAATAAACTAGCATCGACCGCAAAACTCATAAAATTCTCTATAAATCAAGAATGGGATGGCTCTAATACCACTTGCTGGGATTGAATCCAAACTCAATTACTGAATACCCATCTTGATTCAAAGAGAGAAAAAGAACACGAAAGCGAAAGCGTACCTGATTCGATAGTCTGATTGAGATCTGAAAAACACGGGTTATGATTTACCAATTGATGCGTAGTTCCTTTAAATTTCTCCTTTGTTAATGGGGATGCAGAGAGAATAAAACATATGTATAATTGGAAACCATGACCCCTTTATGTAGATAGTTGTTAGGGCTGCAACTATTCTTAATATTTTTAAATTGGCCCCTTCTCAATTTAAAAATATGAACTGGTCTCTACATATTAATTCCATGATCACTTTAATACCCAATTATCCAAACTGAACTTTATTAATCACTTTTAATATTGGCTAAACTTTAAGACAATCAACGGATAGTTAAAATACATGTGTGGCCTCACATATTGAATAATTATTTATAATTATTCCAACTGTTGTGGGTGGTGGAACAGGAAAAATTGCAAAGAGAAGGAAGATACAGGGGAAGGGATTTTGGTCACTTTGAGACAAAAATGTTGCTATCAATGTCTTTCTAAAAAAAAGCAACTTCTATATTTGAAATTGTATTTTTATTTGTCCGACAGTTTCTAAGTTTTTTTTTTATATTTTTAATATTTTTTCTGTACTTTGCAACCCACATTCAAAGTCATTTGAAAAATATATATTTATACTAATCATACCCTTAAAATGTTTCTCCATTCAACACGTGTGTGCGTTTCTATAAATATATTCTCTACAACTCATTTTCTTAAAAGGAAAAAAAAAAACTTGTTAATTTGATTTATTTTGTGAGCTATACATTTAAAAGAAATCAAATTGTATTCATACCATGAATATTGTTCAATACACCATATTTTAATTATTTTAAATGTTCTCAATGTATACTTTGATATAATTACATTCTTTACTTTTTTCCGTCAATTATTCTTTTTAGTCTTTTGCTAATTGTAAATTTGGTTTGCAAAAATGTTTTTTTGTCTAAAAAGTTTATTTCTTAATTTAGATGTTGAATTACTTGTCTATCATTGATTTTTAATTAATGTAAAATATAACAAAAGAGGGTATGAGTATTGTTTTTAATTTCAAACAATGCTAACACAATATTTAAGTATAAACTAATTTTTAAGTACAGTTTTTTTTTAAAACAAGGTACAAATAATTAATTGTTAAAAATTAATCACAAAAATCAAACAAAAAATTCGCAGACATAATTGCTGTTACAAATAAAATTCAAGATGTTTTAATGCAATTAAAATATGGTATACATAATATAATTTGTGCCGTGCACATAATTAGACATATAAAAAAAAAAAAAACCTATGTGTACACACGCACTAGTACAGATTTTATAATGGGTGGCGGTTGTTTTGGATAATATGTGGCGGTAAAAAAACGACACCCAAACAGGCGACATCCAATATTTTTAGAACGGGTGGCGGTTCCATAAACGCCACCCAAAATATTTAATTTATATATTTTTTTATTTTATAAAACAACAGGTGGTGGTTGTTAATCAAACAACCGCCATCTAATATACAACGGGTGGCGGTACTTTGATTAACAACCGCCACATGTTCTATATATATATATATATATATATATATATATATATTTAAAAACTTTGGGTGGCGGTTCTAATATTAAGAACCACCACCTTATGTCCTTTTTTTCTTTTTTTTTTTTGAAAGACAGAACCGTTTGTTAAGCTTGCAGATCAAAAACCAAAAAATCAAATTTCAAAAAATGCACTACAAAATTTGTAGATCCATAGAAACTTGTAGATTTATACACCTTCAACACATAAACTTAATTAAAAAATACAAATATATACAAGTTTATTACTACAAATAACAATAAATACAGATCAAAAAATGAAAAAAAAAACTTTAAAATCACAAATCTGTAAATAATTCTTTGTGCTTGTTAACCCCTCAACCTTTATTGTTGTCAAGTGAATAAACTAGCGCTTGTGACTTGGCCTTCTTCATTATCTGTAACGCCCGCTCTCAAAACATACTTTTATAACCATAACGATTAGCAACGGAAGCTAAATAGCGTTACAAAACCTTTACATTGTCCAAGCTCATGAGTACCTATTTACACATTTACATCATATTGTACGCAAAATACATTAGATCATGGCTATTGGACACGTGCAAAAGCGGCCTATACAGGATCGGGAGCTTCCTTTGGTTTCCCCTCCACGTCACGTCCTCGAGGATTCCCCTCCGTCCCCAAGTCCACGGTCTCGGCTCTGGTCACTTATCACATATCATAACACATCGTGAGCCACGAGGGCCCAGTGGGGAGCACAATCATATGCAATGCATGACATATTCGTAATCGTGGGCCCGTTGCGAACCATATGTTTATATTGACGCCGTAACATGCAATCATACTTTAATTGACCAGACCCCATTCTTTTGAGGACCTCCATTTGGGCCAATTGTCTTAGACCTTTGTGAGACGAACATCATATAAACATTTGGTAGGCAACCCTAATCATCGTTTTTCATGCGTGATCATGCTTCAATGTATACACATAAATAAACACATGTAATATCATATGCATATTAACATAAAATGGGTACATAAACATCAAGGTCCTATAAACCCCCAAATTGAGTATCCACTTGCTATACCAATCCTATAATCACATCTACTCAACCAAAGCATCAACATCATTAATCCTACCTTAACACTTGTCTCTTTACCTATTTATTGCAACCCAACCAACATTAGGTCATGATCTTACCTCAAAACACTTTAAGTACTCCACTACCCACCTTAGAAAGATAGTACCACCAAGGAAAAACTAGGTAGATGATGGACTTGCTTTCTTCTTCACCTTGCTCCTTAAGGACTTTAATGATCTTCAATACCAACACTTGATCCAAGTATGAAGTTTGGATGGATTTCTAGAGATGGAGGGTCGACAAAATGTCTTGAATGTATGCTTGGCTCGAAAAATGGGATTAACCATCAAGAAAAGTGACTTTTTGATCAAAAATACACATTTGCCGACTTAAAATTACGGCCGTAAATCCCAAAATTACGGCCGTAACCCAATAAATTACGGCCGTAACTAGGCACACGCGACCGCGCTTCCGGTCACGCGACCAGCAGAGAATCAGCCCCTTAACCATCATTCTTGACTTACGGCCGTAACCATAAGACTTACGGCCGTAAATCCCAATTTTCTGCATTTCTCTTCCGGCTCATTCTTGGCGACCATACCTAGTTCCAACATACATGGGGCAACCCAAAACACTTCCTAAACATGTCATACCCATCAACACCATCTCACGACATATACACATCACCACGACCCATTCCCAAAAGCACAAACGATAAACATACGAAATCATATAAAATCGTGACGAGAGTTTGGCGGGGCATTACAATTTCCCCTCCTTAAAAGAATTTCGTCCTCGAAATTTACCTGAAAATAGTTCGGGGTAGTGTTGTCTCATCGCTTCCTCTCTCTCCCATGTCTCCTCTTCAATGGTCGCACTTCGCCATAGAACGCGTACAAGAGGCACTTGTTTCCCTCGTAATTGTTTGACACTTCGATCAACGATTTGCACGGGTTTCTCTTCATAAGACAGGTCCGGTTGAAGATCTAATGGAGATGCAGTAATACATGGGAGGGATGCGCAACATACTTCCTCAACATGGAGACATGAAATACGTTGTGCATTCGATCCAAATGAGTTGGCAACTTCAACATATATGCTACTTCTCCAATTCGTTCAAGGATTTCATAGGGACCGATATACGTTGGGGTCAACTTCCCATGCTTTCCAAACCGAAAGAGTCTCTTGATTGGCGAGATACAAACGAACACTTTGTCGCCAATCTCGAATTCTAGTGGCCGACGTCGATTATCAGCGTAACTTTTCTGTCGATCTTGAGCTATTCTCATCCGTTGCTTAATCTTTTCAATCGCCGACAAAGATGTCTTGTAGCATTTCCGTTCGCATCAACCTCATTTCTCCCACATCATCCCAATGAAGAGGGGATCTACACCTTCTACCGTAAAGAGCTTCGTAGGGAGGCATTCCAACTGAGGAATGATAGCTATTGTTATAGGCGAACTCAACTAACGGTAGGTAACGGTCCCAACTTTGGGGAAACTCTAAAACACAAGCTCTCAACATATCTTCGAGCGTTTGGATTGTTCGTTCCGTTTGTCCATCCGTTTGAGGATGAAACGCCGTTCTGAATTGAAGTTTCGTTCCCAAGGCTGTATGTAATTCCTTCCAGAAATGTGATAGATATCTCGGATCTCGATCCGAGGTGATTGTAACCGGGACCCCATGTAATCGAACAATCTCCTGAATATACAGTTGAGCCAATTGCTCCATTCGATATGTCGTCTTGATTGGGAGAAAATAGGCAGATTTGGTAAGTCAGTCGACTATCACCTAAATAGCATCCGACCCCTTACTCGTTCTTGGTAACCCGCTTACAAAATCCATAGTAACATCATCCCATTTCCACTCTGGAATCGGGAGTGGTTGTAATAGTCCAGCCGGCCTCTGGTGTTCTGCCTTGACTTGTTGACAGACCAAGCATCTCGCTACAAACTCCGCTATGCTCCGTTTCATGCCTGGCCACCAATACAATACCTTAATGTCCCGATACATCTTAGTCGAGCCCGGATGGAGAGTATAGGGGGTCATATGAGCCTCGAAACAAATCTCTTGCCTCAACTCCTTTGTAGCCGGGACGTAGTATCTATTCTTATACTTAAGAATCCCTTGTTGAACTTGAAAGTCCGGACTTGGCTTCTCCTGAAGCTTCTTCTTCATCTTAGTAGCCCAGTCATCAGTTTCTTGCGCCTCCTTGATACGATCTATAAGCGTCGACCGGATTGACATAGCCATAAGTCGAGCTTCATCCGGGTCTAACACCTCAAGATCCAACTTCTCCATTTCATGTTGCAGCTTACGGGATCTTTGTTTCGGCGACTTCCTACTTAAGGCATCCGCTACTACGTTTGCTTTACCAGGGTGATAATGGATCGAACAATCATAATCCTTCACGAGCTCCAACCATCGTCATTGTCTCGTGTTGAGCTCCTTTTGAGTGAAGAAATACTTTAAACTTTTGTGATCCGTAAAAATTTCACATCGAACCCCGTAAAGATAGTGGCGCCAAATTTTCAAAGCAAATACTATCGTGGCTAGCTCCAAATCATGTGTTGGATACTTCTCCTCATAACTCTTCAATTGGCGGGAGGCATAGGCTATAACTTTATCATTTTGCATCAGAACACACCCAAGTCCTTGTTGAGACGCATCACTATAAATGGCGAAAATACTTGAGTCGTCTGGGATTGCCAAAATAGGAGTTGTGATGAGGCGAGTCTTCAACTCTTGAAAAATCCGCTCACACTCGTCTGTCCATCGGAAAAGCACGTTTTTCCTCGTCAACCGTGTCAATGGAGAAGCAAGCTTGGCAAAATCCTTGACAAAACGCCGATAATACCCAACCAAACCTACAAAACTTCGTATTTCCTTGGGCGTCGTTGGTTGAGACCACTTCAAGACGGCCTCCACTTTACTAGGATCAACGGAAATACCATCCTCCGTCACCACATGTCCTAGAAACACCACTTGTTTCGTCCAAAATTCACATTTCGAGAACTTCGCGTACAACTTCTCGTTTCGAAGAGTTTGCAAGACAATGCGGAGATGGTTCTAGTGTTCCTCCCGGGATTTAGAATAGGTGAGAATATCGTCGATAAAAACAATAACGAACTTGTCGAGGTAAGGCTTGAAAACTCGATTCATCAAGTCCATGAAAGCGGCTGGAGCATTCGTAAGCCCGAAAGGCATAACCAAAAATTCGAAGTGGCCATACCGGGTACTAAAGGCCGACTTCATCACATCCCCATCACTAATTCTTGACTGATGATATCCGGAACAAAGGTCAATCTTCGAATAAATTGCCGAGCCTCGAAGTTGATCTAGTAATTCATCAATGCGGGGTAATGGATATTTATTCTTTACCGTGGCCTTATTTAGCTCTCGATAATCAATACATAGCCTCATGGATCCATCTTTCTTCTTCACGAACAACACCGGCGCACCCCATGGCGAAGTACTCGGTCGAATGAAGCCCGTTTCCAACAACTCATTCAATTGGATTCTAAGCTCCTTAAGTTCCGAGGGAGCCATACGGTAGGGAGCTTTAGAAATGGGCGACGTACCCGGAACAACCTCAATAACAAATTCAATCTCCCGGGGTGGAGGCAAACCCGACAGATCTTCCGGAAATACATCCAAGAATTCACATACTACCGGGACTAAAGTTGGCGACACGGGTATCTCCGTCTTTGCACTATACAAAGTGACTACGTAAGCTTGGCATCCTTGACTAATCAATCTCTCGGCCCTCATAGCCGAAATCATAACTCGTTTGGAGTGCTCTAGCTTTGGAAACATAATTGGTTCACCATCCGGAAACCTCAAGGCATGGTTAGGGCAATCTAACATAACCCTATGTTGAACTAACCAATCCATCCCGAGAATCACATCAAAATCTCGGAGTTCCAAAGCTAGTAAATCAATGGATGTCTCATTCTCCTGAACCCGTATAGGAACATTAGGAAAATAACTCACGACGCACTGGTTCCGTCCCGAGGGTAAAATAACATCAAAAGTACACCACAATGGCTTCGGAACCATATCCATTCGTAGAGCATAGGATAATGATATAAAAGAGTGCGTAGCTCCGGAGTCAAACAAGGCATAAGCAGGTAATGCATAAACATAAACAATCCCTGCAATAACATCAACTTTCTCGGGCACCTCGGGTTGTACCAACGCAAACAAGCGTCGGATTGTCTCGGTGGAGGGAGTTGTTGAGGCGCTTGATTCCTCGCCTCCGGACAAGCTCTACTCATGTGTCCCTCTTTACCACAGTTATAACATCGATTGGTGCCGTAGTAACACGGTCCCCCATGAGGCTTCCCGCATGTTTGGCACGTCGGCGAGGGAGAAGAACTTGTTCCTTTCTTAGCCGATGGTCGAGAGGGGGGAGCATTACCCGTCGGCCTCTTATTATTCCTCCCACGACCCCTATAATTAGAACCCCGTCCTCGTCCGCTCGTAGATGAACCTTGTGAAGAAAAGGATTGTCCTTGAGCCGGTTGCCAAGTAAAATGGAACCAATTGGCTAGCGGCAGACGAGCTTGAGCAATTCTCGCCGGCTCGTTCGCAACATATGCCCGCTCTATCACCTCGGTATAGCTCGTGGTTGCCATCGCCAATCAGACATCTCGAGCTAACTCGGCTTCAAACCCATTATGAACCGAGCAACTTTGCGAGCCGGGGTATTCACCATGTGCGTTGCAAATCGGGCAAGCTCATCGAACTTCTTACTATACTCACTCACCAACATAGCACCCTACTGAATTTGAATGAACTCATTCAACTTCTCATTTTGAGCCGCATCCGAGAAATACTTGGTCCGAAACCTAGTACAAAAATCCGTCCACGCCGTAACCGCAACTTCCTCTTCTTGTCTCACGGTATCCCACCAAAAACCCGCCGAGCCTCGGAGCATAAAGGTCGCACAATTCACCTGCTTCGACTCGGGAATGTGGGCATACTCAAACATCCGCTCTATCGTCACGAAGCCAATTCTCGGCGTCAATCGGATCTTTTTCGTGATCCTCAAAGATAGGCGGATTTAGACGACGGAACCGATCGGATGAAAACTCCTTATCCCTATCTTCTCGGGTCTTCTCAACACCCGGAGCACTCACTGAATTGCTTCCGCTAGCATTATGATTCTCACTTGTATTTGTCATCATCTGCTGCATCATTTGGGACTGTTGTTCTACCAACCGAGTCAACCTTTCAATAACTGGTGCCTGATCATTAGCCATCTATCCATCACAACAAGGAAACATCTCAACTCACATCACCCTACTCATCTCCTTCACGTAGTACACAGAGCATCATAACATAGCATGTCATAACAATAAAGTATGTACACATAAAACACATTACCAATCCAACCATAACCTGGAGAGGCAAAGGGAGTCCTCAAATGTGTGGGAAAACGAAAAGGAAACCGGCTCTGATACCATCCTGTAACGCCCGCTCTCAAAACATACTTTTATAACCATAACGATTAGCAACGGAAGCTAAATAGCGTTACAAAACCTTTACATTGTCCAAGCTCATGAGTACTTATTTACACATTTACATCATATTGTACGCAAAATACATTAGATCATGGCCATTGGACACGTGCAAAAGCGGCCTATACAGGATCGGGAGCTTCCTTTGGTTTCCTCCACGCCACGCCCTCGAGGATTCCCTCCATCCCCAAGTCCACGGTCTCGGCTCGGTCACCTATCACATATCATAACACATCGTGAGCCACGAGGGCCCGATGGGGAGCACAATCATATGCAATGCATGACATATTCGTAATCGTGGGCCCGTTGCGAACCATATGTTTATATTGGCGCCGTAACATGCAATCATACTTTAATTGACCAGACCCCATTCCTTTGAGGGACCTCCATTTGGGCCAATTGTCTCAGACCTTTGTGAGACGAACATCATATAAACATTTGGTAGGCAACCCTAATCATCGTTTTTCATGCGTGATCATGCTTCAATGTATACACATAAATAAACACATGTAATATCATATGCATATTAACATAAAATGGGTACATAAACATCAAGGTCCTATAAACCCCCAAATTGAGTATCCACTTGCTATACCAATCCTATAATCACATCTACTCAACCAAAGCATCAACATCATTAATCCTACCTTAACACTTGTCTCTTTACCTATTTATTGCAACCCAACCAACATTAGGTCATGATCTTACCTCAAAACACTTTAAGTACTCCACTACCCACCTTAGAAAGATAGTACCACCAAGGAAAAACTAGGTAGATGATGGACTTGCTTTCTTCTTCACCTTGCTCCTTAAGGACTTTAATGATCTTCAATACCAACACTTGATCCAAGTATGAAGTTTGGATGGATTTCTAGAGATGGAGGGTCTACAAAATGTCTTGAATGTATGCTTGGCTCGAAAAATGGGGTTAACCATCAAGAAAAATGACTTTTTGACCAAAAATACACATTTGCCGACTTAAAATTACGGCCGTAAATCTCCCTGTTACGGCCGTAAATCCCAAAATTACGGCCGTAACTAGGCACACGCGACCAGCAGAGAATCAGCCCCTTAACCATCATTCTTGACTTATGGCCGTAACCATAAGACTTACGGCCGTAAGTATCACATTTACGGCTGTAAATACGGAAATTACGGCCGTAAATCCCAATTTTCTGCATTTCTCTTCCGGCTTATTCTTGGCGACCATACCTAGTTCCAACATACATGGGGCAACCCAAAACACTTCCTAAACATGTCATACCCATCAACACCATCTCACGACATATACACATCACCACAACCCATTCCCAAAAGCACAAATGATAAACATACGAAATCATATAAAATCGTGACGAGAGTTTGGCGGGGCGTTACATTATCGGTGAAATTGGAGGTCCGTCGTTGCTTATTGGGATATGGACGATTGCACACCATAACCAGCAGCTGCCTTTGTGTGCCTCAGATCTGCAAATACAGCACGCAAAAGGGAAATTAAACAACCATAACTGTAAAATCGAATTGCAGATGTAATAAGAAAAACTAGAGAGAGAAAGAGTTTGAGAGAGAGAAAGGAGAAAGTTAGAGAGAGAGAGAGAGAGGGAGTTGTCTTTCTTTTCAATAATTGTGGCCGAGAGAAACTTAGAGAGAGAAAGAGAGAGTTGTATCTTCTGAGAGAGAATGAGAGAATTGTGTCTTCTGAATATTGCAGGCAAAATCTTCTATTGGCCATTTGTTCTTGGGTGGCGGTTGTGCAATAACAACTGCCACCCGTTTTTCTTTATAAAAAAAAAAATATTTTTAGTAATAGGTGGTGGTTCTTGGCAAGAACCGTCACCCGTTTTTGAGGAAAAGGTGGCGGTTGGGGCCAAGAACCGCCACCTCTTGTTAGAAAGTATTTTTATTTTTTTTAAATACATTTTGGGTGGCGTTTTTCTATAAAAATGCCACCTAATGGGCGATGCCTAATGTCCATATTGTACTAATGACGAAATGTCCCATAACTTTAGATAAGGATTTAAATTTTAAACTTAACTTGAAATGAGGCACGATTTATAAGTTTTTTTTTAACGTAATAATTTAAAAGTTTTTAATTTTAATTGTTTGTGTAAAGTTGTATGTACACTTTGTGTATACACATAATAAAATATTTTTTAAAATAATACAATTATATTACGGACTATGTCGTCAGAAGTGATCAATTAATTAGGCTCTAGAGACAACTATCGAGTATGAACTTTGCAATATGTCAATACCCAATATCATACTATTAATAAAATTAAAAATGCCATCTGATTAGTATCATGTTTGGCAGTGCCAATATGACACACATTTAATTAAAATGAAAAAAAATCATATTATGGAAAATAATATTAAATATACATTTATTATTTTTCTTTCCTTATTTAGTACTGCTTTACTTATTTTACTTTTTTATATACATTTTAATTTTTGAATTTTATATATATATATATATATATAATGCATTGAAATTGAAAATGAGGTCAAAGTAGCAACTTACAATGACGATTAAATTATTTCCGAAAATGAGAATTAACTTTTTTTATACATTTTAATTTTTCATATGTATTTTAATTTTTGAATTATATATATGTGTGTGTCTTTATATATATATATATATATATATATATATATATATATAATTAATAGAACTTGAAGTGTCAATTTGGCATAGTACCACGCGCCGACAGTATCATGTTGGTAGCAATTTTTTGTTTTAGAAAAAGAATTCAATTTTTATTTATTTAAAAAATGAAATAAAAATATATTTTTTATTTTTAACATGTTAAACTGGCAGTTTTAGATAATTTTCATGTGTGTTGTGCGTTGAGTGATTCAAACTATGGGTAGGTGATTTTTAATCAAATAGTGAGTACTTAAATTATAGCTAAATTTATTATGAGTAATTAATTAATTAATTAGAAAATAAATAAAAAACTACAACTTCCATGTCTCATTTCATCATTTCACAGATCAACAAGAAAAAAAATAATTATTAAAATTATCATTTAATCACCTCTTCACTTTTTGTCAAAAATTGTAAGTTTCAGTGATCGATCACAAAATGAGTTTTGACTTTAATTAGCACTTCTCTTTTGGACTTTTGTGTCTCTAAACAATTACTTTGTAATTACTTGAGAATGTTTTGAAATATCCAATTTAGATAACATTCATTATTAATTCAATAGTATTGAAATAAGTTTTTCGAATTTTAAGTTGTTTAAGGATGTTTTCAATGTTGCAATTTTGAAATCTACGGCTATTTAAATGCTATGTGTATTATGGTTTCGTTTTTAATTTGATTAATTAAAAAACTTTTTCAAATTCTTATTAAAATCACTTTTACGAATAAAATTCCCGTGTATCGTCCAGGGACTATACTCGTTAAGCTAATTAGAGTTGTTAAGCATTTAATTAAACTAGCATAAGGAAAAACATTCCAGGGCCATAGTCCCCAACTCAAATTACACGACGTTCAATTTTTCTCGTTCCCCACTATGCGGCGAGATTTCGCTAACCAACCTAGGAAAATTTGACTTTGAAAGATCCCAACTATTTCAAATTCAAACATTACTAGTATTATGTATGGGTTTCTAGTTCGAGTGATTCTGTACGGATATTTGAATTTGATATTTTTAAGTGACATAGACCATATGACACGTTTTCATTGGATGATGAAAATCTGCATTAAATGATAAGCACATAAATACATGTTCATCATCTAATTGAAAAACCATACATGGGATGTCAATTTAAAATTATTCTTCTGGTATTTTTTCTCAAGGTATATAGTTTTGATACTTCGTCAAGTTGGAGGGAATCCAAACACAATCTGATCCATATCATGTATGTTATTAAAAAGGAAAAGAAAAAAAAGGAGATATATATATGGGTGTTCTATGTACTGAATCCCAATCTTTAACATCATTTTTAAACAATAATTAACTATTTTAGTAATATAATCTACGTACATGATGTTACTACGTTTGTTTTTATATAAAATTATGCTATGTTTGTAATTATGTGGACCTTACAGTAATTTATAAACTTGAAGTATTAACGTCCATGGAATGTAAATACATAACAAGTTACTAACTACAATGTCAACGACCACCTTTATTCAAAAAATAAAATAAAATGTCAACGACCACCAAATCGATCAACTAAAGTACGTAGAGATTATTAAATTATGTGAGTAGTGGAATATAATGTATTTTGACAATAGTTGTCACGGGGATTATTATTTAACTTGCATGCTTGATTGACTTAGTTATGACAACATTTCTTGATTTCCTACTGGAGCGATAAAGAAATCACATGTGACATCCACAGGAGAATGAGTTTAAACTTCGTCAAGTAATGTGTTATAAAGCGATAACTGGTAATGGGATCTAACTTTCAATTAAAAGTTTAAATTATATCGAAATTTTGTAAATTGAAATTGCAAAATTGAGACCGAGGCTACACTTATACAGACCAAAGTGGTTAAAAAAATGATTAGATTTTGTGAAACAATAAGTTGTTAACAATTATGAGTTTCCCTGATACAGATTATTGAGAAAATAATATAATTTTTCGGGATAATGTATGATTAAAAATGTAAAAGACCGCGGTGTTTATTAGGCCATCTCTAATGCACTAGCAATTGGAGATCCCGATGCAGTAGAGAGAGAGAGGAGAGAGAAAGGAATATAAATATTATTTTATTATAAAGTAAATGGAAAGTGAATGGAATGAAGGCTTTGTTCTATTTGGTATTAACCAAATCCGCACGCAATTCCGTATACCTCATACTCATTTTCAACCACATACATATTTCCCAAACTAATATTAACCATACATTTTTACACGGAATAACGCGCGGAACAACTGAATCCCCAATCAAACAAGGCCGAAATGTAAGGAAAAAAGAGCGGGAAAAATAAAAAAGAGGAGAGAGATAGAAATAAATTTAAAAATAATAATAAAATAGTAGTGGAATGATTCTAGACGAGCATCTATATCTGGACGTGATACGGGAATCAATGAAAAAAATATTGAGAAAAGATTGAATAATTGATAGAAAAATAATTACAAAAATAAAAAATTAAAAAAAGGCCCCATATTATTTTTCTCACTTCCTATCTCAGTATCTCTCTCCCCTCTCTCTCTCCACTGCTCGTCAGAAAATTGGGAGCAATGGAGTGCCCCAATTGGAGATGGCCTTAATTCGTTCCCATAACTCATCCAGTAATCATTATGTGTGTTCAGGTCAAATTAGAAATGATGGTACGTATTAATGTCAAAGCAGCACTGAAACAAGCAACGAGGACAATGAGGTGATCTAGACACGTGGTCTCGAGAACCTATAGAATGAAGTAATACGTATGTAGCTATTATAACCCATAATTTAGGTGTCAACAAACCTGAGGGAGTCCAGATTTCACTTCGTACGTAACACAAACACGTATTTGATCAGACTCATCCCATCCCACTCTATCTGAGTATCTGTACAAACGTATGTACTTTCTCAGCATGTGTGTATCATCACGTGTGACTTGTATACGTAGGGGAGATAGTTTATCAGCTTGGGGCAAAGTTTGAAAAATGGGATCTCGTAAGCTTTTAAATGGTGCTATGCACTATATTAAAAATAGTTAGGCTAAAACTAAATATAATAATCTATATGAAATATTTAAATTGTAACTAGGCAAACATATGCGAAAAATTATTCGAAGACATAACTACTATATTATATAATATAATCAAATAAAAAAATATTAATCAAAATTTTGATAATTTCTAGTTTTCAATTATTTCTCGATCTTTCTTTACATTCATTTATCATTGTACCTTTTTTTAATTTCTTTTGCTTCATCTATAATAATAATAAATCTAACCTTTTTGTACTATTCAAATAAGGAGTAGGGCCCTCAAAATATTCATTCTTCGTAATCGAGTAATAACTAGAAATTATACTTTTGAAATCTTTTTTTTGTTTGTTTCAAGATAAATGAATTTAATTTTTGCAATATATTAAAATGATATGCAGAAATAACTTGTTCAACAAATTGAATTGAAAGTAAGTTGCATACCATGATTGTTGGAAATAAACTTGATTCGGCCCAAAATAAATAATTGGGATTAGTTACTTAGTAGATGGAATTTAGTAGTTAAGTCTAGTGGACCCAACAAATTTTTAGAAACATATTCTAAATAAGACCAAAGAAAATATCATGTGTTATGAATAATAATTGAAGTGTTATGAATAATTGAGAATAATTTGGTGGTTATGAATTATGAGGAATAATTTGGTGGAGGAATAATTTGGTAAAAGATGTAATTATTATATGTGAATGACTATTATACCATTGATGAAATTATGTAATTACGATTGTGTCATTCGAAGTTTTCCTATAAATAGGGCTTCAGTTATTAATGAAATTCATTTCCTGAGAATTCCTTAGAATTCATTCTCTCTAAATTCTCTATATTGTTTCTATACTTTTATAACACGTTATCAAGACGCAGTCTCTAGCCCTTTGAGTAATATGAAAGAAGTATGCTTCTGATTGCATCTTATAGATGATCTTCTCAGACGTAAACCTGATTATTACCAATGAATTAATTCATCCTCATCAATCCTAAATAACTCTCTCTTTGCAAATACATCATTGAAAATTCCTTTTGTTCATATTCTTCTCCCACAATTCCTCATTCTACACAACCTCGCTTGTAGATGTCGAAATTCCAAAATTGGAAGAATGGAGTCCAAAGAATTTTCCGATCACGTAAATGGATTGCAAGTAAATCTCATCCATGGAATAATTAGAGAAAGGGAAAAAGGTAAATCATATGATTTTATAATATAAGAATATATTAAACTATAACATTCGCTTTATCGAGATATAAGGAGTATACATTATCAAAATCAAATTTTCTCGACTCCATTATACTGATTTAACGAGAGCTTCGATTTGACACCAACATTGATAGGGTAATAACTTCGTTTTGAAATATGTTATTATCAAACTTTCAAAATTTACAAATCAGTACACCAACTTTTGAAAAAGTTACAAAATAGTCATTGAATATTTTGATATTGATAAATTGAAGTAGAAAGGAGATAATTTTCCAATCGTAAAATATTGATAAAATATTTTTGACAATTTTACATTTGCGGTGGAATGGACAATTTTACCCTTAGGTAAAACCGACCTAATTTTGACGACGATTGAAAAATGGATAGAATATTCATGAAGAAATTCTAAATCCATTGATTATATAAAATGGCTTGAAGTCCATTTGAGTTAAAAGATCGAAATATTAATGTAACTCAAGAGTTCAATTACATAATGTACTTATTCTAGAAGGATAAGTGTGCTCTTGTAGAGTAATGAGTATTTGTTCTAGAAGAACAAATTTGCTCCCGTAGAAGCGATTCAATATTTAATTCTACAGACTTTATTTACTGCAATTTAATTACTGCAATACCTCCTACTTGATGATGGGTTCAAACCGTCACTAAACGGAAGGTTTTATATATTTCTGCACTTTATATGCTAAGTGATGGGTAATACCTTCTACTAAGCAGATCCTACTCCTGAAGAAGTAGTTAAATATTATGCAATTTAATTCTTGCTATTTAAATTCCGTAGATTTATATTTATTGCAATAATTCCCATAAGGTAGGTTCGACCACCTATTGGAGGAAATTTAATTTCGGCAATTTAAATTTATGCACTTTATAGTTTGAGTATATTTCCAATGCGGTGGGTAATACCACCACGATTGGTGTGCATATTTCAATGTGGTGGGTTATACTACACGATTGGTTATAATCTAATCCTACCTGTGAAGAAGTAGTTGATCAAATATTCTAATCATACTCTCGAAGAAGTAGGCGATGAGAATAAAATTACTTCTTCATATATACCGAATATGAATGGAGAAAATTGAGCAAGTGGTACTTGAAGTTACCATTGGATAAATAGACGAAAGTAAAATGCTGAATAGATCCCATGTTGATAAATCAAAGATAATATATCGCATGGAGAAATTATATGAAGTAATCTCATCGATGATATGAGATTGTATTAATATGAGAATAAAATGCTCTTGAAGAAGCATAATCACTAGATTTCTGTATTTGAATAAAGCCAATATGATATTATTATTACTCCAGAAGAAGTACAAAACAGTCGAAGTGGAACATATTGAGAATATCAAAAGATGGCATTAAACACTCGAAAATATAGAAATGCAAAAAGAATATACATACTAAATCCATAAATGAGGGATGCGTCTCGAGAGTATAAATACTCCGTAACTCTGCCACCATCAACATTAGGATTCATAATGAAATATTTAAAGGATCCTAATTTCTTTTGCTTGACACGGTGGTCTGTGATCGACGGACTGGGCTTCACAGATTCTTGAACATATGCATGAAATTTGATGAGTAGTTCATCAACAGTACTAGCAGAAATAAGTATTTTTCTCGCTGAATGAGAGATAAACTTATTATTTACACCCTGATCTAGAAACGCTAGTAAGCCATCAAAGAAATTATTAATATTCAACAAACCTATTGGTTTGACATGAAAGTTCCACTGTGCCAACGAGGCTATATTGAATATTTCCTCCAAAGGTGTTGTAGCGCCTGGAAGGACAATGAAAGCATCACTATTATTCATCATATACATCATGCAGCTTGTGGATGGATTACGCTTGTAGCCCCAACCCTGCTAGACCCATGGTAGAACTAGCTCAATTCGAGTATTAGATCCAACTAGATGGAAAGGTATTACGCTCAAACTCTTATTCCCCATGATTGTGCGCGGCCATTATAAGTCTAGCTAAAAGTTTGTTGTTGGTTCATCCGTGATAGTATATTGATTTCTTGTCTCCCTAACTCTTTATTTAGTTGGTTTGCCATATCCACATATTGGATATGGCCTACCTACTAGATCCACCAAGAATACATACGGTTTTAATATGGCGAGGTAAAAGTTCGACTTGTATGAGATGATTCTAAAATCTCCACATCCATCTCTACTCCTATCTCTTTTTGCACTATATTTTCAACATGAGAGATATATGAATCCTCTATTTAAAGAAAAATTTTAAAACCAATAATTGAGTGCACTATTTACTTTTTGACAAATATGAAAGAGAAAAAGCGTAAATTTTTTCTTTAGTGATATGACATATAGTCATTGATTGAAAAATAATATATATCTTAAAATTGAAAAACAATATTTACAAATAAAAGAAATATATTGATCTTTGTTATTACACCGAGCTTTCTTACATAAATATGGGAAAATCATTATGCTAAATTTTTCTACTAAATTTACAAACAGGATCTTCTAAAGTAAGTTTTTCAAGACTGTGAACGCTGCTTGTTGATCTTTGAATTTGGCCCATAAGGCCATTAGCTCACCTTGTACGTGTCCACTAGGATGTGTCTCAAGAGCCCTGAATATCATCCAAAGGCTCCTTACTCAATCCATCCTTAATGAATGCTATTTTATCTTCTCGATTTACGGACAAGTACCCCACGCATTTACATCGAGTGTCACATGTCCACCGAGCACACTTTGTAGCATCCTCCTAATCTTTTGCTCTTCGCTTCTTTGAAAAACTACTTACCCATACCAGTGCATGTATTTAGAAGGAATTGAAACCTCACCAGATAATCGAACCTTTGCTTCAATCAAGTATCGGATATCTTGTGGGATACCCTTATTCATTAGCATCCTTAATCTTTCCAAATTTACATCGATAAATTCTTTTTAGGATTTTGACTCGGTAGTGATGGATAGTATTTTCAAGATTTGAGAGCATATGATCCATTATAATGTATAGACCCTTGTTAGGATGAATTTTGCAATAATTTTGATGATTTATTTATAGAATAATACGACGCGTATGAAATAAGACTCCGATTTTAAATAAAGCGTAAGAGCTACGATTTCGAATTAAATAATAGCCTGGATGTGATGCGTATGAGTCAGAATTCCGTGTTTGAACAAGTAGTAGACAATAATGTCACCAAAAGATGATGGAATATGTCGGTGAATTGTTTCTATGATAAATCATGTTGAGCACTATACGATACTAGTGAAATCGATATAAGAATTTATCAACTAGAAGTTCAATAATACTGCTTGCAAAACCTGACTGATCACTCATCCTTAAATAATTATTGAAATCAATATTTCAAGTGAAGAATTAAAAGAATTCTTCAATGATTGTTCTCGATAAATGATGAAATCATTACTAGCCAATATTGGGAATAAATTCCAAATATATCCTGAATAAAGGATGAGAAATATGGGCCCACTCATCCTCCATGTGGACTACTAGATATTATGATATGGATCCACTAGATAGTCACATGTGTATATGATTCGAAATTTATTTAAATATTTGCTCACCAGATGAGCATGATTTTCAGATTTAATGATAAAGCTAGTAAATGTATATCCCAATACTTGAATAAATCCACAAAAGGATTTGAGTATGCATACAAGTGGGATATTATATGGCAAATTATTTAAAGTCCTCAAATAAATTGCCGATATCGAGAATAGAATGCAAATGGTCTAAATTCCCATATTAAGGCTGAATGATGAGAACATATATGATTAAAATCATACCAACTGTATGAGTTTTGGTGTTCTAAATTTTCTCAAAGATGAGGAGAGTATTAAAGGTTGAAAATGATATGTGAAATGCATCATGTTATATCCTCACAATTAAATATGAACTTGAAGTTCAAAGATGCATAAAAGATGCTATGAACAATCACATATATCAGTTAAGATGATTTGATAAGTTAGCACGCCAGAAGCGTTGATATTATGAGATTTCCCCAAACATATATATATCAAAGCAAATTATAAAAGATGGTCTTAATAACGGAGGCATATGCTCTTGAAGAGTATATAGACATAACTATATTGTGTAATCCTACAAGAGGATTGATAATGAGATATCTCGATAAGTTATGTCGATATGGGGAAAGAAATGAAATTGAAAAGTGTCAACACGATATGAAAATGTAGCGCTACATATGATCAATGATAATGAAAATATTGAGATATATTGAAGATGATAAATGGTGAATGTGAAATCTTTAACTTATGAGATGATGAGATGATGATGACTAATGCTCAAGTTTAAAGATAAGCATGGTGGTCATTATATGTTGCATGCTCATGAAAGTTAAATTACCGATCGTGGTGTGTAGTGTAAAAGGAAATTAAAGGATCTGATGAGCTAAACCCGTGTTTATGAGTACCCTAAAGGGTGAACTAAGCCCTCGGGAATGAAATAACCTATTAAGTGAGTATTAAATGTTAAATGATATATTTTAAATGTTAGTTAGTTATGAAGGTTTACTTATATGTTTACATGTTTTTACAATGAATTTATATGCTTTAAATTGTGTATTTGGAGACATGTGTTCATGGTGAATGTTTTGTAGTTGTGTAAGAAAATTGATGCACTCTAAATGAACGAAGAGTATAAAATCAATGTATATGATACTCATACAAATGTATGAAAGATTTTGAAATGCTTGCAAAGATACTTGTATAAAATACGTGTTGCACTCTTTTTCCCTTGAGTGAGGTTTTATCCCATTGGGTTTTCCTAGCAAGGTTTTTAATGAGGCAACTTTAAAGGCGTATTCACATGAATAATGTACTTTTTTCCTCCATTAGGTTTTTCCCATCGGGTTTTTCCTAATAAGGTTTTAACGAGGCATATTCATGGTATATTGAGAACGATAGGAGAAATTGATACAAACAGTATCTATTGGATCAAGTTATAATGGAGCTAATGCTTTAGATCCAAACGATGATGATATTGAAATCATTTACCGTAAGTAAAGATATCAGCTTCAAGATATGAAATCAAACGAGCAAATGTACTCTTTTTCCTTCGATCAAGTTTTTCCCACTTTGGGTTTTTCTTTGACAAGGTTTTAACGAGGGCAAAGACGTGAATACTCATATGCCGTGATAGACATCGGGGGAGCAATGTTTTTGATGAAACAAAGATATAACCACTCCAAGCTATCCTCGCAATCGCTTTGGAAGTTTTTTCCCACCGGTTTTTCTCCAAACGAAGTCCGTAAGACATTTGTATTAATAGTCATTCAAGGGGAGTGTTATGAATAATAATTGAAGTGTTATGAATAATTGAGAATAATTTGGTGGTTATGAATTATGAGGAATAATTTGGTGGAGGAATAATTTGGTGGAGGAATAATTTGGTAAAAGATGTAATTATTATATGTGAATGACTATTATACCCTTGATGAAATTATGTAATTACGATTGTGCCATTCGAAGTTTTCCTATAAATAGGGCTTCAGTTATTAATGAAATTCATTTTCCTGAGAATTCCTTAGAATTCATTCTCTCTAAATTCTCTATATTGTTTCTATACTTTTATAACATCATGATATTTTTAAGACATGTTTCTAGATTTCTTATACAGAAGATAAATAAGTATCTAAAATATTTTATTAGAGAATTCTAAATGATAAAAAAATGATAAATTCTAGCCATTGGATTAAGTGTATCGTGTGGTAAAATCCTAACCATTGATTAAGAAGGTGTCATTAGTATAAATATTGGTGTGGTACATTTTGTATCAAGCAATCGAGAAATGAATAAAAGAATTCTTGTGTACTACATCATTCCTCTTCCGTTAACTCATTCCTTTTTCCGGCCTTTCCTTTAAATTCTTCTAACCTTTTTAAAGTTTCCATATTCCAACGGATATTTATTTCTAATAAAAAAATTTTAAAATTTAATTGATATTTTAAAATATGAAGGTCGATTATAAAGTAATAAAAATACTAGCTAAAGACATGCCCTTTTTTACTAAGGGCCTGAGGCACTTGCCTCACTTACCTCATAGCAGAACTGGATAGAGAATGTAGAGGGATGTCTGAAAAAGAGAAGCATGGAGTGTTAATTCAAAGATTTTAGTTACTTTATGCTATAAATATTCAAGGTATATTAGATTCAGAAAACGTGAGAGTATGTTTTTGTACTAAGGCCTTTCAATGGGCTACCATACTTGCACTGTGGGAGAAGCACTAATTTGTGGAGCATTAATTCCTGCCTGTCACAAAAATCCAATGAGAGAACCAAAATGAAGAAAAAAGAATGCAATGGCTCTTCTGATCTTAGTGAATGAGGATCCTTGAATACATACATTGATCTTCTTGTACACCAATCGCACCATTTCTACAACTCATACATATTTTCTTCTTCGATATTTCCTCCAATAAATATTACCCCCACCCCCACCCCTACGATTGTTAGACTCTAACTAGTGTTTCAATTTGCAATGCACCAATTTTAACATCATCTGGAACTTTAACACCATGAATTTTTCATCTCTTGGTGAGGAACGTAAATCCTATTTCGCATTTAATGATGTGAAATTAGATGATAAAAATACATCTCATAACATAATTTATGAGGTTATACATACCATGAGGACATATTTAGTGTAGAGAAAATTCCAAATATGTCCATGGTAACTAGAGACACTCAAAAATACCAATTCATTTTTGTAATTGCAAAAATGTCAACTATTTCACATGCCTTGCCCAAAATACCCTCATTTCTTTCCCTTTCTTCTTCCATTTCTTTTGTGTTGACCCCTCCACCTTTCTTCTCTAGTGAGCGGTCTAAATCCTCCAACGCCAATCATGACTATGAACCCCAAAGTCCCAAACGCTGATGAGCATTGTAAACCCCATATGCCAACGAGCATTGTAAACCCTACACTTTGGCCCAAAAATTCATTTATGCCCAACAAGACAATGAATATTGCAAAAAAATTGAGAATATAATTAGATTTTGGGTCGGAAGAAGTTGGGTTGCCGGCATGAACAAGACTGGTTTCGCATTAGCGAACCTCGTGAACTGGTTCACACTGGTAAACCAATAATGGAGAAAGATTGTTTGCGCCAACAAAATGTGGGTGAAACAGTGACAAAGTTTGGGAGAAGATCAATGGTGACAAGGAAATAAGGACATTTTTGTCTTCATAAGTACCATTCTAGACATTTTTACGATATGTGAAAGTTTTGGACAATTTTAGGATTACAACTTGGATTTTAGACTTTATTAAAAAAAAAAAAGAAAAAAATTGAAAATTTAGACATTTATACAATTGTCCCCTTAATTAAATGATTTAGTTAAGTTTGCCAAGGTATTTAGGGCTTCTCCCATACAATTTAAAAACAAAAAAAAAAAGTTTTTTCTTTCATCATTTTTTACCATTCGTTAGGGCTTCTCTCATACAATTTAAAAACAAAAAAAAAAAGTTTTTTCTTTCATCATTTTTTACCATTCGTTATCTTGATTGGAATTTTTTTTATTTGATAAGTTTTTTTATTTCTTTAAAATATATTCTTCATTTTCTATCCTTACACTTTTAATGTAGATTACGGCCTCGGATGAAATACGGAAAAATTCAAGCACCCGCACGGGTGGCTTGAACCCGCACCCCCACCACACACAACCCCCCGGAAGGCGGTGGGGCCTAGAGTGGGGGGACAGTTACAAAACACGTCCCCTCGCCTAACCCGCACGGGGACTCGAAACTTCCTAGGATGAAATAATAATTGAAATAGACAATTTATCATGAGTGTGAAATCTGATGCTATGTACAATACAGTTGAAGACTACTGTTGATGGATAGCAATATTTTTGATATATTCCCTATTTATTGGCACTTGAATTGAAATTAATACCCAAGGTAAGCATGAAACCAAACCCCACACTGGCACTTTGCTGCGAATTCGACACGAGTTAATGTTCAATGTAGACCTCTGATTTTGTAGCTGGCAAACGTTGAAAGATCCGTGGGTAAATCAGCTTTTGAAAAGATATTATTCACAATCTAGAAAAATACCAGTTTTCAGGGTTTTGTTCCACCTATTACAGGTAAATTATCTGTTTCCATAATTTCCTCCAGTGATTGCTCTGTACTCATGCATGTACCACTTTTAACTGTTTGTTGCTAACCTTTAGTCCTGTAGATGCAACAACTTTGGAATATTTTATTTACGGCATTTATTTTATTTAAAAACAAACATGCAACCATAAAAAAGTTGGAAATATTATTATTTTTACCCTTCACTTAATAATTTGATATGAAAAGAGGAGTAAAAATATAAATTTAAGTGAGTATATGTACAATAAGTGTGTGATATTAATATGTGTGCAGTTATAGGCATTTTTATATTATTATTATTATATGCCAGAAAGCCAAAGAAAGATATGTTCAAATTTTATAGTAGCACTCCTACGGATGATTTGATTATTTTTCAATATTGATAAGAGGCTTCAGTACATTAATTGTACTCCAGATTCCATATACTCATGATAAATTTGAGTATCGTATATAGAATATTCGTTGAAATTTTTTTTTGAATAAATATACAGAGCGAGGACGTACTATGTTGTAAGATATATATGTTCCCGGGGGAGGGCCGGTGAGTAGAAAATTTTACTACATGTGTGTGTGGGGGGGCCCGTAAAATCAACTCTTGTTAATACCTCAAATTATTAAGAACAGTGTTTCAGACGAGGAGGTCCAAACATTTTCTTTGAAAGAAAAAATAAATATGTAGGAAACCGGTTAACAATTTAATATTGTTATTATTAGTTATTTTTTTTCCCATTTTGGTTGGAAGGTCGTTTATGTTTGAATGTTATTTCGTTTGACTATCGTTATATATGAAAATTACTTAAAATGTTTGAGTAGGGAGTTCAGAACTACGGCCATTCATCAAGATTCGCTTCCGTTTGAAATCAGAAAATTTTGTTGGATCTATCACGGCGAGACGGTTTCATAATTTGGAAAAAACTTTCTTGGACACCGTGGCACTGCAGGACGTGGTCAAAGATCAGTCAAAGTTTTTGTTAATTTTATCCAAAAACTTTGACTGATCTTTGACCGGTCCACCACGGTTAAATCACGGTGTCCAAAATTTTTTCCAAATTTCGAGCTCCGTCTACGTGATTTAATCCAACAAAATTTTCTGATTTCAAACTAAGTTCCTGACGAAAGAGAAAATCGCCGGCGGATCAGAAGTTCACAATAACGCGCATGCTTGCACTCTCTGATGAAAATTATGCAAGCGCTTACCTCCAAAGAGTATAGTGCATGTCAGCTTATAAATTTTTATAAATTTTATGTATTTTTTTAAAATTTAAATTTAATCAAATTAACACATTTATATATTTTATGGGACCTATATGTGTTATATAAATCGCCAACATTCGATTCTACTCATTTTATCTCCTATTCCATATCAAAATCTATAAAAATTGTATCCTAATAATCTGTACGTGCTGTAAAAGAAATATTCATAAATATTATAAGAAAATTGGCAAAAATAATACAAAAATAGTATAGTTACCACAAGTCTAGCTTGAAATTAAAAAACGAAACACAATTGGTCCAAAAAAAAGTTTAGCACCTAATTTAGTCTAAATGGATTGAATCTTTCCAATCTTGTCGTTCATTCCTTCAATTTTTGATATTTTATCCTTTTCCAATGGGCATTTTGGTTATTTAACTTCTTGGTAAATTCGCAAAGGTCCCAACCTTTGGAGATTATTAATTATAATCAGGTCTCAAAATTTGAAAGATGTATACTTTAGTCCAAAATTTAGTTAAACTGCATAATTTTACCTTTTATTTTTTTACATATATTTGTTTAGTCCATAATTAATTTTATCGAATTAATTTAATACTAATTAAATAATTTTTATCGAAAATTTTCAACAAGTATGATGTATTCTCATTAATATCACAACTTTCGAAAATTTTCTTTACCATTAGATATGCGCACATTTTGATTTTAACTAACACTCAATAATAAATGTAATTATTCTACCTAAATAAAATTTTATTAGGAATTTGTCATTGTAAAAAATATATCAAATATAAAAAGTAATAAAATAAAATAATAAAAAATAAAACTTCAAACACCCCCACCCCCTCCCCCCAGAACCACCTGCTGCCTGCAGGTTGTTTTCGAAAACCACCATGTTGGTGGCGTTCAAACACCACCAGATTTGGTGGTGTTAGAACACCACTAGCATGGTGATATTTGAAAACCACCAGTAAGCAATTGGTGGTTCTGGGGGGTTGGGGGAGGGGAGGGTTTTTCTAACTTTTATTTTTTGATTTTTTGATTTTATTATTTCTTTACATTTGGTATATTTTTTATAGTAATATATTTCTAATAAAATTTTATGCAGGTATAATAATTATATTTTTATTAACTCTTGGTTAAAGTCAAAATCTGTGTATCCCCAATGCTAAATAAAATTTTCTAAAGTTACAATATTAATGCTAATAAATATTGCTATATTGAAAATTTTCAATAAACACTATTTAATTAGTATCAAATTAATTCAAAAAATTAATTATGTACTAAATAAAAATATATAGAAAATAAAAGATAAAATTGAAAGAATTAATTTAGCTGAAATTTTGGAGTAAAATATATATGTTTCAAACTTTGGGGCTTGATTATAACAAGCTCAAAGGGTTGGGACCTTTTGTGGAGTTTGCTCTAAGTTAAATGACCAAAATATCCCTTGGGAAGAAGAAAAATAGTTAAAGAATTAATTGCAAGATTGGACAGATTTTATCCATTTAGACCAAATGCGATCTAAAAAATGTTTTTGGATTAATTAGGCCATGCTTTTTGTATTTCAGACCAAACGCAATAAGCATACTTTTTTGTGCACTATTTGCGCTAATGTTCCAATATTATTTTCTCTCCGAAAAAGCATGAATTATAAATTTAATGTTGCCGCTTTGGAAGAAAATCATAATTCACCTGTTCATCGTCAATGTTGTGCATCACACTGTTGTATAATTAATATCTCTCGAAATTTGTAATTGTATATAATAGAATGTAGAATAATTTTAACAAAATAACCATAGGCTTTACGAATGTTAGTAGAGTTTTTTAGTGTGGTTATTTTGATAATTATAATATTTAATATTATTTTATTTTGTATTTATATTTAGTAGATTTAATCTTACAATTAGCAAAATTTAATATATTATCACAGTCTCTATCACTAATTATCATTCTGTATAGCGCAAAGGTGTGACTGCCAATACATAGTAACACATATTGTTGAAAAAGATTGTGTGATTGGCCTCAAATATCAACTTTATCTACAATGCTCCTAAAAGTGGCATAAATTATTATTGACTCCTAAAGAGTTAAAAGGTCGTAAGATCGAATATCATCAATCTTGTTGGTCCTGCAAAGAAAATATATGATTTATTATTTTTAAATAATAATTTATTTTAGTTCCTAAAAAATTACAAATTTATCTCGTTAAATATTTAAGCAAAATAGATTTGCTCTTGGCAAGCAGAATATTTCGGAATACTGTTGTTCATATCAAATCAGTTATTGATCCTGAAATAGCAAAAATTATTGTGATATTTCAGCTGAGTATCGCATGTTCGATCGATCAGGTCTAATATTTTATCTTGATTAGATAATAATATTTAAAATTTTGAGCATTGTTATTTTAGTATCCATCAAAAAGTTTAGGTATTTTTCATTTTCAAAAATTATTTTTATATAATCCTACACGATCTTCAAAAATCTTAGCGATGTTATCTTGGCGTATTGATATAATATGTTAGAATATGAAAATTTATGAATGATTTGCTCTAATTATGGGTATCTGTGTAGATGTTGACGTGAGTTAAATTATTAATATAAGATATCGTACTTACTTTGTTAAATTGTTACTTCAGATTATTTGAAAATTAATTTTTAAATACTTTTATGATTTAAACTCAATGGATTATGATTCTGAGAAATAATATTACATAATAATTTTTTATGGATAAATGATTTTGAGTTAAATTAATTACTTCTATTTTAAGATGCCTGACGCTTTTTTTTTTTTGACAAATGGACTAAAAGTGCTTAGAGTATTTCCATTGGTAGTGGATGTTAAAATATGATGTGGAGGAGGAAGATAGAGAAAATGATTATTTTAATTGAAAAGAGAATAGTGGATATACAGTGAAAAATATAGGAAAAAGTGAAAAAAATAAGAGATGTAGAAACAAATTCAAAAATAATAATGGAGGATGTGAAATTGGACTTTTGGATGTAGAAGTGACACGAGAATTTATGCACAAAAAGTGTGAGAAAAGTGAGAAAAGTAAATTAAAAAAATAGAAAATAAAAAAAATGTGTGATCGGCAAAAACTTTGAATAGATCTCTCTCCTATATAGACATTGGATATGCACTTTGTGCAATAAAGATGCTCTTATGTGCCACAATTAATGTTAGAAAATCATGTGAGGCACTCAGGGCCGCTATCCATGACCATATTGAATTTTTTTCCAGCAAAGCAAGTCGCTGGTTGGAGTCCTACGGAATGTTAGCACATGTTCTTCATGGTGGAAACTGGCGCAGGATGGACGTTGAAATTGAATGTTGATGCATTGGTGGGAGACGGGACAGACCGCTTCGGTATTGGTGCAATTATACATACTATAGATGCAAAGGGTTTGGTGGTTGGTTGTCTTGCCATAATCATGCATGGCAGCCCAATGATGGAGCTAGCGGAGGTCATGGCGGTGTTGGAAGGTCTAAAGTTCGCACGCCATAGCAGGCTTTCAACAGCGATGGTCAAAACGGATTGCCAAGTAGTCGTTTCTTCTTACACGTTGTGTCATATCCTTTTTCTTCGATTTTACATGATATCTCACTTTTGTTGACACAAACGAATAATGGTTTGTACAAGTATATTCGACGAAAAAGGAATATGACTGTCCATGCCCTTACCACTAGTGCATTCTCTCGAGGCTTTTATTATAATTTAGTAAACTGGTCACCTTCGTTTCTTAGCGAGCCTTTGTGTGCCACGATATGAAATAAAATACAATCCTGATTCCAAAAAAATAAAAATTGCCTTCAACACTTTCTATCGTTAATTTTTTTCATTTAATTAATGTCTCAATATCAAAAAATACTTGTGGGCATCAGATCCTTAGCGCGTAACATAACATTAGTGTATGGCAAAACCAACCATCGAGTCCACAAACAAGATTAACGCCAGTCAACATTATACAAAGAGGCAAAGAGCAATAAATGAATTTTTGGGACAACGAGAAAGTCATTGGAAATTTATTTTTCCTTTTTTTTTTTTTCTTGTACACCAAATATTCAATATATCTTCAGTTGATTCTCGATAAGATTTGGGAACAGTTACTAGTAAAGGTAGATGAATTGTACTTGCAGATGGGAAGACTTTTGATGAAGAAGGCGTTGGATTAATTATTAGCAACAGTAGAGGCTCTTAATGATCAGCGTCTCCTTGCAGCTGTTTCCCTCTGGCAATTGAAGAACACAGCAGCTACAGGAAGGCCAAGTTCATTTTCTTCTGCAAATTTTCTTGTGTTGAATTTATCCCTTGAACTAATTGCTTCATCTCTCAATATCTGTCTTTTTTTCTGCTTGAAAAGAACAAATACAAATCGGTGGATCCCTATGATTGGCTTTGGCATTTCATACCTCACAAGTTCCCTTCCTGATCAGGGCATTAAATTAATTATATATTAATTAATTTATTCATTCTTTCCTTTTTCTTAATTAAAATAAATGTAGAATTACTATATATAGAAATGGAGTCATGAAATAATACATACCAAAAGAGGAATCAGTTGTGCCTGGAATGTCTGTAACTATCCTGAATCAAGATCCAATCAAGAATTCAAACTTGTCTGTAGAAAGCTAATTATCTATTATTAATAAATGATTTTTTCCTTAATTCAGTTGATCTTGTTGAGCTCAAATACCAAGAAACCTCTGTCCTTACATATCAGTCATTTTTTTTGAGGGTTTCAACTTTCAAGAGTGAATTTTCATTCGCGGGTAAAACCCGACTGTAGAAACAACGGTTGTAGCAAATCAAGAAGATTAAAGAATTTTTTATTTAATCAGATAATCTATTCACTTTTCCTACTAACAAGTTAATTATCTATTATTAGTAAATGATCTTTTTCCTTAATTCAGTTAATCTTGTTTAGCACAAATACCAAGAAGCCTCTTCCTTTACATGTGTCATTTTTTTGAGGGTTTCAAGCACGAAGTTTCATTCGCGGGTAAAACCCGACCTTAGAATCAACGTTTGTAGTAAACCAAGAAGATTAAAGAGTTTTTTATTTAAACAGACAATCAATTCACTTTTTCCGGAGATAATTTTCATAACATTCAGTAATAAATAAATAAAAGTCACATGAAGATGAGTCAACAAAATGAATAATGTAAATGCAAATTTATTAATTACAAGCTTGAGGTACGTACCTAGTTAGTTCTTCTCATAATTAAAATCCAAAGAACATAACCCTAGCTAGTTTCTTGAATTATTGCTATCATAATTTTTGCATAGGCACGTACATATCCTATGACTAGTTAGTCAAACTTTTTTTCTTTTTGATTGTTATACTTTTTGAGCGAGATAGGACTGTAGAGAATCTACATACCAGTGTAAGTGTTCCCTAAGAAATGGATCACTTGGACCAGGAACATCAGGGTCTGTCATAATCTGCACAAAAAGATACAATAATGCACATGAGTTCAATTTCTTTTCATTTTATAACATTAATTAATATTATGGTAGAAAAGAAGATCGTATGTACATATATACCAGAGTGAAAAATGATCGCATGTCGCCGCCATTGACCTCAACCCTAGGTTTAAAGGCGACAATTGAAGGAAAGAACTCATGGCCATTATAGACATGCCTGTTGGAATTATAGGTCACAGACATTTTAACAGCTTCGGGGAAATAATCAACAACATCTCCTATAATTCTTCCAATAACAAGGGGATCTGACATTCTTGCCATTCAAAGAAAGAAGAAAAAAATATTGGTAATTATATTGTATGAGAGTTAACAAAAGAGCTCTAGCTGGCTAGATAAGATGAGAGTACTACTTGTGTGTTTTCTTCACATTGTAGAATTATTTGCACAAAACACCTCATATTTAAAGTGAAACAAGAACTTAAAATAATGGTATTCTATATCAGCTAGGGCTGGCTCTATCTATCCTCTTGTGGGCACACTAGGACATCTCCAACCTAGCGCTGAAATGACGTTTTTATTAGGTTCGTAACCAATATGAAAGAATTTAGAATCAGTACTGTATAAATATTGAATAATTGAACAGCAGAGAAAGTGAATAGAAAGCCATTTAAAATGTTTATTTTATTTTATTTATCATTCATTTTATTTTATGGGATTTAAAGTGTTTATTTTAGGGTTATGCAATATTATCACATTGGATGTTATAGAAATTAATATACTATTCTGGTATTATTTTTTTACAAATCACATCACTTTTGAATCAATATCATCACATGAACTGTCTATCATTGTGTCATCTACTATATTATTCATCATGATGTCAACTTAAAATTTTTATGAATACATTTTAATGTGGCCTTATGTTTCAATTAGAATTGGAAAAAAGACCCAAAAACACTAATTGTGTATATAAATAAAATTTTATTATTAAATTAATTATCTTCAAATACCCTGTTAAACATTTGTTTAAACCATTTCTATTAAATTTAACTCTACGAGACAGTCTAGTCAAAATGTAACTTCAAAAATGTAATTATAGTAGTATTCATTAATATTTACCCATTTTGAAATTATTATTAGTTACTATTCAAATTAAAAGTACAAAATTAACTTAAAAAAAGTTTAGAAAAAATCGAAAAGAGAGGCAAGAAAAGTTATGATTTGACCTCTGTCCATTAAATAGTTAAATATGCTTTATTACATGTACGATTACACTGTGTGGGAGACTCATTTTTCAGCCAGTTTTTTCTATAATAAAAAGTAAAGGCAAATGGAATTTTCAGTGTGTGTTTGGACATAGCAAGTTTGTAAAAGTAGAGAGCTTTTGTATTTGTGGTAAAGAAAAGCGGAAATTTCTCGGGTGCTGTTGGAACCTTCCCAAAGGAAGAGTCCCTACGATTCCGCAGTGACACGAAAATTAACAAGAATTCTGCCAAAGTCAAAAAAATTACAAAAATCCTACATTGCCGATTTGAATGATGTGCTGGCCGTATTGTATTGCACGATTCCGCCGTGTGATCACGTAGCACACAAACTTGGGTGTCGCCGAACTTTTATACCATGTAATCGGATGGCACAAATCCATATGATCGCCTTGCACAAATTATTATTATTTTTTCAGTTTGTATTTTGTGATGTTACTTCCTAGTTTTGAACCCATTGCATAGAACAAAGTATGTAATACATGACACAGAGTATAATGTGTGTGATGATGTTTAATGGTTCTGTAATTCATTACACCGAATGTGTAATTAACCACAAATGATTCTACCCAAACATTGAAAATTGACATTTTTAATTGTCATGATCAATATGGCATAATTTCATTGATTGATGAAGATATACATTAAGTGATAAGCACAAGTGCATCTCTCCATTACCCAATAAAAAAATGACATATCAGAATATCACTTAAAAATGTCAGCATAAAATGTCTATCAAAAATTAATTATTCATTGTGTAATGGTTATGAAATGCTTGTATAATGCATTACATAAGAAACGATAACTAAAAACTAGGAAACCCATATTTGAGGATCTAAACAACCTCAACTGGCTCAAAAATATCACGGTTCATGGCATACCTGCAAGGTCTTGTAGACCTCGTTGATACGATTTTGTAATGGGTTCAAGGGATGAAAGCGGATGCCGTATATAAAAATTATGCCAATTTGAAGTCACCATACCCGGAACATCACTTGCAACGATCTTTTTGTTCCCAATAATCCAATATCTTGTCCTAGATCACATCCCACTTTATTCTTCATCAAGTACACAATCTTGTTCTAGATCACATCCCACCTTATGCTTCATCAAGTACGCAATCCTGTCCTAGATCACATCCCCACCTTATTCTTCATCAAGTACGCAATTTGCTTTTCAAAATAAAATTTAAATAAAAAATTATGCCATACGATCGCATGGCACAAATCTTTCAAGATATAGGCACTGCCTAGATTTTCACTATGTGATTGCACAACCCAAATTTGCACGATCACGCATGCCAAAATTCTATGGAGAGGGGCTCAATTTCACGAAATTTTACAAATAACTTCTATTTACATGGTTTTTGAAATATGAAACACGATGACATGATTTTTCTTATGGGAATTATATTCCCACCGAATTTTCTTTTTCGTACAACACATTTTAAATACACAGTAATAGAAATAAACATTTAATAAAGACACTACATTAAATTTACAAAAAGGCGCCTCCAACTCAAAACATATATAAAATGTTTCTCCACCACACTAAGCGCCTAGACCACCATCGGCCACATTTAATCATTCTCTGGCTCTTTCCCCAATCCAATTATGCGTCAAATAGTCTCAAGAAACTAATAAAAACTTTTACTTTTCCTTGAAGATCAATAATCTGAAAAATTGCCTTAAGGGTGTGTTTGATTGACCAAAATTTTCATGAAAAATGTCCCATCAAAGAAAATATTTTCCCACTTAGTTATTTGATTGCATCATTTTCCATGGAAAACAATGTACAACCATTTTATGCATGAATTGGGTATTTTTCATGGCAAATTAATTCTAGGTCCCCCCAAGAAAAATATTTTCTTTGCAAGATGGAAAATGTCTTCTTTTCCACCCTTCGCCAATCAAACACACCCTAAGATCCAAAGGCATAAAAATAAGTTGGAATAATCCATCCAGACACAGAAGGCATAAAATCAGAAAATTAGGGTATGTTTTCTTCCACCTTGCCAAATATAATAGAAATTAGCCAATTAGGCTTCATAGAGAGAAAAGTGATGGAGTCATGGAACGGGCCCTAGCATACTTAGATGTTCGTGATCGTGTCCAGGATTAATTCAAGAAGTTCGGATGCCCTAAGGCATGGGCGCAGGCATCAAATGCTTGTTTTACTATTATTGTTGCATTCCTTATTTTACTCCTGGTAGTATTTTAATTATGTTAGGATTAATTAATTTATAGTTGCACAAGTCGTTTGAATTCTATTTATAGTTGTTGTTATTATTCATTAGAGGGAGTGTTAGATTTTGAATAAAATTGAGGGTTTCTCATATCTTCCATTTATTCGGTATTGTATGTGAATCAACGAATATTTGATGCCTAGATTTCTGACATTCGTAGGAATTAACAGAAAACTACAAGGTCATTCAATTTGAGTATTTTCAGAATCAATGAATTGTCTTTGAATTACCATTCTTCACCCTTCGGCCTGCATCAGTTGGTCTCCGAGCTAGCCTACGTTTCGACAAGGTGGTCCGAGGAAAACATCATGTGCGTGATGCAAATGATGACGAGAAACATGCGAACGACATTTATCTGCCAACAAATTCGACTTGTTGGAACATGTTGAAGCTAGTCGTGTCGTTTCACACTGGACCATGTCTGAATCACATGGACAAAAAATTTGGGTCCTTATTCAAATTGATGATTTTCCTAAAGTTCAAAGTTTGTTCGATTGAAGGTGGAGGGTTTGATGGTTTAATCAATTAAAGAGGATTGTGTTGTCAAAGAAGTTGTGGCAAGCAATCCTTGGATCAGGATTGATCTACTGCACCCGGGTGCACCATAGTTATAGTGTTCTCGGGGTGTTTTTGGGCCCCGTCCAATCTCCGTTTTTAAATTCGGAACCGGATTCAATTTAGCACAACGGGGCGGAACTCTAGCAACTTGAAAAAATTTTTTGCAACATCGTGGCGACCAGTGGTGGCCGATCAAAGTTTTGGCCATAATTTTGGCCATTTTCTTAGACTTGCTCTGCTATTCTCAGCCTCTCTCACATCCTTTCTTGAATTCTTGTTGAATAGTGATTAGTGGGGAGTCATCATAATCATTTTGTAGTATAATTTGATATGTCAACGTATTTATTACTAAGTCAATTGTTATTCTAGCATATGGCCGAATGTTATTTTTTGTAGCGTACATAATAATTAATGGTAATAATTCCCCTCCCCTTTCCCTCGAACCAAAATTCCTGGCTCCGCCACTAATTATGATTGGATCATGATGTAGGGACAGATCATGAACCTATGGTCGGGTCATGACCTATGGCCGAGCAAGAGCTAAACCATAGGTCGGTCAAGGGAAGCCATGATCAGGCAAGGGGCTGACTTGGAGTTAGTGACGTGACTTACGCTCAAGTCGATAGCATCTTTTGTTGGGCTTGGTACCTCCAACCTCATATTCGATGGACAACTTTTCTTTGTTTGTTTACATGATCTATGCTTAAGCGAGTTAAATGGTGACTCCATGAAAAACTATTTGGGTTTGCAAATTTTGGTATTTTCTGTTCTCAATCTTGTGAACTTAAATTTTGTCCTTGTCACAATATGATAAGTCATTCCCTTTGATGACATGATAATACTATATTAAAGTGATGATGCGATACTATCACATTAGTATTTATTTGTTGAAAAGGGATTTTGGCGCAAATAGTCCCAAAAAACTAGCCAGTATTGATTTAATTAAAATAATAAAGGTAGCATAAATGGTCTCAAAAAAACTTTGGTGCAAATGGTCCATTTGGACCATTTCTTTACTAATCGAATTTCTTTATTTTGTCCTTTTTGCTGAGGATATTTTGGTCAAAAACATTAGAAAAAATTACACAAATGGTCCTCACCTTTGCGGGTTATTAAAATCAGTTCTAAAGTTTTTAATTTTGTTGCATTAGTCCAAATTTTAATTAAATTATATAATTTTATATTTTACCTTTTTAAGTAGAATCACGAATTTGGTCACAAATAATTTTATCGAATTAATTTGACACTAATTAGATAATTTTACGAAAATCTTCAACATAATAACATTTATTTATGTTTCTTTTGCATTAGATATGCGTATATTTTGATTTTAATCAATCGTTAACAAAGAATATAATTATTGTATCTTCTTAAAATTTTAGTATACGTGTACTCTTGTAAAAATAAAAATATAACGAATATAAAAATAAAATAAAATACATACATACACATTTGATTTAAAACAGATATAAATGAATTGTTGTATCTAAATAAAATTTTATTAGAAATATATCTATGTAAGAAAAATATCGATACAAACAATTAATTAAATCAAATAAAAATAAAAAAAATAAAAACCCAAATCCACCCACTCATTCCCACCCCAACCCCCATCCCCATCCCAAAACCACCACCACCATCGGTGGTGGTGGTGTCGCAGGTGGCCACCACCAACAGGTGGTGGTCACCACCGCATCTTGTGGTGACCACTAGATCTGTTGGTGGTGGCTTCACCACCAACCGGTGGTGGCACCACCACCACCAATCGGTGGTGGCATTATCACCACCACCACCGATGGTGGTGGTGGTTTTGGGATGGGGGTGGGGTTGGGTGGTGGGGTGGGTGGGATTTGGGTTTTTTTATTTTTTTTATTTTTTATTTGATTTAATTAATTGTTTGTATCCAGTATATTTTTCTTACATAGATATATTTCTAATAAAATTTTATTTAGGTACAACAATTCATTTATATCTATTTTTCGAAATCAAAATGTGTATGTATGTATTTTATTTTATTTTTTATATTCGTTATATTTTTATTTTTACAGTAGTACATGTATACTAAAATTTTAAGAAGATACAATAATTATATTTACTGTTAACGATTGATTAAAATCAAAATATACGCATATCTAATGCAAAAGAAAACATAAATAAATGTTATTACGTTGAAGATTTTCGTAAAATTATCTAATTAGTGTCAAATTAATTCGATAAAATTATTTGTGGACCAAATTGCATCTACTTAAAAAGGTAAAATATAAAATTATATAATTTAATTAAAATTTGGACTAATGCAACAAAATTAAAAACTTTAGGACCTGATTTTAATAACCCGCAAAGGTGAGGACCATTTGTGTAATTTTTTCTAATGTTTTTGACCAAAATATCCTCAAGACAAAAGGACAAAATAAAGAAAATCGATTTAAAAAAGGCAAAATGGTCCAAATGACCATTTCACAAGACCAAAGTTTTTTTTTTTTTACCATTTGCGCTACCTTTATTATTATTTACTAAATCAAGAATACTTACTAGCTTTTTTAACTTATTCGCTAAAATCTGTGAAAATGATGCTTTATCATTCGAGATGATGTGACAGGATTGTATCACATCAGAAGGGCATGCTGGTTTTAATTAGTAATGATCTCCTACCTACATTGTGGTTTCATGAAAACCACATATGATTTTATGTAGAAATCACATGATATGGGTGGTTTTTTACTCCACCTACGTATGAATAGGGGATAATTACTATGGTTTTTAATGTCCCTTCAATTTATGGTTGGGATAATTAGGCATTTAAGGTATTTTATGCCACTAAATCTAAAAATCTAGTTTGTTATGTTTTAGATAAAAAATTTAATAATATTTTATTTCATATTTTGTAATTTGATTTTGAATTAATTTATTACGCAATAGTGCCATTTCCCTTCTCCATGTAAACCATGTACGTAACCTATATCAAATCCCTAGTCTTAGCTACCATTTACAATCAGGAATCATGGTCGTGAAGATTATTCATTATTATCTCTTTTCGACAGCACTTTGTACAAGACTTTCGTAGACAAACATTAATAATGGTTGTTTGGGGTAGCTGGTAAAAGAATTGTGAGCACGGTAGTGGTTCCATTATTGTCTGTGGTCGTTGTGTGATCGACGGTTGAGGTAGTTGTTGTTGTGTGGTGGTGGTGGGTGTGTTTTGTGGCAAAGGTGACTTTATGTGATTGGTCAGTGACTGGTGGTGTGACGGTGGGGCGACTGGTGATGGAAAATCATGTGACCAATATGACAAACCTTGACAACCAGTGCGATGGGTGGAGGTTCTTGATGTGGGCGGTGGGGTTAGAGGTCTTGTAGTGGGGGTGTGTGACCTTGGTGGTGAGTGATTGTGTGACTAGTGTTGCTAGTGGTGGTTGTGATGTCAGAATTATTATGTGATTATGTTTGTGACTTCAATAAAAAATTGTAACCATCGGTGATGCTTTGTGATTGTTGGTGGGGGCTATGTGACCATTACTGGTGGCTGTATGACTTGAGGCGGTGGTGGTGATGTTGTTGACGGTATTATGACTTGAATAAATTATGATATGACAAGATTGTGACTTGAAAAAATGTAATTTTGACGAAATACTGAAAATAATTGAATAATAATAATAATAATAATAATATTATTATTATTATTATTATTATTATTATGACTAATTAATATATTTAATTTCAACATATGACCTATTTTTTAGTTAAATGGAATGTAATTTATCAATTGTCAAAATGTATTGTAAAGCTTTGTAGTTGTCAAATTTTCCCCTTCCTGGTTGGAGTTCGTATTGCAAAGGAGACGGCTATCCATAGTAATGCGGGCTTGCTTTTAATCCGTAACCATTACTCCAGCCCATTTAAGCCCAATTCCCTTAAAAGGGTTGCCTATTGGCCCTGATGGTACATATTTGTTGAGCTAGACGCATGAATTTTTTTTCAATCACAATCCAAATTTTATTTTATCATTTATTTCAATTAAAATATACTAGTTTTCACACCCGCGCGCTACACGGGAGTAAAATTGTGTCAATTAAATGAAAAATAAAATATTTTACCCATGATTCGCAATTATTTTTAATTAATGGAATGTTTATATTGAAAATATGTTATACATATCTTATAATTGAGTATAAATTAATAAACAATATGTACGTCAACTATTTTGCTATATCAAAAATTTATTTTCAATCTAAATTAAATTTGAATAAAGGGATTAATTATTTTACAAAAACATTTATAAGTAGAACTAATAAAATTGAAATATAATACCATCCGAAAAAATATACATTCTACGTGCACTTTGAAAATATATAGAACAATTAAAAATAATAACAACAACAACAACAACAACAATAATAATAGTTCAATGACAATACATGTATAACAAAAACAAAATTACATGTTTTCTTTGAAAGAAAAGCATATTTTAATTGATTTTATCCATTTTCGATAAACCTTGTCCTATCATGATTTTCACGAATGGCAGAATCTTATCTTCGTATATAGAATAAATAATACATTAGAGAAAAGATATGTTAAATGAATTAAATTATTTGACAAATAAAAATAATCACAAATGAACGTAATGTACAACTGAAAATTAATTATTTTAAAAACTATATGAAGGCAATATTGAATTGTTGAATTTAAAAATAAATGTAATTCAAAACAACTATACAAAGTACGCTAACGACAATGATGTTCAAAAAAGAAAGAAGAAGTGAGTCTTGTATATCAACGTCAGTTACAGTTACAGAAAAGCATATTTTTTATGGATCGAGTAATTAGGGTGTAGTCCAAATTAGAAAATATATATAACATTGAAAATATATTAAATATAGATATATAAAAAAATAAAGTTTATATAGCGAAATACTTACTTAATTTTCTCAAAATATTCACACCTCTAGTATATCAACGTCAGTTACAGTTTCGTCGCATTATCATCTACTATTAATTATTACAAACTTGCAAATAAGTAATACGTAATGTATTACATTTAAAAATTCTCCATAAATGCAAAACTAATAATTGAAAAACAAATATGTAATAAATGGTTTGTGTGGATCATTTAAATGCTGAATTTGATAAATGAATAATATAAATACAATTGACTGATTCAAAATTGTTTGATAATATTTATTAAATCAAAAAGCATAGTGTTATATTAGAAGGCATTCCATTTTAGTATCACTGAAAGCAAATTAAAATTATACAAAACTAACATAATATATATAGCGAAACTATTTATTAAATGATAATTTAAAAAGAATAAAAGATTAATGACATATTTTTTTCATTTGAAGACATAGTTTCACGGTAATAAAAAACTCTTTGTTATTATAAATATTTAATTTTTCGAATATATTCATTATGAGTATACACTCTTATTATAATTTTTTAAGATCTTTAATTAATATAATAAATTTTATTATTTCAAATATTTTTAAGTAGATTTCATAATTCTCAAGGAGAAATGCTAGGACCAGGATTTTGTTGAAGATGATAGTATACCTAATTAGAGCATGCTATTCAAAAGCTATGTTTTCGTCGCAAATTTGCCACTTTTCATGTGCATTCATGTATCGCCGGTCTAAACGCACCCTAAGGCAAGTGTCCATTCTCATATGTAAATTTTATTAACCTTTAAGTTTTTATAAATGCATTTTTCTTTATTTTTGTTAAGTTTCATCTTCTACAATTTAGTAGTTCATCTTTAATCATTTTTACTAATTGTTTTATCTATTACCTATTTACCTTTAACTATTAATCTTTTATTTGGATATTTGTATAATTCTATCATGTACCAATTACCTAATTTCAATCAAATTATGACAATAATATATTTCCAATTTGATCTTTTTATGTAGTTATCATTTGACACATAATTTACAACTGTGCTTAATTAATTGTAACATAATGTAACATTAAAAAGCGAATATTTTGTAACATATGGCATTATAAAGTTATTTAGAGTTGAGGTTACATTTTAAATAACTTAGTGACTGTTAACATGAGTCTCAATTGAGTTATTACATGATTACAACTTAAAATTAAAATATGAAACTTTTTGAATATGTTTCATACCTATTACTGTATCGTAGACCTTACAAGGCACATACCAGATGAAATATTTGTTTAAATATGAACAAATCTCAAACAATTTGACCCATAAGAAATATAAGTGGGCATTTAGCCTAATAACCCGCTAACCTGACCCAACGAAAACCGACCCATCATCAGTTTGTTTTCGAGTTTGCAATTGCCAGCTGAAAACTCAGCCAAGTTGAAGAAATTTTTTTTAAAAAATGAACTGGATGTAGTAATCAAACCAACCTAAACTGACCCAAGTCGGTTTCGATTCGAGAAATCGAACCACCAATTCGGTTGCAGTTTGGAAACGTCCAAACCGCCTACAGTTGGGTCGATTTCTGGTTAGGCCCAAAACCGCCCTAACAGACCTGACGCTCACTCCTAATAACAAATATATAAAGGGAAAAATGGAAAAACCATACATAGATTAATCAAAATGAATCAACACTATGAGCAACAATATCATCAATAAAATTCTTGCATATAAATTTAAGCTAGATGGTTGTGTTATTAGTTTGTTAGATGATAAAAGAATAATTATTAGTCATGAATAACTCGTATATTATAATTACTATATGATGTACTAATAGGAAAATTGCATTAATTAAAAATAAATCAAGACAATGTTCAATTGAAAATGAAATAACTTCAAAATGAATCAAGACAATCTTCAATTGAAAAATAAATGCAATTCAAAACAATCACATAAGCAACACTAACGATAGTGAGGATGAAATATCATAGAAGAGATAATTCATAATTTTTCATTGTTTGAATCATGGTTCACTAACATAATTTGCGTACCCTACCTTCCATCATGAATTAAAGTACAAACATATGTAAAATTAAAAATCTATTAAATACAAAACATATAATAAAGTATTTGTCATCAAAATACTTAGTTTGCCTGAAATATAAAATGAATACTATAGACCGGCAATATAATCTATGGCTACACAATTTGCCTGAAATATAGACACTTCAACTATATTAGTGTTAATTAACTGTTTTATCTTGCATCCATCTTCTATTAGCCGTGCTGAATCTTCAAATAGATAATATATAATATAATGCATTAAATTTAAAATTTCTCCATATATGGAAAATAATAATCGGAAAAAAGCACATATAATAAATTTTTACTACATACCATGTAAACCTTGAATAGAAAAAGGAATGATAAAACCATGGCCAATTGATTCGAAACTGATTCATGATTATATTGATTCAATTGAACAATATAGTCTCATGATAGAATGCAATTCATTTCACCATTGGTAAACACAAATTGAAATTATGCAAAAAATATTAAAACTGAAAAAATCCCAATCAACATAAATACACATAAAAATAACATACCATAATGAAACTATGTATTAGACAATAAGAGGAAAAGAACAAAGGATTAATGACATAATCTTCATCTCGAAGACATCGTGTCATTGTAAAACTAATACTATGAAAAACATGAGTTACAGGTGTGCATATTTTCTATTAACATTAGGAAATAAAAATTACAATAACGTTATCTTGTAGCAAACAATAGTAGAAGTTATCTTATAGCGTACATCGTATAGTTGTAGTCACCAACCATCCATCATGTTTAAGTATAGATATTGTACATAGTTAATTATCTTTATGTGGATGTAACTTAGTTGATTTCACTCGTATATCGATGTCTTTATGAATTTAATTCTGCCACCACCAGTGCTTGCTCTCATTTTAAGATTTGTTTATACATTTCAACATACTGGTAACTGCTTTCATGTCAACTGATGAATAATTTGTATAAACTAATATTGAACAATTTCAAAATTTGGAGTTATATATGTTATGAATAACGTAGTTACAAAAGTTCAATATATTTACAAACCAATACATAAGTCACATTATACATGAATAAAAAATATAGTAAATAAGCATAATCACTAAAAATATATCAAGAAAACGTTTCAAGTGTGATAGTGACAAAAATATTCTTATTCTAGAATTGGAACCATTTTATGGCACTAATGCCGTAAACCACATGTGGTTTATCGTGTTTTCACATAAAACCACGAGTAAATTACATGTAGTTTCACGCTAAAATATGGTAAATTACATGTGGTTGACCAGTGCTGGTGCCATCAAATTGTACCAATGCTAACCAGATCCTTCCAATTGATAGTGATTGTCCTTGGTTCTTGTTGATTGTCACGACGTAAGATACAATTAAAGGGAATTGTTTTCCTTGCAATTGAAAAGGTAACATCATATTTGAGGGAGTCAGCGACATTCTCAAAATTAAAACATTATGCCCTACATTATTCCTTGACAGAATCGAAGCTTTCCAAACATGTTGTTAAAGTCTTGTCATAATCAATCTCATCTCTTTGAATGAAATAGTCGACAAATTAATATAAATTTTTTCTTCAATAATAAAAATTAATACAACACGTGATTAATTATTTACTTTCATAGATATACTAAATTGTCCATGAACCTAAATTTGTACATATGCACAACTGAGACAACTATAGTGGATTTAAAGAATAGAAATATGAAATAGTTAAATATATAAACAAATTACAAAGTCATCGAACAATGATATCGAAAATTAATTCACACCAAAAAAAAAAATAGTAATAAATTTTTACATTAATAAATATTATATCGCCAAGCACAAACAAATAAAGTTTAGGGAAAAAATAATATTGTGGCAAATATCACATTGTTTTAATGTCTTAACAAATAAATACTATTAAATAATAAATCTTAATTACATGGTTAAACACATATAGCAAAATATAAAGAAATATTAGTGCTGAAATCAGTTAGCATATTCTTATTTATTATTGCCCACGTTTACTTAAGAATAGGAGTTCCTTAATAATAGGAGTCACAACTTACCTCAATTCCAAAAAATTCAAAATAGAAAAAACAAATAAAACGTGGGGAGGAAAAAACTCAACAAATAGTATATGTGGCAATAGATAATTGGTTAAGCAAGGTGATAACAGAAATTATGTCTTAACAACTGTTTTCTAATTAACAACGGTCAATTAAACTCTATTTTATATACTATATAGATTTGACAATGGGAAAAGTCCCGCTTTTCCTTGTGGTATATAAGTGGGTTTTCACACACTTAGTTAACGGTTTAATTTTCATCCCTTACACTCTCGTTATTATAAGGGCTTTTGCCCAATAGCTACATTTTTTAGGAAAATTTGCTCACTAAATCATACAATCTTAGGCCCTGTTCTGTTTGCCGTTTTCAGCCCGTTTTCTGTCTTCTGTTTTCGAAAATATTGAAAACGCGTTCTGTTTATTGTTTTCGAAAATCCATTTTCGAAAACGTTTTCAACATTTATATAGGAAACACGAAAACGTCTTTTTAACGTTTTCGGTGTTTTCAGTGTTGAATGTTGAAAACAAGGAAAACGCGTTTTCGGATTTTAAACTTTACATTTATTATATTTCAGTCCCAAATTTTATTTTTCGTACGTTTCAATCCCCGACGACCGCCGACCACCGCCGGAAAAGTCAAACCACCAGATCTGGGGGTCAAACCACCAGATCTGGTGGTTTGACCACCGGAAGCATCGGAAAGTGGTGGTCGGACCACCATGAAGGTGGTCCGAATCACCCAGTGGTCAAACCACCTGCAGAGGTGGTTCGACCACCATTAATGGTGGTCGAACCACCTCGGAGGTGGTTCGAACCACCTCGCAGGTGGTCGCGAACCACCAAAGGTGGTTCGCGATCACTGCAGAGGTGGTTCGAATCCACCTCCGAGGTGGTCGCTGAACCACTCGTGAGGTGGTCGCGACCACCTCTGGTGGTGCGAGCCACCTCGAGGTGGTTCGCACTCACCTTCACGCAGATCAAGAGAGAGAGGAGAGAGATGGTCGGGGGTAGGGTGGGGGGGTAGGTTGGTGAAGATGAGGGTTTGTTTGCAGATCTTGAAAAGTTTAAGGACCGTTTTGTAATTTTTATTATATGAAATTGTATTTTTTTAAAAGTATAATCCAAACACGTTTTCCATTTTCTCTTCTCAAAAATAATTTTTCAAAATAACAAACCAAACGCATTTTCAATTTTCTCAAAACAAGAACTGAAAATAGAAAACACCAAAACATTTTCGAAAATGAAAACAGAAAATAGAAAACAAACAGAACGCCCCCTTATTTTTTGTCCATTAACTACATATTTTCCTTAATAAGACAACAATACTCATTCCATCTAATCAAATTACAGGCCATGCCACTATAATAAACAAATCGCAAAATATAAAATAAACACACATTCAAATTACACAAAAGGTCCTATATCTTTTAAATTGCACAAAACATCCTCCAACTATCAAAGCTTATATTTTAGGATAAATGGCTACCAAATCACCACCATAACCACCAAACCACCGGGCCATCCCCACCACATCCCACAACCCTACCCCCCATCATCGCCACCCCACCCCACCTCCGCCATCACCACTCCACCACCACCACTCCATCCCGCCTTCACCACCACCATTCCACCACCACTACCACCACCACACCCACCACCACCACTACCCTACCACCACCACCCCACCGCCACCACCACCACACCACCCCACCTTGCCGCCACGCCACCCCATCACAACCACCAACTGTCGCCACCACTACCCCACCACCACCATCGACACTCGCCATCGCCACCACGACCCCACCACCACCATCGACACTCGCCACCGCCACCACGACCCCACCACCACCACCACTACCACTGCCCCACACCCCATCCCACCACAACCACCATCCTACCACCACCACCATCCCCACCACCACCGCCGCCCCATCCCATCAAACCATACCACAATCACCATCCCACCACCACACCACAACCACCATTCCACCACCACCAACACCACCACCCCACCCCCGCCACCACCCCATTCCGCCTCTACCACCACCACCCTACTACCACCACCACCACCACCCCCACCCCCACCCCACCAGCCGGGCCGCCGCTACCACCCCGCCGCCACCACCACCCTATAGCCACCACTAACACACTACCCCACCCCACCACAACTACTATCCCATCACTATCGACACTGCCACCGCCACCACCACCCCACCACCACCACCACCACCCCACATCCCATCCCATCCTACCACACCACAACCACCATTCCACCACCACCACAAATTGGCCATTGCCACTCCCACCTCCACCATCCCACCACACCACAACCACCATCCTCACCATCTCACCACCACCACAACCCAACCACCATCCCACCACCACCACCGCCCCTATCCCATCAAACCATACCACAACCACCATCTCACCACCCCACCACAACCACCACCACCACCCCATCCCACATCCACCACCACCCTTTACTCCCACCGGTCGCAGCTCGCCGCTACCACCCCGCCGCCACCACTACCACACCACCCCACCTCACCGCCACACCCACTCCACCACAACCACTATCCCACCACCATCGACACTTGCCACCGCCACCACAACCCCACCACCACCACCACTCCACATCCCATCCCATCCCACCACACCACAACCACCATTCCATCACTACCACCGCCGCCATTGCCACTCCCACCTCCACCATCCCACCACACACAACCTAACCACCATCCCACCACCACCACCGCCACCGCCATCCCACGCCTACCACCACCATCATTACCGCCACCATCGACACCACCACCACCATGACCACCGCCACCGCCACCACCACCCCCACCGCCACCAACACCACCACTACCATTCCGCCACCACCTATCCACCACCACCTCGCCACCATCTCTCCACCATTCTCGCCACCACCACAAGCCACCACCATCACCATTCCACCACCACTACCGCATTGCCACCCCATTCACCACCACCCCACCGCCACCGCCGCCAATACCCCACCGCCACCCCACACAACACCACCTCGTTGTCGCCCCATTCACCATCACCACCGTCGTCGCCACCATTTAACCACCACCACCAAGCTACCGCCGCCACCCCCACCACCACCACCCTGCCTCCATCCCCGGTAATCATATTATTTTCCCTCGTAATAGTATATTACCTACCGCAGTAATCATAACCTAAATATTAAAATGTCATTTACCTCCCCCGGTAATCTCAACCAGCATTTAACTTCTCGCTTCACCGCCCCGATTTTCTCTCTCTACGCACGTTCTCTCTCTAAATAATCTGGTACAACAATACTATTATCGATATTTTTACATGCCCCGGTAATCATATTACCTTCTCTGGTAACAATATTACCTATCAAACCACCATCGCCACCGCCACTGCCCCAATAATACAAATACATGACCCCCCGATAATATCATTGCCTTCCCCAATAATAAGATTACTTATCGTGATAATCATAACCAAAATCACAAAAATACTACAATTTTATCACCACAAACAAACACTATGGCCACACCACCACAACACCATTGTCTCCATATCAAATTAGAATCTTGGAATAGCATATGGAATAGCATATATGTATTTCAATATTTTCTAATAATCAAGTCACCTAAATCACCTTCATCGTCACACGACCATCTATTCCACACTCCCAAAGGCTCAAATCTTATTTTTATCCCAATCCATTATTTTTTTAAATTATTACGACATTTTAAATCAATTTTACTCCATCCGGACATGGCCTTCACAAAAATATCAATTTTCATCCGTTAATACAAAAAAGAAAAGGAATCAAACCACGATACGAATATTACTTACCTCGATAATATTATTACCAGCTTTAGTAATAATATTACCTACCTTAATAATCATAACCAAAAACACTAAAACACCATAATTTTAACCCCATCCACAGCTACACCTACCAACTGACGGCGAAAATACCAACAAAAACCAATTGCCACGCCCACAAACACCTCTCAATCTATGAACATATTAATAATAACTCAAAGCATATCATTTATAATTTAGGGACCACAAGAAGCAGGGGAAAAAGACACATAACATTACACATTAAGCATCTTGATTAGATCATCATACTGAGAATTCTTTCTAATGCAATTTTTTGTTGCATAAAATGGATATGGAAGAAAGAAACAAGAGATAACATTCAAAAGCTCACTCTTCTAAGATCAAGAAATGTAAATTTTAAACTCTCCCACACATGCTTACTTTTGGATAACTTGTTTGGTAAATCTACATCAACAGCCAACAAGAACTCTTATTTAGCTATTTATTTCCACCTTTAGGGATTAAACATGTTCTAGGGATTTCATCAGAATTACGGAAGAAAAAAACAATTATCATCAAATGAAGAACAAAAATCACACATATGAAGAGCATTACCCACTCCGGCAATATTATTACCAATGTCGATAATAATATTATTACCCACAAACGTAATATTATTACCCAACCCTATAATTCACCAGTCAACGGTGGCATAGCTAAATAATAATACCACCATAGATGTATAATATCTGAAACCAAATATCACTTAGAAGATCCGAAGTGATATCATCAAATAAAAATCCAAAATAACTCTGAACAATCATTCAATCAAATATTTAAAAAACTTCAAAACCCAATTCAGCAAGAAAGTTGTTGCTTAACAATGAACTCACCTTCGCTAACTAGCAAATTTAAATGTTTAATCATCAAATTAAACCATATCTTTGATATTCATGCATATCTTCTCTAGCTAAATTATGCTAGGGACTTCACACCGTAAGAACATTATCTATCCCCGATAATATTATTAATTACCTACCTCCGTAATATTATTATTTACCATAATAATAACATTACCTAGCATGATAATCAGCCTCAAAAACACAAAATTACCACCATTTTGATTCCATTCAGAAATGCACCCACCAATCGAGGATTACTAGTGAGACTAAACACAAGGACACAAAAACGCACCCACTTTTCTTTTTCTTCTATGTTTTAGGCTAGAATTACTAATGATACTAAATACAGTAAATACAAGCATTAGAAACTCCACAAAATGGAAATAATTTGTGAATAACCTACAGTAAAATAGAATTGAATTGGAAATAATTTGAAATCGTAAGCCTCTTACATACCCGCTCTTTGCTAACATTATATCCATGGTCTAAAATCTTTTCAACCAATTGTGATTATTCATGATAAATAAATTCTCATGTTCATGATTTCTTCCAAGAAAATATTACTTAACCTGATAAAAATATTACCTACCCCAATAATAATATTACTTAGTTGGTTAATATAAAGAACCAACATCATTTCCCGAAAAATATGAAAGAATAATTTCGAATCTTGAAGCTAATTATGCCAGCCATCAAACATTAGCTCATATAACACATTATATCTAATGAACTTAACATCGGCTGAATCTTCATGACACGCGAAATGATAAGAACTCATTTGAGTTGCAGTAACTATATGTCGTTGTTGACTTCTATTCCGCTTGCTAAGGGAACAATGACTGGGAAAGTAATCGTTTCGTTCCAATACCTACTAATTTAGCTCTGAGAACCATAATAATATCCTATAATGAACATGATGCAATATTGAACAATAGAGATTCAAAATTAATGAGATGCTAAGTTAAGACTAGTATGTTAGAAAAGCAAAACATAGAACACTTGCTTTGATAATTCAGGTGCATTTTGTCAAACATTTTATCTGCATCATTTTACTTAAATCCCAACTCACTTATTTCAACCACCCACATGTATAACGAATCACATGTAAAAACCTTCTGAAAAATTTCAGCATATACTTCTACTACAGTGTACTAATGCAATCAAATTTCAAAGAATGACAGAAACAGTCATTTAGACAAAAATTTTAGAACAACTGACTAGAAAAGATTGCAAATTCAATAATTCCAAGGAGACACCTCCGATTTGTAACTGAATGCAGTCCGATTTCAGAGCCAATTCTTCAGCATCAACATTGTGGAAAAGTAAGACTTGCTTCTTCTTCTATTTCTCCATCTCTTTGCTATTCAATTCATGTTAGATGGCAGATTTGAGATAGAGAGGGAGATCGAGAGATAGAGAAAAGCAACCTCCAAATTTGAGATGGACAGAGAAAGAGATTTGAGAGACAGAGAGAAGTCATTTGCAAAACATGGGGCTGTGATGGGGAGAGAGAGAAAAGTTTTCGTGGGTTGTTATAAGGCAAGGGCAGAAATGTCATAAAAATATGTAATTAAGTAAGTTGTAAAAGATTTATAAAATATTGTAGTTAATGGGCATAAAAAAGATGGTTCAGATTTAATGGGCAAAAATTGGTGCTAAGCTGTATTTATTGGTCATTTGCTCTTATTATAATACAAAACAAAAAATTAAAAAAAATTGAAATATAATTAATTTAAAAGTATCATAATTTTATACTTTTTAAAATAGCTTAGTATCACATTTACTATATTTAAAATTTCTTTTATACTTCTAAAAATTTTTATGATACTTTTAATTTTTAATGATACTTACTATGTTAAGTAATTTTAATATTTTTTTGACGATAGGAAAAAATAAAGTTTGACCAATTAATTAACCTTCAAAATTAATCCATATATTTTTGGAAAATATGTTATATACTCTCCTAATTGATAATACATGCTTCAAATTGAGTAGTTACGTTCGATTCCCAAAACAAAGTGAGCGGTTACAATAGGAGTTGGAGCAAGCAAATTTCTAGGATACAATTGAATCCAATAAAGAAGCTTTGGATCCATATTTCTTGTTGGTGCATAGAAGTTTGGATCGTTCTTTGCACGATTGTGTGTTAGAAACCAGAGCCCATATTTTGCAATGACGTTTTAACATGGTTCAAACTAGAATTTTCACATGTGCGTTGCATGGGAAGATATGTCTGTCAAATAATTATGTTATTTTTTAAAAAAAGAAAAAGAAGAACAAAATCCATACGATTTCCTAAAAACATTGATGGAGTAACCCCTATATTTCGGAAAAATTCGCTCTATTAATACACATAGCATATGTCCTAAAAATTTCAACATTGCATAGCTACATATTTTTCACAACTTTATCAATGGCACCAACACTCCCAATATAATCATATGCATTGTTCTCCAGGACACAGACAACACATAAAATACATAAATAAAATTATTTTTTTGAAAAGTTTATTGAATTATTTAAAGAAGCAATCCAACTCCTTACGCCTCACATCTCTCATTCATTACTTATTCCATCCTTCCAAAACCTTTATTGGTTCATGCACCATTGATCTCTTCTCCTAGACAACTAATCTATATAGAAGAAAAAATATTATTAGAAAATGAAGGCCATAAAATCCTAACAAGTATAAATATGAGACAATTACAATTACAAATCAGAAACATAATATAATTTTTCATCTATCAAATGTACGACCTCCTAGAGATAGGTGGATACTATATGGAATTGAGATGGAGTATACTATAAGTTACTAAAAATCTCTTTGTAAACAATATTTGTAGTAGTTCATTTAAAAGATATCTTTTATTTTGTAAGAAAAATCTTACCGACTGATAGTTATCTAATTAATTTAAATTATTTTACATTCTTTTAAATTAATTTTATTTTTTTCATTTTAGAAATATAATTAATTTTTATTAATTTTCGTCTAATGAAACATGTCCAATTAAATCTTAGCAATATAATTAATTTTACTTAAATTTCATTTTTAGCTAATTATTGCTAAAAAATTAACTATTTCTAAAATAATTAATTTAATAACTGCAAGTAAAGAAGATTGTGCAGAATTCTTCTATGTGACGACAGTTTGATGTACTTCTAAAAGATTATTAAATAGTCGTAATTCAAGGCACCGGAAGATAAATTTAATAAACCACAGCAATGAATCTAATTCTAATCAAAGCATGTTTGATGTAATTTATGTTGAAAATAGTTTAATTTCTTCATCATTTAAAATGATTACATCGACTTAATAATATTTTAATAATTTTTAATATTTTTTTATCTCAACAACCGCACGGTCAAAAATCATTTGTTTTCAATAATCTCCATTGAACAAAAGCTAATTTAATTTGAGAAAACAAATATCTTGTACCAAAGTTTTTTATTTTTTGTTTTTTAATTACCGAATGTATACCCTTTGCTTACTTTCTTTCCCAAAGATACTGCGGAGGTTAAAGCATGTTTCTCTAATTTGGAAGGAGCATTTTATAACTTCAGGCCAGATCTGAGTCGTACACGTGGCAACATCTTAGCGGTTGTTGGCTTTTCTTATATATACTCCTAGCCTTTAGAGAAAGGATACGAACTTCATTCTTCTCCATTCTCTTGTGTAAAATCTAGGGCTTTCTTCTCTTTCGTTCTCATCTTCATGTATAGTGATTTTAGATGTATTTCTTTGTGACTTACATGTTCTAGAGAGTGGTGAGATTGTTGTTAGCCTTTAGATCGAGAGAGTTGTGCGATTGTATTTTGGTAACTCTTGTAATCTGTTTGGTTCAGTAAAGGTTTGGAACCTAGTCCACAAGTGTGGAGGTTCAACAGAGGATGCAGGCGCTAGATAGCGGTCGCCGAACCTCCGGTCCCTTTGGGAAAATCTCGTGTTATTGTTTGCGTTCTTTATGCTTCTGGTTGATTGATCTTGGCTAGGAATTTCTAACAGTGGTATCAAAGCCGTCATCGAGTTGTATATGTGGATTGCAATATTGGTGGTTCTCTGTTCTTGATCAGCAATTCCTGTAGCCCTAATTTTTAGGGTTAATCAGATCTCGAAAACCAGTTGGTTGAGAACCATCTTGATTCTCGCAATTGAGGCCTGTGTATTGGATTCGAGTAATCTTACAATCTTCATTCCTTCGATCGATTGTGAAACCTTTGTTTCACGCAAATGGTAAAAAATTCTTCTAACTTTTGTGTGCTCTAGGGTCATTAAGGTAATAAGGATCTCCTTTATTTGCCTTTGTCCGTCCCAAGAGTGGCATTGGAATATGAGGGAGTAAGGGATTATACGGTCTCTAGCCCTTAGGCTCTATTATTTGCGTGTGCCTTTTCTTGCATATATTGTGGTATTGTTATTGTGAGCTCTTTGATTATTCTTTACCTGTGAATTGTTATTGTCTTTCTTGGATTCTGGTTTACCACTGAGATCAAACATTTAGGGGTTGTTTCTCCATATTATAAGATCCTTTTAAAATTATTCAAAAGCTTTTCTAAAATGTCAACAATTCAACATCTCAGAAGTTCGAAGTAGAACTCTGGACAGGTGCTGGGGATTTCTCCCTTTGACGCCATAAAATGAGGGCTTTTCTTCTTCAACAGAGATGTGCTGGTGCTTTGACTGGCACTTGGCCAGGAGAATTTAGTATGCCAAGAAGAAATAAACTAGATGAATTTGCTTGGAGTTCAATCTTTTTGTATCTTTATGACAGTGTTATTCGAAAAGTTGGAGAAACCACCACTGCACAAACACTTTGGAGAAAACTTGAGGAGTTATATCTAACCAAATCCATGCCTAATAAGTGCTATCTGTTGAGACTTTTTTATAACTTTAGGGTTGATAAGTCTTTGGGTTTGGAGGACAACATAGATAGGTTCACGAAACTTATTTTGGATCTTGAATCTTGTGAAGAGACACTGTCTGATGATCAGCAAGTTGTTGCCCTCTTGAATGCTATGGGAGAAAGATAGCATGACCTTAGGACAACCCTAGAATATGGAAGGCAGAGTGTCACAGTAGATGAGGTGATCACTGCTCTTAGAAATAGAAAACTAGAGTTGAAGGCTGATTTTAGGGAACCTAAGGCTGGTGAGAGGTTGTATATAAAAGGTAAGAATAAGTCTAAACCCCACCCAACAACCAAAAAACCCAAAGACAAAAGGAGGGACAAAGAGAAAGGTAAAGAGAAGGTGCAACATAAGGAGAAAGAAAAAACCAAAGAGTGTTACTGTTGCAAAAAACTAGGCCATTTGATTAAAAATTGCTTTAAGAGGATGAAGGATATGAAGGAAAACCCAAACCTAGACCTAGCTGCCATTATAGCTGCAAATAGAAACACCACTGATGAAAACAATGGCTTAGTGCTTGTTGCTTCCACCAACAAGACCTCAAATGAGTGGATATTAGACTCTGGCTATTCTTTTCATATGTGCCCAAATTCCCAATGTTTTTCTGACCTAAGTGTTGTGAATGGGGGAACTATACATTTGGGAAATAACATGAGTTGTGCTGTTAAGGGGGTAGGGACCATTGACCTTGTTCTTGATAATAGTGCAACTTTAAGGTTGAATAAAGTGAGATAAATCCCTGATTTAAGAAGAAACTTGATCTCTATTGGTGAATTAGATTTTTGTATTGCTGTTTAGTTTACTAATGGTGTTTGTAGGGTACTGTATAATGGTAAGTTGCTATTAGAGGCCCAAAAATAGAATGGGCTCTATGTTGTGCAAGCAATGTCTAGTAAGAAAGATACTGCTGCACCTGTACTGGCTACAGATGATATGGCTGTGATATGGCATAAAAGATTGGGCCATATCAGTGAAAAGGGACTTCAATACTTGAAGAATACTGGGGTGCTGGGTAAAATTTCTTTCTCTAAACTTCATTTATGTGAAGAATGTGTTATGTGCAAACAAAGTAAGACACCTTTCACCAAGGGTACTCACAAGTCTAAGGAAATTCTTGAGTATTTGCATGCTGACTTGTGGGGACCCTCAACTGTAAGCACCTTTACTGGCTATAGATATTACTTGCTGATAGTGGATGATTTTTCTAGAAAATGTTGGACTTTGTTGCTAAAACTTAAATCTAAAACCTTTGTCATGTTCAAACAGTGGAAATTGTTGATTGAAAATCAAATAAATAAGGATGTTAAAGTACTTAGGAGAAACAATGGTCTTGAGTTCTATAACCTTGAGTTTGATGCTTTTTGTAAGGAATGTGGCATTCTTGGACATAGGACAATCACATACACACCCCAACAAAATGGTGGCTGAAAGAATGAATAGAACCATTTTAAATAAGGTAAGACGTATATTGTTATTTTCTGGTTTGCCAAAATTATTTTGGGGAGAAACCGTCAAGATTGCCACATACCTTATTAATAGGAGCCCTTCCAGTGTTTTAGATTTTAAGGCTCCTGAAACTGTTTGGACTGGTAGGCCTGTAGATTATTCTAACTTGAAGATCTTTGGGTGTACAGCCTATGCTCACCAAAGTGGGGGAAAGTTAGAACCTAGATCACAAAGGTGTGTTTTTCTTGTTTATGGTGAGGGTACCAAAGGCTACAGGCTTTGGTTACTTGATGAAAGAGGCTTTAAAGTCATTATAAGCAGGAATGTGGTGTTTAATCAAAGTGTTATGCCTTGTTTGAAGTCTAGTACCCCTGTTTCTGATTAGACTGTGAAAGAGCATGTTGTCACTGAAGTTTCTGTTGGTGATGATTCTCCTGATGAGACTCAGTTTGAGGTGGAGACAACAATGCAAAATGAAAATCTTGAGCAAACTGATTTTGATACTGAGTCTCAAGAGGAAAATCAACATGATCCAGGGCCCTCTACCTCTAACCCTTCAAATACTGTGAATGATTACGTTTTAACTGGAGATAGGGCTAAAAGGCAGAGGATGTCTTCTGTAAGAATACACCATGATGACTATGTGACTTATTTTGCTAGTTGTGATTGTTTGAATGCTGAACCTGAAACTTTTGAGGATGCTATTTCTTGTTCTGATTCTAAACATTGGATTGATGCTATGAAAGATGAAATGTCTTCTTTAATGAAAAACAAAACTTGGATTTTGGTGCCAAAACCTCAGAATCACAATATTGTGGATTGTAAATGGATTTACAAAATTAAAGATAGTGATTCTGGTAAAAGATTTAAGGCAAGACTAGTTGCTACCAAAAAGAAGGTATTGATTACAATGAAGTTTTCTCACCAGTTGCAAAGTTCATTTCTATTAGAGTTCTTTTGGCTTTAGTTGGGCACTTTAACTGCGAACTTGATCAATTAGATGTGAAAACTGCCTTTTTGCATGGTGATCTAGAAGAAAATATATACATGCATCAACCTAAGGGTTTTTGTGTTAAGTCTAAGTCTGATCATGTGTGTTTACTGAGAAGGTCACTTTATGGTCTTAAAAGCAAGCACCTAGACAATGGTATAAAAGATCTGATACATTTATTCAAAGTCTGGGTTTTAAGAAAAGCAGTTATGATGCTTGCTTATTTTTCAAGGGCATTGGAAGCCCTAATCCTGTATATCTCTTATTGTATGTAGATGATATGCTTCTAGCCTGTGCAGATAAAACTGAAATTGTCTCAATCAAGGCTAAATTGAGCACAAAATTTGAGATGATGGATCTTGGTAAGACCAAGAGGATCTTGGTAAGGCCAAGAGGATTCTTGGCATGGATATCTTGAGAGATAGAGGTAACAATGTATTCTACTTGCATCAAACACCTTATATCCAAAAGGTTTTACAGAAATTCTCTATGTCTCAATCTAAGCCAGTTTCTTTACAACTTGCTGCCCATTTTAAACTGTCATCTACATTATCTCCTAACTATGAAGCTGAACTTGGAATAATGTCTAGGGTTCCTTACTCAAATGCTATGGTACATGATGGTATGCACTAGACTTGATCTAGCACATGGTGTAAGTGTTCTCAGTAGGTTTATGAGCAATCCAGGAGAAACTCACTGGAATGCAGTAAAATGGCTGTTTAAATATCTATGTGGTACTCCTAAATTGGGAATAAAGTTTGCTAAGTGTAAAAAAGGTGTAGCCTTGAAGGGCTACTGTGATTCTGATTTTGCAGAGGATTTGGACAAGAGAAGGTCCACACCAGCTTATGTTTTTACACTTTGCAATTCATGTGTGAGTTGGAAATCCTAGTTACAAAAACTAGTTGCTTTATCCTCTAAGAGGCTGAGTACATCTCAGCATGTGATGCAATAAAAGAGGGACTCTGGCTTAAAGGGTTGCTTGATGAAATTGGCTTTCACGAACAAGTAGTTAACCCTTTATACTGATAACCAGAGTGCAATCCACTTGAGCAGAAATCTAGTCCATCATGATAAGACTAAGCATGTAGATATTAAATTCCATTTTGTTAGAGATATGGTTGAAAAGGGCGTTACTAACTTGGTTAAAATACCTACTAAATATAACCCTCTGATCTTGGAACCAGAGTTTTATCATTAAACAAGTTCAAGAGCTGCTTGCACACTCTTAATCTTGAGGAATGGTAAAGTCTCTCTTTTCTCCTCCTTTACTTTACTGACTTTTTTTCTTTTTCTTTTGCAGGTTGTTGTGAACCGAGGATCCAATCAGTGACCAAGGTGAAAAGGCCAAAAACTTGAACCAAATTAGATCAACAAGGCGGAGTATGTGGAGGTTAAAGTGTGTTTCTCTAATTTGGAAGGAGCATTTTATAACTTCAGGCCAAATCTAAGGCGTCCACGTAGCAACATCTTAGCGGCTGTTGGCTTATCTTATATATATATATATATATATATATATATATATATATATATACTCCTAGCCTTCAGAGAAAGGATTCTCCATTCTCGTGTAAAATCTAAAGCTTTCTTTTCTTTCGTTCTCATCTTTCTGCATAGTGATTCTCTAGTGTAGGGATTCAGTTTTAGATTTATTTCTTTGTAACTTACATGTTCGGGAGAGTGGTGAGATTGTTGTTAGCTTTTAGATCGAGAGAGTTGTGCAATTGTATTTTGGTAACTCTTGTAATCTGTTTGGTTCAATAAAGGCCTCCAACCTAGTCCACGATTGTGGAGGTTCAACGGAGGACGTAGGCGTTAGATAGCGGTCACCGAACCTCCAGTCCCTTTGGGAAAATCTCGTGTTATTGTTTGCGTTCTTTATGCTTCTGGTTGAATGATCTTGGCTAGAAATTTCTAATAGATACTCAACAAAATCCCCATCATGAAGGGAGTGAAAAATAAAAATTCTATACCATGTACAGATAACTTCAAAGTTTTGTTGCCTTTTCTAAAACATCATTCTTGGTTTATTCGGAATCTAGTTTTTAAAGGAAAGTGCATGATTCTTCTAAAATCAGAATCCAATTTTTTTCTTGGATCAGGCAAGCAGGCCTTGCATAAATAAACATAACGCGGATCTTTGAATAGTTGTAACAGGAAAAAGAGCTATTTCCTACATATTGACACAAGTTTTAACACAATATATGCTTATATGACCTAATTTATGCTTTTAAACTAAATGAATGGCATAAAAAATTATTTATTGTATTATGAAACTTACAATTAAGAAACAATTAACAATCACCTATAACTTTAATCTATATACATTATGATTTTATTTATTTATTTCTTTATTTATTTGTGGAATAGACATTATGGTTTAGGTTGGCATAAACAATTAATAATGGGGGAAAAAATTAATAGTGAACAGAAAGTATAATTAATTCACCATTTTATCATTAACAATTTGAAGAATTATGGCAAATCAAATTTTGATTGATGCTTATAAAAAGAGATACTTGCACAAAAAGTTAATTATGTAAAAAATAAGAAAAATAAATTAATGATTCAAAGAAAGTATAATTATTCACTAATTTATCCTTAACATTTTGATTAATTATGTTGATTCAAATTTTAACTTATCCTTCTAAACAAACATAAACATAAATTAATGTTTGAAAGGAACTATACTTAATGGTCCAAAGAAAATATAATTAATTCACCAATTTACCTTTAACAATTTGAATAACCGGGTCGTTTCAAATTTTATTTTATACTTCTAAACGAACATAGTTGCATACAAAATTAATTCTACAAAAACAAAATAAAAATTAACATTTAAAAGCAAACACAATTAATTCAATTCATCGTTAAGAATTTGAATAATAGTTCTAATTAAAATTTTAATTTATGCTTCTCTAACATGTTTGGCGAAAGTATGATTAGTTCACATGTTTATAATTAAAAATTCAAGTAATTGTTTCAATTCAGATTTTAGTTTATACTTTTAAATTGACATAATGGCATAAAAAATAATTATTACATTATAACAATTACAATTAAGAAATAATTAACAATTACCGACAACTTTAATTTATATACATTATGGTCTAGTTTTGGCATTCGCAATTGTAAGGAATTATAACAGACATGGTTGCATAAAAATTAATTACACACAAAAAGTAAGAAATAATAAATTAATGGTTCAAAGAAAATATAATAAAATTTTCTATTTACCTTTAACAATTTGAATAACTGTATCGATTCAAATTTTATTTTATGCTTCTAAATAAACATAATTGCATAAAAAATTAATTCTACAAAAAAGTAAGGAAAAATTAAATTAATGGTTAAAAGGAAACACAATTAATTTACCAATTCATCATTAAGAATTGTAGTAATGGTTAAATTAGAATTTTAATTCATGTTTCTCCAATTGCAACCTTGGTGTAAATGAAAGACATGTTCAAAAGCCAATAACAATGACAATTTAGAGCATAGCATTAGAAGTTATATCGTATTCTATAATGAAAGTCCTAGCTAAAATATAAGTTAGGTAAGTAAACTTTCTAATCGTTTATGTAACGTCATTGGTAAAATTAGTTTTGTATAGGAATGTGCTTATATAAGAGAGTGCAATCATGATGGTTACGTAGAGGAAACGTTTAAGAATAATTCAATTATCACCTACAATATTGAGTAATTCTAGTGGTGTAAAGATGGGTGGACCAGCCAGACCCGGACCGGCCCATTCGTTCTTGGCCTGGACTATAGGCCGGCCGGTGAACCAGACAAACCGCCCCGCGGGTTGTTCATATCCGGACTCGGGCTGGCTGGGTCCAGTATCACGGGCTCGCGATTAATAGCTGGCCCATGAATATGTTAAGTTTAAAAAAAAAAGGGAAAAAGAAAAAATATGAATGTGGCAGAGAGCGACTTTTACTCTCTACCACAAAAAAGGTCAAGGCTGCAACGTATTCAGGCTCTTGGGCCACAATACGTTGTAGCCTCTTTCACATAGAGGGAACAATATGTCTCCTCTAATCACATCAAGTTATTTTTTTATTTTTTTAATTTTTTGTTATTATTATAATATTAAATTTCAAAATTTTAAATTTAAAATCTAAGTTTTGATTCATGTGGGTCGGGTTGTATGTTGACCCGTACAAATTGGTCCATATAAGCCAACATATATGGGTCGACGGGCGGACCGGGTTGTAATAAAAAAATGCGGGTCGGTCCAACCCGACTGGCCAACCTGTACGAGCGAGGCTTTGAACCAGGTGGGCCGATCACGGGCTGATATTTGGCTGGACGTCCAAACATGGCCCACCCCGTGTTGACACCTCTAAATAATTCTAAAGGATATTCGAATTTAGGAGTTATGACGTAATGAGTCATAGTGGTATTGTGGAATTTATCCATATTTCTCTCTAACCATTGAAACCAGAAAACTAATAGAGGGACCATTTGCATGATTTTATTCACATCACACAACATAATCCAACACAAAAAAAGGTTTTTGATATATGTTCTCAATCCAACATAATTCTTTTTGGATGGATAGTTACTCATGTTGGGAATATGTTAACGAAGTCCCACATTGGCTAAATATGAGTTAAGTGATTGGTTAATAAGGAATTGAGTTACTCCATCCAATGAGTTAACCTTTTGGGATGGAACGTCAATCCATAACAAGTGGTATCGGAGCATTAGGATGGAGTACAGAAAAATATGGTAAAGTACGAAGTAGAGAAATTTGATGGAAGAATGAATTTTGGCTTGTGGCAAGTACAAGTCAATGATGTATTGACTCAGGCTGGACTACATAAAGCTTTGAAGGGAAAGCCAAACTCCGATTCCAACAAAGATGCTGGAAAATCAGTTGTTATCGGTGATGGTGGTGGTTCTATCAAATTCAAGAGAAGCAATGAAGATTTGGAAGAGTTGAATTTGAAAGCGGCAAGTATGATACGCCTTTATCTAGTCAAAAACGTTATTGCGAACATTCATGGAATATCTTCTGCAAAGGAGCTCTGAGAGAAGCTTGAACAACTGTATCAAACAAAGAGTCTTTCAAATCGATTGTATTTGAAAGAGAAATTTCATTCTTTGTGAATAATGAAGGTATGAAAATTTTAGGATCATTTGAGTATTCTCAATGGCATTGTTTCTGAACTGGAGTTTATTGGAGTTAAAATTGAAGATAAGGATAAAGCACTATGCCTCATCTGGTCTCTTTCGTCGTCCTATGAGCATATAAAGCCTATCTTGATGTATGGGAAAGAAACTATAAGTTTTTCAGAAGTTACAAGTAAGTTAATTTCGGAAGAAAGAAGATTAGGTGAGAGAAGTAATATTTCTGAAAATGTATTACTTGTTGAAGAAAAGATAAAGAAAGGGAACTCCAAAAAGAATGTAATTTGTTGGAAGTGTAGACAGACTGGTCACGTGAAAAGATATTGTCCAAAAGGTGGAGCAAATTCGGCTAATTGCTGCCAAAAGTCAGACAATTCGTCTCTCCTGGTAGAGGATGGTGGATATGTACTATGAGAAAGATGGTCATCCTCATGGGTCGCTAGTTGCCATGGTCAAATGATGTGTTCTTACTAGCTGGTTAACATGTTTGCACATGAGCATTGGCTTGATAGGATGCAAGGTGTGTAGGTGTCTGGTGGTATTTTTAATGTCGATGGCTGATGAGCTCTCTGAGTAGTCAAGTTAGATGGTTGTACCATAAATTTCAGCGGGTTTTATTTGGACATTGAGCCGATGAAATGCTTGGAATTAGTAATTAATTCCAAGTGGTTATACTCATATGGTGGAGTATAGAACTGTCAAAGTGTCAAATACTTGCATGGTAATTTTCCAAGTATTTTGCATAAATTTCCCAACTAGTGGTATCAGAGTCAGCTCCCATATTTTTCCACGTATACGTGCGAGATAATTCCATTACTTAGTTGGTGGCCTCCAAGGTTTATCATGAAGCGAAGAAAAAATCCAATGGTTGGTTGGTTGTATCTATGTAAGGCAGTGGTTGAGATGCAGTGAAAGTGTTCGACGTTGATAGAGTGATAGGCGTTGAAATACACTCGCCAATTTATACCGCAAGCGCACGGATCATTCAAGTAGTAAAGTTTTGGACCTAAAAGTCCGGAATATCGTTCCTCAAGGACTAACGTGAATTGTCAATTCTAGTTGTGTAATATAGTATATATATGTATATAAACACATTCTGAGACTGGAAATTGTTTTGGTATTGATTCAAATACGTTTAACCGTTCCACTGAAAAAGATAAAAACACGTAATACGGTAATAACTTAAGAGAAGAATTATAGTTGAGATTATTGACGCCATTTGATCGTTATGTAATTGATGCTCCGCTAGTTCTCACATGAGTCAGTTGTCGTTCATGTTAGATCCGATTTTCCCTAAATAGGTAATTCCTCTCTCGAATGTCAAATCACCCCTTTCCGACCAATTCAATCTACTATATTTCTATGTCGATTGAACGTTGATCCAAAGCATGACACATAGTGAAAATATTCAAAGGATCATCCAAGCTGAGAGGTATATCTCTATCCTCACCAAGAACTTGGAGTGAAAACCATTTGGTCTAAGTTAATTATTCTTTTCTCAAAGCATGATTAACTCACAAACAACTGCACTTATTGGCCACATAAGTGAAGAGCACCAAGATCAATGGAATACACACACAACTACAACTACTCAATGAATTGAACTAGCTTAGAACAAATAACATGATCAAAGTTTATCAACAATCTCAACTACATCGATTTACCCCATACTAGAAAGTAAAAACATCATAAAAAAGGAATTACTCATTAAAAGATAGTTTTTACAAGTTAGAAATAAAGAAGATGATAGAGGAACTCCCTTTAAGTCATAAACTTGAGGTAGCCAATCACCATCTTCACAACTATGGATCTACAACAAATAACCTAGCTTCTTCCCTTTCTTTTCTTCTTTTTATTGAAAGCAAAAAGCAAAACTAAAAACTCCTCTAACCCTAGAAAATATCTACATAAATGTAGCCTCATCATCCCTGAAAAGCCCCAAGGCTGGAGGAGAAAGTGGGAAAGAACAAATAAAACAGTGAAAAGCTGGTCAACAAACCGCATTCTGGTTCTGGAAAAATTACGGCCGTAAGCATTAAAATTACGGCCGTATATTTTTGTTACGGCCGTATTAAAGAACCTTACGGCCATAATTTACTCTCTGCATCAAAATGAAATACAAGCTGTGTGAAATATGGCCGTATCGAATTTGGGTACGGCCGTAAATATGTCTTAAGGCCGTAACTCTGGTAATTACGGCCGTAATGATGTCCTGCATCCAAGGTTTGCCATTTTTAGCTCCCGGCTTGTCTTTTTCCACTAGTTTCTTTGCTTGCCATCTTGTTTCAAGTTATGTACCTACATAGATCAAATTGAAGCATTAAGAGTAGATAATTGCTCGTTTTATCAATTTCCAAACTGTTAAAGGCATCTGAAAAGTGTGCAAAAGGCCTCCTATCAAATACCCCCAAACTTGGATCCTTGCTCGCCCCGAGCAAGACTATTTCTACTTCTATTTACACAACATATTGCATATCTCTACGTAGGTACTACTCTAAACAAGCTCACGGAGATAAGGTTGCGCTGTTAATTCACGCATATCACACGGAGTGCAACAAAACAAAAAAAACTTTGCGACTCGTTCACGCAACCCAAAAGCTATGAAAATCATTATACACAAATCATTCACGACGCCATTACAAAACAGAGTTGGCCCACAAGAACCGAACCATCCCACTATTTCCTTTCACTCTCAATATATGGGTATCATCGGCGATAAAAACTACTACAACTGTTAACTCTCCCGGAAACTGAACGTTCTACTTCGCAAGTTATACTCGACAATTCAAACCCACCATCAATCTAAGCCCCTCGCACACACTCACAAGCTTCAGTTTTCTTTTTCGTCTCTTTTGTTTGTTTGTTTTTTCTTTTTTTTCAATGGAAATGCAAGGCCTCCAACAATAATGCTTTCTCAACGACCCATGTAACGAGTTTTAGGTCGGTGGCTCCCGAGCTCGTCACTCAAGGCACCAGGTATAGAATACCCCAACGAACTTACTAACTCGAGTCGATGAGGCAAGAGAATGGCGGCCCAAAAGAATGCAATGCAAATGGAATTACAACACTCTTGTTCTCTTTTTTTTTTGTTTTTTTTTTTTTTTTGGCTAGATCTTTAGCATATGATCATTGTCGAGCTTATCTTGCTAGTGAAAACATTCCACAAAATAACCATGCACGGAATTAACAGATGCTACATAGCTTACCGCACTAGTTCACCCCCAAACTTATTGCACAAGTGGGCGAAAATGTGGGATAAAACGTGTCAAAAGGGTTGTTGCACGGCCAACACTCAAGTAGGCGACGTAGTTTATGACTCAAAATGAATTTAAATTGGTGACGAGCTCCAAAAAGTTAGCAACAGAAAGTACATTCATGCTTGCACTCCGTGGTCTCCACGTGAAATAACAGCAGTAATAAAAGAAGAGCAAAATTTAAAAAATTTTGGCAAAGACAAGCAATAATAAAAGGACGGCATAGTTTAAACATAACATAACATACTAACATAACGTACAACTTAGGGCTGTCCACATAATTTAAGCTACTAAGTTAAACTCCCCCCAAACTTATGAACCACAATGTCCTCAATGTGGAATAGCGGAAAAAAAACAAAAAGGCAAAACACTTCCTGAAAGGGAAATCACCCGGTGTGACCCGGGCTATCCCCTGAGGGATCAGGCTGGTCATGAAACCAGTTTTGCATTTGAGACCACATTTGGGCTCGATCTTCTCTTTCTTCTCGTTGCTCGTCGAGGATCATGCGTTGAGTGTTTTCAATAGAGCTTTGACTTTCCTCAGTGTGGGATAGCTGGGAATCTAAATGATCCATAAGCAAGTAAAGCCCTTGCAGCATGTCCAAGACAGTGGATTGGACGGAGTCACTCTGTTATGTCTCTATATAATCACTTCCCAAAGGTTCCGATTGTTGGCCGGTTCCAGTAATGTGCTCTTGACTCTCAGGGCGTGGTCTTTTGCTGGAACGGGGTTGATTAGTTCGATGCTGTAAACTTTTGGGCTCCAATCGATCGCCATGTTTGAGAGTATCACCGGCAAGAGGAAAGGTAAGCCTAGCAGCTCGAGCAATGCCGGTGATAAGATAGGGATAGGGCATCCGATTACCGCTTGGCATAATTTGGGCATAATGCCGAATGGTATGGAAAATGTGTGCTCCCAAGTCAAGCTTCTTCCCCATAAACATAGCGTAAATGCCGCGAAGGTAAGCAACGGAGATTGATGTGTGAGTTGTAGTGGGGTAGATACTACACAACGCCCACATTTGGAGAAACTAAGCTTGGTCGGTGAGATCACCTTGATCAACACGTTTGAGGCCGGCCAAAATTTTAACATGAGCTGGTTGCTGTAATGCCCATTGAAGTATAAGCTCATCAGGGTCTCTTCTGCTTTCCACACAAGAGATGTGTGAAGCTCCCTCGGGGTTGATATTGAGAAACTCTTCAATCACCCCGGCGGAAAATTTGAGTCGTTTAGACAGTACAGAGACAATGTATATTTCCTGAAGTCCCTCCTTTTTGACTTCTTTTGCAAGAGCTTCATAGAATTGGATAACGAAGCCTGGATTACCAAAGCCAGTAGTCCCGGCTTAACTTCTCCCAACCATAATCATAGAAGCGTGCTACAAATGGCTCATTGCGGAATGCAGTGAGTTTGAAGAGCCTTTCTTTGATACACAGGAGAGACTGAGTTTTCGCTTCTTCGTCCGATAGCTGGGGAGGTTCAGACGATTCACCGACTTTCCCTTTGCCTTTAGCAGATGATTTGCCCATTTCTATAATGAGAAGAAAGTGTTAAAACATGGCAAGTGAGTCGAATTCTAGTTCTAAATGCACATATGATCGAAACACGATATAAATGGCATACTTGATGGATTACATGAAAAAGGGAATTACAAAATTCGCATAGGCATTTTATCGAGCATGTGATGTGCATGTTCAATGAAAAGGCCAAAACAAACAACTTCTCTCAGGGAAAGCATCTAAAATGCTTAGCAACAACCACAACATCCCATCCAATTACTAAACTTAAACCCAAACTCCTCAATCTCATGTGCAACTATTCAAAAATAATCACCACATTTCAATTATATAAGAGTTAAAGCATTTGAACAAATTATTAAACAAACTCTAAGTAAAGTAAGGAATTCATACCGTAAAATGAAGATTGAACACGAAAAGAAGATGAGAAGTGAAGAATTTGGGACGTGAATTTTTCGAGCCCTAGATGGTGGTTCTTATAAAGGGTGAATTGAAGAGGAAATTGGGTATGCACTTCAAGAGATGGTTGTTGTTTCTATGTTGTGAATCTTACATGTAATGGTAATCAAGAAGAATTTCGTGTTTACCACAATTCTTGAGAGGGTTTTGGAGAGAAATTTCGAAGGAGAACAAGAAGAGAGGCAAGAAAGTGAATCTGGTTCTAAGTTTGGGTTCTCGGGTGTTTTTAACCAAAAAGACTTTTTACGGCCGTAACTACGATCCTTACGGCCGTAACAAAAATATACGGCCGTAATTATGGTACTTACGGCCGTAATTTGGTCTTTGAAAATTTTTTGATTGGCAACAGAGGAGATAATACGGCCGTAAGTAAAACATATACGACCGTAAAAAATGTATATACGGCCGTAAGCATGAAAATATGGCCGTAATTATCTCTCTGAAAATTTTTAGATAAAACAAGGTCATGGTAAATTACGGCCGTAACAAAATAATATACGGCCGTAACAAAAACTTACGGCCGTAAAATTTAAAAATACGGCCGTAATTGTTGTTCTGCAAAAATTTTTCAAAAGTTCCCTATTACAGTAGCAGGGAATCCAATATTGATCATTATACCTGGAATCAAAACAATCGTAGGCATATAGAGAGCACAAAATGTTCATCAAAACTACCAACATGATATTATGTTCATGTTAGGCAATGGGCACTACAAGTTAAGGTGAAAGACTATTGACAAGAACATGGAGAGAAGCAAAAGAGTCCCAACGACAGCTTATGTACAAGTTACCTACTTTACTTTATGCTGCTATCAAAAGGATCAAAACATGTACAAATTATTTAATTCATGCCTATATGTGCAAGATATAGTAGATAAGCGGAAAATGCGAAATTGAGTAAATAAAAGGGAGAAGTTTGGGGTGCCTCCCAAAGAGCGCTAGTTTATAGTCCTAGCTTGACTTTGAGGTTCGTTCACTTCATGTTGGCAAGGGGAATCGAAGATTTCTCCTTGGAGAAATCTCCTCCCAAGTATAGCTTGGAGAAATCTCCTTGGAGAAGTCTTTTCTCACCGGCCAACTTAGAATCGAAATTTAATGTCTTAATCGCCCAAAAGGCTCGGTGTTCCAACTCAACCGGCAAATGACATGCTTTCCCGAACACTAAGCGGTACGGAGACATTCCAATTGGAGATTTAAATGCAGTTCTATACGCCCATAATGCATCATCAAGTGTTTTCGACCAATCTTTTCTTGATGCATTAACTGTTAGCTCTAAAATCCGCTTAAGTTCTCTATTGGAGATCTCTACTTGGCCACTTGTTTGAGGGTGATAGGGGGTCGCCACCCTATGTGTAACACCATATCTTGCCAATAGTGAGTCAAATTGGTGATTACAAAAGTGTTTACCACCGTCACTAATGATAGCTCGGGGGGTTCCAAACCTTGTAAAAATATTCTTTTTAATAAAGTTACTCACCACCCTTGCATCATTAGTAGGTAATGCCACCGCCTCGACCCACTTTGAGACATAATCAACTCCTACAAGAATGTATTGATTTGAGAAGGATGGGGGAAAGGGTCCCATGAAGTCTATACCCCACACATCAAATAACTCCACTTCCAAAATGGACTTCAAAGGCAATTCATGCCGATTGGAAATATTCCCGTGGCGTTGACATTTGTCACATTTGGAGACAAAGGTATGAGCGTCCCGAAATAGTGTCGGCCAATAAAAACCAGCTTGGAGAACCTTTGATGCCGTTTTAAATGCACCAAAGTGACCTCCATAATGGGAAGAATGGCATGATTCAAGAATTTGTTCCATTTCTTCTTCGGGTACACATCTTCGAATCACTTGAGCTGCCCCTCTCTGAAATAACAAGGGATCATCCCAATAGAAGAACTTAAGATCATGAAAAAATTTCTTCTTTTGAGAGTACGATAGATCAGAGGGCATCACACCACTTGCCAAATAATTGACAAAGTTGGCATACCATGGTGCTATAGATGCCGCCAGGAAATGAGATAGTTGTAGCAGTTGGTCATCTGGAAATAGCTCATTAATTTCAAACTCTCCCACTTCCTCTTCTTGTTCCATTCTTGATAGGTGATCGGCCACCATATTTTCCGTCCCTTTCTTGTCTCTAATCTCAAGATCAAATTCTTGTAACAACAAGATCCATCTCAATAATCTCGGCTTGGAATCCTTTTTGGGCAGTAGGTATTTAAGCGCAGAATGATCAGTGTACACTATAACTTTCGATCCAATTAAATAAGACCGAAACTTATCAAAGGCAAAGACCACCGCCAACAGTTCTTTCTCTGTGGTTGCATAATTCAATTGAGCTTCTGTTAAAGTTCGACTTGCATAATAGATGACATGAAGGACTTTATCTTTGCGTTGTCCCAACACTGCCCCTACCGCATAATCACTTGCATCACACATGAGCTCAAAAGGGATCGACCAATCCGGAGCACAAATAATTGGAGTTGAGACAAGTTTCTCTTTGAAAGTGGTGAATGCCGATAAACACTCTTGTGAGAAAACAAAAGGGGTGTCTTTCTCAAGTAGTGAACACAAAGGTTTGGTGATCTTCGAAAAATCTTTGATAAACCGCCGATAAAATCCTGCGTGACCAAGAAAACTTCGAATCCCTTTCACTGAACTTGGAGGAGGAAGCTTCTCAATGATTTGAATTTTTGCTCTGTCAACTTCAATCCCCTTATCGGATATACGGTGCCCAAGCACAATCCTCTCTCACCACGAAGTGACACTTTTCCCAATTGAGTACAAGATTAGTTTCCTCACAGCGGGTCAATACCCTTCCTAAGTTTTCTAGACAATCATCAAATGAGTGGCCAAATACGGAAAAATCATCCATAAAAATCTCTATGAATCTTTCAACCATATCTAAGAAAATGGCCATCATACATCTTTGGAATGTGGCAGGAGCATTACATAACCCGAAAGGCATCCGTCTATAAGCAAATGTACCGTATGGGCATGTGAAAGTGGTTTTTTCTTGATCTTCGGGGTTAATAGCAATTTGATTATACCCCGAATACCCATCCAGAAAGCAATAGTAAGAATGGCCTGCCAATCGTTCTAGCATTTGATCTAAAAAGGGAAGAAGGAAATGATCTTTTCTAGTGGCTTTGTTGAGTTTTCTGTAATCGATACATACTCTCCATCCTGTCATCGGTCGAGTAGGAATCAATTCATTATGCTCATTTTTCACAACAGTGATTCCTCCCTTTTTCGGCGGTACCACTTGCACCGGACTAATCCAGTTACTATCCGAAATAGGGGTAAATAATACCCGAATCAAGCAATTTAAGCACTTCGGTTCTTACCACTTCTTTCATATTTGGATTGAGTCGGCGTTGATGTTCGATAGAGGGCTTGTAATCATCCTCCATCAAGATTTTGTGCATACAAATTGAAGGAGATATGCCTCTTATATCGGAAATTGACCAAGCAATGGCATTTTTATGTTCTCTCAAAACTCTAAGCAATTTCCCTTCTTCTAACTCATTTAAGGAATTGGAAATAACCACGGGGAGTGTTGAAACATCTCCCAAGAAAGCATACCTCAAATGAGACGGTAATGGTTTGAGCTCTAACGTCGGGGCTTGTCGGCTAGATGGGAGTGGAGGAGATGAATTCGTTCCCAACTCCTCAAAGAAAGGCCTCCTTGGACGGAATAATGGTAAAGCTTCCAAATACTTGATCATATCTTGTCTTTGGCTGTCATCTTCATCTTCCATGCTAACTTGAGAGATACAAGCCTCTAAAGGATCATGAAAAAATTGACTTGGAGTGGCTTGTAATACCATATGATCAATAGTATCAATCCTCAAACACGGGTCCGCTTTAGTGGGATACTTCAATGTTTTTAAGACATTGAACGTCACTTGTTCATCTTGGACTCGTAGAATAAGCTTTCCCTCTTGTACATCAATGAGAGCTCTTCCCGTAGCTAGGAATGGTCTTCCCAAAATAATGGGAATGTCTTCATCTTCATCCATATCCAAGATAATGAAATCGGCAGGGAAGATGAACTTATCCACTTTAACTAGCACGTCTTCCACTACACCTCGTGGATGTTTAATGGATCGGTCTGCCAATTGAAGTGACACTGTTGTTGCTTTAGCTTCACCTACATCAAGTTTCCTGAAAATGGATAAAGGCATAAGATTCACACTAGCTCCCAAATCACAAAGAGCTTTACCTATGCTTAATTCACCAATAGTACAAGGTAAAGTAAAACTCCCTGGGTCTTTGATTTTTGGAGGTAGCTTCTTTTGTAGTATTGCACTACATTCTTCGGTCAACATAACTGTCTCGTGCTCTTCAAGCTTCCTCTTGTTAGAAAGAATGTCTTTCATAAACTTTGCATAACTTGGCATTTGTGCAAAAGCATCGGCGAAAGGTATGTTGATGTGAAGCTTCTTAAATACCTCGAGAAACTTGGCAAATTGTGCTTCCAATTTCTTCTTCCTAAGCCTTTGAGGAAAAGGAATAGGGGGAACATACGCCTTGCTTTGCGGTGGAGGGATAGGAGGTGAAGTAGTAGGTTGATCTACCTTTTTCTCTTCATCAATCACCTCGGGGTCTTGAGTTTGTTTCTTTGCCATTTCCCTTTTTTTCAAATATTCCTCCACGGTGATTTCGGGTAATTCAATTCCACTTCTAGTGGAAATGGCCTTGACATTTTCCCGTGGGTTCACAATCGTATCACTTGGCAAAGCTCCCTGTTGTCTTTCCGAAAGAGATTTAGCCAACTGACCAATTTGATTTGACAAACTTTTAAGTGCCGCATCATTTCTCTCTTGGTATTTCATTTGTTGCTCGGCTAGTTTTGCAATGGCTTCTTCCCATCCCGGTTTCTTCTCTTGTCTCGGGGGTTGTGGATTAAGTACACTCTAATTTGCATATGAGAAGTTAGGATGATTCCTACAGCCTGGATTATACGTTGGTCCATATGGATTATAACCCGGACGTGAAAAATTCTGAGCATAGGCAACTTGTTCGGGTGATGGGGACATTCCTTGTAAGGTTAATGGGCACGAGGAGCTTTGATGATTAGCTCCACATATTTCACATGGATCCGGGGAATGTGTAGAAGGTTGAGATGGTCCCACATTGGTTTGTTGAGGGTTAGCTAAAGATAGTTGATTCACGGTCTTTGTCAGTGCTTCCATCTTAGCTAACATCAAATTCACTGCTTCAACCTCATACATCCCCCTAACTTTCTTCTGAGAGTTTCTATCCGGCCATCTCGCACTTTGTTCACTCATTAACTCAAATAGATCATAAGCTTGGCGCATGGTCTTGTTACCCAATGATCCATTGGACGATGCATCCACACTTGATCTACTAGAAGGAAGTAAACCGGAATAGAAATAATTCACTTGAGCCGGTAAATTGAACCCATGATTAGGACAAGTGCGAAGCATTTCCTTATACCTTTCCCAAGCCTCATGAAAAGACTCGGATTCCTTTTGCCTAAACGTAGAAATATCATATTTAAGCTTGGCAATCTTGCTCGGAGGGAAATACTTCGTTGTGAATTTTTGAACAAACTCGGGCCAAGTAGTAATACTCCTAGACGGCAAACTATCCAACCACTCTCTTGCTTTATCCTTCAAGGTGTAAACAAACAACCTCATCTTTATCGCCTCATCACTTACCCCATCATATTTAAAATTTCCCGAAGCTTCCAAGAATCGGCTTAGATGTTGGTAAGGATTCTCATCTATTCGTCCATAAAATGAAAGGTTGTTGGAGAACATATTAATCACCTCCGGACGGATTTGAAAATTGGCAACCCCGAATGGAGGATAAATAACACTTGGCTCAAGATTCAATGTAGGTGGATTCATAAAGTCTCCGAACAGCATATCATCTTCATTGATGATTTCCGGACCTTCGAAGATCCGTGGAGGAGAAGGCGGACGATGTTCCTCTGCCATTTCTCTTTCTCTCCTTCTTCTTTCTGTTCTTTGTCTTCTTCTTCCCTTTCTAAACGTGCCTTCAATCTCGGGATCAAAAGCAACCAGTTCTAACTTCCGAGCTCTTGGCATACACTAGAAGGAACCTACACAAAACAAACACAATTAATTTGCTTGGTTTAGGAGAGAAGACAAATACACATCATAACGAAAACACAACTAAATAATATGAAAAAAACACGAAGTCCCCGGCAACGGCGCCAAAAACTTGATAGGCGTTGAAATACACTCGCCAATTTATACCGCAAGCGCACGGATCATTCAAGTAGTAAAGTTTTGGACCTAAAAGTCCGGATATCGTTCCCTCAAGGACTAACGTGAATTGTCAATACTAGTTGTGTAATATAGTATATATATGTATATAAACACATTCTGAGACTGGAAATTGTTTTGGTATTGATTCATATACGTTTAACCATTCCACTGAAAAAGGTAAAAACACGTAATACGGTAATAACTTAAGAGAAGAATTATAGTTGAGATTATTGACGCCATTTGATCGTTATGTAATTGATGCTCGGCTAGTTCTCACATGAGTCAGTTGTCGTTCATGTTAGATCCGATTTTCCCTAAATAGGTGATTCCTCTCTCGAATGTCAAATCACCCCTTTCCGACCAATTCAATCTAATATATTTCTATGTCGATTGAACGTTGATCCAAAGCATGACACATAGTGAAAATATTCAAAGGATCATCCAAGCTGAGAGGTATATCTCTATCCTCACCAAGAACTTGGAGTGAAAACCATTTGGTCTAAGTTAATTATTCTTTTCTCAAAGCATGATTAACTCACAAACAACTGCACTTATTGGCCACATAAGTGAAGAGCACCAAGATCAATGGAATACACACACAACTACAACTACTCAATGAATTGAACTAGCTTAGAACCAATAACATGATCAAAGTTTATCAACAATCTCAACTACATCGATTTACCCCATACTAGAAAGTAAAAACATCATAAAAAAGGAATTACTCATTAAAAGATAGTTTTTACAAGTTAGAAATAAAGAAGATGATAGAGGAACTCCCTTTAAGTCATAAACTTGAGGTAGCCAATCACCATCTTCACAACTATGGATCTACAACAAATAACCTAGCTTCTTCCCTTTCTTTTCTTCTTTTTATTGAGAGCAAAAAGCAAAACTAAAAGCTCCTCTAACCCTAGAAAATATCTACATAAATGTAGCCTCATCATCCCTGAAAAGCCCCAAGGCTGGAGGAGAAAGTGGGAAAGAACAAATAAAACAGTGAAAAGCTGGTCAACAAACCGCATTCTGGTTCTGGAAAAATTACGGCCGTAAGCATTAAAATTACGGCCGTATATTTTTGTTACGGCCGTATTAAAGAACCTTACAGCCGTAATTTACTCTCTACATCAAAATGAAATACAAGCTGTGTGAAATACGGCCGTATCGAATTTGGGTACGGCCGTAAATATGTCTTACGGCCGTAACTCTGGTAATTACGGCCGTAATGATGTCCTGCATCCAAGGTTTGCCATTTTTAGCTCTTGGCTTGTCTTTTTCCACTAGCTTATTTGCTTCCCATCTCGTTTCAAGTTATGTACCTACATAGATCAAATTGAAGCATTAAGAGTAGATAATTGCTCGTTTTATCAATTTCCAAACTGTTAAAGGCATCCGAAAAGTGTGCAAAAGCCCTCCTATCATAGAGCATGTGAATGGCTCTTAAGGCGGTTGTGCCACGTAAAGCGATGACCGGGTCGCAATGAAAGAGTTGGAGCCTTAAGGATAAAGTTGGATATGTTGGCTATTGATTAAAGGGGAGAAAGTTAATATGGCACTTCGTTCGGAATGGAGATTGTTGGGAATATGCTACCGAAGTCCCACATCGGCTAAATATGGCTTAAGTGATTGGTTAATAGGGAATTTAGTTACTGCACCCAATGGGTTAATCTTTTGGGATGGAATCTCAATCCCTAACAACTCAATGGTTTTGAAGAGCCACACTTGGCAAAAAAATAAGACCATGGTTCATTGGCATAACAAAAACCATAAAAATTGAACCATCCAAATTAATCAAAACTCCAACAATTGAACCATCCAAATTTCCAAAATCCAAAGTAACCACCCTAAAAAGTACAAACTTAAAACCACGACAAAAGAAAACTACGAAATGAGAAGTAGCCAATGTTTGACAGGGATGAGATAAAATTATTTTAGACATTAAAATCTAGGGCTTCTCAAGGCGGTGCTTCGAGGAACTCGTGATAGCGATTTCTTCATCGTCTTCAAACAACGATTCTGTATGCTGCAAAATAGGGAAAAAAACTCATGAAACAAGCACAAATTAAATCGAGCACAATCTGCATTCCCAACCTATGCAAATAGGAATAAAATGGTGAAATTCAAGAACTGACTGAGTGAACTGATGGTACTATGATTGATACATAGGTGTTTTAAACGTCGATGTCAATGCCATTGCGCCATCAATTTTATAAGAGCTAAAAGTGTTCTCACTATTCCTCCAATAGCAACCGCTCAGTTTCAAAGAAGCATTGGGTAGGCAATATACTCTGAGAAAATAGCAATTATCACCATAAGTCACTGAACATCAACGCTATGAAATCAACATAGATAAATACGAATTTATCTCAAAAGGTTGGAACATTTTCTAACATGAATCTTGGTTACAATGAAGGATTGAAACTCTACATTATACACTTTATCCTATATTTGTCTACATCATAAGCGAGTCGGAACATGATGCTAGATCATGTTGTTAAGATCATGCTTGAATTCTACATGTTTATAGATGTTGGGAAATGTTCACGCACCATTGATGGTGCCGTAACTACGACACCATCGATGGCATTTTCGGGGTCGATCCGACCTACATTTTGAAATTCGGGATCAGATCTAGAATCAGCACGGCGATGGAAAGTTCCAGGAATTTTTCGATTTTTTTCTCGCGATACCGTAGCCACTGCGGCCACCGATAAAAGTTTTGGTACTATTTTTCCGTGCTGATTCTAGATCTAGTCCCAAATTTAAAAATAGAGGTCGGATCGACCGTGAAAATGCCATCGTGGTGCTTGAACATTTCCGTACAAATTTTTTCTAGCATACTGACTGGCAATAGATAAGGACCAATTTCGTTGAGTACTGATGTTAGCATAATTTGCTCCTAGAACACAGAGAATTCCGAAAGGAAAGAGAAGAAGGGAAAGGAAATGAAAAGAAAAGAATAGAATAAATTAGACGACGAGACAATTGGCTGTGTATCATCCCACAACCAGCACAAAGGCATACATTAATATTTTGCCAATATCCAGTTTACCCCAGATAAGAGAGGAAAAGTTATTCTAGTGGATAAAGAAAATAAAAAAGTTAATCAAAGATAAAATTAAGTAACAAAGTGAATTGCAATTGCCAATTGAAAATTAATTATCGGAAGAAGATAGGTTTAAAGTTTGACTAATTACATAGTAGAGAGCATAAAGTACTAAAGGCACAAACGCTAACGTTTACTTTGTTTTTCTTTAATTCACAGCGAAAAGAGACAAAAATCAGTCTTCAATATCTGTGAAGCTAATTGCCTTCCAATTCCATCCAATGAACCCACCAAGTATATTGATCATGTTGATGGGCTGCCACCAGATTGGGCCTTTCTTGTTTGGATCATTAGAGAGTTGCTGGGTCTTTTTCTTGTTACCGTTTAAATTATATGCCAAGATTGTGACACGTGGGTGCTCTATCTACTCTTGGATTGTGCTGATGATTTGAGGATCCTATATACTCGTATTTGCCCCATTTTGGTCAGTTAGAGAGCCGTTCTTCATCCTCGGCATTGAGAGCTTTCCCGTTTAGGGTTTATTCATTCTACCTCTATAAATGTATGATACTTAGTGTATTCCCCTCTTCTTTGTGAGGATTTTACATTGATAGGTTGCTAGGGTAACTATCTCTGTATTATTGAGGGTCATTTTACAGACGGTGAATGATTTGTACTGTGAACTGGTTTGATATGGAATGGAATGGGAATATCCGGTTGGTGGATGCTCAAGGGGGATATAGGCGTTAGAAGTGGTCGCCGAACCTCCTAGACATAGTCTACTCTGTGTTGTTTGTGTTTGTTTTCCTTATCATTCCAATATTATTGTGTTACTGCCTCGATCGAGTTTCCACTGGTGCCTTACAGTGGTATCAGAGCCTCTACTTGATCAGTGAAGACGCTCTCTCAATAGATCTGGTATTTCTCTCAGTGAAAATTGGTATAATCCCTCTAACCCTTGTCGATCTCATTACTAGTGTGAGACTCTTTGTGTTTTTCTCTTTCATTAGCACTGAGTATTGTTAGAGAGACCTTTTTTCATTACCTTTTTTCTCATTTTTTGAAAAATCTTATAACCCAGAGATTGGTAAAACCTTGTCCGAGAGTTCATACGAGACTCAAGGAAACTGGGTAAGTCCTTTTCTGGAGTATTTTTTTTCAAGAGTGTGTTGCTCTTTACATCAGATCTGTGGTTTACTGTTATTGTCTGACTAGGGAACTGTTATCGGCTTTGTCTATTTGTCTTAGTGACTACTGTTTGTTGTGTTGAACTTACTTGCACACTGTGATATCTGTTCTTTGTGAGTTGTTGTGATATCATTTACCATGTCTTTGACTGCTGCAAAAGTGGAGTTGCATGTTTTTGATGGTAAGGGTGATGGTCAACTTTGGTGTCAACGTCTGAGGGCTATGTTAATGCGACAAATATGTGTTAGAGCATTAGACAACTCATGGCCCGAAGACATTGATGCTACTAAACAATCTGAATTAGAAGACTTGGCCTGGAGTACTATTTTTCTCCATTTGTCTGATAGTGTCATTAGAACTATAGGTGAGACTAAGACTGCTGCTGAATTGGGGAAGAAAATTCGAGATACATATATTTCAAAAACTGTTCCAAACAAGCGTTTTTTACTCAAACAACTATTCTCTTTCAAAATGGATCCTTCTCTTGACCTTGATACAAACCTGGATGTTTTCAACAAACTATCTTTGGATCTTAAAAACTGTGATCAAGCTTTCTTGAAGATCAACTTGCTGTGGTTCTTCTGAATTCAATTCCTGAGAAACACAGAGATGTTAAAAATGCCCTTGAATATGGCAGAGACACTCTAACCACTGAGATCATCACTAGTTCTTTAAGAAACAGAGAGCTGGAGCTAAGATCTGACCTTAGAGAGTCAATTTCAGGTGAGAACCTATTGGCTAAGGGAAAAGGGTCTAGTAGTAAGAGTAACAAAAGCTAGAAAAAAGGGGGGGATGGAAATAAGAAGAATAATGGAGAGACAGCTAGTTAGGATCAAAAGAAAGGTAAAAAGGTTTGTTATCACTGTGGAAAAACAGATCACTTCATTAACAAATGCTATAAAAGAATTAATGAAGAAAAAGAGAAAGAAAAGAAGGATAGAGCCTTGCTTACTTTAAGTCAAGTGAACAATGTAAACAGTGATGGACAGGTCTTTGCAACTACTACTGGCAATCAGAGTCAAGAATGGATACTTGACTCTGGCTGCAGTTTTCACATGTGTCCTGTTAGACATTGGTTCACTGATTTTAAGGAAGTATATAGTGGGCAGGTTGTTATGGGAAATAACCAAGTTTGTAAGATTAGAGGGATTGGGACTGTAACTTTGAAACTCAAATCTGGTTATGTACTAACTCTGCCAATGACTAAATACATACCAGAACTTGAGAGAAATTTGATTTATTTGGGCACTTTAGATGATCTCTCTTATGGTGTTTCAATTATTAAGGGCCACATGAAAATCTTTAAGGGCAAAACACTATTGTTTGAGGTCCCTAAAGAACATGGTCTTTACAGTTTGAAAGCCAATCCTATTTTCCAAAGTAATGCAGCAGATCTTAGTACACAGTGTGATGACTCTGATCTATGGCATAACAGGCTAGGGCATATTGGTGCAAAAGGTCTTTTAACTTTACAAAAGAAAGGTGTTCTAAAAACTGTGAATGTTGACTGTTTGAAATCATGTGAGAGTTGCATATTAGGTAAGCATACTATACTTCCATTTCCTACTGGCATGCATAAGACTACTGTTATACTTGAGTATTTACATGCTGATTTATTGATAAGTGCTAGAAAAGCACTTAAATAACTCTTCTATTTTATGTATTTGTGTGTTTTATTAATGTTATATGTTCCGTTTTATGTGTTTTTCCTTTATTGTGGTGTTTAGGGTCACAAAGAATCAAATTGAGTCAAAAAGGATGAAAATCGAATGAAAACGGAAACTCGGGACCAAAATGCAAGCAAATCAAAGATGGAGGACCTCCGATGTAATTTTATGAAAAATTGTTTTTACAATTTTTCTTGTGCCAAAGTCGAAGAACATCAAAAGAGGTTTCCCAAACTTTTTCCGAATCTCAAATCGGAGTTTCCTAGTAAAAGTTATGGCCATTTGAAGAAAAAGGACTAAAAGCGTCAATGCCAAAACTGTTGGGGACCAAAGTGCAACTTTTCAAACGTCGGGGGACCAAAGTGAAACTTTTAAAAAAGTTGGAGGACCAACATGCAATTTGTCAAGAACCAAACTGAACAACATTCAAAAGTTGAGGGACTTGGTGTGCAATTTCTGGGTGACTCGGGTGACTCGAGTCACCGCCACATGTGATCGAGTCACCGTCGCAAGTGACTCGAGTCACGCCCGAGCATCCTCGATCAGCGCCGCAACCGTCTGAGTCATCCCTGAAACCGTCCCTAGCCTCCCCGCTCGCGCGGTGACTAAGCGAGATCGCTGTTACTCGAGTCGGCAGGTGACTCGAGTCACGCCTGACACCACTGCAAATTTTGACCAGCGGACTCCACCTACCATAAACGTGTTTGTTGGTATTTTCTTGACTTCTTAGAGATAAAACAACCTGAGCACACCACAATAGACTCATGAAGGAAGACTTTTATGATTTTTTAATATTTTTTGGTATAATATTTTGCCTATAAATAGAGGCATTTCCAAGCTTGAATTACACAACTTGTAGAGAGAATTAGCTTGTGATTCTCTCCAACTTTCTCCTCAATAAATTTCTCTTCATCATTTGTTCTTAGTTGTAGCTTGAAAACTCTTAGTTTTTCATATTCCGGCGGAAGTAAGAACCTAAATATAGGTTCAAAAAATCAATCGACGATACTTGACCGTGAATATGATTAATCTGAGTATTTCTTCTCTAGTTTCTTTCCTAATTTTATTTTTCATATTTGAGAAAGATAATTTCTCATATATTGCAGAGGTGATACTGCGTTACTGCTATAAGTATTTAACCCGCATATATGAGTAGTTAGACTTCTCTATTTAATTCTTAGCATTATTTACGTGATTTCTATAGTTTGTATATATTACTTGAGATAGTGAAGTATAATCTATCATATAGCAGTGGTGATACCCGCTAATATGAGTAGTTAGACTTCTCTATCTAGTTCGAGGGGGACGTTGTGTTCAATTATCATGTTGTTATCTTTTCTAACTCTTTGCTAACGTTTTATCTATTCCTCTACTTCAATTTGTTGATTTGTTATGCTTTTAAACCCGCTTTGAATTTATGTGATTATTGCATTCACTTTGGCCAATTGAATCAATTAATCTTTAAGTTCAAGTTATGTGCTAGGATTGGAACTTTTGATCCGTAATTGTCACTAGATTCCAATCCACAGTAGCAAACGAATGTCGTGCATATTTGTTAATAAATCAACTTCGATGTATTAATTCAAGTTTGTGAAATTATTCATCTAATTCAACTCATTCTTCTCGTTCATTTCACACTAGCATTGCATTAAATCCTAAGAATTTGTTTAGGGTTATCCAATAGCTAGATGTTAAGTTAAAGAACTTACTTTAATTTAATACACTTAAGGAAGAATTCGTTAATCAGAGCTTCTTGGTTAATTGAGAGTTGATAAATTGAAGAAGGAATAGTAACATGTTGCATGGGAAAGATAAACACGAGATGTTGACACAACCGAACCCGAGAACTAGATATATCTTCAATTGTTTCATTTTCATCTCTTTTATTTTGTCATTTTATTTTCGAATTTTATTCAACTTCATAAAACCCCACTTTTATATTAATTGATAAAAACAACTAGATCAAACACCGTTCCTCTTGGGTTCGACCCTTACTTACCACTTCTACATTAATTTGTAGTTTTGAAACCGAGTAAGGAAATAAAATAAATTTTGGCGTACTGCGACAACACGCCCAAGTTTTTGGCGCCGTTGCCGGGGAACGGTTAACCAATTTAGTTGTTTTTATTAGTTAATTTAAAAAAAAAAAAAAAAAAAATTTAGTCGAGCTAACGACTTTAAACAAAAGCGCTTCTTGGGAGGCAACCCAAGCATTTTCTCTTATTTTTTTTATTTTTCTTTTGAATTTTTGTTGTTTTTGTTTTTATTTCCCAACTTTTTATCTATCGTAATGAGGAAGATATTACTTTGAAACTGTAGGAAGAAGATATCTCGGGATTCAATTAATTGGGACGAGACATGATGGCGCACAAATCGACAATTAGCAATAGTCACTGATAACGTGTGAGGATTAATTATTGATAATGAACAATTTGTCAACGCGTTTTCTCGGATGCCCACTCCAACGCACTCTTTACAAAGACACTCTGCATGCACGATTGCTCGCTTGAAACAAAGGCTCAGCTTTGACTATAAATCAGAGATCGTTCTCCACTCGAACTCACAGCCACAATCTTAAGTCTCAGTGAGTATTTCTTTCTAGCAGTGATTAGGTAATTTCTTTCTTCTTCACCGTCTTCTTCTTCCTTCTATTTATTTTGTTTTTCTTATAGTATGGACGTGTGTGATATTTTTGTATATATATGTCTTTTCTTAATATTAATTGATTATGTAATTCAAATTTTCTTTTTTTCCTTCTTCAATATCTTTGAAAACATGGAAGAGTGTGATAATCTATTATGCTTATTGATTTTGATGGTTTTAATCTTATTACTTCAGTGTTTCTTTTTCTTTCGTGTGTTACGTAACTAAAAAAAAAAAGAAAAATTTATAGTCGAGCCAACGACTATAAACAAAGGCGCTACTAAGGAGGCAACCTAAGCATCCTCTTTTCTTCTACTTCTTCAAAACTCTTGCATTTTCAATGGATACCAAACTTTCCAAAATCCACAAGTATTATCCGTCACTGCCTTTGAATGCTTTGAAAGAGATTTACTATTCTAGAATGGGACGGTTAAAAATGTTGATGGAAAAGGAAATGCCTGAGGACATTGTTGGTTGATTGAAGCAAAGGTCTGATTAGGAGGTGAAATGCCAGCTTTAAGTACTAAATATGCACCAGGGTTAGGCAAAAGTAATTTTTCCAAGAAACGAAGAGCAAAAAGAATGAATGTGTGCTATAAATGTGCTAGATGGCCTTATAAATGCACTCGATGGACCTGCAACTCAGGTAACCATTCCATTGGATTTGTATCCACAAATCGAGAAGATAAAATATGTTTCATTAAGGATGGCATGAGTAAGGAGTCTTTGGATGATATCCATCAAACTCTTGAGACGCATCCTAGTGGAATGGTGCAAATCGAACTTCTCAATCTGTGGAGTGAATTTAAAAAGGAACGAGAACGATATAGTCTTGGGAATCTGACTTTAAAAGACCTTGTTTGCCAGTCTATAAGAAAACTAGATGGGAAGCCTATCCCCGACTCATAGAAGGCGTTTAAGTCGCTTTCGGACGTAAAACCAGAGGAAGATGTGAGCCACAATCACAACTACGTGTACATATTGTTATTTTTAATTGTTTTTGTGTTCTTGTGTCGCTTTAGTGTGCAAAGTCGACAACCTATGGCGGCTACTACTTCTTGGCTTACCATAGGGGAGTTTCCATTTCTTCTCTTTTACATGCTATTTATATTTCTACATTGGAGACAATGTAGAATTTAAGTGTGGAGGAGTGGCGTATTGTGGTCTGCGTGTGATTTTTTTTATTTGTGTCGACGATTTTGCATGAGATAGCAACTTTTGAATATGATTGAGCTTAATTTGCGTGATTTAGCTAAAACTGCAGGATCTCGAAAAAAAAATCAATTTGTTGTGTTCTGTTCTTCTCTACGCATAGCTGGCTAAATTACCTGAGCACGTTTATAAGGTAATTTACTATCATTCTCTGGAACACAAATTGAAGGTTGAAAATGTTGACTTTTCTTTTTTTTTTAGTTTTTTTTAGACCATACTAAACTAACTGTTTTTTCTATCCATTCGTCCTGCTCAAAGTAACTTGGAAACATCAATTGTTAGCAAGGTGGAGTTATAATCGCATGGTATCTGTTTTTTGTGAATGTGTCTTTTATTGACAGAGTTTAAAAAGTTTGGAAAAAGCATTGACCTATGCTGAGAATGAATTTTACTTTTATGTTCGAAATAAGGAGAGGGACCACAGGAAAGAGCTATCTGCCTCAGAGTGTAAAGCCGTCACCTCGAATGGGTGAAGAAGGCTGCCTCCAATGAAAGGGGTAGTGTGAAAGCTACTTGTGGGGTAAAACCTGAATAGAAAATTGCAAAACTCTTCTTCTTCTTCTTCTTCTTCATCAAAAAAAAAAAAAAGAAAGAAAAAAAAAAGAAAATCGCAAGAAATGTGATAGCTACCTGAGTGTGAAGTAAGATAAATAAATTCCCTCAGTGGTTTGAAGTGCTCAATCTAACACTCTTTAAATTGAAGACATATTTGTGATAAAACACCTACCATGCCCTTTTTTTTCTTTGCAGGGCTAACGGTTGATGATTTTTGGTGAACTGAGTAATTTTTAGGATCCATGGGAATCATTGTAAAATAAGAGTGGGATCACGAGAGATGAAAGGAAATATTTGACCACTTCGGGTCAGGATTTGGATAGAACATCGTAAGCTTTCATTTGGTTCCAGTTAGTGATGGGATGATAACATTAAATGCACACACTCATAAGCCATTGTGTATTTGAGAAGAAGTGAAATTTTCATGATTCGGGAGAATGTTGATTAAGCAAGTCACTATCTGTAGAAGGATTTCAATGTTTAAAGTTGTTTATCTCATATAAAATCAGTGTGTTGTTTGGTATCATATGGGTTGTTGTTCGAGGGCTAGAAAAGCACTTAAATAACTCCTCTATTTTATGTATTTGTGTGTTTTATTAATGTTATATGTTCCGTTTTATGTGTTTTTCCTTTATTGTGGTGTTTAGGGTCACAAAGAATCAAAAGGAGTCAAAAAGGATGAAAATCGAATGAAAACGGAAACTCGGGACCAAAATGCAAGCAAATCAAAGATGGAGGACCTCCAATGTAATTTTATGAAAAATTGTTTTTACAATTTTTCTTGTGCCAAAGTCGAAGAACATCAAAAGAGGTTTCCCAAACTTTTTCCGGATCTCAAATCGGAGTTTCCTAGTGAAAGTTATGGCCATTTGAAGAAAAAGGACTAAAAGCGTCAATGCCAAAACTGTTGGGGACCAAAGTGCAACTTTTCAAACGTCGGGGGACCAAAGTGAAACTTTTCAAAAAGTTGGAGGACCAACATGCAATTTGTCAAGGACCAAACTGAACCACATTCAAAAGTTGAGGGACTTGGTGTGCAATTTCTGGGTGACTCGGGTGACTCGAGTCACCGCCACATGTGATCGAGTCAGCGCCGCAAGTGACTTGAGTCACGCCCGAGCATCCTCGATCACAAGAACCGTCCGAGTCATCCCCGAAACCGCCCCCTGGCCTCCCCTTCCGCCAGCGATGACTAGGAGAATCGCGCGTTACTCGAGTCAGCACGCGAGGTGACTCGAGTCACGCCTGACACCACTGCAGATTTTGACCAGCGGACTCCACCTACCATAAAACGTGTTTTTTGGTGTTTTCTTGACTTCTTAGATATAAAACAACCTGAGCACACCACAATAGACTCATGAAGGAAGACTTTTATGATTTTTTAATATTTTTTGGTGTAATATTTTGCCTATAAATAGAGGCATTTCCAAGCTTGAATTACACAACTTGTAGAGAGAATTAGCTTGTGATTCTCTCCAACTTTCTCCTCAATAAATTTCTCTTCATCATTTGTTCTTAGTTGTAGCTTGAAAACTCTTAGTTTTTCATATTCCGGAGGAAGTAAGAACCTAAATATAGGTTCGAAAAATCAATCGACGATACTTCGGCCGTGAATATGATTAAAGGAGTATTTCTTCTCTAGTTTCTTTCCTAATTTTATTTTTCATATTTGAGAAAGATAATTTCTCATATATTGCAGAGGTGATACACGTTACGTGGTTATAAGTATTTAACCATATATGAGTAGTTAGACTTCTCTATTTAATTCTTAGTATTATTTACGTGATTTCTATAGTTTGTATATATTACTTGAGATAGTGAAGTATAATCTATCATATAGCAGTGGTGATACCCGCTAATATGAGTAGTTAGACTTCTCTATCTAGTTCGAGGGGGACGTTGTGTTCAATTATCATGTTGTTATCTTTTCTAACTCTTTGCTAACGTTTTATCTATTCCTCTACTTCAATTTGTTGATTTGTTATGCTTTTAAACCCGTTTTGAATTTATGTGATTATTGCATTCACTTTGGCCAATTGAATCAATTAATCTTTAAGTTCAAGTTATGTGTTAGGATTGAAACTTTTGATCCGTAATTGTCACTAGATTCCAATCCACAGTAGCAAACGAATGTCGTGCATATTTATTAATAAATCAACTTCGATGTATTAATTCAAGTTTGTGAAATTATTCATCTAATTCAACTCATTCTTCTTGTTCATTTCACACTAGCATTGCATTAAATCCTAAGAATTTGTTTAGGGTTATCCAATAGCTAGATGTTAAGTTAAAGAACTTACTTTAATTTAATACACTTAAGGAAGAATTCGTTAATCAGAGCTTCTTGGTTAATTGAGAGTTGATAAATTGAAGAAGGAATAGTAACACGTTGCATGGGAAAGATAAACACGAGATGTTGACACAACCGAACCCGAGAACTAGATATATCTTCAATTGTTTCATTTTCATCTCTTTTATTTTGTCATTTTATTTTCGAATTTTATTCAACTTCATAAAACCCCCCTTTTTATATTAATTGATAAAAACAACTAGATCAAACACCGTTCCTCTTGGGTTCGACCCTTACTTACCACTTCTACATTAATTTGTAGTTTTGAAACCGAGTAAGGAAATAAAATAAATTTTGGCGTACTGCGACAACACGCCCATTTATGGGGTCCTACATCTGTATGTACACCTTCTGGTTTCAGATATTACCTTTTGATAGTTGATGATTTTTCAAAGAAAATTTGGGTTTTTCTATTAAAACAGAAAAATGATACTTTCAATGTCTTTAAAAATTGGAAAGTTTTAATCGAAAACCAAATGAATCAGAAGGTAAAGATTCTGAGAACTGATAATGGTTTAGAGTTTTGCAATGCTAAATTTGATGATTTCTGTAACATTCATGGTATTCTTAGACACAAGACTGTTGTTTATACCCCTCAGCAGAATGGCACTGCTGAGAGGATGAACAGGACCTTACTTGATAAGGTCAGATGTCTGCTGATTAGTTCTGGCTTGCCAAAATGTTTCTGGGGTGAAGCAGTACTGACAGCAGCATATCTGGTGAACAGATCTCCCTCAAGTGTCATAAATTTTGAAATTCCAGAAGAAAAATTCAATGAGGGGGGGCTGTTAACTACTCTTTTCTCAAAATTTTTGGTTGTGCTACTTATGCTCATATTAACTCTGGTAAACTTGAACCTAGAGCTATTAAATGTGTTTTTCTGGGTTATGCTGAGAATGTCAAGGGTTATAGATTATGGGTGCATGAGATTAAAGGCTATAAAGTAATAATTAGAAAAGATGTGGTTTTTCGTGAAAATATTATGCCCTGTTTGAAACTAGTCTCTGTTTCTAATTCTTCTGAAAATGGGGGTAATATGGATTATTTGTTTGGGGCGGAGAAGTCCACTATTGAGTTTGAAAACATGCTTGAGGAACCTGATCCTCCTGATGCACACACTGCACAAGAAGGTGATAATGCTTTTGATCATGCTATTGATCATGCTATTAATGACAATATTTCTGATGAAAATGAGTATGGCATTGCATCTGAACATGCTGAAAATGTTGAGGATGGTAACTCTGGGGATGAAAATCAACCTGTGGAACATAATCCTGATGATTATCAACTTACTAGAGATAGAACTAGGAGGAAAATAAGGCCCTCCACCAGGTATGATGATTATTATGTGTCCTATCTTATGGTGAGTGATTTATGTGAACCATCTTCTTACTGTGATGCTGTGAATTCTCCTAATTGTGCTGAGTGGGTGAGTGCTATGCATGATGAGATGAACTCTTTGTTGAAAAATGAAAATTGGATACTTGTCCCTAAACCTGCAAACCATAAATTGATTGACTGTAAATGGATTTATAAGATAAAGGATGATCCTTCAGCTGAAAATGGCATTAAGTTTAAAGCTAGGTTAGTTGCTAAGGGGTATATTGAAAAGGAGGGGGTAGATTACAATGAAATATTCTCCCCTGTTGTTAAGTATACCACTATTAGAATTATACTTGCTCTATCTGCTCACTTTGATTGGGAACTTGATCAATTAGATGTCAAAATAGCTTTTCTTTATGGTGAGTTAGATGAAGTCATTTATATGCATCAACCTATTGGCTTTATTGATAAAAGTAAAGAGGGACATGTTTGCTTGCTTAAGAAATCTTTGTATGGCCCAAAACAAGTTCCTAGGCAATGGTACAAAAGATTTGATACTTTTTTCTTGTCTTTAGGTTTTAACAGAAGCAATCATGATGTTTGTATGTACTATAAAGGTAAAGGTGGTCCTAATTCTATCTATCTTTTGCTCTATGTGGATGATATGTTACTTGCTGGGAATGATCATGCTGACATACTTGATGTGAAATAGAAATTAAGTTCTGAATTGGATATGAAAGATTTAGGTGGAGCTAAAAAGATTCTTGTCATGAACATTGTTAAAGATAGATCATTAGGTACTTTGTTTCTGCACCAAAGTGACTATGTTGATAAAATTTTGAAGAAATTTAATATGTCAACTTGCAAATCAGTGTCTTTACCTTTAGCTGCACATTTCAAACTTTCTTCTGATTTAAGTCCTTTATGCTCTGAAGAAGCTGAAAAAATGAAGAGAATACCTTATGCTAATGCTGTTGGTTCCTTAATGTATCTGATGATCTGTAGTAGACCTGATCTAGCATATTCAATCAGTGTTTTAGCAAGGTTCATGGGCAACCCAGGTGAGACCTACTGGGAAGCTCTTAAGTGGGTATTAAGATACCTGAAATGGACTTCTCAATTGGGGATTTTGTATAAGTCTTCAAGATCTGATGTTACACTTAGAGGTTACACAGATGCTGATTATGGTGGTGATAGAGATAGCAGAAAGTCTACTTCTGCCTATCTATTCACTCTTTGTGGATCTGCAATTAGCTGGAAGTCTCAACTTCAAAAAATTGTGGCTTTATCCACAACTGAAGCTGAGTACATTTCAGCTACGGATACAGTCAAAGAAGGGGTGTGGTTGAGGAGAACCCTTATAGAACTTGGCTTCTTGTCTGGGGATGTTATTCTATTTTCAGATAACCAAAGTGCAATTCACTTGTCCAAAAACCCTATGTATCATGATAGAACAAAACATATTGAGGTTAAGTATCATTACATAAGGGACATTGTTTCGAAGGGGTTATTGAAAATAGAAAAGATCTCAAAATTGTTTGAAATTTCTTTCAATCTCTACTAACTAGTTCATATTGCAGGTTGCGCGAGGAAACCAACTACATACTTTCCATTCCATGAAGATCATTCCAATCATGGTAGCAGGGTGGAGATTGTTGATGGGCTACCACCAGATTGGGCCTTTCTTGTTTGGATCATTAGAGAGTTGCTGGGTCTTTTTCTTGTTACCATTTAAATTATATGCCAAGATTGTGACACGTGGGTGCTCTATCTACTCTTGGATTGTGCTGATGATTTGAGGATCCTATATACTCGTATTTGCCCCATTTTGGTCAGTTAGAGAGCCGTTCTTCATCCTCGGCATTGAGAGCTTTCCCGTTTAGGGTTTATTCATTCTACCTCTGTAAATGTATGATACTTAGTGTATTCCCCTCTTCTTTGTGAGGATTTTACATTGATAGGTTGCTAGGGTAACTATCTCTGTATTATTGAGGGTCATTTTACAGACGGTGAATGATTTGTACTGTGAACTGGTTTGATATGGAATGGAATGGGGGTATCCGGTTGGTGGATGCTCAAGAGGGATATAGGCGTTAGAAGTGGTCGCCGAACCTCCTAGACATAGTCTACTCTGTGTTGTTTGTGTTTGTTTTCCTTATCATTCCAATATTATTGTGCTACTGCCTCGATCGAGTTTCCACTGGTGCCTTACAGATCAACTCCCCCATCTCTAATGAAAAATAACAAACACAGGTCAAATAAGAAGCATAGGCAATCATTAGTGCTGGCAGAGTGAAAATGAATCATAGCAATAATATAAAACCAATGCAACTAGTTAACCGCACAAAAATATTACTTGGAACCTCTTCGACAAAACTTATATTTAAAGACGAATAACTTTTCTCCTCAACGATCATTTCAACTATTTATTATATCGATTTGATAAATTATCTATAATTTTTGGAATGTCCTCTTTATTTCTCTTAACCACACATTTAAAAATATTTTTGTTTCTAAAATCTCTATTTAAAAAAAAAAACTCTTAATGTGTCACATGTTTCTTGTACACAGAAAAATCTCTCAAATGTTGTCCACTTGCTATCACTGTTACACATTGTGAGAGACAAGCAATAATAATTGGGGAAAAATGATTACAAGGGGAATGAGCCCAAAAGACTCGTTGCCTACATGTGGGTAACTTAAGTTGCTCACATTTACCTCGATGGGCGACAAGTATCCATATGTAGACCCCCCCTTGATGGTGGGATGGGGGGAGGGGATAGGTGTTGCCGATCAGGACACATGCGAGCAACTTAAATTGCTTATATGTGGGCATCGAATCGTGAGTCTGGGAATCAGATATTACTTTATCTTTACATCCGAATAATCAATATGATAACTCGTATACAAACAAACAATAATGAATTAAAGTATTCCTAAATTTCTGTATCAAGTTTCTACCTAATAATAAAAACTCTACATCCTAATTAATTCCAAAATCTTAATCCCAAGGCCACCTCATTAAGTCCATAATTCCTCACGATAAAATTATTACCTAACATTGTTAAAATTGAATTCAATAACATTAATTGATTGAACATTGCGAATGAGTTAAGAAATAGACTACTCAAGAAACAAAAAGTAGAATATTGAAGAATGGAACATATCTAAAAATCGGAAAATTTCTCCTCCCCGTGTGGGGAGGAGACCCACACTCACACTCCCTCTCTCCCCCCTCCCCACCAATGCAATGGGGCCCGGGGGCCTACAATAAAATTCCTCCCCACACAGGGAGGGCTCGGGGAGGAGAAGCTGCCCGATCTTACTACTCATTGGTAATTTTCCTCTGCTGAAAGTGAAAGCTCTGGAGTGAAGTCTAGGCCTCCATCAAGGCATCAATGCTGCCCTTTCCTACTGCGGTTATGTTCTTGAATTCGGACGTGGCCCAGTTGATTAATTAGCCCAACTGCACATTAAGTCACATCAATATGAACAGTCAAGTTCCAAAATTTCATTTTTTGGCCACATATTCAGCACAGGTTAAGACTTAAAAGTGGCAAATTAAAAGGGCGGCACAACGTTAGTGCCATCATCATTTGACCTCACAGCTCGATCCCAGCTTGTCATAGGCAAACATTCAAGCTCAACCCACCTATTTTGACACATCCATCGAACTAAAAACTAAAACACATTCAAGTTTGTCTAGTCCAACTTGTTCCTTATACATGTGATTCAATTTATTGAAAGGTGTTATTTCATGGCACTTTACGTGAAAATTGTACAAATTCTGTTTTGTATGTGTTTCCTTTCTATTTAAGTATTACTGTGCAGATATAGATTTGATGGTAGTCATCCTTCAACGAAACATTTATGGGCCACGGCATATTCATTACAACGTACTGTATGTTCATCAACATTGATTTGTTTGATGCTACTAAAGATTTCAAATCAAAAATTAAATAAAGGAGTTGTTAGTTGTGTAACGTGTGTTTTATTTAGCTTATTTATTTATTTATTTGTTTTTTTAATTCTAATTTTGATGACCGTCAGATAAAATTTAGTTGCAAATTGAACGGATTATCTCATTTTTCTTTTTTGGATTTTCATAGGCTTACGAATGTTTCTATTCGAAGTTTTACCATGTTAATCTTATATCGAGTCTTTAAATTGTGACAATCCATTAGTTATATAGTTATACTATATACTAGCATTATTCTCGTGCAATGCACGGGAATTAAGTAAATAAGTAAGAGCTTATTTGATATAACTTTAAACAAAAAATCAATTTTTCAATTCTCATTTTAAACCACTTATTGATTGAGTTGATAAGTTTTTATTTTTATATTATTTTTTATAACTTTTTAATTATACTTTTAGAAATTATTTTTAAAATATATTATTTATATCCTAAGACACTTATTTAACAGAATAAAATTATATATTATTCCGACGGGTAAGCGTATCCATATCCTCCTTCTATGAAAATGTAATTTTGTCAGGGGGTGGATTTCAACTTTTGACAGTGGAAAATTTGACAAATTTAGGTGGTTACGCTAAATTTTTTGAGCGGAAAATGTGGGCCTACTGTAGGTGGTTACATTATTCCACTAATTGTTCTCATTAATTTTAATTATAGAATATTAAAAATAAAAATAAAAAATTTTGTTAGTTTTTGAGCGGGCAAATGTGGAACTTTTATAGGCTCACACTTTTCTCTTAATATATAAATACACACACGCTTGCGCGCTCACACACACACACATATATATATATATGTATGTATATATATATATATATATATATATAATATGTTAACTTTATTTTGAAAGTTAAATTAATTAACTAGTTGGCATTTTCATTTTTCCATGTAAATTTGATATTTGAAAACATTATAAAGTAATATGTTTAGAAAGTCGAACGTCCGAAATAGAAGCACCAATTAAAATTAAAACTCATTTTGGAATCATTGAATCCCCAATGCACATTACCCGTAAACTATCTAAAATTACCATTTTAACATGGTAAAGTAAATAAAAAAATATTTTTCTTATTTTATGTTTTTAAATAAATAAAAATAATTTTTTAAAATGGAAAATCGCTACCAAACTGGAACTGTACTAAATTGATGCTGTAATTCAAAAATTAAAATGTATATAAAAAAAATTGAAATATAATATTCAAAAATTAAAAAATATATGAAAAATTATTCTCATTTTTAAACACTAATAGTAACCCCTGCGTTGCTGTACGGTGAGACATGTTCATTAATATGTGATTCTCATAAATATAAATAGATAGCACTAACAGTATGGAAAAAGATTACAAAAAGCCTCTCTACAATCCAGAATATTACACAATTTAAAAAATGCATATTAAAACTTTGTAAGAATTTCGATAGAGTATTGCTTGTATTTCAGACACTTTCATCCTATAAATATCATGTAGTTTAGGAAATTATTTACTATTTTGGAATCCAATTAATTTTGATTAATTTTGATTTAATTTTTTAACACAAAAAAATTTAAATTTTGGCTGAAATTTTTAGTTTTAATTAATTTTATTCTAAAAATAATTAATTATATCTTAAATTAATTAAAGGGTCCAATTTTTTTTTAATTTTAATGTTACACGTTTGTTTCAATTTTTATGCAAAATTTTGAGTAATTTTAATTTGGTGTCGTACCAAAATTAAATCCTAGCGAAATTCCTAATTTTAATTAATTTTTTCTCCACTAATTATTTGTAAAAATAAATAAGTGTTATTTTTACAAAACCCTCAAATTTTTCGAGTTTGTAACAATTCCAAACCCACTTTTTTTAAATGCAGAACCTCCAAATTGCCAAATTTTTGAATTAAGTGTCACTGGACACCTAGACACCCCACAAATGGATTCCATCCAATTCAACCATAACATTGACTTTTTTTCCTCTTGTGCACTAAAGTTTGGGGAAAAATTGAAAAACATTTTATTTCATAATTTTAAATCTTTTTAAACTTTACAAATTTTAACAATGTATAATTTAGTTCTAAATCCTTTTAAACTTCACAACTTTAACCTTACTTTTTTGCATAGTTCTAAATTTTTTTATTTCACAATTTGAACATTATGTTTGGAAAATTGGCGAAAACAGGACATAAATTTTGCTGATGCAGCAAAACTAGCACGAAATAAAAAAATATAGCGTGATATTAATTTCATTGAATTAATTAATTAATTAGATACTAATTTTATTTGGTCGATAATTAATTTTATCAAATTTATCTGAAACCTATTAAATAATATTTATCGACAATTTTCAATAGGATAATACTTCTTCGCATTAATATCATAATTTCTAAAACTTCTCCTTACTATTAGAGATCGTATATTTCAATTTTAACTAACAGTTAATAATAAATATAATTATTTTATTTTCATAAAATTTTACTAGAAATCTATCATTGTAAAAAATATACCAAATGTAAAAAAATAATAAAACAAAATATAAAAAAAATTAAAATTAAAAATTTTATACATGATGGCGACTTCACTTCCCCCCAGCCAAGGGAAAGCCCCTGGATTTGAGCCTGTTGTTTATACCAACAAATGGAGGGGCTTCTCTCCTAATTTACTAATCAGCAATTGACTGGTTGTATAGCTGATGGTACAACCAGTAGATAGTTGCCTCTCCGCGACTTCGTCGGTCGGTGACAAAATAGGGAAAAGCCTCCTAGATTGTCGCTGGTGGGGTGAGTATAATTGGATTGGGTTATAGGTGGGGTTTCGTGTGGTCTACGGGGGGTGAGTTTTTTTTAAAAAAATTTTGAAGTCTTTCTACATTCGGGTTATTTTTTATAGTAATATATTCCAATTGAAATTTTATAAATTACTTTAACTCTTAGTTGAAACAAATTGTGCATGTGTTTAATTCTAAATAATTTTTAAAAAAATTATGATATCAATGCAATCAAATTCTACTATTTTGAAAATGTTTGATAAAAATTATTTAATCGGTGCCAAATAAATTCAATAAAATTAATTATAGACCAAATAAATTAATATCAAATTAAATAATTTGATGGAACTAATGTCATGCTACCTTTTTTATTTCATAGCAATTGCAAAATTTATGGACCATTTATGCCAATTTTCCAACAATAATGTTTAAATTGTGAAATTAAAAAATTTAGGACTAAATTGTAAAAAATTAAAGTTAAAACTGTGAAGTTTTAAAAATTTTTGGACTAAATTTCACATTATTAAAATTTGTCATGTTTAAAAAGATATATAATTGTGAAACCCTAAATGTTAGTGCACAATAAGGAAAAAAACCAATTTAATGGATAAATTCGATGGAATCCATTAATGGGGAGCCCAGTGACACGTAATTTAAAGATTAGGTTAATTGTTAAAAAAAAAAAGGAATAGGGTTGGAATTGTTATGAACTCGAAAGATTGGGAGGTTTTGTGAAAATAACCCAATAATTAATTATGTCTAAAATTACTTAATGGTTCAATTTAATTTTTGTATTTTAACTTTTTTAAATGGTACATTACAAGCTAGACATATTATATCAGAATATATCATTAAATAATTTGAAATACAATCCATTCCAATCCCGATTTGAAGCTGGCGGAGAACGAATCAAGTGGGCATATCCTAGGGCTTCATAACCACCATATAATAACGAAATAACATGAACAAATCAAACGAAACAAACCACCACAAATGGTGCACAAACCACAAACACCATATAGGTTGTAAAGACAATGTTAATAAGAATATTTACAGAGTTCGAATTTGGGACCTCATGTTAGTCAGGGAGGTTTTGGCCATCATGCTACTCTTGATAGTTAATTTTTGTATTTTAATTGTACATATTTATTTTAATTTTTGTGTAAAAATTTAATCGATAGTAATTTTTTATCGTACTAAAATTAAATCTTAGCAAACTTATTAATTTTAAGTAATTTTCATTTCTTAGCTAATTATTTACATAAAAGTAATTTATTTTATATTAAGAATAATTAATTGGTTGAATCTAATTTTTCAATTTAAAAAAATACTATAAAAAAATTAAAAAATCTCTTATGTCTAGGCAGGAAAATCGATTACATATATTAAAAAATATTTCTCCCACTCCTTATATATTAAATGTCTCTCCCGCTCCTTATATATATATATATATATATATATATATATATATATATAGATAGTGAGAGAGACACATACATACACACACACACACTAGTATTACAGCCGTGCGATGCATAGGGAGATTATAGTCTCTTTCAAATAAAATTAAAATGTATGAATTAAATAATGTAATTCTATTAAGAAGTGAAGTAAATTGCCAATCAGGCCTAATCCGATTGGTTATGAGGATAAAGGTTGAGGCTCTAAGACTGAAATGTCTCTGGTTTGAATCCTACCAACTGCGTGTTACATTGCTTGGCCTTACTCGTCTCTCATAGGGCGGCTACCTTTAAAAAAATGACTAGAAGTAAATAAAAAATTACAAAATTTTAAATATTTTTTGAATACAACATTTGTCATTGATTTTGTTAGTTTTCCATTTCCGTCATAAATAAGAACCTTCAAATCAACACAGCTTGTAACTTTGGACAGTGCGTCATACAACTGACCAAGACCGAATACCGGCTTTTTAAACAAAATACCGACGTGGAAAACTGATTGCCCTTGATTTTTGTTACTATGACATATTGAATTGAATTCGAGTCATATCTAATTCAAGTTTTCCTTTTTCTTATTTAGTCATTATTACTCAAAATTTTTGTTATTATAATATACAAATATTGAACATTGAATTGAATTCGGACCATATCCAAGTATAGTTTTCCTATTTTATTTATGCCGCTATTAGTCACAATTAATAAAATCAAATACAAAACAAGAAATCAGCAAAACATAGTCCATTTGTTATATTCAATTTGAGTTTCAGTTTTCAATTCGAGTCAATTTTTTTTTTAAATAAACACAAGGTACAATTCGAGTTTTACTCTTTTAGTTTGTAACAAACAACATCAATTAGTAAATCATACATTTAAACGCAGTTTTATATACAATAAAATTTTAAAAAGTATAAACAGGTAATATTTATTTATAAATTCAAAATTATTTTTTGTTTGTTTGTTCTTTAAAAAAACTGTAGAGAATCGTTTTTTTAATTAGGACCGAATTAAAAATAAAATCATATTTAAGATTTATTTATAAATTTGATTTTTTAATAAAATGTGTACCAATGTTACATTGCTAATATGGTGTTGTGCCAAGTTGGTTGTGTGTGTGTGCATCAATTAAAATGAATATTAAAAAAACTAATTCTCATTTTCAGAATTAATTTATTTAGTATTATAAGTTGCAACTTTAATCTCTGATCACATTTTTATTAATGGTTGCAACACTAAATAAAAAAATTCAAAATTTCGATTTTTGATATTGGTAATTTTTTATAAAAAATGAACAAATGATTAAATGATAATTTTAATAAATAATTTTTAAAGTTTCTTGCAAACTGAGGAAATGAGATATGCAAGTTATTGTTTTCCGCTTCTTTTCTAATTAACTAATTATTCTTTATAAATTTAATTATTTAACTGCTCAATATTTGATCAAAATTAATTACCTACTGTTTAAATTGTTCAATGCACATTATCTATGAAAACTATTTAAAACTATCATTTTAACGTGGTAGAAATAAAAAACAGGATTTATATTTAAATAAATATGTAAAAAAAATTATAAAATAGAAAATCGATGCCAATGTGTCAGCGTTACTGTGCCAAGTTGGCACTTCAACTTTATATATATATATATATACATATATATATATACATATATATATATATATATATATAAAACTTTGGTCTCTTATCACATTTTCATTAATACATATAACATTAAATATAAAGGAATTCAAAATTTTATATAAATTAATTAGAAAATTTTAATACATGTAAAAAAATAAAATAAATATAAAAAAGTAAAATTAGAAAACCAACACGAAATAAAGCAAGCAGAGAAATTAAATAAGGAAAATAATTAATCATTTAAAAACAGTATCAAACATGACACTACCACTTAAGACTTTTGCCACACTTGTCACCTTTGCCACCTAAGCACCTTTGCAAAGGTGACACTTTAAAAATTTATAATATAGAGAGAGAGAGATATATATATATATATTGTTATGGAATAACAGATTTGATGGGATGATATAAAATTTATGAAGATAGAGGAAGTAAGATGAATATTTAGAGAGGAGAATGAGAGAATTTTATTGTGTTAAGTGGGGGAAAGAACACCCCTATTTATAGAGTTACAAAATGGCAAATGTGTAAATTACAATACACTTAGGGGGTAAAATAGGCATTCACATAGTAGATATTATATATATATATATATATATATAGTATCCAAAGTATATTTACAACACTCCCCCTTGAATGACTATTTTATTAAGTGAAAAACAGTAATACTAAAATTTTAGAACGCTGCCTCGTTAAAACCTTGCCAGTAAAACCCAGTGGGATAAAACTCTGACGAAGGAAAAAGAGTACAGCCTCAAATTTCTCCCTCAATATAATATCACTTGATATCTTTAATTCTCAAGATCCCGATTTTATGTATCAATCCTTCAAATGTTGCTTGAGTGCCTTCACAACAGTCCGCAAGATTATCACTAGAACGGATCTGTACATCAATTTCAAGTATTCCTATCAAGTTCATGAGTGAAGAAGAACTTTGGTGAAATGTGTTTCGTCGCCGCTTTAATGAATCCATCCTTTAGTTGGGTTATGCAAGCAGTATTGTCCTCATACAATATAATTGGATTGGTTGTAGTAGAGGATAAACCACACTCTTTTCGAATATGTTGTATCATCGTCTTCAACCATACGCATTCTCGACTTGCTTCATATATTGCTATCAGTTCTGCATGGTTTGAAGATGTGGCTGTGAGTGTCTGTTTGATCGATCCCAAGATATTGCAGTTCCACCGCATGTAAATAGATAACCTGTCTGGGATTTTGCTTTATGTGGGTCAGATAAATATCCTGCATCAGCATAACCAACTAATTCAGGTTTAGTTTTATTTGAGTAAAATAGGCCCATATCTACTGTTCCTCGAAGGTAGCGAAACACATGTTTGATTCCATTCCAGTGTCTTTGTGTAGGAGCAGAACTATATCTTGCTAATAGATTTACTGCAAAGGCTATATCCGGTCTTGTATTATTAGCAAGATATAATAGTGCACCGATTGCACTAAGATATGGTACTTCGGGTCCAAGGACCACTTCATCATCTTCTCGGGGTCTAAAAGGATCCTTTTTCACATCAAGTGACCGAACACTCATTGGGGTACTTAGTGGGTGAGCTTTATCCATATAAAATCGCTAAGGACCTTTTTCTCAGATATGTGGACTGGTGTAAGAATATCCATCTTTGAAATGTTCAATTTGTAAGCCAAGACAAAACTTAGTTCTCCCAAGATCTTTCATCTCAAATTGCTTAAATAATTAACTGTTTTTGGAATATCTTCATCAGTTCCGATAATATTTAGATCATCTACATATACAGCAATAATAACAAATCCTGAAGGTGACCTTTTTATAAAGACGCATGGGCATATAAGATTATTTTTATACCCTTCTTTCAGAAGATATTCGCTTAGACGATTATACCACATGCGTCCAGATTGTTTCAACCCATATAATGATCTCTGAAGTTTTATCGAATAAATTTCACGATCATTCAATTGTATACTTCAGTGCAACTTCAATCCTTCAGGATTTTCATATAGATATCATTGTCAATTATACCATATAAATATGCAAAGAACCACATCCATTAGTCTCATATTGAGCTTCTCATGTGCGCTTAAGTCGACAAGATATCGAAAGGTGATTGCATCCATTACAGGGAGTATGTTGCTTCATAATCAATGCCGCCTTTGCGAAAATCCTGTGCCACCAAATCGTGCTTTATATCTCACCACTTCATTTTTTCTCATTTCGCTGCACGAACACCCATTTGTACCCTACCGGTTTAACCTCTTTGGTGTTCGTGATTATAGGTCCGAAAACATTTCGCTTTTTCTAACGAGTCTAGCTCGCTTGAATGGCATCTTTCCATTTCAACCAATCATCTCTTCGTCGGCATTCATCAACAGATTTTGGTTCAACATCTTCAACTTCATTGATTATATCAAGTGCAACATTATATGCAAATGCATTATTGATAATTGTTTCTTTTCTATTCCATTTCTTCTTTGTGAAAGCATAGTTTATAGAGATCTCTTTAATTTCATCGCTTAGTACCCGAACTTTCTCAGGGGGTTCTTGCTTGATTTCATCTATTGATTTATTAAGACCTTCTCGCTTTCTTTAATGCGATTATTTTAGCATTTGCTCCCCTTCTTTTCGAGGATTTTTGTCTTTTGATCCAATAGGTCTACCACGCTTTTGTTGTATTCTCGATTCATTTGCAATTTTAGTTTGTTTTGGAATCTCAATTCTCATAGGGGCATTCTCACCGGAATATGTGACTTAGTTATCCCTTTGGCATCCGTAAAAGCTTCGTAATCGATCCGCTGCTCCTTGTAAGTAAATTATCTTTTGAACTTCTTGCTCGCATTGCAGGATCTAGGTTGGATAATGTTGTAGTATTCCATATCACTTCCTTTTCCAACCTTTGTGTCACATCATTTTCCAACTTTTTATCTTCTCCCCTAAAGGTGGGAATAATGTTTCATCAAATTGGCATCGGCAAAACGTGCATTGAAGATATTGCCTGCTTGGGGTTCAAGATATCTAATTATAGATGGAGATTCAAACCAATATATATTCCCAACCTTCTTTGAGGCCCCATCTTAGTAATGCTGTGGAGGAGTAATGGGTACATATACTGCACAACCAAATATCCTCAAATGAGAAATATTAGGCTCATTTTTCGAGACTAATTGTAATGGGGAGAATTTATTGTTGGATGTTGGCCTTAACCTTACAAGTTCCGCTGCATGTAAAATAGCATATCCCCATGCAGAAAGTGGGAGTTTTGTTCTCATGAGTAGTGGCCTGGCAATCAATTGGAGGCTTTTAATAAATGATTCAGCTAGGCCATTTTGAGTATGAACATAAGGAACTGGATGTTCAACTTTTATTCCAACTGATATACAATAATCATTAAAAGCCTGTGATGTAAATTCACTAGCATTATCTAGTCGGATCGTTTTGATTGGATAACTGGAAAATGTGCTCGTAATCTTATAATTTGTGCTAGCAATCTCAAATGCCATGTTTCGAGTGGATAATAAGCATACGTGGGACCATCTTGTAGATGCATCTATTAAAACCATCAAATATCTGAATGGTCCACATGATGGGTGAATGGGCCCACATATATCACCTTGTATCCGTTCTAGAAATACTGGAGATTCATTTCCGACCTTAGCTAGTGATGGTCTCGCTATCAATTTTCCTTGAGAACATGCAGCACATGAAAATTCGTTAGATTGAAGAATCTTCTGACTTTTCAGAGAATGCCCACTTGAATTTTCAATTATTCTTCTCATCATTGTCGAACCAGGATGACCTAAACGGTCATGCCAAATATTGAAATCTTTTGGATTTTCAATCTTCCTACTAGATGTAATATGTACTTCAATTGTATTAATATTGGTATAGTATAAACCTAAGCGTATGCGGGCAACTTTTCCAACACATGTTTCCTTTCGAAATCATAGAAGTTATATATAGATATTCCGCATTATTTTCTTCATTGCCTCAATATGGTACCCATTACTCCGTATGTCTTTAAAACTCAATAGATTTCTTTTTTGATTTTGGGGCAAACAAAGCATTATTGATAATGATTCGTGTTCCCCCTTTCAATATGATATTTGCTCTTCCGAGCCTTCAATAATTGTCACTAACCTGACATCAAGTATTACATCATTCTTTATCATAGCCAAACTTGAAAATACTTTTTGTTTCTTAATATAGAATGTGTCAAGCACTATCCGCTAAACAAATTTCTTCATCCATGACCTTGGAGTCAATCAATAGGCGATCAATATTCTTTCTCCTTCAAAAGAAATGATGAATTTTAGAATATAATATTTTATTTATATATAAAACTGAATATAATGCTTACACACATACATACTCAGATACACACATATTATACATCATTATTTATTATGAGACACACATAAGTAGGTTTCATACATATATAGATACCATAGTAAACATCAATTCTCATTATGTTCGTAAAAATCTTAATCTCAAGATGTGTCGCTTTTGATGGCTCCAAGAGTGGAGTGTCTTCTTTATATGAGAAGTTTGTCTCAATGTTATTTACTTTCTCCCTTTTAGATGCTTGATATAAATCAACAAGATGTTTAGCGATTCGACAGCACTTTTGCTCAGTTGTCCTTTCATGCCGCATCTATGGCATGAATTATCTGCTCTCTTATCGATTCCTTCACATTTCTTTTATAGAGATTTCCCTTCTTTCACCATGATTATTTACTTTCTTAAATTTCGAAATCATGACTATTTCGATGCCATGAAAAATTTCGTCCCACGGCCACGGCCTCGACCTCCGCCTCGATTAATGCCAAATCGTATCCTCGCCTTGTATCCTCGCCCACGACTTGTAGATGCTATATTGTTCACTTGTGCATTGGTAAAGATCCCTGACGAGATTCATGATTTTTCATTAATAGCTCGTTATTTTGTTCCGCTACAAGTAGACAAGATATCAACTCGAATATTTTTAAAGCCTCGCTCCCTATATTGTTGTTGCAGACAACATTTGAGGCATGAAAAGTGGAGAATGTTTTCTCTAACATATCATTCTCCGTAATTGTTTCTCCGCATAATTTTAGTGTCAAGTAATTTTGAACATAGCGGAGTTATATTCATTTCTTGATTTAAAATCTTGTAGCCTTAAATGTAACCAATCGAAACGAGCTTTGGGGAGGATTCGTTTTCGATGATCATATCTTTCCTTTAAATTGTTCCAAAGTTCAAGGATCTTCAACTGTAAGATATTCATTTTTAGTGCTTCGTCGAGATGATGACGAAGAAAAATCATAGCATTGGCTTGGTCCTTTTCTCGATGTTTCATTTTTTCTTTAATTGTATCTCCGAGGCCTTTTGCATTTAAATGCATTTTGGCATCAAGAATCCATGATAGATAATTCTTTCCAAGAATATCGAGAGCCGAACTCTAATTTTGTGATATTTGATGCCATACTATAAAATAACAAAAAAAAAACAAGTTAGAACATTAATTAACTAGACAAAATTATTACTTTTACATCAACTAACTAGACAAGATAATTGCCATTATATATTTAATTATTGTTAAATTTATAAGAAAAGTAGGTTGATATGATGTTGTTTGGTAATAATTAAAGCAAGTGTAAAAATATAAAAGTTGGGTGAATTAATAGTGGGTTGATATGATGTTGTTTGGTAATAATTAAAGCAAGTGTAAAAAAATAAAAGTTGGGTGAATTAATAGTGGGTTGATATGATGTTGTTTGGTAATAATTAAAGCAAGTGTAAAAAAATAAAAGTTGGGTTTTGAAGGAGAAATATTCTCTTGAGAAAATTTTTAAGTATAATTAATTCTTTATCAATCATGTGGTAGGATACCAAAAAAAAATGTAATGCAAATAGTATAATATAGATTAGCTTTCAATAAATTTAGCTAATATAAACGGTATAACTAGTAAAACCTCCACTAGGTGGCAGTGCCTCCTTTGAGTGTGGTAACTAGGAGTACAAAAAAAAATGTAGGGGAATTTAACTAATATAAACTGTATAACTAGTTAAACCTCCACTAGGTGGCAGTGCCTCCTTTGAGTGTGGTAACTAGGAGTACACAAAAAATGTAGGAATTCGTGTATCCTCCCAATTTGTGATAGTTGTACTCATCACGAAAATGGGTATTTTCAGTATTTGAATTGTAAAATAATTAGACTATTTGGTGGCTTGGTATACCATTTAATAATTCATAAATCAATATAAAAAAAATCTCCTAAACCATCCAACATGGCGGTCATCAATAAAGAATCTTTTAAACCATCTCCTAAACCATCCAACATGGCGGTCATCAATAAAGAATTTCCTAAACCATCCAACATGGCGGTAAAACTATTTATCTAATATACAAAGTGTGTGTTCTTCATTTGGTGTTTCATCCCACAACTTGAATTAAATTACAAGGATGTTCTACATACCTTTGTTCAAAATAAGTTGTTATATTACCCTTTAGTTGGATGTATATTCCGGGCAGAGCAGTCGTGCTGATAACGTGTTATGGAATAACAGATTTGATGGGATGATATAAAATTTATGAAGATAGAGGAAGTAAGATGAATATTTAGAGAGGAGAATGAGAGAATTTTATTGTGTTAAGTGGGGAAAGAACACCTATTTATAGAGTTACAAAATGGCAAATGTGTAAATTACAATACACTTAGGGGTAAAATATATTCACATAGTAGATATTATATATATATATATATATAGTATCCAAAGTATATTTACAATATATATATATATATATATATAGTATTATTATTATTATTATTATATAGAAAGGATTCGTGGCCTTTAATGATAACTGTTAAAGAATTTAATATTGGTTGGGGAAGAAGAAAGAAAAAAAATAACCAATCGGATTTTAATTTAAAAAATCAGCCAACAGAAGAAAAGTCTCATAAGATGGAAAACAAAATCTTAATTTAAAAATCAATCAATAGAGGGAAAAAGCCCTCCAAAATCTATATTTAAAAAAGTTGAAAATAAGCAGAAAAATTCCCTCCAAAAGTAGCATATCTTTATTAATATTTAGATAATTCAATTGTTGTTGTAATTTTTAATTTTGACATCATATTACATTTTCATTAGTGGTTGCATTTGGTTCATTTTCAATTATATACATAATTCAAAAATTAATATTTCAATAAAAAAATTAAAATAAGGAAAAAATACTAAAGAAAGAAAATTAAATCAATTAAATATGGAAAAAAAATAATAAAGTGTATATTTAATATTTGTTTCCAAAATGAGATTTTTCTTTTTTTTTTTTTTTAAATTTAAGTACATGAGCGTCAACTTAACACTGCTAACATGGCCCAGTACCTAATAGGTACTTCTATTATTATAATATTTAGTGATGGCAACGGGGCAGATCAGTAAAAATCGTTATTGCCCACGAAGAAATCTTCCTAGAAATATTACCCCACCATCAACGAACTGAAAAGCAGATCATATTAGGGAAGATCACAGAGCAAAGCAAATCAACTTCTGATCCACGAAATGATTTGTGACCTTTTTTTTAGACAAATAATTTCGCCAACCCCATTGCATATTAATCACCTAAACGCTAATAGAAAAATTGCACAAATTATCGAGTTTAACTCTAATAAATTAATACTTCAAAAATTTATTATTTATGAATTTAACACTTTAGTATTCAACATTAACAAAGTATTTAATAATGAGTAAAGAGTAATTTATTAATAATAATAATAATAATAATAATAATAATAATAATAATAATAATAATAATAATACTAAATAAAAGTTTCTCAAGCATCCCAAAAGAGCAAAAATAAAATAAACTAGATAACGAAGAACTTGTTTAAGCAATTATGATGTTCGAGTTTGCTCCAACAATTTAGAATTGGATGATTGGGTATTTGGTTACGTTGGTCCAAGTCTATTGCACATGTCATGCATGACGCTTATTAGATTAGTTGTTCCAATATCTAAATGTCTTTTTTTTTATTTTCCAACTTTTTTATTTTATTTTGTTATATTTTTTAGTGGAGCAGACTGATTTCGATTTGTTATTGCCCCACGAACTTCACAGATCAGAAAATTTGATTGTTATTGCTCCACCAATCCTTGGATCGACAAAAAGTTTTACCATTCGAGATAGATATCCATTCGGTTTGGTGCCGATTGAGTTTTTTTGCGATCCCTGATAATATTAAGATTTGTCCTTTTATTAAATTATTAATTGCATGCACTACGCTATTTGCTAAACAAGAGCATAATTAACCATTAGACAATGAAGCGCAGCTGTCAAGATACAACTAATAAAGAATGAAGCTGATTAATTAGTGCTGGCTTAAAGTTGTTATAACTGATTAGTTAAGTTAAGTCGGTTAGGTTGTGAGTTTAGTTGCTAATATAGAAAGCTACTCTATATAAATAATGCCTGTAATAGTTCATTTGAAGTCAATGAAATCATATATTTTCTAATCATTTTGTCTCACTAAACCTTGCCATGGTATTAGAGCTTTAAATACACCAACACTCATCTCGTTCATCCCTCAAGTTCTTCATCTTCCTTGCCCTTGATTCATCCTGATCTTCCTTCGAATCTCATTTCCCTGAAACTCCATGGCCACCGCAGTAAACAATTCATCATTCGAAGGAAATCCTCCAACTAATCAGGGAGGATCTAGAAGTGTTTATGTTGCAGAGGATCTGATGTTTCCCTACTATCTTCATCACTCAGAAAGCCACGGATCTGTAATTGTTTCACCAGAATTGACTGCTTCTAACTATGCAACCTGGAGGAGATCATTCTTACTTGTTGCTTCCATCAGAAATAAACAAGGATTTTTGGATAAATCGATCCCCAAACCAGCTGAGACTGAAGCTACTTACCTACCATGGATTCGGTGTAACAACTTGCTTGTGGCTTGGTTGCTGCACTCTATTTCCCAACTAATTGCCTCGACTGTTTTCTACATGGATAATGCTAGTGAGATTTGGGAGAAATTGTACCAACGTTTTTCACAGCCCGATGACTTGAAGATATGTAATCTTCAGCATCAGCTTTCAAACATGTCATAGGGGACTAAATCTGTGGATGCTTACTTCAGTGAATTAACAGAAGTTTGGGAGGAATTGAAGGCTTTTCGGCCACTGCCTCATTGTAAATGTGGAGGTTGTAATGCTGAATGTTTTCGTGAATTTGTAGAAGCTCAGCAGAAGGATCTTGTTTTGAAGTTCCTAAATGGATTAAATGAGATGTTTCAGGGACTTAGATCTCAAATTATCTTGATGAATCCTTTTCCCAGTCTCGATCAGGTTTATAACTTTGTTCTCAGAGAAGCAACGCGGAAAGCTTACCTAAATCAACAATAAATTTTCATTGATCTGTCTTCCGCCATGGCAGTGAAGAGAGGTAAAACAGAGGTTTCCTGTTCACACTGTGGGATGAAGGGTCACACCAAAGACAAATGCTACAAGATCATAGGATTTCCACCAGATTTCAAATTCACCAAAGGCAAGAACAGAAATGTGAATGCAGTGATTGAAGAAGACAAGTCAGTTTCACATTCTGTAGGCTTGTCTCAGCTTGGTCTCTCACAGCAGCAAGTTCAGAAACTATTGACTTTCTTGGGCCTTACACCTGATCCTTATGTTCACATTCCATCCTTTTCAAACTGTCATATACAGTCAGCAGTTAATCTCGCAGGTATACCTTCTTTTTCTTCTGCTATGATCACTTACTTAGCCACCTCCAATGCTCCTATGAGTCATGGATTCTGGACATTGGAGCAACAGACCATATAAGTTGCTCACTCAAGCATTTCTCTTCATACTCACCTTTACCACATTCCTATGTACTCCTACCAACTGGAACCAAAGTGCAAGCCACTCATATAGGGACAGTAAAACTTAATCACCATCTCATATTGCATAATGTGTTAACGTTGGTTCCCTCATTCAGTTTCAATCTTATTTCAGTGAGTAAATTGATTGCTACCAAGGATTTAGCCTTACTTTTCTTTTCAAATTCATGTGTCATCCACGCCCTTTCATCATGGATGACGATTGGGCTGGCTAAGGTGATGAATGGGCTTTTCTACCTGCAGACTGACCTAACTCGGTCTTCGACAGCTACAACAGCTACTCTAGACACTACTAATATCACTATATGGCATCATAAACTCGGTCATATGCCTATTAGTAAATTTCCTTTTCTATCTTCTTTTTCTTGTAGTGACATTTGTTTCACATGTCCTAAAGCTAAACAAAAGAGGGCCAGTTTTCCCTCCCATATTCACAACACTTTTTCTCTGTTTGAACTTGTTCATATGGATGTTTGGGGACCTTATTCCCAATTTGATTTGAATGGCAACCATTATTTCCTCGGTATTGTTGATGATTTTTCTAAGTGTACTCAGGTATATTTGATGCAGCATAAATCTCTTGTCTCTCAACTTGTACCCTAGTTTTATCACCATGTATGTACACAATTCAATGCCAGAATCAAGGTTATCATAATTGATAATGGAAAGGAGTTTTCTTTACCAATCCTTTTACTCGTCCACTAGCATTATCCATCAATCCTCTTGCCCTTACACTCCCCAACAAAATGGGATTGTGGAAAGAAAACACTAATACATCCTTAACATAGCTCAGGCCCTACTCTTTCATGCCAAAATGCTTATTAAGTTTTGGGGGGATGCCATTCTAACTGCTACCTTCCTTATAAACAGAACCCCTTCCAAATTGCTACACAACAAAACACCATACGAGATTCTATTCAGAAACAACCCTTATATGAACACTTAAGATCTTTTTGCTGTTTATGCTTTGCTGTGAATACCACTCCACACAAGAAAAAGTTTGACACTAGATCTAAATCCTGCCTTTTCATCAGGTATCCTCTTGGATTTAACGGATACAAACTTTATGATATTGAGTCAAGATCACTATTTATTTCTCGTGATGTCATGTTTCATGAAACACTCTTCCCTTATGTCTCCAATTTTCCTGTGTCATTTCAACCACTGGTACATGTTCCTACACCAGAGTATTCTTTGGATTCCTTCACTGTTGATAACACCCCTGAAACATCCCCTCATCACAATAGAAATTCTCCACCATCTACTTTCCCTGCTCATTCACCCTCATATATACCAGCACCACTACCTCCCAGAAGAAGTACTAGATAGAAACACCCACCTGGCTATCTCTTAGACTACCACACATCCCTACACTCTTCCACAGTATACAGATGCACATCTCACCCCCTTAGCAACGTGCTCAATTACTCTTACCTTTCTCCCACATACAGCCATTTCATCATGGCCATCTCCATTCATCCACCTGACCCTACAACCTATTCCCAAGCCATCACTCATGCTCATTGGAGGGCAGCCATGGCCTCTGAACTTGCTCAAAGGCGATCCTGCTTTGAGTCGAGTGAGTCGACCGACTCAGGCCCGACCTTTGGGGGCCCATTTTCAGTCGTTATACCTGAGGGCCTAGGTGTGTAAATTTTTTTAAAAAATAAATTAAAGGGCCCAAATTGAAAATTTATTATAAATTGTAGGCCCATTTTAAGTAAAATAATAGATAAATTCAAATTTTGGCGCTCTGACCGAGTTTTTTATATTTTCGGTTGGCTTATTATTGTGTGTTTAACTAATTCTTATTGTGACTAGTTTAATCTCATGTGTCGCCTTAGATTAGCTTTACGGGAAAAAAAATTAAAGGGGCCCATTGTTTAGGAAAATAAATAAATAAATAAAGGGGCCCACTTTTTAAAATTTTTGGAAGTTCAACTCAGGCCCAGCGAAGAACGGGACCGTCCCTGATTACTTGCTGCCCTTTCAGAGAACCACACATGGGATATCGTTCCACTTCTTCCCACTCACACTCCTATTGGTTGCAAGTGGGTATACAAAACTAAGTTCAAGTCTAATCGCGATATAGAAAGATATAAGGCTCATCTAGTGGCCAAAGGTTACACACAGAAGGAAGGTTTTGACTACCAAGAGGCTTTCAGTCCAGTGGCCAAACACGCCACAGTTAGAATTTTTCTAGCTTTAGCCACAATTCATGGCTGGTATCTGTCTCAAATGGATGTCCATGACGCCTTCTTGAATGGTGATCTCATGGATGATGTATGCATGGAGCTGCCTTTGGGTTATCAGCTTTAGGGGGAGAGTAGCCATGAATCTGATATCGAAAACCAGCAGCAAGAAGTACAGAAAGGAACCAGATTGGTTTGCAAACTAAGAAAGTCCCTCTATGGCTTGAAACAAGCCTCAAGGCAATGAAATTTAAAGTTTACTGAGTGCATGACAAAGGAAGGATTCAAGCAATCTAAATCAAATTACTCTCTGTTTGTGAGAGGTAATGGAGATGATTTTCTAGCCTTATTGTTACATGTTGAAGATATAATCACAGCTGGTACTAAGCAGCCTGTTATAGATGCATTGAAGCAAAGATTATGTGCATACTTCAAAATGAAAGACTTGGGAGACTTGACGTTCTTCTTGGGACTTGAAATAGGGAGATCCAAAGCTGGAATTGTGTTGTCACAGAGAAAGTTTACTCTAGAATTGTTAGAAGAATTTGGGCAGCTCGGTGCAAAGCCCTATAAGACACATGTAGAGGTAAATCACAAGCTAACAAATTCAGAAGGAGAAGTGTTAAAAGAATCCACTTTCTACAGACAACTGGTAGGAAAGTTATTGTACCTGAGCATCACAAGACCCGACATCAGCTATTCAGTTAGTGTGCTGTCACAGTTCATGGACAAACCAACTAGAAAACACTTGCACGCTGCATTCAGAGTACTAAGATATCTTAAAGGTTTGCCTGGGCAAGGCATCCTCTTCTCGGCCACTTCGGAACTTAAAATGAAGGCCTACTGTGACAGTGACTGGGTAGAGTGTAAAAGACTAGAAAATCTGTCACTGGATTTTGCATCTTCATTGGGGATTCTCCTGTTAGTTGGAAATCAATGAAGCAGAGCACAGTTTCAAGGAGTTCTACCGAGGGTGAATATAGAGCTATGGCAAGCACAGCTGCTGAGATGACTTGGCTGAGTTATTTGATGCGTGACTTGAAGATCAGTAACTCAACAACAATGGAACTGTACTGTGACAACCTTTTAGCCTTGCATATCTCCAAGAACCCAGTATTCCACGAGAGGACCAAGCATATTGAAATGGACTGTCATGTCATAAGAGAGAAAGTGCTAGAAGGGATGATCAAGCTGGAGCATGTTTCTACAAAGGAACAACTAGCTGACAATTTTCACCAAGGCATTGGGAGTGAATCAATTTCAAAATTTACTTAGCAAGATGAGCACAAAGGACATTTATGCTAATCTTGAGGGGGAGTGTCAAGATACAACTAATAAAGAGTGAAGCCGATTAATTAGTGCTGGCTGAAAGATGTTATAACTTATTAGTTAAGTCGGTTAGGTTGTTAGTTTAGCTGTTAATATAGAAAGCTACTATGTATAAATAATGCCTGTAATAGTTCATTTGAAGTCAATGAAATCAGATATTTTCTAATCACTTTCTCTTACTAAAGCTTGACTAGCTCAGGCGATAAGACGTTTCCCCTACAACCATTAGGTCGTGAATTCAAGTCACGTGGAGGGTAAGTGGGGAATCACTATTGATCCTCCTAGTGTGTGAGAGTAAAAAAAAACAACAACAAAAAAAAGGAGCATAATTAACCAAATAACAAAAATTAACAATAAAAGGCTTAACATCTGTACAGAGTATAATTAACACGATGACACATGGGATTCATCGAGTTGCCGGTCCGTGGTCACAGAAAATGAATGTGACAAAATTGCTTTTGGCTTCTTGATCGATATTCTATCAATCAATTGGGTATGTGGTCCAATTATATAGATACATAATTTCCAGTGAACGATGTATTATCTTGTCGTATTAAGATTTATTATGACAAAACTTTTTGAAAACTTTATACTTTTTTGGTGAAGTTAACACTATTTTTGTGCAATGAAATTCATAGCACTTTTTTTTATTGGCGGAACTAGAAATTTTAGTTTGCGAAAACAAAAAAATATTCAATACAAAATATTAAAGAAAATTTATTTGGACAGTAATTTTGTGGAGGGCGGCAATATACATACATATATATATATAGAGAGAGAGAGAGAGAGAATTGGCATGATATCCATTTCAAAATTTTTTAGGATCACTCCAATCAATTTGTAACCAATTATTTGAATAAATGAAAATGTTATTGATACGAAAAAAATTGTAACATATATAGCCGGGCGGATTTTTTTTTCTTTTTCTTTGGTGGGTGGTGGGGCCGGGGGTCACATGGGTCGGAGCCCACCCCCAACCCCCAAAAAATTCAAGATTTTATATTATTTTTTTTATATATAATGTTAGTCCAATTAAATTTTTTTTCTTTATTACAATCCTCTTGTTGAAATTCATGTATCGGTCTTTGCATATATACATATGACCCATTTGATGACTGTTGATTTAAATATAATGTAATATATGAAAAAATAAAATTAATTTTGCCAAATATATGTATTATACACATCTTTTTACACTTTATTATACTTGTAGCAATGTGCAATTACTAATTTAGAATTTTAGCGGACACGTTTGACTAGTCAATAGGTTTTGTGAGGAAATGAAAATGTCTAAATGCCAAGAACGAAAACAGAGAGAGACAAAACTAGTGCTGGAGAACTTAGGCTTGAACGATTACCAGCTCGCGGTTGCTACAACTACCGATTATTAAGATCAAGAAAAGTTTCTAATATTCCAGGAGCATGGAATACTCAATATTTTTTTACTAATGAGAAATAAGATAAATGGAATATAATGATCCCAATTAATTAATTAATTGGCTCACTGTATCTACTTTGTCAATGTTCTATTGGTTAGAGCATTAAATTCCGTGCCCCTAGAGTACTAGAAACGCTTTCACTTCAATGACTATTTTATAATTTTTCTTAAACTTTAGTACTGTCGCTATAAGAAACTGGACTTCTAGGGATGGTCCAATCGTGTCTATAGTCTCGTACCTATAAAGTAATATGAGCGACATCATTATTATTGCTCTGCAGGAACAGGGTGTCACTATTATTGTTCTGCAGGCACAAGACTATTGGAACGACTATCACCCTTAAAAATCCTATTTTTAGCAGTGTATTGGTGAAATTGACCCACTGAAAAATACACTGAACATTAATTTTCATCACATAATATTTTTATAATTATTTTTAGTAGGTATTCAAGCTCGAAATCGTAAGTAATAGCTAGTAGCGGTGATGCTAATAGGAGTAGATTGGTTGGTTACAACTATTTGAATTAAAAAGGACAACAATCTTCGATGAGACCCATAACATAATTAATGACATTGCAAAGTCAAATATTTTACTAGGTGTGAGTGTGTGACCTCACTGAAACACCCTACCAATCTACCAAAGAAATCACAAATATCTTGCGTGCACTCCACCACTTGCATCCTATCTTTGTTGGTCTAATTATAATGCCCACAATACTACAAATATATGTTCAATGTCGCCCATGCATACGATACATCATTTCTCTATGTTTTTCTTTCTATGATTTGATCATCTCTCTCTCTCTCTCTCATGGAGTTGGGTAGTATTCTACAGTTCTTAGAGAGCAAGTCCATTCTTGTCACTGGTGCCACTGGCTTTCTTGCAAAGAGTACGTATACTCGCCATTCTTTCACTTATGCTACCAGGTTGTTTAGTCTGTCAGTGTTCAGTATCTTCTGACATTCGAACGATGATATGGATTTCACCTCCGGATTTTGAAATCAGGACCACGTCTAGAATCAAGCAGAGTGAGTTCAGGAAGCAAAAATATTGTTAAACTTTGACCGGATCCGCTGCACTGGTCGTGGAAAAAATTCGGAAAATTCTGAACTCACTCTGTTTGTCTTTGATTCTAGATCTGATCCCGGATTTCAAAACGGAGATCGAACGGGCCATCAAAATGGCCCGAGCGTTCCATAGTTAAAAACCGCTCGATGGTGCTTGAAATTTTTCTCTTATGCTACTTGTACAATCTTAGTTGATAGCTAACTAATGTGTGACAAGTATGCGATCATAGTGATGACTAATAATCAGTTCAATTTGTGCAGTTTTCACCGAGAAGGTTCTTAGGGTGCAACCAAATGCGAAGAAACTCTACCTTCTTTTACGAGCTGAAGATTCAAAATCGGCGATACAACGTTTCAACAATGAGGTATACGAAGTTTGCGAAACACATACACAAATCTTTGCATCAACATAAAAATATAATCTCCTAATTAATTTGACTTATTATATATATATAGGTGATATCGAAGGACTTATTCAAAATTCTTAAAGAAAAATGGGGAGCAAACCTAAATTCATTAATTTCAGAAAAGGTGAGTGTAGTTGCTGGTGATATCACTTGCGAGAACTTGGGAGTTAAGGACTCCGATTTGTTGGAAGAAATGATGAAACAAATTGATGTTATTGTCAATTTGGCTGCAACAACTAACTTTGATGAAAGGTATGTGCTACCAAATTAATTAAATACACTTTCTATGATTGAAGTTAAACTAGAAAAATTTGTTTGGTATTCTTTGTAGGTACGATGTTGCTCTTGGAATCAATACATTCGGTGCAAAACATGTTTTGGATTTCGCCAAAAAATGCGTCAAGCTAAAGATTCTTGTTCATGTATCGACTGGTTAGTATCTTAATTATATCAATTGAACGAAAAACACCGCTCAACCTCTGTAAATTTCAATCTTGATCTAGTGCAAGCACTTGCACAAAGATATTGTGCAAGCAACTAATATGGAAGCACCACGTCATGCTGCAAGTTCAAAAATAGCTGACGTGGCAGCATAATGCAGTGTTTCCATATTAACTACTTGCATAATATTTGTGTGAGCGCTTGCACCAGATCAGGATTGTTGTAAATTAACATTTTTTTTTTTTTTTGGGTAGATTAGATGATTAAAATATAGTACAATATAATATTACTTCTTACGCGAGTTGATTATGCCATAACAAACAATATATACCTACGTACGTTGTAATTGGTAACTAATTAATTAATTTCATGAATTCAGCTTATGTATCTGGTGAAACTGAGGGACTGATCAAAGAAGACTCGTACAAGTTGGGCGAGACGCTAAATGGGACACCCGGTTTGGACATTGATACAGAAAAATACATAGTGGAAGAGACATTGAATCAATTGCGATTAGAAAATTCTTCTCAAGAATCAATCAAATCAACCATGAGGGATTTAGGAATTCAAAGGTATCGATTGAATATATGTGCGCAACAGGCTTGATCAAGTGTACTTGGGTGTGTCATAGTTATAACACTTCTGCGATATTTTTCGGTCACATGCGATATTCGCTGGGAAAATTGAGAGTAGATCTAGAACCTGAGAAACAGCATAGCGAGGCGAAGTTCCAACAATTCGAAAAATTTTCTGGTGATGCTATTGGCCGCCGGTCAAAGTTTTTTGCCACAACATGGTCAAAAATTTTGACCCGCGGAGATTGTATTTTCCGAATTGTTAGAGTTTTATTTCGCTGTATTGGTTCTGGATCTGATCTCTGTTTTCCGAGTTCAGATCCGACAGAAACACCCCCGAGAGTGCTATAACTATAGCACACCCGGGTGCACTTGATGAAAATTGCTAATATTAAGAACCTTTTTTCTTGGGGACAAAAGTGATCTCTTTCAATTTTTCATGTTTTGACACTTTCCAAATATACTTTGCGATATAACAATTAACAAACTAGTTTACACAATAACATGTGACACAAAATTTATCCACTTTATCTATCACATAAACATATATATGTAAACGTCCAAGTAACTTTTCACATGTTATATGCATTTTTAGAACAAATTCATTTACGATTTGATGATTTGGAGGATGTTAGCGGATGAGTTTTAATGTATTTTTATGAGTTGGAAGAGAGAGAATAAGTGGAATCGGATGGTGGAGATTTAATGAGTGAGAAGATATATGGATATGATTTGTTTGACCAAATTTAAAATTTGAAATAAATGCATTAAAATGCATTTTCAAATGGGTGCTAACACCCTCTTGATCTATAGATCAAGGAAGTATGGGTGGCCAAATACCTACGTATTCACGAAGGCAATGGGAGAGATGCTTTTGGGCTACCTGAAAGACAACATACCGCTAGTTATTATTCGTCCTACCATTGTTACCAGCACTTATAAAGAACCATTTCCAGGCTGGGTTGAAGGCATCAGGTAATAATTCCAATTTTTTTTTTTCATTTTTCATTCATTTTTCAATATTTTTATGTTTTTGCTCTAAAAATTCCTTTGGTGTGTTAATAAATTATTATGTACAGGACAATTGATAGTTTAGCCGTCGGTTATGGTAAAGGTAGAATAACATGTTTCCTTGGCGATCCCAATTCCATAATTGACGTGGTGAGTTGCAATGCATTTTTCACCCAACTTGTACCTCTTTGGATAGCTAATTATGATGTAATAACCATACGTAGGCGGATGGGTAACGCACTTTTCTCTAAGGGATACGTGTCACACATCTGTCCACACGTGGACAATATATTCTCTGTGTTCTCTAGACACTCATTTCTATGTTAAAATAATGCAAGAAATCTATGTCTCTATCACTCTTGTCATTTGCATGTCATATCACTCGTCATTTTCGTGTCCTTTAAGACAAACAACAGTGGATATATAATGCATCTATAGTACATTAATTGTATGAGATTTATGTAAGGGTCCATCAAACCACACTGTGTTTTACACAAACTAATCACTACAAGAAATTAGACATTTAAAAGCGTTTTGTCATCTCTATAGGTTCGTCCTTGTAGAGTATTAGGGGCGACATATTGTCATATCGCCCCTAATGCTTCACAGGAACAAAGTTATAGGGACGACAAGTCCCCTCTAAATGTTCAATTTTGGGTAGTGAATTATTTAGGTGTTTTAAAAAAAAACCCAATTGTTATCTCCTTAACTATCTTATCCAATAAAAGACTCCAGATTTATTTACATTATGTTGTGAATGTGAAACATTCTGATTAGATTTGACAATTAATAGAGTGACAAAAAATTTAATTATTTAAAATTGACACCTTTTTTTTTTTCTTCCCCTTGAAAAAATTTACATGTTAACGTGTGTGAATATGAATGGCACAGATACCCGCAGATATGGTTGTGAATGCAATAGTGGTAGCCATGGTAGCTCATTCAAATCAACGAAATTATGAAGAAAGCATTTACCATATTGGATCTTCTATTTCAAACCCTGTAGAGTTCACTTGGCTTCAAGATTATGGCCTTCAATACTTCACCAAGCATCCATGGATAAACAAGGATGGGAAGCCAGTCATTGTTGGCAAGGTCACGGTTTTCAACACCATGGCTAGTTTTCGCCGTTACATGATGCTGCGCTACTTGCTCCCATTGAAGGTCTGATCAGATACATACCTATATATATTTTAGAAAAAAATTCACATATGTATACTGCATACATCTAAAGAATATATAATAAAAACGAAAAAAAACCCCCAAAATATCAAACTCATATAAAATGCTACACATGCAAATTATCTAGTTCCACCTACAGTACTTCTCAACTTTTCAAGAACAACCCGATATAAACGAATTTGATCCAGTCCCAATGTTGGGGCTTTGTTATAGTTCCGATCTGCCACATACCTATCCAGTCCCATTTATCAGCCCTCCTGCTGTTGTGTGACAATTACAGGATGCACCACGTCAGTGTTGGAACTATAAGAAAGTTCTAGTGCTGAGACTAGAAAGGAGCTGCCGACATAAAATATAGTATCTTAGGAAGTCAAAACGATGGTTAATGATGAGTAAATATTCATTGAATTAAAATTTATTTGATCACCCAATCAATATAACTTTTTTTTTGTTGAGAAATATAAATTATTGGATATGAATATATATATATATATATATATATATATATATTATTTGATTTATAATGTCATAGTGTTTTTCCCTTGCCATCAATTAACAAATCTATATGTTGTCTTGTTTAGGGATTACAAATAGTAAATGCAGCATGTTGCCAGTACTTTCGGAGCAGGTATCTTGATCTTTATCGGAAGATCACATTTGTAATGAGATTAATAGAACTCTACGGGCCTTATTTGTTCTTCAAAGGAGTGTAAGCACCTTTTTCATTTTACCGTTTTAGTGTTATCTAGTATTATATATCGAAGATAATTTTCGATCAAAGTTATGTAAATTCAACTTCGTAACACTTTTTACGTTGTTTTGTTACACAGATATGATGACATGAACAGTGAAAAACTGAGGCGATTAGCTAAAGAAAGTTGTGAGGAAAGTGATATTTTTTACTTCGATCCCAAAATCATTAACTGGGACGATTACTTCATGAACACTCACATTCCTGGAGTAGTAAAACACGTTTTCAAATGATTTCAATATCGAGAAGCAAAAGCGTGACTTGGAAATTGGCAATTAGATCAAGCTATCATTTGTTTGAGGCAGAGTATAGCGCGTACAAGTGAAACTCAATATTTCTAGGTTTTAATCAATATATCAATTTGCAATTATATTTTCATTGAATTTGTTCTCCTGCTTGAGTCTTCTTGGAACTTGATTGAGAGTTGGATTTTAAGAAAATAAAAAATTTGAGCAGTTTTATTTTATTTTATTTTATTGCAGCAATTTTATAAAAGGGAATTAATACCCAAATTCATTCATGTAAAAATCAACGGATATATGTTAAACAGGTCCAACTAATTCTGGTGGCCAATCTAACAGATCCAATAGTAATTAACTAAGTAGTTCCTAAGTCCAAAGCTATAAACTAATAAGGATACAATTATTTAAACATTACACGTAAGGACAACAGTTTGATAATGTTTTTGGATAAACTTTTTTTTAGTTAAAAATTAACTTTAGTTTTTAGGCTCGGTGTTGGAGACCGCGAGATACATGAATAATAATAAGTGAAGATGTAAGACATGTGATTAATATTAATATTTGACTTTGCGTTTAGTACATAAAAAAAAAGTTGTTTAGGCATTATGAGATGGATATCTATAATTGAATACTTATGGCATGGCTTCAAATTTGTATGTGTGAGCCAACATTTCAAATTTTAGTTATCTCATTTTGTAAATTAGTTTTTAAAGATACAAACCACAAACATAATATCGTCACCAACATCAAAACTCAAACTACGGACATCACATTTTTAAAGACACCATCTCCAATCTTATATCGCATGTTTCTCTAACCTCAAATTAATCGCAAACAAATAAAGCCAAGTGTACACATACATTTTGTGTGGCAAACCGCCACAGTGTAATAGAGTATAGTGAAAAATTACCATAATGCCCCCCTAAATGTGTGTGGGGAGGGGCCCACACCCCTATTAGAGTATGGTGGTTTGCCTCACAAAATGTGTGTATATTTGTAGCAGTACCCATCACAAACAGCACACCAATACCAATAAAAACAAACGTCAATCATTCATCACTCAGATAGCCCTCTACCATTATATTGTCACACCATGACTATCAGGTGACAATTAGGGATAATGGAATTGTGCAAAAAGAAAGTTTAATTTGGTTTTGTTGATGAGTGACTCCCGGCTAGTGTTCTATTGCACCCGAGTGCGCCATAGTTATGGTGCTCCCGGCTGTTTTTACCGCTCCGTCTGACCTCCGATTTTAATTTCGGGACTGGATCTAGATTCAGCACGATGAGGGTGAGCTCCAGCAAAAAAAAAATTGTTTTGGACACCGTAGATTTCGGTGGCGGCCGGTCAAAGTTTTGGCCATAATTTTGGCCAAAATTATAGCCAAAACTTTGATCGGCCACCACCGGCATCCACGGTATCCAAATTTTTTTTTTTGAGCTCACCCGCATCATCCTGAATCTAGATCCGGTCCTGAAATTAAAATCGGAGGTCGGACGGAGCCGTAAAAACACCCGAGATCACCATAACTATGGTGCACCCGGGTGCAATAGATCACCCCTGGAGTGACTCCCAATTCCAAAAGTGGAAGATGATATACCCAATTGGGAACGATGTAGTGATTTGATTGGAAGTTAGATTCTAAATTCTCATCTTAAATTCGTTCGAGTACAAGTATTGTGTACGCTGGAGCGCGAATCTTCTGAATTTACTAAAAGGCTCATTTTTCACAATCAAATGCCCTTTAGGATGAACTCAATTATTTCCATTGTTTCTAACAGCCATGTTTATTCAACCAATAAATGAGCAATGAAGAATAAAATTAAATATGTTATAAAAGTATAGAAACAATAGAGAGAATTTAGAGAGAATGAATTCTAAAGGAATTCTCAGGAATGAATTTCATTAATAACTGAAGCCCTATTTATAGGAAAACTTCGAATGGTACAACCGTAATTACATAATTTCATCAAGGGTATAATAGTCATTCACATATAATAATTACATCTTTTACCAAATTATTCCTCCACCAAATTATTCCTCCACCAAATTATTCCTCATAATTCATAACCACCAAATTATTCTCAATTATTCATAACACTTGAATGACTATTAATACAAATGTCTTCGGACTTGTTTGGAGAAAAACCCAGAGTGGGAAAAAAACTTCCAAACCGATTGCGGGATAGCTTGGAGTGGTTATATCGCTTCATCAAAACATTGCTCCCCTGATGTCTTCCAGGTATAGGAGTATTCATGTGCCTCGTTAAAACCTTGTCAAGAAAACCCAAAGTGGGAAAAACTTGATCGAAGGAAAAAGATGCAATTTGCTCGTTTGATTTCATATCTTGAGCGATATCTTTACTTACGGTAAATGATTTCAATATCATCATCGTTTGGATCTAAAGCATTAGCTCCATTATAACTTGATCCAATAGATACACTGTATCAATTTCTCCTATCGTTCTCAATATACCATGAATATGCCTCGTTAAAACCTTATTAGGAAAAACCCGGTGGGAAAAACCTAATGAAGGAAAAAGAGTACATTATTCATGTGAATACGCCTTTAAAGTTGCCTCATTAAAAACCTTGCTAGAAAACCCAATGGGATAAAACCTCAGTCAAGGGAAAAAGAGTGCAATGCGTATTTTATACAAGTATGCTGCAAGCATTTCAAAATCTTTCATACATTTGTATGAGTATCATATACATTGGTTTTATACTCTTTGTTCATTTAGAGTGCATCAATTTTCTTACACAACTACAAAACATTCACCATGAACACATGTCTCAAAACACACAATTTAAAGCATATAAATTCATCATAAAAATATGTAAACATATAAGTAAACCTTCATAACTAACTAACACTTAAAATATATCATTTAACATTTAATACTCATTTAATAGGTTATTTCATTCCCAGGGGCTTAGCTCCCCCTTTAGGGTACTTATAAACACGAGCTTAGCTCACCCGATCCTTTAATTTTCTTTTCAGTACTACATACACGATCGGTAATTTAACTTTCATGAGCATGCAACATATAATGACCACCATGTTTATCTTTAAACTTGAGCACAGTCATCATCATCTCATCATCTCATAAATCAAGGATTTCACATTCACCACTTATCATCTTCAATATATCTCAATATTTTCATTATCATTGATCATATGTAGCGCTACATTTTCATATCGTGTCGACACTTTTCAATTTCATTTCTTTCCCCATATCGACATAACTTATCGAGATATCTCATTATTAATCCTCTTGTAGGATTACACAATATAGTTATGTCTATATACTCTTCAAGAGCATATGCCTCCGTTATTAAGACCATCTTTTATAATTTGCTTTGATATATATGTTTGGGGAAATCTCATAATATCAACGCTTCTGGCGTGCTAACTTATCAAAGCATCTTAACTGATATATGTGATTGTTCATAGCATCTTTTATGCATCTTTGAACTTCAAGTTCATATTTTAATTGTGAGGATATCACATGATGCATTTCACATATCATTTTTAACCTTTAATACTCCCCCTCATGCTGAGAAAATTTAGAACACCAAAACTCATACAGTTGGTATTATTTTAATCATATATGTTCTCATCATTCAGCCTTAATATGGGAATTTAGACCGTTTGCATTCTATTCTCGATATCGGCAATTTATTTGAGGACTTTAAATAATTTGCCATATAATATCCCACTTGTATGCGCATACTCAATCCTTCAGGGATTTATTCAAGTATTGGGATATACATTTACTAGCTTTATCATTAAATCTGAAATCATGCTCATATAGTGAGCAAATATTTAAATAAATTTCAAATTACGAATCATATACACATGTGACTATCTAGTGGATCCATATCATAATATCTAGTAGTCCACATGGAGGATGAGTGGGCCCATATTTCTCATCCTTTATTCCAGATATATTTGGGATTTATTTCCCATATTGGCTAGTAATGATTTCATCATTTATCGAGAACAATCATTGAAGAATTCCTTTAATTCTTCACTTGAAATATTGATTTCAATAATTATTTAAACCGGATGGTCAATCCGGTTTTGCAAGCGAGTATTATTGAACTTCTAGTTCAAGAAATTCTTATATCGATTTCACTAGTATCGTATAGTGCTCAACATGATTTATCATAGAAACAATTCTGACATATTCCATCATCTTTTGGTGACATTATTGTCTACTCTTTGTTCAAACACGGATTCTGACTCATACGCATCACATCCGGCTATTATTTAATTCGAAATCGTAGCTCTTACGCTTTATTTAAAATCTGAGTCTTATTTCATACAGCGTCGTATTATTCTATAAATAAATCATCAAAATTATTGCAAAATTCATCCTAACAAGGGTCTATACATTATAATGGATCATATGCTCTCAAATCTTCGAAAATACTATCCATCACTACCGACCAAAATCCTAAAAAGGATTTATCGATGTAAATTTGGAAAGATTAAGGATGCTAATGAATAAGGGTATCCCACAAGATATCCGATGCTTGATTGAAGCAAAGGTTCGATTATCTGGTGAGGTTTCAATTCCTTCTAAATACATGCCTGGTATGGGTAAAATTAGTTTTTCAAAGAAACGGAGAGCAAAAAGATTAGGAGGATGCTACAAGTGTGCTCGGTGGACATGTGACACACGATGTAAATCTGTGGGGTACTTGTCCAGAAACCGAGAAGATAAAATAGCATTCATTAAGGATGGATTGAGTAAGGAGCCTTTGGATGATATTCAACAGGCTCTTGAGACACATCCTAGTGGACACGTGCAAGGTGAGCTAATGGCCTTATGGGCCAAATTCAAAGATTAACAAGCACTTTATAGTCTTAAAATACTTACTTTAAAAGATCCAGTTTGTAAATTTAGTAGAATAACTTAGTATAATGATTTTCCCATATTTATGTAAGACAAATTTATGTAATATAGAATATCAATATTTTTCTTTTATTTGTAAATATCGCTGATTTTCGATTTTTTTCGTTTATTTTCTATCACCGACAGATATATGTCATTTTCACTTAAATTTTTTTCTGCATTTTTCTCTTTCATATTTGTCAAAAAGTAAATAGTGCACTCAATTATTGGTTTGAAAATTTTTCTTTAAATAGAGGGATTCATATATCTATCATTCATTCGTTGAAAGAGAAAGATAGAGGTGGAGATGGAGATGGAGATATCAGAATCATCTCATGTAAGTCAATCTTTACCTCGCCAGGTAAAAACTATATGTGTTCTTGGTGGCTCCAGACTAGTAGGTCATATCCAATATGTGGATATGGCAGACCAACTTGTAAGGGAGTTAGGGAAACAAAATATCAATATACTATATGGAGGGACTAATAACAAACTATTAAGGAGTCTTACGATGGCCGCACAATTATGGGGATAAGAGTGTCAAGTATAATACCTTTTCATCGAATTGGAGGCAGTAATCGAATTGGAGTTAGAAATGTCATTAGTCCAACTGGATTGATGCTACAAACACAATCCATCCATGACTGCCTGATGTACATGATGAGCAATAGTGAAGCTTTTATTGTTCTTCCAGCGCTATAACACTGGAGGAAATATTCAATATAGCGTCATTTGCACAATGGAATTTTCATACCAAACCCATAGGTTTATTAAATATTAATTATTTTTTCGATGGTTTGCTAGCATTTCTAGATCAGTGTAGAACATAAATTTATTTCTCGTTAATGAGAAATATACTTGTTTCTCGCTAATACGATTCTTTGATCTACTCATCAAGATTCAATCATATGTTCAAAAATCATGGAAGCTAAAACCCATCGGTCCACAGTATAATCGGTGTCAAGCGAAAAAGAGATCCTTTGATCTTTCATTATGAACCCGAATGTTCTGGGGTGGCAGAGTTACTGAGTATTTATACTCGAGACGCATCCCTCATTTATGGGTTCAATATATATTTTCTTTTCGTATTTCTATATTTTAGTGTTTATTGTCATCTTTGATATTCTCAATATGTTCCACTCATTGCTTTGTACTTCTTCCGGAGTAATAATAATATCATATTGGCTTTATTCAAATACGTAAATCTAGTGATTATGCTTCTTCAAGAGCATTTTATTCTCATATTAATACAATCTCATATCATCGATGAGATTACTTCATATAATCTCTCCATGCGATATATTTTCTTTGATTTATCAACATGAGACCTATTGAGCATTTTACTTTTATCTATTTATCCAATGGTAACTTCAAGTACCACTTGCTCAATTTTCTCCATTAATATTAGGTATATATGGAGAAGTAATTTTATTCTCATCGTCTACTTCTTGAGAGTAGGATTAGAATATTTGATCAACTACTTCTTACGAGTATGATTAGTTATAACCAATCGTGTAGTATTACCCACCACATTGGAAATATATGCTAAATCTAAAGTCGTAAATTTAAATTGCAGAAATTAAATTTCCTCCAATAGGTGGTCGAACCTACCTTATGGCAATTATTGCAATAAATATAAATTCTACAATTTAAATAGCAAGAATTAAATTGCATAATGTTTAACTACTTCTTGAGGAGTAGGATCTCGCTTAGTAGAAGGTATTACCCATCACTTAGCATATAAAGTGCAGAAATATATAAAACCTTCCGTTTAGTGACGGTTGAACCCATCATCAAGTAGGAGGTATTGCAAGAATTAAATTGCAGTAAATAAAGTGCGAAAATTAAATATTGAGCGCTTCTACGGGAGCATTTGTTCTTCTAGAACAAATACTCATTACTTCTGGCGCACACTTATCCTTCTAGAATAAGTACATTATGTAATTGAACTCTTGGGAGTTACATTAATATTTCGATCTTTTAACTCAAATGGACTTCAAGCCATTTTATATAATCAATGGATTTAGAATTTCTTCATGAATATTCTATCCATTTTTCCTTGTCGTTAAAATTAGGTCGGTTTTACCTAAAGGTAAAATTGTCCATTCCAATTCAAAGGTAAAATTGTCAAAAATATTTTATCAATGTTTTACTGATTGAAAATTATCTCCTTTCTACTTCAATTTATCAATATCAAAATGTTCAAGGACTATTTTGTAACTTTTTCAAAAATTGGGGTCTTGTTTGCAAATTTTTGAAAGTTTACCTTATCAATATTAGTGTCAAATCAAGCTCTCGTTAAATCGAGTATAATGGAGTCGAGAAAATTTGATTTTGATAACGTATACTCCTTATATCTCGAGAAAGCGAATATTATAGTTTAATATATTATTATATTATAAAGTAATATAATTTATATATACCTTTTCCTTTTCTTTGGTAGAAGCAATTGAACATGCACGTATTTCCTCCATTTGCCAATTCTTGAATTGCCCATAATGCAATAATCATCATTAAGCCAAAATATAATATTATTAAATTATAATTAAACACCAGAGATGAGAGAAAAGTTATAAATGTTGCTCAAGAAAGAGAAACGGAGATCGTGAGAGAATAGGAAGAAGAATAAAGGAGATCTCTCGAATGAAGATGATTTTGAGAGGAGAGAATCTTGATCCAGGAATTGTTCTGTGAGCATAGTTTTAGAGACAATTAATCGACTAATATTAAGGTTTACGTCTGAGAGGTTCATTGATAGATCTGTAGAGCATACTCCCTTCATATATTACTCAAATGGCTAGAGACTCGTGCTGATAACGTGTTATAAAAGTATAGAAACAATAGAGAGAATTTAGAGAGAATGAATTCTAAGGAATTCTCAGGAATGAATTTCATTAATAACTGAAGCCCTATTTATAGGAAAACTTCGAATGGTACAACCGTAATTACATAATTTCATCAAGGGTATAATAGTCATTCACATATAATAATTACATCTTTTACCAAATTATTCCTCCACCAAATTATTCCTCCACCAAATTATTCCTCATAATTCATAACCACCAAATTATTCTCAATTATTCATAACAAAATAAAGGCTAATTGGCGCATTTAGGATCAACCTTTCATGTCGATGCGAATTAAGGACCTATAATTTTATTTTTGGCATTTTAGTCCCCAAACTCAAAATTCTATGCGCATTCAAGACTTCTGTTACCCTTGCACCATTAAGCTAGTCAAGTGCGCCGCATGCGCGATCTATTGAAAGCAAAATGGTCTGAAACTTTGGATATTATTACAATCAAATTTCAAAGTTTTGAAAAATATATACTTTAGTTCCAAATGTAGTTTTCTTGTACAATTTTACATTTTATTTTTTCCATTGGTGCTTATTTGGTACGTAATTAATTTTATTGAATTAATTTGATACTGATTAAATAGTTTTTATCAAAAATTTTCAACGCAGTAATATTTGTTCATATTAGTATAACATCACAATTTCAGAAAATTTTCGTTAACATTGGAGACGCGCCCATTTAATAATAAATACAATTATTGTACTTACATAAAATTTTATTAAGAATATATTACTACAAAAATATATCGAATACTAAGAATTAATCAAATAAAAATTTAAAAAAGTCAAAAATTTTCTTTAGTATTAGAGACAGACACATTTTGATTTTAAATAACAATTAATAATAAATGTAATTATTGTACCTAAACAAAATTTTATTAGTGATATATTACTTTAAAAAAATATATCGAATACAAAAAATTGATCAAATCAAATAAAAAATTTTATCAAAAAATAAAATAAAAAATCACATAAAATAAGGAAAAAATAATTTTTAATTTTTTGATTTGATTTTATTAATTCATTCCCGTATATTTTTCTACAATGATATATTTCTAATAAAATTTTATTTAGGTACAACAATTACATTTATTATTTACTATGCTTAAAATCAAAATGTACGATCTCTAATACTAACAAAAATTGTCAAAAGTTACGATATTAATGTGAACAAATGCTACGATATTGAAACTTTTTTACAAAAACTACTTAATCAGTATAAAATTAATTCAATAAAATTAATTACGGACCAAATAGGCATCCATAGAAAAAATAAAAGGAAAAAATTTAATTAAAATTTGGGATCAAACTCGCGCCAAATTTTTTTGATCATTTGAACTACTTTTTTTATTGTTATTTTGGAGTAGAAACATAGTCAACACACTTTTTTGAACTATTTGAGCCGATTATATTTTTTAAAATGCAAATAATCTTAATTATGGGTTTAAATGGAAATATATAAAAAATTATAGTTAAAATTATTAAATTTGAAAAGATTTAGTACTAATTTGCACATTATATAAACTTGATATTTTCTAATTAAAATTAATTTTTAATATTTTTGCAATAGGACCCCAAAGTATTGATTTCACAAGAACCCCCCCCCCCCCCCAAAAAAATTTTCAGTAATTATTATTTGGCCATTTTGCCCCTATACCAAATGACAAAAAGGGAGGGTTAACGGTCGAAATGGACGGAATCTATTATCGGGGGCTACCATTGACAATTAATTATATTTTAGGATCCCTAGAGGTCGAAAAAAATGGGGTTGGAATTGTATTAAATTGGATAATTTGTGGGGTAATGCGAAATTAACCCTTATTTATTTTCTTATTATTATTATTTATTTATTTATTTAGTTTAGTTTTTTATTATTTATTATTTATTTTTTCTGTTTGCGTGTGTGTTTTGCAAAAACGATCGCAATCTAATATCTAAGAGTATCTCCAACAAGCTCTTTAAATATGAGATTCTTTATAATTTAAAGAGTTAAGTTCTAAAATTTTACTCCAACAAGTTCTTTAAATTAACAATTTAGTTTAGAGAGTGAATTTGACTCTCCAAATTTGGAGAGTCAGACTCACTCTTTATAATTGAATGATTACAAGTTTCAACGTCCTACTTCTTGAATAATGTAATCCACAATTAATTCTATTGGTCATTTATACTTAAAAATATTATTATTAATTAAATTTGAGATAAAATAATAATTTTTTTTTAAAAGAGTAAAATAAAGAGTTAAAATTGGAGAGCTTGTTGGAGCATTTAAAAATTTTTGTACTTTAAATTTAAAAATACTCTTTATTTAATGAAATATGCTATTTAAAAATAGAGAAATTGCTGGAGATGCTCTAATAAATGAGAAACTAGTGTATTCAAAAAAAACACATAGATGAGAAACTAGTGGCGGCCTAGGCAACAGGTGGCCATTAAGTCGATGGAACTAGCGAATGAAAGGTCCATCTTCTTTAATTAAGGTTCGAAAGGTGGGCCATTGAGCTATTCAACTACCACACAAGAAGCTAGTGCACAATTACAGCCTACTGGATTTGCTATAGAACAAAAGTCAAAAAGGTAAATATTGCTTTTAATTAAATTTGTTACCATAAATCTTTGAATATTTCCTTTTTCTATTTTCTCTTATACTCCCCCATCCTAGTTATGCAGGCCTTCGTTCTATTTTTAAATATTCCAATTATATATGTCACTTTTTATTATTTTATCATTATACTCTCCTTTTATTAGCATATTTTAAAGTTATTTACAAATTTCAAATTTCCAACAATTTTTAAACTCATTAATAAGGATAAAGTAAAAAAACTACTTATATTATTTATTTTTAAATGAGATTCTTAATCAACGTGAAAAATAATAAAGGCCTATCTGTTTGGGACGGAGGGAGTATATTTTAGATAGACATATGTTCATGTATTTATGTCAAAATAATTACCATGCACCAACATAAAAGATCATCCCCAAGAGTTCGACAAATATTAGCCCTAATAAACTTTTGATTTTAACTCTTGAATTTCGAAGGTGGGTTTCGGCTCTTTAAATTTCGGTAGAGATACTCGCTTCCTCTTGTTGAATGCAATCCATGAATGCAGGTTCAATACTCCATTTTTATTATTTGATCAATACGTTAATGTTTTGGCTAATATATATGATTTTCTTTTTTGTTACTCAAAAATATCCAAAATAAAAACATAAGGAAAATAGTAGTAAATTTTATCTTGAAAATGTGAAAAAAAAAGGATTTATGCATAACGGTTGAATTTGATGGAATCCGTTAGTAGGGGGTTGTAGTGAAATAAACTTAAAGATTGGGGGCTTGTAGTGGGATAAAAAAATGGGGTTGAAATTGTAACAAAACGAATACTTTGGGGTCCTGTAGTCAAATAACCCTTCATGAACTATCCAGATTATGTTTGATTTTATTGGTCATTGACATTTGAAAATATTGATATTAAATAGAAATGAGATAAAACAATAATTTCGTTTTGGAAAAAACAAAATAAATAAAGAGTCAAGAGTAGAGATTTTGTTGGAGTGAATAAAAAATTTCACTCTTTAAATTTAAAAACACTCTTTATTTTACACAATATGCTCTTTAAAAGTTAAAAAATAAAAATAAAAATTCGTGAATATGCTCTTACTCTTCTTTACTTTCGCTGAATAGTGATGGAGATTAGAAGATATTAGAATAATAATGATCGATGATATAGGTGATATGATGTTTAAGTTTGATTAATAGTAGAAATTGATTTTAGTTCGAAGCCAATTAATACGAACAGAGGCAAGTGCGCATCTCTTACGAATCACTAGACATGATCTCCTGGTTCTGGTGAGTATAAGACATATATTTTCCTACATCTACTGTGCCATTAATGGAGCATCTAATGCCGGAGGTTATTTTTAGAAATCGAGGCAACATCTAAATTAAGCGTCTCTTTACGATGACTTGACCCATGTAGGGGAAAATCTATACGAAGAATAAGTTAATTAATATATAAAATAATTTTAACTTTTAACTCACTTTTATAGTTTTATTGTGTTTGTATTAATTTTACATGGAATTGGTCCAACACCATCGAGTGCGCCATCCTCAATAGTTTTTCAGTCACATATAATATCCGTTGAAAAAATCGAGACCAGCTCTAGAACCAACACGGCGAGATAAAACTTCGGCAGTTCGAAAAAATTTCTGATGATTCCGTTTGCTCAAAGTTAAAGTTTTTGGCCAAAAATTTTGATTTTGACCAAAAACTGTGACTTGGAGGAAACGGTATCGCCGAAAAATTTTCCGAACTGATGGAGTTTTGCTTCGCCGTGTTGATTCTAAATTTAGTTTCGATTTTTTCAACGAAAGTCATAAGTTACCCGAAAACTCATCGATCGTGCCATAGTTATGGCACGCTCGAATGTGTTGGAACATTGCTGGAATTTTACATCATAACATAAAAAAGGGGAGTCGATGGACAAATCAGATGGATAGTAAAGATTATGTACTGTAAAATTTTCACCTTCATGAAAAGAAACCCTATTATTAGCTTCCTAACAATAGACAAAAACTTTACGCGATAGAGTTAATCAAGGATGCTATGTTGTAAAAAGATTAAAGGAGGAAGGAGGATTTGATTGCCTTCACAAAATTAGCTGAAAAGTTAGGTCAGAAATATAAAATGATCGAAAAGAACATATTTAAAATAATTGCATTTCTTTTTTTACAAAAAGAAAAAAGTAAAAATAGAATATAAAATAAAGAGCCCATGAACTTATTTAAAAAGTTAGTAAAAAAAACTTTTCAAATAAGCTCTAACTTTTCAAATAAACTCTTCCAACCAAATAGAGATTATTGGAATAGGAAGAGCTTATAAACACTCTAAATAAATTATAAGCTAGCTTATTATGCTTCTCAAACATATTGAGATCGCCAAACTAAAACATTGATATTGAAAATAACGCCATCTTGGTATATTGGTATTTAAAATAACGCCGGCGATACACATCGACCCTGAATCCTCGCCGCCAGCCAAACACCCATTAAAATATTAATTTCTTCCATTTTTCTTAATTATTTTTCCCTATTTTAATACCAATCCATATATCTCACCTTTCCCTCATGTTTGTAGACAACCCGTTCCCATCTCTCTCTCAAATTAACATCGGCGACTACTCTAAAATTTGGGAAAATCGCTAATTGCTTCATATCCATTCGAATTCGAGTTTTATATCTTACAGTGGAGGGTTCATAATCTTCGTCTTCTGCACAAGTTGTCTCAATTCCGATCTCTCTGTTTTTACTTCATATCCATTTGAGCCCAAGCCGTAGAGAAATCGCCAGTGATAATTTGAGACAGAGATGGTAACGGGTTGTTTGCAACAAATGGCAGAAATTTTGTGATATATGGGCTAATTTTAAATACCATCCTGGCAAGATAGTATTATTCTAAATACCAATGTAGTAGTTTGACAAAATCAAGATCAACCAAAAAAATTGAATTAATTCACATAGCTACTTGGTATGAGCGACAAGCGCCAAAGCCTGAACAACACCCCCCCCCCCCCCCCCCCCCCCGCAAAACCCCGGCGCGGATATCTCTAGGCTTGCCTAAAAGAGCAAACACTCTCCATTTTCATTCTACCTTATGACAACGCGTTAAAGGGACACAACCTTGGAACTTTAATAATCAAATTTTTCATCCAATTAGTTAATTAGGCTTTGAACTGATGAAAAGTCACTATTTTCAATTGGGCGATTACAATGGACGCCTCTACTATTTAGAAGCAGGAATCGGCCTGCGAGTATTCATGTTACCATCCCTCTTGCCTATTACCTACCTAGCTACTACAAACATGCCCCAAATGCACGGGTCACCTTTACAGCCTAGCCGGTTGTCACGCACTTGTTGTTTTAGCACAAGTTGCGCGCAGCCTTAGTGTTTTGAATGTCCACCCCGTGCAAGACTTCTCACTAAGTCAGCCCTCCCCGAACAAAGCTTGCTAGGTTAAGAGAACTTAGAGGAAAAAGGCAAAGTAGAACACTTGAATAGTTGAAGAGGAACTTTGTATTACAAGAAAGCTTTACAACTCTTGGATGGATACAAATGAGCCTCATAGCCCTATTTATAGCTTCCACCTCCTCAATGGACGGTGGTGATCATCTCGATCTAACGGCTAGGATCGTTCTTCTAGAATTCTCTACAACAATCTACTAAAATTTCTAAGATATTTACATGCTAGAATATTCTAAATAAGGACCTAGAATGCTCCATGAAGTGTGTAGAAGTCTTCTAGAGGATTCTATGGTATTCTAGCGAAACTCGTATCTAGAATCTTCCAAAAACGCGCGGGTCATAACACTCTCTCCCTCCTAATTCGGCGGCACCCTCGACGCCGCGTACTTCTTGAGCTTGTCTTCGAATTGCCACAAGTCGCCTTGTGACTCCCATGTTGCCTCGGACTCGGGCAAGCCTTTCCACTTGATCAAAAATTGAGTGTTGGGAGGAACGCCGCGCTTGCGCACGACTAGATCCGCCAAAACCTCCTCAACCTCCTTGTCGTAAGACTTGGTCACAATAGGAGGTGCCCGTTGTGACTCGCCTCGCACCGGATCTCCCTTATCCAAGTGATAAGGCTTCAACATGCTTACATAGAAGACCGGGTGAATCTTCAGGGTGCTAGGTAGGTCAAGGCGATATGATACCTTGTCAACCTTAGCAACAATCGGATAAGGTCCCTCGTACTTGCGCACTAGGCCCTTGTGAACACTTCGATACGCCTTGAATTGCTCGGGTGTTATCTTCACAAGGACCTGGTCTCCAAGGTTGTACTCCAAGGGCCTTCTCTTCTCGTCCGCCCACTTCTTCATGTGTCTTCGAGCCTTCTCTAGGCATGCTCGAGCTTCTTTTGAGTTTGGAAGTAACTCATGGCAACGTTATCCGTCTTGATCACGAACTTGGCACCAAGCAAATAGTGGCGCCATACCCGCAAGCAATGGATGATCGTCGTCATCTCCTTCTCTTGCACCGTGTAATGCCGCTCGATGTCATTGAGCTTGCGGCTCTCAAAGGCAATAGGATGCCCCTCTTGTATGAGAACTCCTCCAATAGCAAAGTCGGAGGCATCCGTATGAACTTCAAATGTCTTAGTAAAACCCGGCAGTGCTAAGACGGGTTCTTGGCTTATCGCCGCCTTCAAGTCCTCAAAGGCCCTTTGACATTTCTAGGACCATTCCCACGTCTTGTTCTTCTTCAAGAGGTCCGTCGAAGGAGCCGCTCCGGTAGAGTACCCACAAATAAACCGCCGATAATAGTTCACCAAACCGAGGAAGGATCGAAGCTCCGTTACCTTAGTTGGTGGCTCCCATTCTATGATTGCCTTGATCTTCGCCTCATCCATTCTTAGCTTTCCATGCCCAATGATTTGACCAAGGAATGGCACCTCTTCCTTAGCGAATGTGCACTTTGATTTCTTGACGTAAAGTTCATTCTCCCGCAACACTCCAAAGATAGTTCGCAAGTGCTCGGCATGCTCCTCCAAAGTGTTGCTATAGATGACAATGTCATCAAGATAGACCACCACAAAACGATCCAAGTATGGTTGGAATATCTTGTTCATAAGAGTGCAAAATGTGGTCGGGCGTTGGTTAAGCCAAAAGGCATCACTAACCACTCGAAGGATCCATACCGAGTTATACATGTGGTCTTGGCCTCATCTCCTTCAGCAATCCTTACTTGATAGTAGCCTTTTTGAAGGTCCATCTTCGTATAATACTTGGCACTACCAACTCTATCAAATAGATCGGCAATCAAAGGAATAGGATATCGGTTCCTGATAGTTACCTTATTAAGCACCCGATAGTCCACGCACATTCTTAATGAGCCATCATGCTTCTTTTGGAAGAGTACCGGTGCACCATAAGGTACTTTCGATGGTCGAATCCTCCCCGTATCAAGCAACTCCGTCAATTGCTTTCTTAATTCCTCCAACTCTGGGGGTGCCATCCGATAAGGGCCCATGGCCGGCGGTTTCGCACCCGGCTCTAACTCGATCTTGTGATCCACCTCCCTCCTAGGTGGTAACTTCTTGGGTAACTCCGGTGGCATGACGTCTTCATTCTCCTTAAGGACATCCTTGATGAGTTCGGGCAACTCTTCGTTGTGTGACTCCACCTTAGTCTCATCCTCCGGATCATCCACCTTGATTGCCGCCAGGAACGTCGGTTCCCCCTTCTTCAATCCTTTAGCAACTTGCATGGCCAAAAGTTGCTTGACTTCCTTGGCGCCCGTCGACACCGTAGGAACCATGCATGAGTTACGTTTGTCTAGAATGCAAACCGACCCAAAGGAAGGCATGGGGACGACATTAGCCGTCCGGAAGAAATCCAACCCGAGGACCAACCGGAAATCATCCATAGGCGCTATTGAGAATTCCGTTTGTCCTTTCCATGATCCGAGGTGAAGTTCCACTCTATGAACTACGCCACTAAGTGGTTTGGCGGTGGTATTCACGGTCTTAAGAAGTCCACCGCCCATTCAAGATGGAGGCCCAATCTCCGAGCCTCGTCCGCGGTGATAAAGTTGTTGGTAGCCCCAGTGTCGACCATTGATGGAGACATCCACATACATAAGCCCTTTATCATCACTAGCAATGAGCTTGACATTGAGGGCATTGAGGAGTTGCAACGAGCCCATATGTTCCTCCGGGTTCTCGTGGCTAGATGATGAAAACCGTTCCTCCGCCATAGCCGCCAATGATCCCAATTTGGGACAATCTCGCATCGCATGAGGTCCTTTGCATACAAAGCATCCGTTGCGGGGTACGTACGATCCTTTCTTCTTATCATCATGTGGCTTGTTTCCCCCCTTTTATGGACCTTTATCCTTTTTCTCTCCTGCCCTTAACCGAGCTACCCTTAGTGTTCTTATTATTCTTTGATGAATCTCCACTCTTTTGGTACTCCGTTAAGGACTCAGCGACCGCAATGGCCTCGTCGACCGTCTTTACTCCACGACGTTGCAACTCTTGTTTGGCCCAATTTTGCAATCCGTCGATGAAGTAAAATAGGAGGTCCTCATCCGACATACTTGGGATTTGAAGTATAAGAGTAGTGAATTCCTTCACATACTCACCAATATTGCTCTTATGCTTCAATTCCCTAAACTTTCTCCTTGCTTCGTATACCACATTATCCGGGTAGAATTGCATTTTCGATTCTTGCTTAAAATCTTCCCATGTATCTATTCTACATGTTCCCTTCTCTATGTCGGCATGCTTACGACGCCACCATAGAGAAGCAATGTCTACTAGATACATGGTAGCCGTACGTACCATAGTCCCATCGTCAAGGATATTCAACTCCTCGAAATATACTTCCATCCGCCATAGGAAGTCCTCAATGGCTTTGGCATCCCGCTTGCCATCGTACTCCTTCGGCTTAGGGCAATCAACCTTAGGAGCAACCACCGGACTAGTCCCCGAACTAGTCGCCGCAACCCGCTTACAAGCCGCAACCTCTTTGCGCATCTCCTCGCAAAACCGATCAAGTTGTGTTTGCATTGCGGACACCGCATCCATAACCTTGCTCTCAAAGATACGGTGCTCACCTATGACCTTATCCTCCAACCTCTCTTGGCCTCTCAAGACCTTATCAAGGTCTTGCTTGAACACCAAGAATTGATCCCCACAATCTTTCTCATGATTCGTGAGGGACTTCTCAATGGAGTTGACGTGAGCCCACACCGAGTTAATAACCACCTCTACCGTCTCGTCCCGAGCCTCTTCCTTCTCATAGGCTTGGCTAGGACTTAGACTTTGGGTTTCCTCCTCAAGGGTAGTGTGGGACTCAATGACTTCCCTACTGTTGTTGCCTTTTCTCCCCATCCCGACGTCTCGACCTTAGCTCTGATACCACGTGTCACGCACTTGTTGTTTTAGCACAAGTTGCGTGCGGCCTTAGCGTTTTGAATGTCCGCCCTATGCAAGACTTTTCACTAAGTCAGCCCTTCTCGAACAAAGATTGCTAAGTTAAGAGAACTTAGAGGAAAAAGGCAAAGTAGAACACTTGAATAGTTGAAGAGGGAACTTTGTATTACAAGAAAGCTTTACAACTCTTGGATGGATACAAATGAGCCTCCTAGCCCTATTTATAGCTTCCACCTCCTCAATGGACGGTGGTGATCATCTCGATCTAACGGTTAGGATCCTTCTTCTAGAATTCTCTACAACAATCTACTAAAATTTCTAAGATATTTACATGCTAGAATATTCTAAATAAGGACCTAGAATGCTCCATGAAGTGTGTAGAAGTCTTCTAGAGGATTCTATGGTATTATAGCAAAACTCGTCTCTAGAATCTTCCAAAAACGCGCAGGTCGTAACACGGTGCTCGCTGTCTGTTGGAAGTAAGTTACCTTTTCCTTAAATCACCATTTCTTTCAAATGTCTCTAATGCATTAATTGGAATAACATATATTGTGAAACATCATGCTCGAGAGTAGTGAAGCAGGCTTCTAAGTCAAGTTGTGTGCGATAGTACAAAGACCAAAATAGAAAATAATAATTGTCAAGTTGTATGTGATAGTACAAGGACCGAAATAGAAAATAATAATTGTCAAGTTGTATGTGATAGTACAAGGACCAAAATAGAAACTAATAATTGAATGTTTCTAACGAACGAGAATGACAAGGAACCATCCATCCATTGAGGATTCATCCAATCTCCGTTTTGAAATTCGAGAGCAAATCTAGAATCAGCAATGGCAAGAGGAGCTCCATTAATTTTGAAAATTTTCCAACACCACCGTGGCTGGCCGTGGCGGCCGGTCAAAGTTTGGCAATATTTTTAGGCAAGTTTAGTATTGAAAAATTTCCAAACTTTGACCGGCTGACACAGTACCAGCAGAAAATTTTCAAAATTACTAGAGCTCCCCCTCGCCGTCTAGTTCCTTTTGGAAGTGCTTTTTGTCTAATGAGCATAGGAGATACTCCTTTTCAAGAAAAGTTGTTCTACTACATGAAGATGCAGTACGTGAGTTGCGTGTATGGTGGGGAAATAAATACATCTTTAAATTCGAAATGTGTTTAGAAGTGGGTTTGAAAGAATCCACTATTTATAACAATCTCGTTCCAGCATCATCATCCTTACCATAGTTACGAAACCATCGAGCCATTTTGAGGGTTCGTCGACTTCCGTTTTGAAAGTCGAGATGAGATCTAGAATCAATACGGCGAGGGGAAGCTCCAACAATTTGAAAACTTTTTCGGCGATACCATAGCAGCCCGTAGCGACAGGTCAAAGTTTTGTAACATTTTTTTACCTAAAATTAGTGCTAAAACTTTGACCGGCAGTCACGGGCCGCCACGGTATTTCCGGAAAATTTTCAAAATTGCTGTAGCTTCTTCTCGCAGTGCTGATTCTAAATCTGATCATGGATTTCAAAATGGAGATCGGACGGCCCTTCAAAATGCCACAGTGTTCTATAGTTAAAAAACCATCTGATGGTTTTTAAAATTTTTCCCTGTTTATAAACCACTCTCTGGTTAATATATTAATTGCCTATCATACTCTTAATGTGTAAAGTCGTCTCACTTGTGCAAAATTTTCTTGTAGTTCATGTTAGCACAACAGGAGTCCTAATACATTTCATTCGGCTATAGTGACACTAAATAATTAGTTTACAACTAGTATATTATAAATGTATTGTATTCTCAAACTTTCTAAGCTTATATATCAGCTAATGTTATCTAATAATCTAAAACCGTGTTGTGGCTAGGGCTGTAAATTCCCCACCCCCCCCCAAAAAAAAACTAGGACTATAAATGGATTGATCAAAGCCGATCCAATACGAAAATTCATTGATCCATTGAATTTAGATGATTGATCAAATCCATTGAATTTGGATCAGACTCAGATGCAATCCAATTCGTTTGCGGCCCCTTAAACGTTTCGATGTATTTCTTAGTACAAACTTTAAAGTTGCAAACTATTGTAAGAAATCTTGAGAGTACTAAATGTTGAGCGGTATTAAAAGGATAATTATACATCAACATTTTTTTTTTGAAATAGAATATTTTGGAAATTTATTTTATTAAGTTATTTTCGAATCTAACAGAAAAAATTATTATTATAATATACACTAATTAATGTTTTATTGGAATTTGACATGCCTGCTAAAAAATTCTTCACTAAAATTCAAAAAATATAAAATAAGTATAAACAGGATTGGATTGACCCATATCCATATTTGCTCGATTGACTTGGTGAATTATTAGGTTTGAATTTTTATTGAGTAATCATATTGAGATCCTTTTTCTTTGACTTTAACCTGAGTAGAAAACAATTCATAACTAAGAGCATCAACAATGGAATGTGAATTGTAGAGTTTTTCTAGCCGCACAAACCATCCCAAAATACTTACGTGTGTCGAGTGAAAAAATAGATAATGTCTGTTGTCCAGAACACCATCTAAATGTAAACGGTATATTAGACCCCTTCTATTAGCCCCACTACTCTGTTTCTTCATAGTATCTATTCTTTTCAATTCGAAAATAAAACCAATAAATTATATATTAAGCGACCCAAGCAATAGCATTGGAAATTCTCTTACATGTCTTTTAGTCATATCTAAACCCAATTCTTTTTAGCATCATAGAAAGTGCCCAATTTTTATATAGGTTTAACGTAAGAGCTTGTTAGCTTCAACTTTTTTCCTAATTAAATAGCTTGTTAGCTTCAACTTTTTTCCTTAATTTTTTCTAGCTACACTTTTCATGGAAGTGAAAATTTTCATATTTTTAGACACACATTGAGAATTTTTAATTAAATTTTATTTGTTGTAGATTTAGACGTTCAATAATTATTTTTCCATAATTTCTAATACACTCAACTTTTTACACGTTTTTACTTTTTACACATTTTAAGTCATTTCTTTTTTAAAATTTGAATTTAACCAAACCAGTCACATTCACATATTTATATATACTATATAAATTTCTACAATTAAACTCCACTCATTCTCTCTCATATTTCACATTAAAAATCCATAAAAGTGAATAAAAATTTTACTCTCGACACACGCTTAGTCCAAGAAAGTTTTTCATGGTGGAAAAGTCAACCTCCTACCAATATATAAGGAGGTGATAGGATTGAATTTTTATGGATGTTTTTATATAGATTTTTATGTAAAAAATGAAAGAAAATAAGTGAAATTGAATGGTAGAAATTTATATAGTACGTGTAGATCCCACGAAATATGTGAATATAATTGATTTGATTAAAAGAAAGAATGAATAAAAATAAATAAAAAAAATAGTAGAAAAGCAATCCTATCACCCTTATTAGACTAGGATTCTAAACATTATTCCATTTTTTTGATCGGTAACTTGTACATAAAAAATTAATTAAAAATGAAAAGAACTTTGGGTGTGTTTGATTACAAAGTCGGAAAATGGTTAGAAGGAAAATATTTTTCGGGTAAATAAAATCTGAGAAAAGGTTTTTTAGGGAAAATGATAATTGTAGGTATTTGATTGCATTAATTTATAAGTTGAAAAATAGTGTTATTTTCCTTATTTGTGTTTTTCAATGAAATTTAAACATTTTCCTTGTTGAGTTGAGTCCCACATCGGTTGAGGAGGAATTCCTGGAGTGGTTTATAGGTTGGGTTCAAACCTTCCCCTTAGAGCGCGCTTTTGGAGAGAAATTAGGGGCTATGTCCTTATCAGTGGTATCAGAGCCAGCCTCCCAACAAGAGGATGTCCCTTCGGGATCCGAGGGATCGCCGAATGGGGGAGGGGATTGTTGAGTTGAGTCCCACATCGGTTGAGGAGGAATTCCTGGAGTGGTTTATAGGTTGAGTTCAAACCTTCCCCTTTGAGCGCGTTTTTGGGGCGAAGTTAGGGGCCCTATCCTTATCAGGGGTATCAGAGCCAGCCTCCCAACAAGAGGATGTCCCTTCGGGATCCGAGGGATCGCCGAATGGGGGAGGGGATTGTTGAGTTGAGTCCCACATCGGTTGAGGAGGAATTCCTGGAGTGGTTTATAGGTTGGGTTCAAACCTTCCCCTTTGAGCGCGCTTTTGGGGCGAAGTTAGGAGCCCTGTCCTTATCATTCCTTATCTTTATGGTTAAAACAAATTGTCAATTAAAAAAAAGATGCAAATTTTTTCCGAAAAATAAAAACCACCTCCCCAAGGAAAACGTTTTCCTTCAAAATAAGGAAAAGAACGAATTTCGAGAAAAGCTTGAAAACGTTTTCTTGGAAAAAAAGATACAATCAAACAGACCAAAAGCTGAAAAAGATATAGAAAAATTAGTTTTTCCTAAAAAAATTTGCCCTATCAAACATGCCCCTAGCTTAAAATGATAGTCACGCCTTACAAATTTTTTTATGCTTACATTATTCAATAAAATCTAGGGTAAAGCCAACCTTGTAGTACACTTTTTTCACTGCCCCCTCCTCTCTCTCTCTCTCTCTCTCTCTCTCTCTCTCTCTCTAAATTGTGCTGCTCAGGTAGTTTGTTAGGCGAGAAATGGAGTTGAGGAGCATTCTCGATTTCCTCCAAGACAGGACCATTTTAGTTACTGGTGCCACTGGCTTTCTAGCAAAGAGTACTCTCTCTCTCTCTCTCTCTCTCTATTAATATATTATATTACGTGTTTATTTTTCGTGATTACATATATATATATATATATGATTGTGTTAAAATTAAAAGTGACCATATGTCTATGCAACCCAACTAAAAGCCAATTTATGTATGAAATTGCAAGATGGAGGTTCCTAATAATGAGTGTAGCGTTATCGTTATGTTAATGCAGTTTACATTGAGAAGATTCTGAGGGTTCAACCAAACGTGAAGAAGCTTTATCTCCTATTAAGGGCTGCAGACACAAATTCAGCGTTAAATCGCTTTAACAATGAGGTACGTACATAAATTATTGCAACTTAAGCTTATATTCCTTTTCATTTTTATTTAATTTTCACTAAAAACTGTATCATTGCATTACTCAAGAAAAGAGAGAATTTTTAATTACCAGAAACCCGCACCAAAATAATTGGGAAATTAAACGAGGCTACATGCATATTGTAAACTCAGTTATATATATTCAAGCTTCAGATTTTGGGGGAAGACAAAATTTGTCTTCCATATTTGGCTATTTTTCATATATTTCACATATAAATAAAAAAGAGGAAATTAAATGGATACATGGAGACGTGAATAAGAATCTTGAGCTGTTGGATCTAACTAAATGCTGTTGGAGTAACTAATTTGTTACAAGGACCAAAATGACTAAAAGGAAAAGGTACAACCATGAAAGTATGAGGACCATAATGCTATTTATAAAGTATGAGAGATGGAGAGATTCAATTCCTAATTTTACTAGGATCAATAATATTGGCATGGAGTGGTCAGGAAATGATCTAGGAAATGGAAGTATTTTGACCAAACTGTCCTTATATGCTTTATTTTGACCATTTCCTGACCACTCCTTGTATAGATCATTTTTGTTTTACTAGACCAAATTGAAAAGAAGAGAACCAAAGGAGTCAAATTAACGAAAGACAGAAAACAAACTTTTGGCTAGAGCTACTCGGCAAAGAATAAATTGAACACAAATGTATTGTAGCCCAATATCGAAATATACTCTGATATGATGTGAAAATAATATATTTGAATGATGAAAATTTATTTCAATAAAAACTCACAATAAAATTCTTTATGATAGGCGTTTAAATCGATTAACTTTGCTCTAAATAAGAAACCTACTAACACACTAATGATCTTCTCCCCATGAGGGGATGGGGAGGTATTATTTTCCCAATCTGCATGCAGCCAGATTTTAAAACACATCATCGTGAATCCGCCCCATTATTGATGCTGTTCTCCCATCCACGACATACAAGAATGGGACAACTCCTCCCACAGTATGGAAGATCATTAATGCGTACTAACAATAGGAATAGAAATAACTAAACATGTCCAAAAAATCGTGAATGAAAAATACCTATAACAAAGAAATTCTCTTGGTTTTTTTTTTGGGGGAATGTGTTTAGCTATATTCAATAATGACGTAGACGGGGTTAAAATTATATGCAAATAAAAGTTTCACTGAAAAAAAAAAGTCTTGAGTTTTAGGCAGAAATGGCCCAGGGGAAATGGGTTGGCCCAGGGTAAGCTTGATTGACCGAGGATCGGGCGGTGCTGCTCAACCTTTTGCACGCCATCCAAGCCGACCCAGTTCATTATCGCTGCTAGAGATTTAGAGTAAACAATAGATGGGATCTAAATATACAAAATCGACCAACAATTCAACCATGGTCTAATTTGAAAGGGACCTTAATACGAGAATATGCTTTCAGCAGATGTCGTTTTTTTTTTTTTCTTTGAAATAAGCAGATGTCTTTATATAAGACTTATTAAAAAGACAAAAACCACATAAAAAAAAAGAATAATAAAGTTCACTGTTTTCCAAATAATATAGGCAATTTGACGTCAGAAAAGTAATTAATTTATCTTGAGCTTTCTCAACCTAATAAATTGATGAGCTCATTGTACCTAATAAATTGATGAGCTCATTGTAGGATGGACATGGCATGAGGTCTAAAGAGTTTATCAAATTAAGAGACACGAAATTTGGAAAACCGGCCCAATTGTTGACTTTAACTTTCCAGCACTTCTTAGGCGTACTATGTATCTACACAATTAGTTGTATAACTATTTTGCACGAGTGAGATTTCATAATCACGTGTGGAGTACTCATATATCAGTAACACCACTATTATTTTATTTTCATTCTGCAGAATTATAACACATCACATATATAATTGTACAATTAGAATTTTCTTATGTGGTTTGTAACATTTTGAATAAAAATGATATTACATGACTTTTGGGATTATTATGTGACTTTTCTATAAAAGTTAAATTTAAAAAGTTACATATTGTGTTACTCATCCATTATTGTGACTGTTTTATTCGAAGAGTAAAGTGTTATGGTACCCACTACGGTGCACCCAAACTTGATGTGGCACATCAATTCTGGTGACACATCATGTGCCACATTAGTCAGGGTGCACTATAGTGTGCGCCCTGGTGTATACCATAAAATTGAGAATGTGCGATTTTTCACTTTGTTGGAAAAACTATGTCTAACCTAATTTGTAACTTTTTAAATTTGATCAGGACGCAAAATTATGAAGTCCAACGTTGATTTTATTTTGTTTTGCTTTCATTTTTAGGTCATTTCGAAAGACTTGTTTGGGGCTTTGAAAAAGCAACATGGAGTAAATTTTACTTCTTTTATATCGAACAAGGTTAGCATTGTGCTTGGTGACGTTAGTCGCGACAACTTGGGCATTGATGACTTGAATCTCTCATGTGAGATTTCTAAAGAAGTGGACATTGTTATTACTCTCGCCGCAACAACTACTTGCGATGAAAGGTATATAATATAAATCTCGTTCATTATTTCACTTAAGATAATTAAAAATAATAATTAAAAAAAAAAAGGCACGACCATGTGGATCATCAAAACTGATCAATAAAAATATGAAAGTTTTTTTTTTTTATTTTATTTATGTACGTATCACAAAAATGGAAACTCATACATCATTGATTTGACTTAGCAACTAAATACCGAGGGTTATTTCAAACATATGACATTGCAGATATGATGTCACATTTGGAATCAACACTCTTGGACCTATGCATGTCTTGAACTTTGCTAAAACCTGCAATAAATTAATGGTTGTTCTTCACATATCAACTGGTTAGTACTTTTATTTTCACTCTTTGGGTTTACAATCAACAATTGCTACACTTCCACCTCATCATATCTCTATATATGTCACTTCAGATGTTAGTAGCATTATTCAATAATAATAATAATAATAATAATAATAATAATAATCAACTATACTTATTTATTTATTTATTTATTTTTTGTTGGTGTGTAGCTTATGTATGTGGCGAAAAAGAGGGAGTGATAGTAGAGAAAGCCTTCAAGATGGGTGACACTCTCAATGAAACATGTGGACTGGACATAAATACAGAGAAAGAACTAGTTGAAGAAACACTTAAACAACTCCATGCTCACAATGTTTCTCAAACATCGATTACATCATCCATGAAGGACCTGGGATTTCAAAGGCAAGTCCACTACACTAGTACAGAACTACCCATTCCGCAACGGTTATTTTGATTTTTTACAACGGTTGTATACATGTTGCAAATCGAAGGGTTGCAGAAAGTGAGAACATTCTGCAACGGTTTAAAACCGTTGCGGAAAGCCATTGCGGAATGTCAACATTCTGCAACAATTATATAATAAACCGTTGCAGAATATAGACATTCTGCAACCTTTTATGAAATAAACCGTTGCAGAATGTAGACATTCTGCAACGCTTCCATTTGATAACCGTTGCTGAAAACATGCTTTTGGCAACGATTTTATTGGAACCGTTGCGGATAACTTTTTTTTTTTTAATATGAATTTCACATTTGCAATGCTACCCACATTTTTGAATTATATTACAAGATCAATACCTGCATCAACACTGCTACTATAATTAATTAACTCCATCCACAACCATATTAAAATCAGATCCACAATTCATTATACCATATTACGCAGAGCATCAAAATACTACAAAACATCCAACGATCTAAGGCCAACCTAAATTGTATTTCCCAAAAAAAATAATAATAATAAAAAGACCAAGCTAAATCGGCAAACTATTACATATCGTACATAAAGTATTCAGCCCATAAATTTCGAACCTCATCTATTTGGTCTTGTGTATATGATTCTTCTCCAAAACTCACCTACAAAAGATTAAATGAAGTAGTACCACAATTAGTTCATTAGTTTAAAACAAGTTGGTGAAGTATATACTAAAGAATTCTTTATTATAGTTTGATGATTTATGGATATATACCTTGTCCAGTGAATGGTTCGCATGATGATGTCTCACAAACTCCAACATATACCACATCACGTAAGATCCGCATTCACTACCACCAGGTTGTTTTGGACACTAGCATTACATATATACTTAATGTCATTAGTAATGAGATTAAAAATAAATGTGAAGTAATTAATACACATTTTTTTGTATTTATATACCATAGGATATTTCTACTGCATACTGGACTCTCGCCTCTGACCTCCTCGCATATAATAGAGTCTGAAAGCCCTACAGTATCAAGAAACATATCACGATTCAACAGAATTTTATTCTAAAAAGACCGTTATGCACTACTTATCCGGTCTGACTTGTGTTTCTACCAGGTTCCATTGTATTTTAATGTTGGACCCCAATGAACTAAAACTAGCAAGTCAATTTTACTTAGACCATGTTCAAAATTAATGGAGATGAAATTGGTAACTATTTAGTAAAGAAATAGTCACACAATACGAAATTAATTGTGAATGTCAAATATTTCTTGAATATTAATAAGTTAAAGTTACGTGAAAACTTGGATCACTAAATGTAACATAAGTAATTTCTCCCAAACAAATCAACAATGTGCTTGGTCAAATTAATGTAGGAATGTAAGAATTTGAAAGAATATGTAGTTAAAAAGTAATTGCAAAATGTAACAAATAATGAATTCTATAAAAATATAGAATTAAAAATGTGTGTGAGGAAAAATAGAAAGAAAGGTAGCTCATCAGACGAGCACAAAGAAAGTACATGAACAATTTATGAGCTTTTTTTTAATACACAAGAATACTACTAAACGACACCACATAAAGAAAAAGAGCAAGCTAGATCTATTATATATTCTAAAACTACAATTTCAACTACTATTTCAATTGATTTGCAAAGTTTTTTTTTTTCCTTTTTATTTTTATATATTACTCTCTTTCTGTATGTTACTTTCCTTTTCTTTTTTTTTTTTGGTCAAAGTGTATTTTAAATGATATTTTCCAACAAACACTAATTTCTATTACTAAAATTTCATGAATTTGCACTCTAGCTTTAATTTGGGGTGACAAATCGGATTTTAGTGTATCATAATCATGAAAGAGACATAATCAATATTCTTATGTAAATGGGATGCCCTATATTAAACAATATATGAGTAAGGATGCACATAATTTAAAATGAAATGAAAAGAACGCTATAAATTGGAAGGATACAAAAATATAAGGATTCTATATATTATATAAAAGAAAAATTTTCATAAATAATTTATAAAATTAATAGAGAAGTATGGTCGTTAATATTTACTTTAATATTTTAAAAATATTTAATAAACTCTCATTATAACGTGCAACGTACGTTGTAAAAAACTAGTCTTATGAAGACTCAAATATCCATGTGTCAAGGCTCACATGTACAAAAAAGTATCTATAGGTAGATCTTAAAGTGAGATTAGGAAAAAAAATTGAACACTGTGTAGTTAATTGTATTGAGGCATTTTATCAAACACATAGTAGGCGAAGATGGGGTGAGTTGGTTAGGGAAAAATTAGTAGAATAAATTGAAAACCCATGCTACAAATCCTCCGCACCCAAGCTAAACGTGCATATTAACACACAAAACAGCAAAAACAAAACAAAACAAAACAAAAAAAGATTATAATGCCCAATTTTTGTCCATGTAAGAGAGCAAGGGTTGAGTTTTACCTTGAATGTTTTTTAGATAACAGCACAATGCAGCCCACAAATATGCTTAATCTCGCTTCCTTGATACTAGAATGAGGTGAGATTTGAGTTAATTAATATGTCTAGCAAATTCACGAAATAGAAAAAAAAATAATGCGCTCGCTGGGTTCTTCATTAAGGAAATCAATGCATATTTACCTTTAACCTTTGACACAATAACACAATAATGCTGCAATAATCCTTCCACGTAATTAGATCTAGATAATCTTAGAGAGTTTTTTAGGAGAAAACGGGTGGAAAATGGTGAAATACACAAGCAAGTAAGAGCAGCGGCTGTAGAGACGAGAATATACAGAGCCTGGTATATTTTAAGGTCGGTTGAGGAGGAATCGTTCCTAATGTTAGGATTCTGCAACGGTTTTTAATTTGGACCGTTGCTAAAAGGTAATATTCTGCAACGGTTTTAGATGAAACAGTTGCAGATTAGTGGCACAGACGTGTTTTGCAATGGTTATTTTGACAACCGTTGCGTATAAGTTAAATTTATTTAAAAAAATGCCACCGCATTGCTTTTTTACAACTCTTTTCCTTATAGCCGTTGCAGAATGTGTTGTTTTAAAAGAACTTTTTGTACTAGTGCTAATACATACCTTAATGTATACATCAACTTTTAGGACCATACATAACCGAAGAATAATAGAATATTTTAATCTTCTACGAAAATATATATATGTTTCTAGTACGTACTTTTGCTGGATCGAAATTCAGTGTTGTTTGATGAGAAATAATATGACAGGGCTAGAAAATATGGATGGCCAAATACCTATGCATTCACGAAGGCAATGGGAGAAATGGTTATCGGACACTTGAGACAAAACATACCCCTTGTTATCGTTCGTCCTACCATTATAACTAGTACGTACAAGGAGCCCGTTCCCGGTTGGCTTGAAGGGGTCAGGTAATTTTTTATTTTTAGTATTTTTTAACTTTTTACAAGGAAATTAATTTCTAGTGTATATATGGTAATTAATTAATTCAAATTTTTCTTGTAACATATTGTGTGACTTGAATATCAGAAACATTGATAGCTTTGTTGTTGGATATGGTAAAGGAAAGATGAAATGCTTTCCTGGAGATCCTCCTAGTGTAGTTGACTTGGTAAGTATCCATATCACCTTTATCTATCGTTTAGGAAATAATTAAATAAAGATTCATTAGCATAATCCTAGAATAGTTAATTAACATGTGCATGCAGATCCCAGCGGACATGGTGGTGAATGCTATGACAACAGCAATGGTGGCTCATGCAAATGAACCTAGTACTCACATTATCTACCATGTTGGGTCTTCTATGGTAAACCCAGTCTCCTATAGCTCTCTTCAAGACTATGGACTTTGTTACTTCACCAAGAATCCATGGATTGGTAAGGATGGAAAGCCAGTCATTGTTGTCAAGGGTATGCAATTGAGCTCCTTGGATATGTTTCAAAGATATGCAGAGATTCGTTACTTGATCCCTTTGAAGGTTTGTTTTAATCTCCCTCTGTTATTTGCACACATAAATTAAACACTATACAGATAGCTTACAGAAAGTAATGATACACGTACCCAATAATTAACCACTTGCTTAAAATTACAGTTATGCGTCCAATACTAGAATATTGACTTTCAGCAACGTACCGCCAACAACAACGGAAAAGAAATCCATTGCTAACAGCAACGGATTATGCCGTAGCAAAATAAAATAGCCACGGCAACATCAGGGTCGTTGCAAATTGCCACGGCTCTAAATACATGGTTGTAAAATATCAACGAATTTTAGAATTCCATTGCAAATTTTCTACGGATATTTCCGTTGCAAATTTGCTACAGACATTTCCGTTGCAAATCTACTATTTTGCAACTGATTTGTCCGTAGCAAATTTCCTATGAACATTTTCGTTGCAAATCTGTTGTAGCTCTAGTTCCCTTAGCATATTTCACTTCATTTTCTCCTTTTTGCTCCATCAAGCCTTTATATTTAAATTTTTTTTAAAAAAAATCCAAACATATAGTTAATTGAATTGGCAACGTATAAGGTAAGGTTTATTTTTGTACTTTTGTTTTCCAAGCATGTTATTTAGTACATTTAAAGAAAAAATCATTGTTTGCTTGGAGATAATAAAATATATTTAATAACATCTGTTTAATACAATGTTTATTAAAAAATTATACAAAATATTAGAAGCTATCATATTTTTTTGTGAAATCATATAGTGTATTGGCTTCCAAAATCTATATGTAAAAAAATTTTAAAATTTATTTTTCATTGTATTCATATAATAAGTATATGATTGGAATTATTTTCAATATAAAATACTTTCTCATTCTATTAAAAAGATAAAAAAATTTATAGAGTCACCCAATAATAAATAAAGCAAATAATCGTTATAGGAACAACTCTCACTTATTTATTAATTTTAACATAAAGGTCAACATGATTCTATAGTTTAAAATACATTTTCTTGCTCCCAATAATTAAAAAAAATCTTGAGTCATTGAAATGGTCAAACAAAAAATAATTATTTATATTTAGTCATTAATATTAAATTAAATTAAAAATGAATCATATTTGAACTAAAAAAAATAAAGTTCACTAAATAATTCACTAACTTTTCAATTTATTTTAATTTCTGTAATGTCGAATGTTAATTTTTTGAATTTTAAAAAAATATGTAACAAATATATTATAGAGGCAACAAGGAAACAAGAATTAAGAAGTAATTAAATAAATTTTTAATTATAAAGTGTTTTAAAAAAATAAATCAATTTCAAAATTAGTAAACTGCAGAGTAATATAACAAATATATTATAAATGCAAGAAATAAACGAAAAAAAAGGTTGGCCTAGCAGTTGGATCTTCACTTCTTAACCACGAAGTCTTAGGTTTGAATCCTCAATTTGCACAAATCATGAGAATTTATAAAATGAATGGTGTTGGGTTGGTTAGGTGGGGTGGGTTGTCGTGTGTGTGGCTAGGTAGTATTTTTAATAGTAGCCAAAATTATCCATAGAAAGTATAATGTTGTTGCAAATTAGCCACGAAAAGCATAATGCAGTTGCAAATTAGCAACAGGTACTAGCCGTTGCAAATTTGCAACCAAATTAGCAACGTATATGTTTGCTACGCCACTTTCAGCAACGGCAATTGCAACGGAGGCTATCCGTAGCTATTTTTTATTTGCCACGGAAAAATCCCCTTTTGCAACGGAATGCGGCCGTTGCTGAAGGCCAACATTCTAGTAGTTCATCCTCTGCAGTCAATACACTATCATTTTAAATGATTGTAACACATAACATCGATGTCAGACAAGTGGTGGATCATGAGGTGCTTGTAGCATTATTCATTTGCCGAACTTCAAACTCCCTCATAGGTGTTAATTGTTAAATATATGCTTCGTAATAAATGGTCATAACAAGAAATTTTATTTTTAATAGAAAAGAATGTTGATGTCAAAATTTATTTTTAGATTATTATTACTATTATTATTATTATTATTATTATTATTATTATTTTAAAGTTTTGTAAGGAAAAAACTTTTATTGATAGAAGCTACTTCTTTTTGTGATGGACATTACCCTACACGATAGTATAATATAGTTCTGGTTGGGTATAGTTTTGGCATAATTTTTTAGAGGCGAAGGTTGATTTCTTTGGGAAAAAAAAATTTATCATTAGTAAAAGTAAATTCATTTTCCTAAAATCATCTTAACTCATTACACGCTTTAATTTGTTTCAAAGTGGCCACTATTTTAGTTCATTATTAAACGCGCGTCAAAATCAAACAATTGTTTCAAGTGAAATAAAGTTTAGTGAATACAACTTAAGAGTCTAACCCCGTATTTATTTAATGTTTATTCTAATACTTTCGAGTTATGCCTAATATTTGATTTTGGTAAAATTGTGTCTTAATTAAGGTTTCAAAATGAAACCTATGGCGTTATTACAATGTAATTATTCTTATTGTTGTTTAGGTACTTTATATTGCGAATGCAGTATTATGTCAATATCTTCGACACACCTACCATAATCTTCACCGAAGGATTATGTTCTCGATGCGACTCGTAGAACTTTTCAGCCCGTACATCTTCTTTAAAGGAATGTAAGTATTCGTAATCTCTTTTCACAACTCATTTCATAGATATAATTTATAAAATTTTCCTTTATTTTTATCACATATTAAAAACCTTTTTTTTTCTTGTTGATAATTTTTAAAAATCGTATTCTCTTTTTGAAAAAAAAAATCATATTCTTAAGGAGAGTATATTCAATTGAGATTTTAAAGGAATTTTAAGGACTTTTAAAGAATTTGATGGATTTGGAAAAGTTAGAGTATATTCAATTGAGATTTTTGAAAGTTAATTAAAATACTAGGGTATTCAATATAGATTTTTGTGGACTTTTTAAAAGTCCATTAAAATATGAGGTATTAAATGATGACTTTTTAAAATCCTATGAAATTTTGAGGTATTAAAAGTTGTGTTGGATTTTTAAAGACTTTAATGGAATCCTTCAGGTACTCATCTTTTAAAGACAAAGACAAATATAATTTGTCGGATTTAAATCTATCACTCACCCCTAAGATTTTGATGGACTTTTATTTATCACCATCACCCGCTACCACTGTCGCTGCCGCATCCCGCCACCACCGCACCACCACTGCCACCATCCCGCCAACAGCATTGCCATTTCCACCACCGCCGCCGCCACCACCACCAATCTTTCATTACTTTTTCTTCTTTTTTTTTTTAGTTTTTTCTAAATTTCACAATAAGAATGATGTAAAAATATTCTTATAATATTTTTATCTTCTTTTTGTTTAACTTTTCATGAAAAAGAAAATTATTTACAAAGGTTTGTAAAAAGTTTTAAAATTTATAATTAAATATTTTATATCTACTCCTTACTTTTATAATTTGATACACATTTGATACACTAATTAAACATTTGATAGTTTTTTAGTTTTTCGAGTTAAATTATATCAAAATATTGTGAAATCTCTGTTTGTAATAATCATGTATTTTTGTAGTTATAAAATTATTAATTTTTATAAAAATATTGTACAGACAATAATTAATTATTACTAATTTCAGCTTTTGAAATAACAGTAATTTAATGAGAAAAATAATAAAATTCTAATCTCAATAAATTTTATAATATTTATTTTATAAAATGAAAATATATATTGTCAAATGAATTTCAAAGAAATCCAGTAAAAGTTTTGAAATAAAAGTCCTTCCAAATCCATTGAAGATTTATGGATTTTGTGGAAATCCGTGAAATCTATATATTAATAAAATGAGCACGCTTTCCCGCTCAAACTATCAATTTTTGGAATTAATTAAATATTATTTAATTATTAAATCAATTTTAGTTGTTTTGTTTTGTCAATCATCATCGTAGGAGAATCAGACTTTGTCTAATTTTTCCCTAAATTCAGATATACCTACATTCTGCAGCTTCTTATCTTCCCCTAAAGTTGGCTCTATCAATCCAGCTTTCAAACTGCCCAATCTATCCCTAAATTCACGGTTTCGTTTAAACTGCCTTCTACCATATCACAGCAAGATCACGCGTAATAATCTTTCCCTAAACTCACGGCCCCCATTTGGATTTGAATTCTAATTTCACGCGTATTAATTCATACCGTATCTTCGAAAATCTCACACATATTCATTCCGATTTGAATTCTAATCTTTTTCTCACTTATGTTTTCGTTGTTTTTACAGAAGAGAAACGACTCCCACAAGTCCTGCGAATCTTCTTTATCAACTTCTCAGATGAAGGGAATGGGAAGAAATCAAGAATGTGTGGTTCATGAATTTTGAAGAATTCCTAAGCCGCTCTCCTCTGAATCTCATCGCAAGGTAATGCAAAAATGTAGGTAAATTCTTATTTTGTTTGAATAGTGAATCTGGAAGTGCCTTGATCATATACGAAAAGGAAATAGATAATTCACCATGTTAAGTATAGGTTCAAAGTGTAAAATTCTTGTAGGTTCTCGGTCAAAGCTTATCTGAAGGCTGAAGCTCTGAACTTTCAACCAAAAAAAAGGGTATTTTTAGGTTGCCCAAGGAAATAGATAATTCCCCATGGGATTTTTTCCTCTATTGGTTTCCAATTCTTAGTCTGGTTTTGTGTTTTTAGGTTTCTTTATGTTTTTGTTCTATCTTTTTTCTTTTGCTTTTTTTTTTTCAATCAATTATGCAAGCAGGTGTAGTTTCGGTGATGGTATTGGATGTCTTTGTTCTTTATTAATCTAGAACACAACCAAATGGTGGCCAATTGATGTGATTATGGCATGAGTTTTAATGAGATTATTGGTTGTGCTCTTCTTTATAACCATGTTGTTTCTGTATAGCTGATTCGATCGAGCCAAGTAATTGCATAAATGCATTTTCACACTGAGATTAATGTGTGCCTGGTTGTGTTTTGTCTCATGTTTTGCTTAATTTGAGGATGAACCAATTGAGATTAAGGTGTTCTTTGCCAATTTATTTATGGAAATCTGGAAAGTAAGTGTGAAGAGGTGAACTTTGGCTTTTAATTTGTTGTGGCTTTGGCTTTTTCAGATTGAAGAAGTGAACTTGAAAATTTCCACTCAAGCAAAAAGCTTAGGTGGCATTGTTTGTGTAACGCCCCATCCAGTTCCACATACATATACGTCATAAATGACGTCATATCAGAGTACGCCGTGCACGTGACTTAAACATTGGCCACCTTGGGGCCCCGTGCACGCCATTCTTTTCATTTTTCTTCGTTTCATAACATACATAACATCGTGGAACTAGACGTGCGTCCGTCATTCATATATTCACGAAACCCTAAAGACCTTTCTTTTAAACACATACGTAAAGCTAGGGTTTCGGTTTTCATTACGTACCGTTAAGATCTTTTGACCCCCGTCCACACGCCACGTCATATCATTTAGTGACTCTTCGCCCACATTCCACGCCAAGAACACCTTCAAAACATGACGCATATGCACATAGTGAGTCATAAAGACTCGATGATAATAGATGCAATGCAATGCATGTCACACGCTTTACTTTGGGCCCCAATTACAAATCATGTGAATACGTGGGCGCTGCTCGCTCATTAGCAAGGCCTTTACTTTTTCCATACGGCGTAGATCCTGAAGACTGCTTTTACATACGGGCGAGATCCCCGATCGACCACGTCCTTTATGGGGCGAGATCCCCATGTAGCCGCTTACATCATTATGGGCGAGGTCCCCATATGTAAACACATGATTGGTAAATCGCTCACACACATATGCTCGTGATACGTTTACATAAACGTTACCTTTTCACGCCGTGTTCCTTTCACATCGTCATCATTCATACGTAACATATAACAAGGCTTCATGATCATGTCGTGAAGCAAGCGTAAGACATTACATATGCATGCATTAGAAGTTACTTCACATAAGGCCACGGCATTCAAACATATAGGGTGCGGCCACAAAGTGTTCACGTTGGTTCATATAAGCATCCATCACATATCGTCGTCACATAACACGCATAATATTCCACGTTGAACCACGTAATCATACATGAACGCCAAGCTTAGCCTTCTAGTTGTTCCATTACATATAGCTTCCTACACATGGCTTCACTTCCTTGGTTCATTACATATCGTTTCCTATAGCCACGTAAGTCATATAAATTGGCACGAAGGTCACATAAGCCACATAAACGTACACATAGCATCATCACATCCTATCATAACCATGACACAATGCCAAGAGATCCTAGCATGCCTCTAAGGTCTCTAATCATCATAATCATGCCATATCTTGTTTCTATCATATACAAACATGCATATACGTCATAAAACATGTAAAGCAACCATTACCCACCATAGATGGGGTTCAAACAAGCATGGAGACCATCTTCTTCCTCCTCTTCTTCCTTCTCTTCATTTTCTTCTTCTTTCTCTTCTTTCCTTTCTTCTTGTAATCATAGATTACACAAGCATTACATAGGTCATATATGGAGTGGGAGATGATTCAATGGGTTCATGAGGGTCTTGGAAGGGTTTTGGGAGTGGTAGAACCGAGCTTGGATGAATAGTGCCCAAGAAATGACAAGAATCATTTAAAATAGCCATTCTGCCGACTTAGAATTACGGCCGTAACTTCCACATTTACGGCCGTAACCCCATATCCTTACGGCCGTAACCCGATCAATATGGTCGTATCCTCTCATCATACGGCCGTAATAAACTCTCTGAAAATCCCCTGTATTTCATCTTCTTGACTTACGGCCGTAACTTCCATTCCTTACGGCCGTAACACCAATAATACGGCCGTATCTCGGAACCATATGGCCGTAATTTGCTCTCTCAAACTTTTGGACATTTTCCACTGCTTACCATTTACGATCAGAACCTTTGAACCTTACGGTCAGAATTCGACATTTACGGCCGTAACTCCGACATTTACAAACAGTAACCCCCGTTATGCGTAATTTTCCCATTTTCATCTTTTTCGATGGCCGCTTTCGTGATTCCTGGGACATATCCTATACGCCAACACATATCGTGGAACATATCATATACATGAACGCGTCATCAAACATCGCCACGTCATTTCATCTCATATACGGTACATATATGGAATCATATACGTATTCACATACGGTTCGGACGAAGTTCGGCCATTACATCCTTCCCCCCTTAAATAAATTTCGTCCGCGAAATTGCTTAGACTCGACTCGGGAATTCGTGTCTCCTATCCTTTTTCCTTTCCCATGTCTCTTCCTCATCATATACATATACGGGACAAAACGGTCATTCGTGACAAAGATACCATATAATGTATACAGTAATCAACATATAACGGTGCACATAACATATAACGGTCCCATTATCATAAACCTGATCCGAGACAAAGCCGAACAAATCATTCAATCACATACATAGGAGTATACACAAGAATTCCGGATGAGACTTTCTGAACATAAACATATAAACATACATGCATATCGGAATTCAGTGTGAAGTTCCCCATTTCTGGCACATATACCAAACCGATCCATACATATATCAGTCCTGAACATCATACTGTGGCATTCACCCGATAACTCAAGATAAGAAATACGGAAAAAGGAATGAAGATTCCATGGCATATCATATCATATATACGTCATACACATCATCATTCTGGATCATTCGTAAAGAGAGCGCCAGATTAATCGATATTTCTTCATATCTCATACATACATAACATTAAGGTGTAGAAGATGAGCCGATAATTGATGGAGCACATAATGATCATAGAGAGTCGAAGAAACAAGAGGCGAGCAAAAGAGCTATCCCTTCATTGCATAACATAAACGACTACACAATCGCGTCGGCTCACGTTCGTGTCACTCTTACGCCTTTCATTTACATAGCCCCGAGCTTCTTTCACATAACAAGAACAAGAAAACAACGAAAGACCACGGCTATCAATCGAATTCCATCGGATTCAAACATTTCATATTCGAGCTCTTCTCTTTCATTTCATATGCATGCACTCAACATAGCAATCGTCCTCGGACCACATAATCGAGCTAAGGTTCAACATCATATAATATAGCACTCATGAGACTCGTGGAACTCGAGATTCATTTCATCTAGCATATCATTCAGATTTTCTTCCTGGGGTAACATAACATAAAGAGAAAAGCCATTCATTCGTTCCGGGAAGTCACGTTATTCGAACATCATTGCACATAATTTCCCGACCTAGAATGCCCGACATATACTTCCCCGACGGAATAAAGAACATAGGAACATTTCATTCGTGCATTTTCCGGGATTCAACATAACTGTAATATAACATCCGTAACATAGACATAGCCGTAACGAGCTTTTAAATACCCCGGCGTATACATATCATATAACATAAGAACATACTGATTCGATTATCATTGACGTTCAACGAATCACAGTCGGGACAGAAACTAACACATAACGAATCATACGGCTTTCGCTTCCCTAACGGATCATACGTACATATTGTCACTAACTGACATCGATCAAACACATTTTACCACGGCCATAAGGAATGTAACCCTCGGTTCATGCATTCAGTTAGCATATAACTTCTTATCATTCATCCCATTGACATAGTTCATCACATAAAGAAGCAACCAAAACAACTGGTAGCTTGAGGCCGAATGCATGCATATCATATGGACATAGAGCATAACTGAACTTCTAACTGAAGCATAACGAGCCGCATAACATTCATAAAACATAACTCGTCACATAAACATAAGACTTGGTCGACTCGTTCATATGATTGACAACTCATAACTTAAGAAGCAACCGAAGTTACTGGCATAACGTGAGGTAACATAGACTTACATACTCAGCAATTCACAAGAGAAGGCCGAGCTAGCATAAAGAAAGCCGTAGAGAAGTCGAACGTATACATACATAACGTCATAAATCATATAAAACATATACAGGCTATATATCGAAATAAACGATACCTGCCATACACTGCCATTCAAGAACTTCAGCTAGAGAATACCTCGGCCTTTTTCTTTCCTCATAGACATACATAACATAGACATACACAACATCGGTCGTGACTTCATAGACATACATAACATTAGCCGTGTCTCGCGGAGAACACTGGCACATGACATAACATATAATTGTCGGCTACTCTCATAACGAGAAGCAGGAGCCCCAATCACAACTGAATATAAACAGCATAACATAGGCCTTTCGGGAAACCCTGTCATTTCATGATCGAACACATAATCATAAACATAAGATTGAAGAAAGGCCAGGCTACTCATATTGTCACTGGACACATTAGAGCCCCTGTTTCATTACATAATACATCGCATAACATAAGCCGTTCAGTAGTGCCCTCAGTTCATAGGCAACTATAGAAGCATAACCGTACGTTGAACCAGGCCGAACTCATTTCATTACACAACATAACATAGCATATCGCATATAGCAGATAACATATAGCCTGATTGCACACGTTGACTTAACTCAAGTTCGAAATAAACGAACATGCACATTGGTCATGTTCGAAATAAACGAACAAACATATCGGCCACTCGTTACATAACATCATCCGTATGCATCACATGATAGCGTAGCATCTCCTTCAAGTTCATTAAACATCTGGGAGACATAACATACTGCAACGAAATACATTCATTCATATTTCGTTCGGAAATGCTCTATGGATTACACGAATCAATCGGAGTAAGCTCGCCTCCTCATTTCGTCATACCATACTGCATAAACATTCGGTTGAGTGACATCACGGATACACATACATTTGCTCAACATCTGGAGCCATTAACGTCACGTGCATATTCACATTCATATGCCGTTTCACTGTACGACATTGAACCGTGAACCGTAGTTCAAACACCACATGCCTTTCGTTCCACTACACAACATAATGAAGTCACTCCCATTTCATTCATCGAAGCTAACATTCATATAGCAACTGCTCATACGTCATCACATTCATGTCATACTCATACTCGGATCTTCATTCATCAAATCGTCATACACATCGCGGAGGGAGACAATTAGGGAAAGAGGAGACATTCCACACTTTACATTTGGTTCCCGGTCAACACATCTCATAACATGCATTCATACTTCCATACCATAACATAACGACCATAGCATACATCCCATATCCCTTCACACATTGTCTTATACGTCCCAAGCTCCGTACCATAACATAACATAACATGCTTTCACATTGGGACGCACATAAGCCACATCATATACATAGGGACACCATCGGGGGCATAGCACACCATTTCATGTCATATCATATCATTCAGGCTTGCCCCCGTATTCATAGTATAGTGGTCATGGCATTCATATCATCATATACGTTCATTGCATTCACATTATAACATAGCATCATACATCATACCTCATCGTGGAGCGGCGAAAGAGTCCATTGGCGTGTAGGGCGTGAGGAATCTTGCTCTGATACCACTTGTAACGCCCCATCCAGTTCCACATACATATACGTCATAAATGACGTCATATCAGAGTACGCCGTGCACGTGACTTAAACATTGGCCACCTTGGGGCCCCGTGCACGCCATTCTTTTCGTTTTTCTTCGTTTCATAACATACATAACATCGTGGAACTAGACGTGCGTCCGTCATTCATATATTCACGAAACCCTAAAGACCTTTCTTTTAAACACATACGTAAAGCTAGGGTTTCGGTTTTCATTACGTACCACAAGATCTTTTGATCCCCCGTCCACACGCCACGTCATATCATTTAGTGACTCTTCGCCCACATTCCACGCGCAACACCTTCAAAACATGACGCATATGCACATAGTGAGTCATAAAGACTCAGTGGATAATAGATGCAATGCAATGCATGTCACACGTTTACTTTGGGCCCCAATTACAAATCATGTGAATACGTGGCGCCGTTCGTTCATTAGCAAGGCCTTTACTTTTTCCATACGGGGCGTAGATCCCCCGAAGACCTGCTTTTCTTTTACATACGGGGCGTAGATCCCCCGACTGACCACGTCTTTATGGGGCGTAGATCCCCCATGTAGCCAGTTTACATCATTATGGGGCGTAGGTCCCCCATATGTAAACACATGATTGGTAACTGTTCACACACACATGCTCGTGATACGTTTACATAAACGTTACCTTTTCACGCCGTGTTCCTTTCACATCGTCATCATTCATTCGTAACATATAACAAGGCTTCATGATCATGTCGTGAAGCAAGCGTAAGACATTACATATGCATGCATTAGACGTTACTTCACATAAGGCCACGACATTCAAACATATAGGGTGCGGCCACAAAGTGTTCACGTTGGTTCATATAAGCATCCATCACATATCGTCGTCACATAACACACATAATATTCCACGTTGAACCACGTAATCATACATGAACGCCAAGCTTAGCCTTCTAGTTGTTCCATTACATATAGCTTCCTACACATGGCTTCACTTCCTTGGTTCATTACATATCGTTTCCTATAGCCACGTAAGTCATATAAATTGGCACGAAGGTCACATAAGCCACATAAACGTACACATAGCATCATCACATCCTATCATAACCATAACACAAGGCCAAGAGATCCTAGCATGCCTCTAAGGTCTCTAATCATCATAATCATGCCATATCTTGTTTCTATCATATACAAACATGCATATACGTCATAAAACATGTAAAGAAACCATTACCCACCATAGATGGGGTTCAAACAAGCATGGAGACCATCTTCTTCCTCCTCTTCTTCCTTCTCTTCCTTTTCTTCTTCTTTCTCTTCTTTCCTTTCTTCTTGTAATCATAGATTACACAAGCATTACATAGGTCATATATGGAGTGGGAGATGATTCCATGGGTTCATGAGGGTCTTAGAAGGGTTTTGGGAGTGTTAGAACCGAGCTTGGATGAATAGTGCCCAAGAAATGACAAGAATCATCTAAAATAGCCATTCTGCCGACTTAGAATTACGGCCGTAACTTCCACATTTACGGCCGTAACCCCATATCCTTACGGCCATAACCCGATCAATACGGCTGTATCCTCTCATCATACGGCCGTAATAAACTCTCTGAAAATCCCCGGTATTTCATCTTCTTGACTTACGGTAGTAACTTCCATTCCTTACTACAGTAACACCAATAATACGGTCGTATCTGAACCATACTACCGTAATTTGCTCTCTAAACTTTTGGACATTTTCCACTGCTTACCATTTACGGCCGTAACCTTTGAACCTTACGGTCAGAATCGACATTTACGGTCAGAACCCTGTTATGTAATTTTCCCATTTTCATCTTTTCGACGGCCGTTTCGTATTCCGGGACATATCCTATACGTCAACACATATCGTGAACATATCATATACATGAACGTCATACCGAAACATCATCACGTCATTTCATCTCATATACGGTACATATACGGAATCATATACGTATTCACATACGGTTCGGGACGAATTCGGGCGGGCCATTACAGTTTGATCTGATCTTCAAACATTTCTTTCGCTATTTTCCTGGTTCATTGGTTTTTTATTTTTTTTGTACAGCGAGTCATGTTTTATTGTTTTTGTATAGCGAGTTACGAATCTAATCCAGTGATGGGGAAATGTTTCTTGGATCATTTATTCGATAGTTGCTGCGGACCTTGGGTTAATTTGGGGAATATTATCAATCAATATTGAAGAAAAATGTAGTTGATTCAAACTTCGTCGGATATCTCCAAATATCCGATGAAGGGAGTCATGATAATCTATACAATTGTAGGGTATTCATCTACACAATTGCATACCCATCCAAAATGAAAAAAAAAAAACACTAATGTCATTGTTTTTCATTGCAGATGACCAATTTTCAAGATGGAACCCGAGAAAGAGTTTTTAAGATGACCAATAATTGACTCAACAGTTGATTTCTTTTATAAAATGTGCATGTTGACTATTCCATTGAATTTAGTCTCTATTTTTTTGTTGTTTTTTGTGCAGCATTATTTCTTGGACTGCTATTGCTGTAAATACAAAAAGTTATAGACATTGTTGTAAAGTTATTGACATTGTTGTATAGATTATAAAAGAAGGTGAATTCTTAACCTTTTCGATTTGAAAAGAGTTAAAATTTTGGGAAGCATGAGCTACAAAGGATACTGAGTGCTTAATTTATGCATGTGTAATTGTTTGAATTGGGCATGGAAAGGGAAAATCCTGTTGATTCTGCGCTGTGCAATGGGAAAAGGGCTTGCCAAAATTACTTTCGTGGTGTTTGGATTATCCATTATCCTTTGTATAGAGCTGCAGTCGAAATTGTAGCAAATGCTTAACATGGCCGAACAAGCTTGGCTCAGTGAGAAGAAGCGATAAGTATTAATGAAAATTAGTGTCTTCACTTTTTATCCTTATACTAATCTAAGTACCATTATTGTAATTGAATTAAATTATTAATGAAAATAAGTGTCTTCACTTTTTGTCCTTATACTAAACTTACAAGTAAAGCAAAAGTATTTAATATCGTTCGACTAACAAATTGGGATTGACGATGACATTTCTTCTGGATTGAGTTCGTCAGATACTAATTTCAATTCTTAATTTAATGAAATTATCTACTTCTAATGATCGGTGTTATTCAAGAATTTTCGAAACTCGGGTGAAGAGCTATAGAGAATAGAATAGTTTTTGATTGATCGTTTACTTTCTCCAATTTAAATCTATCGTGCAACATAGAAATGAAAATAATAAATGGCATACGTCTCCCCGTGCAACGCGCGGGTGAAAACACTAGTCCTATTAAAAATTAATAAAAGTCCATTAAATTCCATAAAAATCATTCAATTTAAAAGTCTATCAAAATCCTTATAAATCTAAATTAAATATCGCCCAAACAAACCCGATCATGACTTACGCGGCACTGTGGATGCAATAGTTGTGATTGAATGGGTAAGAGAATAAAGCCAATAGTACTTGGGCCAAGCCCATTTCACTAGCCAGGATTTTCATCATCTTAGTCTGGGTGGCCTCGGGGGCAGCCCATTCCTAAATATCTAGAGTAGCTTTAGCTCAGTTTTTGGGAGTGGAGTTTTTAGGGGACGGGCTTTTAACAATGTAGGTTTTTAAGGATGGTGCATTTGTGTTTAAAAAAGTGTTTACTATTTGAATGTCAATCTAAAAACTAATTAAATGACAATTGCAAATTATTGTGCCACTAAATTAGAGCTTTTTTTTTTCAAGTTAAAAAAAAAAATCGAACTTTTTGGATAAATTCAAAATCTGGACTTTTTTAAAATAGCCTTCCAATATATATTTATTTTTCCCCCAAGGAAAGAAGTGCTTATTGGCCATAGGAAAACACATGTAAGTATAAATTGGACAAAAAACATTTTTAATGCTTTTAAATTTCAAAAATGTCATTCCAAATGCTTAGTTACCTTCATATTTTTCCGTACAGCTTTGATGACATGAACACAGAGAGATTACGAAGGGCAGCAAGAGAGAATGGAAGTGAAAGTGAGATTTTCTACTTTGATCCAGAGAGCATAATATGGGATGATTATTTCATGAATACTCACATTGCTGCTGTGGTAAAATATGCATTCAAATGAGTGAGAAATGCCTTTTGCTACTATCGATCTCCTCCTAATTATGTTTCCAGACATTTGAGATTTCATACTATTAATCAAATAAATTTTACTCACTTCGTCCCAGTTATATAGGTCTCTTTTACTTTTCTAGTACTGGTCCTAATTATATTGTTTTTCGTTAATTCATTTACTGTGATATGCTCAATTAAATAATTTGAATATTTAAAGTAATTTAATACTTCCGATAATTTTTTTAGACTCATTAATAAAGGTAAAGTAAGAATTTAATTTGTCTTATTTAGAAGTCTTAATCCGTGTGATAATGAAAAACACCATATAATTGGACGGAGGAAGTATTAAACACTTATCAATTATCATACTGATGATGCTATTTTGGGGCTTAAGTGGCGCAAGAAGGAAGGGCTTATGTGCATGACTAATGATCTCCTCTATGTGAGAAGGATAAGTCATGCACCTTATGACATGACATTATCATGTTATCTTGAATAGTGTGTCGACAATGTCACATCATCATATATTTATAGAAAAGAATGATGTAACAGTGTCACTGACATTATCACCTAATTTGTGTTAAATTGTTTGGATCAATGATTCCAAGAGTTTCTTTTTGGGGAGGGAGGCGGTGTCACTCATCTGCCCATGTGTTAGGGTATCTACATATGGCTAATCAAACATTTGCCATGGTTCCAAACCTTATAGATATTTTCACTATATTTGTAATTTCATAATATTTATTTGTCTAATGTTAGATTACGCTCGAAAACTTATAGATATAGCCACATACGTTATTGTCAATTTTGCTTGTTTGCTTTCTATATAGATTCCTTATGGAATATACACTCTGTAAAATGGAAGATAAGGCTTGATAAAGCTTTATGTTCCCTTCCCTTTTGTACTTGCTTTTCACAAACAGTAAAATTTATATTTCGAATTTGGATTTTTGAACTGAGATAGTTTTCTAAATAAATGAATAAATAAATAACTATAGTTATACTTGTGTATGTTTGATAGAAATTATTGAAAAAAAAAATTTCAATGCATGATTATAGAGTTGAAAATGAAAATTGAAGTATTATAATAAAGGAAAAGGATATCAAATCACTAACATGAGTTGTTGAAACTTGTAGATTATTACTCCCTCCGTCCCATTTTGATAGGCATGGTTTGACTTTCACACGGATTAAGAATTTAAAATTAATATTTATTGGAAAGGTAAATGTCACTTGTATATTTCTCAATATACCCCTATATTAAATATGACAACTTATTTTTATTAATAACCATGCATAATAAATAAGGGTAGATTAGGAAATGAAGAAATTAAATTTACACCAATAAGGAAAGTAGCTTATATTTTGAGACGGATGAAAAAGGAAAACAAGCCTATCAAAATGGGACAGAGGGAGTATTATTTTATTTTTTTGTTTTCAAATTACCCAATTGACTTGCTCAGAAAAACCGAATTCCGCGTAAAGAAAAATTGATGGCCCATATATATTCAGAAAAAATAAATAAAAATAATTGATGGCCGACATACACATTCATTTCACTTGAGAAACGTCAACATCGTAGTACCAATACGAAATTAATTGTGTTTTTTTTTCCTCAAACGTTCATGCATTATCAGTAATCCTGAACTTAAACGTGTAAAGCGTGGAATTAATATTAGCATGACCCACAATTTAAATAATAGTAATAATAATACTAACAAACAACGCTAGGAATCTATGCGCGTTTGTCACTTGCATTCGGCCTGTTTCCAGTTGCGAAAGCATTATGTTCAGACTTCAGACTAGTTCGAATTGCTAGTAGGCTATTGATCTGTTGCTCTCTGTGGGCAACATAAGATAAAATTCACGCTGACGTGGCGCCATGTCAGCGACCAAATTATATATATATATATATATATATATATTTGATATTTACATGAGGTCAGATGAATAATAGATAACTGTCCCCTGATGATAGGAGGCAGCACAAACCCCTACGAAATTTTTCAAAATGTGGGAACCGTAAGGTCCCCATAGTAGGTATTAAAACATCACCGTTGTATATAATTATTATAAATCTATAGGCGAATTGTTTGTATATAAATATAATTATTATATAACTACTATAGGCCTCGTTTCTTATGATTAGCATGTCAAATACTTTAACGAACATAATAAACACCAAAGTGGAGTTGATTTATTTAATTCACAACACTATTTAATTAAATTCTTTCATGTCTCGTTGAATTAGTCAGCAATAAATATCACACACACTTATTATTTAAATCAATACTCTTAAATAGCTAGGACCATCAACACGACTAAAATAAAATATCTACCACAAGACGTGAAGTACCTGATTTCATGGTTGTCCGAGAGAGCGCCAACTTCTGCAAGTTAATATCAAGATAAAAGTAATGTTATATATTTTGTGCTTATTTATGCAAACATATAATGACCTCGTATCTCAAATTTATTTATTATCTTAAATTACTTATTACGATATTAAATTAGTATACTAGAAAAATACTCTCTTCCCAATTGCCCCTGTCGTTGTCATTACAAGCACATTTGTGGCTCCAATTGTGCCACAATAGTTGGATGTTCACGCTTAAAAGAAAGAGGTCTAAGTTTCAAACCACATCTATCCCTTTAAATAATATAAATGATTTTTCTATTTTACCCTTATTAATGAATCAAAAAATTTATTAAAACTATTAAAAGAATTTAAGGTGTTCAAATTAAATGACAGTTTAATAGTGAATAAAATAGAAACATACATATATAATTGGGAGACCAAAGAAAACAAACCTATATGTATAACACAATGGGTAGATTATTTGGTGTTTGAAGTGCAAATTATTAAGCCCTCCAAAAGGGGGGTTACTATCACTAGCAAACTGTAATCTGGTTTTGATTGGTACCACTCAACTGGAGGTAAAATAGCGAGAAAGCTTGTACGTAAAAATAGCTTGTCGACATGTACAGCCGTTTGTACTACACACTCAATCAACGCGGCAGCTCAAATTCAACTTGCGCCTCGTCCTCACCCAAGAAGACAAAACATACCAATTGCTTAACTTCTAACTTCGAAGTCGACACGATTGTTTATTAAAGGCTAAATGGCTGCAACCTCAGAAATCCGAATTAACTAAATAAGGAGCCTCATTATATGCTTTATCCGTCCCAATAGAGTAGTCATTTTCTTTTTTGAACATAAGTCACTATTTTTTTTCATTTCCGAATATAATTCTATTTAACATATATTTTTAGTAATAAAAGTAAATTTCCAACTTTTTTATGGGGAAATTACTAACTTTTAATGTAGGGACAAATTAATTTACAAATATACAATTAAAATTACTTTTTCTCAAAAATTGATGATCATATTTTAATGAGGCAAGAATAGTATTAATGAGTAGTGCTCATTTCATTAGTTATGAGCATCCAATGCTCAATGTCTAGAAATGGGCAGAGGAAGATACATTTTTTCTGTTGGTTCTGTTAGAGCGTCTCCAAGAGAATCTTGGAAGATTCTCTATATTATAAAAGGCAGAATTCCCAAAAAATTGGCTCCGACAAGTTTTTTATTATACATTTTAAATTTAGATATTGTGTTTTGACTCTCCAAATTTGGAGAGTCAAGCTCACCATCTATTTGATTTTGTATTAACTTATTTAATTTAATGCATGCATTCACACTTCTATCTATATTAATTAATTTATAACTAATTATATTCACACAACATAATATGTTAGGTACACCACATTTTAATTGCATTAAAAGGACTTCAACTTTAGTTACCACTACAATTACCCCTCAAATTTATGTTATGTTTTTCCTAACGAATTTTTAATAGTTAACTTACTTTCTACATAAATATTAATTTATATTTAAATATTGTGCATGTAGCATTTTTTAAATTATCATGGATAAATGAAGTAATTTGACGTCTAAATAAATAAAAATTTCAAACAAAAACTATCAATATAGATCAAGTTCACAAGCAATGAAACATTGAAAATAATAATTGAAACAAAAAGAAGTTAAGGATTAATTGGATAAAAAAGTAAACATCAAGAACATTTAAGATAATTAGAATGTGGTGTACTTATTAAAATTCGGACGGCCCTTCAAAATGCCCCAATGTTCTATAGTTAAAAAACCATCTGTTGGTTTTTAAAATTTTTCCCTATTTATAAACCACTCTGTGGTTAATATATTAATTGCCTATCATACTCTTAATGTGTGAAGTCGTCTTACTTGTGCAAAATTTTCTTCTAGTTCATGTTAGCACAACAGGAGTCCTAATACATTTCATTCGGCTATAGTGACACTAAATAATTAGTTTACAACTAGTATATTATAAATGTATTGTATTCTCAAACTTTCTAAGCTTATATATCAGCTAATGTTATCTAATAATCTAAAACCGTGTTGTAGCTAGGGCTGTAAATTCTCCCCCACCCCCCCCCCCCCCAAAAAAAGCTAGGAATATAAATGGATTGATCAACGCCGATCCAATACGAAAATTCATTGATCCATTGAATTTAGATGATTGATCAGATCCATTGAATTTGGATCAGACTCAGATATAATCCAATTCGTTTGCGGCCCCTTAAACGTCTCGATGTATTTCTTAGTACAAACTTTAAAGTTGCAAACTATTGTAAGAAATCTTGAGAGTACTTAATGTTGAGTTGCATTAAAAGGATAATTATACATCAACATTTTTTTTTTGAAATAGAATATTATGGAAATTTATTTTATTAAGTTATTTTCGAATCTAACTGAAAACATTATTATTATAATATACACTAATTAATGTTTTATTGGAATTTGACATGCCTGCTAAAAAATTCTTCACTAAAATTCAAAAAATATAAAATAAGTATAAATAGGATTGGATTGACCCATATCCATATTTGGTCGATTGACTTGGTGAATTATTAGGTTTGAATTTTTATTGAGTAATCATATTGAGATCCTTTTTCTTTGACTTTTGCCTGAGTAGAAAACAATTCATAACTAAGGCCTTGTTCTATTTGGTATTAACCAAATTTGAACGCAATTCCGTATACCTCATACTCATTTTCAACCACACACACATTTCCCAAAATAATATTAACCACACATTTTTACACGGAATACCGCACGGAACAACTAAACCCCCAATCAAACAAGGCCTAAGAGAATCAACAATGGAATGTGAATTGTAGAGTTTTTCAAGCCGCACAAACCATCCCAAAATACTTACGTGTGACGAGTGAAAAAATAGATAATGTCGGTTGTCCAGAACACCATCTAAATGTAAACGGTATATTAGACCCCTTCTATTAGCCCCACTACTCTATTTCTTCATAGTATCTATTCTTTTCAATTCGAAAATAAAACCTATAAATTATACACATATATATATATACACACATGTGTGTGTGTGTAGAGAACGAGTTAAGCGACCCAAGCAATAGCATTGGAAATTCTCTTACATGTCTTTTAGTCATATCTAAACCCAATTCTTTTTAGCATCATAGAAAGTGCCTAATTTTTACATAGGTTTAACGTAAGAGCTTGTTAGCGGCCTAATTTTTATATAGGTTTAACGTAAGAGCTTGTTAGCTTCAACTTTTTTCCTAATTAAATAGCTTGTTAGCTTCAACTTTTTTCCATAATTTTTTCTAACTACACTTTTCATGGAAGTGAAAATTTTCATATTTTTAGACACACATTGAGAATTTTTAATTAAATTTTATTTGTTGTAGATTTAGACGTTCAATAATTATTTTTCCAAAATTTCTAATACACTCAACTTTTTACACGTTTTTAATTTTTACACATTTTAATTCATTTTTTTTAATTTGAATTTAACCAAACCAGTCACATTCACATATTTATATATACTATATAAATTTCTACAATTCAACTCCACTCATTCTCTCTCATATTTCATATTAAAAATCCATAAAAGTGAATAAAAATTTTACTCTCGACACACACTTAGTCCAAGAAAGTTTTTCATGGTGGAAAAGTCAACCTCCTACCAATATATAAGGAGGTGATAGGATTGAATTTTTTATGGATTTTTTTTATATAGATTTTTATGTTAAAAAATGAAAGAGAATAAGTGAAATTGAATTGAAGAAATTTATATAGTACGTGTAGATCCCACGAGATATGTGAATATAATTGATTTGATTAAAAGAATGAATGAATAAAATTAAATAAAAAATAGAAAAAATAGTAAAAAAGCAATCCTATCACCCCTTATTAGACTAAGATTCTAAACATTATTCCATTTTTTCGATCGGTAACTTGTACATAAAAAATTAATTAAAAAATAAAAAGAACTTTGGGTGTGTTTGATTACAAAGTCGGAAAATGGTTGGAAGGAAAATATTTTTCGGATAAATAAAATCCGGGAAAAGGTTTTTTAGGGAAAATGGTAATTATAACTGTTTGATTGCATTAATTTATAAATTGAAAAATAGTATTATTCTCCTTATTTTTGTGTTTTTCAATGAAATTTGAACATTTTCCTTATCTTTATGGTTAAAGCAAAATGTCCATTAAAAAAATATGCAAACTTTTTCCCAAAAACAAAAACTACCTTCCCCCAAGGAAAATATTTTCCTTCAAAATAAGGAAAAAAACGAATTTCGAGAAAAGTTTGAAAACATTTTCTTGAAAAAAAAAAAATACAATCAAACATACCAAAAGCCAAAAAATATTTAAAAATCAATTTTTCCTAAAAAAATTTGTCCCATCAAACACGCCAAGAACGCTCAAACACGCCCCTGGCGTAAAATGATAGTCACGCCTTACACATTTTTCTAATGATTACATTATTCAATAAAATCTACGGTAAAGCCAACCTTGTAGTACACTTTCGTTTCACTGCCCCCCTCCTCTCTATCTATCTCTCTCTCTCTCTCTCTAAATTGTGCTGCTCAGGTAGTTTGATCGGCGAGAAATGGAGTTGAGGAGCATTCTCGATTTCCTCCAAGACAGGACCATTTTAGTTACTGGTGCCACTGGCTTTCTAGCAAAGAGTACTCTCTCTCTCTCTCTCTCTCTCTTTATATATTATATTACGTGTTTATTTTTCGTGATTACATATATATATATGATTGTGTTAAAATTAAAAGTGACCATATGTCTATGCAACCCAACTAAAAGCCAATTTATGTATGAAATTGCAAGATGGAGGTTCCTAATAATGAGTGTAGCGTTATGTTAATGCAGTTTACATTGAGAAGATTCTGAGGGTTCAACCAAACGTGAAGAAGCTTTATCTTCTATTAAGGGCTGCAGACACAAATTCAGCATTAAATCGCTTTAACAATGAGGTACGTACATAAATTATTACAACTTAAGCTTATATTCCTTTTCATTTTTATTTAATTTTCACTAAAAAACTGTATCATTTCATTACTCAAGAAAAGTGAGAATTTTTAATTACCAGAACCCAGCACCAAAATAATTGGGAAATTAAACTAGGCTACATGCATATTGTAAACTCAGTAATATTCAAGCTTCAGATTTTGGGGGAAGACAAAATTTGTCTTCCATATTTGGCTATTTTTCATATATTTCACATATAAATAAAAAAGAGGAAATTAAATGGATACATGGAGACGTGAATAAGAATCTTGAGCTGTTGGATCTAACTAAATGCTGTTGGAGTAACTAATTTGTTGCAAGGACCAAAATGACTAAAAGGAAAAGGTACAACCATGAAAGTATGAGGACCATAATGCTATTTATAAAGTATGAGAGATGGAGAGATTCAATTCCTAATTTTACTAGGAACAATAATATGGGCAGGCAGTGGTAAGGAAATGATCTAGGAAATTGAAGTATTTTGACCAAATTGTCTTTAAATGCTTTATTTTGACCATTTCCTGACCACTCCTTATATATATCATTTTTGTTTTACTAGACCAAATTGAAAAGAAGAGAACCAAAGGAGTCAAATTAACGAAAGACAGAAAACAAACTTTTGGCTAGAGCTACTCGGCAAAGAATAAATTGAACACAAATGTATTGAAATATGCTCTGATATGATGTGAAAATAATATATTCGAATGATGAAAATTTATTTCAATAAAAACTCACAATAAAATTCTTTATGATAGGCGTTTAAATCGATTAACTTTGCTCTAAATAAAAAACCTATTAACACACTAATGATCTTCTCCCCATGAGGGGATGGGGAGGAGTTATTCTCCCCATTTGCCATGTGTCAGCAGATGGAGAGAACACATCAATAATGGCCCATTCTAATGATGCTGTTTTTCCGTCTCATATAACAGACGGAGAATACACCTCCCACATGGGAAGATCATTAATGCGTACTAACAATAGGAATAGAAATAACTAAACATGTCCAAAAAATCGTGAATATAAAATACCTATAACAAAGAAATTCTCTTGTTTTTTTTTTGGGGGGGGTGGGTGGAATGTGTTTAGCTATATTCAATAATGACGTAGACGGGGTTAAAATTATATGCAAATAAAAGTTTCACTAAAAAAAAAAAAGCCTTCAGTTTTAGGCAGAAATGGCCCAGGGGAAATGGGTTGGCCCAGGGTAAGCTTGATTGACCGAGGATCGGGCGGTGCTGCTCAACCTTTTGCGCGCCATCCAAGCCGACCCAGTTCATTATCGCTATTAGAGATTTAGAGTAAACAATAGATGGGATCTAAATATACAAAATCGACCAACAATTCAACCATGGTCTAATTTGAAAGGGACCTTAATACGAGAATATACTTTAAGCAGATGTCGTTTTTTTTTTTTTTTCTTTGAAATAAGCAGATGTCTTTATATAAGACTTATTAAAAAGACAAAAACCACATAAAAAAAAAAGAATAAAAAAGTTCACTGTTTTCCAAATAATATAGGCAATTTGACGTCAGAAAAGTAATTAATTTATCTTGAGCTTTCTCAACCTAATAAATTGATGAGCTCATTGTACCTAATAAATTGATGAGCTCATTGTAGGATGGACATGGCATGAGGTCTAAAGAGTTTATCAAATTAAGAGACACGAAATTTGGAAAACCCAATTGTTGACTTTAACTTTCCAGCACTTCTTAGGCGTACTATGTATCTACACAATTAGTTGTATAACTATTTTGCACGAGTGAGATTTCATAATCACGTGTGGAGTACTCATATATCAGTAACACCACTATTATTTTATTTTCATTCTGCAGAATTATAACACGTCACATATATAATTGTACAATTAGAATTCTCTTATGTGGTTTGTAACATTTTGAATAAAAATGATATTACATGACTTTTGGGATTATTATGTGACTTTTCTATAAAACTTAAATTTAAAAAGTTACATATTGTATTACTCATCCATTATTGTGACTGTTTTATTCGAAGAGTAAAGTGTTATGGTACCCACTATGGTGCACTCAAACTTGATGTGGCACATCAATTCTGATAACACATCATGTATCACATTAGTCAGGGTGCACTATAGTGTGCGCCCCGGTGTATGCCATAACATTGAGAAAGTGGGGTTTTTCACTTTGTTGGTAGAAGTACCTTTAACCTAAGTTGTAACTTTTTAAATTTGATCAAGACACAAAATTATGAAGTCCAACGTTGATTTTATTTTGTTTTGCTTTCATTTTTAGGTCATTTCGAAAGACTTGTTTGGGGTTTTGAAAAAGCAACATGGAGTAAACTTTACTTCTTTTATATCGAACAAGGTTAGCATTGTGCTTGGTGACGTTAGTCGCGACAACTTGGGCATTGATGACTTGAATCTCTCATGTGAGATTTCTAAAGAAGTGGACATTGTGATTAATCTCGCCGCAACAACTAAATTCGATGAAAGGTATATTATATAAATACTAGTATTTTCTCCCGTGCATTACACGGGGAGATTTATGACCAAGTTATAATTTAAAATATGTGTAAAATAAAAATTATAATAACATATTTTCATTTTTTTATGGTAAAAAAAGATATGGGTGGGAGATTAAAAAAATCACACATGATAATAACCCGGATTTGAGGGATAAGGAGTGATTCTATCAAAAGATGAGGGGTGATAAGTCGAGTTGGAAAAGACATGTAGAAGCGGTAAAACTCGTTGCCATAATTAAAAATTGATTTTTTAATTCAGAAAAATAGGTGAAAGTGGAGGGAAAATGTGCTGGTTTTATTAATATATATATATATATATATATATATATAGATTTCACTTAAGATAATTAAAAAACATAATTAAAAAAATGCACGACCATGTAGATCATCAAAATTTATCAATAAAAATATGCAAGATTTGTTATTTAAGTACGTATCACAAAACTAGTAACTCATACATCATTGATTTGACTTAGCGACTAAATACCGAGGGTTATTTCAAACATATGACATTGCAGATATGATGTCGCATTTGGAATCAACACTCTTGGGCCTATGCATGTCTTGAACTTTGCTAAAACGTGCAAGAAATTAATGGTTCTTCTTCACATATCAACTGGTTAGTACTTTTATTTTCACTCTTTGGGTTTACAATCAAACAATTGCTACACTTCCACCTCATCATATCTCTATATATAAATGTCACTTCAGATGTTAGTAGCATTATTCAATAATAATAATAATAATAATAATAATAATAATAATAATAATAATAATAATAATAATAATCAACTATACTTATTTTTTTATTTTTTATTTTTTTTTGTTGGTGTGTAGCTTATGTATGTGGCGAAAAAGAGGGAGTGATAGTAGAGAAAGCCTTCAAGATGGGTGACACTCTCAATGAAACATGTGGACTGGACATAAATACAGAGAAACAACTAGTTGAAGAAACACTTAAACAACTCCAGGCTCACAATGTTTCTCAAACATTGATTACATCATCCATGAAGGACTTGGGACTCCAAAGGCAAGTCCACTAATACCTTAATGTATACATCAATTTTTAGGACCCTACATAACCGAAGAATAATAGAATATTTTAATCTTCTACGAAAATATATATGTTTCTAGTACATACGTTTGCAAGATCGAAATTCAGTGTTGTTTGATGAGAAATAATATAACAGAGCTAGAAAATATGGATGGCCAAATACCTACGCATTCACGAAGGCAATGGGGGAAATGCTTATCGGACACTTGAGAGAAAACATACCCCTTGTTATCGTTCGTCCTACCATTATAACTAGTACGTACAAGGAGCCCTTTCCCGGTTGGCTTGAAGGGGTCAGGTAATTTTTTATTTTTAATATTTTTTACTTTTTACAAGGAAATTAATTTCTAGTGTATATATGGTAATTAATTAATTCAAATTTTTCTTGTAACATATTGTGTGACTTGAATATCCAGAAACATTGATAGCTTTGTTGTTGGATATGGTAAAGGAAAGATGAAATGCTTTCCTGGAGATCCTCATAGTGTAGTTGACTTGGTAAGTATCCATTTCACCTTTATCTATCGTTTAGGAAATAATTAAATAAAGATTCATTAGCATAATCCTAGAATAGTTAATTAACATGTGCATGCAGATCCCAGCGGACATGGTGGTGAATGCTATGATAACAGCAATGGTGGCTCATGCAGATGAACCTAGTACTCACATTATCTACCATGTTGGATCTTCTATGGTAAACCCAGTCTCCTATAGCTCTCTTCAAGACTATGGACTTTGTTACTTCACCAAGAATCCATGGATTGGTAAGGATGGAAAGCCAGTCATTGTTGTCAAGGGTATGCAATTGAGCTCCTTGGATATGTTTCAAAGATATGCGGAGATTCGTTACTTGATCCCTTTGAAGGTTTGTTTTAATCCCCCTTTAATTACAACTACTCTGTTATTTGCATACATAAATTAAACACCATACAGATAACTTGCAGAAAGTAATCTGCACATACCCATTGATTCACCATTTGGTTAACATCAAAGCCATGCGTCATCCTCTACTATCAATACACTATTATTTTGAAGGATTGTGACACATAACATCGATATCAGACAAGTGGTGGATCACGAGGTGCTTGCATGTAGCATTATTCATTTGACGAATTTCAAAACTCCCCTTAATTAGGTGTTAAATATACGCTTCTAATAAATGGTCATGACAAGAAATTTTATTTTCAATAGCAAAGAATTTTGATGTCAAAATTTATTTTTAGATGATTATCATTATTATTAATTTAAAAAAAATTAAGGCAAAAACTTTAATCGATAGAAGTGACTTCTTTTTGTGATGGACATTAAACCCTACAAGATATATAGTATAATCTAGTTCTGGTTGGGTATAGTTTTGGCATAATTTTTTAGAGGCGAAGGTAATTGATTTCTTTGGAAAAACAAATTTATCATTGGTAAAAGTAAATTCATTTTCTTAAAATCATCTTAACTCATTACACGCTTTAATTTTGTTTCAAAGTAGCACTATTCTTAGCTCGTTAAACGGGAGTCAAAATCAAACAATTGTTTCAAGTGAAATAAAGTTTAGCGAATACAACATAAGAGACTAACCGCATATTTTTCTTATTTATTTTTTCTAATACTTTAGAGTTATGCCTAATAGTTGGTAAAATTGTGTCTTAATTAAGGTTTCAAAATGAAACCTTTGGCGTTATTACAATGTAATTATTCTTATTGTTGTTGTTGTTTAGGTACTTTCTATTGCGAATGCTGTATTATGTCAATATCTTCGACACACCTATCATAATCTTCACCGAAGGATCATGTTCTTGATGCGACTCGTAGAACTTTTCAGCCCGTACATCTTCTTTAAAGGAATGTACGTGTCCATAATCTCTTTTCACAACGCATTTTATAGATATAATAATTTATAAAAAAATTATTTTTATCACATTAAAAATCATTTTTTTTTCTAGTTGATAATTTTTAAAAATTATATTCTTAAGTCTCTGCCAAACAATCCCGATCACGACTTAAGGGCCTCTGTGGATGCAACAGTACTTGGGCCAAGCCCATTCCATTAGCTAGGATTTTCATAGTCTTAGTCTGGGTGGGCTCGGGGGAAGCCCATTCCTGAATATCCGATATTATTTAGAGTAGCTTTAGGTCAGTTTTAGTGAGTGGAGTTTTTAGGGGAAGGGCTTTTAACAATGTAGGTTTTTAACAATAGAGCTTTTGTGTTTAAAAAAGTGTTTACTATTTGAATGTAAATCTAAAAACTAATTAAATGACAATTGCAAATTCTTGTGCCACTAAATTTGAGCTTTTTTCTTTTTTTTTGTTTGATGTTCCAAAAAAAAAAAAAAATTCGAGCTTTCTGGATAAATTCAAAATCTGGACTTTTTCAAAATAGGCTTCCAATATATATTTATTTTTCCCCCAAGGAAAGAAGTGCTTATTGGCCATAGGAAAACACATGTAAGTATAAATTGGACAAAAAACAGTTTTAATGCTTTTAAATTTCAAAAATGTCATTCCAAATGCTTAGTTACCTTCATATTTTTCCGTACAGCTTTGATGACATGAACACAGAAAGATTACGAAGGGCAGCAAGAGAGAATGGAAGTGAAAGTGAGATTTTCTACTTTGATCCAGAGAGCATAATATGGGATGATTATTTCATGAATACTCACATTGCTGCTGTGGTAAAATATGCATTCAAATGAGTGAGAAATGCCTTTTGCTACTATCGATCTCCTCCTAATTATGTTTCCAGACATTTGAGATTTCATACTATTAATCAAATAAATTTTACTCACTTCATCCCATTTATATAGATCTCTTTTACTTTTTCTAGTACTGGTCCTAATTATATTGTTTTTCGTTAATTCATTTACTATGATAAGCTCAATTAAATAATTTGACTATTTAAAGTAATTTAATACTTTCGATAATTTTTTTAGACTCATTAATAAAGGTAAAGTAAGAATTTAATTTGTCTTATTTAGAAGTCTTAATCCGTGTGATAATAAAAAAACACCATATAATTGGACGGAGGAAGTATTAAACACTTATCAATTATCATACTGATGATGCTATTTTGGGGCATAAGTGGCGCAAGGAGGAAGGGCTTATGTGCATGACTAATGATCTCCTCTATGTGAGAAGGATAAGTCAAATGCACCTTGGCATACGAACGTTATCACGTATTATTTTGAATAATTATTAAATGATGTCCACATCATCATATATTTATAGAAAAGAATGATGCAATAGCGTCACTGGCATTATCACCTAATTTGTGTTAAATTGTTTGGATCAATGGTCCCAAGAGTTTCTCTTTTTTTTGGGGCGGGGGGGTAGATGTCACGCATCTGCCCATGTGTTAGGGTATCTACATATGGCTAATCAAATATTTGCCATGGTTCCAAACCTTATAGATATTTTCATTATATTTGTAATTTCATAATATTTATTTGTCTAATGTTAGATTACGCTCAAAAACATATAGATATAGCCATATACGTTATTGTCAATTTTGCTTGTTTGCTTTCTATATTATAGATTCCTTATGGAATATACACTCTGTAAAATGGAAGATAAGGCTTGATAAGACTTTATGTTCCCTTCCTTTTTGTACTTGCTTTTCACAAACAGTAAAATTTCTATTTCGAATTTGGATTTTTGAACTGCGATAGTTTTCTAAATAAATGAATAAATAAATAACTATAGTTATACTTGTGTATGTTTAATAGAAATTATTGAAAAAAAAAATTTCAATGCATGATTATAGAGTTGAAAATGAAAATTAAAGTATTATAATAAAGGAAAAAGATATCAAATCACTAACATGAGTTGTTGAAACTTGTAGATTATTATTATTTGATTTTTTTGTTTTCAAATTACCCAATTGACTTGCTCAGAAAAACCGAATTCCGCGTAAAGAAAAATTGATGGTCCATATATATTCAGAAAAAATAAATAAAAATAATTGATGGCCGACATACACATTCATTTCACTTGAGAAACGTCAACATCGTAGTACCAACACGGCAACATTGGATTTTTGTTTCCTCAAACGTTAATACATTATCAGTAATCCTGAACTGAAACGTGTAAAGCGTGGAATTAATATTAGCATGACCCACAATTTAAATAATACTCGTAGTAATAATAATACTAACAAACAACACTAGGAATCTATGTGCGTTTGTCACTTGCATTCGGCCTGTTTCCAGTTGCGAAAGCATTATGTTCAGACTTCAGACTAGTTCGAATTGCTTGTAGGCTATTGATCTGTTGCCCTCTGTGCAGTGGCGTAGCCAGGAATCTGGTCCCATGTGGGCAGTAGCAGATTCAGATATTAATAATTAGGGAATCACTTAAGATAGCTCCTCGCAAGGGAAATTTTTTTTTAGGTGGGGCCCATTGTGGTATAAAAAATTTACTTACGAGAAATATTAAATTTGAATAGTGAGGACAAAATAAATTTAATTTGATAAAATTTTATATGAATAGAACAAACATTGAATTTTATGGGTTTGATTTTTCTCTATTTTGACCGTCCGAACTAGTTAATAGATAATTGGGTGTAGTAACTTTTTAATGGGTTAATTACTCAATCAAGTAAGTAGCCAAATGGATTATGAGTTCGATTTCTCTTATAATGAGTTCATTACAAAACGATTTGTGAGTATGAAAAGTCGTAAAAAATAGTTGTCAAGTTCATTTACAATGAGTTCATTATTAATTTTTGAAAATATTTCTCTACAAAAATAAATTTTTTATCATTCATTTATTCTTCAGTCATATTCACCCATACATTTTGTATTTCTTGTGAAATCAAATTTTATAAATGGACTCATCCAATATATTCTTATACACTTATAATTTATAAAACTCAAGAAAATCCTTGCATAGAATTCTAAAAAAGAATAAAATAAAAAGGATAAAAGAATAATCTAACTAGAATTTGTTTTTGACGAAAATATAAACGTTAAAAACGAATAAAACAGGTAGAGGGTTAAAAAATAATACAACTATCATAATTTGAGCTTAGGAAAAAAAAATCTGTAATTTCAATTAGTAAGTCAATGGATTCACTTACATGGTAAAGCTCATTGCCCTCACATTCACCGGAAGCCATAAGACTAATGAAAAGGATGGTAAATATGTAATTATGCAAAGGAACCTTCTTCATCTCTGCCATATTTTTCCGTTTTCTCTGCAATTCTTTTACGTCCATGGCTGCTGCGGCTGAGATCAAAATTCCCACCCAAACTATGGAAATTCTCATCAAAATTTCAGTGTGGTCACTCGACCACACTCGGCCTATACTGGCTCCGCCATTGCCTCTGTGGGCAACATAAGATAAAATTCACGCTGACGTGGCGCCATTTCAGATACAAAATTTTTTTTAATATATATATATATATATATATATATATATATTTGATATCTCTGGCGGATGAATAATGTATAACTATCCTCACGATAGATGATCACAAATCCCTACAAATTTTTTTAGAAATGCTAAGCAGTAAGGTCTTGTGATGGATATTAGAACATCACCGTTGGATATAATTATTATATATCTATAGGCGAATTGCTTGTATACAAATATATAATTATTATATATCTACTATAGGCCTCGTTTCTTACGATTAGCATGTCAAATACTTTAACATAATAAACACTAAAGTGGAGTTGATTTATTTAATTCACAACACTATTTAATTGAATTCTTTCATGTCTCGTTGAATTAGTCAGCAATAAATATCACAGACACTTATTATTTAAATCAATACTCTTAAATAGCTAGGACCATCGACACAACTAAAATAAAATATCTACCACAAGACGTGAAATACCTGATTTCATGGTTGACCCAGAGAGCGCCAACTCCTACAAGTTAATATCAAGATAAAAGTAGTGTTATATATTTTGTGCTTATTTATGCAAACATATAATGACCTCGTATCTCAAATTTATTTATTATCTTAAATTACTTATTACGATATTAATTAAATTAGGATACTAGAAAAATACTCGCTTCCCAATTGCCCCTGTCGTTGTCATCCTACAAGTTTTGTCCAATTGAAAATCAAACCAAACAATAATAACTAGATACAAGCACATTTGTGGCTCAAATTGTGCCACAATAGTTGGATGTTCACGCTTAAAAGAAAGAGGCCTAAGTTTCAAACCACATCCATCCCTTTAAATAATATAAATGATTTTTCCATTTTGTCCTTATTAATGAATCAAAAAATTTATTAAAACTATTAAAATAATTTAAGGTGTTCAAATTAAATTACAGTTTAATAGTGAATAGAATAGAAAAATACATATATAATTGGGATACCAAAGAAAACAAACCTATATGTATAACAAAATGGGTAGATTATTTGGTGTTTGAAGTGAAAATTATTAAGCCCCCCAAAAGGGGGGTTACTGTCACTAGCAAACTGTAATCTGGTTTTGATTGGTACCACTCAACTGGAGGTAAAATAGTGAGAAAGCTTGTACCTAGAAATAGCTTGTCGACATGTGCAGCCGTTTATACTTCACACTCAATCAACGCGGCAGCTCAAATTCAACTTGCCCCTCGTCCTCACCTAAGAAGACAAAACATACCAATTGCTTAACTAGCGATGGTGGACTAGTGGGTTCTAACTTGTAAGTCGACACGATTGTTAATTAAAGGCTAAATGGTTGCAACCTCAAAATTGACTAAATAAGGAGCCCTCATTATATGCTTTATCCGTCCCAATAGAGTAGTCATTTTCTTTTTTAAACATAAGTCACCATTTTCTCCATTTCCGAATATACTTTCTATTTAACATATATTTTTAGTAATAAAAGTAATTTACCAATTTTTCTTATGGGGCAATTACTAACTTTTAATGCAGGGACAAATTAATTTACAAATATACAATTAAAATTACTTTTTCTCAAAAATTTATGATCATATTTTAATGAGGCAAGAATAGTATTAATGAGTAGTGCTCATTTCATTAGTTATGAGCATCCAATGCTTAATGTCTAGAAATGGGCAGAGGAAGATACATTTTTTCTGTTGGTTCTGTGCCTTTTTTTATTTTTTTCTAATTTTTATTTTTTCTTAAATTAATTTTATATCATGTATCCCACTTTTTTTCATTTGTTTCTTCATCATTTCTTCATTGTTTAAACAAGTTCGAAACAAGCTTCTTATAACACATTTTTTACCAATGTTAGAGCATCTCCAAGAGAATCTTGGAAGATTCTCTATATTTTAAAAGGCAGAATTCCCAAAAAATTGGCTCCAACAAGCTTTTTATTAAACATTTTAAATTTAGATATTGTGTTTTGCTCTCCAAATTTGGAGAGTCAAGCTCACTATCTATTTGATTTGTATTAACTTATTTAATTTAATGCATGCATTCACACTTCTATCTATATTAATTAATTTATAACTAATTATATTCACACAACATAATATGTTAGGTACACCACATTTTAATTGCATTAAAAGGACTTCAACTTTAGTTACCACTACAATTACCCCTCAAATTTATGTTATGTTTTTCATAATGAATTTTTAATAGTTAACTTACTTTCTACATAAATATTAATTTATATTTAAATATTGTGCATGTAGCATTTTTTAAATTATCATGGATAAATGAAGTGATTTGACATCTAAATAAATAAACATTTCAAACAAAAACTATCAATATAGATCAAGTTCACAAGCAATGAAACATTAAAAATAATAATTGAAACAAAAAGAAGTTAAGGATTAATTGGATAAAAAAGTAAACATCAAGAACATTTAAGATAATTAGAATGTGGTGTATTTATTAAAATTCGTAGTGTGAATATAATTACCCTTAATTTATTTTTTGTGACTTTTAAGATCAATTGTGAAACCCATATTTTACATACATAAACATAAAGAGTGTGTTGGAGAAGATAAAAAATTTTGCCTTTCAAAATTGAAAATGCTCTTATTTTTCAAAAAAATGCTCGTTAAATATAAAAAGCCTCTTGAAGATACTCTTACAAACACTTGTCAAAAACTTGAAATACCAAATAGCAACATTTATGATTTAGTGGCAAATACTTTATGGAAAATCAAGCTTTGTGAGCATTTCCAAGGCTAATATGCTGGGGACCAATTAAAGCATACAATTACGTGTAAAATTCTCTTTAAAATGTTGGATTCCACAAATATATATAAGCCCAGGATTAATAATGGGGAAAAAGCCAAGAGAAAAAACGTAGGGGAAAAAATTTGGAGGACAAAAGTCATTTTGAAATAATATCTAGGGGAAATTTTGCGTATAGATTTTTGAGGTCCCCCACCCCACCCACCCACCCAAATAATTGACACACAGTGTCAATTTTTACTTTTTATATTATTTTTTTGTTTTTTTACTCTTGTACCAGTAGCTGTGTTTGAATTAATGTCATGTTTTTTTCTTATCTATAACTAATTTATAGTAGAAACTGAATTAAATTAGCTTTTGACAAACATGCTGGAACTTACAATTCTACCATATTTAACTAAATGCACTATGTTTTGGCCAAAAAACAAAAGAACAATTAAATGTAATGTTATTCTAATCACTATAAAACATAATTTAATGCTATAATTTTTTAATTACTATTATTATGATTATTATTATTATTTAATTCTAATAATGTGTATTTTATACTACTTATTAAATAATTAAAGAAATATATGAGGCACTTAGCAAGATTTAATTGGAGAAGATGACTTTGTGGGCCATGAAAAGCGCAGGGGGGGAGGGGGTTGGAGTTCTCTAAAAATGGGGCTAATTCAGCCCCATTTTCAAAGAAATCCCCAACCCAAAAAAAAATGGTTTATCCACCGAAATTGAATACATTAATGGAGTTTTTGGGTGAAAAAAGGCAAAATTAGTTGTACACCTACCATTATTCGTATTTCCAATGGTCCATAAATGTTTTTCAAAAAATGTGATTTTCATATGGAAGGAAAATGTTTTCGTGCTCTTTAAAAATTGATAATGCCTCACATACATTTTAGATGTACTATCCAAATGTGGATGGTGTGCTGGACAATATTTTTTTGAATGATATATTATAAACTAGACATATTATATAAGAATATATTATTAAATCATTTGAAACACAATCCATTTTAATCTCGATTTGGGACTCATGGAGAACGAATTTGTGGGCGTATTCCATGGCTTCAAAACTACCATATGACAATGAAATAACTTAAACAAACGAAACAAACTGCTAGACAATATTTTTAGTTGATTATAAATTAACTCTTTTTAGGGACTAAGAGCTTTTAACTTCGTGGACACCGAGGTATTGTACAAGGTTGGTGGTTAAAATTTCCACCTTTCCAATTAAATAACCCCTAAAAAAATTAAAAAAAGCAAACAACAAACAAACAAACAAACCACTCTTTTTAAGGCGTGTAATGTTTTTTTCTTTTGGAAGCGTTAAGGTGTGTAATTTGATATTGATATTTTTGAATTTGTAATTGACAACTTTTATTAAAAAATTGTCAAATCAATTAAATGATTGCTTTAAAATAATAAATGATAATTTGTCTTTATATCATAAAAAAGAAGCGTCATGTTGGCAACAGTGCCAACCTGGCACTCATTAATATTTAAAAAATCATAAAAATCAATTTTATAGTTTAAGAAAAAAGAAACTCTATTTTTGGAAATAAACCAACATTTTAAATTGAAAAAGAAATCTTTAAATATAATTATTTTATTAATTTTTTAATGAAACATAAATTTATCATTAGCTAGGCACCTAGTTCATTATACGGTCACTGTATAGGATAAATTGGTTAATTCTTAAATTAAGAAAAGTGCTTAGCAAGAAAACGTCCAATTTTGAAAACAAACTATACAAACATTTTTATATTATAAATCCTGCAGTGCCAACTAGGCATTGTGCTATCATGATGGTGCCTAGCTGGCACTCACAATGTCGAAAAAAAAATCTTTATATTAGTTAGTTAATTATAAGATTCCAAGTTGTCAAATTTATGTACGGGTATAGTTAAAGAATGCTCTTAATGGTTGATTCCTTCTATAATTAGAAAAGGAATGTATAAATGGTAATTAATTATCTTGATTATTTAATTTATTCTACTTTCCTTATATTTATTTTATTTTTATTTGTATTTTAATTTTTGAATTAATTTATATAATTATATAATTCTTTTCTAAATATTTTTTGCATTTAATATTGCGTGCATTAATAAAAATGTGTTAAAAACTCAAAGTAACACTTTACAATACATATTAAATTAATTTTGGACACGAGAATTAACATTTTATATCTTCAATTTAATTTTATTATATGATATTTTAATTATTTTATATATTTATTAATTCTAGAATTATATATATATATATATATATATATATTCTCAAAAAGGTCGAAGTACCAACTTTGTACAACCCCACAATTGGCAATGGTTTTCCGTTTCAAGAAAAAAAATACTTACATACTAAAACAATTAAATAAAAAAACCACTTTTTTATTCTTTCTAAGATAAAATGATAGTATGAGACAATTTCCATGAATAATGTGTATTGAACAGTTCAAATAGTGGGTAATTTTTTTTTTAATTCAAAGAGTGACACTAGTACACAAGTGACATTAGGTGACGCCCCATTAGGTGGCGTTTTCATTGAAACCGCCACCCTTGATGCTCGAAATTAAGAAGGGTGGCGGTTATAGCAAAAATCCGCCACCCTAAACCAACGTTTAAAAAAAAAAAAAAAAGAACAACGGGTGGCGGTTGTGTAAAACCGCCACCTAAGTAAATTCGGGTGGCGGTTGTGTTAACACAGCGCCACCTATAACCAACGTAAAAAAAAAAAAAAAAAAAAATTAGTACAGCGGGTGGCGGTTGTGTTAACAACCGCCACCCTAACAATAAAAAAAAATTAATACATAGGGTGGCGGTTGTAAGCTAACAACCGCCACGGATTATTTTTATTATTAAATCTTTTGGATGGCGGTTTTTGTTACAACCGCCACTTTCCTTTAAATATTCCACCAACTCATCGAGATCTGGTATTAAAACGAGTTTTCCTTCTTTTGAAAATTTTTGAAATTTCTTCAAATATTCATGGTTTGAAATCAGTTTCTTCACAAATTGGTGCCATAATTTAAGTAAGGTAAGCTTCTTTGATCTTTTGGTCATGTAAATCTCGTTTATTTTGTATAATTATTAATATACATTTTTCGAGTTTTGAGCATGTAAACTTTAAATGGTCATAACTTTTGCATCGATGTCCGTTTTATTACAGTACATTAGGAATCGTCGCGGCGAGATCTACTGACACTCACCGCTATCGCCGTGACCCCATGTTTCAGGCCGATCTGAGGTCGTCTAAGGCCTCAAACGCAATTTTTAACTTTTCATCTTATAGTTTTGTGTTTTCCTTCTTAGATTGTTCATTTTGTTGTAATTGAATGCAATTGGTTTTGAATAAAAATTATTTCGTGTGTTTTTCATGCTTCGGATCTAAAAAAAAAAAAAAAAAAAACCATGGACTTTGGGTGGCGATTTTGCACCAAAACCGCCACCCAAAGTCCATGTTTAGAAAAGGACAAAGGACAACCGCCACCCTAAGTCGACCGGTGGCGGTTGTAATCAACAACCGCCGTTGTCCTTTTTTTAAAAAAAAAATAATAAAGGGTGGCGGTTGTTTTTAACAACCGCCACCCTAAGTCTATTTTGGGTAGCGTTTTTTCAACCGCCACCCTTTCGACGACTTTGGGTGTCGCTGGTTTGGGTGGCGATCAAAAAAACGCCACCCTAAGTCTAAAACAACCGCCACCCAATCCCCTTTTTGTACTAGTGTGAGTATAATGAATAATTAATTAATAAGAAAACAAAGAGAAAACGACAACTTTCATGTCTCATTTCACCGTTTCGCAAGCCGTTTAAAAAATAATTATTGCAAATTATCATTTAATCATCCCTTTATTTTTTTTTTTGTCAAAAATTACAAGTATCAAACATTAATTTTTTTATTTTCTATATAATCTTACATACATTAATGAAAGTGTGAGTGGTCAACGTTATAATTTACAATACCAATTAAAATGAGAATTAACTTATTTTTTATATACAATTTATATAATCTAACTATCAATAGTAAAATAGCCACGTTGGATAGTGGCAATGTGGCGTATGCTAAAGAAAATAAAAAATGATTTTTAGAAAAAGTGTTAAATATAATTTCCATTTAAGAGTGTGTAATTTAGAGAAATTATAATTATTAATATGCTTATTGATAAGTAATGAGACGTTAAATATTCCGGTATATAAAATACGTGAAAAAGGAAATCAATGTATTATTATTATATAACTATGGAAAACAAATTTGAAAAAAAAATACAATTTTTACTACAAATTGGGTATGAAATCTTGTGTTTGCACCATCTGAAATTCATGGGTTTTCGGAAAAAAAGCATGAAAGTATTTAATGTTAGTTACCTCAATTACACCAAGGTAAAATATATTGATCTGAGCCAATTACTCAAATATCTATTAAATAAATGTATATATTTAATTTAAAAAATCGGACAAGAGAAAATTTCTCAATTATTCTTGGAAACTGTCCATTATTGAAAAATAAATATACAGACTTTCACCCATAAATATTTTGTATCGGGATCTGATCATTTAACACCATACACAATTCACACCGTATAAACTCTCCAAAACTTAATATTCAAAAAGTCGTGTTCAAAAATATAACCGTGATTTAAATTTTGTTTGATACTGATGCAGATAAAAAAGTATTTATCACATGAATGCCTTTGGTTTCGTCCAATGCTAAATTACCTTTCAAATTTAGAGACAACAATTGCAATTGATTGTACCGTATGATATGACTATCAACAAAAGTCAAGGGCAGTCACTTTCATAAGTCGGTATTTTCGTTGAAAAAATCAGTATTCAATCATGGCAGTTATATGTGGCAATATCCAAAGTTATAAGTTGTGCAATATTTATTGAATGTTATTATATGTAACAATCATGAAAAGTCAACAGACTCAACGATAAATATTGGTTTCAAAAAATTAGTTCAAGATTTGTAATATTTATTTAGTTCAAATTTGGGACATATTTTATGTTTACTTATTTCCGTTGTCTAATAAATAATTTTATATTATAAAAGTATAGAAACAATAGAGAGAATTTAGAGAGAATGAATTCTAAGGAATTCTCAGGAATGAATTTCATTAATAACTGAAGCCCTATTTATAGGAAAACTTCGAATGACACAATCGTAATTACATAATTTCATCAAGGGTATAATAGTCATTCACATATAATAATTACATCTTTTACCAAATTATTCCTCCACTGTTATGAATAATTGAGAATAATTTGGTGGTTATGAATTATGAGGAATAATTTGGTGGAGGAATAATTTGGTAAAAGATGTAATTATTATATGTGACTATTATACCCTTGATGAAATTATGTCTGTCTGTACCATTCGAAGTTTTCTATAAATAGATTATTAATGAAGTCATTCTGAAATTCCTTAAGTCATTCTCTCTAAATTCTCTATTATTTATCTTTTATAACAGCGATGCTCGACCCAGTCTACAGCCATTTGAGTAATATGAAGGAGTATGCTTCTGATTGCATCTTATAGATGATCTTACGTATCGTAAGCTAGAATTATTATAAATAACCTAATCCATCTCCAATCAATACTTATCTTTCTTTTCTCTCTTATCTTTTTCCCACTTTCTCACGTCTCACTCTCTCTATCTTCCCAATCAGCTCATGTAAAACATTTATGCAGAGACAAAGAGTTGTGGGCAATTCAAGAATTGGCAAATGGAGGAAATACGTGCATGTTCAATTGCTTCTCCCTAAGAAAAGGAAAAGGTATATATATTATATTACTTTATAATATAATAATATATTAAACTATAATATTAGTTTTAGAGATATAAGAGCATACATTATCAAAATCAAATTTTCTCGACTCCATTATACTCGATTTAACGAGCTTCGATTTGACACCAACATTGATAGGGTAATAACTCGTTTTGAAATATGTTATTATCAAACTTTCCAAAATTTACAAATCAGTACATTCAACTTTTGAAAAAGTTACTGAGAATAGTCCTTGAACATTTTGATATTGATAAATTGAAATAGAAAGGAGATAATTTTCAATCGTAAAACATTGATAAAATATTTTTGACAATTTTACCTTTATGAATTGGAATTGACAATTTTACCCTTAGGGTAAAACCGACCTAATTTTGGCGGCTTGATGAAAATGGGATAGAATATTCATGAAGAAATTCTAAATCCATTGATTATATAAAATGGCTTGAAGTCCATTTGAGTTAAAAAGATCGGAATATTATTTTAACTCAGAAGAGTTCAATTACATAATGTACTTATTCTAGAAGGATAAGTGTGCTCTTGTAGAAGTAATGAGTATTTGTTAGAAAGAACAAATTTGCTCCCGCAGGGAGCGGTTCAATATTTAATTCTACTTTATTTACTGTAATTTAATTACTGCAATACCTCCTACTTGATGATGGGTTCAAGCTGTCACTAAACTAAGGTTTTATATATTTCTGCACTTTATATGCTAAGTGATGGGTAATACCTTCTACTAAGCGAATCCTACTCTGAAGAAGTAGTTAAACATTATGCAATTTAATTCTGCAATTTAAATTAGTAAATTTATATTTATTGCAATAATTCCCATAAGGTAGGTTCGACCACCTATTGGAGGAAATTTAATTTTGCAATTTCAATTTATGCACTTTATAGTTTGAGTATATTTCCAATGTGGTGGGTAATACCACACGATTGGTGTGCATATTTTCAATGTGATGGGTTATACTACGATTGGTTATAACGAATCCTACTCGGAAGAAGTAGTTGATCAAATATTCTAATCATACTCTCGAAGAAGTAGGCGATGAGAATAAAATTACTTCTTCATATATACCGAATATGAATGGAGAAAATTGAGCAAGTGGTACTTGAAGTTACCATTGGATAAATAGCGAAAGTAAAATCTTGAATAGATCCCATGTTGATAAATCAAAGAAAATATATCGCATGGAAAGCTTATATGAAGTAATCTCATCGATGATATGAGATTGTATTAATATGAGAATAAAATGCTCTTGAAGAAGTAAAATCACTAGATATCTGTATTTGAATAAAGCCAACATGATATTATTATTATTACTCAGGAAGAAGTACAAAGCAGTAGAAGTGGAACATATTGAGAATATCAAAGATGGCAATAAACACTTTCGAAAATATAGAAATATGAAAAGAAAATATATATTGAACCCATAAATGAGGATGCGTCTCGAGAGTATAAATACTCGTAACTCGCCACTCCGAACATTCTTGTTCATAATGAAAGATCCAAAGGATCTCTTTTTCGCTTGACAGATGATCTGTGAGATGGGTTTCGTTTCCTGATTTTTGAACATATGATTGAATCTTGATGAGTAGATCGGCAATTGTATTAGCGAGAAACAAGTATATTTCTCATTTGAACGAGAAATAAATTTATGTTCTACACCCTGATCTAGAAATGCTAGCAAACCATCGAAGAAATAATTAATATTCAACAAACCTATTGGTTTGACATGAAAGTTCCACTGTGCCAACAAGGCTATATTGAATATTTCTTCCAGTGTGTTGTAGCCGCCTGGAAGGACAATGAAAGCATCACTATTATTCATCATATACATTATGCGATTGTGGATGGATTGCGCTTGTAGCCCCAACCTGCTGGACCCACGGTAGAGCGGCTCCAATTGAGTATTAGATCCAACTAGATGGAAAGGTATTACACTCGAAACTCTTATTCCCCATGATTGTGCGGCCATTATAAGTCTAGCTAAAAGTTTGTTGTTGGTTCCTCCATATAGTATATTGATTTCTTGTCTCCCTAACTCTTTTCTGTCGGTTTGCCATATCCACATATTGGATATGGCCTACCAGTTTAGATCCACCAAGAATACATACGGTTTTAATCTGGCGAGGTAAAAGCTGACTTGTATGAGATGATTCTAAAATCTCCATATCCATCTCTACTCCTATCTCTTTTTTTGCACTATACTTTTAATGTATGAACATGAGAGATATATGAATCCCTCTATTTAAAGAAAAATTTTCAAACCAATAATTGAATGTACTATTTACTTTTTGACAAATATGAAAGAAAAAAAAAAGGCAGAAAATTTTTTTAGTGATATGACATATAGCTGTCAGAGATTGAAAAATAATATATATATATCTTAAAATTGAAAAACGATATTTACAAATAAAAGAAATATATTGATCTTTGTTATTACACCAAGCTTTCTTACATAAATATGGGAAAATCATTATGCTAAATTTTTCTACTAAATTTACAAACAGGATCTTCTAAAGTAAGTTTTCAAGTATCATGAACGCGTTTGTTGATCTTTGAATTTGGCCCATAAGGCCATTAGCTCACCTTATGCGTGTCCACTAGGATGTGTCTCAAGAGCTGTTGAATATCATCCAAAGGCTCCTTACTCAATCCATCCTTAATGAATGCTATTTTATCTTCTCGATTTTTGAACAAGTACCCCACAGATTTACATCGAGTGTCACATGTCCATCGAGCACACTTGTAGCATCCTCCTAATCTTTTTGCTCTCCGTTTCTTTGAAAAACTACTTTTACCCATACCAGGCATGTATTTAGAGGAATTGAAACCTCACGGATAATCGAACCTTTGCTTCAATCAAGCATCGGATATCTTGTGGGATACCCTTATTCATTAGCATCCTCAATCTTTCCAAATTTACCTCGATAAATCCTTTTTAGGATTTTAATCGGTAGTGATGGATAGTATTTTCGAAGATTTGAGAGCATATGATCCATTATAATGTATAGACCCTTGCTAGGATGAATTTTGCAATAATTTTGATGATTTATTTATAGAATAATACGACGCGTATGAAATAAGACTCCGATTTTAAATAAATAATATGAAGCGTAAGAGCTACGATTTGAAATTAAATAATAGCCGGATGTGATGTGTATGAGTCAGCGTGTTTGAGCAGTAGTAGACAATAATGTCACCAAAAGATGATGGAATATGTCGGTGAATTGTTTCTATGATAAATCATGTTGAGCACTATCTGAGATACTAGTGAAATCGATATAAGAATTTCTTGAACTAGAAGTTCAATAATACTCGTTTGCAAAACGGATGACCATCCGGTTTAAATAATTATTGAAATCAATATTTCAAGTGAAGAATTAAAGGAATTCTTCAATGATTGTTCTCGATAAATGATGAAATCATTACTAGCCAATATTGGGAATAAATCCCAAATATATACGGAATAAAGGATGAGAAGTATGAGCCCACTCATCCTCCATGTGGACTACTAGATATTATGATATGGATCCACTAGATAGTCACATGTGTATATGATTCGTAATTTGAAATTTCTGAAATATTTGCTCACTGAGTATGAGCATGATTTCAGATTTAATGATAAAGCTAGTAAATGTATATCCCAATACTTGAATAAATCACTGAAGGATTGGTATGCATACAAGTGGGATATTATATGGCAAATTATTTAAAGTCCTCAAATAAATTGCCGATATCGAGAATAGAATGCAAACGGTCTAAATTCCCATATTAAGGTTGAATGATGAGAACATATATGATTAAAATCATACCAAGCTGTATGAGTTTTGGTGTTCTAAATTTTCTCAAAGCATGAGGGGGAGTATCAAAGGTTGAAAATAATATGTGAAATGCATCATGTTATATCCTCGAAATTGAAATATGAACTTGAAGTTCAAAGATGCATGAAAGGCTATGAACAATCACATATATCAGCTACGATGCTTTGATAAGTTAGCGCGCCAGAAGCGTTGATATTTCCCCAAACATATATATCAAAGCAAATTATAAAAGATGGTCTTAATAACGGAGGCATATGCTCTTGAAGAGTATATAGACATAACTATATTGTGTAATCCTACAAGAGGATTGATAATGAGATATCTCGATAAGTTATGTCGATATGGGGAAAGAAATGAAATTGAAAAGTGTCGACACGGTATGAAAATGTAGCGCTACATATGATCAATGATAATGAAAATATTGAGATATATTGAAGATGATAAATGGTGAATGTGAAATCCTTAACTTATGAGATGATGAGATGATGATGACTATTGCTCAAGTTTAAAGATAAGCATGGTGGTCATTATATGTTGCATGCTCATGAAAGTTAAATTACCGATCGTGTGTGTAGTAGAAAAGGAAATTAAAGGATCGGATAAAGCTAAACCGTGTTTATGAGTACCCTAAAGGGTGAGCTAAGCCCCTGGGAATGAAATAACCTATTAAGTGAGTATTAAATGTTAAATGATATAGTTTAAGTGTTAGTTAGTTATGAAGGTTTAATTATATGTTTACATGTTTTTACTATGAATTTATATGCTTTAAATTGTGTGTTTGGATACATGTGTTCATGGTGAATGTTTTGTAGTTGTGTAAGAAAATTGATGCACTCTAAATGAGCAGAAGAGTATAAAATCAATGTATATGATACTCATACAAATGTATGAAAGATTTTGAAATGCTTAAAGACATACTTGTATAAAATACAGCGTTGCACTCTTTTTCCTCGACTTGAGGTTTTATCCCATTGGGTTTTCCTAGCAAGGTTTTTAATGAGGCAACTTTAAAGGCGTATTCACATGAATAATGTACTCTTTTTCCTTCATTAGGGTTTTTCCCACTTGGGTTTTTCCTAATAAGGTTTTAACGAGGCATATTCATGGTATATTGAAACGATAGGAGAAATTGATACGAGATGTATCTATTGGATCAAGTTATAATGGAGCTAATGCTTTAGATCCAAGCGATGATGATATTGAAATCATTTACGAAGTAAAGATATCGATTCTCAAGATATGAAATCAAGCGGAGGCGGTGTACTCTTTTTCCTTGATCAAGTTTTTTCCCACCGGGTTTTCTTGACAAAGGTTTTAACGAGGCAAAGACATGAATACTCCTATCTGCATTTGGAAGACATCGGGAGCAATGTTTTGATGAAGCAGTATATAACCACTCCAAGCTATCCTGCAATCGGTTTGGAAGTTTTTTCCACTGGGTTTTTCTCCAAACAAGTCCAGAAGACATTTGTATTAATAGTCATTCAAGGGGGAGTGTTATGAATAATTGAGAATAATTTGGTGGTTATGAATTATGAAGAATAATTTGGTGGAGGAATAATTTGGTGGAGGAATAATTTGGTAAAAGATGTAATTATTATATGTGAATGACTATTATACCCTTGATGAAATTATGTAATTACGGTTGTACCATTCGAAGTTTTCCTATAAATAGGGCTTCAGTTATTAATGAAATTCATTCCTGAGAATTCCTTAGAATTCATTCTCTCTAAATTCTCTCTATTGTTTTTATACTTTTATAACATCCACCAAATTATTCCTCCACCAAATTATTCCTCATAATTCATAACCACCAAATTATTCTCAATTATTCATAACACTTCAATTATTATTCATAACACTCCCCCTTGAATGACTATTAATACAAATGTCTTCTGGACCTGTTTGGAGAAAAACCCAGTGGGAAAAAACTTCCAAAACGATTGCAGGATAGCTTGGAGTGGTTATATACTGTTTCATCAAAACATTGCCCCCCCTGATGTCTATCAGCGGCATATGAGTATTCACGTGCTGCCTCGTTAAAACCTTGTCAAGAAAACCCAGTGGGAAAAAACTTGATCGAAGGAAAAGAGTACAATGCTCCGTTTGATTTCATATCTTGAGAACTGATATCTTTACTTACAGTAAATGATTTCAATATCATCATCGTTTGGATCTAAAGCATTAGCTCCATTATAACTTGATCCAATAGATACATCTGTATCAATTTCTCCTATCGTTCTCAATATACCATGAATATGCCTCGTTAAAACCTTATTAGGAAAAACCGTGGGAAAACCCTAATGAAGGAAAAATAGTACATTATTCATGTGAATCGCTTTAAAGTTGCCTCATTAAAAACCTTGCTAGAAAACCCGATGGGATAAAACCTCGATCAAGGGAAAAGAGTGCAACGCGTATTTTATACAAGTATGTCGCAAGCATTTCAAAATCTTTCATACATTTGTATGAGTATCATATACATTGATTTTATACTCTTCGTTCATTTAGAGTGCATCAATTTTCTTACACAACTACAAAACATTCACCATGAACACATGTCTCCAAATACACAATTTAAAGCATATAAATTCATTGTAAAAACATGTAAACATATAAGTAAACCTTCATAACTAACTAACATTTAAAAATATATCATTTAACATTTAATACTCACTTAATAGGTTATTTCATTCCAGGGGCTTAGTTCACCCTTTAGGTACTATAAACACGGTTTAGCTCATCCGATCCTTTAATTTCCTTTTGACTACACACACGATCGGTAATTTAACTTTCATGAGCATGCAACATATAATGACCACCATGCTTATCTTTAAACTTGGCATTAGTCATCATCATCTCATCATCTCATAAGTTAAGGATTTCACATTCACCATTTATCATCTTCAATATATCTCAATGTTTTCATTATCATTGATCATATGTAGCGCTACATTTTCATATCGTGTCGACACTTTTCAATTTCATTTCTTTCCCCATATCGACATAACTTATCGAGATATCTCATTATCAATCCTCTTGTAGGATTACACAATATAGTTATGTCTATATACTCTTCAAGAGCATATGCCTCCGTTATTAAGACCATCTTTTATAATTTGCTTTGATATATATGTTTGTGAAATTTCATAATATCAACGCTTCAAGGCATAACTTATCAAAGCATCTTAACTGATATATGTGATTGTTCATAGCATCTTTATGCATCTTTGAACTTCAAGTTCAGTATTTCAATTTCGAGGATATAACATGATGCATTTCACATATTATTTTCAACCTTTAATACTCCCTCATGCCGAGAAAATTTAGAACACCAAAACTCATACAGCTTGGTATGATTTTAATCATATATGTTCTCATCATTCAAATTTAATATGGGAATTTAGACCTTTGCATTCTATTCTCGATATCGGCAATTTATTTGAGGACTTTAAATAATTTGCCATATAATATCCCACTTGTATGCGCATACTCAAATCCTTCAGGGATTTATTCAAGTATTGGGATATATATTTACTAGCTTTATCATTAAATCTGAAAATCATGCTCATACTGTGAGCAAATATTTCGGAAATTTCAAATTACGAATCATATACACATGTGACTATCTAGTGGATCCATATCATAATATCTAGTAGTCCACATGGAGGATGAGTGGGCCCATATTTCTCATCCTTTATTCCAGATATATTTGGGATTTATTTCCAATATTGGCTAGTAATGATTTCATCATTTATCGAGAACAATCATTGAAGAATTCCTTTAATTCTTCACTTGAAATATTGATTTCAATAATTATTTAAACCTGGATGGTCGGTTTGCAAACGAGTATTATTGAACTTCTAATTCAAGAAATTCTTATATCGATTTCACTAGTATCTGTATAGTACTCAACATGATATCATAGAAACAATTCACCGACATATTCCATCATCTTTTGGTGACATTATTGTCTACTACGCTCAAACACTGAGTTACTGACTCATACGCATCACATCCGACTATTATTTAATTCAAATCGTAGCTCTTACGCTTTATTTAAAATCGAGTCTTATTTCATACGCTACGTCGTATTATTCTATAAATAAATCATCAAAATTATTGCAAAATTCATTCTAACAAGGGTCTATACATTATAATGGATCATATGCTCTCAAATCTTCGAAAATACTATCCATCACTACCGATCAAAATCCTAAAAAGGATTTATCGATGTATCTTTGGAAAGATTAAGGATGCTAATGAATAAGGGTATCCCACAAGATATCCGATACTTGATTGAAGCAAAGGTTCGATTATCCGGTGAGGTTTCAATTCCTTCTAAATACATGCCTGGTATGGGTAAAAGTAGTTTTCAAAGAAACGGAGAGCAAAAAGATTAGGAGGATGCTACAAGTGTGCTCGGTGGACATGTGACACTCGATGTAAATCTGGGGTACTTGTCCGTAAATCGAGAAGATAAAATAGCATTCATTAAGGATGGATTGAGTAAGGAGCCTTTGGATGATATTCAACAGGCTCTTGAGACACATCCTAGTGGACACGCATAAGGTGAGCTAATGGCCTTATGGGCCAAATTCAAAGATCAACAAGCGCGTACATTATTGAAAAACTTACTTTAGAAGATCCTGCTTTGTAAATTTAGTAGAAAATTTTAGTATAATAATTTTCTCATATTAATATAAGGAAGTTCGGTGTAATAACGAAGATCAATGTTTTTCTTATAATTGTAAATATTGTTTTTCGATTTTAAGATATATATATGTATATATATATTATTTTTCAATCACCGACAGATATATGTCATTTCACTTTAAAAAAAATTTCTGCATTTTTTTTCTCTTTCATATTTGTCAAAAAGTAAATAGTGCACTCAATTATTGGTTTGAAAATTTTTCTTTAAATAGAGGGATTCATATATCTCTCATGTTCATACATTAAAAGTAGAGTGCAAAAAGAGAGATAGGAGTAGAGATGGATATGGAGATTTTAGAATCATCTCATACAAGTCAGCCTTTACCTCGCCAGATTAAAACCGCATGTATTCTTGGTGGATCTAAAGCGGTAGGCCATATCAATATGTGGATATGGCAAACCGACTGTAAAAGAGTTAGGGAGACAAAGAAATCAATATACTATACTGGAGGAACCAACAACAAACTTTTAGCTAGACTTATAATGGCCGCACAATCATGGGGAATAAGAGTTTGGCGTAATACCTTTCCATCTAGTTGGATCTAATACTCTAATTGGAGCTAGTTCTACCATGGGTCCGCAGGTTGGGGCTACAAGCGCCAATCCATCCACAAGCGCATGATGTATATGATGAATAATAGTGATGCTTTCATTGTCCTTCCAGTGACTACAACACACCTGGAGGAAATATTCAATATAGCCTCGTTGTACAGTGGAACTTTCATGTCAAACCAATAGGTTTGTTGAATATTAATAATTTCTTTGATGGCTTACTAGCGTTTCTAGATCGTGGTGTAAATAATAAGTTTATCTCTCATTCAATGAGAAAAATACTTATTTCTCGCTAGTACTTGTTGATGAACTACTCATCAAATTTCATGCATATGTTCAAGAATGCATGGAAGCCGGTCAGTCGATCACTGCACCACTGGTGTCAGCGAAAAAGAAATGGATCCTTTAAATATTTCATTATGAATCCTAATGTTGATGGTGGCGAGTTACGAGTATTTATACTCTCGAGACGCATCCCTCATTTATGGATTCAAAGATGTATATTCTTTTTGCATTTCTATATTTTAGTGTTCAATGCCATCTTTTGATATTCTCAATATGTTCCACTCCTAATTGTTTGTACTTTCTCCTGGAGTAATAATAATAATATCATATTGGCTTTATTCAAATACGTAAATCTAGTGATTATGCTTCTTCAAGAGCATTTTATTCTCATATTAATACAATCTCATATCATCGATGAGATTGCTTCATATAATTTCTCCATGCGATATATTATCTTTGATTTATCAACATGGGATCTATTCAAAGATTTTACTTTCGTCTATTTATCCAATGGTAACTTCAAGTACCACTTGCTCAATTTTCTCCATTCATATTAGGTATATATGAAGAAGTAATTTTATTCTCATCGCCTACTTCTTCGAGAGTATGATTAGAATATTTGATCAACTACTTCTTCTCGAGTAGGATTCGTTATAACCAATCGCAGTATAACCCACCACATTGGAAATATGCACACCAATCGTGTGGTATTACCCACCACATTGGAAATATACTCAAACTATAAAGTGCATAAATTTAAATTGCAGAAATTAAATTTCCTCCAATAGGTGGTCGAACCTACCTTATGGGAATTATTGCAATAAATATAAATTTACGTAATTTAAATAGCAAGAATTAAATTGCATAATATTTAACTACTTCTTCAGAGTAGGATCCGCTAGTAGAAGGTATTACCCATCACTTAGCATATAAAGTGCGTAAATATATAAAACCTTCCGCTTTAGTGACGGTTTGAACCCCATCATCAAGTAGGAGGTATTGCAAGAATTAAATTGCGATGAAATAAAGTGCGAGAATTAAATATTGAATCGCTTGAGCAAATTTGTTCTTCTAGAACAAATACTCATTACTTACAAGAGCACACTTATCCTTCAGAATAAGTACATTATGTAATTGAACTCTTCGGAGTTACATTAATATTTCGATCTTTTAACTCAAATGGACTTCAAGCCATTTTATATAATCAATGGATTTAGAATTTCTTCATGAATATTCTATCCATTTTTCACTTGTCGTCAAAATTAGGTCGGTTTACCCTAAAGGTAAAATTGTCCATTCAATTCGCAAAGGTAAAATTGTCAAAAATATTTTATCAATGTTTTACGATTGGAAAATTATCTCCTTTCTATTTCAATTTATCAATATCAAAATGTTCAAGGAATATTTTGTAACTTTTTCAAAAGTTGGTGTACTGATTTGTAAATTTTTAAAGTTTGATAATAACATATTTCAAAACGAGTTATTACCCTATCAATGTTGGTGTCAAATCGAAGCTCTCGTTAAATCGAGTATAATGGAGTCGAGAAAATTTGATTTTGATAATGTATGCTCCTTATATCTCGAGAAAACGAATATTATAGTTTAATATATTATTATAGTATAAAGTAATATAATATATATACCTTTTCCTTTTTCTTAGGGAGAAGCGATTGAGCATGCACGTATTTATCTGTTGCTAATTCTTGAATTGCCACAACTCTTTGTCTCTGCATAAATGTTTTACGTGGTGATTGGGAAGATAGAGAGAGTGAGGCGTGAAAGTGGGAAAAAGATAAGAGAGAAAGAAAGATAAGTATTGATTCGAGATGGATTAGGTTATTTATAATAATTCGGTTTACGATCTGAGAAGATCATCTATAAGATCTGTGTAGAAGCATCTCCTTCATATTACTCGAATGGTAGAGGCTGTGCGATAACGTGTTATAAAGTATAGAAACGATAGAGAGAATTTAGAGAGAATGAATTACAAGGAATTAGGGAATGAATTTCATTAATAATTGAAAGCGCTATTTATAGGAAACTTGAACGACACAATCGTAATTACGTAATTTCATCGAGGTATAATACCATTCACATATAATAATTACATCTTTTACCAAATTATTCCTCCACCAAATTATTCCTCATAATTCATAACCACCAAATTATTCTCAATTATTCATAACACTTCAATTATTATTCATAACATTTTACAGATTATTATAAGTAAATTATATTTTTCCCCTGCATCGCACTGGTGTTCCACTGATTTTTATTTAATGTTGTAGGAAACAAGCTCTTAATTAATTTCCTTATTCTTCAGTCACTAGTTGACATTCACTGAACCTTTATTTCTTCAATGTTCAATCCGCACATTTCATTTTATTTCAGTTTATTTAGCGCACGCGTAATTCATGGCTAATTGTCCATGGGGCTCTCGCTTGCCAGTACCCAGCTGTCCCTTAAAACAAGTCACCCATCACTGCTGCAATCATATAATCTGAATGCTATTCTCTTTAATGGAAAAAATATTCATAAAAACAATCTACTTGGGCCCACAATTCACATCACACAAACTATATAAATAAATACTTCTGCTTCCCTCCACCAGCATCACTAATCTAATATAAACTCTCTCTGATCTTATATTCTTATTATTGCCTCATTTCTTCTCTCTCTAAAATATAGCCATGGACATTGAGGTTTCATCCTTGTTTCAATCAGTTCTCTATTTCTTGTTATCCACTTTGATGATGTCCTTTTTCATTTCTCCTATGTTAGTTTTCATTTTCGGATTGAAGCCACGGTGTAAATGTGAAACCTGTCAGAGTTTTCTCACTTCGAGTTGGTTAAGCAATTTCAGCAACCTCTGTGACTGGTATTCTCATCTTCTCCAAAATTCTCCGACAGAAACAATTCATGTTCATGTACTAGGTAATATAATCACCGCGAACCCTGAAAACGTTGAATACATGCTGAAAACACGCTTTCAGAATTATCCAAAGGGGAAACATTTTTCTGCTATTTTGGGCGATCTTTTGGGGAGAGGGATATTCAATGTGGACAACGATTTATGGAAGTTCCAAAGGAAAATGGCGACTTTAGAACTCGGGAGTGTTTCTGTGAGATCATATGCTTTTGACATTGTTTCTTCGGAGATACGTTGTAGGCTCATTCCATTATTATCTTCGGTTTCTGGTAAAGAAAATGGTGTTCTTGATTTGCAAGATGTGTTGCGAAGATTTTCGTTCGATAGTATATGTAGATTTTCATTTGGTTTGGATCCGGGTTGCCTTAAATTGTCACTTCCAATATCGAAATTCGCCGAGGCCTTTGATCTTGCGTCGAAGTTATCTGCAGAACGAGCTATGTCAGCATCACCTTCTGTCTGGAAACTAAAAAGGTACGTCCATACAATATTTTAACTTCTTTTATTTTCTTTAACATTATCGAGTACTTATATGTCTTATCGAACGACGTTCAAAGTAGGTTTTATTGATTTTAGCTTTTTTTTTTTAATGATTTTCTTTAATACTGTCAAGTACTGATATGTCTTATCGAACGATGTTTAATACAGGTTTTTGGGTTTAGGATCGGAGAAGCAACTCAAAGAAGCTATAAAATTGGTTGATGTTTTAGCCATGGAAGTGATAAAACACAAAAGAAACATGGGAGTTTCAAATCAAGATGACCTATTGTCAAGATTCATGGGAACCATCGATGACGACAAGTTCCTACGTGACATCATAATAAGCTTTCTATTAGCGGGCCGTGACACCGTAGCTTCGGCACTAACAACCTTTTTTTGGTTATTATCGAAACATCCAAAATCCTTGGAGAACATTCTAGAAGAATCCGACCGTGTGATGGGACGAGTGCAAGACCTACCAAACTTCGAGCAACTCAAGAAATTGCCCTATTTGAATGCAGCAGTTCATGAGAGCATGAGGCTATATCCACCAGTGCAATTTGATTCCAAATTCTGTCAAGAAGATGATGTTCTTCCTGATGGGACATTTGTTGCAAAGGGGACTAGGGTAACCTATCACCCTTATGCCATGGGGAGAAATGAGAGAATTTGGGGTTCAGATTGTGTTGAATTTAAACCTGAAAGATGGTTACAAAATGGGCTTTTCAAGCAGCCCAATCCTTTTAAATACCCAGTTTTCCAAGCTGGCCCAAGAGTTTGTTTGGGCAAAGAAATGGCACTTGTGGAGATGAAGTGTGTTGCTTTGTCTTTGATAAGGCAGTTTGAATTCCACGTGGCATCACCACGTCAGCAGCCAACATTTGTGCCAGGTCTAACTGCTACAGTCCGAGGTGGCCTCCAAGTTCTAATTAAAGAAAGAAAGCACCGGTGATGCCCTCGGGTTTTTTTTTTTTTTTTTTCGAAGTAATTATTGTGAAGTAAATTTTTAAACAATAGTTGAACATAGAAATTTTTATTTTATTAGATTAGAAGACTCCATAGTTGTACACACCCTCGTGCTTTATCAAGCATTAACATTCAGATGAGAATTTTCTGTAATTTTTCAAAAATTAATCTATAAAATATTAGTAATTGTTAATAAATCTAAAATTATTGTACGAAAAATCTATGATGATTACGATTCTTCACAATTTATTTGCAATTGAACTATCCATATTGTCCTATATTCATATTATGCACATCACCAACAATTCAAAGATAGTAACAAGCATTGCACGTGTCTCATTGAGAAGTTAAAAATTATTTATCTCTAATACATTTAAGGTTTTAATTACATGGTCTAAATTAATGATTTACAAATAATTCAAGCCATATTGTCGTTCATGTTACAAATACGTTGTTTGATAATGTAGTGTGTTTCATATGGATGAAACATGTGTGTAGTGCGCTTTCTACCGATAAAACTTGTCATATATGCTCTAGATTCAAATTTTGTATGTATAAAATACTTGGGTGAATGATTAATTGAACTTCAAATAATGTCTATTCGAAGAAAATTATTTATTGGATCTATCTCCAAGGGCAGCATATTTTTCAAAAATTAAATAATAAATAAAATAAAATTACAATGGTATTTTTTCAAAAACAAAAGTGAACATAAATCTAGAGCTTAATTTTCCTTTATGTTTCCTTTAATGAAGGCCGTTTCTGGTCCCCTCGCGGGACCAGAAAATTGAACTGCCCCCTCACCCCGGGCCCCACCACCATCAAGGGGGCTGTGTGTGCGGGTTTCACTATTCAAGCACCCCGCGCGGGTGCTTGAAATTTTCCGTCCTTTAATGATAGGCAAATGCAGAATGGCTCCGAGCACATGGGCCTATCAATTGGTGACTCGAGTGTAGTGTTATGAAAAAGAGGCCCTACAGTAATCTTTTATAGAAAGGAGAGGCAAATCTTGTGTCATCATGTGGCCCTTTGTAAATTGAAGGTAGTTTTGAATTCTTTTCACAACAACTCCGGTTTTTAATAATTTTTAATTTTTCATTGAAAAATCTGAAACTTGGTGAACGGTGATTAGATTGTGCCTCAGTTAAAATTATGCCTCGTTACTTGTGCCTCGTCAAAATTGGTAACTGATTATTTTTTTTTTTTTTTTTTTTTTTGGGAATTACTAAACTAGGGGAGAATATAGGGGAGGGGAATCGAACCCTATCTCTAAGAGATGAGAGACAGACCCAAATGCCACTATATCACATGAATGAAATTCTTAGACAATTATGGCCAGTCTAATTTAATAAGTATCCAATAATTAATAACAAAATATGGTAATTTGTGTGGTAAGCGTCGTGGAATAGATTAAACCCCATTTCATCATGTGATTATTCGAACTGGTGTTCCCTTTAATGATCACAATTTGTGTGATCTCAATAGTCGATTTCGCCTCCGCAATCCAAAAATCCTTGCTACGACACTGATTCGGCAAGAATCGCTATTGTTTTTATCTCTATGAACTTTTTTTTTGCCACATCTCCATTTTTGCTTGCTGCGATCTTTCAAAATAACATTTTCTTCTGAAATGGTAGGATAATATAGATTGAGCAACTTAATAATATTGCATATCACGTTGACGTTTGTAAGCAAAAGCATTTTAAAATTACATATATAAATAGATAGATAATTTAGAAACTTAACATCACACAGAATATAAATCCCGTTCACAAAATTATATGTATTTATGAACTGGCATAAATAAATATGTTAATATGCTAAAAATTTGACTTATTAAATATTATTGCAACTTTGTGTTAGTTTATTTATATATTGTTTAATTATGAACCTCAATGACAAAAATATGCAAATTCTCAAATATATGAAGTATATATTTTTATATTATTTGATTACAATCGTTCGCCGAACAACCAAGAAGTTATAATGACGAACCATTTGGTGTGAAGTTGAAGAGGATGGTCAAATATTTGAATAATTGCTACAAACATGAAAAGAAAGATTAAGTTAAAGAATGATTTGGACAAAGGGGAAAAACTAAGTATATATAGACAACTAACAAACAAATCGACATAAAATATAATAATAAATAATGGGATTATTTTCACATTTCGTCCTCATTCTTTCTATTTTGAAATAATTTTATCCCTCTTCTTGTTCTTTGATCTGCTGAACCTCCCATTGTTGTAAAAAATATGCACTATTTGTCCCTACTCCCAAATTCAATCCATTTCGCCGTTAAATCATCATTTTTTGTTCTTTTGTGGACTCAAATACTAGGAATGAAAAGTGAAAATAACATTTATTATTATTATTATTACTAGTGATTCTACCCGTGCATTGCACACGAAGACATATACACATGTAATAAATTAGAATCAACATAAGGGGATAAGTGCAAAAGAATTTCTAAAATTTTTAGTAGACTTTCGCTTATATTTTACACAAATACATTATGTTATAGTAAACAGCAGGACTAAAAACAAAAAAAATTCACCTAATTTTATATTGTGTTGATCCAACATGCACATGGATTGACTTATTTTAACGGTGTGATTTTTTTAATTCAGAAAAATAGGTCGACCCTATGCGTTGTATACATGTATACACGCTGAAGAAGAAGTCTAGTTGGAAAAGACATGTAGAAGCGGTAAAACTTGTTGCCATAATTAAAAATTGATTTTTTAATTCAGAAAAATAGGTAAAAGTGGCGGAAAAATGTGTTGGTTTTATTAATATGTATACACGTTGAATAAGAAGTCTACATATCTTTTTTATTTATCTCTTTTGTATAAATTATCTCTTGAGTCTTGATGTGTTTTTAATTGAGTCTGTTTCAAATGTAACTTTGTGCATAGGCGGAGCTACTGGCGGGGGTGGCAGTCGGCCCCGTCCAAAAAAAATTTTCTTTGATGTTTTGTATTGAATTTTTTTTTTTTTTTGCCCCACAAACAAAAATTTCTGGCTCTACCAATGACTTTGTGTAGGGCCTGGTTGTAACTTATATATTATACATGCTTTGAATGAATGGAATATAGCCGATCATTACGAGCGGAATTCATTACACTAAATTCTGCACACGTCTGGACTGGTACTAAAACTCTTACATTTGCACGAGGGGTGTCCCTTCTGTCGGCAATCGCTTGTCTGCACTCAATTCATCTGTATATATTCACCTTGTCTACACTTCATTTGTTGTTTACTCAACCAGTTTCCTATGCAAATTAACCATAGCTCGAAATGAAGAAAATGGTTGCCCGAAAAGGAAAGGGGAAAAGCACTCATCAGTACTTTATTTAAAATTTACTAGTAAAATATTTTTAGTTATGAATAATCTTGCTTTATTATTAAGTCATAACAAGAAGATTTCTGTGTCTTTGATAAAAGCCGTCAGAAAAGAATATGCTTTATAGACGATCTTTTAGAAAAACACTAGTGGTTGTTTAGAGTTTGAGCAAATCCTTATTGTCTTCGACTTAAAAAATGTTTACTCGAATTCATGTTAAATGTTCGGTTGAGAATTTGAGAAATATGAAAAATTAAAATAAATTATCAAATCAATATTTGAGTGGTTGCAAAGGATAAGAAAGAATAAAGTAAATGTAGTTGATGAAGTTTAATACGTATAGAAAAACAATCAACCTTATACTTGATTATTGGTACACCTTTCTTCTTTTGGTCAATTGGATGTTTTAGCCCTTCAAATTTAATAAATGTTGTAGTTTAGTGGCCAATACTTTTTCCTAGGCGTAATTTGATTAGAATTAACAATAAGTTGGTGTAAATAACCGTTCCCCAACCATTTTTTCTACTTTTTACCACTTTTTACAATTTTTTATCCATTCTTTATTTACCCTAATTAAATCAACCACATCCACATATCTCATTACATCCACAAATCTCAACCACTCAACTCCATTCATTCTCTCTCCTCTTTTACATTAAAAATCTTTAAAAATCATTATAATATCCTAACACACCAACATGTAACCACCAAGGTCTTGGTAAGACTGTTTATCAATATTCTAAAAAACGCACACAAAATGCATCTAATTAAAACAAAATGCGACTGACAAGCTTTTGAATTTAGTTTGTAAAACCATGAAAAAACATTAAAAAAAGAAAAATAAAAAAAAAGGCCAAAGCATAGAAAAAGTGAAAAGGTTCTAATAATATTTTTCCGTGCTTCACATTTTTTAGAACATTGTTATTATATTTTGAGATACAACACGTTCTGTTAGCAAATAAAAAGAATAATTTTCTATATGAAAGTAAGCAAGTTAAGATTTTGTATATTATTTGGGTCAATTCTTGTTTAGAATTGTGTACTAATTAATATGCTAATTAGTAAATAGTAGCACTCGAGCTTAGTAAATGTGAATCTTGCTTGCGTGTGCACACAAAATGTACGAATGGAGTTGCATGGAGCCGTATTTTCTGAAAATAGTGGGCATCCGGCTAATTTTCTAACGCAAAAGACGTGTCATTTTCAAATTTTTTTACTTTTACGTATGCATTTACATTATCTATTCGAGCAGTGGAAAGTGGATGAACATGAACCAGAAAAAGTAAAGGAAGCACCACAGTATGCAGTATTTGTCAAAAATACAAAGACATTCTTCCATCTTTCACACACAAGAAAACCCATCAAAGAGGGATTTACATTTTTCTTCAAATTAATCCGAGTCATATTAATTAGGATTAATATATATTGGCATAAGACTATAAGAGTGAAGGTAAAGATTAAATTAACAAAAAATGAGAGATAAATTAAGTGAGTTGCACAATAATGTTGCCTTTATGTTTATTGGGTCACAAGAAGTTAGGTATTTAGTCATCTCAAAGTCATAAACTCCCTCTATCCCACAAAGATAGATTTGGTTACTATTTTCATTTGTCCCATAAAGATAGTTATCTTTCCTTCTAAATTATTAGTTTTCTTATATGCTGTTATTAACTTATTTAATGTTTATTGTTATTAATAAAATAAAATTATTAAAGTGTAATAATTAGTGAATGAAATGGTATTTTAGAAAAATGTTCTCAAGATTTACTTTCCCAACAATATTAACTGATGTTTTCTTAAATTATGTGAAAAAATCAATAAGCCTATCTTTGTGGGACGATGGGAGTATAATAGAAAACAGCGGCTCGAAAATTTAGCGTCTCAAACATCACAATTTTTTCCTAGTTAAAGAAAAGCACTAGCATATCTTTAGTAGGATTGGGTGCTACTAATGAGATTTGTGTATAGTTGTCTTTGACATGGGACCGTTGTCTATATTCGACAACATTAATTAGGTCGCGATCTTATGTCTAGATAGAAAAGTTAATAATTTCTTTTTCTTTAATAAAAAAATAATTTCTTTTTCTTAATAATTAAGAAAAAAAATACCTTAGAGGCAGGCAAGTGATGTTATGTCATGATTTCGATTTTTGAAATAAAAGCATTGGAGCACATGGGAAGGACATGAAGAAAACTCCATCAAGAAGCATATTGGATTCTCATTTCAAAGCAAAAGTTCTTTGCATTAAATTACAAACACATAGAAATGAAAGGGGCAGTGTGGTTGTGATATTATTGGCTTGGGAAATGAGTCATTGTAATTTGAAACAACTCCTCTAAAAATTAAGCTACTAAATAAGGAATACACCACTCTTTCTTTTTCTTTTTCTTTTTCTTTTTTTATTTTTTTTTTTTTTTGAGAATTACGGAATACACTTTTTAAAGTTGAGATATGTAGATTTTTAATTGTTTTGACAAAGTGCTAATAATATATTAAATTACTATGCCTACACTAGATGTAAAAACTTATATTTGCATGTAAATGATGTATTTCCACCCCTTCCTGTACAAATCACAGGCCGACCAGTTAGGACAAAGTTCAAAATCTAGATAGCTGCTAATGAACTATACATTTCTTTATATTTCATAAAATTTAAGAATAATATAACTTACGTTTCATTGTTAATTTCATAATTGATATTGAGATCATGTGTCACTATCAATTGAGATCATGTATCACTGTCAAAGCGATGATAATTTTGAATAAATACACACCACTGCCCCCCAGTATCAAACCCAAATGACCCCACCCCATCCAACCCTACCTCTATCATTTAAAAGCAAAGTGGTTAAAAATTTGACCATGGCCATAGAAAAATGTACACTAGTGGGGCTTCGCCTATCACTAGTACCTTTCCAAATATTAAATTGTAGATGTTGTCTTGTAAAGGCCAGACTGAAATTCATGGTACAAAAGTGTGACACTTACCACTGTGGAAGTTGACACACAAATAATTAAATTTACGTGTATATATTGATAGCTTCATAGAGCCATTTTACTGCATATTCATGAGGTAGCAATGGCTGAATTCAAACATTTAGTTCTAGCCAAGTTCAAGGAAGATGTCGCCGTCGAAGAAGTTTTGAAAGGGCTTGAGAAACTCGTCTCCGAAATGGACATCGTCAAGTCCTTCGTTTGGTAAACCCCATATCTTATTACTACACTTTTGATCATTCTTAAAATGTACTAGCTTTTCCAACTTCGACTATGGAGTACACATGCTTTCAGGACCCGTTTCGAGATGATACTACAAAAGACCAATAGCAGCTTTATTTTGTAATTTTGATCTTATTGTTATGAATGTTGTTGTTATTGCTTCATGAGATGAGGTTGTTGCAACAGCAAATCGTCCATATAATTTTTGTTTTCTGTCGTTTAATTATACACGAAATTCAATATTGAGCGTCCTAACCAAAGCTTGATATTAGGGTTGTTTCATTCGAGTTTGAAGTTTGGCAACCCACCACTCCAACCCTCCCCCCCCACCCCACCCCCCGAAAAAAGTTTAAGGCCTTATTATATTCAACACAAACTTTATCAACTTTTTCTCTCTCAGCATTTATAACCACTCATTCAATTATTTAATATATTTTCCCAAAATTTCAACCACATATTCAATACGTACATCAAGAAAACTAACCATAAATTGGGACTTTAGACAATCACCCAAATTACCTAACCTCAAGGCCCGCCACTGCATACTTAGGATTAAATTTACTTGCATTTTATATACATGCAGGGGACAAGACATTGAAAGCCATGAGATGCTGAGGCAGGGTTTCACCCATGCTTTCTTGATGACATTTGGTAGCAAAGATGATTTCACCGCTTTTTCCAGCCACCCAAATCATGTTGAATTTTCATCTACATTTTCAGCTGCAATTGAAAAGGCTGTGCTTCTTGATTTCCCAGCTGTTACTGTGAAGACTTCTTCTGCTTAATTCAAGATCACATTTTACAAAGATTAATGTTATTGCAATAAATTATTAGTTGTATTAGTTTAGCAGCATCGTATCTTTGTTCTGGTGTGTTTTGATTGTTGGAAGTGTGTACACCCAACGCAAATACATTGTTGTTGTGATATGTGCTATTTGCCACGTAATTCTACTATTCTAGTTATATTATATATTTTCCTGCTAGCTTTCCGTTGTTCATAGTGGGTATCATTATGGTATCCACGATGGACCAAATCAATGACACGTACCTCTTGATAACGGGAGGCCCACAGTTTTCCAACATGTGTCACTGATCCAAATTATTGTGGGTACCGTTACTGTGGGCAACGGAACATGACTATATTTTCCTCTAATTTTCCTCTTAGCTAGTTATACTTGTGATCTATCAATAATTCAATATCCAAATTTTTATTTTAATTCATTTAAGGGTAAATTATGATGAATGGCCCCCAATATATCACTCAATTTGTTGTACTTTGGTCTACAACTTTTTTTTTCCACACAGTTTTCAACCTTTCAAAAATTAGCTGTCATTAGTTTTTATTGATCTAGTTCACCTACAATAGAAGGTTATTAGGTCTTTTCATTTTTGAGTTTAATTTATAAGAGGAATTTTGTAATTTAACATTTAATTTTACCACTTATTAGTAGATAAAGATTAAGTCCTTGTTTGCAATTTAAAATCTATTATAAATAGCATTGGATTCCGTAATTATTCATACAACGCAAACCCTAGCACCTACCCTTCACTTGCCGCACCACAAAATCCCCTAGTTACCACGGTAAAAGCTAGGGATTTTCCCTTGTTTTAACAACGGATATGCTTAGTGTGTTTACCCCCCGGTAATGCTGGAAACCAGGCCTTTTTTCAGGTATTACCATGAGAACTTTCCCAGCCTCTTTAAAGCGGAAAACTCACAAACTTAAACATATTTCTATAAATATTAAACCATAATCCGTCAAGGGTTGTTGAGATATCATGACATTTAGAAAACTCCAAATTGACTTAAAGACTCTTGAATTAAAGACAAACAAGTGAAGAATTAAAGACTCTGTGGAATTAAAAAAAAAAAAAAAAAGGAAATCTTTATTTGTTACATGTTATGAGTGTCATTGTAGCATAATTCCCCACTTATAAAAGAAACAGTAAGTAAATCCATGAATGTAACTCTTATCAATGTAAATTGATTCCTCTAATTGTGAGGATGGGTTAAATTATATGACATTTACTTCCATATATAGTAAACAGTGAATCCAACGAGGTTTGGAATATAGAAAAACACTGTACCTCTTAAGAAGAATCAAAAGATGATGGTGATTTGCATAAGGTGTGCCATCAGCTCTTTGAGAAGAGTTTAAAGTTTAAAAATGTGAATAAGGTATGCAGTGCTTAAGAAATTGAATGAAGTTGAATGTCAAAATGAGAAACTAGATCCAAACCTAGAAGAATGTGGAGGTCTAGGTGATTTGAGTAGTGAGAAAGAATGTCAAGTGTCGCGACTTGCGAGTGTAAATGGTTTAGTTGTAAAATCTATTTTCTAGGGTAGTAATTGAAGACACGATAAGGATAAGCTTATTCAAATTTGACCACTTGGTGCTATTCGAACCGTAAATAGTTATATTGTGCAATAGTTGTAAAGTCGAGCTTGATACACCCGAGGAGGGCGTCTACTCAGTTTCAAAACATGCGCAAAAAAATAATTAAAAAAAAAATGTAGCATGATTAATATGGTGGGCGAATTGGGTGTTGGGCTAGTAGGCCCAATAAATCATGAATCTTACCTATATCTTATTTTTTATTCTTTTTATTTTTATTTATTATTTATTTATTTTCGCAAAGGGAATGGAGGTGACGCGCATATAGGGATGACAATTTTATCCAATCGAACCGAAATCTATAGGTAACCGCCCCTAATGAGGCGGATCCACCTAAATTAGTTATTGCAAACATGTTTTTTTTTTAAATAATGACATTCCGAATTTTGGAATACCAATCCGAATGCCAATTGGCGAAAACTCCAACCTCCTAAAATAATTCCATCAAAATATTTAAGAAACCCCTTCAACCCCCCTCCCCCACACACAAAGAAAACCCCCAAAGTATTGTGCATTAACTATGAAATTTCTGGTCTAAATATAAATTTTATAGCTAGTAGTGTGTAGTCTTATAGCCCATGGTTACACGTTTGCGTATGTTCACATTTCGTAAAGGATACATCTTTTTGACACCCATATAACCCTTACTTATATCATGTACATGCAATGTAGAAAAAAAAACAAGATAATTAAATACCTTAATTATCAATATACATGGTTGTTATATAACGATAACAGAAAATCCAAGAGAAATAGTTATATATTTTGCCAAAAAGGCCCAAAAATTGAACTAGTGCAATGATTATTTCTCCCATTGAGCATCCACCAAAAAGATATCGCTCAAAAACCACTATAAGAAACCAATTACAAAGTTTACACCCTTTCACGAAGCAAAACCTCTAGCATCGAGATGATCCAAGTGAAAAGTCTATATAATTGTAAAATTTATCATATAATGAAATTTTTGATGGTCTCCCAGAGGATTTTTCTCCGATTTTGGAGTGGTCCACTTAAATTTTGTATTGTTATTTCCTTGTATATTTATTTCTTCCGTTCTTTTGGTATTTCTCAACTTGAAAGTAAGGTTTTGGGATAAATATGAAATCATATTTGGGTTAATTTCCTGATAATAAAGAGATATATATATATATATTAGGGGTAATTTAATCCTGCCACTTTTAAATGGTTGGTATATTTGTCATTTTGTATTCTAAATAACATTTCTGTAGTTTCGGGTTCGAGACACCACACCCCACCCCTATAATGCTCAATTCGTATTAAAAATATTTTTTTTTTGTACGCCCCATTCGGACCAAAACCTTAATCTGACGCCTTAGACCAACTCAGCCATCTCGACATTCAGGAATTTTTTTAATCTTTGCAATTCAATATTAGATTAAATTGTCTCTCACAAAAAATAATATTAATAAAAAAATTGGAATAATTGTGATTCCTTACAATGGTGAAATGAGTGAAATTAAAATATAATGAATTGGTGAATTTAGAAAATTATAAAAATAAGGATTCTGAAATATATTATTTTATATTAAATAATGATATTTATCTTATCATAACGACGTGTCATTCAATTGTCTATAATTAATTTATAATATTGATTTTTATTTTAAATATATAAGATTTAAAATGACAAATCAACTAATATCAAATTAGTAACGCTGGAGAAACACAAGTGTGCTTGTTTAATAGATTCGTAGAATTAACATTTACCGAAGGACAATATGTCCATTCACTTATGGAGTGTGCCTGTTTAGGTAAGAAGCTTTAATCAAAGTATTGTTGATTTTGGGCACCAAACAAAATCTTCCTTTGTTAGATACTTCTCACAGTTACTGGAATGAGTCCAACTATGCTTCGAATGGAGTATAGAATTTGTCCTTGAATACTTTCTTAATTAGTTTCTTTCACCTCATTAACAATTTTTGTTCATCCTCTGGAGGGGACAAAAACAATAACTACACCAATTCTCGCGAATTGTCACGGTTAAAAATCGTGACGCCGACCGTTGGTCACGGTTTTTTACCGTGACAATATTGGGTTTTGAAGGGGTCACGGTTTTAAACCGTGACCCAGAGGGGGCAAAATAATAATAATAATAATAATAATAATAATAATAATAATAATAATAATAATAATAATAAGAAAGAAAGATGCTATAGCTGAACGTATTTAACATATGAAAAGGAAACATTAAATCTAGCACAAGCTAACAAAAAATTTAATGCATTAGTGTACAACGATTAAAGATTCTATATTAAATCAAATAAAAATATAAAATGAAGCATTGAAAAACGGTTTTGGTCGTTGATAAATTGTCCACGAGAACCCATCTTCCCCATAATCTTCACCACAATAGCATGCTTGATTTGCGAATCCATTCTGTAAAAGGATTTGATTCCGTAAACCTTTACATGAATTATTAATAGAAAATAAAGCCAATAATTTTCAAGGTTGACATCGTCTTAGCAATAGCAATGAAAGAAATACACATATAATATACATCACATTTTGCCATGTTTACACGGCCATCCAAACAAACATGAACAATCTAGGAGTTCCATTACCAACTATCTAATTTATCAAAAACTAGCTTTTCAAAATAGTAAAAAATCAGCTCATAAGGATTTCATTTCAATAACCAAAACATGTATCTACGGTCAAGAAAACTGTTCTCGGATATACCTTGACCAAGCTCACAAAAAGTGTGATAAAAACTCTACGAGTATGCGACTAGCGTGAAACCAATTTTAAATGATACCTAACTCATAAAACGCCATTTTAAAATTTGAATCACCCTAAAATTCAACCAACAAAATCAGTTATGTACATTTCAAATCAAGCACAGAATCTGCCTGAGTTACCAACAGTTAGTTTTTTTCCAATTTCACCAACTTCATTAAGGAATTTCATCAAACAACTTCTTTGCACATACACTTACACAAGAAAACTCTATATGTATAAACTCAAAACTAATGAATGTATCTAGATCGCTACTTTGATTGTAGAGTTTTATTGTCATCTCGAACTTGTAGTCCAGTTGCAAGAATGAGATAAAACACATGTAACAGAGAGATGATACCGAAATAGTTCAATATAGAGTTGCATCCAATAACATATGCATTTTGTGCAATTCATGTACATGATTGACTTGAAAGGATGATAATAGAATTCAGTTGAAAAAGCAAGTAATCTGTTTTTTGAGTTCTGATACATAATCACAATAGGCATTGGGATTTTTTAAATTATTAAATGATGAATATTAGACATACTTCATCGCTTTCAAAATAATTCTTTTACACCATTTAAAGTGAGTCAAAATGATTCCAGGAGTATCTCCATATCTATATTTTAAAATACCAATATGATAAGAAAATAGAATTAAATGGGATGCGTGTCTATATCCACAGATCAATACTCGCCACCATGATAATCAAAAGAAATCAAGTGAAGTTTATGAGTCACCTGTCACAAGGGACTGTTTGTTTTCTCTAGCTTCATGGTAAGAAAAGTTTACCTACACATACAAAAGCAAAAGATGATATTCATTGCAAAATTCAATAATGTGAAAGAATGTCCTTAATGTTTAGCATAAATTGCTCTATCATCTCTATTCATTCATCTTCAACCGACAAAGAAGCCCCAAAGATTGATCTGGACCATGAAATATTCATGCATGTTTAATCATTGCTTAGAATGTATAATTCTTATAAGACATAAAACAAACAATGCTAAAATCATACATCATTGCAAAAAACCATAAACACACCAACTTATCTTAACGAGTTTATCTTACATGTAACTAAGTAAAGTTTATTTACCTGGAGTCCTTAACTTTTTCTTTTACAAGTTTGCGAGTGGAGGGGCCTTGGTTGTCATGGTGTCAACATGCCAAATATCCTAGTTCGTTACATAAATACAGGGAAAACACTTAAAAATGGATTTTACAATCAAAACACTATCAATCCACGACTTTCAAACTATCAACTTCTACAAGAATGAGCATAACTTCAAGTTTGGAGCACACAATCACATAAATCTAATTTTGTGGTCTAAAGAACTCATGTCGCTACATTACCAATTAAAATCACACCCAAATTCAAGTTATAGGGATCACAACACATCTTCAACTTCAAACACATAAGCCGAAAATATTTGCAATTTGGGCAAAGGACTTTCAAAAATTTATTTGACATAGGAAATGATGGAATAAAATCATGAAATTTTTGCAGAAGGTAGAAAACTCATATAAGTTCATCATAGTAAAAAATCAGCTCATAAGGATCACATTTCAATGACCAAAACATGTATCTACAGTCAAGCAACCTGTTCTCGGATATACCTTGACCAAGCTCACAAAAAGTGTGATAAAAAACTCTACGAGTATGCTAATAGCGTGAAACCAATTTTAAATGATACCTAACTCATAAAAGGCCATTTTAAAATTTGAATCACCCTAAAATTCAACCAAGAAAATCAGTTATGTACATTTGAAATCAAGCACAGAATCTGCCTAAGTTACCAACAGTTAGTTTTTTTCCAATTTCACCAACTTCATTAAGGAATTTCATCAAACACCTTCTTTGCACATACACTTACACAAGAAAACTCTATATGTATAAACTCAAGCCTAACTTAAAACTAAATTAAACCTAGCTAACTAGTAATTAGTCTCAAATTTCCACAATTAAACTGCAACAATCCAAATAAAAATGAACAAGAAAGAACTCAAGATTGAAAAACTAAACTATCAAACTCAAAGTGTGAAAATAAAAAACTCAAGGTTGAAGCTATTTTCCACCGTCCATTTAGCCAGCAAATCCGTTCAACTATTGAGAACTATCAAAAACATCAATTATCCCCGATTTAAAGAAAGAAAAACGAGAAAATATATTTGGTACAAAAAAGGAAGATTACTCATACTTTTCCCGTTTGCTCTCGTATGTCAAATAACCAAGCTTCACCTAATTGAGTAGCAGTGGAGAAGATGGCAGCTTCGCCCAATCCAGCGTCCTTCGTCGCCGATCAGAGGTGGTTCCCCGTGTGGTGATTACGTGAGAGTTGAGAGTGGTTTGGGGTCCAAGTGTGGAGAAGATGGAATGCGTGACCTAGCTTCACGTAATTAGGCTAGCCCATTTATCCTTTCTTTTCTTTTCTTTTTTAATAATTTAGTTGGGGTCACGGTTTTTAACCGTGACCATGCTTCTCACGTATTGTGACGGTTAAAAACCGTGACTCCTTAACTTATAACCATGACAATCAGTGAAAAATTGAGTCACAGTTAAAAACCGTGACTCCTTCAAAATCCCTTGTATGACAATTTCCTTGTTTTGGTGTAGTGTTCGCTGGAGTTTTTAGATTATGATTCAATACAATTATATATACAAAGATCAAAAAATCAATTCTTCATGGTCAGAAATTGAGAAATAAATCCATAAATCCAAAACACATAATATTCAAGCTTGTTATGTATAATAATAATGTTTTCTCAAACAGTTATATTGATGTAAGGAATTTTTATTTTTTTTTTAGATATACTTTGTAATTTCCCGGAAAGTTTGGTATTAAAGGCCTCTTCCTTTGTAATAAATTTTCATATCAATAAAATCTCTATCTCGGGCCTGAATTTTCAGATTGATGAGATAGCTCCCTAAAAAAATGAAAAGAATTTTAAAATCTTTTATATTACAGTGCCATGTCTTTGAAGATTTTTTAAAATTAAACAACTAATTTTAATATTGATCTGAAAGCATTTTAATATTTTGAAAACCTCCGTGAATTTTAAAATTTTGAAAACCTCCGTGAATTTTAAACCACATAATTAAATAAAAACTACTGGCAAAAGTCTCTTCCAATTAAAATTTTGGTTGTTTTTGTTGGGAATTTTAGGGTAATATATCAAAGATAGTAACGATTCTAAGGCACGTCTGGTATGCTATCTTTTAAGAGATGTTTCTCCCGTACCAATGTCACTACAGGGATATAGAAATTCTCTCTCAGGATACAATGAAGTTCTTCATTTGATTCAAATTGTGACTTGTTTGATCAAACCGAAGAGAAACTCGAATTGTGAAACTGATGATGCCTTATGCAGATATGAATGTGTGATGGTATTGATTTCGGATTGTTTGCAAACGACCAGAATCGATGTATTTATAACAGGTGGTTGTGGCTGTTGAGAAGGAACATGTTTCTTTGGAAGAGATGCGTCTCTTTTGCTTCAATAGATGCGTCCTTTGTCAAAGGGGTGCGTCCCTTCAAGCAAGTGTGTATGTTAATCCAACAAACACAATGTTTCGCATAATAACCCTTCATCCAACACAAATTTTCAAGCAAGTCGATCCCCGCGAGGGGGCTCCGTTCCCTCGACCCCATCGCGAAGCAGTAAACATTAATTGAGGCAGCAAATCATTTGTAAAAACCGAATTGAAAATAAATTTGAGAAAATATATAATAGTTTCAAGCAAAAAAATTTAAAAATATAATAATATAATAAAGATCCTAGAAGGGAATTTGTTGCATTTATTATAATCGATTTTTGTCTTAAAATTTTATTTTTAGATGTCACCAAATAAGGGTAAGAAAACTTTCAAAATTCTTAAAAAAATTTCTGTACACTCCAATAGTATCTTCTTTTTCTTGATGTTTCAAACTACGACCAAATTGTTAAATAACTAATATAAAAACCTATTCATTTACTCCCCACTTGCCATCTATTTTTTATTGAATTGTTCATGAAAAATGATGGCCTTTGAAAACAATAGTCTGAAATCTCTATGATAGTGGTGTGTTTGCATATTAATTATAATTCATATATACTTTTTTATACTTTTTAAAATTTATATTTATCAAACAAATCACATTCACATATCTTATAGGGTCCACCTGTACAATTAAATCTCCATCATTCAACTCCACTCATTCTCTCTCTCATATTCATAAAAATACATTAAAATTTGTATACAAGTTAATTTTCCTATTATATAAAAAGCCATTATTACTCATGTTATTGATACTACACGGAGGTCCTTCTGGCATTCTAGGTTTACGAAAAAGAAATATAGAGGCAATACCGACTTTCATCACACCGTCTATGATGAATAAAAGTTGCAACAATATAGGTTCTACAAGGTGGTACTTGTTGCATTCTAGGTTTTTCGAAAACGCAACAGGGATCAGATGTGATATCATATTTCGTCGCACTGTCTATGATGAATAGAAGTACATTTTTCGATCCCCATATATATCTCATCATACAAGAAGCTGTAATTTCTTCTTCTTTTTTTCTTTTCGCCTTTGGGATTTTTGACATGGTTATTAATTAAAAGCCACCTAAGACTTGACTAAGTTACATCTAATGGACAATTAGTTGGCATCAGATTGGCACTGTCAAGTTAAGGAATAAAGGCATGTCTGAAACGGATTTTTTGAAATTCGACCACTAATTTGAGTGACATGAAAATCCTTTCATAATTTTAAACCTTCCTCGACTTTTCAAACACATAGTAAAAAATTATCGATCAAATGAAATTCGCATTGCCCATAGAACAAATTAATTTAAAATATAGCAACGAAGATTCTAAATTGTATATATTTTGTTGTATTTCTTGTAATTCATTCTTTATCTTAAAGCATTGTTACTATTCGCCTAATAAGTGTAACCAATTTTTCCAAATTCGTAACAATTCATCTATATGCTCAAATGGTATCCTTTTTCCTTATTGTTTTGCTCCGATCCACATATGACCAAAATGTTAAGTAATATAATAATTAAAACCATAGTCGCCGCCTACTTTTAATAGCACGACTCATCAAAAGGGTGGCCTTGGGGACCGATCGTTTGAATCCTTTACCTTAAAATATTGTCCCTCAAACTATAAGATCTGCTTTTCAATGAATCTTTATGTAGTTCTTTTTTCTTTCTTGAACAAATTAGCTTTTTAGTTAAGTATATATAAGCTATTGCTGTGCATGTTAGTTATTGACACTTTAGGGATTCGGTGAATTTTCGGAATAAATAAGGTGGAGTAAGTTTTGCACATGTGCTACGCGGAGGTCCTTCTGGCATTCTAGGTATAGGGAAAAATGACCATAGAGGCGATATGGCGATATTGAATTTTCGTCGCACCATATCTATGATGAACAGAAGTAGCGCTTTTGATCCCAACAGCTCGTGCACAAGACTTGAAGCTATTTTTTGGCCTTTGTGGGGGAGGGATTTCTTTTTTCTTTTTTACAGTAATATATTTCTAATAAAATTTTATGTAAGTACAATAATTATATTTATTATTAATTATTGGTTAAAATCAAAATGTGCACGTCTCTAATACTAAAGAAAATTTTCGAAAATTAGGGTATTATATTAATACCGACAAATACTACTGTATTGAAATTTTTTTATAAAAACTAGTTAATCAGTATCAAATTAATTCAACAAAATTAATTACGAACCAAATAAGCACCCACAAAAAAATTAAAATATAAAATTGTTTTACAATTTAACTAAATTTGGGACTAAAGTATACATTTTTCAACCTTTGGAACTTGATTGCTAACAATACCTAAAGGTTAGGACCTTTTGTGCCATTTATCTCAAGTCAAATGGACCAAACGCACACCAAAATTTTCAAAAGTTGATTTTGACTAACGGTTTAATGGATAAATTCTATCCAAATGGACCAAACGCGCACCAATTTTTTTAGACCAAATGCCCTACAATTTTTTTAAATCGGACCAAACTCGCACTCAAATAACTTTTCTTTTTTTATCATTTGCGCCAATTTCTCTTTTTAAAATCAACCACTAATTTAAGTGATGTGTAAACACTTACTTATTTTCAAACCTTTCTTGACTTTTTGACCATATAGTAAAAATTATCAAATGAAATTTTGATTGCTTGTAGAACAAATTTAAAAACATAATAATGAAGATGGTAAAAAGTACTTTGCTGCATCTCTAGTAATCCTTTTCTTTCTTTCTTTCTTTCTTTTTTTTTTTTTTTTTAACTGGTAGTAATCCATTTTTTATCTTACAAAATTTGTAAGAGTTCACCTAGTAAAAATTCATATATATGCACAAATTGTATCCTTTTTCCTTGTTTTAATCCATGACCAAAATGTTAACTAATATAAAAACCTATTAATTCAAACCATATTCGCCACCTACTTTGAAAATCGCGACTCATAAAAATGATGACCCTTGGGAACGATCATTTAATTTGAATCCTTTACCTTAAAATATCGTCCCTCAAATTGTAAGATATGCCTTCAATGAACAAATTAACTTCGGTGAACTAGTTTTGCACATGTGTTGCACGGAGGTCCTACTGGCATTCTAGATTGAGGAAAATAGCACGGTATATGACTAATAGAAGTACCAATTTTAGATCCTCATATTCCGCCAGACTTGATGCTGCAATTCTTTGTTTCCCTTGCTTTGGAATGGTGGACAAAAACAATAATTAAAAGCAACAAAAGACTTTACTAAGTAACATGTAAAGTTATGCTTTGTTCCCCACGTGGGTACGTAACCACGTGGGGAAAAAATTTGTGGGTCCCATTGCCCTCCCCCCAAATCCAACACCATCAAGGAGGATTTGTGTCATTTGTCCGACCTAACATGGATATTATAAAAAAATTTTAAAAAATATCTTTTATACACTGATGAGGATCCGCCACAGAGCGCCATGTCGGCGTGGGTATGGTTTTGCTCTATTTGCTCTATTTTCACGTGGGGAATAGAGCAAAACTAGTAATATGTTAGACATTATTAATTGGAATTCGACTGTCACTATCATGCTAATAAATAAAAGCATGCCTTTAAAAAAATTAAATTAAATTAAACAATAGTTTCTTTGGTGTGAAAACATTTTCATATTTGGAAAATATTCCCTTGACTTTTAAAAGATATATTCAAAAACTACTTCTAAAAGTGTCTTAAAATAAAATTCTAGTTTGAAGAAGAAATTTGAAAATATAATAAAAGAGATCCTAAAAGTTAATCTGTTGCATTTATAGTAATCTGTTTGTATGTTTGAAAAAATTAAAAAAAAAAATAAATACATAAATTGGTTCGATGTCACCAAATAATTATAAGAGGACTTTCGAAATCCTAAAAAAATTTATCTGTACACTCCAATCGTATTGCGGGGCCAGATTGAGGTTGCGTGGTCAACTATACAGCAATGGCATAGTCGGCTTCCAACCATAAAGATTTATAGCCTCTTGATCTGCATATTTCTACAGGATGGGCTAGAAGAAGTCTAGGCAGGCCACTCTACAAGTTGTTTTGCACGTTTGTTGCACAATGATCCTTCTAGAATTCTAGGTTTAGGAAAACCACAGTTTTAATCGTTCCCCACACACAGGTAACGGATCAGATAGCAATGTTATGGTACGGCCAGACCGAAGTTTCAGTGCCCCCCCCCCCAAGAATTCAGAGGGGGGGGCGGGGGGCGCTTGTGTGTGGTCGGGAAGATTTTTAATCTTCCCGCCGCACCAAAAAATTATGCACGGATCAGAACCGAGGAAAACCTAATATAGATGCACTGTTGAATTTTGTTGTACCATCAATGATAAATAGTACAACTTTTAAATCACCATATCTCACCAGATTATGCAATTTAATAAAAATCTGGACTAATTTATATATATATCAAACTTTGGGATCTGATTATAACAGACCCCAAAGCTGAGACCATTTTTGCAATTTTTTCTATGTCAAATGACGAAAATGCCCTTGGAGAAGATGACAAAATTATAAAATTTGAAACAATTAATGGCAGAACTGAACGGATTCCATCCATTTGGACCAAATGAGCAACAAATTTTTTTTTGCACCATTTGCCCACCTTTTTTAATTCTAGACTAAAAACACAACCAACCAATTTTTTTTGGACCATTTGCTCCAATTTCCTAAATAATATTTTTTTAAACTAAAATACAAAGTTCGCTAAAAACTTTTCAATATGTCTAAAATCTTTATTTACTTCACCACATGCACAAAAATTACCTGTATTTAGTCACTCAAAGTAATATTCTTGTTATTTGTAGTAAAAATTTTAGGGCGTAACAATCTATATCCTAAAAGCGGATTTATTGCATTTATAGTAATCTATTTTTATCTTAACAAAATTTAGTTTGTATTTACAAAATAAGTTTAACAAAACTTTCTAAATTCATGAAAATTTAAAAAGTACAATCCAATCGTATCTTTTTTTCTACTTGTTTAAATCTGCGAACAAAGTTTCAAATATAATAAGTACTATAAAAGCCTAAGCATTCACACCAAACTCACCACCTATTTACTAATTTACCTTACATAGTGCATCAAAACAACGGCCTTTGGAAACAATCATCTGAATCCTTTACCTTCAAATGTGGCCATCAAGCTTTAAGATATGTTTTCAATGAAGTTTCATTTTTTCCTTACAAAATAAAAGAAGTGACTCTTGTTCATGTTATTAATAATTTAGGTATTCGATGAATTCTTTTAAGAAATTAGAAGGTAGAATTTTTGCACATGTGCACGTACAATGTGCACTGCTAAAATCGGGATGATTACCGACGGATATTTACCAATGGTTGAAAATCCACTACAAATTTCGGACTAAATTCGAAATCCATTGGTAATTTCAAATAATAACAGCATTCGTCGGAAATTTCCGATGACCACAATGTCTGTCAGCCATTACCCACGAACGGAAAAAATCTATCGGCGATTTTTTACAAATAGCTATAGCCCGTCGAAAATTTGCGACAATTATAGATTTTCATCTCAAATTTTTCTAACGGATGTTGTTTGTCATTGGAAATTTCCATACGATTCCAACTCCATTTTTTCCTTCATTATTTTTTTTCGAAAATATGTTGACTTTGTTTTTTTCCTTCATTATTTTTTTCGAAAATATGTTGACTTTGTTTTTTTCCTTAGTTTAGATATGTTCATATATGTCTTTTTGGGCTTAATATGTGGAAATGTAACTAAAAATATGGGGAAATATGGGGAGGGGGGGTTGTAATTAAATATTAATATAAAGTGAAATCCCCTACTATATGAAAGAATGAAAACGCATTTTTTGTGGAATAAAAAATCTTCCTACCCTAGTGCACCTATTTAATCTATTCATGGTCCTTCCTGAATTATAGGTTTAGAAAAGCGAAATGAGAGGATGGAAGAGAGAGAATTAGTGGAGTTGGATGATGGAGATTTAATGAGTAGAGATATATGAATGTGATTTATTTGATTAAATTTGAAATTTGAAAAGAATGCATTAAAATGCATTTAGATTTGTTTGCTAACGGGCACCCAATCTCAATCCTCATATCCAGTGACACTGTCTATGATCAATAGAAGTACCACTTTTCAATCCTCATACCTCAAAAAGACTTGTGGCTATAACTCAATTTTTTCCACACTTCGAGATTTTGGCTAAAAGCATTAATGAAGGGTGTGTTTGATTGGGGTTCAAAAATAGGGTGGAAATTTCCACTAAAATTTTTCATTTTCTAATCAAATATATTTTATTTTTCTTAGAATTTATTTTCCATCTTAAACCAAAAAGTAAAGATTTTCTTTAAAATCAAGGGATTTGAATCCCTTAGGGGAGGGGTGGGAATTGGAATTTCAAAGAATTAAAATTTAAATTCTTTTTCCACCTTCCAGTCACTCGTACAAAAAAGGATTTAGCGGCAATCATTTCAAGCTTTAGGCAGCTATTATGTAGCGCTACCTAAAATGGCACCATTAGAGGTCAGATGGTTAAAGTGGGAATTTAGGCAGCGGTTATATACTATGGCCTATTGCATTAGTTTCCTTTTTTTTTTTCATTTAAATTGTTCTTTAAGTGACCGTTGCCTAAAGCCTTAATAGGCGTTGGTTGTAAAACCACTGCCTAGTGTTTTTATATTTTTATATTTTTTGGCTAGCCAGACTATTCACCAGCAAATATGTCTATTTATAATATGTATATAAACTTTCGTCTACACACTAACTTCTTCTATACACACCAACAATTTGCAACAAACGACTCAATTGGTCCAAAATTTACAACAATTCCCAAAAAACGACTCAATTCCTTTAACTAACAACAAATTTGTATTCAAAAGATCTAAGCACAAGAAGTTTATTACAACGGCAACAATCACATACAAAACAACTTCCTTCAAATAATTAGAAACGTTATGTTCGTGATTAGAACCTAACACACAAACCACTATCAATAAATAATAATAAAGATCAACAATTACTATATACATTATATAGGTTTCTGACCTTATCTAGCTCATTTTGTGTGTACTTCGTCAAAGGGAAATTGACCTACGAGAATAACCTAATATATCAATGGTTAACTTGCCAACATAAAGCAAAAGGGAGCATAAAAATAGTCATCTTAAAATCAATATACTTCTGTCAACGAGTTTTCCTGGTCATGGTATCGTACAATATCAGGCATGAATTTCATGACGTAATTCCCACATTCATACTTGCCAGACTGCGACGGACACTAATTTTTGCATAATATAATCAATGCCAAATATTGGTCCTACATAAAATCTGTGCACATAAATGGTAACTTGTAATGCATTAAGAAATCATACCGCAACGTCCTGCCAAGTGAATGGCTTTCTGCTCCTGGTGCCTAGAGCCTGGTGGTGCAAGTTAAAAATCATCGAACAATTACAAATATGTTATTCAAGTGCCAAAATTAAAGCTACCAAGTTTTCCGATAATTACTTACGATTTCATCGCCAACTTAAGAGCGCATTCAGCCTTATTCTCATTAATTGGAATAGTCCGACAACCTTTTTTGAAATTGCTGATGCAATTGTGCAGTCATTGTCGAGTGTGACCTAGTAGTCATTTCATGAACAGTGACTGGTCATTTGAACGATGAGACAAATCTCGGCTCGATTTCTAGCCACTCACCATGTTTTGTTTTTCGCTGTAAATACAGGACAAACCATTAGCACAATTTATAACATCAAGTTACAAGTGCAATCTTCGCCATTGGCAGTACAGCTTGACTCCTCTAAAACCACAAACGCCTGATCCAACACTGCCAGCGGAACTCCACCATCTTGCATCTAGGAGTTCAACTGACTAAAAGAGGTACTAAAACAATAATTTTCAAACCATAAGTTCTTTACTTCATCTTTTTCTGTACCCGGGACATTCGTGACTGGAGGTATTTGTACGTAATTGTCCTGTACTTGGGATTAAATAATCATTTGCATTACAAACTCATTAAGCATATTGTTAATGATGGGCCTGTACGGGATATTGGACAACTAGTGGAAGGTTTTCTCTATGTCTATGGCATTGAAAACAAAATATTTAACATTATTGCAAATTTCCAATCTATCACTAATAAGAATGTTTCTGAGTATTTAGTGGAGGATTGGTCTCTTCGTCATCACAGTGTAAGGAGACCAATGAAATCTTTTTGTGCAGCCAATGCCCTTCACGAAGTAACTACAGCTCCAAGAACAACCGTCGACCCGTAAGTATACCAAATAGCCTATGCCAAAGAAGTATGCACCAATAATAATGAGGCACATTTTTGAACGTTATACCCGCGGATTCCCAATTGTTTCTACCTGACCAGGGGTTTCTTCTGGAGTTATCCTAATATAGTTGGGTACAGCATTTCGCGACCACATTGTGTCACCAACAGGAAATGATGGTCTATCTTACCTACATCAGCAGTGATGCACTTCTGTCGACCCGCTCTTGGTTCATGTGTAACATGTTATCCAATCTACGAAACTGTCTAGTGCTTTCCTTTCAAGTACTCAAAGAGCAATTTCCTTTGTCGCTTTTTGTTGTGCAACGGCTAAACAAGGTGTCCAATGTGTTTGCTTTGTTTGGAGACTCGGAGTGCGACTTCTACTCTATTATGACCCAAATTCAAGAAAAGTTTCATAATGTGTTTTGTGGTCTTCCCTTAGTCATTGTCTTTGCTAGCATCTTCAACCCTTTTCAAAAATTAGGTGGAACCCTTTCGATGTTGGCCTCTATATCCGACACGATCGGAGTCTAGTTTGAGTACAGGCATGAACGTATTGCAATAGAACTCCGTGTTCTGTTCAATTTATATTCGTACAACTTTTATGCAAACCTACGGATTCCAGAACTTTTACATGGGAAGTTATAATAGACTACGTAACATAATTTGATAACACATTGCTTAATTCACAAGACAATGACAAACTGTCAAAAACTGGGACAATTCGAAGATAAAAGTGTAGATTACAAATAGTCCAAATACTTGGAAATGTGTAACTTACAAACCTATGTTCAAAGGGACACTCTAAACTTGGTGATAAATCTAGTGACATGTAGCATAACACAAATATATGATCATGGAACAGATTGAGGCAAAAAATACTTATAGCAATATATGTCACTTCAAAGCTGTTGAACGATAAAGAATACGTGTCTGTAAAATGGAAATGATTTATATTTCAATCTAATATTAGAATTATTCATCAAAGGGACCGAGTATCATCTATAGGTTAATATCATCACAGTAGGTAAAAAATGAAGCTTCCACTCAACATCAAAAGGTCGTATAGTTTTGAACAGGTATTACAGAAGATTCTACTCACCGATTATAAGAATATTTGTGTTTAAACTGCGTTAATACTAAGTACTAAAATTTAATTAGTTTTGGAAATTTCATCCGTTAATTTTTCATATATATATATATATATATATATATATATAAGAATTCTACATATTTCAAAGTTGTTAATTTTTAGTTAGTAATTGTTAACTAATTTTGTCATTAATTACTAATTTTTTTATATACTAAATAAAAATCTTTCCTTTTAACGATATTTCAAAATCTATAGAAAAATAATTCTCCTCTTTTTTTATTTTTTTTTTTTTGAATTATACACATAATTCAAAAATTAAAGTTTATATAAAAAATGAAAATAAGGAACAAAAATACTAAATAAATAAAACAAAATAATAAAATATATATTTAATGTCTGATTTCCAAAATGATATTTTCTTTTTTTAATTTTAAGTAAATAAGTGTCAATTTGGCACTATCAACATGGCGTAGTGTTTATATAGTTGGCACTTCTCTTATTATTATTATCATTATCATAATATAATAATTATAATTATAATATTAAGATCATATTAATAGAAGAAGTGAATTATTTAAAATAAATGACTATTAATATATCATATAAGTAATGTATGTGTTTAATTTCATAGTAATTTAATTAGTATGTGTAGCCGAGTGTGAATTTTGTTAAGGTATATGGTGACCCTCACTTTGGAGGGTAAATTTTATCTCTAAAAATTGAAAAAAAAAAAAAATTTGTTCCCTATAATTCTATTAATCGAGAGCTTTGATATGAGTATAATTTTGATATATAATTTTTGCTTTTTTGAAATATATTTCTTTTTAATTATATGTTACTTATTTATCATCAAAATAAGTAATTTTCAAGATAATAAAAATTATATATCAAGATTATACTCATTTTGAAGCTCTCAATTAGTAGTGTAATATGGAGCAAAAAAAATTCATATATTTTTTTATTTTAAGATGCAAAATTCACCCTCCAAAATGAGGGTCACCATAACCCTTATTTTGTGAGGGTGAACAAATTCACAATTTGTTTAGGCGAGAAACTTAATTAAGTAATTTTGGTAACTACATATTGTGTTTTTCTATAGTATGATGTCATGTACTGGTGTTAACGATTTCCCTGCATTGGTCTCCCACTATGCAACAATCACGTCGAGTAATATGAGCACTCCACTCCAAATTATGTAGATGAATGAACCTCTATTGTTTTTTAACACTCTCTTTACCATTGCCGACTAAAGACTCTCTTTACCATTGCCGACTAAAGAAAGACGTCAAAAATATTTCAAAGAACATGATAATGTATTAGTATTACTGAATATTTTGAAATAATGGAGGGACCTATTTATAGCCGTTGGAAAGGTTTGTCACTACAGATGTTGGCTCTTAAAAATAAAATCTTTTGGATACCCTTACAGCCCTATCCTAAATGTAGAAGGAGAAGATAATGTGCTTGTGAGACTTCCTTACTCTTATTGTGCACATTTGACATGTTCATTTCTTCTAGAAAAGTGGCTAATTTTGAAGACACTTGGTCGATCGGAGTCAGAATGTTTATTGGCAAGAACCCAGATACAGCACGGCACAAATAAAGCGTATGGCCTACTTGTATAACCACCAGTTGGTTAGTCTCAACTTCTAGTGAACAAGTTAAGGACCCTCATCAATGTGGTCCAATATAATTGCACCACCCCCACTCTGATAAGATAAGGCAGTCCATTAAGAATTTTCATTAACCTCACTAACTAGCTTGTCAAATTTGTAAGAAATTGCGTGTACAAATTGTTTAATACCCATTTTTTGTCAATTGTCAATACAAAAAATGTCATCAGATATCAGTCTTATTAGAAAAAAAGAAGCTACAAATATCATGCTTTGTTTGGAGCCTCCAACATCTCGAGATCGACTCTATTCCCTCAAACTTGAGCATGTGACATGTTTCATACATACATAGATAAATAGATGATTGATCCTCACGCCCACATACCCCCACTTGGCGCCTCCTCCAATCGCTTTAACATATAGCAAAGTTCTCCCATATAAAAGAGGGAATCACTTTGTAGATAAATATTTTCCATATCACTGTTACGCATCCGATTTCAACTTTCTTGAAATATGTGAAAAGCACCCCACCAAATCTTTGATAGAAATCTTTTAAAATTTAAAATGCTCACCTGCTCACCAGGTATCTTTTCTTTTCCTTTTGCCTTTAGTTTTTGTGCTAAAGGTACAAACTGTCAGCATTTCATTCATGTAGCGAACAACAATCTAATTAAAATAAGAAATAGAATATCAATAAAGTAAATTTTCACAAATGAAGTCTGTCTGTGTTACACTTTCCTTAAAGAAAATTGAAAATGGGTTAGCATCATTCAAATCAAGTCATATTGTAGTTTAATCACGATTTCTACAACAATAACAAGTAATTAAGTGAAAAAAGAGCGAATGATGCCCAAGTGTACAATATCTGAGTTTCTATGTCATTCATTATATTGATATAATATTATCCTTTTTGTAGTTTTGATCCAGTATCCAATTTGGGTATGTTAACGTATCCAAATCATACCACAGCAGCATAAATAACATGATGTGGTATGATGTTTATAGATTAAATCATAATATGGTATGTTGCTACATTTTAATTTGGGCACATTAAGCTGCCGCCAAATTGGACACTGGATTTCATATATATCATTTTGATACAACATACACGAAAGTCACAATTTCACTCAAAAAATGTGTATGGTATACCTATGATTTTTATATAAATCGCGTGACGAGTGGCGTGTTGATAACTAATTGAAAAAATAAAAATACGAATGATTAAAATAAAATAATTATGGAATAATTTAATTTTTTTTATACAGCAATCTTACAGGCGTAGATCATTAACGAGAAATCGACTTTTTCTTCATCCTTTTCAACCAATTTCTCCTCCAACCACAATCTGCTGCTATGCATTCCACTCCTCGTTCTAAACATAAACACTGCATTCCCTGAGACTGCATTTTTATAAAACCAATCATGAACATCCCACAAGAAATCAACAACTAAACCATCGATAAATATCGTCTGATTTCCCCTAAAATTCCATTGCAACCTCTTTACTCTAATCACCATATTCTTGTCAATACAAACCGATAGAACCGGATGCTTTACACCGTCGTTTTCGCCACTGCAACATATCAAAATGTCATGAATGGCGCCTTTTTCGCCAAACTTAGCCGTGGTTGAATATACACCACTATCGCCGGAAAAATGCTCTTGCCGCGAAACTAACGAGAATCTAGCTGCCATTGGCGTCGCAATTTTGAGCTTCTTGTCACCAAGAATTAATGCGATCTCTGAATCGACGGTGACGATTACATAGTATCCGTCGACTGGCTTGGGACTAGCGTGGTATCTGGCTGAGGAAAAATCCCACAAGACTTCGAGTTTTGAGTTGTCGAATTCGAGGGATTTGTTGCCTTTGAGCTTTTTGAATAATCTTGAATTTGAGTTGAGTTTGATGGAAATTGATGGATTATTGGGGAAGGTGATGTTTAGGCCTTGAGAGACATTGTTTTTGTGCCATGTGGTTGAGATGAAGAATTGCTTTTGGGTGGAGAGAGTTGTTGTGTAGAGAGATGTGACAGTGTTTTGAAGTGAAGGGATGATCATTTGGCTATGAAGCATGCAAGAAGTATTTGAATGAGTAGAACATGAAGTTATATTAGAAACCTCAACTGTGTGTTCATTGAAACAAGAAGCAAAGTCTCTCATTGTGAACAAGTTTGGGAGACACAGAGAATGTGAGTGTGGCTGTCTTTGTTGTTGATGTTTTGAGTGTGTGAGTGAGGGAAAGAGAGACAAGCCAATGAGAGAGAGAGAGAGAGAGAGATCTAAATTGAAGGATGCAATTGTATTTGTATTGACCTTTTAAAGAAGATTCAAAAGATTGATTTGAGGATTGACCATCAATCTCTGGCGAAAACACAAGATTGATGTACTTATTTTTGAATATGGAAAATGATGGTTGAATAGATGAATGTGTATAGTGTATACAGAAGGGTTGACTGAGATTATCATTTTACTATTAATACTAAGGGGCTGTGTTATCCTCCCAGCGCTAGGAGGTACCAGCAACTCACAGTCTCCCTGCATTATGGAGTCGTGAGTGTTGGGACCTCCTTGGGAGGAGCAAATTCTCAATTAAGATGTACATTCGTGTATATACATTTTGTATGTACATTTAAAATTGTATTTGGCATGCCCTTGGGTTGGAAAATAATATTTCTAGTAATTGATTCCGCAATATTTATTCATTGCCCATTTTCATCTAATATAATGTTTATTTGAAAAAATAATCATAGTCGTCTCTGATGTATAGATGACCAATATTTATTAAATTAGAATATTAAATATTGATTATTGATCTCAAACCCTTTGTTTACATCGAGTCTTCTTGTTTGAGAAGTTCAAAATACTTATCAATTACTGTTTTATAAAAAAAAAAGGGGAAAAAAAACAAAGATATTAACTATTTATTTCAATATTTTAATCTTTAACATACACAAAACCTGCAGATAATCTTCTAAAGTGGAAATCTCAGATAAAGATAAATGAAAGGGCATGGAAATTATCCAGATTGCTCACCGTCCATGCATGTTCCTTCCAGTAAATACAATAAATGATTCTGTCACCACTCTTCCGCCTTAAAATTTGCATATCATAAATTCATAACCAAATAAATTGAGATTATTACTTTGGGACAACAACTTCCTTTGTTTTAAATGGGTCAAAGAGAAAAGCTTGCAACATGTGATGATCGAAATGGATGCGCAATTGGTCTTCAAAGCTCTCACAGCTAGGGTCGATGGATGACTCGTCTCCCTTTGGTCTTCTAGTCGAAGACTCTATCGCATTAGCATCTGAAATTCCTAGTGTTGAATTTATGTTTAATTTGTAGAGTCTACAAATCAGCTTGCTCATAGATTTGTTAGAGTAGCTGATTCAATATCAGACTCATTTAATTTGTATGGGAAACTGTACCCCCGACTCTTATTTTTTATGTTCTTTTGATTGACGTTATGAATGAATAAACTCATCCATTTCAAAAAAAAAGGGAGGTAGAACGAAGCATTATAAGTAGAGACGACCACAAAATGTTGGCTATTCCAAACAAAAGTAAATATTAAAAACAATATTTGGTATTTTTTTTTTGTATTAACCAAAAAATAAATAAAGTGAAGGGCTTAATTGTTTTGTAGAAGGTCTGCAAATCAGCCTGCTCATAGACTTGTTAGGGTAGCTAATTCAATATCGAGCTCGTTTGAATGGGGAACTGTACCCCTGACTCTTATTTCTAATGTTCTTTTGATTGATGTTATGAATGAATATACTTGTCATTTTCAAAAATTTTTAAAAAAAGGGAAAAGAAAAGGAGAACGAAGTATTATACCATGAAATGTTGGTTATTCCAAACAAAAGTAAATATTAAAAATCATATTTATTTGTATTAACAGAAAAATAAATAAAGTGAAGGTCTGGACTTCTTAAATATAGTCACGAATCACAGCTTTTTAAACGTTCTGTGAGTTGTTACCCGTGCGTGGATCTATAGTTGACTAGAATATATAAATTACAAATATTAGGCAAAGCCATATGAAGCTTAGCCACATACTAACTAACTCACACAGAGTTTTGTTCCGTTGGCAGTGAGATATTGATCCCTCACCTCATTGTTCAAAAGATTTTTTGTTAAACTGTCACTGCTCTATCTGTAAGCTAACAGTCAACCCTTTGATATTAAAGATCACCGTAGGAAAAAAAGAGACAAGAAACAGACGGCACTTCGACAATAAAATATTTGAGGGAGCAACAACAAGACTAAATAGAATATAAGAAAGTACGTAGTGCGTATGTCAAATTCGAATACATTGACTTTATTTATCCGACAATTTAAGTTTTTAGAATATAGGCGCCCCCCCCCCAAAAAAATAAAAACCTTATTCTCTAACTATGTTGTTGAATTTTTCATTTTAATTGGGAGTGTTTACTAATTATGATGTAGTGCCAGCAATGCTATTTGAACACTGTTTGTCACAATAGCTGATTCAATTATAACGTGTGTCTAAATCTTATTAGGTGAGATGTTTTTATAAATATTATATCATATTACTTTATCAAATTTTGATATTTTTATAAATATTATATTATTTTATTGAATTTTACTACATCACAATTATACCAATCACAATCGTAGAATCATCCTTGGTGCGTGAGTTGAGATGTATTGACAACTAACAACGAGATTTGGCCCCCCACAAATAAAAACAAGTCTGATATCCCACCAACTGCCGCTCCCAACATGTCTCTGACTATAAAATGAAAATGAATAATCACTACAAAAAAATTGACTTTTAGGGGCGACAGTCGTCTCTATAACCTTATGCCTGTAGAGCAACAACAACAATATACTCGTGCCTATAGAACAATAACAATGATATCACTCCTATTACTCTACAGGCACGAGGCTATAGGGACGATATGACTGTCCCTAAAAGTTAAATTTCCTGTAGTGAATTTAAATTTTTTATTCTTTTTATTTTCGTATATGCACTTTTTCTCTTCTCCCTTTGTAGCGATAGTGAGTACTTTTAGAAAAATCGACATCAATGGATTCTATAGTCATTATCTTTCTTTATGGAAAAAGATTAATGTGATTAGATGAACTTTTAAAGTTTGATTATGATAAGTCATATGATCACTACCTTTTTTATAGCCTCTAATCGTGATTGTTTGTAAATGTCTTGCCAATGATTTCGTATCATATCCTTTCAGCCTCCAAATGGGTAGGTAACCCTACGGAATGAGTAATATGTTCCCTTCGGAGAAAGCTAAAAAATGATTTGAATTTTAATCGTTTGACTTTTTAAACAAAAAAGTAAAGTGGTACGTAAATAACTTCTTATTGAAATATGACACAGCTACAACTTTTAAAATTTCACTTTTTTTTTTTTGAGATTTCACTTTTATTAAAATGTAACAACTCACCCCCTTGAAAAAAGAGAAAAAAAAAATTACTTTAACTTGCAAACTTGAAATTTTGATAGTTTAAGGACATACATTTTTTCATATAAAAATGTTGTTTTATGATATGTTTTTTCACTTATTTGGTGGTACTTTTGTACATATGCTCAAACAAAAAAAAACAAAAAAAAAATTGAGTGAATTGCGTAATTGGTGAATACAAACAATTTGATCATCTTCTCTGGTCAATCTCATATCATCTTCTCCAACCAACTCTCTCTGATCATCTCTCCGGTCAAAACTTATTAGGATTTTTGCCAAACTCTCTCATAAGTACACAGGATATCCTCAAAGCCTTCTTATCAGACATTATTTAACATAGAGATCTCCTATGGTCGATTGAGATGTGCTTCAAATAGTCTTGCTAGTTCGGCGACGGCGGCCTAAATTTTCTTTTCTTTTTTCAATTTATTTAAATAAATATTAAGGACATTCTAGGCCTACTACCTTAAATAGTTACTACATTCGTAATGCACAAATTTTTTATTTATTTTTTTGTGTAGGGTCTTTAGACGTAATTATTTCAAAAATTGGAAAGAAAATATTGTTGGGGGAATCTAACACATAAGCTTATTGAATTCAATGAAACCATTATTTCATGTCTTTGGTGCAGATGAAGATGTCTCTTTTGGGCGTAGGGACCCAGAAAGTGATGTTCTTCAACATGTTCCTTAATAATGCCCAACATTTTGATTGCACTCAATAATAATTCTATATGAAATGATCAATATGACCGAATCTGTTAAAACTTTTAATCAATTGAGTCATTGACATATCTGTTTCATTGTTTTTATCAACTGATCTAATTAGAGAAAATAATGGTCAAATTTTGATAATTCCCACGGTACAAATGTGGTACTAACCGTCGTTCGTTAGTTGACCAATTAATTACTAATCGATTTAACATCTATGTACAAGAAAAAAAACATGGTACTTCCAGAACCTGGGAAGAACTGTGAATGATAATACTAATATATTTCAAAGTTATAGATGACTTTAGATACATATAACCACTTCTTCTTTTTTTTTTTGGAAATGATGTTATTTATTCATTCAAATTAGCACAATACATCGAAGTAACACAGATTCAATAGCACTAAAAACTAAAAATGATGAATCCGCGAACAAACTCATAGTACCCAGTTTAATAGCATGAAATGGCAAAATGCCTATAAATGTGAAAAAGCCAAAGTGACCAGAATACCCATACCTCCAGATCTACAACGTTGACACCCAAATTTTGATTGAATCAATGATGACACGAAGCTGTTGTACTAGTCTGAATCACACGAACAAACAGCACCGCAACAAGACGATGAAAAATCAAGCGCCGTAGCAAGACGACGAAAGCCCCCAAACACAAAGAAAAAACCCAAATCTATGTGGACAAATCACTTCTTTTAAGGAAATGCACAAAGAAAGAGATGCAAAGGGGTGATTTCGGCAAAAATGCCAAAATCACCCCCTTCGCTACTGAGAGTTGAGAGATTTTTAGTAGAGAGAAAGAGAAAGCTCATACGCTTTTTAATGTTAAATACATGAGAATGAAGATTTTCGATACATATTGTTATAAAAGTATTGAAACAATAGAGAGAATTTAGAGAGAATGAATTCTAAGGAATTCACAGGAATGAATTTCATTAATAACTGAAGCCCTATTTATAGGGAAACTTCGAATGGCACAATCGTCATTACATAATTTCATCAAGGGTATAATAGTCATTCACATATAATAATTACATCTTTTACCAAATTATTCGTCCACCAAATTATTCCTCCACCAAATTATTCTCAATTATTCATAACACCTAATAATTATTCTTCAATTATTATTCATAACACTCCCCCTTGAATGACTATTAATACAAATGTCTTCTGGACCTGTTTGGAGAAAAACCCAGTGGGAAAAAACTTCCAAACCGATTGCAGGATAGCTTGGAGTGGTAATATACTGCTTCATCAAAACATTGCTCCCCCTGATGTCTATCAGCGGCATATGAGTATTCACGTGCTGCCTCGTTAAAACCTTGTCAAGAAAACCCAGTGGGAAAAAACTTGATCGAAGGAAAAGAGTACTGCCTCGCTTTGATTTCATATCTTGAGAATCGATATCTTTACTTGTAAATGATTTCAATATCATCATCGCTTGGATCTAAAGCATTAGCTCCATTATAACTTGATCCAATAGATACACTGTATCAATTTCTCCTATCGTTCTCAATATACTATGAATATGCCTCGTTAAAACCTTATTAGGAAAAACCCAAATGAAAAACCCTAATGAAGGAAAAAGAGTACATTATTTATGTGAATACGCCTTTAAAGTTGCCTCATTAAAAACCTTGCTAGGAAAACCCAATGGGATAAAACCTCACTAAGGGAAAAAGAGTGCAACGCGATTTTATACAATTATGTCCAAGCATTTCAAAATCTTTCATACATTTGTATGAGTATCATATACATTGGTTTTATACTCTTCTGCTCATTTAGAGTGCATCAATTTTCAGTACACAACTACAAAACATTCACCATGAACACATGTCTCCAAACACACAATTTAAAGCATATAAATTCATCGTAAAAACATGTAAACATATAAGTAAACCTTCATAACTAACTAACACTTAAAATATATCATTTAACATTTAATACTCACTTAATAGGTTATTTCATTTTCAGGGGCTTAGCTCACCCTTTAGGATACTCATAAACACGGGCTTAGCTCACCCGATCCTTTAATTTCCTTTTCGGTACTACACACACGATCGGTAATTTAACTTTCATGAGCATGCAACATATAATGACCACCATGCTTATCTTTAAACTTGAGCACTAGTCATCATCATCTCATCATCTCATAAGTTAAGGATTTCACATTCACCATTGATCATCTTCAATATATCTCAATATTTTCATTATCATTGATCATATGTAGCGCTACATTTTCATACCGTGTCGACACTTTTCAATTTCATTTCTTTTCCCATATCGACATAACTTATCGAGATATCTCATTATCAATCCTCTTGTAGGATTACACAATATAGTTATGTCTATATACTCTTCAAGAGCATATGCCTCCGTTATTAAGACCATCTTTTATAATTTGCTTTGATATATATGTTTGGGGAAATATCAACGCTTCTGGCGCGCTAACTTATCAAAGCATCGTAGCTGATATATGTGATTGTTCATAGCCTTTCATGCATCTTTGAACTTCAAGTTCGTATTTTAATTTCGAGGATATAACATGATGCATTTCACATATTATTTTCAACCTTTAATACTCCCCCTCATGCTGATAAAATTTAGAACACCAAAACTCATACAGTTGGTATGATTTTAATCATATATGTTCTCATCATTCAGCCTTAATATGGGAATTTAGACCGTTTGCATTCTATTTTCGATATCGGCAATTTATTTAAGGACTTTAAATAATTTGCCATATAATATCCCACTTGTATGCGCATACTCAAATCCTTCAGGGATTTATTCAAATCATTGGGATATATATATTTACTAGCTTTATCATTAAATCTGGAAATCATGCTCATACCGTGAGCAAATGTTTTGTAAATTTCAAATTTCGAATCATATACACATGTGACTATCTAGTGGATCCATATCATCATATCTAGTAGTCCACATGGAGGATGAGTGGGCCCATACTTCTCATCCTTTATTCCAGATATATTTGGGATTTATTCCCAATATTGGCTAGTAATGATTTCATCATTTATCGAGAACAATCATTGAAGAATTCTTTTAATTCTTCACTTGAAATATTGATTTCAATAATTATTTAAACTGGGATGGTCAGTCCGGTTTTGCAAACGAGTATTATTGAACTTCTAGTTCAATAAATTCTTATATCGATTTCACTAGTATCTGTATAGTGCTCAACATGATTTATCATAGAAATAATTCACCGACATATTCCATCATCTTTTGGTGACATTATTGTCTACCACTATTCAAACACGGAGTTACAGCTCATACGCATCACATCTGGCTACTGTTCAACTACGGAGTTTTAGCTCTTACGCTTCATATTATTTATTTAAAATCGGAATCTTATTTCATACGCGTCGTATTATTCTATAAATAAATCATCAAAATTATTGCAAAATTCATCCTAACAAGGGTCTATACATTATAATGGATCATATGCTCTCAAATCTTCGAAAATACTATCCATCACTACCGATCAAAATCCTAAAAAGGATTTATCGATGTAGGCTGGAAAGATTAAGGATGCTAATGAATAAGGGTATCCCACAAGATATCAGATGCTTGATTGAAGCAAAGGTTCGATTATCTGGTGAGGTTTCAATTCCTTCTAAATACATGCCTGGTATGGGTAAAAGTAGTTTTTCAAAGAAACGGAGAGCAAAAAGATTAGGAGGATGCTACAAGTGTGCTCGGTGGATATGTGACACTCGATGTAAATCTGGGGTACTTGTCCGTAAATCGAAAAAGATAAAATAGCATTCATTAAGGATGGATTGAGTAAGAGCCTTTGGATGATATTCAATGTGCTCTTGAGACACATCCTAGTGGACACGTACAAGGTGAGCTAATGGCCTTATGGGCCAAATTCAAAGATCAACAAATGCGTTACAGTCTTGAAAAACTTACTTTAGAAGATCCTGTTTGTAAATTTAGTAGAAAATTTTAGCATAATGATTTTCCCATATTTATGTAAGAAAGCTCGGTGTAATAACAAAGATCAATATATTTCTTTTATTTGTAAATATCGTTTTTCAATTTTAAGATATATATATTATTTTTCAATCACTGACAGCTATATGTCATATCACTAAAAAAAATTTTCTGCATTTTTCTCTTTCATATTTGTCAAAAAGTAAATAGTACAATCAATTATTGGTTTGAAAATTTTTCTTTAAATAGAGGGATTCATATATCTCTCATGTTCATACATTAAAAGTATAGTGCAAAAAGAGAGATAGGAGTAGAGATGGATATGGAGATTTTAAAATCATCTCATACAAGTCAACCTTTACCTCGCCAGATTAAAACCGTATGTATTCTTGGTGGATCTAAACTAGTAGGCCATATCCAATATGTGGATATGGCAAACCGACTCGTAAAAGAGTTAGGGAGACAAGGAATCAATATACTATACGGAGGAACCAACAACAAACTTTTAGCTAGACTTATAATGGCCGCACAATTATGGGGAATAAGAGTTTCGAGTGTAATACCTTTCCATCTAGTTGGATCTAATACGAATTGGAGCCGTTCTACCATGGGTCCAAAGCAGGGTTGGGCTACAAGCGCAATCCATCCACAACCGCATGATGTATATGATGAATAATAGTGATGCTTTCATTGTCCTTCCAGCGCTACAACACACCGAGGAAATATTCAATATAGCCTCGCTGCACAGGGAACTTTCATGTCAAACCAATAGGTTTGTTGAATATTAACAATTTCTTTGATGGCTTACTAGCGTTTCTAGATCGTGGTGTAAATAATAAGTTTATCTCTCATTCAAATGAGAAAAATACTTATCTCTCGCTAGCATCTTGTTGATGAACTACTCATCAAATTTCATGCATATGTTCAAGAATTTGTGGAAGCCCAGGTCCGTCGGTCACAAACCACTGGTGTCAAGCGAAAAAGAAATTCGGATCCTTTAAATATTTCATTATGAATCCTAATGTTGATGGTGGCAGAGTTACGGAGTATTTATACTCTCGAGACGCATCCCTCATTTATGGATTCAGTATGTATATTCTTTTGCATTTCTATATTTTCGAGTGTTTAATGCCATCTTTTGATATTCTCAATATGTTCCACTTCGACTGTTTTGTACTTCTTCTGGAGTAATAATAATAATATCATATTGGCTTTATTCAAATACAGATATCTAGTGATTTTGCTTCTTCAAGAGCATTTTATTCTCATATTAATACACTCTCATATCATCGATGAGATTACTTCATATAAGCTTTCCATGCGATATATTTTCTTTGATTTATCAACATGAGATCTATTGAGCATTTTACTTTCATCTATTTATCCAATGGTAACTTCAAGTACCACTTGCTCAATTTTCTCCATTAATATTCGGTATATATGGAGAAGTAATTTTATTCTCATCGTCTACTTCTTCGAGAGTATGATTAGAATATTTGATCAACTACTTCTTCTGGAGTAGGATTCGTAATAACCAATCGTATAGTATAACCCACCACATTGGAAATATGCACACCAATCGTGTGGTATTACCCACCACATTGGAAATATATGCGAAATCTAAAGTGCATAAAATTAAATTATAGAAATTAAATTTCCTCCAATATGTGGTCGAACCTACCTTATGGGGATTATTGCAATAAATATAAATTTACGGAATTTAAATTGCGAGAATTAGAATGCATAATGATTAACTACTTCTTCAGGAGTAGGATCTGCTTAGTAGAAGGTATTACCCATCACTTAGCATATAAAGTGCAGAAATATATAAAACCTTCCGTTTAGTGACGGTTGAATCCATCATCAAGTAGGAGGTATTGCAGTAATTAAATTGCAGTAAATAAAGTGCGAGAATTAAATATTGAACTGCTTCTACGGGAGCAGATTTGTTCTTCTAGAACAAATATTCATTACTTTTACAAGAGCACACTTATCCTTCTAGAATAAGTACATTATGTAATTGAATTTTTCGGGAGTTAAAATAATATTCCGATCTTTTAACTCAAATGGACTTCAAGCCATTTTATATAATCAATGGATTTAGAATTTCTTCATGAATATTCTATCCATTTTTCACTGTCGTCAAAATTAGGTCGGTTTTACCCTAAAGGTAAAATTGTCCATTCCAATCCGCAAAGGTAAAATTGTCAAAAATATTTTATCAATGTTTTACGATTTGAAAATTATCTCCTTTCTACTTCAATTTATCAATATCAAAATGTTCAAGGACTATTTTGTAACTTTTTCAAAAGTTGGTGTACTGATTTGTAAATTTTGAAAGTTTGATAATAACATATTTCAAAACGAGTTATTACCCTATCAATATTGGTGTCAAATCGAAGCTCTCGTTAAATCGAGTATAATGGAGTCGAGAAAATTTGATTTTGATAATGTATGCTCCTTATATCTCGATAAAACAGATGTTATTTAATATATTATTATATTATAAAATCATATGATTTACCTTTTTCCCTTTCTCTAATTATTCCATGGATGAGATTTACTTGCAATCCATTTACGTGATCGGAAAATTCTTTGGACTCCATTCTTCCAATTTTGGGATTTCAGACATCTCCAAGCAGGTTGTGTAGAATGAGGAATTGTGGGAGAGGAATATGAACAAAAGAAAATTCTCAATGATGTATTTGCAAAGAGAGAGTTATTTAGGATTGATGAGGATGAATTAATTCATTGGTAATAATCCAGTTTCTGATACAGAAGATCATCTATAAGATGCAACTGTAGAACATACTTCTTTCATATTACTCAAAGGGTTAGAGACTCGTGCTGATAACGTGTTATAAAAGTATTGAAACAATAGAGAGAATTTAGAGAGAATGAATTCTAAGGAATTCACAGGAATGAATTTCATTAATAACTGAAGCCCTATTTATAGGGAAACTTCGAATGGCACAATCGTAATTACATAATTTCATCAAGGGTATAATAGTCATTCACATATAATAATTACATCTTTTACCAAATTATTCATCCACCAAATTATTCCTCCACCAAATTATTCTCAATTATTCATAACACCTAATAATTATTCTTCAATTATTATTCATAACACATATAACTTTTTAGCAAAAGTTATTTGCGAAAATAATTCATTAAGAAGATCGGCTTACAAAAATGGATATGATCTTTAATTGCGAATATTGGAGGTGGCGAGACCTATTAAAAACTTGATTTTAGCTATTGTGCGTTACAAAAATGGATTATGTATCTTTAATTGCGAACATTGGGGATGGCGAGACCTATTAAAAACGTTATTTTTGCTATTTTTTACAAATTGTCTATACATTTAGCATGATTATTCATTTTATGCTAAAAAGGAAAATCATTAACCATGAGAAGTTGTCAGAGAAAAACAATGATGTTTTATTTTAAATTACTACAAAAAAGAAGTGTAATACTAAGTGCATGTTTGGGGCAGATTTTATTTTAATTAGAGAAAATGATTTTTGGAATATGTGGGAGCAAAATATAGAAATATTATAGAAATATGAGAAAATTATCACATTAATGGGATAGGTTGAAAATAACATGAAGTAAATAATTTTTTAAATAATTGTGACAAAAAAGTTCTTATAATGACATCTCAACATATCTTTTCACGGCTTCAAATTAAAACCGATAAGACGTCAGTCAATAGAAGTGCAAATTTTTTTAAGGGCAGACAAGATCTAACCTTCTAGCAACTAATATTATTTGTATGTTTATTTGATATAGATTTTTAAAGTTTAAAATTAATCTCCTTCTTTAGAAGGTTTTAAAATCTAAATTTGATAAAACTTATAGTCGAAAATTAATTTTATGGAAAAAAAGGAAAAAAGAAAAGAAAAGATAGATCAAACGAGCTAATAGATAATAGTAGGACTCTGAAACCGATAAGAAAACCAAGAATGATTGACTAAGATAATGAAGTTGTTAAATGAAAAACGTTTGTTTGAAGACGGCTTGTTGCTTCTTGGAGCCTTCAAGCATTATTTAATTATTCTTGTAGTTTATTAGTCCACTCTTTTTTTTTAATAAAGTAATAAAAAAATATATAAAGAGAAAGCGACTTTTAAATTCGATGTCCCTCTAACCACAACTCTATCATTTTCTCGGAAAAAAAAAAAAAAAACCACCAATATTTGACTTTTCTAGATCCATTCTTTAGTTTCTTATGCAATGGAATGCATTTACGTAATTATTATTATTATTATTATTATTTAACTAATATGTACGTTACAATTAATTTTAATAATGGAGAAAATCTAATATAGGTAATGCTTACAAAGGATCGAATCGAATTGGCTATCTCAATCGTGTGGACATAACTTGTTGAACAACTTGCATCTTTACGTTTTCAACATCGCATTCTCAACATACGTTTTTAAAGACAAATATCAATCCAAAATTCCACACAGAACAAAACAGACATTCAAATTTGGTTCGGTTGTTTTAGGTGACTCAATGCTCGTTTGATCATTTCTATATATGGACCTCTCTTGACTAAAAGTTTGGAAAATAAAAAATAGAACAAATTAATTTATTTCTAAAGTTTTGAATCATTTAAACATGTAATATTACAAATGCGTTTCTGAGTTCAATAGTAGTTATTAAAGCGCAGCAAAAAAGAATTTATCATTTCTAGAGTCAAAACTCCTCATCATCCACCGTTGATCTTGTAATAGGTATTGACCACCTCCCTAAATGGGCTGTGTAGTTGATGCACCGGATAACACCTCGTCCGCTGGGGCCGTCTGGAAAATCTACGACGCTGATGCTACCTGCATCAAGATGAAATGATCCTATCCATTCCTCTGAAAGTGTCAAGCAATGCCCCATCATTGCTATGTGAAGTGCAGGATTCCCAACTGCCACAACAATTTTCTCCGAATTCGAACTTTTTTCCAGTTTATCTAACAAATAATTCCACGCTTTTCCCGATTGGTTCCATAATTCTGTTGTTACATCATCCTGTATAAACAGAAAAGAACACATCATTGACCTTCAATGAGTAAGCCTTTCTTCGTTTTAAATTTTTTCTACCTTAAAATTAATGTCTGCTACTAGTCAAAGTCAAAAATCAATATCAACCACATATCTCACATCATCACTCATTACTCTTCACGCATCTTGTGGTCCCCACCAAGTTAGTTTTAGCTAAAAAGGGTTTATGTACGTTCGCCAAGATAAGAAACTTCGATTCTTGCCTGTTTTGATTGATTAAGGATGTCTTGAACATCAAGATCTTGGGCATGGTCCATTTCCACGTAGCGTGGCACACAATCAGCGCCCAAACAATCAGCAGCTTCTTGAATCTATAACATCGACTTATAATTCCAGCTAACTGCATTTACTAATAAATTCCATCAAACTATTGATCTCATCTTACTTGGAGAATAGACTTTGCTGTCTCGACTGATGCCACTGTAGTGCCACAGACTACAGTGTTCACCTTCACGTCGAGGAGCAGCTCAGCAGCTTTCTGTGCCTGACGTACATTTGGGGACATAAATCAGATATAGATAATTTATTATAGATAATTTATTATAGAATAGTGCTGAGTGTACAACAAATTGGTACAACCTCTAATAAAGGGATAGAAAATACCATTTTACCCCCATTGTATTGGTGGGTCCACCATCTATTAGAGTGTTGTACCAATTTTTTGTAATTCTAGCATTGCTACTTGTTATATTACACAATGTGAAATGCTAGAAAGGTGTTGTACCTGTATAATCCCGAGCATGTTCAATGGGCCATCTCCCGTATAAAGGGTACTACCCTGTTAATAAGCGAAGTTTATCACTGAAAAATTAAAAATACTTGCATGAATTTAATGAAACATCTCAATTTAATACAAGCAGAAGTTAAATTGATCTTAAAAAAACATGAGTGATTGTTGAGTGGAAGTTTTGGAAATGGGTTTTCAGACAAAATAGAAAAGAAAAATTGAACACAGAAAAATGTCGTTTTTGTACATATTCCTACCTCTTGATTGCTCTCGGAAACTCCGTGACAAACAAGTATAATTCGGATGCTTGTTTTCCTGCCCGCAGAAGCGCCAGCTAGAGGCGAACTTGGGGTCTGCATCATTACATACAAATCACAGCATCAACTTCAAACCAACCTACAAAAGGCACACAATAGCAGTAGACTAATTATATGTTCGTTTTAAACTTTTTCTACCCAAATATCAAGTTCGAATATTTGGTCAAAGTCAAACATCAATATCAACCACACATCTCACATCAATGCTCATTATCATCCACACATCATGTGGACCTCACTGTCCAATCTAAAGTTTAGCTTTTATCAAACTAAAAATTTACTCAAACACATAATACATATAAACCGCAAAAATATCAGAGAAATGAATCCAAAGTTTCCTCGAGTGAAATTCAAGAATGATGATTCATTATTCCAAAATAATCCCCATGGTTAACAAAATCGAGAACAACGCAAACTCCAGTGATTAGGTTACTCGCCTGATTTAGACGATTGAGGCATATATTGGGAGATCCACCATCGGGTTCTGGAGTGAAGTCAAGAACACTTACACCACAATTGCTCTGAAGTAGAACCCTAAAGTACTCGGTGCCTAATCCTGAGTATTATTGGTAACAAAGAACAACATAAACACGCTCACCTAACAAACATAATCATTCGCATTGAACCTCAAGAGAGAAAGTAAAAGAGTACCAATTGCTGTTGCAACAAGCGCCTGGTTAACAGCATTGTGAGCAACTACCAGAATAGACTTGCTTTCGTTTGCAAGGATTTTCGTCCAGCAGTTTCTTGCTCGTCCCCATAATTCCCTCACTGGATAATGACCATCGATGTTGAAGTTTGGAGCATCTATTTGCCATTGACGATAAGCATCACCATATTTGGCTTTTCCCTCATTCTTTAGGAGGCCCTGAGGCAATGTGATCAAATTAACAACTATGAACATAATGTTGAATGTCTCATTATATACATATATCCATGCATCAGTTCTTTTAAGCATACTAACTTGAAACGAGTAGAGGTCAATTTCCCTCAAATCAGAGTCAGTTATAATCTTCTCCCCACGAGATCCCCATATGATTTCGGCTGTTTTCTTTGATCTTTTCAGGGGACTGAAACCATGAAATCAACAAGGAAATAACTGAATGGGGAAAAATAAAACTTTGATGATATATACATACGCGATTGAGTGATTATATTTACGAGCAGTCGTGATCAGCAAAACCTGATGTGGCATTAATTTATTTGTAATCATACATCCTATATTCAAGATGACACATTTAAGAAATCAAATCAATTACAATCAATTCACTCCTACATTATCGATAATAATGATAAAACAGTTGGGATAAATATCGACATTCTACGCGATTACACATGAGTAAATCTAAGACTTGAAATGAACATATAGATTACTCCCAATTTCATCACTCAATTGAAGTGTATAACAAATTTACAGTATCTTTTGAGAAAATGCATAATTAAAGACGACATATTGAATAATCAAGACTGGTTACGGAAAATTGACAAACCTTGAGAAACAGACATCGAATGAATCGTCAAGAAGCATCTGTCTGGAGGTTTCAGCCTGTGCCTCGCCCTTCTGAGTGAGCACCGAGAAATCGGAGCTCCCTTGGATCCGACCCTCCGCATTCCACGTGCTCTGCCCGTGCCTCACCAGAACCACTCTCTTCCCCGCCTGTATTGGCGGAAGAGGGATACTCTGCCAGCCCAACAAGTCAATCCTCTCCGAACTACCTGGCAGCGGAGGCGGTGATACCGATGGTTTCTTGATTTCTTGCAAGCTTGAGGAGGAGCAAATAATACTAATTCTGGAGGGACCGCTGTTGTATGTGGAGTGCTGGTGCCCGCGGCGGCAGTGGTGGTGGAGACGGGCTTTGCGGAGGGGAATGAAGTGGGGTGTTAGTATTGTGCAACCCATGATTTTTACCTGAAGTAGATTTGATCATGAATGTGTTTATCTCCTTTTTCTTTTGGCGCTAAAAACAATCGTAGATTTTCTGTGGTTGTTAACGTAGGGCTATCGGAAAAATATAAAGCAACAAGTGACACGTGGATAAAGAATTTCTGTCCCTGCCCTCTTTGCAAAAATGGCAGATATACCAAAAAAATTAATTAATGATATGTATGATAGATTATGGTAAAAATATTTAAATGTGTGGATAAAAAACATAAAAAAATATATTAAAGGGAAAAATCCTAATCCTAATTCTAATATAATAAAATTAGAAGTGCCATCTAGACAAAGTGCCTAGAAAGCAATGTCATGTTTGGTATTATTTTTTAGGAATTAATTATTTTTATTATTTAATTTATTCCATTTTCCTTATTTAGTGTTGTTTTACTTAATTTACTTTTTATATGTATTCTATTTTTATATATGTATTCTAATTCTAATTTTTGATTAATTTATATAATTTTTTTAGAACTCTTTTATATTTAGTGTTGTATACATTAATAAAAATGTGATAAGCTACACCAAATGAATTAACATTTTATATATACATTTTAATTTTTGGATATTATATTTTAATTATTTTATATATATATATATATATATATATATATCAAATTATATATAGATATATATCTTCTTACTAAAAAAATTAGAAAAAAACCCTTTACATATTCAAAAATTAAATAAAAAACATCTTTTTATTTTTGCCACATTAAAAGGGCAGTATGAGATAGTTTTCTTGGGTAATATGCATTTAGCGGTTTAAATAGTGGGTAATTCTTTTTTTTTTTGTATAATTCAAATAGCGAGTATAATGAATAATTAATTAATTAGAAAAGAAACAGAAAATGACAATTTTCATGTTCAATTTCATTGTTTCGCTAGCCACTTTAAAAAATAATTATTAAAAATTATCATTCTATCATCTCTTTATTTTTGTACAAAAATTACAAATATCAAAAATTAATTTTTTTATATTTAGTCTAAATCTTATACGTATTAATGAAAATGTGATAAGATGTCAATGTTACAACTTAGAATACCAATCAAAGTAATTCTAAAAATGAAAATTAACTTTTTCATATACATTTTAGTTTTTGAATTAGTTAATTAGTCATATATATATATATATATATATATATAATCTCAAGGATTTTCTAGTGCCATCAATGGCACCATAGTTACGATGTTATCGATAGTATTTGGTCCAATCTGATATCCATTTTGAAATCCAGGACCGGATCTAAAATCAGCACGGCGAGGGGAGCTCCAGCAATTTTGAAAATTTTCCAGCAATACCATGGCGGCCCGTGGTGGCCGGTAAAAATTTTGGCCCAAAATTTGACCAAATTATGACCAAAACTTTGACAGCCGCCACGGGCCACAACGGTATCGCCGGAAAATTTTTAAAATTGATGGAGCTCCCATCAGCATCGATTCAGATCCTGATCTCAATTTCAAAATGAATATCGAATCGGACTGAAAATTTCATCGATAAGAATTACATGCCACCGATGCCACTTGAAAGGAGCTGAATATAATCTAACTATTAATAGTGAAAGAGCCATGTTGGACACTAGCGCCAACATGGCACACATACTAAAAAAAGACGAGAATGATTCTTGGAAAATTCGTTAATTATAATTTTCATTTAAGAGTGTATAATTTAGAGAAATCATAATAATTAATGTGTTTATTGAAAGGCATTAAATATTCTCCGATATGAAATATGTAAGAAAAGGAAAATCGAATTGTTATTATCATAGAACTAAATTTGAATAAATGTAATTTTTACAAATTGGGCATGAATTCATGCTTTTACACGAGTTGAAATCCAAGGTTTTCAAAAAAAAATTCTTTAGTGTTAGTTCCCGCAATTACCCAAAGACAAAATATACTGACAAGAGCCAATTACTCAAATATTTATTAAATAGATGCATATATTTAATTAAAGGAAAATTGGATAAGAGCAAATTTGTTAATTATTCTGCAAAACTTTCCGTTACCGAAAAATCAAAATATAGAATTTTACCTATAAATATTTTATATAGAGATCTCATCATTTCACACAATATATAATCTATATCGTATAAACTCTCCAAAACTTATTATTCAAAAATTAGTGTTAAAAAACATCGTCGTGACCTAAATTTTTTCTGGTACCAATGCAAATAAAAAAGTTATTATCCCAAGAATGTCTCACTCCGTCTGATGCCCAATTATATTTCAAGTTTCAGAAATGAAAATTTCCATTAATTGTGTCATATGATATGACTTTCAACAAAAGTCAAAGACTGTCACCTTCACAAGTCGGCCTTTTGTTGAAAATGTAGGTATTCATTCAAAGGCAGTTATAGATGGCAATATCCAGAGTTAGAAGTCATGCAAGATTGAAAGTTGTTATATGTGATAAACTTGAAAAGCCAACGAATTCAACGATAATATAATGTTATTTTCAAAGAAGTATTTCAAAATTTGTAATATTTACCCAATTCAAATTTGGGACATATTATATACTTATTTATTTCGATTGTCTAATAAATAATTTTAACATTATTAAAGCTAAATTATAATTTTCCCGATATTTGGCGATGGGTGTACTATTAGTTATATAATTATACAAACTGAAACATTAATTTACTAAAAAATTAGAATTCAATGTCAAATTTAGATTTATCAATATTTTCAGTGACGGGTTTAAAATACTCTTACAAAGTGGAAAAGGAAAAAATTCAAGCAATCCCTCGTACCAACCCCCCAGGTTACCCTTCGCAAGCAAGATTTCGTTGCAAACCAGCAATCAGATGGCACCAGCAACCACCATTAGAGGCTCGTTCGCCGACCATCAGAAAAACACACGAGTTTCGAATTTTCGCCAAAGAAATGACCAAAATGTGGTTGGAATTTTCGATAGAGAAAATTCTCGCTGGAGAAATAGTTGGAATGTAGCCGGAAAAGGTGCCGTGAGGAAAAGAAATAAGATGAGGGAAAGAAGAAGGTAAAGGAAAGAAGATGAGAGTAAACTAGTCCACTCAACTTGCAAATATTGACATTCTTGTAAATTAAATTAACAGTTGATTAATTGATAATTAGCATGTTTAAATTTGATAATCATGTAATGTTTAAATTTGATAATCTTGTAATTCACTCATATAAAAATAGCTCATTAAATCATTTTTTTAACTCATTAAATTAATATAATAAATATTTAAACATGATAATAGACAACAGTAATTTTTCTAAAAGTTGTGTCAACTATCGGTATTAAGAAGGTCAAAAACTTTTGTAAAATGCAAAAATACTAACAATTTTGTCTGAGTGAAGAATGCAGAGATTTAGTCTATACTAGTTTTTACACCCGTGCGTTGCACGGGGAGTAAAATTATGCAAGTTGAAATTTGTGATAAAAATCAATAAAAATAAAATTATTTAACACATGATACACAATTGTGTTTAATTAATTGTAATACATATTCGATAAAATACACATATTTAGTAGTAAATATTATTATAATTTTGTTTAAAGTTGAGATTGCACTTTAAATAAATTAATTATTGTTAATGTAAATGCCAAATGAGTAATAAAATTATTACAACCCAAAATTCAAATAAGAAGCCTTCTCTAACCCCTTTCGTAGTTGTGATCACATCATAGATTTTACATAGAAAAATTGTATTAATTAAAAAAAAAGATCAAGACAATGTTCAACGGAAAATTAAATAAATTGAAACAGAAATGAATAATATTCAACTAAAAAGTAAAATTCAAAACAACCTTATAAACAATGCTAATGATAATAATGATAAAAAAAAGTGTCATTTGCCTTATTAAAGAATTTTTTTCAATTCATATTGCCATCAACATTTTTACTTAAAAAATAAAAATTTTACAATGGATTTTTTGCTAAAGTAGGCATGATAAACCATCAAGGATTAATAATTATAAGCAAAGAAAATTGATCATAATAATTAGCACATTGTACAAATTGTTCAAATATCACTAATGTTGAGAATATATTTTCCATAAAATAATTAATTATTAACTATTTAATTTATTATATTGATTTGCCTATTTGTTTATCTATCATTCAACTAAAATATTAATCTCCCGCAATTTTAAGATATAAAAATTTTGTGAAGAAATATTTGACAATGGAACTTAAAATTTTCAACTCATGTTAAAACGGCTCCCGGTTCTACAGCTTGATAGAGATAGAGATCGTGTTTATGTGATTACAACAAAAATTGTTAGTATTTTCTTCCATTTTATATTAGCCAACTATATATGAAGAGGTCGCATTATTTAATGACTTGTAAATCTTTATGTACATGTGATCATTGAATTATCATGATTTTTTACTTGTAAGCGATCGGTAATACTTAGTACTCAAGAATATTGACTACTTAGTACATGTAATGTGTTGCAAATTTCTCAGTCTTAAATTGTGCCTACATGAATGAAATAATAACGGCGATATTTAGTAGACCACATATACACTTGCATTTTTCGTTGTGTACATAGGAAAATTACATGAAAGAGCGATAATCGAAATCTTCCCAACAATCAAAACCTATATAGCAAGAATGATCATTATGTCGATACTTGAAATCTTCCGAACGATCAAAACCTAGGTTCAACGCTTTTGTTTGGGCTGCTGCTCATTAACTTTGCCACACTTTTTTTTAAGGAAAACAAATTTTGAACAATTTTCATGATCTCAAAATAATGCATAAAAATTGCTTGAAGATTTCAAGCAACTTACCTTGGGCTGATTTTCACTCGATAATTGGCACATACGATTGAAATGCCAATTCTGGTATTCCAAAAACGCGTGCCACATCACATTATCATATATAGCCCCCAAAAATTCTAACCAATCATAATGTAGATACAATTTTTAAGAACAAACCTATATATACACACTTTACTTACTAAGAGATTATATCACATAGAAAGTATCACTTATGTTTAAGCATTTGAACAACCCGTAGCTAGATAGATTAAAAGTTATATAAGCTATGAAAAATGCACATAATTAAAAAAAAGCCTTGACATAAATTCATAGACGAATACCAATAATCGTTCATTATTTCTGCTGACAACACAAGCACGAAGAAGAGAAATAGGTCTCGGTAAAAAAGAAAGAGATGGTGGAGAAAATCGATTTGAAACCCTCGACTCGAAAGGTACAAATTATTAAACCTCAAACTGAATAAATGAACAAAGAGCATTTACCTTGATTTGAGTCCGTGGATTTCTTAATTTGACAGACTATGAAGGCGATTTGAGCAGGAGACTTCATACTTCATAAACAGGTCATTGAAATCAATTACTTACATTACACCGTAAACTCATTCATTCTCCTGAACATCCTCTTACATTATCTTTATCTTAAACAACAATTCGCTATCCAACAAATCTTGAACATCCTTGACCTAGATATTAACATCTGGATTGACCTGCACTATAGATTGAGCTCAAAATCATAATTGTCAAATTAGAATATAGATCAGAATTTTCCAATAGGTCTTCCAATTACCCCCACGCTATCAAATGCGTACATGAGTTGATCCTACCTTTAACTTAATCTTGTTCCAAAGTGAAGATTTTATGCAAAATGGTAAATTTAGGAAAGCTTATCAGTAATGATGATATGTGATATTATCATGCCAAAGGAAAATCTACATATCACAAAGCATGAAACCCAAACTATTCACTATCTCTTATGCAGAAAATTGGCCCAAATTAGTTAGTGAGGAAAAAAAAGAAAAATAAAAAATAAAAAAATCAATAGGAAAATGAAACTCAAAAATCGAATGAAAATGGAAAGAGCATATAGAAAAGAAAACTCACTGAAGTAGGCAAAAAAAAATAATAATAATAAAACCCATCAATAGTTAAAAATAAAAACCAATCAAAATTAAGCAATAAAAACTTGAATTATAAAGAAATCAGACTGACAAACCCTTTTGCCCTTCATAGGTGCACAAACAGAGAGATTCACGCATATATTGTGACGCCTCGTTCGTTTTCCTTAGGAATTTGTGATGTTGATGGCGTGATTTTGGTGTTGCTTACATGTTCCATGTTGTTATATGTGTTTATAAGTGTATATGAGGTCATGGATGGTGGTCGGGTCATTAAGTGTAAACCGGGTGCAAAATGCAGAAAAATGGGAATTTACGGCCGTAAGTGTGGTGTTACGGCTGTAAGAGTTATGGATACGGCCGTAATGTGGACCAGTGAAATGTGCGTAAAGATGCAGAGAGCTTATTACAGTCGTATACGGTATAGATACGGCCGTATCTCATGAGTTACGGCCGTAAGAGGGTATTGTTACGGCCGTAAGTGTTGAGTACAGAATGACCCATATTTACAGAAAGTTAATTACGGCCGTATGTGTTTATGTTACGGCCGTATTTATATGGGTTACGGCCGTAAGACGTATGATACGACCGTAAGATAAGAAGGGGAAGATTATTGTATTTACAGAGACTTTGTTACGGCCGTATAAAGGTTTGGTATGGCCGTAAGTCAGTAAGTTACGGCCGTAACTGTTAAGTCGGCAGAGTGGTATTTTAGTCAATTGAAGCCATTTTTGGGGTATTTTTCTCCATTTGCTCGACCCTAAACCCCCAAAAAGCCATTTTGATCATCAATCCAAGGTCTTCAACTTGGGAAAAAGGAAGAGCTAGCTTGTGGTCTTATTGGATTGTTTGGTTGGTGAAGGTTGAGGTAAAGAAGTTGATCGTCTTCTTGGTTCTTTTCCACTCTAGTAAAGTGGGTATTAGATGTATTAGTTGTAACAAGGGTAAGTAGGAGTAGAAAGTTATATATATCTCTTGATATGTATGTTTATGGCTTGAAGTAGACATGTATAGCATGATTTATGTGTTACCCTTCTTACTCGTGTACTAGAGCTTTAGGGTTTTATGTGATTAAGCTATGCTTGAGGTGATATATGATGTTGACGTTTTATGTATGTTGATATCACATGAGTAGCTTCACAGGAAGTAGAGGTAATGGAAAGGTTAGCTATTTGTACTCATTTTGTTCACGAGCATAAATTCATAGCGTGTGAATGTGACGTTGCTTACCAGGTGATTACACCTATGTAAAGTTATGTATAGTCTCACGGGAAAAGGCCCCGCAAGAGGATTGAGACTTTTGGCTATCTCACGGGCGAAGCCCGCATGAGGATTGAGACAATTGGGCCACATATGTTATGTTATGTTATGTTATGTTATGTTGGCGTCGGTGTATCCACTTGATAAGCAACTGGGCCCAATACACGAGTGTGACATGCATTGCATCTATCTATATGCTCACTGAGTCTTTGTGACTCATTAGGTTTTCTATGTTATAACTGTAGGTACTTCAGGGCAGGTGCGCAGTTCGGGTGACGGCGGAGAAACCTCTCGAAATTGATGCGTGAGGGATTGTGTGTGGGGAAGAAAAAAGATGTTGTAGATCCTGTATTTATACTTTTGACATGAACACGGGAAATGTTTTTGGTTGTGTTTTGCGAATGTCAAACAGTTTAAGAATGTAAATAAACACCCGTGTTGTTTTTAAATGTACGTGTGACGCCGAGTCTAGTTCCGCAGCTCTGGTTTTTAGTAGCGTTTAGATTGGGCGTTACATATATACACATATAAAACCCAAAATCATAAGAGAAGATGAGAGAAGGAACGCGAACCTGTTAATCCCAACTGCTACACTATCGTAGTATATAGAGAACAAAATTGGCAGACTAACTCAAATAAGCAATTCCAGAAATGAAAGGATAAATATCAGTTATGATATTTAGTTATTTAGACGATTCAAATTTAATTAATTGACGACAACTATAACTATACTTAACTAATGTCTAAATAATTATTTTTTAATTGAATTGTCAACTGAAACTCTATTTTATATAGTATATAGATAATTTGAAAATATTCTAATACAAAAAATATAAATTATAATTATAATTATAAGAATTAAAAATCAATTGATAGAATTTTTAAATGATATAAATTTTTTAAATTGTTATTGAATACTAAAGTCAACTTAAATTATGAAATAAGAATTATTTTGTAACTAATAATTATTATTTTTTGGATAAATAAAAATCATTATTAGAGCAACCAATCAAATGGTAGTTGTAATAGGTTAAATTAATGGGTCAATTAAATTAAAATGCAAAAATGGTATTGGGTCAAATGGCAGGGCACCATTATACTACCTAATAGGTCTTAGGTTTGAGTTTTAAAATTATATCAATTTTTAATAAATATGCTTAATTGAGATTTTAACAGAAAAAAAGATTCTAGAATATCGGTTAAAATCTTGACACGTGGCGACAATACAACAAAACCAGTTAATTACAACTAAAACACAAGTTAATCATATCCTAAAACAACCAAAACAGAAGTTAACCATATCCTAAAACTACTTCCAGAAAACAACAAGACCATGCACCTCTACTTTATATATATTATAGATTATCAAACTCATTCATATTCAAATTTGAATTTGATCAAACAAATCATTTCATTCAATTCAAATATTTTTCTTTACTTTTCTCCGAGATGGTTGACCCATTTTAGTATAGTTTGCTTTGGATAACTGGGTTCAAACACTTGATAATTAGACTAGTGCAGTGTTATTTATTGATGGACAATGCTACGTATTGATTGATGAAAGATTAAAAACAAGAATGCGATTAAACACGCGGTTGAAGGCGTCAATACTAGTATGCCGCTTTCACATGGTAAATTTGACCGCGGGACTTGATTTTGACTGTGGGAATATCTAATTTACAATAGCAAATGTGTGATTTGTGATGTACTTTGAAGAATTTGGAGAAAATAAAGGGGAACAAACGATGTTTGTGATGATCTTTGACTGGAACATGAAGAGTTTTGGTATATTACAAAGAAAAATTTGAAGGGAATTTGCGGATTTTAGAATATCGTTTTGACTCTAAATTTTGTTAAACACGCCTACATTTTATTTTACAGAGAAGATCCTGACAATTGTGATGATGCTCATTCCATGCCGTATATTTTTATCTATTCTAAATTATTGTGAGTATATTTTGATTCCTTCACTTACATTACTTCATGTTGTGATAAATCCCACACCGTAAGTGTACAGGTCACGCAAGTAATAAAATGGACTTTTTAGAATACGAGTATCGTACCCACAAGGACAGTGTATTTCACGTTTAATTAAACTAACCTTAACCAAACAGATAAAGTGTAGATCAATTAATTTCTAAAATTGTAAAGATTAAAATACTAAATTAAATTATAAAATGTAAATCTAAAAGATACTACGAACTAAACTAGAATAAATTGAAAGGGTGATTTTGAGATTTAAATGAAATATGAGAAAAAACTAGCATTAAGATTTTGAATCAACTTCTCACTTAGTTTTCCTCCGGATTATTAAATTGACAACGAAAATTGGTTTTGACGATTAATTCACAAAATTGTTGAACGATCTTCCTCAAGTAAAACTCAATATATTTCTACGGTGTGTTAACTATATCTCTATGATAACAACGACATAAAAACACATTAAAGGTACAAGAATTGGATAAAACACCGCACAAAGCATAGAAGTATTCTTATCCCCTATCGAACTTTGTGATTTTCAATAAAAGTCTAATATATTCACGATTTCTCAATTCAATTAAATAGATCACATATCAACTTTGGCCACAAGTTGTAGAAAAAGCACAATAATATTGAAAACTCAAAAACGACATTCGTTTTAGCATAAGAATTGACAAAACACCAAATTAATAATCCGAATTTAAACTGACTTCAAAGTTTCATATAAACCCTAATTCTAAGAAAAGTCCAGCCTATCATATTGAAAATCAAACAATAAGAAATAGATGAATAAGCCATAACCGGATGATGAACGGGTGTAGTCTTGACTTCAATCTTCAGTTTCTTGCCTAACAACTCTTGAAAGCGTCCAATATTTCGTTCCCTTCTTGTGTATGATGTTAGATAGGTTCTTGTCTCTTAACCCATTTATATAACCCCCAAAAGGTCCCCATGAAGTCCTAATTTTGTATGGTAAACATAGCATAAGAATTACCATAGTTAAAAGTTGAACGAAATAAGAAAATCTAGCTTTGGGGTAGTTATGGCCGTAACCTACCTAAGCTACGGTTGTACCTCAGCTTCAGGCTGAATTTTGGGCGCAGACAGAGTGGGGGTTACAGCGGTAGCCCCTAATAGTTATGGCCGTAACTCTAGCTAGTCCTCAAACTTTCGTTTTCGTTCATTTGGTCCCTTTTATTGAAGTTCTTGATTCCTTTGGTCCTTTTTGCTTCTTTTGAGTCTATTTTCGCTCAATCTCATTCATTTTTCATTTTTCTCCTAAAAATAACAACATTCGATCCGACTTAGGCACGGAATTAACATAAAATAACATAAACACGAGTTCAAAAGCCCTCAATAAGTGCGCAAAACGCATTTATCAAACACTCCCAAACTAGAACCATTGTTCGTCCCCGAACAACTAAACAAAACACAACAAAGAGAATCAATACTGCACATCAATTAAAAAGATGACTCAAAGGCCAAATTGTGCACCATATGCCTCAGACAATGAAATGATAGCAAGAAAGTTTAAAGTTGGACACTAGAACAATCACAAAAAGATTTCACTTAAGTGCTTGACTACAGGGTGTGTGTGTGTGTGTACGCGCGTGCTAGTTATCACATAACACAAGTGCTTGTCCGACCATCACTAGAGATTGCTCAATCTAAAACCATGCCCATGTTTCCAAGTAGCAAAGGATTCGTACTTCACTCATGATTTACACCTAATGCTCTTCTCTCAATCCCCAAAAATTTCAAACTTGCGGTTTCTAAAGGTATTCAACACACTTTTCGCACACAAGATGTTAAGAGAAGTAACTAAATGTTAAAAGAATTGCAGTAATCCACCCCCCAAGTCTCCAGACCTCTTACTTTTAAATCTCTTCCCAACACTTCAAACCCCTATCAATTCAACAATTCCCAGATTGTTTTCTTCTTCATCCTTTTTTTTCACTAATTAAATGAAATGCAATACCGCGCCCCAACAATAGTGCTTTCTCAAGGACCCATGTAATGAGCTTTATGTCGATGACTCCGAGCTCGTCACTCAAAGCATCCGATAAAATACCCCTCAGACTTAATCACTCAGGTCAATGAGGCAAGAGAATGTGGCAGATAAAATAAAATGCGTGTTTTTTTTAAACGAGAGAGTGATAGTATTGGTCAATGCTGGTATAGACTCTCTACTTAAAGTTCCTTCAACTTAAGTAAAAGATATCAAACAGCAATTCCCTCAACATAGAATCACTAATTCTACCATTCCCAAACTAGGCATTTTGGCCGGTTGGGTCCTGAAGAACGATCGGGGGTGACTACCTTATTCTAAGTATGCAAGTCAATCACAAGTAGTCTTATGAGAACACAGCATCTAGGTGAGAATCAAATAAGAAAGAACAGGGGTTAAATGATAACGATGTGCTTTAATGGGTAAGTCACGCACATATAAGTGAGTAAAAATAAAACGTTCAACGTGATGTTCCACTTCCAACTACAAATAAAGCACTCTGTCATCATTGGCGAAGCACAATTTGACCAAAAACAACAATATTTGTTTGGTTTTTTTTTTTTTGGAAAAGTGACTCACAATCAACACGAGATTTGAAAAACCAAGACGAACTTAATAACAATAACACGACAAACTTTATGACTACTACACGATTTACCGACTCATACTTAGACAAACTTCACACAAAAAGAGATCAATATAACAATTCGAAGCAAAAGAAGTAAAGAAAGCATAATAGTCACACAAGACCCCTCTCCCACTAAAAATTGCCACATTGTCCTCAATGTGGACTATTCCAAATACAGTTAAAAGGGAAGATAGGGTAGAGAACTCTCTTGGGGCTAAGGGTATATGTGATCGGAATCATAAAAAATGTGAGGTTACTCTCCATGCTGCTCCAGTCGCTGCACTGCAGCCCATATACGCTTATTCTACTCGGCTAGCGTGTGCTGGTCAACTCGGATCGCCCGCTGCTCTTCCTGAATGACCATCAACTGAGCGCCGAAACCCTGCCACATGTCAAGCATGCGCTACTCGAATGGAGTATACTGTGGCTCTGGTGGCGCTGGTTCCTCTTTGGTTGCCGCAGTGTTGGCTGCATCGACTTCCTTCTCACCCCTCGGCCTCTTGATTCTCAACTGCTCACAGTGCCGGTTCCAACTCTGGATCGTGAGACAATCACCATGGAGATAAGTATCACCAAGCTCTGACGTAGTGACCCTCTGATGTCGGCAAATAGCTGTAATGATTGAAGGATATGGTAGATTCTGGTGCCAACACTTATCATAAGCACTTAAATAACTCTTCTATTTTATGTATTTGTGTATTTTATTAGTGTTATATGTTCCATTTTATGTGTTTTTCCTTTATTGTGGTGTTTAGGGTCACAACGAATCAAAAGGAGCCAAAATTGATAAAAACGAAGCGAAAACGGAACTTGGGATCGAAATGCAAGCAAATTCAAAGATGGAGGGCCTCCGATGCAATTTTATGAAAAGTTATTTTTACAATTTTTATTGTGCCAATATCAAAGAATATCAAAAGAGGATTTCCACATTTTTGTCAGATCCCAAATCGGAGTTTCCTAGTGAAAGTTATGACGATTTGAAGAGAAAGGACAAAGCGTAAAAAAATCAGCAGCTCGAATTTACTACCGCAGTTCAGTAATTTGATCGTAACTTTTGCTACAAAATTCGGATTGACCTGCACTTTATATTATTGGAAAGGACACTCAAAGGGCTACAACTTTGATGTTGACCTCTTCAAATGATTCGGATCACATCATGGTCAAAAATGGGCAAAACCGAGAGTGATGTGAATGGAGGATTTCTTGGGCCATGTTTTGGTAGAAAATTCATAACTTTCTATTAAAATATCACAAAAAGGAAATTCCAATTGCACAATTCAGCCAAGATGCTTACCTATACCATGATACAATATTTGAACTAATGGAGCAATTTAAGATCACGAGTTGGTGGTTACCAATTAGTGGAATCATAATGGAGTAGTTGTACAATTTTTTATTATGTTTTCTTGTGAAATTTTGCCTATAAATAGAGGCATTTGTAAGGAAGGAAATACATAATTTAGTGGAAGAGAATTAGCTAGTAGTTCTCTCCAACTTTCTCTTTAATAAAATTCTCTTCTTCATTTGTTCTTAGTTTTAACTTAAAAGATCTTAGTTTTTCATATTCCGGCGGAAGAAATAAAGGTTTCAATCGATCAACGATACTTCGACTGTGAATATGATTAGCGGATCATTTCTTCGATAAGTTTCTCTTTTCCCTTTTATTTCTCTATTTATTTCTTAGCATTTATTTACTTGTTTTCTATATTTTGCGTATAATCTATCATATAGTGGTGGTGATACAAAGCGAACACTCGCTAAAAAGTATGAAACCTCGCAAATATGAGTAGTTAGACTTTTCTATCTAGTTCGAGGGGGACGTTGTGTTCAACTAACATGCGGTTATCTTTTCTAACTCTTTAGTAACGTTTTATCTATTCCTCTACTTCAATTTGTTGATTTGTTATCCTTGTAAACCCGTTTTTGAGTTTATTTGATTATTGCATTCACTTTGGCCAATTGAATCAATCAATCTTTAAATTCAAGTTACTTGCTAGGATTGGAACTTTTGATTAGTAATTATCACTAGATTCCAATCCAAAGTAGCAAATGAATATCATGCATATTTATTAACAAATCAACTTAGATGTATTAATTCGAGTTTGTGAAATTATTCATCTAATTCAACTCATTCTTCTCGTTCATTTCACACTAGCTTTGCATTAAATCCTAACAATTTATTTAGGGTTATCCAATAGCTAGATGTCAAGTTAAAGAACTCACTTTAATTTAATACACTTTAGGAAGAATTCGTTAATCAGAACTTCTTGATTAATTGAGAGTTGATAAATTGACGAATGAATAGTAACACGTTGCATGGGAAAGATAAATATAAGTTGTTAACACAACCGAACCCGAGAACTAGATATTTTGTACAATTGTTTTATTTCAATCTTTTATTTTGACGTTCGATTTTCTATTTTTATTCAAACATCACAAAACCCCCCATTTTTCTATATTAATTGATAAAATCAACTAGATTAAACACCGTTCCTCTTGGGTTCGACCCTTACTTACCACTTCTACATTAATTTGTAATTTTGAAACCGAGTAAGGAAATAAAATAAATTTTGGCGTATTGCGACAACACGCCCAAGTTTTTGGCTCCGTTGCCGGGGAACGGTTAACAAATTTAGTTGCTTTTATTAATTAATTTTTAAAAAAAAATCACTTGTATGCATAATACTCGATCTACTAATCGAATTCTTGAAAGTTTCGATCCGGAAATCGAGAAATCCATTCGAAGACGAATAAGACAAGCAAAACAAGAATAAGAAATGGCTGATAACAACAATGAAAGAACTCTTAAACAAATGGCAACTCCTGAAGTTACTCAACAACCATTGTGTATAACTTTTCCAATCGTAGAAGAAGGTAAAACTTTCGAGCTGAAATCCGGTTTGATACATCTTGTACCATCTTTTCATGGACGATCCGGCGAAAATCCGTACCGACACCTGAAGGAGTTTCATGTGGTGTGTGATAGTATAAAACCCCCAGGCATCAATGAAGAGAAAATCAAGTTCAGAGCTTTTCCATTTTCACTAAAAGATGCCGCCACAGATTGGTTATACACTTTACCACCAGGTTCAATCACAACATGGAATCAAATGAAGCAACTTTTCCTCGAAAAGTACTTCCCACTTCAAAGACAAAGAAATATCGGAAAGATATCTCTGGAGTATGCCAAAACAATGGAGAAACTCTTTATGAGTATTGGGAGCGTTTCAAAAAGCTCATTGCAAGCTGCCCGCATCACCAAATCAGTGAAAACCTCCTAGTGCAATACTTCTATGAACGCTTATGTCAATCAGATAGAAACATGGTTGATGCTGCTAGTGGAGGAGCTCTGATGAACAAAACCCCCTTTGAAGCAAGAACATTGATTTCAAACATGGTGAGAACACTCAACAATTGATGCAGGCAAGGAAACGAACATTCAAGAGTAAATGAGGCAAGTAACTCCAATGTTGAAAACCAACTCTCTGAACTAACCTATTTTCTCAAACAAATTTTTGTAGGAAAGAATCCACAAGTCAAAGCATGTGGCATATGCACAAACCGAGGACATCCTACAGATGCTTGTCCTATTCTACAAGTGGATAATAATGAACAAGTGAATTCAGCAAGCAATTTTCCATTCCTAAGGCAACAGTACAATCCATACTCAAACACCTATAATCCAGGATGGCGAGATCACCCCAATCTGAGTTATGGAACCAACAAACCCCCATGATTCTTCCCTAACAAACCTCAAGGCCAATTCCAGCAACAAGGGAATTTTCAACCCCAAGGGCAATTTCAACAAAAACCTCAACAATCAGGTATATCTCTCGAAGATATGGTGAAAACATTAGCAACTAACACTGTGAAATTTCAACAGGATTTAAAGGCAAGCATTCAAAACTTGAAAAATCAAATGAGTCAATTGGCAACTGCCATCAATCGACTAGAAGCACAATCTGCAGGAAAGCTACCATCTCAACCTGAGGTAAATCCAAAGAATATCAGTGCTATAACCTTAAGGAGTAGAAAAGAGATAGAAAACCCTCACAAAGAAGTTCCCACACGTGATGATAAAGAAGAAAAGCTTGAAAAAGAGGCAAGTCCTAACTCTCATATCAGTGCTAAAACAATTCATCCTCCTTTTCCTAGTAGATTAGCGAAAACCAACAAAGATGACAAGGAGAAAGAAATTTTGGACACACTTAGGAAAGTAGCGATCAATATTCCTTTGTTAGATGCAATCAAACAAATTCCACGCTATACTAAGTTTTTTAAAGATCTTTACACTAACAAAAGGAAATTGATGGGAAATGAAATGATAAAAATGGGAGAAACTGTTTCAGCAGTGTTCCAGAAAAAGCTACCTCCAAAATGCAAAGACCCAGGTATGTTTACTGTCCCTTACTCTATAGGCAATCACCATATTGACAAAGCACTCATAGATTTAGGAGCATCCATAAATGTCATGCCTAGATCCTTATATGCTTCACTAAATCTAGGAAAACTAAAAGAAACTCACGTAATTGTGCAACTAGCTGATCGTACCAACGCATACCCTGATGGAGTGATAGAAGATGTGCTAGTCAAAATAAATGGTTTAGTTTTCCCTACTGATTTTTACGTGCTTGATATGGCTGATGAACATTCACCTCACCCTACACCTATCATATTGGGACGTCCATTTCTTTACACTTCTCGCACTAAAATTGATGTCTATGAGGGTACACTATCCATGGAATTTGATGAGGAAAAAGCGAACTTTAATATTTTTGATGGTTCATTGCGCCCTAATAACGCTTGTTCTGTTTTTACAATTAATTCGACTAACCCTTTTGTGCAAGAAATATGTAAATTGAATTGCAAAGCTAGCGTGCCACATAAAATGGAGTCAAAGCACAATTACCTTATCTCAAAGAAGGAAGTCATCAGAACGGAGAACCAAAAGATTGGATAAGAATTCAAGGTGGACCGTCAAGAAATCAAGACATTCGGAGGAAACTGTCAAAGACAAAATGGAGCTGCAATGGATTTGAGAAACCCTACTTGACAAATGGGAACTATGTCGAGCTAACGACTTTAAACAAAAGCGCTCTTGGGAGGCAACCCAAGCATTTTTTTCTCATTTTTAGTTTTCTTTTGGTATTTTTATTATTATTATTATTTTCTCTGTTTTTTTTATCTAACGTACTAAGGAAGATGTTGCCTTGTAATTGTAGAAGGAAGATATCCGGAGATACAATTATTTGGAAAGAAACATGATGGCGCACAAATTGGTGATTAGCAATAGTTATTGATAACGTGTGGGGATTAATTATTGATAATGGACAATTTGTCAACGCGTCTTCTCGGATACTCCTCCCATCGTACTCTTTCCAGCACACTCTACATGCATGGTTGAAACAGTGCTCATTTGACTATAAATCCAGATCATTCTCCACATGAAATCACAACCACAATTTCAATTACTCTGTGAGTGCTCCTTTCTAGCAGTGATTAGGTAATTTTCTTCTCTTCTTGTTTTTTTTCCTTATTCTTCCTCTTTTCTTCTTATTTGTTTTTCTTATAGCATGGATGTGTGTGATATTTTTGTATATATATGTCTTTTCCTTATATTAATTGATTATGTAATTCAAATTTTCTTATTTTTTTTCCTTCTTCAATATCTTTGAAAATATGGAAGAGTGTGATAATCTACTATGCTTATTGATTTTGATGGTTTAATTTTATTACTTTAGTGTTTCTTTTTCTCTCGTGTGTTACGTAACTAAAAAAAAAATACCTTGGATACTGATTTATGTATCCCGCCCAAAGGCGTTAAACTGGTCTTTTTCAGTAGACCTTAAAGAACTGTATTCTCTTTTACTAACCTTCTTCTTTCAAGTCTTTTGCAGATACCTCAAAGTGCACTGAATTTTCATTTCTTTCTATGGCATCCCCTCTACGTATTGTTGTTCTTCTATAAGTACTCGACTCTTTCTCTATGCCTCTTGATATCAAGATTCAGATTGTTCGACTTGTTGACAAGTATGAGCGTTCCCTTTGGAACGTCATAGCTTTTGGGGCAGGGTCATCCAGATCTGCTCGCAAATGACGTGCTAAACGCCTTAAAAGTTGTTTTAAATGTGGAAAGCTATTAGAGGGACCTCATTGTACTCGAAATCAAATTTATTCACAATATAAACATGTTGTTTTCTTCAAGGATGGACCAATTACGTGCAGGGCCGAAAAGTCTATCAGGAGAAACAGCCAGCTCGAAATCAGTGTGAGAGAGTTTGATAATTTGTTGGAACAACGACAACGTCTGTTGGAAACCAAACTCGATGGCCTAACAATTGAGCAGCAACTTTTTGAGCGTGATCATTAGCACCCATCCGAAGATGTAAAACTACGTCTCATTCATTTGAAAAGTTCTGAGTTGGACGTTCTGCTCTAAACGTTCTCCCATTTGTTGGTTCTTGTGGGACTGTTCTTTATTGAATGGTAAACATACCTATGTGTCATGTGGCGATATTGATGACCTTTTCATTAAGGTTGGTTGTCAAACTGTTTTGTAGAAAGTATGCTGATTCAGATAGTTTCCATGCGGATCACACTTGATGGAATCATATCATTAATTTGATGTGAATACTACTACAAGATGTTCAGAGGGTTGTCAACTCCCAAAGTCGCTTTGTATATAAATTTCTCTTCATCACAAAAAAAAAAAAAAACCAAAATATTTTCAGCTGTTGGTTTTCTTGTTCTGTAAATATGTTGATTGCAGGTCTCTTGCTCTTGGATTGTCGAAGTATTCCTCAAAAGTGCTACATTGTGCAACCACCATCCCCAAGTCGGCACGACTCATTACTTACCATAGGAGAGTTTATATTTCTTCTCTTTTTCATGCTTTCTATATTTCTACATTGGGGACAATGTAGAATTTAAGTGTGGGGGAGTGGCATATTGTGGTCTACGTGTATTTTTTTTATTTGTGTCGACGATTTTGCATGAGATAGCAACTTTTGAATATGATTGAGCTTAATTTGTGTGACTTAGCTGAAACTACAAGATCTCGAAAAAAAATGTATTCTGTTCTTCTCCAAGCACAGCTGACAAATTTATCTGAGCACATTTATAGGTAATTTACTATCATTCTCTGAAACACAAATTGAAGGTTGAAAATGTTGATTTTTTTTATTTTTCTAGACCATAGTAAACTAACTTTTTCTTTTCTTTTTTCTATCCATTCGTCCTGCTCAAAGTAACCTGGAAACATCGATTGTTAGTAAGGTGGAGTTATAATCGCATGGTATCTGTTTTTTGTGAATGTGTCTTTTATTGATAGAGTTTAAAAAGTTTGAAAAAAGCATTGATCTATGCTGAGAATGAATTTTACTTTTATGTTCGAAATAAGGAAAGAGACCATAGGAAAGAGCTACCTACCTCAGAGTGTGAAGCCGTCACCTCGAATGGGTGAAGAAGGCTACCTCCAATGAAAGGGGTTAGTGTGAAAGCTACTTGTGGGGTAAAAGCTGAAAAGAAAATTGCAAAACTCTTCTTCTTCTTCTTTTTCTTCTTCATCAAAAAAAAAATCGCGAGAAATGTGATAGCTACCCAAGTGTGAAGTTAGATAAATAAATTTCCTCAGTGGTTTGAAGTGCTCAATCTAAACACTCTTTAAATTGAAGACATATTTGCGATAAAACACCTGCCATGCCCTTTTTTTCTTTGCAGTGCTAACAGTTGATGATTTTTGGTGAACAGAGTAATTTTTAGGATCCATGGGAATCATTGTAAAATAAGAGTGGGATCACGAGAGATGAAAGGAAATATTTGACTATTTCGGGTCAGGATTTGGATAGATCATCGTAAGCTTTCATTTGGTTCCAGTTAGTGATAGGATGATAACCTCAATTGCACACACTCACAAGCCATTGTGTATTTGAGAAGAAGTGAAATTTTTATGGTTCGGGGAGAATATTTATTAAGCAAGTCATTATCTGTAGTTGGATTTCAATGTTTAAAGTTGTTTATCTCATGTAAAATCAGTGTGTTGTTTGGTATCATATGGGTTGTTGTTCGAGGGCGAACAACAGTCTAAGTGTGGGGGAGTTTGATAAGTGCTCGAAAAGCACTTAAATAACTCTTCTATTTTATGTATTTGTGTATTTTAATAGTGTTATATGTTCCATTTTATGTGTTTTTCCTTTATTGTGGTGTTTAGGGTCACAAAGAATCAAAAGGAGCCAAAATGGATAAAAACGGAGCGAAAACGGAACTTGGGATCGAAATGCAAGCAAATTCAAAGATGGAGGGCCTCCGATGCAATTTTATGAAAAGTTGTTTTTACAATTTTTCTTGTGCCAATATCAAAGAATATCAAAAGAGGATTTCCACATTTTTGTCGGATCCCAAATCGGAGTTTCCTAGTGAAAGTTATGGCGATTTGAAGAGAAATGACAAAGCGTAAAAAAATCAGCAGCTCGAATTTACTGCCGCAGTTCAGTAATTTGACCGTAACTTTTGCTACAAAATTCGGATTGACCTGCACTTTATATTGTTGGAAAGGACACTCAGAGGGCTACAACTTTGATGTTGACCTCTTCAAATGATTCGGATCACATCATGGTCAAAAATGAGCAAAACCGAGAGTGATGTGAATGGAGGATTTCTTGGGCCATGTTTTGGTAGAAAATTCATAACTTTCTATTAAAATATCACAAAAAGGAAATTCCAATTGCACAATTCAGCCAAGATGCTTACCTATACCATGATACAATATTTGAACTAATGGAGCAATTTAAGATCACGAGTTGGTGGTTACCAATTAGTGGAATCATAATGGAGTAGTTGTACAATTTTTTATTATGTTTTCTTGTGAAATTTTGCCTATAAATAGAGGCATTTGTAAGGAAGGAAAGACATAATTTAGTGGAAGAGAATTAGCTAGTAGTTCTCTCCAACTTTCTCTTTAATAAAATTCTCTTCTTCATTTGTTCTTAGTTTTAACTTGAAAGATCTTAGTTTTTCATATTCCGGCGGAAGAAATAAAGGCTTCAATCGATCAACGATACTTCGACTGTGAATATGATTAGCGGATCATTTCTTCGATAAGTTTCTCTTTTCCCTTTTATTTCTCTATTTATTTCTTAGCATTTATTTACTTGTTTTCTATATTTTGCGTATAATCTATCATATAGTGGTGGTGATACAAAGCGAACACTCGCTAAAAAGTATGAAACCTCGCAAATATGAGTAGTTAGACTTTTCTATCTAGTTCGAGGGGGACGTTGTGTTCAACTAACATGCGGTTATCTTTTCTAACTCTTTAGTAACGTTTTATCTATTCCTCTACTTCAATTTGTTGATTTGTTATACTTGTAAACCCGTTTTTGAGTTTATTTGATTATTGCATTCACTTTGGCCAATTGAATCAATCAATCTTTAAATTCAAGTTACTTGCTAGGATTGGAACTTTTGATTAGTAATTATCACTAGATTCCAATCCAAAGTAGCACATGAATATCGTGCATATTTATTAACAAATCAACTTAGATGTATTAATTCGAGTTTGTGAAATTATTCATCTAATGCAACTCATTCTTCTCGTTCATTTCACACTAGCTTTGCATTAAATCCTAACAATTTATTTAGGGTTATCCAATAGCTAGATGTCAAGTTAAAGAACTCACTTTAATTTAATACACTTTAGGAAGAATTCGTTAATCAGAACTTCTTGATTAATTGAGAGTTGATAAATTGACGAATGAATAGTAACACGTTGCATGGGAAAGATAAATATAAGTTGTTAACACAACCGAACCCGAGAACTAGATATTTTGTACAATTGTTTTATTTCAATCTTTTATTTTGACGTTCGATTTTCTATTTTTATTCAAACATCACAAAACCCCCCATTTTTCTATATTAATTGATAAAATCAACTAGATTAAACACCGTTCCTCTTGGGTTCGACCCTTACTTACCACTTCTACATTAATTTGTAGTTTTGAAATCGAGTAACGAAATAAAATAAATTTTGGCGTACTGCGACAACACGCCCATTTAGCCTGTGCCTTGCCCTTCTGAGTGAACACCGTGAAATCGAAGCTCCCTTGGATCCGACCCTCCGCATTCCACGTGCTCTCCCCGTGCCTCACTAGAACCATTTTCTTTGCCACATGTATTGGCGGAAGAGGGATGCTCTACCACCCTAACAAGTAACTCCTCTCCGAACTACCTGGCGGCGGAGAAGGTGCTACCGATGATTTCTTGATTTCTTGCAAGCTTGAGGATGAGCAAATAATAATAATTCTGGAGGGACAGCTGTTGTATCTGAGTGCTGGTGCCCACGGCGTAGTGCTGGTGCCCACGGCGATAGTGGTGGTGGTGGAGACGGGTTTTGCGGAGGGGAATGATGTGGGGTGTTTGTATTGTGCAACCCATGATTTTTACCTGAAGTAGATTTGATCATGAATGTGTTTTTCTCTTTTTCTTTTAGCGCTAAAAACAATTGTAGATTTTCTGTGGTGGTTAACGAAGGGCTATCAGAAAAATATAAAACAACAAGTGGCATGAGAATAAAGAATTTCTTTCCTTGTCCTCTTTGTAAAAATTGCAGAGAGTTCAAAAAGTTAATGATATGTACGATAGATTATGGTAAAAATATTTAGGGAGTGTAATCAATTGAGATTTTAAAGGAGTTTTAAAAACTTTTAAGGAATTTGATGGATTTGAAAAAGTTTGGGTGCATTCAATTGAGATTTCTGAAAGTCAATTAAAATATTGGGGTATTTAATATAGATTTTTTTGGACTTTTTAAAAGTCCATCAAAATCATGGGGTACTAAATGATGACTTTTAAAAATCTTATGAAATTATGAGGTATTCAAAATTGTCTTTGATTTTTAAAGATTTTAATGGAATCTTTTAGGTACTCATCTTTTAGCATAAAGTACAAACATAATTTGTCATATGAAATCTATTACTCACCCCTAAGATTTTGATGGACATTTATTCATCACCATCACCGTCACCTGTCACCACTGTCGCTGCCGCATCCACCACCACCACCGCACCACTACTGTCACCATCTCGCCAACGGCACTGCCATCGCCACCGCTGGCACCACCACCCTCCTACCACCGTCGCTGCCACTGCCATCTTTCATTATTTTTTCTTCATTATTTTTTTCATTTTTTCTTAATTTCACAATAAAAATGATGTAAATATTCTTATAATATTTTTATTTTCTTTTTGTTCAACTTTTCACAAAACAGAAAATTATTTACCAAAGTTTGTAAAAAGTTTTAAAATTTATAATTAAATATTTTATATCTACTCATTACTTTAATAATTTGATATATGTTTTGACATACTAATTAAACATGTGATAGTTTTTAGTTTTTCTCCTTAAATTATATCAAAATATTGTGAAATCTCTGTTTGCAATAGTCATGTATTTTTGTAGTTAAAAATTTATTATCTTTTTATAAAAATATTGTATAGACAATAATTAATTATTACTAATTTCAGCTTTTGAAATGATAATAATTTAATGAGAAAATATAATAAAAGTCTAATCTCAATAAGTTTAATAATATTTATTTTATGAAACGAAAATGTATATTGTTAAATGAATTCCAACGAATTTGGTAAAACTTTTGAAATAAAAGTCCTTCCAAATCCATTGAAAATTTTTATGGATTCTGTGAAAATCCGTAGAAGTCTATCAAAAATTAATAAAAGTCTATTAAATTATATGAAAATAATTTAATTTAAAAGTCTATCAAAACTCTTACAAATCCAAATTAAATACATCCCCCTTAGATGTATGGATAAATAAATAAATAAATAAATATATATATATATATATATTAAAAATATAAAAGGGATAAATTTGTATAGTCATACAAACTGAAACATTAATTTACTAAAAAAATAGAATTTAATTTCAAAGTTAGATTTGTTAATATTTTCAAACTGGTGGGTTTAAAATACTCTTACAAAAGTGGACAAGGGAAAAAAAATTCAACCAGCCCCTCCGTCCCCATCCTCTCGAGGTTCCCTATCATGGGCAAGATTTGGTTGCAAACCAACAATCAGATTTGGCACCAACAACCACCATTAGAGGCTCGTTCGTGGCCATCCAGAAAAACACATGAGTTTTGAATTTTTGGCAAAGAAATGATCAGAATGTGGTTGGAATTTTCGACTAAGAAAATGAATTCTCGCTGGAGAAATGGTTGGAATGTGGCCAGAGAAGGTGCCTGGAGGAAAAGGGAGAAGATGAAGGGAAAAAGAAGGTGAAGGGAAGAATATGAGAGTAAACTAGTCCACTCAACTTGAAAATATTGATATTCTTGTAAATTAAATTAATAATTGATTAATTGGTAATTGGCATGTTAAATTTGATAATCATGTAATGTTTAAATTTGATAATCATGAAATCCCTCATATAAAAATAACTTGTTAAATCATTTTTTTAATTTATTAAATTAATATAATAAATATTTAAAAATGATAAGAGACAATAGTAATTTTTCTAAAAGTTGTATCTACTGTAGGCATTAAAAAGGTCAAAAACTTTTGTAAAATGCAAAAAACTAACAATTATATATATATATATATATATATATGTATATATATGGTCTGAACTATCTTTACTAAGGAAATTCAACCAACAAAAAATGCAGAGATTTAGTCAATGTTATCAAATTCATTTATATTCAAATTTGAATTTGATTAAACAAATCACATCCACATACCAAAATAAAAGAAAACTAGCCAACTAAGAATGCAAAGATTTAGTTCATGCTATCAAACTTATTCATATTTAAATTTCAGTTTGATCAAACAAACCACATCTATATACCACAACAATAGAAGACCAAATTATTCAGTTCAAACGTTTTTCTCTACTTTTCTCTAAGATGGTTGACTCATTTTTAGTGTAGTTTGCTTTTGGATAGCTGGGTTCAAACCCTTGATAATTAGACTAGCGTAGTGTTATTTATTGATGGACAATGTTGTGTATTGACTGATGAAAGATTAAAAACAAGAATGTGATCAAACACGAGGTTGAAGGCATCAATACTAGTATGCCGCTTTCACACTGTGAATTCAAGCGTGGGATTTGATTTTAACAGTGAGAATATCCAATTGACAATAGCAAGTGTAGGATTTGTAATGTACTTTGAAGAATTTGGAGAAAATAAAGGGGAACAAATGACGTTTGTGATGATCTTTGACTGGAACATGAAGGATTTTGGTATATTACAAAGAAAATTTTGAAGGGAATTTATGGATGTTAGAGCATCATTTTGACTCTAAGTTTTGTTAAACATAGGCATACATCTTACATTTTTATTTTACAGGGAAGATCCCTACAATTGTGATGATGCTCATTCCATGCTGTGTATTTTTATCTATTCTAAATTATTGTATGCTTACCTATAGGTAATGACCTCCTCCCGCTTATATCTATTAAGAGCATATTTTGGTTCCTTCACTGACATTACTTCACCCTTTTCATGTCTTTATATAAATGTATATTGTTATTAACCCAAAGGAAGGTTGTGGAAATTATGAATCTATCAGTGTGTCAAGTTCTTGGAGACCGCTACTAGTTTCAGATTCAAGAAACTAAATTGAGTTCGTACACAAAAACTAAAGATGCAAATTTGGTAACATCTCTCGGATGTTCTTGTTCATGTTGATGAATTTGTCAAAAGCAATAATTTTTAGATTCAGATTTGAGGATGGTGTTTGTTTTGAAAATTTGATGAATTCTCGGAGTTGATTATAATTTTTATATTTGAGTTTAAAATGAAAATAAGTGCTTGATGTTTCTCTGAATTTGCAACAAAATATTAATTGATCAAAATTTTTTTTAATGAAACTGATCATTTTTTTTTTTTTGAATGTAAAAACTGATCAATTTTTTCAATTAAATAAAATAATAAAAATAAATGAATCTAAAGGTGAAATTGACAGAATTGTACTTTTTGGATCAACGATGCCTCTTTTCAAATGGTTGGGACCTTGCTTATCTAGAAGAATGTATGGATGCAAATGCAAATGAATGTAAAGATTGGGGACTAATTTCTTAATTTACCCAAAACAAAAATCTATCTTGCCATGACATCGTGTTCATTACGGAGACGCGGTTTCGCCTCCATCCTTGATCCTCCCCAGTCCCCTCTGTACGTCGCACTGCTCCTCTCTCTCACACACTCTCCCCCTCTCTCACGCAGACAGATACATACAGATTTTGTACTATCATTTATCTCAGTCCACATTTCACACACTCACGCACTAATGCTCAGATCTTTCTCACTCTCCTGCCTCACTATAAAACCCTAACACTCTGCTCAGATCTGTACTGTACATACACCCGCATGTTTCTCTCTGTCTAAATGTACATCATACACAGGGATACATAGAGCTTTCCATTTGTAGTTTAACTCTAAAAATGGCAAGCTCCGACCAGAGTAAGCAGCCTCGACCCGGACAACCCGAATCTTCCTCAATGCCACCTTCTTCCTGGGCCAAACGCACTGGATTCCGCCCCAAATTCTCCGGCGAGACTAATGCAAGTGATTCCGGCCAAATTACATCCCTACCCCCGGTCCAACCCAAGCCCAAACAACCCGACCCGAATATCGACCTCGAGGCGGCCCGACCAAAGCCCGGCATAGCAAAGCGTCCCCTGCCGGCATCAAACGGGGAGCCTGTGGCTGTGAAGCCTCCGGAGGAAAAGGACAAGGAGCAGATGCCGCCGGTGAGGAAGCGGAGGGACTCGGATGGTGGCCGGAATTTGGGCACAAATGGGCAGCCATCGGAGGGCATTAGGAGGGCCTTGAGGGACGAAGAAGTGGGCCAGTCCATTGATGTGCTGCCCCAGAGTGTGGTGGATGATGATGGATTCGTATCGAGGCATTCTCACATGAAGTATGAGCTCAGAGACACTCCTGGTCTCGGTGAGCTTTTTGTTCAAAAATATGCTGTGATTATATTTGCTGATATTTTGTTTGCTGTAATTATTATAATTGCTGCTCTGTTTGGTTCTATGTTTCAGTTCCCATTGGTCTGTATGGATTTCAACATTACCTTTCGATGTTGGGTTCGTTGATACTAATCCCTCTCGTGATAGTTCCTGCAATGGGTGGTACCTATGTGAGCGCTTTGTAAATCTTTTCCTGTTAAATTATGTAACCGTCTTTTTTTTTTTGGGTTGTATTTGTAATTTAGATGAGATGAACTGATGGAATTCAGTATGTGTAGGAGGATACAGCAAATGTGGTTTCAACTGTGCTATTCGTTTCGGGATTGACAACGCTTTTGCACACTTCATTAGGATCAAGATTGCCTCTGATACAGGGACCTTCATTTGTTTATCTTGCTCCTGCACTTGCAATAATTAACTCTTCGGAGTTTTTGGGATTGAGTGGAAATGTACGTACGTATGCTTCTTGCCAATATATGTTGGAATGACCTGTTGGTTTCCCAATAACTCTTGCCCATAAATGTAAAAATGAATAAGATTTGTCTGAGGCGATTTTGGTGGAAGTTAGTCAACTTGTTTCCCAATAACTCTTGCCCATAATGTATAAATGAATAAGATTTGTCTAAGGCGATTTTGTGGAAGTTAGTCAACTTGATACTCTTATTATTTAGAACATTTTATATCCAACTTGTTTCCCTTGAAATTATAATAATTCTTGGCATCTGAGATTTTGGCAACCTAAAGTGTGGTAGTTAGAGGGTTTTCTGATATTGCAGAATTTCAAGCATATAATGAAAGAGCTACAGGGAGCCATAATTATTGGGTCAGCTTTTCAAGCATTTCTGGGATACAGTGGATTAATGGCATTACTGTCAAGGTATCTCCATCCCTTTCCGTACTGGATAGGTATAATGTTTAAAGCTTGATGATCAGGACGTAAGATTTCTGTATCGTGTTAATCACTACAATCTGGTTTCACCGGAGTTAGGGCTTGTTCTTTGCACTATCTTGGGTGAAAGTATAGATTTACTCGAACAACGTGTTAGATGTGTGGTTGAAAACTGTGGAAAATGTATTAAAAAATGTAAAGTAATTGTATGAGTGGTTGAAATTGATGAGAGAAAAAATTAGTGGAAGTTAGTGGAAAATTGTTGTGTAAAGAACAAGCCCTTAAGTTCTGTATGATTGATTGATTGGCATTTGTCATTTGGAAGCTCATTATTAGTGGAATTTTGGCAAGTGTTTCAACGATGGAAACTGGGATGTCCTCAGACTGTACCAACATAATAGAAAAGACGGAGTGATTGAGCTTGATGGGGGAAACAATTGTTTGAGTGATAGTATAAATTGATTATTTTGATTTTTGGAATGCTATACTTTCAAAGAACCCTTCAATTGAAAACTATCATCATTCTTTGTGATGGTTTGAAACATATTCTTGGTTTGAGCAACTGCTTGTGTATCATCTATTCTGGAAAAATATTAGAGTATGCCTTCAAGGTGTTTGTAGAAATGTTTATAAATGGAGTGTTTATAAGTAGGGATATATTAGCAGTGGTGATGTTATTTTGAGAAATGCGTGTCAATAAAAATTAATTTGGGTAAATGTGCAATGTTCATAAATACGTGTTTCTTGAACACTACAAAGGAGCAGAAAGATAAGCTTTCGTGATTGATGGTTGATCTAAAATCATATGAATCAGGAGGATATAAACGATGATCCTAGATAAATGATAATGGCTTGTTAACCTTGGGTTCTTACTATTAGGCTTTGCAAAAACAAGAATTGGATTCTTTTGCCAAGATTTCAAGAAAACCGACGCAGTTAAATGAGAGCAAAATGTAGGAAAAGGGAAAAGTTTGTATTCTCTATTTTCTTGTGCGAGTACAAAATGAGAATAAAAATCTTGTAAATTTATGTTATATATGTATCAGAAATGATCATGTCCCAATTCTACGCTCTTCCACAGTAAGCAATTGTAAATGAAGAAAATGAAATGAACACTATCTAAGCTTCTCGTCTACTTGTAATTTCCTTTTACCATGGTGATTCCCAAGTTTTTCATTAATAAAAATGAAAAAAAAAAATTTGAACGCTTTACATGATGACAAATCTATTTACTCAAATGCTTGTTGCGTTCAGCTACTTTTGGAGTGTGGGATGATGTGAGGTTGAAAAATTCTGAGAAGCAAAGGGTCCGACAAAAAATGTGCGGTCGAAAATGAGTTGTGAAAAAAAGTTGACTAATGCAATCAGGCCAAACAGGCAACAAATGTGATGTGTTTGTCTTTCAAGGGGAATGAAAAGCCAGATAGGAAAAGCATATTATCGTTTGTGACTGATTCTTTTCGTGCTTAAATATATGAAGTTGAACCTCATTCATTTCATTGAAAAGTTTCTAACTTTCTATTCCTGTTACAAGGACCTGGATTACAAATGCTTAATAACCTATTACCAGTTCATTCTCTCTTTTCTTTTCAGGTTAATTAATCCAGTGGTTGTGTCCCCTACTGTAGCTGCTGTTGGTCTTTCATTTTACAGCTATGGTTTCCCCCGAGTTGGAACCTGCCTGGAAATTGGTGTGGTTCAGATATTATTAGTTGTTCTTTTTTCTCTTGTAAGTTATCTATCCCATTACGACACGTCTGTTCTAAAGTTGTATCCTCTCTTAATATCATTCAATTATGCGTATCTTCTCTGACATCTTATTTATCTTGCAGTACCTTCGGAAAATATCACTATTGGGTCACCGTGTATTTCTGATTTATGCAGTAAGCTTACAAGTTGCATGTTGTCTTTTCTTACCCCCTCTCTGCCCCCCTCCCCCTCCGTCTGCCCGCTGAACGTTATTGGTTAATCTGTTCTGCATAAACTCAGGTCCCACTGGGTCTTGCCATTACATGGGCGTTGGCTTTTCTTCTGACTGAAGCTGGAGTATATAGCTACAAAGGTTGTGATGTAAACATACCAGCGTCAAATATAATATCGAACCAATGCAGAAAGCATGTTTCAAGAATGAAGCAATGTAGAGTTGATACTTCCCATGCATTGAAATCGTCTCCGTGGTTCAGATTTCCTTACCCATTACAATGGGGCACACCTATCTTTCACTGGAAGTGGGCCCTAGTAATGTGTATGGTCTCAATTATCTCATCAGTAGATTCAGTGAGTCCTTGCTCAATCTGCTTTTATTTACATTCCTGTTGGATATTGTTCAAATTAGATAATCATCTGATTTGTGACACATTTGGGGATATTTAGGTTGGTTCTTATCATGCATCATCTTTGCTGGTAGCATCGAGACCTCCAACACCGGGCGTATTAAGTCGAGGGATTGGCCTCGAAGGTGTTTCTAGCATTTTGGCTGGTCTTTGGGGTATCGGAACTGGCTCCACAACTTTGACTGAAAATGTACACACTATTGCTGTTACTAAAATGGGAAGTCGCAGAGCAGTCGAGCTTGGTGCTTGCGCTTTAATTCTCCTATCCCTGATAGGTATTTGCCTTTCAACTTGGCTTCTGTTTTTTTTTTCTCTCTATCTCTTTTCTTTTTTATTATATTTATGAATGATCATTTTTATTATTTCTATGATGCTACCAGGTAAAGTTGGGGGGTTTATTGCATCAATCCCCCAAGTGATGGTTGCGGCTCTCTTATGCTTTATGTGGGGCATGCTTACAGCATTGGGCTTGTCAAATCTTCGTTATAGTGAAGCAGGGAGTTCAAGGAATATCATCATCGTAGGCCTGTCTTTGTTCTTCTCGCTATCTATACCTGCTTATTTTCAGCAGTATGGTGTTTCTCCGAACACAAACTCCTCCGTCCCGAGTTACTTTCAGCCATATACAGCAGCTTCTCATGGTCCAATTCACACAAAATCTTCTGGGGTATGTATCAACTTCCTCATTTTGCAAGATCGGGGAATTAACTTGTTATTAAGAAAATAATTAAGGGACTAATGGTGCAGTGTTGCCAGTTCTGTAAGAATTTGTCTGAAAGTTGTTTATGTCTCATATGTGCAGCTCAATTATGTTCTCAACACATTGTTGTCACTTCATATGGTTATTGCTTTTCTAGTAGCTGTCATCCTTGACAATACGGTACCTGGAAGTAGACAAGAACGCGGTGTGTATGTTTGGTCTGAGCCTGAGACCGCGAGAAGAGAGCCTGCTGTAGTTAAGGATTATGAGTTGCCTTTCAGAGTCGGCAAATTCTTCAGATGGGTAAAGTGGGTGGGGCTTTAGCTTAGATGGCAGATCTCAAAGTTCTGCAGCCATTTGATGGGTAATTTCTGATCAACAACAAAGCATACGGTTTCGTGTGCCACTGTATAAACCCACCCCCTTTTTGCTTACACGATGTGGCTTCACGCTGCACAGAGTTGGGCTATCAATTTAGACTTTGTAGGATGATTTGTCTTGTAGAGACGAGGAGCTGTTGTTGTATATTTCTTTCTTTTCTTTTCTTTTTCTTTTCGGTTAGGGGTAGAGGGTTGGATCTCCGTGTTGTAGTCTCAAATTTGAAACATGTATGTAATGTGGAGCTTGAAATGGCAACTCGACTTCTCTCTTTTCTTTCCGCAGGTTATCCCTTGTGAGTGTCGGGTTCCTACTCGACTGTGGTGGGACAATAGACCTTACTAGACCTCTTACTCAAAATGGAAAATAATGTGTGCACTCGTGCATGGTGTAACACAAATGCAGTGTTCTTAAAAATTGCACTTCATACTCGCTTAAACGATGTTTAAGCGTTTAAATGATGTTTAAGCGTGACGATTGATTTTGTCGTGTTGTATGTTCAACTTTTTTTGTGCTTTTACTTAATGCAGTTTACGCTTAGACCCGCTTAAATTCTAAAAGCTTGAAGCTTGATGCAATGGTTTAGTTACATTTTATATTTTTTAGAACATTGTACAAATATACAAAAACATTGTCTATTTTGTAATAGAGGGTGAAATATAATTACTATTCTACCCTATGTACGTTAGCGAAATATAATTACTATTCTACGCTATGTATGTTAGGAGGGCTTATAGTCTTTTATTACTATGTAGACATTAATGTGAACTTATAGTATCACTCAATCGCTCATCGTTCACATTGGAGGATGAAATTTGACTACTTTTTACTATATTCACAGTGGAGGACGGAATTTGACCACTTTCAAGAGTAGAAAACTTCTTTCGTTCTTCCCACTAGTGTTTAATTAATGTGTATGAACTAAGGAGATCTAACTATTTAAATGAGATCAAACAAATTCACGACTTGTTCTTTTGAAAAATTCACGCCATTCCATGTAAAATGTGTGGTTGATATTGTATTAAAAATATGTATGTAATTGCAAATATGTGTAGATTATACGAATTACCTAAAACCTTGAAAAGAACAAGGTCCAATTAAATGCTAACAATATCGAAAGCATGAAATTATCTTATACCCCACCCACATATTTATGTAAAGATAATGTTATTAGAAAACAATGAATAATACAGTGATAACACAAGATTATGTGCTAAATTTTATTAGGTAAAATAACAATGAATGAAATATCTCACTTTATAACATTTTAATGCAATCACAATGATATGAACCACTTTATCAATTATTGCCTTGAAATGGAAATTTTTTATGCAAAGATTTGACTTGACCGACTCCTGTGGGCAATTTGTGCCAATCTCCACTGACATTACAATATTATATTATTATGGATTATTGCATTTGACCATTAACGTGCCAAATTTGGAGTCAAAATTGGACGAAGCGCACGTTACAAAAAAACTTCTATTTTGTGAAACATAACTTTTTATTTCGGATAATGTTGGAAGTTATAAGATGTATGTCTGCTAATCTAAATTTGTAATTATTATTAAAGTTTGACTTCAATTGAAGAATAGAATTTAAAATTAAATAGATAAAATATATAACGATATTGTGTGTATGCAGGTAAATTTTTATTTTGTTAAAATATTGAATTAGTGATGAAGGCGACAGATAGCTTTTATTACGGAACTTTGATCGAATAATTGAAAGTGGAAATTGCAGGAAGTGGCTAATTTGAAGAAGTAATTAAGTTTAGTCTTATCAAATCATCTCCTTCTTGACCCAAAATCTAGACTCACCTATTTTCTCCAACAATTCTCTCGTTTTCACTTTCCTTATTGACCCTAATTTGCAGACCTATTTCTATTTCTTTCTCCATTAGTTTTCTCAAATCATCTCTTGAACTAGCTCCAACCCAAGAATGAGTCCAAAAAAGAAAAAAGAAATATTTACAACCCTCAATTGTGTGAAACAAGGCCGAACCCATTTCATTATCCACGCTTACGCTTCAACTTAGATTCTCAGTCGTCTTCTCTCTAGTCTCGTCCTCCTTAGATGAATCTTGTAATTGACTGCTGGTGTTGCCTATCTGCTGTCATCTCCGGTCTGGCGAATGATGCTTCGATTTTCAAGCCTCCGGCAACTAGTGCACCCCACCTCATCCACTCAGCGTTTTCGCTATCCGCTCACTCTCTGAGTCCCGTTTCCAGTTTAATCTCTAAACTCTTTTTATTTTCATTTTTAGGTCTATTGTGTTTGAAATTTGAGTGGATACTAGCAGCCCTAGTTTTTGTTTAATATCTAATTAGCATTTAGCATAAATTGTCAATTGAATTATTGAAATTGTATTTGAGAAATAAGAATTGAAATTTAATTGGTATGTTAAACATTTATCCTAATTTTATGTGATATTGTACTTTGCTTGTCAATGTTCCAATTGAACTTATTCTTTAGTTGAATCTATATGTCATTCTTGACAATAACTTAATAAAACGTCTAGAATTTCAGCTACATAACGACGTTCTTGACATTTAAAGTGTCAAAAAATGTCACATGATCATGTATCTTTCAAGACATTTTGTGAATGAAGTGGTAAGAATTTCAGTGACATAGTGTCTTTCTTGACATATAAGTGTCGAGATTTTTGTTTGAGGTGTTGCATTTGGGCATCGTACTTATCGTTTCATTTGCAACCAAAATTCAAATTACTATATTTGATTTTCAAGTGCATTGGAAATCTAACTACTACAACACTGAACTCTCTAATATTAGGTATCGTATATCAACAATATCGTTGGAAGAGAATATTATCAAGTTCTTAGAATTGTTGAGAATAACACTTAACTTTTCTGACAGTTGAGTATATTAACAAATTCATTTGAAGATAAGCTCTAAATAATTTTTAAACGGTAAAATCAATAGTTAGTCTGTTCCATCTTGACAATTAAGTAATGTCAAGTTTCACTACGAATTTTAAAACATCAAGAATGACAGATCGACTTTCCATCTCGACAATTTATAAACGTTAAGAAATATGTTTTTACTTATTAACACACTACCATTTAAAATGAGAAGAAAAACATTTCGCCATTACACTAAATTATCATACATTTATCATCTTCTACAACTACAATTTTTTCAACCTTAAAATTTTATCATTAATGACTTTAATAAGCCACAACAACCACAAGATATTTTACTTCCAAAATATTTCAATAATGATATCGATTACATTTCCTACTATAATGTAATCGGCAAATCAAATTTAAATTGATAACAATTAATTTGTTAAATTATATTCAATGACTTTATTTTCATAATTACATTTCTCATTCAACAAGCTTGTTTTCACAAAATATATCAACTTTTTAAATACATCAAGTGTAAATAAAGAAGATGTAAGATTCTTACGTTCAAATTTCAAATTGCTTTAATTTTTTAAACTCCTTAAGAATGATTTCTATACATCAATGGAGAAAGACATTTATTTTCCTTATTTTTCTCCCAAATCGATTCCAAACATTTAAAAAAATGGTAAATTTCTTTTTCATTTTTTCCAAGTAAATGTCAATTCAAATGGGTCATTGTCCAAAAAAAAAATACAATGACAATTACACATTGGCCAATGTTCATTTCTTGAGCCACTAAACACCTAGTTCTATTTAATATATACAAGGGCAAATGAGACATTTGTCACTAAATTTGGTCATTCTTGTACTAACTTTTAAAAGTAGACTTCTTTGATTTGACAAGACCTTTTTTGGCCATTCTTGCAATTATCTCGAAAGTGGAATAAGTTAAAAGAGTACATACCTTAATTAAAATTTTTAATTTATCGATGGCAAAATTCACATTGAAGTATGATCTCATCTTGACTATGAAAATTAGAACCCGATCAAAGAAGCTCATATGCCTAATTTCCAAAAAGAAAAAAAAAATCTCTCTATTTTTCCCTTGTGAATACTTGGAAGCAAATAAGCAAATGTACAACTGCACATCTACATATAAATTAGTCTTATCATCTTTTCAATTCTCTTCATATGAATATTTTGGACATTTCCAAAATTCAAATCTAGTATCGTCATTATAATTATTTGTACATATTTGAAAAAAAAAAAATTTTTATGGAAGCAGGAAGAGGAGAAATAAAATTACCAAGCAAATTTTCGTTGTTTCTTGATCTTTATTATGAACTTGACAGAAATATATATAAAAATTAATTAAATAAAACTATTTGTAGTAATTTACGAGTTTGTAATGGAGCTTATCTTCGACAGTTGCAAATACAGACAAGTTGTACTAAATATGCAAGTTCAATTGCCTTGATGATCATATAAAATAAACCTTAAGTCATGCTACTCGTTGAACAATAGAGTCATGTCTAGATATGCTATTATATAGACGTAATAAGTTGTCATATGGGATATTGACATGTTGGAAAGTCGGTTCTAAATATATGATATTCTCTAAAATAAAAATTTATATTTGCTTTCATATTTTGTAATCTCTGGGAGTTGATTTATACAATTTGTTTCAAGTCAATTTTGTATTGCTAAAAGACTAAAAATAAAAATAAAAAATCTGTGGTCTATATGAGCGCAAAACTAATGGTGGGCTCCTACATCCATCTCTATGATTACTACGTATATTGATACGACCCCAAGGTCGAGAACCCCTAGATTGGATCCGGTATGATCGAGAACAACCCGAAACTCTCCGTGAGGAGGAGGATCCCTCGACTCGACTCAACTGCGCCTTCAAAGCACGGGGGTGAACGCCACGAAGGTTGATCACGCCTTCGATAAGTTCGGGGTTTCCTTAGAACGAGATGGCAACGGAGGAGCACGGCTACAACTCAACAAATTGCAATCAAGATCAAGGAAAATATGGTGGGGAGCAAAGCTACAACCCAAAGAGGAGCAAGGCTACAACTCTCAAGGTAAAGAGCTTCTTTGAACCAAAGTTATGTTTACAATGGCCTAATTTCGTTCATATACATCTATGACTAAGAAATAATATTAAAATAATGAAATATCTAAAAAGTAGAGACAAAAAGTTAGAGTCGGTCTAAATTTACGGTCAGAATTATTGGATTTACTACCAGTAAATCCACCGGTACGTCAGATGAAGGAAAGATACTACCAGATAAAACCTTTCTCGCTTCAAGTTGGCCAAAAGCGGATCTCTAATGTTACGGCCAGTATGACCAGAGTTACGGCCGTAAAATCGTAGTATCGGCGTATATTCTGGTTACACCGTAATTAGCTCTCTCAAGATTTCGCCAAAAATCGCTCCTGGGTTACGTGAAATATCGTTACGGGTTCTGGCAAGTAAATTTGCTTCTGCAGATTCTTCAGCTTGTTTCCTCAAGCTCGACCCCGTTCTCGCCTTCACGTCTTCATTTCACGTCTCGAGATGAGCCAAAAGTAAGGGTTCTTCCATGCATATCCAGTTTTTCTTGACATCTTCACCTTCTAATACTTCCGTTCAAGCTCGTCTTCGTCTCGACCGGCTTTCTCACGCGCGTGGATGATGTCGAGCTAACCCGGATCGTATCATATATACAGCAACTTGCATGCATGTATGTCATTTTCTACATTTTTTTTCTACATTAGCATGTGTTACAACGTGCAAATAATGTTTAGTAGTCAATTTATTTTATCTATATATTTTAAAGACGTAACTTTTATTTAGTTCTAATTGTTCATTTCTATTAGTTACATAAAATATTTATTATCTATAAAGCTTAGCTATTGTAGTAGGAGATATTACTTCTTTGAGCGTCGCAAGACTCGGAGACTTGATCAGAGAAGAAATTAACTTTGGTACAAGCATATTTTTTTTCGTCGGTACAAGCACAATTTCAAATAGTACTTGTCAAATATATATTTTGACTTCGCTTCATTTCAATCAGAATTAGAAATTGTATATAATGCATAGATGTTCTCATTAATTACTCGAAGTTGAGATGAAGATTTCAAATTAATGAGAATTATAATAAACTATACTTCGTAACAACATCAGTTTTCAATAGGCCTATATATGGTTGTTGAGGTTGACAGTGACAATAGATAGCTATTGTTATTGCCACTCAATGTTGTTAGAAATTCGACGCATATAAAATTAACTATCATAGCTCTTGTTGATAGCGAATAGTAGTTAAATATTTTTTTATTAAAGAATTATCTTTTTTTCATTTAAATAATGTCCGGACCATGAATATATATATAGATAATAATGAATTTAGTTTAAAATTATATAAATTAAATTGAGAAATCAGCTTCTAGTATTTTTTTTTTTAGGAAAAGGAAAAGGAAAAGGAAAGCAAAACCTGAAACAAAGTCTTGTATAATATAGTACAACTTATTCAAAAAGTTAGTTTTCTTTATCACCATTTTCGTTTTATTTGTTTAATAGCTTTGACAAATCGATCTCTGTATTTTTATTTTCAAAACAATTAATTATTTCTCATCCTAGCTACCTTTAGAAATAAATTCTAAAAAATTCTACCAAACAAAATTGAGGTATAATTTTTTTCCTAATTAAAAAATAACTTTAGGAGTAACAAAATCAAAATGAATATATCAAACTAACATCACTAATCATTATGTGTACATCTCATAGCCAATCGTATTCAACCGGACACAGTACTGTTAGCACATGAAGAAGAAGATTTCAAATTTGTAGTTCTTTGCAATATTTGAGAGACAATTAAATATTTAAATTACACGAGCAAGTATACATGCATACATATTTACTAGTTTTCTTCTTCTCTAGAAGGAATCCATGGCGTCATATCCATTGGATAACTCCCCAAAACTCTCAAGAAAGATGTGAATTCTTGAACTTCAGCCAATGCATTTTGTGCCCTCAATTCCGCCATCGACGCTTCAAAATCCACGTAAAACATGTACTCGAAATGCTTCGCCGTCCCTTCATAATTCCCATCTTCCACCACCCTAATCGGGCTATTCCGGTGAGGCCGCGATTCAATTTTCGTCAAATTAATATTCCTAAATGCAAACGCCGATAATACCTTGAACAACGCACTCGTCCCTTTCTCGTGTGCAAAAACGATGCTAGTTTTGAATGGACGATCCATGCGTGGGATTATAGGCTCCCTTGCTAACATCATGAATCGAGTTACGTTACTCGAATCGTCTTGGATTCCATCTGCTAGAATTTTGAGCCCGTAGAGCTCGGCGGCACGTGCGGAGGCGATTGCCGCTGTGTTGTGGAGGTTGTTGGTGGCTATATACTCTGCGGCTCCGGCGGTGTCATCGACGGCTTCCGCGCGCCACGTTAAGCCCTAGTTTCGTTAACGTGTGTTCGCATTGGGAGAGTGCTTGAGGGTGGCTGATTACGCGCGTGAGGTACTCCTTACGAACACCGGGAAGTGCTAAGAGACAGTGGTGGACGGGGAGCTGAACCTCACCGACGATGTGGAGGCGGTGGCGGAGGAGGAGGTCGTAGTTACGGTGAATCGATCCGCCGAGGGAGTTTTCCACTGGAAGCACCGCTCTATCGGCGATCCAAAGCTCGACGGCCTGAAACGCAACCTCGAATTGATCGCAAGGGATGGCTTCACAGTTCGGGTACGCCTTGCCGGCGGCCGCTTCGCTGTAAGCTCCGGGGACGCCTTGATAGGCGACCCGGAGCTGAGATCCGTGCATCGGCGCCGGCAAGAGATCGGCGATGCTGAGCGGCTTGGGAAATGCGGACGGCGCCGTTTCGGATGAATTGACAGGCACTAAGTCGCGAGTGTGGTGACCGTTGACGGCGGCGATTCCATCGGCGCCGCCGTCGCACTTCTCGTTATCTTGTTGCTGCGACACCACTTTGCTGGCTAATATCGCACACGAACTCTGCCAGTCATACCGGCCGCCTCCAGAACTGAAGTTCTTCAAGGCGTTGGTGTTGGCATTGAGGGAGTCAAAACGGTAGATGCATTGGAAGACGAGTGGACTCGGAGTGACTCGGCGGTGGCTCAGCCGGTGTCGTGGTGGCGACGCCACTCCGGTAAGTAATTTGAGATCCATAGATGGGAGAATTGGTGGAATAGTGAATTAATTGAGCCTGTAGTTCTCTTTAAAAAGTGAACTTGCAAGCTGAGAACAGATGGCGAATTTAGGGGGTTTTTATATATTGCTAAAAATTGGTCGGGGTCAACCTCATACCTACCCCTATCCAACCAACCCTCTCTTTCCCACCGCCAACCCTCGTACGTACGTTTATTATATGCCCACGTTGTATATGTCGAAAACATTTCTTTTTTTTTTATGTTAGAGAAGAATACAATTGGTGTTTCAATACATGTTGATCACTGCATCTCCGATCCAAATGTCTATTGTCAAATGCGTATTTTGAGAGACAGACTCACAAAAATTTTATGTGAGTCATGCAATTTTTCAATTTTTCAATTTTCAATTTTTCTTAATAACATTTCTCTATTGTACTCATTTTTTCTCCACTTTTTCTCTCTCCCCGTATAATTTTCACATGCATCCAACTTCACATTTTCAACTTTTTATTATTATTATTTTCAATTTTCTTTTTATCTCTCTCCCCTTTTACACTTTTCCCTCTCATTTTTCTACACATGTTTCAATTCCACATCTATCAAAATAATTATTTTCTCTATATCACTCTCGCTAAAATACACATTAAGAATAGACATTTGCATTGAAGATACCCTTGTGTAATTGTTGAGAAAGCAACTCCCAAAATAAAAATTAATAAAAATAAATGTATATCGGTAAAAGTAATTTAAGAAAATATATAAACAAGTAGGTGGTATTTCTTTGATTATATGCTAATTAACCAAAAAAAGCGTACGCGTGAATGTTTTGAGTCTTCATTGTTAGGGGTGACCCTTTTTTTCTATTCAAATATAATATTTAAATAACAATTTAAACTTCAATTTCAAGATTCACTACTTATTGTCATTTACATATCTTAGATAGACTTTTTTTAAACTTAATAAATTACCTTTTTAATTGCAAAATAAAAAATTATTTGAACTCACTTAAAGATATGACGATCCTGGAATTTGAAGCATAATAATAGCGCGATATTCACATGATGATCAAATGACCTAAAAGGACTGCTTTGATAAGAGGGATAAATTAGGTGCTACAAATATTTAAAAGAAAATTTTAATTTTAATTTTCGTTCTCTAATGATATTTAGAGGTTCAAAGCATGATTGAATTTTGATTTTTAAAAAAAAATTAGTAAAATATACGTCCATTACAATCAATTTAAAGATGTGACACATTTTCTAGCGGTACATTCAAACTTAGTTCAATAGGACACTACACCAAAACGAGTAATTTGTCACACAATAGATTTTCAATTTGTTACGGTTTTAAACCGTGACAATTTTTTTTAAGATTATCACGGTTTATAACCGTGACAATCCGCCGGTAATGGGTCACGGTTATAAACCCTGACCACCTCGCCATTTGTCATGGTTATAAACCTTGACAAACATCTCGCGGTTTGTCACGGTTTATAACCTTGACAATCGGCGAGATGTAAAAAAAAAAAAAAAAAAATTGAGCTAAGACACGAAACCAAACCAGTAGCCGGCGTTTCTCAGCAAAACCTTGGATCCCCAAATTCTTAACCTAAATTCCACCCTAAATCCACCATGAAAATGCTCAAAAATCACTCCCAAAACTTGAATTCGATCTAAAATCAAGGTTTTGCCTCAAGTCTTAGCTTAATCACCGTCTGAACTTCGAGGTAATCTCTTGTAGTGAACTTCATGAAGGAAGCTAAAATTGGTCCCATTGATTATTAATTTTCTTTTTATTCACAAATCAAGGCATATAGCTTTGTTGGTTCAAAAATTATGCTATAATTTGTTGATTATGTAATATTCTTTGTATATATCTTGTGTATGTATATATACTTTATATATTAAGGTATTATTTGTCTTTGTATATATACTCTTTGTTGTTATCTTTTTTTTTTTAATAGAATTGTTAATCTTAATTATTTGTTGGTAAAGCTTCCTTTTCTAAATAATCTTTTACTTTATATATTTTTGTTCTTATTTTCTAAAATGGTTTTGTATGAATTCTTTGTAGCTATACATATATTTATATTTTCACTCCTTGATGATTAATGAATTTTTGGCAATAATGTTTATAGAATAAGTTTGGTTGAAAAAGAAATTTGCCATGAGATGTTTGGTTGTGAAAAGTTATTTTTGAAGGGAACAAGTATATCTTGATACTATACATTGTTAAAATGTAGAGAATAAACTTAGAGAAAATACAAAAATCTATCTCTAATATGGTGTAGTGTTGGTTACCTATAAATATCAATTATATTATTTTATTTTGGGAAAGTGTGACTAAAATACGGTTTGTAAGAAATAGTACATACTCAATGCTCAAAGTACTAATTAAAATTTTTGTGAAGACACACGGAGTAAAGTACATTACACTGGAACATTTTTGGGGTAAATTAAGTACTAATACAAAACTAATTAGATTATACACGATTAACTAAGAGTGAAAAAAATTAAAGAAGAATTATTCGGGAGACATTGTTAAAACTTGTTACGGCATAATACATTATTAAAAGTGACTTTCTTATAATTGGAAAAGTGAAAAAAAATAAAAAATACATGATTAATTAACTTTAGGCGAAAATTAGCACTTAATGTTTGTTCTCTCTTTTTTGTTCATCTTTTTCTTCATCTTTTTCTTATCATTTTTGTTCTCTTGTTTTCCGGTTGATGAAGAGGGTCAAATGGGCATTTGAGTGAAAATAATCAAGTCTAAGATCATAAGAAAGTGAACGGAAGATCATCGAACTTTAAGGTAGTGCTCATTTATTTATCTAAGTTTTATAGATTCATGTATATGGTATATTTTCAATTAATATATATGTGGTTTTTTTCCATTTCTGAACACAATATAATTTGCCAAATTACATATGGTACAAGATTCATTCCCTATTATTTATATTTTGTTCAGGCATTGGAAGATTGTAAACCTCACATCTAAATTGCAACTCTTCACCGAAAAGTTTATTCTTTCCTTTGTAAGGTAAAACTTCGAATTTTCAATATAGTATCATTTTATTGATGCTATTTGGTTATGCAAATGTGTACTACTCATTGATATAGTTAAATTTTTTTTTGTCTCCTCATTTATTTATTTTTCAAATATTTCATATTATTTGTATGTCATTGCACTTATCATCGAGCTTAGACCGCCCGTTTGAAGATTAGTTTATAATTCACAAACTTTCAAATAGTTGGATAGTTTGAGATTTATATGCTAATCTTTGAATTGTCCCTTTATTGGATAGTTTGTCATTGATTTGTGATTTATACGAGTTCTGCTATCAAAATATATTATGCAGTCAGTATAATATTGTGTGTAAAGGTTTTGATACTGTCTCCTCGTTATTCTCTGGGTGTACACTACAAATCATTAGATCGTACACTTTGGAGAATACGGGGAGATGCTTTCGAAATTTACACATGATGTTACACTTGACTATATAATATATTTTGATAGCTTAACGGACATAAATCGCAAATCAATAACGAATAGGTTAGGGCCCCTACCGATTAGCATTGGAGTGATAAGGTGTACTAGGACATTATAAATACACATGTTTTTATGTGACAAAAGATATTCTATATATTGTTTTGTTGGAATTGCTTATAATATAATCAAGGCTATGCCCTCCAAGTATTTTTTATATGAAAATGTCATATCTAGTGTACTTGGCACATTAACTTGTGAATTATTTGAAGCTCTTCCGATGGATTTACCACTTTCTAAAGAATAGATGACCGTGCTTCCAAGAACCAGTCATGTGTATGTACAAGGTGTTAGGGAATTTATTAAGTTTGCACAGAGTAAGATCTATGACGATATTATACATTATCCTTGCACCCATTGTCGAAACAGTAAATGATTTCCCGTTGAAGATGTTGAGTTTCACTTGATCAAGTGGGATATGGAAGATAGCTATAGGATTTGGGTCTACCATGGAGAAAATGATTCTATTTCGGTCCCAGATCAGCCGACGACAAGAGAAACTATAAATGTGGATGAGTCCCATTTGGCACGGTTTATGTTGGATAACTTGATTGATGATGCCTTCGGCGTTCATCAATTTGAATGTAATGAAAGTATGGGTTTCGACAGTAGGCAAGAAAAGCATGCCGATGTCCATGAAGATCAAGAGTATATTCGTTTAAAACTAGATGCTTCGAAACCTTTGTATTCCATTTGCAATAAGGATCACACTACTTTGTTTGCAATGATTGGTTTGCAGAATGTGAAAAGCCAGTTTGGTTTATCTGGAAATAGTGTGACTACGATACTACTATGGATGAAGGAATTGCTCCCCGCAGATAATTTGTTGCCCACAAGTTATCCATCTATGAAGAGTAGCTTACGAGGGTTATTGATGAATTATAAGTCAATTCATTCTTGTAAGTATGATTGCATTTTGTATCGGAAAGAGTACGAATTTGAGGACAAATGTCCAGTATGCAGTGAACCACGTTTTGTCGAGAAAAAGGATCCAAATAAAAAGGGTTTACGAATGCACAAAGAACCATAGAAAGTTTTGAAATACTTTCCCTTAGGGTCGAGGTTGAAGCGACTTTACACTGTGCCATGGATATCAGAGGCTATGACTTGGCATGCACGAGCAGAGCGCAGGGGGGGCAATCTCATGAGACATCCTATTGACTCTACTATTTGGAAAACTGCTGATGTTGCATACCCAAAGTTTGCTAATGAATCTCGCAATGTCCGGCTTGGATTAGCCACTGATGGTTTCAATCCATTTGGTAATTTAAGTACTAATCAAAGTGTTTGGCCAGTGATTCTTGTGCCGTATAATCTCCCTCCCTCGTTGTGTATGCGAAAAGAGTTTTTTATGCTGTCACTATTAATCCCTGGCCCAAAAGCTCCAAGCGATGATATTGATGTATTTCTAGCGCCGTTGATTGAAGAGTTGAATGTGTTATGGCTCAAAGGAGTGCAAGCATTCGATTCGAACAAGCACGAACATTTCATACTGAAAACTATGTTATTGTGGGCAATTCATGACTTGCCAGCTTACGGGACTCTATCTGGTTGCAATGTTCATGGTTATTTTTGATGCCCCATCTGTGCTGAGGAGACTGGATCCGATTGATTACCAGTTAGTCATAAAATTTGCTACCACAGCCATCGTAGATGGTTGCCGCGCGATCACAAATTTAGGACGGATAAGAGTAATTTTATTCTAGATGGCGTCGAAGAAAGGTCAGCTCCGAAGAAACTATCAGGGTCTCAAATTGAAATCAAAGCTGCAAGTGTTGCTCATAATCTAACTGGTAAACACCCAAAGGTATTGGCCTTGAAACGCAAAAGTAGAGTCGATCTGAAGGATCCAAACAAAGTAAAGCCCTGGTCGAGAAGGTTACTAATGTACGACTTGCCATATTGGAAATCTCATTCAGTAAGACATGTGATCGATGTCATGCATGCAGAAAAGAATATCATTGAGCACATTGTGAGCACATGCTTACAGGGAGTACATTCAAAGGATGGTGAGAAGGCACGTGAGGATCTCCAAGTAATGAAAATTAAGAAAAGCTTATGGTTGCAAAAAGATCTTGAAAGTGGTAAAACTGTAATGCCCGATGCAGTATTCACCTTAACTAAAGACAAAAAGGAGGTGTTTTTTAAAACATTACATGATCTAAAGGCCCTTACAGAATACTCTTCTAATTTTCGTAGGGTTGTGAATTTCGTGTGCATGATCTGAGACAATGTAAGTCGTATGACTGGCACATCATTATGCAATTGGTCTCATTACCATTCAGGCATTGCTTTTCCAAACACAAGGAGCTTCGAAGGGCTATTATGCAGATAAGTTTATGCTTTAACCTTTTGTGTGCAAAAGTTGTTAATCGAAAGCATATTGTCGCAACTAAAGCGACGATTTTTGAAGCAACATGTGTGCTGGAGAAGTATTTCCCACCACCCTTTTTTGATATTAGCATCCACATGTTGGTACATTTATGAGATGAAACTCTTATGTGTGGACCTATCAGATATCGATGGATGTACCCGTTCGAGAGACTTATGAAATCTTTCAAAGACTACGTGAAGAATACTAGATACATTGGTGGATCAATTGCAGAGGCACATATTACGAACGAAGCTTCTTTGTTCACGAGAAAGTATATGCCTAATCCCGGTATTGGTAGTTTTAATCCTCATTGTGAATGCTTTGTTGATGATTTTGGTGAGTTTGGTGATGAAGAGGCTTTGGGGAACGATAGGAAAGTGAAGCTTTCAAATCTTCAGTGCGAGCAAGTCGCCCGTTATATTTTTGAAACTCACGAAACGTAGATGAATGGCGAGAGTAAGTGTTTGCAGTGAAAGTACCTTCAACAAATAAATAGAAATATTACAATTACATAACATTTATATGTTTGACCAATTGCTGAATTGTAGGAAGTACAATTCCTTTCCACGTGACAAAAGAAGAAAAGCTGTTTCAAATTAAAGTTCGGACTTCAGGCTTTGGGTATCAAACGAGGTAATTTTTTTAAGCTACACTTTGAATGTTAAACTAGTAGTTAGAAAAAATTCCATTATATGATGCTAATATCTTGTTTGCATCTGTCAGCTATTACGAATGGGTGATGTTACCTCAAGGCTCGCCCAACTTGCTAACAATTTGATAGATATCGGGTGAAAGGTTTTGTATTCTCTGAATATGGTCGTGAGCAACGTCGCATGCGGAATCAAAATAGCGGCATCACAATTAAAGCAATTACAACTTGTGTATCCAGTTCTAAGGACAAAAATCCGAAACAAATGGAGATGGTGTACTATGGAGTTATTCAACATATATATGAACTAGATTATTCAAACTTTAGAGAGACGGTTTTTTATTGTGATTGGGTACGGGTGGATGACAAAAACGCTTGCATGGTGGACCCTGCCACGAAGATGGTTATGGTCGATCTGACTAAATTGAAGAGGAGGGGAAGCGTTAAGGATGAACCATTTGCTTATGCCTTTAAAACATAAAGCAAGTGTTTTATTCAAAGTGTATTGACAATAGCCAATGGTCTGTTGTTCTTCATGCACCGAAGCAGTTAACAGATCAAGTAGATGCTTTGGAAGCCCCTACTGAATTACAAATCGCTTTGGATGACAATCCAAATTTGTGTGATTTATTAGATTATCTAAAAGCGTAGATCTACATGTATTGTTCTTGTTTTGATATGGACAATATTGTAATTCTTGTAAATGTAGATTTACACAAATTGTTCTTATTTTGTATAATTCTTGTTTTGTCATTTTGCATATTAGATCCTAAACATGTTAATATCATGATTGTTACAATGTATTCAGTCAACCATTTGTACTGATATTGACGTGACCGTTAATTTAGTTTCATGTTAGTAACCTGTTTTTCCTTTAATTTGATGTGCAGGTAATGGCCAGTCCATCGAGGCCTATTATGCGTAAAAAGGAGATTGAGTTTGACATGTTGGGAAATCCTGTTGGTAATAAGAAATTGCTAATGGGCCATATTCGAGCATTGTTGAGGTACAACGTTGGGCTTCTCTATGAGGATTGGAGGCATGTGCCTCTCGAGGTGAAAGATAATCTATGGAAGTCTCTCCTGCTTGATTTTGATCTTGATCCAGCTCACATGGACCATATATTTCGTCAGGCAATTCTAAAATTGTCAAACTCATTTTTTATTTATTGAAGTACATATGGTGTTATTAATGAAGTACTTAAATATTATATGTTTATGCAATATTATTGTTTGATTAGGTTCAAATGTTATTGTCTGGTTTAGGCAAGAGAACAATACAAGAGTTGGAAGAATCACCTCCGAGCCCATACCTACGGGGAGAATGCAACAACTCCCGAAGAAATCTTGAAATTCAAAGATAATCCTCCGGAAAATGAGTTGGTTCCAATAGCTAAATGGAACCAATTTATTGATATTGAGTCTACTGAGAAGAAGCTGAAACAAAGGGCTCAAGGCAAACCAAATAGGGCTAAGAAGACTGATGTGCATTTCCTTGATTCTAAGTCATACACCGAGGTATCTGCAGAGTGGACGGTATGCCTATGACTTGACCAATTTGAACTTTATACCAATCTCAACTTGATTAACGGACATAAAGAATACTGTGCATCAAAATATTGTAGACATTAAGCAAGTTATGTTATATTTTCGATTTTACAGTTAAATCTTTTACTGATGATTTGTAGGAGCGATTACAAGGTACTGATGATAAAGGTCAACCTCCTACTCGCATCAATCTCTACTTACATGCTCGAAAAACAAAAGATGGATATTGCCAAGAGTTCGCTGAAACTGCTGTGAGTAAATTTCTAAACTTATAATCTGATAGTAACCCGTTTATTGAAAGTGGAACTTATATATATGTTGGTTTAGCTATATATGCTCGAAAATTACTTATAATCTGATGGATATCTCGACTTGTTAATCTATAACTTATGGTTTAGCTAGCTAGGTTAACCAAATATGTATTTGAATTCGTAAATTATAGACGTGTGGCCGGCATTAGAAATTAGGGAGAACACTAGTGGCTAATCATGATAATCAATTAATTTTATTATTCCCCGACAAAGTTCAAAAATGTATATTGGAAATGACATATGGGCATGTTTGATAGATATGATAGAGAAATGGTATTTAAATATGTAGTTAAAAAGTAAAATATGTAGCATAAAAAAATAAAAAAGTTATCAAACTAATTAAATTGGTGGTTAAAAATAATGAACTTAAATTTTTTTTTGTTTCAATTAGGGTAAACAAGCCTACAATTATGTGATATTTGGCGATTGATTTTTTTGTAGAGTAGCATTTTTTTATTGAGCTATTCTCTTTGTCAAAATTACAACATACTCGGATTATTTGCGTGGAATGTTTGGTGTGACGTAAAGTTGTGAAAGGGATGTTATATTGGTTTTATGCGCTCAATGCATGACTGCCTTCTACATGAATATATGGAAAAAAAAAAGCATAGAAATCATGTATTTTTTGAGGTTAGGTTGTAGCTAAATATGTGGTAACAAAAAGTCCTAAATATGGTCTCTCTAGTTTGCTAAATGTTCCAAGTTGACACTGAAATTGTGATTGAAATTTCAAGGATTCCTAAATTAATTGATCCTTAATTGCAGTTTGAAAGGATTAGATTCATTAACGTAATGGTGGAATTTTGAGTTGTGTCATCTGAGACTCTTAGTTACTATGTCAATTCATAATTATTTCTAGTGTCATTGAAGTTTTTTCACGTCATTAGAGTATAGTGTAGTAGATTTTGAAAAGTTTCATTTGATGTTTGCGGGCAATTCAAAGTTTAGCGATAATTCTAATAAGTTTGGCAATTTAGTATCTACTTAGACAAAGTATAGTGGCAATCGTGTTCTCAACATTAGCCAACTTATAAAATACAAGCTCCTCGATTGACTTAAGGATGAAAATCTAATTTAAAAAATAAGGAGCCATTCTCTTTTCAAATTTGTAATTTGAGTACGTGTATGTAAATGTTATATTGGAATATTATGACTACATGATCCATTATGTTATTTACTCTTTCGCAGACCAAAATTACTGAATTACAGGACAGTCAAGGAGGAGATTCAAGCTCAACAGATATCGAAAATGATCCCTTGAGTCAAGTTTTCTGGAGGGACAAAAGTGGGCGTACTCGTAGAGTAGGGTCCAAGGTGTCTGAGATTGGTAGACTCGGGCGTGAAGTCAAGAACCATAGTTCACTGTTACAGACCATCGTCTCTCAAATGAAGGACCAGAGCACCATGTTACAAACCTTAGTTAAGGGCCAACCCAGTTCAAATCCAGATGTTCATTCGCCTGGTAGTGGTCACAGCGTTTCCAAGAAAGGTATTATAGTTGGAGAAGGTTAATCCAGCAAGTCTATGAATGCGGACTACTCTCCATTACCGGCACACAAATGGTATTATTTTCTCAGAGACTTACGCAGTGAAAATAATATTGCAATAGTAAGACTTGAGTCCGTCACGCTAGGTACTGTTGTTCACGGTCATAAACTTAAATGCCCTGAAGCAAAGGTAAATATCGAGTATATCTATCCAGGCTTTGAGAATGAACCTATGTATCTTGGTAAACAATGAGGTGCGGAGTGTTTGGTAGATATTGGTAATGGTTCGTTTATTGCGTGGCCGACATACTTGTTGAAGGAGATGATGTAGCTCTCTCCTTTTGATCATTACTTATGTTTGTTAACTTACAGAGAAATGGTTCTGCGTGTGTTTTAGTACTTTGTTTGATACTTAGTGATGTTTCTTATGGTTTCTAGTTTGGTCATGGTATTTAATTAGTGAATGTTGTTTTAAATGGTGGTTTGAATGGTGAGGCTTGTAACATGATACTTGCTTACGTTTCTTATGCGGCTTGAATGGTTATGTCTCTTATGGTTTGTAATGGACGGATATGGAACACATTCGAATGAATTTCATTCGAATTTGTGAAATGGTGTTTTCATTTTGTTTGATGGTGGCGTGAATAGATATCTCGACTTGGTGATGCGTTGTATGTGATGAATTTGTGATATGGTGTGTATATATATGGATATGGTAGTGATTGATGAAGATGGTAGTGAATTGGTGTGTATATGGATGAATTTGTGATTGATGAAGATGGTAGTGATTGGTGTGTATATAGATGAATTTGTGATTGATGATTTTGTGATATGGTGTGTAAATGGATGGTGTGTATATGGATATGGTAGTGATTGATATGGTGGTTTTAGGAGTGATTGATGAAGATTGGTTTGGTTGTACCAAGCTACGAGTTAATTTACAAATTGAAATTTGTTGGTCAAACCAATTTGTCACGGTTTTAAACCGTGACAATTTTTTTTATTTTACTATTCGCGGCCACAGGTTGTCACGGTTTTAAACCGTGACAACCCAGTTGCGACGCTGTTTTTTGTCACGGTTTAAAACCGTGACAAATTCGAATTGTCACGGTTTTAAACCGTGGCAATTTGCGAGATATGGTGTAGTGAAAAATACATAGTCTCGCTCCAATATAATGCCACTTGGTAAAATATCCAAATGGGTAGATTGGGTCACCTCCCCGCCTCCCGCCTCCTACATGAGGGATGACACATGTTGGTAATATGATGCTCATAAGTCGGTATTTTATTATTCTCACAAGTGGACATTAATTGGAGTACCGTCTAGGCTACAACTTCATATGCTTTAATATGACTAGTGTCAAGCCACCAACCACATTAATCAAGTAAGGATAAAGCTAAACATTTAAAGAAATTACCATAATAGTTGGAATAATGCTATAAGGACACTATTGTTGACACCATTATTGACACCATTGACCATTAAAAAAAATAAAAAATTCAAAAACAGAAACACTGATCGGGCAACCCAAATCAACCCGATTACCAGTTCTCGTTTCTTCCTCTCTCCGAACGCCCTCTTCTCCCAAATCGTTCTCCCAAGCTCAGGCAAAAATTTAGGGCTCGTTGATTTCAAAACAAATTGGGTTCGTCGACTTCGAGGTAGGAGGCTCGTATTCAGTTAGTTGGAGATTCAATTCGAAGTTCAAAGCTTCTTCCTTGTTCGAAGAAAAGAAGGAACACGTACCTGGTTCTTCGAAATTAGGGCTCGTCGATTTCAAAGTAGGAATGAGTCGATTGCGATTATTAGGGCTCATCGATTTCCGATTTCCGAGTGGCATTGCAAAACCCAGGTATCAACTCTACTTCCCCTCTTGATTTTTGTTGTGATGCTACTCGTACCTGGTTCTTCGAAATTCAGTGTTTCTGTTCTTCCTTGTTCGAGCAGAAGACACTTGGAATGGAGTACATGGTGAAACTTCCATAATTGATCCTTTGTTCTTGGAATCGAGAAACCGCACAACAATCGAGACACTTCTTCCTTTGGCCACAAGAATTTTCTGATTTTCGAGTGGCATTGTGGGTTTCCTGATGGCTTCGCCGGTGAACACGTCTGACCAACATCCAACACATGGTATTTTGTTGCCACTTTGTTAGTTTGTCATTGCACCATGCTGTGGAGATTGTTAATTAATACCAGTTTGAATTAATCGTTGTGCAATATTGAATTTGGCTCACGTAATTGTTGAATGTGAGTTGAATCATGCTAGAGGGACTCCATTGTAGTCCGTTGGTTTTTTTACCACAATCATGACAATGGGTGATTGAATAAAGGCAGCTCAATAGATGTTGGGTGACAATGGTTTTTTGTGACTTGGATGTGTTGTTGTTTGATTTATAAGTGTCCTTGTAGCATCTACAATTTTTTCTGATTGGTGATTGAATGAGGAAAGAAAAAAAGATATTGAACGTGTGAATTGGATGTCTTGTTGTTAGGAAGTTTGATATACGTAATCTGTACATGTTAAAAGCCAAAGTACATACGTATTGTTGCATGTTATTCCAAAAAATGAAAAAGAAAAAGCAGGATAGACCATAATTGAATTTATGTTTCAGCTGCTGCTAAATGAATTTACTGGTATTGATCTATAACAAATTCACCGTGGTATCCTACCCATGTGAAAGAGAACTTCTAAGCTTTCCTTTTTTTTTTTTTTTTGGTCAGTAGACTAATGGGAACGGATTGGCTTATTCCAACATCAATTTGATTAATTGCGTACTATTATTATGTATACAATTTCATATGCAATTGTGTATACAGGAGTTGAAGTTTGTGACCTCACTGGTACAGTTATAAGTCGAGAGGATAATATAGTTAATGTAGAAGGCAATGAAGTCGGTGGGGAAATTGCTCCTACATCGAATGATAATTTAGAAAAAGAACCAGCGGCTGGAATGAAGTTCGGGACTATTGACGAGTTGTATGAATTCTACAGAAGATACGCTCAATGGGTGGGCTTCCTTATTAGAAAAAGATCTTCGAAAAAGGGGAAAGACGACGGCATTGTACGAAATGTGACACTTGTGTGTGCTAAAGAATATAGTGTAAAAATTTATTGTAAAGATCAGTTGGAGCCTCGGCCGACCATGAAATGTATGGTTCCAACAATTGTGTTATGTTACAACCATATCGGATATTGGATTTAGACATGCTATTGTGTATTTGATAAGTAGTTTTGATGAATTATGGTTTGTAATTTTCACCCGTTTCATTAGTTTTCCATTGAGTATTTCATAACTAGTTTTGATGCTTCCCTATTGTGGTTCGTAATTGACATTTGAAGCAGCCGCTGCTCTGATCGAGCAGCTAACAATGGCCCGGCAAGTGGCGGCGACTGCAAGCACTTGAGCCGCTGCTTCTAGCCGCATTCGCATACGACAACAGCGCTGCTCTTCTTCGCAAGCACTTTGCCAATCGAGCAGAACCTGCTCCTCGGGGGTCAAACATCCTGTTCAAGAGGAGCTACACCACTAACACATGCAAGACATGTTAGTTCCCAAACATTAACTCATACAACCGATTGCTTAAGCAACTAACACAACCACATCACTTTGCCACACCAACTACTCCAAACATTACGATCTAGAATATTAAACTAATAATAAGGTCCCAAACATTTAACTAATAATGTCTCATACTATTACAAGAGAATAATACCACTATCACATCACTTTAAAATTCACATCACTTAACACTAATTCCAAAATAAAAAATAAAAAGGAAGAACACTACTAAAATAACTACAATGTAAAACATATTTGAGAATGATCCCGATTCCTTGCTATAATTCTTCAACCTTGCTACTTCTTCCTTTAATAGACAAATTTCCTCTTTGTATGATCTTATCTCATTTTCATATGATTCAATCAATGATTCATCTATCGCTCATTTACTCATCAACATAACTAAATCATCTATCATTAGGGGACCAATCTTCGACCTGTAGGACATGTATTGGGGTCAATCCAACGAAAAAAATTACAGCCACCATTCCTTGTAGCACATCTAGCAAACCGTCTTGCTTTGTTGGCCTCAGTCATCGAAGTGAAAATTTGCACATTTCTACCATTTGCACATTTCTACCACAATCACAGCGAAAGAAACATTTCCCTTGATGCAATTTGATTCCATTGCCTAATACATGGAAAACTATTTACACTAGTGTCTTGTTTTGCCTACATATAAGATAGAATAAAATAAATAATAAATCAAAACATAAAAATTCAAATGAAAAAATAAAAAACAAAAAAAATTCGAATTTATATGAAGAACAAGCAGAGAGAGGTTGGAATTGAGGCAAAACCTGTGCACAAGACGAAGATGACGATCCCTCCATTGTAAGGTATCAATCTCGAAAGAGCTCAATAAGTCAAAATTGAATTCACTTGGCCTTCTATTAGCTTTGAAGCAGAGTGTGAGAGTTGATGTAACAAAGGTCAATATGGTTGCAAATAGATTGATATCAAAAGTAACATTGCCTAATATGTATTCTATCAAAAGCAACATTACTGAATTGCTAGAATGTCTTCCATGTCAAATAAAATGGCGTAAATGCTCTTATATTTGTTTAAATTTGGCTCTTGTTTGACCATGGATTTCTCAAAAATCATTAGCCAGATTGATATCACCATCTTTCTTTCCTTTTTTTCTTTTGTTAATTAATATATTTAAAAATGATCCTTTGTTAAATTTTGATGTTTATCATTGTTCCATTTCCCAGATTATCCTTGATTCTGTCTTGTACCATAAAGCTTCAAGTTGATCTCAATTCTGTTAATATTGAAACAATTGAGGAACACAACCCACACAACCACAATGCGAAAAAACGAGGCTTACTGTTTGGAGGTGTAAAAATGGCGGAAATTTCTGATTTCACCTCGTATTGTGGGTTGCCTTGTGTGAAATCAGAAATTTCTGCCATTTTTACACCTCCAAGCAGTAAGCCCCAGTAGCTAGCATTATGGGAAAAAAACCTCAAAGAATCATAAGCACTAGAAGGATTACACAAATATACTAAAGTCAAATTAAAGATTTAACGGATAAGTAATTAACTAAAATTATTGATACAAGAAGGAAATTTTCGAAATAAAGCTCATACTCCTGCACCTTATCAGCTAGCATTCTTATTCTTTACATAAAACAAGAGTATTGACACAAGAAAGAAAACAAAAATCTGAAAATTTCTACCAACTGTTGATTGATTACAAAAATGTGAATTGAACGCAGAGCACATACCTGGGTGAAAATCGACAGAAATCGAACACAGATCCAGGGAAAAAGACGGCAGAAATCGATCGCGAGCATTATTCTTTTGAGATCTGGGTTGTGTGGGCTTTTCGAATCGAAGAAGAAGGATCGATTAGATTATGGGTTATCCATTGTATCTGGTGTGGAGGAGAATGGAGGATAAATTTTCATAGAAAAGCTTTTCAGGAAAGGGGATCTGCGTATTGGAGGCTTTTTACCCATTTTTGAAAATTTTGAATTTTTTAAAATTGGTCAAATGGTCAATGGTGTCAACCATGGTGTCAACAATAGTGTCCTTGTAGCATTATTCTAATAGTTGACATATCAGTGGAGAAAGTCTTATTTTATACTTGAATAATTGTGTAATATTCTATAAGAGAGAGTAAGGGTAATAAAATTATTTTACCTCATCATATTATTCTTTGTATAACTCTCTGTGTCTTTATAGTATAATTCATCAAACAATGAGCTAGTACTCTTTACTATATTCATCGTACCAAAACATGCTTTAATTTATATGATCATGGGCGGTTATGCAATTGGTGACATAATAATTTACATAAGAACACATACATTGCATAAATTTGTAACATCATTAATGAGCATCAAACTTTCATATTTTTCCACACTATATTAACATGTGAAATTTGTATTTACAATACTAACAGCAATTAATTGACCAGGACCAAAATACCCTTGACCAAACTTAGACCAAGTACACATAGGATATTAGTAGTACCATTTGACCTAGGTTTTTACGTACCATCTTCTCCAAAACTCTTTCCCTTCCAAAATTGAATGGAAAAGCAACCTACTTTCGGCAATTTTCTGTTATTTTACGGCGGGACAAGTACGGATTATGTGAAGATAGAGACGTTCATTTCTATCCAGTAACTTCTTATGTAGATTTGCAGTAAAAGATCTTCGTTCGTGATTGTCAAGCTTGTTAGTTCAGGTAAAAACTTCTTTTTCCTTTTTTTATTGTCAAATCATCAATAGAATATAAGAAATTAGTGTTTTTGTTATTATCTTGGTTGATTTGCTCGATTTTTTTGTGTTATTAGGGCATCGTGTATGCTTGAATGGTTCAATCAGTATTTTCTTTTTTTTATTATTATTTTTCTATGGGCATTGCTCTATGAAATATGTGGGTATAGTGTTCAATTGTATTGCGATTGATCTTGTTAGATGTAATTTTGAAATAGTTGGGGTTTCATGTATTTTGTTAATTTTTTTGTATTATATTTCAGTTTTGGATTTAATCCGATTTGCCATATGCATTTTCTCATTTTGGTTGCTTTTGAATGGTCGTATATTCCCCTTCGTCAAATTCAAATTCAAACAACAGATTATGTTCTATGGGTTATGAATCCTCGCCATGTGAGGTGCATGTATAAGTTATTTTTGCATTGCACTTGAAGTGTTTGCTTGAATGCCCGATTGAGCTGAAATTTCTTATCCTTTGTTTGATGCAGTTACCTTTTATATTTGTGCAAAACTTATTAGATGTATGTTGCATATATGAGAATTTTGTTGGGTAAGTGAACATAATAAACGGATTCGTAACCAAATGTATAACAATAGGTTTTCTTTTCATAATCCGCATCATATGGTCTATGTGGAGTTTGAAAATTTACCTTTTCTTGATTATTGTGAATTTAATTGTAGAAGGAAATTATATAAATGCCCTTAATTAGTAATTACATGGTATAATTATAGTTAACCTTCAGCCGGTAATTTAGATTACTATTACATTTTTAATCTATAACATATAATTTGATAATGAAAATAAAAATTCAGCATTTTGCATCAATGATAGCATTGAATCATTATGTTAGGATAATCTTATTGTAAGTTGAATTCTGGAAAAAAGTTTGAAACTAACGTGCAATACATTAGAATCCACTATTGAAAATTGATAATTCCATGAAATATTTCTTTATTTTAATTCCTTTTAAGTTGGATTATGATGTTGTTTTATTTGTGGTTTGAAAATGCCGTTTGGATTTTGATGTTAATTATATTGTTTTGTGTATGTAGGAATGATTATCCATACGTTGTGATGCCAAAGAACCGTTGTTATGGAAAGATTACATAGCATGGTGTGATAGGTAGGATGACAACTATTAAGAACGCCTTGAATGCGGAATATTTGGAAAGGTTTAAGCACTCTTGCTTCAGGAATTCCGTTCATTGACGAAGATGAGATTAGGAGTCCAAGGAGAAGTAATGAAGTATTTTGATGTTCGTCTAGCGAGTTTAATCTCCCGTTGTGTTTAGTTGTAGTTTGTGTGTTCTATGTATTATGGCTGTGTGTTTTCCTTCCACCCATTGAACTATAAACGTGCTCTCGTACAAAATGTCGTAGTCCCAACATTGGTCTTGGTTGACAAGTTGGTAGACATTTGGCCATTTTAGATGTTAAGGTCGCCCAGTATTTAAAGCCAATATGCTATTTGCTCCAATGTACTCTATATTATTCACTAGACGAATGAAGTTTTTATCGAATATTATCTAACTGTTATACGTTAGTTAGAGATGGTAAAAAGTGTTGACAGGAGAGAACTTAAATGTGCCACAGTCGCAGGTTTTTTTCATTCCCACAGCAGTTATAGTGACTGTGAATATATTCTCTCAGTTCTATACTACAAAGTATAGAAAGTCCTAAATGCATGTTGTATCTACCTAATTTCTTTTTCTTCAATTTTTTTTCTTACCATAAACTTGTTAAGTAAATAGTTTTTTGAACCAATACCTCTTTGAAGACGTATTGATACTTAATGTACCATTATAACATATGTTGCTTCAACAAAGTAAAATCAATTTAGTAATTCCATGAATTAAATTGCTTTTTACAATTATGGGATGAAATAATTATTACTTAAAGCATAATCATTATGAAAACGAGACCAAGTAAACAAATTACTTAAACACGGGTTTCGTTGAGTTTCTTGGTAACCATGCATAAGTTAATACACTCAAAATAATGAATGAATATATGCATTTAATTAATGTAGTTACAACACCAAAAGCTAGAAATACAAAGCAAAATAAACTCCATACATCCATTTCATTGTAGCAGTTCGTAACAACACATCACTCATCCATGCTTTTCCCGTAAAACCATAATTCGGCATATTCAATCCTCTATACTCTTGTGTATAGAACCATGTAATTCGAAGTTAACCAATTCGAACAACGTTGAAAACTTTCGGTATAAACCATGTAAATTACAAGCAAAAAAAATCCCATTGAATCATACACAATTATTTTTAACACGTTCTTAATTAATATGGCAATAACATAGTAAATTAATTCAGAGAAAAAGAATAAATGATCACTAACAAAGTATAGTCTATTCAACACAAGAGCAATGAAATTTTTGTATTATCCCTTTTTATTTTTATTTTTATTTTTATTTTTATTTTTATTTTTATTTTTATTTTTTTCGTAGAGAAGTAGTATTGTCTTTTTAATCCCAATTTGTCATGTTATTTTCATGATTTACTCTTATATGGGTAATGTTGCTTAAACTCTTCATTCTGTGCCTAGTTTTAGTAATATTTTGTTCGTTTCTCCTCAATAACTAAATGATTAGTCATGAAGTAGAATTTCATATTAAAATGAATATGGTCGACGTTGATATTCTATTCAAATTTTAGAAATAATTACGTAATAATTTGATAGGTTAACTATCAAATATGGGTAAAGAATTAATTTAAAAAATCATCTTACTAAGTTTTGTTGGTTTGGTTGTACGTGGACTTGCTAATATTTTAAAGCAAACTGCTTCAACATTGTTTGATTTAGATTTCTGAAAATTATATTGCTTAAGTTGAATCGAATTGAATCACCTTTTTGGGTGGTTAAAAAAGATGTATTTTTTATATTACATCATAATTTCCCTAAATAGCAATTACGTAGTTATTTCTAAATTCATTCCCGATTTCATGTTGAAAAATTAAACGACGGAATCTAATGTTTTCTGTTCCCATTTTTCCCCTTTAACAAGTTGTGAAATCCCTAACACGAGTTTGACATACCACTTCGTCTCCGTCGCAATCCCTTGCATGGATAGTAATCATTGAGGCTTCAATTGTTACGTTCACTTATTTTACCGTCACTTTCAAGCTCCCAATCGTTCACTAGTGCACTCATCTCTATAAACATTTGTCCTTACATTTAATAGCAATGAAGAAGAATGTAATTTAACATCTTACATTATTTTAGTTACTGTTTAAACTAATATATTACCCTATGTTTCTATTCTAAAACATGTTAGTAATATGTCGACAGGTAAACGGCAATAGATAACAATGAAACTAAATTGCAAGAAATCGTTTAATAGATTCCTAGCTCCAACCCCTAATTCTAAAATATTTTAGTAATATATCGATAAGTAAACAATGGATAAACATGAAACTAAATGAAACTACTTTACATGCATCGCCCACAGTTAAATAGATTCCTAGCTCCTCTCCTAATTAACTTATTGCACCAATAAGATACACAGATAATATTTCTGCAAATATTTTATACAACAACTGCACATGGTATCGTTTGAAAATACAACATGAGAACAAAATAGAAGATACAATATAACACCGCAGGTTATGTTATAGGGTTTAGGGTTTAGCATTTAGGGATAGGGTTTAACGTTTAGGGTATGGGGTTTGGAAATCTATTTTTATTCTATACTCTATCATCTATGGTATAGAGGAGTAAAAGTGATTCGGGGAAGATTTTAATTCTGTTTGGCGCCAACTAATGGCAGGAATGAGAGAGATTGCTTGGTGTCTACGTTGTGCATTTAATGTAAATACGGTAGGATATGACAAGCATTAAAAAATTATACTATTTCATGCCAATTGGAGAGCCACCATTTGCACATGATCAAGGGTATTTTGGGCATGCTATAATTTTTCTTGTTAATCTTGCAAATTGAAAAATTCTTTGACTTTCTTGCAATTGAAAGTCTAAACTTGAATATATTTGCTAATGCCTCATATATATATATATATGATTAGCAATGTTAACGGTGCTCCCGGGTGATTTCGGGCCCCGTATGATTTTCATTTTAAAATCCGAGATCAGATCTAGATTTAGCACGATGAGGCGGAGCTCCAACAATTCGAAAAATTTTCGGGTAATACCCGTGACTGCTGTGGTGACCGGTCAAAGTTTTGGTCATAAATTTGGCCCAAATTATGACCACAACTTTAAGCGGCCATCACAGGTGTCATCAGAAAATTTTTCGAGTTATTGGAATTCCATCATCATATTGAATCTGAAATCGGAGATCATACGAGGCTCGAAATCACTTCGGAAGTGCCGTAACTACGGCACTCTCGCTAGTTTTTGAACATTAGCTTATATATGAATCATTATATTATCTATTACGCACATGTAGCTTTTCCTTATAATTAATAATTGCAACTGCGTTTTTTGTTTTTTAGTTATTGTGCATTGTATATATAAAAGCTATTATTTATTTATTGTTTCAAAAAATGTTTCAACAAAGATGAGGTCAGAAGGTCGAATTGAACCATGATTAAAGTCTTAAGTCTAGGTTTGGTAAGCAAAGAAAAGCATGAAACCAATTTGAGTGTTTGTGTGGTAGGTGAAGACGAGATCTAGTCGTTGATTATTAATTGCACTTCGATCCCCTCTCACTCATTAGTAGTAAGTGGAATGAAGGTAAGGGTATGTTTTTTTTTTTTTTTTTTGAAACGAAGGTAAGGGTATGTTTGGTAGAATTAGCAGATAAGTTAAGTTAGTTTATAAATGATAAGCTAATTTATAGTTAATAAGCTAATTGAGAGCTGATAGCTTATGACTTATAACTGATAGCTGATAAATTAGCTAATATAAATAAAAAAGTTTGGCAAAATAGCTTATAAGTTGACTCATAAATAGAAAATTAAAAAAAGAATATATTTAAAATATAATTTTAGAAAATTATAGGGATAAAAATGGAATAAAAAGTGAAAAACTTATGAGCTTATTTGAAAAACTAATAAAAAACTTTTCAAATAAGCTCGAGTTTTTCAAATAAGTTCCTCCAACCAAACACAACTTATTTAATTAGTAGGACTTATAAGCTCCTAAATAAGTTATAAGCTAACTTATTTGGATCACCAAATATATCCTTGGAGATATCCACACCTTAATAGAGAGTATGGATAAAAGTCCATACTCTCATCCTGAAAGTGGGGTGGCGGACTCATACCCCTATTATGGTGTAGATGGTATCTACACAATTTTTGTGTCGATACCTAATATTACTCTATTAAGTATTAGGTGTTACCTCATGCTGATGATTGATTAAATATATATTAGGCAATATTATATTAAGATTAGTAGGTGAAGTAATTTATAATCGGGATTCTTTTGTGTTTGTTGGAATATTATTATTGCTTCAACCTGATTCGGTTTGATCCTTTTTTGATCTCTTCTTGATTCAGTTAATTTTGGTGATGGGTCTCATCCTTAATCCTTTGCTTGCTTTGCACCTTTATTACGTGACTAGTGAGTCAAAATTTCGTGTTGAGTATATCTGTTTTGGGCATTCATGCGCTGGATAGATACAAGGAGGAGGCACTTCTAGTGCCAAACCGTTGGTGTAATTTTATTGAATAAACTAAATGGTAAAGCATCCCTTTTGATATTTATAAAAAAAAACATTTTGATTTCAATTGAATTAAGATCATGTTTCAGTGATGAAATAAAAAGATTATTCATCATTAATAATTATAGATATTATTGATTAATAACTTTTTCATTGTAAATTAAACTCTCCTATACCACACAATTCATATATAAGAACGGATACGTACTAAAAGAGTAATAACCACCACATTACACATGTGCGCAATTCTTAATAAAAATTTCACTAAAGCAATATAAACTGGTCTATTTAGTCAAATCTTGTTCTCTTGTTTTCACATGCTTTCGAATTTCATCAAGGGGTTTACTTTAAAAATCAAAATTTAATATTAGGAATTTCTGTGAGGAGATTCGTATAAACAGAATATTATATTGATGTACCATAACTTGTAGAACTAAATGCGATATGGTACTTAATATTAGGAAAACAACAAAGACGTTGAAATATGCAAATTAAGAAAACCAACAACGGTAAAACTAGTAATATAATGACCTAGGGTCAGTATTATTAAAGATAAAGAGAAATCAACAAATATTCTTTCGTTTTGCTTTCTATTTTGGTAATTAAAAGCCTGATTTGAATCCCTTATTTCCAAATTTTTCCACTTTTTTCAACTTTTTTTTCTCTCCTAAATCAATTACATCACATATTTCATCACATCCACAAATCTCAACCACTCAATTCCACTCATTCTCTCTCCTTTTTACATTAAAAACTTTTAAAAATCATTATAATCTATTCTTAATCACCCCTTAAGAGTGTCTTTCATGATCTTAGGAGTAATTTGACACATTTTTTAATGATAAATTGTGTATTTGTGTTCGTACTTTCTGCTTAAAACTTAGCATTGGAGGATCCTTTCATAAAAGTTTTTAGAAGTCATCAGATATTTTGAATACCTCGTGACTTTTTTAAGACCACTTATGAAAGACGAGATTTAAAAACACGCGATTTTTATAGATTTTTAAAATATCCATAAGTAAATATTGCAAGAATATTCATAGAATTTTAAATATATCAATTAAATACCTCTATACTTCTTAAAATCCATAAATGTCGTCAAAAAATCTTTTAAAGCTTTACAAAATTTGAACTGAATGAACTCTCCATTATAATAAATTTCGGGGAATTAGTGCAATAAAGACCTATAGTTTGGGGTTGTCACACTTGGAGAACTCATTTTGAAAATTGATCTACGATGGTCCCTATTCTCACATTTTCTGGGCATAATGGAGATTTTTGAGGCCAAAAATATGAAATTACCATTTTTAATACAATCTATATATCTATATATATATCTATATAAAAAGAGCCTTTTTTTCCCGCTTAAATGCATCATCAATTTTTCCCGCCTATAAAATTTGTCTAATATAATCTTCGATCTATATATAGAATAATTTATATATATAGAAAATGAGGCTTTTTTCTTATTATATTTTTTATTGCCTTAAATCCGTTTTTCCATTTAAAATAAATTCTCTTTTTATTTTGTTATTTTCTTTCCTAATCCATTTCTACCCTACTTTATCCAATCTCATAATATCTAAATACTCTCTATATCATTTTTTCTCCTTTTGTTTTTTTTTTTTCATTTTCTACCTGTAAATTTTTTTAAAAAAATTGTGATTCTATTTTGTTTGACTTGATAAGAGGTTTAAAACAAGTACACTATCAATATATAAATTTTTATTTTTTTAAAAATTCAAACTTACTGAAAATATATAAATTAGTGTCCAACTTAAATATAAATTGATGTTAATATAGATTAATGACTATTGATATAATGAGATTTAAAAAATGGATAATTTGTCACGACACTTAACTGATATTTGTGCATAAAATTAAAATATAATGAGATGTATAAATTGTTTTAGCTTTTAATTCTATTCCATATTTGATTTACCCTAGAATAAATTAAATAAAAAATAATTCCTAAATTTTTTTATCTCGAAAAAAAAATTAATTGAATCTATATATATATATATATATATATATATTTTAAATTCTAAAATATCCTTTTAATTGTAAGATATCTTTAAAATTAGATTCATATAATTTTTTAAATTATGCTTATCAAGCAAATTATTTTGCAAATAATTAATTTTTTTAAAAATAATTAGGTTGAACACAAAAATTAACTAAAATTATTTGTACTATAATTAATTAAAATAATAAATTCTATTGCTAATATTTAGTTGGACATAAGTTCATTGGATAGAGATTAATCAAAATTAATTACATTGTTAAAAGGGGAAATATAATTAATTTAAAAAATTAAAAAAAAATTTCAGATTGTTATGGGTTTTCTCTAAAAAATGAAAAAATATTTTAAATTGCAATATATCATTTAAATTAAAAGATTTTTTCAAAATTAAATTCATACAATTATTAAAAGTGCAGATATTAAAATGACTATTTCAGAAATAATTAATTCTTTTCAAACATAATTAGCTAAAAATAAAAATTAATTGAAACTAATTATATTACAATTAATTAAAATTAATAATACTATTAAGATTTAGTTGGATTTGGTTTCAATAGGCGAAAATTGACATGGTGTCGTTGGAAGAAAACTAATCAAAATTAATTATATTGCTAAAAAAGAAAAATAATATTAATTAAAAAATAAATAATAATTAAATTAATTAAATTGTCATGGTTGACTATATTTTCCTTAAAAAATGAACGACATCTTTTGACATGCAAGATATTTTTTTAATTATAAAATATCTTCAAAATTAGATTCATACAATTCTTAAAACTGTGATTAAAAAACTAATTATTTTAGAAATAATAAATTATTTTTATAAACAATTAGCCAAGAAAGGAATTAATTAGAATTAATTATATTTCTTAGATTTAATTGGATATATTTTCATTAGATAAAAATTAAGATGGTTTTATAGATGATAGGTGTTAGTTTTTAATAGTTTTTAAAGGTTTTTAATATAAAAGAGGAGAGAAAATAAGTAGAGTTGAATAGCGGAGATTTGTGGATGTGATGTGATATATGAATATGATTGATTTGGGGTAAAGAAAGAATGGATAAAAAGTGGCAAAAATTTTGAAAATTGGTTCCCCATCATGCTTTTAGACGAAAATTAATCAAAATTAATTACATTACTAAAGGGGGAAAATATAATTATTTCAAAAAATGAAAAATAATTAAAATTAATTAGATTGCCGCGGGGATGCAAAATGTGTTTCCGAAATTAATTTGTCTTTTTATGTATTTTAAAATAAAGTTAAGTTAACACTGGGGTGTTACATCTTATTATAGATTAAGTGGACTGGTTATTAGTCCCTAATTAACTTTATTTATTTTTTCAATATCATTCTTTTTTCAAAATATACTTTTCTTTTAATTCTCATATGTTTTTGTATTTTCTATAATATTTCTTTTGAGTTATAGCTGGTGGGAAAACATTAATATTTCTTCTTTTTATATATATATAATTAAAAGTGTTTCAAAGGATCTGCTCCTTTTTTAAAATAACATGCCCCAAAACTAGGTCTTCAAATAGTAATGGTTTTTTATTTTGACATTACTTGAACCAACAACTATATGATAATTATGTGATTCAAGCTATTACCTTCGCTAGGGAATAAGTCTAAGAATTCTTACTAAATAATTGATTGTCGACTCAATCAATTATTGGAATTATACGATTCAATTAGAATATTTAAACTGAGTTCAACTGTGTTAAATATTTATCTAGCTTTCTATCTCCTAAATAAATATTAAAAATACAAACTACTTTGAATTATTTATTTTGTACTGAATTTTTCCAGTTGAGATTTTATTTATGTTTTAAGCATAATCAATTAGGTTGTATATTTTAAGTATTAATCATATATTATCACAATTTCTGCCACAAATTGTCATCCCATGCAAAACACGAGTGTAAATGTTAATTAAGTTACTATTCTGTGGAGAATAGTAAATTAAGTTGTGTAGATTTTCGTGAGTTATTCCTTACATATTTGCAGAATGAATTAGTATGAAATATATAGGTGAAAATCTGTCGAAATTTTTATAGAATTATTTCGAGTTAAATTAATTAAGTTTATTGTTGTAACTCATTCTTTATTTTAATTATATTTTTTAGGTTTTATGTTAATATTATTAATTAATATCTATCAATACGGTTATTAATTGAAAATTTTGTCTCTCGTGCAACGCACGGGTGAAACAGCTAGTTACAATTAAATATGAGACTTTGAACTCCAAGTCTCTTAATTTACAAATTTTTGCTTGGATTTCGTTGAATCTTACTCAAAACTACTTCCTCCTTCTTTATTAATGTCGTGTCAAGGTACATTTCACTTTTCTTCAAGTTTTGTTGGGCTCTCTCGTTTTATAATGTTCTTTAGTTCGAATCTTTTGATTTCTTACATATATTGTTGAAATTCTTGTACCAATAGAGAGTTTTTGTAAGATTGAATTTGGACTATCTCATCTAAAAATCAATTGGTATCAAAACATGTCAAATTTTTCTATTACATTTGATCACGGCCATTCTAGTGACCAAATCATGGGTTTAAGGTCAAACATGTTAGATCGTTGTCATTTGAGTGACTCAACTCATGAGTTTAAAAGCGGTCTTATTACACTCCAACATAACTAAGCCGATAGTGCTACTTTTGTTGCACTCCCTTATTTGCTCGACGTCGATTAAATCCGTCAAAAACGAACATGGAAGTTGACAAAATCATTCTCCAATTGTAGTTCAGTGATGTCTTGATTGGTCTCATTGTTGAAAAATCTCAATCTCATTCTGTTATTGCTGAAAGAAAATAGAGGAACCAACACTATAGGATCAATTTATCAAGTCAAAAATAATGACATGACTTTTTTGTTTCAAGTAACAACCATTTAATTGAGATTCAACTTTTTGAAGCTACGAGCTGAGTTACAATATATTTCACATTTGTAAAGATGCAACCAGCCAATTTATTTAATATTACTATGATATATTTTAATTTATAAATTTCTATGTTTTCTTATTTCATGTAGTTTATACATTGTTTTTGTATGTTGTGTGTTCATTTTAGAAAAATAATTAACATTTGTATGCTTCATGCATATCGATATTCGTACATATTTTCTTTCTTTTAAATTAATTTAAATTTAAAATTTAAAATGTATTCATCATATTAATACAGTCCACTTCGGGATGGTATGAATCTAGTATTTTTGGTAGTAGTAGAAGTTGACAACAATGATGGTTCCTTGTTTTCAATGTACTTATAATATCTTATATCTTATATCTCATATATACTAAATTTTTAAAAATATATATCTATATCTATATATATATAAGGGAATTTTCTTCTATTTTTTTTAATTAGCTGTTTTACCCGTGCGTTGTACGGGAAATAAATTTTTCAACTGATAACAATATTGATAGATGTTAATAATATTAACATAAAATCTAAAAAATAATTAAAATAAAGAATGAGTTACAACAATAAACTTAAATAATTTAACTTGAAACAATTCTATAAAAATTTCGAAAGAGTTTCTTCTATATTTCATACTAATCCATCTTACCAGTATGCAAGGAATAACTTACGAAAATCCACACAACTTAATTTACTATTCTCTATAGAATAACAACTTAATTAGCATTTACACCAGTGCTTTACATTGGATGATAATTTGTAGCAGTAATTGTGATAATATATAATATTTTGCTTATTGCAAGATTAATCTACTCATATAAATCCAAAATAATTAAAATAACCTTAAATATTATAGTTATCAAAATAACTCTACTAACATTAGTAGAGCTCATTATTTTTCTTTAAAATTATTTTACATTTTATTATATGCAATTATAAATTTTGAGAGATATTAATTATGCATCAGTATGATGTACGTTATTAACAATTAATATGTAAAGAATGATTTTTAAGTTTTAATTATGAAATATAATCAGTATAGAGATATATTATAAAAATAACAATGTAGTGAGTAATGTCCGACAGACCCTAACACCCCATTCCTGCCATGCCGGAAAACACTTATCCTCACTCCGACCCATCTTCATTTACTCTAGGGCGAGCGAGGATGGTATGAGAATTAGAAACTTCCATTCCTCGTCCATGCCCCACTAGAAAATTCTCATCCCCGTTCACGCCCCATCGTGATGGTTTAATTGAAGGCTTTTATTTCGATATTTTATTTCTTCAATAAATACCTTCTAAATATACTTAACACGTGTATTAACATATTAGGTATAAATTTACTAATTTAACATATTCGACATATTAAATATTGAATGATTTGATATAACATTTAAATTAATTTGGATAAGACAAATAAATTGAAATATATATGATTAATACTTAAAATATACAATCTATTTGATGATATTTAAAAATTAAATAAAATCTCAATTGCCAAAATTCGATATAAAATAAACAATTTAAAGTAGGTGGGATTTTTAATATTTATTTAGGAGATAGAAACTTAGATAAATATTTAACATAGTTAAAAGCCAGTTAAAATATTCTAATTGAGTCATATAATTCCAATAATTAATTGAGTCGATAACCAATGGTTGCGCAAAAATTCTTAGACTTATCCCCTAGCGAAAGCGACATATTGAACCAAAGAATTATTATATAATTGTTGGTCCGAGTAGTACCAAAATAAAAAATAATACAATTTGAAAACCTATTTTTGGAGCTTGTTACTTTAAAAAAATGAGCAGATCCTTTGAAACACCGTAACAATGCAAAAAGAAATATTAATATTTTGTCATCAACTGTAACTCAAAAGAAATATCATAGAAAATACAAAAACACATGAGAATCAAAAGAAAAGCACATTTTGAAAAAAGCATGATACTGAAAAAAGTAAATAAAGTTAATTATGAACTAATGATTAGTCGACTTACTTTACAATAAGATGTAACACCCCAATTCTAAGAATCCAGAATCTTATAGGTGTTAACTTAACTTTATTTTAAAATACGTAAAAAGATAAATTAATTTCATAAGCATATTTTTCTTTTCCGTAGCAATCTAATTAATTTCAATAATTTTTCATTTTTTGAAATAATTATGCTTCCCTCTTTTAGTAATTTAATTAATTTTGATTAATTTTTGTCTAATAAAACTCTCTCAATTTTCGTCAAATGAAAATATATCCAATTAAATCTAAGAAATATAATAAATTGTAATATAATTAATTCTAATTAATTCTAGTTTATAGCTAATTATTTATAAAAACAATTTATTATTTCTAAATAACTTTTTAAACACGGTTTTAAGAATTGTATGAATTTAATTTCAAAGATATTTTATAATTAAAAAGATATCTTGCATGTCAAAAGATGTCTTTCATTTTTTAAGAAAAATCTAGCTAACCACGGTAATCTAATTAATTTTAATTATTATTATTTTTTAATTAATGTTATTTTTCTATTTTAACAATACAATTGATTAAATTTCGTCCAATGAAACCATGTCAATTTTCGCCCATTGAAACCAAGTCCAATTAAATAATAATAATAGTATTACTAATTTTAATTAATGGTATAAGAATTTGTTTTAATTGATTTTCATTTTAGCTAATTATTTATGAAAATAATTAATTATTTCTGAAATTACCATTTTAATATTTACACTTTTAAGAATTGTATAAATCTAATTTTAAAGAAATCTTATAATTTAAAAGATATATTACAATTAATTTTTTTCCTTTTCTAGGGAAAACCAGCATCAATGTAATGAATTTTTAAAAAATTAATTACATTTTCCCTTTAAGAATGTAATTAATTTGGAAATTGTTGTCCACTGAACACATGTACAGAAAATATTAGCAATGGAATTTATTATTTTAATTAATTATTATTTAAATAATTATAGTTAATTTTTTATGTAATTTAATTATTTCTAAAAAAATTAATTGTTTCCAAAATAATTTGCTTCATAGTCATAATTTTAAGAATTATACTAATCTAATTTTCAAAATATCTTATAATTGAAAAGATATCTTGAAATTTAAAAGATATAGATATAGATTCTATTAATTAAAAAATCGATTAATATTAAAATTGAATGATTAATTTAAAAATTAATGTTGCACGTTTGTTTTAATTTTTATGTAAACATTAAATGAATTATAATTTTTTATCCCACTAAAATTAAATCTTAGCGAAATCGCTAATTTTAAATTAATTTTTATTTATTAGCTAATTATTATTTTAAAAAATAATAAATTCATTTTAAAATTAATTAAATGGTCCAAACTAAGTTTTGAATTTTCATGTTACACATTTATTTTAATTTTTATGTAAAAATTTAATGAATTGTAATTTTTCATCAGACAACAATTAAATCTTATAAAAATTAGTAATTTTAATTAATTTTTGTTCCTTAGCTAATTATTATTTATAAAAATGATTGATTGTTTCTAAAATTAATTAATGAGTCCAACCTAATTTTTAAATTTTTTACTACAAATTCGGAATCATAGTGGTGGGATTTTATCTCAAACTCGGGCCAACTGCGGGTAAGTTTCTTTTTATTTTTGTGCAAAATTTTAATGAATCTTAATTTTGTATCGCAAAAAAATTCAATCTTAGTTTTAAGTAATTTATGTTTGTTGGTTAGTTATTTATAAATTAATTAATTATTTCTAAAATTAAATAACGGGCCTGATCTTATTTTTTGATTTTAATGTTAAACCTTTATTTGAATTTTTGTGTAACAATTTAATCAATGGGAATTTTGTATGGCATAAAAATTAAATCTTAGTGGAAATTGTTAATTTTAAATAATTTTATTTTTTCAAATATGAAAATTATGAAAAAACGATCAATCAAAAATTCATTCTAATTTCTAGAACACCCATATATTGTTCAAGACATAAACTTATAAATTGAAAATTTGAAAGAAAAAATAAGAAAATTTGAAATTTACTAATTCAAAATAAAATTAAAATTTATCACAAATATATAATATTTGTAGATTTTGTGTAATTACACGAGAAATTGTATTGAAGTACTATATCAATATATAAATTATTATTTTGGCAAATTAAATATTTATTATGAAAAAAATCTAGTTTTAAACATAAAATAAAGCTAGCTTTATCATATATTTGTGAGATAAACAAATTGAAGCATTATTTTTCATTTAATTTATTTTCAAGGTAAATCAAATATGGAATAGAATTAAAAGTTAAAACAATTTATACATTTCATTATACTTGAATTTTACACACAAATATCGATTAAGTGTCATAACAAATTATTAATTTATATTTAAGTTGGACACTAATTTATATATTTATGGTAAATTTTAATTTTTCAAAAAATAAAAATTTATATATTAATAGTGTACTTATTTTAGAGCTCTCATCAAGTCAACTAAAATAGAATCGCAATTTTTTTTTATACTTAGAAAATGAAAAAAAAAGGAAAGAAAATGATATAGAACGTATTTAGATATTATGAGATTGGATAAAGTAGGGTAGAAATAATAAAATAAAATTTATATACATTAATATTAATATATTAGGGAGGGAAAAAATAAAGAAAGTTGGATATGGATTCGAAAATAAAAAATAAAAAATAAAAAGAGATTTTTTTTCAATGGGAAGACAGATTTATGACAATAAAAAATATAATAAGAAAAAATCATCATTTTCTATATATATAAATATAAATTATTCTATATATAGATAGAAGATTATATTAGGAAAATTTAATAGGCGGGAAAAATTGAGGATGCATTTATGCGAGAAAAAGACTCCTTTTATATAGATATATAGATTCTAGAAATTAGTTTTCCGGCTTGATGCATTTTCCCTTTTTTATTTTTTATTTTTTTACTTAATTCTAATTAATTAACCTAAATTAAACTCGACTGATATATGCAAGCCTTAATTCCCCTTTCTAATTAAATTAACCTAAATTAAACCCGTCTGATATGCAAGCCTTAGTTCCACATTCTCTTTGCTCTTGCCTTTCCTAATTTGAATCCAACATAACTCCCATAACGCATTTTCACAATTCCTTTCTATTGCATATAGATTAACAAAAAATAAATTTTAAAAAGGGCTTTTGCCCAATAGCTACATTTTCTAGGAAAATTTGCCCACTAAATCATACAATATTATTTTTTGTCCATTAACTACATATTTTCCTTAATAAACAAGCAATACCCATTCCAATGTAATCAAATTAAGGCGCCATGCCACTATAATAAAAAATTCATAAAATATAAAATAAACACACATTCAAATTACACAAAGGTCCTCATCTTTTAAATTGCACAAAACATCCACCAACTATCAAAGCTTATATTTTAGGATAGAAGACTACCACCACCACCACCCAGCCACCACCACCATGCCCACGCCACCCCACCTTGCCGCCACGCCCACGCCACCCCACACCACAACCACCATTCCACCACCACCCTACCCCCACCACCCCGTCCGCCGCCACCACCACCACCCTACCACCACCATCCCGCCGCCACCACCACCCCACCTTGCCGCCACCCCACCCAATCACAACCATAATCTGTCGCCACCACCACCCCACCACCATCATCGACACTCGCCCACCGCTTACCACGACCCCACCACCACCACCACTACCACTACCACCGCCCCACCTCCATCTACCACATCCCACCACAACCACCATCCCACCACCACCCCCCACCACCACCACAGCTCCCCATCCCACCTGCCCCATCCCATCGAACCATACCACAACCACCATCCCACAACCACACCACAACCACCATCCCACCATCACCAACACCACCACCCCATCTCATACCACCCCATTCCGCCACCACCACCACCACCCCGCGCCACCTGACCACTACACCACCCACCTTGCCGCCGCATGCACACCACAACCATCATCCACCACCACACCACAACCACCATTCCACCACCACCACCCCACCCCCGCCACCACCACCCATTCCGCCACCACCACGACCACTCTGCCACCACACCACTCTACCACCATTCCACCACCACCGTAGTCATTGCCACTCCCACCTCTACCTATTTCCACCACACCACAACTACCATCCCACCACCACCACAACCTAACCACCATCCCACCACCACCAGCGCGCCGTCCACGTCTACCACCACCTCGCCGCCACCACCACCATTACCACCCTCGACACCACCACCACCAAGCTGCACCGCCACCACCACCACCCCACTGCCACCAACACCACCACTACCATTCGCTGCTACCACCTATCCGCCACCACCACCAAGAACCACCACCTCGGCATACAATCTCTCAAAGCCGCCACCACTAACAATCGCCACCACCCCTCTACCGACCCCACCACCAACTCCCCTCACCACCATTCGAGCTCCTACCACCACCACTACCAATCGCCACCACCACCACCACCAAACCACCATCCTACCACCATCTCTCCACCATTCCACCACCACCACCACTATCACCATTCCACCACCGCCACCATTGAACCACCACTACCGCCGCTATCACGACTAAACCACCACCACCATTACTTACATCAATAATGCTATTACCTACTCCAATAATATTATTATCGATATTATTACATACCTCGGTAATCATATTACCTTCCCTTGTAACAATATATCACCTACCCTTCTGATAATATTACATGTCTTGGTAATAATTTTACACACCCCAACAATCATAACCAGAACATAAAAAATCACAATATTAACATGTATGCTATTCAAAATGCCTACCTCAATAATAATATTACCTCTCCCGATGATCATATCAGAACACTAGATTATCATCCTCAGTAACTTCGATCATCATTCAACTTCTTACTTCTCTCGTCTCCCACTTTCTTTCTCTAGATTACCATCCCCAGTAATCTCGACAAACATTCACATTATCACTTCCCTCATCTCTCACTTTTTCTCAACGCACTTTCTCTATCTAAATTACCACTCATGGTAATCTCGAGCAACATTAAACTTTTCATTTCCTTCATCTCCAATAATCTAAATTATCACATTAATCTTTTTAATAATATTACTCAGTCCGATAATAATATTACATACCCTTGTAATCTAAATTACCAGCCCCGATAATAATATTACTTAAACCCTACTTTTTCTTTTTAGATTACCGCCTCCATCAATGTTCTTAAGCTCCTTCATCTCTATACACTTTCTCTCTACTTACTTTCTTTCTCTAGATTACCATCTCCGGTAATCTAGATGAACATTCAACTTTTCTACGTACTTTCTCTCTTTAGATCACCAACTTTCTACATGCTATCTCAAGAATACTATCGCCAATAATATTATTATCTGCCCTGGTAATAATACGGTAATAATATAATCTTAATCACCATTCAACTTTTCATTTCCCTCATTTCTGACTTTCTCTCTCTATGGATTTTCTCTCTAGATTACCACGTCCGGTAATCTCAAACAACATTCAGCCTCTAACTTTCCTCATTCCCAACTTTTCGTCTCTAAATTACTATCCCGGCAATCTCGACCAATATTCAATATCTTGCTTCCCTCATCCCTGACTCTCTCTCTACATACTTTCTATCCATATTACCACCCCGGTAATCTAGATTAACCATCAACTTCTCTTTTATCTAGTTTACAACTTTTTCTCTACATATTTTCTCTTTAAATTACCACCCCAGGTAGTCTAGATCACCATTCATCTTCTTGCTTCCTTCTTCCCAACTTTCTCTCCAATCATTTTTTGCTCTAGAGATTACCACTCTTAGTAATCTATTACAACTCCACAAATCTTCAAAAAAGCCAAAAAGAAAAGAAATTACACTGAAAGAAGAACATTATCTATTCCGGTAATATTAGTACCTACCCCGTAATATTATTACTTATCCTGATAATAACATTACCTACTTTGATAATCGGTCTCAAAACACTATAGTACCACCATTTTAACTCCATTCACAGCGGCATCCACTAGGCGACGAGTTTAAATTACAATCCAATTCGTAACCACGTGAAATGATAAAATACACAAAAAGGTGGAGGGGAAATTGTATAGTAAATATTTGAATATAACTCAACAAATCATGTTTCTTCATAGAGGATCCCAAGTGCATATAATGAACATGTAATATGTCTATATGAGCACCGGCCTCTTTTTTTTTCTTTTTCTTTTTTAATTATTTTAAGCTAGAATTATTGGTCACGTATCAAATAAATTGACTAATGTTAGTCAATTGATCTATGTTAGTCAATAAAACTCCATTACTAGAGACAAATCTTAGGTGCGGAATATTTGCAGCATTATAATATTGAAGTAACAATTCATTGAAAGATGGTAAAAATGTATGGTTCAAAACTACAAAAAATTGGCACCAAATTACTATCTACTCGTGACCTGTACGCTTCTTCACCACCACCGATTGTCAACACTATACATTCAATATACACATATAATATAATGTATACAAAGATAGAGAGAGGGAGAGATGCATTTTCTTAATATTTTGTCATGTGGTGTTAAAACTATGATACCAGGTAGGTCAGCAACGAAAATTCGAGGTCGGCAATAAGCTCAAATTCTTACCGCTGCCATTCTTAGCGTCGACTATTATTATTGGAATCTTCATTACGGTCTTGTCTCTCTTCTTTCCACCAAACTATCACATTCTAATTTTTAACAGATCTTCAAAGGAAATTAGCAGATCTTCAACGAAGTCCGTAGATTTGCATCCTCACCACCATATTATTCCTCGCCGCCAACTATTCACGATGGTAGTACCAACGATCCTTGCCGTCGATTGTTTCACGGTGATGGTTAGAGATAGAGAGATAAATTGAGAGTGGGAAAAGTAAACGTGAGTTAAGAGAGAATGTGGGAGTTATTATTGGGGAAGGGTAAAAATGTCATAAAAATATGAAATTAAGTAAGTGGTAAAATGATTTATAAAATGTTGTAGTTAATGGGAAAAAAAAAGATTGTCCAGAGTTAGTGGGTAAGGATTGGCCTTGAACTATATTTATTGGTCATTTGCTCTTTTTAAAAAATACTACAGGATAAAATTGAGAAAGAAAAAAATAATTTTGGTGAAAGAATTGTTAATTAATATTTTGATGATTAAAGATATGTAAAGTATTACATTTTTTATTTTTTATTTCAATTTTCGATAATAAAAGATATAATTTGTTAATACTAATTAAAAGACAATGTGAAAATCATAATTTCTTAAAATATGGTATGTAAATTATAAATATATACTTACTAATATGAACAGAAGGTATACTGTCTAAATTTTATTTTTATTTCTGTTAAAAGGGCTCAAATTTGGGCCCTTGAGATATTGTGACTGAGGCGCCGATCCTCAGGTCCGGATCTGGCCCATTTATCAAAAACCCTAAAATCTAAATCTCACCTTCCGTCGTTTAAAACTCTATATAACACCCTAAACCCTCAATTTCGACACCCCTCCGACCGAACCCTCCACCAGAAATCCATCCTCCTGCGACTTCTTCAAATCTTTACAATGGAATTCTGGGGTAAGCTTCGTTTACACTGTTTCTCAGCTGCGCTACTGATGCTATTTCAATCTTTTTCGATTTGCATAAACTTATTCCTTTGTTTGTTTACAATTACTATGTATAAGTACAAGAAATTAAATGCAAACTTGAAGAATTTGTTTATATAAAATTTAGGAACAATTCTTTCATTCGATGTTGCTTCTTTGTTAGTTGTGGTAGCAATTGTTTTATCTTTTAAAAATTATTTTTTTTCCCAAACTAACCCAGTAATAATTTGATGTAAGTAATGTTGATTCGACCATTAAAGTTGGCCTATTTTGTTAACCTCCCTTCTCATACATTTAGTGATTTCTTACATGAGCTGGTATTAAATGCCTCTTTTTAGTTTGATTATATGATTAATTTTAATGTCCCATAATTTGAAGTCTAGTAATATATTCATTCTCTACATCAGAAAAATATAGTGTGCCACTAAACTAACTTGTATGTCGATTTTGTTTTGTACCTATCAGTTTGACTCTCAGTTTCTCTTAATGTAAAATTTTCATAATGAATACAGGAGTTGAAGTTAAAGCTGGAGAAACCTTGAAAGTTGAACCTGACTTTGGCCAAATAATTCATATTTCGCAGGTTGGTGAATTTTGGAATATGATAATTAACTTTCTGATTTATTTAAGTTACCAATGAGGTATGAATCAGTGGGACGTGTTTGTGCACTATTTCAGGCAGCAATAGGGGAGGTGAAAGATGTGAAAGGGGCCAAACGTATTCCCCTTCATGTTAATGTTGATTCAAAAAAGTACGTTATAGGTACTCTTTCAGCAGAGGATAGACCTCAGGTGATGTTTGACTTGGTATTTGAGAGGAAGTTTGAGCTCTCCCACGGCTGGAAAAGTGGAAGTGTCTACTTTGTGGGCTATATGGCTGAAGATCAAGTTCCAGGTAAATATGGCACGCATCTATCAATTTTCATCATTACTTAACATTCTTTCTTTTGGTCGATTGTGTTTATACTGTGACTTGTGGGCTTAGTCTTTCTTGATGATGGTACAATGTAATGTCATGTAGTGGAGACACTGTGGTCCTTATTACTTATAAGAACGCAAAAACTTGTTGGGAACTTGAAGTTTGATGCTATCTTCAGTTTTCCTTATTTGAAATTTTTGTTCTTTGTGTAATTGGGTAGTTTTTTCCTCTGTTTTCAAAGAAGATTATTGATATTTGGTGTGCTTGGTGACATTGGATTCCTGTAGACAGGATATTTTGATGATACTAATGTAATTATCCATTTTCTGCAGGGGAGGATGGTTTTTCTGATGAATCCGAAGATGAGGAGTATCCATTTGATGCTCCTCTTATGAATGGTGGTATATCAACTCTCTTTCTTCATCATTCTCTGTCCCTAATGGCATTACACAATACACACGAACCCCAACTTTTATTGTTTATTTTTTATTTTATTTTTTAAGCCTCATTTGTGATAAGGAGACTTTACCATGTAAGCTTGTTGACTCTCCAGGTGAATCGGAGCCCAAAGTCGAGGACTTAAAGCCTTCAAAAGAGAAACCAGCTGCTGTTAAGACAGAAGAGGGACCTGAGTCTGACGAATCTGAAGATGATGACGAGGATGGTGATGGTGAATCTGATGATTTATCAGATGGAGATGTATGTTTCTATTCTCTTTGCTCTCAATAACTGACAACTTTACATGAGATTATTTCTGTGCTTCTCTTTGTTATCTTGATGGAGATCATTCATCTCGCTCTTTTCAACAGTGTTGAATGTTAATGTTTACTTCCAATCTGTTTCACTGACTTGAATACATTGGATTGCAGGATTCAGAAAATGATTTGCAGGACATGAGTGATGATGAGCCAAGTGAGGAAGAAACGCCAAAGGTAATGGAACTTGCTATTGTTATGATCTGAAACAATTTACACAAACTTGTCTTGATTCTTTTCTTGTATGTATTTATTGTATATTTAGAAGGCACAGAAATCTAATAAGAAGAGGCCATCTTCTGCATTGGAAACCCCTGTTTCCAACAAAAAGGCGAAAAATGCTTCTTCTGGTAAACAAGGTATAATTTTGTTAGTCCCTTCTTCTTTTTTTAATTTACCAGTATAAGAAGATTTTGATGTTAATGTGATTGATTTTTAACTAAATTGCATGCAGGCAACAAAAGCGTTCACAATGCAACTCCTTACCCATCGAAAAAGGGAGGAAAAACTCCGGCTGGCAACAAAAGGAAGTAGGAGATTAATTGCTGATCCATTCAAGTTTTGGTAGAGAAATTTTCATTAAATAGCAAAATACCATGTGTTATATGGATTATTGTTTGTTGCTGGAATAGCCAGCTTCTTCTCGATTTTGTCAGTGTGCCCTCGCCCGCCCCTCATTGTCGATTTTATTATTTTGTCAAAAGATTTTATTAGTCCCCTTGGGTTAAACATTTACTCAGGCTATGATAGTTGCATTGGTCAATGGCGTTTTTCTCTTTCTGTTTTGGAGGCGAGAGTTACGGGGTGCTTGTGTGGTGCATTTTTAGCTCTTGCTACAGTGTGTTTCCTCGTGTTTTGTTTTAATGCCTATATGTATTTAAGTTATAATTATTGATTTTGTTTAGTCAGTTTTACACTCTTCATATGCCCAAAAAAATAAAAATAAAAAGAAAGAAAGCAAGAGAGAAAGAAATAGCAGAACTGTGAGCGACGAGGTGAGTTTGACTTGGTCACAATAATAAGGGCTGATCTCCCATGTTCACGTTGGGTGGGAGGTGCGACCGTGCGAGGATTGTGGTGCAGTTTAAGCAAAAGGTGGATGAAATGTTAAAAGACAAAACACATTGTCCATGTTATTCTTTTCATTTTAGTTTATGCTCTTTTGAATTTTAATTTAATCAGATCAAGTACATTTTATATGGAATTTTTAATTGGTGTTAGGATGTGTATAAAAATTAATTTTTATGTGATATAGGAAAAAAAATGAGTGTAATTGAATGGTGGAGATTTGTGTATTATAGGTAGGTCCCACGATACATGTGGATGTGAAATAGAATAGAGAATAAGTGTGGTTGAAAAAATGTGTGGAATAATATCCGTTATATACTGTACAAATTTTTACTATGCAATTCCACTCATTATTTATCTCATATCACACTAAAATATCAAGTTACTTCATTTTCTAAACTGCTAGTCTAACGCAAGCCAAACAACAATTTTTTAGTTTGTTAGATTTGAAGTAAAACGAGGACTTTTAATTGATATAATAACATTTATTTAAGAATTGACGTGTGCAATGGTCATATTTCATACTACGGGGTTGTTTGATTGGGTATCTTTATATTATAAAAATTGGAGTGCCACGTTGGCAGTAGTGCCAACGTGGCACTCATTAATATTAAAAAATATATAACAAAAAATTTTGTAGTTAAAAAAAGGGAAATTCTATTTTTGGAAATAAACCAATATTAATTGGTAGATTTAAATAGGGAAAATTCTCTAAATATAATTATTTTTTTAATGAAACATAAATTTATCATTAAATGTGATAAATAAAATTTAATAAGAAAAAAATAGTTTTCGAAAAACTTTAAATGTAATTTAATTTTTCAAATTTCTAATTAAAAACATTAAATAATAAGTATTTTATTTTCACCGCATTAAAAAATGTTATCGTTTTAGATAGTTTTGATTTGTAATTTGCATTGGATTATTCAAATAGTGGATTATTCTTAAATAAAATAGGGCGTGCTAAAATTATAATTGAATTTGCATTGAATAATTTATTATTTTTAAATAAAGAGTAATTCATTAATCTTTATCTTTATCTTTTGAATTGTTATATTATCATCCCATTAATCCTTATCCTTATATTATAATTTGTGAAGTGCCACATAGGTAAAGATGCAAATGTGGCATACATTAAATATTTTAAGAAAATTATAAAATTAGTTTTGGAAATAAACCAACATTAATTAATAGTAATTAAAAATATAACTAAGAATAACCAATATCTAAAACAAACATCTAATGAGAAAAAATTTATTTTGGAAAACTTTATATATAATTTCATTTTTAAAGTTATAATTCAAAATATTAAATAATAATTTTTATTTTTTATTTAATTTTATCGTGATAAAATTGTAGGTTTTGATAGTTTTTTGATTCGTGAATTGGTCTATTAAAAAATAGTGAGAATTTTTATTTTTTTCTTTTGAAAATCAAATAGTGAGTGGTTAAAATTATAACTAGATTTATGTAGAATAATTTATTTATTTTAAGTAAAATACTAATTTATTAATTCTATATTATTATAATTGAAGTGTCGCGTTTGGTGAACACCCTATCTGAGAACATGACATACTATTTCTAATTAAAAAAATAAATGATATTTTTTGTTTTTAATCTTCGATATGATATCTTCATTGCTTGAATTTTGCATTCGTATTTTTCCTTTTCTAAGTATATAAAATTACAAATAAAAAGTTTTTCATTCTACAATTAGCATATAGTTTATGTAAATAAAAGAAATCAAATGAATTATATAGATGAGGAAAATTGTCGGTGTTACTACAAATTTAAGTTACATAAAATTAAGCATAATACATCTTATACAATAGAGCTAAAATTAAGTAGCAATTACGGCTAATCACTAAAAGAACGCATAAAATCATAAAATTTAGAGTGTGTAATGTCATTTCAGGAAGGAAAAAGGTGTTCAATATAAATTTGATATGCAAACGAGAAAGGCGTTTTGATAATCAAAGAATTTTTATATATCCATTCCCAATAGTTCATTTACAATTAATTAATCTTCACGAGCATTGCTATAGGCACGGTAATTAGAATTAAAGTTACACGTTTTGATAAACTTCTTAATTATGCGATGCGGGTGAATTTTTATAATTTACAATTGTGAATTTACTTCGCAATTTTGGCATTGACTATAATATACAATATTATAGATTTTAATAATTTTTTATAATTATCCAATCTCCTATGCACAAATTACATAAATTATGTAGTTCAACATTCATATTTATAATTTTATATCAATTATTTATCGTGCATAAATTTAATTGTTCCCGTGCATCGCACGGGCGTGATACTAGTAAAGTTAATGTGCGTAGTATTTCGTGCAAAAATGTATGGTTAATATTATTTTGGGAAATGTGTGTGTAGTTGAAAATGAGTATGAGGTATACGGAATTGCGTGCGAATAAATTATATACCAAATAGAACAAGGCCTAAAATCTTTTTAAAGATCAAAACAATTTAGTACGCTAACATGATGAGATAAGAGCATTTCCAATGCTATATCTCTTCCCAAAATCCAATTTTTAGAAAGATACACTCACATAAATTTTGAGTGGATCCCGTAATTTTTTAATTAAAATTTTTTTAATCACTTTTCTTTCATTTTACTCACATTTTCTCTACCTTTTCTTCCTCGTTTCCCTTGTGATGTCCAAATTCAAACATCCAACTTCACATATTCCACTACTATTTTATTATTATTTTTGAATATCTTTCTACCTCTCTCATTTTTACACTTTTCCCTCTCTTTTTTTATCTATACATCTTTCCTTTTCTCTATAATTAAAATAATATTATTCTCTCTATCTCTCTCTTAAACATATATCCTCATTAGACATTTCCCATTGGAGATGGCGAGAATGCGAGATGCCCTAAGACATCATGAAACTTTCTCCAAGTCACTAAAGGACCGTATATACATATTGCTTTAACATTCAATCGTTATATGCATGGGAGAGTAAATTTCTTTTGGCAATTTTTTATTTTTATTAATTAATTAATTAATTAATTAATTAATTTTTTTTTTTTGAGAACCTCATTTTAGACTAGAGACAATTTGATAAAAATAACTCTAATTGTCATCGGTTTGGCAACATAGGGCTTGTTCTTTTGGGTATAAAATTGTTACGTGAGATATTCCGTGTAAAATATATAGCTAATATTGTATTGAAAATTGTGTGTGATTGAAAAGAGATAAAAATTTTGTGTAAATTATACCCAAAAGAACAACCCATAGTCTTACTACATCTTTCACATCCGCTAAAAAATTGAAACTAATATTTTTTTTTTTGAAAAAAAAAAATTTTTTTTTTGAAAAAAAAATTTGAAACTATAATATACATTTGAAAAAGAAAATTTAACACATTTTCCTTTTTTTTCCCCTCACCATCCCTACTCAGTCGATGTATATAATTAAACTATTGCTGTAGTATTGTATATAGCAGTTTCAAATTTCGTACTTTAATTCCTATATTACATTGATTAATTTGTGTAAGCTCCAATTATTATCATAACTGAAAAGATTAAATTTATCTGATTATAATTACAAAGCCTATTAAAGTAGAGGTGTATTTGTCTGAAACAGTGAAATTAAAAATGGCAATGAAACACCAGCTGTGAGTAGTGAGTACAATACCTAAATCATAAAAAACCATCATGCAGACAGGCAGACCTTCAGAATCGTTCAAACAAACTAGTAATAATAAAAATAATAAGACATCCTACCCATAAATTGTCCAACAAAGCAAGGGTACTACATTGGCATTGCTCCTCCTAACCTGCATTTCTGCAAAGGAAAACAAAAGAGTTGTTTCTTCTTAGTCTCTTTCCAGCTCAACCCTGCAATTTCCTGCCAAACCAAATTGTCTTGACTCGCACCAAAACACCTGTACACATTCCATGGTAATACGCGATTAAAACAAATCCCTCGACCCTTACAAGCAGGATACCTGAACCTGCAACACTCAATGTACAGTTAGATCTGTAACAACATCCACAAAGAAAATTCAAACCATAGAACCTCACTAGCCTGGTTGTGATTGGCCCAACTGCATATACGACCTAACACGCAATAACAGGTACCAAAAGGCTGTCTTAAATCACTTAATCTTCTACAGCAAATTACTTATTAAGTACGAATAACCCACTGTCCAGTTCAGATTAAAAATAAAATTTAAAGAGTAAAAATCCAAAGCGAATTGACAACTACTGAGGTTGATGTCATTCGGAAAGAAATCATTATGTTAACAAGAAGATGTACTAAGTGGTCAACAGTGTAATGGACACAAAAAGATATCTCCAACATCATTCATTCTCAACTCGAGATTTCTAGTAAGTACCATCCTATATATTTCTCCTCAGACAATCTTAGTTAAAAATTACATCCTCCGTATTATTGTCTTGTAAGATCCAGTAACAAATTTGGATTACTTACAGCATATAAAAGGTTAGCATCACAAAAGGAACCAGAAATAATTGGTTCTCATGGGGATTTTGGCTAGCAATAGCAAGGTGGTACTGAAGACCTATCAAATTGAATAGGACAAGATTCTCAGGATTTTTTTTCATAGATGGCAAAAAAGTTTCTTTTGTTTTTTGTTTTTTTAAAAAGAAACAAATAACGGAATAGGTCTCGCAGTAAGGATGATAGGGGATACAAACAGAGAGGAGGCCCCATGAAGACTGATGTAGTAATGTGCTATAACCTTTCCATACAGTCAAGCACACAAATCAAGCATGTTAAGAAGTATCAGAAAAGCATGTGTTGACAATTTTTTTCACATTCCTTAAGACAGAATTGTAAACCTGCACACCACCTGCACAGTGGAAAATGCGCAGTAAGCTATACTTAATGGACAGTCGAGCTCTCAAGCAAATTTGAAAAGTTTCTACTAAGGAGCGAAGCCTAAGAATGCTCTGAAGACTTAAGATAAGAATAACGAACCAGTGATCAAATCATCAGTACCCATGTCAATTTCGCTGTGGTGGCTCCTGGGTATAGTACTGATCTCCATTGTGCAGATAACCATTATTATCATTTTTGTTTCTATCATCAGCACCACCAGCAGCGTTCTTAGAACGTTCTGCCTCTTCCTTTTCCCTGTTCCATTGCTCAATTTTAGCTCGCCTCTCTTCACTACCTTCTCTAACAGGACTACGACCCCTCCTTCCACCTGGGCTTCTGCTTCTACCCCTCTTACGACCAGGACTTGTACTTCTGCGCCTCCTGCTGCGACCCTCATGGGAATCACGGTCATCATATCTCCTACTGTGACTGCGGTGGCCATGAGAGCTCTCTTCATAGCTGTGGTGTCTGTATGGGCTTCTACTTCTGCTACGTCTTCGCTTGTATCTCCCAAACAAGTGGCGTCTCAATTCCCTGATTATTGTCAAATAAAAAAAGGCATCTGATGAACAACCAACCTAACTACTGTTTATTTCACCATCACCACCAAGAAAGCTCTGCCTTTTACCTGCTGATTCTTTTCAGATGCATGAAGTTGCAGTATCCGCCTCGATTGCAAGTATTCTCATCATACTGCCTACAGGTAGCTTCACGAAAATCAGTCACTGGAGAGAAATCAACAATGATGGGTCGTCCTGCAAATATTCAGCAGATGCACCACATGATCTCTGTTTCTATTTTCTTTTACAGCATTACATGAGCATAACTTGTTACAGTGAAACAAAACCTAACAGACTGTAATCTTAAATCTTAATCAATAAGGCCCCTATACAAGAATCTCAAACCAAAAAGAAATAATAGATACTTTCAGACTGAAAATATAGAATGATACAGCAATTTAATCTTATGTTAGGTGAAAATGCAAAATGCAGGAACAGAAAATTTTACCACAATAGAGAGAGATGTCAACTCGACTGGCCATATATTGGACAAGCATCATACTTAAATTTCCATACAGAACTACAGTGTAAATGGAGAACGAAAAATAAACTTAAAATGAAGGAGTGGCAATGTCTCCATAGAATTTTAGTACAGTACAAATGGTATATGGTATATGGATGTAATACCAGTATTCTACAGTAACATCAGTGTAAGTACTATACAACAAAAACAAAACTGTGTTTACCACTACCATTAATCTCAGTAATGATGAACAGAAAGATGTAATCTATTACCAGCATAAAATCTTCCAGTCAGATTTTTTACTGCATTTGCGGCATGTTCTTCCTCTCTGAACTGGACATAAACATTGCCAACCTGCCAAAAATAAACGATATGAACATTAATTTAATATTGAAAAAGAGCAGACTGGTTAACGGAATATCACATGAATGAGCTACGGCACTTGCCATGTGGTCAGCTAAATTGTCACAGATGTTCAAGCTTTCTATCTCTCCATACTTGTTGAGCTCCTCGAACAAGTCTTCATAAAAATCCTACAACATCATCAGGAAGTAAATAACCATGCTATTGAATAGCTGAATGCAACATCCACCAAGAGATATCACGAGCAGAAAAAGCACCTATATAATCTCCTAGAACAAATTATCATCACTAAATAAAGTAAAAGACCAGTTTGATTTGCCAGAAAAGAAAAAGAGAGAGAATGAAAACACGATACATCGATTCAGTCTTCATTGGATACAAAATGTAGATTTAGGTTTTCCAAATTTACTCCGGATAATCCCACAACAAAAACTAGAGTTCAAACCGTATATTTACCCTTCCTATCAATTAAGAAAAATAAAAATAAAAACAAATCAGCCTCATTTTTAGGTAAACGATAACACACACACACTCACTTCACCAAAATCGCTAGTTCGCTACTGTAATTAACTATCATTTTCGGCAGTCCAATTACAGTAAATCGTTTCCACAGAGCAAATGAAACAACAGCAGATAAAAGAAACGATGGAGATCTCTAAAGCTACGCCTTTCTCCATAAACTGGGGTTTACCTCAAAATGTTCCTGTATCGCTTTGGGATCTATGGGCTGACCCTGAGCATCAACACCAGGAGTGATCATGTCAGGCCGTTGATACATATTAGACAGCAATATCGTCGGACTTATGCTGGGCTTGGTGTGTAGCCTCGAACAACGGTCTCCGTGACGACACGCGCCGATCTTAAAGTAGAACGGACAGTTTACTCGATCCTTCTCCGTTCCAAAAATCGATGCCAAGTGCTCCGCCATTGATGATGCTGTCAATTATTAACCAAAGTAAAACCAGAGACTAGGGTTATGGCAATTTGGGGGAAAGAAGAATGATTTTTTGCTTTCTGGATCGTTACCTTCAGATCGTCGTCTTATACTTCGGGAAGGACGTGTTTGACTAATTGCCAAAAACAGTTAAATTACTTATTTTGACATTAGAATTTACTTTATATAATAGAATAAATAGAATGTTTTTGTGTTAAACTAGCACCAAGGTGGTTTGCCCGAGAGGTTAAGGGGGAAGACTTAAGATCTTCTGCACATAAGTGCGCGTGGGTTCGAACCCCACAGCCACCATTTTTTTTTTGGTTTTTTTGCCCTTTTTATTTTTCTTGACCTATAGGCCTTGTTTGATTGGGTGTAAATTTTATTCGCGCGGTATTCCGTGTAAAAATATGTGGTTAATATTGTATTGGGAGATGTGTGTATGGTTAAAAATGTGTATTGATTATAAGGAATTGCGTGCGAATAAGTTAAGCACCCAAAAGAACAATGCCTTATATCCACCATTTATTTTTCTTTTTTGTTTTTTCATTTAGACCAGTTTTATCTATCATTTGGTGTTATTATTATCCAATAAAACATATCAAACTAAAGGGTAATGTAATTTGCACAAATCAAACTATTAACAGGTTTGCCATTCTTGTATAACAAATTTTATCTATACAAATACTATTTATTTTAGTAAATTAAAGTATAGAAAAGGTTTTTCTTTTTAAATTTTATACTACCAATTAATTTCAAATTAAATAGTACAATTTATAAAACACTATATTCCACATGAGTTGTTTGTCGCACTTATTTTCAACCAAGTTCTTGTTACTTATTACTTATAAAAGTCATTTTTCGTAGATAGAATTTAAAAAAAAAAGAACACTTCATTAAGAATACAATTTTGGTTTGTAATAGGATATCAAATATGTCAAATGTTATACATTATTATTATGATTCAATCCATAAAAGATTCTATTCGAACATAAGTTAAACTGATCCGCAACATCTAAAGAGATGTATAAGAAAAATTACTTTTAGATAAATCTATAGCTACACACTATATAAAAATATCTTGAGGGTGAAAAATAAATTTAGATGCACTACATAAAAGTGTGTTAAGGGTGAAAATATTTGTACCCTTCAATAATTATTGAAGGATAATTATTGTATTTACAAATTTTTGCGCTATAAAAATTTAATAATTATTGAATTTAATTCTAGTTAAAATTATTTAGCTAGAGCCATCATTCTACCCCAACTCGAATTTAATTTATTTATAACGTCATTATTTCCACCCAACCATACCACTCAGACATTTTTGTGTCAGAAAACTTTTCTACCATTTTGTCGTAACTCTGTGTAAGAAACTTTTCCACCATTTTATGAGACCATCCACAGTGGATATTTTAAAGTTATAAGTTAAGGCCATAAATTATATATTAAATTTACATCTACAATGAATGTGTTAATATGAATGCTAACATAATCCTTTTATCAAATGTTATTTTTTTGTTAAATTTAGCTAACATTTTAACACGTGATGTGGCATGTTTCATTCAATAAAAGTCTTTCTTTGTTACTACCTCCGTCCCATAATTATAGTCTACTATTTCTTTTTAGGTAAAATATAGGCCACCTTCCTTTTAAAGATATTGTTAAAATATTAGTTGTCTTATATGTCCGCATTTAATGTACATAGTTATAATCAAAATAACTTAATTGAAATAAAACATCCAATAAATGAATGGGTATAATAGGAAAATAAGTTTAAATTTTACTTTTCCAACACTATTAATTGCAGTTTTCTTAATCTTTGTGAAATTGAAAGTGAACTATAATTATGGGAAGGAGATAGTATTACTTTTATTGTTAACTTTTTTGTCTAATAAAATATCGATACATAGCTTATAATGATTAAATTTATGGGGTGATATGGAATAAATTATAATGATTTTTAATATAAAAAATGAGAGAGAATGAATGGAGTTGAGTAGTGGAGATTTGTAAATGTGATAAAATATGTGGATGTGATTGATTTAAAATAAAGAAAAATGGATTTAAAAATGGTAAAAATGGTAAAAATAGTTGGCAACGATTATTTAACATGTTCATTGTAGATGTCAAACACTAATTAAATTTAACACATTTATGTGTCAATTAACATCTATATTTTTATCTACATAGCTAGCTAATTAAATTTAACATTTTCACTATGGCATCAAGAGTAATCACATACACCCAGGTGCTCTATAGTAACGGATCCCGGGGTATTTTACCGTGCAATTTTGTTTGAAATCAGACTGATCCAGTTGATCTGACGAGGGGCGGAGTTCGATAATTTTTCAAAAATTTTGCGATACCATTGGATGCCGTGGTGGCCGGTTCAAACTTTTGGCAAAATTTTGGCCTAAAATTTTACCAAAAAGTTTGACCGGCCATTACGTCATCCAACGGTATCGCAAAAATTTTGAAAAATGCGGAGGCTTAAATAAAATGCGTCTTGAATCGGATCGGTCCCAATTTCAAAACGAAATTGCACGAGAAATCTCGAGCTTCAGAATCACGGAGCACCTAGGTGCATGTGATCACTATACTTCATTATGGATGATCATATTTACATAAATCATTAACATTCCCCATACAGGACCATTCCAGTTTCTAAAAGATGAGAACAAGGCTTCGATTATGTTGAAGCCCAGGTGAAAACAACCGATCTTATTCCAATTTTGAGATTCCCATTTCCCTTGGTCATATAAAAAGCATTAACATTATCTCATCTACTAGTTAAGCATGTTTTTGTCTGCGAACTTCATTCTAGTTAAGTAACCAGAAAGATGGGTGTGATGTTGAATTAAAAGAAAGAAATTTATTAGAGAAATTACTGGAACTTGGAGGTTAGTGATACATAATTCCATGGATGACTTGTATTACAGAGATTTATCAAAAAAATTTATTATGGAACACATGTTAAAGATTGCTATGAAATAACTTGTATCCAATAATATTTTTCTATCAACTCGTAATACTTTAACGAGTTATACGTTAACGAATACACAAAAGAACCAGAAGGACTAAAGGAAAAGGAGTAGGAGGAGGAGGATGAGGAGCAAATGAAGGAAGAGGAGGATGAGGAGGAGAGAAGGATGGGGAGAAGGAGCAGAAGAAGAAGGAGCAACAGAAGAAGAACCAGTGAAGGATAGAACTCAAGTAGCTTTTGTTCATTGTTGGCACTCTGATGACGTGGCACGAGTCCAGCCCGGGTCCCCCATGGTATGGGCCCTCCTTTATGACGTGTCAAGGGTCCCAGGTCAGATAGACGCTGGCGATCACCCTACTGGAGGATAGGGGGTTGGGCCCAGTTCAGCTTGGCCACAGTGACGAGGTTGGCCGGCGATGGGAGCTACTCCAACATCACGGTTTATCCAGGTTCGCCTGAGGTCAACTCGCCCGGAATGTACGATTAGCCCCTATCGCTATAGTATCCGACAGTAAGGACAATCCACTTGGCATCTGACACTCTGATACCACCTGCAACTGACAGAACACCCTCCACATAAATGCAAAGTCGGCTGCACGCAAGTTCCGAGGTCATCGCCATAAATGCCGACATCTCGCAGGTACAGCATAAACAATCATCACATCTATTCTGAAGCCGGTACAACCGCCTCAATGATGAGCTACCGCTGCCTACTACATTCTTTCACTATAAATAGAACACTTAGTGGCCATTTAGACACAAGAAATCCTCTGTAATTAACGACTAGCTCGAGCTTGGGTATAAATACATATTTGCATTCTCATTGCACTAGTCATTACAGAATAACCCCTAACATTCACTAAAGTTGATACTTAAGTAGTTCTTACTATTTTCGGCATCAACATTCATAAATACGAGACAAAAGGTTCATTATCTAGCATTTGATAGTCCATGAAATTACCTAGTTTTATTCGAAACTTTGAAGCCAACCCGAAGGTTTGATCGTGAATCTAAGAAGAAATGAAACGTGTTGGAAAGAAGTTGAGAAGACGGAAGCAGAGGCGATGAGGCACAAGAGGATGTGAGGAGGTGGAGGCTGCTAACAATGACGTAGAAGGCAGAAATTTGAGAGAACCGAAATTCTACGCTGAACAAGAAGGCAGAGAGCTGAATTTGAGGATTAGGGCTTCGGGGGTAAATTTTAATATCTGTAAGGGTAAACTTCGAAGTTGAAGTCTTTGTTGTCCAAGTTGTTTCATTACTTCATTGGCCTTCATCGCCATTGGGCTCATTCTCAACCTCCTTGCCTCTGCCTTCATCTTATTGGCTTCTCTTGTTCTTTGTAATTCTTAATCAAGAAAAAGAAATAAAAAATCCATAAATCATATACAAATTTTCCTTAGACAAGTATAGAAGAACAACTGTTAGTTTCATATAAATTCATTTATATTAAGAAGCTGTATACACAAAAATTCCAAAATCTTATCATGGGTTATTATTTTCAAAAGCTGTAAGTGGGGTTTAGGTCAATAACGAATTAGAAGAAGGAGAAGATGGTGAAGAGAGAACTAAGTGAAGATTTTTAATTTTGCAAACATTTTTAGAATATTTGTACCTAGATTTATTTTCTCCTTTTGCTAGAACGCATTCCTCTCATCCAAATCGACGGAGTCGATGCTAGTTCCCAAGCAAATACTAGTTGCTGGAGTCCACCGTGTAGTCATTGTAATGGATCGCCGTACAATAAGTAGAATTTAAAATTAGACAGATATTAGAAAGAAATCAAGAATGATGCACGAGAATGTTGGATCTCATGATATTATGATTACAGTTATCTCACAAAAGTCTCCGTTGTTTAATTGATTGCGCTACTTTATTTTCGTTATAGCATTACTAGCTTGTTATTCAATTTTAACGTGCCCTTGTTAATTATCATAACATTAGTCATAGGTCATCATTTCGGGTCAACCCAGGAACCCGAAATCCCTCGGTTCAACGAGCTAGGCCCCCCGTACGACCAGAGAGAATTAGGGTGTGTTTGATATGCCAAAATTTGGATGGAAAAATATCACTTGAAAAATATTTTCCCACTTGTGTGTTTGATGCAAAATTTTTTATTGGAAAATATTTTCCATATACAAGTCTCTAAAGCACTTATTTGACCCATTTTCTTGGAAAAATAAAACTAGTATTGAGGTGGAAAAACCTTTTCCACATCCATTTCCAAGTTGAGTCAAACACACCCTTAAAGACTTTGCAATTGATCAATTAATTCTCAGATGGAAAAATAAATGAAAAATAGATACTGCTAAATTAAAGTCGTCTCCCTCCACTGCCCGACGGCTCTTTGCATTTTCTCTCTCTCTCTAGATCACACCCACTGTTCTCTCTTCGCATATTCACACAGCTATGCAGATACTTTGTTTCGTGTAAATTATACTTCCAACAGTTTTAAAGGGGGTTTTGATTATTGAATTTTGGAAATTTGGTTAAGATCTGTTGTTGTATTTGAGGGCCGCTGGATCTAGGATTTTGACGTTATCTATTGGGGTTTGGATCTGAGACGGATTGCCGATGGCGCTGTCAGGGATGAGAGGGTTGTCGGTGTTCATAAGCGATATTCGGAATTGTCAGAACAAAGAACAAGAGCGCCTCCGCGTCGATAAGGAGCTCGGAAACATCCGCACTCGTTTCAAGAACGAAAAGGCAAGTACTAAACTAGATATGTATTTATGTATGTGTCTCTATGGTTGCTGAACTAAATGCAATTTGTGGTTTTGTAATCTGGTATGATTTGTGAGCTGTAGACGGTTAAAGTTGTCTCCCCCTTTTGGGGTTTTTTTGTTACTCGTGTGAGGAAGTTGTGTGGAGACGTGCAACAACGAAAAGATGAATGACACTTTAAATTATGTTCATGGACCATTCAGACTCTCAATTGGGTCCTGAATAAGTTAAATTGCTGAAAGAAAACTATTTCTTATTACAATGTTGTCTTGAGTTGAGTTGAAGGTTCTGTTAATCTTTTGTTCTACTGAAACAATAAAATTGACTTCTACTGCTGCGTCAGAATCAAACATCAAAATCAAACACACATATCACATCACTATTCATTATTACCCACACATCTCATGGTGTTTGACCTAAAAGTTTAGTGTTTAGCAAAATAAAAGTTTTATTTGAACACCTTTAATGCTCAAGGAATTATTTTTGTTGTAAATTCCCTTGCATATATGGCAATCAGGGGTTTGATATTGAGATGTGGTCGTGGGACCTAATGAATAATTGTAGCAGATTGCAGATGTGAGTTCACATAGGTCCATCTCGCATCAACATTGAAGTGGTATGCACATGACTACAATGAATGATGAAGTGAGGTCAAGTTCGTATTAATTTGCTTGATGCAAATTATTAAATTGTGAACAGTTAAAAGGCACAAACTTGTCAATGATTTGGGATGGGGATGTAATTAGAATTTATGACAGAGATGCAGAGTTGGTGGTTGCATGAGCTAGGTTGCACCAACACGGACATGTTTACAACATGCTGGCAAGTGATTTTCACATTAAGAACTGTCACGAGTACACGTAGGGGTGTCAAATGAGCCGAGAGGCTTGGCTTGTTTAATTTGGGCTCAAGTTCGGCTCACTGCAGAGCTCCAATCGGCTCGCTTATGACACGAGCGGAGCCAGGCCGACTTGGCTCCTTTTCCGAGACACAAGGCTCGGGTTTTGCTTGAGCTCGTATGACTCGCAAACCGAGCCGAGCAGTCCACGGGCAGCTCGAGGACTTTTTTTTAGTTAGTTTTGCAAATGATATTAATAATATATATCAATATATTGTTGCCATACAATTCATGTTTGAATAGTTGATTTTTGTTTTGTTTACTTATTTTTTTACCAACTCTAGACTTTAGTCATTTGATTAATAGATTATTATTCATTAGAATGATGAAAGAACAGAAATCTTAAGAGAGAGAGAGAGAGAGAGAGAGAGAGAGAGAGAGAGAGAGAGAGAGAATTTACAATTTCAAAATTTCAATCATTTAGGGCTTACTCTATAGAAGATGCTATTGGTTTATGTTGATTTACTCGAACGATGTGCTAGATGTGTGGTTGAAAATTAGGGAAAATATGTTAAAAAATATAAAATAGTTGTATAAGTGGTTGAAAATGATAAGAGAAAATGTTGATGAAAGTTAGTGAAAAAATATGGTATGTAGAACAGGCCCTTAAATAACCTAGTAACTTATAGTAATGTGATCGTTGGGTCCAAATAGCCTTGCCATTTAAAAATTGGACCTAGCAACGGGCTAGCTCAGGTGCTAGCCCGTGTTTGGCTCGTGGGCTCATCTCATGAGCCATCTCGTTGGATGAGCCCACGAGCCATTCGTGGATTGGTTTGTTGGGTTTGTCCACGAACTTTACAAGCCGAACACGAACTGTCCATTTTCTAATTTTTCGGCCCGGTCCAAGTTCAAGTTCATTTCTTAACCAGCCGAACCTGAATTTTTGACGAGCCGAGGGCACGAAGTTACGAATTTTCCAGTTCAATTGACACCCCTAAGTACACGACACATCGTAACACATCGGTTAAATTCTTAAAAATTCTTCATTAATATTAGTTTTATACTCATTATTAATTTTCCTTGATAAATCATTTAAGTAAGAGTACCAATTTATTTTTTTGTAATATCTTTGAGTTAAAACCAATATGTTACTGTTTCTGAAGAAAGAAAAATGACTATCGTTTATGGTGAACGTTGGTATTAGACACGGCATTTCACATGGTGGAGGACACGGACATGTTACTCTAGTAGATGTTCTTGCGACAGAGTGCACTCATAGAGGAGCAAATTAGTTCAATATGATTCGGCTGGTGCCTTCATAGCTGGAAGGTTTGGTACCTGCATTAGGCAAGGAAAAGGTTATATCAGTTAAGATTACACGGGTATATATTGTTTTAGCTTAGGAGTCAAATTGTAGTGTAGGATAGAGATTATCTTTATGAAGAATTCCTAATGGATTCAGTCAGTCAGGAATGAGAAGCTAAAGTTGAGGACTCCACAACCCTTAAATTTGATGAAACACCCTTTCTTGTTTGTTTAAAGAGTAAAACTGATGGAAAAATGAAGCCCAAAAAAGGGATAATTTCTTTGGAGAAATTAATACATTTTCCAATAGTTAGCTTATGCTCTTGAACTTCTAAAGAGAGTTTTGATTCTCTCAAACAGTTTCAATGAAATGCGGCTGAAATCTCCTTTATACAACAGATGTTAAGCTAGATGTGTGAAGTAACTACAAGATATTGATCAACAAATCTTCAATAGTTTCCCAAAAGGCTGCTTTCAAATCCATATTGATGTTGACCATAATTAGCTGGATGAAAGCAGCCATAGGCTGTCAATCTTGAAATGAGTTGATAATCACAGTTGAGTTCACAGGTCTCTTGGAATGTATATCGTTCAGAAAAGCTGTTTGAGGCTTATGCCTAGAGTCCATCATCATTTGTAGGTATAGGCATATTAACTGCCAACCGACAGTTGATCAACCTGAATCATGTTGGTTTTGACTCACTTGTTGGGGAAAAAATGAACTGAAGTGTTCCTAGTCAACCGGAACTTAGTTTGGTTTGGGTCGGTTGTTGACCATCCTGGTGGGTTTTGGATTTATCTGAAAACCGACCTCATTTGTGCCTCACCTCTACTCATATGAGGCTTTCCCTAAATATTCGAAGCGTACGCCTTAAACTGTTATTTTTATGGCCCACTCCTTATCCTCTGGGTGACCAAGGTCTTCAATGGTTATCATGCCTCTGTGCACATTTTATGCCAACCTCTATTTTTGGCTTTTTAGGTTTTCTTTTTGTTTTATTTCTCCTGCCTATATGTGGAAAAAAGAGAGAGTAAGTAAAAAGACATCATTGGGAGACAATTTGGATGATGAAGGTTAGGTAAATACTGATAGAGGATGATACAGGAATCAGCATTACATGTGGATGTTTCTTCAGATATACAACAAGTAGAGATGAAATATGATTACCCTTTGCTTTTTCTGCCTGTAGAAGTATATACAATTTTTCTGTGCAATTATTAATTTGGCTACTTATTTTTTGCTGTCTATTTTTTACGTTTGCATGTTAAACTTGTAATGTTCTTAGATTGGTTCATCATGGATTGTAAAGTTGGATATGGTTTACTTATGAACATATTTATATGCTTCTGTGTTCTTCTAATTATTATATTAGTACATCTTGAGAGTTATGCCTGAAAACTCGTTTTATGGAGGTAAGATTTCCTTGGTCAGAATTGGGTCCTTGTTGACATCGGAATTGAATTTGAAAATCCATGGGAGCATCTGTAGGCTCTGCCGCATGTGGTTTCTTTATGCTCTTTTCATGTATGCATTGCATGTCAACAACATATAGCGCTTGTGGAAAACTGGAAATTCCACTTGTCTGGAACCTATTGGTGGTAATAGGTTTTGTATGTGGTTGAGGTAACTGAGATGATGCAGTTGTAATTTGGTGGCTTACGATAAAACTCACTTCATTGGATGCTTAGTTTATTAAAAGAATGAGAAAGTACTTCATTGCATATTTTTTAAGTCTAGTGCCATTTGGAGTGTAATTTTAATGTTTGGCTCGAGATACTCGTTCCTTAAGTTAAACCGACCACACGGTCCCAACGCCCTTCATTGCGAAACATCATGAATTACACAATCAATGGATGCACCACTATAGGACTTTCTTGTCTTTTTTATTTTACTCTTCATTTACGCAAATGTTAATTGGCGGAATTCAAGGTAGAAATAAATCAAAATATTGGCGATGAAGGTGTGCTAATGTCCATGGTTTTACCCATCAATACTCAACAATATACATTCTTGGCCATTACCCCGTTTAAACACTGCATCTCAGGGTAATTTCGTCATCTGTGCTGATATATTTTCGTATTAAGCATAAAAATGATTGATCGGGAACTTTAATATGATTTTATTTATAGCTTTAAGTAGGGAGCAATTGTCCTACATCAGTCACCTATGTAACTACAATGTGAAGGATGATTGGCTTAGGTTCTCTCTTGCTCACTGTGAGCAACTGCCCTAACAGATCTATAGCCTTTTCATCATTGTATTTGATAGAACAAGAAGGCATTTAAATCCCTAATGGACATATTACTGCTGTTATTTATGACTGCATCACATCAAACATAGTTCTGTGCACCGTAGATTTTGGCTCTACAATTTACTCCTCAACAGTTATTTTGTGATCTCATAATGATTTGACAACTGGTTGCTGAATCTATGTTTTTTCATTCTACAGGCTTCCACACCTTATGAAAAGAAGAAGTATGTCTGGAAGATTCTTTACATTTATATGCTGGGTTATGACGTGGACTTTGGTCACATGGAAGCTGTTTCTTTAATATCTGCTCCCAAATATCCTGAAAAGCAGGTAATATTTGCATATAGTGTTGCCAATATTTCGGTTCATCTGATTATATCACTTCAATAATTAATTTCTTTTCAGCGCTGAAGTTGATAGGTAGTAATCGCCCACAGTAGTTGACTCACTGTTGCAAGTTTGTACATTGAGTATGTAAACTGCCCAATAGCATATTTCTTGACAGTAAAATATCCAGTACTGAATTGCTCTCAATTTCCTTTCATTTATAAGGAAGGAAAATATTGAGAATGGAGTTTGAAGGTTGAATTTAGTTATTGAAAGTTCTGTGCACTGGTATTCTTAGCTGTTTAAACGTTATATTGTAATCTATTACAATAGAAGTGGCTAAATACTAAAGCTTTCATCTTTCAGCGATTCATTTGTTTTAACTTTTGATATTGAACTCATCTTGTGGTATTTCCACAACCAGCATAGTAGAGGAATAGAAACCTTTTACAGGAGTTAAAGGAGTTCCGATCTCTAACGATGCAACCCATTTAGAACAAAGGATGAAACTATTAAGGGTGTGTTTGATAGGATTCCGGGAAAGGGAATTCCGGGAAAACGTTTTCCTGGAAAACGAATTCCTACCTTTTCCTTGGATTGAGTTTTCCAGGAAAACTATGATTTTTGTGCTTTAAACGCTTGTACCTGGAAAACGTTTTCCTGGAAAAAAAAACCAATCAAACACCCAAAGCTGGAAAAAATGGCTGGAGAACTCGTTTTCCAGGAAAACTTTTGTGCAATCAAACACACCCTAAATGGATTTCTCAAAACTGGAGTCCAAAATGGAGTTTGGAGGTTTGTGAAGACCAGTGCATGTCTCACAAGGCTCACAAGTCACACAAATCTTCCAAGAGATACAAGTATAATAACATTAATATGAAGAGCTTGTGACATACCTTTCTAACAGGTTGATCACAATTCACATAACCTTACCATACTTGAGAATAGTTATTCAGTTCTTCTAAAATGTAAGAGTGTTAATAAGTTACAAATCTGGGTTATCCACAAAATTCCTTCTTGCTTGAATTCTGTCGTATTTACTCGTGTTACTACCACTAGCTTCATTAGAGCTGATATGTAGGTGATTTGATTGATACACACCCTGCATTTATATTAACTGATTAATAATTTACGAGGCTGGGTTACTCACAAAATTCCTTCTTACTTGAATTCTGTCATATGAACTCTTGTATTACTACCACTAGCTTCATTAGAGCTGAAATGTAGGTGACTTGGTTGATACACACCCTGCATTTATATTAATAGAGTGTTTAGGTAAACTCTTTTTTGAAAAAGAATTTTTTTTTTTCAAGCTAAAAACTATTTTTTAAGACAGAATAGTGGTGGTACTACGAGATGTGTTGATAATAATGAATGATGACGTGAGATGTGTAATTGATATTGATGTTTGATTTTGACTGGTAGTAGAAGTTAATTTTTAGGTATAGAAAAGTTAAAACAAACAAAGGCTAAATGATATGATGTCTCATAGACTCTTGAATCGGAAATCGTGAACTGGGGTAACTGAAAGTTTCACGAATTTTAATTTTAGTTTTCCAGTATCACCTTGGGTCGATAATATAATATTTGCATTTTGCCCCTTGGATTACTCATGTATCTATTATTTGTATGTGCTTAATGGCAAATCAGGCATTTCAGTTATGTTGATTTAATAAAGTGGTAAGCTGCAAAGTAGAAAGATGATTTTCAGTGTTGGTTATCCTGTTACAAAAACAACATAAGGAGATACCTTAATATTAAATTTATAAATGAAGATATGAGATCTCTGCAATCGAGGTTCTAAAAGATGGAAGTTTTGGTTTGGGGAACTTTATCTGTATATTATTATCTGAACTTGCTTTTTAAGAATGCAGAGATAGAGCTTGTTTGGCAATTGTTTATATATAGTTTTGTTTATGAACATATCGAAATGCCTGGTGAAAACATGGGTAGTACTTGGGGTCTTATGAAATGTTTTGATAAAAAGTAGTTCAGTACAAGTGTTTATAAGCACTTTCCAGACAAGCTGATAGTTTCCAGGTAGTTATACTCTGTAATATAACATATATGATTATACGAGGATGAAATTATGGATGAATGGTACTTGTCTCAATCAATTGACTTTATTGCTTCGAACATTATTCTTCTCTTGCTGATATATGGTAGTGCTTTTTACTTTCTAGTCTTATCTTATCCTGTTTGGCTTAGAAAGAGGATATGATTTCCAACTTATTCAGTAACTCTCTCTTTCTCCAACTGGCTGCAGGTTGGCTATATAGTGACGTCATGTTTGCTCAATGAAAATCATGATTTTTTGAGATTAGCAATTAATACTGTGCGCAATGATATTATTGGACGCAATGAGACTTTTCAGTGTCTAGCTCTGACTCTGGTATGATATTGGATATCTCCCGAAATGTTTGTCATTATTAGGTTTTTTTAAGCATACTTGATAGTATGCTGTGATATTGGATGTCTCCTGAAATCTGTCATTATTAGGTTTTTTTAAAAGTATACTTGATAATATGCTGCTTTGAGGCTATGTATACATGTTACATGGATTGCAATTATGGCCTGGACGTTACCTTCTATTGATCCAATCCCACTTTATCTTACCAGGTCGGAAATATTGGGGGCAGAGAGTTTGCCGAATCACTAGCTCCTGATGTTCAAAAAATACTTGTAAAAAGAACACCCCCATTTTTTTTTTCTTTTTGATGGATTTCGATAGCCATTATCAGCTTACCAGGATGCTAATAATTTTATTTTTCAGCTCTCAAGTAGCTGCAGACCGCTTGTGAGGAAGAAGGCTGCTTTATGCCTTCTGCGCCTCTATAGAAAAAACCCAGATGTTGTGAACGTGGATGGCTGGTAATGAAATTATGTACAATGTACATTGATAATCTTACAAAATAAATAATGCTTGCGTGAGTAAGTTGTCTTTCTCATGCATTGCAGGTCAGATCGGATGGCACAACTATTAGACGAACGAGATTTTGGTGTCTTGACGTCTTCTATGAGTCTTCTGGTTGCTCTGGTGTCGAATAATCATGAGGCATATTGGAGTTGTCTTCCCAAGTGTGTTAAAGTGTTGGAAAGGCTTGTAAGAAACCAAGATATTCCACAAGAATACACATATTATGGTATTCCATCTCCCTGGCTTCAGGTCTGTGCTTACCTGACAACTTGTTCCCCCTTTTTATTGGAGATGATGCTAATCCTGATCTTATTTCTCGCTTAGCCTAGGTGTCGACTTCTTTTTCTTTTCTTTTTCCCCTCTATGGCAGCAGTATTCATATAAATACAACCTATTAGGTTCCTGCTAGGTAATTTACTTCTGAGAGGAAAAGAAATAAGAAAGAGGTTGAGATACGGGCATCACTGATATGTTTTCTGTGCACTTGATTGATGAGCTCAGTTTTTGTACTTGAATCTCAATAGTTACTTGAATTGAAGTTTTTTGTCGATCGTGTACAAAATTTTGAAAGAAATAATATAAGATCAAAGAGAGATTCTCAAGACCGACATGTAGAAGAGACATAAAAGCACTGCTTGCCGCGGAAAACTGTAAATTTGAAGTTATTACAACACTCCCCAATCATCATTTCATATTTACTTTCCCAAATCAGAATATCACTATATTGATAATAATATAATAATTTAAGCCTCTTCATGACTTGCATGAAGGCAAAGCCATTTTTCTATTTAGAGGATGTTTGGCAAAGGCGGATGTAAAATCACTTTTTCTTACATTCAGCCATGCATTCTACATTAAAAAATTAATTTCACTTTTCTCCATATTTCTTTACTTTTTAACTACACATCCCCCTCCTCCCTCCCTCCCCACCCCACCCCACCCCACCCCAAGTAAAAACCACTTTTTTCCTAAACAGAAGCTTTGTCACACAAGCATTTGGAGCTTGTATGCTAATAGCAATCCATCATTGCAGGTTAAGACAATGAGGGCTCTTCAGTATTTTCCAACCATTGAAGATCCGAACACTAAAAGATCATTATTTGAGGTGTGTTTTTCTCTTTTCAATAATGGTTATTACTGTCTCTTAAATTTATTTGCAGCATATTTATGTGAAATTTGATTTCATAAAATGATTTTATCTTTTTATTTATTTACTTATCTTCAAATGGGCCTCTTTTTGTTAACTAGGTTTTACAGCGGATACTAATGGGAACGGATGTCGTGAAAAATGTGAACAAGAATAATGCATCACATGCTGTACTCTTTGAAGCCCTTGCTCTTGTAAGTATGCATTTTAACTCAGTTGTATAGTTTTAAAGTTTGCTGTCTGAAGTCATTAATCTTTATGTACAGTTTTGCACATTGTAATGTGAACGAAACTACAGATGAAGTGGTAAAATGCATTCAGTTGAAAACGATCCTTAATGCTGGAATAGTTTAGACCTGTGTATCTCCTTTTCTCGGAAAAATACATAGAGCTTGCTTGGTTGACTTGAGATTTCACCAAAAATCATTTTTCTCCGGAATCAATTTCAACCTCACCTTTTATTGATGTGACAATCCTTTTTGTCTTCCCCACTTTGTAATACAATCTAAAATCGAATTTTCAATAATCTCTACCAAACAAATATCATTTTACCTGAAAGAAAAAAGTCATAGAAGGGAGGAAAGTATTTACATTAAATAATAAACATTTTCCGAATGATTAAGACATTATTTGTAGTATCTGATGGCCTGTTGCTGACACCAACTCTGATTAATTCCATGATACATCTAAACGCAGATTGTAGAGGCCTAATGGTGAAGTTGGTGTCATTTTAGGATCCTGTATAAAGTTCTAACCCACTATTACAAGAATATTCCCAAGAAAGTTGCATCTATTAGATGCTATGTGGGAAATAACCACAGCATCTTAGATTCAACAATGTTGCTGCTTAGTGAAGACAGGGAATTTGTGCCATAATAGCAAATACTTTATACTGCTTAAAGTAAACAAGTACATCCATTGCCTTTTTCCCCGACAGTAATTGTTGGACCACTTAATCTTTAGCAAAAAGTCACACATGTATCATTTAAATGGTCTTCAATTCACCCTCTCGTCTTTAGGTTGTTTGTAGTGTAATCTCATTTAACCTTTCATGTGAACAGTTTTGAGCTTCTTTGGCGAATTTTGAGACTTAGTTGCTTAACAGAACTTTTTCTTATTTTCATTTTTAAGAACATACCCTTAGATTAAACTATTGTTCGTGTTTCTTGATAACTCTCTTACTTTCTAATCATACATTCTTGTGGAAAAGTTACTTCTTCCCATTTAAGCTTTGCCAAACTAACTCGTTACTTAAAATGTGTTGGTAGCATGATTTGGTGTCCTGATCCCATGCATATTCATATACCATGTTGAACAACGTGACACTTATATCATCAGTCATCATTTAAATTGTGTATTCAACAATGAAATGCCCCAACTTCTCTCTTTGATCGCGATAATTTATTTTTCAAGAAGAGAGCTACCCTCCACCCCTCTGGGTGGGGGCAGAAATAAGAGGACTCTGGGGAGATATTATAATGTTGTTTGTACCTGGGCAATATTTCTCTTATGGAGATACTTCTTTGAAAATTTTTTCTGCAGGTTATGCATCTGGATGCTGAAAAAGAAATGATGTCGCAGTGTGTTGCCTTGCTTGGGAAATTTATAGCTGTGCGGGAACCAAATATACGATATCTTGGTCTGGTTAGTTTGAACATTGCTTTTCCCTACATGCTTCCAGTTCCGTTTCACCCTACATTTCCTTTGAGTTTTTTTTTCTTATTTGTTTTTTTTTTTTTTTATTTTTAATGTCGGTTTCGGTATCTCATCGAAGACTAAGAAATTAGGAGCATGTCAATTCTCTGAAATGGGCTATTGGATCTTAAACTCATTTGAGAAAGTCATTATTGCTGTCTTACTGTGTATGGACTTCTAGATCAAATGTCCATCTCAAAGAAACTGGACTTTGGTAGCCTTGAATTCAAGGTGCAGCATGTTTAGCTAATTGCATTATAATTTGTTTTCTCTTTAGATTAAGCAAAACTTTCAAATTTTTAGAATTATGTGCACGCAGCAAGCATTTCTGAAGTCCATGCTTGTAACACCAGCTATGAAATTGACTTTTTATTTAAGAAGTGCTAAACATCATCTTAATTGTCAATTGTTAGCATAATGGTTATGATCTGACATGATGTGCATAATGCAGGAGAATATGACTCGGATGTTGATGGTTACGGATGTACAGGACATTATTAAAAGACATCAAGCACAGATTATTACTTCCTTAAAGGACCCTGATATCAGGTTATATGGGCGGTTATATTCTGTTTTATTTGAATTTTTTTTTTGCTTGATAGTTATGATCATAGTTTTAAAACCGGATGGTACCGCTCCAGCCTGTTCGAATCAGTAATGACTAATGTGACATGTCCAAGTGAAGCAAATGGATAGGTCTGCAATCAGCCAGTCCAGTGAACCACCCAGTTTTTCATGAAACCAGTAATTGTGTTTGTCAGAAAACCTGCAGTTTCAGAAATGAGGAAAAGATTTGATAGAGAAGAGATTTGAACTCACTTTTGTCTCCGAAGACAATGGCTTCTGTGGCAAAAAATTCCTTTTAGTTTGAAGACAGATCTGCCTAACTGAAGACAGATTTGGAATTTTATATTTGCATTGTTTGAAGTAAATACGCTATAAGAAATTAAAAAAAAAAAGTATTGACAATTAAGATAAATGACGAAGATGATGAAAGATTTGGACTCACAATAATCTTAATACACAATTTGAAATACTAGAAATTAAGATATAGCAAGAAGATAGTAATAATATGTGATTCAAAATAACAATAAAAATATTTAATTGTATTTTTAACACATAACAATGCACCTTCTATATTAATTATTTACCTATTACTCATATTTCAATTAAAAAATGAAGAACTTTTGTATAAAAATGCAAATGGTTAAACCGCCGACCTGCTAGTTGAACCAGCTTCCTGTGGACCCAGTGTCATGGACCAGGTCACTGACTTGATTGTCTGTGCAACCTACTGCGTACTGACCTGCAAATTTTTAACATAGGTATGGGCAACTTGGTGGACTCAGATTCACACGTAAAATGTTCTAGTGCTAAATTGAAGTTGTGAACTTGTGTAATTATATGACAATTATGAGGTATCAAGTCATTCTATTGGTCAACAATACCCACGAAGCTAATACTTTCATAATATTCTCTAGGCTATAATTTATTGTGTGATTTTTTTTTGAAATTTTTTTACCACAGGTCCATTTACACAATTTGTGCAAAAGTATTTGGCTTTTGTAGTTTTTGACCTTTTAGGTTATTATTTTTTCACCTGAAGGTCTGTTGTTGATGAAGTAGTGTTCTTTTAACAGTATAAGGAGGCGTGCTCTTGACTTGCTGTATGGCATGTGTGATGTTTCTAATGCCAAGGACATAGTTGAAGAAATACTGCAGGTGTGTAATAACTGGCCAAGCAGTTTACGATTCCACTTCAAATTTTTATTTTTTATTTTTATTTTTTTTATTTTTTCCCTGTGGTTATCCTTGTAACGAGGAGAGAACTTTGGCGATTGACTTTCATCTGTTTCCAGTATCTTAGCTCTGCGGACTTCGCAATGCGTGAAGAATTATCCCTTAAAGCTGCAATTCTTGCGGAAAAGTTTGCTCCTGATTTGTCATGGTATGGAGTATCCTAAAACTAATGTATTGTTTTCACTTAATTTTTCTGGCGAACACGGTACAGTATAATGCAATCAGTCTAGGGGATAGTCAAGTTAATATATGTGTAAGATGTTCATCTTATGGACGCTTTGCCTTCCTAACAATAAAATGCCCAGTACAGCAAAGTACAACAGCTGTAATAATTGTTCGGAATGATAAAATAAAAAGTTTCTGGGACAAAACATTTCTTTGGGAAAATAAGGAGGGAAGGGGGTGGGTGGGTTGGGGGTGGTGTGGTATTTAATGCTTTATGGAGTGCAAATGAGCGGTGGAAAAGTGAATGATACATATGTGCGCTACGAAATGTGTGGATAAAAGGTGATTTCCCCGGAAGTTTTTAGAAACAAAAATGTTTATTAACAACTTCATTAATTAGAGCAGTTGCCATTTCAGCTTCTTCTTTATTTTAAAACCTGTAATGCTATATTTTGGGCTACTTTCCATGTATCTATCTTGAAGCCTATTAACAGCAGGTTAAGTTGTCCTTTCAGGGATGTTCCCTCTTCATCGTAATTCATGTTAATAACTAATTCTAAAATCAACTTCAACCTTGTACCATCCCAGTGGGGCTTGTTACTACTTTTGTTTCCTTAAAACTTCGTTCAGGTAAATAGCAGATGTAATTGTCTATGGCTAGAAGATATTTTCAACTTGTGCAGTTTGTTTCGTATATACTGAAGTAACTTTCCTATAGAATCAGTAGAATCTGACTGGCTTAGCTGGCAGTAAAACAAATACATGTATCAGAATGATTGAGATTTTTCACACTCGTAGTTTGTTACTCCAAACAACTTTTAGTTTTTCCCCCTCTGCCCTCTACTTCATGCAGGTATGTAGATGTGATTCTTCAGTTGATTGACAAGGCTGGAGATTTCGTCAGTGATGACATTTGGTTCCGTGTTGTGCAATTTGTTACAAACAATGAGGATTTACAGGTTACTAAAACTGTTCTTGATATCGTAACATGAGATTCTCTCTCTCTCTCTCTCTCTCTCTCTCTCTCTCTCTCTCTCTCCCTCTCTCCCTATTCTAGTAATAACTCTGTTTTTACATTGCGTCAGACTTATGCGGCTCTAAAAGCTAGAGAATATGTTGATAAGCCCGCTATTCATGAGACGATGGTTAAGGTATTTGCCCATGTTTGATTTAGTTTCTATTTTCCTATTATGGTACCAGAGCTGAAAAATAAAATTTGTTGTTTGGGCATGGAATAGTAGAAAGATCAAAGAGTCATGTAATTAAACTCTAGCCAGTACATTCTTTGAATTGATAAGGATGCTCATTCACGCATCACTTCGTCTAACCTAACGGTTCTAATTGGATCATATTATTGTCATGAATCTCATGAGATGATTGTAGGCTGGAGTTATTTGAGGGTGCACAAATTGATAGAACCAGTGACACAATTACATTGAGCTGTCTCTTTTTGGGCTTGAAATATACATTCTCGAAATAATGAATGTGCATGTCAGATGTTCGTAATTTCATTTCATGAGATTTGGAGTAAGTTTTATTGAGAATTTATTCTAATGCTGTGTATGGGACAGTTGAGTGCGTATATCCTTGGAGAATACAGCCACCTTCTTGCCAGGCGACCTGGGTGCAGCCCAAAAGAAATTTTCAGCATTATACATGAGAAACTTCCAACCGTTTCGTAAGTGTTTCTTTTTATTTGTCAATGTTTTCTCATTCTCGTTGCTGGACATAATGCCTTCAAGACTGGTACAGGACTTCAACAATCCCCATTCTTCTCTCGACATATGCTAAAATTTTGATGCACACTCAGCCACCAGATCCAGAGCTACAAAACCAAATCTGGGCGGTATTTGGCAAGTATGAATTTGTCTTGCATGGTTTGTTCATTATATTCTTACTTTGAGAAAGGGATCTTCCTTCTGAAGAAAGAATCCCTCAACAAATTGTACATGTCTCCAGGTACGAGAGTTGTATTGATGCCGAGATACAGCAACGGGCTGTTGAATACCGTGCATTGAGTAGGAAAGGGGCAGCTGTAGTGGATATACTTGCTGAAATGCCGAAGTTCCCCGAGCGACAGGTGAAGAGCTGAAGATGGTTCATTATCATATTGTACATACGGTTGCTGGAGGACTTTTACAACTGTCAAACCACTTATTGCAGCCAATGCTAACTGTGACTGATCTTTTCTGATTGTAGTCGGCATTGATAAAGAAAGCTGAAGATTCAGAAGCTGATACAGCAGAGCAAAGTGCCATCAAACTGCGTGCAGCACAACAGCAGACTTCTAGTGCTTTGGTAGTGACAGACCAGCGCCCCGCAAACGGGACTCCACCTGTTGGTCAGCTTGGTCTGGTAAAGGTGCCCAGTATGACCAATGCGGTAAGATGAGTTTCTTTATTTTTCTTATAAACCATGTTAGTTAATATTGTGATCTGATTCTTTTATTAGAATCAAATATTGACTGATCTGTGAACAGGATCAGAACACTGCAGAGCAGGGGGTGATTCAGGCAAATGGGGCTCTGACTGTAGTGGATCCTCAACCACCTATAACCTCCTCAGCGGATCTCCTTGGAGATCTTTTGGCTCCACTTGCCATTGAAGGCGCCCCTGGTGCCACTGCCCAGCCTGAGCCAAACTTGGTGTCTGGTTCGGATGGTGGTACAGATGCGGCAGACGCTTTAGCCATTGCACCTGTTGAAGACGAGTCAAATATTGTCCAGGTACCACTTTCTCCTGCTTCCACGAGTACATCCAGCACCAAACTTTATCTGATTATGCAGATGCGATCCACTTGTAATTCTGGTCTTTATCATTGGATTCTCTTGACTACTGGAGATTGGCTTATGTGGGCTTCATGTATTTTCTGAATGATCTATTTCGGTCCTTTCTATTGGATTAAATGATTGTTGCTATAATCAAGCTTTGTAGCAAGAGGTATCTAGCAAATTAGCATCTGTATACTTGAGCAGTAAACACTTGTCAGGTCAATGAAATTCGAACAATGAAAATAATGTTTTCAGTTCGAAATGATGTATTGCTGCTGTGAAGAGTAGCTGCTAAAGTTGAACTCTGAAATATTGCAATGCTGTGCATGTCCAAATGTGAAAGAAAACTAGTTTATGAAATAATTGAAAACTGAACAGGCGCAAATCTTTAGTAATTTGTGGTAATCAATCTTAACTTGAACTCATATGAAAAGATGCCATGAATTTAATTGTGTTATTCCCAGTCTTAATGTTATGTTAGTTTAATTTTGACAAATATTATTGAGGTGTAATTATTTGTGTAAAAGGAGGACAGGAATAGAAAACATCTCCGTCAGCCAAAATAATTTTATTATTAGAAAACGGTGCAGTTTAAAAGTAGCATGAAGGACCAAATGGGAAATGGGTACATATGTTTGTCTACAACAGAGGTTTACTAACGTTTAGAAAGATCGACGTCTCTGTAGTAGTCAATTACCTTAAAAGGCGTCAACGAACTGTGACCTCTGTTAGATTATATTGTGATAATTAGGGTTTAATGTGGGCCTAACCCAATATGTGACAACTGTAAATATTATATATACGTCTTTTCTAATGAATGAAGTTAACCTTTTCAGAAATCTCTTTGTACTCTCACATGGTATCAGAGCATTAGTGAGGCAAAGAGAAAAACAGCTAGGGTTTCTTCTTGGTTGGGTTTCATTCCAACCCAAACCCTAGCCGGCCCTTGGTTGTGTTTCATTCCAACTCAAACCCGCAGCCGCACTTTGCCTTTTTCGATTTGGACCACTCTCCACAGTCTGATCACGAAATTGACACTACCGCTGGACTCATTTGGAAGATCGCCTTACCGGCTCGGAATTTCATCTCCGGAAGTTCATCCACGCGCCCACACGCGCGGCAACCTAATCTGCGTGAATTCGCGCCAAGCGTTGGCGTGAGTCGCCAGCGATACTCGTCGACCATCGGTCGACTCGCTCTCCATTGGACCTTCGATTGGTGTTAGTTTGGCCGTAGTATCTCGTCCGCTTTTGTGGTTCTATCTCAGATTGCTCTCAATTTGGGTGTTGTTTTTGGCTGATTTAGCTTGATTTTGTCCGATTGCTCTTGGATTTGGCTATTTGGTGACTATCTATCATGGCTACTCCATCTGATCCCACCAAGGAGCTTTCTACACTCACCTTTTCTTCCACGCCCGCCAATTTGCAAGAGAAAAATTAACAGGATCAGCCAATTATATGACTTGGTCCTCTCTTGTGGAATTGTGGTTCATTGGTCAAGGTATCGAGAATCATTTGGTGAAACAACTCAAAGATATCCCTAGTAAAGATCAACCTAAGTGGAAAGCAGGTTGACGCTTTCCTTGTAATCTTTGTGCCAGTCCCATTGATCGTACCCTCTTTGTTGCTCAATATCAGACATATCGTTCTTGTTTTGATGTGTGGCGTAAGGCAAAGAAGCTTTATTCGAATGATGTCAATCGCTTTTATACGATGGTTTCGGATATGAAGAGAGTTATGCAACAGGACCAAGATATGGACTTTATCTGGGCAAATCGAGACTCTTGACATGAATTTAATGAGATGATGCCTTTCTCGAGGATGTTGCAAAGCAAGAAGAGCAGCGTGGGACTTTCTTTATGGTTACGGCATTAGGCGGTCTTCGCCTGGTGAATACTGCTCAGTAATCAAATTACGGCTAGTCCTGGGGTTCCAACCATGGATCTGATGTCGAACAGCTTGCTCGTCTCTCTCATGCGGCAAACATTTCCAATGGTTCTCTTGTTACCTGCTTGATTCTCGCTATTCTTGCCTCTCCAGGTTTCCAATCGAGAAGCGTAAAGGGTCGTGGGAGGTCGTGGTCGCCATCGATGCTCTCATTGCAACAAACTTGGCCATACAAGATGGTCGGTGTTATCGACTTCACGGTCGACCTCCTAAGGTCGCCAATGTTACACAGTATGATTCGTCTGTTGATACCGTGCCTAGTAGTGTGTCTGTTTCTGCCACTGAGTATGCCGAACTCTTGAAACTCCGGGAGAGCAAGCAATCATTTTCTGCCACATCGGGTAATCCCACCGAGAACTCTGTTGCCTGCATCACACAGTCATCGTCTCTCGGCCCTTGGGTGCTTGACTCTGGTGCCTCGAATCACATGTCTGGTAATAGAAATTTATTTTCCACTATTACTTATTCGAGCGTCCTATCCCCTGTCACCTTAGCCGATGGTTCCCAAACTAAGGTTAAAGGCATTGGTCGAGTCAAGTTCTTTGAGTCATTATTCCTGGATTCTGTTCTCTTTGTACCAGACTGTCCCTTTAATCTTATCTCTGTTAGCAAACTATGCCAGAATTTCCATTATTCTATTACTTTCATGGCTAATTCAGTTCTTGTGCAGGATCGGAACACTGGAAGGACGATTGGAGTAGGGCGTGAACGCCACGGTCTATACCACCTTCAGTTGTCATCACCTATCACCTGTGTTGCTACCGATCCGTCTACCATTCTTCATCATCATCGTTTGGGACATCCTAGCCTATCCAAACTACAAAAGATGGTGATCTTTCACGTCTGTCACGTTAGAGTGTGAGTCATGTCAATTAGGAAAACATATTCGTAATTTTTTTCGAGTCGTGTAAATAAACAAGCGAGGATCACCTTTGCTTTAGTTCATTCGGGATGTTTGGGGTCCTAGTCGTGTTCAGGTCCACTTTGGGTTTTAGTTATTTTGTTACGCTTTGTTGATGATTTTCGTATGCGTGGTTATTTTTAATGAAAAATCGCTCCGAGTTGTTTCCATCTTTCAAACGCTCGCTCGAAATTAAACTCAATTTGGCACTACTATTCATTATTCTTCGTGATAATGCACGCGAGTATTTCTCCGCACAGTTCCAATCGCTTATGGCTTCCGGGTACACTTGCATCAATCATCCTGCGCCACACTCCCACAAAGAAATGGAGTGAGCGGAAAAATAGGCACTGATTGAAACTACACGCACCCTCCTTATACACTCTCGCGTTCCACTCCGCTTTTGGGGGGATGTTTCTTACGCATGCTATCTCATTAATCGCATGCCCTCTTCCGCTTTGCAACATCGGGTTCCTCATTCTGTTATTCCCAGATCAGCCACTATACTGGTCTTCCTCCTCGCGTCTTGAGGTGCACATGTTTTGTCCATAACCTTACTCTCGGGAAGGATAAGTTTCAGCGCTAAAGCACTCAAGTGTATCTTCTTAGGTTACTCTCGGTTGCAGAAGGGTTATCGTTGTTTCTCTCCTGACCTTCAGCGGTATCTTGTTTCTGCAGATGTCACCTTCTTTGAGACGACACCTTACTTTCCGTTTGTCACCCATACCTCCCGTATGTCAGATGTGCTACCTGACAATAGTCCTCCTCTCCTAGATAGCTCGTCTATAGAACCTCCTTTACCGGATCTCTCCTCTCTCGATGGTATGGCACCCACTGCTGCACTCATTGCCTCCTTTAATCACTTATCGCCGAGCCTCGGCCTTCCCTCGGGCCGCCACGGACCCTTCGGTGTGCCCACCTGCAGTCGACACCTGAGCCTGGTTCAGTCTCACAGCCCCAGCCCGTTGCTCCATCCGCCCGGCCGATTCACCTTCTACTCGGTTTGTATCTCCAGCATCCCGATCCTCGACTTGGATTGTTCCATTGCCGGCGTAAAGGTACTCGTTCTACTCGTAATAATCCCTATCCGATATATAATTTTGTCGATTACAACGCTTATCTCAATCATATAGTGCCTTTGTCGTCCTTGTCTTCTCGCATTTCCATTCCCGTGATTCGCTGCGAGGCCCTCTCGCACCCAGGTTGGCGCCAGGCCATGATTGATGAGATGTCTGCGCTACATAGTAATCGGCACATGGGATCTCGTTCCTCTTCCTCCCGGTAAATCTACAATCGGTTGTCGCGGTTTACCTTGTCAAAGTTGGTCCCTAATGGCCATATTGATCGGTTGAAAGCAGTCTTGTTGCAAAGGATACACTTTCAGTTTACGGGCTTTGATTATAGTGATACTTTCTCCCCGGTTGCTAAAATGTCATGATTCGTCTTCTCTCTCTATTGCTGCCATACGTCATTGGCCTCTCTATCGATTGGATGTTAAGAAACGCATTTCTTCATGGTGATCGTGAAAAGAGGTCTATATGGAGCAACCACTTGGGTTTGTTGCTCGTGAGTCTGACTGTCTCACATCTTCGCCGCTCTCTCATGTGATCAAAACAATCCATGGGCTTGGTTTGGACGTTTAGTTCAGCTCTTCAACAGATTCGGCATGGCTCGTAGTGAAGTTGATCATTCGGTATTTTATTATCACTCTTCTTACACTGTTGCATCTACTTGGTTGTTTATGTGGATGACATTGTTATTACTAGGAAATGACCAAGAAGTCATACAAAGGCTAAGCAAGATTTGCTTCATCACTTTGAGACCAAAGACATGGGAAAACTCAAATACTTCTTGGGAATAGAAGTTGCTCAATCCCAACATGGTGTTTTTATTTCTCAAAGGAAGTATGCCCTTGATATCTTGGAAGAGACAGTATGTTAAACGCAAACCTGTAGAAACCTCAGATGGATTCGAATATCAAACCGCTTCCTTGTCGTGGGAGCCCTTATCGGACCCTGGTCGATATCGGAGAGCTTATTGGGAAACTTCAACTACCTCACCGTGACTCGCCCGAGATATTTCATTCGTCATGCGAGTGTTTTTGAGCAGTTCAAGTTGCTCCGTATGATAGTCATTGGGATGCCGCCATTCGTGTTTTGGCGCTATATTAAGAAAGCGCCAGGTAAAGGTTTACTTTATGAAGATAAAGGACATACGCCGTAATTGGATATTCGATCTTGATTGAAGCGGGTAGCCCTCATGATAGACACTCGACCCTTTGGATATTGTGTCTTTGTTAGAAATTTGGTGTCTTGGAGGAGCAAGAAGCGATCGATGGTTGCTTTGTCCACGGTGAGGCGAATACCGAGCTATGGCGGCTAAAATTTACCGCGAGCTTGTATGGTTGAAACAATTGCTTCAGAGCTAAGGTTCATGGAGTGTCGGCAAATGAAGTTGATATGTGATAACCAAGCAGCTCTTCATATCGCCTCCAACCTCAGTATTTCATGAGAGTGACCAAGCACATTGAAATTGAGTCATTTTATTCGTGAGAAAATTCTTTCAGGGGATATAAATCACTAGCCATGTCAGATCAAATGACCAACTAACTGATATATTTACTAAGTCGCTCGGGGGTCCTCGGGTCAATTACATTTGTAACAAGCTTGGAACCTACAATTTGTACGCTTCAGCTTGAGGGGGAGTGTTAGATTATATTGTGATAATTAGGGTTTAATGTGGGCCTAGCCCAATATGTGACAACTGTAAATATTATATATACGTCTTTTCTAATGAATGAAGTTAACCTTTTCAGAAATCTCTTTGTACTCTCACAACCTCAATTGCTGACAATTCATCTTCCAAGTGTATTGGGATAAAGTCTATGATGCGACCAAATTGCACTACCTTAAATCACTAAATTTGACAAGTTCCATTTCCTTTTCTTTTTGGATGATGAAATTGGAAGAGTCGTCCCTGGTTTCCATGGTGAAATAGTAAAGTTTTGCACAGAACAGGGCAGCGATATGATTTTGCCTTTGACAATTTAAAGTTTATAGACAGGTTAACGCAGCATACTTCTTACTTTCTTAACTTGATGATTGTTACAGTCAATTGGTAATATTGCTGAAAGGTTTCATGCTTTATGCCTTAAGGATAGTGGTGTGCTCTATGAGGATGCTTATATTCAGGTGCCCAATCTTTTCACACTTTTTTGCTTAATTGTTATGCAACAGCCCTTTGTTCACTTTGAACTTTCAAGCCCAATAAACAAGATAATATTTTTCTGGACTGTTAACGGATGTTTTGGGAAATACTTCCAGATTGGGATTAAAGCAGAATGGAGAGGACAGCATGGACGGCTTGTTCTGTTCTTGGGAAATAAGAATATTGCTCCACTCGTTTCAGTTCAAGCATTGATATTGCCCCCTTCACATTTAAAATTGGAACTCTCGCTGGTGCCTGAAACTATTCCACCGAGGGCACAGGTCTGTTTTATCCTGATATTAGTCTTGTCTTCTTTGCTCTGTAATTATTGAATGTTGAACTCTTTTGGTGCCTAGGTGCAATGCCCACTCGAAGTAACCAACCTCCGGCCAAGTCGAGATGTAGCTGTTCTTGATTTCTCTTATAAGTTTGGAACCCATGTGGTATTGTGCCCATGAAGTTTATGCTGCTTTTGAAAGTAATATTGATAACAAAAACTAGAAACTGTTTGTTCATATTTGCTAAAATATAGGCATTTGCATCATCAGGTCAATCCTAAACTGCGCCTTCCTGCTGTGATGAACAAGTTTCTGCAGCCTATTCAGGTGTCTCCTGAAGAGTTTTTCCCACAGTGGAGATCACTCTCAGGCCCACCATTGAAACTCCAAGAAGTTGTACGTTCCTTCTAATTATTTTCTGAACTACACTTGCCTAACCCAGTGGAGAATCCATAACTAACCTTATTATCCTATGACCAGGTCAGAGGTGTAAGACCAATGCCACTCGTAGACATGGCAAACCTATTTAACAGCTTACGGTTGTCAGTTTGCCCTGGCCTTGTAAGTCTCTGATACTGTTAAAAGTTTGTTTGCATTGACTTTTGAAAATGTGTGGTGAAAATGTAAGTACAAGTTTGACAGTAGTAACATGTGCAGCTGAAGATGATAAATTGATTTCTTGAAAATCTAATTCCGACAAGCAATAAGTTGTAGCTCACTCAATGCTTATAACTTTGATGTGTATATATCAAGTTTATTCTTTGATTTCCTGTCCAGGATCCCAATCCCAATAATATGGTCGCTAGCACAACGTTCTACTCTGAAAGTACACGAGCCATGTTATGTTTGGTAAGCTGGTTATAGAAAGTTCCTTTGCTGTGCATTTGTTTTCAACGCTATGCAAAAGTTTTACAGCTAATCGCATGTTTGGTTGCTGTCTTACTGGTTTTTGAATCTTCCTTTCTCGTCTTCAGATAAGAATCGAAACAGATCCAGCAGACAGAACCCAGTTGCGTATGACTACTGCATCAGGAGATCCTGCGCTTACTTTTGAGTATGTTTCAATATGTATACCAAGAACCAAAATCTGTCACACCTATTTGCGCCTAAAACTAATAGTTGTAATCTCTTCCTCTGCACAGATTGAAGGAGTTCATCAAAGAACAATTAGTTAGCATACCAATTCCTTCTCGACCGCCCGCAGCTGTGCCTCCAACTGTTCAGCCAGTCAGCCCACTACAGACTGCCACATCAGATCCTGGCGCTATACTCGCTGGTTTGCTGTAAGTTTATTACTGAATGAAGACCACATACAATTTGTGACAATGTTTATACGGTGAGCCCACTTCCCATCCATGCACCCCTTAAGCATAGCACTTCCGCCCGTTGGGTCTTGGCATTCCTAAGAGGGTAGCGCTGGATGGCTCACAGATGGGACAAGGACTGGTGACTGAAGAAATCGTTTTCTTGATTTATTAGTAAAGGTCAAATTGTACTTAAACCGGCTTAGCATTAGAGTGATTTTGGAGGTGGTTGGAGTTTTGTGATTCTTTCGCACAATTCGATTGTGCCTTTTCGAGGTTTCTTTTATCTTTTTTTCTTTTTCTGGGTGAGGGTCTGTTATTGTGTCTTGGTTGATTTTTCTTTTTTTTTTTTAAAGAGTCAGGATTATTCGATTGGTTTTCATAATAGAATGGCACGCGAAAAACGGCCGCGAGCAGCACCCATTGTAACTATTGTCCATCACTGTATATTTCTATTTCAACTTATTTTATTTTATTTTTTTCGTTTTGAAAGTATTAGAACATATTTTCGTTCGTCTGTATCTTGGATATTGGTCACTATATAGTAGAGAGAATTTAGGGTTTGGCAGATTTTCGGAGGAAACTGGGAATGATAGAGAATGTGCATTTAGTTTTACTCAGCGTTGTTATGTTCCGCCCGAGTGGACCATAGCTTATGATACGGTCGGGTGATTTACGTCTTTGTTCAGATTCCGTTTTGAAATCCAAAAATTTGGCTAGATTCATCACGACGAGGCGAGTTCCAGCAATTTGAAAAAATTTTTGGATATCGTGGTGGCCCGTGGTGGCCGGTCTTTGTTTTGGCCAAAATTTTATAAAAAACTTTGACTGGTCTTTAATCGGTTACCACGAGTGGTCACGATGTCCAAAATTTTTTTTTCAAATTACTGGAGTTTCGCCTCGTCATGATGAATCTAGCCAAATTTTCGGATTTCAAAATGAAATCCGGACGAAGGCGTAAATCACCCGGGTAGACCAGAAGCTATGGTCTACCCGGGTGGACTTGAACAAAACTATTTCTCATAATATCTTGACTACAATAAGTCTTATGTTATTCAATTGATTGTACCACTTTGTTTTCCTACTTTCATTACTTCAATGCTACTTGTACACATTTGAGTTGTACAACGGTGATTGAAATGTTAACTCTTTCCTTAAAAATATTCCATGTACTCGTAATACTTTAAAATTTTTAAGTACAAAGTTGAAATTTCAATCGTCATTGTACATTTCTTGTACTATGGAATTATCAAAAAAAAAAAAAACCCTTTTTCTCGATTCTTGACGTAATGAGCATTACCTTACGTAAATAATGGATGAGAAGCACAACACAAAGTTCTATATTTTGTTGGGGTTAAAATTATTTTCTAATTACTCCGAATTTCCTGAAAATGAGATGTGAAACCAATGAACATTTTGGAGTCAGTAGATAATAAGGTAGATATGTGGAACACTGTTCGTCACTTTCTATTTTCCTATTTGATTTTCTGTAACAATTTATCACTTTTCTGGAATATGTTTGTCAATGTTTTTTACTACCCTCCAAAAAGTCACAAACAAGTTAAAAAATACAACCTTAAAAGATTTGAAAGCATAAAAAATGGTTCATACGATTACAGAGTCAATTCCATACATTTTATGCATTTAAAATCATATTCAATGCAGTTCAAAGTCCCCAATGACAGAGAACTTATGTCTAGTAAAGTTTGAGTATAATTCAAATTTTGAACTCAATCAGAGTAACTATTGAGGAATGTAAGCAATGATATTGACTTTGGTGGGCTCAATGTCAGTGGTAGAATCTTGAATGCTGAAAATTGTGGGAGAGAATTGACGAAAAATGCTGCAGTGCCTTCGACACACGAAGCTCTCTCACCTTCTTTTGCTCGAATAGTATACATTAAATACTGTATTTTACATGTTAAGCACAACCAGAATAAAAGAGAGAGAGAGAGAGAGAGAGAGAGATTAATGAAAAGACACTATTACAAAAATGACAAAAACACAGAGACATTTAACTTCAACACAAAACACCATTTAGAAGTGCAATACAAAAATCATTTAATTCCTTTGGAGGTTTTGTATTGTAGAAAAATTTTGATACTCTAATCCTAGGCTTTCTGGATTTAGAATATGGTGCAAATCATATTCTCTCTTTCAGTTTTCCAAATCTGTTTTGATTCTTTCTTTCATTGTATTTCCTTAAGGCCAAAGAATTATTTATACAGATTGCATTTATTTGGTGTATACGTGTAATGCCTAGAGTTTTAAGTACCCGGAACACCACATCATCGTTCTAAACTACTTTTAAAGTCAAAAGTAATGGCAAATAACAGAAAATGAAATTTTGTTAAATTTGATTTAAAAAATCAAACGCCAATTGCTCATGGTTCAAAATAGGGAAATAAATTCGAAAACTTCCAAAGTAAACTTAACTAAAGATAATCAACAAACTGAGTCTCAATTAAAATGAATAAACAAAGTCTCTTAATAGTCCGCTGTCATTCGCCATAATTCCAACTCCTTAATCTGCAAGGTTTGGTTAAGGGAAAACATGAGTATTTAATAGAAGCACTCAATAGATTCTGCACATTAAATAACGAGTCAATGTCACACATATTATATGCAATCATACGATCCAAGTAGTCTCATGAATGAGTATTATATACAAGTTCAGGTCTATCTAACGCATCTTAATATCTAAGATCTCATGTCTCATGCTTGCAAAGCAAATAGGTCTATATCTCATGATGAAGCAAGTAATCTCATGTCTCATGCGTAAGTCAAGCAAGAAAATCTCATGGATATAGATATCTATGCAGATATGTAGCAAGAGCTAATTATTTATATATGTGCATTAAAATGATTTGTAGACAGGAAGCTTCTATTGAGCCGTAAAATCAGTAAGCTTCTAGGGTTCTTGCACCTCGTCTGGTCCTAAGATAGTTAAAGTAAGATTTAAATGAACTTTTGATTAACAAAGTCTTTAAAAGAAATAGAAGAATAAATGGGAAATCAGGCAAAAGTGTTTAAGGGTTAACGTTGGGTAAGATAATAGAGATTCTAAAAGAAATAGAAGAATAAATGGGAAATCTTTATATTATAAAAAGAGAAGTGCCACGTTGGCAGCAGTGCCAACGTGGCACTCATTAATATTTAAAACTCATTAATATTTAAAAAAAAGCATAAAAATAAGTTTTGTAGTTGAAAAAAAGAAAATTCTATTTTCAACATTAATTGGTAGTTTTAAATAGGAAAAATTCTTTAAATATAAATATTTTTTAATGAAATATAAATTTATCATTAAATATGATAAATAAAATTTAATAATAAAAAATTAGTTTTGGAAAAACTTTAAATGTAATTTCATTTTTCAAATTTCTAATTAAAAACATTAAATAATATGTATTTTATTTATTTATTTTGACCATATTAAAAAATGCTATAGTTTTAGATAGTTTTGATTTGTAATGTGTATTAGATTATTCTTAAATCAAATAGTGAGTGCTAAAATTATAATTGAATTTTCACTGAATAATTTATTTATTTTTAAATAAAGAGTAATTTATTAATATTTATCTTTATATTTTGAATTATTATATTATCATACCATTAATTTTTATATTATAATTTATGAAGTTCCACATAGGCAAAGATGCCAACATGACACATATTAAATATTTTAAGAAATTTATAAAATTAATTTTACAAATAAACCAACATTAATTAGTAGTAATTAAAAATATAATTGAAAATAAACCAATATTTAAAACAAACATTCAATGAGAAAAATTTTATTTTGGAAAGACCTTAAATATAAATTTATTTTTTAAAGTTTTAATTCAAAATATTAAATAATAAATATTTTTTATTTTTTATTTAATTTTATCATGATAAAATTATAGGTTGTGATTGTTTTTCTTGGTTACGTGAATTAGTCTATTAAAAAATAATGGGTATTTTTGACTTTTTTTCCTTTTTAAAATCAAATAGCGAGTGGTTAAAATTATAATTGGATTTATGTTAAATAATTTATTTATTTTTAAGTAAAATAGTAATTTATTAATCCTTAGATTATTATAATTGAAGTGTCACGTTTGGCAGACGTTGTATTGGCAGTGCCAACATGACACGTGATTCCTAATTAAAAAAATTAATTGATGTTTTTCATTTTTAATAGGGTTGATGTGATATGCTTGCTAACTGGATTTTGCATTGCATGCTTTTTGCCTTTTCTAAGTATATAAAATTAAAAATAAAAAGTTTTTCTTTCTACAATTAACATTCAGTTTACGTAAATGGAAAGAAATCAAATAAATTATGTAGATGTGGTAAATTATGTAGATGTGGAAAGAAATCAAATAAATTATGTAAATGCGGAAAATTGTCGGTATCACTACAAACTTAAGTTACATAAAATTAAGTATAATACTTCCTATATAATTAAACTAAAATTAAGTAGCAATTACAACTAATCACTAAACAAATACATAAAATCATAAAATTTAGAGTACGTAATGTCTATTTCAGAAAGAAAAAATGTGTTCAATATAAATTTAATATGTACCAACAAGAAGGACACGTTTTGATAATCAAAGAATTTTTATATATTCATTCCCAATGGTTTATTTACAATTAATTATTCTCCACGAGCATTGTTGTGCAATGCTATGTACGGCAATTAGAATTGAAGTAAACATTTTGATAAACATCTTAATTATGTGATGCACGTGAATTTTTATAATTTACAATGGTGAATTTACTCCATATTTTTTTATTGACTATAATGTACAATATTATAGATTTCAATAATTATTTATAATTATGTAATCTCCTATACATAAATTGCATCAATTATGTAATTCAATATTTATATTTATAATTTTAAATCAATTATTTATCGGACATAAATTTAATTATTACCGTGCATCGCACGGGCATGATACTAGTAGGGTAAAAATGTTAAAGCGTTAAAGTTGGGTAATATAACAGAGATTCTAAAACTTTGGGGACTAAATCGTGTAAATAAAAAGCTTAGGGACTGATTCGCCAAATCTGAAAACTTTAGGGACCCAATCTAGTGCCTGGATATGCTAAGGACTAAATTGAAAGTCGTGACTAGTTTAGGGAGTAAATCTGATTTTGACTAAAGTCAAGGGCTTAAATTGACTTTTTTAAAAGCTTTTGGATTAAATAAAGAAAAATCAATGAAGAGGGATTAACTTAAAAAGTGGCAAAAACTCTAGGGATCTAGGTTGCAAATAAATCAAATTAAGTCAATTGAATCTCAATTTCTTCCTAGACTTGTTCATTACGTGAGCAAAAAGGAAAATGAGGCTACTGTTTCTCGTCTCCGACCAACGTCTGTCGGCGTGACGCGCCACTATCTACTCGGCGGCCTGCCGCCAAGGAGAAGTTGCCGGCGACGGAAAGAGGAGAGAGAGAAAAGAGAGTGAGATATATAGTGACAAAGAGAGATAAAGACAGAGAGGTGGCGACAGAGAGAGAGAGAGAAGTGAGGAAAGGCAGAGACAGAGGTGGCGATGGGGACGGTGGTCGGAAGTGATACCGAGGTAGCAAACACGGTAGGTCCCATTTTATCTGCCTCCTCAATTTTTATCCTCATCTTCTTCCTCTTTCTTCTTCTTTCGGCCAAGGTTTTCATGGATGTTTTTGAGATTGGCTGTGTTTCGTGTGTGTCTCGTGAGGAAAATAGAGGGAGGGTGGTGGTGGTGGATGAAAACTTACTGTATGATGGGTGGCTCTTGTTGTGAATGATGTGAGTTTAGGGTGTTTAAATAGGAGCCCTTAAGACTAGAAGGAATGATTTTTTGGTTATTCTATACCATATTTATCGATCCCTTTCATAATTTGGGAAATAAAATATTCTGGAAAAAGAAGAATAATTTCCCCAATCTTGGTAAGTTCTTAGGTGTAAAGTTGGGGTTTAGGGTTCTCTAATTGGACTAAAATTAATTAAATATATTTAATTAGGCTAAACAAGACTTAAAAACCACGTCCTTGGACTGTTAATGTTGGTAGGGTTGTAACGACTTGTCGTTATATAACAGACTTTTCACGTCCAAATTTTCGGGTTGCTACAACCTCCTTCACTTGAAATAATTTTATCTTTGAAATTTAAGTTTTTTGGTTAGTGGGGTCTAGGTATCTGGTTAGGATGTTCTTTTCTTTAGCCCAAGTCGCCTCAGCTACACTGTGTTTGCTCCATTGAACCATAATCAAAGGAATTTCTCGGTTTCTAAGGAGATATAGATTTTTCTATCAAGGATTCGTACATGTGCTTCTTCATATGTTAAGTTTGGTTGAACGCCAACTGATTGAATGTTCACCACATGGCTTAGGTCGTGGATATACGTTCCCAATAGGGAAACGTGAAGCATATCGTGTACTGATGAAAGTTCTAGTGGCAAAGCTAAGAGATATGCCACGTTCCAAATTTATTCCACTACCTCAAATGGTCCAATGTAACATGGGCTAAGCTTTCCTTTCTTATCAAAGCATAACACAACTTTCATTGGAGCAACTTCGAGAAACACATTTTCTACAACTTTAAATTTTATGTCATTTCTCATGGTGTTTGCGTAGTTCTTCTGCATATCCTAGGCAGCTTTAATTCTCGATCTAATCCATTCTATAGCTTTTACTATCTTCTCTTGCCAACTTCAAACCAATAAACTAGCGAACGACATTGACAATCCTACAAAGCTTCATAAAGAGCCATACCGATGGTGGCCTGAAAGCTATTGTTGTAGGCGAACTCTATCAGCGGCAAATGGGTTTCCTAGCTACTACACAGATCTCGAGTTTCTGGATAGACCGCTTAGTCTTTTTATCAGTCTGAGGGTGATAGGCTTTGCTAAACGTCAGTTTAGTGCCCAACGCTATCTGGAGGCTCTTCCAAAATCTTAAGGTCTATCTTGGATCTCTGTCAAATACTGTGGACACTAGCATTTCATGAAGTCAAATGATCTCTCTAATATATAGTTATGCCAACTAATCTGTACTAAAAGTTATGCGAATAGGGAGAAATGTGCCGATTTAGTGAGTTGATCGACAATGACCCAAATAGCATCATGTCCCTTAGTCGTCTTTGGAAAGCTCATGACAAAATCCATAGAGATTTTCTCCCACTTCTACTCTGGTATGTCTAACGAATTTAATAGTCCTGAAGGCCTTTGATGCTTTGCCTTTACCTGATGGCAAACCATACACTTAGTGACAAATCCCGCGATGTTTTCCTTCATCTTCCTCCACCAGAAGGTACTACCGTAACTACGCAGTCTCGATACATCTTAGTTCCTCAAGGATGAGCTTCATCTAGCATTTTATTTATGATATGTTCATCCTTCAGCACGTAGAGGCGGCCTTGAACATGAATGCCTCGTCGGCCGAAATCTCAAATCCAATTTTGTTTCTTGTTCCAACTTCAGATTTGATCTTCTCTAGAAATAGATCATTCTTCTGTGTAGTGATAATTTGGTCCCTCAGATTTGGCTTAAGTCTCAAGCTAGCCAACTTTGCCGATCCCCGATTCGACGGAACAAGAACCTCAATCCTCAAATTCTTGAAATCTGGAATTAACTGATCTTGGATCGTGCCCAAGGCTAATATACTTTTGGTACCCTTTCTACTTAGTGTATCTATGGCTACATTGGCTTTACCAGGGTGGTAAAGTATGGTGCAATCATAATCTTTCACCAACTCCAACTACCGTCGTCGTCATCTCATATTCAATTTTTTGGGGTGAAGAAGTATTTGAAACTCCCGTGGTCGCTGTAGATTTGGGATTTACTACCATATAGATAGTGACGCCGTATCTTCATAGCATGTACTACAACTGTGAGCTTCAGGTTGAGGGTTTGATAATTTTGCTCATACTATTTTAATTGCCTGAAAGTATAAGCAATCGTCTTCCCTTTCTGCATAAGTACACAACCTAGTCCATTCTTGGATACATCACTATAAATGATGATTATGGGTGCTAACACTAGTCTATCTTTCAACTTCAACAATCTTTGTTTGCAAATCTTTGTCCAGTTAAATTGACACCTTTTCGGGTCAATTGTGTTAAAGGTCATGGCATTTTTGAGAAACCTTCTATAGACCGCCCGTAATCTCCAGCCAATCCAAAAAAGCTTTTTACTTCTTTATCGACATTAGCAGGTCTAGACCAATTGGCAACTGTCTCCACCTTGGAAGGGTCCACTTCGATTTCCTTAGTCATCATGATATGGCCTAAGAACTCGATGCGTTCGAGGCAAAATTCACACTTCTTGAATTTGGCCCATAGTTTTTCTCTTCCCAAGTTACCCAACACTGCCCTCAAATTCTCATTGTGTTGCTGTGAGTCCTTCGAATAGATCAATATATCATCGATGAAGACAATGACAAATTTGTCTAGAAACTCGTGAAAGACTATTCATTAAGTCCATAAACACCACTGAGGCATTGGTTAAGCCGAAAGTCATTACTGTGGATTCATAATGCCCGTAGCATGTCCGAAATGCCGTATTTGGTATGTCAGTACACTTAATCTTCAACTAATGGTAGCTCGACCTTAAGTCGATCTTGGAGAACACAATCGCTCCTTTCAGTTGATCGAACAAGTCTTCTATTCTCGGGAGATGGTACTTGTTCTTGATCATTAACTTATTCAGCTCCTGATAATCAAGGTACATCCTCATACTCCCGCTTTTCTTCTTTACAAATAGAACAGGGGTTTACTATGGAGAGACACTTGGTTAGATAAATCCCTTCTTGAAGAGCTCTTCCAACTGTACCTTCAACTCTTGCAACTCCTTGGGCGTCATTCTATATGGAGCTTTGGAGATGGGGCTAGCTCCAGGCACTAGGTCAATGGCAAATTCCACTTACCTCTTGGGTGGAATGCTTGGAAAATCCTCCGAAAATGCATCGGGGTAGTCCTGCACCGCGGGTACCTGCTCTAAAGTCATCCCTCTATCGGTTACCCTTGTAGGCTGACCAAGAATCCTTTGTAACCCCATTTTGATGGCAACTTTGCAGCCCTAATGGTTGAGATAAAGCGGAAACCGTCCTAATGTTAGATCTGTAGAACTTAAATTCCCCATCTCCATCCTTTCGGACAATAACTTCTTTCCCATAGCATATAATGATGGCATGGTTACTACCTAAGTACTTAACCAATCCATATCTAGAATAATATCGAAATCTCTCATCTTAATTACATATAGGTCTGCTCCAAAAACCAAGCTATCAAAGTCTATTTATACAACCCTAGCTATCATATCAGTGTCTAATGTTCCCCCTGAAGGCATACTAACCTCAACTATACTATCTGTATTCTCTCATACTAGTTCCAATCTAGTTAAGAATGCAATATATATAAAGGAATGTGTTGCACCCGAACCAATCAAAATACATATAAGAATGCGGAGATAGATAGCATACCTGTCATTATGTTGGTGTCCCTGCTAGCATCATCATGGGTAATGGCAAACACTTTCATTTATTGGGTTGCTTAGTTTGCTTAGTTGGTTCGTTGTTTTAGCTGTTATGGAGCGATAGTCCTATGCCATATTGCCCAACTGGCCATACATATAGTATATCCCCTTGCCCTGAAGGCACTCTTCACAATGGTGTTTTTTAAACTTAAGACGCTGGAGAGTTGTGCCAGAAGCTTGCCCTCTGGTGGAGCCTTTGTTAGGTTTCTTGTTAGGTGCATTGCTCTTGTTTTGGTTGTGCTTATGCTCTTGGCATTTTCTCTTCCCATTCTCGTTCTGATAGCCTTGTGCTCTGTACTTAACATCGGCATAGCATATTGCCTATGCCTTCTTCACCACTTCTCGATAGGTTGGTAGCTTACGATCCATCAGGATAGGGACGGATGCAAGAGTTAACTCGATTAGGCTGAGTTAATTAGGTCCTAGAAAACATTCATATTAAATTACTTTAAAAAGTTAACAAAATTCAGTTAGGTCTAGTGGAAAGGGATGCAAACTTAGCACAATTACTTCCTCAGTTCGAGTTAGCTATTTTCATACTTGGACTTTTTCTTCACAAAAATAATTTTAATTGTTGCAAACTAGCTGTTTCACTCGTGCGTTGCATGGGATACAAAATTTTTGAACTAATAACGGTATTGATAAATGTTAATAATATTAACCTAAAACGTAAAAAAATAATTAAAATAAAGAATGAGTTACAACAACAAACTTAATTAATTTAATTCAAAACAATTTTATAAAAATTTTGATAGAGTTTTTCCTGTATTTCGTATTAATCCATTATGTAAATATGGAAGAAAATTCACTAAAATCCACACAACTTAATTTACTTTCTCTATAGAATAGTAACTTAATTAGCATTTATATTCGTGCTTTGCACGAGATGACAATTTGTAGCAGAGATTACAATAATATATCACATTTTACTTATTACAAAATTAATCTACTAATGTAAACCCAAAATAAAATAACATTAAATATTATAGTTATCAAAATAACTATACTAAAATAATTCTACTAACATCATAGAGCTCATGATTTTTTCTTTAAAATTATTTTACGTTCTATTGTATGCAATTATAAATTTTGGAAGATATAAATGATACATTAGTGTAATGTACATTATTAACAATTAATACGTAAATAATGACTTTGAAATTTTAATTATGAAATATAATCAACATAGAAATATATTATAAAAATAATAATGTAATGAGTATAGTGATATAGACCATAACACTCCATTCCTGCCATGCTGAGAAACACTTATACTCATTCCGGCCCTTCTTCATTTACTCTAAACCGAGTGACGATGACAAAAGAATTACAATAGGATGGGAACTTCCATTTCCCATCCACGCCTCGCTAGAGAATTCTCATCCTGTCTACACCACATCGTGATGGTTTAATCGAAAAATAATTTATTTATACTTTTTAATATATGTGTCATTGATATTTTATTTCTTCAATAAATATCTTCTACATATACTAAATATGTATATTAACATATTAGGTATAAGCTCACTGATTTAATGTATTTGGCATATTCAATATTGAATGATTTGGTACAAAATTTAAATTAATTTGGATAAGATAAATAACTTGAAATATATATGATTAATACTTAAAATATACAACCTAATTGATGATACTTAAAAATTAAATAAAATCTTAGCCAGGTAAAATTCGTTATAAAGTAAATGATTCAAAGTAGGTAAGGTTGTTAATATTTATTTAGGAGATAGAAATTTAAATAAATATTTAACATAGTCAAAAGTCCGTTAAAATACTTTAATTGAGTCGTATAATTCTAATAATTGATTGGTCGACATCCAATTGTTTAGCAAGAATTCTTGGACTTAGTTCCTAGTGAAAGCGATGGATTAAACCAAAGAATTATTATATAAGTGTTTGTTCGAGTAGTGTCAAAAATTAAAAAAAAAGATCATTACGATTTGAAAACCTATTTTTGGACCTTATTACTTTTGAGAAAAAAGGTATAGATCATTTGAAACACCCTTAATTATACAAAAAGAAATATTAATATTTTATCACCAACTATAACTCAAAAGAAATATTATAGAAAATTCAAAAACATATGAGAATAAAAAGAAAAGCATATTTTGAAAAAGAATGATTACTGAAAAAGTAAATAAAGTTAATTACTAACTAATAATAAATCGACTTACTCTAGAATAAGACATAACACTCCAATTTTAAAAATCAAAAATCTTATAGGTGTTAACTTAACTTTATTTTAAAATACATAAAAAGATTAATAATTTTGGAAGCACATTTTTCTTCACCGTAGCAATTTAATTAATTTTAATTAATTTTAATTTTTTGAAATAATTATGTTTCCCCCTTTTAGAAATTTAATTAATTTTGATTAATTTTCATATAATAAAACTATCGCAATTTCCACCCACTAAAAATATATCCAATTAAATCCAAGAAATATAATTAATTGTAATTAATTGTAATTAATTGTAATATAATTAATTGTAATTAATTCTTGTTTTTAGCTAATTATTTATTAAAATAATTTATTATTTCTAAAATAATTAGTTTTTTAGCTCTAGTTTTAAGAATTGTATGAATCTAATCTTAAAAATATTTTATAATTAAAAAGATATCTGGCAAAATCAAAAGATGTCTTTCATGCTTTAGGGAAAATCTAGTCAACCATGGAAATCTAATTAATTTCAATTATTATTTATTTTTTAATTAATACTATTTTTTGTTTTAGCAATGTTTAATTTTTATTAATTTTCACCCAACGAAACCATGCCAATTTTCGTCCATAGAAACCAAGTCCAATTAAATTGTAACAGCATTATTAATTTTAATTAATTGTAATATAATTGGTTTTTATTAATTTTCATTTTTAACTAATTATTTATGAAAATAATTAATTATTTCTTAAATAATCATTTTAATTTTCGTACTTTTAAGAATTGTATGAATATATCTTTCATGAAATCTTGTACTTTAAAAAATATATTGCAATTTAAAAGATTTTTTCCTTTTTTAGCGGAAACCCATACCAATCTAATGATTTTTTTGTTTTTAAAATTAATTATATTTCTCCCTTTAACAATAAAATGAATTTTGATTAGTTTTGGAAAAAGTACCAGATATGTATTTTTTGTTTGTGGGTATTATCACTTAGGTAGTAAGACTTTTTCCGATGACACTTAAGTCTATTTTTTATTTTATTTGACCACTTAGGTCATTTCCGATGATCAGAGATGAGAAATTGAATAAAATATTTTTTTTTCTGTTTGATTTTGATTAAAAATTAATTTCTTGTTTTTTAAATCATTTGAATTTTTTTTATTTTCTAATTCAATAATTCATTATTATTATTATTATTATTACACAAACAGTCTAAAAAAAAGTGTTTCAATTGCACTTTTAGTATAGAATAAAAAAATTGCTCAAATGATTCAAAATATTTTGTTACCCCTTTAGTACATTTGGATGGAATCCATCTAGTGCAGTAGCTTTTGTAATCGGTAATATCGTGTTAGTTGAAATATATTAAGGTAAAAAATATATCGAATATAAAAAATTATCAA